>CM060918.1:963336796-968336796 GCA_030737875.1 Allium sativum | reverse complement strand
TATATCATTAGAAAGATCATTTCAGAACGAATCCAATGGTTTCAGTTTCGGGAAAATCCGACAGTCGGATCTTCCACACTAGTCGTTTGAAGTTACGATTTCAAAACACGAACTACAGCGTCGTTATTTGATTTAATTTAATTATATATATATATATATAATCGTTTCTGGCGCTGTTTTTCTTCAGATTTGAATTAAACATTCCAGACAATCCAACCGTCGGATCTTTACAAAGTTGGTGCCGTATAAACGGTTGCGGTTTCGGGAAAATTCAATGCTCGGATTTCCCTCACTAGTCGTTTGAAATCACGGTTTCAAAACACGAACTACACGGCCACGATTCATTTTAATTTTATTTTTATTTATATATTTATATAATTATAGTTCATTCAAAAAATCCTATATCGTTTTCACTTCAAATATTTCACTAAGGCCTTTAAATTTTGGAAAATTTCGCTATAACCTCCTTTGTACGGGAGGGGCTGGGAAAATCCCCAAATAGCCACACGGGCGTCTCATCTCAAAAAGAAAAAGAAAAGGCCAAACGGCTAGCCAACAGGCTCATAAAATCATCACCCAAACAAAACAGTAAACGTGTACCTATTTGTCGGGCACAAAATTTTATTCCTCTTCTCTAGCCTCTTTGCTATAACCTGTTCAATAAATATGCACGTACATATGTGCAATTTTTATCACTTATCATTTTTCATTCAACTTCATATTTGATTCAATTTGGTTTATAAACACCATTCATTCTAATGTTGCATGCATAGGCAAAAATCATATCGTTAGCTAATTAATGAATATTTCGACTCATGCATATTTATTTGAACAAGTGGTTATTTTCAACACTTCACATTTCAAAAATGATACTTTTGGCGAACTAAAATATATTTCAACACATGACTATTTTATTTAGTTCTTATGCGTGTTAAAAATAATATTTCTTTCACAAATATGTATTTCGACGCTTGCATATTTTTAGCAAATCACATATATGATAAAAATGGCATTTTTATCCTTTAAAATATTTATTCAACACATGAATGCTTTTAACACTTCATAATTTCAATAAAAATTTAATTTTTATTGTTTGATCTTTTTATTCAACACCTGAAATTTTCCAACACAAACACTTCTCAACACATGAGCATTTCCACACATGGATATTTTATATAGTTTGTTCATATAAGAAAGATGAAATTTTTATTGTTGAAACTATTTATATATATAGCGAATATTTTACATACTTCATATACATTATAAAAATGTGATTTTTATTGTTTAAACACTTTATTCATTCACACATGAATTTAATTTTCACACATCACTTCTCAACACATGAGCATCTCCACACGTGGATATAGTTTCAACACATGACTTTAATTTCATCGCATGATAATAATCTCAACATATGAAAATAATCCTAACACATGAATATTATTCAAAATTTCGGCAGCATAACGGCAGGGTAGTTAAAACCGGCACCATCCCTAGTATGGCTCCTCGCTCTACCTTAAAACCTCGCGGTTTTCGACAATGGGGATTCATGCATCTAATTCGCACGCAGGCGGCATGTTTTATTTTCATTTCCACAATTATTTCCAATTTATATCAATCACCAATGGGTATTTTTCAACCACAACCAATCAATATCAACCACAAACAATTATTCAACCATTCGCATTTTTCATCCAATATTTCACAACAATAAATATCGTCCATGGTTTGTGGACGAGGGGAGTGTGTATATATATATATATATATATATATATATTATTTCTATATTTCACTTGCATTTCAACACATATATTAATTATACTATGCATGTATAATTCATACTTCGCTCATATAGCTTACACAACGCATGTACATGAGGTATACGACACGTGTATAATTTATATTTCGCTTGTATAATTTATACATGTCATTTTCCATTCAATTTCATTTAATTTAGATTTCTCACATTGGTTTTCGGAGTTCTAAAAATCGTAGATGGCTCAGAAAAATCCGCGGTCTCTTCTATGTGGTAGAGAGCCTCCTTGTGGTCCCGATGTTTCCTGTTTCATCGAATTTCGTCGACACACCATAAAGATATGATTTTTCAAAGTTTAGATGTAATAAAAGACTCACCTTTCACGATGGTTCAAAACTAGGGTTGCAGTTTTCGCGAAAACCGAGGCAGGATACTACGATCGGAAGGTACAGCGTGGAAGAGGGAGGAGAGGGGAGTCGATCGGTGGTGGTATGGCGAACTCGGTGGTCGGATCTGGTCGGGGCGGCGGTGGGAAGTGTCGACGTTCACAGGCGTCGTTCTCGAGGTGGAAGCGACAAGGGGGTCGGGGGTTGTCTTGATTTGAAGAGGAAGGTCGGCGGCGTCGATTGCTGGTGGTGGCGGAGGTTGAAGGTGGCTGCGGCGATCGGAAATTGGTCGGGAAGGTTGGAGCGGTTTCCGCCGTCGCTGAGAGAGAGAACGATGTTTTTCTGGATTTTTTTTATTTTTAAAATTATGAAAGGAAAAATTTGATTGGCCAAGGGTTTTATGAAATTTTTAAATGGTGTTTTTCCATACGGATCTCGATTCAAACCCAACGACTGTCGCCCTTAGCTAAATACCCCCATCCCGGACACAATGGGATATGTTTCGTAGGCCAATTCGACTGTTACAATCAGTTGTTTTTCAAATTAAAATATAAAACATTTTATATTCAATTTGAACGTACAATTCAATTTGCCAGGGCAACAAACTGATTCTAAAAATTCCAAGAAAATAAATCTAGCTATGTTTTGACGCTATGGTCCCAACAAAACTAGTTTCGACGAATTCTGAGATTGTTTGAAAAATGTCCATTTTCTGGTCGATCCAATTTAACAAAAATTGACCAAACACAATTTCTTTTGCCACGCTCACATAATAGCTTCAAAAATTATGAAATTTGAAACCTAGCAATAGTTTGACATCCCGGACCCAACAAAATTGGTTTCGTCGAATTCTGAGGTCGTTTGCAAAATGTCTATTTTCAAGGGCCATATATTCTATACAGCGACCTTTCTGAAAATTCATTTGGCCATAACTTTTGATTCCCGCTATGAAACTTCGATTTTTCAGATTCGTTAGAAAGATATTCATTAACAGATTTCAATATTTTTGGTTTCACTAAAATCCGTTATATTTTCCACCCGGCACAGCCAGTTAAAATTTGAATTCAAATTTTCAAACTGACTCACTATTTCTAATTCACTATTTTGTTGAAATATTCTATTTCAATTGTTCAAATTCCTTTGAAATAACCAATTTAACAAATTTAAATTGGCTCGTATTTTCCGGGTTGTTACAGTTTATATTTAAAAAATTAAGTTAAAACATTTCAAAGTCATAAATTATTTCTAAATTAATTCATTATTAATTTCATTCAACTTTCAAATTCATGTCTACAAATAGTTTGTAAAAAAGAATTACATTTTTCATTTAAATTTCAATTCCATGAATATCGTTATTCAAAACTTTTATCAATCATTCCTTATTTAATAGCTTGGACTGGAAAAGACTTTATTAAAATACGTTTAGAACTGTTTAAATTTAAAATAATTTAGATATATAAAAAATAGTTTAATATAAAATAGTTTTATAAAAAGGATTTTTATTAAAATTGTTACAAAAGTTATAATAGTTAAAAACATACAAGATAGTTTATTGAAAATAGTTATAAAAATTTAATAGATAAAATATTTGAAAATCAATAATTATAAAGTAATAGTTATAAAGATAATTAATAAGAAAAATTAATTTAAGTAAAATAGTTTGATAATTATAATAATAATTCAAAACTAATAATCCAATCCAAACCAAATATCTCTATTTCAATATTCGACATATTACCAATTCAGATTTCAAAATCCCAGTTCAAGTCACTTAAATTTTTAATAGTGAAATTTAATTCCAATTTATGTCATAACAAAATTCGAGTTGGTTTTTGGATTCTAGTACTTAAACTATATCCTTCTAATTTATTTCAAATTTACCATCAAATCATGTATAATAATTTCAGATTAATTCATCCTTACTTTCCAAATTTTATTGATTCTAGATATTTAACTTCAATTATATTTATACACAAATATTTACTTAATAAATTATTATCAATTTAATTTATTTTGTTTCTTACTTTTTAACTGAAATAAATTCATTATATTTCATAATCTTAACAAAAATAAACATAATCCATTTCATAAATTTTCTAAATCAGATCTATAAATCATTTTAACTTAATTTGGTAAATTCCATTGCAGTGAAATCTTTTAAACAAATTAAGTTGCAATTTAATTTCAAACTTCTCTTTTAAACCTTCAAAATAAAGATTTATGAAAACTTTTATTTATATTTTTATTAAACTATATTTATATATTAATTTTAAATTTTAAATAATATAAACTATAATAAAAGATTTATTAAATTACCTATAAAACAATTTGAATTATTTTAATTTTAAAATAATGTTATAATCAGAAATATTTAAATAATTTCGTTAAAAAAATACATTTAGAAACTAATTTTCAGAATAGACCAGTGGTGTCTGTATATAGTTTTTATCTAGGTCAAGTAATACAGATATATATCATTTCCATCCATGATTAAATTCTGTTGTATATAACGTAGTTGTATATACAATTATATGATTTTTGTTTGATGATAACAACTAAATAAATATTATTTTAAATGCGTTTGTTACTGTACTATTATTTTATATCACAGATAGAAATATAATATTTATATTTATATAAAATACTACTGGGCAAGAATTCAATATTCAAACAGTATTTTATTAAATATAACGCTTTATTTCAACTTTCAAACGGTATAGTTTTATAACTCCACTATTTGTGCACTTCACTGAAATTCATTTCATATACATAACAGCTCCTCACTACGGATACACTCAATCACTCAGTTTATACTTTTATCACTCTGTTATTCAGGCATTCACTCATATACACATTTTCATATTGTTCTTGTCTTCAATCTTCTGTCTTCACAGCATCTTCACTGTCAGTCCAGTCATCATCTGCTTACCTATCACATGAAACACACACACAGAGTACACTGCAATAGAAATAAAACTGAATACATGCGAATATAAATTTTATTTTTAAATTTTTATTTGCCTCAGATTTCTGGTGTGTTTCTCAACATTTTTCATGGCTTGATCTGATTCATCTATGTCTTGTCAGTTTGCGTATGTATAGCACAGGAACAGGAAATCTTGTCTGATGGCTGCATACAAACGTGTATAAATATACATGTGTGTGCTTAAATGCCAATCAACATACATGTGCATCTGAGGAGTAGCCACGAGGACCATCTCAACTCAGTGCACAACTCAACACATTTCGAGATAGTGAAGCTATCAACAAAAGTGGTCGAACAAACATGAACAGGCCAAACATTTCAGTTCGGCATGGAGATACAAGTTAGTTTGCAAAACTTAGCAAACATGAATACAAAGGAAATAGCAAAAGCTAAAACATGGCAGAGCGAATACATTGGTGTAGCTCAGCAATGATGCAAATATAGTTCAGCATGATGAGACAAGCCAGGTTGGCAAAATGGTGATCGAATATAAGTTCAAACATGCATAAACAGCCAAGTTCAAGTGATCAAGGCAGCAGCTAATGCACATAACATGAGTGGCAATGCAAAATGGACTCAACATCAAGTTAAAATGGTTTTAGCATGTCAGAGAGTGAAGTGCATCAAAACAGCAACAATGTTGATAACACAAACATGGCAATATACAAGTGAATCAACAAAAGTCGAGCAGCATGAACACAACAAGGTGAGAAGATTCTAGTACAGCATGTATGAGTGTAGTGGTCAAGCCAATATATATGGGTCAAGCCAGTGTGAAGTTTAGAAGTGCACAGCTACATGCAAAAATATGCTTATAGGCCAGTAAAGATAAGCTCAAGCAAGAATACAAGTGCTGGAAAAAGATACTCAAATGTGCACATCATGTTTTAGCATATCTCATGCTTTCTCAAGTTCATGATGGCAGGTTCAAGAAATGTAGTGGCTCAGCAAATACACAGCAGGTACAAGTATTTCAAGATTCAATGTAATGCAAAACTAGTTCAGCATTGCTCAAGTGCAAATATACATGGGGGTAATGTAACATGGAGCTGCAGCAAAGAACCAGAACTAATGCAGCAATAATCAAGAATGGATACAAATGGCAAGACTGATTTCAATAGTTCAAAGTGACACAAGTTTTCAGAAATGATTTCACAATTTTAGGCAACACTGGGTGGAGCAGTTACATCAATACAGTGGCATATATGGTGGAGAAAATAAATCATGCAGTTTTATAGAGAAACATTTTAGCCAAAATGAAATCAATTTTTTTGGCAAGTTCTAAAATTTTATAGAAGTCTCAGTAAAGCAAGAATTGGAAAAGAATCAATTATATTCCCAAAATAAAGTTGCAAATTTACAATAGCAAATCAAAGGCAACAATGGATTAAAGAAATCTGTTTTTGGCAAGTATTTGAACTCCAAATCTACTGCATGGAATCAATGTTGGGCAATTCAATTAAGAAACATTTTTGGCAAGATTTTCAGGTCTACATATAGATATATATATATATACATATATACATATATATATATATATTGGCAGCAGTTTAATGAAACAGCAAGTAATAGTTTCCAGTTTTAGCAAGGAAATTGAATAATGAAAATAGTTCTTTTGGAAATCATTTGTGGCGTGTTGGCAAACAAATCAATGGCTTTCCAGAAATGAAAGTAATTAAGGGAATTCTTAGCCAGAAATGAAAGTAATTAAGGGAATTCTCGGCCAAACATATCAAGCAATTTTTTCCCGAATTCAGTTTCCTGTTTTGGCAATAATCCAAATCTAATTTGAATTTACAATGTTGTTATTTCATGAAACAAAACAATTTGTCTATTATATGTTTCCAGAAATACTCAAAGTCATACAAGCTTAATTCACGCAAGGATTCATTGAAGCCAAGATAGCGTCTACATTCATCAAGTGGAATCTCGCAAGAAATTTACAGAGGAGCCAAATGAGGAAAGCAACACAAATCAGCCAAGCAATCAAATCAAGTCAATTTATACGAAATCAAAGAAATCAAGGATTTGAGATCCAATTTAGACACCATTCTCATCACTGGATTTTTTTAATCGAAACCACATCAGATCGAAACAAAACAACACAATTTTGAATTAAAAAATTCAGAAATACTGACATCTTTCTTTCAGAAGATTCGATCATCAACAACGTTCATCCAAATCGATCGAGCAAGCAATACAAAGCTTCGAAGAAATCATTGATGCAATACATCTGTTTTCCTGCAATTGCGATCAAATTGGGTGATATTAGAGAACCCTAATTTTGTGAAGTCGGTAGCCATTGTAATTTCCAAAGAGTAAAGCCATCGGTCTAACAATTGACGAACCAAGCAAGAATAGGTCGGCCATGTTTGTAGCCAAAGCTATAAAGGTGTAACGACCCGTATTTTTAGGTATAATAATTAATCTATTTAATTATATAAATAGTAATTCAAAGAAATATAATGTTCGTTTAATTAAATTTTATGGAATATTTAATTAATTTAAATAATAGAATAATATTTTTAATTCAGAAATAATTAGAATATTGGAATTCACAATATTCTGTGAGAATAACGAATATATTTAAATAACGACAGTTTGAACGTATCATTACATTTTAATTATAATCGATCCCGTAACGACGCGGCAGTTCGCTATTTGGCGATTTGAACTTCAATTAAATTTACAGAAGCTGTTTAAATCGGATTTCTGTGAAACAAGAAACATTAGGAGCTGGTGAAGTATATTTTTCTAGTGGAAGAGAAAAATCGAGATTTTGTCGTGTAGATTTTGATTTATTTCCAAATCAAATTTTAGAAAAGTCGCTATGGAATTCCTTTACAAAGGAATTATTTATATTTTAAAAAGGGATTTCATTATAAATCGAATAACGATTTATATCGGGATTTGAAATATCGAGTTAGAATGTCATATAGGAATATTCTAGAGCTGTATGGTATTCCACTGTGAATATATACGATAATAATTATTTTCAAATATTAAATTTAAATGTTTTTAAATATATTTATATATTTAAAAGGGTTGTTTAGAGCTTTAAAAATATCCAGTTTTGCAAACGACCTCAGAATTCGACGAAACTAATTTTGTTGGATCCGCAATGTTAAATTATTGTTAGATATCAAGTTTCATGATTTTTAGAGTCAGTATGTGGCCGTACGGGATTTTAATGTGAAAAACAGTCGATATTCTGATGGTTAAAATATACTGTGTGAGCAAACGGAGTCGGAATTCGATGAAACCAGTTTCCTTGGGACCGTAATGTCGAATTATAGCTGGGTGTCCATTTTCGTGATTTTTAGGTATCATGTGTGACCACACGAATTTTCAGAAGTCAGAAACAAATATAAAATAAGATTAAATAAAATATCCTAAGTTCTTGGTGAACCTAATCAAGCCACATCTTCATCTTTACAGCCACACAAGATTTTCATTCCCCTTTATAAAATCAAATACTCCAAGCAACAGAAACTCCTCATAGAAAACCAAAATCGAATGTTTGACAAATCCTAGAAAATCAAAGAAAATTCCAATAATAATAAAGCATTTATATTCTCGATCCTGGGAAACTCCTCTTCAATCGGGTATGGCTTTTATTGGGTGTGACATCAACTCCTGTTCACTAGTTCTTCACAACGCATACTAGGGTCAGGTTGTTTGGGAGATTGTGGCGTTAAAACATGTTCTTGAGGTTCGTTTTAGGTTTGTACGATGATTTAGCACGTCGTATTAATTTTTGGGTGATTTCCGTGATGAGAAAGTTCAAACTTGTACTGTATCTCATGAAGACTAGGTGGCGCCGTAAATTGCAAGAGTGGTTCGAGTTCACAGAAAAAGGTATGGGGAGGAAGGTGTCGGAAAGAGGGAGATGTTGGTGTATTCGGATTTTGAAATCATGGAGAAGGATGGGAGAATGGATCGAATGAAGTGGCCATGAAAGGAGTGGGTTCGGCTGTTTCCACGTAAGGAGGAAGAAGGATTTGGTGGATCTGGGTTTAACGTGGGTGTTGGGCCAAGAATGAAAGGGTGAGGCCCACTAGAGTTTAAGTTAATATAATCTAAGAGCTAATTTAATTATATAGCGCATTAATTTGTTAATTGCATATCTTTGTCATACGTAATCAGAATTTCGAACGGTCGGATCCGTTAGGATCGTATAGACGGACACTACCCAATGGAACTAAATGGGAGTGGAGTGGAGCTCATTTGAATTTATGGTGAAATAAATTGTTTGATTCAAATCAAACAGTTTATCGTTCTTTAACGATGAACTGCCAATATGAGTAAAACTCACCAACTCTGAACAGTTATATTTTTATAACGTAGTCTTAGAACTGATAATTATCTGTTGATTGATGTATGATAACTATTTGGATGAATTGCTTATGTATTGGTTGAAATTATAGATAACGATATAGATATAAATCGTTAATCAAATATTGATTCTGTTTAGCAGAATATTTCATATTGAAATTAAATAGATGTTAATTATATTGTTTAACATTTGTGATGCAGAGAAACAGGTCGGAGTAATCCAACTGGATTCCTCAACATTTATTTTACTGTTTTTCGTATATATTGTGATATATGATGTGATATACAATCTGTTGTTGATTGTGTGTGTTTGGGTGATACAGAGCAGTGATATATGGTATTTGAAACACCATAAGAAATACTGGAATATACAAAGGGATTTGTCAAAGTGTATATTGAAAATAAATTATATTTGTAAAACAAATATAATTGAATTGGAAATATTTGTGAAAACAAATATAAAGGAATATATTTGTAAAACAAATATAAAGGAATATATTTGTAAAACAAATATAAAAGAAAATATTTGTAAAACAAATGTAAAAGGAAATATTTATTTGTTAAATAAATAGAAAAGATAAAGGAAATATTATTTGTTAAATAAATATGAAAGATAAAGGAAATTTTTATTTGTTAAATAAATAGGAAAGATAAAAGAAATATTTATTTGTTAAATAAATAGAATTTGAAAAGAGAATAGTCATTTGTTAAGTAAACAAATAGAAAAGGAATAATTCAAAGGAATATTTCAAAGGAGATAATTCAAGGGAATAATTCAAAGAAATAATTCAAAGGAATAAATTAAATTAGTTAATCGAATATAGTTTATTTGAATAGAATTAAAGGAGTTAATCGAATATAGTTTATTATAATATAATTAAAGGAGTTAATCGAATATAGTTTACTCGAATAGAATTAAAGTAGTTATCAAATCTAGTTATTCGAAGGAGTTATCGAATCTAGTCTTCGAAAGGAGTTAATCGAATATAGTTTATTCGAATAGAATTAAAGGAGTAAATCAAATATAGTTTATTCGAATAGAATTAAAGGAGTTATCGAATATAGTTTATTCGAAAGGAGTTAATCCAAAAGAGTTAATCAAATAGAGTTAATAGATTAGAGTTAAATCAAAAAGATTTAATCCAATAGAGTTAATTGATAAGAGTTAACTGAATAGAGTTAATCGAATATTGTTTATTCGAAGAAAGGTTTTCGAATCTAGTTATTCGTAAGAGAGATTATCGAATATAGTTATTCGAAGGGAGGAGTTATCGAATAGAGATTATTTGAAAGAGAGTTACATAAGGAAGTTTGTTAAAGGTTTAAAAGAAAACTTTGTCTATTCCGAAGTTAAACGTTGTTCAGTTAAGGTCTGAGAGGTAATTATACCCTAACTTGATTGACTTCCTACTTAACTAAGGAAAGGGCTAAGGGTTGATAGGAAAGGATGGTTAAGTAAATTTAGTTAATAAGTGTAATGGTTTGAGTTGGCATAGCGATGGTTTGTTTAAACATCTGTCTAAGTCCAATGTAAGAGTTTTGGAAATGTTTTCCAAATAAGAATCAGAAATGCTTTCTAATATAGAAAACAAGAAATGGAAATGTTTTCCAATGTTAATAACATATATTTTCTAAAATTAGAAAATAAGAAATGTTAAATATATGGAAACAGGAAATGACAAATGAAATAAATTAATGATAAATTAATTTAAAGGATAAAAGTTGATTGGTGATTGATCAATGTAATTTCCATCTGGAAATAATATTGTTGTTTGCACACGTGTTTTTCTTTGATAGTTAACTCACTGACTATCGAAGTTTTGACCATTTTAACTTTGTTAATATGGAGAGACCGGTTGGATTATTATCCGAAGAACCACTCCGTATTGGCATAAGCGTTACGAAACATATATGCCAAAGATAATTGAAGACGGAATAAAGTGCAAGGGCTGTTGTATAAATCTTAGGCCAAGATTTCCTAAGATGGATGTACTGAATAGTGCCTTCGGTTTGTCCAGTCCCAAGACGACCTCTATGGAAGAATGTCTGACAGAGTATATTTAACAGATCGCGTAAGTCGATCTCTTCAAACGTATTTAAGTTTGGTGGTAGAGGAATTCGTTTCTCTTAGCTGTATACCCATGGTACTTTTGGGGAAATTAATTAGTGATTTGGCGGGTATGACGATGTGATATTCAAAGTGAATAAATGTGTGATCTATCAGAGATAAGCGTAGCCTCTAGCCTCACAATCGGGAAATAACAAAAATCGGGCAGGCAACATGGCTATGTAGGTCGCACCTATTAGGGTGTATAATCACCTGATCTAGAGTTTCATTTACTTCCAAAAATCTATTGTAGATACTGTCCCATTCGGGAACCAGTTGCTGATCCCAACCGTTGGTGATATACATTCGATACACTCAAGCGAAATGAGTGGTCGGTTATGTGTGGCCGGGTTGCAAGACGTTCTTTTTGAACCCAGCGTATTCCTCTCTAGAGGTACACTAGCGAAAGGTGGTTCCATACCTTGTCATAGTTGGAAATCCATTACCCAATACGTGCTTGCGGTTTTTGATAGTATACTATATATGAAGAACGTGAGATGAAAGCGTTTCTGCTAGATGATTATTATATTGTGGTTAATAGACATTATTATAATATCAAAAGGCTTTGATATAAAGATATTTTGGATTCTCATAAGGGAAAAACCCGTTCCGTTATACGGCGTGGTCTTATGAGATATCGTTTTCTTGTTCGAACTATTTTAAACTGTTTTACTCACACCAGTCCCATGACTGACCTGGAGTTTATTTTGTTTTGTTTTCCCTAAACTCTTGGGTTCCCAATTTTGTACGGGCAGTCAAGTAGTCGGGATTTACAGATACTTGAAGAGCTAGAGCAGGAGGCTTCAGGATCATATAGCCATTGTTTATTTCCGCTGTGTTGTAAGTGCTGTACTTTGGAAATGATATGTATATTCAAGTACAGATTTATATTTCAAAGTTATTATATATATTATATGTTATTCGTTCCGCTGTGATGTTCGTGTTACTCTGATGTAGTGTTCTTCTTCTTCTTCTATTCTAAGTTTTTATCTTATCTATCCTCGCCCTCTAACTTCTTTCATGTACTATCCAGTGTTTTACAATGCTTGGTTAGTCAATATGGTGTTCTATGTCGATAACCGGGAACGCAAAAACCCGGGACGTTACAATGGTATCAGAGCTTTTGGTTAAGTAATTACCTTGGCTCTGTGGCGTGACTCAGTAGAGATGGGGTTAGTAATACCCTAGATTGAGTTGAGTATATATATACGAGTGAACGTATTTGTCATTGATATAAAAATTGTTTTATATTGTGTAGTGTTATTGGTTGAGTTGTTTATGGGTTCTGATTGATCAGTTTGATCCACAGTATCGGTAGAAGTTTCTAGACACTCGAATACAATGGGTCGACACGATATGTTTTGAAAAGAGGGTAAATGAAATAATTTTACCCAAATTATATTTTGATATTCAGGATTTATATTGGAATGATTATAATATATTGGATATATTGGTTGTTATTATAATCAAGTAAGATTTTAAATTAAATGGTTAGGTATATAACCAAGTAGAATTCGTGTCAGTGTTACGAAATGAATTAAATCTGAAATTAAAACCAGAATTGGAATTAAAATTCTGGAAATTGGAAAAGTGTTGGTAAATGAATTTGGATTGAATATATGAGAATTTTAAAATCCTGGGAGATTTTAAATTGTTTTACAAGCCGTGTGAATGGTATTTTGAAACGTATTTCAAATTGGAAGTGTTAGAAATGATTTTGAAAGGTGATATAGTATTGAACTCACTTTGATTGCTAGAAAATAATTTCTTATGATGACAGCTGCATCATCAGTGTTCATTTTCGAGTTGCTAAGTGACGGATTACTACCAAAGGATTTTGTTTTTGAATTGTTTTGAGAGAAACAAGTTGTTTGAAATCCAAAAAGGAATATTTGGTTTTAGAAAAGCAAAGCTGTTTAAAACTCCCAGGAAGAGACTGTTTGAATTAAAAACAAATTTAAATAAAAATGTGTGAAACCAAGCTGGAACAAAATTGAAACCAATTAACTGGAAATTGAATTGGATACGATATCTCAAGTAGAATCAGATTTTGAATTGTGAGATAGAATCTGAAATGGTATTGGATTGATGAGTTAAGAATTAAAAAAATCGAAAATGGAACTTTGATTAGAAATTGAATTCGACTTAGATATAAGCGAATGGTTGGATTTGTGGATAAAAACAGATTGGAATTTGATTGGGATGACCCTTGTATCTGCTGAATTGATAACAGGTGAAAAGGATATAATGATATGCCGAAAAAAGGTACAAGTTTATTTTATATATGGGTTTGGAATTTATGAGCCGAATTGGCAAGCTGCTTTGCTGTTTGATTTTCTTTTGGGTTGGAAAAGGCCTAGAGAGGCGAGTTGTGGTTTTACCTATTGACCAGTACAAAGGAGGTGCCAGCGAATTTTTTCAAAAAAAAGCTAAGGTATTAGAAAATTTTCAGGATTTTTAAAATTTTCGTTGATAAGGATTAATTAATATTTTAATTAAAATTTTACTGGTTCAGTTGAGATTGAAATTAAGAAGTGAACAAATGAGTTCTAACCAGTTAATATGGTTTGATTTCTACCTTAGCAATTTCGAGGACGAAATTATTTTAAGTGGGGAAGAATGTAACGACCCATATTTTTAGGTATAATAATTAATCTATTTAATTATATAAATAGTAATTCAGAGAAATATAATGGTCATTTAATTAAATTTTATGGAATATTTAATTAATTTAAATAATAGAATAATATATTTAATTCAGAATTATTGGAATTCATAATATTCTGTGAATTGGATTATTTCTAAGATTTAATTCAGCTTAGAATTTAATTAGAATAACGAATATATTTAAATAACGATAGTCTGAACGTATAATATTTTAATTATAATCGAGTTGTAATGGTGCGGTAGTTCGCTATTTGGCGATTTGAACTTCAACCGAATATACAGAAGCCGTTTTAAATCGGATTTCTGTGAAACAAGAAACGTTAGGAGCGGGTGAAGTATACTTTTCTAGTGGAAGAGAAAAATCAAGATTTCGTCGTGTAGATTTTGATTTATGTCCAAATCAAATTTTAGAAAAGTCGCTATGGAATTCCTTTATAAAGGAATTATTTATATTTTAAAATGGGATTTCATTATAAATCGAATATCGATTTATATCAGGATTTGAAATATCGAGTTAGACATATAGGAATATTCTGGAGCTGTATGGTATTCCACTGTGAATATATACGATAATAGTTATTTTTAAATATTAAATTTAATTGTTTTTAAATATAATTATATAGTGAAAATTAGGCTTACATCCCTAAAACATTTCAAAATATAAGCCACGTCCAGTCCAAAGTTTTATGCATTTCCGATCCCTAAAATTGAGCTGCCGCTTTTCTTTTTTTGGTCCCTTCCGCCTCCTGCTACCCCCCTTCGCCTTTTCCCATTTTGGACCCAAAAAATGCGCTATGATATAAACAAAATCCAAAATAGGAAATATTCTCAGGAGCATTCGCCAAAAAAAAAAGTTGCATACTTCTGTGCAACAATATCTGAAAAGTAGCATACATGTATGCATATATGAATATAATGTATTTATGTTGAAAATCTGGACCAATAAACGCATACATGTATGAAATTATTAGTAAATAATTGGATACATGTATGCATACAAAGTTGAACTGAGAATCATGTATTACGAAAAGTAGCATACATGAATGCAACTATTCTTTATATATGCATGCATGTGTGCAACAAATTTAAAAGTGACAACGGCTTCTGAATATACGCATGAATGCATGCATATATTATGTACAGGAGCATAAATGTGTGCAATAATACCTGAAAAAGGCGAATGCATGAAAAAATAGGTTAAATTTGAATATATGCATAAAAGGATGCATGTAATGTTGTTTAGCTGTATACATGTATGCATTTATACTGCAGTTGGGGCGCAACACTGAAATATAAGCATGAATGTATGCAACTATTTACAAATAGGTGCATCTTTTGATGCAAAAACCTGCTGTTTCGTTGTTTTTGTGTATTTTTGGGTTTTGACGTGGTTTTCGATTGTTTTAACACCTGAATTTTTTGGCGTGTACGTGTTTTATTTAATAATGAATTTTCTTGATTTTTTTATATTTTTTTAAATCAATTTAATGAATTTTAAAAAAATAGGGACCTAATTTACAATATGTTTAGCACTGGATGTGAGCCTAATTTTGAAACTTAATAGGGACTTGTGAAAAATGGACCCATTTATATATTTAAAAGGGTTATTTAGAGCTTTAAAAATAGCCATTTTGGCAAACGGCCTCAGAATTCGACGAAACTAATATTGTTGGATCCACAATGTTAAATTATTGTTAGATATCAAGTTTCGTGATTTTTAGAGTCAGTGTGTGGCCGTACGGGATTTTAATGTGAAAAATAGTCGATATTCTAACGGTTAAAAATACGCTGTGTGAGCAAACGGAGTCGGAATTCGACGAAACCAGTTACTTGGGACCGTAATGTTGAACTATAGCTGCATGTCCATTTTCGTGATTTTTGGGTATCATGTGTGACTACACGAATTTTTAGAAGTCAGAAACAAATATAAAATAAGATTAAATAAAATATCCTAAGTTCTTGATGAACCTAATCAAGCCACATCTTCATCTTTACGGCCACACAAGATTTTCATTCCCCTTATAAAATCAATACTCCAAGCCGCCAGAAACTCCTCATAGAAAACCAAAATCGAGTGTTTGAAAAATCCTAGAAAATAAAAGGAAATTCCAATAATTATAAAGCATGTATATTCTCGATCCTGGGAACCTCCTCTTCAATCGGGTATGGCTTTTATTGGGTACGACATCAACTCCTATTCACTGGTTCTTCACAGCGCAGACTAGGGTTAGGTTGTTTGGGAGATTGTGGCGTTAAAACATGCTCTTGAGGTTCGTTTTGGGTTTGTAAGACGATTTAGCACCCCGTATTTATTTTTGGATGATTTCCGTGATGAGAAAGTTCGAACCTGTACAGTATCTCGTGAAGACTAGGTGACGACGTAAATTGCAAGAGTAGTTCGAGTTCACAGAAAAGGGTATGGGGTGGAAAGCGCCGGAAAGAGGGAGATGTTGGTGTATTCGGATTTTCAAATCATGGAGAAGGATGGGAGAATGGATCGAATGAAGTGGCCATGAAAGGAGTGGGTTCGGCTGTTTCCACGTAAGGAGGAAGATGGATTTGGTGGATCTGGGTTTAACGTGGGTGTTGGGCCAAGAATGAAAGGGTGAGGCCCACTAAAGTTTAAGTTAATATAATCTAAGAGTTAGTTTAATTATATAGCGCATTAACTTGTTAACTGCCTATCTTTGTCATACATAATCAGAATTTCGAACGGTTAGATCCGTTAGGATCGTATGGACGGACACTACCCAATGGAACTGAATGGGAGTGGAGCGGAGCTCGTTTGAATTTATGTTGAAATAAATTGTTTGATTCAAATCAAACAGTTTATCGTTCTTTAACGATGAACTGCCAATGTGAGTAAAACTCACCAACTCTGAACAGCTATATTTTTATAACATATTCTTAGAACTGATAATTATCTATTGATTGATGTGTGTTAACTATTTGGTTGAATTGCTTATGTATTGGTTGAAATTATAGATAATGACATAGATATAAATCGTTAATCAAATATTGATTCTGTTTAGCAGAATATTTCATATTGAAATAAATCGATGTTAATTATATTGTTTAACATCTGTGATGCAGGGAAGAAGGTCGGAGGAATCCAACTGGATTCCTTAACATTTATTTTACTGTTTCTCATATATATTGTGATATATGATGTGATATACAATCTTTTGTTGATTGTGTGTGTTTGGGTGATACTGAGGAGTGATATATGGTATTTGAAACACCATAAGAAATACTGGAATATACAAAGGGATTTGTCAAAGTGTATATTGAAAATAAATTATATTTGTAAAACAAATATAATTGAATTGGAAATATTTGTGAAAACAAATATAAGGGAATATATTTGTAAAACAAATATAAAGGAATATATTTGTAAAACAAATATAAAAGAAAATATTTGTAAAACAAATGTAAAAGGAAATATTTATTTGTTAAATAAATAGAAAAGATAAAGGAAATATTTATTTGTTAAATAAATAGGAAAGATAAAGGAAATATTTATTTGTTAAATAAATAGGAAAGATAAAAGAAATATTTATTTGTTAAATAAATAGAATTTGAAAAGGGAATATTTATTTGTTAAGTAAACAAATAGAAAAAGAATAATTCAAAGGAGACAATTCAAAGGAATAATTCAAAGGAGATAATTCAAGGAAATAATTCAAGGGAATAATTCAAAGAAATAATTCAAAGGAATAAATTAAAGGAGTTAATCGAATATAGTTTATTTGAATAGAATTAAAGGAGTTAATCGAATATAGTTTATTTGAATATAATTAAAGGAGTTAATCGAATATAGTTTACTCGAATAGAATTAAAGGAGTTATCGAATCTAGTTATTCGAAGGAGTTATCGAATCTAGTCTTCGAAAAGAGTTAATAGAATATAGTTTATTCGAATAGAATTAAAGGAGTAAATCAAATATAGTTTATTCGAATAGAATTAAAGGAGTTATCAAATATAGTTTATTCGAAAGGAGTTAATCCAAAAGAGTTAATCGAAAAGAGTTAATCAAAAAGAGTTAAACGATTAGAGTTAAACAAAAAGAGTTAATCCAATAGAGTTAATTGATAAGAGTTAATTGAATAGAGTTAATCGAATATAGTTTATTCGAAGAAAGGTTTTCGAATCTAGTTATTCGTAAGAGAGATTATCGAATATAGTTATTCGAAGGGAGGAGTTATCGAATAGAGATTATTCGAAAGAGAGTTACATAAGGAAGTTTGTTAAAGGTTTAAAAGATAAACTTTGTCTATTCCGAAGTTAGAACGTTGTTCAGTTAAGGTCTGAGAGGTAATTATACCCCAACTTGATTGACTTCCTTCTTAACTAAGGAAAAGGCTAAGGTTTGATAGTAAAGGATGGCTAAGTAAATTTAGTTAATAAGTGTAATGGTTTTAGTTGGCATAGCAATAAACATCTTTCTAAGTCCAATGTAAGAGTTTTGGAAATGTTTTCCAAATAAGAATCAGAAATGTTTTCTAATATAGAAAACAAGAAATGGAAATGTTTTCCAGTGTTAATAACATATATTTTCTAAAATTAGAAAATAAGAAATGTAAAATATATGGAAACAGGAAATGACAAATGAAATAAATTGATGATAAATTAATTTAAAGGATAAAAGTTGATTGGTGATTGATCGATGTAATTTCCATCTGGAAATAATATCATTGTTTGCACACGTGTTTTTCTTTGATAGTTAACTCACCAACTATCGAAGTTTTGACCATTTTAACGTTGTTAATATGGAGAGACCAGTTGGATTATTATCCGAATAACCATTTCATATTGGCATAAGCGTTGCGAATCATATATGCCAAAGATAATTGAAGACGGAGTAAAGTGCAAGGGCAATTGTATAAATCTTAGGCCAAGATTGCCTAAAATGGAGGTACTGAATAATGCTTTCGGTTTGTCCAGTCCCAGGACGACCTGTATGGAAGAATGTCTGACAGAGTATATTTAATAGATCGTGTAAGTTGATCTCTTCAAACGTATTTACGTTTGGTGGCGAAGGAATTTTTTTTCTCTTAGCTATATACCCATGGTATTTTTGGGGAAATCAATTTGTGATTTGGCGGGTATGACGATGTGACATTCAAAGTGAATAAATGTGTGATCTGTCAGAGATAAGCGTGGCCTCTAGCCTCACAACTGGGAAATGATAAAAATCGGGCAGGCAGCATGGCTATGTAGGTTGCACCTATTAGGGTGTATAATCAGCTAATCTAGAGTTTCATTTACTTCCAAAAATCTATTGTCGATGCTGTCCCATTCGGGAAGCGGTTGCTGATCCCAATCGTTGGTGATATACATTCAATACACTCAAGCAAAATGAGTGGTCGGTCATGTGTGGCCGGGTTGCAAGATGTTCTTGTTGAACCCAGCGTATTCCTCTCTAGAGGTACACTAGCAAAAGGTGGTTCCATACCTTGTCATAGTTGGAAATCCATTACCCAATACGTGCTTGTGGTTTTTGATGGTACACTATGTATGTAGAATGTGAGATGAAAGCATTTCTGCTAGATGATTATTATATTGTGGTTGATAGACATTATTATAATATCAAAAGGTTTTTGATATAAAGATATTTTGGATTCTCATAAGGGAAAAACCCGTTCCGTTATACGACGTGGTCTTAACAGATATCGTTTAATGGCTCAAACTGTTTTAAACTATTTTACTCACACCAGTCCCATGACTGACCCGGAGTTTATTTTGTTTTGTTTTCCCTAAACTCTTAGGTGCCCAATTTTGTACGGGCAGTCAAGTAGTCGGGATTTACAGATAATTGAAGAGCTAGAGCAGGAGGCTTCAGGATTATATAGTTATTGTTTATTTCCGCTGTGTTGTAAGTGCTGTACTTTGGAAATGATATGAATATTCAAGTACAGATTTATATTTCAAAGTTATGATATATATTATATGTTATTCGTTCCACTGTGAGGTTCGTGTTACTCTGATGTTGTGTTCTTCTTCTTCTTCTATTCTAAGTTTCTGTCTTATCTATCCTCACCCTCTAACTTCTTTCATGGACTATCCAGTGTTTTACAATGCTTGGTTAGTCGATATGGTGTTCTATGTCGATAACCAGGATCGCAAAAACGCCAGGACGTTACAAAAGGGGTTTTCTAATTTGGTTTTTTTATTTTGTTTTGTAAACCATTCTGAACAGTTTTTACGTCTGTAAAATACTAGGGAATCCAGTTAGGGTTTAGCTGGCAGTTTACTAGAGTCTGTAAAACTAGGGAAAATCTGATCTAGGGGATTAGATCAGTCTAGGTTTTTGAGCGTAGGGTTAGAATAGGAGCGAGGGGTTCGCGAATTTACATGGTCTTATAAGCGGGATCTATTCTATTACCTAGTACAAACCTTAGGAATGCCGAAGCTGGGTATCTCTGTATGTTATTTTCTTTCTGCTTTTTATTTCTGCTGCATTCTGTGATCTGTTTATTATTTAATGTCCCGTCATATTTTTAACTCAGCGAAAAACTGTGTTAAACCCTATTCACCCCCCTCTAGGGTTAATCTAGGTCCAACAAGTGGTATCAGAGCCTGGTAATTTCATTAACTCTAGAGTCTTGGGTCATCCTTGTTTTCAGTCTTCTGAGAGTCCATACAGTGATATTCCAATTATTTTTTGTGGAACAGATTTTTTAATATGGAAATCAAAATTCGCATTATATTTAAAATTTGTTAATTTTAAATATTGGAATATTATTGAAAATTTGGGAGATATGTTAAATAAGAAGAATAAGGTTTTAAATGCTTGTGTTATGCATATTATTTATTCCTATCTTGATAATAATCAATTAAAATTTATCTCTCATTGTTTAACTACATAGGATATCTGGAAAACTCTCAACACGCTACATGGAAAATTTGACAACTGCTCAAAACCCTCAGCAGCCTACTCAGATTCAGATGTATGCTTAACTGGAGCCATTAATGATGATTCAGACGTTGGAAATTTTTCATATGAAGAATTGGTTTCTCATTGTAATGATTTAACTAAATCTGTAAATCATCTCCAATGGAAAAATAAACTTCTAAAATCTGACAAATCTGAGTTACGATGCAAAATTGATTGTTTGGAATCAAAACATGAAAATGTCTTGAAATTAGAAAATTCTGATTGTGAAAATTGTTTGAATTCAGAAAATAATCTTATTCATTTCAATAAAAATACTCAAAAGCTTGAAAATGAAATTCAAATCCTAAAAGAGAAAAAAATTAAGCTGGAAAGTACAAACAATTTTTTACAAAAAGAACTGGATAATTTTAAGACGATCCAAAGTTCCAAACTTAAATTTTCTGAGAAACTAAAGATGAAAACAAAATCGTTTTTGAGCAAAAATATCAACTTTGAAAAATAAATTGAAAATTTTGAAAAACTTGAAAACAATTTGAATATGAGATTTCAGAATCCCAAGCCAGAATTAATTTACTTGAATCTAAAAATTTGGTTTTAAAAACAGGCTTTGGAAAGAGTAAGATCACCAAAAACCATTGTTCGGATTTAATGAAAGAAAATGGTGATCTTAAATCTAAATTCAACAACTTGAAACAGCATTGGCAAAATTTTCTAATAGTGAAAAATCTTTGAATATGTTGTTGAAAAACCAATTTTCTTCAGGAAATAAAAACGGTTTTGGCTTTGGGAAAACCAATGTTTTTAAAAAAACTCAATTCTTGTGATTTTAAAGATCCTTTAAATTGCTTCTAGATGGGTCATTCTGAAAATTTGGACTTTGAGAATTCCAAAAGGTTTTTGATTCACAAACGAGACAAGAATTTGTGTGATAACAATCTATTTAATCCATTTTGCACCCCGAAAAGAAGTAAAGTGAATTCGTCTAAATTCAAACAAATTTGGGTTCCTAAAGGCACAAAGATAGATTTGAATGGGTTGTTATACAAACAGATTTGGGTAGCAAAAGATGTTAACATAACTGTGAGTGGTTTTACTAATTTTGTTAGACCACTCAATCCCCTAAGCTGTTAGGTACCAGAGGAGGCTGAGGTACTGCTGTGCAAAAAGAAATGTGATGCAAAGTTGTCTGTACTTCTATATTATTCACAGTTCCTTTAGCCAAGATTTGTTGAGTTTGAGATTCTTTTGCTTACATCATTTTCAGGTATGATCTCTAAACTCACAATTTCTTTTGTATATTCCATATTTTTATTTTTCCTATTTTTTCTTATTCCCCTTCTTTTTATTTTTATGATTTGATTTGTCACTGTCATATCATAGTAACTTCTTGGGCTTCCTTAACTTCTAATTGCAGAATTCATGATCTTCTGGAAAGCCGCTTCATTTGTATAAAACTCAAATGGTTAATAAATTCCAGATCTTGAATTCAAACTTGTAGATATTTGCAATTGTTTTAAAGTTTATTTTCTAATTTCTGAATTCATAATAGTGTGAGTATTCTTATCATATCTTGAACACTGTTAATTTGAATTCTAAACGTTTGAAGATCTGAAAGTTTAATGGAATTTCATACACCACTGCTGTTATGAGTTTTCAGTAATTCATTTTAGAAAAGCTTGAAATAATATACTCATTACAGCACACGTATACTTATCAGTTATGATAATTTCATTATTTTTCAGATTGGCTTGGATATTTTGAACTATCTTGAATCACAGTGATACACTTTGAAATTCATCTTTATTGATGATCATTATGGTTAAAATTTGTTTTTTTGAAATCATATGAAATTCTTGATATTTTGAAAGTCACACACCTCTTAAATTTGAAATTATCAATCTTGTGTGACTAATTCATTGTATCTCAAAACATGATATTGATTCAAGTGATTTCAAATAAATTATTTTTAATTTTTTGGATCATGAATATCTCTCAAACTTGATGTAAATGATATGAGATTTCTCTTATGCTTGTCAGAGAAAATTGTGAAAAACTCTTTTGAAATAAAGGTCTTGAAACTTACTGTCATTTATGGTTATTTGTTTTAAATATTTGTTTGTTTAAAATCATTTGAAATTATTGATTTATTGAATCTCACACAAATCTTGGAACTGAAATTTATAATCTGGTTTGACTGGTTCATTGAATCTCAAGCTTTTCATATCCCTCCAAATGATTTAAAATAAACCATATATTTAATCTTCGATCATGAACCATTCTTGGATTTCCTGAAATATCTTTGAACCATCTCCTTGACATGTCTGCTTTGAAATTGAGCTTTGTGCTGCTCAGATATTGTTTTTGAAAATATTTTTTGATGACTGCTTGTTTTGGTATCAAATATATACCATACTCTGATAGATGAAATTAATTCGCTTGATCTGCTTGGGCCTTGTGATTAAAAAATTCTGTTGTCTGAGATACCCTTGATAACTACCAGTGTCATTTTTAAAATCCTCATTAATAGAGACATCAAGTGGTATCAGTTTAGAAGTGCTGAATTTTTTTTTTGTATATATATATATATATATTCTAATCCCTTTTGTCTTGCATAGATCTGCATATTCCTCTTGTAATTGATTTTCAATTTTAAAGTTATTTATTGATTATTCATTCAGAAATTGAAATCAATATCCAAATTGAACTGTATTTATAATTCATCAAAATTATTATCAGATTTTGAAATTGTGACGAGTTGTGAACTACAGTATATTTCACAACAAGAGGAAATTTTATTTTTATTTTCATGATGGTTGAATATTTATTATAATATCTTTGAACTGGCAATTATTTCACGACCATCTTCATTATCTGTCATCCTTCTGCCATCCACTATGATTTTATATTAATATGGAGAGTTAATATTTTTTTAAAAATCTTTTTGAATAAATAGTGGAATTATTTGTGATAGAAATGGGACTATGTTATTATTCAGAATTAGTGATAATTGAAAATTTTCAATGATCTCGGTTCAGTCGAGCATATTTCATAATATAATTAATTTAGAAATTTATTTCACGGTCCATTTCTGTACCTACCCCATTTTCTATCATCCATATATTGGTTCTATATACTGAGGAGTTTTTTCCTTTAAATGCTAAAAATAATAAATATAATTAATATATAAGTGTGTCTCTAACCTCATTTAAAAATCCAAGCTCTGGTCGTGCATGGTTAAGAGATAACTTATAATTTAAGCTGCAACTGACCCCATTTAAAAATCCAAGCTCTGGTTATGCATGGTCAGTGTGCTCTTAAATAAAAATAAAAGAAAAGGAAATAATATGTTAAATTGAAATTAAACTGAAATTCTCCTTTGTGTTTAAAAACCAGCCTATCAATCCATTTTCTAATCTGTGAAATGTGTTACTATTTTATGACATATTATGATTTGTTGATTGATAGCTATTGGGATTTGAGATTATTCGATTTTTTCACTTAAATTGAATTGTTAATTATAGTCCACATCCATCACTGTTTTTATACTTTAATTTTATAAAATTCTTTTGAAAATAATTGGAAATCATGTTTTGAACTCTCTCCAGTATGTATAAATTTCATCATAAATCCGTCATTATCTAAAATGTGAAATATGCCACCTGTTCTCATAATATTATGATTTTTGTTTGACCGATTGAGATTTATGTTGACCGTTCCTCCTCTTATGCTGAAATTATATTTTTAGTCATTTTTCATCTATATTTTAATTCTGTATCCTTTTGATGATAACAAAAGGGGGAGAATGGGTTGAGATTTTGATTTATGAGTGAATATTTTATAAATATTTTAATATTGAAAATTTCATTTTTTCATTCTTTTTTCACTCATGCACAATTATAGTGGGAGCTTCTATTGTAGGGGAGCTTTTAAATAGTGGGAGTTCAACATTCACTGTCAAACACATTTATTGTGCTCAAAATATTTTATTTGTTTGTCATCATCTAAAGGGGGAGATTGTTGTATATAACGTAGTTGTATACACAATTATATGATTTATGTTTGACGATAACAACCAAACAAATATTATTTTAAATGTGTTTGTTACTGTACTTTTATTCTATATCACAGACAGAAATATAATATTTATATTTATATAAAATACTACTGGGCAAGAATTCAATATTCAAACAACATTTTATTAAATAATATTTTATTTCAACTTTCAAACAGTACAGTTTTATAACTCCACTATTTGTACGCTTCACTGAAATTCATTGCATATACATAACAGCTCCTCACTAAAGATACACTCAATCACTCGGTTTATACTTTTATTAGTCGGTTATACAGGCATTCACTCATATACACATTTTCATACTGTTCTTGTCTTTAATCTTCTGTCTTCGCAGCATCTTCACTGTTAGTCCAGTCATCATCCGCTTACCTGTCACATGAAACACACACACACAGAGAGTACACTGCAATAGAAATAAAATTGAATACATGCGAATATAAATTTTATTTTTAAATTTTTATTTGCCTCGTATTTCTGTTGTGTTTCTCATCATTTTTCATGACTTGATTTGATTCATCTGTGTCTAGTCAGTTTGTGTATGTATAGTACAGGGACAGGAAATCTTGTCTGATGGCTGCATATACACACGTGTATAAATATACACGTATGCACTGCCATGCCAATCAACATACATGTGCATCTGAGGAGTAGCCATGAGGACCATCTCAACTCAGTACACAACTCAACACATTTCAAGAAAGTGAAGCTATCAACAAAAGTGGTCGAACAAACTTGAACAGCCCAAACATTTCAGTTCGGCATGGAGATACAAGTCAGTTTGCAAAACTTGGCAAACATGAATACAAATGCAGCAGCAAAAGCTACATGGCAGAGCAAATACATTGGTGCAGCTCAGCAATGATGCAAATATAGTTCAGCATGATGAGACAAGCCAGGTTGGCAAAATGGTGATCGGATATAACTTCAAGTATACATGAATAGCCAAGTTCAAGTGATCAAGGCAGCAGACTCAGCATCAAGTTAAAATGGTTTCAGCATGTCAGAGAGTGAAGTGCATTGAAACAACAACAATGGTGATAACACAAACATGGCAATATAAAAGTGCATCAACAAAAGTCAAGCAGCATGAACACAACATGGTGAGAAGATTCAAGTGTAGCATGTATGAGTGTAGCGGTCAAGCCAACATATATGGGTCAAGCCAGTGTGAAGTTCAGAAGAGCACAGCTACATGCAAAAATACGCTTACAGGCTAGTAAAGATAAGCTCAAGCAAGAATACAAGTGCTGGTCAAAGATTTTCAAATGTGCATAGCATGTTTCAGCATATCTCATGCTTTCTCAAGTTCATGATGGCAGGTTCAAGAAATGTAGTGGCTCAGCAAATACACAGCAGGTACAAGTATTTCAAGATTCAATGTATGCAAAACTGGTTCAGCATTGCTCAAGTGAAAATATACATGGGAGTAATGTAACATGGAGCTTTAGCAAGGAACCAGAACTAATGCAGCAATAATCAGGAATGGATACAAATGGCAAGACTGATTTCAATAGTTCAAACTGACACAAGTTTTCAGAACTGATTTCACAATTTTAGGCAACACTGGGTGGAGCAGTTACATCAATACAGTGGCATATATGGTGGAGAAAAAAAATCATGCAGTTTTAGAGAGAACAATTTTGGCAAAAATGAAATCAATTTTTTTTGCAAGTTCTAAAAGTTTTCCAGAAGACTCAGTAAAGCAAGAATTGGCAAAGAATCAGTTATATTCCCAAAATAAAGTTTCAAGTCTACAATAGCAAATCAAAGGCAACAGTGTTTCAAAGAAATCTGTTTTTTGCAAGTGTATGAACTCCAAATCAGTTGCATGGAATCAATGTTGGGCATTTCAATCAAGAAACATTTTTGACAAGATTTTCAGGTCTTCATACAGTTTTATATATATATATATATATATATATATATATATAGGCAGTAGTTTAATGAAACAACAAGTAATAGTTCCAAGTTCTAGCAAGGAAACTGAAGTATGAAAACAGTTCTTTTGGAAATCATTTATGGCGTGTTGGCAAACAAATCAATGGATTGCCAGAAATGAAAGTAATTAAGGGAATTCTTGGCCAAACCTATCAAGCAATTTTTTCCCAGAAATCAGTTTCCTGTTTTGGCAATCATCCGATTCTAATTTGAATTTACAATGTTGTTATTTCAGGAAATAAAACAATTTGTCTATTATATGTTTCCAGAAATACTCAAAGTCACACAAGCTTAATTCACGCAAGGATTCATTAAAGCCAATATCGCGTCAACATTCATCAAGTGAAATCTCGCAAGAAATTTACAAAGGAGCCAAATGAGGAAAGCAACACAAATCAGCCAAGCAATCAAACCAAGTCGATTTATACGAAATCAGAGAAATCAAGGATTTGAAATCCTATTTAGACACCATTCTCATCACTGCTTTTTTAATCAAAACCACATCGGATCGAAACAAAACAACACAAGTTCGAATTCAAAAATTCAGAAATACTCACATCTTTCTTTCAGAAGTTTCGATCATCTACAATGTCCATCCAAATCGATCGTGCAAGCAATACAAAGCTTCGAAGAAATCGTTGAAGCAATACATCTGTTTTCCTGCAGTTGCGATCGACATGGGTGATATTGGAAAACCCTAATTTTGTGAAGTCGGCGGCCATTGTAATTTCCAGAGAGTAAAGCCATCGGTCAAACAAATGATGAACCAAGCATGAATGGGTCGGCCATGTTTTTAGCCAAAGCAATAAAGGGATTTTCTAATTTGGTTTTAATTTTGTATTTTGTTTCGTGAACCATTCTGAACAGTTTCTAGTGTCTGTAAAATACTTGGGAATCCAGTTAGGGTTTAGCTGGCAGTTTACTAGAGTTTGTAAAACTTGGGAAAATTTGATCTAGGGGATTAGATCAGTCTAGGTTTTGAGCATAGGGTTAGAATAGGAGCGAGGGGTTCGCGAGTTTACATGGTCTTAAAAGCGGGATCTATTCTACCACCTAGTAGAAACCTTAGGAATGCAGCAGTAGGTAGGGTTTTGCCGAAGCTGGGTATCTCTGTGTGTTATTTTCTTTCTGCTTTTTATTTCTGCTGCATTCTGTGATCTGTTTATTATTTAATATCCCATCAGAATTTTAACTCAGCGAAAAAATGTGGTAAACCCTGTTCACCCCCTCTAGGGTTAATATAGATCCAACAAATTCGAATCTCGGGTATATATCACTTCAACCCTCATCCCAAATCGATTCAGTTTATTTCCTAAATCTATGCAATGGTTTGGGTATGTATCATTTCAACCTATAGTGATTTTTCTAAATCTACGGTAACTGAGAAACATAAATAAACAAAAATAAATTATCACATAGCATCAATATTATCGCATCTCAAATCATATGTCATCCATGCACCCATGTGTCATATATATGCCGTGTCATAACTTGTCGTATATGAAAAGTGTACGTATCAAACAAAATGATTTCTACTAGCAATCCTATACATTTCACAACAATTCAATTGTACTGAATTTAACATTCATGAACATGTAAGTCAAATGTGAGATAAACTTATCTTTTAGCACATAACGGAGATGACAAATGCATGAACATATAGTAAACGACGCCAATTAAGCACAACTCAAGATTGATTCTAATACGGCAACACTCCGAAATTCTAGTTTGAACATCAATTCCAATTCTAAATTATATATATATATATATATATATATATATATATATATAAACACATATATGAAGGAAGGAAGAAATCAAACAAAGAACTCGACGCATAAACCGACTCAGCAAGAATGAAGAGACACGACCAAAAAAAATTGATTCAGCAAATATTTTTTTGTTTAAAAGAAGGCAGCAAACTAAAATATACACTCGGCTAAAACAAGAAAGTAGCCTCAATAAACTCGGCCAATTATAGTGTCTTTGCTACAAGAATTTATCTTTCTCCATTTATTTTTCTTTATAGGGAAGAAGAGAACATGGCAAAGACTTAGCACAAAAATATCTCAACTCACTAGATCACGACCACGCACAAAACAACTTATATATATATATACACACATATATATATATATACACACACATATATATATATACTGTAACAACCCGGAAAATCCGAACCAATTTAAAAAATTTATTTTGGCTATTTCATTGAATTTTGAATAGCTAAATTAATTTATTTTAAATAATAAATTTATTTTAATCGAAGTTAGAGCGAATATATTTATTTTGATTTCTAAAGGAATCAGAAATAGTACGGTAGTTTGAAAAGTCAAACCTGTACTTTGACTGAACGTACCGGATTCAAGATTTAACGGATTTTAGCAAAACCAAAAATATCTAAATCTGTTTGAAAATATCTTTCCAACGAATATGAAAAATCAAAATTTCATTGCGGAAATCAAAAGTTATGGCCAGTTGAATATTCAGAATGGTTACTATAGTATAATTTATAGCCCGTACAGAAGGCCATTTTTCAAACGACCTCCATTTTCGACGAAACCATTTTTCTTGGATCCGGAACGTCAAATTATTGTTAAGTTTAATTTTCCAGAATTTTTGGAATTAATATGTGAGCGTGGCAAACGAAAATGTGTTTTTTCAATTTCAGTCAAATATGATCGACTTGAAAATGGCCATTTTTCGAGCAGTCTCAGAATTCAACGAAATTAATTTTGTTAGGACTGTATCGTCAAAACAAAGCCATAAATACTTTTTTTGGATTTTTCTGAATCCTTATGTGACCCTGGTGAATTTAAATATATGATCTAACTAATTTAATAAAGGATTTAAATATTAAATTAAAGAATTCAGGCCACAAACAGTCGTTTGGGCTGACGAGACCTAGCCCATTGGATCTGGAACGGGGGCTATTAGGTGCGGTCAACTCCGGTTGGACTGAAATTGGATTGGTTTAAAACTTTTGGATTTATATGTAAAATTTACAATAAAATAATATAAAAATACACATCATCTTCCTCTAAACCCTAATCCACAAAGACATAGCCGTCGTCCCCTTTCTGTAATGGCTGAGAATGCTCCATCCTTTCTCCACTAATTTCCACTAATCCTTTCACCGAATCTCCCTCCTCCTTTAGACTTATTTGTAGAGATTTTCTCACTCTTCATTTCTATATGGCTTGATCATTCTCTAGTGGCCCGAACTTCGAGGAACAACACCCTAAACCCGCGCCAAAACCCACCGCCACCAAGCCACCCTGCACCACCGAGTGGGCCCCTTGCAGGCGCACGTGCGCCACACACACCCCTCCGACGTCCCACTCTCCGATCGTCAAACCATATCACCATTTGCACAAAAATTGGAGACCTAGATTTGAAGCTATTGGGTTTTTTCTTACGGCATGTTACTGAAAGAGGAAGAAGGTCTAATTCTTTTTTTTTATTTTAATAATTTAATTTAAAACTATTATCAATCTTGTTTAAATCCTAACTAACACATACGACATCGAAAATTAACGATTTCAGATCCTGTGCGATCGTAGAGACGAGATCTACGACTCTAGACTGGAAAGGAACGGTTCCGAGCTATGTGAATTTTGGAAAAATTTGCAACATGACTGTGAGATTTCTTATTTTTTTAAATAATTAATCAATTTAATTATTTTACTTGCTATGTAATGATTGTATGTATATAATTTAGATCTTCTTTGTTCTGAAATTTTGGATGATGATTGATCTATTGTTTGGTGATGAATAATTATAAATCTGAAAGTGTTGGTTAAATTAAACCATTTTCTCTTTGTCAATATTTGGTGAATCATGTGTAGTAATAATACAAAATATTATTTTATCATTTTTTTGAATTGTTTAGTTGGTCAACTCAATTATAAATATCCTTTTGGTCATTTTTGTTGAATTGAATTAGTTTGTCAATTCAATACAAAATGTTATGTTATCATTTTTGTTGAGTTGAATTAGTTTGTCAATTCAATATAAAAATATCATTTTGGTCATTTTTGTTGAATTGAATTAGTTTGTCAATTCAATATAAAATTTATGTTATCATTTTTGTTGAGTTGAATTAGTTTGTCAATTCAATATAAAAATATCATTTTGGTCATTTTTGTTGAATTGAATTAGTTTGTCAATTTAATACAAAGAGTTATGTTATCATTTTTGTTGAGTTGAATTAGTATGTCAATTCAATATAAAAATATCATTTTGGTCATTTTTGTTGAATTGAATTAGTTTGTCAGTTCAATACAAAATGTTATGTTATTATTTTTGTTGAGTTGAATTAGTTTGTCAATTCAATATAAAAAATGACATTTTGGTCATTTTTGTTAAATTGAATTAGTTTGTCAATTCAATACAAAATATTATGTTATTATTTTTGTTGAGTTGAATTAGTTTGTCAATTCAATATAAAAATATCATTTTGGTAATTTTTGTTGAATTGAATTTGTTTGTCAATTCAATATAAAAATATCATTTTGGTCATTTTTGTTGATTGAATTAGTTTGTCAATTTAATATAAAATGTTATGTTATCATTTTTGTTGAGTTGAATTAGTTTGTCAATTCAATATAAAAATATCATTTTGGTCATTTTTATTGAATTGAGTTAGTTTGTCAGCTCAATTATAAATATCATTTTGGTCATATTTGTTAAATTGAATTAGTTTGCCAATACAATTTAGAATATCATTTTGTCATGTTTATTGAATTGAAGTAGAATTGTCAATTCAATTAAAAGTATCATTTTTGTTATATTATTGAATTGAATTAGAATTTTCAATTCAATAAAAACACCACCTTGTTTATGTTATTGAATTGAGTTAAACTCTCAATTAAATACAAAATACATCACTTTTTTTGTTGATTGATAAAATATCACCTTTTTGTTGTTTTATTGCAGTAAGAAAAGATTACATTTTTGTTTGCAAATTTAGATGCAAACAAATATCCAATAAAAAGTTATATTTTACTTGCATTCTTTGATGCAAATAAACATTGAAATAAAAAGTTATATTTTATTTGCATTCTTTGATGCAAATAAAACATTGCAATAAAAAGTTGAATTTTTATTTGCATTCTTTGATGTAAATAAAAGGTTGAAATAAAAGGCTGAAATAAAGGTTATATTATTGTTTGCAATTTTAGATGCAAACAAAAACATTAAAATAAAGGTTATATTATTGTTTGCAATTTTAGATGCAAACAAAAACATTAAAATAAAAGTTACATTTTTGTTTGCAATTTTAGATGCAAACAAAAACATTAAAATAAAAGTTGCATTTTTGTTTACAATTTTAGATGCAAACAAAACATTAAAATAAAAGTTACATTTTTGTTTGTTTTAGATGCAAACAAAAACATTAAAATAAAAGTTACATTTTTGTTTGCAATTTTAGATGCAAACAAAACATTAAAATATAAAGTTGCATTTTTGTTTGCAATTTAGATGCAAACAAAAACATTAAAATAAAAGTTAAATTTTTGTTTGCGATTTTAGATGCAAACAAAACATTAAAATATAAAGTTGCATTTTTGTTTGCAATTTAGATGCAAACAAAAACATTAAAATAAAAGTTACATTTTTGTTTGCAATTTTAGATGCAAACAAAACATTAGAATAAAGGTTACATTTTTGTTTGCAATTTTAGATGCAAACAAAACATTAAAATAAAAGTTACATTTTTGTTTTCAATTTTAGATGCAAATAAAAACATTAAAATAAAAGTTGCATTTTTGTTTGCAATTTAGATGCAAACAAAAACATTAAAATAAAAGTTACATTTTTGTTTGCATTTTTTATGTGAATAAAATATTGATTTAAAAGTTGCATTTTTATTTGCATTCTTTGATGCAAATAAAACATGAATTAAAAATTATTTTTATTTTTAAATTAGAAGTTACCTTTTTATTTACATTTTAGGTGTAAATAAAAGAATAGGATTAAAGTATCATTTTTAAATTTAAATTAGAGACAATACAAAGATAAGATTTAAAATTTACATTTTAGTTGTAGCAAAAATGACAAGAATATTTTAAAGATAATAAAAAGAACAGATTTCAATGTTACATTTTTATTGTCGTTTTAGAGACAATAAAAAGAATAGATTTAAAATGTCATATTTTTATCACATGCTTAGATGCACTAAAAATAGTAGGATTAAAAATCATGTTGTTAGTATCATTTGGTCTTAACCAAAAAGATTTATCATTAGGAAAATATATTTCTAATGTAATTCAATTACCATTGGAAATAATTAGTCATTAAAACATGATTTATTTCAAATCATCATTTTATCATGTTAGTAGAATTATGAAATCACATATAAATCTCTAACATGAATATGGACTGTACTTGGTTTGCTTGTGACTGTTTGAAAGTAGTTGAAACCGCCAACGATTTATATATATATATATATATACATATATTTAAAATTAAAACGAATTGCGTGCGGCAGTTCGCGTTTCGGCAATCATAACTTCAAATGATTGTACCAAAAGATCCAACCGTCGGATTTTCCCAAAACTGGAATCGTTAGGACCGCTTTGGGAAGAGATTTCTATCGATGTGAATTTTGTCAAAATCCAACGGCTAGACTTTAAGATATGTGTAAATTAATTTTTTGTAAAAACAGCGTAAGGGTCGCCCATCGACCCGAAGTGTCGTTAATTAAATTTGGCTATTTTATATAAATAAAAATAGCGATTAATCGATGTTAAATACCACTAACGATATTAAATGATTTTAAAAATATATAGTTGCGAAAATCATTTGAAAAGACCGAGTTAAATCTCGTTTCAAATGGTCATACGACGATCTAAATTGAAGATCTTAAAGACAGCGATTGAAGACCGGCAATCTTCACATCGAAAGGATAACTACTGATGTCTGGCATTGGCTAGCTTCCAATAAAGGGTTAAAGTGGTAGTTGTCCGGACGTACTTGTTCATCGTCTGGATACACGAGCGCCTAGGTGACTCCGGATTCGTTCAGACCCAGAACGGACTTGTAAATGGACTGCCAATGTTACATGCCAAGATGCAATTGATCGAGGCTTTTGTTGAAAAGCAAAGCCTTGCGGATGATGATCAAAGCATAGCCTATTTAGGCATAGATTTGTGTATTTCGTTACTTTGCGAGCCTCACACCCCGGTAGAGTCAAAAACGGGACAAGGGGACGTAGGGAGTGCACATATTTCTTTCTAGCTAGAAGTGGTGTTTGGGTTTTTACACGACCCGACATTTTTACATATGTGGTTGATGGAATGAGGTGCCTCGGATATTTTTATTGGTCGCCAATGGCGAATTTATAGGTCCAATAGGATCGAGGAGCGTGTGTTCAGGCATAACTAATCCACTAGCGTTGTTTGTGGACCGGCCCTACAGGATCCAAGGGTTCACTACGGGGAATCATGAGACATTGCTAGAGTGTCTCGAATCGGTTAGGAAATCGTCCCTAGCCTTGACTCATGATGGAAACCCAACCTCCAACACGACATTACGGTTTTGATTTTATACCTATATATGGCGACATAGTATATGGTAGTTATGCCGTCTAGGATTGATACATTTACTTTCAAGTATTTTAATTTATACTAGAAACTAATAATAATATTAATAATATATCTTTCTACGTATCAAGCATTTATGATCATTATAAGGTAAAACTCTATCCTCCGTTTGCGTTGCATTGTGTGATGGGACATGAGTCTTATAATGATTTCATTTTCTAAAAAGCATTGCGTTATTTTTAACTTAAAATTTATAAACCTTGTGCACTGGCAATCCAATGGAATAAACCCATTCCGCGTTAGTGGCGTGGTCTAGTGATTAGCCCTATTATTAGTTTAGTAAGATTTCTCATACTAGCCCCATGACTGACTCGTAGTTTGTTTCACTTTGCAAACTCGGGTGCCCTCTTTCCACACGGGCAGCCAACTGACAGGTTTCAGGTAGGGATGTTTTCTGGACTAGAGCTTGCTGATGAAGATGATGAAGGATCTTTTTCTTTTACCTTTTTATTACTTCTTAATACATTGAGACAGTATTGAGTTTGATGTATTTTGGTAGATTGAGACTTTATTTCTTTCCCTATTTTAGACATCTATTTTGCTAAGTGTATCCTGTATTGCGAGCTCTGATGTTTCTGTGATGATGCGTGTGATGACATTTCCTTTCCGCTGCAATGATTTATATGTTTTGCTATTATCTGAGATCTGAGATCTGTTATTGTTTTAATTATGTTATGCTCTATGATTATCCTTACTTCTATGCCGCGGAAGTTTGGGTCGTCACATATATGTTCGCGGCAGTGGCTCAGCAGAAAGAGGACCTCGCTGCATGGTGATAGGTCCTAAGCTCAGGCCCTACCATGAGAAACTGTCCCCAGTGAAAACTTAACCCGGTGCAGGAGGGCCCAAACGGGACAAAAGTGCAGACAGGTCAACCTACGCCACTACAGTGAACGGTTCTCGTTATTCTCCACAGGCGTTCATTATATATATACAAAGAAAGAGACAAGCAACAATAATGGAAGAACAATAGATGGTCACGTACAAACATAAGGAAATTTGGGTAGGGTTGGAGGTGGAGGCACTGGGTTAGAGAGGAGTCGGGTACATTCAACAATAATGGGCGGGGGAGACGAACAGACTGTTATACGTCTAACATACCAAAACAAAGAATAATCGATTATAAACTCATCGCACAAGTTTATATATCAGATTTCCGCTACTTTGGAAATTTTATATTTGCTAATGATAATAACAAGTATGTTGTAATCAATTTACAACAATAAAGTAATACTATTTTAAGAAATAGCACAACGTAGAGAAAGGAGAGATTATAGAATAATGTATATAAATATACAAATAAACTAGAAATCTAATCAGATGATGTCTAAGGCTTGTCGTAACAATTTCCTCAAGGACTTTATCTCAAAGTTCCTATAATTGCAACAATTATAGGAATTGCAACAAATTAACTTATTAAGAATTTACCGTTTTCTAACTAAAACAGAGATGACAACAGTTGAATTATCAATCAAGGATACTACCCACAATATGGTTGATCTGTTCAAAGGAGATGGCAATGATTTCATAACGTGGAAAAATCAAATGATGTTTTATCTCACCATGTTAGGGCTATAGAAGTGCATCGAGGAGGATGAACAAAATCCTTAAAGCGAACAAACTAGAGAAAAAGACGAGTTGTTTTTCTCCAAATTGATTCATGGAAGCATCAAGACTTTCTATGCCGAAACTACATTCTGAATTGCATGGATAGAGTACTATATAAAGTGTTCCAATCGCACCAGACAGCAAAATCCTTATGGACTGCACTTGCACATAAATACAAAACACAGAATGTCAGTTTGAAGAAGTTCATTATAGACAAGTTTATGGATTACAAATTGTGGACTCAAAATCCGTAACTACTCAAGTGCAGGAACTCCAATGAGACAACCCAAACTCGCCCTTACGAGAAAGCCCAGATTGAATTGAGAACACGAACAATAGAACATTTCATTGCTATCACAACAATTTACATCAGTGTATAAGAATATATCAGAATATGAATAAATATTATACAGAAAGATATCAGAGATTTAAAATACATAGCAGCGGAAATAAAATGTATAAATACAATGCGTAGCGGAAAATACAATAACTAGCACAACTGAAAGAAATACACGGATACAAAGCTTTTTGAATATAGCTCCAGTTGTAATCCTGGATCCTGTTAAATAGAAATCTGCAAAACCAAAACTACTAGCTGCCCGTCTGGAAAATAAGGGTACCCAGAGTTTAGGTTAAAACAATAAACTCTGAGTCAGTCATGGGACTGGTGTGAGAACTAAAACAGTTATTAAAACTTTACTTTAAAATAAGGTAACTCAAGGGACCACGCCGTATAACACGGAATGGGTTCACCCCTAAGAATACCAGTGCCTAAAACAAATAGCGCAATGCTAATTAAAGAAAAATGAAGCTATTATAAGACTCTGTTCCCATTACACAACGCAACGCAAGCCGGAGGATAGAGTTTTACCTTATAATAGCCAAATATGCTTGGTACGTTTCAAAACAAATCTTTTATTATTACTATAAGTGAAGAAATCGACTTCAAATATAAATGTATCAATCATAGACGACGTGAATGTCCCATACAACTATGCCACCAAATACAGGTTTATAACTAAAACCGCAAAATTTCATATTGGAAATTTGGATTTCCATACTGATGGCTCATGATTGAAAGATCTATCGCGTAGTGCAATACTCCATGGCTTACGTCCTAGCTAGAGAAAACATCGTGATGCACATCCGTTGTTTTAGAAAATCAAGTATCACCGCGGCTTACGTCCCAGCGAGAGAAATCACCGCTTACTCTATCCCTATAGGAATCGGGGGGTGTGCCCTATCCCTCTGAGCGTGGAGCGACCACAGTCAGCTCATCTCAGTCGATCGAATCCATGACACCTCTAAGGGTGTTTATCCTCATCTCAAAAGCATACTGATCTGACCATCAGTTCACCAACATACCGGGGTGTGAGGCTTGCGAATTAACGCTACACAATGCTATGCTAATTAAAGCTATGCTCTGATCATCATCCACCAAGCTCTTCTTTTCAACAAAAGCTTGTATCACCGCAACTCAACATGTCACACTATCAGTCCATACCATATCATTGATTTCTGCCGATATATAGCCTCTAAGCTCGTATGTCTCAGAGAAGGGTGTTAAGCAAGAGAATAAATTCTTCGCCCCCAAACATATATATATATATATATAGCAGAGATAAACGAATACACTATAAAGGAATACAACGTCAGACATACCATCCATTTACAAGTCCGTTCTGGGTCTGAACGAAACCGGAGGCACCTTATTCCTTGTCCCGTATGTCCAATACAGGAGAGAGGCCCTCACATTTCCGAACAATCAACAAATACGTCCGGACGGCTAGCACTGTAGCCCCTTCAAGGTAGCTACTCCAATCATGGGCATCAGTAGCAACCCATCCATTCGATGTGAAGATCGTCGGTCTTGCACCATCTTCAATCTCTTCGACTGTTAGTTGTCGTATCAATTATTCAGAATGGGTTAAACCCGGTCTTTCTGAATAACTCATGTATCTTATAATCAAGTGCTATAACAACACATCATACGCCTCATTCCAATCCAGAATATTCTTTTATTCGTATTTCTTTATTCTGGAAAGGTTCTCATTAATCTTATAAAAGGTTATCACTTTTTAACACATTTTTTTAATCCATTTATTTGGAAATCATTTCAAAAGATTTTATAGCATTTTTTCACAGTTTAAACCAAATTAAGGTTTATCAAACTAGTCGGGATTTACGCCTTACCGAAGTGATCATTCATTTTACTATCCCATCCAAACCTATTCATCCCATGGAGAGCAAAACTGGTAGTACTCCATATCTAACACCACTGTGTTATTAGTAAATTCAATTACCATTTCACATTCAAATCTAATTAAAGATTTGACTTACGCATGAAGTAAAACCGGTAATACTCCATTTTCGAACACTTTCTTGAATTTGATAATTTTAGTTATCTCATTCCCATTTCAATCTAATTAAAGATTCATTAAAACTCCACTTAGTTTTAATCTCCAAAAATCAATTTTTAATGATTATTTAACTTTGGGAAATCAATCATGCCACATTGACAATCTAAACTACACTATTGATTTCTACCAATATATAACCTCTAAGCTCGTACGTCTCAGAGAAGGATGTTAAGCAAGAGAATAAAACCTCCGCCACCAAACAGATATATATTTGGCAGAGATCAAAGAATACAGCTTGAAATACAACGTAAGACATGAAATCCTGTCTTTAATAGGGTTAAAGAACGAATGTCCTTTAAAACACAATTCACAATAAACCCAAAATCATATCCCATTAAAATGGAATCTACACAGAAATCATAATAGTATATAATCGATATAAATTCCTGTATCAGACTAATAATATAAATGGAATAACGACAAAGTCTTTGATTCCATATATAGTAACAGCCTTCCTTCATAGCAGATGATTTCGATTAGTACCAATCAAATTCCATTCAATTCCAGTTTAATATATTAAATTGGAAAACTTTACTTTAGAAAATTTCCATTAAATCTTAGAATAAAGATTTTTAAATTCCAAATATTAACTTCACTGTTAATTAGGTCAAAGAACAAATGTTATTTAAAACATAGTTCACAATAACCCCAAAAATCCAATTTTTAATTCAATTCCAATTAAATATTAATTAATTGGAAAACTTCACTAAACCTTAATTTAAAGATTTATTCTTTTCTCAGCTGGGTTTAAGAACAGTGTTATTTAAGACACCGTTCATGACAAACCCAAAATCCAAATTGATATCAAATACAAGGATTTGAATAGAAATTATATCGGCTTATATTCAATATCAAATTCGGAAACCAACAAATTTCGTGTTGGGAATAATGACATATATATATATATATATATATCTTCCAAATTCCTCTACAATATCCATATAGTCACGGAATCCAATATCGAAATATTCCGAAGATTATTTCCATTCCAAATCCACTCCAATTTATTCTTTCAAAATTTCTGGTTATATTAAAACCATTTTCAAATCCAATTTATTTATTTCTAAAAATAGTTGGATAATTATTATAGTTATTAACTAGGTCATTTCGACAAAATTATATTTTTATCCTTTCAAAACTGGAATTTTTCATCCAAAATCTTTTCAAATCATTTATTATGATTTTACATAATTTTTTCATATTTTTAATAATTTTATTAAGGCCTTTACAATTGGTTTCCAATAACGGCCACTGAACTGCATTCATAGCGACCTTTTCTATAATTGATTTGGACATATCTTAAAATCCAACCATTAGATTTCAAATCTCTTATATTCATTGGAAAGATCTTTTCAGTTCGAACCCAACGGTTCTGATTTTAGGAGAATTCGACGGTCGGATCTCCCGTAACATCAATTTGAAGTTAATGGTCGAAATTTGCGCTGCGAGGCGCGTTCTATTCAGGCCATTAAATATATATAATATATATCGTCAGTTTCTATTTAAAATGTATTTTATAAATCGTTTTACATTCGTTTTAAAAACGATTTCCACTTCTATTTCAATTTTCAAATCAAAATTGAATATCCCTTTAAAAATTCGTTTTAAATTCATTTTAAAACGATTTCTACTTCATTTCAATTTTCAAATCAAAATTGAATATTACTTTATAAATTCGTTTTAAATTCATTTTAAAACGATGTCCACTTCATTTCAATTTTAAAATCAAAATTGAATATTCCTTTATAAATTCGTTTTAAATTCATTTTAAAACGATTTCCACTTCATTTCAATTTTCAAATCAAAATTGAATATTTCATATCATTATACTATTAAAATGATAATATTTTCAAAATATCAGATTTTGAAATCACTTTTTGATATTCATTATAGAATGAATGAAATCGACAGATAATACCGTTCGTGTTAAAATGGCGTTTAACTACTTCACATGGCTTCACATTTCAATATTAACTGAATATTATTTTAAAATATTCGTTAATTCTAAACTGGAATCAGACTCAATCAATTACCATATAATTTCAGTTATATTGATTTCATACATGCATGTATACAACAATAATGATAAACAATCATTAAAAATCCATACAACATCCAGAGTGCATTTTACAACTGTATAAGCATGGGATCAGTGTATGTCAAATATCATCCCAATACCCATGTGGGGTTTTCAAATAACAAATACTAATTATTATTTGTGCGGTTGGGCGATGTGTAAAAATTATCGTCCCAATCAAAATCAGTTAAATAGGTGTACATAAACAAACCGTCCGATTTGTAAATGAATATTTCTTTTATTTTCTTTCCATGATAATTTTTATATACAGTTTATATAAATAAATTTTATATACAACAATATCAATACATGACAATCCCAATCACAATCCAAACAATCAACCATGGTTTGTACAAAAAAATAATGTCAGGAGCTACTAAGCCCCATTTTCAACCTATTATATAATAACTATAAATAATTTGAGTGAGAGAGAGTTCTCACAGTCGGTTTCCACTCCGTCATTTTTTTTCTGAATTTTTGTACTGCTTGAATTTGAAATTTCCCTAAATTCTAATTGGCTCTGTTTCCATCGTGGTCAACTCCATCGCGAAGTTCTCATTTTTCTGATTTCAGCGCAACTGAATTCGTTGAAATCCGACCTCGTATGAAGAAGTTACAGAGTTACAAACATTTTAATTGCATAATTTAAAATAATTAATTAGATAATTTACATTCTTAAGAAACCTGGGCCGACAATTTTCCTTCTTCCTCAACGTTGAAGTTGTTTCACCCAAAACGAACCCACCCTTCATCTAAACCCTAGCACGTCGCCGCTTCCCTAAACCCTTAGCCGCCGATCAAAACATGCCCCTCGAACCGCCAGAGCGTCGCCATCTACCTACGGGAGTCGCGCCTAGCTCGACGCCCTAGGTGCGCCTGAAACAAGCCTCAAACCAAAGTCATTCAAGGCACAAATTCGAGCAGTTCACCACACGATATACGATCATGCCTATATGGATTTAAAGATCTCTAATCCGTCTTCGATTTTTGTTTTGCAATTTCTGAATTCTATTGAGTAGATTCAAAGAAAGATGAGGAGGAAGTTTGGAGTGGTTAGGATCGTCGGTTTTCCTTTGGAGGGGGGTAGAATGAGAGTTGACCGCATAAATTATTTTGACTTAGGGTTGCAATTTCAAGGGTTTTATAATTTATGTTTAATATTATTAAATTTGAATAAAAAGTGATTTTCCATTTAAACTCCAAATTGAACCCAACGACTGTCATTCCTAGCTAATTACCCCCATTCTGGACACAATGGGATACGTCCCGCAAGCCAATTCGACTATTTCGATCAATTTTTCTTTAAATTAAAATATAAATCAATATATTGAATTTTAAACCTACATTTTAATTTATCGGGGCCACATACTGACTCTAAATATTATAGAAAAATCATATCTAGCTATGTTTTGACGATACGGTCCAAAACTAATTTCGTCGAATTCTGAGTCTGTATGAAAAATGGTCATTTTCCAATCGACTAAATTCAAACTGATGTTACCAAAGGCATTTAAATTCACACGCTCACATATTAATTCCAAAAATTATGAAAATTGGAATCTAGCAATAATTTGACATTCCAGATCCAACAAAAGTGGTTTCGTCGAAAATAGAGGTCGCTCGCAAAATGGCTATTTATAAGGGTTATATATTATATAAAATATATATAAATTCCAAAGCGACTATGCTAAAATTTAAACTGGACATAACTTCCAATTTATATTATGAAATCTCAATTTTTCACATTCATTAGAAAGATATTGTTATGTAGATTCTAACATTTCTGGTTTTACTGAAATCCGATTTATTTTGAATTATGTACATTTATTTGGAATTTAAAATCGAATTTTCAAACTATAGCGCCATTTCAAACTCCTTTAATAATTAAAATAAATTTATATGTTCTAACTACGTTTAAAATAAATTTCTGTTCGTTATTATTTAAAATGAATCATTTTAAACATTCAAAATTCATTAAAATAGCTAAAATAAAAAATTTAAATTGGTTCTGAAAATCCGGGTTGTTACATCCAACTCATAATTCTTGAACTTAAAGCAGAAGGATATCAAGTTAGAGAATCGTTCCTTGTTGAACCAATAACAGGAAAATTACCACCATCTTGGAAGGACTACTGCAACTTTCTGAAACATAAGAAAAAGGAGATTTTCTTAGAAGAACTTATTGTAAGACTCAAAATTGAGGCAGATAATCGTGGAGTGACCAAACAAAGCAAAGAGGCATTTATTGTAGAAGAGTCAAAGAAAAAAAGGAACTTCAACAAGAATAAGAAAAAGATTTTCTCGTAGAAAAGAAAAGCGCCTAAAAACATATCCAAAGACAACAAACCAACCAAGAGTTTAATGGCGAGCGTTGGGTTTGTAGAAAAGCAGGACACGCTGCTAGAAATTGTAGGCGTAAAAAGCAAGGCAAATTATAGATGAAAATAGTGGATAACATGGAAGTAGACGAGTCCAACTTCTCGGCAGTTGTATTTGAATGCAATTTGGTTCAAAATCCGAACCAATGGTGGGTGGATACATGCGCTACTCGTCATGTTTGCTCTGACAAATCCATGTTTTATACATACAAGAAATTCGATCATGAAGAAAAAGTCTACATGGGAAATTCTGCATTTTCAATGATCGAAGGCAGTGGCACAATAATTCTGAAGTTTACCTCTGGAAAAAAACGTCAAGTTGAATGACCTATTCTACATTCCGAACATCCACAAGAATCTCATCTCTGGTGTAGTGTTATCAAAGAAAGGATTCAAAATGGTGTTCGAGTCAGACAAAATGGTTATGTTCAAAGCTGGAATGTATATAAGAAGAGGATATTTATGTGATGGCCTATTTAAGGCAAATGTAGCCGTTATAAGCAATAAACCTTTATATTCTGATTGTACTATTAATAAAATTGAAGTTTCTTATTTGCTTAAGCAAGAAATTTTACTATGGTATGATAGATTAGGACACATAAATTTCCAGAAAACGAAAAAGCTAGCAAACTTGGGATTAATTCCTAAATTCTAATAAGATAAAAACTACAAATGTGAGACATGTGTAGAAGCCTAAATGGTCAAAAACCATTTCATACTGTTCATAGAAGTACTGAACCACTAGGTTTGGTTCGTACAGACTTTGTGATTTTAAATCATTACCTACAAGAGGTGGAAAAAAGTACTTTATTACTTTTATTAATGATTATACGCGGTATTGCTATGTATATCTTTTGAACAGTAAAGATGAAGCAATTACATCGTTTATAAAGTATAAGGCAAAGGTAGAAAATTAGTTAAATAAAAAGATCAAGATATTGATGTAACAACCTGTATTTTGATAACGTGTTATAACTATAAATCAAGGCAGAATTAATTTTTAAAATGAGAATCAATGGAAAGGGGTTACGCCATTGCGTTCGTCTCGAAATTCTTCTTAGAAACGAGTCCGAGTTTTCGAAAATCGGAGTCCGTATGACCAAGTTATGACCCTTCGAATTTTTCAGAAAATTTCAAGTTCAAAACAGCTCAGAATTCGAATTCGAATTTCGAATTCCAACCACAGAACAGATTGGGCGGGAAATTTCCCGCCCAGGGCAAGGTCGACCTGGGGGTCGACCATAGAGTCGACCTGCCCAGGACCAGGTCGACCATAGTGTCGACCTGGGTGTCGACCTAGGGGTCGACCTAGTGGCCGAGCCCACTTTTGAAGCTGGATTCACTTTGATGTTTCTGGTCTCGTTTCTGTCTACATTCGTTGACCTGACCCTATATAAACAGCCCCTAACACCAGTCTCTCTACACAAAATTCTCTCTGACCTCATGCTGCTCTAATTCTGGTTAAAAAGTTAGAGAAGGGGAATACTTCTTCTACGTCGAAACTACGTTAAGAGAATTGATGATTTGGGGATCTCTGTTAGGACTTGACTAAGCATATAAAGATTCAACATCGACTTTCTTTTTCTAATTCTCGAACCACGATCTGTAAGCCCTAGTTACTTTTAGATTTAAATTGTTATGTTGTAAATTGAAATTGGACCTGTGTATGATGACTGTTTTACATCCATTCTTGTTCGTTTTGGATCTTGACTTTTGGGTATATTACTATGACATTGATTTGGGGCCTATTCATGTTGTAAATCAAAAAGAAAAACCCCTCATATTATCATGCCTACAATGTTGAATCTACTATTAGTCACAAGTTTATGACTATCATCTTATGTCAACCGTTACCATGACTATACTATCACCTTATGTCAACTGTTATCTGGACTAGTACCTTATTTTGCTAGATTTGGAATCTTTATGTTTGAGGCCGATATTCCATATGCCAGTAATGTTATAATCATTTATCTCAAGTCATACCTTGTTATGCTAGTAATCACTTTTGCCACCTTATACCCGTCCCTTTTTATGTTATTTCCTAATTAGATTTATTTGTATCTATTCGAGTTTATGTGCGATGGGAATACGATTTGGGTAGATTAGGTAAAACATGAATTGGCTTTGAACATGAATGTTATTATAACTTGAACCTGGATATGGACATGAACTTGACACGATTTGATATGAAACATGACCTGAAAACTTGACATGAATTTAGATTCGAAACTTGAATCTGGGCATGACACTTAGATAAACTTGAAAATGGCCAACTCGAGGTTGGGTTGAGTTTGCAGTGTAAATCTGCCCGGAACCGCCCGGCGAATCCAGTAACTGCAAACAATAGGATCCAATGTGGGTAGTTGGTCATAATGCACGTAAAACCCGAGGCTAGACTATGTTGTGGTGTAAATCTGCCCGGAACCGCCCGGCAAATCCAGAGACCACAATAATTAGTCTAATGTGAGAGGTTGAGGTGCATTAATGAATTAATGCCACATGATAGGGTTAAGTCATGAACCACTTGAATATATTTAACCAACTTGACACGATGATTTGATAGGGTTAAGTCATGAACCGCTTGAACACACTTAACCAACTTGATACATGATTTAGACGGGGTTGAGTCACGAATTTGAATGACAACACTTAACCCATTAGAAACCCTAGTTATGCGGTCCTTTTCAGCAGTAACCCACTTAGATGTATCACGATACCATGGGACTAGGCAGGGTGGGGCACGATTACTGGGCTGATTGTAAGCGACCAGAACGACGGCTGAGTAGGTGCGCCATTGTAAGTTCAGGCGGACTTTGGTCGTGCACGTAGTCCGGAGTTGAAAAAGCAGGCATTGGGCACCCGTAGGTTTACACTGTGCGTGCTTGATTTGTGTCGGTGGTTGGCATCATAAGGCTTGATACACCTTATGGTGGACCTAGCACAGGTGACTACATTTCAGGATAGGGCCATATGACACAGACACATGGCGAGCTAGAACTTGTAGGGAGCCGATCGTACCGTAGGACCCCGTAATGGGTCACTTCATGATACTGGGCCAAGGGATCATTTCATGATTAATACTTGACATGGGTTAGAATAATAGTACATTTGGTGCAGCGAATCTTGAATATGCGATGCTAGACTTGACTTATCTTGTTTATCATATCAATCCTGTTATCATCCTTATGTTTAATTCCAATTTTCGCATGTCATATTACCTTTACTAGTTTTTATACTGAGAGTCACTAGGGCTTACTAGTCTTATGACTGACCCTTTTTCTTTCGTCCCCCCCCCCCCAGGTTCTCAGGGAGGAAACAATAGCTCTTAGCTTGGATTTAGCTTGCTTTCTGACATCTCATGTATGGTTTGGTCTTGAGCTATGCTATGGCTGCTTCTGCTATTTATGGGAAATAATTTACTTTTGTTATCTTAAGTTTATGCTTCTTTATTTGGAACTTAATGTAATGGAATAATTAGTACCTTGGGTATATGGGGTTTTGACTCTTTTCTTGAAAGTAATAAAAATTTGGTTTTTAATTTCTACCACTGCTTTATATATGTTCTGCCTTGTGATATCTCTGTGTATGTTTACCTAGATAATACTCCACCAAAACTAGTGCATTCCCTTTGTGAGTGACCCTAGCAGAGGTGGGGTGTTACATTTGGTATCAGAGCAGAAGATTACCGGGCTGGGCAAAAGTTTTAAAAACCTTCTGAAACTATTTTCAAAACCATTTATAAAGAAGCATTTTTCAAGAAAAGTTTTATATTTAAAAAGGCTATTCCCCAAAAGCCATTAGCACTTTCCTTTGTTTCCTCGTTTGAATCTTTTCCTTTCGTTTTTCAGCATGGTTGATCTTAACCTGCCAGAGGGAATACCCGTACGTGGATGGTTCCAAAGGTACTTAGAAGCCAGGGCCGACGGCGCGGGCCCGGCAAACATCCCTCCTCCTCCTCCCCCAGTGGTCGTGGTTCCTCCTCCTCCTGGTACCGCCTTTGCCAAAATATGCAAAGACTTTAAAGCAATGGGCGGCAAGAACTTCGTTGGAACTGAAACCTTTGTTGAGGCACGAAACTGGCTGAAGGAGACTGAAGACTTTTTCATTATCTTTGATGTGGAGGACCATAGGAAAGTTCAGTTGGTAGCATGGTTGTTGAAAGAGGAAGCTGCATTTTGGTGGGAAGTCACCAACGCTACCAGGCCAGTTGAGACTTGGGCAGACTTTAGAGAGAGGTTTGGGCTTAAATTCTTATTGTCAGCAGAAGAGAACCTTCAGATGGAGAGGTTCCTAGCACTCAAGCAAGGGGACATGTCTGTTAGGGAGTACGTGAATAAGTTAAATCAACTTGCTCGGTTCGGTTTGGATTTGGTCAACACGGCCCAGAAAAAGGCTGTACGCTTTGCTCGAGGATTGAACGAGCCACTACACAGTTTGGCCATAACTCATATACCCATGGAGGCGACCTTTGAAAGCTTGGTGGGTATGGGTCTACTTCATGAGGAGGACAAGAATAGTAAGAAGGAGGTTAAGCCTAATGAGACTCAGAATAAGAAAGCTGACTTCAAGAAGGGGGCAACAAGAATAAGAAGAATAACAAGAGAAACAACAAACCACGTGAGACGAGGAAGTGCAACTTTTGTGGCATTATGGGACATCTAGCTAAAGACTGTAGAAACAAGAAGAGGAAGTTGGGTGAATGCTTTCATTGTGGAGATACTGGACACATCAGCAAGGATTGCCCCAAGAAGCAAGGGCAGACCCAGCGAGCAGGATCCCGTTATAGTTTTAAATCCAATTGGGGGCTCCGCCCATTTATCTATGATGTGTGTGGATTTGAGGATCTCTATGTTAAGCGTAGAATTCACGTGTAATGCTTATGTTCTCGGATTTATGGGATACGGTTTGATCCTAGGTATGGATTGGCTGTCCGATTATGGAGCCATTCTTGATTGTGGATGAAGGGTAGTGAGGCTCATGACTCGCCTCGGTAATACCCTAGAAATTTCTTGTAACCCTAAGGGTCCGGTCATGTTGTGTTATCTTGAATCTCTTGACTCGTCCGTCGATAATTTGCAATCTGTAAGAGTGGTCCGAGAATATCCAGATGTCTTTGATGAGGTGAGGGGGTTACCTCCTAAACGCGAGATAGACTTCCGAATTTATCTTGTTGATAATGCCAAGCCAATTTCATTACCCGTTAGGTACATGGCCCCGCGAGAAAGAAGAGAGGTCAGTAAACAAGTTAACGAGTTGCTTGAGAAAAATTTCATAAGACGAAGCATTTCTGAATGGGGTGCTCCAGTGGTATTCGCTACTAAGGCGAATGGATCGCTTCGTCTATGCGTAGATTATCGTGAATTAAACAAGCTGACAAAGTAGAATAGGCACCCACTACCAAGAATCGACGATTTGTTTGACCAGCTTGTGGGAGCATCTATTTTCTCTCAACTCGATCTGGCCACAGGATTCCATCAGCTTAGAGTGGCTGAGGATAGCATTGACAAAACTGCGTTTAGGACTCCAGATGGGTTCTTCGAATGGCTCGTCATGCCGTTTGGGTTAACGAATGCACCCGCGTACTTTGTAGATTTGATGAGTAGGGTGTTTCGGAAGTTCCTTAACAAGTTTGTGGTAGTTTTCGTGGATGATATTTTGATCTTCTCAAAAGATGAAGAAGAGCATGCTAGACATCTCAAGGAAGTCATGGAAACGCTTAGAGCACACCAATTAAAGGCTAAGTTCTCCAAATGCCATTTTTGGAGGAAGGAAGTTCGGTTTCTTGGACATGTAGTTTCTAAGCAAGGCATAACCGTGGACCCCGCAAAGGTAGTCGCGGTACAAGACTGGAAAATTCCTAAGAATGCAACGGAGGTGAGGAGCTTTCTCGGTTTGGCGGGCTACTACAGGAAGTTCATTAAGGACTTCGCTAAGATTTCAGCCCCTCTTACTAAGTTAACAAAGAAGAACCTAGCTTTTGCATGGGACAAAGAGTGTGACGTTGCTTTTCAGAGACTCAAGAGAGCCCTCACTACAGCTCCAGTTTTGGCATTACCCGATGGAGGTAAGATGCTTACCGTGTACACAGATGCATGTGGCACGGGATTAGGTGCAGTCCTAATGCAAGAAGGGAAAGTGATATGCTATGGGGGTAGACAACTTAAGGTTCATGAGAAAAACTATCCCACGCATGACTTGGAGTTGGCCACGATCGTTTTTGCACTGAAATCTTGGCGCCATTATCTTCTTGGGGAGAGGTTCGAGCTGTATACCGACCACAAATCGCTTAAGTACCTCTTCTCACAGAAAGATTTGAATCTGAGACAACAGCGGTGGATGGAGTTCTTGACATCATATGACTTCGATATAGCTTATACCCCTGGCAAGGGTAACGTGGTGGCAGACGCGCTAAGTAGAAAAAGGTTGACTTTGAGCCCCTTGTTTGTTGAAAGGAAAAGCCTTGAGTTTATAGCAACCTTTGATTTTACACCTACTGTTGAGTCATTGACTGCTACGTTAGCATCTCTTGAGTTAAGACCTAGACTTCTAGATCAAGTAAGGACTTCATAGAAGAAAACCCACAGATAGTCGAAATCATGGACAAGCTGATTAGTGGTGAGACATCAAGTCATCTCAGTAGGTATGCTATAGATGACAAGGGATGGCTAAGGCGCGATGGAAGGCTATGTGTCCCACAAGTGGGAGACCTAGTAAGGAAAGTCCTCGAAGAGGCGCATCACTCGAAGATGACCATACAACCTGGAGGGGATAAGATGTACAGAGATATGAAACACATTTTCTTTTGGGCTGGAATGAAAAAGGACGTGGCAGAGTTCGTTTCGAAGTGCACGGTGTGCCAACAAGTAAAGGCCGAGTCGAAGAAGCCCGGTGGGCTATTACATCCTTTGGAGGTTCTGCAATGGAAATGGGAGAGTATCTCGATGGATTTCGTGGATGGACTGCCTAGGTCAAGGAAGGGAAATACTAGCATATGGGTCATAGTTGATAGACTCACGAAAAGTGCTCACTTCATTCCAGTGAAAAGCAAGAGGACCGCATCATGGCTAGCGTCTATTTACCTTCAAGAGATAGTACGGTTGCATGGGGTTCCTTCTAGTATAGTTAATGATCGTGACCCGATTTTCACTAGCCAGTTTTGGAATAGTCTGCAAGAAGCCATGGGTACACGACTGAGTTCAAACACGGCCTATCACCCACAGACGGATGGACAAACCGAAAGGGTAAATAGGGTACTAGAAGATCTCCTGAGGCTATGCATTCTTGACTTTGGTGGTACTTGGGAAGACCATCTTCCTCTCATAGAGTTCGCATATAATAATAGTTACCAAGCTAACATCGGAATGGCACCGTTCGAAGCCCTGTATGGAAGACCATGCAAATCGCCAATATGTTGGTGGGAGACGACAGACATGCTTATACTCGGGCCCGACATGATAAGAGACACTTCTGAGAAGGTTGACTTGATACGAAGACGGATGAAAACGGCTCAAGATAGACAGAAATCTTATGCGGACAAGAGAAGAACAGACTTAGAGTTCGAAGTTGGAGATATGGTCTTTATAAAAGTTTCTCCGTTACGCAATGTAGTTCGTTTTGGAGCAGTTGGAAAGCTAGCACCAAGGTTCGTAGGACCGTTCCCTATCACTAAGAGGATTGGGCGGATGGCCTATAAGGTAGACTTACCCGAGAAGCTGACTGGAGTACACAATGTCTTTCACGTCTCGCATCTCCGAAAGTGCTTGCATGAGTCAGCCGAAGTGGTTGAGCCAAGCATCCTTGAAGACGTAGAAGTGGAAAAAGAAGCAACATTGAGGCGAGTTCCGATTTGTATCTTAGGAATGGAGATTAAGAAGCTAAGAAATCGAGAAGTCAAGCTAGTTAAAGTGCAGTAGAGTGAAGCCCAAGAAGACGCAACTTGGGAAACCGAAGAGAAGATACGCGCGCTTTACCCATTTCTTTTTTAGGGTACATTCTCGATCTCTTTTTCCTATAAACTTGAAAACCTTTTCATATCATGCTTCTACTACCTACGTTTGTCTTATTATCTTCTTGATCTTATCTTGAGAACCTTAGGTAGAACCATATAGATGTAAACATGTGATTGAAACATGTTATGGTTGATGTTTGCAAATGATTGCTAGTGTTTGCAAGTGGTTTCCAGTGGATGCATGACACACATTAGGCACTAGATCGGCTCAGTCACATTTTCATGTTGCATATGCATGAGTGCTTATACTTGTACATGGATGGAACTTGTTATGCTATCACTTGGATGTTGCATATGAATGAATGTTATGTGCACTCACGTAGAGATTATAAATTATGTTAGGAATCTGCATACATGTTGGATTCATTACACTAACATATTTTGCATTAAGGAGGTTTACTGAATCAGTAACCGCCTGATCTTCTGCATTAGATAAGTACATATACACACACTTTCTGCATATGTTCATACAACACTAGAAACCTTTTAAGGACAATGGTTGCTTGTGGATGATGCTTTGAGTAGATGGATGATGGATGGTAGGACACATCCTCCCTAACTTAGAGATTTCGGGGACGAAATCCTTTAAGTGGGGAGAATGTAACAACCCGTATTTTGATAACGTGTTATAACTATAAATCAAGGCAGAATTAATTTTTAAAATGAGAATCAAGGGAAACGGTTTATGCCATTGCGTTCATCTCGAAATTTTGCTTGGAAACGAGTCCGAGTTTTTGAAAATCGGAGTCCGTATGACCAAGTTATGACCCTTCTAAGTTTTCAGAAAATTTAAAGTTCAAAACAGCTCAGAATTCGAATTCGAATTTCGAATTCAAACCACATAACAGACTGGGCAGGAAATTTCCCGCCCAGGACCAGGTCGACCTGCCCAGGACCAGGTCGACCATAGTGTCGACCTGGGTGTCGACCTGGGGGTCGACCTGGTGGCCGAGCCCACTTTTGAAGCTGGATTCACTTTGATGTTTCTGGTCTCGTTTCTGTCTACATTCGTTGACCTGACCCTATATAAATAGCCCCTAACACTAGTCTCTCTACAAAAAATTCTCTCTGACCTTATGCTGCTCTAATTCTGGTTAAAAAGTTGGAGAAGGGGACTACTTCTTCTACGTCGAAACTACGTTAAGAGAATTGCTGATTTGGAGATCTCTGTTAGGACTTGACTAAGCATATAAAGATTCAACATCGACTTTCTTTTTCTAATTCTCGAACCACGATCAGTAAGCCCCAGTTACTTTTAGATTTAAACTGTAAATGCAATATGAATATGTTGTAAATTGAAATTGGACCTGTGTATGATGACTGTTTTACATCCATTCTTGTTCGTTTTGGATCTTGACTTTTGGGTATATTACTATGACATTGATTTGGGGCCTATTCATGTTGTAAATCAAAAAGAAAAACCCCTCATATTATCATGCCTACAATGTTGAATCTACTATTAGTCACAAGTTTATGACTATCATCTTATGTCAACCGTTACCATGACTATACTATCACCTTATGTCAACTGTTATCTTGACTAGTACCTTATTTTGATAGATTTGGAATCTTTATGTTTGAGGCCGATATTCCATATGCCAGTAATGTTATAATCATTTATCTCAAGTCATACCATGTTATGCTAGTAATCACTTTTGCCACCTTATACCCGTCCCTTTTTATGTTATTTCCTAATTAGATTTATTTGTATCTATTCGAGTTTATGTGCGATGGGAATACGATTTGGGTAGATTAGGTAAAACATGAATTGGCTTTGAACATGAACGTTATTATAAATTGAACCTGGATATGGACATGAACTTGACACGATTTGACATGAAACATGACCTGAAAACTTGACATGAATTTAGACTTGAAACTTGAATCTGGGCATGACACTTAGATAAACTTGAAAATGGCCAACTCGAGGTTGGGTTAGTTTGCAGTGTAAATCTGCCCGGAACCGCCCGGCGAATCCAGTAACTGCAAACAATAGGATCCAATGTGGGTAGTTGGTCATAATGCACGTAAAACCCGAGGCTAGACTATGTTGTGGTGTAAATCTGCCCGGAACCGCCCGGCAAATCCAGAGACCACAATAATTAGTCTAATGTGAGAGGTTGAGGTGCATTAATGAATTAATGCCACATGATAGGGTTAAGTCATGAACCACTTGAATATATTTAACCAACTTGACACGATGATTTGATAGGGTTAAGTCATGAACCGCTTGAACACACTTAACCAACTTGATACATGATTTAGACGGGGTTGAGTCACGAATTTGAATGACAACACTTAACCCATTAGAAACCCTAGTTATGCGGTCCTTTTCAGCAGTAACCCACTTAGATGTATCACGATACCATGGGACTAGGCAGGGTGGGGCACGATTACTGGGCTGATTGTAAGCGACCAGAACGACGGCTGAGTAGGTGCGCCATTGTAAGTTCAGGCGGACTTTGGTCGTGCACGTAGTCCGGAGTTGAAAAAGCAGGCATTGGGCACCCGTAGGTTTACACTGTGCGTGCTTGATTCGTGTCGGTGGTTGGCACCATAGTGCTTGATACACCCTATGATGGACCTAACACAGGTGACTACATTTCAGGATAGGGTCGTAGGACACAGACACATGGCGAGCTAAAACTTGTAGGGAGCCGATCGAATAGTAGATCGTACCGTAGGACCCCGTAATGGGTCACTTCATGATACTGGGCCAAGGGATTATTTCATGATTAATACTTGACATGGGTTAGAATACTAGTACAGTTGGTACAGCGAATCTTGAATATGCGATGCTAGACTTGACTTATCTTGTTTATCATATCAGTCTTGTTATCATCCTTATGTTTAATTCCGATTTTCGCATGTCATGTTACCTTTACTAGTTTTTATACTGAAAGTCACTAGGGCTTACCAATCTTATGACTGACCCTTTTTCTTTCGTCCCCCCCCCCCCAGGTTCTCAGGGAGGAAACAATAGCTCTTAGCTTGGATTTAGCTTGCTTTCTGACAGCTCATGTACGGTTTGGTCTTGAGCTATGCTATGGCTGCTTCTGCTATTTATGGGGAATAATTTACTTTTGTTATCTTAAGTTTATGCTTCTTTATTTGGAACTTGATGTAATGGAATAATTTGTACCTTGGATATATGGGGTTTTGACTCTTTTCTTGAAATTAATAAAAATTTGGTTTTTAATTTCTACCACTGCTTTATTTATGTTCTACCTTATGATATATCTATGTATGTTTACCTAGATAATACTCCACCAAAACTAGTGCATTCCCTTTGTGAGTGACCCTAGCAGAGGTGGGGTGTTACAATTGAGATCTGATCGAGGTGGAGAATACGAAACAAGTGTTTAAATGATTCTGTGTAGATAATGGAATAATTCGTAAAACAACTGCCCCATATTCACCACAACAAAATGGTGTTGTCGAGAGAAATAATCGAACATTAAAGGATATGATTAATGCAATGCTATTGACCTCTGCTTACCAACGAACTTGTGGGCGGAAGCCTTAAATATGCCTAACCATATTTTAAACAAGGTCCCTTACAACAAAACATGAGAAATTCCATATGAGTTGTGGGAATGACATAAACCAAACTTTAAACACCTCAAAGTGTGGGGGTGCTTAGCAAAGGTTCCAATTCTGCCTCCCTAGAAAGTCAAACATGGACCAAAAACTATAGATTGTTACTATCTAGGGCCAACCCAAAATAGTGGTGCCTAAAAATTTAGGGTATTCAAGCCAGATATAGCTGATATCAATGTAAATAAATCATTGAATCGGGAGATGCTATAACACCCCACGTCCATTAGTGTCACTCACAAAGGGAATGCACTAACTTCTATGGAGCGTTTTAAGTGTGTATAGAACCGAAACTTAACAACAAGACAGATATAAACAGTACTTAAAAATTTAAAACTTTATTCATTGCAGCGGTAAACATATAAGTTTGATTACATTATCAAAAACCAGAGTCAAAGTACATAATATCCATCTTGACTAAATCAGAGTACATAAATTGAAAGACATAACCCCAATACAAAATTGCCATAAATAAGATAAGCTGAAGTTTTACTTCAGCGATCCAAGAAACTTCTAAAAGCAAGAGATATAGCTGTCCAAAATCAAGCTCCACTGGTGCTAGTTCTACCCTGAGCACCTGGGGGGGAAAGGAAGAAAAGAGGTGGAAACAAAGGGGGTCAGACATAAAGTCTGGCGAGTGCGATAACTTTAACAATATAATTACCAAAATAACTAGGCAAAGGCATAAGTTGGAAAATAAGGAAATGACTGTGAACAATTGAGTATGGCAGAGCAAACAAAAGGGAATAAGGTGAACAAAGATAATGTTAAAGGCGCACCTAGTCGCTATAAGATAATTACTACACTGCACCACACCAAACACCCTAAAAATTGATCCCGCCTACTAGACTTTAATAATGATAATGGTAGTTTCGTGCACCGCTAGTTGCCTTCATAGGTGCCGCCTGCCCCTATCTCCACTAGGTGTACCCACTACCCCCATGCGATCGGCTCCCTAACTCGTAGATACCCGTGCTGGCCCCACAGTGGGGTGTATCACTCCCCAAAGTGGCAACCCGATACAACCAACAATGCACTGCTTATACTTACACGATGCAACAACGTCTTACCTACCAGCCCGGGCCCACACATGCATATGAACCCGTTGGACTTGCGTTGCCACCGCTAACCCGTTTTGGGCTCTTACAGTCAAGCCCAGTACGTGTGTCCCGTCCTCGACTTGGGTCAAGCCCACAGAGATACTTATGGGTTACTAGTTGAAATGGGCCCCCATTACATGACACAAGCTATCCACCTAAGCTTGGTCCCCTCTAGTACATCCCACTTAACCCACTTCTTATTCATGTTTACTTACATGTTTCAATTTTGGTTAAGTATTTCTAATCGTATTTCAAATGCCACCCATGGCACCCACTTAATTCCACATGCCACCCAAGGCACCCACTTAACCCCCTCATGTCCCACTACATGTTTATCTGGTTAAGTGTTTCTTAATTTATTAAGACCGTAACCTTATAAAGTCCTCAACATTAGACTGGCATTTGTGGCAGCTGGATTTTCCGGGTGGGTCCGGGCAGTCTTACACCACAAACGAGCCTAACCTCGTGTCTTTACGACTGTTACGCATTTAATTTATGCCTAAGACCTCCCACATTAGACTAGCATTTGTGGCAGCTGGATTTGCCGGGCGGTCCGGGCAGTCTTACACCATAAAAGAGCCTAACCTCGTGTCTTAGACGATTAATTACACCTAATTAATCATCCCCCAATTTGAATTAATTTCCCTATTCAAATTATCAATCAATTCCAAATTTAACTATGGTCATAATTGACTCAATTATGTCCATCTATTTATGATATGCAAAATCATACCAATTTCATCACAAATTTATTTTATGCCATTTAAGGCATTTATACCAATTCTCAACATTAAATCTTTTAATATTATCCCATGACCCCACGTTGTACATTCGTTCGTTTAACGTAAAATATACGTTAGACTCGAATAGTCTAACTTATGGAATAAAGAGAAAACATCACAACGTACATAGAAATAAAACTAGATCTAAACATAAGGGGTGAACTTGCATGTGTGAATAAGGTTCTTCATCACAAACTTGCATAAAACTACATATGTCATAGATCTAAATCTAAAGGTGTGAACTTGTTTAGGTAATAGTCACAAACTTGCATAACCATGTATGTCATAGATCTAACCATAAGGTACAAACTTGCATAGGCATGATTCATACTCCAAACATGTATATATACTTGCATATGTGATTTATGCAACATAAACGATGGTGTAAACTTTCATCTAAACATGTAAACTAGCATGTAGAATTTTGTATAATGGCATATAACTCACACATATCATATCCTAACTTTAGATCCAATTTATAAATAAAATAGATGTCATGAAACATGTAAGGTTGTACATAATTTTAACTAACTTGCATATGATTCATATCTAAATCAACATCTAAACTTGCATACATACGTATGATTTATCATATGAATCAACAACATAACCAAACTAGGATATGAAACATCATTATGAATTGATTATACATAAGCCAATCATAGAATTACAACATAGATGATAACATCACAACTTTACAACATAGATGATAACATCATAGAATTTACAACATAGATGATAACATCACAAATTTACAACATAGATGATAATATGCGGTCAATAATTCACTACATAATCATATAATCCGCATCATAACTCAATCCAATTAAATTGTTAATTATTTTATTAAAGAAATGAACTCACAACTCAAAGGTCTTGAATTCTGAAATCTGAGTTCTGAAGTTGAATTAGCTTTCCTTCGAAGAAGATTCGTTGTTAGAGTTTAACAGAATTGAATTTGATTAGCTTTCTTCCTCTCTAATTGGTGGCGGCTATTCTAGGTTGCTAGGTGACGGCATGGAGGCCGTGATTCTAATTTTAATTTGATTTTAGGGTTTGAGTCTACATGTCTTTTTATAGAGTTTAGGATTAATTTAAGCCATTCGATCAACCCAGAATTAAACTTAGCCATTTAGAGCAGATCAGAAACCCTAATGAGTCAGCATATAGTCATAACAAGGTCATCAATCAAATCTGCCCGGGGGGGGGCGCAGGTCGACACTATGGTCAACCTGGTGAGGGCAGGTCGACCTGGTGAGGGCAGGGTCGCCCCCCAGGTCGACCTGGCCCAGGCGGGAAATTTCCAGCCTGACCCATCTTGCTCTGAAATTTGAATTTTTGAAATCTGTTTTGAATTTTCTGAAACTTCCGATGGCCATAACTTCTTCATACGAAGTCCAATTCACGCAAACATAGACTCTATCTCAATCAGAATTCCAAGACGAACACAATGGCGCAAACCATTTCTCTTAATTCTCACATCTGAGATTAGTTATTCTTTAATTTGTTACTTTAGTGTTAACAGAAATACGGGGTGTTACATTCTCCCCTCCTTAAAGGATTTCGCCCCCGAAATCTCCAAGTTTAGGAGAATGCATATCCTAACATCCAAACAACCATCTACTCAACCATCAAACACAGGCATCTATTGTCCTTATAAAATTCCTAATGCTGTTTGAACATATACAAGAAGTGTGTGTATATGTTCTTTATCTAATGCAAAATCAGGCGGTCTACTGATTCAGTTGACCTCCTTAATGAAAACCATGATAGTGCCATGCGTCCATTATGTATGCGAAAGAACCCTATCGATAGATATAATTTCTACATGTGTGCACAACCATTCACCAAAATGCAGCATCCATATGATAGTACAACCATTATACATCCATTACTTAAATATGTACACACATTTATATGCACTATGCAATATGAAGTGACTGATCCGATCTAGTGCCTAAAGTGTGTGTATATGCATCCACGAGCAACCACTAGCAACCACCTGCATTCACATGCATCCATCTTACATAACATGTCAGACACATGTTTTACCCATAGGACTGTCCTATCTAAAGGTCAAAGATACTAGCGAGAGGACATACTAAAGATAAAACAAGTACAAGCTAAGCGATAAAGGAGAAATTAAAAGAGATACCCTCAAAAAGAAAAGGGTACAATGAATGCATCTTCTCTTCCGTCTCCCAAGTAGCGTTGCTCTCATCATCTCCCCATTGCACTTTGACTAGCTTGACCTCTCGATTCCTCAACTTCTTAATCTCAGACCCAAGAATGCACGTAGGAGCTCATCGAATCGTCGCATCATGCTTTATCTCCACATCTCTAAGCAAGCTCGGCTCTACCACTTCCGCGGTCTCATGCAAGCACTTCCTCAAATGTGATACATGGAATACATCGTGTACACCACTAAGTCTCTCAGGCAACTCCACTCTATACGCCATCTGTCCAATTCTCTCCTTAATAGGAAACGACCCTACGAACCTTGGTGCTAACTTCCCAACGGACCCAAAGCGAACAACATTTTGTAATGGAGACACCTTGACAAAAACCATGTCCCCAATATCAAACTCAAGATCCGTCCTCCTCTTGTCCGGATAAGATTTCTGCCTATCTTGCGCCGTCTTCACCCTCCTTCGAATTAAATCGATCTATTCTGAAGTCTCTTTAATCATATCGGGCCCAAACAAGATCTTATCTGTAGATTCCCACCAACATGTAGGCGAACGACACGGCCGTCCATAAAGAGCCTCGAATGGTGCCATGCCAATGCTAGACTGAAAGCTATTATTATATGCGAACTCTACCAACGGAAGATGTTCCTCCCATGTACCTCCGAAGTCTAAGACACACAACCTCAACAAGTCCTCTAGAATACGATTCACCCTCTCAGTATGGCCGTCCATATGAGGATGATATGCGGTGCTCAAACATAACTGAGTCCCTACCGCCTCTTGCAAGCTCTTCCAAAATTCGCTAGTAAAGATAGGATCACGGTCGCTCACTATGCTAGAAGGAACACTGTGCAAACGAACTATCTCTCGAATGTATACGGAGGCTAACCATGGAGCAGTCCTCTTACTCTTCACGATAATGAAATGGGCGCTCTTAGTAAGTCTGTCTACCACAACCCAAATCCCCGTATTACCCTTCCTCGATCTCGGTAACCCATCGATAAAATCCATCGAGACACTTTCCCACTTCCATTGTGCGATCTCCAATGGGTGAAGCAATCCACCGAGCTTCTTTTGCTCTGCTTTTACTTGTTGGCATACCAAGCATCTAGCGACAAACTCGGCTACATCCCTCTTCATACCGGCCCAAAAGTAAACTCGTCTCATGTCTATGTACATCTTGTCCCCGCTGGGATGGATGGTCATCTTCGAACGATGTGCATCATCAAGAATGGTCTTCCTCAAATTCTCGTCCCGTGGTACACAAAGTCTACCATCCCTACATAACCAACACTTATCATCTAGGATATACCTACTAAGATGGCTCGATGGCTCCCCCCCTTTGAGCTTCTCTACTAACTCAACCAACTGTGGGTCATCTCGTTATGCCTCACCAGTCCGTCCCAAAAGTCTAGGTCTGACCTCTAAGGATGCTAGTAAACCGGGTACAAAGTCAACGGATGGTCTAAAGTCAAACGTAGAGATGAACTCTAAGCTTCGCCGCTCAACAAACAACGGACTCAAGGACAACCTTTTCCTACTTAAGGCATCTGCCACCACGTTACCCTTGCCAAGGGTATATGGTATCTCGAAATCGTAGGACGCTAAGAATTCCACCCACCTTTCTTGCCTTAAGTTCAAGTCCTTCTGAGAGAACAAGTATTTTAGCGATTTGTGGTCAGTGAACAATTCGAATTTCTCACCAAGAAGATAATGGCGCCAAGACTTAAGCGCGAAAACAATAGAGGCCAACTCTAGGTCATGCGTAGGGTAATTTCTCTCGTGCACTCTCAACTGCCTTCCTCCATAGGCTATTACCCTTCCCTTTTGCATTAAGACTGCGCCTAGTCCTGTCCCACAAGCATCGGTATAAACGGTAAATGGCTTACTCCCATCTGGCAACACTAAGACTAGGGCTGTGGTCAAAGCCCTCTTTAAACGTTGGAACGCATCATCACAATCTATGTCCCACATGAAAACTAAGTTCTTCTTCGTCAAGCGTGTTAATGGGGCTGATATTTTTGCGAAGTCTTTGATAAACTTCCTATAGTAGCCAGCCAACCCTAAGAAACTCCTCACCTCGGTAGCATTTTTAGGGACCTTCCGATCTTGGATGGCCACTGCCTTCGCGGGATCCACAGCTATCCCTTCTTTGGAAACCATGTGCCCTAAGAATCGCACTTCCTTCCTCTAAAAGTGACATTTAGAAAATTTAGCTTTAAGGCTATGCGCTCGAAGAGTTTCCAACACTTCCCTAAGATGTAGGGCATGCTCTTCCTCGTTTTTAGAAAAGATCAAGATGTCGTCCACAAAGACTACCACGAATTTATTAAGGTACTCCCTAAACACCCTACTCATCAAGTCAACAAAATATGCGGGGGCATTTGTCAAACCGAAGGGCATCACAAGCCACTCGAAGAAGTCGTCTGGAGTCCTAGAGGCAGTCTTGTCTATGCTATCCTCATCCACTCTCAACTGATGGAAACCAGCGGCTAAGTCCAACTGCGAAAACACTGAGGCGCCAACTAACTGATCGAAGAGATCGTCAATCCTCGGCAGTGGGTGCCTATTCTTCTTAGTAAGCTTATTAAGTTCTCTATAGTCCACATAAATTCTAAGGGACCCATCTGCCTTCGTGGCAAATACTACTGGAGCACCCCACTCCGATATACTATGTCTGATGAACCCCTTCTCAAGCAATTCTTTCACTTTCTTACTGAGTTATCTTCTCTCTCTTGGAGCCATGTGGCATAATGGCAATGCAACTGGCTTTGCATTATCTACTAGATATATTCGAAAGTCTATCTCACTTTTTGGGGGTAAACATCTCACCTCATCGAAGACATCAACATATTCACGGACTATACGAACAGAATGTAAGTCATCATCGGATGCGTCAAGGGATTCTAGGTAGCTAAGCATTACTGGACCTCTAGGGTCACAAGAAATATCAAGGGTCTTTCCACAACGAGTCAACAATCTAACTACCCTTCTTTTACAATCTAGGATGGCCCCGTATCTAATTAGCCAATCCATACCTAGAATCAAGCCGTAGCCCATGAAGCCAAGAACAAAGGCGTTGCATTCAAACCCAACGCCCAAGATAGACACTCTCAAATCCCGACAAATCATAGAAAGATTAGCCGAACCACCACTAGGATTTGAGACTACTAAGGGATCCGTAACTAAACTGGCATTTAGGTGCAGTGTTTCAACTAATGATGTAGAGATAAACGAATGTGATGCGACAGAATCCAATAAAGTACGGACAGGATGATCAAACAGAAAACTAAACTCTCAACAGAAATTGCTCTACCTCGTTCTTGCAGCGGTGGGACCACGAGAGCCTGAACTTTCCCCTTGCCTACCCTGGTGCCATAAGAGCCTGCACCTGTCCTCCCGAGGTAGACCCTGCCCTCCGCCCTTTCCTTGGGCAGTCCTTAATCAGATGTCTCGCTTCGCCACAGTGGAAACAGCCAGTCTTCTTTTTCTTCCTACAATCTTTGCTTAGATGGCCTGGTGTCCCACAGTTAAAGCATCTCTTCTTTCCCTTACCATTGTTGCCTTTACCACCTTTCTTGTTCTGTTGTTGTTGTTGCTATTGCAGTTTCTTTTGATCCCCTTTCTTCTCGGGTGCCTTATTAGCATTGGTGCCCTTCTCCTCTTCATGCATAAGCGCCATGTCAACTAGTCTCTCAAAGGTAGCCCCCATGGGGATGTGGGTCATAGCTAACCCATGAAGCAGCTCGTTCAAACCCTTAACAAATCTCAGGGCCTCCTTTTCTGGTGTATTCACCAAGTCCAAGCCAAATCTCGCCAACTGATTGAACTTGTTGATGTATTCTTTCACCGATAGATTCCCTTGCTTCAACGCCAAAAATCTTTCCATGTATAGACTCTCTTCAGCTCGTGAGAGAAATTTGCCTCAAACCTCCACCTGAAATCTGGCCATGTATCAATTGGATGCTCTCTATTAGTGACCTCCCACCAAAACGAGGCCTTATCCTTCATTAGCCAGGCAGCTAACTGGACCTTCCTTCCATCTTCCACTTCAAAGATCCCGAACAATTTTTCTACCTCCTTTAGCCAGTTTCGAGCTTCAGCAAATGTTTCCGTCCCGTGAAAAGGTTTTCCACCCATTGCCCGAAAGTCCTTGCATATCTTTGTAAAAGTATCGACGCGAGGAGGAGGAGGAGGATTTGGTGGACCTACGGTGGTGGCCCTAGTCTCCAAATACCTCCTAAACCATCCTGGTATCGGTATCCCCCCGGGTATCTCGGGAATTCCGGATATGCTGAAACGAAAACGGAAAGATTCAATACAAAAGAACCGAAGAAAAGATATATGGCTCTTAGGGTTATGCTTTCTAAAATAAGCTTTTCTCTTGAAAATACTTTCCTTAAAACAACCTTTTGAAGGTACCTCTTTATAAAAGTGTTTTTGAAAAACAGTTTTTCAAAATTCATATCTGTTCTGGTAACCTTCAGCTCTGATACCACGTGTAACACCCCATGTCCATTAGTGTCACTTACAAAGGGAATGCACTAACTTCTATGGAGCATTTTAAGTGTGTATAGAACAGAAACTTAAGAACAAGACAGATATAAACAGTACTTAAAAATTTAAAACTTTGTTCATTGCAGCGGTAAACACATAAGTTTGATTACATCATCAAAAACCAGAGTCAAAGTACATAATATCCATCTTGACCAAATAAGATTACATAAATTGATTGACATAACCCCAATACAAAATAGCCATAAATAAGATAAGCTGAAGTTTTACTTCAGCGATCCAAGCAAACTCTAAAAGCAAGAGATACAGCTGTCCAAAATCAAGCTCCATTGGTTCTAGTTCCACCCTGAGCACCTGGGGGGGAAAGGAAGAAAAGAGGTGGAAACAAAGGGGGTCAAACATAAAGTCTGGCGAGTGCGATAACTTTAACAATATAATTACCAAAATAACAGGCTAAGGCATAAGTTGGAAAATAAGGAAATGACTGTGAATAATTGAGTATGGCAGACCAAACAAAAGGAAATAAGGTGAACAAAGATAACGTTAAAGGCGCACCTAGTCGCTATAAGATAATTACTACACTGCACCACACCAAACACCCTAAACGTTGATCCCGCCTACTAGACTTTAAAAATGATAATGGTAGTTTCGTGCTCCCCTAGTTGCCTTCATAGGTGCCGCCTGCCCCTATCTCCACTAGGTGTACCCACTACCCCCATGCGATCGGCTCCCTAACTCGTAGATACCCGTGCTGGCCCGACAGTGGGATGTATCACTCCCTAAAGTGGCAACCAAATACCACCAACAATGCACGGCTTATACTTACACGATGGAACAACGTCTTACCTACCAGTCCGGGCCCACACACGCATATGAACCTGTTGGACTTGCGTTGCCACCGCTAACCCGTTTTGGCCTCTTACAGTCAAGCCATGTACGCGTGTCCCGTCCTCGACTTGGGTCGAGCCCACAGAGATACTTATGGGTTACTGGTTGAAACGGGCCCCCATTACTTGACACAAGCTATCCACCTAAGCTTGGTCCCCTCTTGTATATCCCACTTAACCCTCTTTATATTCATGTTCACTTACATGTTTCAATTTTGGTTAAGTGTTTCTAATCGTATTTCAAATGCCACCCAAGGCACCCACTTAATTCCACATGCCACTTAAGGCACCCACTTAACCCCCTCATGTCCCACTACATGTTTATCTGGTTAAGTGTTTCTTAATTTATTAAGACCGTAACCTTATAAAGACCTCCCACATTAGACTGGCATTTGTGGCAAATGGATTTGTCGGGCGGGTCCGGGCAGTCTTCCACCATAAACGAGCCTAACCTCGTGTCTTTACAACTGCTACGCATTTAATTTATGCCTAAGACCTCCCACATTAGACTGACATTTGCGGCAGCTGAATTTGCCGGGTAGGTCCGGGCAGTCTTACACCACAAAAGAGCCTAACCTCGTGTCTTAGATGATTAATTACACCTAATTAATCATCCCCCAATTTGAATTAATTTCCCTATTCAAATTATCAATCAATTCCAAATTTAACTATGGCCATAATTGACTCAATTATGTCCATTTATTTATGGCAAAATCATACCAATTTCATCACAAATTTATTTTATTCCATTTAAGGCATTTATGCCAATTCTCAATATTAAATCTTTTAATATTATCCCATGGCCCCACGTTGTATGTTCGTTCGTTTAACGTAAAATATACGTTAGACTCGAATAGTCTAACTTATGGAATAAAGAGAAAACATCACAATATACATAGAAATAAAACTAGATCTAAACATAAGGGGTGAACTTGCATGTGTGAATAAGGTTCTTCATCACAAACTTGCATAAAACTACATATGTCATAGATCTAAATTTAAAGGTGTGAACTTGTTTAGGTAATAGTCACAAACTTGCATAACCATGTATGTCATAGATCTAACCATAAGGTACAAACTTGCATAGGCATGATTCATACTCCAAACACACACATATATATATATATATATACACACACACACTTGCATATGTGATTTATGCAACATAAACGATGGTGTAAACTTTCATCTAAACATGTAAACTAGCATGTAGAATTTTGTATAATGGCATATAACTCACAGATGTCATAGCCTAACTTTAGATCCAATTTATATATAAAATAGATATCATGAAACATGTAAGGTTGTACATAATTTTCACTAACTTGCATATGATTCATATCTAAATCAACATCTAAACTTGCTTACATACAAATGATTTATCATATGAATCAACAACATAACCAAACTAGCATATGAAACATCATTATGAATTGATTATACATAAGCCAATCATAGAATTACAACATAGATGATAACATCACAACTTTACAACATAGATGATAACATCATAGAATTTACAACATGGATGATAACATTACAAATTTACAACATAGATGATAACATGCGGTCAATAATTCATAGCATAACCATATAATCTGCATCATAACTCAATCCAATTAAACTGTTAATTATTTTATTAAGAAATCGAACTCACAACTCAACAAAGGTCTTGAGTTCTGAAATTTGAGTTCTGAAGTTGAATTAGCTTTCCTTTGAAGAAGATTCGTTGTTAGAGTTGAATAGAATTGATTTTGATTAGCTTTCTTCCTCTCTAATTGGTGGCGGCTATTCTAGCTTGCTAAGTGACGGCATGGAGGCCATAATTCTAATTTTAATTTGATTTTAGAGTTTGAGTCTACATGTCTTTTTATAGAGTTTAGGATTAATTTTAGCCGTTCGATCAACCCAGAATTAACCCCAGCCATTCAGAGTAGATCAGAAACCCTAATGAGTCAGCATATAGTCATAAACAGGTCATCAATCAAATCTGCCCGGGGGGGCCTGGTCCACCCCCAGGTCGACCCTATGGTCGACCTGGTGAGGGCAGGTCGACCCTATGGTTGACCTGGCCCTGGCGGAAAATTTCCCGCCTGACCCGTTCTGACTCTGAAATTTGAATTTTTGAAATCTGTTTTGAATTTTCTGAAACTTCCGATGGCCATAACTTCTTTATACGTAGTCCAATTCACGTGAACTCGGATCTATCTCAACCAGAATTCCGAGACGAACACAATGGCGCAACCCGTTTCCCTTAATTCTCACATCTGAGATTAGTTATTCTTTAATTTGTTACTTTAGTTTTAACAGAAATACGGGGTGTTAAAGATGCCTCATTCTTTGAAGATGTGTTCCACACAAAAGGAGTGAAAGAAATAATATCCCTAAAAGGACAAGAGAAGAATCAAGTAATTCACATAAAGATGTATCTCCTCATGAGATTGAGGAAATTGAACCTAGAAGAAGCGTAAGGGCTAGAATTTCTGTAACAACTCGAAATTTTGGAACCAATTTAAAATTTGTTTTTAATTGATTTAGTGGATTTTGAGAATTTAAAAAGATTTATTTTGAGAATAAACGATTTAAAATTTAATTAAATCGAAGTTAGAACATATAAATTTATTTTAGTTATAAAACGAGCTTAAAATGGCGTGGTAGTTTGAAAATTTGATTTTAAATTTCAAATGAATGTACAGAATTGAATATGAATCAGAATTGGACGTAACAAGAAACGTTAGAATCTATTTAACTATATCATAAGAATGTAAGAAATTGAGATTTCACTTTATAAATTATAAGTTATGTCCAGTTTAAAATTTAGAATAGTCGCTATGGAATATATATTTTTTAATAATATATATAGCCCTTAAAAATAGCCATTTTGCAAATGACCCCCATTTTCGATGAAACCACTTTTGTTGAATCCGAAATGTCAAATTATTGTTTGGTTTAAAATATCATAATTTTTGGAATTAATATGTGAGCGTAGTAAATTTAAACGCGTTTTCAATTTTAGTTTAGAATTAATAAACCAGTTAAAAGGCCATTTTTCAAATGGTCTCCAAATTCAACAAAATTAATTTTGTTAGGACCGTATTGTCAAAACATGGCGAGATTTCAATATTCGTAATTTTTGCAGTCAGTGTGTGGCCCCGGTAAATTAAAATGTACATTAAAATTGACTGTTATATTAATTTATATTTTAATTTTGACAAAAAACTGATTGAAACAGTCGAATTGGCTTACGAAACATATTCCATTGTGTCTAGAATATGGGTATTTGGCTAGGGACGATAGTTGTTGGAATAGATTTGGAGTTCGAATGCAAAATCTCATGTTTTGGAATTAAATTAATATTATATATATATATATATATTGTCTTCAAAAACGTGCCTACCCTAATTTATCCAATCGCAATTATGCGCCGCCACCCCTTGTATTCAAGGGCCAATTTTGTTCAATTCCTTTTTCCCCAAAATCTTATAATCCGTGCAACAAATCATTGAATCTCCAACACGAAAATTGTAAAGCTTCTCGAGTTCTATAAAGTGGATGGTCGAGATCATTTTTAATGTTCTGAATTGGGGAATTTCAGCCATGAAGGGGGCAGGTTTGTGATGGCTTTCAAGGCGCAGGGACCCATCGGGTCCGCCGTCGTCCTCAACGCAGGTGGAGGTTGGCTTGGGCTTTCTGGTGGCGGTCGTGGATGGGGTTCCGACCCCCTTGGCTGGCGTACGATTTGCAATTCACGATGGCAGCAATATTTCTTCAGTTTTCACGATGGAAGGAGCGGCTTTTCTTTCTTAACGATGTAATTAGGTGATTAATTATAATTAATTAGATAATTAATTACGTTGATTTAATTTCAATGGTATTCATTGTAAAAAAATACCATATCTATTTCATACGAGATCTGAATTCAACGATTTCAGGTCCGTTAGAATCGTGAAGACGAGATCTACAACAAGGAACTAACCAGAACGGAAATGAAGTTGTTGCAGTTTTTGATAAAATTAAACACTTGTTTAATTATTATTAAAACAATCCTCAAATAAAGATTGACGGAGTGGAAACCAAAGTGAGAATTATATCACTAAAATATTTGTGTGGTTATTTATTTTATAATTGAAAATATATTGATTGCTAGTGTTGATTTTTATCAGTTTTAATTACCATAAATTTGTATATGATGCCTGTTATCTCACTTCACTGTTATCTGAAAACCCATGGATGATTTGATTGACTCTGATATTTTTTGTTTGTGATGTTGAAATGTTTAACATATTAAAAATAATGTTAACATTAATGAAGTAGTTAAAATTAAATTATAAATATCTATTCATAATTTAAACGGTGAAATTTGGTTAAATAGAAAAATAATTCAAACCGAATTTGAATTAGTTAAATTTATCAACTAATGATTTATTTAAATAGATTGTTGTTGATTGAAAACCCCACACGGGTATTGGGATGATATCTGACTTACACAAATCCCAAGTGATTAGTTTGTATGTCGATCTTTTGGTCGAAAGACCGTTGTAAGCGTGAATTGTTTATTTGTGACTTACATGGATTATAAATGCACATTGGATGTCATTTTGGATGTGATAGTTATTTGCAACTATTGGTGGATGTTTATGATGTATGTAATCCATATAAATTTGTTTATATGGATATTGATTGAGTTTAATTCCAATCCGGGATTAAACTGAGCATTTTTTATAATACGATATTTAATGAAAGAAAAGTTGGTATATATATTATTGGGTAAAATTTTCATTGATGGCGTGAGCCTAGTCAGGAGAGGGGTAATACATAGACATTACTCCGGTGCTATAAAATAGAGCCGTTATAATAGCGATTCTTTTTTGTAAACATTTGAAGGTAAAACGAGTGTAATGAGCGTTCAAAGATAATTATATATTTTATATAATTTATAAAAATGATTTTAATGTGTTTCAATTTATAATTATAATTTATAAATCGAATTCGAGCTTGAATAGAACGCGTCACACAGGTACATTTCGCGAACGTCAACCTTTAACTTCGAACTGGCGCACCAGGAGATCCGACCGTCGGATTCTCCTGAAATTGGAACCGTAATAAAATGAGCTTTCCAATAAAATAAGAATTTTGAAATCCAATTGTTAGATTTTAAATGATGACTAAATCAGTTTTGGAAAAAGTCGGTATGGATGTAGTTCGGTGGCCGATATTGGAAATCGACTGTAAGGGTCTTAATGAAATTAATAAAAATATGAATAAATTATGTAAATTCATAATAAATGTTTTAAAATGATTTTGGACGAAATATTCCGCATTTGTAAAGATAAAAGATATTTTTATCAGAAGAAGTTGTTTTGTAACTTGAGTAGAAATTAAAATAGTTTTGATATAACCAGAATTTTCAATGAATAAATTAGAATGGATTTGAATGGAAATAATCTTCGGATATGTCGATATTGGATTCTATGACTATACAAATATCATTTAGGAATTTGGAAGATACAGATACGTTATTCCCAATACGATATTTGTTGGTTTCAGAATTTGATATTGAATATAAATCGATATGATTTCTATTCAAAGCCTTGTATTTAATATTAAATTCGATTTTGGGTTGTCGTGAATGGTGTCTTCGATAACACTGTTCTTAAACCCATTTGAGAAAGGAATAGATCTTTTAACTGAGATTAATGAAGTTTTCCAATTAATATATACAATTGGAATTATACGGAAGTTGAATTTGGGTTTATTGTGAACAATGTTTTAAAGGACATTTGTTCTTTAACCCAATTAAAGACAGGATTAATTTCCTAAAAGATTGAATACTCATCAAGTAAGGATTTTTCGAAGATTAAAACTAAATGGATTTTTAATGAATCTTTAATTAGATTGAAAGTTAAATGGTAATTAAACTTACCAAATTCAAGAAATGTTCGAGAATGGAATATCACCAGTTTTACTCCGTGCGATAGTTAATCTTTAATTAGATTTGAAACGTGAAACGGTAATTAATTTTACCGATAACACAGTGGGTGTTAGATATGGAGTACTACCAGTTTTGCTTCATGGGATGAATAGATTGGGATTGGAAATAATAAAATAATAAATGATTACATCGGTAAGGGTCGATAATCCCGACTAGTTTTATAAACATTAATTTGGTTTAGAATTGTTAATGGATAATATGAAATCTTTTGCAATGGTTTTTAAAGGTAGATTGAACAATAATTTTAAAAGAATTTATCTTTGATAAAATCAATGGGAACCTTTCCCCAAAGATATGAATATTTGAATAAAAGAATATTCAGGATTGGAATGAAGCATATGATGTGTTTATATATCACTAGATTATAAGATGCGCAAGTTATTCAGAAAGACCTAGTTTAGCCCATTCTGAATAACTGTTATGACGATTAAAAGTCAAAGATATTGAAGAAGGTGCAAGACCGACAATCTTCACATCGAATGAATTTTTACTGATGCCTTTCATTGGAGTTGCTGCCTTGAAAGAGTTACATTGTTAGTCATCCGGATGTACTTGTTGATTGTTCGGATATGCGAGGGTCTCTCTTCTGTATTGGACATATGGGACGTGGAATAAGGTGCCTCTGGTTTCGTCCGGACCCAGAACGGACTTGTAAATGGATTGTGTCTGACGTTGTATTTTGTGCTATATTCGTTGATCTCTGCTAAATATATGTCTATTTGGTAGCAGAGAATTTATTCTCTTGCTTAACACCCTTATCTGAGACGTACGAGCTTAGAGGTTATATATTGGCGAAAATCAATGGTATGGATTGACAACGTGGCATGCTAAGATGCAATGATCAAGGCTTTTGTTGAAAAGCAGAGTCTTGTGGATGATGATCATAGAACGGCTTTAATTAGCATAGCTTTGTGTATACCGTTAATTTGGAGCCTCACACCCGGTCTAAGTCAAAAACGGGATAGTGACTGCAGGAGTGCACAAAGTTTCTTTCTAGCCAGAAATGGTGTCATGGTATGGAGCCCAGACATTTTTACTTATGTGGATGATGAAATGAGTCACCTTGGATATTGAGTCTCTAATGGCTCAGAGGAGTCTGATAGGACCGGGAAACATGTATTCAGGAATAACTAATCCACTAAAGTAAGTGTTGACCGACCCTGAAGATCCAAGGGTTGCCCTGAGTGTGTAACCCTGAGGCATTTGCTAGAGTGTCTTGAAATCGGTGAGGACGATCCCTTGCCTCGACTCATAGATGGAACCCAATTTCCAATACGACACTTTTCGGTTTTAATTGTAAACCTATGTATGGCGGCATAATAGATGGTGACTATGTCGTCTATGATTGATACATTTATATTTGAAGTTGTTTTATACTCTACGCACTTATAGTATATCAAAATGATTTGTTTTAAAGCGTATCAAGCATGTTTGGCTATTATAAGGTAAAGCTCTATCCTCCGGCTTGCGTTGCATTGTGTAATGGGACATGAGTCTTATAATAGCTTCATTTTTCCCAAAATCATTGCGTTGTTTATAAATTGTTTTGTTTCAAGCTTTGATATTCACATGGGGTAAACCTGTTCCGTGACATACGGCGTGGTCCCGGTGAATTACCTAATTTTAAATTAAAGTTTAATGACTGTTTTAAGTTCTCACACCAGTTCTATGACTGACCAGGAGTTTATTGTTTCTACCTAAACTCTGGGTGTCCATATTTTCCACACGGGTAGCTAGTAGTTTTGGTTTTGCAGATTTCTATTTAATAGGATTTTGGTTTACAGTTGGAGCTATATTCGGAAAGCTTTGTATCCGTGTATTTCTTTCAGTTGTGGTAGTTGATGTATTTCCAATGTGCATTGTATTTATACATTTTTATTTCCGCTACTATGGAAATGTAATTTAAATCTAGGATATTTTTCCGCTAAAAATTATTTATTTGTACTCTGATATCTTGTATCAGATGTACATTGTTGTAATAGCAATGAAATGTTCTCATGTTTGTGTTCTGATGCGTCGTGTTCTCAAAACAAACTGGGCTCCTCCATCTCCTCGGGGATTGGAGGATTTCGGATCGTCACAGGTGGTATCAGAGTCGTGGTTTGCAAAGCTCGAGAACAAGACACATTAGAACCAAATGAGAGAATTCATCAGAGATAGAATTATTAACATTCTATTTATGAATATCCATTGGAGATAAGACCAGTAGCATCCGAGAATGAGAAACTCATTAGAGATGGGGTTAGTGATGGCCTAGAATCAGTTGGGAGTGATATACTTATATGTAACGTATTTGTGATTATTATATACTCCGATCTTAGAAATTATATTTTGAGTATACAAAAGTTATATTTTTACAAAGATAAATAATCAATTAATTGTTTTTGTGATTGTTTGATTTTTTGTTTGTTTTATTACTTATGACATGTGATTTAAATAAATTAGACGTTATCTTTGACAATTTTGGACATTGAATATACGAAAACACTTGTTATTTAATTAAGTTAAGTTAAACTGAATTACAATTTTAGTTAGAATTGGATATGTATACATATATGTATGTTAAGCAGGTTAATAGCTTCGCGTTGAGTAAAGAAATAAATTATGTGCCCGACAAACGGATGCACCTTAATGAGTTGGTTGGGCAATTTTATTTATTATAAACTACTGTGAATGAATTTGGACGTGCTATGATGGTTGCTCTGTGTGAAATACAACATACGCCGTATGATAGCAACAAATAAATTATGAATTACACCGCATAACATACATCATGAAGACAACATATCCTATCATATTCCATATAAGCATATGGTGCTTATATGACAAGGTTTGGATTACCATAAGAGCAAGACACTTGTTTGGCGAGGAATGAATTACAAATTGTACTGAGGACTGATTATGGACTTCATAAAATATAACGGTAAATTGCTGGATTTAATAAAGGGTGCATTTTTTACAGGTCCCTGTTATAGTTTCAAAATGGAAAAAAACCCGGTCATAAACTATGTAACACCCCGTAATTTGAACATAAAAATTCACAAATTAAAGTATACTTAATTAAGTGAAATGGGTTGCGCAGAGAAATATATATATATATATTGATATATATATATAATTGAAAATTAAATAAATAAATATGCAAAAATGTTCAAAACAACGAATTGGGAGAGGGGAATAACCGAACCGGCCGATTTTTGAGGTAGATAGACTTACTAAGAGTGCCCATTTCATAGCCGTGAAGAGCAAGAGGACTATTCCATGTCTAGCTTCAGTTTATATTCGAGAGATAGTTCGGTTGCATAGGGAATAGGACGTATTCCATGTGTCACATTTGAGGAAGTGCCTACATGAGACCGCAGAGGCAGTAGAGCCGAGCTTGCTTAAAGAAGTGGAGGTAGAGCGTGATGCGGCTATTCAACGAGCTCCTACCCGCATCCTTGGGTCAGAGATTAGGAAGTTGAGAAACAGAGAGGTTCGACTAGTCAAAGTGAAAAGGGGAGAAGGTGAGAGTAAGGCTACTTGGGAGACAGAAGTGAGGATGCGTTCATTGTACCCATTTCTTTTGAGGGTATGTCTTTTAACTTCTCCTTTATCATTTGTCTAGTACTTATCTTATCTTTAGTATGTCCTCTCATTAGTACCTTTGACCTTTAGATAGGATAAAACCTATGGTTGAAACATGTGTTTGAGACATGTTATGTTTGATGGATGCGTGTGGATGCAAGTGGTTGCTAGTGGTTGCTCATGGATGCATATACACACACTCTAGGCACTAGATCGGCTCAATCACTTCATATTGCATATTGCATAAAATTGTGTGTAGGTAGCTATATTAATGGATGTATAATGGTTGCGTTATCATATGGATGATGCATTTTGGTGTATGGTTGTGCACACATGTAGAGATAGTACGTGTCGATAGGGATCTTTCGCATACATATTGGATGCATGGCACTATCATGGTTTGCATTAAGGAGGTCAACTAAATAAGTGGACCGCCTAATTTTGCATTAGACAGGGAACACATACACACACTTTTTGCATATGTTCATACGTCATTAGAAATTTTAAGGACAATGGATGCCAGTGTTTGATGGTTTAGTAGATGGTTGTTTGGTTGGTAGGATACGTTCTTCTTGACTTAGAGATTTCGGGGATGAAATCCTTTAAGGAGGGGAGAATGTAACACTCCGTAATTTGAACATAAAAATTCACAAATTAAAGTATACTTAATTAAGTGAAATGGGTTGCGTAGAGAAATATATATATATATATTGATATATATATAATTGAAAATTAAATAAATAAATATGCAAAAATGTTCAAAACAGCGAATTGGGAGAGGGGAATAACCGAACCGGCCAATTTTTGAGGTCGACCCGAGCTCGCTGGGTCGACTAGGGGTTAATCCAGGGTGTTTGGCTGTCAACCCGTGGGCCGATTCGCTCAAATGCAGATTTTGCATTTGAATGGTTCTCATGGTTCAGCTTTAATCTAAAGGCCCTAGATGGTTCCTACACTTGACTTCTTCCCCTAGACATGCTTTGATGGCTCGGATCTAAACTAAGGTTAATCCTATGGCTAAAACTATCCTAGTCTTCTATAAAAAGACCCCTAACCTAAACCTAAATGCTCATTATTCAATCCTATAGCTAAACTATGCCAAAATGTTCTCTCATGGCCTCCACCCTCATCCTCTTGTCATAATCTCCATCTCTAATCATATGAGAGAGTTTCTAAAGAAGTATAAGAGTTCCTAAGCTTGCTTAAGTGTTTCTAAGTTTGATTCAAGGCTTTTCTTCATCAAAGCTAGGATCTTTATTATTGATTTGGCTCAAGGGTTTTCATTTGTAGCATTCTTATTTGGAGTTTTTGAGTTGATAGCTTAGTGGCTTCGTCTCAATCTTTTAATATATTCATAAGAAGCTAATCAACAAGTGGTGAGTTTTCTATAGCCTTAATGACCAATTATTGAAATGATTATGATAGGATATAATGAGGTTATGGCTATGAATGTGGATCAATGCAAGTTATGCAAGTTGTATGCTATGTGTTAATGATGTTATGCATGTTATGCAAGTTATGTGCTATGTGTTAATGATGTTATGCATGTCATGCAAGTTATATGCTATATGTTTGTGATATTATGCAAGTTATGCAAGTAATATGCTACATGTTTGAGATGCTATGCAAGTTATGCAAGCCATATGTTACATGTTCATGATGTTATGCAAGTTATGCAAGTCACAAGTTACATGTTCATGATGTTATGCAAGTTATGCAAGTCACAAGTTACATGTTCATGATGTTATGCAAGTTATGCAAGCTATATGCTATATGATCATGATGTTATGCAAGTTATGCAAGTGTTCATGATGCTAGTTGCTATGATAAACATTGATCCACTATGACACCATGATTATGCAAGTTGGGTGTATGATGATATGCAAGTTCATGTATGATATGTATGCAAGTTTGGTGTATGATAATATGCAAGTTCACATATGACATGTTATGCAAGTATGATGTTTGATTATATGCAAGAGACATGTGTAAGTTTACACCTTAGTATGATATGCACACATATGCAAGTTAACCCCTTTACATGTCATACATACATATGCAAGTTTACCCCTTTGTATGACATAAGAAACTTATGCAAGTTACTCTCCTTATGACATATGTGATTCATGCAAGTTTGGGTTGATTATCTATGCTAGTTGGGTTTGATGCTATATGCATGTTGACACCTTTAAACCCATGTTGATGCTAATGTTATGCAAGTCGAACCCATTACATTTATGATGAATCTTCCCTTTTATGTCATGTTAGCGAATTACGTGGGGAATGATGGGGTTAATAAACATGTTAATGAAATGGTGTGAAGTTGGTATGATTATGCATACCATAAAGTGATGGACATAATTGAGTCAATTATGTACATCGTTAAAATTGGAATTAATTAGGGAAAATTAATTCGGGGGTGATTAATTAGGTGTAATTAATCGACTAAGACACGAGGTTGGACCCTTTTGTAGCGTAAGACTGCCCGGAACCGACCGGCAAATCCAGCGGCTACAAATGATTGGCCCAATGTGAGAGGTCTTAGGCACAAACCAAATACGTGACAAGTGTATAGACACGAGGTTAGACTCGGTTATGGCGTAAGGCTGCCCGGACCCAACCGGCAAATCCAGCTGCCATAAAGATAGTCTAATGTGAGAGGTCTTTACAACGGTCACGTTCTTAATCAATTAAGAAACACTTAACCAGATAAGCATGTAGTGGGCATGAGGGGTTAAGTGGGTGCCTTGGGTGGCATGTGGAAATCAAGTAGTGCCTTGGGTGGCATGTGAAAAATCTAGTAGTTGCCTTGGGTGGCAATAGAAAATACGATTAGAATACTTAACCGAAGTGGAACATGTAATTAAACATGATAAAAGGGTTAAGTAAGTGCCTTGGGTGGCATGGGAAAATCTAGTGGTTGCCTTGGGTGGCAATAGAAGATAAGATTTGAATACTTAACCAAAGTGGGACATGTAATTAAACATGATTAAAGGGTTAAGTGGGTGCCTTGGGTGGCATGTGGAAAAATCTAGTGGGTGCCTTAAGTGGCAATTGAAATATGATTAAATGACAAACTTAAGTAGTAGCTTGTGGGGGCCTTGAGTGGCAATTGAAATATGATTAAATGACAAGCTTAAGTAGTAGCTTGTGGGTGCCTTAAGTGGCAATTGAAATATGATTAAATGACAAGCTTAAGTAGTAGCTTGTGGGGGCCTTGAGTGGCAATTGAAATATGATTAGATGACTTAACCAAACCTTAACATGTAAGTGGGCATGATTATAAAAAGGGGTTAAGTGGGATGCACTAGATAAAATGACAAGCTTAAGTAGTAGCTTGTGGGGGCCCATTTCAACCAGTAACCCATATGTATCTTATTGGGCTCGACCCATGTCGAGGACGGGACACGCGTACTGGGCTTGACTATAAGAGGCCAAAACAGGGTAGCGGTGGCAACGCGAGTCCAACGGGTTTCATATGCGTGTGTGGACCCGGGCTGGTAGGTAAGACGTTGTTGCATCGTGTAGATATAAGCCGTGCACCATTTTTGGGTTGCCACTTTGGGGAGTGATACACCCCACTGTGGGGCCAGCACGGGTATCTACGGTAGGGAGCCGATCGCTTGGGGAGTAGCAGGTACACCTAGTGGAGATAGGGGCAGACGGCACCTATGTAGTCAGCTAGGGGCATACGAAACTACTATTAAAAATTACTAACTACACTTAGTGGGGATCAACCTTTAAGTAGAAATTACACTTGGGTAGGTGGAACTGGTGTGGTGCAGTGTAGGAATTATCCTTGGGTGAGTAGATCTGGTGTGGTGCAGAATAGTATTTATCCTTGGGTGGATAGGCGCGTCTTTACCGTTATCTTAGTTTATCCTAAGTCTAGTTGGCTACTTAGTGTAGTCATTTATCCCCAGTCGTACCGTACCAGGTTTATATCATACCCTAATTACTTTAATGATTGTATTGTTAAGGTTATAGGGCTCACTCAGACTTATGTCTGACCCCGTTGTTTTTATCTTTTTCCCCAACCCTCAGGTTCTCAGAGTGGGACTAGCACGAGTGGGCTTTGATCAGATTGCTTTATCTATCTTTTGGAGCTTGGACTCTTGAAGAAAAGCTCGGTTATCTTTCCTATTATGGCTATTAGTATGTAGTGGGATTATGTACTTATGTTTTAACGAGATGGATATTTTGTACTTGACTCTTGTTGGTTTTTGAGATGTAACCAAACATGTTTACCTTCTGCTGCATTGAAATGATGTTTTAAATTTCAAGTATTACTTATATCTGTCTTGTTGTAATTTTTCAGTTCTATATTCACTTAAATACTCCACCGAAGCTAAGGCATTCCCTTTATGAGTGACCTTAGTGGGAGTGGGGTGTTACAAACTTATTGTAAATTAGGTCCCTATTTTCTGAAAATTCATAAAAAAATATATAAAAAATCATGTAAATTCGTATTTAAATAAAACATGTAAACGCTAAAAAATTCAGAACAAAAAATCATCAAACAAGGCGTCAAAAATAAAAAAAACAGAAAAAAACGAAATTTCCAGTTAAATGCATAATAGTATGCACATATATCATTTTCCTGCATACATCCGTGCTTATTTTTCACTACATTCATCTTCGTTGATTTTTCTTCATGCAAATATGTGCATACATGTGTGCAAATATTTCAAATACTTGCACACATTTGTTCAGGTTTATTTTCAGATTTTAATCCGAACACAGCTTACGGAAAAGTTGCATACATATATGCAATTATCAGTAATAATTGCATAAATGTATGCAACTATTTTTTTTTATTTCCGTACAATCTTGACATTATTTCCAGATTTTAGAATTTTTTTTTTATGAACGAAAGCACATTTTTTAAAAAAAATAAAAAAAGGCGGAAGTAATAAAATAGGGTGCGGGTTTAAAATTTTCAAAACTTTTTTTTTATAAATTAGGTCCCTACTTTTAGCCAATGTGTTATCCTATAAAAATGTTGCACACATGTGTGCATGTTTTTTGAGAAATTTGCACATTTGGATGTAAATAAAAATGAACTGAAATATTAACTTAAATCTATGCGCTGGAAGAACTGCAATAATTGCACATATGCATGCAATAAAATCAAAAACGTGCATAATATTATGCATTTAACTGCAGTTTTTTCTGTTTTTTGCTGTTTTCTTCTTTCTGACATTATTTTTGTTGTTTTTTTAACTGAATTTTTTATATAATGCATAATATATTTTATTACTAATTTACGAATTTTTTTATTTTTTTAATTATTATTTTATAAGTTTTGAAAACAGGGACCTGATTTATATTAAGTTTATGACCGGATGTGAGCCTAATTAAGTTTCAAAATAGGGATGTGAGCCTAATATTCACTTTAATAAAAACCTTACACAAGTCTGGAGATGACAAAAATTCACGTCTCTCTTGTTTTTAGTTACGGCACATGGTTGAGTTTCCAACACTGGGGAAAGGTCTGAGATTTCGACTTTTTACATGTCTCCCTTGGCATAGATAGGTCACAAATGGTGTGTATGCTTTTTATTGATTTATTGGATGCCTAATACGGCCCAATAAATTTTTCATACCCTCCCCATACAAAAAATATTATGGTGAATTTTTTCAGAAATTTAGGGTGTTAGCCAAATTTCAGAGAAAATTGAAAGTTCTTAGAAACTGAAAAGTTGAATAACTCAAGTCAGAATGAAAGTTGAGTAGGATAGTTAAACAACTTTCAGCTCCGTTATTTTTCGAGGAGAAAAAAGTTTTAAGTGGGGGGAGGTTGTAACAACCCGGAATTTTAGAACCAATTTAAAATTTATTTTTAATTGATTTAATGGATTTTGAGAATTTAAAATGATTTATTTTGAGAATAAACGATTTAAAATTTATTTAAATCGAAGTTAGAACATATAAATTTATTTTAATTATAAAACGAGCTTGAAATGGCGCGATAGTTTGAAAATTCGATTTTAAATATCAAATGAATGTATAGAATTCAATATGAATTAGAATTGGACAAAACAAGAAACGTTAGAATCTATTTAACTATATCTTTCTAATGAATGTAAGAAATTGATATTTTACTTTATAAATTATAAGTTATGTCTAGTTTAAAATTTAGAATAGTCGATATGGAGTTTATGTATATTTTAATATTATATACAGCCCTTAAAAATAGCCATTTTGCAAACGACCTCCGTTTCCAATGAAACCGCTTTTATTGGATCCGGAATGTCAAATTATTGTTTGGTTTAAAATTTCATAATTTTTGGAATTAGTATGTGAGTGGAGTAAATTTAAACGCGTTTTCAGTTTTAGTTTAGATTTAATAAACCAGTTAAAAGACCATTTTTCAAACGGTCTCCAAATTCGATGAAATTAATTTTGTTAGGACCGTATCGTCAAAACATGGCGAGATTTCGATATTCGTAATTTTTAAAGTTAGTATGTGGCCTCGGTAAATTAATATGTACATTAATATTGACCGTTATATTAATTTATATTTTAATTTTTACAAAAATTGATAGAAACAGTCGAATTGGCTTACGAAACATATTCCATTGAGTCCGGAATAGGGGTATTTGACTAGGGACGATAGTCATTAGGTTTGATTTGGAGTTCGAAAGCAAAATCTCACTTTTTGGAATTAATATTTTATATATATATATATATTCTTCAAAAACGTGCCTACCCTAATTTCTCCAATCACAATTCTACACCGCCACCCCTTGTATTCAAGGGCCGATTTTGTTCAATTCCTTCCTCCCCAAAATCTAATAATCCACGCAACAAATCATTGAATCTCCAACATGAAAATTGTAAAGCTTCTCGAGTTCTATAAAGTGGACGGTCGAGATCGTTTTTAATGTTCTGAATTGGGGTAATTTCATCCACGAAGGGCGCAGGTTCGTAATGGATTTCAAGGCGCAGGAGCCCACCATGTTCGCCGTCGTCCTCGGCGCAGGTGGAGGTTGGCTCGGGCTTTCTGGTGGCGGTCGTGGATGGGGTTCTAACCCCCTTGGCTGGCGTGCGTTTTGCAATTCACGATGGCAGCGATGGGTTATTCAGTTTTCACGATGGAAGGAGCGACTTTTATTTCTTAACGATGTAATTAGGTGATTAATTATAATAATTACGTTGGTTTAATTTCAATGATATTCATTGTAAAAAAATACCATATATATTTCATAAGAGATCAGAATTCAACGATTTCAGGTCCGTTGAAATCGTGAAGATGAGATCTACAACATGGAACTGACAAGAACAGAAACGAAAGCTGTTGCAGTTTTTGATAAAATTAAATGCTTGTTTAATTTTATTAAAACAATCCACAAATAAAGACCGATGGAGTGGAAACCAAAGTGAGAGTTCTCTCACTAAAATATTTGTACAGTTATTTATTTTATAACTGAAAATATATAGATTGCCAGTGTTGATTTTTATCAGTTTTAATTATCATAAATTTGTATACGATGCCTGTTAGCTCACCTCACTGTTGTTTGAAAACCCATGGATGCTTTGATTGACTGTGATATGTTTTGTTTGTGATGTTGAAATGTTTAACATATTAAAAATAATGTTAATATTAATGTGATAGTTGAAATTAAGTTATAAATATATATTTGTAATTTAAACAGTGAAAATTGGTTAAGTAGAAAAATAATTCAAACTGAATTTGAATTGGTTAAATTTATCAACCAATGATTTATTTGAATACATTGTTGTTGATTGAAAACCCCACACGGATATTGGGATGATATTTGACTTACACAAATCCCAAGTGATTAGTTTGTATGTCGATCATTTAGTCGATAGGTCGCTGTAAGCGTGAAATGTTTATTTGTGACTTACACGGATTATAAATGCACATTGGATGTCATTTTGGATGTGATAGTTATTTGCAACTATTAGTGGATGTCTATGATGTATGTAATCCATATAAATTTATTTATATGTATATTAATTGGGTTTCATTCCAATATGGGATTAAATTGAGTATTTTTCATAATACGATATTTAATGAAAGAAAAGTTGGTATATATATTGTTGGTTAAAATTGTTGTTGATGGAGAGAGCCAAGCCAGGAGAGGGGTAAGGCATAGACATTACTCCGGTGCTATAAAATAGAGCCGTTGTAATGGCAAATTTTTTTGAAAACATTTTGTAACAGTCTGCCATTTTAACCGCCCCAAGTTGGTAGTTACACCAGCTCGAAGTGTTCAAAATGATGGATTGTTATTGGCTTACAGGGTTTAAAATGGAATTTAACACAGAATCACAGTGCACAATAAATGTCAAAAATAAAATTTTATACAAATATTAGAGTTTTCAATATTTTATACAGCGGAAAAGAATAAAATACAAACATAAATTTCTATGAATAAAGTTCTACAAGTTTTGTCGAGCTTTGCGCGCACGTGCGTCTTCTCATGCCTCTCCTCTTTAAGAGCTAAAATCTTTGCATCTATAATACTTGAGTCCTGACCCGAGCATTTCATGCAAAACATAAAACACTCGAGTCATGATTAAACTTATTTCAAGTCAGTCGACTTTAAATAAACACATAAATAAAATTAATTTAAACCCAACAATCTATTAAGTTTGAGTATATCCATCAATGAAACTGCCGAAAGGCATGCAGGTCAAAACTTACTATGAGAGTATTATATATATATATATATATATATATATATATGGAAATAAAAAGAATTTAATCAATGCAAGCAAATAAAAAAAATTCAATCAATGCACACAAATTAAAAGAGTTCAATCAATGCATGCAAATGCATTTATTCAATCAATGCATGTGAATAAAAAGAATTCAATCAATACATGCAAATAAAAAGAATTAAATCATTGCATGCAAATAAAATGTATTCAATCATTGCATTCAAATAAAAAAAAATCAACCAATGCATTCAAATAAAAAGAATTTAATCAATGCAAGTGAATCCTCAAAAGTTGATAACTCTTAGTTAATATAACAGTATATTATAAAGTAAAAATAGAAAATGTAAAATTAAGTAACAAATTACTGTAATTCTAAATGAACAGTGCACATTGTAGAATACAATTTGTACACACTAGCTTTTAAAAAAAAACAATTACAAGTCAACATTATGATTCTTTAATAAAATGTATTATATAAAACATAATGCTATTAAATGGATGTCTTTCATGATCTTATTACATGCAGAGCATCTGCAAAATCAAAACATGAGAAGTCATAAACAAACTTTAAATGAACTAGCTTTTGAAACAATAAAACATATAAGTAGAACGCACTCTATACAAGAATGTCCCCAATAAGTCTAGGCAAGTTCACCTGAAAACATACTTGCTCAACTGAAGTAACAAAGTTATTGCTAATGAGCAACAATACAATGGTTTGTTCTTTAATATAAAATTTCTAAGGAAAACAAAAATACAAAGGAGCAACAGTAGTAGTGAAGCCAACAAATGAAAGAACCCCACTAAGCTTAATAATGCTAAAATTGGATGATTATGATAACTAAATGACGTGAGTGTCATGATTTATTTGTATTCACCAATGGTGTCGGTAACAAAACATGAACAGTTTGAAACAAAAATAAATAGTTTTCTACTATTAGCACCCTTATTTCCTCTTTTGGCCACCTTTATAATTTAATAGAAATAATTATTTTGTGTACTTTTGGCCACCACATCATATCTCTTCATTTAGTCCTTTACTATTCTGCCTCTTCTTATTAAAATAACATGTACCTCTCTAAAAATTCAAATTTTAGACCCTTAAAAGAAGAACTACTCTCATTTGTCCATTTGACGATGGAAGGGAAAGATTAAAATTAGGTTAGTTTTTGCTTTCATGTTGTTAGGGTTTTCTATTAATTTTTAGGAAATATCTATGGTTTTCCATTGCTTTTTATAATTTCTTCTACTTCCTGGCTGATTCAAACTTGGAGGACATTAAAATTGACAATGTTGAAAAAAAGAATATCAATGCAAGTTATTGTTTTTTAGGATTTTTTTATCATACAACTTACATGTTATGTTTTACAACTAGATCACATTAAATTTGTTTTTCGATTTCAAAAACGGAGAATTTGAATGATAATAAATTTGAGAATGGTTTTTATTGTTTTGAATGATAAATGCATCAACCAGATAATTCAAAAGATAAAAATTGATTTGATGTATAATTTTACAACCGAACAAGTAAGTATTCATTGAAAAAATATAATCGCTAATGTATTTATAAAAATGAACTATGCTAATTTTTTTGTTTCTTTTGTGATTTCAAGTATTTAATTCGTTGAATAAGTTGATTTGATGATGTAAAGTACCATTTGCAATCACTGTACACAAAACCTAGGGAAAACTAAGGTTCGACAACCATGAATGAGGAGAAAAATAAACTTTTGAGATTGACATGCAGACGTTGATTTCTTGCTTAATTGAGGGAGTGACCAAAGTTTCCATTGTGACATTGATTTTATGGCGATCTATGTTGATTTAGGATTTTAGGACGATAAAAGAGAGAGAGAGATACATTGCTTTGAATTGTTTTATGTTTGGGTGCCTCGTTATTAAAAAAAATGAAAATGGTGTTAGGAAGTGTACAGGCTATATTTTTGAGGTGATATTTAGTGTTAGTGGCCAAAAGAGGAAACCGGGGTGTCAACAGCAGCACACAATAAATAAGCTTAACTGAAAAGGAAATTAGACAATAATGCTTATTTACTAAAACAAACCAATCAAAAAAGAAAAAACACCATATACGGATTAACAGGGAAAAAGGCAAGCATGACTGAACCATAGGAATATTCGAGACAACTAAATTAATGCAAAACAAAACAGAAAAACATACCGAAATGAGGATAACAACATGCCATCCACTAACGGAATTTTGGAAATGCAATGAACGAAAGCAGAAGCTCCAGCAGTAGTCAGTGAAGACAAACCAACAGGAGAATAGTAACTCATGTCAATTCGTCGATGAATGGAGAAAGGTGGAAATTAGGTGTCGATGCAAAGTTTGAAACCGATTCCAAAATAGTGGATGTCCATGCGAATTAATTTTGGGATGGGAAGGAGGATTGGATGGAAGGCATGTGGTAGCCATGATTTCCAATTTTTGGGGATGACGAGATGTAGAAATTGGGAAAAAAAATTATCTGAGGCAAATACGATTTTTCTCCCCGCTTCCAGAACGGCACCATCAAAAAAAATAAAAAGAAAAGGAAAGTCCAAGACAAGATACCAGGACACGCTAAAATAAAAGGGGACACGCGTTATCACTTTAGGACAACTTCAAGACAGATGGCATTAAATACCAGCTAATAATGACAAGGGTAATCACTAAATAAAAAAATATCATTTAATACCAAATATTATACCATTTATTTACTATGTATACAAACTCAATACAATGTATTTATATATTTCCAAATACAATTCTTAAATCAATATTATTAATAAAACTATTTTAAATCAACATAAATTAAAATAAATATCAAGTTTAAATTTTAAAAACTCAAACTTTATATTTCGAAGCCACCGTCTAAAATAAAATTTGATTTCAAGTTCTCAAATAACATTGAATTATATTTTTCATTTAAGTAAATCCAACGTAGTTGTAGTAGCGTTTGTTTTGTATAACGTTCATGTTAAAATGAATCTACAAAAGGAATTCTATTTTAAAAGCAAATGAAAATAATAAATTTTCTTCAACTCATTAATTACAAAATTAAATTTATACTTACAACTTGATTTCAAAACCAACTATAGATTAAATATATCCGCATATAAGCTTCAATTCATATTTCGAAATCAATCTTCCAATTAAATTAAGTTAAATCATAAAACATATACTCAATTTTCTCCTAAAATCAACATACAAGATTTATATTCCATGCTTCGGATTTATTTCCAAGATTCCATTTTCAACATTCGAATGAATCCAAATCAACTATTAACGTTAATGTTAACTGTTTTTTTTTTACAAAATGCTCTTATTTACGAAAGAAATCATCAAAAACATATCCAAACTACATTCAAGGGATAAAAATTCAAGTTTAAATCTGAATTTCAAATATAACTTCTATTTAAATCTCAATTTAATTCATTTTCTAAACACCATAATTTTCTATGCTTTTACAACCCCGTTCTAAATATCTGGGTTGTTACAGACTCCCCAGCATAAAGAAATTGCGTCCTCATAATTCACACGGGTTAAAATACAATATTACGAAATTTCCAACATTGCATCTCAACTTCTTCCTTTTAATTTAAATATTTACACATAGCGCTTGGATCTTTTGTAATCGTCCCGACAGAAAATTTTAAACTTGATTACTTAATTATAAGAATCTCAACTCTTGTCCTGAGTGAACTGCCTATATTAGGATACCCACTCCTCGTCTTGAATATAAAGGTATCGCATGTAAATATATACGGTTCTAACAATAATAATTTTAGAAAATACGATAAAATTAGTCAAGATATCATATATAAACCAATATGATATTCATAACAAATATCACATACAATATGATAACAAATTGAGTCAAGGCCAATAAATTCTTTATAATATTTATCATATATATATATATATATATATAAGAATAATATGTGTGGTAGCCCGTTACCTCCCCGTGAAGGAAAGCCCGGATTACCTTGAGAACAACACACAAATGAACGCAGACGGAAGAACATTTCATTGCTATTACAACAATTCCATCAGATACAAGAATATACAGAGTATAATTGAATAAATTAAATTCGATAAATATCAGAGATTTCAATAAATTACAAAGCAGCGGAAAAACAATATAAAACACAACTGAAAGTAATACACGGATACAGAGCTTTCCGAGCATCGTTCCAGCTGTAAATCAGGATCCTGTGAATATAAATCTGCAAAACCAAAACTACTAGCTGCCCGTGTCGAAAATAGGGGCACCCAGAGTTTAGGTTAAAACAATAAACTCCAGGTCAGTCATGTGACTGGTGTGAGAACTAAAACAGTTATTTAAACTTTACTTCAAAAGAGAGTAATTCAAGGGACCACGCCGTATGACAGGGAACGGGTTTCCTCCCAAGAATACCAGTGCATAGAATAAACAGCGCAATGCTTTTTCGAAAAATGAAGCTATTATAAGACCTAGGTCCCATCACACAATGCAACGCAAGCCGGAGGATAGGGTTTTACCTTATAATAGTCAAACATGCTTGGTACGTTTAAAAACAAATCATTTGATACTATAATAAGTGTATAGTGTCAAAACAATTTCAATCATAAATATCAATCATAGACGGCATAGAATCCCATGCTACTATGTCGCCATACTAGGCTCTACAAATAAAGCCGAAATATCTCATATTGGAAATTGGATTTCCGTCATGAGTCGAGGCAAGGGGCAAGCTCCTCTCCGCTTCGAGACACTCTAGCAAATGCCTCGGGACTACACACTCTGGGTAACCCCTGGAATCGGCTGGGCCGGTCCTCTCTTACGTTTGAGGATTGGCAATTCCTAAACACACGTTTCCTGGTCCTTACAGACCTATAATCGAGGCGCCTCGTTCCAACAACCACAAAGGTGAAAAGTATATAAATGTCAGAGCTGGTAAGTCACTGAAACCACCAAAGCTAGAAAGAAACGTCGTGTCCTCCCAGCGGTCCATATCCCATTTTTAACTCATACCAAGGTGTGAGGCTCGCGAATCCACGCTATACACAAAGCTATGCCATGTAGGTCGTGCTTTGATCATCAACCACAAGACTTTGCTTTTCAACAGAAGCCTTGATCCAATGCAGCTCAGCATGCCACACAGGCAATTCATGCCATGCGATTGATATCTATCGATATATAACCTCTAAGCTCGTACGTCTCAGAGAAGGGCGTTAAGCAAGAGAATAAATTCTCCGCCGCCAAACAGATATATATTTAACAGGAATCAATCAACATAGAATAAAATCCAATGTCAAACACACAATCCATTTACAAGTTCGTTCTGGGTCTGAACGAAACCGGAGACACTTTCCTCGCATATCCATCGATCTCCAAGTACGTCTGGACGACAACTAACTGATTCCCTCATCTTGGGTGTACAACCCAATTAAGATCATCAGTAATCACCAAAACGATGTGAAGACTTCAGGTCTTCAACCACCATCTTCATCTTCGACATATCATCGAATCGGTTATTCAGAATGGGTATAAACCCGGCCTTTCCGAACAATCCGCGTATATCAAAAACAAATGTTACACAAACACAACCTACGCCTCATTCCAATTCATTAGTCATTAACCGTAAATCAGCAAGAGAACAATTTCCCAAATATTCACCCTGAAGGCCGAAACCAACATCAGATCAATATCCAGGAAACCATTCTTCTTAACTAACCTACAGCTAGTTTCTAAATTTCATATTCTTAGGGAAAGGTTCCCATTAATTTTATCCAAGATAAATTCTTTAAAATTCATCCTTTAATCTTCCTTTGGATATCATTTCAAACCAAATTATGGTTTTCCAAACTAGTCGAGATTAGCGAACCACACCGAAGTAATTATTTATTTTATTTCCCAATCCCAACCTATTCATCCCATGAAGCAAAACTGGTAATACTCCACATCTAACACCACAGTGTTATTGGTAAAATTAATTACCATTTCACGTTCAAATCTAATTAAAGATTTAACTATCGCTTTGGAGAAAAACTGGTGATACTCCATTCTCGCTCAATTTTTAAATTTGATAATTTAGATTATCAATTCACATTTCAATCTAATTGCAGATTCATTAGAACTCCTTTTACTAGGTTAAAGAACTAATGTCATTTAAAACATAGTTCACGACAAACCCAAATCACATTCTATTTATTATCGGGTTAAAGAACAACTATTATTTAAAACACCCTTCATGATAAACCCACAAATCAATTCTATTTAAAACCCATTTCAAATACAATTTATTTATTTAAAAATAAACGGGTTTAATTTTAGTTCAAAATTATTCATTTCGATAAAAATCGATTTTTGTCCTTTCAAATATGGAGTTTTTCATCCCTATTTTTCCCAAATTATTTCTTATGATTTTAGACAAATTATTGCTATTTTTAATAATTTTATCAAGGCCCGTACAGTCGATTTCCATCAACGGCCATCGAACTGCACTTACAGCGACCTTTTCCAAATTTGATTTGGACATATCTCCAAATCCAACCATTAGATTTCAAATTTCTAATATTCCGTAGAAAGCTCTTTTCGATACGAACCCAACGGTTCCGGTTTTAGGAGAATCCGAAGGTCGGATCTCCCGTAATGTCCGTTCGAAATAAATAGTCGAAATTCGTGAACTGCCGCAGCGCGGCGCGTTCTATTCAGGCCATTATATTATATATATAATATATATTTCTTCGATTTCCTTTTAAAACGAATTTTATAAATCGTTTTAATTTCGTTTCAAAAACATTTCAACTTCCATTTCCAATTCAAATCAAAATTGAATTTTTCCTTATAATTTCGTTTCAAAATTCATTTAAATTCAATTCAAATTTAATTTCAATTTGAATTCATTATATATTCAATTCAATTCAAATTCGTTTTCTATTCAATTCAATTCAAATTGGTTTTCTATTCGATTCAATTCAAATTGGTTTTCTATTCGATTCAATTCAAATTGGTTTTCTATTCGATTTAATTCAAATTGGTTTTCTATTCGATTCAATTCAAATTGGTTTTCTATTCGATTCAATACAAATTGGTTTTCTATTTAATTCAATTCAAATTGGTTTTCTATTCGATTCAATTCAAATTCAAAAACGAATATAATCGATATAAATATTGTTCGCGTCAAAATAGCGCATCTCTAATCAATACGGCTTTATATATTTCAATAATTCCATTATTCTATTCGACAAATGAATCTATATTTTTGTCAACACGTGACTAATCTCAACGAATGAGTACTGTCAACACATGAACTTTTATTTTATAAAGATAAAGATGTAAATTTTATTGTTAAAATATTTCGTTCAACACATGACTAATCTCAACGGATGAGTACGGTCAACACATGAACCTTTATTTTATAATATTCTTTATTTTCTAAATTGGAATGAGGCCCAATCAATCACCATATAAAGTTAATTATATGGATTCCATACAACACATGTATATAATAGCAACGATAAATAATCAACCATCATCCAAAGTGCACTACACTGTATAAGCATCAAATATAGATATCTAAAGCTTATAACAGCCTGTCGATCCATCGATCGACATACAACTAATTATTGGGATTAGTGTATGCCGTATTTTATCCCAATACCCGTGTGGGGTTTCAAATCAACAAACACAGATTTTATTTGTGCAGTTGGGCGATGTGTAAAATTTATCGACCCAATTAATATCAGTCAAATCAGTGTATATAAACAAATCGACCGATTTGTTTATAAATATTTATTTATTCACTTTCACGTTAAAATTTTTATTTTTAACGATAAAATATTTTTAACTATATAAATATTTTATTTCCTTTCAACTCATAAATTAATATTATCGATTTCACATCAACAACACAAACAAATTTCACAACAAATCAATCAACCAAACAAGCCATCCATGGTCTGTGGATGACGGGTGTCAGGTGCTACTAAACAACGTCTGCATCCTAGTATATATATATAACTAGAAAAAGAAATTGAATAGTGAGAAATTCTCACCAAAAGCTATCCCAACTTCACGACACTTCTTAAGTAGAAATCTTCGTCGTTCTCGTCTCTTATCACTTTCGTCGCCCGTAGCCACTACATATGTAAAAATCGAATTTTTACTTTGCTATTCAATATATAAAAATCGAATTTTTACTTTGTTGCTATGTATATAAAAATCCTATTTTTATAATCACGCTATATGGATAAAATTTCTATTTTCACACCGCTACTATATAGATAAAAATTCTATTTTTACATCGTTATCATATAGATAAAAATTCTATTATTACTTCGCTATTCTCTATATAAAGATCTCGCCTTTTCAACTATAAAGATTTCTCCTTTTCAAATATAAAGATTTCTCCTTTTCAAATATAAAGATTTCTCCTTTTCAAATTTAAAGATTTCGCCTTTTAAAATTTAAAGATTTCTCCTTTTCAAATATAAAGATTTCGCCTTTTCAAATTCATCATTTTAAAAATCACATTTTCATTTTGCTACACATATAAAGATGATATTTCTTATATTCCTATTATGTAAAAATTATATTTTTAATTCTCTACATAAACAAAAATCATATTTTTACATCTTCTACATAATAATGATTATATTTTTAATACTTTAAAAATATAAAAATCATATTTTTATCATTGACAATCACTTCTTTTCGTATGTAAAGATCTCGTCTTTTCCATTGTAAAAATCTCAAATTTACTACGCTTTCATATGAATAAAAATCCGAGCCTTTTCTATATAAAAATTCAAACTTTTTCCTATGTAAAGATTCAAACTTTTTATAATAAAATTCATAGTTTTAAATAAAAATCAAAATTTAAAAATGTCATTACATATTAAAACTGAAAACTAAAATCAAAGTTAAATAAAAACTCACTTTTATTTCCTTCTGAGGGGATGGGGTGATGTGCGTCGGTTGCAAGAGGAGGTCGAGGTCTCAGGTGGGAGGCTCGCGTGGAGGAGGAGGGGCGCGGAGTGGCTGAGCGCAGGCGGAGCAGGGGGTTCAGGGGAGGTTGTGGCGACTGCGTTGGATTTGGGTGGCTCGGAGGGCTGCGTCGGGTCTTGGGGGGAGGGGGGGCTCGACGAGGGTGGCGCCAGCGTTGGGGAGAGGCTCGCCGGAGCTAGGGTGGTGGTGCGAGGGCGGGGGTTGGCGGCGGCGGTCTCGCTGGTAGAGCGATTCGTTTTTTTTATTTCTTCTGAATTGAAATCGATTTTTGAAAGGGGAGGCCAGATAAAGGAAGGAGAGAGAGAGAGAGAGAGGAAGTTAATTATTTTATATTATTTAATTTCTAAAAGTTTGACTTTTACATACGACCTCTAAACGAGACCCACCGCCTGTCGTCCACAGCGTTTTACCCCCATTCCGAACACAATGGGTTATATATCGCAGGCTGATTCGATCGTTTCGATCAGTTTTCGTCAAAACTAACATATAACTCTATATATTGAATTTGAACACGCATTTCAATTTACCGGGGTCACATACGAACTCTAAAAATTCCAGAAAAATATTTTCTAGCTTCGTATTGACGATACGGTCCTAACAAAACTAGTTTCGTCGAATTCTGAGACCGTTTGAAAATGGCCATTTTCCAGTCGATCAAAATCAACTGAAACTGGTCAAACGCGTTTTCCTTTGCCACGCTCACCTATTGATTCGAAAAATTATGAAAATTGGAATCTAGCAATAACTTTGCATCACGGATCCAACAAAAGTGGTTTTGTCGAAATCCGAGGTCGTTTGCAATATTCCCATTTTTAAGGGCCAGAATTCCATAGCGACTATTCAGAATTTTCAACTGGACATATCTTTTTATCCCCGCTATGAAATTTCGATTTTTCGGATTCGTTGGAAAGATATTCTCAAATAGATCCTATTATTTTTGGTTTCACTAAAATCCGGATTGTTTTGCATCCGGTACATTCAATTGAAGTTTGAAATCGAATTATCGAACTACCGCAATTCTTATTTATAATTATATATAATTATTTATATTCTAACGATGACGTATATAAATATATACATCGAATTCTATTCAAAATAAATTTCTCGTCGGTATTATTTAAAATAATCTATTTTAAATAATCAAAATTCGCTAAAATTGCCAAAATAAAAATTTTAAACTGGCTCGCATTTCTGGGTTGTTACAATCTCCCCCACTTAAAAATTTTCATCCTCGAAAAGGAACGAAGTCGAAAGTGGTTTGATTAATCAACTCTACGTTCGATCTGGCTTCCATTCTCCAACTTTTCAGTTTCTGAGAATTTTCAAATTTTCAAAAATTTGGCTAACACCCTAAATTTTCGAAAAATTTCGCCATAACCTCCCCTGCACCGGGAGCCACGGGAAAATCCCGAAATTGCCATATAAGCCTTCTGATCTCAAAAAGAAAAAGCCAAGCGGCTAGCCAATAGGATCATAAAATCATCATCACCCAAACAAAACAGTAATTTATATAGTAAACGTGTACCTATTTGTCGGGCAAACAAATTTTATTCTCTGCTCTAGCCTCCTTGCTATGACCTGTTCAATGTAAGTACTTGTATATGCAAGCAAATGCTTCCAATTTTCAATACAGTCCAATATTTGATGCAATTAGGCATAATGGTTCAAAATTATTAAACAAATAAACAAACAACATAAACATCAATCAATTAGTGAATTAGAGTTTCAAATTCATAATTTTGATATATATACTGAAAATCTTGTTTTTGATGCCAAATCACAACAATAAATCTATCTATTTTAGTTTTGGTTCTCACACCAGTCTAATGGAAATATATAGATATCACACCTTCGAAACACGAAAATAAATACTGGTGATGGCGCGCCATCATCAGAATCATGTCCGGGCGACTAGAATGTGATTCTATATCTATCTAATATATTAAAACTTCGAATATACGTTCATGACGTGTATATGTAAAATCTTTATATATTGGATTGTCTAAATTCAAAATAAATAAATATTCAAATACGTATAAAATGGTTTAAATTTTCAAAACAAAATTGTTTTCATTTGAAAAATATACTCTTCACACTCGTTCTAGGATACTACTGATCCTATCTCTAACGAGTAATTCTAATTGGATATTACTAATCCAATATCTGATGAATTCTTTCGTATGGTACTAATGTGTCTTGTTCTCAAGCTCTGTAAACCAAAGCTCTGATACCAATTGTGATAGCCCGTTACCTCCCCGTGAAGGAAAGCCCGGAGTACCTTGAGAACAACACACAAATGAACGCAGATGGAAGAACATTTCATTGTTATTACAACAATTCCATCAGATACAAGAATATACAGAGTATAATTGAATAAATTACATTCGATAAATATCAAAGATTTCAGTAAATTACAAAGCAGCGGAAAAACAATATAAAACACAACTGAAAGTAATACACGGATACAGAGCTTTCCGAGCATCGTTCCAGCTGTAAATCAGGATCATGTGAATATAAATCTGCAAAACCAAAACTACTAGCTGCCCGTGTCGAAAATAGGGGCACTCAGAGTTTAGGTTAAAACAATAAACTCCAGGTCAGTCATGTGACTGGTGTGAGAACTAAAAAAGTTATTTAAACTTTACTTTAAAAGAGAGTAATTCAAGGGACCACGCCGTATGACACAGAACGGGTTTCCTCCCAAGAATACCAGTGCATAGAATAAACAGCGCAATGCTTTTTCGAAAAATGAAGCTATTATAAGACCCAGGTCCCATCACACAATGCAACGCAAGCCGAAGGATAGGGTTTTACCTTATAACAGCCAAACATGCTTGGTACATTTAAAAACAAATCATTTGATACTATAATAAGTGTATAGTGTCAAAACAATTTCAATCATAAATATCAATCATAGACGGCATAGCATCCCATGCTACTATGTCGCCATACTAGGCTCTACAAATAAAGCCGAAATATCTCGTATTGGAAATTGGATTTCCGTCATGAGTCGAGGCAAGGGGCAAGCTCCTCTCCGCTTCGAGACACTCTAGCAAATGCCTCGGGACTACACACTCTGGGTAACCCCTGGAATCGGCTGGGTCGGTCCTCTCTTACGTTTGAGGATTGGCAATTCCTAAACACACGTTTCCCGGTCCTTACAGACCTATAATCGAGGCGCCTCGTTCCAACAACCACAAAGGTGAAAAGTATATAAATGTCAGGGCTGGTAAGCCACTGACACCAGCAAAGCTAGAAAGAAACGTCGTGTCCTCCCAGCGGTCTGTATCCCGTTTTTAACTCATACCGAGGTGTGAGGCTCGCGAATCCACGCTATACACAAAGCTATGCCACGTAGTCCGTGCTTTGATCATCAACCACAAGACTTTGCTTTTTAACAGAAGCCTTGATCCAATGCAGCTCAGTGTGCCACACAGGCAATTCATGACACGCGATTGATATCTATCGATATATAACCTCTAAGCTCGTACGTCTCAGAGAAGGGCGTTAAGCAAGAGAATAAATTCTCCACCTCCAAACAGATATATATTTAATAGGAATCAATCAACACAGGATAAAATCCAATGTCAGACACAGAATCCATTTACAAGTTCGTTCTGGGTCTGAACGAAACTGGAGGCACTTTCCTCGCATATCCATCGATCTCCAAGTACGTCTGGACGACAACCAACTGATTCCCTCATCTTGGGTGTACAGCCCAATCAAGATCATCAGTAATCACCCAAACGATGTGAAGACTTCCGGTCTTCAACCACCGTCCTCGTTTTCGACATATCGTCGAATCGGTTATTCAGAATGGGTATAAACCCGGCCTTTCCGAACAATCCGCGTATATCAAAAACAAATGTTACACAAACACAACCTACGCCTCATTCCAATTCATTAGCCATTAACCGTAAATCAGCAAGAGAACAATTTCCCAAATATTCACCCCGAAGGCCGAAACCAACATCAGATCAATATCCAGGAAACCATTCTTCTTAACTAACCTACAGCTAGTTTCTAAATTTCATATTCTTAGGGAAAGGTTCCCATTAATTTTATCCAAGATAAATTCTTTAAAATTCATCCTTTAATCTTCCTTTGGATATCATTTCAAACCAAATTATGGTTTTCCAAACTAGTCGAGATTAGCGAACCACACCGAAGTAATTATTTATTTTATTTCCCAATCCCAACCTATTCATCCCATGAAGCAAAACTGGTAATACTCCATACCTAACACCACAGTGTTATTGGTAAAATTAATTACCATTTCACGTTCAAATCTAATTAAAGATTTAACTATCGCTTTGGAGAAAAACTGGTGATACTCCATTCTCGCTCAATTTCTAAATTTGATAATTTAGATTATCAATTCACATTTCAATCTAATTGCAGATTCATTAGAACTCCTTTTACTGGGTTAAAGAACTAATATCATTTAAAACACAGTTCACGACAAACCCAAATCACATTCAATTTATTATCGGGTTAAAGAACAAGTGTTATTTAAAACACCCTTCACGATAAACCCACAAATCAATTCTATTTAAAACCCATTACAAATCCAATTTATTTATTTAAAAATAAACGGGTTTAATTTTAGTTCAAAACTATTCTATTCGATAAAAATCTATTTTTGTCCTTTCAAATATGGAGTTTTTCATCCCAATTTTTCCTAAATTATTTCTAATGATTTTAGACAAATTATTACTATTTTTAATAATTTTATCAAGGCCCGTACAGTCGATTTCCATCAACGGCCATCGAACTGCACTTACAACGACCTTTTCCAAATTTGATTTGGACGTATCTCCAAATCCAACCGTTAGATTTCAAATTTCTAATATTCCTTAGAAATCTCTTTTCGATACAAACCCACCGGTTCCGGTTTTAGGAGAATCCGATGGTCGGATCTCCCGTAATGTCCGTTCGAAATAAATGGTCGAAATTCGCGAACTGGCGCAGCGCGGTGCGTTCTATTCAGGCCATTATATTATATATATAATATATATTTCGTCGATTTCCTTTTAAAACGAATTTTATAAATCGTTTTAATTTCGTTTCAAAAACATTTCAACTTCCATTTCCAATTCAAATCAAAATTGAATTTTTCCTTATAATTTCGTTTCAAAATTCATTTAAATTCAATTCAAATTTAATTTCAATTTGAATTCATTATATATTCAATTCAATTCAAATTCGTTTTCTATTCAATTCAATTCAAATTGGTTTTCTATTCGATTCAATTCAAATTGGTTTTTTATTCGATTCAATTCAAATTGGTTTTCTATTCGATTCAATTCAAATTGGTTTTCTATTCGATTCAATTCAAATTCAAAAACGAATATAATCGATATAAATATCGTTCGCGTCAAAATAGCGCATCTCTAATCAATACAGCTTTATTTATTTCAATAATTCCATTATTCTATTCGACAAATGAATCTATATTTTTGTCAACACGTGACTAATCTCAAAGAATGAGTACTGTCAACACATGAACCTTTATTTTATAAAGATAAAGATGTATATTTTATTGTTAAAATATTTCGTTCAACACATGACTAATCTCAACGGATGAGTACGGTCAACACATGAACCTTTATTTTATAATATTCTTTATTTTCTGAATAGGAATGAGGCCCAATCAATCACTATATAAAGTTAATTATATGGAGTCCATACAACACATGTATATAATAGCAACGATAAATAATCAACCATCATCCAAAGTGCACTACACTGTATAAGCATCAAATATAGATATCTAAAGCTTATAACAGCCTGTCGATCCATCGATCGACATACAACTAATTATTGGGATTAGTGTATGCCGTATTTTATCCCAATACCCGTGTGGGGTTTCAAATCAACAAACACAGATTTTATTTGTGCAGTTGGGCGATGTGTAAAATTTATCGACCCAATCAATATCAGTCAAATCAGTGTATATAAACAAATCGGCCGATTTGTTTATAAATATTTATTTATTCACTTTCACGTTAAATTTTTTATTTTTAACGATAAAATATTTTTAACTATATAAATATTTTATTTCCTTTCAACTCATAAATTAATATTATCGATTTCACATCAACAACACAAACAAATTTCACAACAAATCAATCAACCAAACAAGCCATCCATGGTCTGTGGATGACGGGTGTCAGGTGCTACTAAACACCGTCTGCATCCTAGTATATATAACTAGAAAAAGAAATTGATATAGTGAGAAATTCTCACCAAAAGCTATCCCAACTTCACGGCACTTCTTAAGTAGAAATCTTCGTCGTTCTCGTCTCTTATCACTTTCGTCGCCCGTAGCCACTACATATGTAAAAATCGAATTTTTACTTTGCTATTCAATATATAAAAATCGAATTTTTACTTTGCTATTCAATATATAAAAATCGAATTTTTACTTTGCTATTCAATATATAAAAATCGAATTTTTACTTTGTTGCTATGTATATAAAAATCCTATTTTTATAATCACGCTATATGGATAAAATTTCTATTTTCACACCGCTACTATATAGATAAAAATTCTATTTTTACATCGTTATCATATAGATAAAAATTCTATTTTTACTTCGCTATTCTCTATATAAAGATCTCGCCTTTTCAGCTATAAAGATTTCTCCTTTTCAAATATAAAGATTTCTCCTTTTCAAATATAAAGATTTCTCCTTTTCAAATTTAAAGATTTCGCCTTTTCAAATTTAAAGATTTCTCCTTTTCAAATATAAAGATTTCGCCTTTTCAAATTCATCATTATAAAAATCACAATTTTATTTTGCTACACATATAAAGTTGATATTTCTAATATTCCTATCATGTAAAAATTATATTTTTAATTCTCTACATAAACAAAAATCATATTTTTACATCTTCTACATAATAAAGATTATATTTTTAATACTTTAAAAATATAAAAATCATATTTTTAATACTTTAAAAATATAAAAATCATATTTTTATTATTGAAAATCACTTCTTTTCGTATGTAAAGATCTCGTCTTTTCCATTGTAAAAATCTTAGATTTACTACGCTTTCATATGAATAAAAATCCGAGCCTTTTCTATATAAAAATTCAAACTTTTTCCTATGTAAACATTCAAACTTTTTATAATAAAATTCATAGTTTTAAATAAAAATCAAAATTTTTAAAATGTAATTACATATTAAAACTGAAAACTAAAATCAAAGTTAAATAAAAACTCACTTTTATTTCCTTCTGAGGGGATGGGGTGCTGTGCGTCGGTTGCAAGAGGAGGTCGGGGTCTCAGGTGGGAGGCTCGCGTGGAGGAGGAGGGGCGCGGAGTGGCTGAGCGCAGGCGGAGCAGGGGGTTCAGGGGAGGTTGTGGCGACTGCGTCGGATTTGGGTGGCTCGGAGGGCTGCGTCGGGTCTTGGGGGGGTTCGACGAGGGTGGCGCCAGCGTTGGGGAGAGGCTCGCCGGAGCTAGGGTGGTGGTGCGAGGGCGGGGGTTGGCGGCGGCGAACGCCTGGAGGCGGCGGCGGTCTCGTTGGTGGAGCGATTCGTTTTTTTCTTTTTTTCTTCTGAATTGAAATCGATTTTTGAAAGGGGGCAGATAAAGGAAGGAGAGAGAGAGAGAGAGGAAGTTAATTATTTTATATTATTTAATTTCTAAAAGTTTGACTTTTACATACGACCTCTAAACGAAGCCCACCACCTGTCGTCCACAGCATTTTACCCCCATTCTGAACACAATGGGTTATGTACCGCAGGTTGATTCGATCGTTTCGATCAGTTTTCTTCAAAACTAACATATAACTCTATATATTGAATTTAAACACGCATTTCAATTTACCGGAGTCACATACGAACTCTAAAAATTCCAGAAAAATATTTTCTAGCTTCGTATTGACGATACGGTCCTAACAAAACTAGTTTCGTCGAATTCTGAGACCGTTTGAAAAATGACCATTTTCCAGTCGATTAAAATCAACTAAAACTAGTCAAACGCGTTTTCCTTTGCCACACTCACATATTGATTCGAAAATTTATGAAAATTGGAATCTAGCAATAACTTTGCATCACGGATCCAACAAAAGTGGTTTTGTCGAAATCCGAGGTCGTTTGCAAAATTCCCATTTTTAAGGGCCAGAATTCCATAGCGACTATTCAGAATTTTCAACTGGAGATATCTTTTTATCCCCGCTATGAAATTTTGATTTTTTGGATTCGTTGGAAAGATATTCTCAAATAGATCCTATTATTTTTGGTTTCACTAAAATCCGGATTGTTTTGCACCCAGTACATTCAATTGAAGTTTGAAATCGAATTATCGAACTACCGCGCCATTTTCAATTCTTATTTATAAGTATATATAATTATTTATATTCTACCGACGACGTTTATAAATATATACATCGAATTCTATACAAAATAAATTTCTCGTCGGTATTATTTAAAATAATCTATTTTAAATAATCAAAATTCGCTAAAATTGCCAAAATAAAAATTTTAAACTGGCTCGCATTTCTGGGTTGTTACAATATGATAAATTAAATTAAAGATGAGCCAATTAAATCTATATGGCATTTCTAATCTATAAAATGAATCAACAAATAGCGTCGCGTATAAACCAACATGTTACTCATAACAAATATCATTTTATCAATATGATACTCATAATAAATCAAGTCAGAGTATCATAACTCAATAAAATCCTCATTGCAGTTATCATATAAAACAATATGACAAATTAAACCAAACCAGATTATCATATATAAATCAATAAGATACTCATAACACTCTTCATATATAGAACAATATAATCAATAAAGGGAGTACCTTACTCCAAAACGTCTAAATCTCATAATATGATGGATTAGAAATCCAAATGCACTTTGCAAATGTACGATCGTCCGATCGAGTTAAAATCATCCAACCTAACTTATAAAAGGAATCATAAGAAATGTGCGCGTGCAATAATAATAAACCCATCCCGAGCTATAATGTTGCTCATTTTGAGCAATAGCCAAGTATTAGCAAATGAAAATCACCAACATCAAATCATAACATAAAAATCATCATAAATAATGTGCATGTGCTATTAAGTAAATTATAGCCCACCCCGAGCTATAGTATTGCTCATCCCGAGCAATAGCCACGTATTACAAATGAAAATCATCAAAATCATCATATAACTCGAATGAGTCAAATATCATGAAAGGAGCATCACACTCCAACATAGGATATCACAAAATGTTTAGGTAAATTTAAAATCCAATAATCTTCAATGTATGATCGTATATATCAAATCACAAAATATCATCATAATATGGATCCATTAGAAATAATCATGCACGTGCAACCACATGATAATATAGCTCCCCCCCGAGCTTAGCTCAGTACTTATACGTACTCAAGTTAGGCACTTGTCACTGCGGCCCCCCAGGTCGAGTGTATCTTGACACCCCCAGTCAAGTGAATACGTGACTCCCCCCGAGTCTCGACTTCCACTGCGACCCCCCTCGGCCGAGTGTATCTTGACCCCCCCCCCCCCACCCCTGTCAAGTGAATACGTATACGCAACGCGACTCCCCCCCGAGTCTCAGCTTCCCCCCGAAGCAAAGTACTAGGTCAACAAACACAATATGTGTCATTGACTCACAGTCAGTAACCCAAGTAGTGGTAATAATGCACTCCATACCACACGTTCTCACTACTGGTTCACTAACTGCTTACCAATTTCGCAATGCAAAACATCGAAAACACTAAATCACCATTAATAAAACATCAGCTTCAATCTAACTATATTGGAATTAACCGACTTCGTAGACTTTCGTGTCCCATACCACGGAGTGTACAATGTCGTTTAAAATCCAATACGTTATCTTGAAGGGTGCAAGATTGTGTAGTTTATATATATAAGAAAATACTTGATTTCGAAAAAAGTTATGAAATATTTTATGAAACTGATAAAATCCATATATTTACAAAAATAACTTTATACTATTGTTTTGAGGCCATTTAGCTTGAAAACTAAAATTATATAACTCTTTTAACCTTAAAACTATAATGAAAACTTAATTTACGCATATATCAAAAAACTAGTTTAAGTCGTGCAATGTGTGCTGAAAACTCATCAAACTCATCACTAAATACATAAAACCCAAATTAAACAAAACAAAACCAATATGTAACCACTAATTTAATTGTCAAATAGTAAATAAGAATAAGCCTATTATAGGCCTATTCATAAAATCCGGTGGTTTAACTTCTTAAATCAAGTCTCACTAGTTGTGACATAGAATAAAAGTTTCATCAGACAAATGACATAAATGCATGTCAACTTAGAAAACACTTCAATTCAGTAATTGAAGTATACTTCCAAACAGTAATTATTCAAATATAGCACATCGCATTATGTTACCAGTATATTTTAGGAAGCAAATCTCACACGGAGAATACAAAAACAACCAAATATTCCATATGAGAAGTCAAGAGAGTAATCAGAAAGTATTACCAAACGTCACATACGGCTTGGTGTTACTAACCCATTTACTCAAAATCCTCATCATACAGAATCTCAATGAAAATTGTTCTCAATTCAAACTATATATTCGTCAAAGAAAAATAACTAACTTACTCCGGGTTGTTTTTATTATTTATTTATTATCACCGGTATTCTTGCTTTATTTCAATTACTAATTCGATCCGCGTCAATTCAAATATCGGTTTAGCTCTTGTTTCGACATTCATTTCACAAATCGAACATTGTCCAAATTCCGCTTGGTCAAGTTTCTAGGTAGCTTTCAAGAAATCCATACTTTAAATTATTTTTTTCCAAAATTACTCAAAAGATTTTGATAACATTTAGAACAATCAATTCGCATTTTCTGGTCGATGACTTCAACAAGTTTTGTCAAAAAGAGCTTTTATATGGAAATTCTAAGAAAACTTATATTTCAAAAAAATATTTCCTTCAATTTACTAGTATTTTTATTGTTATTTTTCTTTCAGGATCTCTTTAAAATAATTTACTTTTCCCCAAATCACGCTTTCTCGAGAGCGATTCTATATCAATTCCGCTCATTCTAGGGTATTTCCACCCTATCTCTAATGACTTTTAAACCCAATAAGCCAAGTCGGTGGTTAAACCAACTCGAAGCGTTCAAAACGACGGATTGTTATTGGCTTACAGGGTTTAAATGGAATTTAACACAGAATCACAGTGCACAATAAATGTCACAGAATAAAATTTTATGCAAATTTTAGAGTTTTCAATATTTTGTACATCGGAAAAGAATAAAATGCAAACATAAATTTATATGAATAAAGTTCTACAAATTTTGTTAAACTTTGCACGCACGTGCGTCTTCTCATGCCTTTCCTCTTTAAGAGCTAAAATCTTTGCATCTGCAATACTTGGGTTCTGACCCGAGTGTTTCATGCAAAACATAAAACACTTGAGTCATGATTAAACTTATTTCAAGTCAGTCGACTTTAAATAAACACATAAGTATAATTAATTTAAACCCAACAATCTATTAGGTTCGAGTAAATCCATCAATGAAACTGCCGAAAGGCACGCAGGAAATTGGACAATAATGTTGATTTACTACAACAAACCAATCAAAAGAGAAAAAACACCAAATACGAACTAACAGGGACAAAACATAAAAACATACCGATATGAGGATAATAGCATGCCTTCAACTAATGGAATTTCGGAAATGCAATGAACGGAAGTAGAAGCTCCAGCAGTAGTCAGAGAAGACAAAGCCACAAGAGAATAGTAACTCGTGTCAATTCGTCGATGAATGGAGAAAGGTGGAAATTAGGTGTCGATGCAAAGTTTGAAACCGATTCCAAAATAGTGGATGTACATGCGAATTAATTTGGGGATGGGAAGGAGGATTGGGTGGAAGGCATGCGATAGCCATGATTTCCAATTTTTGGGGATGACGAGATATAAAATTTCGGGAAAATTTTATTTGAGGCAAATACAATTGGGGCAATTAACGACAAGAACAAAAGCCTACTATAATTTACTCATAAGGGCAGCCGCCTAATATTTTATTCAAAAGGACAGCCTCTTACTAATATTTTACTCGGAAGCCAAGCCGCCTAAAACTATCCGCCATTTATAATTCTCGTTCAATTTTCTTTCTCAAAATCACGAAATCAAAAACCACGAAATCATCTTGCTATTCACCGATTCAAACTCTGCGTCATTTCATACAATCAAACGTCCATTTTCTAATCGATGCAAACGAGATCGAATTTGCAAACTGAATCGAAATTGCAATCTGAATCGACAAGCAATTAAATTGTATAAACCACGCGTGATTCTATGCACGAGATTGATTGTTTGTGTAATATGATTTTATGCGCGAGAAAAAATCAAGGAAGAAGATGGAAACCACGCGTGAAACTGAAGAAAAATAACCAAAAATGAAAATAACAAAAACTGATACCTACAGTGCCATAAAACTGATACCCAAAAACTGTAAAGAAGAAAATAACAAAAACTGATACCTACAATGGTATAAAACTGATACCATGTTCCTGTAACCAATAAATAATACATAAACTGATACCTACAGGATGGTAAAAATGATACCCACTGAATGTTCAAAGAGCATCATAACAAAAAAATAGCCGCATACGTAATGCTAACAGTGATCATACAATCCTAAGATCCTATTATACATCAGCACAATAATTTGAAGATAAAATAAAGAAACAATACAAAGAATTTGTATAGAAATTATAAATGATTCAACACACTTCCATTAGTTTTTTTTAAACAATGCAGCAGTTTTTAGGTATCATTATTATAATTTTTTAGGTACTAGTTTTACAGTATTAATTGTGCTATGTTTTTTTTCATGTGATTTTGTTACTGTGTTAATATTGTAGTTGTACCGTTGCATCGACTTTGTAACTCAGTCAAACTTATTTCTTTTTAAGCTATAAAATTGTGATGTAAAATTTTTTTGCATTAGATTTTCTGTAAAACATTGCAGCAGTTTTTAGGTAGCAGTTTTATATAGTTTTAGGTATCAGTTTTTAAGAATTAACCGTATTATGAAGAGAACATTAATAAAACTAAAACTGATCCTTACCAAGATATTAAACTGATATGTAAAAGCTAAAACCATGAAAATAACACAAACCTGAAGCTACGAAAAATATTTATTTCGCATATGATTTTGATTGTCTCTCTCATGTATTTTGTCTTCATTTCCAATTTCTTTATCAAGTTTTAGGGTTAATTTTTGGATTTTTTCATTTACAACTCGAAATCGATTAGAGCAATTGCCGATTTTTCAAAAATATATTTCTAAATTAATTGATTTAGTTCAGGAGTTTAAGCATCATTTTTTTTAAATAATGAAGATGGACCAGAAAGAACATAAGGAAAGTTCGCTGAAGAAATTAGAGAAATTGGAGAAAGATTGTTCAGAGAAATTGGAGAAAGATCGTTCAGAGAAATTGGAGTTTGTTGAAGAAGAAGAGGCGGCTGTCTTTTTGGAAAAAGTTTGAGGCGGCTGTCCCTATTAAAAAAATTTGAGCCGCATTTGTCCTTTATAATAGTTTCCTGAATACAATTGGTGTTTTTCTCCCCTCTTCCAGAAGGGCACCGTAAAAAAAACAAAACAAAAAATTAAAAGGAAAGGAACAGTCCAAGATAAGAAACCAGGACACGCGATATCACTTCAGGACAATGTCAAAACATATGGCATTAAATTCCAGCTAACAATGACAAGTGTAATCACTAAATAAACAAATATCATCTAATACCAAATATTATACCATCTATTTAATATGTATAAAAACTCAATCGTATTTATATAATTCCAAATACAATTCTTAAATCAGTATTATTACTAAAACTATTTTAAATCAACATAAATTAAAATAAATCTCAAGTTTAAATTTTAAAAACTCAAACTTTATATTTCGAAGCCACCCTCTAAAATAAAATTTGATTTCAAGTTTTCAAATAACACTGAATTATATTTTCCATTTAAGTAAATCCAACGTAGTTGTAGTAGCGTTTGTTTTGTATAACGTTCATGTTAAAATGAATCTGCAAAAGGAATTATATTTTAAAAGCAAATGCAAATAAAAAGAAAATTCAACTCAATAATTACAAAATTAAATTTAAACTTACAACTTGATTTCAAAACCAACTCTAGACTAAATATTTCCGTATATAAGCTTCAATTCATATTTCGAAATCAATCTTCCAATTAAATTAAGTTAAATCATACCGCATATATTCAATTTTCTCCTCAAATCAACATACAAGATTTATATTCCATGCTTTGGATTTATTTCCAAGGTTCCATTTTGAACATCCAAATGAATCCAAGTCAACTAATAACATTAATGTTGAATGTTTTTTTTTAACAAAATGCTCTTATTTATGAAAGAAATTATTTAAAACATATCCAAACTACATTCAAGGGATAAAAATTCAAGTTTAAATCTGAATTTCAAATATAAATTCTATTTAAATCTCAATTTAATTCATTTTCTAAACATTAAAATTTTCTGAGCTTTTACAACCCCGTTCTAAATATCTGGGTTGTTACACATTTGAAGGTAAAACTACTGAAATGAGTGTTCAAAGATAATTATATATTTAATATAATTTATAAAAATGATTTTAAAGTTTTTCAATTTATAATTATAATTTATAAATCGAATTTAGGCTTGAATGAATGCTCGTGAAACGACAGTTCGCGAACGTCAACCCGTAACTTCAAACTGACACACCGGGAGATCCGACCGTCGGATTCTCCTGAAATTGGAACTGTAATAAAATGAGCTTTCCAACAAAATGAGAATTTGTGAAATCCAACGGTTCAATTTTAAATGGTGTCTAAATCAGTTTTGGAAAAGGTCGCTATGGATGCATATAATAGCCCAGATTTTGGTGGAGGTTGTAATAACCTAGAAAATTTTGGCGTTTAAAATAAGTAAATTAAATTAATAATTAATCGTTGAAATTAGATATTTGTATTTGGGAATTGGACGATGATCCATTCTTGAATGTAGTATTTACTTTTAAAATAAAAATGCTTTTCTAACCTCAGTATAAACTTTTTGCCAAATTTAATGTTATTGAAAAATACTAGTTTGGAACTTGTGCTTCGCACACGGGATGTTGCTACGCTATTTGCAACTGTCATTGAGTTCATTTACTATTTTATTTTATTTTATTTTTATTATTACTACTTATTTTTATTTTTTTCTATACATTCCCACGTTGATCTGTACATCTCTCCTCTAGGCTTCTAAGGTACAAAACAATAAACCCACATTAGGTAATCAAATACAACAAATTTAAATGACAAATATTTCCTCATTTAAACACCTGCAAAACACATCTAACACCTTAAAATTGATAGTGACAAGACAACACGTTGCTCAATCTTTGTAAACAGAATATGACAAATATCATGTGTAATTTTAATAACTAACTTTTAGAATAATATACCAGCTACACACAAAGACAAATAGCTCAATGATAGTAAATGAAAGCAAGTTATATTACCATAGAGAACTATAGGACTTGGCTCGTTCCCCAAAATAGCGCCTCTTACAAAAGCCTAAGGTTTCTGCAAATTTTCAATTCTATTGACAGGTATTTGAGCATTACATCCTCAACACTGGGTAAAGTCAAAATCCCAGTCGTCAGTACGCACAAAATAGATATTAATCGAAAACATATCACAAAGTACCACATTGTAGTGCGGAGCTAAGTTAAACTCGGTTTACTGATGTCCTTATACTACGCAAAAGGATCAAAACTTGAAATACTTAAAAGCAAAAAGGATGAAGTTCAGATAATGTAATAACAAAAGGGACTGTTAAAGGGACTCCACATTTGGTTAAGGGAAGGATAATTTTAAGGGGACTCCATGTTTAAAAAAAAATGTTAACGGGGGTCTATATTATTTTAAAAAAAAAGAAAAAAGAGACATAAATGCCCTTGGCTTGTCATTTATGTTAATACCTAAAGTACTAAATTCAACGCAAAATACAAAAGCGTGCTTCCATAAAAAAAACAATTGCAAAAAAATAAAAAAATCATTGACAAAATAAATAACAATATAAAATACGCAGCATGTTAGATCAAAATTTTCATTTACACGTTTACTTTAAATTAAACATATCAGTTCCTATATGAAATTACAATTATTTACCTGATTCAATACCTTCCAATCACTCATGAAAATTTCTTGTGTCTCCCTTACATTAATTATATCCATTTTTTATTGTTACGTGCAGTGTTAAATTGTAAGTATTAATTAATATTTAGGTTTTATGGTTTTTATTAATGAGGATTATAGGGGTTAATATCGGAATTTTATTTAATATGTTTAAGGGAAGGCTTATTTATTTTGTACCCCCAATAACAATTATACACTAAATTAAAATTGATTCCCCCCTTAACCAAATGTGGAGTCCCTTTAACAATCCCCATAACAAAACTATCAAACAATATTATAAAATAAGGTACAATGATAGTAACTAAAATAGTAAGACGCCTAACTGTGATGAGACCCCCTCACCCTTGCCAAGTCTTACTAACTCCTAGCAAAAATACATATTCTGAGACAATACTATTCTAACATAAAAATGAACTCATGATATCTTCCAATGGCAATGAGGCAAATGTTGCCTTAAATAAAATCCCAACACAGTTACCCTCAATCCATGTATGGCACTTAGCACTACTGCAAGCCCTTCAACAATTTACTTTTGCTCCCTCTCGGTCATTCCAGCAAATTCAAAGGATAGCCCATGATGGATTTAATGCTATATGTGCAAAATTTGCACGTGTGCTTGTACATGCTACTGTGTTGGCTTAAGAAAACTTAGTTTTGAACAGCAATTCCAGCTAAAGTCTTCCAACATAAGAGTATAAAATAACATATAAAACGAAACTGTTAATAAAAATCTATACTCATGTGCTAAATACTAAAATATGCAATTACATAAACATAAACAATATGGTTATATCATATTCAAAAGACAACATGTTACAGTCGGCCTCATGCAAATGGGACAACGTTGCTAATTTAAATACTATGCATACGAAGGTTTCATATGCATTGCTCAGAGTAATGTCTTATTCATTGCATACTGCGAATTATAGCTTGACCAGGTAATTGGATGATTACCACTAATACGAGCATAGTACGCGGATAATTCAATGATGCAAATCACCACTAGCTTCAAGTTTTAACAGACTTTTCCCTTTTAATTATTGTTCAAAACAAAACTTTACAACTGAAAGGGTCAGACATCCTCACACTAACGGACAGTTCCTACTTACTTAGATACCAGTTTCGTTTCCTTAACATTGAAATGGAACCTTACTTTGGCCAAAATCTTACTCTACATTTAATTTATCAACCGAACAAGTATTTCTTTATTTGTTTTATTTACATCTATCAAAAATGATAATATTTTATAAAGAATAACTAATGGACCTAGACTAGTGCTTTTAACATAAAAAAGGTGATATCACAACCATATTCAAAAGAGAATTACATGAGAATGGAATAACAAATGGAAGGGTCCATTTAGATCGCTGACAAACAATCAGTCATATAACACTAGAATAGGAGAGTTCATACAGTAAGCCTATATATGGACCAACACACGTTTCTCAAAATGACGGGCTGTTGCATTTGGTATCAGAGCTATGGTTTTTCTAAAATTTGGCTTATTGGGTTTAAAAACTCGTTAGAGATAGGATGGAAATACCCTAGAACGAGCAGAATTGACACTAGAATGGCATTGGAGACAGCGCATTCTGGGAAAACAAAATATGTATCTTATGAGGTTTTGAAATATATATATATATATATATATATATATATATATATATATATAATAAGTTGAAGGAAATACTTTCAAAAAATAAGTTTTCATTTGAGATTTCTACCTAAAGGGCCTTTGTGGTGAGAATTTCTGGGTTTATTGTCAAGTGAATTTAAGTAATCCATGAACTAAATTTTCGTCAAGAGATTTTAAAAGGAGATTTTCGGCTAAAAGATAAGATGAGTAAGTATGGGGTTTGAAAGGTACTTAGAAACTTGACGAAGCTGAGCCCGAACGATGCTCGATTTGAGAACGGTTGTGGAAAACAAGAGTTAAATCAGTTTGAAAACCGGATTGGAGTTGGAACTAACCACTTTAACATAATGCTTTTAGTGAACAAAAGGTAAGAGGGTCGGTGATAATAAATAATAAAACAACTAAGTAGAAGCTAATTATTTTCTTTTGATCATTTAAATCTTATGAATACTTTGACATATACATGGTAAATTAAACACAATTTTCATTGGGATTGTGTAAAATTCCGTAATCAGGTCGACCAAGATGGAGTTTTGGTCCATTGGTACAACAGAGTTCAATCTATCCCAATCCCAAAATCAAAAGTATTTTGGTGGAGGTTGTAATAACCCAGAAAATTTTGGCGTTTAAAACAAATAAATTAAATTAAGATTTAATCGTTGAAATTAGATGTTTGTATTTGGAAATTGGACGACGATCCATTCTTGAATGTAGTATTTACTTTTAAAATAGAAATGCTTTTCTAACCTCAGTGTAAACTTTTTGCCAAATTTAAAGTTATTGACAAATACTAGTTTGGAACCCATGCTTCGCACACGGGTCAGTGTTGAAAGTAGTGTGAACGTTTATTAAAGTTTGACAGATAACCGATATTTATGTCATTAGTAATTTGAAATTGTTTGAAGTATTCAACTTAAAAATATGAATCTTGTATATTAATTTAGCCTTGAAAAAAAATAATGTATTTGATATTTGTTTATGATTTTGAAATTTTGTTTACTTATTCTATGTGAACTTAAAATTAAACATTAACGCCCATTTAATTTATTGTTGATAAATTTGTTTGTTTGAATTTTAATTTTGTTTAAGTTAAGAATTTGCTCTATAATTTGGTTAGATTTGAATTGATTTATGAAAAATTAACATTTGAAATTGCATTTGAAAATTTAAAAAACTCATCCTTAACCATCTAGAATTCTCTTAACGTTATGTTTTCTATCAGTGTCTAGATCCTTCGTTCGTATGATAAAATGAATAAACCCGGCTCCTTTCGAGAGGAAGGGACTGGTGTTCCTCCTCCCCTTATTAATTTAACAGTCGCATTATGTTTCCTGCTTCGAGAATAATCTTCCCCAAATTTCAAATCGATCCTCCTTCCCATACCACGCCACCGCAAAGCGCTTTCTCTTCCACTGGACGAGGCCGTATCACTTCCTCAGCGTTCTTCGTGGACACCACCTCTTCCACAAACCCGCAACCCCCATTTCCAAGCGGTGTTACCGAAAGTTTCTCCACTGTGGAGCTTCAATTCCCTTGACAAACGACTTTTCCACCGCCCACTCCTTCTCGGGACAGTAGGACACGCTGGCCTTAGTTCGTATTCCGGTCGTCGCGCCATAGAAAATGGGAAACTCCGCCTCTTATTGGCTTCAGACCAGTAGTACTTCACTACCCATCAGCTCACGCTCTCAATTCGGCAACCAATAGTAAGTCTAACTTAGGATTATACTTATTCCAAGTTGCAACTTTGTATCCACTAAGTAGAATTGTTGTAAGCTGTTCGTTGCTGCTTGTTGTTTACCTTTGTTCACCATTACGAGCATTGTTCGGTCACTGCTAGCTAGTAAATTTGGTATCGGTTGGGTATCATTGTGGTGACAGTTATTCATGTATTGGCTTGGTTTTGATGTACAGACCTATTATTGGGCATGGCATACCTCACGCATGGAGTATTTAACTACATTGAGAACCAGTTTGTGTGCTTTTGTCTATACTGTATGTTTAAAGATATGGGATGATTGCTTTGTCATATTTTGCTAGGATAATAATAAAGAAGTATATAGTCAGAATTTAGAGAAGGAAGAGCGTAAGAAAATGGCACTGCTTTTACATTAAATATTATAGTTTATGGCACTTGAGAGGGTCCTGTGTTTACTATGGCTGGCTTACTTTGTTTCCTTAAAATTTGAATAGTTATGCACTAATGTCACTTGAAACTTCTGGAGCTGCTGTGCACTCCATCTCCACTCATCCATTTCTGGTTGGTTTTACCTCGTTTTGCTGTCACTTTGCTAACCCCATTCATCTGCTGTTGCACTAGTTAGAGGTGGTTGCGGTGGAAGCTGGATGCCAAAAGGGTAGTGAAGCAGAGGCGCGACGGTGGTGGCCATTGATTTCGAAATTTGGGGAGATTTGATTTGCGGTAAAATCCTCAAGTGAAAAAATGGGAACCGTCCCTTTCTTCCTCCCATTTACAGAAAGGGGTACGCTTCAATTGCTTCAATTTTATAAACCAAGGAAGGATCTGCACACGATAGAAAACAACACGTCTAGACAATTCTAACTCGATTTGATTTATTTTATCATATTTACATTTTCCCCAAAATAAATCAATTCTTAAATGAAAATTTTGGACATAGATAAGCATCTGTTTTAGAAACAAATGGCCTCCTTTCTACTGTTTTGCTATTCTCTTCATTGTCTGTAAGTAGCCTTATGATTAAGTTTATTCTAAATCTGTTCACTTTGCATAACATTAAGTATTTTCAGTTGAGGTCTGTATACTGCAGTAAATTTTGTATTGCATGACTTGCTTGAGCGGAATCCAACTGTAACAGCCATTTTGACTGTCCTAAGTCGGTGATTTAACCGACTCGAAGCGTCTAAGACGACGGATTGTTATATGCTTACAGGGTTTAAATAGAATCAACACAGAATCACAACATACAATAATTTGCAACGGAATAAAATTTTATACAAATACCAGAGTTTAATACAAAACATTTGTACAGCGAAAGAAATAATGAAAAAAAAAAAATGAGTATATAGCTTTAAATAAAAGTTTACATTTTTTTGGTCTTGCGTGCGCATACGTCTTTCTGTGTCTCTCCTCTTTAAGAGCTGAAATTTTTGCATCTGTAACATTTGGGATCTGACCCGAGCGTTCCATGCAAAAACACAAAACACTCAGGTCAGGATTAAACTTATTTCAAGTTAGTGAACTTCGATAAATCACATAAATATAATTAGTTCAACCCTAACGAAATTTTAATAATTCGAGCATCAAAATCAGTGAACCACCGAAAATGTAATAGCACAAAGGAATGCCAGACAAGTGGTAAGGTTTCAAGTGTGAGGCCCTAGCCAAAATAGCAAGTATAAATAAGGAAGGTTTCAGCAACTACAAATGGTACAGTAAAATGTACGAAGTCACTTTGCTAACCCCCAAAAATGGGCACACAAGGGAGCAATATATGTAATATACTTAATGTAGTGTATGCATAAGAAAACCGTTGCCCGTATGTGTGTAAACAAGGAACTGAAATGTGCAATGTCAAATTTTGTTTAAGCTAGCTTCTGGGTATATATTTAGTACCACTATTTTGTACAATGTCAAATACCACAACATGAACAAAAGGGTGAAATATAGGTATACATGGACTACTAAAGCATGTGATTATATACTGAACTGAACAGCCGTAAGGGAGGTTCATGCAGGAAAATAAGTAAAACAATATATATATTAGCCAAAGGATAAGGCAGCTAAAAAGAACAAGTTGCATGGCAAAAAGAAAAAAAGAAAAAAACAAGGTGTAACATATGAAAGTATTTCGTTCCATGCATGGGTAAAGGTGATAACCTGAGACATACTATAAAAAAAAGGTATATTCATCAGAATGCTACAGCTCCCATTCATACGAATTGGCAAGTCAAGGGAACAATATGGAGCTGTATACACATGCATGGTCACAAATCATTTACTAAGACAATAACAGTTTAGGGGCAATGAAAACATGATTCTACATTAGAGTTATTACCCATATTCAAAGCAGAGGACTTATTATCTGGTTATTCCAGTTTCTTAATATAACATTTTCATAGAGATTATTTGTAAGCACCCTCAAGATGAATATAGTTCCAACATTTGAACAAATAAGAATCAATTCTGCCAAAACTAATGTACCTTGAGGACGTTCTATAGTCTATGCTGCACTTATTTCAAAATGTAACAATGTGAAACTTTCAGACATCTTGAAGAAACCCAGGAAGACAATAATAATTATATTTTACACTCAATTATTTTCTCCCATTTTTAAATGAGTTCCGCACTAATCACGAGAAATAGTGAAGTAAAATATTTTGTAGTTTGAAATAGTGTGAAGCAACGTTTCTGATGCATGGTTCCAAAACATAACTTTACCTTAACAAGTCTCTTTCTATTCATTTACATATGCCAACACTTATGAATTTAAACTCTATTTGTATTTGATCACCATATAGCTTAACTAAAATATGGTATAAATAAAAATATGGCAAATATAAAATACATCTACATGATTGTATTTAACAAATTAATGACTGAGAATTCAATTGTTTTACTTAGCAAATATACAGTTATCTATACATGGATAGATAGAGGTGCTGCTATAAACATGTTCTTGTGGAATTTACTGCGAAGTGCATGACACAGCATCACACATATAATGGAATGCAATTGTGCACATTAATGATTTTCACTTGCAGCAAGGTCAACCAATCATCTTGAACAAAGTAATAAGGCAGATCACAAGTGAAGGAAAGTTCAGATAGCATGGTGACCAACCCTGTAAGCCACAAGAAAAACAAACCAGACTCAGCGCAACCATGAATATAAGAACAGGCAAACCAGAGTACAAACAGTTCAAAAATTAATCAAAAGAGAAACTAACAATATGATTTCAAGTGTGCATGGCAGGATAAGGAAAGCAAAGAAAAGCCATATGGTCGTTATTGTGCAGAGTGTTTCAAGAATGATATGCAATGGTCAGGTATAACAATTGTTTTTATGGCCAATTACTTATTAGTTTTTACAATGCAAATGAACCAGGATATAATCTCAAATAAAAGTAGAGTACGTGGACAATAAACAAGGGCATTGTTATTGACACTCCTTTTTTGTTAAGGGAAGGCCAAATTTTAAGGACACTCCACTTTTTTTTAAATTGTTAAGCGAGGGATCAATGTAGATGATTATTTTTTTACTTTTTACGTTTTTACCTTTACTTCTAAAAATTACTCACCATAAAGGAAAATTCTATTTGTACACCGAAAATTCCTTAACATACATCATTATTTTTTCTATAAAATTTTATTACTAAATTACACCATTATTTTTTTCTATAAAATTTTAGTACTAAATTACCCTTTTCTCATAGTTGCTTTTTTAATACTTCTGCATATAAAAAGTCAAATTATTCTTAAAAGTATTGAAATTTGATAAAATCTAGAAATGTTAATAACTTATTTAATCATGAAATTTAAAATTTCAATTAAGAAAACATTCATAAATAATGGTCTAATTTAGAAGTGTTGATTTATTTTGTAAAATTACAGTAATTTTGTTAAAATTGAATTTTTTTCATAAAGTTAATAAAAGTTGCAATATTAGTACAAGAAATATATTTCATTTTGTAAAATTTTACTTAATTTGATGCAAAGAGTTTCTAATTTTTGGTAATTGTGTTTTAAGTTTGAAAAAGGAAAGAAAAAGAAGATGAGAACATGGATATTTTAGTAAAAGAAACGGTGTATATAAAGTAATATATGGTGTATATTAGTTTATTATAATTTTTCGTATATGTTTAGCAATTTTTGTTGTATAAATAGAATTAGCCAACCGTAAAATCATAAGTCTCCTAAATCACAAAACCCAAATTAAGTCTAAATGGATAATAATGTAAAAGTACATTTATTTGTTAAGGGGCTACTTTTCTCCTTGGTACTCCCCTTAACATTTTCTTTTAAAATAAAAAATTGGCCCCCCCTTAACAATATTTGGAGTGTCAATAACAATACCATAAACAACTTAGCAAGTCTATACAAGGAAGGGACTTAGCTGCAAATTGTTATGAAATGAGAAGTACATCTTCTTTCCCATTTTATATATGGCGCATGCAAGATTAACTTTAGGGAGCCATTTAAACCCACAACCAATATGCTTAGAGGATGCAAAGTAAACTAAATTGAAACAAATTTAACCATGAGCAAGTAACTCACTTGCAGGGGAAAGGGACGGCGATCAGCGTGACAGCTGTAATAATTGACGCGACAGCGGGTCATGGACTACATTAGATGGAGGCGTGGGGTCCCACGTGTAGTGCCGTGAACGGGTAGCATACGGTCTTTGCATTAGACCATCTTGGTTATCCTGGGTTGATCGCCAGGTGTCGTTATGGCGCTATGAGTAGGTTACGGTGCGGATGTTTCGAAGCGCGCTCGAGCTCTACCACTGTGATTTTACAATACTAGCGTCTGTTTATTTAATATGTTACGAGTCAAGTTATATTTATCCCATATCCCCTAATATTTTATTACATTATTATAATTGATTAATTTTATATTATCATATTGATTTATATATGATAATTGTTATGAGTATTGTATTGATTTATATATGATACTCTGATTTGATTATATTATCATATTGACTTTTCATATGGAATATTCGGTTGTTTCGGTATTCACAGCTGTGAAATATACTGGTAACATAATGTGATATAGAATCACTGTTGAGAAAGCGCGATTTGAGGTTTCGAAAAATACTTCGAATTTGACAAAACAGGATTCAAGAGATGTCCGATTTAAAAAAAAAAACATGGTTGTTAAACAAGGACTGAAATTGGCTCGGATCGGTATTTGAAGTAAAGTAAGAATACCGGTAATAATAAATAATACAAATAAGTACAAGTAAATTAGTTTTTTTTTTTTTTTTTTTTTTTTTGATAGATATGGTTTGAACCGAGTACAATTTCCATTGAGATATTCCGTATGATAAGGATTTTGAGTAAATGGTTTAGTACTACCAAATGGTATGGGACATTTGGAAATGCTTTTCTGATTACTCTCTTGACTTACCATATGGAATTTTACACAATCTCAATAAAAATTGTGTTTAATTTACCATACATATGTCAAAGCATTCATAAGATTTAAATGATCAAAAGAAAATAATTAGCTTCTACTTAGTTGTTTTATTATTTATTATCACCTCCCCTCTTACCTTTTGTTCACTAAAAGCATTATGTTAAAATGGTTAGTTCCAACTCCAATCCGATGTTCAAACTGATTTAACTCTTGTTTTCCACAACCGTTCTCAAATCGAGCATCGTTCGGGCTCCCGCTTCGTCAAGTTTCTAAGTACCTTTCAAACCCCATACTTACCCATCTTATCTTTTAGCCAAAAATCTCCTTTTAAAATCTCCTGACGAAAATTTAGTTCATGGATTACTTAAATTCAATTGACAATAAACCCCAGAAATTTTCGCCACTAAGGGCCTTTAGGTAGAAATCCCATATGAAAACTTATTTTTTAAAAGTATTTCCTTCAACTTATTATATATATATTTTCCAAAACCTCATAAGATACATATTTTGTTTTCCCATAATGCGCTGTCTCCAGTGCGATTCTAGTGTCAATTCCGCTCGTTCTAGGGTATTTCCACTCTATCTATAACGAGTTTTTAAACCTAATAGGTCAAGTTTTAGAAAAAAACATAGCTCTGATACCAAATGTAACAACTCGTCATTTTGACCGCCCCGAGTCGGTGATTAAACTGGCTCGAAGCGTTCAAAACGACGGATTGTTATTGGCTTACAGGGTTTAAACATACTTAACCCAGAGTCATAGAGTACAATAACTACGGTGAATGTAACACCCCACCTCCGCTAGGGTCACTCACAAAGGGGTGTTACAGTGAAATTATAATATTATACAAATCTTAGAGATTTCAATATTTTATACAGCGAAAAGGAATAAATACATACATCAAAATATTTATGAATAGAGTTTTACAAATTCCGCCAAGCCTTGCGCAAACTTGCGTCTTCTCACGCCTCTCCACTTTTTAGCTTAACCGCATCTGTAATACTTGTGACCTGATCCAAGCGTTCCATGCAAAAACACAAAACACTCGGGTCAAGATTAAACTTATTTCAAGTAAGTAAATTTCGATAAACACAAAGGTACAATTAGATAAACACAACAATATGTCAAATACGAGTGTATCCAAATAAAATATAATGTGTGGCTATTAGGTACAGAAAAAACATTGCACCTAAACATGCAGCAAACATGCACTGCACATCGAAAAAAAAGAACAAAAATGTAGGGAGTTCTTTAAAACTGTCGACTGTAGCATATTCATTTGGACATTAAAGATAATGTGCAAGAAAAGTTTACAAAACATTAAGAAAAACAAACTTGACTGCTCTCCAAAAATGGGATGAACAATATTTGTACAAATTGCTATTAAGGTTAACAAATATATCCACATTCAAAGATTACTTATGCAGCTTCATTTTTTTCATATTACCGTAAACTCTGAAAGTATTCTAAATATTTCTTTCTATACATTATGGGTGTATAAGGGACAGGTACCTGACAATGTTCATGCTACATTATCAGGTATGCCTCTCTAGCAGGTAGGTTCAAATATTTATAGATGTGGAACCCTCTACATATCAAAACATGATTATTCAAGGAGATTATTTGAATGAGCATGATATATAAGAGTTTAATATTTACTCAACTCAATGGAGCATTTCACTTAACAGAGTTTTTGCAACAAGATTTAAGGTTCCACAAAACCATTCAGTACATTTTCAACAGGAAGAGAAAACAAATGATGAGCTCATGTAAGTCCAAATATCATCCAATTAGTGAGTCCTTCATAGACATCAGCAAAGAACCTTATGCATAACTTAGATCTAAACCAAGAAAGATAAATAATTTTGTAGTTCTTGTTAACTCAGTTTCATATACAATAGTATACTGGCATGGATTTGGATAGACGTACATAAAAGAGGGTATATGTTAATAGATATATGCAAAACTCGTGGCAATAGTAGCTTACACAAGTCAAACCGCCCATTAACTAGTACAACAGCAGATGAATGGGGTTAGCAAAGTGACAACAAAACGAGGTAAAACCAACCAGAAATGAATGAGTGGAGATGGAGTGCACAGCAGCTCCAAAAGATTCAAGTGACATTAGTGCATAACTATTCAAATTTTAAGGAAACAAAGTAAGCCAACCATAGTAAACACAGAACCCTCTCAAGTGCCATAAACTATAATATTTAATGTAAAAACAGTGCCAATTTCTTACGCTCTTCCTTCTCTAAATTCTGGCTATATATTTCTTTATTATTATCCTAGCAAAATATGACAAAGCAACCATCCCATATCTTTAAAATACAGTATAGACAAAAGCACACAAACTGGTTCTTAAGGTAGTTAAATACTCCATGAGTGAGGTATGCCATGCCCCAATAACAGGTGTGTGCATCAAAACCCATTCAATACATGAATAACTGTCACCACGATGATACCCAGCCGATACCAAATTTACTAGCTAGCAGTGACCGAACAATGCTCGTAATGGTGAACAAAGGTAAACAACAAGCAACAGCGAACAGCTTACAACATTTCTACTTAGTGGATACAAAGTTGCAACTTGGAATAAGTATAATCGTAAGTTATACTTACTATTGGTTGCCGAAGCGAGAGCGTGAGCTGATGGGTAGAGAAGCACTATTGGTCTGAAGCCAATAAGAGGTGGAGATTCCCATTTTCTGTGGCGCGACGACCAGAATACGAACTAAGGCCTGCGTATCCTACTGTCTTGAGGAGGAGGGGGCGGTGGAAAAGTCGGTTGTCAAGGGAATTGAAGCTCCACAGTGGAGAAACTTTAGGTAATGAGACGACCCCAAACCCCGTACTGACGGCGGCAAGGGTAATCCTTGGAATATAACACAAAAACAGATAATAGCAGAACAAAATTAAATAAATACACCAGATAATAAACAATAGAATATACTGGGTAAGTAATCATCAGAGTTACACAATATACAGGATCATACTTAGTACAAATACAGTTCAGCTATGCATAAATGTCTACAGCGGAAACAAACAAAATATGTACAATAGGAGCTGAACAACATAAAAAGAGATAAATAATAGAATCCATCTTCAGCTCCAGCTATCCAGAAAGAACCAGCTAAACCTGAATACAAGGCTGCCCGTGTAGAAAAAGGGGCACCCGAGTTTGAGAGTGAAACAAACTACGAGTCAGTCATGGGACTGGTATGAGAAATCTACTCAACACATATATAATATAGCCAATCACAGGACCACGCCACTTTCGTGGAACGGGTTTACTCCAGTGGATTGCCAGTGCTTTAAAACAAATCTTTCTTTTAAACATCGCTATGTTTTTTTATAAAAATGAAGCCGTTATAAGACTCAGTTCCCATCACACAATGCAACGCAAACCGGAGGATAGAGTTTTACCTTATAACGGCCAAAATATGTTTGATACGGATAAAACAAAGGCATTTGATATTATTGCTAGTGTTTATATGTTTTGAAAACAATTTCAAATCATAACTATCAATCATAGACGTCATGGGTACCATATATCATGTCGCCATATATATATACAATCAAAACCGCACGATGTCGTATTTGGAAATTGGATTTCCGTCATGAACCAAGGCAAAAGATAGTCCTTACCGAATTCGAGACTGCCTAGCCCGAGTCTCAGGATCAGAACGCATCAACCCTTGGATCGTCAGGGCCGGTCCACACAGAGTGGATTAAAATGCCTGAGCACTACGTTTCGCCGCCCTTTGGGGCGTAAGCGAGCCAACAAGTGACTCCATCGGACCCGGATCGTCCGATCTAACCGAGGCGCCTCGCAACAGCAACAACCACATAGGTGAAAAGTATATAAATGTCAGGACTGGTAGGTCACTGACACCACCCTAGCTAGGAGGAAACGCAGGCCCTCCCTGATGTCCTCTCCCGTTTCTGGTTCATACCGGGGTGTGAGGCTCGCGATTTTATGTTATACACAAAGCTACGCCACACAGGCGGTGCTTTGATCATCACCACAAGACTTTGCTTTTCAACAGAAGCCCTGATCACTGCATCTTAGCATGCCACACAGGCAATTCATGCCGTGCGACTGATGTCCATCGATATACAACCTCTGAGCTCGTGCTTTTCAGAGAAGGGCGTTAAGCAAAAGAATAAATTCTCCGCCGCCAAACAGATGTATATTTAATAGAGATCAATCAACACAGAACAAAATCCCATGTCAGACACACTGTCCATTTACAAGTCCGTTCTGGGTCTGAACGAAACCGGAGGCACTAAATACCTCGCAAACCCTTCGATCACCACGTACGTCTGGACGATCACCCCTCATTATCCATATTTCGGGATGCCTCCCAATCAGGACCTCGGTTACCATCCAAACGAGATGAAGATCTCCGGTCTTCGACCATCGTCTTCATCTTCGAATTTCAATCGTCTGTCAATTATTTGAAATGAGAATTAACTCGGCCTTTTCAAATAATTCACGTATATTTAGAGTTTCAAATCAATTTATTTCAATGGTTAAATTATTCGACAACACCAAATTTGTTCTTTAATGTAATTTTCACACCAAACACATTCAATCATCAAATACCACACAAATCGAGCAAATTTAGTTTATTTTCATTCCATATTGTTTATGGTACTTTATAATGATTTATCGCTATTTTAATTTATTTTAAAATAGCCAATTTATTCAAAACGACGCTTCGGGCCATAACGCGGCCGTGACGCTGTTTTTCTTCAGATTTGATTTACACATATCTGAAAATCTAACCGTTGGATCTTCACAAAATTTACATCATTAAAAAGGTCTTTTCAAAACGAATCCAACGGTTCCAGTTTCAGGAAAATTCGACGGTCGGATCTCCCGGTACAATCGTTTGAATTTTCGATTTCAAAATACGAACTGCAGCGTCGTTAGTCGATTAAATATATAATTATATTTATATATATATAAATATAATCGCTTCTGACGCTGTTTTTCTTCAGATTTGAACTAAACATTCCAGACAATCCAACCGTTGGATTTTTACAAGGTTGGTGCCGTTGGAAAGGTATTTCCAAGGCGAACCCGACGGTTGCAGTTTCGGGAAAATCAATGGTCGGATTTCCCGCACTAGTTGTTTGAAATCACGGTTTCAAAACACGAACTGCGCGGCCACGTTTCGTTTTAATTTTATTTATATTTATATATTTATATAAATATAGTTCATTCAACAATTTCAATATCGTTTTCACTTCAAATATTTCACTAACGCCTTTAAATTTTGGAAAATTTCGCCATAACCTCTTTTGTACGGGAGGGGCTGGGAAAATTCCCAAATAGCCACACGGGCGTCTCATGTCAAAAAGAAAAAGAAAAAGCCAAGGGCTAGCCAACAGGCTCATAAAATCATCACCCAAACAAAACAGTAAATGTGTACCTATTTGTCGGGCACAAAATTTTATTCCTCTTCTCTAGCCCCTTCACTGTAACCTGTTCAATAAATATGCATGCACATATATATAGTTCTTATCACTTATCATTTTCTATTCAACTTCATATTCGATTTCTTTTGGTTTAAAAACACCATTCATTCTAATGTTGCATGTATAGGCACAAATCATATCATTAGCTAATTAATGAATATTTCAATTCATATATATTTATTTGAACGAGTGGCTATTTTTAACACTTCACATTTTAACGATTCATGCATATAATAAAAATGTGATTTTTATTGTAAAACAATTCATTTCAAAACACTATTATTTTATATAGTTTATATAGGTGATAAAAATAGGATTTTTCTTATAAAACAATTTCTTTCAAAACGAGATTATTTTACACAGTTCATATAGTCGATAAAAGGTGATTTTTATTATCAACCAATTTATTTTAAAATATGAATACCATTCAACACATGAATTTCAATTTAACGAATGAATATCGATTCAACACATGAAGGTTTTCTATAGTTTCTATATATAGATAGAAATGTGATTTTTATATTTAAAACGCGAATACCATTCAACACATGAATTTCTAATCAACGAATGAATATCAATTCAACACATGAAGGTTTTCTATTCAATGAATAAATATAGTTTAAGCAAATGAAAATAATTCAAACACACGAATATTATTCAAAATTTCGGCAGCATAACGGCAGGGTAGTTAAAACCGGGACCGTCCCTAGTACGGCTCCTCGCTCTACCTTAAAACCTCGCGGTTTTTGACAATGGGGATCATGCATCTAGTTCGCGCGCAGGCGGCATGTATATATTTATTTCATTTTCACAAACTAATCCTATGTGGTTTCAACCAAATATTTTTCAATCACAAACGGGTATTTTTCAACCACAATCAATCAATATCAACCACAAACAATCCCAAACAACCATTCGCTATCAATCAATTTTCACACCAATCACAATCAATAAATATCGTCCATGGTTTGTGGACGAGGGGCGTATATATATATATATATATATATATATATATATATATATTCATATATAGCAATTCACTTTTATTTCAACACATATATAATTTTTACACGCATATATAACTTATACATCGAACGTACAACTTATACAACGCTTATACAAGAGGTGTACAACGCTTATATAACTCATACATCGACTATATAATTTATACATCGTCGTTTTCCATATCGTTTTTAAATTAGAAATCTCACATTGGGTTCCACTCCACCAAAAATAGCAGAAGGCTCAGAAAAATATGCGGTCTCTTCTAAAATGTAGAAGGCGTCCACACGGTCACGATGTTTCCTGTTTCATCGAATTTCGTTAACACAGCAAAAAGATATGATTTTCCAAACATCATACAATTATAAAACGTAATTAATTGAATTTATAGCGTTAAAAAAACGCTACCTTATCTCGTTTGAAATCAACAGCCGACGTTCACCATTATGGTTCGAAACTAGGATTCCTCCTTTCGTCAAAACCAAGAGACAAGGTGCCGATCGGACCTTGCCACGGCGAAGCACTACGAAGGCCGCACCTACCCCTAGGACGACGGCGAACTCGGTTGCAAGGTGGAGGAGTAATCGACGGCAATGCGGCGTGACTTCAGGATGGTGAAACGAGCGAAATACACCTCGATAAATACTGAGATTCGTATGGATTTGAAGAGGATGGAGAGCCCTTCAAAAATCTCCAAAGGTCGATGGGTTTTATGGCTTGTGGAGGGAGAAAATGAGGAGAGAAGGAGGGAAGAGCCACCGCCGTTCACGAGATAGGGGTTACGGGTTTGACCTGGGAAGAAGAAAGAATGTGATTGGTCGGGATTTTTTTTATTTATATATTTTTAAAATTTAAAAAATACCCCTTATCTCATACGAACTCTAATCCAAACCCAACGACTGCCGTCCCCAGTGTTTTACCCCCATTCCGAACACAATGGGATATGTTTCGTAGGCCCATTCGACTGTTTCAGTCAGTTTCCATTCAAATCAAAATATAAAACATTCAATATTTAATTTGAACGTACATTTCAATTTGCCAGGGCCATAAACTGATTCGAAAAATTTCAGAAAAATAAATCTAGCTATGTTTTGAAGATACGGTCCCAACAAAACTAGTTTCGTCGAATTCTGAGACCGTTTGCAAAAAGACCCATTTTTGGTCGATTCAATTTAACTGTAATTGACCAAAACACATTTTCTTTTGGCACGCTCACATATTAGCTTCAAAAATTATGAAATTTGAAACCTAGCAATAACTTCTCATTCCGGATCCAACAAAAGTGGTTTCATCGAATTCCGAGGTCGTATGCAAAATAGCCATTTTCACGGGCTATATAAATTCCATAGCGACCGTTCTGAAAATTCATTCGGCCATAACTTTTGCCTTCCGCTATGAAAATTCGATTTTTCAGATTCGTTAGAAACATATTCACTAACAGATTTAAATATTTTTGGTTTCACTAAAATCCGTTTTGTTTTGCACCCGGTACAGTCCAACAAAGTTTGAATTCAATTTTTGAAACTGCAGCGCCTTTTCAGGCCTTATTTATAATTATAATTAATTATAATCGTTTTCAATTGTCGATTCAAACTCAGTTTTCATCTCTGTTATTGAAAATATTTATTTTAAATATTTAAAATCCATTATTTTCGTCAATTTAAAAAAATTTAATTGGTTCAGATTTTCTGGATCGTTACAATCTCCCCCACTTAAAACTTTTCGTCCCCGAAAAGGAACAAAGTCGAAGGTGGTTTGATAATTCTACAATCACCCAACACAACAACCAATCCAATCGTTTTAACCTTTCAAAAATATATTGATCAACTTCTATACTCTTTTAAAATCATTCAGACTATAGAATTAAAAGTGCACATCCACGAAAAGAAAATAACAATAGAGTAGAGAATTGAATGGTAGTGCAAAGTAGGGTAAATGTACCTTGCACCAGAGTCAATCAGAGATATCCACCCGGCATCTAAGATAAGCTTTCTGAATGCTCTCCTCAGTTTCCCAAGTACAATCTCGCGGATCTCCACTCCATTGCACTTTGACTAAGTGAACCTTCTTGTTCCTCAGCTCTTTGGTTTCTTTGCCGATAATCTTTAGCGGCTCACGTCTCACGGCTAATTCTGGAGTAATTTCAATGTCCTGCTGAGCTGCTTCTTCCACGATCAAGTCTGGATCATGAACGTGCTTTCGAAGTTGAGATATATGAAATACATCATGAACTCCAGGCAACCAGTCAGGCAGTTTGACCCTATAAGCGAGAGTTCCGATCCGTTCCAGAATAGGAAACGGACCAATGAATTTGGGCACCAACTTTCCAGTTTTACCGAACCGGATAACTCCTCTCATCGGCGATACTTTCAAATATACATAGTCGCCAACTTCAAAGGATATATCTCTTCTTCTTCTATCGGCATAGCTCTTTTGTCGGCTTTGAGCGGCGAGTAATCGCTTCTTAATAAAATCGACTTTGTCAGCAGCTTCTCGAATCATATCAGGACCCAACACAAGTCTATTTCCAGGTTCAACCCAACAAGCAGGAGATCGGCACGGTCTACCATACAATGCTTCGAATGGCGACATTGTCAGGCTCGCCTGGTAGCTGTTGTTATATGAGAATTCAGCCAAATGCAGATGGTCTTCCCAGGATCCACCGAAATCTATAACACAAGCCCGCAATAGATCTTCTAAAATACGATTCACCCTCTCAGTCTGACCGTCTGTCTGAGGATGATAAGCGGTGCTTAAGTTCAACTTCGTTCCCAGCTTGACTTGAAATGCTTCCCAGAATTTGCTAGTGAATATTGTATCTCTATCACTGACTATACTGAGCGGCACTCCATGTAGTCTAACTATTTCCCTGAAGTATATATGCGCCATACCCTGAGCAGTTCTGTTTGATCTGACAGGTATGAAATGGACGGTCTTCGTGAAGCGATCTACGATCACCCAAATACTGTCATTTCCTTTTCTGGTTCTGGGCAGACCATCAATGAAATCCATAGAAATATGTTCCCACTTCCAACCAGGAACTTCTAGTAGTTGTAACAATCCAGCCAGTTTCTGTTGGTCACTCTTGACTAGCTGGCAAGTAGGGCATCGACTAACATATAAGGAAATGTCCCTTTTTATCGACTTCCACCAGAAAGTGCGTTTGATGTCATTATACATTTTGCTTACTCCCGGATGGATACTAAGTTTTGACTTGTGGCATTCGTCCAGTACTTCCTTTCGAATCTCAGGAATGTTAGGGACACAGATTCGACCTTTGAGCCTTAGAATTCCATCATTATCAACTTGAAAACTCGAGGGTTCGCCTTGTTGAATTATCTCTCTGATCTTCTGAATGAAGTGATCATCCTCCTGAAGAGCAGATATTTTATCTAGCAATGAAGTCGTGATAATAAAACTGGCGATCATTTCGTTCTTTCGGCTTAACGCATCGGCCACGACATTGGCTTTTCCTGGAGTGTATAGAATTTCAAAATCATATGCTGCAAGAAACTCCAGCCAACGTTGCTGCCTCAGATTCAGGTCTTTCTGAGTGAACAGATACTTTAACGACTGGTGATCTGTAAACAGTTCAAATCTCTCACCCAGAAGATAGTGTCTCCAGATTTTCAAAGCGAACACAATAGCCAATAACTCAAGATCATGAGTTACATAGTTCTTTTCGTGCGGCTTCAGCTGACGGCTAGCATAAGCAATCACTTGGCCCTTTTGCATTAATACTGCGCCGAGGCCTTCTCTAGAAGCATCAGTCCAGACTTTTAGATCTTGGTTGCCATCGATGATGGTTAACACTGGAGTTGTCGTTAATCTTAACTTTAGCTCTTCGAAAGCCTCCTCACTTTTTGGAGTCCATTTGAATTTAGAATGCTTCTTTGTAAGCTTCGTTAAATGACCAGATATCTTCGAAAAGTTTTTAACGAACTTCCGGTAATAGCTAGCCAATCCGAGAAAACTGCGAACTTCAGTGGGGGTATTGGGCTGTTTCCAATTCTGAATGGCTGTGATTTTGCTTGGATCCACAGCTATTCCTTCTTTCGATACTACGTGGCCCAGAAATTTCACTTCATCTTGCCAGAAGATACATTTGGAAAATTTGGCTTTTAGTACATTCCGTCTCAGAATTTCTAGAACCTATTCCAGATGCTTTTTATGTTCGACCTTTGATTTAGAGAAGATTAGAATATCGTCAATAAAAACCAGAACAAATTTATTCGAAACTCCTCTGAACACTCTATTCATCAGATCGACGAAGTAAGCTGGAGCGTTACATAAGCCGAACGGCATTACTAACCACTCGTAGAATAAGTCGGGACCTCTGAATGCTGTCATTGGAACACACTCTTCGGCAATTCGAAGTTGATGGAAGCCTGTAGCTAGGTCCATTCTTGAGAATACTTGTGCTCCATTTAATCGATCCAACAAATCATCAATCCGCGGCAATGGATATTTGTTCTTTATGGTCTGCTTGTTCAAATCACGATAATCCACACATAGACGTAGAGTACCGTCAGATTTCGGGACAAACACCACTGCTGCACCCCAATCAGAGAAACTAAGCCTGATCAGACCCTTCCATACTAGCTGTCGTGTTTGATTGTCTAATTCCTCCTTCTCTTTCAAAGACATCCTTCGAATAGCGTGAACTACCGGCCTTGCATTGGGAATTAAAGCAATTTTGAAATCTATCTCTCTCTGCGGAGATAAGCGAACAACTTCCTCAAACACATCCGCATAATTCTTGACGACAGGAATATCTTTGATGAGGTCGGGAATATTCTCTGTGATTTCAGGGACATTCTCTATTTGGGCTGGAGAAACATTCAAAGCTGCCCAGAAGTCTTTTCTATTAATTCTGACCTTCACATGGTATGGTTATATAACTCCCTGATTTAATCTTAGCTCTAACAACTCTTTCGGCGCATCTAACCTCTGCTTCATATTTGGTTAGCCAATCCAATCCCAGAATAATATCGAATTCATTAAAACTCATGACGACAGAGATAATAGGGAATTTATAGCAAGAAAAAGAGACGGGTACTGCACAAATCCAACTGAGATTGATGGAACCACCAACTGGATTTTGGACAGTCATTGGTTCCTTCAGCTTTTTCAAATTCAAATCCAGTTTCTTAGCTGCATCTTTGGCAATGAAACTTCGAGACGCGCCAGTGTCAAACAGTACTTTGACTGGAATGTTTTTGACAGTTAGCGTGCCTTCTAAAACATCTGGCCTTTCTTGAATAGCTGAGGGCCCAGACGCTTCTGCTACTTCATTTATATGTACTGTTTTGGACTTCTTAAATTGCCTGCAATTCTTTTCAAGATGGCCAATCCGATGACATTGACAACATTTTCTACTCTCTCGAAACTGGTTATCGGGTTTAGACCCCTTCTTTCGTTTCTTCGAGGTTTTACACTTCCTAGTCAGATGCCCCTGTTTATTGCAGTTAGAGCATGTGGCAGTCGTTGCTGGTTCCTTTTCAGATTTAGCCCCTTTTCTCTTGGCACTGGGCTTCTTACTGACATCAGACTTTGTACTGGCCTCTGGACGATCAGTTTCAGACCCTGCTTTGTCACTAGAACATACTTCTTCTTCGTCACGCAACATTCCTTTCTTATGGAGATCTTCATACTGATAAGCCATGTATATCATTTCAGAAAAAGGAAGTTTCACATTCCTCATTACACTATTCTGATATCTCCTTTGAAGGCCATGAATAAATCTCAGATTTTTCCTCTTTGGGTCTTGAATTAGATGAGGAGCAAAGTGAGCAAATTCGTTGAATTTCTTATGATATTCTGGGATGGTCATATCACCTTGTATCAAATAAGAAAATTCATCACATAATCTCTCGGTTGCTTCGGGAGGAGTAAATCTTTCTAGGAAAATCACTTTGAAACTGTCCCAGGTGATATCACCATCTGGATTATCTTTGATGATCATTTCCCACCAGATTAAAGCTTCTTCTTTGAGCGCCCACGATGCTACTAGCCTTTTCTGGTCATCCCTCAGCTGGATACGTTCAAAAATTCTTTCGACAGAACTCATCCAAGCTTGAGTTTGAATTATATATTCATTGCCAGAGAACTGTGCTCCGTTCAGATTTCGATATCTCTTTAATAGAGCCTCTAGATCGGGTTTTGTATTCCTTCTATTTCTGACACTCATTTTTCTAGTACTTCTGCAATTAGCAGATCAAGTGTCAGGTCACAGAAAAGATAATTTAAAATATAGAAACATATACTTCAAGTGTAAATGTGTCTATCGAGGTGTAATTTCATTCTGCTTTACTCATACCAGGATATTGCTGATCCTGTCTGTATAGAGTTACCCGTCCTAGAACACTACTGGTTCTATTTCTGACGAGTTCGTTCAAATGTTATATTCCAGAACTAAGCTTAACCAAAGCTCTGATACCACGTTGAGACGACCCCAAACCCCGTACTGACGGCGGCAAGGGTAATCCTTAAAATATAACACAAAAACAGATAATAGCAGAACAAAATTAAATAAATACACCAGATAATAAACAATAGAATATACTGGGTAAGAGTAATCATCAGAGTTACACAGTATACAGGATCATACTTAGTACAAATACAGTTCAGCTATACATAAATGTCTACAGCGGGAACAAACAAAATATGTACAATAGGAGCTGAACAGCATAAAAAGAGATAAATAATAGAATCCATCTTCAGCTCCAGCTATCGAGAAAGAACTAGCTAAACCTAAATACAAGGTTGCCCGTGTAGAAAAAGGGGCACCCGAGTTTGAGAGTGAAACAAACTACGAGTCAGTCTTGGGACTCGTATGAGAAATCTACTCAACACATATATAATATAGCCAATCACAGGACCACGCCACTTTCGTGGAACGGGTTTACTCAAGTGGATTGCCAGTGCTTTAAAACAAATCTTTCTTTTAAACATCGCTATGCTTTTTATAAAAATGAAGCCGTTATAAGACTCAGTTCCCATCACACAATGCAACGCAAACCGGAGGATAGAGTTTTACCTTATAACGGCCAAAATATGTTTGATACGAATAAAACAAAGGCATTTGATATTATTGCTAGTGTTTATATGTTTTGAAAACAATTTCAAATCATAACTATCAATCATAGACGGCATGGGTACCATATATCATGTCGCCATATATATATATACAATCAAAACCGCACGATTTTGTATTTGGAAATTGGATTTCCGTCATGAACCAAGGCAAAAGATAGTCCTTACCGAATTCGAGACTGCCTAGCCCGAGTCTCAGGATCAGAACGCATCGACCCTTGGATCGTCAGGGCCGGTCCACACAGAGTGGATTAAAATGCCTGAGCACTACGTTTCGCCGCCCTTTGGGGCGTAAGAGAGCCAACAAGTGACTCCATCGGACCCGGATCGTCCGATCTAACCGAGGCGCCTCGCAACAGCAATAACCACATAGGTGAAAAGTATATAAATGTCAGGGCTGGTAGGTCACTAACACCACCCTAGCTAGGAGGAAACGCAGGCCCTCCCTGATGTCCTCTCCCGTTTCTGGTTCATACCGGGGTGTGAGGCTCGCGATTTTACGTTATACACAAAGCTACGCCACACAGGCGGTGCTTTGATCATCACCACAAGACTTTGCTTTTCAACAGAAGCCCTGATCACTGCATCTTAGCATGCCACACAGGCAATTCATGTCGTGCGACTGATGTCCATCGATATACAACCTCTGAGCTCGTGCGTTTCAGAGAAGGGCGTTAAACAAAAGAATAAATTCTCCGCCGCCAAAAAGATGTATATTTAATAGAGATCAATCAACACAGAATAAAATCCCATGTCAGACACACTGTCCATTTACAAGTCCGTTCTGGGTCTGAACGAAACCGGAGGCACTAAATACCTCGCAAACCCTTCGATCACCACGTACGTCTGGACGATCACCACTCATTATCCATATTTCGGGATGCCTCCCAATCAGGACCTCGGTTACCATCCAAACGAGGTGAAGATCTCCAGTCTTCGACCATCGTCTTCATCTTCGAATTTCAATCGTCGGTCAATTATTTGAAATGAGAATTAACTCGGCCTTTTCAAATAATTCACGTATATTTAGAATTTCAAATCAATTTATTTCAATGGTTAAATTATTCGACAACACCAAATTTGTTCTTTAATGTAATTTTCACACCAAACACATTCAATCATCAAATACCACACAAATCGAGCAAATTTAGTTTATTTTCATTCCATATTGTTTATGATACTTTATAATGATTTATCGCTATTTTAATTTATTTTAAAATAGCCAATTTATTCAAAACGACGCTTCGGGCCATAACGCGGCCGTGGCGCTGTTTTTCTTCAGATTTGATTTACACATATCTGAAAATCTAACCGTTGGATCTTCACAAAATTTACATCATTAAAAAGGTCTTTTCAAAACGAATCCAACGGTTCCAGTTTCAGGAAAATCCGATGGTCGGATCTCCCGGTACAATCGTTTGAATTTTCGATTTCAAAATACGAACTGCAGCGTCGTTATTCGATTAAATATATAATTATATTTATATATATATAAATATAATCGCTTCTGGCGCTGTTTTTCTTCAGATTTGAACTAAACATTTCAAACAATCCAACCGTTGGATTTTTACAAGGTTGGTGCCGTTGGAAAGGTATTTCCAAGGCGAACCCGACGGTTGCAGTTTCGGGAAAATCCAATGGTCGGATTTCCCGCACTAGTTGTTTGAAATCACGGTTTCAAAACACGAACTGCGCGGCCACGTTTCGTTTTAATTTTATTTATATTTATATATTTATATAAATATAGTTCATTCAACAATTTCAATATCGTTTTCACTTCAAATATTTCACTAACGCCTTTAAATTTTGGAAAATTTCGCCATAACCTCCTTTGTACGGGAGGGGCTGGGAAAATTCCCAAATAGCCACACGGGCGTCTCATGTCGAAAAAGAAAAAACCAAGCGGCTAGCCAACAGGCTCATAAAATCATCACCCAAACAAAACAATAAATGTGTACCTATTTGTCGGGCACAAAATTTTATTCCTCTTCTCTAGCCCCTTCGCTATAACCTATTCAATAAATATGCATGCACATATATATAGTTCTTATCACTTATCATTTTCTATTCAACTTCATATTCGATTTCTTTTGGTTTAAGAACACCATTCATTCTAATGTTGCATGTATAGGCACAAATCATATCATTAGCTAATTAATGAATATTTCAATTCATATATATTTATTTGAACGAGTGGCTATTTTTAACACTTCACATTTTAACGATTCATGCATATAATAAAAATGTGATTTTTATTGTAAAACAATTCATTTCAAAACACTATTATTTTATATAGTTTATATAGGTGATAAAAATAGGATTTTTCTTATAAAACAATTTCTTTCAAAACGAGATTATTTTACACAGTTCATATAGTCGATAAAAGGTGATTTTTATTATCAACCAATTTATTTCAAAATATGAATACCATTCAGCACATGAATTTCAATTCAACGAATGAATATCGATTCAACACATGAAGGTTTTCTATAGTTTCTATATATAGATAGAAATGTGATTTTTATATTTAAAACGCGAATACCATTCAACACATGAATTTCTAATCAACGAATGAATATCAATTCAACACATGAAGGTTTTCTATTCAATGAATAAATATAGTTTAAGCAAATGAAAATAATTCAAACACACGAATATTATTCAAAATTTCGGCAGCATAACGGCAGGGTAGTTGAAACCGGGACCGTCCCTAGTACGGCTCCTCGCTCTACCTTAAAACCTCGCGGTTTTTGACAATGGGGATCATGCATCTAGTTCGCACGCAGGCGACATGTATATATTTATTTCATTTCCACAAACTAATCCTATGTGGTTTCAACCAAATATTTTTCAACCACAAACGGGTATTTTTCAACCACAATCAATCAATATCAACCACAAACAATCCCAAACAATCATTCGCTATCAATCAATTTTCACACCAATCACAATCAATAAATATCGTCCATGGTTTGTGGACGAGGGGCGTGTATATATATATATATATATATATATATATATATATATATATATATTCATATATAACAATTCACTTTTATTTCAGCACATATATAATATATAACTTATACATCGAACGTACAACTTATACAACGCTTATACAAGAGGTGTACAACGCTTATATAACTCATACATCGACTATATAATTTATACATCGTCGTTTTCCATATCGTTTTTAAATCAGAAATCTCACATTGGGTTCCACTCCACCAAAAATAGCAGAAGGCTCAGAAAAATATGCGGTCTCTTCTAAAATGTAGAAGGCGTCCACACGGTTACGATGTTTTCCGTTTCATCGAATTTCGTTAACACAGCAAAAAGATATGATTTTTCAAACATCATACAATTAAAAAACGTAATTAATTGAATTTATAGCGTTAAAAAAACGCTACCTTATCTCTTTTGAAATCAACAGCCGACGTTCACCATTATGGTTCGAAACTAGGGTTCCTCCTTTCGTCAAAACCAAGAGACAAGGTGCCGATCGGACCTTGCCACGGCGAAGCACTACGAAGGCCGCACCTACCCCTAGGACGACGGCGAACTCGGTTGCAAGGTGGAGGAGTAATCGACGGCAATGTGGCGTGACTTCAGGAGGGTGAAACGAGCGAAATACACCTCGATAAATACTGAGATTCGTATGGATTTGAAGAGGATGGAGAGCCCTTCAAAAATCTCCAAAGGGTCGATGGGTTTTATGGCTTGTGGAGGGAGAAAATGAGGAGAGGAGGGAAGAGCCACCGCCGTTCACAAGATAGGGGTTACGGGTTTGACCTGGGAAGAAGAAAGAATGTGATTGGTCGGGATTTTTTTTTATTCATATATTTTTAAAATTTCAAAAATACCCTTTATCTCATACGTACTCTAATCCAAACCCAACGACTGTCATCCCTAGCGTTTTACCCCCATTCCGAACACAATGGGATATGTTTCGTAGGCTCATTCGACTGTTTCGGTCAGTTTCCATTCAAATCAAAATATAAAACATTCAATATTTAATTTGAACGTACATTTCAATTTGCCAGGGCCACAAACTGATTCGAAAAATTCCAGAAAAATAAATCTAGCTATATTTTGACGATACGGTCCCAACAAAACTAGTTTCGTCGAATTCTGAGACCGTTTGCAAAAAGGCCCATTTTTGGTCGATCCAATTTAACTGTAATTGACCAAAACACATTTTCTTTTGCCACGCTCACTTATTAGCTTCAAAAATTATGAAATTTGAAACCTAGCAATAACTTCTAATCCCAGATCCAACAAAAGTGGTTTCGTCGAATTCCGAGGTCGTATGCAAAATGACCATTTTCACGGGCTATATAAATTCCATAGCGACCGTTCTGAAAATTCATTCGGCCATAACTTTTGCCTTCCGCTATGAAAATTCGATTTTTCAGATTCGTTAGAAACGTATTCACTAACAGATTTAAATATTTTTGGTTTCACTAAAATCCGTTTTGTTTTGCACCCGGTACAGTCCGACAAAGTTTGAATTCAATTTTTGAAACTGCAGCGCCTTTTCAGGCCTTATTTATAATTATAATTAATTATAATCATTTTCAATTGTCGATTCAAACTCATTTTTCATCTCTATTATTGAAAATATTTATTTTAAATGTTTAAAATCCATTATTTTAGCCAATTTAAAAAATTTAAATTGGTTCAGATTTTCTGGGTCGTTACAGGTAACGCCGCTTGGAAATGGGGGTTGCGGGTTTGTGAAAGAGGCGGTGTCCATGAAGAACGCTGAGGAAGTGATAGGCCTCATCCAGTGGAAGAGAAAGCGCTTTCCGGTGGCGTGGAAAGGGAAGGAGGGTCGATTTGAAATTTGGGGAAGATTATTCTCGAAGCAGGAAACGTAATGTGGCTGTTAAATTAATAAGGGGAGGAGGAACACCAGTCCCTTCCTCCCGATAGGAGCCGGGTTTACCCATTTTATAATACGAACGAAGGATCTGGACACTGATAGAAAACAACACGTGAAGAGAATTCTAAATGGTCAAGGATGAGTGTTTTAAATTTTCAAATACGATTTCAAATGTTAGTTTTTCATAAACCAATTCAAATTTAACCAAATTATAGAACAAATTCTTAAGTTAAACAAAATTAAAATTCAAACAAACAAATTTATTAACAATAAATTAAATGGGTGTTAATTTTTAATTTCAAATTCAAGTTCACATAGAATAAGTAAACAAAATTTCAAAATCATAAACATATATCAAATACATTATTTTTTCCAAGACTAAATTAATATACAAGATTCATATTTTTAAGTTGAATTCTTCAAACAATTTCAAATTACTAATGACATAAATATCGCTTATCTGCCAAACTTTAACAAACGTTCACACTGCTTTTAACACTGACCCGTGTGCGAAGCATGGGTTCCAAACTAGTATTTGTCAATAACGTTAAATTTGGCAAAAAGTTTATACTGAGGTTAGAAAAGCATTTTTATTTTAAAAGTAAATACTGCATTCAAGAATGGATCATCGTTCAATTCCCAAATACAAACACCTAATTTCAACGATTAAATCTTAATTTAATTTATTTATTTTAAACGCCAAAATTTTCTAGGTTATTACAACCTCCACCAAAATCCGGGTTATTAAATGCAGTTCGGTGACCGATATTTGAAACCGACTGTAAGGGCCTTAATGAAATTAATAAAAGTATGAATAAATTATGTAAATTCATAGTAAAGGTTTTGAAACGATTTTGGATGAAATATTCCGCATTTGAAAAGACAAAAGATATTTTTACCAGAAGTTGTTTTGTAACTTGAGTAAAAGAACGAAAAGAAATTAAAATAGTTTTGATATAACCAGAATTTTCCAATGAATAAATTGGAATGGATTTGAATGGAAATAATCTTCGGATATGTCGATATTGGATTCCGTGACTATATGAATATCGTTGAGGAATTTGGAAGATATAGATATTGTTATTCCCAATACGATATTTGTTGGTTTCAGAATTCGATATTGAATATAAGACGATATTAACGATATTTATTAGTTTCATATTTTGATATTGAATATAAGCCGATATGATTTCTATTCAAAGCCTTGTATTTAATATTAAATTGGATTTTGGGTTTGTAGTGAATGGTGTCTTTAATAACACTGTTCTTAAACCCAATCGAGAAAGGAATAAATCTTTTTACTAAGATTAATGAAATTTTCCAATTAATATATACAATTGGAATTATATGGAAGTTGATTTTGGGTTCATTGTGAGCAATGTTTTAAAGGACATTTGTTCTTTACCCGGTTAAAGATAGGATTAATTTCCTAAAAGATTGAATAATCATCAAGTAAGGATTTTTGGAAGATTAAAACTAAATGGAGTTTTAATGAATCTTTAATTAGATTGAAAGTTAAATGGTAATTAAACTTGCCAAATTCAAGAAATGATCGAGAATGGAGTATCACCAGTTTTACTCCGTGCGATAGTTAATCTTTTATTAGATTTGAAACATGAAATGATAATTATTTTATCGATAACAAAGTGTGTAACGACCCAAGGAAAAGGTCGACACTCGAGTCTTTGACAACAGTACATAAACCTGTATCGCTTGCCAAAAACCCAGGTATCGAACCCCCAGATTGTCATGAGAAAGAAGTTAGAGGGTGAGAATAGAAAGGAAGAAGTATTAGAATAGAAGAAAGTAGAAGAACACATCAGATTCTCAAAGCGAAACAGATAAAATATAATATCAAATCTCTTTATACAAAAGAACTGTATATATATACCAATCATCAGAGTCAACATACATCAGTCACAGCGGAAAAATATCTATATATAACTAGTGGTGAAGCCTCCTGCTTCTAGCTCCTGAAACTCCAAGCGAAACCTAACCTGGAACATACTCGGTCTGACCCAAGCACATTTGATTTAAAACAAAATACACCGGGTCAGTCTGGAATACTATTAGTGATAATTTCACAGCAATACACATGGATTTAACTTTGAAAATCATTTCTGAAATCAAAGGATAATAGTAAGACCAGTCCACACATAAACATGGACGGTTTTTACCTTACTATAACCCAAACCATTTTTGAAATCAATACTTTGATCTGATATTATCATAATGTCTAAATACAAGTAAATAACAATCTAGAGGAACGCTTGCATCTCACGCTCCCCATATATAGTATACAAACCAAAACCGCGGGCGCTTATTGGATATTGGATTTCCAACTTGACAAGGTATGGGTCCACCTTCCGCACGTGTATCTCTAGAGGCGAATAAACAGGGTTCAACAAGAACATCTTGCAACCCGGCCCACACATGACCGACCACTCATTTCGCTTGAGTGTATCGAATGTATATCACCGACGGTTGGGATCAGCAACCGCCTGCCCGAAAAGGGACAGCATCGAAACATAGATTAAAGAAGCAAATAGAATTTCTCTAGATAGGTGATCATACAACCTAATGGGAGCGACCCACATAGCCATGCTGCCTGCCCCATTTTTTGTCATTTCCCGGTTGATGAGGCTTGAGGCTAGAATTCCTCTTCGTACATCTGGCCACCATTCACTTTGAATGTCACATCATCAGATCCGCCAGATATCACTAATTGACATCCACAAAAATACTCTAGCGGTTAAGCTAAGAGAACCGTCGTCCTCCGCCACCAACTAAGGTACGTTTGAAGAAATCAACGTACGTAATTCCTTTGGAAATACGCTGTCAGACAGTCGTCCATACAAGTCATCCAGGAACAGGATGAACTGAAGGCACCCTCCTACTGCATCTCATATAGGAATCACCCCAAGGATCAGTAGCGAGAAGTCCTTGCAACCCGTGGATTTCAACCATGACAAAACCACAGTTTATCTCTGGGAGCTAACCAAAGATTATTAGCGGTCCTTCCGCTTATGAAGATCCACGGTCTTCAATGCTCCATCTCGACCATCTTCAAATATCTTCACGTATTTGTTGGTCGGAATGGTTTTCGAATATAAATTCGATCCCGGTCTTTCCATACCAACAAGCGTATTTGTCAGGTTTTGATAGTCGGTGTTTTAACTATCAAATAACAAAGGTGTGAATAAACTGAGTTGTTGATTCAGTACTCGGCAATACCTGGCCTTTTACAATATATTTAACAAAATGGTTGATTAACCTTTGAACCTTCCAATATATTGAAACATTATATTTATCCTTATTTAACAAAAATCATTTAAACACTTCCGAGCATATATATAAGTATACAACCCGCTTTCCATTCCCTCTTGAAAGTATCGATATAAATTTTTTAAAACTCTTTTCCCTTTTTCTTATAATCGAATAACTCACGATATCCATATACGTATATACTTAATGGTATAAACTAAATTTCCTCTAGTTAACTCTGACAGATTTTCTTTGATCGATTAACTAATATTCGACTTACTCCATTCACTTGACTCTAGATCGCAGCGCTCACAATGGTTACGCCTGATTCCCTCAGGAAAACATCCGACCGCCGTAGGCTATCTGCAGCCTTGCGAATTACGCTAACTGTCGTACGCAATGGTAACTCTTCCTGAAAACTATGTTTGATTAACTCTACCTCAAATACTGTATTCGATCAACTCTAATTGAATAAACAAATATTCAATAAAATTTGAAATCAATATTCTTATTTCTATATACTCGAGCATCTCATTATATACATACATGTATATACTTAATAGTATAGATCAAATTTCCCCCTTTCTAATTTGATAAATCAAACGTTAAATTATATAATTAAAAATCAAATATTCTTATTAACTTTGAATTAATATTGCAATATCATTTCATATTCCAAATCTCGCATTAGCGTTCAACTCTCGTATGGGATATCACACCAATATCAACATCTTTTACTCGTTTCAAACCAGTACCATTCCTCGATAAAAATGAAGCCGTTCAAGTTGGGGTATTTTATTTACCTCTCAGACCTTGATCGACAACGTTCTTATCTCAGAATAATATCAGTTCGTCACTTAACCATCGATATTCAAATCTCGTTTACCACTTTGATTTCAAATCTAGTTTTACGACATCGTTTTCTTACAATTGAAATCCTCATTCGAAAATCCTCTTACTTAATCCCTTTAATCAAGTAAATATTCTCGAAACCCATCACATTACCCTTAAAGCATTGGTTCCACTTATACCCTTTTTGGGTTTATATTAAAATCCCTCGTTATATAATATATTTCCATAAATTTATCTTGGTTACCAATTCTAACTAAGAACGGTTGATTTTGTCAACCGTATATCCCAGTTAACTATTTCTGAATTTCATTTGTCCCTTTTCCCCCTTTTTACTTGGATTTCATTTCCAAATTTCATTACCCCATGTTAACACAACTTTCTTATGTGTTTCCCTTGCGCCTAAAATCCTTATTTCCATTTCAATGCTTTACTTAATTTAATCCATTAACATTCAAAGTCATGGTTTGGTTTAAAGTCCATTTTAAACCTAGTTTTGATTTATATTCCATCTAAACCCGCTTTACTTAATTTAAAAACATCAAGTAAAATCTTATTTTAAACCTCCACATTCACTTACACAAATCATTTTTCAATCTTGTTGAAAACCTGGTTTTAAAGCCCCTTCAATGATTCTTTATAAACATGATTAAAATATTCATTAAAAAAAATTCTAATTTAATCACTCGTATAAAATAACTGAAACCTTCAATTTAGTTATAATATAATTTAAAACCTTAAACTGCGTCGTTTTTACCGAACGATCAAACGACGGTTAAACTATACATTTTAGGCCATTCACTACCAATTACCAAATCAACACTGTCGGTTGATTTTAAACACAACACAGGTGAATATTTATTCAACCATCCACATAAAGACAAGATTTGGTGTCAATCAAGGTGAACAATTCATATATATGTACAACAAACAAAAATACAGTTAATTTGAGGAATCCGGTCAGATCCCTCCAACCTGTCCTTCTCTGCATCACAGATATCAGTTGATAACAATATACGAATTAAATAATTGGTAGAATATGAATAACTGCAACCATCAAACAATAACAAACAATTTGCATCCATCGCATCCAATCAACCAATTTGAACTGTTAACTGTAAAATATATTTTACTGTGAATGTACCACATCGCGGGATTCCAAAAGGTGTGAGAATTAACTCACCAGAGTTTGTTCTGGTCAATGGTTGACGCTTTTGTCGCTTTTAATTTTGAACGGACGTTCAAAATTAGCTGACTTTTCAACTGTATCAGAACAGAGCCCAGTCAGTGTCATCGCCTAGGTCTCGTCCCTGTGGTCCCAACGGATCCAGTTTCGCCGAAATCCGTTAATGTACGGAAAAGTTATCACTGTTTTAATTTTGAATATATTATACGATTTTTATATCTAACTAATTATGTTAATTAAATAAACATTACCTTACTAAACAGCGCCACATCATCCTAGAATCCTGCTAACCACGCGTTTTCCTCTTGATCAGTTTTCACCCCCGACGCCCCTTTCTTCTGTTTTCTCACGAACAAACATCCACCCCAAAAACCCAACTCCGGTGCCACCTCAGGCCAAATCCGACCATCTTAACCTCACCATAGCCTTCGCCAGTCAGAGCCGTTGCTCCGCCCGAGAGTCCCGACCATCCCATGCCTTCGACGGCCCAGAAAAGCCCACAATCTGATTTCCGGTCATCCCCGTATTCCTATCGCCAGAGACCGCCATCAGGATCCAGACCACCACCATTGTGACTGCCAGATCACCAAGCTCCGATCCCCCCCCAAGCCGCGACCCCCTCAGTCACCCAGTCGGTCGGAAATTCACAAAGACCGCCACCATCAACCAAAACCGAACCCCAAACGTAACTCCACGTTCATCTCATCGATTATCTCTCCTCCGACCATCGTAAACCTCGAGACCACCACCAAAACAAAGGCCTGTCTTCCCTCTTCAAAAGCCCCAAGGTGTCGGCCTCCCAAATCAACCCCCTAGCCCGCAAATCGAAGAAAAACGAAAATGGAATCTGCTGGTTTTAAGCCGACTCCGGCCACCACAGGTATTCGTCCACCTCCAACATTTCACAGCAGGTCCGTGTCGACCAGATCTACAACCTTTCATCAGGTTCCCTTCACCGATTCTCGCCAGAAATGAAGATATAAATTGATCTAGTTTTGAGGACCTTTTTGCAAAATTGGATGAAGGAAAATTGCTTGGGGGCTAGGGTTTTCAAATTGGGGTCTTATATAGAGTAGGAAAAGATAGGAAAAATATATTTTAATTCTGATGACGTGACTGACGATATTTTCGCTCGTACCTATCGCTATTTTAAGCGCGGTTTATTCGTTGCTGCGCTCACATGCGAACCCCGTTCGATGCACGACTGGACGGCATAGTATATTTTGACGATACGGTCCTAACGAAACTTGTTTCATCGAATTCTGTGCCCGTTTGCTCAAACAGCGTTCGTACACATCCAATTTAATCGATTTATTTTGCATTTTATTTTGCCACACTCACAGAATAACCCCGATTGACGCGCCATCAGAAAATCTAGCAATAATTTACTGTTACGGTCCCAACAAAATTTGTTTCGTCGAAAACAGAGATCGTTTGAAAAAAGTCCCTTTTATAACTGGCCAATTTAAAGAAAAGAAACCAATTTTAAAATACCTCAATATAATATTTTAAAATATTGAAATCGGCCATACATGACCAGAATATCGTATATTATCCAGATAAAATATCTCGGGTTGAGTTTGAAGCCAAATCGATATTAAAATAATTATAAACCCCTTTATTTAATATAAATAACGATATAATATATATAGGAATTCTACAGCGACTTTTTTCAAATTTTGATTTGGACATAAAATAAAACCTACACGACGAAAACTGGATTTTTCTCTGCCATTGGAAAGATATCGTCAAGCCGGTCCCGACGTTTTTTGTTTCGAGGAAATCCGACTTATTTTGAACCCGGTACGATCAATTGAAGTTCAAATCGCCAAAACGCGAACTACCGCGCCGCTGCAGCTCGTTATTTAATTAAATTATAAACCATATATATTTAATCGTTGTTAATCAAACGAAACCGTCGATAAAACTTCAATACAGACAATATTTGACCACTTTAAAATGCCCGGTCACCCTAGGTTGCCGACACAACGTTTTCTGACCGGTCTGGAATTAAATTATTATTTTATTATTTAAATAAATGATATATTCAAAATATAATCTTTAAATTTGATTCTTTAAATTCAACCCAATATTTTAAATAATTAAAATAATTAAAATAAACCAAATAAATAGGCGGAAAATACGGGTCGTTACATTCCTTCCCCCTTAAAATAATTTCGTCCTCGAAATTGCTAAGGTAGAAGAAACGCCGTCAACTATTATCTTTTCAAAAGGAATTAATTTTTTAAAATTCGAATTTATTTTCAAGCTGACCCAAATGGTTTTAAAACCAATCTATTTCAAAGGAATTTTCCAAAAATTTCAAAAAAAATTCTAACATCTTAAATTCTGGAAAAATTTCGGCAGAGTCTCCCCTGTACGGAGGCACATCTGCAATATTGCAGGATCAAGAAATATGTAGCCATCGACTCTCATGGTCGGAAAATCCAAAAATTCAAATCCAAAACCCAAAGAAAACCAAAATTTCATATTTGTGTAAGCGTACCTTTTGGCGAGTGTTATTATGCGATAAGCGATATATTATATACGAGTCTGCTTAATTGTTTTGCAACTCTTTATTCAACTGGATTCAATTAACTCCAGAATTCCTCTTGGGTGGATTTCCAAGCTGAATTGGCACTTCTTCCCCTGTTTCTCAACTCAAATGAATTTCATTAGTCCTCAAACAAATTGTTAATCAGGTTCAGAATATCCATACCATCTATATCAACCCATTTTACACGCAGTTCAATTCACACGAGATTATATTTATTTATAATTATTCCAGTTATTTCTTTAATTACACCTTCAAATTTATTTGTCTGGATTGTCTTATTCGAATTATTCATTTTAGATTTGTTTTAACCAATTCCATACATTCTCAGATTTATATTCAAGTAATCAACCATACACCACAAACATATCATACAACCAACATTAACCAATTAGAATGAATGCCCATACTATAATAACTTTTACTTTTATTTATTATAAAATAAATCGGGCAAAAATAATTTCAAAAATAATTTTATATCCAAAATACAAATACGCGCTCTCATATATCTATATGAACTCAATCTAGGGTGTTACTAACCCCATTTATATTGAGTCACACCACAGAGCCAAGGTTAATCATTAAACCAATAGCTCTGATACCACTGTAACGACCCAGGGAAAAGGTCGACACTCGAGTCTTCGACAACAATACATAAACCCGTATCGCTTGCCAAAAACCCAGGTATCGAACCCCCGGATTGTCATGAGAAAGAAGTTAGAGGGTGAGAATAGAAAGGAAGAAGTATTAGAATAGAAGAAAGAAGAACACATCAGAATCTCACAGCGGAACAGATAAAATATAATATCAAATCTCTTTATACAAAAGAACAGTATATACATACCAATCATCAGAGTCAACATACATCAGTCACAGCGGAAAAATATCTATATATAACTAGTGGTGAAGCCTCCTGCTTCTAGCTCCTGAAACTCCAAGCGAAACCTAACCTGGAACATACTCGGTCTGACCCGAGCACATTTGATTTAAAACAAAATACACCGGGTCAGTCTGGAATACTATCAGTGATAATTTTACAACAATACACATGGATTTAACTTTGAAAATCCTTTCTGAAATCAAAGGATAATAGTAAGACCAGTCCACACATAAACACGGACGGTTTTTACTTTACTATAACCCAAAGCATTTTTGAAATCAATACTTTGATCTGATATTATCATAATGTCTAAATACAAGTAAATAACAATCTAGAGGAACGCTTGCATCTCACGCTACCCATATATAGTATACAAACAAAAACCGCGGGCGCTTATTGGATATTGGATTTCCAACTTGACAAGGTATGAGTCCACCTTCCGCACGTGTATCTCTAGAGGCGAATACACAGGGTTCAACAAGAACATCTTGCAACCCGGCCCACACATTACCGACCACTCATTTCGCTTGAGTGTATCGAATGTATATCACCGACGGTTGGGATCAGCAACCACCTGCCCGAAAAGGGACAGCATCGAAACATAGATTAAAGAAGCAAATGGAATTTCTCTAGATAGGTGATCATACACCCTAATGGGAGCGACCCACATAGCCATGTTGCCTGCCCGATTTTTTGTCATTTCGCGGTTGATGAGGCTTGAGGCTAGAATTCCTCTTCGTACATCTGGCCACCATTCTCTTTGAATGCCACATCGTCAGATCCGCCAGATATCACTAATTGACATCCACAAAAATACTCTAGTGGTTAAGCTAAGAGAACCGTCGTCCTCCTCCACCAACTAAGGTACGTTTGAAGAAATCAACGTACGTAATTCCTTTGGAAATACGCTGTCAGACACTCGTCCATACAAGTCATCCAGGAACAGGATGAACCGAAGGCACCCTCCTACTGCATCTCATATAGGAATCACCCCAAGGATCAGTAGCGAGAAGTCCTTGCAACCTGTGGATTTCAACCATGACAAAACCACAGTTTATCTCTGGGAGCTAACCAAAGATTATTAGCGGTCCTTCTGCTTATGAAGATCCACGGTCTTCAATGCTCCATCTCGACCATCTTCAAATATCTTCACGTATTTGTTGGTCGAAATGGTTTTCGAATATAAATTCGATCCCGGTCTTTCCATACCAACAAGCGTATTTGCCAGGTTTTGATAGTCGGTGTTTTAACTATCAAATAACAAAGGTGTGAATAAACTAAGTTGTTGATTCAGTACTCGGCAATACCTGGCCTTTTACAATATATTTAACAAAATGGTTGATTAACATTTGAACCTTCCAATATATTGAAACATTAGATTTATCCTTATTTAACAAAAATCATTTAAACACTTCCGAGCATATATATAAGTATACAACCCGCTTTCCATTCCCTCTTGAAAGTATCGATATTTTTCTTTTAAAACTCTTTTCCCTTTTTCTTATAATCGAATAACTCACGATATCCATATACGTATGTACTTAATGGTATAAACTAAATTTCCTCTGATTAACTCTGACAGATTTTCTTTGATCGATTAACTAATATTCGACTTACTCCATTCACTTGACTCTAGATCGCAGCGCTCACTATGGTTACGCCTGATTCCCTCAGGAAAACATCCGACCACCGTAGGCTATCTGCAGCCCTGCGAATTACGCTAGCTGTCGTACGCAATGGTAACTCTTCTTGAAAACTATGTTTGATTAACTCTACCCCAAATACTGTATTCGATCAACTCTAATTGAATAAACAAATATTTAATAAAATTTGAAATCAATATTCTTATTTCTATATACTCGAGCATCTCATTATATACATACATGTATATACTTAATAGTATAGATCAAATTTCCCCCTTTCTAATTTGATAAATCAAACGTTAAATTATATAATTAAAAATCAAATATTCTTATTAACTTTGAATTAATATTGCAATATCATTCCATATTCCAAATCTCGCATTAGCGTTCAACTCTCGTATGGGATATCACACCAATATCAACATCTTTTACTCGTTTCAAACCAATACCATTCCTCGATAAAAATGAAGTCGTTCAAGTTGGGGTATTTTATTTACCTCTCAGACCTTGATCGACAACGTTCTTATCTCAGAATAATATCAGTTCGTCACCTAACCATCGATATTCAAATCTCGTTTACCACTTTGATTTCAAATCTAGTTTTACAACATCGTTTTCTTACAATTGAAATCCTCATTCGAAAATCCTCTTACTTAATCCCTTTAATCAAGTAAATATTCTCGAAACCCATCATATTACCCTTAAAGCATTGGTTCCACTTATACCCTTTTTGGGTTTATATTAAAATCCCTCGTTATATAATATATTTCCATAAATTTATCTTGGTTACCAATTCTAACTAAGAACGGTTGATTTTGTCAACCGTATATCCCAGTTAACTATTTCTGAATTTCATTTGTCCCTTTTCCCCCTTTTTACTTGGATTTCATTTCCAAATTTCATTACCCCATGTTAACACAACTTTCTTATGTGTTTCCCTTGCGCCTAAAATCCTTATTTCCATTTCAATGCTTTACTTAATTTAATCCATTAACATTCAAAGTCATGGTTTGGTTTAAAGTCCATTTTAAACCTAGTTTTGATTTATATTCCATCTAAACCCGCTTTACTTAATTTAAAAACATCAAGTAAAATCTTATTTTAAAGCTCCACATTCACTTACACAAATCATTTTTCAATCTTGTTGAAAACCTGGTTTTAAAACCCCTTCAATGATTCTTTATAAACATGATTAAAATATTCATTAAAAATATTCTAATTTAATCACTCGTATAAAATAACTGAAATCTTCAATTTAGTTATAAAATAATTTAAAACCTTAAACTGCATCGTTTTTACCGAACGGTTGAACGACGGTTAAACTATACATTTTAAGCCATTCACTGCCAATTACCAAATCAACACTGTCGGTTGATTTTAAACACAACACAGGTGAATATTTATTCAACCATCCACATACAGACAAGATTTGGTGTCAGTCAAGGTGAACAATTCACATATATGCACAACAAACAAAAATACAGTTAATTTGAGGAATCCGGTTAGATCCCTCCAACCTGTCCTTCTCTGCATCACAGATATCAGTTGATAACAATATACGAATTAAATAATTGGCAGAATATGAATAACTGCAACCATCAAACAATAACAAACAATTTGCATCCATCGCATCCAATCAACCAATTTGAACTGTTAACTGTAAAATATATTTTACTGTGAATGTACCACATCGCGGGATTCCAAAAGGTGTGAGAATTAACTCACCAGAGTTTGTTCTGGTCAACGGTTGACGCTTTTGTCGCTTTTAATTTTGATCGGACGTTCAAAATTAGCTGATTTTTCAACTGTATCAGATCAGAGCCCAGTCAGTGTCATCGCCTAGGTCTCGTCCCTGTGGTCCCAACGGATCCAGTTTCGCCGAAATCCGTTAATGTACGGAAAAGTTATCACTGTTTTAATTTTGAATATATTATTCGATTTTTATAACTAACTAATTATGTTAATTAAATAATTAAATAAACATTACCTTACTAAACAGCGCCACGTCATCCTAGAATCCTGCTAACCACGCGTTTTCCTCTTGATCAGTTTTCACCCTCGACGCCCCTTTCTTCTGTTTTCTCACGAACAAACATCCACCCCCAAAAACCCAACTCCGATGCCACCTCAGGCCAAATCCGACCATCTTGACCTCACCACAGCCTTCGCCAGTCAGAGCCGCTGCTCCGCCCGAGAGTCCCGACCATCCCATGCCTCCGACGGCCCAGAAAAGCCCACAATCTGATTTCTGTTCATCACCGTATTCCTATCGCCAGAGACCGCCATCAGGAGCCAGACCACCACCATTGTGACCGCCAGACCACCCAGCTCCGAACCCCCCCAGGCTGCGACCCCCTCAGTCACCCAGTCAGTCGGAAATTCACAAAGACCGCCACCATCAACCAAAACCGAACCCAAAAAGTAACTCCACGTTCATCTCATCGATTCTCTCTCCTCCGACCATCGTAAACCTCGAGACCACCACCAAAACAAAGGTCTGTCTTCCCTCAACAAAAGCCCCAAGGTGTCGGCCTCCTAAATCAACCCCTAGCCCGTAAATCGAAGAAAAACGAAAATGGAATCTGCTGGTTTTAAGCCGATTGCGGCCACCACAGGTGTTCGTCCACCTCCAACTTTTCACAGCAGGTCCGTGTCGACCAGATCTACAACCTTTCATCAGGTTCCCTTCACCGATTCTCGCCAGAAATGAAGATATAAATTGATTTAGTTTTGAGGACCTTTTTGCAAAATTGGATGAAGGAAAATTGTTTGGGGGCTAGGGTTTTCCGATTGGGGTCTTATATAGAGTAGGAAAAGATACGAAAAATATATTTTGATTCTGATGACGTGATTGACGATATTTTCGCTCGTACCTATCGCTATTTTAAACGCGGTTTATTCGTTGCTACGCTCACATGCGAACCCCGTTTGACACGCGACTGGACGGCATAGTATATTTTGACGATACGGTCCTAACAAAACTTGTTTCGTCGAATTCTGTGCCCGTTTGCTCAAACAGCGTTTGTACACATCCAATTTAATCGATTTATTTTGCATTTTATTTTGCCACACTCACAGAATAACCCCGATTGACGCGCCGTCAGAAAATCTAGCAATAATTTACTGTTACGGTCCCAACAAAATGTGTTTCGTCGAAAACAGAGGTCCTGTGAAGAAAGTCCCTTTTATAACTGGCCAATTTAAAGAAAAGAAACCAATTTTTAAATACCTCAATATAATATTTTAAAATATTGAAATCGGCCATACATGACCAGAATATCGTATATTATCCAGATAAAATATCTCGGGTTGAGTTTGAAGCCAAATCGATATTAAAATAATTAAAAAAACCCCTTTATTTAATATAAATAACGATATAATATATAAAGGAATTCTACAGCGACTTTTTTCAAAATTTGATTTGGACATAAAATAAAATCTACACGACGAAAACTGGATTTTTCTCTGCCATTGGAAAGATATCGTCAAGCCGGTCCCGACGTTTCTTGTTTCGAGGAAATCCGACTTATTTTGAACCCGGTACGATCAATTGAAGTTCAAATCGCCAAAACGCGAACTGTCGCGCCGTTGCAGCTCGTTATTTAATTAAATTATAAACCATATATATTTAATCATTGTTAATCAAATGAAACCGTCGATATAACTTCAATACAGACAATATTTGACCACTTTAAAATGCCCGGTCACCCTAGGTTGCCGACACAACGTTTTCTGACCGGTGTGGAATTAAATTATTATTTTATTATTTAAATAAATAATATATTCAAAATATAATCGTTTAATTTGATTATTAAATTCAACCCAATATTTTAAATAATTAAAATAATTAAAATAAACCAAATAAATAGGCGGAAAATACGGGTCGTTACAAAGTGGGTATCAGATATAGAGTACTACCAGTTTTGCTCCATGGGATGAATAGATTGGGATTAGAAACAATAAAATAATAAATAATTACTTCGATAAGGCTCGATAATCCCGAATAATTTTATAAACATTAATTTGGTTTAGAATTGTTAATGGATAATATAAATTCTTTTGCAATGGTTTTTACAGGTAGATTAAACAATAAGTTTAAAAGAATTTTTCTTTGATAAAATTAATGGAACCTTTCCCCAAAGATATGAATATTTGAATAAAAGAATATTCAGGATTGGAATGAAGCGTATGATGTGTTTATATATCAGTTGATTATAAGATGCGCAAGTTATTCAGAAAGACCGGGTTTAACCCATTCTGAATAACTATTACGACGATTAAAAGTCGAAGATATTGAAGATGGTGTAAGACCGACAATCTTCACATCGAGTGGATTTCTACTGATGCCTTTGATTGGAGTTGCTGCCTTGAAAGGGTTACAGTGGTAGTCATCCGATCGTACTTGTTGATTGTTCGGATATGCGAGGGCCTCTCTCCTGTATTGGACATATGGGACGAGGAATAAGGTGCCTCCGGTTTTGTTCAAATCCAGAACAGACTTGTATTTTGTGCTATATTCGTTGATATCTGCTAAATATATATTTGTTTGGTGGCGGAGAATTTATTCTCTTGCTTAACACCCTTCTCTGAGACGTACGAGCTTAGAGGTTATATATTGGCAGAAATCAATGGTATGGTATGGATTGACAATGTGGCATGCTATGATGCAATGATCAAGACTTTTGTTGAAAAGCATAGTCTTATGGATGATGATCAAAGAACGGCTTTAATTAGCATAGCTTTGTGTATAGCGTTAATTTGCGAGCCACACACACGGTATGAGTCAAAAATGGGATAGTGACTGCAGGGAGTGCATGACGTTTCTTTCTAGCTAGAAGTTGTGTCATGGTATGGAGCCCAGACATTTTTACTTATGTGGATGATGGAATGAGGCACCTTGGATATTGAGTCTCTAATGGCTCAGAGATAAGTCTGATAGGACTGGGAAATCTGTGTTCAGGAATAACCAATCCACTAAAGTAAGTGTGGACCGACCCTGAAGATCCAAGGGTTGCCCTAAGTGTGTAATCCTGAGGCATTCGCTAGAGTATCTTAAAATCAGTGAGGATGACCCTTGCCTCGACTCATAGATGGAACCCAATTTCCAATACGACACTTTTCGGATTTAATTGTAAACCCATGTATGGCGGCATAATATATGGTACCTATGTCATCCATGATTGATACATTTGTATTTGAAGTTGTTTTATACACTATGCACTTATAGTATATCAAAATGATTTGTTTTAAAGCGTATCAAGCATGTTTGGCTATTATAAGGTAAAACTCTATCCTCCGGCTTGCGTTGCATTGTGTCATGGGACCTGAGTCTTATAATAGCTTCATTTTTTCCAAAAGCATTGCGTTGTTTATAAATTGTTTTGTTTCAAGCTTTGGTATTCACATGGAGTTAACCCGTTCCGTGACATACGGCGTGGTCCCGTGAATTACCTAATTTTAAATTAAAGTTTAATAACTGTTTTAAGTTCTCACACCAGTCCCATGACTGACTTGGAGTTTATTGTTTCTACCTGAATTCTAGGTGCCCATATTTTCAAACGAGCAGCTAGTAGTTTTGGTTTTGCATATTTCTATTTAACAGGATTCTGGTTTACAGCTGGACCTATATTCAGAAAGCTTTGTATTCGTGTATTTCTTTCAGTTGTGGTAGTTGATGTATTTCCGTTATGCATTGTGTTTATACATTTTTATTTCCGCTGCTATGTAAATGTAATTTAAATCTCTAATATTTTTCTGCTGTAAATTATTTATTTGTACTCTGATATCTTGTACTCTAATGTAAATTGTTGTAATAACAATGAAATGTTCTCATGTTTGTGTTCTGATGCGTCGTGTTCTCAAAACAATCTGGGCTCCTCCGTCTTCTCGGGGACCAGGAGATTTCAGATCGTCACAACTTCTAAGACATTTGGTTCGGAATTATTGACATACATGTTAGAACACGAACCTCAAATATACAAGGAAGCAGTGTCATCTTCTAAATCTTCATTTTGGAAAGAAGCAATCCATAGTGATATTGACTCAATTCTAAGTAATAAAACTTGGGAAATTGTTAATATTCTACATGTAATAAAACCAATTGACTGCAAATGGATTTTCAAGAACAAAATGAAACCAGATTGATCTATCGATAAGTATAAAGCCATATTAGTAGCCAATGACGTACACAACGTGGGCCTAGTGGGGTCGGCCGACCCCACTGAATTTTTAAGAACTAAAAAAATAAATAGAAAAGAGGACATAAACCGAAAGTAACACGCATTTTAAGAGGTTTTCACTTTCCAGAGACTAAATTTAGTCTTCTCCTTTCTCTATTCTCTAATTTTCTGCAAATCAATCTATTCCCAATTTTATCAAACATTTCCCCAATTAGAAAATCAAACTTTCAAGTGGATTGCAATTGATTTGTTTTTCTGGTCACTACACCATATATGCTCATTAGACTGTGTTTTTAGTCGTATCTTAGTATCTAGAGCTCTTGGGCACGGTATATAGCCTTATCAAAAATGGCGTGTTAAATTATTAGATATGGCTACTAACCGTATCGCATTATTTTAAAATACGGCTATAAGCCGTATCTAAAATCTAATCAAACACGATCATTGACCGTGTCTAATTAGATGTGTGTGTGCATATATATATATATATATATATATATACACACATGTATATATATATCATATATGTGTATATAATATAAAACCAGAAACTGTAGCACATATCTTTCATATCCCAGAGCATACATACCACAAAGTATACACAGGAATAACACAATTTATACATATATATACTCAAAGCATTACAAGGTTTGTCATAGCACGATGTGCATACAAACATAAACATTAAAAGGAAACTGTATTATATTTTTATCACATTACGAAGTAACAAAAATGAGGTAAAAAGATAATAGCCTGATAAACAGTCCAGTCAAGGCCGGGAAGATTGAGTGATAGCCGACCTGGAGTTCAAGTTTCATTTGGCAGCAAAACTGAATCGTGATATATAGCCTACAGCCTGAGTTCCAGCAAAGCACCATAATCTCCAACAGGACTACTTATAAAATACAAGAAACGAGTTACAAATACTTCACACTTGGATAGTAGATCGACATTGTAACATTTGGTGGCCGAGATGAAAACATGAATACAGAGCTAAGTGTATGTTAATACATATATAACAGTGAAGGATTAGAATGCGCCATTGAATGTTAATTCTGGTAGAAAAAGTGATAAGAACAATGGTTCTAACAGTGAAGGATTAGATGATAATTTCAATATTTTGGGCTTGTGTAATTTCACTGGACACCAATAATAGTGAAGGGCATATCGTGACGATCAGTATGTTTGTGTAATTTAACGGTACGTAGTCGATCAGTGTGTTTATGTACAAATACTTCACTGGAAACCAATAACAACCTAGTCAAATCGACTAGTTGATTAGTCGACTAATTTCTACCCATGCGGCCTAAATTCATACAAAAACCTAGTTCATGGTAATTAAAAATGCAAACCCAAAAGAAGAATCACCTGAAGTGTTGTAGTCCTTATGCAATACCGGTAGTTCGTACCCTAGCTTACATAACATCCTCCTACACACACAACAAGGAACAAATAAACGAAAATAATATTCAAGATGCATGTGCACACAAGTACATGTCCATTCAATTCTTATGTAAGATACTATGTAGAGATAAGTGTAAAATAATATATACCTGTTCCGACGTCTAAAGATATTGAATCATCATCTTCGGATGACACACATACTTGACTTTCTACTTAAGAATTTACTGGGCGATCCACCAAGTGGATGCATTTTAGCTCACGCGCAGGGTGAGTAATCCATGTAATTAGTTTTATCCAAATGTCGAATGCCGCTTCACTTAACTTTGGAAAAAGCTGCTTTCACTTGCAACTTTCAATTTCTTTGAAGTAGACTGTATAGTGCAAGATAATTTACACTACATTCTCTGCTACAAAGTAGGGGAAAATTGCTAGTGAAAGCAGCTTTTTACTAAGGTTAAGTGCAGCAGCATCCGACATTTGGATAAAGCTAATAAGCATGGATACCCGACCCTACGCGTGAGCTAAAATGCATCCACCTGGTGGATCACCCGTTAAAATATTAACTAGAAAGTCGAGTAATGATCCATCCTCCTAGGTTTCAGCAAACCTGTTATTATATTTTAAGTAAACTTGTTATTTCTCAAAATAGAGTAAACTTGTTATAAGACAGCCCAAATTAAATTTCAAGCATAAGGCAAACAAACAGTCAAATGGCGATGAAATCATGGTTAAATATTGAACTATAGAATTATCCATTTGCTCAGTTTGAGAAATGGACAACTTTTAGTTGTTAAATAGTTAAACTATAAATCAGTGACAACTTGTATATGGATGTGGTTACTACATTTTAGTTGTAATCGGCTTGACTAACTCATTGTTATTTCTTTGTTTCATACTTTCATGGATATATATACTGCAATCTAAAATTATACCGCAATCAAATTTGATTTCTCTGATTCCAGGGTATAACAACCAGCTGACACACTAGTACATACCAATTCAATTGAAATAGCTAACACACTAACATAAAGTAGCAATCGGCTTACACATAAAGACTTCAACTTGTTCCCTAATCTCTAGAATCAGGCATGCACAACACGATTTAATTGAAACAGCTAACAAACTAACACAAAGTAAGGGTCAGCTAACACACAAATACTTCAACTTGTTCCCTAATCCCCACTATCAAGCATATAAAACACAATTCAACTGAAATGCATACCTGCGGTCAACGGAGGGCTAGGGACTAAGGGTTGCTGCATCGAAGGAGAGGGTTGTTCGTCTCTATCGGTAGGGGAGATTCCAGAGAAAAGAAAAGGCACGATTTGGTGACCGAAAACCCTAATTTGGGTTTTCGGTCACCATTAAAGTGAAACAGAGGGAAAATGGAGTGGCCAAAAATTTAATTCGGAGAACCTAATGGGGTGCACAATATGATACGCATTCGATTTGGCCAAAAGCCATATCAAATTAACTGATCCAGAACTTTGTTGATGGATGGTTAGATTTAGGGTGTCTAGAGTGGTGCGGATCACAAAATGTAATTTGATACGGATCTGAGCAGTATCAAATATGATACGGCTATAAACCGTATTTTACGTCCGCATCCTAGTGTGCCAAATTGGCTGTTATGGTGTAGTGGGTTTCTTGTATTCTCTCACAAGTCACAAGATATGCTTATTTCCTGGTATTTGTTCTGATTTGCTCAGACTTTCAAGTGGGTTACATTTTTCATCAAATAGTTAAACATAAAAACGGTATACTAGCGCTGGGAGCTTCTGAAGTTAGGCTTAGGTATCTATGTAATTTAGATGCTAGTGTTATTGTACAGTATGTTCACTTAACCTACAGGCCAGACTTCGTATTGTTCACTTAAACTACATGCCAGACTTCATTTTGTTATTGTACGGTATGTTTTGTATCACTATTTTCCGCCATTTATTTAAAATGAATGTTGTTGGAAACATTAACCATGCCTCGTATCATCTCCAGTAAAGTCTTTTTACTTTTATTTATTTATTTTTCTTGCTAAACCACTGGTTTTCTAGCAATTTCTTATAGAACAGATCCAGTTGTAGTATGCGGGAAAAAAAATCCAAACTTGCATCTGCGTTAATATATATAAGATGATATTTTATTTTATTTATAGGAATAGTCTAGACATGTGTAATAACTTGTTGAGCTATTTCAACAAATTGAACAAAAAGAGTTCTATTTCTAATTCTAATGATGCTCCTCATCCATCATGTTATGAATGATAGTTTGGTGTCATATATGGAGAGATACATAGCAAATACCATTGGAGTTGAAGAAATCATTCAACATTTCCAAAATATGAAGTCTCGAAGAGTTTTCTTGTGAAGAATCGTTTTCTAGGGATGATATTTTAAGAAGAAATAGCATATGATATATTTTGTATTTTATAAGCTATATTTTATGATGATAATTTGTATGTTATTAATCAAATGGTAATATAAATGTGTTGGAGATTTAAATTCATCTGGTTTTAATATAAAATATGATACGTCAAATTAAAAAAAAAAAAAAATCCTCCCCCGTTGTATAGAATTTCTGCGTATGTCCCTGTTAGTAGCCAAAGGATATCGTCAAAAAGAAGGAGTAGACTTCTTTGTTACATATTCGCCGATAACGTAAATAACCTCTATAAGAATGTTGATAGCAATCACATTCATCTATAATTTAGAAATTCATCAAGTGGATGTAAAAATATCATTCTTAAATAGAGATCTCGATGAGGAGATCTACATGGACTATCCTAAAGGTTTCATTTCCAAAGGAAAAGAAAAAAAGGTATGTAAATTAGTAAAATCGTTATATGGACTAAAACAAGCTCCAAAACAATGGTACGCAAAATTTGATAGTGTCATGATGAAAAATGGTTTTCATATAAATGAATGTAATAAATGTGTTTATTATAAACAAGTTATCAAAGACTTAGGTGTTGCAGACGTTATTTTGGGAATCAAAATGATAAGAACACCTAATTGAATTGAATTATCTTTGTCACACTATGTAGATAAAGTGATTGACAAATTTAATTTTTTTGGAATTAAAGGAGTACAAACACCTTTTAGTCCATCAGAAGTATTGCATAAAAACACTAAGGAGAGTGTAGTGCAACTGGAATATTCTCGTGTAATAGGATGTCTAATGTATCTTATGAATTTCACAAAACCAGAGATATCTTATGCAGTAAGTCGATTGAGCAGATATACAAGCAATCCAGGAGAAGTACACTGGAAAGCACTAATGAGAGTGCTTGGATATTTGAAAAATACCACAAAGTATTCCTTAGGAAATATCCTGATGTCTTAGAAGGATATCGTGATGCAAACTGGATTGCTGATTCAGATGAATCAAAATCAACTAGTGGCATGTATTTAACCTAGTGGGGGCAGCAGTGTCATGGAAATCTACTAAAAAAACATTCATAACTCGATCCACCATGGAATCAGAGTATCGCTTTAGATAAATCAGGCGAAGAAGCAGAATGGCTTTGTCACTTTTTAGAAGATATTCCGTTCTGACCAAAACTTGTATCGAACATGTGTATACACTGCGATAACCAAATAGTGCCAAGTAGAGCACAAAATTTTGTGTATAATGGAAAGTCACGGCATATTCGTAGATGACGTAACACAGTTAGGTAGTTACTCTCAAATAGAACTATTTCCATAGATTATGTGAGGACAAATGGAACAAAGTATGTTTCATTCAGCACTAATAATGGCAACAATTATAGAGAATAAAAGCCTTGAATATTCTCATATCCACTTGTAGACAAAGTATTAACCTAGTAGATCCGCTTACTAAAGGTTTATCAAGGGAGAAATTTAACTGTGCATCAAGGGGAATGAGTTTAAAAGCCTAAACCAACAAGAGTTATCTTATACGGCTATCCTAGTAACTGGAGATCCCACAGACTGGATCAATAGGTAAATCAGTTATGAATAACTTAAAACGTAATGCATTTCTTTGGACATAGCCCTAAGCCATTCCTATGGTGCACAATATAAATGCACGCCTATAGAAGTATAAAAAGGTTAAAACTACATTTTTTTTAATGATGACCATATCTTGAAAATAACAAGTGGGGTATATGTAGGATACTCTTAATGGTTGCGATCACCTATGTTAGTGTGAGCTGGGTCGGATATTTGAGAATTTTAAAGGCATAAATTCTATATAATTAACACTCGCAGAACCAAGTAGTATTCAAGACCAAAATAGATACAACCAAGAGATTGGATGAGAAAGGAATCAATGCTTCGTAAAGCTTATTATCAGGATATACAATAAAGGCCGACGGTTCAAGATGAAACAATTAACCGACTAACCAAGTAGATCTGATAAGTTTTAACTCGTGAAAGTTCAAAGTGAAATATCTATTTATCCACGATAAAGAATTATTCCATGTACTCTAGGATATTTCGCTTTGTGTGTGGGGGGGGGGGGGAATATATTATCATTCATGTGGGGGATTGCTGCAATTCTCAGTGTTGAATGAAACATACTTTGTTTCATCGTCTCACATTGCAAAAACCAAAAATTGTTTCAAAGGATATAAGCTACTTCCTCAAGAGGAGATTAGGGTCTTGGGGCACCAAAATGTTTGATTCGTTGTGAGGAGGGAAGTCATGCTTCACCACCACCACACACGCACACGCCGCCGACGTCCGGCCGAACCAGGCTCGGGTTCTTGTATGGGTCTAGTATGACCTTAATTTTTACTTGAAAAAACCAAACTATTCTTTTAAATAGCTGCAAGCACGAATGGACGTGACTATTGACAACAAACAGGTGCGACCTGTGGCAGAAGAGCGGACGCATCTGAAGTGGGCGGCTTCTAGTCGTGAACGGACGTGGCCCATTTTGGTGAGCAGGTGTTAAGCGAACAGGCGCGTTCCGCCTGTACACAGTAGCAGTTTTTAGCGAGCGAACAGATGCTTTTTTGCGAACAGTAGTAACAAACAGATGTGATCCATTAATTCAGAAGAGGAAGCTGTGTTTTAACTAGAAACGGACGCATCCATCTAAAAGAAAACAGGCGCGACTATACGAAGGGGTATAGACGACATTTCGAAGAGGTATGGAAGAAACTATAAATAAGGAGGAAAACTGATCACTTTCCTTACTAATTCTCACTAGTACAGAACTTGTCTTTTGTTTCTCCTCATTTGCGTCTTTGCCATTTAAAATGGACGCAAGAAGCATGTGGCAGAGGAAAACAAAATAAAGCCGCACGATGGAGGGAACAGAAAATACTTTCGTTTACTCTTCTAAAAGTATCAGGAAAAATTTAAACCCTAAATTCATGAATCCCTCATTCGCCTTCACTTCCAAAACATTACGAGTGTTTATATTCACTTTTAAATCCATTTCCTGAAGTTTAATGACGCCTTTTTCCTCTCATCTAGCTTGCTGAAGCTCCAATTTCTCAGTCGGTTCCCTCTTTCTTATTCCCCCGATAACCCAATTTCAGTTGCTTTTAGGTGTTATTTATTTATTTCTGCATTTTTTATCTGGTTTTATCATTGATTGATTTTGATTTAGGTTTTATTTTGGAATCTGCATTGAAGCAGGTCTTTTTAGTGAGTACTTTTGTCTAAATTTTTTATACATATTCCGATGAATTGGAGGAATTCTCAAAACAATTATAGTCTGCATCTGAGTACGTTTTAGTTGAGTATCATATTTCTTGATACACAATAAAAACTTTATGATGTCTATTTCTTCCAGCTTGCTTCTGTTTTGTATGTTTTTCTGTTCTTATTAGAACGTCTCCATCTTTACCCAATAATGCTTAGGAAAATAATTCTGTAATAGAAAAATAAATATAAAATAAAATTGTAATCTACATGTTAATATGTTTTAGTTGAGCATTACATGCATGTTTCCGCTACTGATACTTTATGTACGTATATATATGCTTTAGTTTAACATTATATACATATATATACGCACACACATACGTTTGTTCAAGCAAGAAATTGTCTTAGGATATGAGTTGCCTATGTATATATGTACACACACACACACACTTACATACACATGTATGTATAAATACACATATATACACACATAGGTTATTAGGTATAAGTAGAAAATGCTGATTTGAGAACGCGTTCTTTGCGATGCTAGGGTGAATAGCTAACGGGCACCTAAAGAGCATCAGACAGGGGAAGAACTTGGCTATTGTTATGAAAAAGGGTACCACTTATCAAAATAAATGGGAAGTGACTACAACAGTTCTTCCTTGAGAGGCAAAAGCCTTCAATACTCCACTGATCAAACAAGACATAAAAAGCAAAGAAATTAACGATGCTACAAATGGGAAATTTATTGCTGCAAAGTGTGGGGTACTACATGTCTGGAGAAAAAAGTGATGGCTTCTTCGATGTTAAGTTTCAATATTGTTAATATTAAATTTGAGGGTGCTGAAATAACTATATGAGGTGATTAGGGTATATGTAAATTATTAACAAGGACCACTTGGTTAATGCTAAATGGATATGGTTTGTTGTTTACACCAAAGGTTTATGGCTTATTTAATAATCACAGTTACATAATCTGATATGTTGTAACATATAAGACGTTATCACACAGATTACAATTTTAATAGCTTAGATTGTATAATTATATTAAAAATTATTATAAATGCATTGTACACTACAAGAAAAATACCCTATTGCAACTAGTTATTTGCAACAGGCGACAAATGACAGTTGCAGTAAATGATATTTAGTAACATACCTGTTATAGTAGTTGCAATTGATGAGATTTTGCAACAGGCCTATTCTTCCTATTGCGAAAAGCATATTTTTAGCAACTACGCTTCCCTTCCTGTTGCAAAAACATACTTTTAGCAACTGTGCTTTCATAACAGTTGCAACAAACATATTATTTGCAACTGCGCTTCCAAGTCAGTTGCGAATAAATATCTTTAGCAACTGTTTTCGCCACTTGCAATAACTGTATTTTTTTTACACCTGGTAAAGCTAGTTGCGAAAAACATACTATTAAAAATTAATATCAACTTTTATTGATTAACTTTTACTAATTAATTTTAAATTGTTAATTACTATTAAATGATATTTAATAATTTATTATAGTTAAGTATTAATAGTTAATAAATTATACTTAATGAATATTTATTAATTACCTTAAATACTCAACAGAATTATGCTAAATAATTTAATTAATTACCTTAAATACTTATCTTCCTTTCCGCATCATTGCGAAAAACATATCTTTAACAACTGCACTTCTGTATCAGCTGCGAAAAATGTTTCTTTAGCAACAACACTTTTTTGCCACTTGCGATAAGTGTGTTTTTTACAAGCAACATTCCTTGCTAGTTGCAATAAACATTTTTAACAACATATCAAAAAATCAATTAATAATACATACATAATAAATAATATTTAATCATTAACATTCAGTTATAATTAAGCAGTAATAAGCAACTATTTGTAATTAACCATTAACAAATAAGTAGTAGTTAACTAATTATTAATAGTAAATTTTGAATAATTATTGTTAAATAAATAATAATGAAAATTACTATTAAATAATTTAATAATCTTTAATTACTATTAAATAATTAGTATTAAATAACTAATCATTAATTTTAAATAACTACTATTGAATAATTAAGAAATAATATTTAAAAATTAGTAGTCAATATTAAATAATTAATAATTTATAAAATAGTATTTAGTTTAAAAAAATAGTATTTAATATTTATTAAAAATGGACGAAAATTCTTAGCCGATGATACTAATATCTATTAATTAATAATTATTATAAACAAATGTTTAAATATGGACTTGTAAGTTTATACATGCTAAAACGTCCAAAGAATTACTCTGGATAATTCCTTTTAACCTTCGTAATACGTTTCGTTTTGATTGCCAAATCCAAAACTTTTGGCTCCATATTCAAAATTTTGGCGTTCTCCCCGAAAATTTTGGCTTATATTATTTTACAGCGAGACCGCATCAACATTCAAAAGCCCCAAATTAAAAAAATCCATCACCTCGAAGCTTTCTCGCGTCTCGCCCAACACGATTTTGGCTTGAAACCCTAATTTCCTAATCACTCAAATCAGAAATCGTGATGGCGAGCAGAGGAAAGGCGACTGGATTTGAGGCGGCAAAGAAGGCGGCTTCCAGAAATTACAAGGTTGTCTCTCAGTTGACCTTCTGATTGTAACAGGTCAGATGATTCCATAAGTAGAAGACAAACTTATGGAACTACCGATTGTCTTAGGTCGGTTGATTCTAGCTGTAGAAGGTGACTTAATGGAACCTCCGATCATGATAGGTCAGTTGATTCTAACACAAGTGAGTTTTGCTATGCAATTTTTACTTTGTTCAATGTTTTTTAGTTTGCAACGTTCGATTATAGATATGGTTTCAATTTAGGTATGGAGTGCGTATATTTATTTTTTGAACATGACGAATATTTCTGCTGCATTTTTTTTGGAGTTGTATACCGACTTTCGTAACATTAATATAGTAAATAAAAAACAAGTATTTGGGTGTTGAGATCTCTTTATGGTTATCCAGTGAAATATGGCATGTACTGTCTGGTGGGGTTGATGTTTAATATGTATTTTTTTTCTTCAGATTATCGATTGCTAGTAACACCAATATATATTAGATGCCTTTGTTCCCAATCCACCTACTCTTTTCTCTTCATTTTTGCTGTGTTGATCCTACGGTCTTAGCTGCGTGGTTGAAGGGGTGACGAGAAATGATGGTTTTAGGCTATAATGTGCTATGTATGATATGTGAAACAATATATCAATGGGTTTCTCTTGGGGGATGTGTGTGTCATGGGGGTGGAAAGGGGCTGGCGTTGGTTTGGTTGTGGACTTGAGGTTGGAGAATATTTATCTGGCAACTATTTTTAGTGAAAATGCATAGGTTGTTGTTTCTAAAATACCTTCTCAACTTCTTTTCCTCGTTTCTTATAATAAGCATATTCCCCCAACTGATTTCGGCTAAATATGGAAATCTAAATGTTCAATGATAATGAGAAGTTTCTCGGTTTCTTACATTTTTTGCTTCTTCCCCAGTTCCTAGTTACATAGTTTTACCCTGTAAGTTTTCTTACTCATTTTGAAAATCAGTTGCCCTTTGTGTCCACCACTGCCTCATTACTTCTAATAAAAAGAAATTTTTATCCAGTTTTAAAGTTATTTTAATATTTTGTTTTGACTGGAAAAACTGAATAGTGAAAGATGCACTAAATTTTTTTAATTTGTAAAGGTGTATCACTGTGTTTGTTGTGTTGCAAAATTGCTTGATCAATCGACAAGCTTCGCTTTGATACCTTTAAATCCGATAAGAAGAAGTCAAGAACCCGAATAAATGCAGAAAAGGCCCAATTTGATGCGGACAAGATCCGGAATGTTGAAGAGGATGAGTTTTTGGAATCGGAATCTGAACTTGAAGTAAAAGCGAACGCCTGAAGTAGGGAGAAAAATGGCTAGGAAATCAGCTGATGATTTTGAAGAGGTTGTTGATTATCCATTGATAACAGTTTGTAATCAAACCCGGAGTAAGAGATCTAGAGCTATTGAAGAATCGGTTAAGTAACCTGGTAGATCTGATAAGAGCTTGGAAAAATGTTCATCACCTGTCAAGTCTCATAGCAGTGATGCAGGCTCATAGCAATGATAAGAGCTTAGTAGTTCTGTACAGAAAGGCCAAGTTAATGAAGGGAAAAGTTTATACATCCTGTTAATGTAAATTGATTGGCGTTGGCATCGATTTTAGATAGTCCCATAGCAGTGATGCAGGCTCGTAATTCCAAATCAGCCAACAAAGAGTTCTTATCATAAACCATTTCCAAATAGGTAAACCAAATCCCATTTCCATTCTTATTGTAAGTTCTTAGCATAAACTATTGTTAGACCATTATTAGCTAAAGTAACACTAATATACTGGTCAGACGAGTATAAAGTGACTAGAAAACAAGTTCCACGTTAACAGTTGATTACCCCTTAACTGTTGTCTTCTTATTTATAATCTTATGACTATGACACTGCAAAATAATATAAATTCTATCTTGATGCTTTTTAATGGAAAAAATAACTTATTTAGTCAGTTTTTGAAATAAAATATGACATAGTTATATAAGAAATACAAATGGATCTTGAAGAAAATAATAACGAATGAAGATAACTAGGAGCACATGTTAACAGTCACTAGTTTTTGGTCTGGATTGCATATTTTTGTTTGTAAGACACATGATGCAGTAAAAATTGTTAATATGCAAGGTTGTGTTTGGATTGATGTAAAAGAGCTAGTAGGAGATACTGCCTCTCAAAGATACTTATCAGAAACTATATGCATCTCAAGGTAGGTTGTAGAATTTACTTGAGCATTAATTCAATGTAACACTCCCTCTTAGGTGCATTTTATTTCAAATTAATAAGAGGTAATCTGATGATTTGAATTCCTAGTCTCTTGTTAGGTTTAAGGAACTCATTGTCCTTTCGTTTTTAAGCTTGACTTCAAAGAACTGTTGTTGATTTATTTCATTGTTTATAATTCAGTGGAGTGAGCCTTAGTATGCTTAAATTTGTAAAATTGGTTACAGCTCATGAGTTAGAACTTAATAGAGTTGCTTTTTTATTTATAATATACGCACATGGATCTAATCCATGACTTCTATCATACTGGCAAGTTATAATTTACCATACGTTGCTTGCATTTGAGTATGTACATTCCTGAAAATAAAACCAGTTACTACGCTAGTATGCATCGTGGCTTGTCTAGTTAGTATTCATGAAAAATGCTTTTTTCCCGATATGGTATTGGTCTTGAGCTGCAACTATTTTTTGAATATGGTTCTTATGTTAATTGGTGGTTTTAAGATACTAAGTAACAAGCATCAACATGGAGTTTGTGTTTGCTTGAAACTACACTGTAGCATCCGCACTGTAGCTTTATATTATTATTTTTTGTAGTAAGAACATTGGATGTCTTTGCTGAGAATTATAGACTACTTAATCTATTCCAATTGGAAATTTGTGCGATATTTTTGTAGTTACAGCTTTATATTTTAGTTTATGCGGTAGGTTCTGTCCTATAGTATCATGCACCAGTTGGAAATTTGTGTGATATTTAATTGCAGTTTTTTGCAGCATTAGGTCAATTATTATAGTGATGCATTACTCCTAATAGCTAGAATGTTATTGCATCAGCATTTGGTTATTCTCAGTCTTGATGTTTACTTATAGATCCAAATTTGTTCCCATTATTTGACTGCCAAAATTTTGGTGTGGATCCAAACGTGAAGATTTTGCTGATCACAACGGTGTGGATGTCAATCCTTAAAGCTTTGAACAAGGTAAATTTATTTATATATCAAGTTTATTCTCTCTACTTGATTACTAAAACATTTCATGTTCATATTTATTCTCTCTACTTGATTATTAAAAAAAATCATGTTCAAATTTATTCTCTACTTAATTATTAAAAAATTTCATGTTCAAATTTATTCTCTCTACTATATAGATATCTGATTTGTATTATTCTGTGTATTATTCTCTCTTGTATGAAATCAGGAATGACTCCAACTACACTAGAATAACTGGAATAAATTGATTTAGTTTTTGTTAACAATTCTCTCTTTTAGATAAGTTTTTTTTATCAGGGGTCATTGCTTTGATGTGTTTGAAAGAGCTAAAGCGAGTGCATCGGTGGCTTTGTTTGATAATAGTTTAAAACGCGGTGAGTGGATGAAAAGCACAATGCATGAATGATGTATGAAAATTATTACACATGAACGGTGTATGAAAATTGTAGAAACTTTTATTGTAATTGTTTGTACTATTAAAACTTCGCTAAAATAAAAAAAAAAATTTGTTTATTTCATTCTGTGTTATACGCTGTTACTAAAAGAAATACATTTAATACGTAATATCTATAAGCAATATTTTTTTTTATATATTTCTGAATCTATTGCAACGGGCATATACTGTTGCAAAATGGTCTATTGCAACAACGAAGGCCAGTTGCAAAAAAGTACACCGCAACGTTTTATTGCAACAGGCAGAAAAGGTTGTAGACTTTTTGCAACTTCGGCTATACCAACAGGCGTGAGTCTGTTGCAATTGGTCTACTGCAACAGATATTGCGAAAAGTGTTTTTTGTTGTAGTGGTAAAGTGGGTATAATGTTAAAAGAAGGGAACACACAACTGGTAAGAATTTCCAAATCCGAGTAATAAAGGTCTGTTTGGATGACTTAAATAAGTAGTTTTTCTTCATGAAAGCCAAACTGAAAAAAGCCAAAAACAATTCAGTTTGGTTTTCAAAAAACTGAAAGTCAATCCAGACGAGAAGTAAGCTGAGTTAGGGGTGGCTTGTAATTTTATTTTAAATATCAGATTATCCCTACATTTCTTAACATGTAAGCATCTTGTTCTTTTTTCTTATTTTTTGTAATCTCATCATTCTTCTTCATTTGACAAACCTTCAAGCTTTATATATTTATATTTATTTTGTTGGGTATGTGTATGTAATCTTGATAATTGCGACCTTCATGTGAAGATTCACAGTTCTGAGTACATTGTTTAAGCTATTATCTATTTACAGTTTCCCCTCCCACGATATATCCCCTTCGTCTAGTACGTAAACACGTGCGTTTTCTTTACGTTATGCTACACATTTTTTAATTTGCTTGTTTAGTCTCTTTGATGATGTGCACTATTTAAACTGACCAGTAAGTGCTCCATTGCTTGCAAATACATTCAATGTGGATCAGTACCTATACTCAAATTCTTAACTTGGACAGTATTTATAATAAACGTTCCTATTGTGTTTTCAACGTTACTGTTTTTAGGGTTTCTGCAAATTCTATGCAGTGTTTCTATGATAACAGAGGAATTAACATGCCAACAATTTTACTATCCATGCAAAGGCGCTTGTATTTGCAAGGAGGGCATAACGTAAGAGATTCACACATTCAATGTTTAGAATAATTAGTGCATCATTAAAATAACAACTCCTTTTGTTTTTAGGCTGAAGGAATCTTTAGAATCAATGCTGAAAATGGACATGATACCGGAGTTAGAGAGCAACTGAACACATGACTTGTGCCTGATGATATTGATATACATTGTCTTGCTGGTTTGATTAAGGTAAGCGTCACATTCAGTAATTATGAACATTTAAGATGTGGTACCTGCCCTGAAATAATTTTTCTAAGTTCCTTTTGGACTTCTGTATTATTAATTTAGTAATTTGACGTCTTAGTTCCTTATGTAAATCCTATCTCCAATATTTTAAATGTTACATATTGAAAATAAATCTCAACTGGAAGACTACTTAAGTGGGTGGGCTATGCAAATAGTTGCCGTTAACTTCTACACGGGTATAATTCAGGCTGTAATTTGTAACCTAGAATATGTTGACTTTCAGTGTTTCCACTTTTCTGCATTTTATCACGAACAATACCAAAATGTAGTTTGTTCACTTAATATACTTTTTAGAGCACTGAACTAAATGGTAAACTGTAAAATCAGTAGTTAATTTGGATTGTAAGCTCTAGTAATTAATTGAATTTAGTAGTTGCATATAGGTGCTTAGTTTCACAAGATCATCTTGTTGCGCATTATTGAGAGCTATGATACACAAAACATCACGTGTTAGTTTGTCTAATATATGATCAACTTTAAAAAATATCCAAAAATATCGATATGCATATTATATCCTAAGATAAATTTAGTATGTATATGACCAAAGGTTGTCCCATGGTAAGCCCCACAAGACCATATGCTTTGGGGAACCACCCAAATCATGTGGTTGGGGCAGACAAGCCAAAGGCAAATGGATTTGTATTTTCTTTTTTTACAGTCATAGGCATTTTTATATGGCAAGGAGTAAAAAATAAACAGATTCATTTTCAACTTAGCCAAAGTATCAGTGTAGCACTATAACTTTGTCTCCCTCTAACCAGCACCCAACCAGTTGAGCATCAAGTTAAAGTATATAATTATTTTCAAAATTAACCAGAAAATCCTCCCCTTTTTTGGATCTCATGTTCTAGCACCGTTATTACATATAATTCCACAACTCAGGTTTCTTTTCTTTCTTTTAAAGAAAGAAAATAAAAACTAAATTTCTTCAGTTGGATGACTTAAACTAGTCGTTATCATGAATACAAATAGTTTATGTGTTCACAATTACAAGTTATTACTGTGAAGTATAAACATGAGCATGACGTGTATTATGAATACTTGGCTACATTTATAAGGTTCTCTCTTATGACACGAGACATTGTCAATAAACCAATTATTACATGTTTTTTCGTGTAATCAGAACCTACCTTAACCGACTGATATATTTGAGCTCTGCACATAAAATTGAAACAGTAAAAAATAATGTTGTTACAATCTCCTCTACTGAGTCGTGCATTGATTTATTTGGTCCACCTATCCATTCCGCTATAAAAATTTCAAACACCACAAGTCATTGACAATCCAGAATATATTATGATTGATATGTCTCACAGCTAGTGAGGTGTTGTAGTTTTCTGTTAGCATTTTCATTCCAGATACTGTCAGTCATTTAATATGGCTAAATATGGGTTCTTTGCATAATGCTTAGGTAGTTGTGCAATACACATTGTTCTCTTTTGGAGTAGCATAATCTTACTTGATACTATGAGTATGTACGGGGCAGTATCATTTTTTTATTACATTTTTATCATTCATTTCCTCTGTTTATTGACTTACATATGATTACTTGGTATCCTTTATGTTTGTTCAGATGGCTTACTCTTAGTGGTTGGAGAAGAAAAAGGAGATGCCATAATGGGGGTTTACTCAATACTAGTTCCACCATCCCTTGTCATTGTAGACCTGTAGTCATTAAGTTTAGATTTCTTTATCTTATCCCCCTCTTTCCTCTCTGCATATGGATATTTTTCTTATGTTAAATACTTCTTAATTATTTTATGATATGTTTTCAGCTCCACCGTCTCTACATTCATGGTATGGAATTTGACTTGTGTGTGCAGGTGCGTCCATGCTTATAATAAACTATATTAACTTTCTCAAAGTAAAAAAAGAGCCTACTGAAATTGGCTTTACTAAAAAGGTCAGTAAATTAGTAAAATCGTTATATGGACTAAAACAAGCTCCAAAACAATGGTACGCAAAATTTGATAGTGTCATGATGAAAAATGGTTTTCGTATAAATGAATGTAATAAATGTGTTTATTATAAACAAGTTATCAAAGACTTAGGTGTTGCAGACGTTATTTTGGGAATCAAAATGATAAGAACACCTAATTGAATTGAATTATCTTTGTCACACTATGTAGATAAAGTGATTGACAGATTTAATTTTTTTGGAATTAAAGGAGTACAAACACCATTTATTCCATCAGAAGTATTGCATAAAAACACTAAGGAGAGTGTAGTGCAACTGGAATATTCTCGTGTAATAGGATGTCTAATGTATCTTACGAATTGCACAAAACCAAAGATATCATATGTAGTAGGTCGATTGAGCAGACATACAAGCAATCCAGGAGAAGTACACTGGAAAGCACTAATGAGAGTGCTTGGATATTTGAAAAATACCACAAAGTATTCCTTAGGAAATATCCTGCTGTCTTAGAAGGATATCGTGATGCAAACTGGATTGCTGATTCAGAAGAATCAAAATCAACTAGTGGCATGTATTTAACCTAGTGGGGGCAGCAGTGTCATGGAAATCTACTAAAAAAACATTCATAACTCGATCCACCATGGAATCAGAGTATCGCTTTAGATAAATCAGGCGAAGAAGCAGAATGGCTTTGTCACTTTTTAGAAGATATTCCGTTCTGACCTAAACTAGTATCGAACATGTGTATACACTGCGATAACCAAACAGTGCCAAGTAGAGCACAAAATTTTGTGTATAATGGAAAGTCACGACATATTCGTAGATGACGTAACACGGTTAGGTAGTTACTCTCAAATAGAACTATTTCCATAGATTATGTGAGGACAAGTGGAACAAAGTATGTTTCATTCAGCACTAAGAATGGCAAAAATTATAGAGAATAAAAGCCTTGAATATTCTCATATCCACTTGTAGACAAAGTATTAACCTAGCGAAGCCGTTTACTAAAGGTTTATCAAGAGAGAAATTTAAATGCGCATCGAGGGGAATGAGTTTAAAAGCCTAAACCAACAAGAGTTATCTTATACGGCTATCCTAGCAACTGGAGATCCCACAAACTGGATCAATAGGGAAATCAGTTATGAATAACTTAAGACGTAATGCATTTCTTTGGACATAGTCCTACTCCATTCCTATGGTGCACAATATAAATGCATGCCTACAGAAGTATTAAAAGGTTAAAACTACATTTTTTTTAATGATGACCGTATCTTGAAAATAACAAGTGGGGTATATGTAGGATACTCTTAATGGTTGCGATCACCTATGTTAGTGTGAGCTGGGTTGGATATATGAGAATTTTAAAGGCATAAATTCTATATAATTAACACTCGCAGAACCAAGTAGTATTCAGGACCAAAATAGACACAACCAAGAGATTGGATGAGAAAGGAATCAATGCTTCGTAAAGCTTATTATCAGGATATACAATAAAGGCTGACGGTTCAAGATGAAACAATTCACCGACTAAACAAGTAGATCTGATAAGTTTTAACTCGTGAAAGTTCAAAGTGAAATATCTATTTATCCACGTTAAAGAATTATTCCATGTAATCTGGGATATTTCGCTTTGTGTGGGGGAAAAATATATTATCATTCATGTGGGGGATTGCTGCAATTCTCAGTGTTGAATGAAACATACTTTGTTTCATTGTCTCACATTGCCAAAACCTAAAATTGTTTCAAAGGATATAAGCTACTTCCTCAAGAGGAGATTAGGGTCTTGGGGCACCCAAATGTTTGATTCATTGTGAGGAGGGAAGTCATGCTTCACCACCACCACACACGCGCACGCCGCCGACGTCCGGCCGAACCAGGCTCGGGTTCGTGTATGGGTCTAATATGACCTTAATTTTTACTTGAAAAAAATCAAACTATTTTTTTAAACAGTTGCAAGCATGAATGGACGCGACTGTTGACAACAAACAAGTGCGACCTGTGGCAGAAAAGCGAACGCATCTGAAGTGGGCGGCTTCTAGTCGTGAATGGACGTGACCCATTTTGGCGAGCAGGTGTTAAGCGAACAGGCACGTTCCGCCTGTACACAGTAGCAGTTTTTAGCGAGCGAACAGATGCTTTTTCGCGAACAGTAGTAACAAACAGATGTGATCCATTAATTCAGAAGAGGAAGCTGTGTTTTAACTAGAAACGGACGCATCCATCTAAAAGGAAACAGGCGCGACTATAAGAAGGGGTATAGACGACTTTTTGAAGAGGTATGGAAGAAACTATAAATAAGGAGGAAAACTGATCACTTTCCTTACTAATTCTCACTAGTGCAGAACTTGTATTTTGCTTCTCCTCATTTGTATCTGTTGTATAAACAACAGATGCACATAATAAAATCTACATCTGTTTCTAACCCACAACAGATACAAATAATTGCAAACAAATTTTACATTCCCCTTTGCATCGATCGCTGTCGAAGAACGGACGCAGTATGGTGGGGCTGAAAACTAATAACTGCAATTTGCGTCTTTTGAATAAATAATGTGACGTTAATAAGCGGTAGAACGGTGTAATTTGCGTCTTTGCCATTTAAAATGGACGTAAGAAGCATGTGGCAGAGGAAAACAAAATAAAGCCGCACGATGGAGGGAACAAAAAATACTTTCGTTCACTCTTCTAAAAGTATCAGGAAAAATTTAAACCCTAAATTCATGAATCCCTCATTCGCCTTCACTTCCAAAACATTACGAGTGTTTATATACACTTTTAAATCCATTTCCTGAAGTTTAATGACGCCCTTTTCCTCTCATCTAGCTTGCTGAAGCTCCAATTTCTCAGTCGGTTCCCTCTTTCTTATTCCCCCGATAACCCAATTTCAGCTGCTTTTAGGTATTATTTATTTATTTCTGCATTTTTTATCTGGTTTTATCATTGATTGATTTTGATTTAGGTTTGATTTTGGAATCTGCATTGAAGCAGGTCTTTTTAGTGAGTACTTTTGTCTAAATTTTTTATACATATTCCGATGAATTGGAGGAATTCTCAAAACAATTATAATCTGCATCTGAGTACGTTTTAGTTGAGTATCATATTTCTTGATACACAATAAAAACTTTATGATGTCTATTTCTTCCTGCTTGCTTCTGTTTTGTATGTTTTTCTGTTCTTATTAGAACGTCTCCATCTTTACCCAATAATGCTTAGGAAAATAATTCAGTAATAGAAAAATAGATATAAAATAAAATTATAATCTACATGTTAATATTTTTTAGTTGAGCATTACATGCATGTTTCCGCTGCTGATACTTTATGTACGTATATATATTCTTTAGTTTAACATTATATACATATATATACGCATACACATACGTTTGTTTAAGCAAGAAATTATCTTAGGATATGAGTTGCCTATGTATATATGTATACGTACACACACACTTACATACACATGTATGTATAAATACACATATATACACACATATGTTATTAGGTATAAGTAGAAAATACTGATTTGAGAACGCGTTCTTTGCGATACTAGGGTGAATAGCAAACTGGCACTTAAAGAGCATCAGATAGGGGAAGAACTTGGCTATTGTTATGAAAAAGGGTACCACTAACCAAAATAAATGGGAAGTGACTACAACAGTTCTTCCTTGAGAGGCAAAAGCCTTCAATACTCCACTGATCAAACAAGACATAAAAAGCAAAGAAATTAACGATGTTACAAATGGGAAATTTATTGCTGCAAAGTGTGGGGTACTACTTGTCTGGAGAAAAAAGTGATGGCTTCTTCGATGTTAAGTTTCAATTTTGTTAATATTATATTTGAGGGTGCAGAAATAACTATATGAGGTGATTAGGGTATATGTAAATTATTAACAAGGACCACTTGGTTAATGCTAAATGGAAATGGTTTGTTGTTTACACCAAAGGTTTACAGCTCATTTAATAATCACAGTTACATAATCTGATATGCTGTAACATATAAGACGCTATCACATAGATTACAATTTTAATAGCTTAGATTGTATAATTATATTAAAAATTATTATAAATGCGTTGTAAAGTGGGTATAATGTAAAAGAAGGGAACACACAACTGATAAGAGTTTCCAAATCCGAGTAATAAAGGTCTGTTTGGATGACTTAAATAAGTAGTTTTTCTTCTTGAAAGCCAAACTGAAAAAAGCCAAAACTAATTCAGTTTGGTTTTCAAAAAACTGAAAGTCAATCCAGACGAAAAGTAAGCTAAGTTAGGGATGGCCTGTAATTTTATTTTAAATATCAGATCATCCTTACATTTCTTAACATGTAAGCATCTAGTTCTTTTTTCTTATTTTTTGTAATCTCATCATTCTTCTTCAGTTGACAAACCTTCAAGCTTTATATATTTATATTTATATTGTTGGGTATGTGTATGTAATCTTGTTAATTGCGACCTTCATGCGAAGATTCACAGTTCTGAGTACATTGTTTAAGCTATTATCTATTTACAGTTTCCCCTCCCACGATATATCCCCTTCGTCTAGTACGTAAACACGTGCGTTTTCTTTACGTTATGCTACACATTTCTTAATTTGCTTGTTTAGTCTCTTTGATGATGTGCACTATTTAAGCTGACCAATAAGTGCTTCATTGCTTGCAAATACATTCAGTGTGGATCAGTACCTATACCGAAACTCTCAACTTGGACAGTATTTATAATAAACGTTCCTATTGTGTTTTCAACGTTACTGTTTTTGGGGTTTCTGCAAATTCTATGCAGTGTTTCTATGATAACAGAGGAAATAGCATGCCAACAATTTTACTGTCCATGCAAAGGCGCTTGTATTTGCAAGGAGGGCTTAACGTAAGAGATTCACACATTTAATGTTTAGAATAATCAGTGCATCATTAAAATAACAACTCCTTTTGTTTTTAGGCTGAAGGAATCTTTAGAATCAATGCTGAAAATGGACATGATACCGGAGTTAGAGAGCAACTGAACACTGGACTTGTGCCTGATGATACTGATATACATTGTCTTGCTGGTTTGATTAAGGTAAGCGTCACATTCAGTAATTATGAACATTTAAGATGTGGTACCTGCCCTGAAATACTTTTTCTAAGTTCCTTTTGGACTTCTGTATTATTAATTTAGTAATTTGACGTCTTAGTTCCATATGTAAATCCTATCTCCAATATTTTAAATATTACATATTGAAAATAAATCTCAACTGGAAGACTACTCAAGTGGGTGGGCTATGCAAATAGTAGTCGTTAACTTCTACACGGGTATAATTCAGGCTGTAATTTGTAACCTGGAATATGTTGACTTTCAGTGTTTCCACTTTTCTGCATTTTATCACGAACAATACCAAAATGTAGTTTGTTCACTTAATATACTTTTTAGAGCACTGAATTAAATGGCAAACTGTAAAATCAGTAGTTAATTTGGATTGTAAGCTCTAGTAATTAATTGAATCTAGTAGTTGCATATAGGTGCTTAGTTTCACAAGATCATCTTGTTGCGCATTGTTGAGAGCTATGATACACAAAACATCATGTGTTAGTTTGTCTAATATATGATCAACTTTAAAAAATATCCAAAAATATCGATATGCATATTATATCCTAAGATAAATTTAGTATGTATATGACCAAAGGTTGTCCCTTGGAAAGCCCCACAAGACCATATGCTTTGGGGAACCACCCAAATCATGTGGTTGGGGCACACAAGCAGGCAAATGGATTTGTATTTTATTTTTTTTAGAGTCATAGACATTTTTATATGGCAAGGAGTAAAAAATATACAGATTCATTTTCAACTTAGCCAAAGTATCAGTGCAACACTATAACTTTGTCTCCCTCTAACCAGCACCCAACCAGTTGAGCATCAAGTTAAAGTATATAATTATTTTCAAAATTAACCAGAAAATCCTCCCCGTTTTTGGATCTCATGTTATAGCACCGTTATTACATATAATTCCACAACTCAGATTGCTTTTCTTTCTTTCTTTTAAAGAAAGAAAACATAAACTAAATTTCTTCAGTTGGATGACTTAAACTAGTTATTATCCTGAATACAAATAGTTTATGTGTTCACAATTACATGTTATTACTGTGAATTATAAACATGAGCATGACGTGTATTATGAAGACTTGGCTACATTTATAGGGTTCTCTCTTCTGACACGAGATGTTGTCAATATACCAATTATTTCATGTTTTTTCATGTAATCAGAACCTGCCTTAACCGACTGATATATTTGAGCTCTGCACATAAAATTGAAACAGTAAAAAATAATGTTGTTACAATCTCCTCTACTGATTCGTGCATTGATTTATTTGGTCCACCTATCCATTCCGCTATAAAAATTTCAAACACCACAAGTCATTGACGATCCAGAATATATTATGATTGATATGTCTCACAGCTAGTGAGGTGTTGTAGTTTTCTGTTAGCATTTTCATTCCAGATACTGTCAGTCATTTAATATGGCTAAATATGGATTCTTTGCATAATGCTTAGGTAGTTGTGCAATACACATTGTTCTCTTTTGGAGTAGCATAATTTTACTTGGTACTATGAGTATGTACGGGGCAGTATCATTTTTTCATTACATTTTTATCATTCATTTTCTCTGTTTATTGACTTACATATGATCACTTGGTATCCTTTATGTTTGTTCAGATGGTTTACTCTTAGTGGCTGGAGAAGAACAAAGGAGATGCCATAATGGGGGTTTACTCAATACTAGTTCCACCATCCCTTGTCATTGTAGACCTGTAGTCATTAAGTTTAGACTTCTTTATCTTATTCCCCTCTTTCCTCTCTGCATATGGATATTTTGCTTATGTTAAATACTTCTTAATTATTTTATGATATGTTTTCAGCTCCACCATCTCTACTTTCATGGTATGGAATTTGACTTGTGTGTGCCGGTGCGTCCATGCTTATAATAACTATATTAACTTTCTCAAAGTAAAAAAAGAGCCTACTGAAATTGGCTTTACTAATTCTTCTCTATTTATATTTTTCTGTGCTCGAAGCCTTAAACTACATGGTAAGGTGTCTCAGTTACTGACATGGTAAGGTGTCTCAGTTACCCAATCAGTACCCACACAAAACATGCGTTAAGTATGTCTCATATTTTACTAAATGTTGGGTTTTTGTGTTCCTAACTTTATGTTAAAATATCTTATCAGTACTGGCAAGAACTATATTATCTAAGTGGGGCTTCCAGTTCTTGTTGATTCATTCTATTTGGTTGTTACAGATTAACACAAATGGAACATGGGGATACAACTGCTTTAAGGAAAGCAGTTATTGATAAAATGTACTTGGTGCTGATTCAAAATTACCGCACCTCTACATCTTTCCAATAAGTCATATTTGTATGTTAACATCCTGTTACCTCTTGAGGTAGACCTTGAAAAATGAACTAAAAAGAAGAGACAATATATGGAGTCAAGTACACTGGGAATTGGCTGTGCCTATTGTTAGTGTCTGATCACTTCGGGCTCGAATGGTGATGCTGCTTTGCTTATTCATTATTTTGTTCTGTAAATTTTATTATTTTGATTGTAGCATATGACTAGGGTTATTCACTTATATTGTATAATGAATCAAAAGAACTTTGTGCATGTTCTCCTTAAATGACTCTAAACCTCTTTATTGTTGGGTTGATTAATATATTTATAGTTTAAACAAACACTTTATTTTGCAAATTCCAAATTCTTTTTTGATAGAAAATATTTTTAACCAAAAATATCATCTTGTTTTTTTTTCAAAGTATATGGAAACACCCAATCTTTTGTTAATCTAATATTTTAAAAGATCTTTTTAGCTGTTCAAATTTTGTAAAACAGTTCCTTTTTTGGAAAGAAAATAGCAATTTTGTTTAGATAACTATTTTACAATAAAAATTGAAAAATATAATTTAAAAAATGCTCAAAAAGATTTAAAACATTAAATAAATTTCAAATTTGTTTTTGAAACTCGTAGTCATTCAAGAGTCTTGAAAAGTTTACAAATACTTTCCGTCTTTTTATATAAATCTACTTAAAAAAATTCTAATTGTCATTTTATAAGAAAATGAATTATTATTGACGATTCTAACATATATTAAACTAAATTATTTTATAAATACTTGAAACCTGTGTCACTTTACATTTTTTTATGCTAGGTAGTACTAATGGAATGTGCGGGAAGACAACATGCGCACCCAGTAACCATGAAAACTGGCCTCCAATTTTAACAATTTTTATTTCATTTATTTGTTCGTTATTTTTGTTGCCAATAACATTTCTTTCGTTTCTGAATTAATTTATGGCAGTCATTTGTCCGTCTGGTTTTCTAGTGAGCACACAGTGAGTTCTAATGTGTTAACTATAACACTTGATTCTCGAGCATCAGTTCCAAAGAATTAATATGATTATATCAATGTCACTCTGTCTATTACAAATTTTTTCATTAACCTAACACATAATAAATGCATAATAATATCACTCTTTGTGATGATAATGTAAATTCCAACGTCAACAGCTGCCATAGAGACACTTACATAGATAGAAAACATGGTTTGTGTTTTTGCACTTTGTGTTGGTTGCTAGTTTTATTTTTTTCTTCATACATTCTATTATGCTAGATTGTTGTCTCATTTTATTGTTTTATTGTTTGTTAAGAGATAATTAACAGTTAACACTCTGTTTGTGTTTGTACAGTCTAATAAAACAGAATGTTTTATAACTAGCAGTCTGTTTTATTAGAAGATAATTGTTTGTTTAACAAACAATAATTAGGAGATAATTGTTTGTTTTATTAGCAAACAGACTGTTAATAGAATTGATAATTAACAGTTTTATAATTAACAGTAACACTGTTAATTATCTCCTAATAAAACTGATAATTATATCCAGACTGTTGTCTCATTCTACAAACTGATAAAACTATTGTATGGCGTAATAAAACTGATAAGTAACAGTAAAACTGTTGTCAAACCAGACTGTTGTTTGTTAATAGATCGATAATTAATAGTTTTATAATTAACCAGACTGATAATTATTTGCTTTATTAGCAAACAGACTGTTTTATAATTATCTCCTAATTAACAGACTGTTAATTATCAGTCTCCTAATAAAACTGATAATTATAAAACTATTCTATTTTTTATTTTGAGTTTTTTTTAGCAAACAATAAAACTGTTAATTATCTTCTAATAAAACAGACCGTTGTCTCATTATATTGTTTGTGTGTGTACTTTGTCTGTTGCCGTTTTTATGCAAATGAAGAGACACAAATTGTACTTTCGATTCCCAATTTCTATACATTCTTTTGTTTGTGTTTGTGCACTTTGTTTTGGTTGCCAGTTTTGTGTTTGACCTGAACTGGTCTTGGCTATTATGTGTAGCCTGAACCATTTGTATACTAAGTTGCTTTACCTTGAAGTTTCTTTAATCCTTTGCAGTTTTGTGTAGTATTTGCGACATTTGTTGTGCTATTGGACCAGTGTCACTTGCCTATGCTGCTTGTTTTATCATGTTTCCTAGTTGTTGGTCTGGTTGAATCGCACTTGCCTCATTTGTGCTTGAACTGGTTTGGTCTTGTTAAACCTGAAATTCACAGTGAAATTCTAAAATGTGGTTGTTTTTGTCTTGAACTGAGTTGGGCATTGCTTCATTACCTAATCTGAAACTTTATTTTGGGCTTGTAGTTTTGTTGCTATTGCACCTGTTGATTTTAAGAGTTTGTGGTTGTGGAACATGAGCTAGTTGTTAGTTTATCTTGGTTTTTACATTGCACTACGTATAATATTTTCCCCTCGATCAAAAGAACAGATAGTACACTTGCTTCCTTGTAGTTGCAATTGAACACTTTCTTCAACTTACATGCTTAGTTGAACTAAGTGCTTAGCATGAATTCAAACTGGCAATTCATGTTTAATTTATGCCTACTTCACTGTAAACAAACACAACCTCACCTATTGTAACAACCCGTATTTCAAATAACATGTTAAAACGAGAATCAAGGCAGAATTTAATTTTAAATTCTGAATCAAGTAAAACGGGCTATGCCATTGCGTTCGTCTCGGAAAAATACGCGAAATAGAGTCCGAGTTTTCGAAAATCGGAGTCCGTATGACCCGGTTAAGGCCCAAAGAAGTTTTCGGGAAATTTGAATTTCGAAACATGCAGAAATGGGGTCAGGCGGGAAAATTCCCGCCCAGACAAGTCGACGGGCATGTCGACAGGCATGTCGACAGGGCTGTCGACTTGCCCTGTCGGCTGATTCTGGTCTGGTGCACCTATTTTCTATCTTGGCTAGGTTTTTGGGCCTGGTTTGAAATCTGACGGTTCAGGTTGGTCCTAGGGTTAATCTAAGGGCCTAAAACTATCCTAATCGCTATAAAAAGACCCTAAACCTACCCCTAAACCCTCATTATTCACTCATGTAACTAAACTATGTCCAAATTTCTACTCTCATGGCCTCCATCTCAAATCCCTAGAGCCTATGCATTCAAATCGGGTTCAAATCAAAAGGTGCAAGCTTGCTACACCAAATAGAGGCCAAATCAACGTTGCTATGCGAGTTTCATGACGGATCTTCATCAAAGGAGCCACCTTTCTTCGCCAAAACGATTCATGCTCCTAGTCCTCTTGCCATGCTAGGTAAGTTCTAGCTACTTTTAGATGGAAACGGTAGTTTTGATAATGACATGGGATAAAATGAGGCTAAACATGATTATGCGAGCCTATATGAACCTTACCTTGCCTCTTGTGTTCATGTTTATGATTTTAGGCCATGTGAGTGACTTAATCATGCCTCTCATGCTATGCATAACCTAGTTTAACTTGCAAGTTTGGATCTTTATGCATGAAACGCTAGCATGAACCTTTAGGAACCACTTTACTTGTGAAACATTGGCTAAGACAAGATTTTGGGGCTTATGCATGCATATGAACACAAACCCCTTATGATTCATGCATGTTTGTGGCAAAACCTCCTTATGATATTATGCAAGTTTGTGGCCAAATCCTATATGATAGTATGCATGCTTATGGTCAATCCCTATATGACTCTATCATGCATGTTTTAAGGCCAAACCCCCTTATGACGCCATGCATGTTTGGAGCCAATCCCTTTTGTGGCATCATGTATGTTTTGGGGTCTACATGTAGCCATAGTATACCTACTATGTTGACTCGCTTTGCTTGCGTTGGGAAAATACGATTTTGGGTAGTTAGATAAATACGAACATGTCGTGAAATCTTAACTTGATTATGACATGTGTTTATACTTGAAAATATGACTTGAAAGATAACATGGAAGTTGGCATGTAAGTATGCATAAAAACATGAGCTTGGGAATTTACCTATTAAGTTAGGTCTACCCTTTGGGAATTTACCTATTAAGTTAGGTCTACCCAAATGCTTGAAAACTTGTAACATGTTTTGGGAAACATGATGAACTTAGATAATATAAGTGTGGCCAACTCGAGGTTGGGTTGAGTTTGCAACGTAAAACTACCCGGAACCGACCGGCCTAACTAGTAGTTGCAAACAATAGGACCCAATGTGAGAAGTTGGTCATGTCGCGCTTAAGACCCGAGGTTAGACTAGGTTGTGGTGTAAATCTACCCGGACCCGCCCGGCTTAACTAGTAACCACAACAAGGTCTAATGTGAGAGGTTAAGAGTGCATTAATTGAATTAATGCCACATGATAAGGTTAAGTAAATTTGACTAATGACACTTAACCGATATGACACGAATGGGTAGGTTAAGTGGGACCGGACTTGATTCCTTAATGACACTTAACCATGCAAGATGACTAGGAGATGGGGTTAAGTAATTTACACTTAACTAATCCGACTGGGTAATTAGATGAGGTTAAGTAATTAAGACTTAACTAACCTAACCACGGTAATTAGATGGGGTTAAGTAATCCACACTTAACTAATCTAAACACGGTAATTCGATGGGGTTAAGATAAACACTTAACCAATTTAAACTTGGTAATTCAATGAGGTTAAGTAACCCATACTTAACCAACTTAACGTGATAATTTAATGGGGTTAAGCAACTTATACCTAACCAATTATACATGAAGATTTGATGTGGTTAAGTGACCTAAACTTAACCAATCTAACTCATTAATTTGATGTGGTTAAGTACCTAAACTTAACCAATCTAACTCATTAATTTGATGTGGTTAAGTGAACTATACTTAGCCAATCTAACTCGTTAATTTATGGGGGTTAAGTTAACCCGTACTTAACCAATATAACGTGAAAACATGATAAGGCTAAGTCATGAATCACTTGAATACACTTGACCGGTTTGACTAAGTAATTTGATAGGGTCAAGTTAATATATACTTAACCAACTTGTAGGGCTAAGTCTTGAACTTAAATACTTAGCCAATCTTGACGTGATTCGTGGGCGGGTTAAGGCATGGATTTGAATGATAACACTTAACCCAATAAGACAAACCCTAGTTAGAAGAACTAGGTAGAAAACCGTGGTTAATCAAGGATAACGGGAAGGTAAGGCTAAGTGGTAAACCTTAGTTAAGGGAAACTAAGTAATAATTCTTAGTCAAGGAAATTTGGACCACCTCTTAGATAGATGAGTAACCCGATACGGTAGGTCATCGTTTAAGTATACGTGTAGGAGCAGGCTATCTGATTTAGATAAAGGCTCCAGCGAACTGGGTAACGAAGCAGCGGCTTCGGGGAACGTGAGGATATTCTTGGTATCCCTCTGTGAGGTCGCAGATGATCATCCTGGGCTCACAAGAGGTTAAGGTCTGCGTTAGAAGAACCAAGAGTATGCCTTGGTTGCTATACGAGCGACCTAAAGACTGGGATGGATAGCAGTGAGTCAACGAATACATGATAGTGCCCTAGATAGCAAGTTCGTCGATCATCTACCATCTTGAGTCAAGCGTGTACGTACGGAAAGGCAGGGAACACCCAACAGACCATAATTGCTATCTAATTATGGGTGAGGTAGGCCGTAGGATGTGGGCTGGCCGGAGTGTAGTTCTCATGCAAGATTTTCTCTTGTGTTGCCTTTCACTAGTTGAGGGAGGGGTCTCATGGGACCATAGCCACGTGTAGAAAAGCAGACCTTAGTATCTGCATCGGCAGATAAATCTAAAGCTCCCGACCGAGTCCTGTATTTCTTGTTCTGCCCTGTGACAGGACTCGGATGGCACGATGTGATACATGTGCATACAGTTATAGAAATACGATTCACGATGAATGCGTGGGAAAAAGGGCGCGGTTGAGGGTTAGCGTAATCCCTAGTGGCCTAGGTGGTTTAACCCAAACCGAAATACGAAAGCGTGCAATAGGTAAGCGTAATCCCTAGTGGCGCTAGGTGGCGTAAGTCCTAGTAGTTCAAACGATGATTCATATGGAAGAGCCTAGCTAGAACAAGGGTGACAGTCCAAACGATTTCAAGGATAATACGACATGAGGAAGCCCGTACGAGGTACGACAAAGGACTGAACTTATATACATGGAAAGAAACATATGATTTGAGTAACCTATATATGCGATATTAGGTTGACATGGACCATTACACGACTTTGAGCACGGGACATTCATGGTTAACACATAACGCAGGTAGGGATACTAGTACGAGAGGTGCAGAGCAAATATACATGTTAGAACTAGGAAGAATATACATAATAGATACCGTGGGATGTTAGACGGGGTAGATACCTTGGGATAATGTACTCGATAGAAATCTGACGATGTGATACCTTGACTTATCATAACACCGTAGTTTATCATGATACCTTAGTTTACCTTGCCGCAGTAGTTCAACCGGCTACCCTGGTTTATCTATCTTGTAGTTATCCTTATGTTTACTTTCAGTTTATGCATGTCATGTTACCTTTACCTGTTTTTATACTGGAAGTAGATAGGACTTACTCAGTCTTTTTGACTGACCCGTTTTGTTTCGCCTCTTTTCTTCCGTTTCCCCCCCCCAGGTTTCAGGGAGGAAACAATGCTGTTTAGTTCGGACTTCTTCTGCTTGAAGGTCATCATGGATGGCTTGGACTTCTCTTGGCTATGGCTACTTTACTGTTTTACTTGGGGAATAATTTATTAAAAAGTCTTTATGCTTCTTTACTATTGCAAGACAGGTTTTGATATACTCTGATGTAAAAGGCTTTAGACCTTATTTATTCATGTTATGAAAGTTTGATTTTACTTCCGCTATTTATATATGTTCTGTCTTGTGATATTTCTGTGCATGTTTACCAATAATGCCCCTCTAAAGCTAGTGCATTCCTTTGCGAGTGACCCTAGCGGAGGCGGGGTGTTACACGTGGTATCAGAGCAGATGGTTACCAGACTGGGCAAAAGTTTTTAAAGACCTTCTGAAAACTATTTTAAAATCGTTTATAAAGAAGCATTTTTCAAGAAAATTTTCTTTTAAAAGAAAAAGGCTATTCCCCAAAGGCCATTAGCACTATCCTTGTTTCCTTAAATTGAATCTCTTTTCCTTTCTTTCCTCCATCTGTAGTCACAGTGGTTTTAACTGCGACTAATCTTTTCCATCTACGAAAGTGTTATCCATGCGATGGAGGTGGTTCTCGAGAGACCAGTGGCCGCGTTATAAGAAAGGATGGCGAGGAAGAGGATAAAGGATACGAGCTTAAGGATGAGCAACTTGTTGGTATGGCTCAACCCAGAACGAGAGATGAACAATGAAACCCATGACGAGAGAGTACCTTTGGCATGGTAAAACGGGGCGGATAGTTAAGTATTATGGGACAAGGACAAGATCATCGGGAGGGCAGTAGTATGCTCTCATTTCTAGAGTACCTCGGAAGGAGGGTAACGATCTTGTCAAAGGTTTAGCTTTTCTTCTCTATCATCCCGTTAGGAGTTCGTTGTTCGTATCATTTAAGTCTGCTTCGGTAGTTGAGTCTCTGCACCTTAAGTACTAGCGTAATAGAGGATCCCATTTTTGTCTCAAAGTCCTATTGGAGAATCAGTCCATTTATACATGACTTGTTTGGATTTGGGAATGTCTATGCCAAGTGTTGAGTTTGGAAATAATGCTTATGTTTATAAGCTATGGATGGATTCTAGGGATGAAGTGGTTATCCAGTAGGGGGTGCCACTCTCGGTTTTGATAGGATGGTAGTTAGACCTTTTGACTAGCCTTGGTAATGCCCTCGAAGTATCGTGTAACCTTTTTGAGGTTCTGTCATGACTAGTTACTTAGAATCCCTTGATGCCTTTATTGGAAATTTGAAGCCCGATCGAGTGGTGTTCGCCGATAAGACGGATGGTTTACTTCATTTATGCATGGGTTATAGAGATCACCATAGTAAGTGCGCTTGATAACCTGATTGACATCTGTTTACTTTCAAGAGGAAGTTCTTCTACGAGAAATACCCTGTGGTACGAGGTCCGAGATTCACTAGTGAATTTTGGAAAGCTTGCATGAGATCATGAGTACGCAGTCATATTTGCGTCAAGTATTCTAGGAAAAGGATAAGTGCAAGTGGAATGAGAGGCGACGAAGAAATGAGTTCCAACTCATGATTGGAAACAGGAATAAGAAGCTACAAAATCGCGAAGTTAAAAGACGACTTTGATGGTCAAAGACTAGATACGCGCATGATATCTCTTTTTGGGAGTATATCCTTGATCCCTGTTTTCTGTAGAGCTTACTTGTAGGCTATCTTTTGTGGACATCCTCTCGGTCCTATTTTTTTTTGTTACAAACCCCGTAAGGAGTTTGTCCTGTTTATCTTCTCGACCCTGTTTCAGGGAATCCTAGGTAGAACCCTATGGATGTAAACATGTATTTGAAACATGTTATGATTGATATGGTTGCAAGTGGTTGCAAGTGGTTGCTCATGGATGCGTGAATACACATTAGATACTAGCTCAACTCGGTCACATTTCATATTGCATATGCACGAGTATTTATACTTGTTTATGGATGAAATCGAATGTATTATCATGCGGTTGTTGCATATGAATGAATGATTGTGCACGCATATAGTATCTATATGACTAGGACTATTTGCATACATGTTGGATTCATGGCACTATACATATTTTGCATTAGAAAGATTATTCAGGCCTGATCATTAGCATTAGCTAAGGAACATGTACACACACGTTTTGCATATATTCATACAGCATTAGAAATCATCTAAGGACAATGGTTGCTTGTGGATGATGTTTTGAGTAGATGGATGATGGATGGTAGGATATGTTCTTCCTAACTTAGAGATTTCGGGGACGAAATCCTAAAAGGTGGGGAGAATGTAACAACCCGTATTTCAAATAACATGTTAAAATGAGAATCAAGGCAGAATTTAATTTTAAATTCTGAATCAAGTAAAACTGGCTATTCCATTGCGTTCGTCTCGGAAAAATACGCGAAATAGAGTCCGAGTTTTCGAAAATCGGAGTCCGTATGACCCGGTTAAGGCCCAAAGAAGTTTTCGGGAAATTTGAATTTCGAAACATGCAGAAATGGGGCCAGGCGGGAAAATTCCCGCCCAGACAAGTCGACAGGCATGTCGACAGGCATGTCGACAGGGCTGTCGACTTGCCCTGTCGGCTGATTCTGGTCTGGTGCACCTATTTTCTATCTTGGCTAGGTTTTTGGGCCTGGTTTGAAATCTGACGGTTCAGGTTGGTCCTAGGGTTAATCTAAGGGCCTAAAACTATCCTAATCTCTATAAAAAGACCCTAAACCTACCCCTAAACCCTCATTATTCACTCATGTAACTAAACTATGTCCAAATTTCTACTCTCATGGCCTCCATCTCAAATCCCTAGAGCCTATGCATTCAAATCGGGTTCAAATCAAAAGGTGCAAGCTTGCTTCACCAAATAGAGGCCAAATCAACGTTGCTATGCGAGTTTCATGACGGATCTTCATCAAAGGAGCCACCTTTCTTCGCCAAAACGATTCATGCTCCTAGTCCTCTTGCCATGCTAGGTAAGTTCTAGCTACTTTTAGATGGAAACGGTAGTTTTGATAATGACATGGGATAAAATGAGGCTAAACATGATTATGCGAACCTATATGAACCTTACCTTGCCTCTTGTGTTCATGTTTATGATTTTAGGCCATGTGAGTGACTTAATCATGCCTCTCATGCTATGCATAACCTAGTTTAACTTGCAAGTTTGGATCTTTATGCATGAAACGCTAGCATGAACCTTTAGGAACCACTTTACTTGTGAAACATTGGCTAAGACAAGATTTTGGGGCTTATGCATGCATATGAACACAAACCCCTTATGATTCATGCATGTTTGTGGCAAAACCTCCTTATGATATTATGCAAGTTTGTGGCCAAATCCTATATGATAGTATGCATGCTTATGGTCAATCCCTATATGACTCTATCATGCATGTTTTAAGGCCAAACCCCCTTATGACGCCATGCATGTTTGGAGCCAATCCCTTTTGTGGCATCATGTATGTTTTGGGGTCTACATGTAGCCATAGTATACCTACTATGTTGACTCGCTTTGCTTGCGTTGGGAAAATACGATTTTGGGTAGTTAGATAAATACGAACATGTCGTGAAATCTTAACTTGATTATGACATGTGTTTATACTTGAAAATATGACTTGAAAGATAACATGGAAGTTGGCATGTAAGTATGCATAAAAACATGAGCTTGGGAATTTACCTATTAAGTTAGGTCTACCCTTTGGGAATTTACCTATTAAGTTAGGTCTACCCAAATGCTTGAAAACTTGTAGCATGTTTTGGGAAACATGATGAACTTAGATAATATAAGTGTGGCCAACTCGAGGTTGGGTTGAGTTTGCAACGTAAAACTACCCGGAACCGACCGGCCTAACTAGTAGTTGCAAACAATAGGACCCAATGTGAGAAGTTGGTCATGTCGCGCTTAAGACCCGAGGTTAGACTAGGTTGTGGTGTAAATCTACCCGGACCCGCCCGGCTTAACTAGTAACCACAACAAGGTCTAATGTGAGAGGTTAAGAGTGCATTAATTGAATTAATGCCACATGATAAGGTTAAGTAAATTTGACTAATGACACTTAACCGATATGACACGAATGGGTAGGTTAAGTGGGACCGGACTTGATTCCTTAATGACACTTAACCATGCAAGATGACTAGGAGATGGGGTTAAGTAATTTACACTTAACTAATCCGACTGGGTAATTAGATGAGGTTAAGTAATTAAGACTTAACTAACCTAACCACGGTAATTAGATGGGGTTAAGTAATCCACACTTAACTAATCTAAACACGGTAATTCGATGGGGTTAAGATAAACACTTAACCAATTTAAACTTGGTAATTCAATGAGGTTAAGTAACCCATACTTAACCAACTTAACGTGATAATTTAATGGGGTTAAGCAACTTATACCTAACCAATTATACATGAAGATTTGATGTGGTTAAGTGACCTAAACTTAACCAATCTAACTCATTAATTTGATGTGGTTAAGTACCTAAACTTAACCAATCTAACTCATTAATTTGATGTGGTTAAGTGAACTATACTTAGCCAATCTAACTCGTTAATTTATGGGGGTTAAGTTAACCCGTACTTAACCAATATAACGTGAAAACATGATAAGGCTAAGTCATGAATCGCTTGAATACACTTGACCGGTTTGACTAAGTAATTTGATAGGGTCAAGTTAATATATACTTAACCAACTTGTAGGGCTAAGTCTTGAACTTAAATACTTAGCCAATCTTGACGTGATTCGTGGGCGGGTTAAGGCATGGATTTGAATGATAACACTTAACCCAATAAGACAAACCCTAGTTAGAAGAACTAGGTAGAAAACCGTGGTTAATCAAGGATAACGGGAAGGTAAGGCTAAGTGGTAAACCTTAGTTAAGGGAAACTAAGTAATAATTCTTAGTCAAGGAAATTTGGACCACCTCTTAGATAGATGAGTAACCCGATACGGTAGGTCATCGTTTAAGTATACGTGTAGGAGCAGGCTATCTGATTTAGATAAAGGCTCCAGCGAACTGGGTAACGAAGCAGCGGCTTCGGGGAACGTGAGGATATTCTTGGTATCCCTCTGTGAGGTCGCAGATGATCATCCTGGGCTCACAAGAGGTTAAGGTCTGCGTTAGAAGAACCAAGAGTATGCCTTGGTTGCTATACGAGCGACCTAAAGACTGAGATGGATAGCAGTGAGTCAACGAATACATGATAGTGCCCTAGATAGCAAGTTCGTCGATCATCTACCATCTTGAGTCAAGCGTGTACGTACGGAAAGGCAGGGAACACCCAACAGACCATAATTGCTATCTAATTATGGGTGAGGTAGGCCGTAGGATGTGGGCTGGCCGGAGTGTAGTTCTCATGCAAGATTTTCTCTTGTGTTGCCTTTCACTAGTTGAGGGAGGAGTCTCATGGGACCATAGCCACGTGTAGAAAAGCAGACCTTAGTATCTGCATCGGCAGATAAATCTAAAGCTCCCGACCGAGTCCTGTATTTCTTGTTCTGCCCTGTGACAGGACTCGGATGGCACGATGTGATACATGTGCATACAGTTATAGAAAAACGATTCACGATGAATGCGTGGGAAAAGGGCGCGGTTGAGGGTTAGCGTAATCCCTAGTGGCCTAGGTGGTTTAACCCAAACCGAAATACGAAAGCATGCAATAGGTAAGCGTAATCCCTAGTGGCGCTAGGTGGCGTAAGTCCTAGTAGTTCAAACGATGATTCATATGGAAGAGCCTAGCTAGAACAAGGGTGACAGTCCAAACGATTTCAAGGATAATACGACATGAGGAAGCCCGTACGAGGTACGGCAAAGGGCTGAACTTATATACATGGAAAGAAACATATGATTTGAGTAACCTATATATGCGATATTAGGTTGACATGGACCATTACACGACTTTGAGCACGGGACATTCATGGTTAACACATAACGCGGGTAGGGATACTAGTACGAGAGGTGCAGAGCAAATATACATGTTAGAACTAGGAAGAATATACATAATAGATACCGTGGGATGTTAGACGGGGTAGATACCTTTGGATAATGTACTCGATAGAAATCTGACGATGTGATACCTTGACTTATCATAACACCGTAGTTTATCATGATACCTTAGTTTACCTTGCCGCAGTAGTTCAACCGGCTACCCTGGTTTATCTATCTTGTAGTTATCCTTATGTTTACTTTCAGTTTATGCATGTCATGTTACCTTTACCTGTTTTTATACTGGAAGTAGATAGGACTTACTCAGTCTTTTTGACTGACCCGTTTTGTTTCGCCTCTTTTCTTCCGTTTCCCCCCCCCCCAGGTTTCAGGGAGGAAACAATGCTATTTAGTTCGGACTTCTTCTGCTTGAAGGTCATCATGGATGGCTTGGACTTCTCTTGGCTATGGCTACTTTACTGTTTTACTTGGGGAATAATTTATTAAAAAGTCTTTATGCTTCTTTACTATTGCAAGACAGGTTTTGATGTACTCTGATGTAAAAGGCTTTAGACCTTATTTATTCATGTTATGAAAGTTTGATTTTACTTCCGCTATTTATATATGTTCTGTCTTGTGATATTTCTGTGCATGTTTACCAATAATGCCCCTCTAAAGCTAGTGCATTCCTTTGCGAGTGACCCTAGCGGAGGCGGGGTGTTACACCTATGCTTTTCTTGATTTGCAGCTTTCATGCTATAAACTAAAGAAGTTAATGGACAAGAAAGGATACGAAGAATGGAAGAGCAAGGTCATCTCTTCCAGAGGCCAAAGCGAAACAAGTACATCTCTCCCTTTAGTCTATACAGCTTCTATTGATTTACAACAAAGAGTATTATTTCTATATATTTACATTCTGCAATACATTACAATGCCACTGTTTTTGGTTGCTGAAATGATTTGTTAAACAGGGCTTGCGAAGAAAGTTAAGTAAGTTAAGCAAGCTAAGCTGAACTTTGTGAAGTAAACTCCTGGTACAATCTCAATGCAGGATTCAGGTATGAATCTTGGAGGCTACTTTTTTCAGCAGCATTGGATGCAAGGTACCCTGTAGTTAAAATTTGTCGTTCTTGTCTTAAAATGCTAGCAATTTTGCAGAACCTATTTGTACTTGACAACATTTTCAAAGTTGAGTTGTTTTTTTGTTTTGTTTTTGTAATCTTTGTTTCTTGTCTAGGTTTATGGCCCTCAAACTGATTTTTGGTTGAAATTGTTGAAAACATTCTATTGATAAGGCTGAAAATTTTAATGACAACGTATCGTCTTTAGGGAACATTGGAGTAAGATTCATACATGCGGAAATCTAAATGAAAATGTGTCGTGTAATGCATCTGATTTAATGACATTATTATAGAAGTATTGGAGTAAGATTAATACATGCGAAATTCTATCATGTTAATGGTTATGACGTTATGTTTAATGATATTTTTACAAGATGGTTAAACAAATATATTTATTTGATTTGGATAAATGAAGTATAAATTGTTGAATTTTTTTAATTAGTTATCATGTATGATAAATTTATAAAAATACACTTGTACCGTAAATACAAAAGGCGTGCTCCATTTGCCGAATATTATGCTAATTAGTTTTATCATGTATAATAAATGGAAGAAGTTATTATATAACGGTTATTTGTTTCCTTTAAATCTAGCTTCTTGCAAAGGTGATTGTGAGATCAAGGCAGACAGTAAATCGTCTTCATGAAAATAAAGCACAGTTGAATTTAGTTTCAATGCATCTTGGTGAACTAGTTGGTAAATGATACGTGAGGTTATGTTGTATAATCTTTGAAGAATCGATATGTTAAAGTATTTCTTTTGTAATTCATTAGTGGACCTAAATGTTATTGGGCTACACAATTAATGTTCTCTGATTGTTAAATATCATGTCCTGTATCATTCAGAAAGTAATATTCTAGATGAGCATGTTAGATGAGTATTTCCAGTGTACTTTTACTGTTGGGAAGTTTGAAGAGATTACATTTATGTAAAGAGGTCACTGTAAAGGATAAGTATGCATCTGTTGTGACAAGCCTAAAAGGTTTTTTTTTTCAAAAAAAATAAAAAAAATTAACAAATTTGCATCTGTTGTAGTAGTAAAACAGACGCAAATGTATTGAAGAGTAAAACTATCATATACACCAATTTACATCTGCTGTAATAGTAAGGTAGACACAAATACATTGGTATTTGCGTCCAATGTACATATAACAGACGCAAATATGTCAAATTTGCGTCTATCGTATCATAATAGTAAGACAGACGCAAATGCATTGGTATTTGTGTCTAATGTACGCTGTAACAGACGCAAATATGCCAAATTTGCATCTGCCTAACAACAGAAGAAAAAAAAATTGAACATTTGCGTCCACTGCATTTGCATCCACATTGGAGCAGATGCAAATAATGTGAAATATTAGACGCAAATACCCTGTTTTGTATTACATCTACTGTAATAATAAGGTAGACACAAATGCATTGGTATTTGCATCCAATGTACGTTATAACAGACGCAAATATGTCAAATTTGCGTCTACCGTAATAGTAAGACAAACGCAAATGCATTGGTATTTGCGTCCAATGTACGCTGTAACAGACGCAAGTATGTCAAATTTGCGTCTGCCTAATAACAGAAGGATTTTTTTTTGAATATTTGCGTTCACTGCATTTGCATACACATTGGAGCCGATGCAAATAATGCGAAATATTAGACGCAAATACCCTGTTTTGTACTAGTGCAAGTCTTCCTTCTCTCTTCTCTATCTACTGCTGTCTAAATTATAAATAAATCACAGAGTGACATACTCATTACAATCTCATGCAGAATACGTATGTTGTATCTTGGGAGAATTTTGAAATAAATTTCTTAAGGAAATTGTTACGACAAGCCTCAGACATCATCCGGTTAGATTTCTAGTATATTTGTATATTTATATACATTATTCCATAATCTATCCTTTCTCTACGTTAAACTATTTTTTAAAATAGTATAACTTTATTGTTGTAAATTGACTACAACATACTTATTTCTATCATTAGCAAATATAAAATTTCCATAGTAGTGGAAATCTGATATATAAACTTGTGCGACAAGTTTATAATTGATTATTCTCTGATTGGTATACTAGACGTATAACACTGACTGAGTAAAACACAATTTCGGCCTTGTACGTTTTAATGGGTTTTGGATTCGGATTGGAGGACGTCAGGGCAGAATAGTTCCGGGCGGTGATTGCAGAGTCGAGTTCCGGCGGGAGCAGGTTGCGTCTGGAGGTTAGTGGCATGGATGGTGGAAGATGTTTGAGGGAGGAACAATCTTTGCATGCCTTCGCATGCTACAACCATTGATAAAAGAACTATAGGGAAAATGGAAGATGGACATGATGCTATAGGTAGAAATGAAGATGGGAAATAAAACATGAACAACCACATTTTTTTTCTTTTTGAAGTTCTTGGATCTAAAGTAGAAAAGAAAGAAGACGTTTGAGAAGCAGGTATAAAAAAATGAAGAGGTAGGAGAAAGGGGATATTTGACTTGAAGATGTGTGAAAAATAGATGCGTAGTTTAGTAATCTAAACCGATATAAAAAACTTTTGGAGTACCAAAATTTTTCATATTTTAAAACTGAAATTATAGTATTTAAAGTACGTATTAATTGGAGATAAGTTTAGATAAAAGAAGAAATGACGAGGAATAAAGGTTGAAGCAGTATACATATACATTAACTGATTTTGAGCATTTTTCAGTTAAAATTAAAGATTTGAAGCATTAAACTTCGAATTTCATGAAACGAAAAATCCCTTCTTGCTCAGAAAATAATCTAATATTTTTAGGTAGAAGTAACCTAGGTTCCGACAAGAATTTGTTTTCAAAACAATTATTTGAATTTAACTAAATATCCGAACAAAACAATTTTGTGTATTTTCCAACAAAATTTATTTCTATGCTATGCTTAGTTAAACGAATCTCAAAAATAAAATTTCAGATTTTAACTTCAACTTTTAAATTTTAACATTAATTTACGTTATGTCGGTTGCCATTATCGTAAACCAATTGTATAAACGAATTAAAAGAAAGGTGCGAAATATGACATTTTCGTTATAAAATTATTTGGATTGATTTTAAATAAAAATATTATATTTTTTAACATTAACATTTCAATGTTTTGATACTAATCGATTTCACATCAATTCAAAACAATCAAGTTCTAGATTAACGATGAATATAGATTATATTATTCAACTTAGGTACAAGTGTACTAAATTTATATTCAGAAATTGAATACAAACATTCAAAATAAATTATAATTAAAAAATAAAAGTTATATTTTAGTTAGTCACCTTATTTAAAAGTCGTCAAAAATTTCAGCTTGTTATAGTTTTTTTTTTTCTTTTATGGTTAAATTATATGATTAAACATATGAATGTGAAAGATGCATATGGTATGAACAAGAATATGAGCAAAATTGTACACTGAAAAATGTTGTATTCAAACTTTTTGAGACAAAGCACAAAAAAAGATGAGCTACTATAGAAAAACAGAACCTGTACACCTAATATAAATGTATAATAACACATAATTATGTAATGATTTTGTATCGACACATGGAAAATTAGTTGATTTGTGTTATTACGCAAATTTTTACAGTCGATGCACCACACTTTGTTCCATATTTAAATATGCAGTTGAATTCAAATGAAGATGAGTGTAATTCTAAAATTCTAAGATGAGTGTAATTCAAATGAAGATCAGTCTTCTTAACATAACACCATATGTATTATAATGCTTCATGAATGCGAACGGGAATGATCAACTCCAGGACTAAACACTAGTATTATGTGATACTACTTTAAAGAATATGATAGATGATATTAAAAGTTAAACTAAAAAATAAATAAAAAATCAACATATCATAATCATGGTTACATCGGCATATGTCAAAAACACTTGTATACGGTTAGTTCTTGCAAACAGTAAAATATTTTCTTTTACGTTTACATCAACCAAATTATTCTTGGCTATGAAAAAAAAAAGTACTAATTGATACAATTTTTGCATGTTTCTACTCATGCGACCCAAAAGGGAAAGAAAAAAAGATTAGAAGCAAAAAACATGCCTTATTTCTTTCAGCGCGTATCTGACGCAATTTTTATGCAGTCTGTACGAACAAGATTTATCACGAAATTCTATTTGGGCCTAACGTGATTAAAATAGCCCGCCCACCCGCCCGCTAACCCTAGACTGTTCTTAAACAACAACAAAGACGCAGCCGCCGGCTATCCCAAAACATATTGTTGTTTTCAGAAATTATAATTGAAAGATAAATTCATTTTCTCTTTCAAGATGGCATAATCATCGTAAACAAGCTCACTGGTAAAATGCTGGGATCAATTTGTGTTGCGGATGAATGCATGCAGAGGAAGAAACTGAACGGTGATTCCATGTAGATTGGCTCAATTTTTTTGGTAATTTACCTATTCTCCTTTTATTACGTTAAGAAGACTGATTTAAATTACACATCCGTATTATTTTTTAATCAGTCCAATTTTTTTAACTAGTAATCTTGTAAGGTTTCTAATATGATATCTTTGTTATGTAAACTTTGTTTGCTCCAATCAGAACGAGGAATAGATAGGAAGGAAATAAATTTACTAAAATTATTTTTTTAATTTGCGAATAAACTAATCATATTAAGAAAAAAGTGTAAGTATTTGCAGCTATGCCCTTGATATTTGCAATTCCCATCGTAATTAATGGACACTGCAGAAATATATGCAGACATAAAAGGCAAATTCTATTTCAACCCACATAATTAGTTAGTAGCCCCCCATTTTATTAAAAAAATACGATGACCAAACTGCCTTTTTACTGTTATATTTTTTTTCCAGGTTTTTGAACACCTCGTAGTTGCATTACGTGGTTTTTTGGTGTATCTCGTAGTATGTCTACGTGGTCCATGAATGAACCACGGAGATCATCTACGTGGTACTTTGATGAACCACGTAGGGCAACTACGAGGTACAGTGAAAAACCACGTAGTCCCCCTAAGTGGAAGGGTATTTTTTTTTTTTTAAAAAACGGGGGGCTACTAACTAAATTTGTGGGTTTCCTGATTATTTCATGATTTGGGGGGCTATTACCTAAAATGGTGGGTTGAAATAGAATTTGCCGACATAAAATACTTCAGCGTATGCAATGCAATGTGACATAAGATTATAGAAAGTAAATTCATTAATACATGGTTTTTTTTTGGAGCAAGTATGTTTTTTCTTCTTCTTTTGTTTCCACCAAAGGAGTTTCAGATGGATTATAGCAAGTCTATTCATAATGCACAGCTGTAACTTTTTGATAAAATATGATTTATTAACATTTTTATTTCTTCATGTTGGAAATGAAACCAAACTGCTATCATACACGAGCAAAAATTTTGCAAGTAAAAAAAATAATCTATAAAAATTTTCATTTTGAGCGGTTTTATATTTCATACAGAACAACGAATTCACATACAATGTCAGGGACCAATCCACAGAAATCTGCAGCATGTTTAAGTTATGCATATATGGAAATAAGTTAAAAAATGTAACAAAATAAATTAAACCAACTTGTAGAACATATTGCACTCCACACTAAAAATGAAATAAAAATAAAAAGAAATTGATATGCTATAAATGGTACAGAAATAGATGTACCTCTATGTTGCCCGGCGCTTACAATTGCAGATCTTGCTGGCTCTGAAAGAACGATAAAAGCTGGGAACTACCATACGCGTGTGTGTGTCGCCTTTTGTTTGTATCAATTAAATAAGATAAAATGACGAAGTGCCATACAATCAGTGTTCTTTATTTGTATTTGGAGGTTGGAGATTAGGGGACAGCAATGTATGATTTGTATGCACATGTGACATGTGTGTTGGATGGTTGGTTGTTTAGTTTTTTTTTAATCTAGACTTGCTGAAGGAGCTTTGAAGAAAACAACCTAGTTGGTTCTTAGAGACGAAAAAATGGTTGGTTTTGTTTGAAACCAGACAATAACATTGAAATCAAAATAACCATCAAAAATACATAAACTAGATCAAACCAGGCCCATATTTTTTTGAAATGGAAACCAAATATTATCGATATGGTTTGGTTGTTTTTTTTGTTTGATTTGATCTTCTAATCGTTGGCATAAATATAAATAGGGATGACTAATTAGACACAAAATTAGATACTGTGTTATCAAAGTGTGTCCTATAACGACAAATAGTGCATAGCGCAGTGCTTGCGCTGTTATACTTATAATAGCGTAGGGGTTTAGGGGTGGGCGTTTTATGTGGTTTACCTATCGAACCGATTTTAACCGAACCGTTTTAACCGAAAAAATCAGTCAACCGAATTTGCGGTTAACCGATCGTAATTAACCAACCAATATCGGTTCAGTTAACGGTTAACCGCGGTTATACATCGATTAACCGTTAACTGCATATATTTTAATAACATATTTTAATTTTTAATAACTGGTCAATTTACACCCGATCCACCCGTTTTATCAGAACCCTAGTAATTTTTTTTTTGGTTACAACTGAAATTATCACAGCTGCTGTTTAACTTTCCAAAAAGCGAAAAATCTCGATCCAAATCCTAAACCCTAATTATTTTTCGTTGATCCATCGCTACCCGATTTGTGGATTCAAGACGTTGGTGATTGTTAAGAGGAAAAGAAAAAACGTGAGTGTTATTTGATGCTTGATTACCATTTTTACCGATTTCCGATTCGTTGAATACTTTGATTTTAGTTCGATTTCGGTGTTCTCAACTTCTGAAAATGTCAATGGCGATGATTTTAGTGCACATGTTGTCTATTTGAGTACTTCGGTTTAATTTTTAATTTTAGTTGTTGTTGACTTGTTTGGTCAATCATTTTTCGGCGATAGCTTGATGTTTTGTGATTAATTCACTACTGATACTGATGTTCTTTAGATAACCTGTTGAAAAGTGGAACTGCTCCTCAGATTTTCTTTTTTACAAAATCAATATCAACATTGTACAAATGAATATTGAACTAGCATAAAGATTTTTTTTTTGAAAACAAACATAAGTATGACTTTGTTACATGCCAGGCTTCATAGATTCCAAGATCGGCAATATTGGAAGTGGTTTTCTAAATGTATGTTAACCTCATAATATATGCAGTTTCAGTTGAGAGTTAAGGAATCCATTTTTGCAGTTTCAAATTTTTAAACGAATTCAAGACGTATGAAATTTTATACGGGGACATTTGTTTTAGGTAAATTTAGTTTTTAAGTTTGGTTACAGGTAAATACACATAGATTTTAGTATATAAAGATTTCATGTCATCAAGCTTTAAAAAGTGCATGCAGCCTTTTATAACTATGTTTTTGGTATACAATGATTTGACCACCCATAGTTTTACTCTTAAAAAAACTTTGAGCTCTGTTATTGTTGCAGGGCAACAACACCTGTTAGTTGTCTTTATGCTAGTTCAATTATGCTCAATGATATCAATATTGTTTCAAATTACAGATTTTCTTTAGAAAAAATAATTATTTGGTTCGATTATTTTGTTGTCGCTGCCGTTGTTGCTCTTATTTCTCCAACAAATCGTCTTGTTCAAGCTCAGTGTTCGTTGACTATACATTATGTGCATTCAGTGGCATCTTCTTAATTATGTTTGATCTCAGTGTTCTAGATCAGTATGGCATATTCACTAGTTTGCAATTTTCAGGTCCTTGAAGAGTTTGGTAAATGAAAATTTTGATCCTTCGTGTATTATAGAAGTAATCAAGGGCATGTTAGTTGGTGTAGCAAACGTACATTTAGAGGGGTATATACACCGTGACTTATCTCTTGACAATATATTCATTGGCCTGGATGGTCGTGCAAAAATAGCTGATTTTTGTTTGAGTAAGCTTATATCAAATAAAACCAATTTCATAGTATTTGTAATTTAATTAAACATTAAATTCTTACTAATATAAAATCGTCTAAAATTCATATTTTAGGCATGAAAGAGGGATATTAAAAAGAATTTAATGCTTGATTAAATTACAAATACTATGAAATTGGTTTTATTTCATATAAACTCAAACCAAAATCAAATATTTTTGCACGACCATCCAGACCAATGAATATATTGTCAAGAGATAAATCACGGTGTATATATCCCTCTGAATGTATGTTATACCAGCCAACATGCTCTTGATTACTTCTCTAATACAGGAAGAATCAAAAATTTTCATTTACCAAACTCTTCAACGACCTGAAAATTGCAAACTAGTGAATACATGGTAGATATAACCAACCAAACTTACTTTGATATTATTAAATGCCGTGTTCAAGCTTAGTCTTCGTGGTTATCACGACGGTAAGTCGAGTCGACGGAGGTCCAATTAGTGGACTAGTCGATAAATAAATATATACATATGCATAAAAATTCAAACATGTGCATAAAAATTTAAACATGTAGTAACCATAGTTTTATAAACCGTGCCGTTAGTTAAACCGTGGAAGCTCAAGGTCGGAGGTTTTGATGATCAGACCGGTCGAACCGTATACATACACATACCAATACGCAACTAACATGAGCAGTTTTGAGCAAAGTTGAGTTGTATCTGTCCCACATTTGAAAATAATGTGGGTACTCTTCCATTTTCGTGTATTAGTATGTCCCATCTTGGTTCAAAACTAAAGCAGCTGGCTTCAATGCATTGCATGTGCTGCTGTGTCCCTCAAAATTTAAGTATTTATTATAAAATAACTAATTCTTGGCTTGATTTCTGGTTCAGAGTTACGGGTTTTCTGACCTGTTTAATTTTTTTTTTTTTGGGGTTTTGGGCCCAAATTTGGAACCAGTCGGTTAAGTCGACTGACTAGTCGCGGCTAGTCGCTCCTTGTCGATCAAGTCGGCCGACATATTGACAAATTTCATGTCGACAGTCCTAGTCGATGACTTAGGACCGACTGACCGACTAGTCGACGACTAGTCGCGACTAGTCGGTCGCCGTGATAACAATGTTAGTCTTATCCAATAACTTTAAGCTCAGTATTCAAGCTTGGTCTTGTTCAACTATTTTTGACATCTTAATTATTAAAGAACAATCGTGATCTTAGAGAATAAGCCATTTGACATTGATTTCAAGGCTTCAAGCAGTTCTCTCAATTTCAATATGATGAATGCTAGCCGAAAGAGGAAGAGCGTAAGTGTTTTTATTTTAATTTTTCTTAATTACACGTCCTATATTTATAAAACAGGTTAAGTATGGAGCATTATTTTGGTATTTATTTTATTTGCAACATTATTTTGGTACATATTTTATTACATCTACTTGATGTTTCCAGTTTTACCTAACCATGAAAATTACAAAAAATAAACATTTTACATGAAGAACCCAATTATTAAAAAAAAAGGCATTTCTGCAATAATATCAATATTTTTGATATCGATATCCATAAAGTAAGAAAATATATGGCCACATTGGACTTGAATATCAATGTCAATGTTATTGTCTTTTCTTATGATATATATGTATGTATGTATGTATATATATATAGGGAAAAAAATTATAAGGACAAATTAATTTAATATTTTATCCATAAGGACAACACAATTATATTTTATCCAGAAGGACAATTAATAGCCCAGCCCAAAAAAAACCCAGGTATTTCATTTTCTGTCTTAATAGTTAGGGCTGTTATGGTAATGGTTACCGTTACCGTTTGGCAAATACCGTTACCATACCGTTTTTACTGGTAAGCCAGAATTGCTTACCTTTACCGATCGACTGGTATACCGCTGACTGTTATACCAATAAACTGGTAACCGTTACACTGGTAATGGTAAATTACCGTTTGTTGATCAAATTTTATATCTCAACATATTTTTTTGTACACCATGCATTTTTATTATATTATATGTGGTGTTAGTTTATAAAAAACATAAATGAAAAAGAAAATAAGTGTATCTGGAATTATTTCATTTGATTATTAAATTAAATATAATCATTTATTTGGTTCTACGTGCATGTAATAAAGCATATCAGATGAGTATACTTATGTTTTGAATTAACTGGTAAAATTACCGTTACCGCTGGTATTGAAGAAACGTTACCGATAATTTACCGTTAAAAATGGTAAATTTACCGTTACCATACCGTTTTAACTGGTATACCGATTTCAACCAAAAATGGTTACCGATCGACTGGTAATGGTAAATTTATCGTTACCGTAACAGCCCTATTAATAGTCGTAACCCTTACTTCTCTCCGCCGTAATTAAGAAATGACTACAGAATCGCGATCGTCGAATTCTCCGCCTACGAAGTGTCGTAAATTAGATCGAAACCGAAGTGACTATACTGACAGCGAGTTAATGGAAAAAGTAGTGGAAAGGAATTTTGAAACCCTAGTTGAAGCTGCGGAATTGTCCGAAGCTGGAGTCGAAACCCTAAGTATTGATGGTCAGAAGCAAATTGACAATCTAGTAATGGTTAAAATCGTAGTTGAAAGAGAAAATGATAACGTTGGTTGCCAATTTGTCGTTCAAAGAGGAGTTGATGGAAAAAATGATGCTGAAAATGTACAAACTAATAACGAACGAATTTTGGTTGAGAACCAGAGTGATACAATCGAAGGTAAAAGTGATGAAGAATTTATGTTGGGTGAAAAAAATGATACTGTCAACGCTGAAACTGTAGAGCAAGTAAAATTTGGAATAGGAAATGATACTCTGAATCGAAAAAATGATGGAAAAAAAAGTGAGAAATAGCGGTAGAGTAGTAAGGAGACTCGGTCGAAACGGTTTAATGATCCAAAGTATGTGGAAGAAAAGTTGAAATAAAAGTCAATAAAAAAAGGTATGTGTTATTCATAGTAAGAATTTTCAGTAGTGTTTGTTTCAATTTTGTAACAATAATTATTAATTTGTGCAGGTTAAAGAAGGAAGAAAAACCAAAATATTTGAAGATAAGGATGCGGGAAACACTGAAGAAAATTCTCTAAGTTAAAAATGCTAATTTCAATGAAATATAAATGATAACTACAATGGTATTAAAATGATAACTTGAGTAGAGCTTTTTATTAAAAATGATACTGTATGTGTTAAAAATGATACCTTGATTCTGAAAGTAAGGAAATTAAATTGATTTGCCCTAATTTTGTCTGAAAAACTTAGTCGATTATTGAAGGTGCCGCGGATTTTGATTCGATAGGCAGTAAATAAGATTTCGTTATTTTTGATTCTGCGAATTCGTCGTAGAAAATCGAACGAGAGAAATGAACGAGGAAAAAATCACTGGAAAATACTTTTTATAATGGTGAAGTTAGCAGCAGTTTTTAGGTATCATTTTTCTATTTTTTTAGTTATCATTTTTCGTGTTTTAACAGTGTTATGCTTTTGTGATTCTAATTTTGGTGCTATATCAGTTTTCTACATGTACTGTTGCTTTAGTTTTGCAACTCAGTCGAAATCATGTCATTTTAATCAATCAAAGTGGGATATAAGCACTTTTTATATTAGTTTTCCTTTAAAATATCAAAGCAGTTTTAAGGTATCATTTTTATATTTTTTAGGTATCATTTTTGTATTTTCTAGTTGAATTTACATCATAGCAATTTTTAGGTATCATTTTTTTTTTTTTTTGGTATCATTTTTACTGTATTCATTGTGTTATGCTTTTTTTAGTTACTTTTTGTTGTTGTATTAATTTTGTTGTTGTACTGTTGCACTAGCTTTGTAATTAAATTGAATTTATTTCATTTTAAACTATCAAATTGTGATTCAAACATTTTCTGTATTACTTTTGTCGTTGAAATATTAAAGCATTTTTTATGTATCATTTTTTAATTTTTTTAAGTATCATTTTTACTTCATTCACTATGCTATGTTTTTTTTTTCAGTTACTTTTTGTTCCTGTATTAATTTTGTTGCTGTACTGTTGCACTAGCTTTGTAATTCAATTGAATTTATTTTATTTTAATCAATCCAATTGTGAATAAATCATATTTCACTGTGATTTTAGTAATTTTTGTGCTACTTTTTATTTAAAACACTGCAGTTTTTAGGTATCATTTTTTTTTTATTTTTTTGGGTATCATTTTTACTGTATTCACTGTGCTATGTTTTTTTTAGTTACTTTTTGTTGCTGTATTAATTTTGTTACTGTACTGTTGTACTAGGTTTGTAATTCAATTGAATTTACTTCATTTTAATCCATCAAATTGTGAATAAATCATATTTTCATTTTAATCCATCAAATTGTGAATAAATCATATTTCACTGTGATGTAAGTAATTTTTGTGCTACTTTTTATTTAAAACATTACTGCAGTTTTTAGGTATCATTTTTACTGTATTCACTGTGCTATGTTTTTTTTAGTTACTTTTTGTTGCTGTACTGTTGCACTAGGTTTGTAATTCAATTGAATTTACTTCATTTTAATCCATCAAATTGTGAATAAATCATATTTCACTGTGATGTAAGTAATTTTTGTGTTACTTTTTATTTAGGATTAATTGATAGGAATAATCCAAAGTTTGACATGCCTTCCTATATTAATTCGAATTTTGGATTATTTTTAAATAATCCCAAGTTTAGGGGGTTCCTTCCAATATTGATCCCGATGACTTATTAACTAGTTATAACCGGTTATTAAACATAAATTCTTCTTTCCCAAACGATTTTTCTGGAGGGGGAAACTAGTTTGGGGAAGATGAGTTTAAGTTTGATAACTGACTACAAAAAGTTAATAAGTCATCGGGACCAATATGGGAAGGGACCCCCCAAACTTGGGATTAATTAAAAATAATCCAAACTTCGGATTAATATGGGAAGACATGTTAAACTTCGGATTATTCCTGTCAATTTATTCTTTTATTTTAAGCATTACAGCAGTTTTTAGGTAGAATGTAAAAAGGATATTAACTTAGTGCAAGGAAAAACGATAATGTAGAATGTAAAAAGGATAATGCAAACTATAAATGTAAGGGTTAATTAGATTAATTTTTTTTAAATGCGTTAAATACAATTGTGTCACTGATAAATATTATTGTCTGCATTTTTTTTTATGATAACTAAGATGATGATTTTGAGAATCCAAGGCCTCAAGAAATTAAGTCAGGTATTTCAATGGAGAGAAAAGAAGAGTTAGTCGTAGGTGAAAGAACTAATTGTGCAACAGCTTACAGATGTGGGTTGCAATCGTCTTACAAGACGATCTGTTTGTTGAGAGACAAGAAAGCATTGATATGCAAGCAAATTGACATTTTGAAAAGAACACCGTTTTATGATTTTTTTTTCTGTTTTTTATGAGAAAAACATTTCATTGACAGAGTGCAAGAAAAAAGCAGAAAATTAGAAGTTCAATTGAAAAAAGAATTAAAGATGAAGTAGGGAAGAAAAAGGAGTTTGAAGAGGACTTGCCACTCCTTATGATTATGTTTAGGGGTGAGCATTATTTGGTTAAACCAAATAAACCAACCAAACCAATTCATTTTGGTCGGTTTGGTTCGGTTTAGAAATTAGATCGGTTTGTAATCGGACCAGAAAAATATTTAGTTTGGTTATCGGTTTAACCAAATTAACCGAACTTTTATTATATTTTCAAATTTATAGAAATTATTGTAAATGTTTTAACTTAGCTTGGTTATCAAAGTTAATTTTAATCATCACATATGTACCAGAATCATTTTTGGAAAGCATAAGAATCATAAATAATAATACTTTAATTACATATTTATAATTTATTTCAAATTATAGTTAATATTATGAACATAAAGTCTAAAATATTCTTAGTTCGGTTAAATCGGATAACCAACCAAACCAACCAATCTTAATTTGGTTGGTTTGGTTTGGTTTTCATTTTTATCGGTTTTAGTTTGGTTTGTAGATTTTATCATCGGATAAACCAAACCAACCAAACGCTCACCCCTAATTATGTTAATACTGCTTACATTTTTCTTTCCCAATAACCAACAAAAGTTTAGGTGGGGTTTTATTCCATACATTGTAGATGTGAAAAAGATGAGTTCAGTGTCATGGCCAAAAACCATTCATTCGAGTTTTAAAAAGTTTGTAAAAAGCTACGTAAAAAATCCACGGGATATGGTCGGCTGTTCAATGCTTCCTTTGGTAAATTTTTTCATACACAATATTTTTTCTGTATACCCAAACAAGTATTATTGAATTCAGTTTTAACATTGGTTTTTATTTATATGCAGTATGTGATGTGTGAGAAGGTAAATCTAATTGCCCAGAGGAAGAAGTTTGAGAACAAAATACCTCGATTTGCTTGGTGGGATCTGAGGAAATTAAGTAAAATAGTTCAGAAGGAATTTTTGGACACTTTTAAAGCTGGACAGGTAGAAATATCAATATTTCAGTGTTAATTTTGTACGGAGTTAATTTTAATTTTGTTACCATGTGTAAAAATAGTGAAGAAGTAACATTGGTTTATATGTTTGATTAGCTGGTTATCTTTTCTATTTGTTTGTAGGGTTCATTTTTGTGTTGTTACCATGTGTAGAAATTTTTTCTGGTTTGTATTTTATAATTTTGTAGGGGACATTCTTTATTTATGTTACTTTCAAAGTTCATGAGTATCTTTTTTTCTTCAATGCAGTTATCATTTTTGTTTTGATTTTTTAACTTCAGATTATGGTTATCATTTTTTATTTATTTTAGATATCATTTTTATAATTTATATCACTAAACATTTTCTGGATATCATTTTTTTTAAATTGTAGTTATCATTTTATGAGTTTTTTTTATTAAACAACATTTCTGCACAAATACAAATTGTTAGACAAAAATATTATTGTCAGTTCAGTTTTTCATCATTCAATTTAGTGACTACACTCTTTGATGTAATGATTCAGTGGTTTATTCTTTCTCATTTATTCTTCTAAGTATGTAACATATGAAAATTCCATAGGTATCATTTTTATAACAATTCAGTTATCATTTAATTTCTACCTATGTTTATTCAGTTTTTGATTATCATTTTATATTTATCGTAGGTATCATTTTTTTTTATTTGTTACCAACTTTACAGTTTCTAGTTATCATTTTCTAGCTGTTCTAGTTATCATTTTTTTACATTACGTTAGTTCACATCATTATGACACACATACAAAATACTGGGAATGAAAAAAAATTTGATATAAATTCAGTGTTTTCCAATCCAATTCAGCAATGTAGCAATAATGTAGATTGATTCATATAATGCATATTCTTGTATAGGTAATGGAAATGAGAAAAATTGAGTTGCATGAGGCGCTTCTGCTAGAGTGCAAGGAAAGTTTGGAAAGAAGAGCTACAATAAAAGGAAAAGCTGCGCAAACCAAAAAAAGAACGCGTAATCAGCAGGTCCAAGTAGTGGAGAAAGTTGATAAGGACATGGAAAATAGAGTTTTTAACTACCGCATCACAGAATTGGAGAAGGAAAACAAAGAATTTAAAAGGAAGTGGATGGAAGAAAGAAATTTGAGAAGAAAAGTAGAAAAGGAGTTATGTAAACTTAAAGACCTAATGAAAGAGCAGAAAGCTGAAATGCAAACGGATGATAGAGTTGATTTAGAACAGACACTGGGTGATATGCATACAGATGGAAACTTGAAAAGTAATCAAATAAGTAAAAATGAGGTGAATAGTGAGAATCGGGACCAAGATAAAATGAACGATGGCATGACGAATGATGATGAAAGGACCTATGGAGAAGAAAACATGACAGCTGGAATAGAGAATGAAACTACGCCAATCACAGTTAATGATTCTGTCAATGATAGCGGGAGTCAAAAAAAGAGTGTACAGTAAATTTACGACATTGATCCTCCGGACTTTAGTTTTAATTTGACTGCAGAGATTGCAAAGATGAAAACCAGAGAAGAGAATTCGGAGAAAACAGTTAAAAAAAGACTTAAAAAATCAGCTTCCAAGCCAAAAAGTGCAAAACCACCTTCATACATACTGAGAATGAGAGCAAGAAGAAGAACACAAAAAAGAAAAGAGGAGTTTGAATATTATGTAAAAGCAACGAAAGCACGGGTAACACAGAAGAAGGAGAATGAAGGTTCTAGTGAAGGAAAAAAATGAGGAGTTACAACTTTTATTGATTCCATTTGATGATGAAAAATGCAAGGGAAAAAAGGTAAACGAAGATAACGTAGATCAGGAACATACTGTTAGGCTAGAAGAGCCAATAAATGTTGAGGAACCTTCATGGAAAGACTTGCACTTGTCAAAATGCAAAAAAGTGACTAAACATCTTGACGATGAAGAAGGTAGAATTATAAGGAAATTTTATTCAATGTCAATAGCTGAAGAGAAGTATAATATTTTCATCTGTACTTGAACAACGTAGAAATAATTTTATTAACTATTTGATTTGTAAATAATCGACAGTCCGATTACTTGGGAAGATGATGATCCAACAAGGGGAGGCTGTATTGTTACAAAGGATATGTTGACAGAAGTGCTGAGAGGTTCGTTCACAGATGGGCAGGTAAACATATGTACAAAAATGTGGTAATGATTGCCATGTTTAAAAAAAATGATAACCAAATTTCTAATTTTTTATATGATCAGGATAAAGAATAAGATAATGATACCTAATTAAATATAAAAGTGATACTCAGAAAATGTAAAACATAGATTCAAATTATGTCGTACTAAAACAGATAAATTTGAATACATAAATCTGTTATAACATGTTGAAACATGTTTATTTACTGTATGTAATTTATTGTTTTCATTGTATTTTCAGATAATCGACTGGTGCACCCATAAATGTGATTTAGTTCATAACAATTACGCAATGTTTACACTTATGACAGTAAGTTGAATCACAGATTTAAAAAAATATTATTGTAGTATTCATGTCTTCAATAATTATTAAATTAAAATGTACACTGAGCAGAAAGCAATTATGGAGGGCAGGAGTTCAATTATTAAAAGTTTGGTTACTCCTTTCTTAAAAGAAGCAACTTTGAACAGTTATACAGAAAAAATTTACTTTCCATTACATTTTGACAACCATTGGACGCTGTTGACATTAGCATATGCAAACATGCAATGGGTTCACTATGATTCTTTGAGACCAAGAAGATCAAACAAGTTCAATAATCTTCATTTAAACGAAGCATATGAAGTGGTAAGAAAATTGTAATGTCTTTATTGATAGTGAGTTACTACTAAAAAATGTTCATTACAGCGAAAGAAAGTTGAAGAAATTCTGCAACAACTTTGGGTAGAGAATAAAATCGTAGAGAAGAAGATTGTTGATGAAGAGATTTTTCAAGAACCATGCGGACAACAACATTCTGACAGGTTAATTATTTTTTCATCTTTTTATTTATTTAATTTTGATTTATTTGGTCAATACAAAAAAAAAGTAGTTTGTAATGATAGTTGATTGTAACCGGCATAAATCAGTAATCAATGCACAAGAAAAATAACTGACATTTGTTCTTTACAATTTGTAAACATCGTTAATTTTTATTTATTGCGGGATATTCGTCATCGTAAACATAATTTCAGACAACAGAGCTGAAATTCCTCTAAAGGTCTCAAAAGAGAAAATCTATAAAATAAGAGCACTGATTGTGCGTGAAGTTATATCCAATCATGCATGCTGCTGGAATTTGGTTCGATTCATCACTGGATTGACAAAGAAGACTAAAAAAAATGAATGAAAAAAATGAGTGAAACAGTGTTGTATATTGTAGTTGGTTGGAAAACAGTATTTTCTTCTAGATTGAAATTTATGCAGATGTTAACATTTTGAATTTCAGTAATGAATAAGTGGTTGTGTGAAATACTAATCTTGCTTGAATACATGATGATAAATCTGCATACTTGACACATTGCTGAATTCGATTTGAAAAGACTGAATTTATGTCATTTTTTTTTCATTTTCAGTCTTTTTTATGTGTGCAGAATTGATGTGAACTAACCTAATGTAAAAAATGATAACTACAATTTAAATGATAACTGAATTGTGAAAAAATGATATCTATGGATTTTGCATATGTTAAATACTCAGCACATTAAATGGGATAGAATAAAACAGTGAATCATTACATAAAATAGTCTACTCAGTAAATTGGACGATTAAAACTTGAAATGACAATAATATTTTTGGCTAATAATTTGTGTATGTGCAGGAAGGGTGTTTAATAAACAAAACTCAGAAAATGATAACTACAATAAAAAAAATGATATCTATAAACTGTGTAGTCGTATGGATTTAAAAAATGATATCTAAAATAAAGAAAAAATGATAACCAAAATCTGAAGTTAAAAATAAAAAATAAAAATGATAACTGCGAAGTTAAAAATAAAAAATAAAAATGATAACTGCAGTAAAGAAAAAAAGATACCCATGGAATTTTGAATTGAGATCAATTAAAAATGACCCCTAAAAATTTATAAAAATGATATCAAATAAATTTGTACACATGGTAACAACACAAAAATGAACCCGACAAGACATAGAAAATATATCCAGTTAATCAAACATACAGAATAACTAATTAAATAGATTCATGGAAGAGATAAAAATAATATTAAACATGCAGATCGAATATCATTGATCAGAACAACAGAAAAAAACAGAATGCTAACAACACATCATTGAAATAATCAAACTTAAACAAAATAAGCGAAAAAGATTTTTTATTAAAAATGTAGATAGTTGCATACATTTGCAGTTCAGCAAACACTATATTGCAAACGCATTCAAGTTTACTTGACAAGCTTAATATGGAGATTCAAATGATACCTAGAACAAATGTAATGAATTTCATTTTTTATTTTTGGAAGCTTGACAATTGCGCTTATTATGACCATATTCATTGCATACTCTACATCTGTTTTGCTTGTTCTAGAAATATGCAAATCCTCTTTTTTTTTTGATGAAGGTCTACCGGAACCACGTTTATCCTTTGGTGGCTTAATTATTGCTTCATTACTTGAATCAACATCAGGTTTGTCATATGTAGTTATATGATTAATTGTATGACTATATGAAGATCGGTAAGCTTCCACAGTGAAATAGTGCTCAATAAAATCACACACATTTAATTTTATTTTATTAATACATTTTATAGCATGAGCACATGGAAAACCCATCACTTTCCACTGGTTACAGCTACACGTCCAGTCTTTTAGATCAACACGATGAGAAATTAGTGATTTCACTTCAAACAGGTGTTCAGAAGCCTTGAATACATCCCAACCAAAACCTTCTTCAACTAAGTCTTTTAATCGACTTTCCATGGTTGGACACAAAATGGTAGTCCATAAGCGGGATTCTTCTCGGCGTTTGGCCATTTGTTCCATGATTTTTATTCGTATCCCGTCCAAACAAAATGTAATTGGTAAGGCCCGTTCTTCTAAAATCCAGCTGTTGAAACTTTCAGCCACGTTAGAGCTGTACTCACCATACCTTTTACCACGGAAAAAAAAAAATCAACCCATTTATCGAAAGGTTTGTCTTTCAGAAAATTAACCGCTGCAGGATCACCAGCTTGTAAAAACTTAGAATGAGCAACTTGAAACTCAAGAACATTAGATGCTCGAGAACATGTCCGGAACAATTCCACAATCGAAATGTGTGCATTTTTGGACTTAACAGCAGACAACAAATTTTGTTCCATGTGAAGGTAGCAATAACTATGATATGAAGTGGGGAAAACACCGTGAACACCCAAAATCAGACCTTGATGTCGATCGGACATAAAAACCAAATTACGATCTTCGTTGAGCATTTTCTTCAAATGCTTTAGAAACCAGCTCCAATTATCCACATTTTCTATTGAAACTATGGCCATAGCTAAAGGGAAGAAACCTGCATAAAAATTAAGAATAAAAATTCAATAGGAAATCATTCTTTTAAAAAAAATTGATAATTTCAGACATACGATAAAGCTAATTAAATATTGTATAAATCAAAATGATACCTGCAAACAACCAAAACTGATGGTTAAAAACTGTTTGAGAAAAAATGATACCTAGATAGGAACTAAAATGATACCTACAAACTGTATACTAAAAAAGAAGAAGAAAATGATACCGTAATGCCAATAAAAATGATAACTAAAATCTGTATATCTAAACAATGATATTGTAAAAAATAATAAACTGATAAATCAGAAAATGAACCGGAGAAAACTGATCACATAGAATCCAAATGGTACCATATGTATATGTAAATCATTTAAAATTATAGTAAAATAATACCTTGGTTGCCATTCTTAGTTGTAGCACCCATTAAAACTCTTGGCCTACCTTTCAAATGGGTTCCATCTTAAAATATCATAGGCCGACAATGTTTGAAGCCAAGAATGCAAGCACCAAAACCAACAAACACTCTCTCAAACTGATTTGTAGAAGAGTTAACATTCATGGCGACATAAAAACCAGGATTGTGAGTCTGTAGTGCACCTAAATACCAAGATAAATCATTGTACGACATTGCATCATTGCCGTACAGTTCCAATAAAGCTAGTTGCTTTCCTTTGTAAACATAAGATTAAGATAAATTCAGATTAAACTCTCTTCGAAAATCATCAATGATATCTTTCAGTTTCTTACTAGGATGATCTCTAATTTCATTTATTATCAATGATTTAACAAATGAGCTTGGTAGAGAAGGGTTACTCAAATTTGTTAGACCACCCCCGCAAGAATGCTCGACAACCAGATTTCTGATGAAAAACCTATTTAGTTGGCCAACATCACAAGAAGCATTCACTTTAAATAAACAACCAGTAGAAAACGATGAGCAAATAGCAGTGATCCTAGTAGCACTGTTCTTAAGAAAGCGGTATTCATGACCTGATTTAATTTGAAAGGCCATTAAAAATTCTCTAAACTCCTTGGCACTTCCGAAACAAAAACCGGTAAAATCAGTAAATTTTAATGTAGATCCTCTTTTCATCAAATCTTTTAAATAACTCTTCCTATGTACGACAATGTTCGCACCCAAACATTGATCAGAAGACGAAGGAATTAGAACATTAGTAGAAAGTGCGGAAGAACCATCAATCACGTTTTCCAACAGGAATTCCTTCAACTTAACATCAAAACAGAAAAAAGCACTCTTCTTATGTAATTGAAATAAAACGATACTTTGAAGATCATAGTCACTCTTAACAATTTTAATTCTATCCTCAATCACAAAGCTAATTTCAATGGACTTGGGAGTAAGTTGAGACCAATACTCACATATTTCGTTTTTCAAAGCATCCAATGAGCAGTTAATCGACAACCGAGTACTGAAAGAGGTATCGTTGAAGACAAGTACGATAAGGAGAGTGCCGTCACCACTGGAACAAAAAAGTAATGTGAAAAAAACAGTTAGCCAAGTAAAAAGATGCAAACAGATACCATAAAACAATAAAACAAGGGTAATACATTAAAAATGATACCTAAAAAAATATTAAAATGATACCTACCAACTGTTGCACATTCAAATGAAAGGGAAGAAAATGGTATCCTAAAAAATACTAAAATGATACCTAAAAACTGCTATAGTTAATTTTTTTTAATGCATTGCAAACAATCATAGTAACATTTATACTAATGAACGCAAAACAAGTTTTAATCTGAAACAGATTTAATTCAGCAATGGATTAAGAAACAAACTACAACCTGAAAAAAAGAAAAAACTAGAATGAAAGTAATGAAAAAAAATTAAAAATATGAAAAAAGTATAAAATAATACCTGCTTGTAGCACAAGTAGAATCCATGAATTACCAATAGAAACACTAAAAACCTATCGCAAACAGTGAAAGAATCGTATGATAAACTCAAAATGAATGGAGAAAATCAGCAGTAAACGTAATGTGATTTTGATTTTCCTGTCTGATTGATGAGAGATCAATTTTCCGTCTGAGAATTGTGCGTTAATTTAGAATTTCAGATCTCTTGTAATTTATGTGATCAAATAAAAAAATTTGATTCGAAAATCTGAAGGAATAAGAATCGCGATTAATGACGGCGAGATCCAAATTTTCTTCGACGAAAAATAGTGCATGAAATAAGGAAATAGCGCGCGTGATTTAAGGGTTAAATGTTTAACGGATTACATGTAATAGGGCACGTGAGACAAGAAAAGGAGTGTGCTGTCCTTTTGAGTTAAATTTAAGTGGGCTGTCCTTATGGATAAAAAAGTCTTTAATTTTGTTCTTGTAATTATTTTCCTGATATATATATATATATGTATATATATAAGCAAACTATCGTCTGTTAAACGTTTATAATATATAATTAATGCCCATTAAATTTCTAAATATTTGATTGTGTTTCGCGATATTTTCAGCCATTTTACTGCTGAAACTATCAATAAGTTTGCTAATAAGTATGATTTACTGTATATGCCTGTATATTTACTGTTACAAAGTATGATTTACTTGGAATATTACAAAGTATGATTTACTGTATATGTCTGTATCTTAGAAAATCACACAATGGATACAATTCATTATTTGTATAATAGAAATTATATCTTATATGCCCACTGTTTCAAATCTCGAAAATATCGCTCGAGATCTCCTCAGATATCTTGATTTGGGCTCCTTCCGAAATGAAACAACAAATATCACTGTAAATCTCATTTCGAATATATCGCTCAAGATATTGCAATGTCGACCGATAGACCGATACGAAATATTGAAATATCGTCCGAGATCTTGGTTTTTTTGGTTAAGATTTAAATCTATGTCTGAACTAGAACAATAATTAAAAAACTCTAATCTAGCCACGATAATCTTCTGCTATTTTACATTTTGCATGTTAAATGACTATATTGTATATTCATATATGTTCTAAAGTGCTTATGATTTTCAAATTCGTCTTTTTTTACATACATGTTACCTATGAAATTATGCATTTTATGGTCTACTTATGCTGTATTTTTCAATGTTTTGGATCTTTTTAATGTTCTATGTATAACAATAGTTTGTTTTTGAAGAATTATATGTTTTAAGCACTAATCTATTTGCATTGTGTTATATTTCTGTTTTAATCATATTACGATTTAGAGTATGAATGATCTTTCGTATATTAAGAATAATAAAGTGATTTTGCAATTCAAGTTTAAGTCACTATGTTTTTAATAGCATTCGTAGAATTTATTTTGTAAGATTATCATTTTTTAACATATTATATACTCTGAGATTGTTCCAATATGAACTTTCAGACTCAAGATGGAAATCCGAGATGAACCCCCCGAGTTAGACTTATCTCGTCCAAAATCTCCCCCGATACGAGATCAAATCTCTTAAATCCCCGAGACAAAACTCGATCGATATCCCATATTTAAAACCTTGCATATGCCAGTCACACGGTATTTCCACCATGCAATGTACAAATGTTGAGTCCAGCAAGGTTCCAATTGCTTTCTTGTCATAATGTTGAAAAAATGGTTCAACACCTTTCTTTTGCTTAGTATTTTTAACATGTATACGACTATTGCAAATTTACTAATATAATATTAAATCGTATAACATTTACTAATAGAGGGATCGTCTAGAGAAACAAGAGATGTTGAGTATTTGGAAGAAGCGGATGATGAGGAGACCGGCGTGAACAATTCACCGTTGGAAGTGGAAAACCGCCTCTACCTCCGGTCGCAAGACTTCTAGTAGAAAGCCTTCAGCGGTATGGTTACATTCTACTAAAAATAAGAATCCCAATATTCCTAAGTGTGCTTGCAACTACTGTGGTCAACAATTTGCATGCAATTCACATTTGAATGGCACTACACATTTGAATTATCACATAAAAACATCACGTAGGTAAATTCCACGTGATAGTGATAAGAGACAAAAATACATTAGCTTTTGAAAGCGATAATGAAGGTAGCAACAGTCTCATAACATGGTCATTTAACAAAGAGCTATGTAGACAAGCAATTAGCTCGAATGCTAATTGCTGATGAACCCCCTTTTAGTTTTGTGGAGGGTGATAGTTTTCTTGAATTTTATCGACAGTTGTGTCCTAATTTTGAAGTTCCTTCACGTAGAACAATTTGTAGGGATGTACTTCAATTATATTGGGACTCAATAGAATCTCTTAAAAAATTGTTCTCTGAATCATTGCATGGTGTTTCTCTAACTATTGATACATGGACTTCTATTCAAAATGTGAATTACATGGTTTTAACCGCACCTTTATTGGTGGAAATTGGAATTTACATATGAGGATTATAAACTTTTGTGTGATTACTAGTCATAAAGGAGAAAATATTGGAAAACTCATAGTTCAGTGTATCAAAAAATGGGAGCTTAAAAGAGTAGTGTCTATCACGGTTGATAATGCTAGTGCAAATGAAGTGGCAATTAATTATGTGAGAGCTGAATTGAATGATGTTGATGGTGGTTGTGTCTTGAATGGTGAATTCATTCATTTACGTTGTTGTGCACATATAATCAATTTAATTGCTAACGACGAACTAAAGGAGATTGGTAGTACCATAGCTGGAATCCGTACTTTGGTTAGATTTGTGAGATCATCTCCGTCACGATTTACAAAATTTAGAGAGTTGAGTCGAAAATTGGGAATCGAACATAAATCTATGCTTGTTTTAGATGTATGTGCCTACTAGGTGGAATTCAACGTATTTGATGCTTGAAGCGGCTTAAAATATAAAAGGGTTTTCGATGGTATGAAAGAAAATGATGGTATTTTTGTTGCCTACTTTGATCATGATATTGGCCCTCCATTACTTTTAAAATTTAGCAAAACTTTATCTGTTAACGCAAATGAATATTTTGGCGAGCTATCCGTAATTTAAGAACAACTTCGAAAATTGACGAAGGAAACTAATCCATTTCTTGGAAAGATGGCCTCTGTTGTCAAGGCGCGCGCCTAGGTGCAAGGCGCACTAGGTAGGCTTTTTTAGGTCTTAAGGCGCAGCTGTGAGCAAGGCGCAAAAAAGCCCAAGGCGCAAAAAAGTGCGCTTTTTTCTAAGTATTTTGTTATTGTAAATTTAAGTTGAATGGTTTTTCGACTACTTATTTTGGTTTATGACATGAACTTATGAAGTTATATCATTAAAATTGCAAACTCAACTATTATTTATTGTCAAAAGTATATATTAAGTTGTAGTTGTAAGTGCAGTTTTTACAGTGACAACGGGAAAAAAAGCGCAACTAAGGCACACAAAAAGGCGCAAAGCGCAAAAAAGCGCGCTTTGGACTTTTTGCGCAACTAATATGCCTTGGACTTTTTTGCGCCATGACTACCTAGAAGATGGCACACAATATGAAAGCTAAGTTTGACAAATATTGGGGAATCGTAGGCAATTTGAACAAAATTTTACTTATACATGTGTACTTGATCAAGGATATAAATTTGAGTTTTTGAAGGTATTGGTTGAAGATATGTATGGAAAAATAGTTGCGGTGGACATATTAAAAAGCGTGAAAGATATTTTGATAAGACTGTTCAACTTTCATGTAAACTATTCTACATTCGGAGCACAAACAAGTAGTGAACCACAACCTCAAACGTCCGTTGGTATTGATAATGTGACCGATGATGATTCGGGTCTTGCTGAAAAAGGGAGTAATTTTCTAAATGCATTAATCATATCCTTTAACATTCTGTTTTTCCTTTCGGCTATGCCATTTTGTTGTGGCGAATATGGTGCTGTCGTTTGATGAATTATTCCATTTTCTGCACAGAATTGTTCAAACGGCGATTCATATTCTCCACCTCGATCAGATCTCAATATTTTGATCTTTTTATTTAGCTGATTTTCTACTTCAGCTTTATATTTTATAAACGATGTGATTGCTTCATCTTTACTGTTTAAAAGATATACGTAGCAATTTCGTGTATAATCATTAATAAATGTGATAAAATACTTTTTCCCACCTCTTGTAGGTAAATTTTTGAAATCACATAAGTCAGTATGAATCATTCCCAATGGTTCAGTACTTCTGTCAATAGTATGAAATGGTTTCTTAACCATTTTTGCTTGTACGCATGTCTCACATTTGTAGTTTTTATCCACTTTAAATTTAGGAATTAATTCTAAATTTGCAAGTTTTTCCATTTTTCGGAAATTAATATGTTCTAATCTATCATGCCATAATAAAGTTTCATGCTCAACGATATAAGAAAACTTCCTTTTTATTTATAACATTATCAGAATACATATTATTGCCGATTACGGCTACATTTGCCTTAAATAGGCCATCACATGAGTAACCCCTTCCCATATAGATTCCTGCCTTGGACAGAACCACCTTGTCTGACTCGAAGACCATCTTGAATCCCTTCTTCGAAAGCACGGATCCAGAAATGAGATTCTTGCGGATATCTGGAACATGAAGGGCATCATTCAGTCTAAGTCTTCCCTGAAGTGAACTTGAGGGTGACCGTTCCTTTGCCTTCAACCATGGAAACCGATGAATTGCCCATATAGAGTTTCTCATCTTGATCTCGTTTGGTGTAGGTTGAAAAAACGGATTTATCAGAGCATATATGCCTAGTAACACCCGTGTCCAACCACCATTGTGCAGAATTCTGAATCAAGTTGCATTCGGACACAACTCCTGAAAAGTTTGATTCATCGATGTCCATGTTATCCACCACATTTGCTTCCGAATTTTTCTGTTTCTTGTGTCTGCACTCTTTTGCTTGATGACCAGTCTTGCCACAAACCCAACATTCACCATTGAATTTCTTGGACTTCTTTTGGTTATTCTGCTCATTTTCTGGCGCCTTTCTTTTCTTGTTTTTGTTGAAGTATCATTTCTTCTTTGACCCTTCAGAAACAAGCGCCTCTTCACTTTTAGGTTGAGTGACTCCGCGATTATCTGCCTCTATCTTTAATCTGACGATGAGGTCTTGTAAGGATATCTCCTTTTTGTGCTTCAAGTAGTTGCGGTAGTCCCTCCAAGATGGTGGCAATTTTCCTGTAATTGCTTCAACCAGGAATGATTCACCGACTTTGTGACCTTCCGCTTCCATCTCATGGATAATAATCTGCAGCTCTTGCACTTGAGAAGTCACTGACTTTGAGTCCACCATTTTGTAGTCCATGAACTTGTCGACGATGAACTTTTTCAAACTCACATCCTGCGTCTTGTACTTTGTAGTCAGTGCATTCCAAAGAGCTTTTGCAGTCTTTATGGGCTGGTTAACTTTGTACAGGACCTTGTCCAGGCAGTTGAGATTGTGGTTTCTGCATAAAAGGTCCGAATGCCTCCACGCATCTATAGAAGGACCATCATGCTTAGTTGCATCCTTGGCATTTCCTGGTGTAGGCGGCACCGGTTCATCTTCTTCAAGATACTTCTGTAAACCAAGGGTGGTGAGATAGAACAACATCTGACTCTGCCACGTCAGAAAATCACCACCTTCGCCTTTGAACAAGTATGGCTTGTTCAAATTGCCAGTTTTGATTGACAATTGCTCTGCTGCCATTTCTGTTTTGTCAAAAAAACCAGTAAAGTCTTAAGATGTTGATCTTATTAGACCAAAACAGAATTCGCAACAAAAACTTATATCACAAGCTTGTAGGATGAATATTAGAGCATACAACAGTTGAGTATTGCTACAGTATACAGTAGTAACTGGTATACAGAGAGAAGTTAAACTACAAAAAATGAAGTCTAACCGAGTTCGTCCGAGGCCTGTAAATACAGTTTCCTTAAGACTTTATTTCCAGCCTCTCAGGATACAACAGACGATGCTGCACGGAACTGTGATGAGTATGTCAGTCAGTATTTCTCGTTAGTGGCGGCAGAGAGAAAGCAGGAGACAGACGGAGACAAGAAGGGAATTTTTTAAAATAATATCGATTTGATCAGGATCGATTAGTTTATATAATCCTACTCGCGTCTGTTTGAACTGATGCATCTATTTACATCACGCCCGTTTGGAAAACACCCGTTATTGTTTAAATTCAAATGGTAACGAATACTAACGGGTTGCACCCTTTCATGCGGGTCGCACCCGTTTGCTTTTCTTGTTGGGTCACACCTCTTTTATTGCCGCATCCATTTAAAAAAAAAAATGGTGACGTTTTCTATAGCAAAAATAAGATTTCTTACCAAACCCAAACCCGACTCGGTACGGGACGGGCGGGCGGCGCGCGTGTGTGTTTGGTTCACATGATCTAAGGCCTCCCCCTCGCACAAAATTACCTGACCCTAAGGGCCAATATATGGAGTGAGGAATAGGTATATATCCTTAAATCTTTTCTTTATTTTGCCAATGTGGGACTAAAGTAAATTTCATTCATTTGATTTCTAACAATAACGAAGGCAACGAACTTGAAAAGTACTTAGGTGCACCGATTGCAGATGTGCCGAATAATTTTGATATTTTGTTATGGAAGGTAAATTGTACCAAATATCGTGTTTTATCTTTAGTCGCTTGAGATCTTCTAGCTATTCCGGTTTCCACGGTTGCTTCCAAATCCGCATTTAGCACCGGAGGACGGACTGTAGATCCTTTTCGTAGTTCTTTAAGTCCACGAATAGTTGAGACATTAGTTTGTACTCAAAATTGGTTATGGTCCAAACCAATTTTTGTAGATCACCGGATTGAGGTTCCTTTCGATGATGTTTACTTCTATGATGATGCCTTTTCAGTTGATTTTAATATTTATAAAATAATATAGTCACTTCCACATTTATTTGATTTTACATACGCCACTCACTCTAATTATTTTGTTTGCTATGTAGAATTTGTACATGGACGTCGAAGTGAATCACCATCTTCTTGCATTCTTAACATGGACAGTCCATCTCCATCATCAATGTATTCACCAGGGTCGGTAATGCTATTTGAATATGTATTTCTTTGTTTTTGGGGTAGGTTAGTCAAGTCATACATGGACCAAGCTGTTTCATTGTTTGAATGATTTTACATAGGTATGCTAAGACTGGCACCTGAATGTGTATGTGTGGCGCTTGTTTCAGTTTTTATACATGTTCATCCTAATATTACTCACAGAATTACATAAGGGGACCAATAATCATACTCTGGTTTTCCACTTAAAAATTTCACTTTAAATTTTCCCTCAAGCGAAGGTGAGTGAAGTGCAGCTAACATTGTTAAATGTCAGAATGCTAAATAATAAGAATATAGTTTACTTCTATTAAGTTGAATATAGTTTACTTAGAGAAATAGCAGGGCATTGCGTTATTATGGAATGTGCTAGCATGATAATATAGTATGGCTGGGGAACTAGTTAATATACTTAGGAAAAGAATCCTAGGTGACTGCGTAGTCTATATATATATAGTATGGCAAGCGTTCCGTGGCATCCCAAAAATGGAACAGCCCAAAAGCCCCCGATTTCCACCTTTCATTTATATTAAAAAAAATTGAGTGGGAAGTGAGAGAGTTAGTGGAAGGAGAGAGAAGAGGAGTTAGTGAGAAATGAGTGGTGGAAAATCGGTAAGCTAAAGGGATGCTCACTATTTGGGGTGCCATTGAACGCTCGCCTATATATATATATTGTTTACATGCAAGAATGTAGAATAAAAGTTTTCTTTGAAGTACACAAATATTATGTAAATGACTCTGCCTTAACTAGTTTCTTCAGGAGATTATATGAAATATTAGGTAATGAATGGTTGAAATGTAGTCTCAGGTCAAAATCTGATAAAAATAGTTTTATCTACCTAGAACTTAAATTTACGCTGATAAACGTGTGCAAGGATAAATGATACTTGCAAACTAACAGCACATTTACTTGTGTATCTGGAAAAAAAAACAGTCAATTATTAATCTCGTGTCGATTTATTAATAATGTTATTTGCGCACTCATGTTTTTTTGCAAGTCTGTTGACTCGAGATCACACCGGAACTATGTAATGCCGGAAACAGAACTTTGTTGTTTGTTTCTAGTAGATGTTCTGAATAAGAAAAAAATGTTAAACACATGTAATGGCGTAACTAGCTAGTTCTCAATCTCAATAGCCACTCAATAGTCAGTACTAGTTCAACGATTCGTTGTCTTCATATGTTTTGATTTAAAGAACTACATATCCAAGGACTGAGTTGTCCAGCAATGAAATTCTATCCTAGTTAGTAAGAACTTCAATTGTTCATCCAGTTTGGGCTATCATCTTACAGATTTGTGTTTTGATAACTCCATACCCTTCTATTCACAAAAGCTGGATGATTTGTGCTAAATGAATAACCTGCTCATATTACAATTTTGAAGCTTTCCCAATCAAGACCTCCTCTTAGCAAGGAAATTCTACTCTGCTAACTGGATTCAGATTCATCTATGACTAGTAATTGATTTTAACTGAAAGCGCAAATTTCTGCTAGTACTGTCATGAAATTTTCACTAGTGATTGAATGCATTGTTATATGACCGCATATTTTTTCTTGATAGAGATACAAATTCTTGAGCTAACCGGTCATTGAAAAATCTTGACTATAACATTGCCCTGGATAACATACGTGGTTTGAACTTCCAAATTTTATATTCCTTGTGTCAGCTTATGAATGAGATCTTTTCACAAAACATAACCCCTTATTACGTTATGATTAAGATAAGCCAAATATGAAATGGTGCCTTACCGTTTTGTCCAATTGACTAATGACCATACTTGGGAATTTCTGCATTTTAATGCTTTAGAATTTCATCCTTCCCCAAAATGAAACGTGAACAGTGCCAACATTTATAAGCTATCAAAGAGAGGATTCACATGAAACTATCTTTTCTGTAAATATTTACATAGATGGTAGGAAATACGGTAACCATCCTTACTTGTACATCTCTTTCTTTTTGGTATATTCCATGTCATTCCAAGTAATACACTTTTGTAGAAAATTGGGTAATTTATAAAAGAATACGTTGCTGTGCATTTCATTTCAACGAATTGTAATACTGCTTATATCTCATTCCAATTTATAACAACTTTAAATGTCTCCAGCATGGATATAAATGTCTCCACTAGCATTTGTGATCCAAATTATTTTCTGAATCTTGATGCAGTTATTGTATAAACAACAGTAACTTTATGTTATATAGTACTATACTGATACGCTCTTGTGACATGTTTGTATTTTGCAGTCAATGATAAATCTACTTGGAAGCTTCAGGCTTTAAACTTGGCATTTCTAGGGGATCAGGAAGGAACTTATCTATTCTGTATTATGTTTTATCGTATTAGCAATTTAGTATTAACTGTTGGTGTTACATTTGTAGACTATTATGTTATGTTGTGTTTATGAACTGTTGGTATTACATATGTAAACTATTATGTTGTGTTGTGTTTATGAACTGTTGGTGGACTGTGCTCTATAGCTGATATGAACTGTTGAATTATTGACTATTGTGTTGTGTTTGCTTAATTTTTTTAGCATATGTTTGGTCTTTATTTCAGCATTTGATTTTGCTCAGTTCAAACGGTTATCCAATCAGTTCAAATGGTTAACCTTGGTTCAAGTTGGGCGGTTCGGTTGGAACTGGGTAAGCAAATTAACTGATGAACGGTTAACCGAACCGTGAGTTTTATGCGATTAACCGGTTGATTTAACCGATTGGTTCGGTTAATCGACTGCGTCCACCTCTACAAGGGTTTCCTATGGTGTAAAAATAACGCGCTATTTTATCGTAGTGTAAAATAACGCATAGTTCTAAATAGCGTGTTATTTTGTTTTCCTCTCTTTTTAAATTTTCGAATAGTGAATTAAGCACAAAATAGTACGTTACTGCATTTATAATGACTTGAGGAAAAATGTACTAGTATGACTCGAGAGAAGAATAAATTGATGATCGTTTAAATAATGATTAATGATTATGATTTAAATGAAGCTAGTGACTATGTTTAAAAACTTAGAAGCATAATATAATTTTTATGTTTCGTTATTGTGCACTTGAATTACGTTTAACTTTTGTTTATTTGAATCTTGTTATTATAGACTTCATGTATTATTTTCATTTGATCTTACTTTCACTTTACAATTTTTCTTATTTATAATTTTTTCTTAGTACTTGTTAGTAAAATTGTTTTAAAAAAAAAACACTTTATGTACAACCGTGTATACTGGTAAATAGAAATAAATTTCATTATAACTCACAATTATATGGATAAATTTAAATTTTGTAAGACACAAATATAATAGGGGATTGTTATTGACACTCCAAGTATTGTTAAGGGGGATTAATTTAAAAAGAAAAAAGAAATTGTTAAGGGGGATATCAATGCAGAGCGCACCCCTTTAACAAATAAAGTTTATTTTACCAAATTAGTCTTCTTTATAATAATCCTTTTTTAATTGTTAATTAAAAAAATATACGATATATTACCTGAGCTACATCATATTTTTATATCAAATTATTAATAATCTAATTTTTCGATCGCTTTTTTAAAATAATTTCATTTCTCATTTGTCGATTGCCTTTTTTAAATAATTTCATTTCTCATATGTTAAATTATCAATAATCTCATTTGTTTTACGTTTTTCGTTTGCGCTATTATTTCTCCCCAAACGATCGCTCTTTTATTGTTTTGCAAATAATTTAGCGATTTGGTTTTTTTACATTTGAAATTAATTGGGATTTGAGATGCTAACTGTTATTATTACCAGGGTAAAAAGAGAACATAAAAAATTAAGTATATGACTCCCCCTAACATTTTTGTTATGATTGGAGTGTTTTTAAAATTTGGCCTTCCCTTAACAATATTTGGAGTCTTAATAACAACACCCATATATTATATCCATCAATTATTTTGAATGTACAATATGAACATATCAAATTTTCTGTTGTATAGTTACATTTTACATAAAAAATATTTAATATATGCAAAAAGTATGATAGTGCTTGTATTTGTAGTCTTGAACGATTTGGATATAACACAAAATGTGCCCAAAAAAACAAGAAAAGAAATTCAATTAGGCAAAATATACTTGATTTTTTTCTTTCAAAATAAAGACAATAGTAGGGCTGTAAATTTTGTACGAATGTCCGACGTCCGTTCGTGTCCGTGACCGAAATATGTCTGTCCGATTTTCATTTAGAACACAGGTTAGGACAACAAAATTTGTACGAGAAAAATTCACGTGTGGTCCGGGCTCGTCCGAATTTGTCTGAATTCCTTGTAACTCGGCGTATAGTTAAAAGAAAATCTAGTAAAATGTAAAAAAGGTGATATAAATATCCATGTTCGACCGAGTCCGATCGTGTCTGTGTCCGAAAACCATGTGTCCGCGTCCGACCGATTTTATTTAGAATACGAATTTGTTCGAGAAAAAATTTGGTTCGGTCCGTGTTCAGTCCGATTTTTTTTATGATAGAAACTGAACATACCTCCGTCTGGTCCAGTCCGACCGATTTACACCCCTACAGAATAGCGCGCACTATAGCACTTAGCTGCGCTATAGGCTACACTGAGTTGATACAAATTGAAAGACACAGGGTGTAGACCGTTGGATCATTTGTCTTTATATGAGTGGTGGAAATTAGAGGGCAATCCAAATATGGAGATTCATTGTGTTAGAGAGATATCTAATTTTGGAGCAAGTATGCTTTTTCTTCTTCTTTTGTTTCCACCAAAGGAGTTTGAGATGGATTATGGCAAGTCTATTCATAATGCATTGTTATAAATTTTTGTAATAAAATATAATTTATTAGCATTTTTATTTGTTTATGCAGGAAATGAAACCAAACTGCTGTTCTACATGAGCAATGACTCGGAACGTATCACATAAAATAAATAAATAAAAGTGTTTTCTGTGAGTTGTCGAAAAACTCGCAAGTAAAAAAAAAATCATTTTATTAAAATTTTCATGTTGGTTTAATTTATATTCCATACATAACAACAAATTCACATACAACGTCGGGGACTGATCTATAGAAATATGCAATATGTTTAGGTTACGCATATTTGGAAATAAGCAGAAATAAGATAAAAAAAATAACAAAATAAATTAAACCAACTTGTAGAACATATTGCACTAAAGGGACCGACTATTTGGACGCAGAATTAGATGCAAACTAAAAGACACAAAACCTCGATCATTGGATCTTTTTGCCTTTATATGCAGGGGTGGAATTCAGAGGACGATCCAATGGTGGAGATCAATTGTGTCATCAATTATTTTAATTTTTTTTGTCTAAATAGACATTCCCTACCCAAACAAATATTTTTTTCAATGCTAAAAAAATGAAAAAAACAAGAAACAATTAATATGCTGTAAAGGTACAGAAAAAGATGTACCTGCATGTTGCTTTGAGCTTAGAATTGCACCTCTTGATATTTGTGAAAGAACGATATAAGCAGGGAACTACCATACATACTTCTCTCACTCAATTATTTTGTTATGTTATTATAAACATATTTGAATATACATTGATTACCTATGCTGATTTTTATTTGATTAATTATCACAAATTGTTATACGGTATATGGTAGCTTACCTGACAAGTTGTTTGAAGACCAGATGGATGACTGACCTAGAGTTTATTGTTTTCCACCTAAACTCTGGATGCCTATATTTTCCATACGGGCAGCTAGTAGTTTTGGTTTTGCAGATATTTTGTTGAACAAGAGTTACATTAATCCCAAGTGTTTAGATTGGATGTTAATCGATTGATTGACCGACCGATATAAGCGTTAAATAATTATTTAAGGCTTATGCGGGTGTAAGAGCGCTCTGGATCTTATTTGTATGTTCTATGGTTGTTTACAATTATTTTTGAATGTATAAAATCCATATAAATAATTTATATGGATATTGGTTGAGATTTTATTCCAACCCGGAATAAATATGAATATTTTAATAATATAATATTCAATAAAAACCGAAGTTTGATTTAGGCGTCTGATTTTGGATGGACGCGTAGACATAAAAATAACGATGAATATTCGTAACTGTAACGAATGATTTTGAAGAAAATTTAATACACTTTTGGCATATTAAAATTTTGATTTGAAATGAATAGTAATTTTCCAAAGTGAAGTTCAGTTTAACTATATAGCAAACATTTCAAATGAAGTTTTCTTTCGAAAGTTCTTCATTTATTTTTATAATTACTGCAAGGAAAATTTGAACGTAAAATAACGACTTTCGAAAAGAAAAAAAATTTACTCATTAAAATAATATTAAAATTGACCGTATAGTGAAATACGTAATTTTGAAGACAAACGACTGAAATGAGTTTTCAAAGTTGATTATATATATTTTATATAATTTATAAAAATGGTTTTGAAGCGTTTCAATTTATATTTTTAATTTATAAATCGATTTGGGCTTGAATTGAACGCGCAGCGACAGTTCGCGAACGTCAACCCATAATTTCGAATTGACGTATAGGAAGATCCGACCGTCAGATTTCCTTAGAATTGTAATCATTGGAAATGTAATGAAATGAGTTTTCCAATAAAATGAGAATTTTTGAAATCCAACGGTTAAATTTTAATCTAAGTCTAGATCTGTTTTGGATAAAGGTCGATTTAGATGCGATTCGGTGGCCGATATTGGAAACCTACTGTAAGGGCCATAATAAAAATATAAATAAATTATGTAAAATCATAATAAATTATTTGGAAAGATTTTGGATTAAATGCTCCAAGTTAGGAAAGATAAAAGATATTTTTGTTCGAATGAACTAGTTAACGACTAGAGTAATAATCCAATGATTTCAAGTTAATAAATTGGATTTGTAAATCATTCTAATGTAACCAGAGTTTTCCAACGAATAAACTGGAATGGATTTGAATGGAAATTATCTTTGGATATTTCGATGTTGGATTCCGTAATTATACAGGTATTGTTATGTGAATTTGGAAGATATAGATATCGTTATTCCAATACGCTATTTATTGGTTTTGGAATTTGGTATTGAATGTAAGTCGATATGATTTTCATTTAAGATCTTATATTTAATATCAAATTGGATTTTGGGTTTGTTGTGAACGGTATCTTAAATAATACCGTTCTTGAACCCAGTTGTGAAAGGAATAAATATTTTAATTAAGATTTAAGAAAGTTTTCAAGTTTATTTAAATAAATTGGAATTGAATGGATTTCGATTAATAATAATCGAGATGAGCTTCTGTGAAGGAAGACCTTTACTATTTATGGAATTTAAAAGGTTTTGCAGCTATTCCACTTATAGTATTGGTCGGATACGGAAATTTATATCGATTATAAATTGTTCGGATTTCCGTGAAGATTCTATATCAATGGAAGTTGATTTTGAGTTTATCGTGAGCAGCGTTTTAAATAACATTTGTTCTTTAACCCAATTAAAGACGGGATTAATTTCCTAAAGTTGAATAATCAATAAGTAATGATTTGTTAGATTAAAACTGAATTAGAGCTTTAATAAATCTTTAATTATATTGAAATATGAAAAGAAGTAATTAAATTTATCGAATTCGAGAGGTGTTCGAAATGGACTGTCACCAGTTTTACTTCACACGATGGATGAATCTTTAATTAGATTTAAACGTTAAATGGTACCGATAACACGATGGGTGTTAGATATGGAGTACCATTAGTTTGGCCCCATGGGATGAATAGGTCAGGATTGGATAATTAAATGAAAGATTACTTCGGTATGGCTCGATAGTCCCAACTAGTTTTATAAACCTTAATTTGGTTTAATTTATGAAAAGATATAATAAAATCTTTTGAAATGATATCCAAAGGAAGATTTAAACAAAAGTTTAATGATGTCAATTTTTGATAAAATTAATGGGAACCATTCCCAGAATATGAATATTTGAATAAAAGAATATTCGGGATTAGAATGAGATGTGTGTTATCTTTATTTATCATTTGATTCTAAAGATAAATAAGTTATTCGAAAAGACCGGGTTTAACCCATTCTGACTAACTGTTACGACGATTAGAAGTCGAAGATGAAGACAATGGTTGGAGACCAGAGATCTTCATAGTTACTTTGGCACAAATTGTTTTGGTTCTTAAAAAGAAACAGTTTGAAAAGGTTCAATTATATGAAATGAATTTCTAGATCCAGAAATTCCTTACCATCAAGTTGATAAAAAGCGCTGAATTCTTGTTGATCAAAAAAATGAAATATGTATTTCTGTAAACTTCCTTAAACCTACTTTGCTTTGTTTTTTGTTTATACTATTTTTGCGAGATCTACGGAATTCATTTCTTGCATTCCATTTTTAGTACTAGGCACCACCCAATAGGTATACAAAAACAAAGGAAGAATATACAAGACAAGGACTGGATAAATGAAATGAAAGGAACATGTACCTCTAGGAAGGATTATAAGTCTTCCTAATCTTCTATTCGACACAAGAAAAGGTAGAACTCCTTTTTCTTGTGTCATCTTGTATCGAAATAATAATGCTTTTTCTCTTCTTCACCAAAGATTAATATTTCTTCTTTTCCAGATATATTAGAAATCTTTTGTTTAGATTCATGCGTTTAGATTCATACATTCATTATTTTAAATAAATAAAAATATAATAAATAAGAAGTAGTAGACAAATAAAAAGTTTTAGAGTGAGTAAATGGAGCTTCTTCTTCTATTATTCAATTAACTTCCATTTTTAATTTCTATTATTTAGTTTTCGATATTACTAAAAATTAAATTGTTTGGTTGAAAAGCGGCGCGGATTAGATCTCTCCAGGGATTGTGAAAGATGTTCCACAAGAAATATTCTTGTTATTGCTTCGACTCATATTCTCCAAAAAGTGGATCCCGCTCTAATAGCTCCGAATAAATTAAATACATGCATTAAGATACGAAGGCTTCTTATTCCACAACAACGAAAGCACTTTTTCATTCTTTCATATACTAGGGGATTTCACTTGGAAAAGAAAATGTTCCATACTAACGGATTCGGGTCCATAACCATAGGTTCTAATGCACGAGATCTTGCAGCACTTATCAATGAGGCCCTATCAATTAGTATTACACAGAAGAAATCAATTATAGAAACTAATACAATTAGATCCGCTCTTCATAGACAAACTTGGGATTTGCGATCCCAGGTAAGATCGGTTCAGGATCATGGGGTCTTTTTCAATCAGATAGGAAGGGCTGTTGCACAAAATGTACTTCTAAGTAATTGCCCCATAGATCCTATATCTATCTATATGAAGAAGAAATCGTGTAAGGAAGGAGATTCCTATTTGTACAAATGGTAATTCAAACTTGGAACGAGCATGAAGAAACTAACGATACTTATTTATCTTTTGAGTTGTTCTGCCGGATTGGTCGCTCAAGATCTTTGGTCCTCACCCGGACGCGGATCCGATGAAAAAAATAGGAGAACTTCTCTCATGTATTGGGGATAAGAGACGGAGAATAAGGTGCCTTCGGTTTCGTACAGACCTAGAACAAACTTGCAAATGGATTGCGTGTCTGGCATCGTAGTTTGGGCTATATTAATTGATCTCTACTAAATATATATTTGTTTGGTGGCAGAGTGTAATGACCCGGGGAATTTGCGATCCTGGATATCGGCATACAACACTACGCCGACTACTCAAGCATCGGAAACACCGGATAGTCCATGAAAGAAATTAGAGGGTGAGTATAGATAAGATAGAAACTAGAATAGAAGAAGAAGATGAACATACCACAAAAGAGTAACACGAATCTCACAGCGGAACGAACAATATATAATAGATACATAACTTTGAAATAAAATCAGTATATGTATACAGTAACATTATCAGAGAATAACACTTACAACACAGCGGAAATAACTATAGCTATATAATCCTGAAGCCTCCTGCTCCAAGCTCTCCAGGTATATCTGTAAAATCCTGACTACTTGACTGCCCATACAAAATTGGGCACCCAAGAGTTTAGGGAAAACAAAACAAAACAAACTCTGGGTCAGTCATGGGACTGGTGCGAGTAAAACAGTTTGATAAAATAAACGATATCTCATAAAACCACGTCGTACAACGGAATGGGTTTTTCCCCTTATGAGAATCAAATCAGTTTGATTTAACTTTCAAATCATTTTGAAAGAAACGATAAACTTTATATCAAAACTCTTTTGATATTATAATAGTGTCTATAAACCACAATATAATAATCATCTTGCAGAACGCTTTCATCTCACGTTCCACATATATAGTATACAATCAAAACCGCGAGCACTTATTGGGTAATGGATTTCCAACTATGACAAGGTATGGAACCACCTTCCGATAGTGTACCTCTAGAGAGGAATACATTGGTTTCAACAAGAACATCTTGTAACCCGGCCACAAATGACAGACCACTCATTTCGCTTGAGTGTATCAAATGTATATCACTAACGGTTGGGATCAGCAACCGTTTCCTGAATGGGACAACATCGACAATAGATTATAGAATGAAATGAATATCTCTAGATAGGTGATAATACACCCTAATTGGCAGCCAACCACTTAGCCATGCTGCCTGCCCAATTTTTGTCATTTCCCGGTTGTGAGGCTAGAGGCCACGCTTATCTCTGACAGATCACACAATTATTCACTTTGAATGTCACATCATCATACCCGCCACATCACAAATTGATTTCCCCAAAAATACAATGGGTATACAGCTAAGAGAAATGAATTCCTTCGCCACCAAACGTACATACGTTTGAAGAGATCAACTTACATGATCCATAAAATATACGCTGTCAGACATTCTTCCATACAGGTTGTCCTAGGACTGGACAAGCCGAATGTACTATTTTGTATATCCTTCTTAGGAAATTTCTACCTAGGATCGCCAGAACAGCCCTTGCATAACTCCGTCTTCAATTATCTTCATCATATTTGATTGCAACGCTAACGTCCATACAGAGTGGTTTTCAGATAATGAATCTGATCCTGGTCTCTTCGTATTGACAACGGAAATGGTCAAAAACTTCGATAGTCGGTGATTTAACTATCAAAGAAAAACACGTGTGCAAACAACGATATTATTTCTAGATGGAAATTCTATCGATCAATCATTAATCATCATTTATTTCTTAAATTAATTTATCAATAATTTACTCCTTCTCCATTTCCTGTTTCCGTAAATATACAGAAATTATTATTTTCTAAATTTAGAAAATATACGATATTAACATTTGAAAACATTTCCATTTCTTGTTTTCTATATTAGAAAACATTTCTAATTCTTATTTGGAAAACATTTCCAAAACTCCTACATTGGATTGATTTAAACAGATGTTTAAATCAAACATCGCTATGCCAACTCAAACCATTATACTCATTAACTAAATTCACTTAACCAATCTTCCCTGTTGAACCTTAACCATTTCTTAGTTAAAAATGGAGTCAATCAAGTTGCGGTATAATTACCTCTCAGACCTTAATTGAACAACATCCTTAACCTCGAAATAGATAAAGTTCACCTCTTAAATCTTTAACAACCGCCTTATGTAACTCTCGGATTCTATTTACGAATTCACTTCTTTATTGATACATCTGATTATAACTATAGCGTTATAATCCCTACTTATGAAATATCTAATTTCAAAATATAACTTTTATTTATTACTTTAATTGGATAAATAAACAACAGCAATTTATTAGTAAATAAATAAATCTTGATTTAAAAACGGAAAGTGAATAGTACTTTCCCGAATTCGATATAATCGAATTTCCACGTATAACTCTCTTTCGAATAATCTCTATTTGATAACTCCTTTCGAATAAGAAATATTCGATAACTCCTTTCGAATAAACTATATTTGATTAATTCCTTTTCAAATAAAACTATATTCGATTAATTCCTTTTGAATAACTCTATTCGATTAACTCCTTTTTTACTCTATTCGATTAATCTCCTTTTAACTCTATTCAAATAACTAATATTCGATAACTCCTTTTTATCTCTATTCAAATAACTAATATTCGAAAACTCCTTTTAACTCTATTCGAATAACTAATATTCGATAACTCCTTTTTAGCTCTATTCGAATAACTAATATTCGAAAACTCCTTTTAACTCTATTCAAATAACTAAATTCGATTAACTCCTTTTTTACCTCTATTCGAATAACTAAATTCGATTAACTCCTTTCGAATAAACTATATTCGAAAATCTCTCTTTCCAAATTTACTAATACTCGACTAACTCTAACTCAATTAACTCTATTTGAATAACTCTAATTCGATTTAACTCTAACCAATTAACTCTAACTGGTTAACTCTAATTGATTAACTCTAACTGGTCAACTCTAATTCGATTTAACTCTAACTGATTAACTCTAACTGGTTAACTCAAATCAATTAACTATATTTGATTTACTCTAATCGATTGACTATATTAACTCTATTCGAATATATTATATTCGATTAACCTAATTCGATTAACTAATATTCGACTAACTTTATTCGAATAACTAATATTCGGTAACTCCTTTCGAATAACTAACATTCGATAATCCCTTCGAATAACTAGTATTCGATAAAACTCTAACTCGATTAACTCTAATCGATTAACACTAACTGATTAACTCTAATCAATTACTTTAATTCGATTACTCTAATTAATTAACTCTAATCGATTTCTCTAACTGATTAACTCTAATCGATTAACTCTTATTCAAATAAATTATATTTGATAACTCTATTCGACTACAAATACTTCCTTTTCTATATATATATATTTATTTCATATAAATATTTCCTTTTATAATCTATTTGTAAATGTTTTACAAATATTTCCTTTCCAATTCTGTTTGTAAATGGTTTACAAATATTTCCTTTTCAATTCTGTTTGTAAATGGTTTACAAATATTTCCTTTTCAATTCTATTTGTAAATGGTTTATAAATATTTCCTTTTATATTCTAATGGTAAATGGTTTACAAATATTTCCTTTTATATTCTATTCGTAAATGGTTTACAATTATTTCCTTTTATATTCTATTTGTAAACGGTTTACAAAACATCTCCCTTTCAAATTTATTTGTAAATGTTTTGTAAATATTTCCTTTTATAATTCTCTATATTTATTTTCTAAATAAATATTTATAACATTCTATTTATTTCCTAAATAAATATTTCCTTTTAAAATATCCTTTGGTGTTATAAAAAAAATTCTTTACAAAATCTTTTGATTTTACAAATATTTCATTTTATAAAATCCTTTGATTTTATAAACATTTCATTTTCAAAATACATTTTGAAAATTCCCTTTTTATATTCTGGTATTTCTTATGGTATTTAACATACCATACAACAATGATAAATATCATCCAAACATACGTAATCAACAACAAATTATATATCACATCACATATCACAATATAGGAAAAACAGTAAAATAAATGTTGAGGAATCCAGTTGGATCCCTCCAACCTGTTTCCCTGCATCCATAGATGTTACACAATATAATTCACATCAATTTATTTTTAATATGAAATATTCTGATAAACAGAATCAATATTTGATTAACGATATATATATATATATGTATATATATATATATCGTTATCTAATATTTCAACAAATAAATAAGCAGTACAACCTAATAGTCAGCATACAGCAATCAATCATCACTTATCAATTCTAAAATACGTTATAAAAATATAACTGGTCAGAGTTGGTGAGGTTTACTCACATTGGACAGTTATCGTTAAAAACGATTAACTATCTTTGATTCAAACGGACAATTTATTTCGTTGTAAATTGTAACGAGCCCCAATTCACTCCCAGTCAGTTCCATTGTGTTTCCCTCGTCCCTACGATCCCAACAGATCTTGTTTCGTCTGATTCTGATATCGTATGACGAAGTTACACTTTTTAAAGTTTGAATATAATTTAAATTAAAAATAAACTTGATTAATTTTCAATTAGGCTTTAACCTTTACAACTCGGCCCAACTTCTGACTCGCACCCACTACCTTTCTCTTCTTCCCCATTCTGATTTCTTCAGACCGTTGCTCCCAGTAGAAACCCACTATTTCCATGATTTCAAACCGCAAGAACCTTCTTCCTCTCACCACTAAAAATCACAAAAAATCACCATAATTCTTCTCCTTCAACCCTTTCCAACCTCAACTTGAAAATACGAAACTCGATTCACTATTTCAAAATGCGTCGCACTAGTGTACCTCACGCCTCAGGAAAAAGACGCGACATTTTTCCATCTCGAAATCCTTCAATTTTTTCCGCGCAAGCTCCAAACAATCCCACAAACTCAACCATAACCTCAGTTCTTCTATTCGATGTTCCCAGTCCTTCTCATGATGAAACCCTAAGCTTACTGTTCCTATTTCGAACTACAGAAAGATGCGTCGAGTGCTATAAAATATGTATGCGGTGGAAGCTAACGATTATAGCAACTCAAATATGTAAACTTTGGGATTTTAGGATTTTCATAGGATTTGTTTTTGATTATTTTAGATCACCATTTAGTTTGAAGAAGGAGATAGTGGCGGCCATAATTTCTTTGACCAGAGAAATGTATTAGGTTAGAGGGTTAGGATGGTATATATAGGTAATTTAAATATATTTTTATTCGAATATTATATTGAATTATAATCAACTACTGTTTTTATTTGTCCTTTAAAATTCCCATAATCACGCATGACATCCAAAGATCACGAAACTGGACATGCAGCTACAGTTCGACATTACGGACCCAACGAAACTGGTTTCGTCAAATTCCAACTCCGTTTGCCCACACAGCGTATTTTTAACCGTCAAAATACTGATTGTTTTTCACATTAAAAATACGTACGACCACACATTGACTTCAAAAATAACGAAAATTGAAATCTAATAATAATTTAATATTGTGGATCCAACAAAATTAGTTTCGTCGAAAACGGAGGTCGTTTGCAAAACTGGCTATTTTTAAAGCTCTAAATAAACCAAATTTTAAATATAATTATTTTTAAAAATAATTTAATTAAATATCAATAAATATATATATTATCGTATATATATTCATATACGATATCATACAGCTCTAAAATATTCCTATCTGGATTTATAGCTCGATATTTCAAAATTCCCAGTTATATCGATATTAGATTTATATTTAAAATCCTTTTATAATATAAATATATATTTATATATTTCAAAGGAATTCCATAGCGACTTTTCTAAAATTTGATTTGGATATAAATCAAAATCCACATGGCGAAATCCCGAATTTTCTCTTCCATTAGAAAAATGTACTTCACCAGCTCCGAACGTTTCTTGTTTCACAGAAATCCGATTTAAAACGGACCATGTATATACAGTTGAAGTTCGAATCGCCAAATTGCGAACTTCCGCGCTATTTCGAGCTCGATTTTAATTATATTATTAATTATACGTTCAAACTTCGTTTAAATAATATATTCGTTATTCTAATTCAAATTTTAACTGAATTATATATTTTGAATTGGCCAGTTCACATTATATTGTCAATTCACTATTTCTGACTATTTCAGAAATTAAATATATTATTTAATTATTTCATTAATTAAATTCAATAGTTATTTCAATTTAAACCATTTGAATTACAAAACCATATTTTAAATAATTAAATAAATTAATTATTAGATCGAAAAAAGGGGTCCTTACATTCTTTCCCCCTTAAAATAATTTCGTCCTCGAAATTGCTAAGGTAGAAACAAACCCTATTGACTGCTAAAAATTTATTTGTTTACTTTTAACTTCAGTTTCAACTGAACCACTAAATTTCAATTAAAATATTAATTTATTCTGAACAACCAAAAGTTTCAAAAATCTTGAAAATTTTCTAACACCTTAAATTTTCGGAAAATTTCACCAGCACCTCCTTTGTACGGCTCAATCGGTACAACTACAACTCGCCTCTCTAGGCCATCTCCATCCCAAAAGAAAATCAAATAGCCAAGCGGCTTGCCAAACAGGCTCATAAATCTCATACCCAATTTAAATATAAACTTGTACTTTTTTGTTGGGATATCAACTCTTTCACTTTCAATCTGCTATAAATCAGCATATATAGATGTATTCCCAATCAATTTCTCGTCAATTCATTCTCAACACAATCATTCGCTTATCCAAGCCAAATTTCATTCTCAACTTTCTATTCCACAAATCCAAATTTCTCGATATCCTTCTAATCCAATTCAACTCCAATTTGCTTTTGCAAATTTCAATTCAATTTGGTTTTAAATCAAACAATCTCTCCTTGGGAATTTTAAATAACTTTGCTTTTCCAAAATCAAATATCCCTTTTTGAAATTCAAAACAACTTGCTTTTCTCAAAATAATTCAAAAATCATCTCTTTGGTAGTAATCCGTCACTTACACACTCGAAAATGAACACCGACGATGTCATGTTCATCATCAGAATCTATTTTCCAGTTATCGAAGTGAGTTCAATACTATATCACTTTTAAAACCATTTCTAAACACTTTCATTTTGAAATCCATTTCAAAATATCCTTTTCAATGCTTGTAACAAATTAAAATCTCCCAAGATTTTAAAATTCACATATATTTAATCCAATTCCATGTACAAACACTTCTCCAACTTTTAATTCCAATTATGATTCTGAATTCAGATTTACTTCATCTTATTTCATATATTATATTCATATGAATTCCGATTGGTTATTTACATAACCATTCCAATTATAATCTTACTCGATTATAATAACAACCAATATATCCAATATATTATAATTCCAATATATATATTTTCTCTATATCAACATATACTTTGGGTAAAGTTATTTCATTTACCCTCTTTTCAAAACATACCATGTCGGTTCATCGTATTCGAGTGTTTATAAACCCCTACCGATACAGTGGATCAAACTGATCGATCAGAACTCATAAACGACTCAACTAATAAATCTCCACAATATACATTTTTTTATATCAATAACAAATACATTCACTCGTATATATACACTCAATTCAATCTAGGGTATTGCTAACCCCTATCTCTACTGAGTCACGCCATAGAGCCAAGATAATTACTTAACCTTAAGCTCTTATACCACTGTAATGACCCGGGGAATTTGCGATCCTGGATATCGGCATACAACAAACACAATGTCGACTACTCAAGCATCGGAAACACCGAATAGTCCATGAAAGAAATTAGAGGGTGAGAATAGATAAGATAAAAACTTAGAATAGAAGAGGAAGAAGAACATACCACATCAGAGTAACACGAATCTCACAGCGGAATGAACAATATATAATAGATACATAACTTTGAAATAAAATCAGTATATGTATAGAGTAACATTATCAGAGTATAACACTTACAACACAGCGAAAACAACTACAGCTATATAATCCTGAAGCCTCTTGCTCCAAGCTCTCCAGGTATATCTGTAAAATCCTGACTACTTGACTGCCCGTACAAAATTGGGCACCCCAGAGTTTAGGGAAAACAAAACAAACTCTGGGTCAGTCATGGGACTAGTGTGAGTAAAACAGTTTAAAAAAGTTTGATAAAATAAACGATATCTCATAAAACCACGTCGTATAACGGAATGGGTTTTTTCCTTTATGAAAATCCAAATCAGTTTGATTTAACTTTCAAATCATTTTGAAAGAAATGATAAACTTTATATCAAAACTCTTTTGATATTATAATAGTGTATATCAACCACAATATAATAATCATCTTGTAGAACGCTTTCATCTCACGTTCCACATATATAGTATATAATCAAAACCGCGAGCACTTATTGGTTAATGGATTACCAGCTATGACAAGGTATGGAACCACCTTCCAATAGTGTACCTCTAGAGAGGAATACGCTGGGTTCAATAAGAACATCTTGCAACTTGGCCACACATGACCGACCACTCATTTCGCTTGAGTGTATCGAATGTATATCACCAACGGTTGGGATCAGAAACCGTTTCCCGAATGGGACAACATCGACAATAGATTATAGAATGAAATGAATATCTCTAGATAGGTGATAATACACCCTAATTGGAAGCTAATGTAATGACCCGGAACTCTGAACCAGTTTGAAAATTTTATTTCTGGGAATTTTGTTGAATTTTTAGTCCAAATTTAAAATTTCCAATTTTAAATAACTCTGAAACAGTTAAAAATGGCCATTTTGCGAACAACCTCGGAATTCGACGAAACCTCTTTCGTTGGACCCGAAATGTCATATTATGGTTAGGTTTCAATTTTTAGAATTTTTCGATTTAATATGTGAGCGTAGCGAGAGAAACCGTGTTTGGTCAAATACAGTTGAAATTGAACAGCTTGAAAATAGCCATTTTTCGAACGGTCTCAGAATTCGACGAAATTGGCTTTGTTAGAACCGTATCGTCATCACAATGTCAAAAATAATTTTTCTGGATTTTTCTGAGTCAGTATGTGGCCTCAGGAAATTAAAACGTATGTTCAAATTTAAATTAAACAATTTAATTTGAAAATAAAAGAAAATCAGGCTGTAACTTCAGATTTAGGCCTTGGCAATAGCGCCATCGCATTCAGAAGACGTCAAAACATTAAGTTCGACAGTCGTTGAGCGCGAATCGAAGATCGTATGAGAAAACACTAATTTTTGGAATTAATTAATTAAATAATTAAAAAAATAAAACCCTAGAAATACCGGTATAAATACGCAGCCGTATACGTGAACAGTACTGCTTCTTCCCCGTTCAATTTTGGCCGCCGCAACCCATTTCTTGCTCAAATTTTCAAACTCCAAATTCTCTTTCAATACTCCACGAAATCCTGCAAACCCATACCCGTTTCGAAGAGAAAACCAAGACCTTCGATCCCATACCAGTTTCACCCGCCCTCGTCCACCGTCGCGCCCGCCCCGAGGCCCCGAACGGCCGCCGCTCGCACCCCCGCCGAGCCCACCTGAAGCCGCCGAGCGCCACCCCTTTCCCGGCGCGCGTAGACCTCTCCTTCCCGGTCCTTGTCCAACAAACAGCACTCAAAACCGATCAGTAAATCAAGAGAAAACTGGATTTGAATTTTTGAGCAAAAACTGAACTATTAAGGTAAATTTCTATTTCAGATTTTGTGACGCTTTTAGGTGTGACTGCAACAGTTGTTAAAAGTCAGTATGTTTAAAACATTGATAACTAATGCATACGAACCCCGATTCTGAAAATTTCAGAACCGTTAGAACCGTGACTACGATTAGGATCTACTGTGATTGATTGAAGCATTCTGAAATTTATTTGGATTTATTATAATTCTTATCCAATCAAGGTGAGAGTTTTTTTTTATTTAAAATTTATATTAAAATGAATTATTCAGTATGTGATATGAATAATATAAATTCAGATCTGTTTGTTTGGGCATGTTTGATGATGATTGTTACCTGATTGAATAGCTAGTATTAGATCCCTTTGATTTCATGTTCAATATTTAAATAGAAATTATTCACCGTATGTTGATGAACAATTTTTGTTAAATATTTAAATAGAAATTATTCACCGTATGTTGATGAACAATTTTTGTTAAATATTTAAATAGAAATTATTCACTGTATGTTGAAGGACAATTTTTGTTATGTTAAAATAGAAAATGTTCATCGTAGGTAAATGACATTTATGTTAATGTTAATTAGAAAACTGTCACCATATGGTTAATTGTCATTTTTATTAAATGTTAATATAGAAAAATGGTCACCGTATGAAATTGACATTTTTGTCAAATGTTAATATAGAAAATGGTCACCGTATGAAATTGACATTTTTGTCAAATGTTAATATAGGAAAATGGTCACCGTATGAAATTGACATTTTTGTCAAATGTTAATATGGAAAAATGGTCACCGTATGAATTGACATTTTTGCCAAATGTTAATATAGAAATATGGTCACTGTATGAAAAATAGCACTTTTCTCATGTTAATAAATATAAAAATACATTGTATGAAAATTAGACATTTACATTGTTTGAGAAATGTACCCCTTTATTAGTGTATATAAAACTAAAATAGCAATTTACATTGAATGACAAGATGTATATTTTTATTTGTAAAAATAAATTGGCATTGTCACTGTATGACAAGATTTACTTTTTATTTTGTAAATTTAAAGTAGGAATTGGTGATGTATCAAAATATACATTTTTCATGGGTAATGTATAGGTAGGAAAAAATTACATTATTCTTAATGTGAATAAAATAGGGATTTTTCTTTTGTTTTCACCATAGAGAAATTTACATCATTTTTAGTGTAAATATAAAAAGGTAATGCATTGTATGTTAAAGTAACATTATGTTCAATGTAAATAAAAGAATTTGACCATAGTATGATTTAACATTTATTTTAATGTTAAAATGAAAGAATTTACACTGTAGGATGATTTAACATTATTTTTTTTATATTTTATAATGTATATAAAAGAGAAAATGTATCGTAGGATAAATTTACATTATTTTATAATGTAGAAAAAAAATGCATCGTAGGATAAATTTACATTATTTTATAATGTATATAAAAGAGAAAATACACCGTAGGAAGAAGAGTATTTTTTTTATGTAATATATATGTAGGAAATTACACCAGAGGTAAAATTTACATTTCATTCGATGCAAATTAAATTAGTAGGCTGCAGACATGAAAGTTACATTTTTATTTTATTTTTATATAAATAAAATGAGGATGTAACTTAAAGATTACTTTTTTTAAGTAATTAGGAATGACAATTTCATCGTAAAATGAAGTTACATTTTTGATGTAATAGAAACTAGGAATGCACTTAAAAGAGAAGGAATATTATATATGTAAGTGGAATCATAATGTAATTGAAAGATAAAATGGAATAATTAGAACGATGAATTATAATTTACATTTTAAGGCAAATTATAGAAAGTATGAAATAAAATAAAATAAAAGGAACAATTCACCATCTAATCATAAATTACATTTTCATGTAAGTTAAGCGGTGAAAGGATAAGAGAAGAAGGAAGGTGTATGAAAGGACGATGAGTTAAACAAACCATGTATATATAATTAAAATTTAACGAATCAAGCGCGGTAGTTCGCATTTTGAAATCGAACTTTTAAACGACTATACCAGAAGATCCGACCGTCGGATTTTCCCAAAACTGAAACCGTTAGGACCGTCTTGGAAAAATCTTTCCAACGATATAAGCTACGTTAAAATCCAACGGTTAGATTTTGAGAAAGGTGAAAAATCAAAATTGATGGAAAACAGCGCCAGAGTCGCCCTTGACCTGAAGCGTCGCTAAATAAAGAAATTAATTATATTAGATAATTAAGGCAAGGATTAATCGCTATAAAACAACATAACGACATGAAGTGTGTTTTTCTCAAAATTATGAATGCGAGATTATTTGGAAAGTCCGGATTTATTCCATTCCAAATGATTGTACGATTTCAAGAGTCTAAATATGAAGACGACGTATGAAGACCGTAAATCTTCCCTCGAATGGACAACGATCAAGACTCTGAATTGGGTAGCTCCCGATTCAAGAGTCGTGGTAATTGTCAAAACGTACGCGTTGGTTTCACGGATTTGACCCTCGCTCAGACCCAGAGCATAGGTGTAAATGGATGGTGTGTCTGACATTGTACCCCATTAAATATCATGTTGTCGATTTTCTGTTAATATATAAATGATTGGTGGTAGAGAATTTATTCTCTGCTTAACACCCTTTTATATATTGACAGACGATCGATGGTACGGTATGAAGTGACGGTGTGGCATGCTAAGATAAAAAGAACCAAGGTTCCTTGTTGAAAAGAAGAACCTTGTGGTATGGTATACATGACTTCACGAGCCTCACACACCGGTTGAGTCTAAAAAGGGGGAAGGGAACGCAGGGAAAGTAGCACGTTTCTTTCTAGTTAGTAGTCATTTTACTTATGTGGATGATGAAATGAGGCGCCTCGGATAGGTCCTATAGGACCGGGGAACGTGTGCTTAGGAATTGCCAATCCTCTAAGCTGTATTTGAGGACCGGCCCTGCCATTTCCAAGGGTTAACTGCGGGTAATCCTGAGGCATTAACTAGAGTGTCTCGAATCGGTAAGGAGTCCTCCCTAGCCTGGACTCATGATGGAAACCCAACTTTCCAATACGACCCGACGGATTTAATTGTATTACTAGTATTGGAGGCATAATATATGGTACCTATGCTTCCTAGGATTAATACATTGCTTTGTTTTGTTTAAAAAAACAAAAAAACTATACACTTTAATGATAGTATTAGCCTCGTATTTGGCGTATTTAGCATGTTTAACCACCATAAGGTAAAACTCTATCCTCTTGGTGTGCGTTGCATTGTGTGATGGGACCTGAGTCTTATGGTGGTTCCATTTTTCAAAAGACATTGCGTTGTGTTACGTTTTATTTATCTGTACTGACACTGTAGTTATGAACAGCAATCCATTGGTACAACCCGTTCCGCGTTAGCGGCGTGGTCTTTGGATTTGCCTTATTTTGTATGAGTTAAGTTAGTTAAGAATTCTCACACCAGTCCCACGACTGACCCATCGTTTGTTTCACCTTTTTTGCAAACTTGGGTGCCCTCTCTTCCACACGGGCAGCCAAGTAGACAGGTTACCTTTCTGCTTGGAGTTTTCTTTGGAGCTGCTTATATTCTCTCTCTTGGAATTTGCTTTGGTGAAGAGGTGATGATTTGGAGCTTCGAAGATCCTCTATCTTTTGTTTTATCGCATTTTTCCTTTTGTTTCAGACATCAGACTTATTTCCATTTCATGTTATTTAATTTGGAGTTGGAACTTATGTCATTTTCTAAAAAAAACTTGTTGTAATAACTTAGATTCTGTGACTGTGGATTTTCTATTGCTAATGACATTATGTATCCGCTGCCATGATGTTGTTACTATATGGATTTCCTGTGCTATGTTGTTTCTGTGACTTGTTATACTATATTTATGTTGTATTCCATATGATTTCTCCTTGCTTTCACTCCGTGGGAGTTCGGGGTCATCACAGTTGGTATCAGAGCTTTGGTTTACAAAGCGGAATATAACATATTTATAGTAACTCGTTTACGTAGAATCACAATATTCTACGGCAGACATTTCACATGAATACACAATAGTCAGTCGCTTTATCACCATCTTTTATCTATCCTTTTATCCTATCACTTCTTAAAATCATCATTAAAATGGTTCTGACTCTTCTCTTAATCATACAGAATTAACTAGGAAGATGAGTACCGCTGCGACTAGAGCGGCTAGGGCCGCTAGGAGAAGGCAAAATACCACTGAAACTGAGGAGCCCACTGTCCAACAACAACCACCACCACCGCCGCCACCCTTTGACTTGGACAAGATGGCAAAGAAGTTCAAGAATCTAGGCGGAGTTCCATTCACTGGTTCCGAGACCGTGGTACAAGCTCAGGCATGGCTGAAAAATTGCGAAAAGATATTTAGAGGACTGGGCCTAGATGATCAGAGAAAGAGATTCACTGCAGCATGGCATCTTCAAGGTGAAGTGCAAAACTGGTGGGAGGTGGTCAACATTGGAGGCGACGAAGATAATATGTCTTGGGATAGATTTAAGGAGCTTTTCAACGACAAATACATTCCGAGGTAGGAGGTAGAAAGGCTACACGACGAATTCGCCAATCTGAAGCAAGGCGACGAGTCCATTTCAGAGTATGTTCGTAGGTTCGAGGACCTTTCCCGTTATGCACCTGAACTGATTCGAGATGACTTTTAGAAGAATAAGAGATTCATAAATGGCCTTGCAAGGAAATATATTGATAGAGTCACTGCCCACATCGACCTTTCCTTCAATAAGATGGTGGAGTTCGCTTGCCGTTATGAAGAGAATGACAAGAAGGTTTCTCAGCAGGACAGAGAGAGGAGCTTAGCTAACAACAACAACAAAAGGAAGCAGCCTGAGAAAAAGACTGAAGGGAGTAGTTCGGGGTCCACTAAGAAGGGGGATAAGTCAAAGGTGCAATGTTTTAACTGCCAGCAATTTGGACATTATAGCTCGGAGTGCAAGAATCCAAAGAAGGCTAGGAGTGATAGCACCAAGGACTGCTACAACTGCCACGAGAAGGGTCACGTCAAGGCCAACTGCCCACTGTTGAAAGGAGCTCAGATTGCACATGTCTATGAGGGTGCTGGTACACCATCTTCCTCTGCACCTACTGAGGGAGGTAAGCCTGATGTTCTGGATGGTACTATTTCTATTAAAAATATTCCGGTCACTGCTTTGTTTGATACGGGCGCATCAAGAAGTTTTGTTTCTAGCAACACAGTTAAGAAGTTAAATTTAAAACAAAGAAGCCTTAAAGAGCCAACTAATGTTCATAATCCTGTGGGGGGTTCTATCACCCTCGGTTTATACTGTAGGGTGCCTATTTCTTACTCTCGTTTCAAATTTCCCTTCGACTTGATCATTATGGATTTTTCAGAATTTGATATTATCCTTGGTCTTGATTGGCTTACAAAATATGACGCTGAGGTGCTATGCTCAGAAAGAGTAGTGAAGGCGAAACCAGGGTTAGGAAATACCATTGCTATACCTTGCCATGGCTCAAAGCCTGATAGGAAAGCTTTTTGGTCTTCTTTAGAAGTCACGCCCACCTCTTCAAGGAGTATTCCTATCGTCAAGAATTATGCGGACGTATTTGAAAAAGTAGGTAGTTTGCCGCCGCGAAGGGAAATCGATTTCAGAATTGATCTTGTCCCTAATGCAAGACCTGTAGTTCATGCTATACGAAGGATGACCCCTAAAGAAAAAGAAGAGTTGAGTACCCAAACCAAACAGATCTTAAAGAAGGGATTAATCCAGCCTAGTTTTTCCAATTGGGGAGCAGCTGTGGTGTTTGTCCCCAAATCTGACGGCACTCTAAGGCTCTGTGTGGATTACCGCGACCTAAATAAACAGACCTTGAAGAACAAATACCCCTTGCCTCGCATAGATGATTGATGGACAATTTAAATGGAGCCAAGGTGTTTTCAAAGATGGACCTAGCCACAGGTTTCCACCAACTCCGCATAGCCGAAGAATGCATCCCTTTGACCGCTTTCAGAGGTCCTGACTTATTCTATGAATGGTTGGTAATGCCGTTCGGTCTGTGCAATGCTCCAGCCTATTTTATTGACTTAATGAATAGGGTCTTCCGAGAGGTCTTGAACAAATTCGTCTTAGTCTTCATTGATGATATCTTGATCTTTTCTAAAACCAAGGAGGAGCATGAAGGGCATCTAAGAGAAGTGCTAGAGATTCTGCAAAGAAATGTTCTAAAAGCAAAATTTTCAAAATGCACATTTTGGCAAGAAGAGGTAAAATTCTTGGGCCATGTTGTGTCAAAAGAAGGAATTGCTGTGGACCCAAGCAAAATTTCCGCCATTCAAGATTGGAAGCAGCCGACTACACCCACAGAAGTAAGAAGCTTCCTAGGGTTGGCTGGATATTACAGAAAGTTCGTCAAAAACTTTTCCAAGCTATCTGGCCCTTTAACACAGCTCACCAAGAAGCATACCAAGTTCATTTAGATGGCAGAATGTGAGGAGTCCTTCCAGAAGCTAAAGGAGAGTTTGATCACTGCTCCCGTGCTAACCATCATCGATGGCAACCAAGATTTAGTCGTCTATACCGATGCTTCTCAAAATGGTGGTCTCGGCGCAGTATTGATGCAAAGGGGCAAAGTTGTTGCGTATGCAAGCCGTCAACTAAAGCCACATGAGAAAAATTATCGTGTCCATGACCTAGAGCTGTTGGCCATAGTCTTTGCTTTAAAAATCTGGAGGCATTATCTCTTGGGCGAAAAATTCGAATTATTCACAGACCATCAATCTTTGAAATATCTCTTCGATCAAAAGGACTTGAATTTAAGGCAGCTAAGGTGGCTAGAATTTCTTGCGGCGTATGATCTTGACATCTTGTATACGCCGGGTAAAGCCAATGTTGTGGCAGACGCACTCAGTAGAAAGGCTGTCATGGTTGCAAGCTTCATCGTTACCCCTTCTTTGATTGATAAAATTTCCACCCTCCAAAAGGAGGATAAGTTTATCCGAAGAATGATCAAGAGAATTCAAGAAGGTGAAAGCACGAGCTTCATAATAGATCAAAAGGGGGTCCTTAGATTGCAGGGGAGGATCTGTGTTCCAAAAATCCCAGAGCTCATCCGGGAAGTATTAAATGAAGGGCACAAATCAAAGCTTTCCATCCACCCAGGCGTGAACAAGATGTATCATGATCTAAAGCGCATGTTTTGGTGGAAAGATATGAAGAGGGATATATCCATTTATGTGAGTAGATGTCCTACATGCCAGCGAGTTAAAAGCGATCAACAAAAGCCAGCAGGATTGTTGCAATCATTGCCGGTACCAGAAGGGAAGTGGGACCAAGTCTCTATGGATTTTGTAGATGGTTTGCCCCGTACTAGGAAAGGGAATGAACATTTGGGTGATCGTGGACCGTTTCACCAAGGTGGCTCATTTTATACCTGTCAAGTCCACCAGAACTGCTCAAAGTCTGGCATAAATTTATCTCAAAGAAATAGTCAGGCTATATGGGTAAAAAAACTAAATCTTTCCTTTTCATCGTTTTCTAAATGAAAATTTTCATGTCTAATCAAAGAAAATCTTTCGTGTTAAACAGAGTTCCTAGATGTATTGTTAGCGACCGCGATCCTATCTTCACTAGCAAGTTTTGGGAAGCATTCCAAAATGAGTTGGGAACGAAGTTATATCTTAGTACCGCATTCCACCCTCAAACAGATGGCCAAACTGAGAGGGTGAATCGCATTCTTGAAGATTTGTTGCGGGCTTGCATACTCGATTATGGAGGTTCTTGGGAGGATCACTTGCATTTAGTTGAATTCTCATATAACAATAGCTATCAAGCAAGTTTGAAAATGTCTCCATTCGAAGCCTTATATGATAAGCCATGTAGATCGCCAGCCTATTGGATTGAAAAGGGAGATCGCCTTGTTTTGGGTCCAGACATGGTCCGAGAGGCTTCAGACAAAGTTGATAAAATTAAGAAGCGATTACTGGCTGCGCAAAGCCGACAGAAAAGCTATGCAGACAAGCGTAGAAGAGACTTACAATTCTCTGTTGGGGACCATGTGTACTTGAAGGTTTCTCCACTAAGAGGTGTGATTCGGTTTGGGAAGACAGGAAAACTTGCACCAAAATTCATAGGCCCTTTCCCTATTCTTGAGAGGATTGGCACCCTAGCTTACAGAATTCAGATGCCCGACTGGTTGCTTGGAGTTCACGATGTATTTCATGTATCTCAACTTCGAAGGCATGTCCATGATCCGGATCTAATTGTGGAGGAAGCATCACAGCAGGATTTGGATATTACTCCGAGTCTAACGGTGAGAAAAGAGCCGATAAAGATTATTGGCAGGGAAACCCGAGCTCTGAGGAATAAAAGAATCAACCTAGTCAAAGTGCAGTGGAGTGGCGATCCTAGGGACTGCACTTGGGAGACTGAGGAGAGTATCAAACAAGCCTATCCCAAATGCAGAGTGGATATCGCTGATTAGATTTTGATTTGAGGTATGCTTAAAATATTTTACATTCTTTGTTGGTTCCTACTCTTCTATTTTCCCTTTTTCCTTTTCGAGGATGAAAAGTTCTTAAGGAGGGGAGATTGTAATGACCCGGAAATCTGAACCAGTTTGAAAATTTTATTTCTGGGAATTTTGTTGAATTTTTAGCCCAAATTTAAAATTTCCAATTTTAAATAACTCTGAAACAGTTAAAAATGGCCATTTTGCGAACAACCTCGGAATTCGACGAAACCACTTTCGTTGGACCCGAAATGTCATATTATGGCTAGGTTTCAATTTTTAGAATTTTTCGATTTAATATGTGAGCGTAGCGAGAGAAACTATGTTTGGTCAAATACAGTTGAAATTGAACAGCTTGAAAATAGCCATTTTTCGAACGGTCTCAGAATTCGACGAAATTGGCTTTGTTAGAACCGTATCGTCATCACAATGTCAAAAATAATTTTTCTGGATTTTTCCGAGTCAGTATGTGGCCTCAGGAAATTAAAACGTATGTTCAAATTTAAATTAAACAATTTAATTTGAAAATAAAAGAAAACCAGGCTGTAACTTCAGATTTAGGCCTTGGCAATAGCGCCATCGCATTCAGAAGACGTCAAAACATTAAGTTCGACAGTCGTTGAGCGCGAATCGAAGATCGTATGAGAAAACACTAATTTTTGGAATTAATTAATTAAATAATTAAAAAATAAAACCCTAGAAATACCGGTATAAATACGCAGCCGTATACGTGAACAGTACTGCTTCTTCCCCGTTCAATTTTGGCCGCCGCAACCCATTTCTTGCTCAAATTTTCAAACTCCAAATTCTCTTTCAATACTCCACGAAATCCTGCAAACCCATACCCGTTTCGAAGAGAAAACCAAGACCTTCGATCCCATACCAGTTTCACCCGCCCTCGTCCACCGTCGCGCCCGCCCCGAGGCCCCGAACGGCCGCCGCTCGCACCCCCGCCGAGCCCACCTGAAGCCGCCGAGCGCCACCCCTTTCCCGGCGCGCGTAGACCTCTCCTTCCCGGTCCTTGTCCAACAAACAGCACTCAAAACCGATCAGTAAATCAAGAGAAAACTGGATTTGAATTTTTGAGCAAAAACTGAACTATTAAGGTAAATTTCTATTTCAGATTTTGTGACGCTTTTAGGTGTGACTGCAACAGTTGTTAAAAGTCAGTATGTTTAAAACATTGATAACTAATGCATACGAACCCCGATTCTGAAAATTTCAGAACCGTTAGAACCGTGACTACGATTAGGATCTACTGTGATTGATTGAAGCATTCTGAAATTTATTTGGATTTATTATAATTCTTATCCAATCAAGGTGAGAGTTTTTTTTATTTAAAATTTATATTAAAATGAATTATTCAGTATGTGATATGAATAATATAAATTCAGATCTGTTTGTTTGGGCATGTTTGATGATGATTGTTACCTGATTGAATAGCTAGTATTAGATCCCTTTGATTTCATGTTCAATATTTAAATAGAAATTATTCACCGTATGTTGATGAACAATTTTTGTTAAATATTTAAATAGAAATTATTCACCGTATGTTGATGAACAATTTTTGTTAAATATTTAAATAGAAATTATTCACTGTATGTTGAAGGACAATTTTTGTTATGTTAAAATAGAAAATGTTCATCGTAGGTAAATGACATTTATGTTAATGTTAATTAGAAAACTGTCACCATATGGTTAATTGCCATTTTTATTAAATGTTAATATAGAAAAATGGTCACCGTATGAAATTGACATTTTTGTCAAATGTTAATATAGAAAATGGTCACCGTATGAAATTGACATTTTTGTCAAATGTTAATATAGGAAAATGGTCACCGTATGAAATTGACATTTTTGTCAAATGTTAATATAGAAAAATGGTCACCGTATGAATTGACATTTTTGCCAAATGTTAATATAGAAATATGGTCACTGTATGAAAAATAGCACTTTTCTCATGTTAATAAATATAAAAATACATTGTATGAAAATTAGACATTTACATTGTTTGAGAAATGTACCCCTTTATTAGTGTATATAAAACTAAAATAGCAATTTACATTGAATGACAAGATGTATATTTTTATTTGTAAAAATAAATTGGCATTGTCACTGTATGACAAGATTTACTTTTTATTTTGTAAATTTAAAGTAGGAATTGGTGATGTATCAAAATATACATTTTTCATGGGTAATGTATAGGTAGGAAAAAATTACATTATTCTTAATGTGAATAAAATAGGGATTTTTCTTTTTTTTTTCACCATAGAGAAATTTACATCATTTTTAGTGTAAATATAAAAAGGTAATGCATTGTATGTTAAAGTAATATTATGTTCAATGTAAATAAAAGAATTTGACCATAGTATGATTTAACATTTATTTTAATGTTAAAATGAAAGAATTTACACTGTAGGATGATTTAACATTATTTTTTTATATTTTATAATGTATATAAAAGAGAAAATGCATCGTAGGATAAATTTACATTATTTTATAATGTAGAAAAAAAATGCATCGTAGGATAAATTTACATTATTTTATAATGTATATAAAAGAGAAAATACACCGTAGGAAGAAGAGTATTTTTTTTATGTAATATATATGTAGGAAATTACACCAGAGGTAAAATTTACATTTCATTCGATGCAAATTAAATTAGTAGGCTGCAGACATGAAAGTTACATTTTTATTTTATTTTTATATAAATAAAATGAGGATGTAACTTAAAGATTACTTTTTTAAGTAATTAGGAATGACAATTTCATCGTAAAATGAAGTTACATTTTTGATGTAATAGAAACTAGGAATGCACTTAAAAGAGAAGGAATATTATATATGTAAGTGGAATCATAATGTAATTGAAAGATAAAATGGAATAATTAGAACGATGAATTATAATTTACATTTTAAGGCAAATTATAGAAAGTATGAAATAAAATAAAATAAAAGGAACAATTCACCATCTAATCATAAATTACATTTTCATGTAAGTTAAGCGGTGAAAGGATAAGAGAAGAAGGAAGGTGTATGAAAGGACGATGAGTTAAACAAACCATGTATATATAATTAAAATTTAACGAATCAAGCGCGGTAGTTCGCATTTTGAAATCGAACTTTTAAACGACTATACCAGAAGATCCGACCGTCGGATTTTCCCAAAACTGAAACCGTTAGGACCGTCTTGGAAAAATCTTTCCAACAATATAAGCTACGTTAAAATCCAACGGTTAGATTTTGAGAAAGGTGAAAAATCAAAATTGATGGAAAACAGCGCCAGAGTCGCCCTTGACCTAAAGCGTCGCTAAATAAAGAAATTAATTATATTAGATAATTAAGGCAAGGATTAATCGCTATAAAACAACATAACGACATGAAGTGTGTTTTTCTCAAAATTATGAATGCGAGATTATTTGGAAAGTCCGGATTTATTCCATTCCAAATGATTGTACGATTTCAAGAGTCTAAATATGAAGACGACGTATGAAGACCGTAAATCTTCCCTCGAATGGACAACGATCAAGACTCTGAATTGGGTAGCTCCTGATTCAAGAGTCGTGGTAATTGTCAAAACGTACGCGTTGGTTTCACGGATTTGACCCTCGCTCAGACCCAGAGCATGGGTGTAAATGGATGGTGTGTCTGACATCGTACCCCATTAAATATCATGTTGTCGATTTTCTGTTAATATATAAATGATTGGTGGTAGAGAATTTATTCTCTGCTTAACACCCTTTTATATATTGACAGACGATCGATGGTACGGTATGAAGTGACGGTGTGGCATGCTAAGATAAAAAGAACCAAGGTTCCTTGTTGAAAAGCAGAACCTTGTGGTATGGTATACATGACTTCACGAGCCTCACACACCGGTTGAGTCTAAAAAGGGGGAAGGGAACGCAGGGAAAGTAGCACGTTTCTTTCTAGTTAGTAGTCATTTTACTTATGTGGATGATGAAATGAGGCGCCTCGGATAGGTCCTATAGGACCGGGGAACGTGTGCTTCGGAATTGCCAATCCTCTAAGCTGTATTTGAGGAACGGCCCTGCCATTTCCAAGGGTTAACTGCGGGTAATCCTAAGGCATTAACTAGAGTGTCTCGAATCGGTAAGGAGTCCTCCCTAGCCTGGACTCATGATGGAAACCCAACTTTCCAATACGACCCGACGGATTTAATTGTATTACTAGTATTGGAGGCATAATATATGGTACCTATGCTTCCTAGGATTAATACATTGCTTTGTTTTGTTTTTTTAAAAAAAACTATACACTTTAATGATAGTATTAGCCTCGTATTTGGCGTATTTAGCTTGTTTAACCACCATAAGGTAAAACTCTATCCTCTTGGTGTGCGTTGCATTGTGTGATGGGACCTGAGTCTTATGGTGGTTCCATTTTTCAAAAGACATTGCATTGTGTTACGTTTTATTTATCTGTACTGACACTGTAGTTATGAACATCAATCCATTGGTACAACCCGTTCCGCGTTAGCGGCGTGGTCTTTGGATTTGCCTTATTTTGTATGAGTTAAGTTAGTTAAGAATTCTCACACCAGTCCCACGACTGACCCATCGTTTGTTTCACCTTTTTTGCAAACTTGGGTGCCCTCTCTTCCACACGGGCAGCCAAGTAGACAGGTTACCTTTCTGCTTGGAGTTTTCTTTGGAGCTGCTTATATTCTCTCTCTTGGAATTTGCTTTGGTGAAGAGGGGATGATTTGGAGCTTCGAAGATCCTCTATCTTTTGTTTTATCGCATTTTTCCTTTTGTTTCAGACATCAGACTTATTTCCATTTCATGTTATTTAATTTGGAGTTGGAACTTATGTCATTTTCTAAAAAAACTTGTTGTAATAACTTAGATTCTGTGACTGTGGATTTTCTATTGCTAATGACATTATGTATCCGCTGCCATGATGTTGTTACTATATGGATTTCCTGTGCTATGTTGTTTCTGTGACTTGTTATACTATATTTATGTTGTATTCCATATTATTTCTCCTTGCTTTCACTCCGTGGAAGTTCGGGGTCATCACAGCTAACCACTTAGCCATGCTGCCTGCCCGATTTTTGTCATTTCCCAGTTATGAGGCTAGAGGCCACGCTTATCTCTGACAGATCACACAATTATTCACTTTGATTGTCACATCGTCATACCCGCCAAATCACAAATTGATTTCACAAAAAATACAACGGGTATGCAGCTAAGAGAAACGAATACCTCCGCCACCAAACGTACATACGTTTGAAGAGATCAACTTATGTGATCCATTAAATATACCTTGTCAGACATTCTTCTATACAGGTTGTCCTAGGACTGGACAAATCGAATGTACTATTATGTAAATCCATCTTAGGCAATTTCTACCTAGGATCGCCAGAACAGCCCTTGCATAACTCCGTCTTCAATTATCTTCATCATATTTGATCGCAACGCTAACGTCCATACAGAGTGGTTTTCAGATAATGAATTTGATCCCGGTCTCTCCGTATTGACAACGGAAATGGTCAAAAACTTCGATAGTCGGTGATTTAACTATCAAAGAAATACACGAATGCAAACAACGATATTATTTCCAAATGGAAATTCTATCGATCAATCATCAATCATCATTTGTTTCTCAAATTAATTTATCATTAATTTACTCCTTCTCCATTTTCTGTTTATTTAAATATACAGAAATTCTTATTTTCTAAATTTAGAAAATATACCATATTAAAATTTGAAAACATTTACATTTCTTGTTTTCTATATTAGAAAATATTTCTGATTCTTATTTGGAAAACATTTCCAAAACTCCTACATTGGATTTAAACAGAAATTTAAATGAAACATCGCTATGCCAACTCAAATCGTTATACTCATTAACTAAATTCACTTAACCAATCTTCCCTGTAGAACCTTAACCATTTCTTAGTTAAAAATGGAGTCAATCAAGTTGGGGTATAATTACCTCTCAAACCTTAACTGAACAACATCCTTAACCTCGAAATAGACAAAGTTCACCTCTTAAATCTTTAACAACCTCCTTACGTAACTCTCGGATTCTATTTACGAATCCACTTATTTATTGAAACATCTGATTATAACTATAGTGTTGTAATAACCCGAAAATCTAGGCCAGTTTAAAATTTTTATTTTGGCAATTTTAGCGAATTTTGATTATTTAAAATGAATTATTTTAAATAATATCGACGAAAATCTATTTTGAATATAATTCGAACGTATATATTTATACGCGTCGTCGTTAGAATATAAATAATTATATATAATTATAAATGGAATTGAAAATGGCGCGGTAGTTCGATAATTCGATTTCAAACTTCAATTGAATGTACCGGGTGCAAAACAATCCGGATTTTAGTGAAACCAAAAACATTAGGATCTAATTGTGAATATCTTTCCAACGAATCCGGAAAATTAAGATTTCATATCGGGAATCAAAAGATATGTCCAGTTGAAAATTCTGAATAGTCGCTAGGGAATTCAGGCCCTTAAAAATTGGCATTTTGCAAACGACCTCGGATTTCGACGAAACCAGTTTTGTTGGGTCCGCAGTGTCAAGTTATTGCTAGGTTTCAAATTTCATAATTTTTCGATTCAATATGTGAGCGTGGCAAAGGAAGACGCATTTGACCCGTTTCAGTTGATTTTAATCGACTGGAAATTGGCCATTTTTCATACGGTCTCAGAATTCGACGAAACTAGTTTTGTTAGGACCGTATCGTCAATACGAAGCTAGAAAATATTTTTCAGGAATTTTTCTACTTAGTATGTGACCCCGGTAAATTGAAATGTACGTTTAAAATTCAATAAAATGATTTAAATGTAAATTCAACGGAAACTGATTGTAACGATCAAATCAGCTTGTGATATATATCCCATTGGGTTCGGAATGGGAGTAAAACGCTATAGACGACAGGCGGTGGGCCTCGTTTCGAGGTCGTATGTAGAAGTCAACTTTTTACTAATTAAAATAATTAAATAAAATAATAAAATTAAATTTCCTTCTCTCCCCTTTAACACGATTTGCCCCCCCCCCCCAATTCATTTCTGATCGAATTAAAAAAAAAAACGCGAACGGAGGACGGAGGCGCAGCGGCCACCGCGCCAAGGCGTGACGCCACCTACCCCCGACGAGACCCCAGCCTCGCCCTCTCCTCCTCCTCCTCCCACGTCGAAGTCGCAACCCTCCCCCTTTGGCTCCGACGCCCCTGCCCAGACCCCCACCTTCATCCGCGAACCCTAGGACCACCGCCCCCCTCTTCTTCCTTCCTCCTCTTGCTGCCGCTTCCCCCACCTCCGCCGACCTCCACTGCGATACCCTTTCCCCCCCCCCCTTTTTCAGACCTCGGCGGCGCTGGACCCCCCCCTTCGAAGTTCAACGGTGGAAAGCGCCCCCCCTGTAAGTTTTTTTCAATTTATTTATTTTATTTTTATTTTTATTTAAAACAGAAAAGAAAACCGATTTTAAAATGATTTAAAACTGATTTTTAGAAAAAGGTTTTAACTTTAAAAAGAAAAAGGTTTAAACTTTAAAAAGGAAAAGATTTGATCTTTAAAATAGAAAAGACGGAATTTTTATTAAGTAAAAGATGTAAGATATGATTTTTATATTTTTAAAAGCAATAAAAATATAATTTTTACATCATAGGAATATTAAAAATATAATCTTTATATTAAAAATATAATCTTTATATATTGAATAGCGAAGCCAAAATATAATTTTTATATAGTGAAAAGATTAAAAATAAGATTTTTAAATAGGAAAAATAAGATTTTTAAATAGGAAAAATAAGATTTTTAAATAGGAAAAGTAAAGATTTTTAAATAAAAATAAGATTTTTATTTATTGAACTTCGAAATAAAAATATGATTTTTATATATTGAATAGCATAGTAAAAATGTGATTTTAATATATTGAACATCGAAGTAAAAATACGATTTTTATATATTGAACTTCGAAGTAAAAATATGATTTTTATATATTGAATAGCATAGTAAAAATGTGATTTTTATATATTGAACATCGAAGTAAAAATACGATTTTTATATATTGAACTTCGAAGTAAAAATTCGATTTTTATATATTGAATAGCATAGTAAAAATGTGATTTTTATATATTGAACATCGAAGTAAAAATACGATTTTTATATATTGAACTTCGAAATAAAAATATGATTTTTATATATTGAATAGCATAGTAAAAATGTGATTTTTATATATTGAACATCGAAGTAAAAATATGATTTTTATATATTGAACAGCATAGTAAAAATATGATTTTTAAATTGAAGGCGAGAAAATAAAAATGTGATTTTTATTTTAAAGACATCGCAATAAAAATTCGATTTTTATATATGTAGTGGCTACGGGCAACGAAGATGACGAAGAGGCGATAGCGATGAGGATTTCTATCAATGAAGTGCCGTGGAGCTAGGATAGCTATAGGTGAGAATTTCTCACCTTTCCATTTCATTTCTAGTTATATATATATAATAGGATGCAGACGGTGCTTAGTAGCACCCGACACAATCGTCCACAGACCATGGACTTATTTGTTTGGTTGCATAGATTAGTTATATGATTTGATTTGAATTAGGTTGTTTGGTGATTTGATTGATGTGTGAATGGCGTGGGCCTTCACTAGACCGGGGATAAGGCTAGGCCTTGTCCCGTTTCTAGTATCGTGCCGTTATGCCGCCGAAATTTTCTAAAAAGTGTTAGAAAAATAAAAATATCATTTTATTTAAAGAATGAACTTAATAGAAATTCATATGTTGGAATAAAATGTTTTAACGTTAAAAATATAATTTTTAACGTGAATGTGAATAAATAAATATTCATTTACAAACCAGACGGTTTGTTTATGTACACCTATTTGAATGACATTGATTGGGACGATAAATTTTACACATCGCCCAACAGCACAAATAAAATATGTGTTTGATTGTTTGAAACCCCACACGGGTGTTGGGATGAAATTTGAAGTTCACTCATCCTGATTGATTAAATATGTTGATCGATTGATTGACAGGCTGTTATAAGCGTTGAATATCTATATTTGATGCTTTTACAGTGTAGTGCACTTTGGTTGATGGTTGATTATTTTCAATGTTATTATATACATGTGTTGTATGAAAATCCATATAATTAACTTTATATGGTAATTGATTGGGCCTCATTCCAATTTGAAAGATAAAGAATATTATAAAATAAAAGTTCATGTGTTGACAGTACTCATCCATTGAGATTGGTCATGTGTTGAACGAAATATTTTAGTAATAAAATTTACATCTTTATCGATATAAAATAAAAGTTCATGTGTTGACAGTACTCATCCATTGAGATTGGTCATGTGTTGAACGAAATAAATTGAATTGAAAACAATTTCGAAATAAATTGAATTGAAAACGATTTCGAAATGAATTGAATTGAAAACGATTTCGAAATGAATTGAATTGAAAACGATTTCGAAATGAATTGAATTGAAAACGATTTCGAAATGAATTGAATTGAAAACGATTTCGAAATGAATTGAATTGAAAACGATTTCGAAATAAATTGAATTGAAAACGATTTCGAAATGAATTGAATTGAAAACGATTTCGAAATGAATTGAATTGAAAACGATTTCGAAATGAATTGAATTGAAAACGATTTCGAAATGAATTGAATTGAAAACGATTTCGAAATGAATTGAATTGAAAACGATTTCGAAATAAATTGAATTGAAAACGATTTCGAAATGAATTGAATTGAAAACGATTTCGAAATGAATTGAATTGAAAACGATTTCGAAATGAATTGAATTGAAAACGATTTCGAAATGAATTGAAAATGAATTCAAATTGAATTGAAATTTGAATTAAATAGAAATGAATTTTAAAACGAATTTATAGGGAAGAATTCAATTTTGATTTGAATTGAAACGGAAGTTGAAATTGCTTTTGAAACGAATTTAAAACTATTTATATAATTCGTTTTAAATAGAAATCGACGAAATATATATTATATATATAATATAATGGCCTGAATAGAACGCGCCGCGCCGCGGCAGTTCGCGAATTTCGACCATTTATTTCAAACGGACATTACGGGAGATCCGACCGTCGGATTCTCCTAAAACCGGAACCGTTGGGTTCGTATCGAAAAGAGCTTTCTAACGGATATTAGAAATTAGAAATCTAACGGTTGGATTTGGAATTATGTCCAAATCAAATTTGAAAAAGGTCGCTATAAGTGCAGTTCGATGGCCATTGATGGAAATCGACTGTACGGGCCTTGATAAAATTATTAAAAACAGTAATAATTTGTGTAAAATCATAAGAAATGATTTAGAAAGAATTGGGATGAAAAACTCCATATTTGAAAAGATAAAAATAGATTTTTATCGAAATGAACTAGTTTTGAACTAGAAATATAATTCTATTTATTTTTAAATAAATAAATTGAATTTGAAAAGGGTTTTAAAAATAACCAGAATTTCCAATGATTGCATTGGAGTGGATTTGAATCGAAATTGTCTTTGGAATATTTCGATGTTGGAATTCGTGATTATACAGGTGTTGTTATGGAAATTTGAAAGATATATTTATATCGTTATTTCCAATACGACATTTGTTAGTCGTAGAATTTGATATTGAATATAAGCCGATATATTTTCTATTCAGAGCCTTGTATTGAATATCAAATGTGATTTGGGGTTTGTCGTGAATGGTGTCTTCACTAACACTGTTCTTGAACCCAGTTGAGAAAAGATTAAATCTTTTTATTTAGATTTAATGAAGTGTACCAATTAAATAATATTTAATTGGAATTGAATTGATATTGATTTTTGGGTTTATCGTGGACAGTGTTTTAAATAACATTCGTTCTTTAACCCGATAATTAATGAAGGTGATTTTGGGTTTATTGTGAACTGTGTTTTTAAATGACACGGATTCTTTAACCCAGTTAACGATTAAAACTAAGTTGAGTTTTAATGAATCTTTAATTAGATTGAAATGGTCGAGAATGGAGTATCACCAGTTTTACTCCAGGCGATAGTCAAATCTTTAATTAGATTTGAACGTGAAATGGTAATTGAATTTACCGATAACACCGTGGTGTTAGATATGAAGTATTACCAGTTTTACTTCATGGGATGAATAGGCTGGGATTGGGAAATTAAAACAAATGAATACTTCAGTAAGTTTCGTAAATCCCGACTAGTTGAATCGAAATTCAAAAGTAGATTAAAGAATAAATTCAAGGAATTTATCTTTGATAAAATTAATGGGAATCTTTCCCTATGAATGTGAAATTTAGAAACTAACTGTAGGTTAGCCAAGCAGAATGGTTTTCTGGATATTGGTCTGATGTTGGTTTCGGCCTTCGGGGTTAATATTTGGGGAACTATTCTCTTGATTAATTTGCGGTTAGTGACTGATGAATTGGAATGAGGCGTATGTTGTGTTTGTGTAGCACTTTTATAAAATATACGCGAGTTATTCGGAAAGACCGGGTTTATCCCATTCTAAATAACTGATACGACGATAAGTCGAAGATGAAGACGGTGGTCGAAGACCGGATGTCTTCACGTCGTTTGGGTGATAACTGATGATCTTGATTGGGCTGTACACCCAAGAAGATGGAAACAGTTGGTGATCGTCCAGACGTACTTGGAGATCGATGGATGTGCGGGGTACTAGGTGCCTCCGGTTTCGTTCAGACCCAGAACGGACTTGTAAATGGACTGTGTGTCTGACATTGGATTTTAGTCCGTGTGATTGATCTCTATTAAATATATATCTGTTTGGCGGCGGAGAATTTATTCTCTTGCTTAACGCCCTTCTTTGAGACGTACGAGCTCAGGGGTTATATATTGATGGATATCAAACGCATGGAGTGAATTGCCTGTGTGGCATGCCTAAGTGGCAATTGATCGAGGCTTCTGTTGAAAAGCAAAGTCTTGTGGTGATGATCAAAGCAAGGCCTTTGTGGCGTAGCTTTGTGTAACGTTTGATTCGCGAGTTTCACACCCGGTATGAACCAAAAACGGGAGAGGACGTCAGGGAGGGCATGCGTTTCTTCCTAGCTAGAAGTGGCATCAGTGGTTTTACACGCCCTGACGAGTTTGACTTATGTGGTTGTTGCTGTTGCGAGGCGCCTCGGATTGATCGGTCGTTCTCGAACCGATGGAGTCATTTAGTTGGCTCGTTTACGCCCCATAGGGCGGGGAAACGCATGTTCAGGGTTTAAGTTTAATCCACATCGGTGGACTGGCCCTGAGGATCCAAGGGTCACTCGAGCTCTGATCCTGAGGCTCGGGCTAGGCAGTCTCGAATCGGTTGAGGACTATCTTTTGCCTCGGTTCATAGACGGAAATCCAATTTCCAAATACGTGACATTTGGGGTTTTAATTGTAGAACTAGTATGGCGACATGATATATGGTACCCATGCCGCCTATGATTGATACTTATGATTTGAAGTTGTTTTATACACTATGCACTTATAATAGTATCAAATGATTTGTTTTAAACGTATCAAGCATTCTTTGGCTGTTATAAGGGAAAACCCTATCCCCCGGCTTGCGTTGCATTGTGTGATAGGACCTGGGTCTTATAACAGCTTCATTTTTCTTTATTTAGCATTGCGCTGTTGTTTATTGCACTGGTATTCTTGGGAGGAAACCCGTTCCGTGTTATACGGCGTGGTCCCTCGATTTACCTAACTTTAAAAATAAAGATTAACTGTTTTAGTTCTCACACCAGTCCCATGACTGACCTGGAGTTTATTGTTTTAACCTAAACTCTGGGTGCCCCTATTTTGACACGGGCAGCTAGTAGTTTTCGTTTTGCAGATTTATATTCACAGGAACCTGGTTTACAGCTGGAACGATATCCGGAAAGCTTTGTATCCGTATATCTCTTCTAGTTGTGTATTGTATTATTTTCCGCTGCGATGTATTTAAATGTAATTTAAATCTCTGATATTTCTGTGTAATATTCATTTATACTCTGTATATTCTTGTAATCTGGTGCATTGTTGTAATATACAGTGAAATGTTCTTCTGTATGTGTTCTGATTTGTCTTGTCCTCACAGTAATTCGTTCTTTCTCATCTCTTCTGAGACCGGGGAAGTTCGGGTCGCTTCATTTGGTATCAGAGCTTTGGTTTACAAAGCAGAGAATAAGGCACATTAGAACCGTACGAAAGAATTCATCAGATATTGGATTAGTAATATCCAATGGAATGACTCGTTAGAGATGGGATCAGTAGCATCCTAGAACGAGTGTGAAGAGTATATTTTTGAAAGTGAAAACAAATTTTTGTTTTGAAAATTTAAATCAATTATACGTATTTGATTATTTATTTATATTGATTAGGACAGTCCAATATATAAAGATTTTGCGTATGCGCCTAGCTAGCGTCTATTCGAAGTTTTAATATACTGGATAGATATAGAATCACACTCTAGTCGCCCGAAGATGATTATGATGATAGTTCGAACATCCTCAGAATTGGTATTCGTGTTTCGAAGGTGTGATATCTATATATTTCCTATTGACTGGTGTGAGAACCAAAAATTAGATAGGGCTTATTGTTGTGATTTGGCATCAAAACGTGATTTTTTGTATATATATCAAAATTATGAATTTGAGACTCTAATTCACTAATTGATTGATGATTGTGTTGTTTGTTTATTTGGTTGATAATTTTGAACCATTTAGCCTAATTGAACCAAATATTGAATTGTATTGAAAATTGGTCGCATTTGCTTGCATATACATATATATCATTGAGCAGGTCATAGCAAGGAGGCTAGAGCTGAAGAATAAAATTTGTTTGCCCGACAAATAGGTACATGTTTACTACATAATTTACTGTTTTGTTTGGGTGATGATGATTTTATGAGCCTATTGGCTAGCCGCTTGGCTTTTTCTTTTTGAGATCTGAAGGACCGGGGAAGCTATTTGAAATTCCCCGATGCTCCCATTGCAGGGGAGGTTATGGCGAAATTTTTCGAAAATTTAGGGTGTTAGCCAAATTTTTGAAGTTTTGAAAATTCTCAGAAACTAAAGAGTTGGAGAATGGAAGCCTGATCGAACGTAGAGTTGAATGATCAAACCACGTTCGACTTTGTTCCTTTTCGGGGACGAAAAGTTTTAAGTGGGGGAGATTGTAATAACCCGAAAATCTGGGCCAGTTTAAAATTTTTATTTTGGCAATTTTAGCGAATTTTGATTATTTAAAATGAATTATTTTAAATAATATCGACGAAAATCTATTTTGAATATAATTCGAATGTATATATTTATACGCGTCGTCGTTAGAATATAAATAATTATATATAATTATAAATGGAATTGAAAATGGCGCGGTAGTTCGATAATTCGATTTCAAACTTCAATTGAATGTACCGGGTGCAAAACAATCCGGATTTTAGTGAAACCAAAAACATTAGGATCTAATTGTGAATATCTTTCCAACGAATCCGGAAAATCAAGATTTCATATCGGGAATCAAAAGATATGTCCAGTTGAAAATTCTGAATAGTCGCTATGGAATTCAGGCCCTTAAAAATTGGCATTTTGCAAACGACCTCGGATTTCGACGAAACCAGTTTTGTTGGGTCCGCAGTGTCAAGTTATTGCTAGGTTTCAAATTTCATAATTTTTCGATTCAATATGTGAGCGTGGCAAAGGAAGACGCATTTGACCCGTTTCAGTTGATTTTAATCGACTGGAAATTGGCCATTTTTCATACGGTCTCAGAATTCGATGAAACTAGTTTTGTTAGGACCGTATCGTCAATACGAAGCTAGAAAATATTTTTCAGGAATTTTTCTACTTAGTATGTGACCCCGGTAAATTGAAATGTACGTTTAAAATTCAATAAAATGATTTAAATGTAAATTCAACGGAAACTGATTGTAACGATCAAATCAGCTTGCGATATATATCCCATTGGGTTCGGAATGGGAGTAAAACGCTATAGACGACAGGCGGTGGGCCTCGTTTCGAGGTCGTATGTAGAAGTCAACTTTTTGCTAATTAAAATAATTAAATAAAATAACAAAATTAAATTTCCTTCTCTCCCCTTTAACACGATTTGGCCCCCCCCCAATTCATTTCTGATCGAATTAAAAAGAAAAAAAAAACGCGAACGGAGGACGGAGGACGGAGGCGCAGCGGCCACCGCGCCAAGGCGTGACGCCACCTACCCCCGACGAGACCCCAGCCTCGCCCTCTCCTCCTCCTCCTCCCACATCGAAGTCGCGACCCTCCCCCTTTGGCTCCGACGCCCCTGCCCAGACCCCCACCTTCATCCGCGAACCCTAGGACCACCGCCCCCCTCTTCTTCCTTCCTCCTCTTGCTGCCGCTTCCCCCACCTCCGCCGACCTCCACTGCGATACCCTTTCCCCCCCTTTTTCAGACCTCGGCAGCGCTGGACCCCCCCCCCCCTTCGAAGTTCAACGGTGGAAAGCGCCCCCCCTGTAAGTTTTTTTCAATTTATTTATTTTATTTTTATTTTTATTTAAAACAGAAAAGAAAACCGATTTTAAAATGATTTAAAACTGATTTTTAGAAAAAGGTTTTAACTTTAAAAAGAAAAAGGTTTTAACTTTAAAAAGAAAAAGGTTTAAACTTTAAAAAGGAAAAGATTTGATCTTTAAAATAGAAAAGACGGAATTTTTATTAAGTAAAAGATGTAAGATATGATTTTTATATTTTTAAAAGCAATAAAAATATAATTTTTACATCATAGGAATATTAAAAATATAATCTTTATATTAAAAATATAATCTTTATATATTGAATAGCGAAGCCAAAATATAATTTTTATATAGTGAAAAGATTAAAAATAAGATTTTTAAATAGGAAAAATAAGATTTTTAAATAGGAAAAGTAAATATTTTTAAATAAAAATAAGATTTTTATTTATTGAACTTCGAAATAAAAATATGATTTTTATATATTGAATAGCATAGTAAAAATGTGATTTTTATATATTGAACATCGAAGTAAAAATACGATTTTTATATATTGAACTTCGAAGTAAAAATATGATTTTTATATATTGAATAGCATAGTAAAAATGTGATTTTTATATATTGAACATCGAAGTAAAAATACGATTTTTATATATTGAACTTTGAAGTAAAAATTCGATTTTTATATATTGAATAGCATAGTAAAAATGTGATTTTTATATATTGAACATCGAAGTAAAAATACGATTTTTATATATTGAACTTCGAAATAAAAATATGATTTTTATATATTGAATAGCATAGTAAAAATGTGATTTTTATATATTGAACATCGAAGTAAAAATATGATTTTTATATATTGAATAGCATAGTAAAAATATGATTTTCAAATTGAAGGTGAGAAAATAAAAATGTGATTTTTATTTTAAAGACATCACAATAAAAATTCGATTTTTATATATGTAGTGGCTACGGGCAACGAAGATGACGAAGAGGCGATAGCGATGAGGATTTCTATCAATGAAGTGCCGTGGAGCTAGGATAGCTATAGGTGAGAATTTCTCACCTTTCCATTTCATTTCTAGTTATATATATATAATAGGATGCAGACGGTGCTTAGTAGCACCCGACACAATCGTCCACAGACCATGGACTTGTTTGGTTGGTTGCATAGATTAGTTATATGATTTGATTTGAATTAGGTTGTTTGGTGATTTGATTGATGTGTGAATGGCGTGGGCCTTCACTAGACCGGGGATAAGGCTAGGCCTTGTCCCGTTTCTAGTATCGTGCCGTTATGCCGCCGAAATTTTCTAAAAAGTGTTAGAAAAATAAAAATATCATTTTATTTAAAGAATGAACTTAATAGAAATTCATATGTTGGAATAAAATGTTTTAACGTTAAAAATATAATTTTTAACGTGAATGTGAATAAATAAATATTCATTTACAAACCAGACGGTTTGTTTATGTACACCTATTTGAATGACATTGATTGGGATGATAAATTTTACACATCGCCCAACAGCACAAATAAAATATGTGTTTGATTGTTTGAAACCCCACACGGGTGTTGGGATGAAATTTGAAGTTCACTCATCCTGATTGATTAAATATGTCGATCGATTGATTGACAGGCTGTTATAAGCGTTGAATATCTATATTTGATGCTTTTACAGTGTAGTGCACTTTAGTTGATGGTTGATTATTTTCAATGTTATTATATACATGTGTTGTATGAAAATCCATATAATTAACTTTATATGGTAATTGATTGGGCCTCATTCCAATTTGAAAGATAAAGAATATTATAAAATAAAAGTTCATGTGTTGACAGTACTCATCCATTGAGATTGGTCATGTGTTGAACGAAATATTTTAGTAATAAAATTTACATCTTTATCGATATAAAATAAAAGTTCATGTGTTGACAGTACTCATCCATTGAGATTGGTCATGTGTTGAACGAAATAAATTGAATTGAAAACGATTTCGAAATAAATTGAATTGAAAACGATTTCGAAATGAATTGAATTGAAAAGATTTCGAAATGAATTGAATTGAAAACGATTTCGAAATGAATTGAATTGAAAACGATTTCGAAATGAATTGAATTGAAAACGATTTCGAAATAAATTGAATTGAAAACGATTTCGAAATAAATTGAATTGAAAACGATTTCGAAATGAATTGAATTGAAAACGATTTCGAAATGAATTGAATTGAAAACGATTTCGAAATGAATTGAATTGAAAACGATTTCGAAATGAATTGAATTGAAAACGATTTCGAAATGAATTGAATTAAAAACGATTTCGAAATGAATTGAATTGAAAACGATTTCGAAATGAATTGAATTGAAAACGATTTCGAAATGAATTGAATTGAAAACGATTTCGAAATGAATTCAAATTGAATTGAAATTTGAATTAAATAGAAATGAATTTTAAAACGAATTTATAGGGAAGAATTCAATTTTGATTTGAATTGAAACGGAAGTTGAAATTGCTTTTGAAACGAATTTAAAACTATTTATATAATTCGTTTTAAATAGAAATCGACGAAATATATATTATATATATAATATAATGGCCTGAATAGAACGCGCCGCGCCGCGGCAGTTCGCGAATTTCGACCATTTATTTCAAACGGACATTACGGGAGATCCGACCGTCGGATTCTCCTAAAACCGGAACCGTTGGGTTCGTATCGAAAAGAGCTTTCTAACGGATATTAGAAATTAGAAATCTAACGGTTGGATTTGGAATTATGTCCAAATCAAATTTGAAAAAGGTCGCTATAAGTGCAGTTCGATGGCCATTGATGGAAATCGACTGTACGGGCCTTGATAAAATTATTAAAAATAGTAATAATTTGTGTAAAATCATAAGAAATGATTTAGAAAGAATTGGGATGAAAAACTCCATATTTGAAAAGATAAAAATAGATTTTTATCGAAATGAACTAGTTTTGAACTAGAAATATAATTCTATTTATTTTTAAATAAATAAATTGAATTTGAAAAGGGTTTTAAAAATAACCAGAATTTCCAATGATTGCATTGGAGTGGATTTGAATCGAAATTGTCTTCGGAATATTTCGATGTTGGAATTCGTGATTATACAGGTGTTGTTATGGAAATTTGAAAGATATATTTATATCGTTATTTCCAATACGACATTTGTTAGTCGTAGAATTTGATATTGAATATAAGCCGATATATTTTCTATTCAGAGCCTTGTATTGAATATCAAATGTGATTTGGGGTTTGTCGTGAATGGTGTCTTCACTAACACTGTTCTTGAACCCAGTTGAGAAAAGATTAAATTTTTTTATTTAGATTTAATGAAGTGTACCAATTAAATAATATTTAATTGGAATTGAATTGATATTGATTTTTGGGTTTATCGTGGACAGTGTTTTAAATAACATTCGTTCTTTAACCCGATAATTAATGAAGGTGATTTTGGGTTTATTGTGAACTGTGTTTTTAAATGACACGGATTCTTTAACCCAGTTAACGATTAAAACTAAGTTGAGTTTTAATGAATCTTTAATTAGATTGAAATGGTCGAGAATGGAGTATCACCAGTTTTACTCCAGGCGATAGTCAAATCTTTAATTAGATTTGAACGTGAAATGGTAATTGAATTTACCGATAACACCGTGGTGTTAGATATGAAGTATTACCAGTTTTACTTCATGGGATGAATAGGTTGGGATTGGGAAATTAAAACAAATGATTACTTCAGTAAGTTTCGTAAATCCCGACTAGTTGAATCGAAATTCAAAAGTAGATTAAAGAATAAATTCAAGGAATTTATCTTTGATAAAATTAATGGGAATCTTTCCCTATGAATGTGAAATTTAGAAACTAACTGTCGGTTAGCCAAGCAGAATGGTTTTCTGGATATTGATCTGATGTTGGTTTCGGCCTTCGGGGTTAATATTTGGGGAACTATTCTCTTGATTAATTTGCGGTTAGTGACTGATGAATTGGAATGAGGCGTATGTTGTGTTTGTGTAGCACTTTTATAAAATATACGCGAGTTATTCGGAAAGACCGGGTTTATCCCATTCTGAATAACTGATACGACGATAAGTCGAAGATGAAGACGGTGGTCGAAGACCGGAGGTCTTCACGTCGTTTGGGTGATAACTGATGATCTTGATTGGGCTGTACACCCAAGAAGATGGAAACAGTTGGTGATCGTCCAGACGTACTTGGAGATCGATGGATGTGCGGGGTACTAGGTGCCTCCGGTTTCGTTCAGACCCAGAACGGACTTGTAAATGGACTGTGTGTCTGACATTGGATTTTAGTCCGTGTGATTGATCTCTATTAAATATATATCTGTTTGGCGGCGGAGAATTTATTCTCTTGCTTTACGCCCTTCTCTGAGACGTACGAGCTCAGGGGTTATATATTGATGGATATCAAACACATGGAGTGAATTGCCTGTGTGGCATGCCTAAGTGGCAATTGATCGAGGCTTCTGTTGAAAAGCAAAGTCTTGTGGTGATGATCAAAGCAAGGCCTTTGTGGCGTAGCTTTGTGTAACGTTTGATTCGCGAGTTTCACACCCGGTATGAACCAAAAACGGGAGAGGACGTCAGGGAGGGCATGCGTTTCTTCCTAGCTAGAAGTGGCGTCAGTGGTTTTACACGCCCTGACGAGTTTGACTTATGTGGTTGTTGCTGTTGCGAGGCGCTTCGGATTGATCGGTCGTTCTCGAACCGATGGAGTCATTTAGTTGGCTCGTTTACGCCCCATAGGGCGGGGAAACGCATGTTCAGGGTTTGAGTTTAATCCACATCGGTGGACTGGCCCTGAGGATCCAAGGGTCACTCGAGCTCTGATCCTGAGGCTCGGGCTAGGCAGTCTCGAATCGGTTGAGGACTATCTTTTGCCTCGGTTCATAGACGGAAATCCAATTTCCAAATACGTGACATTTGGGGTTTTAATTGTAGAACTAGTATGGCGACATGATATATGGTACCCATGCCGCCTATGATTGATACTTATGATTTGAAGTTGTTTTATACACTATGCACTTATAATAGTATCAAATGATTTGTTTTAAACGTATCAAGCATTCTTTGGCTGTTATAAGGGAAAACCCTATCCCCCGGCTTGCGTTGCATTATGTGATAGGACCTGGGTCTTATAACAGCTTCATTTTTCTTTATTTAGCATTGCGCTGTTGTTTATTGCACTGGTATTCTTGGGAGGAAACCCGTTCCGTGTTATACGGCGTGGTCCCTTGATTTACCTAACTTTAAAAATAAAGATTAACTGTTTTAGTTCTCACACCAGTCCCATGACTGACCTGGAGTTTATTGTTTTAACCTAAACTCTGGGTGCCCCTATTTTGACACGGGCAGCTAGTAGTTTTGGTTTTGCAGATTTATATTCACAGGAACCTGGTTTACAGCTGGAACGATATCCGGAAAGCTTTGTATCTGTAACGACCCGCATTCTACGCATCATAGGATCGTAGAATATTTATTTCTTTCACATACGAAGTCGTATGGTCATGTAACTTTGGGGGACGACTATTGGGGTCATTTCCCATGTTCATGATTTTTCCCGATTTTTAAATGACCATTTTACCCCTAGTTGGCACTGTTTTGGCCATAACTTTTGACTGGAAAGGAATTTTGACCTGAAACCACTTCCATTGGCTCCGGATGATGGTTTCTCTTTCCGTAGAGTGGTCACATTAGCCAAACGGACTCACCGTTTGGGAGATATGGCTGAAACATGTTTCACATGGTGAAAAACAGCTTAATTGGGCTTAACCGGGTGATTAGCAGCTAGGCCCAGAGGGGAATTTCGGGTTTAGGAGTATATAGGGGCTGATTAGGGTTAGAAAACATTTCTGTAGACATTTTCCAGCCGCCACTTTCATTCCTCTTGACCTAGCCATGGCCTCCACTCTCTAAATCTCTCTAAAACACCCAAAAATCACTTTCTAATTGAAGATTAGGCTTAGCAAACATCAAATCAAGGAGTATTAGCGTGAGAACCGAGGTAGAGCTGCTGTGTAAGATTGGGAACAACGTCAAATCAGAGAATATTTCAGTTTTGGGGGTTTAGTTGTGGCCAAGGTGAGTGATAGCATCGTTTTGACACTAATTACAGTTAATTAAGGGTAATTAGTGAAGATTAGTGAATTTATACACTAATAAATTCTGGAAAAATGTTTAGAAATTCTTAAATAATATTTCATGCCTCTGTTATAAAATTTAGACGATTTGGTTAAGTTTTACTAAGTATGCACTTAAACATGATTAAGAGGGACTATGGGAAAATATGAAGTTTTAGTCACTTTTGATCCCTTTTGATTCATTTGAATTGTTGTTTGCTGTTTGTGGTTGCTATTACATGTTGCTATGACTCTATGGTATGTTTTATGATTGATTAGAATAGTTAAATTGGTCGAAAACGTCGTCGAATGGCGTAGAAAGCTCGCTGGAAGGTTGCAGAAATGTGCAGGTCCCGAACCGGTTCGGATCGGAGAAGGGGTCGGATCGGGCTAGTGAACTGACCAAGGGAATCCGAACTGGATTGGGACTTGTCACATAGAAGACTTGGCAAAAAGGAAGGCCGTTTTCTTAGAGTTGGAGTGGACAAGGGGATCAGATCGGAAGGGTAATGGAAGCCAGATCGGATCGGCTCAAGAATGGAAGGCCACGACTAGAGTAAGGCGAAGTGATCGGATCGGATCGGAGTAGATGGAAACGAGGGAGCTGATTGGAGAAGAAGCATGAGCTGGAGGAGGACAGCACCCCGACCCGACCCGGAGAAGGACACCGACCCGACCCGGAGTGAAACACCCGACCCGAACCGAATGGAAGATGACAAGGATGGAGGACCGACCCGAACCGACGCTACCGAACCGAACCGAGTTCTAGGACTGTTACTGCACGTCAACTTTTCTGAAGACCCACTCCAATTCGATCAAAACCCGAGATGCAAAGGAAGTCCAGATGAGAAGTTAGAGCTCAAGATTTAGATGGGAATCAATGAGTTCGCTTCATGGTGGGGCTTTGCTGCGGGGCGCGTGCCAAGGAGTTATCGACGTCTATAGCTTTGGACCACTATGGTAGGAGGTACGAAGGCGGATTCAGGGCCATTATGGCATCGGTAGAACCAAGGGCTACGACCAATGAAGTGGGTCATTGAAATGTTTGGTCATGACTCCAAGTGTTTGGCTTGGTCACAGCGGGGTTTCTACAAGTCGGGATTCGTCGTTACCTCATTTTGTCTAGTGTTCCAAAGTGGTATATATCGTATACTTTACGCACTGAGTGAGAGACGTGAGGATGGTTGCTATGCTTGATTGTTTGACATACACACCCCACCCCCGTATTCTTACACTATTCATTATGGCACCTTAGAGCATTGTACGGTATGTGGTACTAACTCTTTGGTTGCAGGTCCAGGTTCAGGTATGGTTTAGTATACCTGTTATTATTCTGTTTAGATGCTTATCGCTCATACCAGGCTTTATGTCTGACCCAGAGTTTTATGTCTCTTCTTATTACTCTGGGTGCTCACACGAGCAGACTAGAGACAGGATAGCTGGTGATGCACGGGTAGATGATCCGGAGACGAGCAGGAGGCTTCCACGTAATATATATAGTATTCTCCCTGTGTTGTTGAAGATCACTGCTTGGGCATTGGTGGTGCATCTTCTACTTTAGTTTTCTTTTGTTAGAGACAGTAAATTTGGAATTGTAATAAGCTGTATATGGATTTCCGCTGCTCTGATGATTGATGTTGATTTTAGTTATCAGCTTATGCACTGTCTCGCCTGTTTTATGTCGAGTATGTTATTATTATATTTTATCCCATGCGCTGTGAGACATTCTACAGGTTCCTCGTTTAGTTCATTCCCTTCTTTCTTTTCTTCTGACGACCGTTCTGTGCTAGCTGGGCATGTGTACAGCGCACTTTCGGAGGAAATGCAGGCTGGTGCGGGACGGACCGTCACAGTATCCGTATATCTCTTCTAGTTGTGTATTGTATTATTTTCCGCTGCGATGTATTTAAATGTAATTTAAATCTCTGATATTTCTGTGTAATATTCATTTATACTTTGTATATTCTTGTAATCTGGTGCATTGTTGTAATATACAGTGAAATGTTCTTCTGTATGTGTTCTGATTTGTCTTGTCCTCACAGTAATTCGTTCTTTCTCATCTCTTCGGAGACCGGGGAAGTTCGGGTCGCTTCATTTGTTATAATCCCTACTTCTGAAATATCTAACTTCAAAATATACCTTTTATTTATTACTTTGGATAAATAGACAAACAATAATTTATTAGTAAATAAATAAATCTTGATTTAAAAACGGAAAGTGAATAGTACTTTCCTGAATTCGATATAATCGAATTTCTACGTATAACTCTCTTTCGAATAATCTCCATTCGTTAACTCCTTTGGAATAAGTAATATTCGATAACTCCTTTCGAATAAACTATATTCGATTAATTCCTTTTCGAATAAAACTATATTCAATTAATTCCTTTCGAATAACTCTATTTGATTAACTCATTTTTACTCTATTCGATTAATCTCCTTTTAACTCTATTCGAATAACCAATATTCGATAACTCCTTTTTACCTCTATTCGAATAACTAATATTCGAAAACTCCTTATAACTCTATTCGAATAACTAATATTCGATTACCTCTATTCGAATAACTAATATTCGAAAACTCCTTTTAACTCTATTCGAATAACTAATATTCGAAAACTCCTTTTAACTCTATTCGAATAACTAAATTCGATTAACTCCTTTTTTTACCTCTATTCGAATAACTAAATTCAATTAACTCCTTTCAAATAAACTATATTCGAAAATCTCTCTTTCCAAATTTACTAATACTCGACTAACTTTAACTCGATTAACTCTATTCGAATAACTCTAATTTGATTTAACTCTAATCAATTAACTCTAACTGGTTAACTCTAATTGATTAACTCTAACTGGTTAACTCAAATTCGATTTAACTCTAATCGATTAACTCTAATTGGTTAACTCTAATTGATTAACTCTAACTGATTAACTCTAACTAGTTTACTCTAACTGGTTAACTCTAATTGATTAACTCTAACTGATTAACTCTAACTGGTTAACTCAAATCAATTAACTATATTTGATTTACTCTAATCGATTAACTATATTAACTCTATTCAAATAAATTATATTCGATTAACCTAATTCGATTAACTAATTTTCGACTAACTTTATTCAAATAACTAACATTCAGTAACTCCTTTCGAATAACTAATATTCGATAATCCCTTCGAATAACTAATATTCGACAACTCCTTTCGAATAACTAATATTCGATAATCCTTTCAATTAACTCTAACTCGATTAACTCTAATCGATTAACACTAACTGGTTAACTCTAATCGATTATTCTAATTCGATTACTCTAATTAATTAACTCTAATCGATTTCTCTAACTGATTAACTCTAATCGACTAACTCTTATTCAAATAAATTATATTTGATAACTCTAATCGACTAACTCTATTCGATTACAAATACTTCCTTTTCTATTTGTCTATATTTATTTCATATAAATATTTCCTTTTATAATCTATTTGTAAATGGTTTACAAATATTTCCTTTTCAATTCTATTTGTAAATGGTTTACAAATATTTCCTTTTCAATTCTATTTGTAAATGGTTTACAAATATTTCCTTTATTCGTAAATGGTTTACAAATATTTCCTTTTCAATTCTATTCGTAAATGGTTTACAAATATTTCCTTTTATATTCTATTTGTAAATGGTTTACAAATATCTCCTTTTCAATTTTATTTGTAAATGTTTTACAAATATTTCCTTTTATAATTCTCTATATTTATTTTCTAAATAAATATTTCATTTATAACATTCTATTTATTTCCTAAATAAATATTTCCTTTTAAAATATCTTTTGATGTTAAAGAAAAAATTCTTTACAAAATCTTTTGATTTTACAAATATTTCCTTTTATAAAATCCTTTGATTTTATAAACATTTCATTTTCAAAATACATTTTGAAAATTCCCTTTTTATATTCTAGTATTTCTTATGGTATTTAACATACCATACAACAATGATAAATATCATCCAAACACACATAATCAACAACAAATTATATATCACAATATAGGAAAAACAGTAAAATAAATGTTGTGGAATCCAGTTGGATCCCTCCAACATGTTTCCCTGCATCCACAGATGTTACACAATATAATTCACATCAATTTCATTTCAATATGAAATATTCTGATAGACAGAATCAATATTTGATTAACGATATATATATCGTTATCTAATATTTCAACAAATAAGTCAACAGTTCAACCAAATATTCAGCACACAACAATCAATCATCACTTATCAATTCTAAAATACATTATAAAAATATAACTGATTAGAGTTGAAGAGGTTTACTCACATTGGACAGTTATCGTTAAAAATGATTAACTATCTTTGATTCAGACTGACAATTTATTTCACTATAAATTGTAACAAGCCTCGATTCACTCGCAGTCAGTTCCATTATGTAGCCCTCGTCCCTACGATCTCAACGGATCTTGTTTCGTCTGATTCTGATATAGTATGACGAAGTTACACATTTTTAAAGTTTGAATACAATTTAAATTAAAAATAAACTTGATTAATTTTCAATTGGGCTTTAACCTTTCCAGCCCGGCCCAACTTCTGACCTGCACCCACTACCCTTCTCTTCTTCCCCGTTCTGATTTCTTCAGACCGTTGCTCCCAGTAGAAACCTACCATTTCCTTGATTTCAAATTGCAAGAACCTTCTTCCTCTCACCACTAAAAATCACAAAAAATCACAATAATTCTTCTCCTTCAACCCTTTCCAACCTCAACTCGAAAATACGAAACTCGATTCACTATTTCAAAATGCGTCGCACTAGTATACCTCACGCCTCAGGAAAAAGACGCGACATTTTTCCATCTCGAAATCCTTCAATTTTTTCCGCGCAAACTCCAAACAATCCCACAAATTCAACCATAACCTCAGTTCTTCTATTCGATATTCCCAGTCCTTCTCATGATGAAACCCTAAGCTTACTGTTCCTATTTCGAACTACAGAAAGACGCGTGAGTGCTATAAAATATGTATGAGGTGGAAGCTAATGATTATAGCAACTCAAATATGTAAACTTTGGGATTTTAGGATTTTCATAGGATTTGTTTTTGATTATTTTAGATCACCATTTAGTCTGAAGAAGGAGACAGTGGCGGCCGTAATTTCTTTGACCAGAGAAATGTATTAGGTTAGAGGGTTAGGATGGTATATATAGGTAATTTAAATATATTTTTTATTCGAATATTATATTGAATTATAATCAACTACTGTTTTTATTTGTCCTTTAAAATTCCTGTAATCACACATGACATCCAAAAATCACGAAACTGGACATGCAGCTACAGTTCGACATTACAGACCCAAAGAAACTGGTTTCGTTGAATTCCGACTCCGTTTGCCCACACAGCGTATTTTTGACCGTCAAAATACTTACTGTTTTTCACATTAAAAATCCGTACGACCACACACTGACTTAAAAAATCGTGAAAATTGAAATCTAACAATAATTTAATATTGTGGATCCAACAAAATTAGGTTCGTCAAAAACGGAGGCCGTTTGCAAAACTGGCTATTTTTAAAGCTCTAAATAAACCAAATTTTAAATATAAATATTTTTAAAAATAATTAAATTAAATATCAATAAATATATATTATCGTGTATATATATATTCACATACGATATCATATAGCTCTAAAATATTCCTATATGGATTTATAGCTCGATATTTCAAAATTCCCAGTTATATCGATATTCGATTTATATTTAAAATCCTTTTATAATATAAATATATATTTGTAAATTTCAAAGGAATTCCATAGCGACTTTTCTAAAATTTGATTTGGACATAAATCAAAATCCACACGATGAAATCCTGATTTTTCTCTTCCATTAGAAAAATATACTTCACCAGCTCCGAACATTTCTTGTTTCATAGAAATCCGATTTAAAACGGACCCTATATACTAAGTTGAAGTTCGAATCGCCAAATTGCGAACTTCCGCGCTATTTCGAACTCGATTTTAATTATATTATAAATTATACGTTCAAACTTCGTTTAAATAATATATTCGTTATTCTAATTCAAATTTTAATTGAATTATATATTTTGAATTGTCCAGTTCTCATTATACTGTCAATTCACTATTTCTGACTATTTCAGAAATTAAATATATTATTTAATTATTTCATTAATTAAATATTCAATAGTTATTTCAATTTAAACAATTTAAATTACAAAACCATATGTTAAATAATTAAATTAATTAATTATTAGACCGAAAAAAATACGGGTCGTTACGTGGAGGATTTACTCTCTTAGCTTAACACCCTTCTATGAGACGTACGGGCTCAAAGGTTGTATGTAACAACCCGGATATTTAGAACCAATTTGAAATTTTTATTTAAGCAATTTTAATGGATTTTGAATATTTAAAATGATTTATTTTAAATAATAATGACTAAAAATTTATTTAAATCAAAGTTAGAACGAACAAATTTATTATAATTATATAGCGGGCCTGAAATGGCGCGGTAGTTTGAAAATTCGATTTTAAATTTCAATTGAATGTATAGAATTCATTATAAATCGAATTTCAGTAAAACCAGAAATATTTGAATCAGTTTAATTATATCTTTGTAATGAATGTGAAAAATATAGATTTCATAATATAAATTGAAAGTTATGTCCAGTTTAAAATTTAAAATAGTCGCTATGGAATTTAAATATATTTATAATATATATATAACCCTTAAAAATAGCCATTTTGCAAGCTACCTCCGTTTTCAATGAAACCACTTTTGTTGGATCCAGAATGTCAAATTATTGCTAGATTCTAATTTTCATAATTTTTGGAATTAATATGTGAGCGTTGTGAATTTAAACGCGTTTGGTACTTTCACTTTGAATTTAATCGACTGGAAAATAGCCATTTTTCAGACGACTCCAAATTCGATGAAATTAGTTTTGTTGGGACCGTGTCATCAAAATTTAGGTAGATTAATTTTTCTGTAATTTTTGGAGTTAGTATGTAGCCCCGGTAAATTAAAATGTACATTTAAATTTAGTATATATTGATTTATATTTTAATTTTGATAAAAACTAATCAAAACAGTCGAATTGGCTTACGATACATTTCCCATTGTGTCTGGAATTGGTGTATTTAGCTAGGGGCAACAGTCGTTGGGTTTGATTTGGAGTTCGAACGAAAAAATTCACTTTTAAGAATTAAGTATATATATATATGTGTATATATATATATATATTGTAACAACCCAGAAAATCAGAACCAATTTAAAAATTTTATTTTGGCAATTTTGATGAATTTTGGATATTTAAAATGATTTATTTGAAATAATAATGATAAGAAATTTATTTTGAATAGAATTAGAACGTATATATTTATTTGAATCGAAGTTAGAATATAATTATTTATTTTTAATTATAAAAGGAATTGAAAATGGCACGGTAGTTTGAAAATTCGATTTCAAATTTCAAATGAGTGTACAAGATTCAAAATAAACCGGATTTTAGTGAAACCAAAAATATTAGAATCTATTTGAAAATGTCTTTCCAATGAATCCGAAAAATTGAAATTCCATAGCGGGAATAAAAAGTTATGCCCAGTTGAAAATTCAGAATAGTCGCTATGGAAATATAGCCCTTAAAAATAGCAATTTTGCAAACGACCTCCGTTTTCGACGAAACCACTTTTGTTGGATCCGAAATGTCAAATTATTGCTGGATTCCAATTTCCATAATTTTTGGGATCAATTTGTGAGTGTGGCAAAAGAAAACGTGTTTTGTCAGTTTCAGTTAATTTGGATCGACCAGAAAATGGCCATTTTTCAAACAGTCTCCAAATTTGATGAAATTAGTTTTGTTAGGACTGTATCGTCTAAACATAGCTAGATTTATTTTTCTGGAATTTTTGGGGTCCGTATGTGGCCCCGGTAAATTGAAATGTGCATTTAAATTCAATATATAGAATTATATTTTGATTTCAACGGAAACTGATCGAAACAGTCGAATCAGCTTACGAGACATATCCCATTGTGTTCGAAATGGGGGTAATTAGATGGGGGCGACAGTCGGTGGTCTTGATTTCGGGTTTGTATTATAAAGTTAACTTTTTGAAATTAAAATAAATAAATTATTTATATATTATAGGGTTTAAACCCTAGCCTTCCACTCAGAAAATTATCGGGCCACTTTTCCTCAAATACCCCATCGCTCCCCAACTCCACCTCATCGCCTTCGTTCTTCTCCGTCGCTGGAGATACAGCGCAGCTGCCTCCTTTAGCCCCCATCCTTCTCAGACCAAGTTGAGCCATATTCCCCCTCAACCCCGCGGAAATCCACGCCGCCCAGCCTCCTATGACCGGCCGTCGATCATTAGAGGGACCCCGCGACCTTCCAGCCCCTCCTCTGATCCCCCTCAGCCGTTGTGAACCCCCTTCCCTCCGACAAAATCAAATACAAAGTGAGTCTTACTTTTTTCTTCTGATTTTGTTTTTTTCAGTAACATAGTTAAACAAAGTTTTGATTTTTATTTAAACAAAATTTTAATTTTTATTTAAACAAAGTTCTGATTTTCACGTAAGCAAAGTTCTGATTTTTAGTTAGCAAAGGAAAAAGATTAGATTTTTGAAGGAAAAAGGTTAGATTTTTATAAAGGAAAAGACTATATTTTTATGATAGTAAAAAAAAATATATAATTTTTAGTGAAGTAGAAATATGATTTTTTATATATTTATTAGCGATAGAAAGATTCGATTTTTATCTATATAGTAGCGGTATAAAATTGTGATTTTTATTTATGTAGCATTGTTATAAAAATATGAAATTAATTTTAGAAAGGTAAAAATATAATTTTTAGCCTATATATGTTATTTATAAAATAATCACACAAATAAATAATTATTGAATGGTTAAATATATAATTTTTAATGTAGGTATACAACATAGATCGACAATCAAAGCACGACAGAGTGGATCCCAAAGGTGATAACTTCTCACTTTAATTTATTTTTCTAGTTGAAATATATACGGGATACAGACGGTGCTTAGCAGCACCCGACACCCATCGTCCACAGACCATGGACAACTTGTTTGTTTGATTGAGTTTGTTGAGAAAATTGACTGTGTGATGCGGAATGGAATAAAATGTTTTATAGTTAAAAAATATAATTTTTAACGTGTATATGAATAAAATAAATATTCATAAACAAATCAGACAATTTGTTTATGTACACACATTTGACTGATATTGATTGGGACTATAAATTTTAAACATCGCCCAACTGCACAAATAAAATTCATTATTTGTTGATTGAAACCCTACATAGGTATTGGGATGGTATATGACATACACTAATCCCAATAATTAGCTGTATGTTGATCGATTGATTGACAAGCTGTGCAAGCGTTGAATATTTGTATTTAATGCTTATGCAGTGTAGAATGCACTCTGGATGATGATTAACTGTGTTTAATTGTTGTTGTGTACATGTGTGTATGAAATCCGTATAAATCAAATTATATGGTAATTGACTGTGTCTGATTCCAGTTCAGAAAGAAAGGATATTTTAAAATAACGAATATTTTAAAATAATGAATATTTTAAGATAATATTCAGTAATAGATCAAAATGTGATTTTGATGTCCGATTTGGGATGGACACGAATATATATAAATATATAAAGCCGTGTTGATTAGTTTAACGCTATTTTGACGTTAAGGATATTTATATCGATTTTATTCATTTTTATAATGAATATCGAAAACAAATTGATTTCAAAATCTAATGTTTTGAAAATATTATCATTTATATATTAATGATTGGGAATATTCAATTTTGATTTGAAATTGAATATGAAGTTTAAATTGTTTTGAAAACGAATTTAAAACAATTTATAAAATACGTTTTAAATGGAAATCGACGAAATATATATTGTATATATTTATATATAATATAATGGCCTGAATAGAACACGTCGCACCACTGCAGTTTGCGAATTTCGACCATTGACTTCGAAGGACATTACGGGAGATCCGACCGACGGATTCTCCTGAAACCGAAACCATTAGGTTCGTATCAAAAAAAGCATTCTAACGAATACAAGAAATTAGAAATCTAATGGTTGGATTTGGAATTATGTCCAAATCAAATTTGAAAAAGGTCGCTGTAAGTGCAGTTCGATGGCCGTTTGTGGAAATCGCTTTTACGGGCCTTGGTAAAATTATTAAAAATATTAATAATTAGTGTAAAATCATAAGAAATGATTTGGAAAGAATTGGGATGAAAAAATTCCATATTTGAAAAGATAAAAATAGATTTTTATCGAAATGAACTAGTTATTAACTAGAATTACAATCCAATATTTTTAAATAAGTAAATTGGATTTGAAATGGTTTTAAAAATTACCAGAATTTCCAATATATGAATTGGAGTGGATTTGAATCGAAATTATCTTCAAAATATTTCGATATTGGATTCCGTGATTATACGGATATTGTGGAGTAATTTGGAAGAGATATATATATATATATATATATATATATATATATATATATCGTTATTCCAATACGGTATCTGTTGATTCCGGAATTTGATATTGAATATAAGCCGATATATGTTCTATTCAGAGCCTTTTATTTAATATCAGATGTGATTTTGGGTTGGTCGTGAATGGTGTCTTCATTAGCACTATTCTTGAACCTAGTTGAGATAAGATTAAATCTTTTCATTTAGATTTGATGAAGTATACCAAGTAAATACTATTTAATTGGAATTGAATTGAAATTGGTTTTTGGGTTAATCAAGAACGGTGTTTTAAACAACACTTGTTCTTTAACCCGATTAATAATGGAATGATATTTTGGGTTGTCGTGGATTGTATCTTTAATAATACTATCTTAGACCCAGTGGAGTTAAGAAAATCGGAAACTAACGGGAGATTAGTTAAATTGAATGGTTTCCTAGGTATTGATCAGATGTTGGTTTTGGCCTTTGGGGTTAATACTTAGGGAATTGTTCACTTGCTAATTTACAGTTAGAGGCTAATGGAATGGAATGTGATTTTGGGTTTATCGTGAACCGTGTTTTAAATGACATTGGTTCTTTAACCCAGTTAAAGACAGGATATGATTTCCCAAGTTAAATAATCATTAATATTGATTTTTGGGAAGATTAAAACCAAGTGGAGTTTTAATGAATCTTTAATTAGATTGAAATGATCGAGAATGGAGTATCACTAGTTTTGCTCCAGGTGATAGTTAAATCTTTAATTAGATTTGAACGTGAAATGCTAATTGAATTTACCAATAACACCGTGGTGTTAGATATGAAGTATTACCAGTTTTTCTTCATTGGATGAATAGGTTGGGATTGGGAAATTAAACAAATGATTACTTCGGTAAGGTTCGCTAATCCCGACTAGTTTGGATAAACCTTAATATGATCTGGATTGATATCCAAAGGAAGATTAAAGAATAAATTCAAAGAATTTATCTTTGATAAAATTAATGGGATCCTTTCCCAAAGTATAATAATATTTGAATAAAGAAATATTCTGGATTAGAATGAGGCGTATGTTGTGTTTTTATAGCACTTATTTATTATATACGCGAGTTATTCAGAAAGACTGGGTTTATCCCATTCTGAATAACTGATTCGACGATGTGTCGAGGGTGAAGATGGCGGTTGAAGACCGGAGGTCTTCACATCGTTTGGATGATTACTGATGTCTTGATTGGGCTGTCCACCCAGGACAAGGTAATAAGTGGTGATCGTCCAGACGTACTTGGAGATCGACCGGATATGCGAGGACCTCTCTCCTGTATTGGACATACGAGACGAGGAATAATGTGCCTCCGGTTTCGTTTAGACCCAGAACAAACTTGTAAATGGATGTGTGTCTGACATCAGATTTCATTCTGTGTGATTGATAGACATCGGTTGCATAGTGTGAATTGCCTGTGTGGCATGCTGAGATGCAAATGATCAAGGCTTCAGTTGAAAAGCAGAGCCTTGTGGTTGATAATCAAAGCATGGCTTTAATATAGCGTAGCTTTGTGTAGCGTTAATTCGCGAGCCTCACACCCCGGTGTGAACCAGAAACGGGAGAGGACATCAGGGAGGGATGCGTTTCCTTCTAGCTAGGAGTGGTTTCAGCGTTTTGCGTGACGAAAAGGAATTTCGCTCGGTCCGAACCAGTCGCTAAACCGACCCAGACCGTTCGAAACGCCTGATCGTTTTGAGAACACGACAAAACAGAACGCAGACGGAAGAACATTTCATTGTATATTACAACAATGCATCAGAATACAAGAATATACAGAGTATAAATGAATATTACACAGAAATACCAGAGATTTAAATTACATTTAAATACATAGCAGCGGAAAATAATACAATACACAACTAGAAGTAGATATACGGATACAAAGCTTTCCGGATATCGTTCCAGCTGTAAACCAGGATCCTGTGAATATAAATCTGCAAAACCAAAACTACTAGCTGCCCGTGTCAAAATAGGGGCACCCAGAGTTTAGGTCAAAACAATAAACTCCAGGTCAGTCATGTGACTGGTGTGAGAACTAAAACAGTTATTAATCTTTATTTATAAAGTTAGGTAAATCAAGGGACCACGCCGTATAACACGGAACGGGTTTCCTCCCAAGAACACCAGTGCATAAAACAACAGCGCAATGCTAAATAAAGAAAAATGAAGCTATTATAAGACCCAGGTCCTATCACACAATGCAACGCAAGCCGGGGGATAGGGTTTTCCCTTATAATAGCCAAAACATGCTTGATACGTTTAAAAACAGATTATTTGATACTATTATAAGTGCGTAGTGTATAAAACAACTTCAAATCATAAGTATCAATCATAGGCGGCATGGGTACCATATATCATGTCGCCATACTAGGCTCTACAAATAAAACCGCAAATGTCACGTATTTGGAAATTGGATTTCCATCTATGAACCGAGACAAAAGATAGTCCTCAACCGATTCGAGACTGTCTAGCCCGAGTCTCAGGAGCAGAACGCATCGCCCCTTGGATCGTCAGGGCCGGTCCACCTATGTGGATTAAACTTAAATCCTGAACACTGCGTTTCTCCGCCCTTTGGGGCGTAAGTGAGCCAACGAATGACTCCATCGGACCCGGATCGTCCGATCAAACCGAGGCGCCTCGCAACAGCAACAACCACACAGGTGAAAAGTATATAAATGTCAGGGCTGGAAGGTCACTGACACCACCCTAGCTAGAAAGAAACGCATGCCCTCCCTGAGGTCCGTCTCCCGTTTTTGGTTCACAACCGGGGTGCAAGGCTCGCGAATTCACGTTACACAAAGCTGTGCCACACAGGCTGTGCTTTGATCATCACCACAAGACTTTGCTTTTCAACAGAAGCCTCGATCAATTGCCACTTAGGCATGCCACACAGGCAATTCACTTCATGCGTTTGATATCCATCAATATATAACCCCTGAGCTCGTACGTCTCAGAGAAGGGCGTTAAGCAAGAGAATAAATTCTCCGCCGCCAAACGGATATATATTTAATAGAGATCAATCACACGGACTAAAATCCAATGTCAGACACATAGTCCATTTACAAGTCCGTTCTGGGTCTGAACGAAACTGGAGGCACCTAGTACCCCGCATATCCATCGATCTCCAAGTACGTCTGGACGATCACCAACTGTTTCCATCTTCTTGGGTGTACAGCCCAATCAAGATCATCAGTAATCACCCAAACAACGTGAAGACTTCCGGTCTTCGACCACGTCTTCATCTTCGACTTATCGTCGTATCAGTTATTCAGAATGGGATAAACCCGGTCTTTCCGAATAACTCACGTATATTTTAAATAAGTGTTACACAAACACAACATACGCCTCATTCCAATTCATCAGTCACTAACCGTAAATTAATCAAGAGAATAATTCCCCAAATATTAACCCCGAAGGCCGAAACCAACATCAGATCAATATCCAGAAAACCATTCTGCTTGGCTAACCGACAGTTAGTTTCTAAATTTCACATTCATAGGGAAAGGTTCCCATTAATTTTATCCAAGATAAATTCTTTATATTTATTCTTTAATCTATCCTTTTGAATTTCGATGCAACTAGTCGGGATTAACGAAACTTACCGAAGTAATCATTTGTTTTAATTTCCCAATCCAAACCTATTTATCCCATGAAGTAAAACGGGTAATACTTCATATCTAACACCACAGTGTTATCGGTAAATTTAATTACCATTTCACGTTCAAATCTAATTAAAGATTTAACTATCGCCTGGAGCAAAACTGGTGATACTCCATTCTCGATTATTTCAATCTAATTAAAGATTCATTAAAATTCCACTTAGTTTTAATCGTTAACTGGGTTAAAGAATCCGTGTCATTTAAAACACGGTTCACGATAAACCCAAAGTCACATTCCATTGATTATCGGGTTAAAGAACGAGTGTTATTTAAAACACTATTCACGATAAACCCAAAAATCAATATCAATTCAATTTCAATTAAATATTATTTAATTGGTACACTTCATTAAATCTAAATAAAAAGATTTAATCTTTTCTCAACTGGGTTCAAGAACAGTGTTAGTGAAGACACCATTACGACAAACCCAAATCACATTTGATATTCAATACGAGGCTCTGAATAGAAAATATATCGGCTTATGTTCAATATCAAATTCTACGATTAACAAATGTCGTATTGGCAATAACGATATAAATATATATATCTTTCAAATTTCCATAACAACATCTGTATAATCACGAATTCCAACATCGAAATAATCCAACGATAATTTCGATTCAAATCCATTCCAATATAATTATTGGAAATTCTGGTTATTTTCAAGACCATTTCTAATCCAGTTTATTTATTTTAAAATAAATAGAATTATAATTCTAGTTCAAAAGTAGTTCATTTCGATAAAAATCTACTTTTATCTTTTCAAATATGGGGTATTTCATCCCAATTCTTTCTAAATCATTTCTTATGATTTTACACAAATTATTACTATTTTTAATAATTTTATCAAAGCCCGTACAGTCGATTTCCATCAACGGCCATCGAACTGCACTTACAGCGACCTTTTCCAAATTTGATTTGGACATAATTCCAAATACAACCGTTAGATTTCAAATTTCTAATATTCGTTAGAAAGCACTTTTCGATACGAACCCAACGGTTCCGGTTTTAGGAGAATCCGACGGTCGGATCTCCTGCAATATCCGTTCGAAGCCAATGGTCAAAATTCGCGAACTGCCGCGGCGCGGCGCATTCTATTCAGGCCATTATATTATATATATAATATATACTTCATCGATTTCCTTTTAAAACGTGCTTTATAAATCGTTTTAAATTCATTTTCAAAACGGTTTCAACTTCATGTTCAATTTCAAATCAAAATTGAATATTCCAATATAAATTCGTTTTAAATTCATTTCAAATCGATTTCAATTCAAATTGACTTCTAATTCAATTTCATTTCTAATTCATTTATATTCAATTTCAATTCGAATTCATTTATATTCAATTTCAATTCGAATTCATTTCTAATCAATTTCAATTCGAATTCATTTCTATTTAATTTAATTCGAATTCATTTCTATTCAATTTAATTCGAATTCGTTTCTATTCAATTTCAATTCGAATTCGTTTCTATTCAATTTCAATTCGAATTTCAATTCTTTTGAAAATTTCAGATTTTGAAATCACTTTCGATATTCATTATAAAATGAATAAAATCGATATAAATATCGTTCACGTCAAAATGACGTCAATCTAACCAACACGGCTTCATATGTTTCTATTTTCAAATATACTATTTCAAATATTTCTATTTCGAAACTGGAATGAGGCCCAATCAATTACCATATAATGTTAATTATATGGATTTTCTACAACACATGTATACAATAACAACGATGAATAATCAACCATCATCCAAAGTGCATTCTACACTGTATAAGCATCAAATATAAATATTCAACGCTTATAACAGCCTGTCAATCAATCGATCGACATACAACTAAACAATCGGGATTAGTGTACGTCAAATATCATCCCAATACCCGTGTGGGGTTTCAAGCAATCAAACACAGATTTTTATTTGTGCAGTTGGGCGATGTGTAAAATTTATCATCCCAATCAATGTCCTTCAAATAGGTGTACATAAACAAACCGTCCGGTTTGTAAATGAATATTTATTTATTCACGTTCACGTTAAAAATTATATTTTTAACGATCAAACTATTTTATTCAACCTATGAATATTCTATTCGGTTCATTTATTAAATAAAATGTTATCTTTATTTTTCTAACTTATTTTAGAAAATTTCGGCGGCATAACGACACGATACTAGAAACGGGACAAGGCCTAGCCTTATCCCCGGTCTAGTGAAGGCATCAATCAAATCAATTTCATTTCACCAAACAATTCAATTTAAACCAAATACACAACCAAACAATTAAACAAACAAGCCATCCATGGTCTGTGGATGACGGGTGTCGGGTGCTAATAAACACCGTCTGCATCCTAGTATATATATATAACTAGAAAAAGAATTTTGAGTGAGAAGTTCTCACCGATAGCTATCCAATACTACGACTCTTCCTTTATAGAAATCTTCGTCGTTTTCGCCTTTTTGTCACCTTCCTTGCCCGTAGCCACTACATATATATGAATCACATTTTTATTTCGCTATTCAATATATAAAAATCGAATTTCAACTTCGCTATTCAATATATAAAAATCGAATTTTTTACTATGCTATTCAATATATAAAAATCGAATTTTTATTATGCTATTCAATATATAAAAATCGAATTTTTACTATGCTATTCAATATATAAAAATCTAATTTTTACTTCGTTATTCAATATATAAAAATCTAATTTTTACTTCGTTATTCAATATATAAAAATCTAATTTTTACTTCGTTATTCAATATATAAAAATCGAATTTCAACTTCGCTATTCAATATATAAAAATCGAATTTCAACTTCGCTATTCAATATATAAAAATCGAATTTTTACTATGTATTCAATATAGAAAAATCGAATTTTTACTATGCTATTCAATATATAAAAATCTAATTTTTACTTCGTTACTCAATATATAAAAATCTAATTTTTACTTCGTTATTCAATATATAAAAATCTAATCTTTCTATTTTAAAAATCTAATCTTTCTATTTTAAAAATCTAATCTTTCCTATTTTAAAAATCTAATCTTTCTATTTTAAAAATCTAATCTTTCTATTTTAAAAATCTAATCTTTCTATTTTAAAAATCTAATCTTTCTATTTTAAAAATCAAGCTTCCTCGTTTTTATGGAAATCGAAACTTTTTATAATAAAATTCATAACTTCTAAATAAATAAAAATCAGATTTTGCTTATGCTAAAACTAATTAAAAACTGAAAATAAAATTTAAACAAGTAAATAAAAACTCACTTTTGTTTATTTTCGGAGAATGGGGGCGTTAGGGCTTCGAGAGGAGGAAGGGGGAGGCTCGTGGGGTGCTCCGCGAGGTGGAAACGTTGAACGTCGATCTTCATCTCATAGGAGGAGAGAGAAACGAGGGTGGAGGGGTTGGCAGGGGTTGCGTCGGGGTCTGCAGGTTACGCAGGGGGAGGGGGTGTTGCCTGTAGTCGGCGGCGGCAGGTCTTGGTGTCGGAGGTGGGCCCAGCGTGGCTTAAGGTGCGGAAGTGGGCAGCTAGGGTTTGGGGGGGGGGTCACGCGATGGAAGAAGAGAGAGAATAGAGGAGGAGAGGGAGTTGGAGGCGAGTGGGGGAGGAGCAGATCGAGGCGGCGCCGCCGCTGGGGGTGGCGAGCGCGATTCCGTCGATCCCCCTTTTTTTATTTTTATTTTCTTTCTTCTTCTAATTTTAAATCGAACGGGGGGGGGGGGGGGTCCTGAGGAAATAAAGGAGAGGAGGAGAGAGATTTTTTTTATATATATAAAAAGTTGACTTTTTCATACGACCTCTAAACGAGGCCCACCGCCTGTCGCCCATAGCTAATTACCCCCATTCCGAACACAATGGGATATGTATCGCAAGCTGATTTGATCGTTTCGATCAGTTTTCGTCAAAATCAACGTATAACTCTATATATTGAATTTGAACGCGCATTTCAATTTACTGGGGTCACATACTAACTAGAAAAATTTCAGAAAAATATTTTCTAGCTTCGTATTGACGATACGGTCCTAACAAAACTAGTTTCGTCGAATTCTGAGACCGTTTGAAAAATGGCCAATTTCCAGTCGATTAAAATCAACTAAAACTGGTCAAACGCGTTTTCCTTTGCCACACTCACATATTGAATCGAAAAATTACGAAATTTGAAATCTAGCAATAACTTTACATCCCGGATCCAACAAAAGTTGTTTCGTCGAAATCCGAGGTCGTTTGCAAAATTCCCATTTTTAAGGGCCTGAATTCCAAAGCGACTATTCAGAATTTTCAACTGGACATATCTTTTGATTCCCGCTATGAAATTTCGATTTTTCGGATTCGTTGGAAAGATACTATCAAATAGATCCTATGATTTTTGGTTTCACTAAAATCCGGATTGTTTTGCACCTGGTACATTCAATTGAAGTTTGAAATCGAATTATCGAACTACCGCACCATTTTCAATTCTATTTATAATTATATATAAATATTTATATTCTAACGACGACGTATATAATATATACGTTCAAATTATATTCAAAATAAATTTCTCGTCGATTTTATTTAAAATAATTCATTTTAAATAATCAAAATTCGCTAAAATTGTCAAAATAAAATTTTTAAACTGGCCCAGATTTTCGGGTTGTTACATTTTGCAAGCCCTGACGTTTTACTTATGTGGATGATGGATAGCGAGGCGCCTCAGTTATATTGGTCGTTCTAGGTCCGATGGTTTGGTCGGGATATGACCAGTTTACGCCCCATAGGGCAGGGAAATGAATTGTTCAGGAATTTTAATCCACCCCGTGTGGACCGGCCCTGACGATCCAAAGGCTTGACAGAGTACTTTCCTGAGGCTCGGGCTAGAGAGTCTCGAAGCGGTAAGGACGATCCCTTGCCTTGGTTCACAAATGGAAATCCAACTTCCAATACGTGACTTTGCGGTTTTGATTGTAGAGCCTAATATGGCGACTGTAAGAACCCGTTACTTCCCTGTGAAGGAAAGAGTGGATACTTTGAGAACAACACACAAATGAACGCAGACGGAAGAACATTTCATTGTTATTACAACAATTCCATCAGATACAAGAATATACAGAGTATAAATGAATAAATTACATTTGATAAATATCAGAGATTACAATAAATTACATAGCAGCGGAAAAATAATACAAAGCACAACTGAAGGTGATATACGGATACAGAGCTTTCCGGATATCATTCCAGCTGTAAACCAGGACCCTATGAATATAAATCTGCAAAACCAAAACTACTAGCTGCCCGTGTGGAAAATAGGGGCACCCAGAGTTTAGGTTAAAACAATAAACTCCAGGTCAGTCATGTGACTGGTGTGAGAACTAAAACAGTTATTTAATTCAATTTTAAAAGAGAGTAATTCAAGGGACCACGCCGTATAACACGGAACGGGTTTTCTCCCAAGACTACCAGTGTATAGAATAAACAACGCAATGCTTTTTCGAAAAATGAAGCTATTATAAGACCCAGGTCCCATCACACAATGCAACGCAAGCCGGAGGATAGGGTTTTCCCTTATAATAGCCAAACATGCTTGGTACATTTAAAACAAATCATTTGATACTATAATAAGTGTATAGTGTCAAGACATTTCAATCATAAATATACATCATAGACGGCATGGGTACCATATATCATGTCGCCATACTAGTTCTACAATTAAAACCGCAATACACGTATTGGAAATTGGATTTCCATCATGAGTCGAGGCAAGGGGCAAGCTCCTCTCCGCGTTCGAGACACTCTAGCAAATGTCCCAGGGCTACGCACTCTGGGCAACCCCTGGATGCTTCTGGGCCGGTCCTCACTTACGTTAGAGGATTATTTATTCCTGAACACACGTTTCCCGGTCCTTACAGACCTATAATCGAGGCGCCTCATCCAACAACCACAAAGGTGAAAAGTATATAAATGCCAGGGCTGGTAAGCCACTGACACCACCAAAGCTAGAAAGAAACGTCGTGCTCTCCCTGCAGTCCTTATCCCGTTTTTAACTCATACCGAGGTGTGAGGCTCACGAATCCACGCTATACACAAAGCTGCCACGTAGGCTGTGCTTTGATCATCAACCACAAGACTTTGCTTTTCAACAGAAGCCTTGATCATTGCATCTTAGCGTGCCACACAGGCAATTCATGCCATGTGATTGATATCTATCGATATATAACCTCTAAGCTCGTACGTTTCAGAGAAGGGCGTTAAGCAAAAGAATAAATTCTCCGCCGCCAAACAGATATATATTTAACAAAAATCAATCAACACAGAATAAAATCCAATGTCAGACACACAATCCATTTACAAGTCCGTTCTGGGTCTGAATGTAACCGGAGGCACTTTCCTCGCATATCCATCCATCTCCAGGTACGTCTGGACGACCACCAACTATTTCCATCCTCTTGGGTGTACAGCCCAATTAGGATCGTCAGTAATTATCCAAACGATGTGAAGACTTCCGGTCTTCAACCACCGTCTTCATCTTCGACATGTCGTCGAATCGGTTATTCAGAATGGGTATAAACCCGGACTTTCCGAACAATCCGCGTATATTAAAACAAATGTTACACCAACACAACATACGCCTCATTCCAATTCAGAATATTCTTTTATTCACAAAATCACATTTTTAGGGAAAGGTTCCCATTAATTTTATCCAAGATAAATCCTTTCAAATTTATCCTTTAATCTTCCTTTGGATGTCATTTCAAACCAAAATATGGTTTTTTTCAACTAGTCGAGATTAGCGAACCACACCGAAGTAATTATTTATTTTATTTCCCAATCCCAACCTATTCATCCCATGAAGCAAAACTGGTAATACTCTATATCTAACACCACGGTGTTATCGGTAAAATTAATTACCATTTCACGTTCACATCTAATTAAAGATTTAACTATCGCTTTGGAGCAAAACTGGTGATACTCCATTCTCGCTCATTTCTAAATTTGATAATTTAAATTATCAATTCACATTTCAATTTAATTGAAGATTCATTAAAACTCCTTTTACTGGGTAAAAGAACTAGGTGTTATTTAAAACACAGTTCACGACAAACCCAAATCACATCCTATTTATTATCGGGTTAAAGAACTAGTGTTATTTAAAACACCGTTCACGATAAACCCATTTCAAATCCAATCTAATATATTAGAAATTCCGATTATTTAAAACTAGTTCATTTCGATAAAAAACTATTTTTATCTTTTCAAATATGGAGTTTTTCACCCCAATTTTTCCCAAATCATTTCTTATGATTTGACACAAATTATTACTATTTTTAATAATTTTATCAAGGCCCGTACAGTCGATTTCCATCAACGGCCATCGAACTGCACTTACAACGACCTTTTTCAAATTTGATTTGGACGTAACTCCAAATCCAACCGTTAGATTTTGAATTTCTAATATTCGTTAGAAAGCTCTTTTCGATATGAACCCAACGGTTCTGGTTTTAGGAGAATCCGACGGTCGGATCTCCCGTAATGTCCGTTTGAAATTAATGGTCGAAATTCACGAACTGCCGCGGCGCGGCGCGTTCTATTCAGACCATTATATTATATATATAATATATATTTCGTCGATTACTATTCAAAACGAATTATATAAATAGTTTTGAATTCGTTTCAAAAAGCATTTTCAACTTCCATTTCAATTCAAATCAAAATTGAATTTTTCCTTCTAAATTCGTTTTAAAATTCATTCCTATTCAATTCAATTTGAGTTCATTTCAATTTGTTTCCAATTCAATTCGAATTCGTTTTCAATTCAATTCGAATTGGTTTTATATTCAATTCAATTCAAATTCGTTATCTATTCAATTCAATTCGAATTCGTTTCGTTTGCTATTCAATTGAAATCAAATTCGTTTTCCATTCAATTCGAATTCATTATATATTCAATTCATTTCGAAATCGTTATATATTCAATTCATTTCGAAATCGTTATATATTCAATTCATTTCGAAATCGTTATATATTCAATTCATTTCGAAATCGTTATATATTCAATTCATTTCGAAATCGTTTTCCAATTAAATCAAATTTCATTTCAAAATATTCAATTTCGAAATCACTTTTCAATATTCATTTTAAAATGAATAAAATCGATATAGATATCGTTCACGTCAAAATGGCGTCAATCTAATCAACACGGCTTCATATATTTCTAATTTCAAATATTCTATTTCAAATATTTCTTTTTCAAATATTTCCTTTTCAAATATTTCCTTTTCAAATATTTCATTTTCAAATATTTCATTTTCAAATATTTCGTTCAACACATGACTAATCTCAACGGATGAGTACAGTCAACACATGAACCTTTATATTATATTGATAAAGATGTAAATTTTATTATTAAAATATTTTGTTCAACACATGACTAATTTCAACGGATGAGTACAGTCAACACATGAACCTTTATATTATATTGATAAAGATGTAAATTTTATTATTAAAATATTTCGTTCAACACATGACTAATCTCAACGGATGAGTACAGTCAACACATGAACCTTTATTTTATAATATTCTTTATTTTTCAAATTGGAATGAGGCCCAATCAATTACCATATAATGTTAATTATATGGATTTTCATACATCACATGTATATAATAGCATTGAAAAATAATCAACCATCAACCAAAGTGCACTACACTGTATAAGCATCAAATATAAATATCTAACGCTTATAACAGCCTGTCAATCAATCGATCGACATATTTAATCAATCAGGATGAGTGAACTTCAAATTTCATCCCAACACCCGTGTGGGGTTTTCAAACAATCAAACACAGATTTTATTTGTGCACTTGGGCGATGTGTAAAATTTATCGACCTAATCAATATCCTTCAACTAGGTGTACATAAACAAACCGTCCGGTTTGTAAATGAATATTTTATTTTATTCACTTCCACGTTAAAAATTATATTTTTAACGATAAAATATTTTATTCAAACTATGAATATTCCATTCGGTTCATTTCTACAATAAAAATGATATTTTTATTTCTCTAACATATTTTAGGAAATTTCGGCGGCATAACGGCACGATACTAGAAACGGGACGAGGCCTAGCCTTATCCCCGGTCTAGTGAAGGCCCACGCCATTCACACATCAATCAAATTCACCAAACAACCAAATTCAAATCAGATCATCTAACTAATTTATGCAACCAAACAAACAAGTCCATGGTCTATGGACGATTGTGTCGGGTGCTACTAAACACCGTCTGCATCCTAGTATATATATATAACTAGAAAATGAAATTGAAAGGTGAGAAATTCTCACCGATAGCTATCCTAACTTCACGGCACTTCATTGATAGAAATCTTCAACGTTCTCTCCTTTTTGTCATCTTTATTGCCCGTAGCCACTACATATATAAAAATCACACATTTTTATATTTTGATGTCTTTAAAATAAAAATCATATTTTTATTTATTCACTTTCAATTTAAAAATCAAATTTTCACTCCGCTATTCAATATATAAAAATCATATTTTTACTTTGCTATTCAATATATAAAAGTCGAATTTTTATTTCGCTATTCAATATATAAAAATCATATTTTTATAATCACGCTATATGGATAAAAATTCTATTTTTACCACGATACTATATAGATAAAAATTATATTTTTACATCGTTATCGTCTATATAAAGATCTCGCCTTTTCAAAAATAAAGATTTCGCCTTTTCAAAAATAAAGATTTCGCCTTTTCAAAAATAAAGATGATATTTTTAATATTCCTATCATGTAAAAATTATATTTTTAATTCTCTACATATATAAAGACCGAATTTTTATCTCCTTTACCTTATAAAAATTATATTTTTAACTTCTTGCTTATATAAAAATTATATTTTTACAACGCCCATCTCATAATAAAAATCCCATCTTTTCTATGAACAAAAATCCTATCTTTGATTATGTAAAAATCGAACCTTTCACTCATATAAAAATCGTTCCTTCACGTTATTAAAAATCTAATTTTTACCTAAGGAAAAATCTAATCTTTACATAACTGGAAGATAGATAAGAAGAATGGTCTCCTGGATATTGATCTGATGTTGGTTTCGGCCTTCGGGGTTAATATTTAGGGAATCGTTCTCTTACTAATTAACGGTTGGAGTCTGATTTGATATCAAACGATAGATACCCTAATTTTTATAAATGATTAAAGCACAGCCTACGTGGCAGCTTTGTGTATAGCGTGGATTCGCGAGCCTCACACCTCGGTATGAGTTAAAAACGGGATAAGGACTGCAGGAAGAGCACGACGTTTCTTTCTAGCTTTGGTGGTGTCAGTGACTTACCAGCCCTGGCATTTATATACTTTTCACCTTTGTGGTTGTTGGATGAGGCGCCTCGATTATAGGTCTGTAAGGACCGGGAAACGTGTGTTCAGGAATAAATAATCCTCTAACGTAAGTGAGGACCGACCCTGAAGCATCCAGGGGTTGCCCAGAGTGCGTAGCCCTGGGACATTTGCTAGAGTGTCTCGAACGCGGAGAGGAGCTTGCCCCTTGCCTCGACTCATGACGGAAATCCAATTTCCAATACGTGTATTGCAGTTTTAATTGTAGAACTAGTATGGCGACATGATATATGGTACCCATGTCGTCTATGATTTATATTTATGATTGAAATGTCTTGACACTATACACTTATTATAGTATCAAATGATTTGTTTTAAATGTACCAAGCATGTTTGGCTATTATAAGGGAAAACCCTATCCTCCGGCTTGCGTTGCATTGTGTGATGGGACCTGGGTCTTATAATAGCTTCATTTTTCGAAAAAGCATTGCGTTGTTTATTCTATACACTGGTATTCTTGGGAGAAAACCTGTTCCGTGTTATACGGCGTGGTCCCTTGAATTACTCTCTTTTAAAATTGAATTAAATAACTGTTTTAGTTCTCACACTAGTCACATGACTGACCTGGAGTTTATTGTTTTAACCTAAACTCTGGGTGCCCCTATTTTCCACACGGGCAGCTAGTAGTTTTGGTTTTGCAGATTTATATTCACAGGGTCCTGGTTTACAGCTGGAATGATATCCGGAAAGCTCTGTATCCGTATATCACCTTCAGTTGTGCTTTGTATTATTTTTCTGCTGTTATGTAATTTACTGTAATCTCTGATATTTATCGAATGTAATTTATTCATTTATACTCTGTATATTCTTGTATCTGATGGAATTGTTGTAATAACAATGAAATGTTCTTCCGTCTGCGTTCATTTGTGTGTTGTTCTCAAAGTATCTGCTCTTTCCTTCACGGGGAAGTAACGTGTTCTTACAGCGACATAGTGGGATGGGGCACTCATGCCGTCTATGATTGATACATTTATATTTGAAATTATTTTGACACTATACACTTATAGTAATAGTAAAATATGAAATTTCACATACCAAGCATTTTTGGCTATTATAAGGTAAAAACTCTATCCTCCGGCTTGCGTTGCAATGTGTAATGGGACCTGAGTCTTATAATAGCTTCATTGTTCTTTATTTAGCATTGTGCTATTGTTTTTATGCACTGGTATTCTTGGGAGGAAAACCATTCCGTGTTATATGGCGTGGTCCCTTGATTTACCTAACTTTAAAATCAAATTAATTAGTTCTCACACTAGTCACATGACTGGCCTGGAGTTTATTGTTTTAACCTAAACTCTAGGTGCCCCTATTTCCACACGGGCAGCTTGTAGTTTTGTGTTTTGTAGATTTATATTCACAGGATCCTGGTTTATAGCTGGAATGATATTCGAAAAGCTCTGTATCCGTATATTCCTTTCAGTTGTGTTTGGTATTATTTTTCCGCTGCTATGTATTTAAATGTAATTTAAATCTCTGATATTGTTCGAATGTGTAATATTTATTCATACTCTGTTATATTCTTGTATTCTGATGAAATTGTTGTAATAAGCAATAAAATGTTCTTCGGTTTGTGTTTTGATTTGTCGTGTTCTCAATTCAGTCCGGGCTTTCCATCACGGGGAAGTTCGGGCCGTTTCATTTGGTATCAGTGTTTTGGTTTACAGAGCTCGAGAACAAGTCATATTAGAACCGAACGGAAGAATTTATCAGATATTGGATAAGTAATATCTAATGAGAATGACTCGTTAGAGATTGGATCAGTAGTATCCTAGAATGAGTCGGAAAAGTGTTGTTTTCAAATAAGAATGAAAACCAATTTTGTTTTGAAATTTTAAATTTTATTATACGTATTTGATTATTTATTTTATTTTGAATTTGGACAACCAAGTATATAAAGATTTAGCGTATACATCTGATCCATGTGTATTCGAAGTTCTAATATACTTGATAGATATAGAATCACACTCTAGTCGCCGGGAGATGATTCTGATGATGGCATGTCATCATCGGCATTTGTGTTTGAGTCTCAAAAGTGGGATATCTATATATTTCCAATTGACTGGTGTGAGAACCAAAACTAGATAGGACTTATTTGTTGTGACTTGGCATCTAAAACATGATTTTTGGATACATAAAAGCTATGAATTTGAAACGTTAATCAACTAATTGATTGATGGTTGTGTTGTTTGATTATTAGTTTAACTAATGAGATTGTTGAAACTAATATATACATAAAAGGTAAATATAGCCAAATCAGGTCAAATTTGAACTGAATTGAAATTTAATGCATTTGCATATATGTACATGTATATACATTGAACAGGTCATAACAAGGAGGCTAGAGAAGACGAATAAAATTGTTTGCCCGACAAATAGGTACATGTTTATTTTATTTCTTGGGATTTTTGATGATTTTATGAGCCGATGGGCTAGCCGCTTGGCTGTTTTTTTCTTCTTGACTGGAGAGGCCTGTGTGACAGTTTGGGGATTTTCTCGGTGCTCCCGTACAAAGGAGGTTATGGCGAAATTTTTCGAAAATTTAGGGTGTTAGCCAAATTTTTGAAAAATTTGAAAAATTCTTAGAAACCGAAAAGTTGAAGAACTTAAGCCATAATTAAAATATTGAAATTTGAGTTGGTTAGTTAAAAAATTTCAGCTCCGTTCCTTTTCGAGGACGAAAAGATCTTAAGTGGGGGAGATTATAACAACCCGGAAAATCAGAACTAGTTTAAAAATTTTATTTTGGTAATTTTTATGAATTTTGGATATTTAAAATGATTTATTTTAAATAATAATTACAAAAAATTTATTTTGAATAGAATTAGAATGTATATATTTATTTGAATCGAAGTTAGAATATAATCATTTATTTTTAATTATAAAAGGAATTTAAAATGGCACGGTAGTTTGAAAATTCAATTTCAAATTTCAAATTTCAAATGAATGTATAGGATTCAAAATAAACCGGATTTTAGTGAAACCAAAAATATTAGAATCTATTTGAGAATATCTTTCCAAGGAATCTGAAAAATTGAAATTCCATAGCGGGAATAAAAAGTTATGCCCAGTTGAAAATTTAGAATAGTCGCTATGGAAATATAGCCCTTAAAAATAACGATTTTGCAAACGACCTCCGTTTTCGACGAAACCACTTTTGTTGGATCCGGAATGTCAAATTATTGCTGGATTCCAATTTCCATAATTTTTGGGATCAATATGTGAGCGTGGCAAAAGAAAACGTGTTTTGTCAGTTTCAGTTAATTTGGATCGACCAGAAAATGGCCATTTTTCAAACGGTCTCCAAATTTGATGAAATTAGTTTTATTAGGACTGTATCATCTAAACATAGCCAGATTTATTTTTTTTGGAATTTGTGGGGTCCGTATGTGGCCCTGGTAAATTGAAATGTGCGTTCAAATTCAATATATAGAATTATATTTTGATTTTAATGGAAACTGATCGAAACAATCGAATCAGCTTACGGGACATATCCCATTGTGTTCGGAATAGGGGTAATTAGCTAGGGGCGACAGTCGATGGGCTTGATTTCGAGTTTGTATTATAAAGTTACCTTTTTGAAATTAAAAATAATAAAATATTTATATATTATAGGGTTTAAACCCTAGCCTTCCACTCAGAAAAATATCGCGCCCCTTTTCCTCAAATAGCCCATTGGTCCCCAAAACCTCCCCTTCGTTCTCCTCTGACGCCGGAGATACAGCGCCGCTGCCTCCAAGGTGCGTCACCCCTCCGGCCTCCCCATTAACGTGCCATACCCCCTTCAGCCCCCTCCTTCTCAGACCAAGTCGAGCCATATTCCCCTTCAACCCCACGGAAATCTACGCCGCCCAGCCGCCCATGACCCGTCGTAGATCATCAGAGGGACCCAGCGACCTTCCATCCCCTCCTCTGACCCCCCCCCCTCAGCCGTTGTGGGCCCCCTTCCGTCTGACAAAATCAAATACAAAGCGAGTCTTCTTTTTTTCTTCTGATTTTGTTTTTTTAATAACATAGTTAAACAAAGTTTTGATTTTTATTTAAAAAAAATTTGATTTTGATTTAAACAAAGTTCTGATTTTCATGTAAGCAAAGTTCTGATTTTTAGTTAGCAAAGGAAAAAGATTTGATTTTTGTTAAGGAAAAGACTATATTTTTATGATAGTAAAAATAATAATATAATTTTTAGTGTAGTAGAAATATGATTTTTATATATTCATTAGCGATAGAAAGATTCGATTTTTATCTATATAGTAGCGGTATAAAATTGTGATTTTTATCTATGTAGCGTTGTTATAAAATATGAAATTATTTTTAGAAACATAAAAATATAATTTTTAGCCTATGTATGTTATTTATAAAATAATCATACAAAGAAATAATTATTGATTGGTTAAAAATATATTTTTTAACGTAGGTATACTACATAGGTCGACAATCAAAGAACGGTGGAGTGGATCCTAAAGGTGAGAACTTCTCACTTTAATTTATTTTTCTAGTTGAAATATATAATAGGATGCAGACGGTGCTTAGCAACACCCGACACCCGTCATCCATAGACCATGGACGACTTATTTGTTTGATTGAGTGTGTTGGGAAAATTGATTGTGTGATGCGGAATGGAATAAAATATTTTATAGTTAAAAATATAATTTTAACGTGTATATGTAAAATAAATATTCATAAACAAATTAGACGATTTGTTTATGTACACACATTTGACTGATATTGATTGGGACGATAAATTTTACACATCGCCCAACTGCACAAATAAAATTCATTATTTGTTGATTGAAACCCCATACGGGTATTGGGATGATATATGACATACACTAATCCCAACAATTAGCTGTATGTTGATCGATTGATTGACAAGCTGTGCAAGCATTGAATATTTGTATTCAATGCTTATGCAGTGTAGAATGCACTCTGGATGATGGTTAACTGTGTTTGATTGTAGTTGTGTACATGTGTGTATGAAATCCATATAAATCATATTATATGGTAATTGACTGTGTCTGATTCCAGTTCAGAAAGAAAGGATATTTTAAAATAACGAATATTTTAAAATAATGAATATTTTAAGATAATATTCAGTAATAGATCAAAATGTGATTTTGATGTCCGATTTGGGATGGACACAAATATATATATAAATATATAAAGCTGTGTTGATTAGATTAACGCCATTTTGACATGAACGAAATTTATATAGATTTTATTCATTTTTATAATGAATATCGAAAATGAATTGATTTCAAAATCTAATGTTTTGAAAATATTATCATTTATATATTAATGATTGGGAATATTCAATTTTGATTTGAAATTGAATATGAAGTTGAAATCGTTTTGAAAATGAATTTAAAACAATTTATAAAATACATTTTAAATGGAAATCGACAAAATATATATTATATATATTATAGATATAATATAATGGCCTGAATAGAACGCGCCGCGCCACGATAGTTCGTGAATTTCGACTATTGACTTCGAACGGACATTACGGGAGATCCGACCGACGGATTCTCCTAAAACTGGAACCATTGGGTTTGTATCGAAAAGATATTTCTAACGAATACAAGAACTTAGAAATCTAACAATTGGATTTAGAATTATGTCCAAATCAAATTTGGAAAAGTCGTTGTAAGTGCAGTTCAATGGCCATTTGTGGAGTCGATTGTACGGGCCTTGGTAAAATTATTAAAAATATCAATAATTAGTGTAAAATCATAAGAAATGATTTGTAAAGAATTGGGATGAAAAATTCTATATTTGAAAAGATAAAAATAGATTTTTATTTAAATGAACTAGTTATTAACTAGAATTATTATCCAATATTTTTAAATAAGTAAACTGGATTTGAAATGGTTTTAAAAATAACCAGAATTTCCAATATATGAATTGGAATGGATTTGAATCGAAATTATCTTCGGAATATTTCGATATTGGATTCCGTGATTATATGGATATTGTGGAGAAATTTGGAAGATATATATATATATCATTATTCCAATACGGTATTTGTTGATTCCAGAATTTGATATTGAATATAAGCCGATATATTTTCTATTCAGAGCCTTGTATTTAATATCAAATGTGACTTTGGGTTTGTCGTGAATGGTGTCTTCATTAACACTGTTCTTGAATTTAGTATAGATGAGATTAAATCTTTTCATTTAGATTTAATGAAGTATACCAAATAATTAATATTTAATTGGAATTGAATTGAAATTGGTTTTTGGGTTTATCGTGAACGGTGTTTTAAATAACACTTGTTCTTTAACCCGATTAACAATGGAATGAGATTTTTGGTTGTCGTGGATTGCATCTTTAATAATACTATTCTTAGACCCAGTGGAATTAAGAAAATCAGAAACTAACGGAAGATTAGTTAAGTTGAATGGTTTCATGGGTATTGATCCGATGTTGGTTTCGGCATTCGGGCTTAATACTTAGGGAATTGTTCACTTGCTAATTTACGGCTAGAGGCTGATGGAATGGAATGTGATTTAAGGTTTATCGTGAACTGTGTTTTAAATGACATTGGTTCTTTAACCCAGTTAAAGACAGGATATGTTTTCCCAAGTTAAATAATCATTAATATTGATTTTTGGGAAGATTAAAACCAAGTGGAGTTTTAATGAATCTTTAATTAGATTGAAATGAACGAGAATGAAGTATCACTAGTTTTGCTCTAGGCGATAGTTAAATCTTTAATTAGATTTGAACGTGAAATAGTAATTGAATTTACCAATAACACCGTGGTTTTAGATATGAAGTATTACCAGTTTTGCTTCATGGGATGAATAGGTTGGGATTGGGAAATTAAACAAATAATTACTTCGGTAAGGTTCGCTAATCCCGACTAGTTTGAATAAACCTTAATATGATCTGGATTGATATCCAAAGGAAGATTACAGAATAAATTTAAAGAGTTTATCTTTGATAAAATTAATAGGAACCTTTCCCAAATTATAAGAATATTTGAATAAAGAAATATTCTGGATTGGAGTGAGGCGTATGTTGTGTTTTTATAGCGCTTGTTTATTATATACGCAAGTTATTCAGAAAGACCGGATTTATCCCATTTTGAATAACTGATTCGACGATGTATCAAGGATGAAGACGGTGGTTGAAGAGCGGAGGTCTTCACATCGTTTGGATGATTACTGATGTCTTGATTGGGCTGTACACCTAGGACGAGGTAATAAGTGGTGATCGTCCAGACGTACTTGGAGATCGACCGGATATGCAAGGACCACTCTCCTGTATTGGACATACGGGACGAGGAATAAGGTGCCTCCAGTTTCGTTCAGACCGAGAACGAACTTGTAAATGGATGTGTGTCTGACATCGGATTTCATTCTGTGTGATTGATAGACATCGGTTGCATAGCGTGAATTGCCTGTGTGGCATGCTGAGATGCAAATGATCAAGGCTTCTGTTGAAAAGCAGAGCCTTGTGGTTGATGATCAAAGCACGGGTTTAATATAGCATAGCTTTGTGTAGCGTTAATTCGCGAGCTTCACACCCCGGTGTGAACCAGAAACGGGAGAGGATATCAGGGAGGGCATGCGTTTCCCTCTAGCTAGGAGTGGTGTCTGCGTTTTATAAGCCTGACGTTTTACTTATGTGGATGATGGATAGCAAGACGCCTCGGTTATATCGGTCGTTCCGGGGCCGATTGTTTGGTCGGGATATGACCAGTTTACGCGCCATAGGGTGGGGGAAACGCATTGTTCAGGCATTTTAATCCACTCCGTGTGGACCGGCCCTGACGATCCAAAGGCTTGACAGAGTACTTGCCTGAGGCTCGGGCTAGAGAGTCTCGAAGCGGCAATGACGATCCCTTACCTTGGTTCACAGATGGAAATCCAACTTCCAATACGTGACTTTGCGGTTTTGATTGTAGAGCTTAGTATGGCGACATAGTGGGATGGGCACTCATGCCGTCTATGATTGATGCATTTATATTTGAAATTGTTTTGACAATATACACTTATAGTAATAGTAAAATATGAAATTTCACGTACCAAGCATTTTTCGCTATTATAAGGTAAAAACTCTATCCTCCGGCTTGCGTTGCATTGTGTGATGCGACCTGAGTCTTATTATAGCTTCATTGTTCTTTATTTAGCATTGCGCTGTTGTTTTTATGCACTGGTATTCTTGGGAGGAAACCCATTCCGTGTTATATGGAGTGGTCCCTTGATTTACCTAACTTTAAAATCAAATTAATAACTGTTTTAGTTCTCACACCTGTCACATGACTGACCTGGAGTTTATTGTTTTAACCTAAACTCTGGGTGCCCCTATTTCCACACGGGCAGCTTGTAGTTTTGGGTTTTGCAGATTTATATTCACAAGTTCTTGGTTTACAACTGGAATGATATCCGGAAAGCTCTGTATCTGTATATTCCTTTCAGTTGTATTTTGTATTATTTTTCCGCTGCTATGTATTTGAATGTAATTTAAATCTCTGATATTGTTCGAATGTGTAATATTTATTCATACTCTGTTATATTCTTGTATTCTAATGAAATTATTGTAATAAGAAATAAAATGTTCTTCTGTTTGTGTTTTGATTTGTCATGTTCTCAATTCAATCCAGGCTTTCCATCACGGGGAAGTTCGGGTCGTTTCATATATATAAATATATATCGGCCAATAGAAAAAATAGAAAACCCTAATTTTATTTCGTTTATAATCTGCCGCTTTCAGCTGCGATGGGCGATATGATAGCTCCAGAAATCGCCCTAAATTTTCTTTAAATTCACTCAGTAAAACTCAAATCATTCAAACCGGCGGCGTTCATCCTCGATTTCCGGAGCGTACGGGGGTGCAAGATGGAGGCCACTGCCGGCGGTGGGGGTTCTGTCCTTGGCCGACCTCGTGGTGGGTGGCGATCTTCCTCAAACGCGACGTGGTGGTGGTTTTTCAAACCCTAAGAGGTCGACGATGGGTTCTTTTGGCCGAAGAGTTATTTGGAAGGGGTAAAGAGGAAACGACAACATTTAGTTAAGTGTATTTAATTGCTAATGATAATTAAATTATTTAACTTCGTAATTAATATATAAAATGTTGTAACTTTTACATACGAGGTCGAACTCGCACAAAGCTGGATCCTCGTGGAGACGAGAGCTTCACAACAAGGCTGACTGGGTCCAACTTGGAGCTCGTTAGAATTTGAAGCAAATTCAAACTCGAACCGTACTAAAATTCAGAAATAAACACCAACGGAGTGGATCCCAATGTGAAAACTATCTCTCACTCAAATTGTTTTATAGTTATTATATCCTAGGTTGTAGCCGTGGCTTAATAGCTCTTGACACTGTTGTTTGAAACCATGGATGTATTGATTGACGATTGTTTATAGTTTAATGTATCATTGTTAAACTATGATTATAAATATTGGTATATAATAAATAAATTCACATGGACTGTGATGTAAACCCCACACGGGTATTAGGACGATAATTTTACACATTGCCCAAGGTACAAATAATATTTGTTGATGTTTGGAAACCCCATACGGGTCTGGGGACGATAATTTATTCACATCTCCCCTTAATTTAATTATGTGTCAATCGATGGGTTGACAGGCTGTGATGAGCGTTATTAATTTATTTTACCGCTTATACAGTTGTATATTGAACTCTGGATGGTGTTTGAATGTTGAATGATTATTTATCATTATTGTTGATTACATGTGATGTATGAAATCCACATAACTGAATTATATGGTAATTGATTGAGTTGCATTCTGATTCAGAAATAACGAATATTTTAAAATAAAGAATATTTTAAAATAACAAATGTTTTAAAAATAACGAATATTTTAAAATAATATTCAGTGGATAATCAAAATTTGATTTTGATTTCCGATTTTGGGTGGACACGAAAATATTGAAATGTATGGAGCCGAGTTAAGTATAGAAGGGCCATTTTAACCCGAACGGGTTTATCGATCGATTTTATTCATTTTATAATGAATATCGAGGAATGATTTCAAAATCTAATATTTTAAAAATATTATCATTTTAATATATTAATGATATGGAATATTCAATTTTGATTTAAAAATTGAAAATGAAGTTGAAATCGTTTTTAAAACGAATATAAAACGATTTACAAAATACGTTTTAAATGGAAATTGACAAAATACATAAATAATATACATTATATATATTTAATGGCCTGAATAGAGCGCGTTGCGCAACGACCGTTCGCGAATTTCGACCATTAAATTCAAATGGACGTAACGGGAGATCGGACCGTCGGATTCTCCTAGAACTGGAACCGTTGGGTTCGTATTGAAAAAGGCTTTCTGGGTGGATTTGGAATTGTGTCCAAATCAAATTTGGAAAAGGTCGCTATGAATGCAGTTCGGTGGCTGTTATTGGAAACCGACAGTACGGGCCTCGATAAAATTATTAAAAATATTAATAATGTGTGTAAAATCATAGTAAATGATTTGGATGAAAAATTCCATGTTTGTAAATGTAAAAATATGAGCCTTATGGATGGCAACGCTACATACCTTGGCATCCCCCTGGCATCGAAAAGAACAACTGTTCAGCAATGCATACCTCTTTATGAGCAGATCACGACTACGTTAAATAGATGGGAGAACATATATCTTTCCCAAGTGGGAAGACTGGTAATAATAAATGTACTAATCTTTTCCGTCACTGTGTATTGGTGTCGAATCTTTCTCCTTCCGGCTAAACTGATCTCTATGATTGGAAATGCAATGAGAAATTTTTTGTGGATTGGATCCATTCACTCTAATAAGCTTCCACCCATAGCATACAATGGCATAAAAGAATATGGAATAACCAATGTAATGAGAGGCTAAACTACTTTTTGTGGAAAGTAAAACACAACGCATTGCACACTCTAACAAAACTGTCAGGAAAAGGTATTAATGTGATCAACTTATGTAGCTTCTGCAAGTCCTCAAGTGAAGACATAGAGCATTTGTATTTCAATTGTTCGTACACTGGCTACATATGGAAGAAAATCAAAGCTAGAGGAGGATATAATGATGTGAGACATGTCAGTAAAGAAGAATGGTATTCGATATATATGGCAATAAGATGGAAAGAGGAGAAAATGTATATGCTTCTGATAATGTTCAAATGCATGTTATTGGAAGTGTGGAATGAAAGAAATCAGAGAATCTTTAATGGAAAGATGAAGACAAGATTGCAACTTTATCATGAGATTAGCAACAACATTAAGAGATCTTTACTCTTCTCTCCCTTTGTCTTTAGCACTGCTGTGCATGAAAGATGGAGCTAGTTCTATGTCCCTCCTTCTATCTTTACTGCTTTTTTCTATCTGTATCTCTGTATATTTATATTGTAAGCTCTCTTTATATATAAATATAATGGTAGGGGACCATTCAACCCCGCAGGCTTTGCCAAAAATAATAATATATTTTTATCAAAATAAACTAGTTATTAACTAGACAGATAATCCAACGTTTTTAAATAAATAAACTGGACTTGAGAATGGTTTTAATCTAACCAGAATTTTCCAAGGTATAAATTGGAATGGATTTGAATAGAAATCATCTTCGGGATATTTCGATATTGGATTCCGTGACTATGTGGATATTGTGGAGGAATTTGAAAGATAAGTATATATCATTATTCCCTGTACGATATGTGTTGGTTTCAGAATTTGATATTGAATATAAGCCGATATTATTTCTGTTTAGAGCCTTATATTTAATATCAAAGTGGATTTTGGGTTTGTCGTGAATAGTGTATTAAATAACACTGTGTGAAAAGAATAAATATTTTAATTAAGATTATTGGAGTTTCCAATTATACTTAGTAATTGGAATAAAATGGAATGTGATTATGGGTTTATTGTGAACTATGTTCTAAATGACATTCGTTCTTTAACCGGATTAACAGCGAAATGTGATTTGGAATATATAAATCTTTCATTATGATTTAATGGAAATTTTCCAAAGCAAAGTTTTCTAATTTAATATAATAAATTGGAATGGAATGGAATTTGATTTGGTAATAATCGAAGTGAGCTTCTGTGGAGGAAGAATGTTAATATATATGGAATTTAAAAGGCTTTGTCGTCATTCCATATATATTATTAGTCGAATACAGAAATTGATATCGATTATATATTGATATGTTATCCGGGAAAATTCCATAATTAATGGAATGTGATTTTGGGTTTATCGTGAACTGTGTTTTAAATGACATTGTGTAATGATTAACATGTAAAAGTGTTTATTTTTATGCTCTATCTTATCTTTATTGTAAATAAATAAATTTTACATTGGGTATTTTTCGTATATTTTCACAGGTCGTTCATCAAACCTCATGCACCCCTAAAAGCAAGATTTTACACAAGAAAAAGATCAACTTCGAAAATTTTATCTCATGTGCTTTTGGAGTCTAATAAGAGTCCATGTTTGGAAGAATTAATCACATACAATCTGATTACCAATCAATTAGCCACATGGAAGATATGGAAGATTTTATCTTATGCACTTTTGGAGTCTAATAGGAATCAATGTTTGGAAGAAGTAATCACATGCAAATCTTTTGTCAATCAATTAGCCACATGGAAGATTTGGAACATATGGAAGAAATTCACCATGATATGCTCAGATATTCTTAAAGATTATTTTCAAACAAGCTTGGTCAAGAAAGGCATGAGATATGATAATAATTCTTAGGAAAAGAGGCCCATTTATTCATATATCTGATTAGGGTTTGGTCTATCCCACCTATAAATATACGTTGTACTCATTGTAAATGTTCATGCCATTTTTTTAATTTTGTATTCTTGTTTATGAATAACAAAGTTCTTCTTCATTTTAGTTGATTGTCTTTTTCTTTCATAACAATTTGTGTGTTTACGCAATTAGTTTTGGCAGAACACATATTGTTATTTTCTTTTATTACTGCATGTTAGCTATTGATCGTTGATTAGATTCAATGTCATTCCTACTTTTAATTTTCTGTTATTGTTCTAGTTGTTATTTTCTTTTTCTAATTGGTTTTTTTCTTTTTCTAATTGGTTTTTTCTTTTTAGTTGTTGAATTTGATATTGATCTGATTAGATTCAGATCAACAGTAAATTCAATACATTAATTCAAAAACATCCCCAGATTTTTCCTAACTCGCCTAAGAATAGATAAATAATAAGATTTAAAACACCTCCATGTGATTCAACTTGCATATTATGCGACCTGTACGCTTGCAGAATTTATTTTAAAATTCGCGCTTTTCTAATCCATAGAAAAGCAGCGATCAAGACTTTGGCGCCGTTGCCGGGGAGGCAATAATTAAATTTTTATTATTTATTTAATTTCTGATTCGTGTTAGTTTTCATTTTATTTTTCTCCTTTTGTTTTCTTGTGTATATAGAAAAAAAAATCTCGATTAGCAATGTGGCATATCAATTACATTGGTACTGTCATAAACTAAGCAAGGAAAAAAAATATTTCCATTTTTTTCTTCTTTTGATTTCTTCCTTTCTTCATTCACTTCCCTATTTTCTATATATCCTTTTTTTTCTTACAAATTCAAAACAAAAAAAAAAGAGAAAAATTTTCTTTATTCTTTTTGCCGGCATCCCCTCCATTCACAAAAACACATCAAACTTTTCAGTCACAACCGCACAAACCCTTTCACCACGTTCATATTCACACAGCACCGTCCTAAACCATTCATTCCACAACACTCAACTACAACGCAGACCTCCTCCATCCATCAACCAAACCGCAAACTACAAGTTCAACATCATTCCTTCGCAGCCACACTCCCCTACCATCTCCAGTTCAATACCAGACTACCCAAAAACCTTCCACCTTCTCAACATACAAAAAGTCTTCCCTTCCTCCGACCAACTACAACAGACCATCACCAAATCCAAATCATCCCATCCGCGCCTAAACTACTTCAGGAAACTCACCACCACGCAGTTCATCAAATCCGATACTCTGACAACATCACGTTCAAATTCCATCATCCCGTTCAGAATCTGAACCCAAAAAAAAAAACCACATCAACACCCCTTTCAAACACCGTTCCCGTTGCCGGGATCCATAGTTTTTAAACCACCGACAACCCTTCCGATCAAAACAAACCACACCCCCTCCTTCATAAACATACTCAGACCACGCTCATCCTACATCAGATCACTTTCTCTTCGCATCACGCACAAACCACAAAACTGCACCCTTACGTTCCAGACTTCAATCAACATATCACTCCATCGTTCATACCTCATCACGCTTCACCACACCACCGCTAGCCTCAGACAACCGTGCACCGTCTTCGTCACAGTAGAAACCTGCTTCCAACCTTCTCCAAATCCGCATCTCAACTCGAGAATGCACAAAAATAAAAAAACCTAAACCACCTACGCTCACCTATTTCAAACGCCGACATCACCGAAGATTTGGGGATCTCGTCGCGGTTTTCAGGTCGATTTCCAGAGGGGGCGGGAGTTTTTGGGTTTAATTCCTTCTGTTTTTTGGGTGATAATTTGTGGTTGCCTTGTTTTATAGACCAAATAAAGAAAATAAGGGGGGTGTTATTTAATTGGTGTGTGAGCGTCTGATTTTAGTGACTGAAAACCTTGTTTTGATTTTAATATACTTGTTGCACCCCTTGTGCCTTGTGTATGATATTGGTGATTGCGTCGGTTTCCATTTGAGCCTTGCTTATTTTTTTATTTTATTTTGTGTTTCTTTCTTTATTTTATTTATTTTTAGCTTATTTTTCTTTTTCTTTTATTGTTTTAAGTTTAATTTAGTTTTTTTCTTCTCTTCCCTTCCTTTGTTTTTCTTTTAATTTCTCCCTCTCCTTCTTATCGTTCTTAAAAAAAAGTGAATAGAGGAGGAGTTTTCAAATCAAAGGCCAACATAACGTGAAGTGTCAAGCAGCAAACACGGAATTCAAGAAGTTAAGTGAACTGCAAACAATTGATTAGAATTGTCAAACACTACTCGAATGCTCTGGAAGGACTGCCATATCCCACTGTAAAATTTTCTAACTCTACAGGTGCTCTACTGCGAGAAAAAAAATATAGACATTGCTTGTAAAAATTTTCTGCAGGGCAGCAGCTTGCTTGTACAATCTTTAATTTCTGAAATTATTTTTGTGTGATTGTTGTTTTGGCTGCATTCTGAAATAAATCTAGTTACGAGCAAAGCCCTAACAAACATAAGGAAGTCATTACCTTTCCTTGGCTCCAAAACAATTAAATTTGGTCATTTGCATACTCCCTGGACTTAAATAAAAATTGATTAGACGTTGGCCTTAGGAGCAAAACTCAAGCTCAATAGGACAAATAAATTGGGTTAAATATCTTAGATTAAGAAATTTATTTTGCTGTGTGGAATTCGTTCTATTCCTTTTGTAGAGGACGGTGATACATATTACATCAGGAATTTTTCGACATTCTAGCAAATTAACCTTTTCAATCTATTTATTTAATTTGATTTCCAAAATATTTAACTGCAAGTGTGCATTATGTGAAATTGATCTTCTCAAGGATTTGATATCGGATATATATTAGTTCAATTTATTGAACTTCTAGCAAAAGAGGTTGCATACTACCCGTAAAACATTGGTAGTATCCCTTAGTATTTATACTATACGTGAACGGCCATAAGACCCTCTTCCCCCTTCAAATCCAAATTATCAACTAATAAGATACACTTGTGCTCGTTATATACTTTGATTAGGAGCTTCTTGTGTCAACCTTAAGTCTAGGATTTTTCCGTGTGTGCATTTAACAACAATGAGTGAAAAAAGTGTTTGCCAACAAAATTCTCCTAAGGGTTCTCGAATAAACCAAAACTTTCCAAACTTTGGGGATCAAAATCGAGTAAATCAAAATTTTCAAAATCTCAATATCGAAATGGATAGGCCTTCATCTCTTTATGATCAATGTTATCCAACTAGGACCGTTCAACCCTCTGTCATTGTGTTCCCACCAGCTGAAGGAAACAATTTTGAGCTTAAACATTCTTTTATTCAAGGGGTACCAAAATTTATTGGGTCTGAAAATGCTTATGAATTTCTAAGTGAATTTGAATTATATGCGTCCACGACAAAAATGCAACAGTTGTCTAACGAATCAATCAAGCTAAGGCTAATCCCATTTGCACTACTTGAAAGCGCTAAAAGATGGCTTAATTCTCTTCCAAAACATTCCATAAGAAGTTGGGATGAATTTGTCACTGCATTCTTGTAAAAGTTTTTCCCTTTCCGTAAAACTCTCGAACCGAGATAAATCAATTTTTTCGAAATGAGGGGAAACGTTTTCAAAATACATTGAAAGATTCAAACAACTATTATATAGTTCTCCTCATCATGGAATTCTAAAAGATCACTTATGTCAAATTGCATATGAAGGGCTAAACTATCAGACTAGAACTCAACTAGAATCAGTGTATGGAGTAGACTTTATGTCTAAGACGGCCGACGAAGCTTGGCAGTTCTTAGAAGATTATTCTAGAAAGGACATGCAATGGGAGTCAATTCGTGTTCCCATTCGTACTTCTACTAGAGGAGTGCATGTCGTGGACCCAAGTCAAATTTCCTTAGAAAATCAAACTCCTCAAGCCGGAGAAGGGATACCCCACTATTACTCTCATGACCAAGCTAATGTTATTGCTCAAAATAATCCTTACTCATCCACGTATAATCTTGGTTGGAGGAACCACCCAAAATTTTCTTGGTCAAACCCCAATAATTTGGCTAACCCATCTCACGTGCAACCCTTTATTCCAAATCCGAATTATCAAGCTCCACCTCCCAATTCTCAAACCCCTCAAGCTGCACCTCAATCCAAACAGCCTTATAGGCACCCCAACTTTCAATCATCAAACCAGTCCTCTCAACCTTCTCAGCCGTCACAAGAAATTGTGCGTTAAGAGAAACAGTTGAACTCTTACGAAGCTAAAATGAACTCACACGATGCTAAACTCGACCATATGATGAAGGAATTAATGAAAAATAATGAGAAAGGAAAGTTGCCAAGTCAACCTGAGGTGAATCCAAAATATAACTCTTGTGCTGTAAATTCTTGTGAGGACGAAAACCATAATCCAGTCAATGCTATTACAACCCTTCGATCTAGAAAGAGGATTGATAATAATGTTGGCAACCCTGGAAAACCTTCGAACTCGACCCCAATGCCAAATCTTGATGATCACCCATTGGCTACGAATGCCAATTCTTCTAAACCTCAAATTCCCTTGAATGTTGGCAATCCCAACAGCTCTTCTCCTAGTGTCGGCAAACCTGACTCACCTTCGAAAATCAATGTTGGCAACACCAACATTTCATCTTCTACACCCTTACCACCTTCTTCCTCGAATAATGAAACTTATCATAGAGTCGAAAAACCAATAGCTCCATTTCCCCATAGACTCAATAACAAGAAGGAGGCGACAAATTTCAATAAAATTTTGGAAATTTTCAAACAAGTCTGTGTGAACATTCCTCTTTTAAACACCATTGAACAAATTCTTCAATATGCTAAATGTATTAAGGAATTGTGCACACAAAAACATGCGACTAATATCCCAAAAACCGCCTTTCTAACTGCGAATACAAGCTCTATTCTTTCGAGTCTTGCCCTAGTCAAATACAAAGATCCCGGTTGCCCTACGATTGATTGTAAAATAGGAAACACTCATATCTCTCCTGCCCTACTTGATCTTGGTGCCAGTGTCAATCTTCTTTCTTACACTGTTTACCAACAACTTGGACTAGGGGAGATTAAACCAATAAACATCACTCTTCAGCTAGCTGATTGATCTGTCAAAAAGCCATTGGGAATAATCGAAGACGTCTTGATACAGTTCGAACAGTTTTACTTCCTGTCGATTTCATAGTTCTAGAAACCGAGCCTGTCTCAAATCCCAATGTTCAAATACCGTTGATATTAGGACGCCCTTTCTTAGCAACCTCAAATACTGTCATTAATTGTAGGAACGGTCAACTCCGACTTTCCTTCGGTCACCTAACCATTGAGCTAAACATCTTTAATCTCAACAAATAACCTAGGGATTTTGAGATTGATGAAATTGACATGATTCACACCGTAGTTGATGAAACCCCTAATGACACTTCTGAAGCCTTGAAAATGCGTCTTAACCATTTCGACTCCGATTTCGATGAACTCGAATACAATTCTGAACTGAATGAATTTCTTGACTCCAATCCTTCGTTATCTGAATCTAACCAAGGAATGTTGACCAATGTTAACACTCAAGAACATCCTAAGTTAGACCTCAAACCCTTGCCATAAGACCTTAAGTATGCATACTTAGACTCCTCAGAAACTTTTCCCGTAATCTTGGCCTCTGATCATACCGAGGACTAAGAAGAAAAACGCTTAGAAATTTTGTGGGAAAATAAAGATGCTTTGGGGTGGGAACTGAGCGATATAAAAGGAATTAACCCATCAATTGTGGAATATCACATACATTTAGTTGATGAGGCTAAACCCACTCGTGTGGCTCAAAGGCGATTAAACCCAAACATGGGAGAAGTGGTCAAGGAGGAGATAATCAAATGTCTAGACAATAACATCATTTATCCCATCTCTGATAGTACTTGGGTGAGTCCGGTACAAGTTGTACCAAAGAAGTCAGGAGTCACAGTGATCAAAAATGAAAGTAATGGGCTCATCCCAACAAAAATCAAAAAAAAAAATGGCGTGTGTGTATCGATTATCGAAAGCTCAACTCAGCCACACGAAAAGACCATTTTCCCTTGCCTTTTATTGAACGAATGCTCGAATGCTTAGCGGGTCATGAGTACTATTGTTTTCTCGATGGATACTCTAGCTATAACCAAATACCTGTTGCTTTAGAGGATCAACATAAGACCACCTTTACTTGTCCCTTTGGAACATTTGCTTATCGCCGCATGCCTTTTGGTCTTTGTAATGCCCCCGCAATTTTCCAAAGATGTATGATGAGTATTTTCTCTGATATGGTGGAAGAATTCTCGGTAATATTTATGGATTATTTTTCAATCTACGGATCATCTTTTCCCAATGTCTCACTCATTTAGATCTCGACCTAAAACGTTGTAAGGAGAAATCACTCGTGCTTAATTGGGAAAAATGTCATTTCATGGTAAAAGGGGGATAGTTCTAGATCATGTCGTCTCAAAGGTTGGCCTTGAAGTCGATAAATCCAAAATCGATTTGATTGCTAATCTACCCCCTCCTAAGTCTATTAAGGATGTTCGTTCATTTCTTGGCCATGCGGGATTCTATAGAAGATTCATTAAGGATTTCTCGAAAATTTCAAAACCTCTCTCGAACTTACTTGCCAAAGATGTCAAGTTTGAATTTTCCAATGATTGCAAAACATCTTTCGAAACTCTTAAGTCAATCTTGACCACAACTCCCATCATTCAACCCCCTGATTGGGCTCAACCCTTCGAACTTATATGTGACGCTTCTGATTTTGCGATTGGAGCCATCTTGGGTCAGCGAATCGATAAACTCCCTCGAGTCATTTATTGTGCTAGCAAAACCTTAAGCGAGGCCGAACTGAATTACTCAACTACTGAAAAGGAATTTTTGGCAGTTGTCTTCGCTCTTGAGAAATTCATACCATATCTCATAGGATCCAAAGTCATAGTTTACACTGACCATGCTGCCTTACGATATTTTCTTTCTAAAAAGGATGCCAAGGCCTGCTTGATTTGTTGGATCCTTCTTCTTCAATAATTTGACATAGAAATACGAGATAAAAAAGGTTCTGAAAATGTTGTAGCTGATCATCTCTCTCGAATTGTGCACGAAAATGTTGACGACACCCAAATCGATGACTATTTTCCTGACGAACAATTCCTTTCCATCTCTAACACCCCTTGGTACGCTAACATCATGAATTATCTTGTCACGCAACAAACACCCACTGAATGGTCGAAACAAGATAGGCAAAAATTTCTCACTAAAGTTCGAAACTTCTATTGGGATGACCCATACCTTTTCAAATACTGTCCAGACCAAATCATTCGAAGGTGTGTACCCGATCATGAGCACCAAAGTATTCTATCTTTCTCACATGACCATGCTTGTGGCGGTCATTTTGGAGCAAGAAAAACTGCTGCAAAAGTATTGCAAAGCGGATTTTATTGGCCCACACTCTTCCGTGACGCTTTCGAATTTTGCTCTAAATGCGATCCATGTCAAAGAACGGATCGAATCACTAAGCGAAACATGATGCCTATCAACCCCATTTTAGTGATTGAGTTATTCAATGTTTGGGGCATCGATTTCATGGGACCATTCCCTAACTCATTTGGGAATCTTTACATCTTGCTTGCGTTAGACTATGTCTCAAAAATGGGTTGAAGCCATCCCGACCAAAACCAACGATAACAAGGTTGTTATCAAATTCCTCAAAGAAAACATCTTTTCACTCTTTGGCACACCTCGAGCTATCATTAGCAATAATGGCACTCACTTCTGTAATCATGCTTTTGAATCCTTGCTTAAGAAATACTCAACCACACACAAGCTGTTGACCCCTCACCATCCACAAACTAGTGGACAAGTAGAAGTTTCCAATAGACAAATCAAAAAAATTCTTGAGAAAACCTTGAATTCCAATAGAAAAGATTGGTCCTTAAAACTGATTGATGCACTTTGGGCATTTTGCACTGCTTACAAAACCAATCAAGGAATGTCACCATATCAGTTAGTCTTTGGGAAGGCCAGTCATTTACCTCTTGAATTAGAGCATCGTGCTCTTTGGGCAATTAATCTTTTGAATTTTGACATAGAGAAGGCCGACTTACATATGAAGTTACAGATTTCAGAACTAGAGTGTAACAACCCGAATTTTAATAACATGTTAAAACCATAAATCAAGGCAGAATTAATTTTTAAAATAAGAATCAAGGGAAACGGGTTGCACCATTGCGTTCGCCTCAAAATTCTGCTTGGAAACGAGTCCAAGTTTTCGAAAATCGGAGTCTGTATGACTGAGTTATGACCTCTAGAAGTTTCACGAATTTTCGGAATCAAAAACAGCTCAGAAATTCGAATTCACATTAGAATTCAAGACCCAGAAGCGGGCTGGGCGGGAAAATTCCCGCCCAGAGCCCAGGTCGACCAGGAGGTCGACTTGGCCAGACCAGGTCGACCTGGGGGTCGACCTGGCCAGACCAGGTCGACCTGGGGGTCGACCTGCCTCCCGAAACTATTTTCTGAACCTGATGCATTCTGATGTATCTGACCTCGTTTTCTATCTAGATTCGTCTGCCTAATCCTATATAAATAGCCTCCTAGCCTCATTATCTTTACACTTTTCTTCTCTAGCCTTATGCTGCTCAAACTCTTGATGATCATGGCTTCTTCTTCTTCCTCTAAATTAAATTAAGATAAATTAAATTAAAACGTGAAGATTATTTCTTAGAGACTACGGCTAGGAATTGGGGATTTGCTTCTGCAATCAAATCAGGATTCAACGATTCAACAATTCGACGACAAATTTTTAGACTTGACTTCTACATCTTTCTTAGACCACGATCTGTAAGTTCAAGTTACTTTTAGATAAAAGCTGTAAACTTAATATCCATGTTGTAAATTGGAATTGGATCTATGTATGGTAATTTATTAATATCTATTCTTGTTCATCTTGGATCTGGACTTTCGTGAACATTGCTTTGGGCCTATTCATGTTGTAAATCAAACTCTATCATGTCTATAACCTTAACATGCCTATGACGTTGAAACTATTGTTAATTGCCAAGGACTATGACTGTGAACATAAGACTATGCCTATGCCTATGACTGGGAACATAAGACTATGACAATGACTGTGAACATAAGACTATGCCTATGCCTATGATGGTGAACATAAGACTATTGCCTATGATTATGACAAGGACAATTGTGGCTAATCACCTATGACTCTTGACTATGAGAATTATTACCTATGATTACGAACATAAGGCTATTATCTATGACCATGACTTTGAAACTATTATTGTTAATTGCCTATGACTATTTTCCTAGAACTATTTTGGATAATTATCCATGACTATTTCGATTAATCGCTTATGATTCATAACTAGGAAATTTCTACCTATGACCATGACTATGACTACTGGGGTTAATTGCCTAAGACTATTATAGTTGATTGTTCATGCCCATAACACTATAGTTGAAAACCATATTGTACACCGAATTGGCATTTTGTTGGATCGTACACCTAGGGTGTGACTTGCTTAGTTCATTCGCTATTACGTACACCAAAACCATTGGATCCATTATCCTTGTATTTGGCTTGCTTTTGCATGCCTATTCTTTTATGTCAGCGTTTACCATGACTATCGCCTTATCTTGCTAGATTTAAAATCCTATGTGCCGGTGATGTTGTAACCCATTTATCTCAAGTTATGTCATGCTAGTCTTGTAATCCCTTTTATCGCTTTATGCTCGTCCCTTTTGCCTATCATAGTTTTGATGTTATTCCCTTTATTCTGAGATTTGGATTTATTTGTAGTATGGATCGATTCACGTTTAAGTGCGATTGGAATACGATTTGGATAGATTAGGCAAAACATGAATTGGTTATGAACATGAATTATGAACTTGATAATAGGCAAAACTTGAAACATGAACATTATTATAACTTGAATCTGGATGTGAGCATGAAACTTGCCTTGAAAACTTGACACGAACTTGACATGAATCTTGAACATGGACATGACACTTGAATGAACATGAAAATGGCCAACTTGAGGTTGGGTTGAGTTTGCAGTGTAATTCTGCCCGGAACCGCCCGACAAATCCAGTTACTACAAACAATAGGATCCAATGTGGGTAGTTGGTCATATCGCACTTGAAAATCCGAGGTCAGAATGAGTTGTGGTGTAAATCTGCCCAGAACCGCCAGGCATATCCAGTGACCACAACAACAGGCCCGATGTGAGAGGTTGGGGTGCATTAATGAATTAAAGCCACATGATAGGGTTAAGTCATGAACATGAAAGACAAACACTTAACCAACTTAATACATGATTCGTAGGGCTAAGTCAAGAACTTGAATGACAACACTTAACTAACTTGACATGCTAGACTGATAAGAGTTAAGTCACGAATTTAAATGACAAACACTTAACCTAATTGGACGGAAACCCTAGTTACGCGGTCCATTTCAGCAGTAACCCACTAGATGTATCATGGTACCCTAGAACTAGGCAGGGTGGGGCACGATTACTGGGCTGATTGTAAGCGACTAGAACGACGGCTGTGTTGGTGCGCCAGTGTAGGTTCAGGTGGGCTATGGTCGTGCACGTGGTCCGGAGTTGAAAAAGCAGGCATTGGGCATCAGTAGGTTTATCTGTGCATTCTTGATTCGTGTTGATGGTTGGCACCCTAGGGCTTGATACACCCTATGGTGGACCTAGCACAGGTGACTACATTCGTGATAGGGCCGTATGACACAGTCACATGATGAGCTAGAACTTGTAGGGAGCCGATCGACTAGTGGATCGCTTCGTTGGACCTAGAAATGGGTCATTTCATGATGTTGGGCCAAGGGATCATTTCATGATTAATATAAGACATGGGTTGGGATTCTAGTACATTTGATGCAGCGAACCTTGAATATGTGATGCTATACTTGATTACACTTGGATTATCATGCTATCTTAGTCTATCTTGCCAATCTTGACAACATCCGTATGTTACTTTCAGTTTATACATGTCATGTTAACTTTACCTGTTTTTATGCTGAAAGTCACTTGGACTTACCGGTCTTTATGACTGGCCCGTTTCTTTCGCCTCTTTTTCTTTCGTCCCCCCGGTTCTCAGGGAGGAAACTCTAGCACTTAGCTTGGATTTCGCTTGCTTTTGATTCAGCTCATGTACGGTTTGATCTTGAGCTATGCTATGGCTGCATTTCTGCTACCTTTGGGGAATTAAGCTACTTTTGATGTTTTAAGTTTATGCTTCTTTATTTATGCAAGACAGAATTTGTTGTAATGGAAAATAATGATCTTGTCTATTTGATGTAAAAGGTTTTGACCCTTTTTTTGAAAGTAATGAAATTTATCTTTTGATTCTTCCGCTGTTTTATGTATATTCTGTCTTGTAATATTTCTGTGTTTGTTTACCTCGATAACACTCCTCCAAAACTAGTTCATTCCCTTTGTGAGTGACCCTAGCGGAGGTGGGGTGTTACATTTTGGCATCAGAGCAGAATGTTACTAGACTGGGCAAAAGTTTTTAAAACCTTCTAAAACTATTTTCAAAACCATTTACAAAGAAGCATTTTTCAAGAAAAGTCTTGTTTTATTTAAAGGCTATTCCCCAGAAGCCATTAGCACTATCCTTTGTTTCCTCGTTTTGAATCTCTACTTTTCCATTTCAGCATGTCTGGAAATCTTAACTTTCCAGAAGGCGTGCCAATACCTGGCTGGTTCAGGAGGTACTTAGAGGCTAGGGCCAACGATGCAGGCCCAGCAGATATTCCTCCTCTAGCTGCAGCGATTCCTCCTCCTCCACCCCTCCTCGTGCAATTGCTTCCTCGAAGATCTGTAAAGATTTTAGGGACATGGGTGGAAAGGATTTCAAGGGAACTGAATCATTCGTAGAAGCGAGGAATTGGATCAAAGAAACTGAGGATCTGTTCGTTATCTTCGAGGTGGACGATAGGCAGAAAGTACAGTTGGCAGTATGGTTGCTCAAAGACGAAGCTTCCTGTTGGTGCGAAGTCACCAACGCTGAAAGACCTGTTGACACATGGATGGATTTCAGAACAAGGTTTGAGATGAAATTCCTTTCGCAAGCCAAACGAAGTCTACAACTGGAAAAGTTCTTATCTGTTAAGCAAGGAAGTATGCCGGTCAAGGAGTACGTCAATCAATTTAATCAGCTGGCTCGGTTTGGACTGGACTTAGTAAATACCCCTCATAATAAGGCTCTCCGTTTTGTCAAAGGATTGAATGAGCCACTTCACAGCTTGGCTATGACCCACGTACCTATGGGGGCTACTTACGGAAAGCTTGTAGACATGGCGCTCTTAAGTGAAGAAGACAAGAATGGAAAAAAGGAGGTCAAGGCAAATGAGTCTCAAGGCAAGAAGGTAGACTCCGAGAAAGGAGGCAAGAACAACAACAACAATAAGGATAACAAGACACATGTGAAAAGGAAATGCCACTTCTGCGGTATTGAGGGGCATATAGCCCAGGATTGTAGAAAGAAGAAGATGAAGATGGGAGCATGCTTCCAGTGTGGTGAAACTGGACATATCAGCAAGAACTACCCTAAGAAGCAAGGGCAAGCCCCACATGCAGGACCTTCTGGGGGTACATCTTTAACTTCTTCTCCTAGATGCTTTTTTTTTATCTTGCTTATCTTCTCAATCCTATCTTGAGAACCTTAGGTAGAACCCTTTTGGATGTAAACATGTGCTTGAATCATGTTATGGTTGATGTTTGCAAATGGTTGCAAGTGGTTGCTCGTGGTTGTATAACATACATTAGGCACTAGATCGGCTCAGACACATTTTCATATTGCATATGCATGAGTTTTTATACTTGTTTATGGATGAAATTGAATGTGTTATCATATGGATGTTGCATATGGATGGATGTTTGTGCACACATATAGTGTTTATGTGACTAGGACTATTTGCATACATGTTGGACTCATGGCACTAAACATATTTTGCATTAAGAAGATCAATCAGGCCTGATCATTTGCATTAGATAAGGAACATATACACACACTTTTTGCATATGTTCATACAACATTAGAAATCTTTTAAGGACAATGGTTGCTTGTGGATGATGGTTGAGTAGATTGTTGATTGGATGATAGGATGCATTCTTCCTAACTTGAAGATTTCGGGGACGAAATCCTTTAAGGAGGGGAGAATGTAACAACCCGAATTTTAATAACATGTTAAAACCATAAATCAAGGAAAAATTAAATTTTAAAATAAGAATCAAGGCAAACAGGTTGTGCCATTGCGTTCGTCTCGAAATTCTGCTTAGAAATGAGTCGGAGTTTTCAAAAATCGGAGTCCGTATGACTGAGTTATGACCTCTAGAAGTTTCACGAATTTTCAGAATAAAAAACAGCTCAGAAATTCGAATTGAAGACCCAGAAGCGGGCCGGGCGGGAAAATTCCCGCCCAGAGCCCAGGTCGACTAGGGGGTCGACCTGACCAGACCAGGTCGACCTGGCCAGACCAGGTCGACCTGGGGGTCGACCTGCCTCCCGAACCTATTTTCCGAACCTGATGCATTCTGATGTATCTGACCTCGTTTTCTATCCAAATTCGTCTGCCTAATCCTATATAAATAGCCTCCTAGCCTCATTCTCTTTACACTATTCTTCTCTAGCCTTATGCTGCTCAAACTCTTGATGATCATGACTTCTTCTTCTTCCTCTAAATTAAATTAAGATAAATTAAATTAAAACGTGAAGATTATTTCTTGGAGACTACGGGTAGGAATTAGGGATTTGCTTCTGCAATCAAATCAAGATTCAACGATTCAACAATTCAACGATATGTTTCTAGACTTGACTTCTACATCTTTCTTAGACCACGATCTGTAAGTTCAAGTTACTTTTAGATAAAAGTTGTAAACTTAATATCCATGTTGTAAATTGGAATTGGATCTATGTATGGTAATTTATTCATATCTATTCTTTTTCATCTTGGTCTTGACTTTCGTGAATATTTCTTTGGGCCTATTCATGTTGTAAATCAAACTCTTTCATGTCTATAACCTTAACATGCCTATGACGTTGAAACTATTGTTAATGGCCAAGGACTATGACTGTGAACATAAGACTATGCCTATGCCTATGACTGAGAACATAAGACTATGCCTATGACTATGAACATAAGACTATGCCTATGCCTATGACGGTGAACATAAGACTATTGCCTATGACTATGACAATTGTGGCTAATCACCTATGACTCTTGACTATGAGAATTATTACCTATGATTATGAACATAAGGCTATTATCTATGACCATGACTTTGAAACTATTACTGTTAATTGCCAATGACTATTTGACTAGAACTATTTTGGATAATTATCCATGACTATTGTGATTAATCGCTTATGATTCATAACTATGAGATTTCTACCTATGACCATGACTATGACTACTGGGGTTAATTGCCTAAGACTATTATAGTTGATTGTTCATGCCCATAACACTATAGTTGAAAACCATGTTGTACACCGAATTGGCATTTTGTTGGATCGTATACCTAGGGTGTGACTTGCTTAGTTTATTCGCTATTATGTACACCAAAACCATTGAATCCATTATCCCTTTATTTGGCTTGCTTTTGCATGCCTATTCTTTTATGTCAGCGTTTACCATGACTATCGCCTTATCTTGCTAGATTTGAAATCCTATATGCCAGTGATGTTGTAACCCATTTATCTCAAGTTATGTCATGCTAGTCTTGTAATCCCTTTTATCGCTTTATGCTTGTCCCTTTTGCCTATCATATTTTTGATGTTATTCCCTTTATTCTGAGATTTGGATTTATTTGTAGTATGGATCGATTCACGTTTAAGTGCGATGGGAATACGATTTGGGTAGATTAGGCAAAACATGAATTGGTTATGAACATGAATTATGAACTTGATAATAGGCTAAACTTGAAACATGAACATTGTTATAACTTGAATCTGGATGTTAGCATGAAACTTGCCTTGAAAACTTGACACAAACTTGACATGAATCTTGAACATGGTCATGACACTAGAATGAACATGAAAATGGCCAACTCGAGGTTGGGTTGAGTTTGCAGTGTAATTCTGCCCGGAACCGCCCAGCAAATCCAGTTACTGCAAACAATAAGATCTAATGTCGGTAGTTGGTCATATCGCACTTGAAAACCGAGGTCAGAATGAGTTGTGGTGTAAATCTGTCCAGAACCGCCCGACATATCCAGTGACCACAACAGCTGGTCTGATGTAAGAGGTTAGGGTGCATTTATGAATTAATGCCACATGATAGGGTTAAGTCATGAACATGAAAGACAAACACTTAACCAACTTGATACATGATTCGTAGGGCTAAGTCATGAACTTGAATGACAACACTTAACCAACTTGACATGCTAGACTGATAAGGGTTAAGTCACGAATTTAAATGACAAACACTTAACCTAATTGGACGGAAACCCTAGTTACCCGGTCCATTTCAGCAGTAACCCACTAGATGTATCATGGTACCCTGAAAATAGGCAGGGTGGGGCACGATTACTGGGCTGATTGTAAGCGACAAGAATGACGGCTGTGTTGGTGCGCCAGTGTAGGTTCAGGCGGGCTATGGTCGTGCACGTGGTCCGGAGTTGAAAAAGCAGGCATTGGGCATCAGTAGGTTTATCTGTGCATTCTTGATTCGTGTCGATGGTTGGCACCCTAGGGCTTGATACACCCTATGGTGGACCTAGCACAGGTGACTACATTCATGATAGGGCCGTATGACACAGACACATGACGAGCTAGAACTTGTAGGGAGCCGATCGACTAGTGGATCGCTTCGTTGGACCTAGAAATGGGTCATTTCATGATGTTGGGCCAAGGGATCATTTCATAATTAATATAAGACATGGGTTGGGATTCTAGTACATTTGATGCAGCGAACCTTGAATATGTGATGCTATACTTGATTACACTTGGATTATCATGCTATCTTAGTATATCTTGCCAATCTTGACAGCATCCGTATGTTTACTTTCAGTTTATACATGTCATGTTACATTTACCTGTTTTTATGCTAAAAGTCAGTTGGACTTACCAGTCTTTATGACTGACCTGTTTCTTTCGTTTCCCCCCCCCCCCCACCCCAGGTTTTCAGGGAGGAAACTCTAGCACTTAGCTTGGATTTCGCTTGCTTTTGATTTAGCTTATGTACGGTTTGATCTTGAGCAATGCTATGGCTGCATTTCTGCTACCTTTGGGGAATTAAGCTACTTTTGATATTTTAAGTTTGTGCTTCTTTATTTATGCAAGACATAATTTGTTGTAATGGAAAATAATGATCTTGGCTATTTGATGTAAAAGGTTTTGACTCTTTTTTTGAATGTAATGAAATTTATCTTTTGATTCTTCCGCTGTTTTATCTATGTTTTGTCTTCTAATATTTCTGTGTTTGGTTACATCTATAACGCTCCTCCAAAACTAGTGCATTCCCTTTGTGAGTTACCCTTGAATTAGAGCATCGTGCTCTTTGGGAAGGCCTGTCATTTACCTCTTGAATTAGAGCATCGTGCTCTTTGGGCAATTAAACTTTTGAATTTTGACTTAGAGAAGGCCGACTCACATAGGAAGTTACAGATTTCAGAACTAGAGGAATTAAGAAATGAAAATGCGAAAATGTTTAAAGAAAGAACCAAAGCCCAACATGACAAGAACATATTTCATAAGGAATTCAATGTAGGACAAAAAGTTCATTTGTACGACTCTAGACTTCACTCGTTTCCAGGAAAACTCAGATCTCAATGGACTGGACCTTATGTTGTGAAAACAGTATATCCACATGGAGCAGTTGAAATTGAAAATCCTAAGGATGGAAAAGTCTCCAAAGTAAATGGTCAACGACTGAAACCATTTTTGGAATTCGAGTAATACGAAGACAATGACCTTATCGATCTTCATGAGCCTGATCATCCACCATGAAATCAGGTGGTACACGTTCTTTTTCTTTTATTTTTCATTTTTTCCCTTCCATTTTGGTCTGCATACCTTAGACAGTTGGGACACTGTCTCAATCTAGTGTAGGGGAGTCAAGTCTGCATCACATCATCGCCAAAAAAAAAAAAAAAAAAAAAAAATCACTCACACACACAAAAAGAGACATGACTTATTTTAGAGTGATACCACGAAATAAGTTTACAATTTTTAGTCAGTTGATAGTATTTTTTCTCTCAACTTAGATCGAATAAGAAATATAATGAAAAGTTTACTTTTTAGGGATAATAGTGTAACCGGTACATAGGGAGATTCTTAGGTGATGGCCATGAAATCTATTCTATATTGTAGTCTTTGTTTAAATAAGTAGAGGACTTAAAATACTTATATTGGCTTTTCGAATCTTTAAAACTAAGTTGTGTTAAGTTGAATTCGCGTAACTCTCTTTTGTGCTTATATTTTCAATAATAATAATAGTAATCCAAGGGTATCCAACATTGCTTGTATATCAAGTGTTGGTGTGCAAACCTGCCAAGCTCTATCTGACATGTTGTTGACAAAGTCAGCGTTGGAATATCTTGGTCTCATTTTATGAGTTGGACACCTAAGGATTACCGATATGTTGTTGACAAAGTCAGCGTCGGTCTGCACAATCCGACAAGCTCTCTCCTAACTCTCCGTCAGTCCTCAAGGCAGTGCATATGTGGTATACCTTGGTCTTTTAAGTTAGGTGTATGTAATTAATCATAAAATTTAAAATTTTATAGAATAGAGAACAAGCATTGATGCCCAAACACTTCTTGACCTTATTGATTTGACTAACCATACATGAGAAAATAATAATACCACTTTGCAAACTGTGTTAAGCAAACTAAGAATCTATTTCATGGCTGCACTTATTATCAACCGAACCAACTGGCTAAGATGGAATTTAACATTTGAAAACTTGAATTATATTGAAAATTTGTGACAAGTTGAGGTATCTAAAATAAAATCAACTGACTAGAAATTGTTAACTTAATTTGTTGTACCACTTTTCTGAAACAAGTTGTGTTGTCATTTTTGTTTTTTTTTGTTTTTGTATATATCCATTGCATTAGAACCACACAAACTGCATTTGGATTTTATGGGTAGTATCCACTGAAAACCCTCACGAGACACCACTCGTCCTACTAGGGACACCTAGAGGTTTAACGCCTTGTTGCATACGCTCGGTGCAATCGTGTTTCCTACGAAAGTGTGACCTATCTAGTTTAGTTTTTCATTTTTTCCTTTCTTTTCACTTGAGGATGAGTAAAAGATAAATGTGGGAGTATTTGATTAACATGTAAAAGTGTTTATTTTTATGCTCTACCTTATCTTTATTGTAAATAAATAAATTTTACATTGGGTATTTTTCGTATATTTTCACAGGTCGTTCATCAATCCTCATGCACCCCTAAAAGCAAGATATTACACAAGAAAAAGATCAACTTCAAAGATTTTATCTCATGTGCTTTTGGAGTCTAATAAGAGTCCATGTTTGGAAGAATTAATCACATACAATCTGATTACCAATCAATTAGCCACATGGAAGATATGGAAGATTTGAAGATTATATCTTATGCACTTTTGGATTCTAATAGGAATTCATGTTTGGAAGAATTAATCAAATGCAAATCTTTTGTCAATCAATTAGCCACATGGAAGATTTGGAACATATGGAAGACATTCACCATGATATGCTCAGATATTCTTAAAGATTATTTCCAAACAAGCTTGGTCAAGAAAGACATGAGATATAATAATAATTCTTAGGAAAAAAGGCCAATTTATTCATATATCTGATTAGGGTTTGGTCTATCCCACCTATATATATACGTTGTACTCATTGTAAATGTTCATGCCATTTTTTTAATTCTGAATTCTTGTTTATGAATAACAAATTTCTTCTTCAGTTTAGTTGATTGTCTTTTTCTTTCATAACAATTTGTGTGTCTACGCAATTAGTTTTGGTAGAACACATATTGTTGTTTTCTTTTTTTACTGCATGTTAGCGATTGATCGTTGATTAGATTCAACGGCAATCCTACTTTTAATTTTCTGTTATTGTTCTAGTTGTTATTTTTTTTCTAATTGGTTTTTTCTTTTCATTTGTTGAATTTGATATTGATCTGATTAGATTCGGATCAATAGTAAATTCAATACATTAATTCAAAAACATCTCCAGATTTTGCCTAACTCGCCTAAGAATAGATAAATAATAAGATTTAAAACACCTCCCTGTGATTCGACCTACATATTACGCGACATGTACGCTTGTAGAATTTATTTTAAAATTCACGCTTTTCTAATCCATAGAAAAGCAGCGATTATGTAACAACCCAGAATTTTGGAACCAATTCAAAAATTTTATTTTAGAAATTTTAATGAATTTTAAATATTTAAAATAATTTATTTTAAATAATAACGACAAGAAATTTATTTAAATCAAAGTTAGCATATTCGGGTTTTTGAACGGACTTAGTCGATTTTGCGATCGATTAGGTCCGGGCGAAACCCAAATCGTTACAGTTGGTATCAGAGCTCTGGTTGGCTCAAATCTATGGGGTACAACTCATTAGAACTGAAAAAAAGACTCATCAGAGGTAGGATTAGAAATATCCTATAAAAGAATACTCATTAGAGATAGGATCAGTAGCATCCTAGAATGAGTAAACTCGTTAGAGATGGGGTTAGAAATGCCCTAGAATGAGTTGAGAGTGACAAGTTCATAATTAACGTATTTGCGATTATATAATCTGATCTTAGAAAATTATGATTTTTGAATATATAAAAATTATATATATTTGAAAAGATAATCAACTAATAAAATTATTAAAACCAATAGAAAAATGAAAGTTGAGTTGGTTAGTTAAACAACTTTCAGTTTCGTTCCTTTTCGAGGACGAAAAGATTTTAAGTGGGGGAGATTGTAACAACTCGGAATTTTGGAACCAATTTAAATTTTTTATTTTAGGAATTTTAATGGATTTTAAATATTTAAAATAATTTATTTTAAATAATAACGACAAGAAATTTATTTAAATCAAAGTTAGCGTATTCGGGTTTTTGAACTGTCATAGTCGATTTTGCGATCGATTAGGTTCGGGCGAAATCCAAATCGTTACATATTGGTTCTTTAACCTAGTTGAAGATAGGATTTATTTACTCAATTTGAATAATCATTAAATAATTATTTTTGGGAAGATTAAAACTAAGTGGAGTTTTAATGAATCTTTAATTTGATTGAAATGTGAATGTGATAATTTAAATTATCAAATTTGGGAAATGATCGAGAATGGAGTATCACCAGTTTTGCTCCAAGCGATAGTTAAATCTTTAATTAGATTTGAATGTGAAATGGTAATTAATTTTACCGATAACGCCGTAGGCGTTAGATATGGAGTATTACCAGTTTTGCTCCATGGGATGAATAGGTTGGGACCGGGAAATAAAACAAATGATTACTTCGGTAAGGTGCGCTAATCCCGACTGGTTTAGAAAACCTTAATTTGGACTGAATTGTTAAAAGAATCTTTGGATAAAAGAATATTATAAATTGGAATGAGGTGTATATTGTATTTTTATAGCACTTGTTTATGAGATACGTGAGTTACTCAGAAAGACCGGGTTTATCCCATTCTTAAAATTGATATGACGATAAGCCTACGACGAAGATGGTGGTTGAAGACGGAGATCTTCACATCGTTTGGATGATTACTGATGTCTTGATTGGGCTGTACACCCGAGACAAGGTAATAAGTGCTGATCGTCTAGACGTACTTGGAGATCGACGTGATATGCGAGGACATCTCTCCTGTATTGGAAATATGGGACGAGGAATAAGGTGCCTCCGGTTTCGTTCAGACCCAGAATGAACTTGTAAATGGATTGTATGCCTGACATTGTATTTCACTCTTTATTCATTGATCTCTGCTAAATATATGTCTGTTTGGTGGTGGAGAATGTATTCTCTTGCTTAATGCCCTTCTCTAAGACGTATGAGCTTAGAGGTTATATATTGGTGGAAATCCGTGTTACAGTACGGAATGACAGTGTGACATGCTGAGTGTTATGTGATCAAGGCTTTTGTTGAAAAGCTGGGCCTTGTGGTTGATGATCAAAGCACGACTTTAAATATTATAGCTTTGTGTATAGCATTAATTCGCGAGCCTCACACCCCGGTACGAACCAGAAATAGGAGAGTATCCAGGGAGAACATGCATTTCTTTCTAGCTAGGAGTGGTGTCATGGTATGGCGCCCAGACATTTTACTTATGTGGTTGTTGGAAAGCGAGGTACCTCAGATATATCGGTCATTACGGGGTCGATGGATGATATGGTCGACATACTGACCATTACGCCCCATAGGGCTAGGAAACATATCGTTCAGGAGTTATAATCCACTAACGTAAGTGTGGACCGTCCCTTTGGCTCCTAGATGCACTTGGGCTGTATCCTGAGGCATGTGCTAGAGTGTCTTGAATTCGGTAAGGATGATCCCTTGCCTTGGTTCATGATGGAAATCCAATTTCCAATACGACATTGCGGTTTTAGTTGTAAAACTAGTATGGTGACATGATATATGGTACCCATGCCATCTATGATTGATACATTTATATTTGAAGTTTATTTCTTCACTTACAGTAATAATAAAAGATGAAATTTCATGTATCAAGCATTATTTGGCTATTATAAGGTAAAACTTTATCCTCCGGCTTGCGTTGCATTGTGTGATGGGACCTGAGTCTTATAATAGCTTCATTTTCTTTAATTAGCATTGCGCTGTTTGTTTTATGCACTGGTATTCTTAGGGGTAAGCCTGTTCCATGATATACGGCGTGGTCCCGTGATTTACCTAACTTTAAAATCGTTCTCACATCAGTCCCCTGACTGACTCTGAGCTTATTGTTTTAACCTAAACTCTGGGTGCCCCTATTTTCCACATGGGCAGTCAGTAGTTTCGGTTTTGCAAATATTTATTTTCATAGGATCCTGGATTTACAGCTGGAGTTATATTCGGAAAGCTCTGTATCCACATATTTCTTTCAGTTGTTTTATGTATTATTTTCCGCTGCATTATAATTTTAAAACTCTGATATTTTTCAATGTGTAATATTTATTCATACTCTGTTATATTCTTGTACTCTGATGTAAATTGTTGTAACAACAATGAAATGTTCTGCCGTTTGCATTCCGATTTGTCTTGTTCTCATTACAATCCATGTTTTCCAGTCTATTATGAGGCTAGCGAATTCGAATCGTTTCATTTTGCGGTATCAGAGCTTTGGTTTACAGAGCTCAAGAACTAGACACATTAGAACCAAACGAAAGAATTCATCAGAGATTGGATTAGTAATATCCAATGAGGATGACTCGTTAGAGATAGGATCAGTAGTATCCAAGAATGAGTTTGAAGGGTGTTATTTATAAATATATATATATATATATATATATATATATGAAAATGAATTTAGTTTTGAAAAATTATACCTTATTATATGTATTTGAGTATTTTATTTTAAATTGATTTTGGACAATCGAGTATATGAAGATTTTGAATATATGCGTAACTAACGTGTATTCGAAGCCTCAAATATACTGGATGGATATTGAATCACACCCTAGTCGCCCGGAGATGATCCAGGTGATTAATCGATTATCATCAGTATCTATGTTCGAGTTTCAAAAGTGGAATATCTACATATTTCCAATTGACTGGTATGAGAACCAAAATATAGTTAGAATATACTGTTGTGATTTGGCATCAAAAATATGATTTTGAATATATATAAAAGTATATGTTTAAAAAGCTAATCAACTAATTGATTACTAGTTGTGTTGTTTGATTATTAGTTTAACAAATAAAATTATTGAAACCAATATGTAAATGAAAGGTAAATTTAGCCAAATCGAATCAGAATATTGAACTGAATTGAAAATTTATAGAAATTGCATACATATACATATATATATATATATATGTGTGAACAGGTCATAGCATGGAAGCTAAGAAGTGGAATACAATTGTATGTCCGACAAATAGGTAATATTTACTGTATTTCTTGGGTTTTGATGATTTTATGAGCCAATTGGCTTTTTTTTCTTTTGGATTGATGAGGGCCTGTGAGGCAAGTTGTGGTTTTAAAGGTCTCCCCGTACAAAGGAGGCTACGACAAAAAATTTCAAAAATTTAAAGTGTTAGCCAATTTTTTTGAAAATTTGAAAATTCTTAAAAACTAAAAAGTTGAAGAATGAAAGCCGGATGAAAGTTGAGTTAATCAGTTAAACAACTTTCAACTCCATTCCTTTTAGAGGACGAAAAGATTTTAAGTGGGGGAGAACAACCCAGATTTTCAGAACCAATTTAAAAATTTTATTTTAGCAATTCTTATGGATTTTGAGTATTTAAAATGATTTATTTTAAATAATAACGACTAAAAATTTATTTGAATCGAAGTTAGAACGTATAAATTTATTTTAATTATATAACGGGCCTGAAATGGCGCGGTAGTTTGAAAATTCGATTTTAAATTTCAATTGAATGTATACAATTCATTATAAATCGGATTTCAGTAAAACCAGAAATATTTGAATCTGTTTAATTATACCTTTGTAATGAATATGAAAAATATATATTTCATAATATAAATTGAAAGTTATGTCCAATTTAAAATTTAAAATAGTTGCTGTGGAATTTATATATATTTATAATATTTATATAACCCTTAAAAATAGTCATTTTGCAAACGACCTCCGTTCTCGACGAAACCACTTTTGTTGGATCCCGAATGTCAAATTATTGCTAGATTTCAATTTTCATAATTTTTGGAATTAACATGTGAGCATGATTTATTTAAAAGCGTTCGGTACTTTCAATTTGAATTTAATCGACTGGAAAATGGCCATTTTTTAAACTGCCTCCAAATTCGACGAAATTTGTTTTGTTAGGACCGAATCATCAAAACACAGCTAGATTAATTTTTCTGTAATTTTTGGAGTTAATATGTGACCCCGATAAATTAAAATGTACGTTTAAATTCAATATATATTGATTTATATTTTAATTTTGATAAAAACTAATCAAAACATAAAAACTAATCAAAACAGTAGAATTAGCTTACGATACATATCCAATTGTGTCAGGAATGGGCGTATTTAACTAGGGCCGATAGTCGTTGGGCTTGATTTGGAGTTCAGACGAAAAAAATTTACTTTTAAGAATTATATATATATATATATGTATATAAGTATATATATATCGGCCAATAGAAAAATTAGAAAACTCTACTTTTATTTCGTTTATAATCCGCCGCTTTCAGCTGCGATGGGCGATCAGAAAGCTCCAGAAATCGCCCTAAATTCTCTTCGAATCCGCTCAGCAAAACTCGAATCACTCAAAGGAAAAATCAATGAGGACATCACAATCTTCAAAACCAACGGTGGTGATCTAAAATTTCGCCGTGGATTGCTCGAATTTGTGCCTCAAATTGGGGCTTTCGTCCTCGATTTCCGGAGCATACGGGGGTGCGAGCTGGAGGCCAATGCCGGCGGTGGGGGTTCTGGCCATGGCCAACCTCATGGTGGGCGACGATCATCCTCAAATGCGACGTGGTGGTGGGTTTTTCAAACCTTAGGAGGTCGAAAGTGGGTTCTTTTGGCCGAAGCGTTATCTGGAAGGGGTAAAGAGGAAACGACATTTGGTTAAGTGTAGTTAATTGCTAATGATAATTTAATTATTTAACTTTGTAATTAATATATAAAATGTTGTAACTTCTACATATGAGGTCGGAATCGTGCAAAACTGGATCCGTTGTGATCGTGGAAACGAGAGCTTCACAACAAGACTGACTGGGTCCAATTTGGAGCACGTTAGAATTTGGAGCAAATTCAAACTCAAACAATACTAAAATTCAGAAATAAACACCGACGGAGTGGATCCCAATGTGAGAACTCTTTCTCACTCAAATTATTTTATATTTATTATATCCTAGGTTGTAGATGGGGCTTAATAGGTCCTGACACTATTGTTTGAAACCATGGATGTATTGATTGATGATTGTTTACATGGACTGTGGTGTAAACGCCACACGGGTATTGGGACGATAATTTTGCACATTGCCAAGGTACAAATAATATTTGTTGATGTTTGAAAACCCCACACGGGTCCGGAGATGATAAATTATTGACATCTCCCCTGGATTTAATTATGTGTCAATCGATGGGTTGATAGGTTGTGTTGAGCGTTATTAATTTATTTTAACGCTTATACAGTTGTAAATTGCACTCTGGATGGTGTTTGAATGTTGAATGATTATTTATCATTATTGTTGAATACATGTGATGTATGAAATCCATATAATTGAAATTATATGGTAATTGATTGAGTTGCATTCCGATTCAGAAATAATGAATATTTTAAAATAAAAAATATTTTAAAATAATGATGTTTTAAAAATAACGAATATTTTAAAATAATATTCAGTGAATAACCAAAATATGATTTTGATGTCCGATTTTGGGTGGACACGAAAATATTGAAGTGTATGGAGTCGAGTTAAGTATAGAAGCGCCATTTTAACCTGAACAGGTTTATCGGTCGATTTTATTCATTTTACAATGAATATCAAAAAGGAGTGATTTCAAAATCTAATATTTTAAAAATATTATCATTTTAATATAATAATGATATGGAATATTCAATTTAGATTTAAAAATTGAAAATGAAGTTGAAATCGTTTTTAAAATGAACATAAAATGAGCTATAAAATACATTTTAAATGGGAATCAACGAAATATATGGACAATATATACTATATATATTTAATGGCCTGAACAGAACGCGCTGTGCAGCGACCGTTCACCAATTTCGACCATTAACTTCAAATGGATGTAACGGGAGATCCTACCGTCGGATTCTCCTAAAACTGAAACCGTTGGGTTCGTATCGAAAAGAGATTTCCAACAAATATAATAGATTTGAAATATAGTAGTTGGATTTGGAATTATGTCCAAATCAAATTTGGAAAAAGTCGCTATGGATGCAGTTCGGTGGCCGTTATTGGAAACCGACTGTACGGGCCTTGATAAAATTAATAAAAATATTAATAATTTGTGTAAAATCATAATAAACGATTTGGAAAGAATTTGGATGAAAAATTCCACGATTTAAAAGATAAAAATATATTTTCATCAAAATGAACTAGTTATTAACTAGAAAGATAATCCAACATTTTTAAATAAATAAATTGGATTTGAGAATGGTTTTAATCTAACCAGAAGTTTCCAAGGTATAAATTGGAATGGATTTGAATAGAAATCATCTTTGGGATATTTTGATATTGGATTCCATTACTACAAGGATATTTTGGAGGAATTTGAAAGATAGATATATATCGCTATTCCCCATACGATATGTGTTGGTTTCAGAATTTGATATAGAATATATGCTAATATAATTTCCGTTTAGAGCCTTATATTTAATATCAAAGTGGATTTTGGGTTTATCGTGAATGGTGTCTTAAATAACACTGTTCTTAAACCCCGTGTGAAAAGAATAAATCTTTTAATTAAGATTATTGGAGTTTCCAATTATACTTAGTAATTGGAATAAAATGGAATGTGATTTTGGGTTTATTATGAATTGTGTATTAAACGACAATCGTTCTTTAACCCGACTAATAGTGAAATGTGATTTGGAATATATAAATCTTTCATTAAGATTTAATGGGAATTTTCCGAAGTAAAGTTTTCCAATTTAATGTAATAAATTGGAATGGAATGGAATTCGATTTAGTAATAATCGAAGTGAGCTTCTGTGGAGGAAGACTGTTAATATATATGGAATTTAAAAGGCTTTGTCGTTATTCCATTTATATTATTAGTTGGATAAGGAAATTGATGTCGATTATATATTGATTTTTTTTCTGGGAAGATTCCATAATTAGTGGAATGTGATTTTGGTTTATCGTGAACAGTGTTTTAAATGACATTGGTTCTTTAACCTAGTTAAAGATAGGATTTATTTCCTAAATTTGAATAATCATTAAATAATGATTTTTGGGAAGATTAAAACTAAGTGGAGTTTTAATAAATCTTTAATTAGACTGAAATGTGAATGTGATAATTTGAATTATAAAATTTGGGAAATGATCGAGAATGAAGTATCACTAGTTTTGCACCAACCGATAGTTAAATCTTTAATTAGATTTGAACATGAAATGGTAATTAATTTTACCGATAACGTCATGGGTGTTAGATATGTATTATTACCAGTTTTGTTCCATGGGATGAATAGGTTGGGGTTGGGAAATAAAACAAATGATTGCTTCGGTAAGATGCGCTAATCCCGACTAGTTTTGAAACCCTTAATTTGGTTTGAATTGTTAAAAGAATATTTGGATAAAAGAATATTCTGAATTGGAATGAGGCATATATTGTGTTTTTATAGCACTTGCTTATGAGATACGCGAGTTATTCGGAAAGACCAGATTTATCCCATTCTAAATAATTAATACGACGATAAGTCGACGATGAAGACAGTGGTTAAAGGCCGGAGATCTTCACATCATTTGGATGATTACTAATGTCTTTATTAGGCTGCACACCCGAGACAAGGTAATAAGTGGTGATCGTCCAGACATACTTGGAGATCGACGTGATATGCGAGGACCTATCTCCCGTATTGGACATATGGAACGAAGAATAAGGTGCCTCCGATTTTGTTCAGACCCAGAACGAACTTGTAAATGGACTGTATGCCTGACATTGTATCCCACGCTGTATTCATTGATCTCTGCAAAATATATATCTATTTGGTGGTGGAGAATTTATTCTTTTGCTTAGTGCCCTTCTCTGAGACGTATGAGCTTAGAGGTTATATATTGGTGGAAATCCGCATTACAGTATGGATTTACAATGTGGCATGTTGAGTGGCATGCGATCAAGGCTTTTGTTGAAAAGCAGGGCCTTGTGTATGATGGTCAAAGCATGGCTTTAAATAACATAGCTTTGTGTATTGTGTTAATTCGCGAGCCTCACACCCCGGTACGAACCAGAAACAGGAGAGTATCCATGGAGAACATGCGTTTCTTTCTAGCTAGGAGTGGTGTCATGGTATAGAGCCCAGACATTTTACTTATGTGGTTGTTGGAAAGCGAGTACCTCGGATATATCGGTCACTACGGGGCCGATGGATGATATGGTCGACATGTTGACCATTGCGCCCCATAGGGAGGGGAAACGTACTGTTCAAGAGTTATAATCCACTAACGTAAGTGTGAACTGGCCCTGTGGCTCCTAGATGCAGTTGCAGCTGTATCCTGAGGCATGGGCTAGAGTGTTTCGAATTCGGTAAGGACGATCCCTTGCCTTGGTTCATGACAGAAATCCAATTTCCAATACGACATTGCTGTTTTAGTTGTAAAACTAGTATAGTGACATGATATATGGTACCCATGCCGTCTATGATTGATACATTTATAAGTTGATTTCTTCACTTATAGTAATAATAAAAGATGAAATTTCACGTATCAAGCATTATTTGGCTATTATAAGGTAAAACTCTATCCTCCAGCTTGTGTTGCATTGTGTGATGGGACCCGAGTCTTACAATAGCTTCATTTTCTTTAATTAGCATTGCGTTGTTTGTTTTGTGCACTGGTATTCTTGGGGTAAACCCGTTCCGTGTTATACGGCGTGGTCCCTTGATTTACCTAACTTTAAAATCAAGTTAACAACTGTTTTAGTTCTCACATCAGTCCCATGACTGACTCAGATTTTATTATTTTAACCTAAACTCTGGGTGCCCCTATTTTCCACACGGCAGTCAGTTGTTTTGGCTTTGCAGATATTTATTTTCACAGGATCCTGGATTTACAGCTGGAGTTATATTCAGAAAGCTCTGTATCCATGTATTTATTTCAGTTGTGTTATGTATTATTTTTCGCTGCATTGTAATTTTAAAACTCTGGTATTTTTCAATGTGTAATATTTATTCATACTCTGTTATATTCTTGTACTCTGATGTAAATTGTCATAACAGCAATGAAATGTTCTGTCGTTTGCGTTCCGATTTTTCTTGTTCTCATTACAATCTGTGTTTTCCGGTCTCCTCTAAGGCTAGCGAATTCGGGTCGTTTCATTGTATATCGGTAGATATCAGTTGTATGATATGAATTGACAATGTGGCATGCTGAGATGCATGAATCAAAGCTTTGGTTGAAAAACGAAGCTTTGTGGGCGATGATTAAAGCGCGGCTTTAATATAGTATAGCTTTGTGTATAATGTTAGTTCACGAGCTTCACACCCCGGTATGAGTCAAAAAGGGGATGAGGGACAGTAAGGAGAATATGTGTTTCTTTCTAATTAGAAGTAGTGGCATGGTATGGAGCCGAGACATATTTACTTATGTGGATGATGGATAACGAGGCACCTCGAAGACGGCCGTAAAAGGCCTTGATGGTCGACATACTGACCCTGGTCGACGTACTGACTGGATAACAAATACCACAGCTGCTCCCCAACTAGAGAAACTAGGCCTGATTAGACCTTTCTGTAACAATTGTCGAGTCTGACTACCTAAATCTTTCTTCTTTTTCAACGTCATTCTCTGAATTAGATGAACAACTGACCTCGCGTTTGGAACTAGATCAATTCTGAAATCAATTTCTTTTCGCGGAGGTAAACGATCAACTTCCTCAAGAATATCCGCATAACTCTTAACTACTGGAATGTTTTCGATAGAAGTGGAAGAAATTTCAAGAGATGCCCAGAATTCCTTCCTGTCTGAATCCGAACCTTCGCATGGTATAGTGATGATATTCCCAAATTTAGTTCTAACTTTAACATTTCTTTTGGTGCATTTAACCTGGGCTTCATTTCTAATCAACCAATCCAACCCAGGAATAATATCGAACTCAGCGATATCCATAACAATCAAACCAAAGTAAAATTGAAAACGAGAATAAGAAATGGGCATTTTGCAATATAAACAAAGATCAAGAGAGGCTCCTATCGGATTGTGAACGCTAATGGGTTCGTTCAGATATATGAGCTTCAAATTCAATCTCCTAACCATGTTACTTGAAATATAACTTCGTGATGCTCTCGTATCAAATAATACTTTAACATTAATATATTTGACTGTAGTGTACCTTCCAAGACATCTGGCCTTCCCCTGGTAGCAGAATTTGTTGGAGTATTCTCCACATTATAAACATGAGCCCCTTCGACCTTTTCAGCAGTGGGCAATACCTCGAAATATGTCCCGTCTTATGGCAATTATAGCATTCCCTGTTATCCCGAGGTTTCTGGCTAGATTCAGATTCGTTTCTCCTTGGCCTCTTGGGAGCTTTGCACTCGTTAGCCCAATGCCTAAACTGGTCGCAGTTATAACACTTAATTTTCGTTTGTTTACCCTCTTTGGGCTTTGCTTCTTCAGTCTTGCTTGTCTCAGGTTTCTTGTTTGGAAGTTTTCTTTAATTACCCAAATAATCTTTTTCTCTATCTTCCTGAGCATTTTTCTTGGTAATAATTTCATACCTGCAAGCCATCTCGACCACCTTGGCAAATGGGAGCTCTATATGGGTTGTCACTCTACCGTGGTATCTCCTCTAAAGTCCCTCGATGAACCTCTTGTTTTTCTTAGCAAGTTCCTGAACTAGTTCTTGTTCGAAATGAGGGAATTCATTGAATTTGTTGACGCACTCATGAATGGTCCAGTCACCTTGCTTGAGATTAGCAAACTCACCATATAAGCACTCGACTACTTGTTGCGGAACAAATTGAAACGACCCAAACTCGCTCTTACGGGAAACCCCGGATTGAGTTGAGAACACGACAAATCAGAACGCAAACGATAGAACATTTCATTGCTTTTTACAACAATTACATCAGAGTACAAAAATATAACAGAGTACGAATAAATAATATACATCAGAAAAATATTAGAGATTAAAATAATTTACATAGCAGCGGAAAATGATACATAACACAACTGGAAGAAATACACGGATACATAGCTTTCCGAATATAGCTTCAGCTATAAATCCAGGATCCTGAAAATAGAAATATCTGCGAAAACCAAAACTACTAGCTGCCCGTGTGGAAAATATGGGCACCCATTGTTTAGGTTAAAACAATAAACTCCAGGACAGTCACGTGACTGGTGTGAGAACTAAAACAGTTATTCAAAACTTTACTTTAGAAATAAAGTAAATCAAGGGACCACGCCGTATAACACAGAACGGGTTTCTTCCTAAGAATACCAGTGCATAAAACAAACAGCGCAATGTTTTTTGGAAAAATGAAGGTATTATAAGACCTAGGTCCCATCACACAATGCAACACAAGCAGGAGGATAGGGTTATCCCTTATAATAGCCAAACATGCTTGGTACTTTAAAAAAATCATTTGATACTATTATAAGTGTATAATGCCAAAATAAAACTTCAAATATAAATGTATCGATCGTAGATGACATGGGTACCATAAATCATGTGGCCATACTAGGCTCTACAATCAAAACCAGAATGTCACGTATTGGAAATTGGATTTCCGTCATGAGCCGAGGCAAGGGATGTACTCCTCGCTAACTTCAAGATACTCTAACAAATGCCTCAGGGTTCGGACGCTGGCGAACCCTTGGATCCTTTAAGGCCGGTCCACACATAGCGGATTGGTTATGCCTGAACACACGTTTCCCTGTCCTATAAGGCCTATCCATCAGCTCTGTAGTAACTGATATATCCGAGGCGCCTCGCTATCCATCATCCACATAAGTAAAAATATAATAAATGTATGGGCTCTATACCATGACACCACCCATAGCTAGAAAGAAACGTCATGTCCTCCTTGGGGTCCCTTATCCCCGTTTTTGACTCATACCAAGGTGTGAGGCTCGCGAGTTAACGCTATACATAAAGCTATGCCATTTAAGGCCGTGCTTTGATCATCAACCACAAGACTCTGCTTTTCAACAGAAGCCTTGACCATTTGCATCTCAGCATGCCACATAGGCAATCCATGCCATGCGACTGATTTCAATCGATATATAACCTCTGAGCTCGTATGTCTCAGAGAAGGGTCTTAAGCAAGAGAATAAATTCTCCGCCACTAAACAGATATATATTTAATAGAGATTAATCAACATAGAATAAAATCCAATGTCAGACACACATCCATTTACAAGTTCTCTGGGTCTGAGCGAAACCGGAGGCACCTTATTCCTCGTCCCATATGTCCAATACAGGAGAGAGGTGTGACGACCCCATTTCCCGTACAGACGGAGACAAGGGTAATCTGTCGAATATAACACATAAACAGATAATAGCAGAACAGAATTAAATAAATACACTAGATAATGTACAATAGAATACACTGGATAAACGTAATAAAAATAGCTAATTTATTCAAAACAACGCTTCGGGCCATAACGCGGCCGTGGCGCTGTTTTCTTCAGATTTGATTTACACATATTTGAAAATCTAACCGTTGGATCTTCACAAAATTTACATCATTAGAAAGATCTTTTCAAAACGAATCCAACTGTTCCAGTTTCAACAAATGAAAATAATTCAAACACATGAATATTATTCAAAATTTCTGCAGCATAACGGTAGGGTAGTTAAAACCGGGACCGTCCCTAGTACGACTCCTTGCTCTACCTTAAAACCTCGCGGTTTTTGACAATGGGGAATCATGCATCTAGTTCGCACGCAGGCGGCATGTATATTTATTTCTTCAAAACTAGGTTTTCGATTATCTTCAAATCCGTTGATTGTTGCTTCGATCGGCCAACGCCACCTTGTCGGGCTATATAAATTCCATAGCGACCTTTCTGAAAATTCATTTGGCCATAACTTTTTCTTTCCGCTATGAAACTTCGATTTTTCAGATTCGTTAGAAAGGTATCCCCTAACAGATTTAATTATTTTTGGTTTCACTCAAGTCCGTTTTGTTTTGCACCCGGTACAGTCAGTCAAAGTTTGAATTCAAATTCTGAAACTACCGCGCCATTTCAGGCATTGTTTATAATTAGAATTATTTATATTCCTTTTCAATTGTCGATTCAAACTGACTTTTCATCGCTATTATTTAAAATATTTATTTTAAATATTTAAAATCCATTATTTTAGCCAATTTAAAATTTTTAAATTGGTTTAGATTTTCTGGGTCATTACAAGAGGTCCTCGCATATTCGTTCGATCTCCAAGTACGTTTGGACGATCACCACTTATTACCTCATCTTGGGGGTACAACCTAATCAGGACATCAGTAATCATCCAAATGATGTGAAGACCTCCGGTCTTCAACCACCGTCTTCATCGTCGACTTATCGTCTAATCTGTTATTCAGAATGGGTATAAACCAGGCCTTTCCGGATAACTCGCGTATCTCATAAATAAGTGCTATAAAAACACAACATACACCTCATTCCATTCCGGAAAATTCTTTTATTTAAATATTCTTTTCACAATTTAAACCAAATTAAGGTTTTTTAAACTAGACGGGATTAGCGGACCTTACCGAAGAAATCATTTATTTTATTTCCCAATCCCAACCTATTCATCCCATGGAGCAAAACTGGTTATACTCCATATCTAACACCACGGTGTTATCGGTAAAATTAATTACCATTTCACGTTAAAATCTAATTAAAGATTTAATTATCGCTTAGAGCAAAACTGGTGATACTCCTTTTTCTATCATTTCCAAATTTGATAATTTAAATTATCGTATTCACATTTCAATCTAATTAAAGATTCATTAAAACTCCACTTAATGTTAATCTTCCGAAAAATCAATATTAATGATCATTTAACTTTGGAAACCCAAACATGCGACAATCTGCACCATACTATCGATTTCTGCCGATATATAACCTCTAAGCTCGTACGTCTCAGAGAAGGGTGTTAAGCAAGAGAATAAATTCTCCGCCACCAAACAGATATATATTTAGCAGAGATCAACCATACAGTTCATAATACAATGTTAGATATGTGATCCTGTCTTTAACTGGGTTAAAGAACCAATGTCGTTTAAAACACAGTTCACGATAAACCCAAAATCACATTCCATTAATTATGGAATCTTCATGGAAAATAGATCAATATATAATCGATATCAATTTCCATATCCAACTAATAATATAAATGGAATAATGACAAAACCTTTTAAATTCCATATATATCAACAGTCATCCTCCACAGAAGCTCACTTCGATTATTACTAAATCGAATTCCATTCAATTCCAATTTATTATATTAAATTAGAAAAACTTTACTTTGGAAAATTTCCATTAAATCTTAATAAAAGATTTATAAACTCCAAATCATTTCTTCACTGTTAATCGGGTTAAAGAACAACCGTTTACGATAAACCCAAAAATCCAATTTCAATTAAATTCCAATTAAATATTAATTAATTGGTAAGCTTCACTAAATCTTAAATTAAAAATTTATTCTTTTCTCAGCTGGGTTTAAGAACAGTGTTATTTAAGATACCATTCACGGCAAACCCAAAATCCAATTTGATATCAAATACAAGGCTCTAAATAGAAATTATATCGGCTTATATTCAATACCAAATTTTGAAACCAACGGATATCGTATTAGGAATAAAGATATATGTACATTCCAAATTCCCATAACAATATCCGTATAATCACGGAATCCAATACCGAAATATTTCGAAGATTATTTCCATTCCAAACCATTCCAATTTATTTATTGGAAAATCCTAATTATTTTAAAATCATTTCAAATCCAATTAATTTACTTCTAAAAATAATTGGATTATTATTCTAGTTATAAACTAGTTCATTTCGATAAAAATATATTTTTATCCTTACAAACGTGGAATTTTTCATCCAAATTCTTTACAAGTTATTTATTATGATTTTACATAAATTATTAATATTTTTAATAATTTTATCAAGGCCTTTTCAGTCGATTTCCATACACGGTCATCGAACTGCACTTACAACGACCTTTTCCAAATTTGATTCGGACATAATTCCAAATCCAACCATTAGATTTCAAATCTCTTATATTCTTTGGAAAGCTCTTTTCGATACAAACCCAAGGTTCCGATTTTTGGAGAATCTGAGGGTCGAATCTTCCTTAATGTCAATTCGAAGTCAATGGTCGAAATTCACGAACGGTCGTGGCGCGGTACGTCCTATTCAGGCCATTAAATATATATAATACATATAATATATATATTTCGTCGATTTCTATTTAAAACCTATTTTATAAATCGTTTTATATTCGTTTTAAAAACGATTCCAACTTCATTTTTCAATTTTAAATAAAAATTGAATATTCTATATCATTATAATATATAAATGATAATATTTTCAAAATATTAGATTTGAAATCATATCCTTTTTCGATATTCGTTATAAAAATGAATAAAATGGCGATTAAAAATATCGTTTACGTCTAAATGGTGCATATCTAATCGACACGGCTTCATATATTTCAATATTTTCATGTCCATCCAAAATCAGACACCAAATTCATATTTTGATCTTTTACTGAATATTATTTTAACACATGAATATTCTATTCAACACATGAATGTTTTTAATCTTTTTTCTAAATATTATTTTAAAATATGCGTTATTTTATTTTATTCAACACATGAATATATTTAATCCTTTTTCTGAATATTATTTTAAAATATTCGTTATTTTCCAAATTGGAATGAGACCCAATCAATTACCATATAATGTTATTTATATGGATTCCATATAACACATGTATATAATAACAATGATAAACAATCAACCATCATGCAGAGTGCATTACACAGCTGCATAAGCATTAAATATAAATAATTAACGCTTACAACAGTCCGTCAACCAATCGATTGACATACAACTAAACAATTGGGATTAGTGTGCATCAAATATCATCCCAATACCTGTGTGAGTTTTCAATCAACAAATACTGAATATTATTTGTGCAGGTGGGCAATGTGTAAAATTTACCGTCCCAATCCATATCAGTCAAATGTGTGTACATACACAAATCGTCCGATTTGTAAATGAATATTTATTTTCATTTCAGGAGAATTTTATGTCGTTCATATATACGTTAAAAAATATATTTTATTCAACACATGAATATTTTATAAAATTCATATATAAGTTAAAAATAATATTTTTAACTAACCATTATATTTCTAACATATTTTAGAAAATTTTGGCAGCATAACGACGCGATACTAAAACCGGAATAAGGTCTAGCCTTATCCCTCACCTAATACTAGCTCGCACCATACACATACCAATTCCAATCAATTCAATTCATATCCCAAATCAAATTCAACCAATTTCTTAATAGGGTTGCCAAACCCTATTAAATACCAATCAATCAGATAAAATAAACAACCAAATATCCATGGTTTCAATCAAAGGTGTCGGGTGCTACTAAGCACCTTTGCACCCTATTATATATTTACTGTAAACAAAATTAGAGTGAGAAGGAGTTCTCACCATTGGTTTCCACTCCGCCATTCTTTATTGGATTGTTTGGATTCAGATTTGCCTCATTGCGTCATGTTCTTCCCCGTGATTTCAATGCAATCTATTTCACGTAGTTTATATTAATAATCACATTTTAATAACACTTCATATATTTAAAAATCAAATTTTTATGGTGCTATCATATATATAAAAATCAAATTTCTAACATATCGTTATATATATAAAAATCTCATTTTTATTTCTATGTTGTCTACATAAAAATCCCAATTTTATTTCTATGTTGTCTACATAAAAATCTCGTTTTTATTTTGCTATTCATATAATAAAATCATATTTTTATTTCGCTATTAATATAATAAAAATCATATTTTTTTTCGCTATTCATATAATAAAAATCATATTTTTATTTCGCTATTCATATAATAAAAATCAAATGTTTATAAATTCTCTTTCATTATAAAAATCACAATTTTAACACTAGCATATATATATATATATATAAATTATATTTTAAAACAATGCTATAACCTTAAAAATCAGATTTTCAAAACAATGTTTAATTACTAAATTAATTAAATTCATTACATAAAAAGAAAAGGAAAAAACTCACTGTTGCTTAACGAAGAGGGAGGAGGGGCGTTTGATGGTCGAGGATGGTGCTGGAGGGTGGTGCTGGGGCTGCAGGTGGTGGGGGAGGCAGTCGGACGAATGACGGCGGGCCCAAGGGGTGTTGGCAGTGGTTGCGACTGTTTTTGGAGGGGGGCATGCAGTTTTAATTGGAGAAGGAGGAGAAAGGGAGGAGGAGAGGAGGGGAGGGCGGAGCGTCGCCTGAGGTGGGGGGGAGGGTTGTGGCACTGGCGGCTGCGATCTTAAGGAGGAGGGAGCAACGGGTTTCAATTTAAAAAGGGGGGCGGGTTTCTGATTTTGGTTTAGAAAATAATGGGGAGAGGGATATTTATATAAATATAGATATTAATAATTTAATTAAATTTGAATTCCCAAAAAGTTATTTTTTTCTTCATTCTATCTCCAGATCGAACCCGACGACTATCGCCCTTAGCCAAATACCCCATTCCGAACACAATGGGATATGTCCAGTAAGCCAATTCGACTGTTACGATCAGTTTCATCAATATTAAAATATAAATTAATATAACTTTCGAAATTGATTTCAACGTACATTTTAATTTACCGGGGCCGCATACACACTCCAAAAATTCCAGAAAAATAAATCTAGATATGTTTTGATGATACAGTCTTAACAAAACTAATTTTATTGAATTTGGAGACCGTTTGAAAAACGGTCTTTTTCCAGTCGATTAAATTCAAACTAAAATTACCAAATACGTTTAAATTCACCACGCTCACATATTAATTCCAAAAATTATGAAAATTGGAATCTAGCAATAATTTGACATTTCGGATCCAACAAAAGTGGTTTCGTCGAAAACTGAGGTCGTTTGCAAAATGGCTATTTTTAAGGGCTATATATTATATTTGAAATATATATAAATTCCATAGCGACTATTCTGAATTTTACACTGGACATAACTTTTAATTTATATTATGAAATATCAGTTTTTTACATTTGTTAGAAAGATATAGTTAATCAGATTCAAATACTTCTTGTTTCGTCCAATTCTGACTTATATTGAATCTGTATATTCATTTGAAATTTAAAATCAAAGTTTCAAACTACCACGCCATTTCAGGCTCGTTTTATAATTAAATTAAATTTACATGTTCTAACTTCAATCAAAATAAATTTTTAGTCAATACTATTTAAAATAAATCATTTTAAATATTCAAAATCCATTAAAATTGCTAAAATAAAAATTTTAAATTGGTTCTGAAAATCCGGGTTGTTACACAAAACTTTCCTCGAAAATTTCCTTAAACCTCACCCAAGTCATACCAACTCCCAGATTACCCACTGACACAACTTTCCCACCAAATTAGGGCTTCATTTTTGAGTATCTAGGATGCTAAGAGCCTCTTTCTATTATCTGTCAACTTTAAGCCTACGAAGATCCATTCGCAAGACCTCATCCATTTTTGAGCTCCAATTACTGATCTGCTTCCAGTAAATGGTACCCCACCCAAATTCTTATACTTCTTGGCTATAGTATCAAGAGCAAACTGTTGTTGCGGCGACACTTGCTGTGGAAATACGGGCTCGTTATTGGCTTCTGATTCCACTTCTGCGAGGCTGGGTTGGTCATTAACAACTGTGATGTCACCCCGTCCTATACCTCTATCTCTCCTGCCTCTGCCTCTTCCACTCATTTTATTTTACGTTTGCAAATAGCAAGAAAAGAGTCAAGCCGACATAAAAGATATCTTAAGGAATGGTAAGAGCATAAAGACATATGCACAAATAAAGATGTATCAACTGAGTTATATTCCATTATGCTGTACTAATTCTAGGACATTACTAATCCTATCTCTAATGAGTTATTCATCCTAGAATACTAATGATCATATCCCTTATGAGTCCTTTAATATGTTATATTCCAAAACTATGGCTAACCATCGACTCTGATACCAAGCTAACATGACCCGAACCCCTGATCCATGGTGGTAAGGACTGTCTTTGGAATATAACACATTAATCATATCAGCAGACCATAGAACATAGCATAATACAAAATATCAGGGAATAATATACATCATATTGCATCAGCGGAAATAAACATCATCATTAGAGTCACACAATTTTACAGGATCCTACTTAGTACACAACATCATTTTATCAAATAGATAATAAGTTTGCAGCGGAATCAAATATAATTATACATAAGATATTGTTTTAAAAGTTCAAAAGGAATGATATTCATCTTCATCTTCAACCAAAATAGCACCCACAGTTCTAGTGCACATCCAAAAGAAAGCAATTAACCTGTTCACTTTGTTGCCCGTGTAAAATTATGGGCACCCGGGTTTGCAAGGGAAAAACAAACTACGAGTCAGTCATGGGGCTGATATGAGAAACCCTATAGTTACTTAGCTTATTTAAGAATAAGGAACATCATGGGACCACATCGTATGATGCAGAACGAGTTCACTCTACTAGATTGCCTGTAATGATCTGTCTTTTTGACCGCTTTAAATTGGTAATTAAACCAACTCAAACCGTTTGAAATGAAAATTTGTTATTGCTTATAGGGTTTAAACATAATCAGACACATAATTCACAGAATAAACAAACTATAATATCTCAAGCAGAAGAATTTTACACAAAATATCAGAATTGTACAATAAATTTTACACATCAAAATTACATATATTTTTAAATAAAATAAAATTTGTAGAAATTATCGTACTAGTGCGCACGTCTTCACTACTCACTAACTTCAACAACGGAAGTCTTTAAATCTGTAACACTCGGATCTGACCTAAGTATTCCATGCAAAACACAAAATACTCAAGCCAGGATTAATATTTATTTTTAGTAAATCAAATCAAATGTAATACTTAAGATATAATAGTTTGAATTAAATGGTTATATGTAGTTAATCAGGTTTAAGGATATGTTCAAAATTATGCAAATACATATGTTCAATATCAGTAGGTTTTTATCAGTGAAGTAATAGCATAGTAAAAGCTCAAAGGCAAGCGACAAAGTATACAAGGACAAACATAACACATGTGCAAACAATATCAACTACATGCGCAAGTGAACAAGTACGCAGCTCATTTGAAGTGCAGTCCCACTTAAAGTGGAGCAATCAATACCAAATACAAGTGACAGTGAAAGTTAACAAGCATGGAACCATTTAAGCTAGTCCTTTGATGATAAAATGTTGCATAAATAATTATATTCCTAGCTAATGCTTCACTATTTTTGTTTTTTTACTGATAGCTATAATAGTCACGACAAAACATTTGAGCGTATGAAAAAAGGTTTGATCTCATGCAAGCCTAATAATAATTAAAATTATCTTCAGTTAGGAATATCCTTCTACTTGCTTCCTATCTTTGTCATTGTATTTTGTATTCCAATTGATACAGACAGTAAAAAAGGACAGTGGGAATAAATTCCATTTAACAATCTGTTCATTTGTGGCTTTTTGAAAAAGGGTGATCACCATCCAAGAACAACAAGGATGACATAGCTAGGCTAAAGGTGAGACAAACTAACTCAAGTGAAATGCAATAAAATTGAAATGAACAAAGCGTAAGACATGCACAGGTGACTTGGAAACATCCATATTGCATACTAATTTGACATAGACTAGTGTAGCAAGGCGAAACAAAACTACACAAAAAAAACCCTCAACAACTACAAGTGCATAACAGACAAATGAAACTGCCTCATCCACGTGATCAAACAACCATCAGTCAAGTTTTCAAGAAATCACTAATCAAAAGTCCCATTATTGATTGTCGTATTTTCAGGTTTCAATTTGATGTTGATGAACTTGAATATAAAAGTGAATCGTGAGAAAAATCTCACCTTTAACAGCAGCCTAGGGCTGCAGTGGTTTGGGGAAAATGACGCATGCTAGGGGCGGATAAGGGCAAGGCAGATGGTTGAGGGGAAAAACTCGTAGAAGGTAGGAGGATCATTGGTGAGAAGCTAGGTGGTGTTGCCATGCGCAGAAGTTGAGGGAGGCGACTTCAGCGATTCAAGCTTTGATTTCTTTTTACTTTTTTTTATAAAGATAGGCTTCAGATCTTGATGGAAGACAATATATGGAATGACACAAAGAGTGGGGAAGATAAGTGGAGGAAGTAAATGTAGCATTAATATACAGAAGTGGAGTGTAAACCGTTCAAATTTGACTGAAAAATAAATATGGATTCGAGTAAAATACGTAGCCGATTCAAAAGATATATGAATTCAATTAGGCAACCGATTCAAAGAAATTAACGTGTTCAATATTTTTAATCAAGCTGTTTACCGTGCTTTCAAAAAGATAATACCCAGAAACGGAGCTGTATTCAAGAAAGAGCAAAGCCCAGATCATTTTTTTTGGGTGTTACTAAATGCCAATCATATTTACTCTATACACACTAGTATATTACATTTATACCCTCTAATGCATTAAATAGGTGAAACCCTAATAAATGCTTATGGTACTATGAATTTTAGTGCGTGCTTAACCCTAGTATAAAAGGTGTTTTAATTTCATTAATATTTATTTTTATATTACACAAAAAACTAGGGTTATGCATCTATACAATATTTGCACAAAAAAGTAGGAATGAAAATAGTGTAATTTCCTCGATTTGCATTGAGTAATTTTGATTTGCATTTAGCAATCATGATTTGTATGTACTATATATGATAATGCAACCACTCCAACTCTTAAGTTCAACTATTCGTTTACTTTAAATTAATGTTGGGTAGGAGATTTAAAAGAGCAAAAGGTTGGCAATGAGAAGAGAAAAAGTTTCAAATAAAATGGAAAGATGGAACGTGGCCACTAAAATATTAAGCAAGTATATCACACAATTTTCGGACATATTGGTTTACCATACATGCAGATTTTGAGAAAACTCATGTTTTAGCGTTTCTCATTTTATTTTTTCTTTATTTTCCTTTTATGATCAACGCATGCAACAATGCTTAGGAATTCAAGGTTTTGTAAAGGCAACACAAGGTCTTTGGAAGAGAGAAGTCTTGCAGCCACTTTCCATGTTTCTAACGTTTCCTTTTTTATACGTAAGCATGGATTGGTGGAAGCAAGCTTCAGGGGAAGCATGCATGGAAACATGTTTAAATATATATTAATGAATGGATGATGCATCATACGCATGAAATAAATGTACCCATGCCTTTCATATTTTTGTGTCCAACTCATTTCATTTTTGACCGTTTGAGTACTAGGTGATGGTTGCAGATTAGGTTTGCAAACCCAAAATAGCTAGAAAAATATGCTAAATCCAAATAGAGACATGTCGAACTCAAATGACTTTGTTTCTAAAATTAACCATGCAAGCTATTTCAGAATTTTGTGGCATACGAAGCACTGGTACTGACAAATAAACATACTACGATGATCAGCGCGATAAGACGAACACAACATTACACAATTTGCGGTGCCTTGACGCTTTGATATAAAACGCGTTACGAACCCTTTTTATCGTAAAATTCGCATGGGAAAATAACTAAATGGACGTCTGCTTTTCATGAAACAAAAAATAAAGCTATCCATAGAATTCAGTCTAGTATTTTTGCTTCAAATTTGCTCAAGTTCCAACAACGTTTTATTCGTAGTGATTTTACTAAATATTTAATTAATTAACGCGAACGGAACACTTGCATATTTTTCTACGAAATTTATTCCTACTCTATGTCTCATTGGACACATCTCAAATAATAATTTTTGGAATTTTATTCAAATTTTAAATTTTTGTTATTACTTTGCACATATCGGTTGCCGCTGCCGCGAGTAATCGCAAAAATCGAATTAAACGGGGTGGCTAAGCTTTGAAGTTTTTAATATAGAATTGTTTAGATTACTTTTAAATGAAAACCATAAATTTTAAAGATTAGCATTTCATTATAAATCAATTTCATGTTTTAATTTCTAACTAAATACATTCAAAGTTACGTTTATCTTTTAATTCATAATTTAAAACCATTTTAAATTCAATAATTAAATTAAATTCACTTAAATGATCGAACTATACGGGATGTTACAATCTCCCCCATTCAGAACTTTTCTTCCTCGAAAAGGAACCAAATAAGGAACTAGTAATTAAATGATATACCATTCATACGTATATCAACTTCGATTGTTTGTTTGAAAACAAAATTTTTCTTCCAATTAGTATTGTTAATCTGATCACTTTAGTACTAGCTTCTGATTCGACTTCTTGATCAGAAACTTCTATTCTCCTTACATAGCAATAAACTGTGGTAGAAAATTTCGGATTCACATCAAAGGATCTTGTTAGTGTCCGTCATCGAGAATCGAGCAAACAATTCTATATAGAATCAACATTGTGTGTTCAATCTAAATCAAAACTATTATGAAAATATAATGATTTATGTTCAACTATGTATTCATTCCATTAGTTCTTTTCCTTTCCGGAGGTGAAAATTTGTATTTTGATTTATTTCAAAACTATGAACTTGCAAAACATCCAAAATCACTTTCTTAGTTTATTATGTTGAGGTGAAACAATATTAAATTTTCATGTTATTGATTTGTTATTTAACATCAATTTTTTTTTGTAACTCGAAGGCTTAACAATTTTATTTTCGTTCTTACAAAATTTAGACATATGTTGATCATATGCACGACTAAAAATCTCCAAGTACTCAATATACTTGTTTCAACTTCCAGTGAAAATACTTAAAAACATTTAAAAATAGATACGAAAAGCACATTCCCCCATGGATCGCAGTTATGCAGTAGTTACACAACTATCCCAGTGGAATCACTTGTAACCGTAGGCATTACACCTCTTGAATTTCGCCATGGTTGTTGTTTAGATCGTAGTTACTCTGCGGTTACGCCACTATCCCAGTGGAATCGCTTATAATCGTAGATATCTCTCCCCTCGAATTTCGCTATGGTTATATATTGCAGTTACGCAGTGGTTACGCCACTATCTTAGTGGAATCGCTTGTAACTGTAGGCATCTCGCCCCTCGAATTACGCCATGAAAATATCAAGTGTGTATAGCAATCAACATGACCCCACCGAGTGGGATTCCAGTACCAATAGATAGTCCAATCAATGGAGCACCAGTTATGATTTTAAATTTTCAATGGACACTCTCGACGAGCGCCAACACATCTTCTCTCATTAGGAATTGCAATTTTCAGTGGAAGGTACTTCCCATATCTTCATTTCGAAAACATACATACAATATATGTAGTAGATCATTTCATTTTCTCATATATCGCACTTATATACATATAAATTTACATAAGATTTTCCAAATCATGTTTTTATACATATCACTCTTATATAAATTCCATTATATAGATTTCATTCCATGACAATTACCTTCCAAATCAATAGTTTTCAAATTAATCATCATTTTTGTATAAATTTCCATATATAAGGTTCAAAACTTAATATCAAATATTCAAAATCAAAGATTCTAGAAATTCCATTTCAATACCAATTTAGTTTTGATTTCACAATTGATTTGAATATTCAATATCATTTCAAATCTAGTTCATATTGACAATCAATTCATTATTAAAACATCAATTTTTATTTGTGTTACATATCACAAATATCATTATTCAACTGAATCTTTATACACAATTTATTCGGACTTAAATTTCTTGGATCAGAAATATACTTTTATCTCAAAATAAATAGATACAAAATAGGTTACAAATAGTAACTTTGAACTAAGATAGGTTTTGACATAAAGTAAGTTCGCAAAAATTGTTCAGAATCAAAAATAGACTTGGTATAGAATAGTCAAATAAGATAGATAAATTTAATACTTTAGTACAAATAAAATAATGATCAAACATATATAGTTGCAAAAAAATAATACTAATTTCAAAAAAATATCCTAATCTGAATCAATTTTCCGAACTTCTCAAAATTTTAGTTAACATGAATTTTGATGTCGAAATGAAACTCAAATTTAACTTAAGATTCAATTGTAATAATTTCAGTTTGAACCAAATGTTCAACTTAGATCACAACTCAAATATCTCATCTTCACTTTCGTTTGAAGTTAGAATTTTACATTCATTCTGTATCATTGGTTTTAACCAAACCCTTAAATTGATTCCTTACAAGTCAAAATTGAATTTATTAACGAATAAATTTAATAAAGTCCTTAAGTTAACCAATTCATTTTTTAATTTAAACATCATTTAAACTTTGCATTTATCTTTAACTTTCAAACTACCAAACTAAATTTCAACAAATTAAAGCCATTCGTTGAGTTGGTTGAGTTAATTTATACATTCAATTTATATATTTTAATATATTAATTTGATTTTGCAATTTAATATCAAAACCACATGATTATATAGTCAAGCTAAAATAGTTTTTTCTCAATTGTTACTTTAGTTAAAATATTATTTAAAACAAAATTTTATTCAAAATATTCCAAAACTTTCATACTTATAAAATTCCTTTCATTTCCATTTCCAGTATTTAATTCCTTTGAGCTCTTTACATTATATTCAACTTGAAATTCAAATCTTGTTTAGCAAAGGTTAGATTATTCAAATATTTGGAAAATTTATCTTTCAATTCAACAACTTGAAACCATGAGTTCAATCTTTTTTTTTCAAGATATCTCTTCCATATGTGCAATTTCATTATCCTAATACACTGGATTATCGTTCAACCAAACTCGATATTCAACTTCAGATTTTTCTTTTAATCATTCAAAATATACATATAATTGTATATTAAACCATGCTTCACAAACCAATTTCGTTTGATCAAGATAAACATGTAACTAAGATACCAAAGTGGTCTCCCCCACTTTGAGACTCGAGAATAAATTCCAACGACAAAGAATGATCATTGCAATTATTTCCTAGCGACAAAAGTGGGTTCTCCATTCATATATTTCTTTTTGAAAATATTCCAGAAAATCACTTCAAACATTTATATTTGAAAATACTTATATAAACCACAAATACTTTTTTTTCAAAGCCTTAGAAATAAATTTCAAAAAAAAATAATCCAGAATCAAATTCTCACATTTTACTGAAAAAATCTCCTGATTATAACTAAATTGATATATCATCTAATTCCATAATTTGGCTTCATTAGCAATACATACTTCTTATTTTATTTCATGGTTCAAAGATTCTAATTCATCATACATACTTAGTTAACACTTCCTTCTCAAAATATTCTTTGTCAAAACCTTTCTTAACCATTTCTTATATAAGTTGGTCATATATACCAAAACTATTAAGAAATCTATTTCAACCCATTTCAATTATCTTTTACATCTCATTTCAACACTTTCATTAACATAGTATAAACTCAATGCTTTAAAAATTCAATTATCAATTGTTGTCATAATTCAAATTTCAAATATTTGTTTCAAATCAAAAGCAATGTCATTAATCCAACTTTATTTTAGGCTTTCTCCGATGCACGGTAAACGAAATGGTACAAGGATATGAATTTAGTAGTGACACGAGTAAAACAAAGGCGAGCAGATCAATAATAACAAGTAAAGCTAAGTGAAAGAATCAAAATGAACAATGGAACCATCTATTCTCAAGGCCAAGGTTGTACACGACACATCTACGAGTTCTATTCTTTTCCTATTTTTAATTGGTTTTGCTTCAGTTCATATTTCCAAAATATTCACTTGTCGTCATAATTTTTTCCATTTCATTCAAGTCATTCACCATTAACTATTCAAAATTACAATTTAATTCTGAACATTCATTTGTAAATTCTACTTATATTTCACAACAACGTAACTCTATTTAAATTTTGATCATTTACCCAAGTTCACATTAATTTTACCACAGCATCATCATTAAAATTTATCCAAATCATTTTCGAATAATTATCAAAATAATTAGTCTAAGACTTTATCGATGTTTCAGTCGGAATCATATAGTCATTCCACTTTCGAAAATAAATAATGGTGATTCCATGACAATCGCCAATATCATCTCCAAGCAGGTAGAGTGTGATTTCATATCCATCTAGTACATATAAGACTTTGTACATACGCTGGCCAGGCGTATATTTGAAATCTTCATATACCGACAGTCCAATCGTGACGTCGAATAAAATACTCAAACTCCTATTATAAGGTATATTTCAAAATAATAATGTTAAAAGATTTATATAATTTCAAAGTAATTTATATTTCAAAATACGTTCTATCCACAGTGATTCTAGTGACGATTCCACTCATTCTACGATATTACTACCCTATCTCTAATGAGTTTTTAAACCCGATAAGCTAAGCTTTCTATAACCAAAGCTCTAATACCAACTATAACGGCTTACCTTTTCGACCACTTTAAATTGGTAATTAAACCAACACAAATTGTCCGAAATGACAAACTGTTATTTCTTATAAGGTTTAAACAGAATCAAACACATAAATCACAGAATAAATAAACTACGATATCTCATAGCGGAAGCATTTTACACAAAATATCAAAGTTGTACAATAAATTTTACATAGCGGAATTACATATATTTTTAAATAAAATAAATTTTGTAGAAATTATCGAACTAGTGCTAATGTCTTCACTGCTCACTAACTTCAATAGCAGAAGTCTTTAAATTTGCTACACTTAGATCTGACCCGAGCATTCCATGCAAAACACAAAATACTCGAGTAAGGATAAATATTTATTTCAAGTAAAACAAATCAAATGTAATACTCAAGATATAATAGTTTGAATTAAATGGTTATATGTGGTTAATCAGGGTTAAGGATATGTTCAAAATTCTGCAAATACACATGGTCAATATCAGTAGGTTTTTATCAGTGAAGCAATAAAATAGTAAAGGATCAAAGGCAAGCGATGAAGTCTGCAAGGACAAACATAACACTTGTGTAACCAATATCAAATACATGCGCAAGCGAACAAGTATGCGGCTCATTTAATGTGCAGTCCCAATTAAAGTGGAGCAAAATACCAAATACAAGTGAAAGTGAAAGTTAACAAGCATGCAACCATTTAAGCTAGTCCTTTGATGATAAAATGTTGCATAATAATTATATTCCCAGCTAATGCTTCACTATTTTTGTTTTTTACTGATAGCTACAATAGTCATGACAAAATATTTGAACGCCCGCAAAATGGTATGATCTCATGCAAGCCTAATAATAATTATAGTTTTCTTTAGTTGGGAATATCCTTCCACTTGCATCCTATCTTTCTCATTGTATTTTACATTCCAATTGATATAGATAGTTAAAAAGGACAGTGGAAATAAATTCCATTTAATAATCTGTTCATTTGTGGCTTTCTGAAAAAGGGTGGTCACCATCCAAGAATAACAAGGATGACACAACTAAGCTAAAGGTGAGACAAACTAACTCAAGTGAAATGAAATAAAATTAAAATGAACAAGGCGCAAGACATGCACAGGTGACTTGGAAACATCCATATTGCATACCAATTTAACATAGACTAGTGTAGCAAGGCGAAACAAAGCTGCACAAAAAAACGTTAGCAACCACAAGTGCACAACAAACAAATGAAACTACCTCATCCACGTGATCAAACAACCATCGGTCAAGTTTTCAGGCAATCATTAATCAAAAATCCTATTATTGGTTGTCTATTTTCAGGTTTCAATTTGATGTTGATGGACTTGAATATAAAAGTGAATCGTGAGAGAAATCTCAACTTTAACTGCAGCCTAAGGAAGCGGTGGTTTGGGGAAAACGACGCATGTGAAAGGCGGATAAGGGCAAGGTGGACGGTTGAGGGGAAGAACTCGTAGAAGGTAGGCGGATCGTCGGTGAGAAGCTAGGTGTTTCCATGCACAGGAGCAGGGCCGGCCCTGAGTATTTATAGGCCTAGTGCGGACCCAAAATTTTGGACTCTTAAATTTTTTTATTGAAATTGAACGTAAGTGAAAAAGTGTTTTTTCTGCTGTGCATATCCATTGAGAAAATTGCGTGTTTTAGCAAACTCGTAAAGTTTTTATCCATATTTTCAATCTGTCAACTAGAAGTCATCACAATCCACATCTTCATTTTAATATATTGATTGATGTCAACAAAGCATACAATCATCTATTTTTGCATACATAAATTACTATCAAGTACACACATCTTGACAAGAAAAAAGCTCTAGTAAAGATAATACAGTTTTTTTTGGGCCCCCCGACCTAATGGGCCCTGTGCGGTCGCACGGCTCGCACTAGGCCAGGACCGGCCCTGCACAGGAGTTGTCGGAGGTGGCTTCAACGACACATAGAATGGGGAAGATAAGAGGAGGAAGTAAATGCAGCATTAATATACAGAAGTGGAGTGTAAACCCTTCAAATTTGACTGAAAAAAATATGGATCCCAATAAAATAGGTAACTGATTCAAAAGATATATGAATTCAAATAGGCAACTGATTCAAAGAAATTATTGTGTTCAATATTTTTAATCAAGCATGTTTACAGTGCTTTCAAAAAGATAATATCCAGAAACGGAGCTATATTTAAGAGAGAGCAAAGGCCAGATCATTTTTTTTTGGGAGTTACTAAATGCAAATCATATTTACTCTATGTACATGCTATATGATAATGCAACCACTCCAACTCTTAAGTTCAATTATTCATTTTCTTTTAATTAATGTTGGGTAGGAGATTTAAAAGAGCAAAAGTATGGCAATGAGAAGAACAAAAGTTTCAAATAAAATGGAAAGATGGAATGTGGCCACTAAAATATTAAGCAAGTACATTACGCAATTTTCGAACATATTGGTTTACCATGCACGCGGCTTTTGAGAAAACTCATGTTTTAGCGTTTCTCACTTTATTTTTCTTCTATGATCAACGCATGCAACAATGCTTAGGAATTCAAGGTTTTGTAAAGGCAACACATGGTCTTTGGAAGAGAGAAGTCTTGCAACCACTTTCCATATTTCTAACGTTTCATTTTTTAATTTGTATGAATAGATCGGTGGAAGCAAGCTTCAAGCATGCATTGCAACATGTTTAAATATATATTAGTGAATGGATGATGCATCATACACATGCAATAAATGTGCTCGTGCCTTTCATATTTTATGTCCAACTCATTTTATTTTTGACCGTTCGATTACTAGATGAAGATTGCTGATTAGGTTTGCAAATCAAAAGTGTCTAGAAAAATATGCCAAATCCAAATAGGGACGCGTCGAACTCAAATGAATTTGTTTCTAAAACTAACTGTGCAAGCTATTTCAGAATTTTGTGGCTCACTAAGCACCGATACTGACAAATAAACATACTACGGTGATCAACGCGATGAGATGAATGTAACGGTACACAATTTGCAGTGCCATGGCACTTTAATAAAAAACGCGTTATGAACCCCTTTTATCATAAAATTCGCACAGGAAAATAAATAAACGAACGTCAAAACTTATGCTTTTCACGAAACGAAAAATAGCTTTGACCTTCTAGTATTTTTGGTTCAAATTCACTCAAGTTCCTACAATGTTTTATTCGTAGTGATTTAATTAAATCTTTAATTAAATTAACGCGAGCGGAACATATTTGCGTATTTTTCTACGAAATTTATTCCTACTCTATGTATCATTAGATGCATCTCAAATATTAAATTTTGGAATTTTATTCAAATTTTTAATTAATATTATTATTTTAGAAATATCGGTTGCCGCGATTGCGAGTAATCGTCAAAATCGAATCAAACCAAGTGGCTAGACTTTGATGTTTTTAATATAAAATTGTTTAGATTACTTTTATATAAAAACAATAAATTTTAAAGATCAACATTTCATTACAAATCAATTTCTTGTTTTAATTTCTAACCAAATACATTCAAAGCTACGTTTATCTTTTAATTCATAAATTAAAACCATTTTAAATACAATAATTAAATTAAATTCAGTAACTTAAATGATCGAAATATATGTGATGTTACATTGCTAGTGCATAAATAAAGTAAAATAAAACAACGCAATGCTTTTATTTATTTATTTTAAAATGAAGCCGTTATAAGACTTAGGTCCCATCACACAATGCAACACAAGTCGGAGGATAGATTTTACCTTATATTGGCTAAACTCACTTGATACGTGGAAAATAAAATTCATTTTATATTATTATCAATGTCTAGATGTTTAAAAACAATATCAACAAAAATGTATCAATCTTAGACAGCATAGTACCCCATCCTGCTACGTTACCGTATGTATACAACTAAAACCGTACAGTCGTGTATTAGAATTTGGGTTTCATCTATAAGTCGAGGCAAGAGATCTTTCTCACCAGTTTCGGACCATCTTTAGCGGGATGCCCAAGGCTACACGCAAGTTCCCTTGGATCGGCAGGACCAGTCAATCACTACGTTGCTGATTATTTATGCTTGTATCATGCGTTTCCCGGTCCTATTAGACCTACAAGCGGGTCAGTACATTGACTATATTGGTCTTGTGCGGCAATATCTGAGGCGCCTCACTTTCCATCATCCACATAAATAAATATGTTTGGACTCAATACCATGATACTACTTCTTGCTAGAAAGAAACGCATATTCTCCCTATGGTCCTTCATCCTTTTTTGAATCATACCGAGGTGTGAAACTTGCGAATTAACGCTATACACAAAGCTACACTATATTTAAGCTACGCTTTGATCATCACCCACAAAGCTTTTTCATTTCAACAAAAGCTTTGATCACTGCATCTTAGCAAGCCACGTAGTCATCCAGTACCATACAACTTGATAACTACCAATATATAACCTTTAAGCTCATACGTCTCAGAGAAGGGTGTTAAGCTGGGGAATAAATTCTCTGCCACCAAACATATATATATTTAGCAAATGTCAATTAATATAGTTTAGGCTACCACGCCAGACATACAATCCATTTACAATTCCGTTCTAGGTCTGAACGAAACCGGAGGCACCTTATTCCTCATCTCATATGTCCAATACAGGTGAGAGGTCCTCGCATATCCTAACAAACAACAATTACGTCCGTAAAACTACCACTACAACCTCTCCAAGGTAGCTACCCAAATCTAGGGCATCAGTAATAATCCATTCGATGTGAAGATTGTCGGCGTTCTTACCGTCTTCAATATCTTTGACTTTTAATCGTTGTTTAACTATTTGAAATGGATTAAACCTGGTCTTTTCAAATAATTCTCGCATAAACAAATCAAATCAAATTCATATTCGAATTATTGATATATCAGTTAAATCTTTTTTTTAATTGGTTTAAAATTATTACAAATCGTTTACAATATTTTGAAAAGATTTTTCCCCATATTCAATCGAACGACATTTCAGGTCATTCAACTGCATTGGCGCTATTTTCATTCAAACCTGAATTAAACATTTCTAAAAACCTAGCCATTGGATCTTAACTTATTTATTATCGTTGGAAATATCTTTTCGAAGAGAATCCAATGGTTCTAATTTGGGAATATCTGACGCTCAGATCTCCTGGTATACTTTAAATTTACAAGTCAAAAACGCGAAAATACTGTTGTGCGATACGTTTATTTTAATTTGTATTCGACGTATATAAATATTATATGATGAATGACTTCTAAACTATTTTATTTATTAAATATTTTGTTAATGCCTTATATTTTCGAAAAAAATCGCCATAACCTCATTTGTACGGAGTGCTCGGAAAAATCACAAATTGCCTCAAAAGACCCATATATATATATATATATATATATATATATATATATATATATATATTCAACCATTGCAAATTGGGAGATGTGTAAAAATATTTCATCCCAACACTCGTGAGTGGGATTTAAATCATGTGAACAAAAATTGTGACTTATATAAACCCAAGGGAGATGTGTGAAAAATCATACCTTGACTCTGTGATGGGGATTACCTCGCGATCCATGTGCCTTATCTACACACAAGAGAGACGCGTATATTTCTGTCATCTCAAGACATGCGTGGGGCTTGTTATTAAATCCTACGATTTTCGTTATGGTTTTATTTATCCTATATCATACAAGCATCCACAATTTCATGCTATATGAATTTATCGTCCAATCCACATATGATAATCATTAGGCAATTACCTATCCTTTGGTCCTTTTGTTCTTGCTGTATAACATCAAACAAATACATGCTATACGATTCATATCATATAAGCATCAAGTAGCTACATTCTTATATGGGTATGTTATGCTGTGCTATGCAGTGTGGTTCATATTTGTTTACTATCCAATGGTGTATGCTCAATTACATCCAAGAAGCCATCACAACGCATTCAACTCACAACAATCAATAATAATAAATAAATTGCGCAATCAATGCCATTTAAGGCGCAGTTAGTTCTAAATAAACTTGATGAATAATTTAAGTGACAAAATAAAATGGGATATCACCTATAACTGATAATAATGATATTTTTATCTAATTAATCAATGTTTAACATAGGAATAAACTTATGTGATTAATGATAAACATGATTAGATATATTCAATCAATAACTAACAGTCGATTAAAATAAGCTATCGTACGATGCAAATATTTTAGTTACATGCAAACGCCAAAAACTACGCATGTCGTGATTAAAATTGATATCTTTATATTATTAGTCGTCAACTATCATCATAATAAATTATTATTATTAATCCATGTTTATCATATGACTTCGTAGTTAATTTTATTTTTAACTGTCAATCACTTATAGCAAATAGTTTTTATTTAATCCTTTTCAAGCTACGGTTTCTTGTCGTCGATACCATTTTACAAATATATGTCACGTATCCAAACTACTTTGCATATCTCAACTAAATGATATTACTAACTTGCTAAACATTATTTAGCATCATAATAAATTTTATTTACTAACCAATACTCATCATTTAATTTTATGATTAACTTGTAAATGGTTTAATTTCAAGTCTTGCCCGTTGATAATTGAGTTAAAATTTCTCATCGTGATTTCCACTCCACCAATCTTTTGTGCTGAGGAATGCAGACACTTTCCGGGTTTCCATGCGGATTTTAGGTGGCCCACGGAGATCGAACGACGCTTCAACACTGCTTAACTCACAGGCACTTGTAGATCAGGAGTTTGGAGCTTAACGGGGAAAGAATTGGGAACGAATGGGGCAATGGATCTCGTGGGTACTGCGGTCCAGACTCGGCGCAGTGAGGAGGAAGAGTTTGGGGGCTCGTAGGAGGTGCTAGAAGAGAAGCTAGAAGTGGTAGGAAGTGGGAGAAAGGAGTTTTTGGCTAGATGGGAGCAAGGGGGGCTGTTCGGGTTTGGCGACGGCGCTAGGGGATTCGACGACGCTAGGTGGCAGCGAGGATGGTGGCGCGACGGGTAGGACAGGAGAGGAGGCCATGGATGTCGAGGAGGACGAAGAAAGGTAGGAGGAAAGGAGAAAGGAAGAAAAGAAAGAATAGAGGGGGGCATTTGTAAATTTCCCTCCTTCAATCGGATCGCTGACATTGTGTGATCCCATGAGTTCCAACAAAACCACCTTGGCCCGTTGGATGACCTTTGTTTTAATTTAAGTTTTATAACTTCATGTATATAAAAATGTGCTAGTTAGCCTCTACATTTTTTTATTGCACGATCACAAATTGATTTCGTTTGGATTATGACAATAAGCGTAATTTTGAATCGAACCGAACAAGTTTTGTCAAATTTCCAGTTCGTTTGCCCTTCCATTTTATTTTTCAATTGAGTTCCAGCTTGTTTTAGAAATGGGATTTTAGAGTACGTTTTCTTCTCGCACGCCCACACGCTAGCTCCAAAAATTATGAAACTTAGGACTCTACCATCATTCGACGCTACGGATTCAATAAAAAAAGTTTTGCTGAAATCAGAGGTCATCTCAATAACATTCATTTGTAAATTGATCGTTCATATTTCTCGAATGGTTTTATCGCGCCAGGCCACATACTAACTCCATTCGGCGCAAAATTTGAAGTCTTACAATAATTTGTTATTCTGAATCCAACGAAATTGGTTTCGTCGAAAATGGAGTTATTAGCAAAATATCCATTTTTAAGGGCTATGTAATATTATAAAAATCGATTTCAGAACTTCAAACGTATTTTCTCATGAAATTATATTAAAAATAAATTTTAAAGTGGTTGTGAAATACTGGATGGTTATAATATATATGGTACGCTATTATATGATATGTTATGCAGTGTGGTCCATATTTGTTTACTATCCAATGGTGTACGTTCAATTACATCCAAGAAACCATCACAACACATTGAATTCACATACAATCTATAATAATAAATAAATTGCGCAATCAATGCCATTTAAGGCGTAGTTAATTATAAATAAACTTGGTGAATAATTTAAGTGATGAACTAAAAAGGGATATCATCTATAACTGATAAAAATGATATTTGTTAACGATATTTTCGTCAAAACTGGAGATGGGTCGACTAGCACAGACCTAAAGGAGGAAATGGGTGATTTGGCTATTTTTAGATGAAATTGGATTACTTCCCCGAATATTGAAATCTGGAAGGATGGGATTGCTCAGGGATTACCAAGATGGACCTAATTTCAGGGGATGAGATTCATCCTCCTATTTGGGGACATATTGAGATGGGTATCTATGCTTATCTGAAGAATGAATAATAGACTGCAACTGTTATAATTAGAGAAATAATAATACATACTTACAGAGTTGTTTTCATATAAGAAGATCCTTTTTTATTCGATTTTCACTGGGAGTACATGAATGTCATATGGAGGATCCCTCCATTAATCTCATTGCTAAGCTATTTTTAAGACTACAAGTGTTAAGGAAGAAAGATCGATCCGCTAAATTTGACCTCTGGAGCCTGATTTATAGTGACTTTGGGCTCCTTCCATTAATGGGCTATTGGTCCCGTAGGGGTCTTTGCCGGTCCCTTTATTCTTGGTTTCGGTTGCTTGACTTTTAGTCGCCTTTGGTGTATTGGTTATGGTCTTTAGATGATATTTGAATTCTTGAAGGCAGCTCTGGAATGTAGGCTTGCGAACGTAAGCTTTCGAATGTAGGCTTTTGGCTTTATCATGAATACTTAGAGGGGCTTGACCTCAAGGTGTTGATAACTGTCGGTTCAAAACCGCTACGGGTTTCGGTACTAGGTAGCTTAGTACGAGTAGCCTATATCCTTGCTCGGGTCTCGGTTAGCCCTCCAGTGGGGCCTTTGTTGTATTTGTGTGGCAGATGCTCCGGAAGCTGGTTCGGGGTGATCCTCACGTTCTCTTGGTTTAGTACCATCAGTTCTCTCGCCTTCAGGTGTTTCGGTATTTAAGTGGATTATTTTCGAAGATTCTTTTGAGCTTCATCCAGCGAGTTTATTGCTTTTGACTTTCTTGGTTTTGGATTGGGGTGGCTCCCTACCATAGAGTCTTTCGTTGAGCTGATACTGTCGAAAGGATCTTGTCGAATTGACCCTGGCGGATAGATCCTGTCGGTTACACCCCATAGCTCTTTAAAATCTTTTTTAGGGGGAGGGAAGGGGTTTTGGTTGATGCGGCTTCTCAGATTATTTCTTCCTGCTCTTACCCTTCTCAGTCCCACTTACTATTGAGCCTCTTGCGAGCTTTCGGTCATCTGAAACTCCTTCATCGCCAGCTCACTTCGCTATTGATTTTTGGTAGTAACACTTGCCCCCCCCTTCATGAAGGAGTGTTTTCGACTTAAGTCAAACTCTTTGTCTTTTTCAAAGTGTCATATTAGAGCCCTTTGATCTTCCTTGGTAGGGGAACGTTGATTGGTCCTCGTTTGTGCAGTGGGGATTCGGGTAAATATCTTTGCACAATTACCACTGCTTCTTCTTCACTTTCCACCTGCAACATTAATTTCTTGAGCCAGATTATTTCTTCACTGAGGATTTGAAACTTATCATAGGAAACTCACTGCTCAAACCTTTGGTAAATATTCCTATTTTAATTTTTAATCGGGGGTTGAATTGTTTTGCTCAAATTCATTTAGGGTTTTGCATATCGGGTACAAATTGTTCGTATCTTGATAACCTGAGAGGTAATTCATAGCAATCTGTCCATATACTTTTCCCACAAAATATTAATTGTAGGGTTTGGGACACGCAATTGCATTAGAGCATTTCTTTAATTAATGACAGGAATGGTGTGTAGGATTTATCATAACATTCATTATTCCGACTACTCATTACTAACAAGTTTAAACATTACCACTTCTGAATGTTCTAATGAGTGGGATATAAACTTTATATGTTCACGAAATTATATCACCTGGCAGCGTTATGTCTGATAAGAGGAGTTCTGGTTTATCATCCGTTGATGCTTGTGATCTTTCTCGAAGGGGAAAGTCTTTTCTCTTCAAGAAATCGTTGATTGATTCTCAAGATGACGTAAATTCCATTCTTGCCAGCTTTGGAATGGACAATGTGGAGGCTATTCCTACTACTTACCGTGATGACATCGTGCATCCTCCTGAAGGATATTTTGCCTATTCGGCCATACATATCTGCCATGGGGGCTTCTTTCCTTTTCCTCCCTTTGTGTTTCGACTTTTGTAGAATTTGGGAGTTGCACCCATTCAATTTCTACAAAGCACTTACACATTACTTTTATGCTTGGAAGTACTTGTTCTGGAATAGGGTTAGGCTTCTCTTACTTCGAACCTTACTCGTCACCTGATGTGCTTTTTAAGGGGTGTTGACTTTCCCCTATTCCATGCTACCCCTTTGCGGAAGATTGTCAGCGATGGTGCGGGAAAGGTTATGCCTTGGGAAGATCGATACTTCTTTGTTAAATGTCCTGCTGGTATTTCTGTCCATTTTTCTGATCGTGGTAAGCCCTCTTAACCCTTCATATGTGGTTATTTTCCTACTTGTAATGTATCCTTAATTCCCTTCTTCCAGATTTTGCTTCTGAGGGGGTGTCTTTAACCGAGAGTGAATCTTGCGTATCTAAGCTTAATTTGAAATTACTCGAAAAGCCACCAAGTCGGTCCACTCTACTAACCAAAGACAAGCTGCGTCTTTATAACCTTCTTCCTCATGGGCAGAAGATATTGGGATGCCCACCTATTTTTCTTCCGGGTATTAAACGTTTATTGGCATGTTTAGAGGTGTTTGCTCCTTCGGCACCTTTATTCCCAGGTATGTTTTGTTGATTCTACAGTTTCTTTGTGGAGATTCTTTTGATACTAACGTTTCATGCTCTCGACTTTTCCCCGACCTTTCGCTTGAATAGGAGTTTCGATTTCGGAAGCCCCCATTCTTACCGATGTGTTGAACCGGACTACCATGGCTGCTCTTAAGAGGCTAGTCGAATTTCCTGCTGGTCCGTCAGTTAAGAGATTGAAGCTCAATACTTCTACCTCCGCGATTTCTGGGAGTGTCTTCGATAGGGAAGTAAGAAGTGGTGTCTTCTCATCACTTCTTCCAAGCACATCCAGAGCATGTGTATATGCCATACCGTATACTTCTACTTCTCAGACTGTCGGTTCTTCGAGGCACCTTGATCTTCCATAAGATTTTACTGATCTTGTGAAACTTATTCTTTCTGGACCTGAATTTTCCGATATTTCATTGCTTCCACTTCTTCCGACACGATGGATTTTTATCGGCATTTGATTGCTCGACAGCTTAAGGTATGACATTTTATTTTTACTCTGGGCCTTCCACTTATTGCATTATATGCTGAATGCTTCTAATTTCCTAGGTTATTAAGAAATGGTATTTGTCTAAGCTCATCCCTTCTTCCTCTGTTACTGAAATTACTCGACTCCGGGAGGCTAATGCAGTTTTGAGCGATGAGTGTGAGAGGTTGAAGGCTTCCTTGGAACATGCAGAGTGAACCTTGGAGAAGGAGAGGAAGGCTAGGAATGTAACTCCTGACAATATGTCGGCCTTAGAGAACCAGATGGTGGATGACGTGGTTATCCATGTTGATGAGCTTCAGAAGAAGGATGAAAAGCTTTCTCATGCCGCCGAGATAATTTACGCAGCCAAGGACAGGATTTCTGATTTCTTGCAAGTCCACCTTCCACAGATTAAAGCTATGAAGATGCTCTATTTCATGTCCTTTCTGACAAACTGCAGAATCTTTCTGAACTCTGAACTACCCACATTCCTTCCTTCATCCAGGATCGGGTTATGGAGAGGAATAAGTCGGGTGAGAAAGGGATTGAGGTGTCGCGAAGGAGTGATCCTGCAATTGAGGACCATTTATACATCGACCGTCTTTCAGTGATTTAGGCGAGGAGGGGGAGGCTCCCGCCCCCATTGGTAATAATAAGAAGAATAGGGGTATCAGTCCCAGGGATGGAGACTGCCTAGGCGAGCATATTATCCGCAACTCTGAATCGCCATTGCCCAGAGAAGGTGGCTCCTCTGGTTTTCCGAGAGGCGAAGAAAGCTGTTGATCATGAAGTTCCATCCCCTCGAGTATAATTCTTACTCTGGACGTGTTTTTCTCTTTTCCTGGATGCTTGACTTTGAATAGTTCCCTATCGTTATAATAGATAAGAGAAAAATTGTTTTCCTGCCTTAAGCAGAGTTAGGTAACGAACAGTTCAAACTGTCTTTATGTTGGGCAGGTGGTACACTTGTATACTTAATTCCGCAACCTATGCATACCTTATATAGGGTTTCCCTTCGTTATCCGCAAGGGCTAATATGGTTGTTTGCATTATGACAAAGTTTAGTTTGCTATGAGGAGGCATTACGCATGATTTGTATACTGAGAAAAGAGTTTCGCATGATGCTTATTCGTGCTTTCAGGGAAATGCGTCTCCTCGAGGGACTTGAGTGTGTTTACACTGCATTTCCTCAGCTCTCCTTTAACTTTTGGATTGGGGATTTTTAAGCTATGTTAAAGAGTTTTAGGATTAAACATGCTGAGGCACTATGTAAACAATAAACGTATGAAGAAGTGATATTTTTATAATTCTCCTTTCTTCCTATATGTCATAGTTGGTAGGCTCCGGGTTTAACCCATGCAGAGGTGTATAAGGAAAAAAGGGGGATAATCTTCAAAAATTTGAAAATAAAATAAAATTGTAATCACTTTCCTGTATGTCTATGGGCAGATTGATCAACGCGAGATTCCTTCCTCCTAGGGAGGAACGTCGCTGACGAGAGAGGTCCCCCCATGTCTCATGAAAGGAAGATCTTATAACAGAATTTATCCATTAAATACTTGACTGAGAGGATGAATATTTTGAAAAGACAGCTAGAAGAGAGGGATAGGACTATTCTAGGATTGAGAACATATATGAAGGCTAAACCTTCTATCGAGTTCGAGGATGAGCTAAGGAGTCTTCGTCAAAGTGTCATCGACTTGAAAATTGATTTAAACAATGATACTACAAAGTGCGAGACATGGAAACATTGTTTTGAGAATATTCCTACAATGACGGGATCTTTACCCCCTAGCGTCGCGACAACTCATAAAGCTTCCACTTTCAGAAGTGTTATTACTTGAATAACCTCCTCCGGGGTTAAAGGAAACAATTATTTTTGAGTGGTGTAAAAGAGTGGTAGCAGAGATGAATGGAATCTATAATACTAGGTTAATTAAGGATTCTCATGACCGTGTCGTCTGACATGTCGACCAAGTCAGACCTTTGCAAGAAGAAAATCATGATTTGCGTATAAACGTTTTTGAATTGGAAATGGAAAATAAGTCTCTCAGCGCAATGTGTAGGGCTCGGACATTCAATGACATTTTGTAATGGTGACACATAATTTTGCTCATAATCAGGGTACTGAGAATGTAATATTTTGGTGAATAAATTTGTGTACAAATAACGTTTAGTATGTAAATAATTGTTGGTACGAAACATGAGTGAGTATTGCTTGCATAATGAATGATCTAAGAGGTTTTCTTTGAGTAAGAGAGAATACAACCTTTTTTTATCTGGCCTTGTTTCTGACAATAAGCTTTCGTCAACTTCCAAATTTTGTGGATCCTCTTTCGTGGGCACACCTATGGCTGCTTCGATTTGAGATAATTACCTTGGAGGTCTTTGGGCCATCCATCTTGACAGTCGGAACCTTCTTCCAATACTTACAAAGGGTTTCTTCAACCAGATTCGGATGTCAATAGGTAGAATGCTTGCATCCCCTCCGTCATTTGTGCAGAACCAAATCGATCCGGATTCGGGTAGCGATAATACTAGACTAGAACCTCCTCCAGCATCTGTGAAATGCCGAATCAACCCAGATTCGAGTGTTAATAATAGTTGACCGGACGCTCCTCCGGTATTTGTACAGAACTGAATCGACCTAGATTCGGGTATCGATAATAGTAGAACGAAACCTCCTCCAACATCTCTGAAATGCCGAATCAACCCAGATTCGGGTGTTAATAATAGTTGACCGGACCCTCCTCCGGTATTTGTACAGAGTTGAATCGACCTGGATTCTAGTATCGATAATAGTAGATCGAAACCTCCTCCGGCATCTATAAAATGTCGAATCAACCTAGATTCGGTTGTTAAAGATAGTGGTTCGGAACCTCCTCCAGTATTTATGAAACGCTGAATCCACCAAGATTCAGGTATTTAAAGATTGAAGACCAGGAACCCTTCCGGTAGTAATGAAGTAAGTATCCCCTTCGGATTTGATTTGGACTCCCTTTGGGCTTTTGATGTCAAATTAGAGGATGTACGTGCTTTGTTGGCCACTCTCTGGGCCTGTGCGTTCGAAGCGCTTGGCTAGCTTATCCACAAGCAGGTCCCAAGGACTTACCCGACCTCCCTCCAGGAGGCACCTTATCCTGACCATCGTATGCGATGATAAGGATTTAAAAACTTAGACGGGACCCTCGTATGCACAGAATTGAGGTTTACTCTTTTGGTGCTCTATATGGGCCATCGTAGGCACTGATAGAGGCTTACACGCCACCCCCCTCAAAGGGGTGCCCTATCCTGACCATCGTAGTCGATGATAGGGGTTTGCATTCCCTTTTACCGGTAACACGGAACATAAGAAAAGGTAGGGCGTGCTCTTTTGCGAGCATAGGTAGGACATATTTAGTTCTAGCAGAGGCAAGGCGTGCTCCTCTACGGCAGAGGCAGGGCATGCTAATTTTAAATGCACCGCCACAACCATTTCTGGTGTGAAATGGCAGCTTATGCTTTCAATGCTTTAACCCTGCCCCCTCTGTTTTGGGCATGGAGAAAGACTAACACACCAAACCCCTCCGGGGGATGCCTTGCCTGGACTAATTTAGTGCTGGCAAGGGTTGATCATCTCCTTTGCAACAGGAGGAGTAATCATTTTCTTACTATTTCAAGAGGGTCTCAACGATGTGAACTCCTATGTTTTCTTTACATAACCTTGTAATTTTCCTTGGTTTAAGAATTTGATGTTCATCTCCTCCAGAACTATGCAGTGGTTCATTTCGTGTCCATTTACCATATGGTAGTAGCAATACGATCCTTCTCTCTTAGCTTCGTTCTTGGGTTTCTTCTTCGGCGAAGGCCAAAAGTTTAAATCATGTCTAGCTAGGAAATAGATACCCTCAATCGATATAGTGAGCTTATAACCCTTTGGTAACCTTGATTCGAAATTCTTCTTCCACTACTTCATTTTGGCCTTTTTGCTACTAATTTTGTCATTCCTTCCTTATCTTTACACTTCCTTTTTACTGCCTTTCGACATGGAGGCACATCTCTTCTAGACTTTTTATCGGCCAGAGGGATGGGAGTCTTTTCAATGTTATGTTCGAATATGGTTTCTCTAGCCTTTGTGAGAATGACTTCTTTGACGAGGAGAAAGGAGTTGTATCTCTCCATCGAGGGTAGGTAAAGGGAAAAAAATCGGAGTTGGTCCTATGTGGAAGGGGTTAATGCTCCATCGATTAGGGTCATAAGGTTCTATGTCCTTCTCTTTCTATTGGATATGGAGGGTTTCTAATTTGAGCCTTTTGATCGCCCATGGCTTGTCGTTGCTTGCTCTGATCATAGGAAATCTGTCGGCAACTGGTAGAGGTTTTTTATCCATAATGTTCGCCTCCTCAAGGTTCAGTCCAATCCAGGATGGAACAACACAGGTGATATTTTGCTGTTAACCACAAGGTCGGAGGTTCAGGCCCTCCTTCTAGCAAAAAAATGTTAACGATATTTTTCGTCAACACCGGAGATGGGTCGACTAGGACGGACCTAAGGGAGGAAATGGTTGATTTGGCTATTTTTGGATGAAATTGGACTACTTCCTCGAATAATGAAATTTGGAAGGATGGGATCGCTCAAGGATTGCCGAGATGGACCTAATTTCAGGGGATAAGATTCATCCTAGTAATGTCCCGTATTTTACGGTATAATAATTAATTTATGTAATTATTTAAATGGTGATTTAGAGATTTAAATGGTTGTTTAATTAAATAACGTTAAATCTTTAATTAATATAAATAATAGAATAATATATTTAATTTTCGAAATTGTCGGAAATATGAGAATTCGCTATGTTGTGTGAATCAGTTGATTTAACTATTTAATTCAATTTGGAATTGAATTATACTGACGATTCTATTTAATAAACAACGTTAGAACATATAAATTATATTATAATTACAATCAAGCCCGAAATGGCGCGACCGTTCGTAATTTGGAGATTCAAACTTTAAACGAATATACAGTCCGTTTTTAAGTCGGATTTCTGTGAAACAAGAAACGTTCGAAGCCGGTGAAATGTATTTTTCTAATGGAAGAGAAAAATCGAGATTTCGTCGTATAGATTTTGAGTTGTGTCCAAATCAAATTTTTGAAAAGTCGCTATGGAATTCCTTTATAATTTATAATGATTTATTTATATTATAAAAGGGTTTTTAATATAAATTGGGTATTGATTTAACACTGGATTTGAAATCTCGAGTTATAAATCCAGATATGTATATTGTGGAGAAGTATTATATTCTATGTGAATATATACGATAATATTAATTTATTAGTATTAAATTTAATTATTTTTAAATATATTAATATTTAAATGGATTTATTTAGAGTGATAATAATGGCCTGTTTTGTAGACGAACTCCGTTTTCAATGAAGTTAATTTTGTTGGATCCAGAATATTAAATTATTATTAGATTTCAATTTTCATGATTTTTGGAGCTAGTATGTGGCCGTACGAGATTTTAAAGTGATAAACAGTCAATAATTTGACTTTAAAAATACGCTGTGTGAGCAAACGAACTCGGAATTCGACGAAACGAGTCATTGGGTCCGTAATGTCGAATTGTAGTTGTATGTCCATTTTTATGTTAATTGGATATTGTGTGTAATCACATTGATTTTTAAATGATAAATTTAGGCAGTGATACAATAAAAGTTAATAAAATAAAATGGGAAGCTTACAGTCAACATATTCTATAAATACCACTACAAAACCTAATTTTCTCTTCTTCAGTAGTCAAACATTTGATGCCACCACCAAAATGAGAAACCGTGAAATTCCACTTCAAAATAAAATCTGAAATAATTTGTATAAATCCTATAAAACACAAGATTTATATATATATGGATTCAACAAGGAAGGAGCTTCGATTCTATGAAAATAATTTACAGTTCGATGCAGGATTTCCTGAACAAGGAAATGGACAACGACCCTAGGGTTTGATCCAGCTCAAAATCGAAGATGTTTGATATGTACTCGCGTGTCTAGTTGAGTTTATAACATTTAGAAGTGTCATTGGTGAAATAAGTGTACCGAGTGGAGCGAAAGTAGTATAGTGTGGAAGAGACTTTGAAATGGGAAATTATGGTGATTTTTAATTTAATTTGAGTGAAGAGTAGAATGATATGGAGGGAGAGTGGTCGAGGTGATTTAGCTGCGGGGAAGATGAAGTGGAGTAGCTGGATTAATTTCTGGAAGGACGAGTTTGAGTGGGAAAGAAAATTAACGTTAAATAATGTGATTAATGGATTTTGATGCGTGCATGATAATTGCATGGTTGCAGATGAGGGTCTTGGTTTGCTATGTCAAGTATAGATGGGGCGTTGGAATGAAGTATACGGCCATGGTAGTTTGAGCCTCAGGAAATTCAAATACTATGTGGATGAGGGAGAATAATATGGGCCGGAAACAAGCGTGACGAAAGTGGATTCTTTTGCTCTGTATCGTGATGTTTCTGGCACTAGGTGGTTTCCGATGTTGTCAGCGAGGTCCGACCATGGTTAAAAGAGCATCGGGTGTTCATATTCGAGCATTGTTGTATCGCGATGCCTGGGGACAAGGAGTAACCTGGTTTTAATTCACCATTCAGGAAAAATAATTATTTTAAACCAGGGATTCGAAAAGGTAATTAAGGAATAATATTAAATTGACGACCCTGCCATTGTTTTAAAATTAAATTGGTTCTAACTTGTAAATTTAATATCTCGGTCATATTGTATCAGAATTTCGAACGGTCAGTAATGCTGGGATCGTACAGACGAGGGCTATATAATGGAATTGATTGGAAGTGAAACAGAGCTCGTTACAAATTATAGCGAAATAAATTGCCTGATCTGAATCAACGATGGTTATCATTATTTAACGATAAACCAACCAATGTGAGTAAAACTCATTAATTCTGCCAGTTTATATTTTTATAAATATAATCTAGTATTGATAAATGATGATTGATTGTTGTGTGATGATTGTTTGGTTGAATTGTTGATTTAGTGGTTGAAATTATAGATAACGATATATATTTATACACACACACATATATATATCATTAATCAAATATTGATTTTGTTTATCAGAATATTTCATATTGAATGTTATTTATATTGTTTAACATCTTTGGATGCAAGGAAATAGTTTGGAGGGATCCAACTGGATTCCTCAAATATTATTACTGTTTATTTTCAAATATTATGATATATGATGTGATATATTTTCTATGATTGATTTTGTATGTGTGGATGACACTGGCACTGTTATTTGGTATTTTAAAAACCATAAGAAATACTGGAGTGTAAAAAGGGAATTTTCAAAGTGTATATTGAAAATAAAATATTTATAAAATGAATAGGATTTTATAAAAGGAAATATTTATAAAATCAAAGAATTTTATAAAAGGAATTTTATAAAATGAATAGAATTTTATAAAAGGAAATATTTGGGAAATGAATAGAATTTTATAAAAGGAAATATTTGGGAAATAAATAGAATTTTATAAAAGGAAATATGTGGAAAACAAATATTAAACGGAAATCGTTTTTAATATATAAATGGAAGAAATTAATTTAAAGTAGATTTTAAATAAAATCTATTTTAACATATAAATTGAGAAGATTAATTTATAAATAATTTTTTATAATTGAAATAAAATATTTATCATGTGATAAATGGAATATATAAGTCTGAACTTATATAGAGAAGTAGAAATCGGTTTTGACACCGATATTTTAAATAGAATGTGAACTCAGCATTTATAAAGGGAACTATAAATGAAATTTAAGTGTTAGAAATAAAAAAAAGATTTCGTATAAATAATTCTATAAATAGAGATTGAATAGAAATTGGAAATGGGATATTGTTTTTAAATGCGAAATCAAATTAAATTGATTATATAAAAGAGATATTATTCACATTCAATGTGAATAATGGATTAAAATAAATATTTTATAAATTAAAACATTTATAAGAAATTTTGGGTTATGAAATAGTAATTCAAATGGGAATTTGAATGAGATAGAAATACGGTTAAAATAAAATTAGTTATTCAAATAGAATTAAATCGAATATTAGTTATTCGATTAAAGTTATCGAATATAAGTTATTCGAAGAGAATACATCGAATAGAGTTATTCGAAAGAGATTTATCGAATATAAGTTATTCGAAGAGAATTAATCGAATAGGGTTATCCGAAAGAGAGTTATCGAATATAAGTTATTCGTAGAGAATTAACCGAATATAGTTATTCGAAAGAGAGTTATCGAATATAAGTTATTCGAAGAGAATTAATCGAATAGAGTTATTCAAAAGAGAGTTATCGAATATAAGTTGTTCTAAGAGAGTTAATCGAATAGATTTGTCCAAAAGAAAGTTAATCGAATAGAGGTTACTCGAAAAAGAGTTATACGTGGAATTCGATTATATCGAATTCGAGAAAGCACTATTTACTTTCCGACTTTTAAATCAAGATTTATTTATTTATTTATAAATTAGTTGTTTATTTATTCAAATTACGAAATAAAAGTTATATTGAAGTTATTATATCTCGGAAGCATGGAATTATAACACTATTGTTATAATCAAATGATTTCTGTAAAAGAAGCCGATTCATAAATAGAATCCGAGAGTTTTGTAAGGAAGTTTGTTAAAGATTTAAAAGGTGGACTTGTCTATTTCGAGGTTAGAAATGTTGTTCAGTTAAGGTCTGAGAGTAGTTATACCCCAACTTGATTGACTTCATTTTCAACTAAGGAATGGTTAAGGTTCGACAGTGAAGATTGGCTAAGTGAATTTAGTTAATGAGTGTAATGGTTCGAGTTGGCATAGCGATGTTTTATTTAAACAGCTATTTAAATCCAATGAAGGAATTTTGAAAATGCTTCCCAAAAAAAAAATCAGAAATGTTTTCTAATATAAAAAAATAGAAATGAGAGTAAATATGGAAAAAAAAATCCAATGAATAATAAAGTATATTTTCATAATTTAGAAAATAAGAATTTACAAATATATGGAAACAGGAATAGGGAAATGGATAATTGAATGAAAAATTAAATTAAAGGGGATTAGTGGTGATTGATGATTTGCTCGGTAAGGTTTCCATTTGGAAATACGACCGTTGTTTGTACACATTTCCTTTGATAGTTAAAAAACCGACTATCAAAGTTTTTGACCATTTCCGTTACCAGTACGGAGAGACCGGGATCAGACTTATTATCTGAAAACCACTCTGTATGGGCATTAGCGTTGCGAATCGAATATGATGAAGATAATTGAAGACGAAGTTTGTGCAAGGACTGTTTTGGAAAATCCTAAGTAGAAATTGTCTAAGATGGGTTTACAGAATAGTGTCTTCGATTTGTCCAGTCCCAGGACAACCTGTATGGAAGAATGTCTAACAAAGTATATTTAATAGATCGCTTAAGTTGAACTCTTCAAACGCATTTATGTTTGGTGGTGGAGGAATTATTTTCTCTTAGTTGTATACCCATGGCATTTTTGGAGAAATCAATTTGTGATTTGGCAGGTACGACAATGTGGCATTCAAAGTGAAAAAATGTGCGATCTGTACGTTATGGCTTCTAGCCTCAACAAATGGGAAATGACATAAAACGGGCAGGCAGTGTAACAACCAGGAAAATGCGAGCCAATTTAAAATTTTTATTTTGGCAATTTTAATGAATTTTGATTATTTAAAATGAATTATTTTAAATAATATCGACAAGAAATTTATTTTGAATATAATTTCGAACGTATATATTTATATAGATCGTCGTTAGAATATAAATATTTATTTTAAATTTTAAAAAGGAATTGAAAATGGCGCGGTAGTTCGATAATTCGATTTCAAAGTTCAAATGAATGTACCGGGTGCAAAATAAACCAGATTTTAGCGAAACCAAAAATATTTGAATCTAATTGATAGTATCTTTCCAACGAATCCGAAAATTTAAAATTTCATAGCGGGAATCAAAAGATATGTCCAGTTGAAAATTCAGAATAGTCGCTATGGAATTTTTGGCCCTTAAAAATGGAAATTTTGCAAACGACCTCGGATTTCGACAAATCCACTTTTGTTGGATCCGGGATGTCTAGATATTGCTAGATTCCAAAATTCGTAATTTTTCGAATCAATATGTGAGCGTAGCAAAGGAAAATGCGTTTGACCAATTTCAGTTGATTTAATCGACTGGAAAATGGCCATTTTTCAAACGGTCTCAGAATTTGATGAAATCAGTTTTGTTAGGGCCGTATCGCCAATACGAAGCTAAAAAATATTTTTCGGGAATTTTTAGAGTTCGTATGTGGCCCCGGTAAATTGAAATATGCGTTCAAATTCAATATATAGAGTTATATTTTGATTTTGACAAAAACTGATCGAAACGATCGAATCAGCCTACGATACATATCCCATTGTGTTCGAAATGGGGGAAATTAGCTAGGGACGACAGTCGGTGGGTTCGATTTCGAGTTCGAAATAAAAAGTTGCTTTTTGGAATTAAATAATTATATAAAGTCAAACCCCCCGTTTCTCTTCCTCTCCCTCTCTCCCTCCCTCTCGTTAAACGCACGCAAGAAAAGGAAAAAAAACCGCAGCGCCTCCCCCCACTCCCACTGCCACCAACGACCTCCTCCTCTCCCCCTCTTCTTCTTCCTCCTCTCCTCCCTCTCCTTCTCTTTCTCTCTTCCAATTTCAAATCCCTAAACCCCAAATTGCAAAATACCACCACTGTGGGCCCCTCCAGCACCACCACCATCACCAACGGCCTCCCCCACGTCAATCAGGTCCAGCGCCCCCCACCAGCCACCTAGCTCCGGCCGTGGGCCCCTCCTCCTCAAAATTCAATTTTTTCACAAAATCCCCTTTTTGCAAATAACACCTAGAGCTTCCACAGCCCATAACACCCAAATGATGCGATTATGGCCAAAACTCCACAATACTAATATCGAAGAGCACGATTTTCTCTTCGATTTTGCATTGCGGAGTTCTCGGGAAAACGCATCCAAAATCTGCTGTCCAAACACTATCAAAATGCTGTCTTTTCGCGATTTCTGGCGAAATGACCCATTTTCGGGAGGAAGACCACTAGGTGAAAATTGTCCGGAATGGCGCGTTTAAGCTAGAAAAAAGATGGTGTGAAGATTGAAGCTTGTTTGCAAATTCTGGAACCAGAACAACAAATCCGGGCGATAGAAAATATGTGAGTTTTCTCCCTTTTAAAGCTTCAATGGATTTTACGAATGAAGTATATAAAAATATGATTTTTATCATATGTGTAATATAAAAATATGATTTTTATCATATGTGTAACATAAAAATATGATTTTTTATCATATGTGAAATATAAAAATGTGATTTTTATAAAGTAGAACTATTAAAAATATGATTCTTATATTTTAAAAAGAATAAAAATTCGATCTTTATATTAGAAGTAGATATATAAAAATATAATTTTTATATAGAGAATAACGTGATAAAAATATAATCTTTATTATATGAACATCGGTGTAAAAATAGAATTTTTATCTGTATAGTAGTAGTATAAAAATGTGATTTTTATATACATGGCAACACTATAAAAATATGATTTTTATATATGTAGTGGCTACGGACAATGAATTTGACAAAAGGTGAGCACGACGAAGATTCCTACATAAGAAGAGTCGTGGCATTGGTTTAGCTAGTCGGTGAGAATTTCTCACTTTAAATTTTCTTTTCTAGTTTAAAATATATACTAGAATGCAGACGGTGCTTAGCAGCACCCGACACCCGTCGTCCTCAGACCATGGATGGCTTGTATGCTTGATTGTTTGTTGTGGTGAAAATTGATTGTGTGATGTGAAATGAAATAAAATATTTATATAGTTAAAAATATTTTATCGTTAAAAATATAATTTTTAACGGGTATGTGAATAAATAAAAATCTGTGTTTGTTGATTTGAAACTGTAATGGATGGAATTTTCGACCCAGAAAATCAACATAAAAACACACTGTTGACTATTCAAGCATCGAAAACACCAGGACATTAATAGAAGAATTTAGAGGGTGAGAAAGAAAAGATAGAACTAATAGAATAGAAGAAGAAGAAGATCACAACTGAACAGAATCAGAGTAACACGAAACTCGCAGCGGAACAAAATAAGATGTATTATATAACATAACTTTGAATACAAAACTGTATTGTATATACATACCATTATCAGAGTACAATACATCATATCACAGCGGAAATAACTCTACATAACTAATGGTGAAGCTTCCTGCTTTTGAGCTCCTCCAAGTGAATCTGCAAAGCCTGAAACACTTGACTGCCCGTACAAATTTGGGCACCCAAGAGTTTAGGGAAAATAAACAAAATAAACTCTGGGTCAGTCATGGGACTGGTGTGAGTAAATTCCAACCATACTGTTTTACTTTGAAAATCCTTTTCAAAACAAGAAGATAATAGTAAGACCAACCCACACATAAACATGGACGGTTTTTACCTTACTATAACCCAACATATTTTTATATCAAACTTCAGTGATATTATAATAATGTCTAATCAATTAAATCATCAAGTAGCAGAACGCTTGCATCTCACGCTCCACATATATATAGTATAAAATCATAAACCGCAGGGCACTTATTTGAGATTGAATTTCAACAAACAAGGTATGGGAGCACCTTCTGAATAGTGTACTCTAGAGGGGATACACTCAGGGTTCAACAAGAACGTCTTGCAACCCGGCCACACATGACCGCTCACTCATTTAGCTTGAGTGTCGCGAATATATTGCCACCACGGTTGCAGGCCATCCAACCGTCATCCGAAGATACAAAATCGAAAAGAAGTATAAATATGTATTTTCTCTAGATCGGTGACAATACACCCTACTTGGGGATGACCCAACTAGCCATGCTGCCTAGCCCAACTTTTGTTACTTTCTGGTTGTGAGGCTAGAGGCTACGTCTATCTTCAGAACATCTGATCACCATTCACTTTGAATGCCACATCGTCAAATCCGTAATCACACATTGATTACACAAATGCACACTGGGTGTAGAATAAAGAGAAGTTATCTTCTCCCCACCAACTTGGTATATTCGTAAAATTAACGGTGTGGCCGTTGGAAATCCTCTGTCAGACACTCGTCCATACAAGTTGTCCTGGGACTGGACAAACAAAACACACCATTCTATAACTGGTCGATCCTTGCATTTAACTCCGTCTTCAATTATCTTCAGCATATCTAATTTGCAACGATTATGCCTATACGGAGTGGTTTCCAGATAATATATCCAACCGGACTCTCCGTATTGACAACGATGGTCAAAACACTTCGATAGTCGGTTATTTAACCATCAGAGTAAAAACAAACATCCATTCTAATGTATAACTAAACACCACACAACCACGGGCACTTTTATTTGACATTCGTTTTATTTTTCGAATTCCCATATCTTACCAGATATTTCTCAAATCCCGTTTTAGCCTTTTCATACTTCTTGGAAAACATTTCCAGTTATTATAAACTCTTATTCTTTCATGTTCCAGAAACATACGTTATTAACGTTCGAAACATTTTCATTCTTTTCACATTCCTTGGTTTCTACACTTGGATCGTATACCCTATCTTCATTGGAAAATATTTCCCATTTCATTATAAATATTTTAATCGGCCAACCGTTTACTTTTAAAACATAATTCACTTTAAAATGTGAATACCATTCCTGTTATAGAAATCTGAATACCTTTATCAATTAACTCTTTATTCAAGTAATACTTATCTCGTTTACCGAAACCTCTTTCATACTTTATATTCCCAATCCACTTTATAAACTCTGATTTCTAAGACAACTTCTTACCAAATCGATATCAAGTTTATAACTAAATACTGACTCCTATCCTATTAACATTTATTTGTTAAAACTAAATGTTAATTATTCTATCAGATTATAATCCCTAAAAATAGTTTACTTTTAATACATTCGACATCGTCGAATTCTAGTTCCTAACCCTAACGGTTTAATTCTAATCACATTTCGAACATCGAAATGCTGTCATCAGTTTCTAATACGATTCCCCAATTCTTTTTCTAAACTCTTTCTTATATTTCTTTGAACAAACGTTGTTACTTATTACTCTAGAATAAGTGGATTTCAAACCAAACTGTTACATTTCCTAGGAAGTGCTGCTATATATAAAAGTCATGCTTAAGTCAAATCAACAGCAGTAAATTTGTCGCTATAGTTCTAAACTTATCATACGCTATAATATTCTTATAACTAATTACAGTCACACTTACCTTATCAACAGCGTTATTTTATTGCTATAGTTCAACTTGTCATACGCTGTAATATTCTTTATTATAACTAATCTTGACATAATAGTCGCACTTATCTTATCAACAGCGTTATTTTATCGCTATAATTCTAAGACTGCATACGCTGCCATATTCCTTTTATACTAATCTTGACATCTATTTTCGTCACAAAAATCTTGACATCTTTTTCTGTTACAAAAATCTTGACATCTCTTTCCGTTACAAAAATCTTGACATCTCTTTCCGTTACAAACTGATATCTTATATTTTCTTACGACATCGTTATTTCTCACTTTCGAATAAGTGGATTTCAACTAAACTGCTTCACTTCTCTTATCTAAAACTGATTCTTTCCATTTGCTGGTTTCCAACGTGAACTCCAGGCAATGAAATTTGGTCACCAACATTGTTACATGTCCTCACTAACTCAAAGGGTTGAATCATTGTTACTGGTGTTCCTTCTAATTCTGTTTACCCTTACTTTTCTCATTTTGTTATTTCAGTCCCTGTTGTTATAACAAACATGCTGTTTACCATATACCCATTTCTTATCCCCTCTGGTTACATGTTTCCGCTCCACTAAACTGGTGCACCGTGCATGGTGCACACGCACAGAATTTCCCATGTTTGACACAAACCCTGACGACCTCGCTGCGAGCCACGCTTCGATCGTTGAAGCCATCGCCACCGCCTAAAAGCTGTGCAACCATCTGTATCCAAATCCGACAGTGCCACTTAGCTTACCACTCATACGTTTGATCGGAAAACATCTCGCCTCACCAACCCCTTACACCGAATCGTCCTCAAACCTCACCAGCTCGAAGCTGATGTTCGCCTTGACTCTCCAGCTGAGTGCGGTGGCACTCGATGTCGTCCTCTCGACTTCACTAAGTTTAAAGTGTACACGAATGCGACATACTCAACCATGCACCTATTTCAACTTTGTACCAAGAACACGTCTTTACTCTCTCCAGAAATGCGAGGGAAACATGGCTTATTTATTTTTAGCATATTTTTCTCATCATTACAAAAATACTTTTCAGTTTTCAAAGTTTCAACAAAGGTGATCAACTTCTTGTGGTATATAAAAGGTTCGGTTATAACTAAATATGGTTCATGCTTAGTTCATACATAGCAAGGTGTTCAAACTTGCAGCATTATTTATAAATCAACACAACAGGTAGAAGGTTTAAGCTATGAACATATTCCGAGGTGTTGGTGAGGGTACATAATGATTTAGATCAAGCAATTCTAATCTAAGGTGTAGGGTGTCAGATATACATAACCAGGACATTAAAAATTTGCTTGACATTAACAGTCAAGAGTTTAACCATTTTTCGGAAAATAGAGTGAGTGTTACTCACTGTCTTTTAATAGCAAACACAAACAACTATATTATACATTTACGTAGATTTCACCACGCAATATCATTTTCAGGTTATAGTTTTTATAGCAAACAAAAGATGTTTTACTACACAAAAGATTCACTGTCTTTTTATTTATTTTGTTTGTTCTTTGCTCACGTACATTTCAGACTTAACCAGAGTTTTAATCAACCAAATAAAATCTATCCAGAAACATCAATGCATACATATTTGACCACTAACAAGTTTAAATTGGTGAAAGAGTGGAGTTTACTCACAACTTTAAAATAGTCCAAAGATGGTTTATAGTTTAATGTTTGTATGAGAAGCCTAGCAACTAATACCATATGCATATTTATATATCAGCATTGTCAAAAAAACAGAGAAAGAAAGGTTTACTCACCAACTCATTTAAACTCAGCACCTCTATTTCATGCAACGTCACCGCATGCAACAGTAAAGAACCCAACAGCTTCTAGATTTTGTCACCACATTTTCCAAGACCGGAGCACACTTCCCGTACATGAATCCGCAACTCCACTCTTCACTTTAAAGAACTCAAAACTACCAACGCCATTAGTTCCTCTTCCATGCTCCAGAAAATAGACAACATCCTCCTTCCATTTTCCCCGTAGATCCAAGCTTCCCTCCACCCACCAACCCCCTTCGCACTGGATGTCCACCTTCTCTTGCTCAAACTTAGAGTGCGACTTTCTTGTTGAATACTGGAGTGAGTTTTAAATGTGGGAGGACTTGTTTTTCGTTTGCCGCAAGAAAGGAAGAGGAAGTTCTTATATAGGGAAAGATACGTGTAAATCACGTTTTAGGTAAGTAGGTGCTTGTATAAGGTAGGAGCATGGTTTATATTTTGAAAGCGTGAGCTGTGGAGAAGATATCCGCTACAATTGCTTTAGTATGATATCAGCTACAGTTCCTATAGAATAGTTTTGTACCCTTTTTATTTAATGACTCCAGTACTGGTTCCATGTTTGTTTGTTGTATACCTCTTAGAGTGGTCTGCTTTGCTTTATCCCATTAATTTCGGTATGGTTTGTATAGCTTAGCACGTCTTGTTTAGATTAGGTATTCTGTTCATGTTAGGATCCGATGGTAAACATAGGATAGGACAGTATGAAGCTATGGGATACAGTGCTTAGAGGCTAAGGGATGGACGAAAATTAAATACGCAGTACAAGTTGTTCCTGAAAAACTGGTTGATATTTCTATTATCAAAACGTGTTGGGATACGTTAAAGAAGGTTTTTGTTTCAACATGAATACCTATTTGCACCCGACCATATTCATCCCATGATTGGAGCGAAGACCGTAGCTTCCCTTTTAAGGACTAGATGATACTTGTATATAGAAAGTGAGTTTATTTGGTATCATCAAATCCAAGGGTATATGCGGTTTCTTATGTGAAGAACTATATTTATTTTCGGACCACTACGAACAGAAGTAAGATTACGGTCATGTCCGGCGAGGTGCCACGATCCCAAAAATATAATAATACCAGTAGATTGACTCATATTGTGAAACTCTGAAATATCGATACAGGGTACACAATACTCCAAATAAAAAGTTGCACATTTAATTAATTAAAAATTACAGTAAAATTCTAAAAATTAAATTATCGCTGCGCCTCAAAAGAACCTTGTCTCGATTTGCACCCGATATCAAGTTATATTCAAATAACTGTTACGGTCGATATATGATTTCACAGCGACTTTTCGAATATTTGATTTGGACATATCTTGCAGTATATACGACGAAATCCTGATTTTTCACTTCTATTAGAAAGATACAGTTCAACAGATTCCAGCGTTTCTCGTTTCGAAGAAATCCGATTCAAAAAGAGTCTGGTACACTCAGTTGAAGTTCAGAACGTTAAATTACGAACTGCAGCGTCGTTATGGGCTCGATTATAATTAATATATATCTTTATACGTTCAACTTCGTTTTAATTAATATATAAATCCACTTATATTACAAATTCAATACTTAAACTGATTTAAATATTCAAATACAAACCGACCAAAAATGCGAGACGTTACAGACCTTCCCCCTTAAAATAATTTCGTCCTCGAAATTGCTAAGATAGGGAAAATGCTACAATCTCTGTTATAACATGGTTAAAAATCTTTTTGGTTTACTTCATAATTCCAGTTTCCACTGAACTGATTATTTCCAATTAAAATATTAATTCCTTATTATTTCGAATATTTTCAAAATTTCTGAAAATTTCCTAACAGCTTAAATTTTCAGAGAATCTCGCCAGCATCTCCTCTGCACGGCTTACTCGGTACTACAACAACTTGCCACTCCGGGCCTTCTCCAATCCAAAAGAAAATCAAACAGCCAAACGGCTTACCCAAACTGACTCATAAAAAATCTCATACTCGTATGTAAACATGTACCTTCTCTGTTGGGCATTCAACTCTATCTCTGCCATCTGCTATCAAACCAGCATATCCAAGCATCCTTGGTTGATCTCCCATCAATCCGTTCTCAAACCAGTCTTTCGCTTTTACTAATCCAAATTTCTATTTCAACTCCGATTCCACTCTCAGTTCTTAACCTTGTTAAGTTTTATTACGACATTCCATTTACTGATTTATTTCTCAAATCAGTTATCTCCATCTCTAATTCAAAATTCGATTCTTATTCTCCAAGAATCAATTCATTTTTAATAACTCGAATCTCCAATATTTTTCTTTTATAATTTTCATTCTGGATCTTTCCAAATTCAGTCCAGTTATGTTATCTTTGTTTAAATTCCACTCTTACCCTTTTAACTTCATAGGTTAAATTTTTATTTCAGAATTCAAATTCCTGGGATTTTATTTCAAATCAGTTTGAAATCTATCTAATAATAGCAATTCAAAACATTTGAGTTTCCGAACAACTTATTTTCTTAAAACCATTCAAAACAAAATCCTTGGTAGTAATCCGTCACTTGGAACTCGAAAATGACACTGATGATGTGGCCAACATCATCAGAATTATTTTCCAGTGGTCGAAGTGAGTTCAATACTATATCACTTTCAAAATTCATTTTTACAACACTTTCATTTTGAATTTGACTTCAAAATATCTTTCACAGCACTTGGAAAACATTTTCAAACATTTTCATTTTGAAATCCCTACAAAATATACAACGTTTAGAAAACCTTTCTAAATTCACCCAGGATCTTAAAATTTCCATATATTTAATCCAAATATTATTTCTTACTCTTTTCCAAATTTTAGAGTTTTATTTCAATTCTGGTTTTAACTTCAGATTCAGTTCATCTGATTTTTCAGATTATACTAATATAATATTTCGATCGGTTATTTATATAACCAACTCAATTATATATCTTATTTGATCATAACAACAATCAATACTATAATAATCTCAAGATATATACTCCTTTTTATATCAACATATATTTTGGGTAAAATTATTTCATTTACCCTCTTTTCAAAACAATATCGTGTCGAATTGCTCTGTTCAAGAGTTTAGAAACACCTATCGAAGCAGTTTGCATTAATGTTTCGACCAGAATTCATACACCACTCGACTGACCAGTCAACACAATATAAAACAGTTTTTATATTAGTCTACAAATACGCGCTCATATATATATACACTCAACTCAATCTAGAGTATTACTAACTCCATCTCTATTGAGTTACGCCACAGAGCCAAGGTAATCACTTAACCATTAGCTCTGATACCATCTGTAATGGATGGAATTTTCGACCCAGAAAATCAACATAAAAACACACTGTTGACTATTCAAGCATCGAAAACACCAGGACATTAATAGAAGAATTTAGAGGGTGAGAAAGAAATGATAGAACTAATAGAATAGAAGAAGAAGAAGATCACAACTGAACAGAATCAGAGTAACACGAAACTCGTAGCGGAACAAAATAAGATGTATTATATAACATAACTTTGAATACAAAACTGTATTGTATATACATACCATTATCAGAGTACAATACATCATATCACAGCGGAAATAACTCTACATAACTAATGGTGAAGCTTCTTGCTTTTGAGCTCCTCCAAGTGAATCTGCAAAGCCTGAAACACTTGACTGCCCGTACAAATTTGGGCACCCAAGAGTTTAGGGAAAACAAACAAAATAAACTCTGGGTCAGTCATGGGACTGGTGTGAGTAAATTCCAACCATACTGTTTTACTTTGAAAATCCTTTTCAAAACAAGAAGATAATAGTAAGACCAACCCATACATAAACATGGACGGTTTTTACCTTACTATAACCCAACATATTTTTATATCAAACTTCAGTGATATTATAATAATGTCTACTCAATTAAATCATCAAGTAGCAGAACGCTTGCATCTCACGCTCCACATATATATAGTATAAAATCATAAACCGCAGGGCACTTATTGGAGATTGAATTTCAACAAACAAGGTATGGGAGCACCTTCTGAATAGTGTACTCTAGAGGGGATACACTCAGGGTTCAACAAGAACGTCTTGCAACCCGGCCACACATGACCGCTCACTCATTTAGCTTGAGTGTCGCGAATATATTGCCACCACGGTTGCAGGCCATCCAACCGTCATCCGAAGATACAGAATCGAAAAGAAGTATAAATATGAATTTTCTCTAGATCGGTGACAATACACCCTGCTTGGGGATGACCCAACTAGCCATGCTGCCTAGCCCAACTTTTGTTACTTTCTGGTTGTGAGGCTAGAGGCTACGTCTATCTTCAGAACATCTGATCACCATTCACTTTGAATGCCACATCGTCAAATCCATAATCACACATTGATTACACAAATGCACACTGGGTGGAGAATAAAGAGAAGTTATCTTCTCCCCACCAACTTGGTATATTCGTAAAATTAACGGTGTGACCGTTGGAAATCCTCTGTCAGACACTCGTCCATACAAGTTGTCCTGGGACTGGACAAACAAAACACACCATTTTATAACTAGTCGATCCTTGCATTTAACTCCGTCTTCAATTATCTTCAGCATATCTAATTTGCAACGATTATGCCTATACGGCGTGGTTTCCGGATAATATATCCAACCGGACTCTCCGTATTGACAACGATGGTCAAAACACTTCGATAGTCGGTTATTTAACCATCGGAGTAAAAACAAACATCCATTCTAATGTATAACTAAACACAACACAACCACGGGCACTTTTATTTGACATTCGTTTTATTTTTCGAATTCCCATATCTTACCAGATATTTCTCAAATCCCGTTTTAGCCTTTTCATACTTCTTGGAAAACATTTCCAGTTATTATAAACTCTTATTCTTTCATGTTCCAGAAACATACGTTATTAACATTCGAAACATTTTCATTCTTTTCACATTCCTTGGTTTCTACACTTGGATCGTATACCCTATCTTCATTGGAAAATATTTCCCATTTCATTATAAATATTTTAATCGGCCAACCGTTTACTTTTAAAACATAATTCACTTTAAAATGTGAATACCATTCCTGTTATAGAAATCTGAATACCTTTATCAATTAACTCCTTATTCAAGTAATACTTATCTCGTTTACCGAAACCTCTTTCATACTTTATATTCCCAATCCACTTTATAAACTCTGATTTCTAAGACAACTTCTTACCAAATCGATATCAAGTTTATAACTAAATACTGACTCCTATCCTATTAACATTTATTTGTTTAAACTAAATGTTAATTATTCTATCAGATTATAATCCCTAAAAATAGTTTACTTTTAATACATTCGACATCGTCGAATTCTAGTTCCAAACCCTAACGGTTTAATTCTAATCACATTTCAAACATCGAAATGCTGTCATCAGTTTCTAATACGATACCCCAATTCTTTTTCTAAACTCTCTCTTATATTTCTTTGAACAAACATCGTTACTTATTACTCTAGAATAAGTGGATTTCAAACCAAACTGTTACATTTCCTAGGAAGTGCTGCTATATATAAAAGTCATGCTTAAGTCAAATCAACAGCAGTAAATTTGTCGCTATAGTTCTAAACTTATCATACGCTATAATATTCTTATAACTAATTACAGTCACACTTACCTTATCAACAGCGTTATTTTATTGCTATAGTTCAACTTGTCATACGCTGTAATATTCTTTATTATAACTAATCTTGACATAATAGTCACACTTATCTTATCAACAGCGTTATTTTATCGCTATAATTCTAAGACTGCATACGCTGCCATATTCCTTTTATACTAATCTTGACATCTATTTTCGTCACAAAAATCTTGACATCTCTTTCTGTTACAAAAATCTTGACATCTCTTTCCGTTACAAAAATCTTGACATCTCTTTCCGTTACAAACTGATATCTTATATTTTCTTACGACATCGTTATTTCTCACTTTCGAATAAGTGGATTTCAACTAAACTGCTTCACTTCTCTTATCTAAAACTGATTCTTTCCATTTGCTGGTTTCCAACGTGAACTCCAGGCAATGAAATTTGGTCACCAACATTGTTACATGTCCTCACTAACTCAAAGGGTTGAATCATTGTTACTGGTGTTCCTTCTAATTCTGTTTACCCTCACTTTTCTCATTTTGTTATTTCAGTCCCTGTTGTTATAACAAACATGTTGTTTACCATATACCCATTTCTTATCCCCTCTGGTTACATGTTTCCGCTCCACCAAACTGGTGCACCGTGCATGGTGCACACGCACAGAATTTCCCATGTCTGACACAAACCCTGACGACCTCGCTGCGAGCCACGCTTCGATCGTTGAAGCCATCGCCACCGCCTAAAAGCTGTGCAACCATCTGTATCCAAATCCGACATTGCCACTTAGCTTACTACTCATACGTTTGATCGGAAAACATCTCGCCTCACCAACCCCTTACACCGAATCGTCCTCAGACCTCACCAGCTCGAAGCTGATGTTCGCCTTGACTCTCCAGCTGAGTGCGGTGGCACTCGATGCCGTCCTCTCGACTTCACTAAGTTTAAAGTGTACACGAATGCGACATACTCAACCATGCACCTATTTCAACTTTGTACCAAGAACACGTCTTTACTCTCTCCAGAAATGCGAGGGAAACATGGCTTATTTATTTTTAGCATATTTTTCTCATCATTACAAAAATACTTTTCAGTTTTCAAAGTTTCAACAAAGGTGATCAACTTCTTGTGGTATATAAAAGGTTCGGTTATAACTAAATATGGTTCATGCTTAGTTCATACATAGCAAGGTGTTCAAACTTGCGGCATTATTTATAAATCAACACAACAGGTAGAAGGTTTAAGCTATGAACATATTCCGAGGTGTTGGTGAGGGTACATAATGATTTAGATCAAGCAATTCTAATCTAAGGTGTAGGGTGTCAGATATACATAACCAGGACATTAAAAATTTGCTTGACATTAACAGTCAAGAGTTTAACCATTTTTCGGAAAATAGAGTGAGTGTTACTCACTGTCTTTTAATAGCAAACACAAACAACTATATTATACATTTACGTAGATTTCACCACGCAATATCATTTTCAGGTTATAGTTTTTATAGCAAACAAAAGATGTTTTACTACACAAAAGATTCACTGTCTTTTTATTTATTTTGTTTGTTCTTCGCTCACGTACATTTCAGACTTAACCAGAGTTTTAATCAACCAAATAAAATCTATCCAGAAACATCAATGCATACATATTTGCATCCTAATATATAACAACCACTAACAAGTTTAAATTGGTGAAAGAGTGGAGTTTACTCACAACTTTAAAATAGTCCAAAGATGGTTTATAGTTTAATGTTTGTATGAGAAGCCTAGCAACTAATACCATATGCATATTTATATATCAGCATTGTCAAAAAAACAGAGAAAGAAAGGTTTACTCACCAACTCATTTAAACTCAGCACCTCTATTTCATGCAACGTCACCGCATGCAACAGTAAAGAACCCAACAGCTTCTAGATTTTGTCACCACATTTTCCAAGACCGGAGCACACTTCCCGTACATGAATCCGCAACTCCACTCTTCACTTTAAAGAACTCAAAACTACCAACGCCATTAGTTCCTCTTCCATGCTCCAGAAAATAGACAACATCCTCCTTCCATTTTCCCCGTAGATCCAAGCTTCCCTCCACCCACCAACCCCCTTCGCACTGGATGTCCACCTTCTCTTGCTCAAACTTAGAGTGCGACTTTCTTGTTGAATACTGGAGTGAGTTTTAAATGTGGGAGGACTTGTTTTTCGTTTGCCGCAAGAAAGGAAGAGGAAGTTCTTATATAGGGAAAGATACGTGTAAATCACGTTTTATGTAAGTAGGTGCTTGTATAGGGTAGGAGCATGGTTTATATTTTGAAAGCGTGAGCTGTGGAGAAGATATCCGCTACAATTGCTTTAGTATGATATCAGCTACAGTTCCTATAGAATAGTTTTGTACCCTTTTTATTTAATGACTCCAGTACTGGTTCCATGTTTGTTTGTTGTATACCTCTTAGAGTGGTCTGCTTTGCTTTATCTCATTAATTTCGGTATGGTTTGTATAGCTTAGCACGTCTTGTTTAGATTAGGTATTCTGTTCATGTTAGGATCCGATGGTAAACATAGGATAGGACAGTATGAAGCTATGGGATACAGTGCTTAGAGGCTAAGGGATGGACGAAAATTAAATACGCAGTACAAGTTGTTCCTGAAAAACTGGTTGATATTTCTATTATCAAAACGTGTTGGGATACGTTAAAGAAGGTTTTTGTTTCAACATGAATACCTATTTGCACCCGACCATATTCATCCCATGATTGGAGCGAAGGCCGTAGCTTCCCTTTTAAGGACTAGATGATACTTGTATATAGAAAGTGAGTTTATTTGGTATCATCAAATCCAAGGGTATATGCGGTTTCTTATGTGAAGAACTATATTTATTTTCGGACCACTACGAACAGAAGTAAGATTGCGGTCATGTCCGGCGAGGTGCCACGATCCAAAAAATATAATAATACCAGTAGATTGACTCATATTGTGAAAATCTGAAATATCGATACAGGGTACACAATACTCCAAATAAAAAGTTGCACATTTAATTAATTAAAAATTACAGTAAAATTCTAAAAATTAAATTATCGCTGCGCCTCAAAAGAACCTTGTCTCGATTTGCACCCGATATCAAGTTATATTCAAATAACTGTTACGGTCGATATATGATTTCACAGCGACTTTTCGAATATTTGATTTGGACATATCTTGCAGTATATACGACGAAATCCTGATTTTTCACTTCTATTAGAAAGATACAGTTCAACAGATTCCAGCGTTTCTCGTTTCGAAGAAATCCGATTCAAAAAGAGTCTGGTACACTCAGTTGAAGTTCAGAACGTTAAATTACGAACTGCAGCGTCGTTATGGGCTCGATTATAATTAATATATATCTTTATACGTTCAACTTCGTTTTAATTAATATATAAATCCACTTATATTACAAATTGAATATTTAAACTGATTTAAATATTCAAATACAAACCGACCAAAAATGCGAGACGTTACAGAAACCCCACACGGGTATTGGAATAAAATACGGCATACACTAATCCCAATAATTAGTTGTATGTCAATCGATTGATTGACAGGTTGTTATAAGCGTTAGATATCTATATTTGATGCTTATACAGAGTAGTGCACTTTGGATGATGGTTGATTATTTGTCAGTGCCATTATATACATGTGTTGGGTGGAATCCATATAATTAACATTATATGGTAATTGGTTGGGCCTTATTCCAATTGGGAAAATAAAGAATATTAGAATATAAAAAATAGTCATGTGTTGACGATGCTCATGTGTTGAGAATACTCATGTGTTGAAACTATTCATGTGTTGAGTAAAATATTTTAACAATAAAATTTACATCTTTACCATATTTAAGATTAGAAACTACTTTACGGTTGGAGTCTAATTAAAAATCAAACGATAGATACCATAATTTTATAAAATATATTACATAACAAAAATAGTCATGTGTTGACGGTGCTCATGTGTTGAGAAAATTCATGTGTTGAAAGAGATATAGATTCATGTGTTGAATAGAATTAATATTCATTTGTTGAATAGAATAACAAATTTATTGAAATATATAAAGCCGTGTTGATTAGAGTTGCGCTATTTTGACGTAAACGATATTTATATCGATTATATTCATTTTTATAATGAATATAGAAAAGGTAGTGATTTCAAAATATAACGTTTTGAAAATATTATCATTTGTATATCGATGATGTGGAATATTCAATTTCGATTCGAAATTGAATATGAAGTTGAAATCGTTTCGAAAACAAATTTAAAACGATTTATAAAATACATTTTAAAAGGAAAGCGACGAAATATATAATATATATATATATATATATTATATATATAATGGCCTGAATAGAACGCGCCGCACCGCGGCAGTTCGTGAATTTCGACCATTGACTTCGAATTGACGTTGCGGGAGATCCGACTATCGGATTCTCCTAAAACCAGGACCATTGGGTTCGTATCGAAAAGAGCTTTCCAATGAATATTAGAAATTTGAAATCTAACGGTTGGATCTGGAATTATGTCCAAATCAAATTTGGAAAATGTCGCTGTAAGTGCAGTTCGATGACCGTTGATGGAAATCGACTGTACGGGCCTTGATAAAATTATTAAAAATATTAATAATTTGTGTAAAATCATAATATGTGAATTGGAAAGAACTGGGATGAAAAATTCCACATTGGAAAAGATAAAAATGGATTTTTATCGAAATGAACTAGTTTTGAACTAGAATTAAAATCAATTTATTTTAGAAGTAAATAAATTGAATTTGAAAGTGGTTTTAAAAATAATCAGAATTTCCAATAATTGAATTGGAATGGATTTGAATCGAAATTATCTTCGGAATATTTCGATGTTGGATTTTGTGATTATACAGATATTGTTGTGGAAATTTGAAAGATATATTCATATTGTTATTTCCAATACGATATTTGTTAGTCGTGGAATTTGATATTGAATATAAGCCAATATATTTTCTATTCAAAGCCCTGTATTTAATATCAAATGGGATTTTGGATTCGTCGTGAGTGGTGTCTTGAATAACACTGTTCTTGGACCCAGTGTAGAAAAGATTAAATCTTTCTATTTAGATTTAAAGAGGTGTACCAATTAAATAATATTTAATTGGAATTGAATTTGAATGTGATTTTAGGTTTATCGTGAACCGTGTTTTAGATGACATTAGTTCTTTAACCCAGTTAAAGACAGAATATTGATTTTTGGGAAAATTAAAACTAAGTGGAGTTTTAATGAATCTTTAATTAGATTGAAATGTGAATTGATAATTTAAATTATAAAATCTGAAAAGTGATCGAGGATGGTGTATCACCAGTTTTTTCTCCAAAGCGATAGTAAAATCTTTAATTAGATTTGAACGCGAAATGGTAATTAATTTTACTGATAACACCGTGGTGTTGGATATGGAGTATTACCAGTTTTGCTTCATGGGATGAATAGGTTGGGATTGGGAAATAAAATAAATAATTACTTCGGTGTGGTTCGCTAATCCCGACTAGTTTGGAAAACCATAATATGGTTTAAAATGATATCCAAAGGAAGATTAAAGAATAAATTTAGAAGAATTTATCTTTGATAAAATTAATGGGAACCTTTCCCTAAGAATGTGAAAATTTGAATAAAAGAATATTCTGAATTGGAATGAGGCGTATGTTGTGTTTGTGTAACATGTGTTTATTATATACGCGGGTTATTCGGAAAGGCCGGGTTTATACCCATTCTGAATAACCGATTCGACGATAAGTCGAAGATGAAGACGATGGTTGAAGACCAGAAGTCTTCACATCGTTTGGGTGATTACTGATGATCTTGATTGGGTTGTACACCTAAGAGGAGGGAATCAGTTGGTGGTCGTCCAGACGTACTTGGAGATCGATGGATATGCGAGGAAAGTGCCTCCGGTTTTGTTCAAACCCAGAACGAACTTGTAAATGGATTGTGTGTCTGACATTGGATTTTATTCTGTGCTGATTGATCTCTATTAAATATACATCTGTTTGGCGGCGGAGAATTTATTCTCTTGCTTAATGCCCTTCTCTGAGACGTACGAGCTCAGAGGTTGTATATCGATGGACATCAGTCGCATGGCATGAATTGTCTGTGTGGCACGCTTAAGTGGCAAATGATCAAGGCTTCTGTTGAAAAGCAAAGTCTTGTGGTTGATGATCAAAGCACAGCTTGTGTGGCATAGCTTTGTGTATAGCGTGAATTCGCGAGCCTCATACCTCGATATGAGTCAAAAACGGGATACGGACCATTGGGAGAACACGACGTTTCTTTCTAGCTAGTGGTGGTGTCAGTGCTTAAACTGGCTGACTTTTATATATACTTTTCACCTGTGTGGTTGTTGGAATGCGAAGCGCCTCGGATATAGGTCTGTTAGGACCGGGAAACGTGTGTTCAGGAATTGCCAATCCTCAAAATTAAGAGAGGATCGGCCCAACCGATTCCAAGGATCATAGTGGGGTCCTGAGACATTTGCTAGAGTGTCTCGAACGGAGAGGAGCTTGCTTCTTGCCTCGACTCATGACGGAAATCCAATTTCCAATACGTGATATTGCGGTTTTATTTGTAGAACCTAGTATGGCGACTTAGTGTTATGGGTCATTAATGCCGTCTATGATTGATATTTATGATTGAAATTGATTTGACACTATACATTTATTATTGTATCAAATAATGTGTTTTTAACGTATCAAGCATGCTTTGGCTATTATAAGGTAAAAACCCTATCCTCCGGCTTGCGTTGCATTGTGTGATGGGACCTGGGTCTTATAATAGATTCATTTTTCTTTATTTAGCATTGCACTGTTTGTTTTATGCACTGGTATTCCTGGGAGGAAACCCGTTCCGTGTTATACGGCGTGGTCCCTTGATTTACCGAACTTTAAAATAAAGATTAATAACTGTTTTAGTTCTCACACCAGTCACATGACTGACCTGGAGTTTATTGTTTTAACCTAAACTCTGGGTGCCCTTATTTTCGACACAGGCAGCTAATAGTTTTGGTTTTGCAGATTTATATTCACAGGATCCTGATTTACAGCTGGAACGATGCTCGGAAAGCTCTGTATCTGTGTATTACTTTCAGTTGTGTTTTGTATTGTTTTCCGCTGCTATGTAATTTGTTGTAATCTCTGATACTTATCGAATGTATTTTATTCATTTATACATTGTATATTCTTGTATTTGATGGAATTGTTGTAATAACAATGTAATGTTCTTCTGTTTGCATTCCAATTTGTCCTGTTCTCAAGGCCATCCGGGCTTTCCTTAACGGGGAAGTTCGGGTCGCTACAGGTAGCATGGCTAAGTGGGTAGCTCCCAATTAGGGTGTATTATCTAGAGAAATTTATTTCATTCTTTATTTTATTCGGTGTTGTCCCATTTGGGAAAACGGTTGCTGATCCCAACCATTGGTGATATACATTCGATACACTCAAGCGAAATGAGTGATCGGTCATGTGTGGCCGGGTTACAAGATGTTCTTGTTGAACCCAGTGTATTCTCCTCTAGAGATACGCTATCGGAAGGTGGTTCCATACATTGTCATAGTTGGAAATTCATTACCCAATAAGTGATCGCGGTTTTGATTATATATTATATATATGGAATGTGAGATGAAAGGGTTCCACTAGATTACTATTTATTTGATTTAGACATTATTATGATATCAGAAGAGTATGGAATTTAAAAGATTGTTTTGGTTATCGTAAGGTAAAAACCATCCGTGTTTATGTGTGGATTGGTCTTACGTTTATTATTTCTTAAAAAATGGGATTTTAAAAGTTAAACAAATAGTTGGAGTTTACTCACACCAGTCACATGACTGACCCAGAGTTTGTTTTGTTTTGTTTTCCCTAAACTTTCGGGTGCCCAATTTTGTATGGGCAGTCAGTAGGATTTATAGATACACTAGATGGAGCATGGAGTAGGAGGCTTCAACAGAATTTCTAGCTATTGTTTATTTCCACTATGATGAAAGTGTTGTACTCTAATATAAAAATTTCTAGGCTGTTACAGTGGTATCAGAGCTGAAGGTTAAGTTATTACCTTGGCTCTGTGGTGTAACTCTGTAGAGATGGGGTTAGTAATGTCCTAAATTGAGTTGAGTGTGTATATATGAGAGAGCGTATTTGTTATATTTTATAAAAATTTGTTTTATATTGTGGAGATTTATTGGTTGAGTTGTTTCTAATTTCTGGTCAATCAATTTGATCCACTGTATCGGTAGGTATTTCTAAACACTCGAATACGATGAACCGACATGGTATATTTTGAAAAGAGGGTAAATGAAATAATTTTACCCAAAATATATTTTGATATAAAAGAAATGTATATCTTGGAATTATTACCATATATAGGATGTGTTGGTTGTTATTATAATCAAATGAGATTATAAATGTAAAATGGTTATAGAAAAACCAATTAGAATTCATATAAGTGTAATATATGAAATCAAGTGGATTAAATCTGAATTTAAAATCGGAATTGGGATTAAAAACTTTGGACACTTGGAAAAGTGTTTATAAATGGATTTGGATTAGATATATAAGAATTTTAAAATCCTGGGAGATTTTAAATTGTTTTACAAGCATTGTGAAGGATATTTTGAAAAGAGATATAGTATTGAACTCACTTCAGTGGCTGGGAAATAACTCTAATGATGCTGGCCACATCGTCAGTGTTCATTTTCGAGTTTTAAGTAATGGATTGCTACCAAAGATATTATTTTTGGAAATGTTTTGAGAAAACAAGTGGTTTTGATTTCCGAAAAGGAATATTTGATTTTTGAAAGAGCTAAGCTATTTAAAAATTCCTAGGAAGAGACTGTTTGAATTAAAAAACAAATAAATTAAAATTTGTAAAAGCAAATAGAAATTGAAATTGATTAAAGCTAGTTAAGTGGAAATTGATTTGAATAAAATGATATCAAGAAAAACTGGATTCTTGAATATAACTAGAGCTATGGGAAGTGAAATGGATTGATTTTTGTAATAGAAATCAAATTTTGGATTTGGAGATAAAGATAACTGATTAAAGGAATTAATTCGTTAAAGTAAAATGTTGGTGGGACTTAACAAGGTTAAGTATATTTGATTGGTGAGTTAAGCAATTGAAAATAAAGAATGGTACCTGAGATTGAGAATGGAATTTGGCTTGGATAAGCGATTAGTTGTGTTGGAGATAAAAGTTATTTGAGTTTGATTGGGATGACATTGGTATCTGCTGAAGTGGTAGCAGATGAAAACGATATAATGAGATGCCCGACAAAAAGGTACAAGTTTATATTATATATGGGTCTGGTGATTTAGTGAGCCTATTTGGCGGGCCGCTTGGCTGTTTGATTTTCTTTTGGGTTATAGAAGGCTTAGAGAGGCGAGTTGTAGTTGTACCGATTGATCCGTACAAAGGAGGTGCTGGCGAAATTTTCCAAAAATTTAAGGTGTTAATTTTTTTTTTAGAATTTTTGAAAATTTTAGTTAATCCAAATAATCTAACATTTTAATTGAAATAATTGGTTCAATTGAAACTGAAGTTAATAAATAAACAAATAATTTTTAACCCTATTAATAGGGTTTGTTTTCTGCCGTAGTCATTTCGAGGACGAAATTATTTAAAGGGGGAAGAATGTAATGTCCCATAGTTTTACAGTATAATAATTAATTTATTTAATTATTTAAATAGTGATTTAGAGATTTAAATGGTTGTTTAATTAAATAATCTTGAATATTTAATTAATATAAATAATAGAATAATATATTTAATTTTCGAAATTGTCGGAAATAGTAGAATTCACAATGTTGTGTGAATTAGATGATTTAACTGTTTTAATTCAGTTTGGAATTGAATTATATTGACGATTCCATTTAATAAACAGCGTTAGAACGTATAAATTATATTATAATTATAATCGAGCTCGAAATGGCGTGGTAGTTCGTAATTTGGCGAATCAAACTTTAAACGAATATACAGAATCCGTTTTAAGTCGGATTTCTGTGAAACAAAAAACGTTCGGAGCTGGTGAAGTATATTTTTCTAATAGAAGAGAAAAATCGAGATTTCATCGTATAGATTGTGAGTTGTGTCCAAATCAAATTTTTGAAAAGTCGCTATGGAATTCCGTTATAATTTATAACGATTTATTTAAATTATAAAAGGGTTTTTAATATAAATTGTGTATCGATTTAACACTAGATTTGAAATATCGAGTTATAAATCCAGTTATGTATATTGTGGAGCAGTATGATATTCTATGTGAATATATATGATAATGTTAATTTATTAATATTAAATTAATTATTTTTAAATATATTAATATTTAAATGGTTTTATTTAGAACATTTAAAATAGCATGTTTTGCAAACGAACTCCGCTTTCAACGAAGTTAATTTTGTTGGATTCGAAATATTAAATTATTATTAGATTTCAATTTTCGTGATTTTTGGAGTTAGTATGTGGCCGTATGAGATTTTAAAGTGAAAAACAATCAATAATTTGACTTTAAAAATACGCCATACAAGCAAACGAAGTCGGAATTCAACGAAACAAGTTTCGTTGGGTCCGTAATGTCGAACTGTAGATATATGTCCATTTTCATGTTAAGTGGATATTGTGTGTAATCACGCTGATTTTTAAACGATAAATTAGGCAACGATACAATAAAAGTTAATAAAATAAAATGGGAAGCTTACACTAGAAGTCAACATATCCTATAAATACCACTACTAAACCTAATTTCCACTTCTTCCGTAGTCAAACATTTGATATGCCACCAAAATGAGAAACCATGAACTTCCACTTCAAAATAAAATCCAGAATAATTTGTATAAAATCCTATAAAACACAAGATTTATATATATGGATTCAACAAGGAAGGAGCTTCGATTCTATGAAAATAATTTACAGTTCGATGCAGGATTTCATGAACGCGGAAATGGACAACGACCCTAGGGTTTGATCTAGCTCAAAATCGAAGATGTTCAGTAGTTGAGTTTATGAAATTGAGAAGTATCATTGGTGAAAATTTGGGGAGGTTTGGTTGATAAAGATGTCAAACAAAAACACTAGAACTGGGCGCGATAACAGTTTGATGCATCTTTAATGAGTGTACCGAGTGGACCGAAAGTAGTATAGGGTGGAAGAGATTTTGAAATGGGAAATTATGGTGATTTTTAATTTAATTTAAGTGAAGAGTAGAATGATGTGGAGGGAGAGTGGACAAGGTGAATTAGCTGCGGGGAAGATGAAGTGGAGTAGCGGGATTAATTTCTGAAAGGAGGAGTTTGAGTGGGAAAGAAAATTAATGTTAAATAATGTGATTAAGGGATTTTGATGCGTGCATGATAATTTCGTGGTTGCAGATGAGGGTCTTGGTTTGCTATGTCAAGAAGAGGAGGGGGTTGGAATGAAGTATACGACCATGGTAGTTTGAGCCCCATGAAATTCAAATACTATGTGGATGAGGGAGAATAATATGAACCGGAAACAAGCGTAAAGAAAGTGGATTCGTTTTCTCCATATCGTGACGTTTATGGCATTGGGTGGTTTCTGATGTTGTCAGCAAGGTCCGGCCATGGTTAAAAGGGCATCAGGTGTTCATATTCGAGCAGTGTTGTATCGCGATGCCTGGGGACAAGGAGTAACCTGGTTTTAATTCGCCATTCAGGAAAAATAATTATTTTAAACCAGGGATTCCAAATGGTAATTAAGGAATAGTATTAAATTGATGACCTTGCCATTGTTTTAAAATTTAATTGGTTCTAACTTGTAAATTTAATATCTCGATCATACTGTATCAGAATTTCGAACAGTCAATCACGTTGGGATCGTACGGACGAGGGCTACACAATGGAACTGATTGGAAGTGAAACAGAGCACGTTACAAATTATAGTGAAAAAAATTCCTAATCCGAATCAACGATGGTTATCGTTATTTAACGATAAACTGACCAATGTGAGTAAAACTCAATAACTCTACCACTTTATATTTTTATAAATATAATCTAGTATTGATAAATGATGATTGATTGCTGTGTGATGATTGTTTGGTTGAATTGTTGATTTAGTGGCTGAAATTATAGATAACGATATATATTTAAATTATAGATAACGATATATATATAAATATATATCGTTAATTAAATATTGATTCTGTTTATCAGAATATTTCATATTGAAATGAAATCGATGTTACTTATATTGTTTAACATCTTTAGATGCAGGCAAATAGGTTGGCGGGATCCAACTGGATTCCTCAAATATTATTACTGTTTATTTCCATATATTGTGATATATGATGTGATATATTTTATGTGATTGATTTTGTATGCGTGGATGACACTGGCACTGTTATTTGGTATTTTAAAAACCATAAGAAATACTAGAATGTAAAAGGGGAATTTTCAAAGTGTATATTGAAAATAAAATATTTATAAAATGAATAGGATTTTATAGAAGGAAATATTTATAAAATCAAAGAATTTTATAAAAGGAATATTTATAAAATGAATAGAATTTTATAAAAGGAAATATTTGGGAAATGAATAGAATTTTATAAAGGGAAATATTTGTGAAATGAATAGAATTTTATAAAAGGAAATATGTGGAAGATAAATATTAAATGAAAATCGGTTTTAATGGATATATGGAAGAGATTAATTTAAAGTAGATTTTAAATAGAATATGTTTTAATAGATAAATTGAGAAGATTGATTTATAAATAATGTTTTATAAATTAAATAAAATATTTATCATGTGATAAATGTATATATATTTCTGAACTTATATAGAGAAGTAGAAATCGGTTTTGACACCGATATTTTAAATAGAATGTGAACTCAGCCTTTATAAAGGGAATTATAAATGAAATTTAAGTGTTAGAAATAAAATGGAGATTTCATATAAATAATTCTATAAATAGAGATTGAATAGAATTTGGAAATGGGATATTGTTTTTAAATGCGAAATTAAACTAAATTGATTATATAAAAGAGACATTATTCACATTCATGTGAATAATGGATTAAAATAAATATTTTAGAAGTTAAAACATTTATAAGAAAAATTGGGTTTTGAAATAGTAATTCAAATGGGAATTTGAATGAGATAGGAAATAGGGTTAAAATAAAATTAGTTATTTGAATAGAGTTAAATCGAATATTAGTTATTCGAATATAAGTTATTCGAAGAGAATTAATCAAATAAAGTTATATGAAAGAGAGTTATCGAATATAGGTTATGAAAAGTCGAGTGTGTACGACTTATGCATGATCTATAATATGGCTATGCGGAATATGATAACAATATATATATATATATATATATATATATATATCACAGATAACTTTAAATGCAGTAAAGTAAAGTAAAGTAGAGTAACGACACCAGGATTTTTATACTGGTTCAGACCTCCAGTCCTACGTCCAGTCCCGAAGCTTCTCTTCGGCTTTTCACTAAACAACACCCTCGCTTCACCCGGAGGAACAGGTTCACAACTACTTGATTTACGGGCTACAAGTTTACCCACTTGATTTCACGGGCCACAAGCTTACCCACTTGATTTACGGGCCACAAGCTTACCCACTTGATTTCACGGGCTACAAGCTTACCCACACAGGACAATTACAAGAGTTTGACTTCTGATTGTGTTCTTCTTTCAACACTGATTTGCCAACGATTGAGTACACCCTTCCTATAATCTTATCCTCAAGTATATGATTTGAATGCAAAGATTTAAGGAAGAAAGATTGCTTGTTGAATCAAATGATATAAAACTGATTCAAGGATTCAACAAGTATTGACTATTTGAGAGAGCTTTTAGAATGCAAGAGAGTATAGAGTTAAGATCAGAAAATAGAAGAAGATTCGGTGATTTGAAAGTATGATTTCAAGTCTATTTATAGTGTAGAATAGTTGCATTCCTTCATGAAGAGTTTCTATAAAGAGTTGTGTCCATTTCCCTTGAAATTGAATAGAAATCTCTTCACAAAAAGAAGCATCCTTTCAGAAAAATTACAGCAAGAAAAAAGGTCAACAGGTCGAAATTAACAGGTCGACAGGAATTTGAAAAAAATAGCCGTTATGCACAAAAGACAATAGGACCGGTCGACAGGTCTTTTTTGGGCGGTCGACCGTTTTCTTGCTGTGGACCGGAGGACCTTGGTCCACAGTCTATATCACTATGCACTCTTTCCCGGTCGAAGCCTGGACCGTTTGGGCTTTTTCTCTGACTTTTCAATTCCTCAAATATACAGATTTCAGCCCCAGCTAATTTCAGTTTCTAAATTGTTTTGTGCATTCGTGTTATACTTTGAGGATATATTTTAACATAAATCTAACACGACTCCATACCTACATATATATAATCTTAGCTCCATGTCATGATTTCCATTGATCTTCACTATGATCTTTATTGATTTCCACTTTGATAAATGTGAATTCAGCTCGTCAATGATCTCTATTTCTATGTTGTCATTAATCAAAATCTTGTGTATCAACATTCTCCCCCTTTTTGATTGATGACAACATCTTGCATATATTTTTGAGATACTGAGTAGCTCCCCCTGAATATATGCTTATATATTTCTATCTCCCCCTATCCAAAAGCTTTCTGCACATTTTGTTAGTATATATAATAAAAACTTACTGTTTCCTGTAACAAAATGTTAGTGCATATAAAATGAATATTTATATGATACATGAATATATATATATATTTATATATGCATATTTCTCCCCCTTTGTCATCGATTAAAAAGAATAAATATCATGATAGAACAGTAATCGAACATAAGACATAAATTAAAGTACCTTCGGGAGATATTGGATCATGTGCAATTTGATAAACTGAATTTTGTTTTCAGAGACATTTGGAGAAATCAAAATCGCCTTCCTTTTATTGTGGTGTACCTGCAAAAAAGTAGAATATATATACTTTGGTACCCACTTGCTTTGTTTGGGTCCATGGGTTAGATGGAAGGTAGCCATACCCAAGAGGGTTTAATGGAACCTTTAAAGATAAAATTTTCATTATTAACTACTGAATCAAAATAATCATCAATATATTTTTCTCTGTTTTTCCAACTTACAGGAACCCAAATACTTAAGTAATCTCTATTGATATTCCTTTTCATACTTCTAGATCTATTATACAGATCTCTAGTCATAGAAGTATTCGAATTTCTATAATAATTGGATCTGGGATGAGCATTAGTACTAGCAGTAATATTTTTATTATACATGAAAGGATATCTAGTACTATTTCTAAGATTAGTTTTATTGTATCCTAAACCACTTTTGTCATGTAAAGGTCGAGATCTAGATAAAATCATATTTAAATCATTTTGACCTTTATTAAATTTTGCGAACTTATTTGCACTTTTATCAAATTTATTTCCAAAGTCGCTATTGACATTTTTAAAAGAAATTTTGTTATTCTTTAAATCATCAATTTCCTTATTTAATTCAGAATTTTTCCTTTTTAAAGTACCATTCTCAGTTTTGAGACCTAAAATTTGAGATTCTGAATTATCTAAAGAAGATTGTAACTTTTCAAAATTTTCTTTTGAGTCAGAAATTTCATTTTGCAAAATATTATTATTCACCTTTAAAAACTCACATTCTTTAGATAGTTCTAAATTCTTTTCAGTTAAAGCTCCATTCTCTTTTTCAAGAGACGAAATTAAAGAACTAGAATTATTTAAAGAATCTTCTAATGATATATTTCTATTTTGCAAAAGATCGATTTCCTTTAAAAGAACATTGTTTTTATCTTCTAGTTGCTCATTTTCTTTTTGAAGGAAATCTTTTTGAGAAACAAGCTCTTCTAAGGTATCTTCAAAACATTTGGCTTGTTTTACCAAACGATTGTTTTCTTCTTTTAATTTGGAATTTTCTTCCTTGTACTTTTTTGACATAGCTAAAACGACTGTATGGAGTTTCAATAATTTTTCGTGGTCTAACAAAAGATCTTTAAATAATGAATCTACACATACCGATTGTGATCTGACTTTAGCCATGAGACATTTGCTTCCTTGCTCTCTTGATTCCGCTTTGTTGCTCTTCCATTTTCTAAATCCTTGACTAGATTTCTTTATCGCCATTTGTTCTAGGATGTTGTTACGATCTCTAGAAAACCAGCTCTGATACCAATTGAAAAGTCGAGTGTGTACGACTTATGCAGGATCTATAATATGGCTATGCGGAATATGATAACAATATATATATATATATATATCACAGATAACTTTAAATGCAGTAAAGTAAAGTAAAGTAGAGTAACGACACCGGGATTTTTATACTGGTTCAGACCTCCAGTCCTACGTCCAGTCCCGAAGCTTCTCTTCGGCTTTTCACTAAACAACACCCTCGCTTCACCCGGAGGAACAGGTTCACAACTACTTGATTTACGGGCTACAAGTTTACCCACTTGATTTCACGGGCCACAAGCTTACCCACTTGATTTACAGGCCACAAGCTTACCCACTTGATTTCACGGGCTACAAGCTTACCCACACAGGACAATTACAAGAGTTTGACTTCTGATTGTGTTCTTCTTTCAACACTGATTTGCCAACGATTGAGTACACCCTTCCTATAATCTTATCCTCAAGTATATGATTTGAATGCAAAGATTTAAGGAAGAAAGATTGCTTGTTGAATCAAATGATATAAAACTGATTCAAGGATTCAACAAGTATTAACTATTTGAGAGAGCTTTTAGAATGCAAGAGAGTATAGAGTTAAGATCAGAAGATAGAAGAAGATTCGGTGATTTGAAAGTATGATTTCAAGTCTATTTATAGTGTAGAATAGTTGCATTCCTTCATGAAGAGTTTCTATAAAGAGTTGTGCCATTTCCCTTGAAATTGAATAGAAATCTCTTCACAAAAGGAAGCATCCTTTCAGAAAAATTACAGTAAGAAAAAAGGTCGACAGGTCGAAATTAACAGGTCGACAGGAATTTGAAAAAAATAGCCGTTATGCACAAAAGACAATAGGACCGGTCGACAGGTCTTTTTTGGGCGGTCGACCGTTTTCTTGCTGTGGACCGGAGGACCTTGGTCCACAGTCTATATCACTCTGCACTCTTTCCCGGTCGAAGCCTGGACCGTTTGGGCTTTTTCTCTGACTTTTCAATTCCTCAAATATACAGATTTCAGCCCCAGCTAATTTCAGTTTCTAAATTGTTTCGTGCATTCGTGTTATACTTTGAGGATAGATTTTAACATAAATCTAACACGACTCCATACCTACATATATATAATCTTAGCTCCATGTCATGATTTCCATTGATCTTCACTATGATCTTTATTGATTTCCACTTTGATAAATGTGAATTCAGCTCGTCAATGATCTCTATTTCTATGTTGTCATTAATCAAAATCTTGTGTATCAACATTCTCCCCCTTTTTGATTGATGACAACATCTTGCATATATTTTTGAGATACTGAGTAGCTCCCCCTGAAAATATGCTTATATATTTCTATCTCCCCATGTCCAAAAGCTTTCTGCACATTTTGTTAGTATATATAATAAAAACTTACTGTTTCCTGTAACAAAATGTTAGTGCATATAAAATGAATATTTATATGATACATGAATATATATATTTATATATGCATATTTCTCCCCCTTTGTCATCGATTAAAAAGAATAAATATCATGATAGAACAGTAATCGAACATAAGACATAAATTAAAGTACCTTCGGGAGATATTGGATCATGTGCAATTTGATAAACTGAATTTTGTTTTCAGAGACATTTGGAGAAATCAAAATCGCCTTCCTTTTATTGTGGTGTACCTGCAAAAAAGTAGAATATATATACTTTGGTACACACTTGCTTTGTTTGGGTCCATGGGTTAGATGGAAGGTAGCCATACCCAAGAGGGTTTAATGGAACCTTTAAAGATAAAATTTTCATTATTAACTACTGAATCAAAATAATCATCAATATATTTTTCTCTGTTTTTCCAACTTACAGGAACCCAAATACTTAAGTAATCTCTATTGATATTCCTTTTCATACTTCTAGATCTATTATACAGATCTCTAGTCATAGAAGTATTCGAATTTCTATAATAATTGGATCTGGGATGAGCATTAGTACTAGCAGTAATATTTTTATTGCACATGAAAGGATATCTAATACTATTTCTAAGATTAGTTTTATTATATCCTAAACCACTTTTGTCATGTAAAGGTCGAGATCTAGATAAAATCATATTTAAATCATTTTGTCCTTTATTAAATTTTGCGAACTTATTTGCACTTTTATCAAATTTATTTCCAAAGTCGCTATTGACATTTTTAAAAGAAATTTTGTTATTCTTTAAATCATCAATTTCCTTATTTAATTCAGAATTTTTCCTTTTTAAAGTACCATTCTCAGTTTTGAGACCTAAAATTTGAGATTCTGAATTATCTAAAGAAGATTGTAACTTTTCAAAATTTTCTTTTGAGTCAGAAATTTCATTTTGCAAAATATTATTATTCACCTTTAAAAACTCACATTCTTTAGATAGTTCTAAATTCTTTTCAGTTAAAGCTCCATTCTCTTTTTCAAGAGACGAAATTAAAGAACTAGAATTATTTAAAGAATCTTCTAATGATATATTTCTATTTTGCAAAAGATCGATTTCCTTTAAAAGAACATTGTTTTTATCTTTTAGTTGCTCATTTTCTTTTTGAAGGAAATCTTTTTGAGAAACAAGCTCTTCTAAGGTATCTTCAAAACATTTGGCTTGTTTTACCAAACGATTGTTTTCTTCTTTTAATTTGGAATTTTCTTCCTTGTACTTTTTTGACATAGCTAAAACGACTGTATGGAGTTTCAATAATTTTTCATGGTCTAACAAAAGATCTTTAAATAATGAATCTACACATACCGATTGTGATCTGACTTTAGCCATGAGACATTTGCTTCCTTGCTCTCTTGATTCCGCTTTGTTGCTCTTCCATTTTCTAAATCCTTGACTAGATTTCTTTATCGCCATTTGTTCTAGGACGTTGTTACGATCTCTAGAAAACCAGCTTTGATACCAATTGAAAAGTCGAGTGTGTACGACTTATGCAGGATCTATAATATGGCTATGCGGAATATGATAACAATATATATATATATATATATATATATATATATATATATATATATATCACAGATAACTTTAAATGCAGTAAAGTAAAGTAGAGTAACGACACCAGGATTTTTATACTGGTTCAGACCTCCAGTCCCGAAGCTTCTCTTCGGCTTTTCACTAAACAACACCCTCGCTTCACCCGGAGGAACAGGTTCACAACTACTTGATTTACGGGCTACAAGTTTACCCACTTGATTTCACGGGCCACAAGCTTACCCACTTGATTTACGGGTCACAAGCTTACCCACTTGATTTCACGGGCTACAAGCTTACCCACACAGGACAATTACAATAGTTTGACTTCTGATTGTGTTCTTCTTTCAACACTGATTTGCCAACGATTGAGTACACCCTTCCTATAATCTTATCCTCAAGTATATGATTTGAATGCAAAGATTTAAGGAAGAAAGATTGCTTGTTGAATCAAATGATATAAAACTGATTCAAGGATTCAACAAGTATTGACTATTTGAGAGAGCTTTTAGAATGCAAGAGAGTATAGAGTTAAGATCAGAAAATAGAAGAAGATTCGGTGATTTGAAAGTATGATTTCAAGTCTATTTATAGTGTAGAATAGTTGCATTCCTTCATGAAGAGTTTCTATAAAGAGTTGTGTCCATTTCCCTTGAAATTGAATAGAAATCTCTTCACAAAAAGAAGCATCCTTTCAGAAAAATTACAGCAAGAAAAAAGGTCGACAGGTCGAAATTAACAGGTCGACAGGAATTTGAAAAAAATAGCCGTTATCCACAAAAAAATAGCCGTTATCCGTACAAAGGAGGTGCTGGCGAAATTTTCCAAAAATTTAAGGTGTTAATTTTTTTTTTAGAATTTTTGAAAATTTTAGTTAATCCAAATTATCTAACATTTTAATTGAAATAATTGGTCCAATTGAAACTGAAGTTAATAAATAAACAAATAATTTTTAACCCTATTAATACGGTTTGTTTTCTGCCGTAGTCATTTCGAGGACGAAATTATTTAAAGGGGGAAGAATGTAATGTCCCATAGTTTTACAGTATAATAATTAATTTATTTAATTATTTAAATAGCGATTTAAAGATTTAAATGGTTGTTTAATTAAATAATCTTGAATATTTAATTAATATAAATAATAGAATAATATATTTAATTTTCGAAATTGTCGGAAATAGTAGAATTCACAATGTTGTGTGAATTAGATGATTTAACTGTTTTAATTCAGTTTGGAATTGAATTATATTGACGATTCCATTTAATAGACAGCGTTAGAACGTATAAATTATATTATAATTATAATCGAGCTCGAAATGGCATGGTAGTTCGTAATTTGGCGAATCAAACTTTAAACGAATATACAGAATCCGTTTTAAGTCGGATTTCTGTGAAACAAAAAACGTTCGGAGCTGGTGAAGTATGTTTTTCTAATAGAAGAGAAAAATCGAGATTTCATCGTATAGATTGTGAGTTGTGTCCAAATCAAATTTTTGAAAAGTCGCTATGGAATTCCGTTATAATTTATAACGATTTATTTAAATTATAAAAGGGTTTTTAATATAAATTGTGTATCGATTTAACACTAGATTTGAAATATCGAGTTATAAATCCAGTTATGTATATTGTGGAGCAGTATGATATTCTATGTGAATATATATGATAATGTTAATTTATTAATATTAAATTAATTATTTTTAAATATATTAATATTTAAATGGTTTTATTTAGAACATTTAAAATAGCATGTTTTGCAAACGAACTCCGCTTTCAACGAAGTTAATTTTGTTGGATTCGAAATATTAAATTATTATTAAATTTCAATTTTCGTGATTTTTGGAGTTAGTATGTGGCCGTATGAGATTTTAAAGTGAAAAACAATCAATAATTTGACTTTAAAAATACGTCGTACGAGCAAACGAAGTCGGAATTCAACGAAACAAGTTTCGTTGGGTCCGTAATGTCGAACTGTAGATATATGTCCATTTTCATGTTAATTGGATATTGTGTGTAATCACGCTAATTTTTAAACGATAAATTTAGGCAACGATACAATAAAAGTTAATAAAATAAAATGGGAAGCTTACACTAGAAGTCAACATATCCTATAAATACCACTACTAAACCTAATTTCCACTTCTTCCGTAGTCAAACATTTGATATGCCACCAAAATGAGAAACCATGAACTTCCACTTCAAAATAAAATCCAGAATAATTTGTATAAAATCCTATAAAACACAAGATTTATATATATGGATTCAACAAGGAAGGAGCTTCGATTCTGTGAAAATAATTTACAGTTCGATGCAGGATTTCATGAACGCGGAAATGGACAACGGCCCTAGGGTTTGATCTAGCTCAAAATCGAAGATGTTCAGTAGTTGAGTTTATGAAATTGAGAAGTATCATTGGTGAAAATTTGGGGAGGTTTGGTTGATAAAGATGTCAAACAAAAACACTAGAACTGGGCGCGATAACAGTTTGATGCATCTTTAATAAGTGTACCGAGTGGAGCGAAAGTAGTATAGGGTGGAAGAGATTTTGAAATGGGAAATTATGGTGATTTTTAATTTAATTTAAGTGAAGAGTAGAATGATGTGGAGGGAGAGTGGACAAGGTGAATTAGCTGCGGGGAAGATGAAGTGGAGTAGCGGGATTAATTTCTGAAAGGAGGAGTTTGAGTGGGAAAGAAAATTAATGTTAAATAATGTGATTAAGGGATTTTGATGCATGCATGATAATTTTGTGGTTGCAGATGAGGGTCTTGGTTTGCTATGTCAAGAAGAGGAGGGGGTTGGAATGAAGTATACGACCATGGTAGTTTGAGCCTCATGAAATTCAAATACTATGTGGATGAGGGAGAATAATATGAACCGGAAACAAGCGTAAAGAAAGTGGATTCGTTTTCTCCATATCGTGATGTTTATGGCATTGGGTGGTTTCTGATGTTGTCAGCAAGGTCCGGCCATGGTTAAAAGGGCATCAGGTGTTCATATTCGAGCAGTGTTGTATCGCGATGCCTGGGGACAAGGAGTAACCTGGTTTTAATTCGCCATTCAGGAAAAATAATTATTTTAAACCAGGGATTCCAAATGGTAATTAAGGAATAGTATTAAATTGATGACCTTGCCATTGTTTTAAAATTTAATTGGTTCTAACTTGTAAATTTAATATCTCGATCATACTGTATCAGAATTTCGAACAGTCAATCACGTTGGGATCGTACGGACGAGGGCTACACAATGGAACTGATTGGAAGTGAAACAGAGCACGTTACAAATTATAGTGAAAAAAATTCCTAATCCGAATCAACGATGGTTATCGTTATTTAACGATAAACTGACCAATGTGAGTAAAACTCAATAACTCTACCACTTTATATTTTTATAAATATAATCTAGTATTGATAAATGATGATTGATTGTTGTGTGATGATTGTTTGGTTGAATTGTTGATTTAGTGGCTGAAATTATAGATAACGATATATATATAAATATATATCGTTAATTAAATATTGATTCTGTTTATCAGAATATTTCATATTGAAATGAAATCGATGTTACTTATATTGTTTAACATCTTTAGATGCAGGCAAATAGGTTGGCGGGATCCAACTGGATTCCTCAAATATTATTACTGTTTATTTCCATATATTGTGATATATGATGTGATATATTTTATGTGATTGATTTTGTATGCGTGGATGACACTGGCACTGTTATTTGGTATTTTAAAAACCATAAGAAATACTGGAATGTAAAAGGGGAATTTTCAAAGTGTATATTGAAAATAAAATATTTATAAAATGAATAGGATTTTATAGCAGGAAATATTTATAAAATCAAAGAATTTTATAAAAGGAATATTTATAAAATGAATAGAATTTTATAAAAGGAAATATTTGGGAAATGAATAGAATTTTATAAAGGGAAATATTTGTGAAATGAATAGAATTTTATAAAAGGAAATATGTGGAAGGTAAATATTAAATGAAAATCGGTTTTAATGGATATATGGAAGAGATTAATTTAAAGTAGATTTTAAATAGAATATGTTTTAACAGATAAATTGAGAAGATTGATTTATAAATAATGTTTTATAAATTAAATAAAATATTTATCATGTGATAAATGTATATATATATTTCTGAACTTATATAGAGAAGTAGAAATCGGTTTTGACACCGATATTTTAAATAGAATGTGAACTCAGCCTTTATAAAGGGAATTATAAATGAAATTTAAGTGCTAGAAATAAAATGGAGATTTCATATAAATAATTCTATAAATAGAGATTGAATAGAATTTGGAAATGGATTGTTTTTAAATGCGAAATTAAACTAAATTGATTATATAAAAGAGACATTATTCACATTCGATGTGAATAATGGATTAAAATAAATATTTTATAAGTTAAAACATTTATAAGAAAAATTGGGTTTTGAAATAGTAATTCAAATGGGAATTTGAATGAGATAGGAAATAGGGTTAAAATAAAATTAGTTATTTGAATAGAGTTAAATCGAATATTAGTTATTCGAATAAAGTTATCGAATATAAGTTATTCGAAGAGAATTAATCAAATAAAGTTATATGAAAGAGAGTTATCGAATATAGGTTATGAAAAGTCGAGTGTGTACGACTTATGCATGATCTATAATATGCCTATGCGGAATATGATAACAATATATATATATATATATCACAGATAACTTTAAATGCAGTAAAGTAAAGTAAAGTAGAGTAACGACACCAGGATTTTTATACTGGTTCAGACCTCCAGTCCTACGTCCAGTCCCGAAGCTTCTCTTCGGCTTTTCACTAAACAACACCCTCGCTTCACCCGGAGGAACAGGTTCACAAGTACTTGATTTACGGGCTACAAGTTTACCCACTTGATTTCACGGGCCACAAGCTTACCCACTTGATTTACGGGCCACAAGCTTACCCACTTGATTTCACGGGCTACAAGCTTACCCACACAGGACAATTAAAAGAGTTTGACTTCTGATTGTGTTCTTTTTTCAACACTGATTTGCCAACGATTGAGTACACCCTTCCTATAATCTTATCCTCAAGTATATGATTTGAATGCAAAGATTTAAGGAAGAAAGATTGCTTGTTGAATCAAATGATATAAAACTGATTCAAGGATTCAACAAGTATTGACTATTTGAGAGAGCTTTTAGAATGCAAGAGAGTATAGAGTTAAGATCAGAAAATAGAAGAAGATTCGGTGATTTGAAAGTATGATTTCAAGTCTATTTATAGTGTAGAATAGTTGCATTCCTTCATGAAGAGTTTCTATAAAGAGTTGTGTCCATTTCCCTTGAAATTGAATAGAAATCTCTTCACAAAAAGAAGCATCCTTTCAGAAAAATTACAGCAAGAAAAAAGGTCGACAGGTTGAAATTAACAGGTCGACAGGAATTTGAAAAAAATAGCCGTTATGCACAAAAGACAATAGGACCGGTCGACAGGTCTTTTTTGGGCGGTCGACCATTTTCTTGCTGTGGACCGGAGGACCTTGGTCCACAGTCTATATCACTCTGCACTCTTTCCCGGTCGAAGCCTGGACCGTTTGGGCTTTTTCTGTGACTTTTCAATTCCTCAAATATACAGATTTCAGCCCCAGCTAATTTCAGTTTCTAAATTGTTTTGTGCATTCGTGTTATACTTTGAGGATAAATTTTAACATAAATCTAACACGACTCCATACCTACATATATATAATCTTAGCTCCTTGTCATGATTTCCATTGATCTTCACTATGATCTTTATTGATTTCCACTTTGATAAATGTGAATTCAGCTCGTCAATGATCTCTATTTCTATGTTGTCATTAATCAAAATCTTGTGTATCAACATTCTCCCCCTTTTTGATTGATGACAACATCTTGCATATATTTTTGAGATACTGAGTAGCTCCCCCTGAATATATGCTTATATATTTCTATCTCCCCCTGTCCAAAAGCTTTATGCACATTTTGTTAGTATATATAATAAAAACTTACTGTTTCCTGTAACAAAATGTTAGTGCATATAAAATGAATATTTATATGATACATGAATATATATATTTATATATGCATATTTCTCCCCCTTTGTCATCGATTAAAAAGAATAAATATCATGATAGAACAGTAATCGAACATAAGACATAAATTAAAGTACCTTCGGGAGATATTGGATCATGTGCAATTTGATAAACTGGATTTTGTTTTCAGAGACATTTGGAGAAATCAAAATCGCCTTCCTTTTATTATGGTGTACCTGCAAAAAAGTAGAATATATATACTTTGGTACCCACTTGCTTTGTTTGGGTCCATGGGTTAGATGGAAGGTAGCCATACCCAAAAGGGTTTTATGGAACCTTTAAAGATAAAATTTTCATTATTAACTACTGAATCAAAATAATCATCAATATATTTTTCTCTGTTTTTCCAACTTACAGGAACCCAAATACTTAAGTAATCTCTATTGATATTCCTTTTCATACTTCTAGATCTATTATACAGATCTCTAGTCATAGAAGTATTCGAATTTCTATAATAATTGGATCTGGGATGAGCATTAGTACTAGCAGTAATATTTTTATTGTACATGAAAGGATATCTAGTACTATTTCTAAGATTAGTTTTATTCTATCCTAAACCACTTTTGTCATGTAAAGGTCGAGATCTAGATAAAATCATATTTAAATCATTTTGACCTTTATTAAATTTTGCGAACTTATTTGCACTTTTATCAAATTTATTTCCAAAGTCGCTATTGACATTTTTAAAAGAAATTTTGTTATTCTTTAAATCATCAATTTCCTTATTTAATTCAGAATTTTTCCTTTTTAAAGTACCATTCTCAGTTTTGAGACCTAAAATTTGAGATTCTGAATTATCTAAAGAAGATTGTAACTTTTCAAAATTTTCTTTTGAGTCAGAAATTTCATTTTGCAAAATATTATTATTCACCTTTAAAAACTCACATTCTTTAGATAGTTCTAAATTCTTTTCAGTTAAAGCTCCATTCTCTTTTTCAAGAGACGAAATTAAAGAACTAGAATTATTTAAAGAATCTTCTAATGATATATTTCTATTTTGCAAAAGATCGATTTCCTTTAAAAGAACATTGTTTTTATCTTCTAGTTGCTCATTTTCTTTTTGAAGGAAATCTTTTTTAGAAACAAGCTCTTCTAAGGTATCTTCAAAACATTTGGCTTGTTTTACCAAACGATTGTTTTCTTCTTTTAATTTGGAATTTTCTTCCTTGTACTTTTTTGACATAGCTAAAACGACTGTATGGAGTTTCAATAATTTTTCATGGTCTAACAAAAGATCTTTAAATAATGAATCTACACATACCGATTGTGATCTGACTTTAGCCATGAGACATTTGCTTCCTTGCTCTCTTGATTCCGCTTTGTTGCTCTTCCATTTTCTAAATCCTTGACTAGATTTCTTTATCGCCATTTGTTCTAGGATGTTGTTACGATCTCTAGAAAACCAGCTCTGATACCAATTGAAAAGTCGAGTGTGTACGACTTATGCAGGATCTATAATATGGCTATGCGGAATATGATAACAATATATATATATATATCACAGATAACTTTAAATGCAGTAAAGTAAAGTAAAGTAGAGTAACGACACCAGGATTTTTATACTGGTTCAGACCTCCAGTCCTACGTCCAGTCCCGAAGCTTCTCTTCGGCTTTTCACTAAACAACACCCTCGCTTCACCCGGAGGAACAGGTTCACAACTACTTGATTTACGGGCTACAAGTTTACCCACTTGATTTCACGGGCCACAAGCTTACCCACTTGATTTACGGGCCACAAGCTTACCCACTTGATTTCACGGGCTACAAGCTTACCCACACAGGACAATTACAAGAGTTTGACTTCTGATTGTGTTCTTCTTTCAACACTGATTTGCCAACGATTGAGTACACCCTTCCTATAATCTTATCCTCAAGTATATGATTTGAATGCAAAGATTTAAGGAAGAAAGATTGCTTGTTGAATCAAATGATATAAAACTGATTCAAGGATTCAACAAGTATTGACTATTTGAGAGAGCTTTTAGAATGCAAGAGAGTATAGAGTTAAGATCAGAAAATAGAAGAAGATTCGGTGATTTGAAAGTATGATTTCAAGTCTATTTATAGTGTAGAATAGTTGCATTCCTTCATGAAGAGTTTCTATAAAGAGTTGTGTCCATTTCCCTTGAAATTGAATAGAAATCTCTTCACAAAAAGAAGCATCCTTTCAGAAAAATTACAGCAAGAAAAAAGGTCGACAGGTCGACAGGAATTTGAAAAAAATAGCCGTTATGCACAAAAGACAATAGGACCGGTCGACAGGTCTTTTTTGGGCGGTCGACAGTCTATATCACTCTGCACTCTTTCCCGGTCGAAGCCTGGACCGTTTGGGCTTTTTCTATGACTTTTCAATTCGTCAAATATACAGATTTCAGCCCCAGCTAATTTCAGTTTCTAAATTGTTTTGTGCATTCGTGTTATACTTTGAGGATAGATTTTTAACATAAATCTAACACGACTCCATACCTACATATATATAATCTTAGCTCCATGTCATGATTTCCATTGATCTTCACTATGATCTTTATTGATTTCCACGTCGATAAATGTGAATTCAGCTTGTCAATGATCTCTATTTCTATGATGTCATTAATCAAAATCTTGTGTATCAACAGGTTATTCGAAGAGAATTAATCAAATGGAGTTATTTGAAAGAGAGTTATCGAATATAAGTTATTAGAAGAGAATTAATCGAATAGAGTTATTCGAAAGAGAGTATCGAATATAAGTTATTTGAAGAGAATTAACAGCACAGAGTTATCGAATATAAGTTATTCGAAGAGAATTAATCGAAAAGAGTTATTCGAAAGAGAGTTAATCGAATAGAGGTTACTCGAAAAAGAGTTATACGTGGAATTCGATTATATCAAATTCAGGAAAGTACTATTTATTTTCAGGTTTTTAAATCAAGATTTATTTATTTATTAATAAATTAGTTGTTTATTTATTTATTCAAATTAAGAAATAAAAGTTATATTAAAGTTATTATATCTCGGAAGCATGGAATTATAACACTATTGTTACAATCAAATGATTTCTGTAAAAGAAGTGGATTCGTAAATAGAATCCGAGAGTTTCGTAAGGAAGTTTGTTAAAGATTTAAAAGGTGAACTTGTCTATTTCGAGGTTCGAAATGTTGTTCAGTTAAGGTTTGAGAGGTAATTATACCCCCAACTTGATTGACTTCATTTTTAACTAAGGAATGATTAAGGTTCGATAGTAAAGGTTGGTTAAGTGAATTTAGTTAATGAGTGTAGTGGTTTGAGTTGGCATAGTGATGTTTTATTTAAACATATATTTAAATCCAATGAAGGAGTTTTGGAAGTGTTTCCCATATAAAAATCAGAAATGTTTTCTAATATAAAAAAATAGAAATGAGAGTAAATATGGAAATGATTTTCCAATGATTAATAAAGTATATTTTCATAATTTAGATAATAAGAATTTACGAATATATGGAAACAGGAATAGGGAAATGGATAATTGAATGACAAATTAAATTAAAGGGGATCAGTGGTGATTGATGATTTGCTCGGTTAGATTTCCATTTGGAGATACGACCATTGTTTGTACAATGTTTTCCTTTGATAGTTAAATAACCAACTATCAAAGTTTTGACCATTTCCATTGCCAATACGGAGAGATCGGGATCAAATTTATTATGTGAAAACCGTTCCGTATGGGCATTAGCGTTGCGAATCAAATATGATGAAGATAATTGAAGATGGAATTTGTGCAAGGGCTGTTCTGGCAAATCCTAGGTAGAAAATTCCTAATATGGGTTTACAGAATAGTGCCTTCGGTTTGTCCAGTCCCAGAACAATCTGCATGGAAGAATGCCTGGTAGAGTACATGTAATAGATTACGTAAGTTGATATCTTCAAACGTATTTACGTTTGGTGGTGGAGGAATTCGTTTCTCTTAGCCGTATACCCATGGTATTTTTGGAGAAATCAATTTGTGATTTGGAGGGTATGACGATGTGGCATTCAAAGTGAATAAATGTGTGATCTGTACGTTATGGCCTCTAGCCTCAACAACCGGGAAATGACAAAAATCGGGCAGGCAGCATGGCTAAGTGGGTAGCTCCCAATTAAGGTGTATTATCGCTTATCTAGAGAAATTCATTTCATTCTTTATTCTATTCGATGTTGTCCTATTCGGGAAAACGGTTGCTAATCCCAACCGTTGGTGATATACATTCGATACACTCAAGCGAAATGAGTGGTCGGTCATGTGTGGCCGGATTACAAGATGTTCTTGTTGAAACCAGTGCATTCTCCTCTAGAGATACACTATCGAAAAGTGGTTCCATACCTTGTCATAGTTGGAAATTCATTATCCAATATGTGCTCGCGGTTTTGATTATATATTATATATGTGGAACGTGAGATGAAAGCGTTCCACTAGATTGCTATTTATTTGATTTAGACATTATTATAATATCAAAAGGGTATGGATTTTAAAAGATTGTTTTGGGTTATCATAAGGTAAAAACCATCCGTGTTTATGTGTGGATCGATCTTCAGTTTATTCTTTCTTAAAAAAAAAAGATTTTAAAAGTTAAACAAATAGTTGGAATATAATCACATCAGTCACATGACTGACCCAGAGTTTATTTTGTTTTGTTTTCCCTAAACTCTTGGGTGCCCAATCTTGTACTGGCAGTCAAGTAGTCAGGATTTACAGATACACTAGATAGAGCTCGGAGCAGGAGGCTTCAACAGCATTTTCTAGCTATTGTTTATTTCCGCTGTGATATAAGTGTTGTACTATAATATACAAATACAGATTTGTATTTCAAAGTTATTTTGTATAATATATTTTATTCGTTCCGCTATGAGATTCGTGTTTACTCTAATGTTGTTATGTTCTTCTCGTTCTTCTATTCTAATTTTCTGTCTTATTATTCTCACCCTCTAACTTCTTTTATTAACTATCCGTTATTTCCGACTTTGAATAGTCGACGTGGTGTTGTGTGTCGATTTCCTAAGTCGAAAATTTTCCAGGCCGTTACAGTCCTTCTATTTAGGGACATATTGAGATGGGAATCCATGCTTATCTGAAGAATGAATAATAGACCGCAACTGTTATTATTAGAGAAATAATAACACACACTTATAGTGCAGTTTTCATATAAGAAGATCCTTTTTTATTCGATTTTCACTGGGAGTACGTGAATGTCATAGGGAGGATCCCTCCATTAATCTCATTGCTAAGCTATTTTTAGGAGTACAAGTGTTAAGGAATAAAGATCGATCCCCTAATTGTGACCTCTAGGGCCTTATTTATAGTGGTTTAGGTATCCTTCCGTTAATGGGCTATTGGGCCCCTAGGGGTCTTTGTCGTTCGCTTTATTCTTGGTTTCGGGTGCTTGACTTTTGGTCGCCTTTGGTGTGTCGGTTATGGTCTTTAGATGATACTTAAATTCTTGAAGGCAACTCCGGAATGTAAGCTTGCGGACATAAGCTTTCATATGTAGGCTTTCGGCTTTATCGTGAATACTTAGAGGGGCTTGACCTCAAGCTGTATGTTGATAACCGTCGGTTGGAAACCGCTGTAGATTTCAGTACTAGGTATCTTAGTACGGGTAGCCTGTATCCCTGCTCGGGTCTCGGTTAGTCCTCCGGTGGGTCCTTTATGGTACTTGTGTGGCAGATGCTCCGGAAGCTGGTTCAGGGTGATCCTCACGTTCTCTTGGTTTAGTACCTTCGGATCTCTCGCCTTCAGGTGTTTCGGTATTAAGTGGATTGTTTCCAAAGATTCTTTTGAGCTTCATCCGACGAGTTTATTGCTTTTGGCTTTCTTGGTTTATGATTATGGTGGCTCCTTACTGCAGAGTCTTTCGTCGAGCTAATGTTGTCGAAAGGATCTTGCGATGACCCCAAACCCCGTACTGACAGTGGCAAGGGTAATCTTTGGAATATAACACATTAATAGATAATAGCAGAACAAAATTAAATAAATACACCAGATAATGCACAAAAGAATATACTGGATAAACGTAATCATTAGAGATCTTGTCGGATTGACCTTAGCGGATAGATCCTGTCGGTGACACCCCATAGCTCTTTACAATCTTTCCCCTAGGGGGAGGGAAGGGGTTTCGGTTGATGTGGCTTCTCGGTTTATTTCTTCCTGCTCTTATACTTCTCAGTATTTGGCCCCACTTTTTATTGAGCCTCCTGCGAGCTTTTGGTCATTCGACACCCCTTCACCGCCAGCTCACTTCGCTGTTGATTTTTGGTAGTAACAATATTTTTATCTAACTAATCAATATTTAACATTGGAATAAACTTAGGTGCTAGCAGTCGGTTAAAATAAGCTATCTTACGACGCTGATATTTTAGTTTTATGCAAACGCCAATAACCACGTATATTGTTTAGAATTGGTATCTTCATATTATTAGTTGTCAACAATCATCGTAATAAAATATTATTGTTAATCCATATTTATTGTATGACTTTGTAGTTAATTTTTTTTTTAACTACAAATCATTTATAGTGAATAGTTAATTTTATTTAATCCTTTCCAAGCCACAGTTTCTTATCGTCGATACCGTTTTACATATATATGTCATGCATCCAAACTACTTCACACATCCCAGTTGAGAGCAAGGAGTTTTCGCTCGTTTATCCTCTTTGGGCTTTGCTTCTTCTGTCTTTCTTGTCTTAGGTTTCTTGTTTGGAACTTTTCTTTTAATACCCGAATAGCCTTTTTCCCTATCTTCCTGAGCATTTTTCTTGTCAATATTTTCATACCGGAGTGTGAAGCTCGCGAATTAACGCTATACACAAAGTTACGCTATGTTTAAGCTATGCTTTGATCATCATCAACAAAGCTTTGCTTTTCAGCAAAAGCTTTGATTACTGCATATCGGCATGCCACATAGTCATCCCAGACCATACAGCTTGATAACTACGAATATATAACCTCTAAGCTCATACGTCTTAGAGAAGGGTGTTAAGCTAAGAGAATATATTCTCCACCACCAAACAGATATATATATATATAGAAGAAGTCAATCAATATAGTTCAGAATACCATGTCATACATACAATCCATTTACAATTCCGTTTTGGGTCTGAACGAAACCAGAGGCACCTTATTCCTCATCCCATATGTCCAATACAGGAGATAGGTCCTCGCATATCCGGACAATCAACAATTACGTCCGGACAACTACCATTATAAACCCTTTAAGGGAGCTACCCAAATCCAGGGCAAAAGTAGTAATCCATTCGATGTGAAGATTGCCGGTCTTTTCACCATCTTCAATAATTTTTTACTTTTAATCACTACGCCGTAGATGGCCAACTACAACGAAAATACAAGGTATTGCCAGCTAAAATGTTGTCACAAATATGCTGAGTTTTTCTATTGCAACACACTCTTCAATGTGTTAGCATAGATATCAAATTATGTTGCAGTAACTATAGTTATAAACTTATAAGTTTAATTTACCATGTCATCAATCGCATCTATAAAAAAATGCATATCTATCCGTCAATTTACCATTTAAAAACAACATCTGTAGCTGACACCTCATTAATCCGTTATAATCCTCCACCACCAATAGAAAATCAACTTGCGTAACTCATTTCATTCCTCTTTCTCAACCTCTCAGATTTCTTCGTTCTCACCCCCAAATTTCCAATTCTAATCCCTAATTTTCATTCACCTGCTTCTTCCACTCCAACCCTCTCTGCGCCCTCCACTTATTCCAGCTAGTCCTCGACTCCAACTCCAAACGCACCCACTTCTCCCCTTCTCCATCATCAAACGACAGTCAATCCAAGAATAAAGGTGCTAGCTTTTTATCCGGTGTTTCTCATGTACGTTTTTGTTGCTTTTTTGTCAGTGAATCCACTTTTTTCAGTTTGAAGTTGTATACAATTAGTTTCTGTTATTGTTGTTCTTTTGTATGTTGATTCGTTGTAGTGTTCTTTGAGCAGCTATTATGTTGTTAATCAACTTAATAACACAGAACTTTCCTATTGAAGTGTGGTTGTGAACATATAGACCATCGACCTTATATGAGTTGCATGTTCTAAACAACTGCTCAGGTTTTCTAGGTTGTTTTTGCCGGTGATGAATGAGACATGATGATGCTTGCTTTTTAATAAGATATACAGTAGTTCCAATCAGATAAGTTTTGTATGCATAGTTAGAAATTATGTGCAAATTCACTTCATCTATGAATGTTTACACCTGTTGTACATTGATGTGTGCATCACCATTGACACCAAAGGCCATACAATGATATATCTGCACACATGGATCAATAAACTGCTAGTGGATGATTGTTTCTTCATGATGCATGCTTCAAAAATTATATGTGAGCTTTGTTTTGGTGTGTGTATGTGTGTACAAGATTGTCTAATAAATATACGCATGTTTCGTTTCGGTGAAATGATTTGTAGTTTGTGATATCACTTCAATTCTTCCTTCAATTCAAGTTCAATGACCGCTCAATCAATTTCTACTTCAAAGTCATCAACAACGGCTGCAAGAAAGAACTGCTACAATAAAATCCCAGTGAAGTTGAGGACTGTGAAAGCAGGGCCGAATGCGGGGAAGAAGTTTTTTGGTTGCTCCATGTGGCCGGTAAGTATAAATTAGGTTTTTTGGTTGCTTTGTTGATTATCATATCTTCCATTGATGTTTTAGTCGAGAATTTAAGATATGAGAAGAATGGCGATTGCGGGTAGTTTATATGGCATGACAAAGTGTAGGAAATCAACATCAATACAGAATTGGATGATACTACTGTCAAATTGATGGAAAAAGAAAAGACTATAACGCAATTGCTCGTGGAAAGGAAGACAAATGAAGAAAAGCTGCTAAAGCAAAGGATGACAAAAGCCAATGAATTTGTGGCAGAGACGAAGGAAACTTGGCCCTAATGTGCATTAAATGTGGAAAATACGAGAAAGGAGAAAAATTCTTTGCAACAGCTTAAGCTATGTCCTGGATCATGTTTGGAGTTCTTTTGTGTGTTGCTATGGCAATGTAGTATAGTGAAGTGACGTGAAGTAGCATGCATGAACAGTTTTTCAGGTATAATTTTAAGTTTTGTCACATTATGGATTAGTGATAATTTTTTCCATATTGCAGATTAGTGATAATTTTTGCCACATTGCTCATTAAACCTAAAGTGTTGATTAGTGATAATTTTATCCACATTGTAACTATCTAATTGTTTACTCAGTATCATTTTTGCTTTGAACAAACTTAGTCATTGCACCAATTTACTGAAATGTAACTGAGGCATGCAGGTGAAGGAGGCAGTGTGAGGTTGTTCAAGAACTTATTACTGAAGGCAGTAGAGGTACTCGGGGCAGTAGAGGCACTTGGCACTGAACGCATTGGAGGCTCGCGCAATATTTTGAAACTGTTTTAGTTTGATGTAATCATGAATTTAGTACTAGTTGTGTTTGCAACTAAAATGTCTGTAAAATTGAATTTAATGGCTATTTTTTTTACTTTGCAGTTGACTAAGTAGTAATTTTGTTGCTAGTTAATTTGAAATAAAAAGTTCTTTTTTATATTCCATTGTGATATTAATTGCTGTTATGTTGCAGTATGTTATGTAATGTTGCCATAACTATGATATAATGTTGCAGTATGTGACGTTAAATGTTGCCATAGCTATGATATAGTGTTGCCATTGGATGGTAAAAGTGTTTCCATAGATTAATGCATGTCGCCCCACAATATGATTCCGTGAACCCAGGCTACAGATTTTAGTGGGGATTTCATCAGCCCGGGATGCAAATTTTAGTGGGCCCCACATTTTTGTAAATTTAGTACCTGTGGCAACACCTGTACCGATGTTGCCTTAGGGTCACAAAGATGTTGCCTTTGACTCTAAGGCAACGCGGTAAAACGCAACACCAAGAAAGTGTTGCCATAGATAATTTTTAGCTTATAGCAACATTTTTTGGTACTTCCTGCATCACTTTTCTGCTGTTGCAGTATGTAATCTATGGCGTAGTGAATCATCATTTAATTATTTGAAATGGGTTAAACTCGGTCTTTTCAAATAATTCTCGCATAAACAAATCAAATCAAATTCTTATTCAAATTATTGACTGTGCAGATCTTTCAAAATAAGATTCACCCTCTCAGTTTGACCACCTGTCTGAGGATGATATGCAGTGCTAAGATTTAACTTTGTTCCCACCTCAGACTGAAACGCTTCCCAAAGCTTACTGGCAAAGATTGGATCTCGATCACTGACAATTCTACTAGGAACTCCATGTAGCCTAATAATCTCTTTTACATATATTTGAGCAAAACTTGAGCTGTTCAATTTGATTTCACTAGAATAAAATAGGTGCTCTTCGTGAAATAGTCTACTATAACCCAAATGCTATCGTTACCTTTCTTGGTTCTAGACAGACCATCAATAAAATCCATAGAAATCCGATCCCTCTTCCATTCCGGAATCCCCAATGGTTGTAACAATCCAACGACCTTTTATTGATCACTCTTTACCAGTTGGCAAGTTGGACACCTGCTAACATATATAGAGATCTCTCTTCATCAACTTCTTCCAGAATGTGCGCTTAAGACCTTGATACATCTTACTCACTCCTGAATGAATACTAAGCTTAGACTTGTAACATTCACCCATGACCTATGTTCCGAGCTAATGAATATTCAGAACACAGATTCGGCCTAGCAATCTCAGAACTCCTTTATTATCAACCTGGAAATTCAAGACATCACCTTCCTGAATCCTTTTGTTAACTTTCCGAATTAATTCATCGTTTTTATGAAGAATAGAAATTTTCTCAATCAACGAAGGCATAGTAATAAGATTAGCAATAATTGCATTCTTTCTACTAAGCGCATCAACCACAACATTAGATTTTTCTGGAGTATACAAAATATCTAGATCATATGCTGCAAGAAATTCTAATCAATGCCACTGTCTCAAATTCAAATCTTTTTGGTTGAACAGATATTTCAATGATTTATGATATATATATAACTCAAACTTTTCACCCAGTAGGTAATGCCTCCAAATCTTTAAAGTAAATACCACAGCTAACAGCTCTAAGTCATGAGTAACATACCTTTTCTTAAGAGGCTTCAACCGATGGCTAGCATAAGCAACAACCTTACCTCTTTGCATCATCACTGCACCTACTCCTTCACCTGAAGCATCTGTATAGACAGTCAAATCCTGATTACCATCTATAATCGTCAACAGTGGAGCAGTAGTCAATCTTTCTTTCAGCTCTTGGAAAGCTGCCTCACATTCTGTCGTCTAATTGAACTTGGTGTGCTTCTTAGTGAGCTTTGTCAATGGACTAGATAACTTCAAAAAAATCTTAACGAATTTCCAATAATAACTTTCCAATCCCAGAAAACTTCTGACTACTGTGGAAGTGCTAGGTTGCTTCCAATCTCAGATGGTTGTAATCTTGCTTTGGATCTACTGATATCCCTTCATTTGATACAACATGACCAAGGAACTTCACTTTTTTTTAAAGAATATGCATTTAGAAAATTTGGTTTTTGATATATTCTTTCTCAGAATTTCCAATACCTATTCTAAATGCTTCACATCGAATGGATTACTAATGATACCCTGGATTTGGGTAGCTCCCTTGAAGGGGTTATAGTGCTAGTTGTCCATACGTACTTGTTGATTGTATGGATATGCGAGGACTTCTCTCCTGTATTGGACATATGGGATGAGGAATAAGGTGCTTTCGGTTTCGTTTAGACCCAGAACAGACTTGTAAATTGATTGTATGTCTGACATGGTATTCTAAACTTTATTAATTGACTTCTGCTAAATATATATCTGTTTAGTGGCAGAGAATTTATTCTCTTAGCTTAACTCCCTTCTCTGAGACATATGAGCTTAGAGGTTATATATTGGTAGTTATCAAGTTGTATGTTCTGGGATGACTATGTGGCATGTTGAGATGCAGTGATCAAAGCTTTTGTTGAAAAGAAAATTTGTGGATGATGATCAAAGCGTAGCTTAAATGTAGCGTAGCTTAAATGTAGCGTAGCTTTGTGTATAACGTTAATTTGCAAGTTTCACACCCTGGTATGAGTCAAAAATAGGATGAAGGACCGTAGGGAGAATACGCGTTTCTTTCTAGCTAGAAGTAATGTCATGGTATAGAGCCCAGACTTCTTTAGTTATGTGGATGACGGAAAGCGAGACACCTCGTATATGGCCGCACAAGGCCAATATGGTCGACGTAATAACCCTCTTATAAGTCCGATAGGACTGAGAAACACATGACTCAGGAACAATTAATCGGCAACGTAGTGACTGACCGGCCCTGCCGGTCCAAGGTAACTTGCGGGCAGCCCTGGGCATCCTGCTAGAGACGGCCTAAAACCAGTGAGGAAGATCCCTAGCCTCGACTCATAGATGGAATCCAAATTCTAATACGCGACTGTACTATTTTACTTGTATACATATGACGACATAGTAGGATGGGGTGCTATGCCATCTAAGATTGATACATTTATGTTGATATTGTTTTCGAACACCTAGACAATAATAATAATATCAAATGATTTTTATTTTGTACGTATCAAGCATGCTTAGCCATTATAAGGTAAAACTCTATCTTCCGGCTTGCATTGCATTATGTGATGGGGCTTGAGTCTTATAACGACTTCATTTTTTTTTAAAAGCATTGCGTTGTTTTATTTTACTTTATTTTATGCATAGGCAATCTAGTTGAGAAAAACCCGTTCCGTATCATACAACATGGTCCCGTGATGTGCCTTATTCTTAAATAATCTAAGTAATTATAGGATGCTCATACTAATCTCATGACTAACTCGTAGTTTGTTTTTCCCTCGAAAACTCGGGTGCCCATAATTTTATATGGGCAACCAAGTGAACAGGTTAACTGCTTTCTTTTGGATGTGCATCGAAGCTGTGAGTGCTATTTTGGTTGAAGAAGAATCTTTTTATCATTCCTTTTGAAGTTTTAAAACACTATTTTATGTATACTTATATTTGATTCCGCCGCAAAATTGTTATCTATTTGATGAAACGATGTTGTGTACTAAGTAGGATCATGTAAAAGTGTGTAACTCTAATGATGATGTTTATTTCCACTGATATCATATGATGTATATTATCCTCTGATATTTTTTATTATGCTATGTTCTATGATCTACTGATGTGATTAATGTGTTATGTTTCCAAAGACAGTCCTTACCACCGTGGATCAGGGGTTCGGGTCGTGTCAGAATTTGCCTTTTGTTTGTACCAATTTAATAAGATAAATATGAATAATGCCATACAATCAATATTCTTTATTTGTAATCGAAGACTGAAAATAAGAGGAAAGTGATGTATGTACATGCGTGTTAGAGGGAATGGTTGTTTAGCTGCTTGTATAACTTGGACTTGTTGTAACATCCCGTAAATTTCGATCCTTTAAGTATAGAATTTATTTAATTATTGAATAAAAAATGGTATTAAAACATAACTTATGATTCATTAATTTATGACTCCAAAATTTATTTTTGATAAACAATAATTTACATTGAGATGAACTGTGATTGATAATAATGGAAATTATTAAATTGCTTATGCATTTGGACTAGCTAACTTTCAACCATTGTTGATAAAAAAATTAGCAACTTGATTTTATTTTAAAGGTTCAATATTGGAATTAATGCGATAATTTAAAATAAATTTATGAATGTTTCCAGTTTAATTTTGTATAAGAAGAATTGTAACAAAACAGTGTGTCAACGATATATAATGTACGTTTTAACTATCGCAGTAAATGAAAATTAATGTTAACATTTAATAATAAATTGTACGTTTTCATTTTTTTCAAAATAAGTATAATTTTACAAAGGTATTAAATCCAAAATTTTAAAACAATATTTTACGGTTATTGAATAATAGTTGTAAACAATATAGAAATTTTTTTACATGAGACAAAAAAACTTTAACATCGACTTAGACTTTGAATTGTGTGTGTTTAGTTTAATTCAAATAAATCTGTCAATCGTTAAATTACAAATTCAATTATAAAAATATACCAAAAGAAATTTCCCTAATGGTAGCAAAATGATATGACAACAAATGTAATGGTAGCTATCTAAATTAATGCTTGAATATTATGTTATCTTATACCACAAAGTTACTCATGACATATACTTGCTGCAAATATCAATATGATATCATAAAACTACCCTTGGATTATTGTAACATAAGAAACGAATGTTATAAATATAAATGTTAATTCTACATTATAGTGATGTAAATTTCAGTTGCCATCTTTTAACCTTCACCACGAGTATTATTTAGATTTCAAACTCTGATATTTAGAATTTCAATGCATTAATTACTCTTTTCACATGTAGCTCATCTCTTAATTAAAAGCTGACACATTCATTGACTAATAAATACATAAGTAAAAAAATATAAAACGTCCTTAACTATTCTTTGTACATTGTTTCTCTTTCTGTTTCTTCTTATGCACTTCTTTATTAAAAAGAAAACATACATCAATTCCCATTTATAACTATTCATGTTTCCCATGAATGCCTTCCAGCTATTCCTATGGATCAAACGCGCGTGTGTGTATATATAAGAATAAGAAAAGTCATGCGTTCATTTCCAATGCCTGACATAAAGAGGCATGCATTTCACCCATTTTCAGCGCATTTTTTCTTCTTCCGTCCTTTTTCTTCTTCGCCTTTTCTTTGCAAATCTCTAAGAAAAAAGTTCTCCCATTTTGTAAAAGCAACTTATCCTTGCTTTCGCATCTCTGAGCAACCTCCGATGCCCAAACGCCATCCGCCTTCATTCTTTCCCAGGTTCGATTTGCTGTCACCGCCTCTCATTCGATTCCCACTCGAAGATCTGGCCTTTGCTCGTATACGCCCACCGTTTTCGTTGCCGTTTTCGGCCTTTTCAGCCACGACCACTACAACAGAACTGGTGTGTTATAGCGGCCTACAGCCGCTATGAATAAGAACTATAGCGGTTCCATAACCGCTGTATATGAACATGTTATAAAAAACTGCTAAATATTTATAACGCTTTATTTGCTGCTATAAAAATGCATGGTTTTATAGCACAAATTTGTCGTTATGTTACTTAAAGACAATAGCTCATCCTCACCGCTATTAAAGATCTGAATCTCAATGAAAGTGAGAATCTTTTATAACACATTATAGTCGCTATGACATATTTATTTAATAGCGTCTATGTGACACTATTAAACTAACATGTTATAGTATATCTAAAACCTTTTGCAACTCATATATACCGCTATAAAATTCGTAGATCTATGCATATATATTACAATTTAATAGTAGCAATCAAAATAAATCTTCCAAAACAATTTAAAGAGCAATATAAGAACCAAAATGTGTATATATATATATATATATATATATATATAATAATCAACAACCATAACACATATTCATGATAACAAAATAAAGTATCAACTAACAAAAAATAATTTCAGTCCATGAGTTACCAAATTCAATACATATGTTTTCCATTCCATATTGATGTAAATTTAAGTACACAAAAGACAAAACATAGTTCATACTTAAAGTTTACAAGTAGCAAATGCATCACTAAGAACGTCGACTGCTCGAAGTCTTTCTTTTTCCATCAAATAGTCCATGGATACTATGCAGTCACCTGGTTCCAAAAAGACACGTTTATAAGTTCATGATAAACCCAAAAAAATAAAAAAAATATTAGACAAACTACAAGACTACATAATAATCCTTCCCAACGACGAAAAAAAGAAAAGAAAAGCTGAAAATTTGCTTAAAAGGCTTAATTCTGAGTTGTAGTACTCAAAAGTGACATGTTTATAGTTTATCTGAAATGACATAAATGATTTGGAGTCATTTTGACGTCAAATGTGGTTTATGAAGATTTTGATTATTTAGCATGAGCAAGGAAACAGAAACTAGTTAAAAAGTGCAATCTACATTGAAAGTTACAGATTATAAACTACCTTCATTGATTTAACATTCCTGAAGTATGTTTTCTTTAGCAATAGTTGTTTTCTTTGGAAACACTTGATTCCACTTAAAGAAGTTATATAATGATGAATCATACTGTATAAGAAAATGAGTCATCTCCACCATAATAAAAGAGCATACCACATACTTCAGCAGCAAGAGTTTACAAAATATAACAGTGTTATCCTCAAGGATTTGATTGTGACATCCATGTCTGCCAGACCCTTCATACAGTAAAATTTTGTTCATATAAATAATTGCCAACCAAGTTAAAATTGGTCAATTTAAATACCCAAAAAAAAAAAAAAAAAAAAAAAACACCTTAAAGTTATTCAAAGATTTAAGTTAAGGCCATGATGAATGTTGCTTGGTCAAATTTGACATGATACGTAATGTCATATAACAAAATCGTACGATTACATAGCAATTAGCTTTGAGCAGAGCAAAGGATGAAATTAAAGTTCAGTTGCTATCTGTGCTAGACAGTTACATAGCAATGATAAAACAAAAGATGAGGACTGATTTTTTATTTAAAGATACAGGAATACTAAATTCTATCACACATCTTTAAAGGTTAAGCACTCCAAATTAGAAGCATGTATAAATCTGATAGTACTGTAATTAGTAATGCTTTTGTAAAATTTTCCACTCAACCATAAATGAACCTTTCTTTCCCACTGGCCTAAGGACGAGACTGAAGCTACTGTCTTCAGCTTGAATGCCACTAGTACGAAATTAAAGTTCAGTTGCTATCTGCGCTAGACAGTTACATAGCAATGATAAAACAAAAGATAAGGATTGATTTTTTATTTAAAGATACAGGAATACTAAATTCTATCACATATATTTAAAGGTTAAACACTCCAAATTAGAAGCATGTATAAATCTGATAGTATTGTAATTAGTAATGCTTTCGTAAAATTTTCCACTCAACCATAAATGAACCTTTCTTTCCCACTGGCCTAAGGACGAGACAAAAGCTGCGGTCTTCAGCTTGAATGCCACTAGTACGGGGTCCCAGATGGTTTCAACACATTTTTTCAAGTATCCACGCCTATTCACTGCAGCGATTTCATGATAACAAATGCGCACGAGGGTATATTACCTTTTTAACCGTGGTTTATTTAAAATTAATTTAAAAAAATGAAGTTGTATCTCAGGCTTATGTAAACTAAAATGTGATGATCAATACTAAAAGTACCTGTTACTGCTAATACAAATCATTCTAAACCTTGCATTTGTTATTGTTAACTTACCTACTTGTCTCTTACAGTGGTAAATTGAAAAAATGCATTTGATATGCATAGTAAAGAAACAAAAGTTATCAATGTATAACTGTATATAACTCATGGGAACATTATAATACATTACTACAAAATCCTACTGTCGTTTGTTTTAGTACCATAAAATAGTTATTGTTTCTAATTCTAAGTTATCTTGACTGCTTAATGAAGTTCTTTAAAGTGTTAACTTGCATTTTCTTAACATATACATTTGGCTCATTTCAGAAGAAAAAAAAAAGTACAGCATTGGTTCTTTTGAACTACTGAGCAAAACTGCACCAATTCAGTCTTCTTCTATTTGGCCCTTTCGTTGATTAATATCTTAATGGCTAGTCCATTCTCAAGTATCACTTTTCTACTGAACTACTTGTAAGTTAATCATTTTTCCTTGATTGTGAATCTCGTAATACTTCCCTATAGTGACCTTGTCTCTATTTCCTCGTCTAAAGGATTAAAGTTCAAATTAATCAGCCTTTTTATCGCACTTATAGAAATATCTGATGTAAGAGCCGTTTAATGTATCAATTCATACTTCTCTCAGCTAGGAGCATTTCTGATAACATCCTCATTACTCATGAACTGCTGAGAGGTTATTACAGTACAAACATTCCTCCCAGATGTATACTCAAACTAGATATTTGAAAGGTCCATGACTCCATATCGTAGATTTCTCTTATATCTATCATGTTTAAAATAAGGATCCCTAAAGCGTGTTGCCTAAACAAAATCGAATCATTGCTAATCATATCATATTCTACGTAATGTCCTATAAGAAAATCATATGGAAACATATACAAACAGTGGAGAAATATTGATTTTTCAAATGAACGCGGTACAATCAAATCGAATTCAATTGTTACAAGATACATGGATATCCAACACTGTCATATGAATATAGGTCGACGGAAATTGATGTGTGGGAAAGTTCCAAAAGATAGGCTCGCCTTCTCGACTTCTTCTTGATTTTCCGCTAGAGTAAGATTATCACTTCATTGCCTGAATGAAGTGAACATCTATAAATAGTGAAACGGTACATTCAAAGAAATAATGAACAAAGTAGTCAATATCTATTTGAAGTATAACCACCCTAGGAATTTGTCCTGCTATAACCATAAGACCCATTTAAGACATTGAGCAATTACTTTGAATTTAAAGGCCATAACAACAGTAAAAGCATAATTCAAAAGTACCAGTTAACATAGTGAAAACAAAAGGAGAAAAGCATAAGTGGATGAAATGCAAAAGATCAACGACCATACAATAATTAGATAATTTATAGATAACGCACCTAGATGTGAGGTTGAATGGTTTTGCACCCCCTCGATTTCCTCAAAACTATTCCACCTTGAACAAAATGGGTCTATAACAATAAGAAACCGTTTGATATATATCATGTGTTAAAAGTTATTCGATAGCAAAAAAAGAACAAGTACATAATTTTCAATCCGATTGAGAATTAAAATGAAGAATTGGTCCAAGATATAAATCTATAATACGTATGGATGGTGTATGAACGAGGTCCGTCACGAATATACATGAAGCTACAACAATATTGCTATGTTTTGATTAAAATTTCATATACATGCACTTGTACTTACTAGAAGATTTTTAAAAATGACCATAGCTCATTTTGTATTCAGTTAGCGTTTTTTTTTTTTTTTTTTTTTTTCCTTTAAAAAAAAGGCAGGAAACACAAGATAAGATAATAAAGCGGTTAAATATCGGCTAAAGGATATCAGATTTACCTATATTCGCATAAAAGCATCATCAGCTTAGCTTCTTTGTTCATTTCCAACCAATTCGTTTGCAAATCACAGATGATTTACAAATCCTCCTTGTTTCTGTATAAATTTCTCATTTACTAAAACAGCTAAGCTGCTAATGGAAGAAAATACATATCAACTAGAAAGTAGTAACTGTGTTAGTAATCAAATGGATCGCTTCCGACAGCAGCTCATTTGACTAGCAATTGCAGCTTACAAATAAACAATGCAAAAGTATATGACCATCGCCATAAACAGAGCATTATTTACACATGTGTTTGCATGTAAGTGACAGTTATACAGGTTCTCCATCATCATTCAATAAGATATTTTATGCACATATACAAATGTTGAAATCGTACATCGAGCACAAAATGCATACCCGATACAGTGGGTCAGCAATATCAAGCATTGATGAAAACCCAAGATAATATAATAAACCTTTTCCGTTGACCATTGGTTTAAGTGGTTAATATTGTATACGTTGAAGTAACATGACGGTTTCATCGATAATTCTTAATGTTCAGGTTAAGTCCTGTTAAACAAACCAAATTCAATTAAAAATCACTAAATAAATTCTGTATAATTCAATATGGATAATATTTTTTTGTTTCAATGCTTAATGTTTGTATTTTAAGACCAACTCATTTGCTTAGTGAGTCAATAAAAAAAAAAAAAAAAAAAAAATTGACATGTTATTCTGATACTACCAATATTTAACAAATTGTATGTGTCATCGAAGAACAAATGAAAACTTGGCTGTTCAGCACCATTGATATATTGCAAATGTGTACATAAAAAAGCCCAGAAGGGTCTATAATAAAAAATCTAGAGAAGTTGTGATAAATCATGATATAGAAGGATCTCAATCAAATTGTATTTGCATTATAGAATCACTCATGTAAACTTGTATAAACACAGTTTAATCTATACATAGGATTCTACCTTATCCTTTTGATGCTTCTAAGATGAAGTGTGCTACCTGCTGATAGTAGCAACAACTAAGTACTTCTATCACTGCACACGTTAATTGCGTCAGCTAAATGTAGCAGATTAGACCAAGGATGAAGTTTATAGTCAACGAAAAAAGTGTGGACTGTGATACATCATTTGTTATGGAAGAAGCGAAGCATGAATATAAACGCAGAAATTGTTATGCAGTGCTTAGATGGTCCATTTACATAATAGATGATGTTTATGAAAGCCTTCATTTCAAGACAGATGCACATTTTGGCATTAGTGTCTTAGAAACTAGAATACATAATAGCTGGTGCCATTCATGTAGGTCAACAATATCATTTTTTATATCTGGAACATAAGACGAGACATTGCACCATTTGGAATGAACTCTGACATTCTTTGAAAAAATAGTCTCATGTTTGCCAAAATATTGCATTTTAGTTCATTTGGAATGAACTGTGATATATTGTGTTTATGAAAAAGAATTTTCTTTTCAGCCATTGCATATTAGTTGAGAAAATATTTCTTTCTGGACTGCTTTTTTGTTGTGCATGATTTTTGTCACCCATGTTGATCGATTTGGCATGTTCGTGAGTATTTGAAAATTCGCAACAAGGAACTCACCTCAAGAAACTCTGGCAACTCAGGACCTGGTGTTAACGAAAGTTTCAATTTGCTCTACATATCATGAATTACAAGTTTCAAGTTTAGATGGATATGTGATTGAAAGTTTCAAATATGGAAGGTCCAAATATAAAAAGTTTCAAATAGGGAACCACTGTTGATATCAAGAAATATTGGGCATAAAATAAAAATGAAATGGATAAAACTACAACATCCATGTTTATATAAGAATTATCTAGAATGACTCACCGCCATTCTTCCTGATAGGTGCCAACACACGTACTTTTGTAGCTTGGTCCCTTATAGCTCAGGATTCAAGTTTGAACCTGACAGGTACAGAAGGTTGGCATCATCATAGAGGGCTGAAATTTTAGAGGAATAAATGTATCAGTATCAGTCTAGAAGAAAGGCGATTTATGAGTTATTCTAGATAGGAAATCATGGCATTCAATACGGTTGGTGTGTTTTACTTTGAATATAAAACCCATGTGATTGACGCTTAGAAACCAATAGATATTAAAATCTGTTGACCAATAAGATTCTAAACCTCGAGTGAGGCAAGCAAGATCATTAATTTATGCATGGCAAGTCTTATGTCCCATGTATGACGAATGGATAAAAATGCCTCGTCAACATTTCCAATTAAGATGAAGTTATCAATTCTTTGGGCACTTCCAGCTGAAAAGTGTGATATAAATAAATAAACATTATATATATATATATATATATATGTATGTATGTATGTATGTATGTATGTATATGTATATGTATAATGAAATAACAAAACAATATGACTACTGGGATCAATGTAATGCACACAATTTCCAACAAATTTTGTAATATTTAACTGAATTAGACAACAAAAGTCCTATATTGGACGAGCAATTTTGTTCTCTGTTTTTTTGAAGCCACTTAACAAGATCGTAGTTTATCAGGCTAAAATTAATTTTAAGTTAAAAATGATTCCACTTGTATCTAATTCACTCATTATACATTATATATGAAACCCGATCTTTGATAGATAACAATTTTAGGATTAAAAAAAGGTACATATAATAGAGCAACCCCCACCTGTAAAAATGGACGTCTCAAGAGAAGTTCAGCAAATATGCACCCTGCAGCCCATACATCCACACCAGATCCAAACTGTTTGCTGCCAAATAATAATTCAGGTGCTCTGTACCAACGAGAAAAAACCTACTGAAATAGGAAAGAACAATCAAACATAATTTTGCTAACTGCGGATTCAGTATTACTGCACAATTTTATTCGAAATGTATTCAACGAAACTGTAGCGCAGACTTGAAGGCTATTTAGGAATTACACTTTCACAAAGTTGCTTTCAGGGGGCCAGGGGGCCAATACCTATTAAAGAAATATATAGTTCAGTTCGACTGTTTAGGAGGCACTTCTCTATTAACAATGGCACATGAATAACAAACCGTACTACAATCGTTGATGATAGTTATTGAAAAACATTTATTTTAATCTTAAATTTGACAATGTAACATTCCATGTTTATCTAACAATAGCAACAATCTATAAGTTTCTATCTATATTTGTTTAACAATAGCAACTCTCTACAGTATAATAATTAGACAAAGATTTGAGGCCATCCAGAGACCCTTTTGCCAGTGAACCACCAATTATCTCGCAAAAAAAAGGTAAATACCAACTTATTCTGACAAAAGCTTAAGAATAATGTCTGCAAACCATAAAGCATAACATAGATTAATGCCCACCTTTAATGTGCTAGACATGGCAATACAAAATCTCGTGGACAACAGGCGGCAGACAAAACTTTTTGTGACTAAAAATAAAATAAACATACCTAATGTGTGAATTTGCGATCTGGGCTTCCAAAAATGCGTGCTTATTACTTCCAGGATGACGATTTATGTTACTGGTGTAAGTAGACCTTTTGTTGTCTCTGGTACCAAATGCAAAGCCTAGATTCACAAAAGTACAGTGCTAAGCAAAAAAATATTTACCAAAACTTGTCATTAATCACTTATATGTCATGTTACCTGAAAGCTGAACATTAACAAAGACATGCAATGCGTGACCACGTACAATAAGAAAAGGAAGTTGTTCAAAAATAGAACCATCAATGTGACTGCGAAGAGTACTCAAAACTGATGAAGCTGAACTTGGAGTTGTTCAAAAATAGAACCATTAACAATGAACCTGCTTAAAGAACAGATGGAATTAATTATAGTAAATGCTAGATTTATGAAATCACAAACCATAACCAATTAAATGCTAGGAAAATCTACTTGCACACAAGTTTTTTGTTAAAGTTAGATTCATGGAATCACAAACCTCCAAACAATTTCATGTTACCAAATTCTACTAGCGCGTAAGTCGTCATTTTTTAATTATTATATCTAATACATGTATTTATGTTATTATATTTAGCTATATCAATCCGCTCAAGTTAAAGAGCCGAACCTCTACCTATTGTGCTATACTATTGTAGTGACCTAAAAAGATTAATCGTAATCCATTAATAGAAAGTAAAAGTTTAATCAATGACAGCAATCAAATTAACTCCATTTTAGTTCAGCGAAATGAAAAGAAAAATATTTTGTGACTATCCAAGTGACATGTTGAATCAACTTATTTACTTGCACAACTAAACATAATTATATTGTTTCACTTGAATAATGTTTACAAGTTCATATGATACGCTTTTGAAATATAATATTGCTTTTATAACATCTCTAATAGAAACGAAAATCCAAAATAAAAAAAAATAGTTAATTGGTGTGTTACATGCTAATGCGCTCTTAAAAATTTCTGCTACTTTATAGCCATCCAAATAATTAATAAATTTCACTAATATTTCTGTGAACATATGTGAAACACTACTAATAATTGTTAATTTAGAAAAAGAAGAAACAAAAATAAAAATACCTTAGCTCTTCTCCCAGATTCATCTACATCTCTCTCAAAGCTTAACCCTCCATTTATTCCTACATACATACACAAAGTATACATATATGAAATCAGTTGAGCAACCTCACTGTGATGCATCCTGACCTTTAAATACCATGCATTCCATGTTTTAAAAATTTCAGTTTGTGCTTTTCTATACATATCATCAGTTATTTGACCGCCCTTTTCTATAGATATGAGTATTTAATATTTATGCACAAACCTCCTTTTGAGAGATTATGTTGCCTCTTCAGATACTTAACCAAATTGTATATGAGCTTCCAGCTGACCATCCTCTTGCTGATTCAAGGCCTCTAATAGGACTTTTGGGTCACACTCCTACACAGGATTTTTTTTTTTTTTGTCTTCCTCTTTCTCTTCTTGTTAATCGTTCTGTATAAGAAGCCATATAAAAGCAAGTTAAAACAAAATTGGAGTTGTCATTTTTTTCTTCCCTCTCGTTGTAGCTGAGCATCCTTGTTTCCTGTGATATTCAGATCATATCCAACGGGATGACAAAACAATGATTTTGCTAAATAAATTATTTAGTTATCTCAAAATAAAAGGGATTGTTGTAGGTTACGTTGTCAGTAACAAAAGAAGTATCTACAAATCATCAATGTCAATTGCTTCCATCAATCATACATTGATTATTAATAAATTTCATCTAGAAAAACACAAACAATAGAGGCTGCAGTTAAGATTACTAATCGTAAGTAAGCCACTGCATATAAAAGCAAGAGCTTGGCAATATAAAACCTGGATTTCGAACCTAGATGCCTTTCTTTCTTTAATTCCAGGGTGTTTGAAAAGACCAAATACGGATGAAAGGCAAAATTGAAGATAGAAAATTAGGGTTTTAGACATCGGGAGCGAATTATTGTAGTGGAGAAGGACGGCTGCGAAGATTTGAGATGCAGTGGACAAATTTGATTAGGGCTATTTCGTTAGAGATAAAATTGGGAAGTGGATACGAAGACGATTGTATTTTGGAGACGGAGATACGGCATAATTGTCATTTTGGAGGGAGGATGAAAATTTTGGTGCGAAGAGCGTTACAAAGAACAAATATTTAAGCATAAACAATAACCCTTTGGAATAACTCGTAATTAAATAGTGTTATTAATAACATATTTTCTTGTAGTGGACGGTGAGTATTTGCTCACGATTAATTATTGATTCAAGTTTTTTAATAATTTAACTAAATAGAATAGTTAATATTTTGATTGCTTGGCACTTTGGATTTTGTGTTTTTGTTGACTTTGTACTTGTCAATTTTTTTGCAACTAGCTTGTGAAATCTTGGCCTGCATGATTTTCTTGTGTTTTATTTCCTATTAATTTCGTTGTATATTTGTTTATTACCTAACCTGTTCTGATTCGTTCATGCCACTAATCATGCGTAGGAATGTTCCTTATATCTTAATATATTTTATACTACCTTGATTTCACCTTGCAATATATAACAAATCTAAATATTTTGTTTGCATATTACCCCGTTTGCCAAAAATCTAAACTCCTATGTCTGTATCTACTGTTTGCATCTGAATATTTTGGTCTTTGTTGCTCTGCTTCAGTTTCATGTACAAAATGTATGTGTCCAAATTTGTCGTGTTCAAAACTATGAAGAAAAATCCATAATCACTTGGATTATATCTAAAGAAACCTTGTACAAATATAAACTTTCATCTTGTTAAGAAGGTAGTTAGATTTAATATTGGGCTGAGCAACTCAAATCTATAAACCTCAAGTGATAGTACATTACAAACCCCAACCATATAAGAATCATGATTTACTGTTCAAATCTTTATTTCATCAATTGCCCATGTATTTTGGTCCAATGTTTGAACTTTTTTCCATGTATAATTTGAAAACCATAAAGGGAAATTTGATGACCATAATCATACAAAGAATGAACTAATGATCAGTCTAAAACATAAAAGTAAGAAAATTGCTTTTGAATAGCATGGACATTATAGGAAAGTCAAAATTAGCCTTAGAATGTTAGATATACATCTGGAGCATTAATAGTGAAATGGAAATAAAAATTGTTCCTGATTATCAGTTTTATATGAAAAGAACTATATAATGAATTACGTGAAATTTTATTTGATGGCAGTTAAACATGTACTAATCGATGACTGGACATTCTAGTAACTTGATAATTATTACTTCACCTTTGTGCATTATGCTTTGATTATATATTTGGGTGCATGTGGGTGGACATATATACATAAAAATCTAGAAGCTTATATTTGCTTCTGTTTGTGTATTATACTTCATATTATAACTTCAGTTTGTAAGGGTAGACATATTATGCATCTCTTGAGACTTGATATACATATTATTTTATTTTACAAAAAAAACCTGTGCATTGATTTGTCACCCGCTACATCATGGTGAGAAATATATGCATTAGTCACTTACATGCAGACACTTTAAAATTGCATTTTTTTTTTGGCCAATATGTTTGTATACAACTATGTTGAGCCTTTAAATGCACTGTTTTGTGTATATTTATGCTACCTGTTTGCTGTTATTCGCGCACACTCTATTGAATTGATATTACACTAGATCTGCACCTAGTTTAAACAGATTTGAATAGACACTGCTACCATTTTAAGCTGATAGTGAAACTGTTTATTTTGCATATGATATATTTGATGTTAGAATTAATTATTATATTCAGTTTTTTATTTAAGTTAATTTACTTGAACAATGATTGATTCTGACTCGAGTGTTTTATGATTTTGCATGGAATGCTCGGCTTAGATACTAGTATTGCAGATTTAAAGATCTCAGTTATTGAAGTTACAGAGTGACGAAGACTCACGCTTTTGATCTGCTTAAAATTCGCAAATTTTTTGTAAATAAATTAATGTATATTTTTCTTCCGTTGTGTTTAAAAATATTGTTAAACTTTGATATTTTTGGGAAAATTATTCCGCTACATGTTATTGTGTTCTGTGATTTTGTGTGTTGATTTTGTTAGACCTCATAAGCAATAACAATCTTTCATTTCGAGTGGCTTAAGTTGGTTTAACTACCGACTTGAAGCAGTCGAAAAGGCAGGTCATTACACTTGCTGATAGAGTTTTGAAGAAAACAACATAGTTGGTTCTTAGGGGTGAACAAAGCGTTGGTTTGGTTTGAAACCGGGTAACACGTTGAAATCAAAATTATCATCCAAAATATATAAACTGGATCAAACCAAGCTCATATTTTTTTTAAATGAAAACCAAATATTATCGATTTGGTTTGGTTGTTGGTTTATTTTGTTCGATTAGATCTTCTAATTATTGACATAAATATAAAAAGGGTGACTAGTTAGACACAAAATTAGATATAAATTAAAAGACACAGGATAACCGTTGGATCATTTGTCCTTATATAAGTGGTGGAAATCAGAGAGCAATCCAAGTGTGGAGATTCATTGTGTCATAAATAGTGTCCAGTTTATGTGTATAATTAGACTTTCCTAATGTAAAATTAGTTTAGTTTGAGCTTACATAATGCAAACATTTTGAAAAACAAACTAATCTTTAAGAAATATTAATATGAGTTGAATGAATATAATATTGTTACGAAAATAATGCAAAACATATCATTATCAGTGGTTATTTTTTATGTTCAAAATAATAATAATTTAAATTTAGTCTAAGTGGTTAGTTCGGTTAATACTGAAAATCAAAACCAACCAATTAACTAGTAAAACCAAACCGACCAAATTTAATTGGTTTTGTTAGTTTGTTTGGTTTTAATCAATAAATAGTATTTTCTAATGGTTTTGATGCATCTCTTAAGAGTTCGCCTCCAATCACTAAATATTTGTTTATAACCAATAGAGTAGATTTTACCTTAAAGTTTAGAACAACATGGTTCATATGTTAGCAGTTCCTACAACAGAGTAGATTTTACCTTAAAGTTTAGAACAACATGGTTCATATGTTAGCAGTTCCTACTCTTCATTACTTGTTTGTTCATCCATATATTATATAAAGCAAAAACTTCCGACACTTAATTTTCCCTACACCTTGAAACCATTCTTTTCGTTCATTTATCATTTCATGTAAGAAACAATGGTATTAGGTAGCTAGGCTTATAAGTTGATATTTGAATATAATATGGAAGTTAGCAGATTTAGTTGCATTTGAATTTACAGACGCATTTTTTTGGTTTTTTTTTCATTTCTGTCAAGTTGTAACATATTATTACTTTTTATGTTATGTGTTGTATTAGTATCGCAAATTCTAACACATTATAGTTAACGTTAAAAGTTTTTTACATTTACCACCAACTGAAGTCCACTCTTCACAACAGGTGTACAAAACAATAATTGCTATTTGCTAAAAAACTAATATTATTAGGTATTGGCAGAAAATGAGTAATAATGTCAGACTTCTATCAAATAGAAATTATCGTTTTGTACATTTCAACTAGGGATTTTTAGACATAAGGACAAACTTAACAAAAAGTTTATCCATAAGGACAGGAGGCTAAAATCTTAACCATAATGACACTTTTTAGTGTAAATGGAGGAATTCAGGAGGCCACTATCATTTCATACTTTACACTAAAGTTTGTCCTTTTGGTTAAAGTTTTAGCCTCTTGTTCTTATGGATAAAAATTTTGTTAAGTTTGTCCTTCACACTAATTTCCTGTTAAAATTTTATTGTTATTAGTTGAAAGGGAAAATAATTTATAAGGGCAGGTTGTTTAAAAAATTTATCCACAAGGATAAGGGACTAATAATTTATTCAAAATGACAAGAGATAGCCTAGCCCAAAATTTGTCCACATTTTTAGTGTGTAGTCAACTTCTTTCAGTGCACGATACATACCATTTCTAATAGTATAGCAAAATTATGAAAGTAATCAATAATGGCAACCGAATCACGAATAACATCATCTCCTACTGTCGATTTGACGAATATAACCGAAATTCTAAAATCGACATCACACAGCGCAAATCGAACATGAATCACAAGAAGCGAGCGAAACCCTAACTGAATGTGCCAAAAATTTGCAACCAAATGTCGAAACCTTAGGTGGTGAAAAACAATAGAGAGAATAACCTCGGCAACAAACTGATGATCAAAATGTTGAAGAAATTGCAATAGATCAAAGAACTAATACTGTTGATCAATCAAAACGCATTGAAATGCCATTGATCGAAGTACAGAAGATGCTAATTAGGGAAAAAAGTTCAAAATAGTTTAATGATCCAAAACGCCACTGATACTGTTGAATTTTATCCAAATAATTATTAAGTTAGAAATGATACCACAACATTAGCCATAAAACTGATACCCTTAAACTACAAGTAAAAAAATAGCAAAAACCGATATCTACCATGGCATAAAACAGATTCTTATACACTGTGAGTAAGACAATAATAAAAACTGATACTTATAGAGATACAAATTTGATACCTGTAAACTGTACACAAGAAGAAGAAAAAAACTAATACGTAAAGTGATATAAAACTGATACCCACTCACTGTAACCAAAGAATAACATTCAAAACTTATACTTACAAGATAGTAAAACCAATACCCATAAACTATGCACAACAGCATTACATGTGAAAAATGATTATGAATTTGTTGAATAATTTTTTATATAGCATTACATGTAAAACCGATACTTATAAACTATAGCATTCAATTCTGTACTAATTTTTTTAATACAAAACCAGGATGATGATTTCATAAACCCAAGACATAGAGACACTGAAATGACGATAACAACAGCCAAAAACAAAGATATAGCTGCAGATGATGAGATGAAAAATGATACCGCATAGCGTACAAGATGGTTAAATTGGTAAAAGATAGAAAAGCTTTAACCAAAAAATAAATTGAATTATTAAAACGCATTCCTTTCTTTGAGTTTTTCAGTGTTTTCTACGATGAGAAAATTGCTTTGTAGGAGTGTAAATAAGATCAAGAGAATTTGGATGTAGTTGACGCTTGCAACTCATCGACGAAAGATGTAACGACCTGCCGTTTTGATCGTGCCGAATCGACAAAACATGTCAACTCGAAATGTCCAAAACAACAGATTGTTATTAGCTTCTGGGGTAAATAGAATAAATCACAGAATCACAGATCACAGACACGAATACAGAGCAATATAATACCTCGCAGCGGAAATAATTAATACAATAGTAATTCATGAAGCTACTAAATAAATTTTTACATCAGAGTTTACATAAATAATACAACAGAAGACTTATACAATAAATAGTTGATAACTGTCTAAAACCGAATGATAGAAATAACTGAATGACTGGAACAACTGATCAACAGGTAGTTATAGGTGAGCCAAAATCCAATATAAGCTCCAAACTCCAAGGAAATCTCGAATACTGGAATACTCGATCTGACCCGAGCAATAATGAAAACAAAACAACTCGGATCAGGACTAACATTCTCATGGAAGTAAATCAACTCAAATGAAATGTTCGATGAAATGCAATCAGTAACTTAGAGGATGTTTGGGATAACCATCCTCTAAGGATCCGTCAAACTAATACTATATAGTATAATACGATATACAATAGTGTCTATCAGTAAAGTAAAAGTATCAAAATAGCGTAAGCGGGATTACCATTATTACCCTTACACCGTTTATATATTCCCATAGTATATACAGTACCGTAATTCCTCCGTAAACTGGAGGTTGATCAGAGGGCACTCCATATAAAACGGTACAAAACAAAGTCGTAGTGGGCTCGTATAAGGCATGTGACAAGGCATGCAAGGAATGCCAGGGTGGATTCACCGTTTGCAGAGCCGGACTGGTGGTAACGCATAGTAGCTACTACCGCCCACCTCGATACACACTCCCATAATCAAAAGGGCCCAAATCGAATCTCAACGGTAATAGAATAATATCGAAGAAGTGTGCTCGATAAGAGGAATGACCTCACTTGGTCCGTGCATAGCTCCTGTTTTAGCCACATCAAGCTGACTCAAGGTAGTCAGGGTCTCATAACTAATATGAAATAAAATAAAATGGAGTCGTTCGCCAAATCATCCCCTTCATTCTGGAACTCCACCGCGTACACAGTTATTAAAGTGGTTTTCGGTATTGGCAGAGAGTATGACAATAGCCGATCCCGGTCTCTTTAACAACCAATCGTTTACATTTTTCACACCATGGTCATTATTTTATAAATCGCTTTATAAATAATTTACACGAAATTTCATATTCGAATTTGAAATCAAAATTTAAATATATAACTTCGAATATATTCAAAAAAAAATTGATGCAACGAATATATTCAATTTTGAAAACAACACATTTATATCGCGTAATCACATCGATTTCGAAAATATTCACATAACGATTTCATATCAAAATGGCTTTCACTAAAACATATCTTAAAGGTCGCAGTTATTGTTTAAATCAAAACAAAAATATTTAACTTCGAGAATACTTCGGTTTGATTATATTCGCAAAAATCTAAGTTCAGAACAATTCGAATTTTAATTTTAATGATTCATACAATTCCAAGACCATTCTTATAAGTTCGTTTTCACAAATATTCCCATTTCAAACCATACGATTATAAAATCGATTCCATACATAAAATCTATATATTCAATTCCACATTCGGTTACTTAAAATCGAATTCATTCCATATCAATTATAAATTCACATACATTTTCTCCAAAATTCGGAAGATTCAATATTCAAATTTATGTCATATAAGTTCATCCAATTCGAATTCAAATTCATTTCAACTAAAAATTCATATAAATTCGAATTCATAACTTAATATGAATTCATTCGTTATTCAATGGTCGTTATATAAATTTACATCTTTAAACTTCGAATTTAAATCGCGAAATCTAACCTATCCATCTTGACTTTATTAAAGTTTATAAAATATATATAAGAAAATTAACTTTGAAAATAGATATGTGTATATATATATATATAAGTTTATAAAATTCTAAATAAATTAGAAATAGAATATAAACATATATAAGTTTAAAATAATATAAAAATAGATTTAAAGAAATAGTTATAATAATATAAAAAGGTTAAAATACATATAGGAATAAATTATATGGTTCAAAATAGATACATTTATAAATAAAATCTTAAATAAACATTTAAATCCCTATTTACAGATAAAACCATTTTAAAACACATAATTTAAAATATACAAAGTAATTTAAATTTAAATAAAATATAAATATAAAAATATAAAGTCTTAAGTAAATATTTTAAAATAAAACTCCTTTTACTTCAAAAACATGACCGACGGTATCCGTATATAGTTTTCTACCCTATGGTCAAGTGATACGGATATTTATCATTTCAACCCGCAATTTATAAAACTTATACGGGTCTATCATTTCAACCCGCGATCCCAAATTTAGTAAAAATCGTTCAGGTCTATCATTTCAAACCATAATGATTTTTCCCTATTCTAATGTCCGTTCGGGTATGTATCATTTCAACCCTTAGTGATTTTTCCTAAACTAGGGGTATTAACAAACACAACAACACTCACATAGCAACAACTCACAACATATATATCATCAGTGCAACTACGTATCATATGAATATATCGTGTCACATATGCAATGTGTATATATATTAAATCAAGCAATTTCTATCAGCAATCCTATACATTTCATATAACAGTTCATTATTGATCTATCATCCATGAAATAAATGTGAGTCAGGTGTGAGATAAACTCACCTTTCTTGGCACAGAAATAGAGACGGCAGACCGATGGACACTGAATGAAGTGAAGATTTCCAGGCAAGATTCAGAATAGATTCAGCTAGATAATCGCTCAATATTGATTTATTACAATAGGAAGGGGTTAAGGAAATTTCCTGACTGATCGGTACGGTTATCGATTTTTGGACGGGTATCGAACTCGATGCCAAGCTCAACTTAATAAAATAGACACGATACTTTTTTTTTACACAAAATATTTTATAAATATTTCTATATATGTATACGCAGTAAAATTACAACATATATATTTCAAAATCAACAAAAATACTAAGTACACACAAAACCATGTAAACATGTGTATATATATATAATATTTATTTATTTATTTATTTAAAACACCACACCGCACAAAAACAATACACACACATAAACAAAACGCTCACGCATACACACATTAAATCGATTGAACACACTGACACAACACACAAACACTTCAGTACATACTCACGTTGGAAAATCACACACACAGAAATGAATACACACAGGGACTAGAATTTAGGCACACTCACACACAAAGAGACTAACGCATACGCCAAAATCACACAGGAGACACACGCAAAGGGTTCATGGTCTCGGACAGGAGTCGAGCAGTGGGTTTTGTCGAAGTGGTCAGCAGTTGGTGGACGGAGTCCGGTTGGAGCAACGACGACTTGGACTGGGAAGTTGACAGTTGGTGAATCTCGTCCTCGTTGCTGACAATCAGAGGCCAGACTGGAGGGAAGGGGGAGCATGAGATTGGTTATAATTTACAGAGGAACAAAAGAGCGCCATGAAATGAAATGAGCAGAGTTGTGGGATGGGCGATTCATGAGGCCAACGGATTAAATTTTTCTTTAGGTTATCGAAGCCATGCATTTTAATTAACTAGACCACGAGAGTAGGCAAGCGAATAGGACAAAATAGGACGATTTCAAAACTTGGAAAATAGAACGTGTTATTTTTTCCCAAAGAAAGCGTCTGGTTTGCCATTTTAAAACTAAATAGAACTGATAGAAAGAAATGAAAAAAAAAATGTTAAATAAAGGTGAACTGGTAGTATAGAAAAAGGGATGACACCAATAGAATATAATGCACGCATGCATAAAAATGGAATAGCTTCATAACGCATGCATAAAGCTTCAGAAACAAATGGATGTATGTCTTTGAGAAAACAAATGGAAGTGGATGTGCATGCTTGTTTCTTTTATGTCCCATACTAAGCCTTTTGAAAAAAAAAAGAATACATGGTTTTGAAATCAAGTAGTAAATGGACGTGCATGCTTGGAAGAAGTTGGATTTAAAAATATATGCCCCTTCCTAAGCTTTCAGAAAAACAAAAAAATAAATGGATAGTTAAATAAAATAAAAAGACGGGTTTTCCAAACCCAAAATGGCTAGAAAAGTATGTAAGATCGGAAAAGGGACACATCAAACTCAGATGGTTCTGTTTCAAAAATGAACTGTGCAAGCATTTTCACAATTTCAGCGCGAACCGAACACCGAAACTGACAAATGAATATATTGTGGTAATCAACGCGACGAGACGGACACAATGGTATGAAATTTGCAGTGTCAGGATGCTCCGTTCAAAAGCGCGTTACGGACCCCTTTGACGTAAAAATGCGGACGGAAAACAGAGGTCAAAACGTCCGATTTTCGCGAAACGAATTTTGCCATCGGATTCGTGACAACGAATAGAATATTTTTCATGTTTGTCCGAACTGGTTTTGGAGAGATTATAAAATCGCTAAAATTTGAAGTGATATGCGCAGCTTTGCCCTGAAAAATGCGCGATCGACAAATATTTAAATTTTTCGACGAAATTTTCATAGCGGCTATAACTCAGTGTACGTATTTCAAATTACAAATTCCCATTATTTAAAACATTAGAATATTTTCAAAATAAAAATATCGATTTAAATCGGAATTTAAATCGTTAAAAATTACGGGTTGTTACAAAAGAAGCTTTTGTTTTTGGTGAAGATAAATTGAAAATAACAGAAAATGATATAAGCTTACTATTCTACATGCCACTTGAAGGAAGTAATGTAGAAAACACGCCAAAAATGACAAATTGGACGATACCATCCGAGTGCAAAGATTTTGTATTGAGGAAATTCGGGTCAACAACATTTACCACTAGAAATTTAATAAAGAGACGAATAAAACAAGTAATGGAAAAAACAAAAAACAAAATGAAGAAGACCTACCCATTCTTGTAATCATGTAAATACTTCTTACATTCTTCTTCCCCAACAACTAACAAAAGCTACGATGGGGATTGTAACAACCCGTATTTTTCGATAACGTGTTAAGACGAGAATCAAGGCAGAATTTAATTTTAAATTCTGAATCAAGTAAAACGGGCTATGCCATTGCGTTCATCTCGGAAAAATACGCGAAATAGAGTCTGAGTTTTCGAGAATCGGAGTCCGTATGACCAAGATATGGCCTCGCGAAGTTTCACGAAAAATTCCCATATTAAAGTATACTTAATTAAGTGAAATGGGTTGCGCAGAGAAATATATATATATTGATATATATATATATATATATATATAATTGAAAATTAAATAAATAAATATGCAAAAATGTTCAAAACAGCGAATTGGGAGAGGGGAATAACCGAACCGGCCGATTTTTGAGGTGGACCCGAGCCCGTTGGGTCGACTAGGGGTTAATCCAGGGTGTTTGGCTGTCAACCCGTGGGCCGATTCGCTCAAATGCAGATTTTGCATTTGGATGGTTCTCATGGTTCATCTTTAATCTAAAGGCCCTAGATGGTTCCTACACTTGACTTCTTCCCCAAGACATGCTTTGATGGCTTGGATTGAATCTAGGTTTAATCCTATGGCCTAAAACACTTGTCTAATCTATAAATAAGACCCTAACATATCCTAAATCCTCATTATTCATTCATGCAACTAAACTATGGCAAAATTTTACCTCTCATGGCCTCCACTCTCTTCATAAAATTTCTAAATGGTTTCTATGAGAGATTTTCCATGCATACAAGTGTTTTCAAGCTTGTATGAGTGTCATTAGCTTGCATTCAAGTCAAGTTTCTATCTTTGCATCATAAAGCAAGGGTTTTGATCATTTTGGCTCAAGGGTTTTTATGTTAGAGCTTGCATTTTGGGTCTATTTGATTGCATAAGGGCTTTGTCATATCTTTTGTGCCTTCATAGCAATGTAAGCCCTTTCCCTACTCTTAGATATTAACTATGAAGTTAAATGTTCATGTTGCAAGTTTGGGTTTGATCATTGAGTATGATACATGCTATCATGTCATGCAAGTTTATGAAGTCATTATCTTGATCTTGTGAGCTAAAAGCTACAACCTTTATGTTGAAATGTTGCATTAGGCAACATGAGAACCCTCATAACCTTTATATCAACTTGCATATGAAGTCATAACCCTTATATGATGATATATGCGAGTTACTAGTCATCATTCCATATCTTTTGTCACCATGATTCGCTTATGTGCCAAGTTTGGGTTTATGCATGTTTTGAGGCTTAAGAATGTAACATGCAAGTTAATGAACACATTTGTGCCTCATTTGCCACCATGATTAACTTGTGGCTTAATATCCATTTTTGTCATGCCTTTGCCAAGTCTCTTCTTTTAATCCATTACGTTGTCGCGAACGTATATGCGAGTTTAAAAGCGTTGGGTTATGTTATGGGTAATTTCTAATGACATGAAAATACAACTTGAAAACATGACTTGAAATATAACATGGAAGTTGACATGTAAGTATGCATAAAAACATAAGCTTGGGAATTTACCTATTAAGTTAGGTCTACCCTTTGGGAATTTACCTATTAAGTTAGGTCTACCCAAATGCTTGAAAACTTGTAACATGTTTTGGGAAACATGATGGACATGACACTTAGATAATATAAGTGTGGCCAACTCGAGGTTGGGTTGAGTTTGCAACGTAAAACTACCCGGAACCGACCGGCCTAACTAGTAGTTGCAAACAATAGGACCCAATGTGAGAAGTTGGTCATGTTGTGCTTGAACCCGAGGTTAGACCAAGTTGTGGTGTAAAGCTACCCGGAACCGACCGGCTTAACTAGTAACCACAACAAAGTCTAATGTGAGAGGTGAAGGTGCATTAAGTAATTAATGCCACATGATAGGGTTAAGTTAATTTGATTAATGACTCTTAACCAAATATGACATGGACAAATGGGTTAAGTAATTTGATTAGGCTAATGATACTTAACAAAACATGACAAGGTTGGGTAGGTTAAGTAACTTGATTTGCCTAATGACACTTAACCATTTTTATATGACTAGTGGATGGGGTTAAGTTAACCAACACTTAATCAATCCAACGCGATAACTTGGTAAGGTTAAGTAAGTTTTCTTAATGACGCTTAACCGAAAAATACGGTTAACGAATGGGGTTAAGATTAGACTCAACTAGTCTAAACATGGAAATCAGATGGGGTTAAGTTAGCCTAGACTTAATTAATCCCACTTGGTAGTTTAATGGGGTTAAGTTAAACACTTAACTAATCTAAACATGATGAATTGATGTGGTTAAGTGACCTATACTTAACCAATCTAACTTGTGAATTTATTGAGGTTAAGTTAACCTATACTTAACCGATCTAACGTGAAAACATGATAAGGCTAAGTCACGAATCGCTTGAATACACTTGACCGATTTGACTGAGTAAATTGATAGGGTCAAGTTAATATATACTTAACCAATCTAGAATGATAATCGGACGAGGTTAAGTCGTGAATTGCTTAATACATACTTAACCAACGTGAGCATGGTTTGTAGGGTTAAGTCTTGGACTTGGATACTTAGCCAATTTTGACATGATTTGAAGACGGGTTAAGTCTTGGACTTGGATACTTAGTCAATTTTGACATGATTGGTAGACGGGTTAAGTCATGAACTTAAGTGACACTTAATCCATTATGTAAACCCTAGTTCTGAGGATAGGGGATAACCGTAGTTAACAAGAATAACGGGAATAAGGCTAAGTGGTAAACCTTAGTTGAGGAATAACTAAGTAATGATTCTTAGTCAAGGAAATTTAGACCAGTTCATAGATAGATGAGTAACCTGATACGGTAGGTCATCGTTTAAGTATACGAGTAGGAGCAAGTATCTGATTTAGATAAAGGCTCCAGCGAACTGGGTAACGAAGCAGCGGCTTCGGGGAACGTGAGGGTATTCTTGGTATCCCTCTATGAGCTGCCAGGTGATTATACTAGGCTCATGAGAGGTTAAGGTCTGCGTTAGAAGAACCAAGAGTATGCCTTGGTTGCTATGCGAGCGACCTAAAGACGGGGATGGATAGGGGATAGTCGACGATACACGGTCGTACCCTAGATAGCATTTCGTCAGACTACCTACCATCTTTGGTCAAGCGTGTACGTACGGAAAGGCAGAGAACACCCAATAGACCATAATTGCTATCTAATTATGGTTGCGGTAAGGCTAGGATTGTGGGTTGGCCAGTAGTGTGTTCTCATACAGGATTTATCCTGTCTTGTCTTTCACTAGTTGAGGGAGGGGTCGCGTGGGACCATAGCCACGTATAGAAAAACAGACCTTAGCATCTGCATCGGCAGATAAATCGAAAGCTCCCGACCGAGTCCTGTATTTCTCGATCTGCCCTGTGACAGGACTCGGATGGCACGATGTGATACATGTGCATACAGTCATGGAAAACGATTCACGATGAATGCGTGGGAAAAAGGGCGCGGTTGACGGTTAGCGTAAATCCCAGTGGCCCTGGGTGGTTGAACCAAAACCGAGATACGAAAACGTGCAATAGGTAAGCGTAATCCCTAGTGGCCCTAGGTAGCATAAGTCCTAGTTGTACAAACGATAATTCATGTTGGAAGACCCTAGCTAGGTTTAGGGTAACAGTCCAAACCGATCTTAAGGATCATGGAACTATGTTAAAGTAATGTAGAATCTCATGGGAAAGCCCGTATGGTCTACGGCAAGGGACTGAACATTTACATGGAATAAAACATACAAGTTGAGTAACCTATATATGCGATATATTAGGTTGACATGGACCATTACACGACTTTTGAGTGAGGGTCATTCTTGGTTAACACATGATACAGTGGGGATACTAGTACGGTAGGTGCAGAGCTAAAATGCAGGATAGATATCATGGGACGTTATACGTGATAGATATCTTGGGGATATTATACTTGATAGAAACCTGACGATGTGATACCTTGTTTTATCTTGACATCGTAATTTATCATGACACCTTAGTTTATCTGAGTTCAGTAGTTCATCCTGTTATTTTGATTTAGCTTATCTATCTTGTCATCATGCTTATGTTCTTCTCAGTTTCTCATGTCAGATAACTTTACTAGTTTTTATGCTAATAGTAGATAAGGCTTACTCAGTCTTTTTGACTGACCCGTTTTGTTTCGCCTCTTTTCTTCCGTTTCCCCCCCAGGTTACAGGGAGGAAATACTGTTGTTTAGTTCGGACTTCTTCTGCTTGAAGGTCATCATGGATGGCTTGGACTTTTCTTGGCTAATGGCTACTTTACTGTTTTTACTTGGGGAATAATTTACGAAAATGTCTTTATGCTTCTTTACTATTGCAAGACAGGTTTTGATGTACTCTGATGTAAAAGGCTTTAGACCTTATTTATTCATGTTATGAAAGTTTGATTTTACTTCCGCTATTTTTATATGTTCTGTCTTGTGATATTTCTGTGCATGTTTACCAATAATGCCCCTCTAAAGCTAGTGCATTCCTTTGCGAGTGACCCTAGCGGAGGCGGGGTGTTACACATGGTATCAGAGCAGAAGGTTACCAGACTGGGCAAAAGTTTTTAAAGACCTTCTGAAAACTATTTGAAAATCGTTTACAAAGAAGCATTTTTTCAAGAAAATTTTCTTTTAAAAGAAAAAGGCTATTCCCCAAAGGCCATTAGCACTATCCTTGTTTCCTTAATTGAATCTCTTCTCCTTTCTTTCCTCCATCTGTAGTCACAGTGGTTTTAACTGCGACTAGTCTTTTCTATCTACGAAAGTGCTTTCCATGCGATGGAGGTGGTTTTCAAGAGACCAGTGGCCGCGTTATAAGAAAGGATAGTGAGAAAGAGGATAAAGGATACGAGCTTAAGGATGAGCAACTTATTGGTATGGCTTAGTCCTCAAAGGAGGGAGAAAGATGAACAATGAAACCCATGACGAGAAAGTATCTTTGGTATGGTGAAACGGGACGGATAGTTAAGTATTGTGGGACAAGGACAAGATCATCGTTGTATACCCTCACTAGAGTACCTGAGTAGGGGGATAACATCCTTGTTGAAGATCTAGTTATTCTTTTCTATCATCCCGCCAAGACTTTGTTTTGATCCCCGCATCATTTAAGTCCGCTTCGGTAGTTGAGTCTGCACCTTAAGTACTAACGTAATAGAGAATCCCATTTTTGTCTCAAAGTCCTATTGGAGAATCAGTCCATTTATACATGACTTGTTTGGATTTGGGAATGTCTGTGCCAAGTGTTGAGTTTGGAAATAATGCTTATGTTTATAAGCTATGGATGGATTCTAGGGATGAAGTGGTTATCCAGTAGGGGGTGCCACTCTCGGTTTTGATAGGAGGGTAGTTAGACCTTTTGACTAGCCTTGGTAATGCCCTCGAAGTATCGAGTAACCTTTTTGAGGTTCTGTCATGACTAGTTACTTAGAATCCCTTGATGCCTTTATTGGAAATTTGAAGCCCGATCGAGTGGTGTTCGCTAATAAGACGGATGGTTTACTTCATTTATGCATGGGTTATAGAGATCACCCTAGTAAGTGCGCATGATAACCTGATAGACATCTGTTTACTTTCAAGAGAAAGTTCTTCTACATGGAATGCCTTATAGTATATAAACGAGATCCAAGATTCACTAGTGAATTTTGGAAAGCTTGCATGAGATCATGAGTACGCAGTCATGTTTGCGCCAAGTATTCTAGAAAAAGGATAAGTGATAGTGGAACGAGAGGCGACGAAGAAATGAGTTTCAGCTCATGTTATGGAAGAAGGAAATAAGAAGCTACGAAATCGTGAAGTTAAAGGGCGGTCAAGGCACAATGGAAGTAAGCCCGAGGAAATACGACTTTGATGGTCAAAGACTAGATACGCGCATGATATCTCTTTTTGGGAGTATATCCTTGATCCCTGTTTCTGTAGAGCTTACTTGTAGGTTATCTTTTGTGGACATCCTCTCGGTCCTACTTTCTGTTACAAACCCCGTAAGGAGTTTGTCTTGTTTATCTTCTCGGCCCTATTTCAGGGAATTCTAGGTAGAACCCTATGGATGTAAACATGTATTTGAAACATGTTATGATTGATATGTTTGCAAGTGGTTGCAAGTGGTTGCTCGTGGATGCGCGAATACACATTAGATACTAGCTCGACTCGGTCACATTTCATATTGCATATGCACGAGTATTTATACTTGTTTATGGATGAAATCGAATGTATTATCATGCGGTTGTTGCATATGAATGAATGATTGTGCACGCATATAGTATCTATATGACTAGGACTACTTGCATACATGTTGGATTCATGGCACTATACATATTTTGCATTAGAAAGATTATTCAGGCCTGATCATTAGCATTAGCTAAGGAACATGTACACACACGTTTTGCATATATTCATACAGCATTAGAAATCATCTAAGGACAATGGTTGCTTGTGGATGATGTTTTGAGTAGATGGATGATGGATGGTAGGATATGTTCTTCCTAACTTGGAGATTTCGTGGACGAAATCCTAAAAGGTGGGGAGAATGTAACAACCCGTATTTTTCGATAACGTGTTAAGACGAGAATCAAGGCAGAATTTAATTTTAAATTCTGAATCAAGTAAAATGGGCTATGCCATTGCGTTCGTCTCGGAAAAATACGCGAAATAGAGTCTGAGTTTTCGAGAATCGGAGTACGTATGACCAAGATATGGCCTCGTGAAGTTTCACGAAAAATTCCCATATTAAAGTATACTTAATTAAGTGAAATGGGTTGCGCAGAGAAATATATATATATTGATTTATATATATATATATATATATAATTGAAAATTAAATAAATAAATATGCAAAAATGTTCAAAACAGCGAATTGGGAGAGGGGAATAACCGAACCGGCCGATTTTTGAGGTCGACCCGAGCCCGCTGGGTCGACTAGGGGTTAATCCAGGGTGTTTGGCTGTCAACCCGTGGGCCGATTCGCTCAAATGCAGATTTTGCATTTGGATGGTTCTCATGGTTCATCTTTAATCTAAAGGCCCTAGATGGTTCCTACACTTGACTTCTTCCCCAAGACATGCTTTGATGGCTTGGATTGAATCTAGGTTTAATCCTATGGCCTAAAACACTTGCCTAATCTATAAATAAGACCCTAACCTATCCTAAATCCTCATTATTCATTCATGCAACTAAACTATGGCAAAATTTTACCTCTCATGGCCTCCACTCTCTTCATAAAATTTCTAAATGGTTTCTATGAGAGATTTTCCATGCATACAAGTGTTTTCAAGCTTGTATGAGTGTCATTAGCTTGCATTCAAGTCAAGTTTCTATCTTTGCATCATAAAGCAAGGGTTTTGATCATTTTGGCTCAAGGGTTTTTATGTTAGAGCTTGCATTTTGGGTCTATTTGATTGCATAAGGGCTTTGTCATATCTTTTGTGCCTTCATAGCAATGTAAGCCCTTTCCCTAATCTTAGATATTAACTATGAAGTTAAATGTTCATGTTGCAAGTTTGGGTTTGATCATTGAGTATGATACATGCTATCATGTCATGCAAGTTTATGAAGTCATTATCTTGATCTTGTGAGCTAAAAGCTACAACCTTTATGTTGAAATGTTGCATTAGGCAACATGAGAACCCTCATAACCTTTATGTCATCTTGCATATGAAGTCATAACCCTTATATGATGATATATGCGAGTTACTAGTCATCATTCCATATCTTTTGTCACCATGATTCGCTTATGTGCCAAGTTTGGGTTTATGCATGTTTTGAGGCTTAAGAATGTAACATGCAAGTTAATGAACACATTTGTGCCTCATTTGCCACCATGATTAACTTGTGGCTTAATATCCATTTTTGTCATGCCTTTGCCAAGTCTCTTCTTTTAATCCATTACGTTGTCGCGAACGTATATGCGAGTTTAAAAGCGTTGGGTTATGTTATGGGTAATTTCTAATGACATGAAAATACAACTTGAAAACATGACTTGAAATATAACATGGAAGTTGACATGTAAGTATGCATAAAAACATAAGCTTGGGAATTTACCTATTAAGTTAGGTCTACCCTTTGGGAATTTACCTATTAAGTTAGGTCTACCCAAATGCTTGAAAACTTGTAACATGTTTTGGGAAACATGATGGACATGACACTTAGATAATATAAGTGTGGCCAACTCGAGGTTGGGTTGAGTTTGCAACGTAAAACTACCCGGAACCGACCGGCCTAACTAGTAGTTGCAAACAATAGGACCCAATGTGAGAAGTTGGTCATGTTGTGCTTGAACCCGAGGTTAGACCAAGTTGTGGTGTAAAGCTACCCGGAACCGACCGGCTTAACTAGTAACCACAACAAAGTCTAATGTGAGAGGTGAAGGTGCATTAAGTAATTAATGCCACATGATAGGGTTAAGTTAATTTGATTAATGACTCTTAACCAAATATAACATGGACAAATGGGTTAAGTAATTTGATTAGGCTAATGATACTTAACAAAACATGACAAGGTTGGGTAGGTTAAGTAACTTGATTTGCCTAATGACACTTAACCATTTTTATATGACTAGTGGATGGGGTTAAGTTAACCAACACTTAATCAATCCAACGCGATAACTTGGTAAGGTTAAGTAAGTTTTCTTAATGACGCTTAACCGAAAAATACGGTTAACGAATGGGGTTAAGATTAGACTCAACTAGTCTAAACATGGAAATCGGATGGGGTTAAGTTAGCCTAGACTTAATTAATCCCACTTGGTAGTTTAATGGGGTTAAGTTAAACACTTAACTAATCTAAACATGATGAATTGATGTGGTTAAGTGACCTATACTTAACCAATCTAACTCATGAATTTATTGAGGTTAAGTTAACCTATACTTAACCGATCTAAGGTGAAAACATGATAAGGCTAAGTCACGAATCGCTTGAATACACTTGACCGATTTGACTGAGTAAATTGATAGGGTCAAGTTAATATATACTTAACCAATCTAGAATGATAATTGGACGAGGTTAAGTCGTGAATTGCTTAATACATACTTAACGAACGTGAGCATGGTTTGTAGGGTTAAGTCTTGGACTTGGATACTTAGCCAATTTTGACATGATTTGAAGACGGGTTAAGTCTTGGACTTGGATACTTAGCCAATTTTGACATGATTGGTAGACGGGTTAAGTCATGAACTTAAGTGACACTTAATCCATTATGTAAACCCTAGTTCTGAGGATAGGGGATAACCGTAGTTAACAAGAATAACGGGAATAAGGCTAAGTGGTAAACCTTAGTTGAGGAATAACTAAGTAATGATTCTTAGTCAAGGAAATTTAGACCAGTTCATAGATAGATGAGTAACCTGATACGGTAGGTCATCGTTTAAGTATACGAGTAGGAGCAAGTATCTGATTTAGATAAAGGCTCCAGCGAACTGGGTAACGAAGCAGCGGCTTCGGGGAACGTGAGGGTATTCTTGGTATCCCTCTATGAGCTGCCAGGTGATTATACTAGGCTCATGAGAGGTTAAGGTCTGCATTAGAAGAACCAAGAGTATGCCTTGGTTGCTATGCGAGCGACCTAAAGACGGGGATGGATAGGGGATAGTCGACGATACACGGTCGTACCCTAGATAGCATTTCGTCAGACTACCTACCATCTTTGGTCAAGCGTGTACGTACGGAAAGGCAGAGAACACCCAATAGACCATAATTGCTATCTAATTATGGTTGCGGTAAGGCTAGGATTGTGGGTTGGCCAGTAGTGTGTTCTCATACAGGATTTATCCTGTCTTGTCTTTCACTAGTTGAGGGAGGGGTCGCGTGGGACCATAGCCACGTATAGAAAAACAGACCTTAGCATCTGCATCGGCAGATAAATCGAAAGCTCCCGACCGAGTCCTGTATTTCTCGATCTGCCCTGTGACAGGACTCGGATGGCACGATGTGATACATGTGCATACAGTCATGGAAAACGATTCACGATGAATGCGTGGGAAAAAGGGCGCGGTTGACGGTTAGCGTAAATCCCAGTGGCCCTGGGTGGTTGAACCAAAACCGAGATACGAAAACGTGCAATAGGTAAACGTAATCCCTAGTGGCCCTAGGTAGCATAAGTCCTAGTTATACAAACGATAATTCATGTTGGAAGACCCTATCTAGGTTTAGGGTAACAGTCCAAACCGATCTTAAGGATCATGGAACTATGTTAAAGTAATGTAGAATCTCATGGGAAAGCCCGTATGGTCTACGGCAAGGGACTGAACATTTACATGGAATAAAACATACAAGTTGAGTAACCTATATATGCGATATATTAGGTTGACATGGACCATTACACGACTTTTGAGTGAGGGTCATTCTTGGTTAACACATGATACAGTGGGGATACTAGTACGGTAGGTGCAGAGCTAAAATGCAGGATAGATATCATGGGACGTTATACGTGATAGATATCTTGGGGATATTATACTTGATAGAAACCTGACGATGTGATACCTTGTTTTATCTTGACATCGTAATTTATCATGACACCTTAGTTTATCTGAGTTCAGTAGTTCATCCTGTTATTTTGATTTAGCTTATCTATCTTGTCATCATGCTTATGTTCTTCTCAGTTTCTCATGTCAGATAACTTTACTAGTTTTTATGCTAATAGTAGATAAGGCTTACTCAGTCTTTTTGACTGACCCGTTTTGTTTCGCCTCTTTTCTTCCGTTTCCCCCCCAGGTTACAGGGAGGAAATACTGTTGTTTAGTTCGGACTTCTTCTGCTTGAAGGTCATCATGGATGGCTTGGACTTTTCTTGGCTAATGGCTACTTTACTGTTTTTACTTGGGGAATAATTTACGAAAATGTCTTTATGCTTCTTTACTATTGCAAGACAGGTTTTGATGTACTCTGATGTAAAAGGCTTTAGACCTTATTTATTCATGTTATGAAAGTTTGATTTTACTTCCGCTATTTTTATATGTTCTGTCTTGTGATATTTCTGTGCATGTTTACCAATAATGCCCCTCTAAAGCTAGTGCATTCCTTTGCGAGTGACCCTAGCGGAGGCGGGGTGTTACAGTGATTTGTACCATTCTTGTTGGACATATAGAAAATGAATTCAGTTTCTTGGCAAAAAACAATCCAAACAAAGTTTACCAAATTCGTAAAAAAAAATCATCCACAAGCCTAGGAACAAGTCTGGATGTTCAATGCTTCCTTTGATAAGAAATGTTTTTACATCAGTATTCTTATTTTTAATCCAAACATAACAATATGAATTCATGTTTAAATTTTTTTTATACTCAGTATGTCACGTGTGAGAAAATGACTCTCATTAAATAGAGAAGAAACTTCAACAATACACTCCCACGTTTTGCAAGGTGGGATCTAAAGGGTCAAAAGAACATTGTCATCGGAAGATTCTTGAATGAAGTGAAGCATGGAAAGGTTTGAACTTTTGATTTAACTTACTATTTCATCTCTATTTAATATGTAAAACACTATTTTTCAAAACTGATACCTCAGTCACGTGTCATATTGATATTTTTAATAACTGACACCCAAATAAGGCTTTAATATATAAAACACTGTTTTTCAAAATTGATACCTTATACAACTTAAAACTGATACCTCGGTCACCTGTCATATTGATATTTTTAATAATTGACCCCTAAATAATGCCAAAACTGCTACCTTAAAATTGACATTTTAAAAATGACACTTAAAAAATACTAAAACTGTTACCTTAAAACTGACATATTAATAGAAATAACTTAAAAATGCTAAAACTGACACCAAGTAAATGCTAAAAATTCTACCTTAAAATTGACATTTTAAAACTGATACCTAAAAATTGTAACGACACGGGTTTCGCCCGACCTTAATCGATCAAGACCGTTCAAAATCCGCACACGTTAACTTTGGGAATACAACAACATCAGAACAACAACAACAAACTTTTATTACATTACAATAATGTCACATCATAGTACAGAATATAAGAGTACATTGGAATAAAATTACAGTGGAAGATAAATTACAATATTTTAATACAATACAGCGGAAGACTTTCTATGCTCTGTACACAACTTTAAGCTTCAATCCAGAATCCTGCTCGAGATAAGGACCTGTAGGCAAACTACTCGACGGCCCGTGTGGAAAAGAGGGCACCCGAGTTTGCAAAGGTGGAAACAAACAACGGGTCAGTCATGAGACTGGTGTGAGAACTCTTAACTAATTTCACTAATAACAATAAGACAAATCCAAGGACCACGCCGCTAACGCGGAACGGGTTTACTCCAATGGATTGTCGTGCATAAATTAAAGTAAATCGTTAAACAACGCAATGCTTTTTTGGAAAAATGAAACCATCATAAGACCCAAGTCCCATCACACAATGCAATGTAAACCGGAGGATAGGATTTTACCTTATAATGGTTGATACGATAAAAACAGATTTTGATATTATTATTAGTGTGTATATGTTTCAAAAACATTTCAAAGTAAATGTATCAATCCTAGGACACATAGATACCATAATACTATGCTTCCATACTAGTAATACAATCAAAACCGCATGAGGTCGTATTGGAAATTGGGTTTCCATCATGAGTCAAGGCTAGGGAAGAGCTCCTTACCGATTCGAGACACTCTAGCTAATGTCTCAGGATCCCCCGCAGTGAACCCTTGGATAGCTGCAGGGACGGTCCACCATACGAGTTGCGGATTAGTTATTCCTGAACACACGTTTCCCGGTCCTATAGGACCTATCATCCGAGGCGCGCCACATTCCATCATCCACATAAGTAAATATCAGCCAGTTTAAGCACCAACACCACTTCTAGCTAGAAAGAAACGTGCTGCTCTCCCTGCGTTCCCTTCTCCCGTTTTAGACTCAACCGGGTTGTTAGGCTCGCGAAGTCACGTTGTACACAAAGCTTCGCCTAAACAGGTCGTGCTTTGATCATCAACCACAAGGCCTGCTTTTCAACAAGAACCTTGATCATTGCATCTTGGTATGCCACACTGTCAATCCATATCATACTATTAATCCTTTGCCAAAATATACAAAAGGGTGTTAAGCAAGAGAATAAATTCTCCGCCATCAATCATTCATACATTCGGCATAAAATCAATAAGTACAATATATAAAGCAGTACAATGTCAGACACACATTCCATTTATACTTATGCTCTGGGTCTGAGCGAAAGCCAAATCCGTACAAATCAACATTACGTCCGGATAACTACCATCTTAGCCCCGTTTTGGGAGCAAATCAATCAAGGGCCTCAACACTAGTTACCCATTCGATGTGAAGATCGTCGGTCTTCAATCGCCGTCTTCAATTCTTTGAACGTCGTATCATTATTTGAATGAGAGTAAACTCGGACTTTCCAAATAACTCTCGCATATATAAATATGAAAACCATTTCATACCGTCATTAATAATTTATAACGATCTATCGCTATTTTTACTTTACATACACATCCTAAACATAACAATGTATATTTTACTCTTCCATTTTTCAGTTTACACCAAATGTATATTTGGTTTCATTATTTTTCTAAGGAAAATCTATTCCTTAGAAATGTAAATTTCTAATCTTATTATTTACATTGAAAAATGTAAATTCCTATTCCTATACTATTTACATTGAGAAATGTAAACTTATATTTTAATATATTATTATATCGAAAATGTAACCTTTATTTCATATTCTATTTACATTGGAAAATGTAAATTCCTAATCATTCTTTTGTTTACATTGAAAATTGTAAATTCTTTTAATTACAAAAAAAATATAATTTCTATTTCATCCTTATTTACATTGAAAAATGTAAGTTTCTATATTACTCCAATTACATATAAAAATGTAACTTCCTATTTTCCTTTTATTTACATTAGGAAAAATGTAAAACTTTTATAATCCTTATCTTATTACATTTAAAATGTAACTTTCTTTTATAACAAACTTGGAGGTGAAAATATTTATATCATTATTAACACATGACGGTGTGAAAATAATGTCAATTTCTAATTTATCCATTTATATTTTAATATGAGCCAGACCTCTCACATTAGGCCTGCAACTTGTGGATGCTGGATAGGCTGGTTGGTTCCGGGCAGACTTATCCCACAAGTTGGGCTTAACCTTGTGCCTTGGCCCAATTTGTATTTGCGCACTTGGACCTCTCACATTAGGCCTAACATTTGTGGCTGTTGGATATGCCGGTCAGTTCCGGGCAGACTTCCATCACAAATGTGACCTAACCTCGTATCCATGTATAATTTTACTTAATCATATAATTGTTCTACTAAAAATATTATTTTAAAATGCTTCTTATTTCAAAATATCTTATTTACATGGAAATCGACTTAATCCCATAAAAATGTAATTTTTATTTAATTCTTATTTACATTAAAATGTAAACTTTTCTTCTTACATTAAAAATATAACATTTCTTTCTTTGATCTAATCTAATTTACATTAAAAATGTAAACTTTCCTTTCTACATTGAAAATGTAATTATCTATTCATTTTAAATTACCTTAACAAAAATGTAAATTTTCATTCACCTTAAATTACATTAATAAAAATGTAAGTTATTACATTTTTTTCTTTTTACATTAATAAAAATGTAAGTTATTATTCCACTTTATTAACCTTAATAAAAATGTAAGTTTCATTCTACTTTAATCACATTAATAAAAATGTAAATTTCTGTTACCGTACAAAATCATATCTTTAATTACGTTTATAAATGTAATTTCATTACAATAGTAAAATCTTATCTTTTTCCACCAACAACTTTTCTTTTCCCATTTTCAATAAAAAGTTAAATTTTTCCATATCGTTCACTAATCTTTTTATTTACATAAGGGGTTTAAATCAAGTTGTTATCAAAGTCTATTCCTTTTTATTCATATAAGAAAATGTGAATAAAGTTCCATTGCTAAATTGGTTTATTTTCTACAAAAGGAACATAAATAAAATGTCATCTCATATTTCTTTCTTTTTATTCCTTTTTACATGAGAGAATGTAAGTAAAGATCATCAAGTTGTGTCCCTTTTCATTTACGAAAGTAAATGTAAATAAGGTTTCATTTTTTGTAAAACTTAATGACATTAAAATTATGTTCACTTTTCATAAAACTTAGTTACACTTAAAATTATACTCATTTTTCCTGAAACTTAATGACATTAAAATTATGCTTATTTTCATGACAATTTCATATCAACTATATACGATAAAAAATAGTACTTTGGTGTCAATATAAGGTTGCCAATCCATATTTCAATGCATGAAATAAATCTAAGTTTTTGAATCAAATACATGTCAAAATGCTATATTTCAATACATAAGATAAACTAAGTTTTGGTATCACATATGATATCAATTTTACATAACACAACATATGTAATTAATCTAATATTTGGGGTTAACTAACATATCAAATTCAATATTTCAGTATATGAAATAATCTAATCTTTGGTGTTAACTAACATATCAATTTCATATTACATGAAACAACAATATAATCTAAATTCTATTCTACAACTAAATCTAAACAAATCAATGCATCCATGTTTCAGAAATTTTAATTATAGACTTAGATCTACAAATATAAACATCACAATCACCAAAATTCACAAACAACAAATTTCCATCTTGAACATAACAACTTGATTTATAATCATTCATTCAAGAATTTCTAATTAGTGATAAGTAATTAAATGATTCATTAATTATTTAAAGACAGAAATCCCACATTACATAAAAGTGGTATGCTCATAGTACAGTTCTCATATAACATACAAGTTGTATGTTTACACGACAATTCTAATATAACACAAAAGTGATAGGATTCTAAAAAGCGAGATAAATAATTAAAATTTAATTTAATTATTAAATCAGAATTCTCACCCCGCTAATCCCTCTGTATAAACATGTGTTCTTCCCTTTTACCTTACACCCATCGTTGACTTCCTTCCCGCCCTGTCGCACCACCAACCGGACCCGTGACCATCGATCCACCACTTCCATTCGAACCGCCATCGTCCAACGCCCCGCCGCCGTGCACGCCAAGAAATTTGGTCAACTCTTTGACTCTCTAATTCTAGTCCGAACGTTTCTCCTTTGAGGTAGTAATTCTCTCAATCCATTACGAAATAGAAGATCACAACCGTTATATTCATTAAACTTGAGGAGATGAAGAAGTTTTAGTTTGAAGTTTTGAGAATAGGGTCATGGATTTGGAGATTTTGGTGGAGGAAGTGTGCGTGTTCTGGTTCGTTCATTTCATGAAGGTGGAGGCGGCTGTATAAATGATTTTTTTTAGGTTTAGGGGAGTTTAGGACATTTTATAGTGGGGCTAATTTATTATTATTATTTATTTAATCAATATTTTTATTTTATTTTAATTATATTAAAGCAATGAATGCATTCCATCCTTATGCTTGATTACAATTTAAAATTATTCCTACATGCATGCAAGTTAAGAAATTGAATCATATACATAGCCAATTTGTACTTCTTTCCCCACAATTAAGGATTGGTTAGGAAAAAACGAAGAAATTGATTGCCTATTATTTTTGCTTTTAAAAAAAACTTCAATCTTTACATAATCTAAATGTTTCCAATAGCACCCAAAATTCAGGGTTGTTACAAAATACTAAATCTGCTACCTTAAAACTGACACCTTAATTCTGATAGCTAAATTATCTTAAAACTGAAATTTTAAATCTAATACCTGAATATTTATAAATCTGACACCAAATTAATACCTTTTTAATGTTTTAAAATATGTAGGTTCAAGAAATAACAAATATTGAGCCATATGAGACTAAGCTTTTGGAGACATCAGAAGCTTTAACAACAAGAACTACAAGAGGAAAAGCTGTGGAAATAAAAAAAAACCATGATGAAAAACAAGAATAAATGAGTTCTTTAGAACAATACATCTCATTCAGAATTTTAAACTCTACATTAAAGATATTGAAGACAAAAATAAAAATTTGAATGAGGAGCTAAAGAAAGAAAGAAAATTGAGAAAACAGGCATAAGAAGAAATTTTCAAACTAAAACAGAAATTGGAACAATAAAAGCCATATTCTAAAGATGAAGGAATACAGGAAAGAGGGGTTTCAGAAGCAACATTGGATGATTTACCAATGGCTGACAAGGAAGTAATTCATGAAAAAACAAAAATTGATTTAAATGCTAAATTAGAAGAGGGAGAAAAACAAAAGGAAACTATTTCAGTTGAGGAAGAAAATATACCTCAAAAGAAAGTTAAATATGTGGAAGAACAACATGAAACCGCACCAGAAATGATAATGAAATCATCAAAGACAACACCACAATTGAACAGAAAAAAACAAACATTTGAACACACATCACTCCACCTAGCTTTTATTTGAATGTCACTCAAGTATGTTCAAAAGTAAAAATTGATGAAGGTAACAACGAAAAACCATCCCCAAAAAGGTTTAAAAAAAAGCAGCCATCAAACCAACAACTAGAAAACCACCTTCTTACATTCAAAGACTAGAGGCCAATAAAAAAAGTAAAAAATGATTGTTATGTATGAATATTCAAAAAAAGCAAGCAAAAAACCAAAGAAAATAGAAAATAAAAATTAAGATGAAGAAGTTGAAGAAAAGGAGGAAGCAATACAACTTGCATTGGTAAAAAAAGATGAAGAAAATTTGGAAAAAGAACAAAAAAAACTAGATGAACCAAACCTAGACACAACAGAGCCAATTCAAGTAATCGAACCTACATGGAAAAAACCTAAACTTGTCACGCTGCAAATGTGTTTTTCTTCTAAATGTGGAAGTGCAAAGGATTATAAAGATTTTTCTTCGATTGCAAAAGCTGATGTAAAGTAAGTTTTCTGTTTTTATTTGTCTCGTTGTATAATATTTAAATTTATATTTACTAGTTTTTTGGAGAAAAAAAAACAGTCAAGTTGCTTGGTCAAACGATGATGCGGTAAATGGAGGATGTGTTATTACCAAGGATATGTTGAGACATGTATTGGAAGGAAACTTCATAGAAGGGCGGGTAAATACTTTTATCAAATTTTAATACTGATACCCAAGTTCATAACAAACCGATACCCAAAATCTGTATCTTAAATAGGATAAGCACTGTTGACATGAAACTAATACCTACATACATATCAAACTAATACCTAGAAACTGTAAGTTTTTTATTCAACCTATACAAAAATAAAACTGATATGTTCAGAGATACAAAACTGTTATCTAGTTGCTATTACAATAAAAACTAATACCATAAATTATATAAAAATGATACCTAATAACTGGCCATAACAACAATCCGATACCTTCCAACATAAAAAACTGATATCTAACAAATAATAAATACAAAACTAATACTATAACATATCTAACTGTTGCATAGCAAAATTTAACATTTCAATTTAATTTGTGTAACATTTTGTTTCATTCATAAATCAAATTATTGACTGGTTTAGCCATTAATTCGAATTGGTGCAAAACAATTATGTGATGTCAACAACGAAGACAGTAAGTTCAATTTCAATACACATTTTTTTTTACATTATTGAGTTACTGATTAAATACTAACATGCACTTACATTACTATATCCAACAATGGAATGGTCGCACTACGATTCTGTGAGGCCAAGACATTCAAATGAAAGAAATAATTCAAGTTTCAAAGATGCCAAAATACCGATATGGAAAAGTTTCCGGCTTTTTAAAAAAAAGTACTAATGTGTACTTTTTGCAGAGATCAGAAGTTGAAAAAATATTGCAATAACTTTGGACAAAGAATAATAATCAGGATATGCAACTTAAACTGACAGGAATCCATCAACTAGAATGTACACAACAACATTTGGGCACGTAATTTTTTTTGATGACTTTTCTTACAAACCTTCAATTATATGTTGCAACTTTTAAAACTGATAACTGATACCAACATTAATTAATAATAATACCCACTGATTCTAATAATAATACCAATTATCACAATATACACTACCAACAGTGAAATCACCAACAACATAAACAATTCAGTGCGGTTCATAAAAAATGATATTTATTCATACAGTTAGCTAAAACCATCACTTGAATTGATTATTTCCATAATATAATCACTTGTATCATATACTACAAAAAATTATTTCTACCTATAAATATATTTCATTCATGCAGAGTTGATTGTGGAATATACATCATGATTTTTATGGTCTCACACAATAGATTTGAAATACCACTAAAAATGACAAAAGCAAATATGTTGAAAGCAAGTGCAAGAATTGTGTATTAAATACTTGCAGATAATGATGTTGCTGAAATTTAGTTGAATTCATGACTGGATTGAGTAAAAGTAAAAGTAAATGAATGAATTAATGTATGTATTAAGGAACAGTGTTAAATGTATTTAGAACGTGTTGGAAAACATTGTTTTGTATGTCAAATTTATATGTAAACAGTTTTATCTGATTTGCATATCAGTTTTGACTGGATTGATGTATTCAAGACTAATGTTGCTCATATATGGTGGATGAAATGTTCATAATATTTTTGTTTTGCATTTCAAATTATTGAAATAATACCAATTATAGTGCAGTAATGATACTGTGAAAGTCATGCATAACTGAATTTTTCAAAAACTGATAGCTACAAAGCCATAAAACTGATACTCATAAACTACAACATCAAGAAATTGAAAACCGATACCTGTCGATGCATAAAACTGATACCTAAACATTGTTAACAAAGAAAATAATAAAAACGGATGCATATTGCGATATAAAATCGATACCCACAAACCGAACACAAGAAGAAAAAAAAGATACGTACAATGATAAAAAACTAATACCTAGGCACTGAAGTAAAAAAAAAAAAAAAAACCGATACCTACAATATTGCAAAACCGGTAACCATAAACCGAGAAGACAAATAAAACTAAAACTGATACCTAAAGAGCCATGAAACCGATACATAAATACCGTAAGCAAGAAAATAACCAAAAACTGGTACCTACAGGGACATGTAACTGATACCCTGTAGCTGAAACAAAAATTAACACATAAAACTGATACATACAATAAAACCGATACCCAACATAGAAATCTAACATCAGTGATCACAAAAACATGACATCATTCATACCATCAACACGTCAATGTAAAAATAGAATAAAAACACTGAGATATGAAGAATTTGTATAAAAACTATAGAATATTGAGCACATTTCCAATGTATCAAACACCATTTTGACAACATACTGAATTTTTTTATGAAAATACATGTATTCCCTAAAACAAATGTAATTAAAATCACACATTATTGGAAGCTTGACAGTTATGCTTGTTATAACTATATTGTTTGCACACGCCGCATCTATTTCGCTTGTTTTGAGAAAATGCAAAACCTCTTTTTCGTTTTGTAGATGGTCTCCAAGCTTCACGAATATCCTTGGGTGGCCTAATCATTTCATCACTGGTTGAATCAACATTGGGTTTATCATAGGTAGGTATAGGATTAATAGTATTACAATACGAAGATCGATAAGCTTATACATTGAAATTGTGTTCAAGGAAATCATACACATTTAGTTTTACTTTATTAGTGCATTTTATTGCATGAGCAGTAGGAAATCCCATCACTTACCATTGATTACATCTGCAATTCCAATCTTTGAGATAAACACGAAGAGAGATCGAAGATTTCTCTTCAAAAAGAAATTCCAAAGATTTGTAGACATCCCATCCTGAAACTTCTTCAACCAACCCTATAAAATGATTTTCCATAATCGGGCATAAAATCGTATTCCATAAACGACATTGCTCTCTCCTTTTAGCCATTTGCTCCCTAATTTTAATACGTATTCCATCCAAGAACGATGTAGTAGGTAAAGCCCTCTCGTATAAGATCCAACTATTAAAAATTTCAACCAAGCTAGAGCTATACTCCCCATTCCATTTACCCCCAAAAAAAATAAGTCAACACACTTATCAAATGGTTGTCTTTCAAAAAATTCACAGCTGCATTACCACCAATTTCCAAAAATTTAGAATGTGCATCATCAAACACATACACATTAGATGCTCTTGAACATATCTTAAAAAATTCAACAACTAAAATGTTAGCATTTCGGGACTTAACCGCTGAGAGAAAATTTTGTTCCATATGAAGGTAAAAATAACTATGAAATGACATTGGAAAAACCTCATAAACGCCAGAAATTAAGCCTTGATGATGATCCGACATACAAACCAAACTCCGATCTTCTTGAAGCATTTCCTTCAAATGACTTAAAAATCATCTAGAATTGTTCACATTTTCTATTGAAACTATAGCCATTGCTAAAGAGAAGAAACCTGTGAAACAAATTCCAGAACAAAAAATTAAATAAAAGTCATGATCATAATAAAAAGCTGCTACAATCTGGAATTAAAAAGTGCTACCTACTAGCTGCAACATTAAAACTTATACCTTCAGACAAAGAAAACCGCTAACTTATAGCTGAAACATTAAAACGGATACCTACTAGTTGTAGACTAAAAACTGATACCTTTAGACATACAAAACTGCTACTATTAGATATAAATTACAAACTGATAACTTCAAACATACAAAACTACTATCTACCAACTGCAACACTAAAATCCGGTACCATAAATAAAATAAAACTAATACCTAAAATCTGTTACACAAAAAACTGATACCCTCCAACATATAATACTGATACCTTGCAAATAATAACTAACAAACTGATACTACGACAAAGCATACTGATACTAAATCATACCTTAGTTACCATTCATTGCTGTAGCACCCATCAATACACTTGGTCTCCCCTTCAAATGAGTCCATCTAAAAATATCATAGGTCGATAATACTTGGACCCAAGAATACAAGCATCTAAGCTAACAAACACTCTCTCAGATTGATTTGTAAAAGAGTTAACATCCATGTCAACATAAGAACCTGGGTTATGATTCTTTAATGCCTCTAAATACCAAGTCAAATCATCATAAGACATCGCATCATTACCATACAATTGCGTTAAAGCAAGTTGCTTCCTGCAGTAAGCAAAATAGTAAGACAATTTAAGATTAAACTCTCTATGAAAATCGGCCATGATATCTTTTGGTTTCTTATTCAAATGATCTCCAATTTCATCTATTATCAAAGATTTAACAAATGAGCTAGAAATATGAGGATTGTTCAAATTTATTAGACCACCACCACAAGAATGCTCAACAATGAAAGTCCGAATAAAAAACCTACTAAGATGCCCGAAATCACAAGAAACATGCAATTTAAACATACATCCAGTGGAAGATGAAGAGCAAACCGCCATAATGCTAGTAGATCTATTCTTAAGAAAACGTAACTCATGTCCCATTTTAATTTAGTATGCCATTAAGAATTCTCTAAAGTGGTTGGCCCCTTCAAAACAAAAACCAATAAAATAAAAAAATTATTAATGTAGAACCACTTTTCATCAAGTCTTTCAAGTAACTTTTTCTATGCGTGACAATGTTTGCACCCAAAGATCCAGTATAAGACAAATGCATTGAAACATTAGTTGAAAGCGAAGGAAAACTATCATTCATGATTTCCAATTGAAAATCCTTCAACTTAACATCAAAACAAAAAAAAAACATTCTTCTTATATAGTTGAAAACAAGCAATACTTTGAAGACAAGAATCTGTATCAACAATTATAGTTTTTCTAAGCACATAGCTAATTTAAATCGACATAGGAGTGAGCTGAGACCAATTCTGACATATTTCATTCCACAAATCATTAATTGAGCAATCAACAGGCAACCGAGTGCTAAAAGTGGAACCATTGAAGAAAATACATGAAACGACCCGAACTTCCCCATGAAGGAAAGCACAGATTGAGTTGAGAACAAGATGAATCAGAACACAAACAGAAGAACATTTCATTGCTTATTATAACCATTTACACCAAAGTACAAGAATATACAGAGTATGAATAAATATTACACTTCAGAGAAATATCAGAGGTTTACAAATTACAATGCAGCGGAAAATAATATAAAACACAACCGAAAGAGATACACGGATACAGAGCTTTCCGAATATTGTTCCAGCTATGAACCAGGATCCTGTGAATATAAATCTGCAAAACCAAAACTACTAGCTGCCCATGTGGAAAATAAGGGCATCCAGAGTTTAGGTTAAAACAATAAACTCCAGTCAGTCATGTGACTGGTGTGAGAACTAAAACAATTACTTAAAACTTTACTTTTAAAAATAAAGTAAATAAAGGAACCACGCCGTATAACACGGAACGGGTTTCCTCCCAAAAATACCAGTGCATAGAATAGACAACACAATGCTTTTTTGGAAAAATGAAGCTATTATAAGACTCATGTCCTATCACACAATGCAACGCAAGCCGGAGGATAGGGGTTTCCCTTATAACAGCCAAACATGCTTTGTACGTTTAGAACAAATCATTTTGATACTATTATAGTGTAAAGTTATGAAAACAACTTCAAATATAAATGTATCAATCATAGACGACATAGTGCCCCATCCTATTATGTCGCCATACTAGGCTCTACAAATAAAACCGAAATGTCACGTATTGGAAATTGGATTTCCGTCATGAGTCGAGGCAAGGGATGGCTCCTCACCGCTTCGAGACACTTTAGCAAATGCCTCAGGACTACACACTCTGGGTAATCCTTGGATCTTCAGGGCCGGTCCTCCGTTACGTTTGAGGATTAGTTATTCCTGAACACACGTTTCTCGGTCCTAAAGGACCCATCCATCCGAGGCGCCTCGCATTCCAACAACCACATAAGTAAAAATAATATAAATGTCAGGGCTTGTAAAACGCTGACACCATCCATAACTAGACGGAAACGCCATGCACTCCCTGCTGTCATGATCTCGTTTTTGGCTCATACCAAGGTGTGAATCCCGTGAATTAACTCTATACACAAAGCTACGTTGTATTAAAGCCGTGCTTTGATCATCAACCACAAGACACTGCTTTTCAACAAAAGCCTTGATCACTGCATTTCAGCATGCCACACAGGCAATTCATGCCATACGACTGATATCTATCGATATATAACCTCTAAGCTTGTTGTCTCAGAGAAGGGCGTTAAGCAAGAGAATAAATTCTCCGCCGCCAAACATATATATATTTAATATAAATCAATTAACACAGAATAAAATCCAATCTCAGACATACAGTCCATTTACAAGTTCGTTCTGGGTCTGAACGAAACAGGAGGCACCTTATTCCTCGTCCGTTATGTCTAATATAGGAGAGAGGCCCTCGCATATCCCTCGATCTCCAAGTACATCTGGATGATCACCACTTATTACCTTGTATTGGGTGTACTGCCCAATCAAGACATCAGTAATCATCCAAACGATGTGAAGACCTCCGGTCTTCAACCACCATCTTCATCGTCGACTTATCGTCGAATCGGTTATTCCGAATGGGTATAAACCCGACCTTTCTGAATAACCCGCGTATATAATAAACAAGTGCTACACAAACACACATACGCCTCATTCCAATTCTAAATATGCTTTTATTCAAATATTCACATTCTTTGGGAAAGGATCCCATTAATTTTATCAATGATGAATTCTTTAAATTTATTCTTTAATCTTCCTTTGGATATCAAACCATATTAAGGTTTTCCAAACTAGTCGGGATTAGCGAACCACATCGAAGTAATCATTTATTTTATTTCCCAATCCCAACCTATTCATCCCATGGAGCAAAACTGGTACTACTCCATATCTAACACCACGGTGTTATCGGTAAATATCAATTACCATTTCACGTTCAAATCTAACTAAAGATTTAACTATCGCTTAGAGCAAAACCGGTGATACTCCATTCTCGATCATTTCCCAAATTTGATAATTTAAATTATCAATTCACATTCCAATCTAATTAAAGATTCATTAAAACTCCACTTAGTTTTAATCTGCCCAAAAATCAATACTAACGATTATTCAACTTATAGGAAAATAATTTCTGTCTTTAACTGGGTTAAAGAACTAATGTCATTTAAAACATAGTTCACGATAAACCCAAATCACATTTCATCAGTCTCTAACCGTAAATTAGTAAGAGAACAATTCCCTAAGTATTAATCCCGAAGGCCGAAACCAACATCAGATCGATACCCATGAAACCATTCAACTCAGCTAATCTCTAGTTAGTTTCTAATTTTCTTAACTCCATTGGGTTTAAGAACAGTATTATTAAAGATACCATTCACAACAAAACCATAATCCAATTTGATATTAAATACAAGGCACTGAATAGAAAATATATCGGCTTGTATTCGATATCAAATTCTGAAACCAACAAATATCGTATTGGAATAACGATATATATATATCTTCCAAATTCTTCCACAATATTCGTATAATCACGAAATCCAATATCAAAATATTCCCAAGATAAATTTCGATTCAAATCCATTCCAACTCATATATTGGAAATTCTGGTTATTTTTAAAGCCATTTCAAATCCAATTTATTTATTCAAAAGTATTGGATTATAATTCTAGTTCACAACTAGTTCATTTCGATAAAATATTTTTTATCTTTTCAAATATGGATTTTTTCATCCCAATTCATTCCAAATCATTTATTATAATTTTACACAAATTATTGATATTTTTAATAATTTTATCCAGGCTCGTACAGTCGATTTCCATAAATGGCCATCGAACTGCACTTACAACGACCTTTTCCAAATTTGATTTGGATATGATTCCAAATCCGACCATTAGATTTCAAATATCTCATATTCGTTAGAAATCTCTTTTCGATACGAACCCAACGGTTTCGGTTTTAGGAGAATCCGACGGTCAGATCTCCCGTAATGTTCGTTCGAAGTCAATGGTCGAAATTCGTGAACTGCCATGGCGCGACGCGTTCTATTTAGGCCATAATATATATATATATATATATATTATATATTTCGTCGATTTCCTTTTAAAACATATTTTATTAATCGTTTTAAATTCATTTTCAAAACGATTTCAATTTCATATTCATTTTCAAATCAAAACTAAATATTCCATATCATTAATATATAAATGATAATATTTTCAAAATATTAGATTTTGAAATCAATTCCTTTTCTATATTCATTATAGAAATGAATAAAATCAATATAAATACCATTCGCGTAAAAATGGCGCATATCTAATCAATACGGCTTTATATATATTTTTAAATATATTCGTGTCCATCCCAAATCAGACATCAAAATCACATTTTGATCCATTACTGAATATTATTTTAAATATTCCTTATTTTAAAATAATCGTTGTTTTAAAATATTCTTTCTTTCTGAACTGGAATCAGACACAGTCAATTACCATATAATGTGATTTATATGGATTTCATACACACATGTGTACAACAACAATCCACCGCATTCAACCATCATCCAGAATGTGTTCTACACTGCATAAGCATTAAATATAAATATTCAACGCTCACACAGCTTGTCAACCAATCGGTTGACATACAACTAAATATTGGGATTGGTGTTTGTCCAATATCATCCCAATACCCGTGTGGGGTTTCAATCAACAAATAATGAATTTTATTTGTGCAGTTGGGCGATGTATAAAAAAATTTATCGTCCCAATAAATGTCAAATAGATGTGTGTACATAAATAAATTGTCCGATTTGTAAATGAATATTCAACTCTTTTCAGGAGAATTTCATGTCGTTCATTTATACGTTAAAAATTATATTTTTAACGTTAAAATATTTATTTCAACACTTTGCTATTTTTAACAGTTCATGCATTCAATAAAAAATATGTTATTTTTAACTAACACATTTTTTCGGTAAATTTCGGCATTATAATGGCGCGATATTGAAATTGGGTAATGTCTAGCATTACCCCTCTCCTGATATTGGCTTGCGCCATACACTCATAACAGCTCAATCAATTCAATTCTCATCCGAAACCAATTCAAACAAATAAATCAACCAAACCAAACAATCAAACAAGTCGTCCATGGTCTGTGGACAATGGGGAGCAGTTCATATATGCAGTTATAAAATAAAATAAATAACTGTATAAGAAAATTATAGTGAGGAGTTCTCACCTTGGGTTTCCACTCCGTCAATCTTTGATTGTTAATCTCAAATTCTCCAGGAATCCCGCATGTCTATTTTGTAAATAATATGCATAAGTTAAAAATCATATTTTTAACTATCGAATAATTATTTCATAACTTGTCTATTTTATAAATAGCATACATATGCTAAAAATCATATTTTTTATCTTTCTAAAAACATTTCCATGCCATACACTAGTTAAAAATCATATTTTTAATCTTGCAAAAAATATTTCCTTCCTACGATAAAAATCCTATTTTTAACTACCAAAAATGATATTTTTATATAACTAAAAATCATAACTTTAAGTAATTAAATATCATAGCTTTATAGAAATAAAAATCATAACTTTATATAAATAAAAATCATAACTTTACATACTTCATACGTCAAAAATCATAGAAGCTCTAAAGTGGAGAAAACTCACATATTTTCTATCGCTCGGATTTGCTGTTCTGGTTCAAGAATTTGCAAACGAGCTCCAGTCTTCACACCACCCTTATTTCTATCTTAAACACGCCATTCCGGACAACTTTCGCCTAGTGGTCTTCCTTCCGAAAATGTGCCATTTCGCCGGAAATCACGAAAAGACAGTATTTGGACAACAGAATTTAGACGCGTTTTCCGGACAGCTCCACAAACCAAAATAGGACTTCCGTATACCAAATCGAAGAGAAAATCGTGCTCTTCGATTTAGGTATTGTGGAGTTTTGGCCAGAAATGCACGGTTTGGGAGTTATTGGCGAAATAATGACAGGGGGTTAAATGCAAAAAACGGGAATTTGTGAAAAATGTGATTTTTGAGGTGGTGGGGCCCATGTCTGGAGCTGAGGGCTGAGGGGCAGCCCCGCAGGCCTGACTGGGCGGAAGAAGGGTGCTGGTGGTGGCGGTGGCACTGGAGGGGCCCATGGTGGTGGTGGTTTGCAATTTGGGGCTTAGGGTTTGCAAATTTGAAGTGAGAAAGCGGAGGAGAGAGAGGAGAGGAGGAAGAGGAGGAAGAGAAGGGGAGGAGGAGGGGGCCGGTGGTGGAAGAGCAACGGCGGGCTAGTGGCTAGAGCGTGAGCGTCTTTCTCTTCTTTTTTTACGGTGAATGAATGTGAGAGAGAGAGAGAGAGGAAATGGGGGAGTTGACCAATTTATATAATTTAATTATTTTATTTCAAAAAGTTACCTTTTTTTGGACTCTAAATCAAACCCAACTACTGTCACCCTTAGCTAATTACTCCCCTTCCGAACGCAATGGGATATGTCCCGTAAGCCAATTCAATTATTTCGATCAGTTTTTCTTTAAATTAAAATATAAATCAATATATTGCATTTTAACGTACATTTTAATTTACCGGGGCCACATACTAACTCCAAAAATTGTAGAAAAATTATTTCTAGCTTTGTATTAACAATACGGTCCTAACAAAACTAATCTCGTCAAATTTGGAGGCCGTTTGAAAAATGGCCATTTTCCAGTCGATTAAATTTGGTTGAAACTGACAAAACACGTTTTCTTTTGCCACGCTCACATAATGATTTCAAAAATTATGAAAATTGGAATCTAGCAATAACTTGACATCCCAGATCCAACAAAAGTGGTTTCGTCGAAAACGGAGGTCGTTTGCAAAATTTCCATTTTTAAGGGCTATATTTTCCATAGTGACTATTCCGAATTTTCAACTGGGCATAACTTTTTATTCCCACTATGAAATTTCAATTTTTGGGATTCGTTGGAAAGATATTTTCAAATAGATTCTAATATTTTTGGATTCGCTAAAATCCGGTTTATTTTGTATCCTGTACTTTCATTTGAAATTTGAAATCGAATTTTTAGACTACTGCGCCATTTTCAATTTATTTTATGATTAAAATAAATATTTATATTCTAACTTCGATCTATATAAATATATACTTCTAATTCTGTTTAGAATAAATTTCTCGTCATTATTATTTAAAATAAATAATTTAAAATATCCAAAATTCATTAAAATTGCCAAAATAAAAATTTTAAATTGGTTCTGATTTTCCGGGTTGTTACAATACAATAACTAATTTCACCACTGCAAGAAAAATATAATTAAAAAATCAATTATCAAAACAAATAATTCAAAATTGATACCCAGTTGACACAGTTTTGATAGCCACAGACATAAAACTGATACCTATAAACTGCTATAATCTTTTAAAGAAAAACTAATACAAAAAATGTTTACATCGTAGTTTGATTGATTAAAATAAAATAAATTCGATTGAGTTACAAAATTAATGCAACAGTACAACAACAAAATTAATACAGCTAAAAAAATATAAGAACAAAAACATAACACAGTTAATATAATAAAACTGATATCTAACAAAATAAAAATCTAATACCTAAAAACTACTATAATAAAAAACTAATAAAAAACTATGTCCGTCAAAGTTTTTATGACGACCCCAAAACCCCGTACGACGGTGGCAAGGGTAATCTTTGGAATATAACAGACAAAAAGATAACAGCAGAACAAAAATAAATAAATACACCAGATAATGCACAAATAATACACTGGATAAACATAATCATCAGAGTTACACAGTATACAGGATCATACTTAGTACAAAATACAGTTCAGCTATACATAAATGTCTACAGCGGAAAACAAACATAATATGTACAATAGGAGCTGAACATCATAAAAAAAGATAAATTATAGAATCCATCTTCAGGTCCAGCTATCCAGAAAGAGTCTGCTAAAACCTTAATACAAGGTTGTCCGTGTAGAAATAAGAGCAACCAAGTTTGCAAAGTGAAACAGACTACGAGTCAGTCGTGGGATTGGTATGAGAAATCTACTTAACTGCTTAAACAACAACAAGAAGGCAAATCATCGGATCATGCCACTTTCGCGAATCTGGTTTACTCCAGTGATTGCCAATACATTAAAACCAAGTAAACTCTTTAATCATCGCAATGCTTTTTATAAAAATGAGGCCGATATAAGACTCAAGTCCCATCACGCAATGCAACGCAAACCGGAGGAAAGAGTTTTACCTTATATCGACCAAGATATGCTTAATACGTGTAAAGTAAAATCACTTAAAATGTAAATTTTGTTGTTTAATCCTTAATCAGGCTCCAACTGTAAATTAGTAAGAGAACGATTCCCTAAGTATTAACCCCGAAGGCCGAAACCAACATCAAACCAATACCCAGGAAACCACCCATCTTAGCTCGTTTCCAGTTAGTTTCTAATTTTATATACAATCATAAATATCAATCATAGACGACATGAGCATCCCATGCCACTATGTCACCAAATATAGGTTTACAATGAAAACTGCACGATGTCATATTTGGAAATTGGATTTTCGTCATGAACTAAGGCAAAAGACAGTCCTTACCGAATTCGAGACGCTCTAGCCCGCCCCTCAGGCAAGTACTCAATCAAGCCTTTGGATCATCAGGGCTGGTCCACACGTAGTGAATTAAAATGCCTGAACACTGCGTTTCCCCACCCTTTGGGGCGTAAATGAGCCAACGAATGACTCCATCGGTCCCGGATCGACCGATATATCCAAGGCGCCTCGCAACAGCAACAACCACACAGGTGAAAATAATATAAATGTCAGCCAGTTTAAGCACTAACACCACCTCTAGCTAGAAAGAAATGCATGTCCTCCCTGAGGTCCCCTCCCGTTTCTGGCTCATACCGGGGTGTGAGGCTCGCGAATTCACGTTATACACAAAGTTATGCTACACAGGCCATGCTTTGATCATCAACCACAAGACTTTGTTTTTCAACAGAGGCCTTGATCACTGCATCTTAGCATGCCATACAGGCAATTCACGCCATGTAACTGACGTCTATCAATCACACAGAATGAAATCCAATGTCAGACACACAGTCCATTTACAAGTTCGTTCTAGGTCTGAACGAAACCGGTACCCATCGATCTCCACGTACGTTTGGACGATCACCACTTATTATCTATATTTCGGGATGCCTCCCAATCAAGACATCAGTTATCATCCAACCGAGGTGAAGATCTCCGGTCTTCAACCACCGTCTTCATCATCGACTTCTTATCGCCGATCAATTATTTGAAATGAGATTTAACTCGTCCTTTTCAAATAATTCACGTATATTTAGAATTTAAATCAATTCATTTCAATGGTTAAATTATTCGACAACAATTTACGCCAAACACATTCAACCATCAAATATCACATAAACTGAGCAAATTCAGTTTATTTCCATTCCATATCGTTTATAATATTTTATCACGATTTATCGCTATTTTTATTTATTTTAAAAAAAGGCCATTTCATTCAAATGACGCTTCAAGCCATAACGCGGTCGTGGCGCTGTTTTTCTTCAGATTCGATTTACATATATCTGAAAATCTAACCGTTGGATCTTCACAATATATCATTAGAAAGATCTTTTCAAAACGAATCCAACGGTTTCAGTTTTGGGAAAATCCGACGGTCGGATCTCCCGGTACACTCGTTTGAAGTTTCGATTTCAAAATACGAACTACAGCGTCGTTATTCGATTTATTTAATTATATTTATATACATATAAATATAATTGATTCTGACGCTGTTTTTCTTCATATTTGATTTAAACATTCCAGACAATCCAACCGTTGGATTTTCACAAAGTGGGTATCATTGGAAAGATATTTCCAAGACGAACCCAACGGTTACGGTTTCTGGAAAATCTGATGGTCGGATCTTTCGCACTAATCGCTTGAAATCGCAGTTTCAAAACACGAACTGCAACTTCGTTATTCGATATATTTTAATTATATATATATATATAATCTATTCTTCGATTTCAAAACCATATTCTTTTCATACATTTGATAAAAATGATATTTTTATCCAACAGACATTTATTTCAACACTTCACTATTTTTAACAATTCATGTACATAATAGAAATGTGATTTTTATTGTGAAACAATTTATTTCAAAACACGACTATTTTATATATGATAAAAATATGATTTTTATTATAAAACAATTTATTTCAAAACACGACTATTTTATATAGTTCATATAGATGATAAAAATATGATTTTTATTATAAAACAATTTATTTCAAAACATGAATGTCGTTCAACACATGATTTTCTATTCAACACATGAATTTCTATTCAACACATGAATTTCTATTCAACACACAAATATAGTTTCAACACATGAAAATATTTCTAACACATGAATATTACTGAAAATTTCGGCAGCATAACGGCAGGGTCGTTAAAACCGGGACCGTCCCTAGTACGGCTCCTCGCTCTACCTTAAAGCCTCACAGCTTTTGACAATGGGGATTTCATGCATCTAATTCGTACGTAGACGAGCATGTTTATTTTTCTTTTCCACAAACTAATCCTATGCGGTTTCAACCAAACAATCATCAACCACAAACGGGTATTTTTCAACCACAATCAATCAATTCCAACCACAAACAATTCTAATCAACCATTCGCTATCAACCAATTTATCACACCAATCACAACCAATAAATATCGTCCATGGTTTGTGGACAAGGGGCGTATATATATATAAGTATATTTCACTTCCTTTTCAACATACACACACACACATATATATATATATATATATATATATATTTACAACGTATATATAACTTATACGTCGCACATACAACTTATACGACGCTTATACATGAGGTGTACAACACTTATATAACTCATACATCGACTGTATAATTTATACATCGTCATTCCATATCGTTTATAATTCAGAAATCTCACATTGGGTTCCACTCCACCAAAAATTGCAGAAGGCTTAAAAAAATATGCGGTCTCTTCAAGAATGTAGAAGGCGTCCACACGAGTCCACACTCTCTTGTTTCACTGAATTTCGTCAACATAGCAAAAAGATAAGATTTTTACAGTAAAATAAAAAACTGTAGCGCTTTAAAGTGCTCTAGAATAGTTTAAATTATAATCAGCCGTGCCTTTCAAAATTCTTTAAAACTAGGGTTCGGATTTGTGTTCAATCCGTGACGTTAGGCCTCGATCAGGTTGCGCCACGTTGTGGAGCCTCGAAAACCGCACCAGGGCGTGGTGGTGCAGATGAACTCAACGGCGGCCAGTAGAAGATCCGGCGGCGCGAAGGTTCGAACTTCGTGGACTTGGATCTCGACGAACACGCGATGGTAAGGGGCGAGGCTTATACGGATTTGAAGCTTGGAGGACCCTCTTCAAAAACCTCAACTGGGGCGCTCGATATTGGTGCGTGGATCGAGAGGAAAAGAGGAGAGAAGGGGTGGAGTTTTTCCGCTGTTCGAACGAAAGGGGTAGCGGGGAGAGAGACGATGAAGTGGAGAGTTGTGATTGGCTGGGGGGGTTTATTATAATTTATAATTTTTTAAAATCTAAAAAATACCCCTCTTCACATACTAACACCAATCCAAACCCAACGACTGTCATCCCTAGCTAAATACCCCTACTCCGAACACAATGGGATATGTTTCGAAGGCCCATTCGACTGTTTCAGTCAGTTTTTCTTCAAATTAAAATATAAAACATTCAACATTTGTTTTGAACGTACATTTCAAATTTTCGGGGCCGCATATTGATTCTAAAAATTTCCAAAAGTAAATCTAGCTATGTTTTGACGATACGGTCCCAACAAAACTAGTTTCGTCAAATTCTGAGACCGTTTGAAAAATGGCCATTTTCTGGTCGATCCAATTTAATAGAAATTCACTAAACACACTTTCTTTTGCCACGCTCACATACTAACTTCAAAAATTATGAAATTTGAAACCTTGCAATAATTTGACATTACGGATCCAACAAAAGTGGTTTCGTCGATTTCTGAGGTTGTTTGCAAAATGGCTATTTTCACGGCTATACAAACTCTATAGCGACCTTTCTGGAAATTCATTTGGCCATACTTTTGACTCCCACTATGAAACTTCGATTTTTCAGATTCTTAGAAAGATATTCACTAACAGATTTAAATATTTTTGGTTTCACTAAAATCCGTTTTATTTTGCACCCGGTACAACCAGTCAAAGTTTGAATTGAAAATTTGAAACTGTCGCGCCATTTCAGGCCTTGTTTATAATTCAAAATGATTATATTTATTTTCAAACATCGATTCCAACATACTTTTCGTCACTATTATTTTAAATATTTATTTTAAATATTTAAAATCCACTAAAAATAGCCAAATTAAAATATTTAAACTGGCTCAGATTTTCCGGGTTGTTACAGTTTAATTGTTTAAAGCAAAACAAATTCAATTGTAATATAGAGTTAATGCACCAATACAAATATACAATAAATACAACATCAAAAAACACAACAAACGAATATAAAACAGGGTTAATTAAACAAACTGATACCTAAACAAATACAAAATTGATACTCATTGACAGAATAACCGAAAATTAAAATGAACCTTCTTGTAGAACCAACATAAGTCATTAATCACCGATAGAAAAAAAACCTAATCTCAATAATTTACAGTAAATTAAAACGAGTATGATAGGAAAATAAAATTCAATCGATGCAAAAAGAGAAAAAATGTCGATTCTTCAAACCAATATGCGCGAGATCAAATTCGTAATCTGTATCGTGCGATCAATACCAGTGTTTGAAGAGGATTGTTAGAGATCAAAATATGCACAAAAATAAAATCGCGATGGAGATCTAAAGCGAGATCGATATTTGGAAGAGCAAATTGAGGAATAAGAGGGAAACCACGTGCGTGAAATATGATTTTGTAAAATAAACAGTATAATGTCCTTGGGACTAAAATTGTAATAGGCTGTTCTTATGCATAAAAAAGCCTTAATTTTTTTCTTACGAAAATTTTATTGTAAAATTAATATCATTAGGTATTCGTAGAAGAAGAAATAACAGTGTCAGACTTTAACAGTGCCACCACTTTCCACTTCAAAACCTAGCCGTAAACTTAGCCGTAAAACAACGGAAGATAAATTTAGAATAAATGTAATACATTGCATAGCGGAAACAAATAAACTAACATAACAGAAGACTATCAATGCTATAAACACAACTTTAAGCTTCAATCCAGAATCTTGCTCAATGAAAAATCTACAAAAAAAAAACTACTCGACTGCCCACGTGGAAAATATGGGCACCCGAGTTTGCAAGGGAAAACATACTACGAGTCGGTCATGGGACTGGTATGAGAAACTTTAATAGTTATAAACAAGTTATATAAAAGTGCAGCATATCACGGGACCACGCTATATAACACGGAACGGGGTTACTCCACTAGATCACCAGAGCATATACAACTACCTCAAATAAAATTATTGATCTACATTGCAACAGGAAACATGCAATTCCTCAATCTACCCATTTAGGCTTAATTCACAAACTAAGATTTTCCAAATCCAACTATCTTTACAAAAATTGTACCTTTGGACTTTATTCCCGTTTTCTTATTTCAAATCATTTGAAATATATATCTAGCTTTTATAGTAAAGTAGATTTCACTTCGGGATCTTAAACCAAAATATTTGGAAATATGAATTCCAAAACATCACAATGCATACAAACAGTATGCAACCAAATATCAGGAGGTTTCTCCCATCAAACAAGGCAAATGGCACCTTCCTTAGTTACCTGATATATATATCTCTGTGCACCTCCCACAATGGAGCAGGCTACATCGACCTCTGACCAATTCTTAAGATCTTGGGTCACTCTTACCCATACTTTTAGTCATTAGGGTTACCCGAATCTTTAGCCATTACATCCCGAAGTAGGGAAAATCATTTCGCAACATAATAATCACAAGTACTTTCAAACTATCACATTAACAATTCACACATATGATCAGTCACTATTAATCATATAACCTTTGAGCTCGTACATCTTAAAAAAGGGTGTTAAACAAGAGAATAAATTCTCCGCCACCAAACAGATATATCATCAATGGTGGCTAATTGGTTATGTGGTAAACTACAATGTCAACTACATAATACATTTCTAAATCATTTTGGAAACATCAGGTTTAATCCTCAAAATCCTTCTGTTTTATAAAACATTTTTTATAAAAAAATTCCTATCCAGAATCAGGAAAACATTTCTTTTCACTTAAGAATATCTTATTTCAAAATCATTCATTAAATTTGAAATAAACAACAACATCGCTAAACACCTCATAGTCAAATTGTGAAATGTTTCACAAGGTGTTATCATACAAATATTTCTACCCCACCCAAAGCTAAATGTAAAAGCATATTTTGCTTATAAAATGGTCGAGAACAATCCAAACAATCAATCAATCACATTCAATATCAATGTAATAACCCGGAAATCCGAGTTAATTTAAAATTTTTATTTTGGCAAGTTTATTGGATTTTGAATATGTAAAATGAATTATTTTAAATAATAATGACGAGGAATTTATTTTGAATAGAATTAGAACGTATATATTCATATAGATCGTCGTTAGAATAAAATATTCATTTTGTTTTATAAAAGGAATTCAAAATGGCGCGGTAGTTCGATAATTCGATTTCAAAGTTCAAATGGATATACAGGATTCAAAATAAATCGGATTTTGGCGAAACCAAAAATATTTGAATCTAATTGAGAATATCTTTCCAACGAATCTGAAAAATCAAAGTTTCATAGCGGGGATAAAAAGTTATGTCCAGTTGAAAACTCAGAATAGTCGCTATGGAATTCTAGCCCTTAAAAATGGAAATTTTGCAAACGACCTTGGATTTTGACGAACAACTTTTGTTGGATCCGTGATGTCTAGTTATTGCTAGGTTTCAAAATTCATAATTTTTCGAATCAATATGTGAGCTTGGCAAAGGAAAACGTGTTTGACCAGTTTTAGTTGATTTTAATCGACTGGAAAAGGGCCATTTTTCAAACAGTCGCAGAATTCGGTGAAATTAGTTTTTTTAGGATCGTATCATCAATACGAAGCTAGAAAATATTTTTTGAGAATTTTTAGAGTCAGTATGTGACCTCAGTAAATTGGAATGCGCGTTCAAATTCAATATATAGAGTTATATTTTGATTTTGATGAAAACTGATCGAAACGATCGAATCAGCTTGCGATACATATCCCATTGTGTTCGGAATGGGGGTAATTAGCTAGGGACGACAAGCGGTGGGTTTCGTTTCGTGTTCGAAATAAAAAGTTACTTTTTGGTGGAAAATAAAATATATAAAATTCTCTCCACTCCTTTTCTCTCTCTTCCTCTTTACCTAACCCCCCCGTTCATTCAAAAGAAAGAAAAAAAAAGAATTGGAGGAAGGAAAGGGCGGAGGAACCGCCGTCGCGCCCCCCTCAGGCGGTGCCGCTCCGGCGAGCATCCCCCTTTTTTCCTCGATCGACGCGAGCATTCCCCCTTTCCTCGATCGACGCGAGCATCTCCCCCCTACAGCCAACGACCGCCGCCCTATCCTCCTGCTCCACCCACTCCGACGCTGCCTTCCGCCCCTTCCTGAAACCCGAGAGCCCCCCTTTTTCGACGCTGCCACCTCCCTTTCCCCATTCTCTCCCCTTCCAGGATCGAACCACCACCCCCCCCGTAAACCCTAAACCGCCTCCGCCTGCAACCACCTGCCAGCGACGACGCGAGCCTCGCACCCCTCCCATTCAGCTCCTCCGATGCACTGACGAACCCCCTCCTCCTTGATTTTCAACTGTAAGTTTTTTTAATTTATTTATTTCCTATTTCAAAATAAAACTAGGATTTTTATGTGTATAATTTCAAAGTAAAGATTGGATTTTTATGAGTAGGATTTCAAGGTAAGGTTCTGATTTTTAAAACGTAAAAAGTTTGAATTTTTATCAAAAGAAAGACTAGATTTTCTAAAGTGATAAAGGTAAAAATTTTAATGTGATAAACGTAAGATCTTTAAAGAGATGGTGGAAAGATAAGATTTTTATTGATTATAAAGTTAGGATTTTTATTGACTATAAGGATGTGATTTTTTTTAGCAATGATATAAAAATTCGATCTTTATAGAGGAAGTATAAATATAAAAATATAATTTTTATATAGAAAGAGGCGATAAAAATATTTGATTTTTATATATGAAATGCCATTATAAAAATGTGGTTTTTATTTATGAACAGTGTAGGAAGAAAGAGTTGACATTTCGAACAAATCTGAACCGTTCAGAAATAAGGAATGACGGAGTGGAAACCCAAGGTGAGAACTCCTCACTTTTATTTTAATTTCTAGTTGAAATATATACTAGGATGCAGACGGTGTTTAGTAACACCCGACACCCGTCTTCCACAGACCATGGACGGCTTGTATGCTTGTTTGTTTGATTTTGATGTGTAGTTGATTATGTGATGTGTTGTGGAAAGAAATAAAATATGCTATAGTGGAAAATATTTTATAGATGAAAATATAATTTTTAACATGTATATAAAATAAATATTTATATACGAATCGGACGATTTGTTTATATACAATGATTTGACTGATATTGATTGGGACGATAAATTTTACACATCGCACAACTGCACAAATAAAATCTGTGTTTGATTGTTTAAAACCCCACACTGGTATTGGGATGATATATGACATACACTAATCCTAATAATTAGTTGTATGTCGATCGATTGGTTGACAGACTGTTATGAGCGTTAAATATTTATATTTGATGCTTATACAGTGTAGAATGCACTTTGGATGCTGGTTGATTATTTGTCATTGTTGATATGTACATGCGTTGTATGGAAATCCATAGAAATAAAATCTATGGTAATCGATTGGGCCTCATTCCAGTTTTGAAATAGAATATTTGAAGAGCAATATTTGAAATGAAATATTTGAATAGAATATTTGAAATAGAAATATATAAAGTCGTGTTGATTAGATATGCGCTATTTTGACGCGATCGATATTTATATCGATTATATTCATTTTTATAATGAATATTGAAAAGTGATTTCAAAATCGAATATTTTGAAATGAAATTCGAATTAAATTGAAACGAATTAGATTTCGAATTGAAACGAATTAGAATTCAAATTGAATTGAAACGAATTAGAATTTGAATTGAATTGAAAATGAAATGAATTCGAATTGAAATTGAATAGAATTGAATTCGAATTGAAATTGAATAGAAATGAATTCGAATTGAAATTGAATTGAATTGAAAACAAACTGAAATTGAATTAAAAATCGATTTGAATTGAAATCAATTTGAAATGAATTTAAAACGAATTTATAAGGAAAAATTTAATTTTGATTTGAATTTGAAATGAAGTTGAAATCATTTTGAAAACAAATTTAAAACGATTTATAAAATACGTTTTAAAAGGAAATCGACGAAGTATATACTATATATAATATGTATAATATAATGGCTTGAATAGAACGCGCCGCGCTGTGGTAGTACGTGAATTTTGACCATTGACTTTGAATGGATATTACGGGAGATCCGACCGTCGGATTCTCCTAAAACTGTAACCGTTGGGTTCGTATCGAAAAGAGCTTTCTAACGGATATTAGAAATTAGAAATCTAACAGTTGGATTTGGAATTAAGTCCAAATCAAATTTGGAAAAGGTCATTGTAAGTGCAGTTCGATGGCCATTGGTGGAAATCGACTGTACGGGCCTTGATAAAATTATTAAAAATATTAATAATTTATGTAAAATCATAAGAAATGATTTGGGAAGAATTGGGATGAAAATTCCCAGATTCGAAAAGATAAAATTAGATTTTTATCGAAATGAACTAGTTTTGAACTAGAACAATAATTTATTAATTTTTAAAATAAATAAATTGGATTTGAAATGGTTTTGAAAATAAACAGAATTTGCAATAATTGAATTGGGATGGATTTGAATCGAAATTGTCTTCGGAATATTTTGATGTTGGATTTCGTGATGATACAGATATTGTTATGGGAATTTGAAAGATATATAGATATCGTTATTTCCAATATGATATTTGTTGGTCGTAGAATTTGATATTGAATATAAGCCGATATATTTTCCATTCAGAGCCTTGTATTTAATATCAAATGTGATTTGGGTTTGTCGTGAATGGTGTCTTCATTAACACTGTTCTTAAACCGAGTTGAGAAAAAGATTAAATCTTTTTATTTAGATTTAATGAAGTGTACCAATTAAATGGTATTTAATTGGAATTGAATTGATTTTTGGGTTTATCGTGAACGGTGTTTTAAATAACACTGGTTCTTTAACCCGATAATCAAGGGAATGTGATTTTGGGTTTATCGTGAGCCGTGTTTTAAATGACATTGGTTCTTTAACCCAGTTAAAGACATGATATTGATTTCTGTGAAGATTAAAACTAAGTGGAGTTTTAATGAATCCTTAATTAGATAGAAGTGATCGAGAATGGGGTATCACCAGTTTTGCTCCAGGCGATAGTTAAATCTTTAATTAGATTTGAACGTGAAATGGTAATTGAATTTACCGATAACACCATGGTGTTAGATATGAAGTATGACCAGTTTTACTTCATGGGATGAATAGGTTGGGATTGGGAAATAAAATAAATGATTACTTCGGTGTGGTTCGCTAATCCCGACTAGTTTGAATTGATATTCAAAAGAAGATTAAAGGATAAATTTAAAGAAATTGTCTTTGATAAAATTAATGGGAACCTTTCCCAAAGTATAAGAATATTTGAATAAAAGAATATTCTGAATTGGAATGAGGCATATGTTGTGTTTATGTAACACTTGTTTATTATATACGTGAGTTATTCAGAAAGACTGGGTTTATCCCATTCTGAATAACTGATTCGACGTGATGTCGAGGATGAAGACGGTGGTCGAAGACCGGAGGTCTTCACGTCGTTTGGGTGATTACTGATTATCTTGATTGGGCCGTACACCCAAGAGGAGGGAATCAATTAGTGATCGTCCAGATGTACTTGGAGATCGATGGACATGCGGGGTACTAGGTGCCTCCGGTTTCGTTCAGACCCAGAACGAACTTGTAAATGGACTGTGTGTCTGACATTGGATTTTATTCTATATGATTGATTTCTATTAAATATATATCAGTTTGGTGGCGAATAATTTATTCTCTTGCTTAAAGCCCTTCTCTAAGATGTACGAGCTTAGAGGTTATATATTGATGGATATGAAATGCAAGGAGTGAATTGCCTGTGTGGCATGCCTAAGTGGCAATTTGATCGTGGCTTCTGTTGAAAAGCTGAGTCTTGTGGTTGATGATCAAAGCACAGCCTGTGTGGCACAGCTTTGTGTAGCGTTGATTCGCGAGCCTCACACCCCGGTAGTGGACTAGAAACGGGGGATGACTTCAGGGAGGGCATGCGTTTCCTTCTAGCTAGAAGTGGCGTCAGTGGTTTTACACGCCCTGACGAGTTTGACTTATGTGGTTGTTGCTGTTGCGAGGCGCCTCGGATATATCGGTCGATCCGGGACCGATGAAGTCATTGGACTCATTGACACCCCGTAGGGTGGGGAAACACAGTGTTCAGGCATTTTAATCCACATCGGTGGACCGGCCCTGACGATCCAAGGGCCCACCTGAGTCTGGGTCCAGAGACACGGGCTAGAGCGTCTCGAATCGGTAGAGGACTATCTTTTGCCTCGGTTCATAGATGGAAACCCAACTTCCAATACGTGATATTTGCAGTTTTGATTGCAGAGCCTAGTATTGGCAACATGATATATGGTACCTATGCCGTCTATGATTGATATTTATGATTGAAATTGTTTTGACACTATACACTTATAGTAATAAAAGATGAAATTTAGCGTATCTAGCATTCTTTGGCTATTATATGGTAAAACCCTATCCTACGGCTTGTGTTGCATTGTGTGATGGGACCTGGGTCTTATAATAGCTTCATTTTTCTTTATTTAGCATTACGCTGTTTTTTTATGCACTGGAGTTCGTGGGAGGAAACCCGTTCCGTGTTATACGGCGTGGTACCTTCATTTATCCAACTTTAAAATAAAGATTAATAACTATTTTAGTTCTCACACCAGTCACATGACTGACCTGGAGTTTATTGTTTTAACCTAAACTCTGGGTGCCCTTATTTTGACACGGGCAGCTAGTAGTTTTGGTTTTGCAGATTTATATTCACAGGAACCTGATTTACAGCTGGAACGATACTCGAAAAGCTCTATATCCGTGTATTACTTCTAGTTGTGTTTTGTATTATTTTCCGCTGCGTTGTATTTAAATGTAATTTAAATCTCTGATATTTCTGTGTAATATTCATTCATACTCTGTATATTCTTGTAATCTGATGGAATTGTTGTAATATACAATGAAATGTTCTTTTGTCTGCGTTCTTTTGTGTGTTGTTCTCAAAGTATCCGCTCTTTCCTTACCGGGGAAGTTACGGGTTTTCAGAGTTGGTATCAGAGCTTTGGTTTACAAAGCTCAGAGAACAAGGCAGATTAGAACCATACAAAAGAATTCATCAGAAATTGGATTAGTAATATCCAATGAGAATGACTCGTTAGAGATAGGATCAGTAGTATCCTAGAACGAGTGTGAAGAGTGATGTTTTTAAAATAAAAGTGAAAACAAATTTTGTTTTGAAAATTTAAATCAACCATTCGTATTTGATTATTTATTTTATATTGAATTTGGACAATTTAGTATATATAGATTTTGCATATACGTCTGATCCACGGGTATTCGAAGTTTTAATATACTGGCTAGATATAGAATCACACTCTAGTTGCCTGGAGATGATGCTGATAATGACCATGGCATCATCAGTGTTGTGTTCAAGTGACGAAAGTGGGATTTCTATATATTTCCTATTGATTGGTGTGAGAACCAAAACTACATAGGGCCTTTTGTTGTGAATTGGCATCAAAAATGTGATTTTTGTATATATATCAAAAATATGAATTTGAAACGATAATCCACTAATTGAATTATGGTTGTGTTGTTTGTTCATTTGTTTGATATTTTGAACCATTTAAGCCTAATTGTATCAAATAGTGAATTGTATTGAAAATTTGTTGCATTTGCATATATGCATGTACTTACATTGAACAGGTCATAGCAAGGAGGCTAGAGCAGAGAAATAAAGTTGTTTGCCCGACAAATAGGTACATGTTTACCATAATTTACTGTTTTGTTTGGGTAATAATGATTTTATGAGCCGATTAGCTAGCCGCTTGGCTTTTTCTTTTTCTTTTGGATTGAAAAAGGCCATGGGAGGCTATATGAAATATCTCGAAGTCCCCAGTGCAGGCAGGTTATGATGAAATTTTTCGAAAATTTAGGGTGTTAGCCAAATTTTTGAAAAATTTGAAAAGTTCTTAGAAACTGAAAAGTTGAAGAACTTAAGCCGTGAAGAAAATAACGAAAGTTGAGTTGGTTTGTGAAACGACTTTCGGCTTCGTTCCTTTTCGGGGACGAAAAGCTTTAAGTGGGGGAGATTGTAATAACCCAGAAATCTGAGCCAATTTAAAATTTTTATTTTGGAAATTTTAGTGGATTTTGAATATGTAAAATGAATTATTTTAAATAATAACAACGAGGAATTTATTTTGAATAGAATTAGAATGTATATATTCATATAGATCATCGTTAGAATAAAATATTTATTTTGTTTTATAAAAGGAATTGAAAATGGCGCGGTAGTTCGATAATTTGATTTGAAAGTTCAAATGGATGTACAGGATTCAAAATAAATCGTATTTTGGTGAAACCAAAAATATTCGAATCTAATTGAGAACATCTTTCCAACGAATCCGAAAAATCAAAGTTTCATAGCGGGGATAAAAAGTTATGTCCAGTTGAAAATTCAGAATAGTCGCTATGGAATTCTGGCCCTTAAAAATGGAAATTTTGCAAGCGACCTCGGATTTCGACGAAACCACTTTTGTTGGATCTGTGATGTCAGGTTATTGCTAGATTTCATAATTTTTCGAATCAATATGTGAGCGTGGGAAGTAAAACGTGTTTGACCGGTTTCAGTTGATTTTAATTGACTGGAAAATGGCCATTTTTCAAACGCTCTCAGAATTTGATGAAATTAGTTTTGTTAGGACCGTATCATCAATTCGAAGCTAGAAAATATTTTTTGAGAATTTTTAGAGTCAGTATGTGACCTCAGTAAGTTGGAATGCACGTTCAAATTCAATATATAGAGTTATATTTTGATTTCAACGAAAACTGATCGAACCAATCGAATTAGCTTGTGATACATATCCCATTGTGTTCGGAATGGGGGTATTTAGCTAGGGGAGACAGGCGGTGGGTTTCGTTTCGTGTTCGAAATAAAAGGTTGCTTTTTGGTAGAAAATAAAATATATAAAATTCTCTCCACTCCTTTTCTCTCTCTTCCTCTTTGCCTAACCCCCCCGTTCATTCAAAAGAAAAAAAAGAATTGGTGGAAGGAAAGGGCGGAGGAACCGCCGTCGCGCACCCCCCAGGCGGCGGCGCTCTGGCGAGCATCCCCCCTTTTCCTCGATCGACGCGAGCTTCTCCCCCCTTACAACCAACGATCGCCGCCCTATCCTCCAGTTCCACCCACTCCGACGCTGCCTTCCGCCCCCTTCCTGAAACACTAGAGCCCCCCTTTTTCGATGCTGCCACCTCTCCTTCCCCCTTCTCCCCCCTTCCAGGATCGAACCACCACCCTCCGTAAACCCTAAACCGCCTCCGCCTGCAACCACCTGCCAGCGACGGCGCGAGCCTCGCACCCCACCCCTTCAGCTCCTCCGATGCACTAACGAACCCCCTCCTCCCTAATTTTCAACTGTAAGTTCTTTTAATTTATTTATTTCCTATTTGAAAATAAATTAGGATTTTTATGTGTATAATTTCAAAGTAAAAATAGGATTTTTATGAGTAGGACTTCAAGGTAAAGTTCTGATTTTTAAAACGTAAAAAGATTGAATTTTTATTAAAAGAAAGACAAGATTTTCTAAAGTGATAAAGGTAAAAAATTTAATGTGATAAAGGTAAGAACTTTAAAGTGATGGAGGAAAGAAACGATTTTTATTGATTATAAAGTTAGGATTTTTATTGACTATAAGGATGTGATTTTTTTTAGCAATGATATAAAAATTCGATCTTTATAGAGGAAGTAGAAATATAAAAATATAATTTTTATATAGAAAGAGGCGATAAAAATATTTGATTTTTATATATGAAATGCCATTATAAAAATGTGGTTTTTATTTATGAACTGTGTAGGAAGAAAGAGTTGGCATTTCGAACAAATCTGAACCGTTCAGAAATAAGGAATGGCGGAGTGGAAACCGAAGGTGAGAACTCCTCACTTTTATTTTGAATTTCTAGTTGAAATATATACTAGGATGCAGACAATGTTTAGTGACACCCGACACCCGTCGTCCACAGACCATGGACGACTTGTATGCTTGTTTGTTTGATTTTGATGTGTAGTTGATTGTGCGATGTGATGTGGAAAGAAATAAAATATGTTATAGTGGAAAATATTTTATAGTTAAAAATATAATTTTTAACATGTATATAAAATAAATATTTATAAACGAATCAGACGATTTGTTTATATACACTGATTTGACTGATATTGATTCGGACAATAAATTTTTCACATCGCCCAACTGCACAAATAAAATCTGTGTTTGATTGTTTGAAACCCCACACGGGTATTGGGATGATATATGACATACACTAATCCCAATAATTACTTGTATGTCGATCGATTGATTGACATACTATTATGAGCGTTAAATATTTATATTTGATGCTTATACAGTGTAGAATGCACTTTGGATGCTGGTTGATTATTTGTCATTGTTGATATATACATGCGTTGTATGGAAATCCATAGAAATAAAATCTATGGTAACTGACTGGGCCTCATTCCAGTTTTGAAATAGAATATTTGAAGAGAAATATTTGAAATGAAATATTTGAATAGAGTATTTGAAATAGAAATATATAAAGCCGTGTTGATTAGATATGCGCTATTTTGACGCGAACGATATTTTATTGATTATATTCGTTTTTATAATGAATATTGAAAAGTGATTTCAAAATCGAATATTTTGAAATGAAATTCGAATTAAATTGAATTGAAACGAATTAGAATTCGAATTGAATTGAAACGAATTAGAATTCGAATTGAATTGAAAATGAAATGAATTCGAATTGAAATTGAATAGAATTGAATTCGAATTGAAATTGAATAGAAATGAATTCGAATTGAAATTGAATTTAATTGAAAACAAACTAAAATTGAATTAGAAATCGATTTGAATTGAAATCAATTTGAAATGAATTTAAAATGAATTTGTGTGGAAAAATTCAATTTTGATTTGAATTTGAAATCGTTTTGAAAACGAATTTAAAACAATTTATAAAATACGTTTTAAAAGGAAATCGACAAAGTATATATTATATATATTATATACATATAACATAATGGCCTGAATAGAACGCGCCGCGCTACGGTAGTTCGTGAATTTCGACCATTGACTTCAAATGGATATTGCGGGAGATCCGACCGTTGGATTCTCCTAAAACCGAAACCGTTGGGCTCGTATCGAAAGAGCTTTCTAACGGATATTAGAAATTAGAAATCTAACGGTTGGATTTGGAATTATGTCCAAATCAAATTTGGGAAAGGTCGTTGTAAGTGCAGTTCCATGGCCATTGGTGGAAATCGATTGTATGGGCCTTGATAAAATTATTAAAAATATTAATAATTTATGTAAAATCATAAGAAATGATTTTGGAAGAATTGGGATGAAAATTCCCATATTCGAAAAGATAAAAGTAGATTTTTATCGAAATGAACTAGTTTTGAACTAGAATAATTATTTATTTATTTTTAAAATAAATAAATTGGATTTGAAATGGTTTTGAAAATAACCAGAATTTCCAATAATTGAATTGGGATGGATTTGAATCGAAATTGTCTTCGGAATACTTCGATGTTGGATTTCGTGATGATACAGATATTGTTATGGGAACTTGAAAGATATATAGATATCGTTATTTCCAATACGATATTTGTTGGTCGTAGAATTTGATATTTAATATAAGCCGATATATTTTCTATTCAGAGCCTTGTATTTAATATCAAATGTGATTTGGGTTTGTCGTGAATGGTGTCTTCATTAACACTGTTCTTAAGCCCAGTTGAGAAAAAGATTAAATCTTTTTATTTAGATTTAATGAAATGTACCAATTAAATGGTATTTAACTGGAATGGAATTTGAATTGATTTTTTGGTTTATCGTGAACGGTGTTTTAAATAACACTTTTTCTTTAACCCGATAATCAATGGAATGTGATTTTGGGTTTATCGTGAGCCGTGTTTTAAATGACATTGGTTCTTTAACCCAGTTAGAGACAGGATATTGATTTCTATGAAGATTAAAACTAAGTGGAGTTTTAATGAATCTTTAATTAGATAGAAGTGATCGAGAATGGGGTATCACAAGTTTTGCTCCAGGCGATAGTTAAATCTTTAATTAGATTTGAACGTGAAATGGTAATTGAATTTACCGATAACACCATGGTGTTAGATATGAAGTATGACCAGTTTTACTTCATGGGATGAATAGGTTGGGATTGGGAAATAAAATAAATGATTACTACGGTGTGGTTCGCTAATCCCAACTAGTTTGAATGGATATTCAAAAGAAGATTAAAGGATAAATTTAAAGAATTTATCTTTGATAAAATTAATGGGAACCTTTCCCAAAGTATAAGAATATTTGAATAAAAGAATATTCTGAATTGGAATTAGGCGTATGTTATGTTTATGTAACACCTTTTTATTATATACGTGAGTTATTCTTAAAGACCGGGTTTATCCCATTCTGAATAACTGATTCGACGTGATGTCGAGGATGAAGACGGTGGTTGAAGACCGGAGGTCTTCACGTCGTTTGGGTGATTACTAATTATCTTGATTGGGCCATACACCCAAGAGGAGGGAATCAGTTAGTGATCGTCCAGACGTACTTGGAGATCGATAGATATACGAGGTACTAGGTGCCTCCGGTTTCGTTCAGACCCAGAACGAACTTGTAAATGGACTATGTGTCTGACATTGGATTTTATTCTGTATGATTGATTTCTATTAAATATATATCTGTTTGGCGGCGGAGAATTTATTCTCTTGCTTAACGCCCTTCTCTGAGACGTACGAGCTCAGAGGTTATATATTGATGGATATCAAACGCATGGAGTGAATTGCCTATGTGGCATGCCAAAGTGGCAATATGATCGAGGCTTCTATTGAAAAGCAGAGTCTTGTGGTTGATGATCAAAGCACAGCCTGTGTGGCACAGTTTTGTGTAGCGTTGATTCGCGAGCCTCACACCCCGGTAGTGGACCAGAAACGAGAGAGGACTTCAGGGAGGGCATGCGTTTCCTTCTAGCTAGAAGTGGCATCAGTGGTTTTACACGCCCTGACGAGTTTGAATTAAGTGGTTGTTGTTGTTGCGAGGCGCCTCGGATATATCGGTCGATCTGGGACCGATGGAGTCATTGGACTCATTGACACCCCATAGGGTGGGGAAACGCAGTGTTCAGGCATTTTAATCCAAATCGGTGGACCGGCCCTGACGATCCAAGGGCCCACCTGAGTCTGGGTCCTGAGACACGGGCTAGAGCATCTCGAATCGGTAGAGGACTATCTTTTGCCTCGGTTCACAAATGGAAACCCAACTTCCAATACGTGATATTTGCGGTTCTGATTGTAGAGCCTAGTATTGGCGACATGATATATGGTACCCATGCCGTCTATGATTGATATTTATGATTGAAATTGTTTTGACACTATACACTTATAGTAATAAAAGATGAAATTTAGCGTATCAAGCATTCTTTGGCTATTATAAGGTAAAACCCTATCCTTCGGCTTGTGTTGCATTGTGTGATGGGACCTGGGTCTTATAATAGCTTCATTTTTCTTTATTTAGCACTGCGCTGTTGTTTTATGCACTAGTGTTCTTGGGAGGAAACCCGTTCCGTGTTATATGGCGTGGTCCCTTGATTTATCCAACTTTAAAATAAAGATTAATAACTGTTTTAGTTCTCACATCAGTCACATGACTGACCTGGAGTTTATTGTTTTAACCTAAACTCTAGGTGCCCTTATTTTGACACTGGCAGCTAGTAGTTTTGGTTTTGCAGATTTATATTTACATGAACCTGATTTACAGCTGGGACGATACTCGGAAAGCTCTGTATCCATGTATTACTTCTAGTTGTGTTTTGTATTATTTTCCGCTGCGATGTATTTAAATGTAATTTTAATTTCTGATATTTCTGTGTAATATTCATTCATACTCTATATGTTCTTGTAATCTGATGGAATTGTTGTAATATACAATGAAATGTTCTTCTGTTTGCGTTCTTTTGTGTGTTGTTATCAAAGTATCCGTTCTTCCCTTACTGGGGAAGTTACGGGTTTTCAGAGTCAACAACCAAATACATTTGGTTTATACCACTTCTCGTGTTTTGGTAAATTTAATTACCATATATTCATTCCAAATCTAATTAAATATTTATTAAAACTCTATTTGGTTTCAATCTCTAAAATCATTACTTAATGATTATCCAACTTTCTAGAAAATAATCCTGACTTTACTTGGGTTAAAGAACCAATGTCGTTTAAAACACTGTAACCCAAAATCATCTTCCATTTGATATGGAACCTTCAAGGAAATCCAATTAGTCGTAATTGATATAAATTTTCGTATCAAACTAATACTATAAGTGGAATAACGACAAAGCTTTTTAAATTCCATAAATAGTAGCCGTCTTCATTAACAAAAGCTCATCTCTATTACTATTTAATCGAATTCCACTCAATTCCAAAGTTAGTTTATTAAATTGGAAAACTTCACTTTGGAGAATTTTCCATTAAAACTTAGTTAAAAGATTTATAAATTTCAAATCATAACTTGATAGTTAATTGGGTTGTAAGAACTCTAATGTTATTTAAAACGCAGTTCACAATGAACCCAAAATCAAGTTCCATTTAATTCCAATTATATTTATTAACTGGAAAACTTCACTAATCTTAATTAAGAGATTTATTCCTTTCTCAACTAGGTTTAAGAAGTGTTATTGAAGACACCATTCATGACAAATCGCAAAATCCAATTTGACATTAAATACAAGGCTCTAAATAGAAATTATATCGACTTATATTCAATACAAAATTCTGAAACTAACACATATCGTATTGGGAATAACGATATCTATATCTTCCAAATTCCTCAACAATATCCGTACGGAATCTAATATTCAAATATCCAAAGATTATTTCCATTCAAATTTATATGTTGAAAAACGTTTGTTATATTAAAACCATCCATAATCCAATTAGCTATATAAAAACATTAGATTAATAATCTTTAGAAAACATCGTCTGATCTTAGTCGAATATCAGATGTTCCTTTCGGTAATTCCCATCCCTTGCCTAATGGAATAATTTCTAGTTAGATCTCACAGGTGATACTAGATTGTACTCTGAGGAATCATCGCATATTCCTTTTGGTTCTTTATTCTAGTTGTTAACTAGTTCTTCAGATAAATTTTCTTTTATCTTTCTAAAATTTGGAATATTAATCCAAAAACCACTTTAAATCATTTATTATGATTTAACACAATTTATCCACATTTTTAATAATTTTAATATGGTCATTTCAGTCGATTTCCATATACGGTCATCGAACTACACTTACAACGACCATTTCAAATATTGATTTTGACTTATCTTGATGTCTAATCGTTGGATTTCAAATATTTTCTTTTTACTTGAAATCTCTTTTAGTTACAAATCCAAGGTTTCCAGTTTTGGGAGAATTCGAGGGTCGGATCTCTTATACGTCAGTTCGAAGTTAATGACTGAAATTTGTGAAAGGCCGCTACACGACTCATCCCGTTCAAACCAAATTCGATTATAATTAAAATCGAATATAATTCCAAACTTTTAATAAATTTATTCATCACACATCACAATCAATTATAACAACCAACCCACATATCTTGGTGTATACCATATAAGCATTAAAATATTAACGCTTATATGGGTTCGTCAATCAATATACTAACCACAGTATCAATCATCAATATCAATTCACTCAGCTCAATAATGTCATTCAATAACTATGGTGATCATATCTAAAACCAACAACTAATTAAATAGTTAAAATTTTCAGTTTATAACAATTCAGGATTCAATTCAATTTCATAAATCAATATATAACTCAAATATTTCACAAATAGTGTTCAACAATTAATTAACAAATAATTATTGTTAATGATATTTTTCATCAACACTAGAGATATGTTAATGGAAATCGACCATGGAGAAGGCGTCAGGTTGCTAAGAACCTAAGAGCTTGAGCAAGGATACCCTCGCAATCTGAAGACATAGCAGAAAACTTGCAGAAGGACATTGAGGAGCAACATCATATGCAGGAATGTAAAAACACACAATTTATAGTGGTTCGGTTGGATTGAACCTACGTCCACGTTAAGGGACTTTGATGATTTTATTCATAGAGGAGGTTACATAAGAATTCCCCAAATTTATTTACAAATTAGGGTCTTCTCTATAGAAATAAGAGCAAGATTGTAAAATGAGTGTAATGACCCGTATGTTTGGTAATCAAATATTTTATTTAATTTATTATTTTAAATATTTTATCTCATATATTAATGGGTTTTAATATTTAATTCATTATTTAAAATGAAGTTCGAACGTTATATATTTATATAATTATAAATCAAGCTCGAAATGGTGTGGCAGTTCAAAATATGGAGTTTTGAACTTTAACTGAATATACAGGATCCGATATAAGTTAGATTTCTGTGAAACAAGAATTGTTGGGATCGTCTTGACTATAATTTTCAAATGGAAGAGAAGAATCCAAATTTCGTGTTAATGATTGTTAGTTATGGCTAAATCAAAATTTGAAATAGTCGCTATGGAAATCGTTATAAAATGTAGGCCTTTAAAATATCCATTTTGCAAACGGTCTCTGTTTTGATGAAATTAGTGTCATTGGAACCGTAACGTTAAATTATTGCACGGTATTAAAATTGTGGCAAATCGATGTCGTATGTGACCACGGCAGCCGTAAACGCCCAATAAATTTCTATAGCGCGTAATTAAATTAATTTAAATTTAATAAAGAGGTATTTGTGTATAACTTGAGCAGACGATCTAATTAGGCCATGAAACCAGTTCCATTGAGTTCGTATTGACGATTAGAGTCAGGATAGGTATATAGTTTGTTATTTTTGGAGACCGGGTAATTTAGTGTTCAAAATGGCATTGCGGTGCATGTAAAAATAGCATACCGGGAAATAGTCTTAGAATGCGACGAAACTAGTGCCTTTGGGTTCGTATTAATTAATTATTGCAGAAATTTCAATTTTCATGTGAATCGGACTTACTATTTGATCGTGGCAACGATAAACGCTTTAATCAATTATATTATTTTGGTCAATTCAGACAGTGGTAACTTTAAATGAATAAATGACTGACCAAATGAACTCCGATTTGAATGAAATTAATTTTATTGGAATTGGAATGTCAAGACATAGCGGTGTTCCCGTTTTTGTTATTTTTGAAGTCCATGAGTCGCCACACAAAATTAAAACATTGGTACGATGATAAATGGGTATACTATTATTTTATTTAATCAAATTAAAACTTATGGGTCCTCCTTTTTCTTGCGACCACTCCCTTTCTATTTTTGCCTACCAATCTAATCCAATTTTCCCAGCTACATTACTTGCGTCCCAAACTGAATAATTACTTGACTTGCAATCTGTTGTTTCTACAGTGCATCTCACGTTTTCAAAACCCCACCTATTCTATTCTAAACATGCTACCCTATTTACTATAGTAAATGCCTTGCGATCCAAACTTTGATGCCTTGAGACCCACGTAATCGTGTCTCCCACGAATTCTCCCCTTGTATAAAAAAACCATTCCATTCTTTTCCTTTCAACCAAAGCTTACTTCCTTGACAACAACGCAAACTGAAATGAATGAAAATAAAATTTAAATCTATGGAAAAAAAACCACAACGCAAGTTCCTCGCATGATACAACTGTAAATATGTTATGTTTCTTCGAGCTCGAAGGATATAGGACTCGTGAAACCATGACAACAAAATGGAGCAGTAAATGAATTCTTCTTCCCAGTGGCCAGCGTGATGGAGGGGAAGATGTTGGCAAGCTGAGGCATGCTAGAAGCAGGGGCGAGGGATGGAGGTGCAGATAGCTATCGGGGTAGGTGGCCATTGCATTAACACAGCAAGCAGGAGTTGAACATGGTAGTGGTGCAGTGTTGTACTGTTAGGCGAGTGGGTGTGTACGCTTAGGAGGATTCATGCATGCGTTCAGCAGTACAAGGGAGAAGTATGGAATCATTGGGAGTTTGCTTGCATGGCTTGTGGGTTCGAAAATAAATTTTGCAGTAGGGTATTTGAAATGGAGGATGGGGAGAAATCCTATAGTCATGGGTTTGGATATGCAGGCGTGAGGGAGGAATAGCATGCTTCATTCACAACAGAGAAGATGATGGTTAGGAAAGAACGTTGGTACGGAAGTTTTAGCGAAGTGGTAGGTTGGGATAAATTAAGTTTCGTGGGAAAGGAGCAAAAACGCTATGGAGAAGACAAAGTGATGGGAGGAAGACATTAAAGAGGTGGGTTATCTTTTTGTATTGGGCTTAGCCTTCCGAGGAAAAAAAAGGGATGAAGAGAAAGAAGAATATAGAGGTGAGCCGATGGACTAAAGTTCCACGTGAATTAATGAATTACAAACAAAAGAGCGCAGTCGAATATCGCGATGCACAGAAAATGGGAATAAAGGTTTGGTTTGAGCCTAATTAAGTTGTTGCGCGGCAGACAAAGGAGAAAGGGTTACAGTATCAGGTGAAAACATTTCACCATGCTTAAACCTTAATTTAATATGCATATTTAAGTCTTTAATGTGCTTAACTCAAGTGTTCACACGAGGTCATTTAGTCAAATTATATTTAACATACTAAATCCTATATTTATGTGCCTAATTGTTTAATGTGATGATCCCTGATTTTTACATATCTTCTAAGTTAATAACATTGACAGAGGTTAAGAAAATAAATTATAATTAAGGTATTAGTTATTTAAATTAATTAATGAGTACTGTATTAAATTCATATCTTAGTCATACAGTAACAGAATGGGATGAAGCAAGTGATGTTGGGTTCGTACCGAGGAGCGTAATATTTTGGAATTGGTTTGATCGCAAATGGAAATTTAAGGTGAGTTAAACTCACTCAGTTCTTCCCATTTATATTTTATATAAATTGGGTTTTTATTTTGTGTTCTATGTTTGCTAATGGTTGGCTGTTTGCTAGTATTATAACCAATTGTTGATTTAACCAATGAAATTAAACCGTTGTTAATTTCAGTGAAATACCAAATCGTTATTTTAACAACTGGATCCAATAGAGGTAACTTACCTTGTTGGCCACGTTTATAAAATAACCGTGTTTAATTGTTTGAAGTGTTTTGTTGATTGGTTGATGTTAGATAGTCATTATTTACTGTTATAGGAATTATCAGTTAAATAGAGTTAAATTATCTGATTTGAGATAACCATTTGAATACAGGGACGAACAGGTTGGAGGGATCCAACAGGATTCCTCAAATGTATTAGATATTATTTATTTTCATATATCATTAATATATGAACCGTCCTAATTGGGTGATTGGTTTGATTATTGATAGGTTACTGGAAATTCAACCTGTGTTTGGTTCTAACCAATAGACAATATTGGTTGAGTAATCAGCAGTAAATGGCCTAAGAATAAATTGTTTTGTTATATTGATTTACTGTCAAGTGAATCAGTAGTATTGTAGTTATAAAATTTATTTTATGACTGGATATAGATTTTTAAATATATTATTTTGAATAAAAGTTTATTTAAGAGGAAATAAATATTTATTATTTAAATTTATATTTATTATTTAAATTTATAATTAATTTTATAGAGTTAATTCTGATGTTAATCAGATTTATATTGTAATGACCCGAAAATCCGGAAGAATTTGAGCTGACCAAAAATACAAGTCCAACCCCAAATTAAATTGAAAATACCGGTCATAAATGAAAGAAATTAGAGGGTGAGGAAAGATAAGATAGAAACTTAGAATAGAAGAAGAAGAACACAACATCAGAGTAACACGAACCACACAGCGGAACGAATAACATATAATATATATAACATAACTTGAAATATACATCTGTACTCGAATATACATCATTATCAAAGTACAACACTTACAACACAGCGAAAATAACTATAGCTATATAATCCTGAACCTTGCTGCTCCAAGCTCTTCTAGTATATCTGTAAATCTCGACTACTTGACCGCGTGTACAAATTTAGGCACCCAAGAGTTTAGGGAAACAAACAAATAAACACTGGGTCAGTCATGGGACTGGTGTGAGTAAAACAGTTTAAAACAGTTCGAACAAGTAAACGATATCTCATAAGACCACCCCGTATAACGGAATGGGGTTTTCCCTTATGAGAATCCAAAATATCTTTATATCAAAAACCTTTTGATATTATAATAATGTCTATCAACCATAGTATAATAATCATCTAGCATAAACGCTTTCATCTCACGTTCTACATATATAGTATACAATCAAAACCGCAAGCACGTATTGGGTAATAGATTTCCAACTATGACAAGGTATGTAACCACCTTTCGCTAGTGTACCTCTAGAGAGGAATACAATGGGTTCAACAAGAACATCTTGCAACCCGGCCACACATGACCGACCACTCATTTCGCTTGAGTGTATCGAATGTATACCACCAACGGTTGGGATCAGCAACCGTTTCCCGAATGGGACAGTATCGACAATAGATTTTTAGAAATAAATGAAACTCTAGATCAGGTGATTATACACCCTACTTCGGAGCAACCGACTTAGCCATGCTGCTTGCCCGATTTCTGTCATTTACCGGTTGATGAGGCTTCAGGTTACGCTTCATCATCACATCAGATTCACTTCGAATGTCACATTGTCAGATCCATCGAAAACCACTAATTGACGTCTACAACAGTACATTATGTGTTAGCTAAAGAAGTTTCCTTCTCTACTTCCACTCTTGGTACGGTTGAAGAAATCAATGTACGTGACCTTTCTGGAAATACTCTGTCAGACATTCATCCATACAAGTCACCCAGGAACAGGATGAACCGAAGGCACTATTCAGTATGTCCATCTTAGGCACCGTTATCTAAGATTTATATAACAGCCCTTGCACTGTAACACCCCACCTCCGCTAGGGTCACTCACAAAGGGAATGCACTAGCTTTGGTGGAGCATTATCTAGGTAAGCATACACAGAAATATTACAAGACAGAACATATAAAATAGCGGAAAAAAACCAAATTTCATTTCTTTAAAATCTAGAAAGGTCTAAAGCCTTTTACATCAAAATGCCATTAAATCCATTACATCGAAATCTGTCTTGCAATAGTAAAGAAGCATAAAATCATAGTCATAAATCATTCCCCAAGTAAAACAGTAAAGCAAGCCATAGCCAAGAGAAATCCAAGTCGTTCGTGAAAGAGCCTTGGAGCTTGGTAAGATCCGAACTAAGCTGTATTCCCACCCTGCGAACCTGGGAGGGGGAGGGGGAGAACGGAAGAAAAAGAGGCGAAACAAAATGGGTCAGTCATACAGACTGAGTAAGTCCTAGTGACATTCAACATAGAAACAAGTAAAGATAACATGACATGTATAAACTGAAAGTAATCATTAGGATGATGATGACAAGATAGGCAAGTTAAACTAAGATGACAAGATAAACTATACTAACCAGATAAACTACGTATATCATCGCATGTTTAACATTCTCTGCACCAACTGTACTAGTAACCCAACCCGTATCATCCTTTCCATGTATATATACAGTCCCTTGCTGTATATCGTACGGGTTTCATCACGTAATTCTATACTACTTCAACGTAGTGCCACCATTCCTGAAATCGTTTGGACTGCCACCCTTGTTTTGGCTAGGTTTCCTTATCATGAACTATCGCGTGTTCAACTAGGATTTATGCCACCTAGGACCACTAGGGATTATGCTACCTATTGAACGTTTTCTAGATTCGATTAGGGTTTATGCCACCTAGGACCACTAGGGATTATGCTACCTAACGAACAACACCTTTTTTTTTCACGTAACGATCTATTAATCGATCGGCTCCCTACAAGTCCTAGCTCGTTCATGTGTCTGTGTCATACGGCCCAATCACGAAATGTAGTCACCTGTGCTAGGTCCACCATAGGGTGTATCAAGCCCTAGGGTGCCAACCACCGACACGAATCAAGCACGCACAGTGTAAACCTACCGGTGCCCAATGCCTGCTTTTTCAACTCCGGACTACGTGCATGACCATAGTCCGCCTGAACCTACAATGGTGCACCAACTCAGCCATCGTTCTGGTCGCTTACAATCAGCCCAGTAATCGTACCCCACCCTGCCTAGTTCTAAGGTAGCGTGATACATCTAGTGGGTTACTGCTGAAAAGGACCGCGTAACTAGGGTTTCCGTCCAGTAGGTTAAGTGTTGTCATTTAAATTCGAGACCTAACCCCATCAGTCAAGCATGTCAAGTTGGTTAAGTGTTGTCATTCAAGTTCGTGACTTAACCCGCCTACGTGTCATGTCAAATTGGTTAAGTATATTCAAGCGGTTCATGACTTAACCCTATCAAATCATCGTATCAAATTGGTTAAGTATATTAAAGCGGTTCATGACTTAACCCTATCAAATCATTGTGTCAAATTGGTTAAGTATATTCAAGCGATTCATGACTTAACCCTATGTCAAATTGGTTAGGTATATTCAAGCGATTCATGACTTAACCCTATAAAATCATCGTGTCAAATTGGTTAAGTATATTCAAGCGGTTCATGACTTAACCCTATCAAATCATCGTGTCAAATTGGTTAAGTATATTCAAGCGGTTCATGACTTAACCCTATTAAATCATCGTGTCAAATTGGTTAAGTATATTCAAGCGATTCATGACTTAACCCGATAAAATCATCGTGTCAAATTGGTTAAGTATATTCAAGCGATTCATGACTTAACCCTATAAATTCATCGTGTCAAATTGGTTAAGTATAGTCAAGCGGTTCATGACTTAACCCTATCAAATCATCGTGTCAAATTGCTTAAGTATATTCAAGCGGTTCATGACTTAACCCTATCAAATCATCGTGTCAAATTGGTTAAGTATATTCAAGCGGTTCATGACTTAACCCTATCAAGTGGCATTAATTCATTACTGCCCCCCAACCTCTCACATTAGACTAGTTGTTGTGGTCACTGGATTTGCCGGGCGGTTCCGGCAGATTTACACCACAACCTAGTCTAACCTCGGGTCTTAAGCGCGATATGACCAACTACCCACATTGGATCCTATTGTTTGCAGTCGCTGGATTCGCCGGGCGGTTCCGGGCAGATTTACACTGCAAACTCAACCCAACCTCGAGTTGGCCATTTTCAAGTTCATTCTAATGTCATGTCCATGTTCAAGTTTCATGTCAAGTTCGTGTCAAGTTCCTAAGCGAGTTTCATGTCAAGTTTTCATGTTAAGTTTTCAAGTTTCAACTTATGCCTATTATCAAGTTCATGATTCATATTCATAACCAATTCACGTTTCAAGTTCATAAGCATGTCTACGTGCCTTCTAGATGTCCAATATCAACTATCAAGTCAATTTTGTATTCAATTTATTCCCATCGTATCAATTTCATCCTATTTGTCGCATTCCACAATTACCTAAAAAAACATGGTTTGACTACCAGATTCTATTTTCTCTAATTACGTTCCGAGTTCACAATTCACATTCATGTCAATTATCAAGTTTACAATCGCTTTCGTGTTCAAGTTATGCCAATTCATGTCCAAGCTAATTCATGTCAATTACCAATTCATGTCTAAGTGAATCTTCATGGTTTGTCCAATATCCCCAAATCGTATTCCTACCATGCGCGTATCAAGATTAATTCAAAAAGGGATAAACAAGGAAATCATGACAAAGATGGGCATGTGAATAGGCATGAGATTATAATCCAAATCATATGTTTAACAGAATTGGTGTATAATAGTTTAACACATCATAGGCATGTGAATAGGATCTAGAACAACAATATGAAAACCAAGGTTTAGGAACATAGGTAGACTTGCATTAATCCAAATTCAAGATTCAAGAGAGAATAGGGTGAAAAAGTCTTATCATCAAGTCAAGGTCCAAGAATTCATATTACAATCTAGCGTTTAAATAATAAACTAGGTCGAACAACATGAATGGGCATGATTCAATCGATAAGGAATAACCCAAATCCTAGATTCAAGAAGAAACAAGAACAGATCTAAATAGATAATCAAGCTTAGGTCCAATTTCATTTTATTCCATGTCCATATTAAATTTAACCAGTTTCAATCTCAAAGTAACTAGAACTTACAGAGCGTGGATCGAGAATTAGAGTGCAGAGATTTGATTCTGGAAACGGTTATTGTAGTTGTTGAATCTCTATTCGTTTAGTCTTGTTCTAGTTGAAAACCCCCAATTTGCAATTCCTAGATGTTGTCTTGACGAAGAAGAAGTAGCCATTCTCTCTTTAATTTAATTATTTCAGAAGCAGTATAAGGACAGAATGAAATGGTGTGGAGAGAATGAGGCTAGGGGTGAGTTTATATAGGATTAGAGTCACGAATTTGGTCCAGAAATCGGTCTAGATACGTAGAAATGAACTCAGCCTTGGATCTAGAAATTCGGGGTAGGTCGACCCCCAGGTCGACTACCCAGTCGACCTGGTCAGAGGGAGGTCGACTACCCAGTCGACCACCCAATCGACCTGGGTCCTGGGCGGGAAATTTCCCGTCCAGCCCGCTTCTGGGTTTGAATTCGAATTTCGAATTCGAATTTCGAGCTTTTTTATTTTATTCAAATTCCTGAAACTTCTGAAGGTCATACGAACTCCGATTTTCGAAAACTTGGACTCAATTTCATGCAAAATTTCGAGATGAACGCAATGGCGCAACCCGTTTCCTCTTATTTTTAAATATAATTCTTCCTTGATTTATGGTTATAACATGTTATTAAAATACGGGTTGTTACATTCTCCCCTCCTTACAGGATTTCGTCCCCGAAATCTCTAAGTTAGGAAGGATGTATCCTACCATCTACTCAAAACATCATCCCCAAGCAATCATTGTCCTTAAAAGATTCCTAATGCTGTATGTATATATGCGGAAAGTGTGTGTATATGTACTTATCTAATACAAAAGATCTGGCTGTTACTGATTCAGTAAACCTCCTTCATGCAAAGTATGCTAGTGCAATGAGTCCAACATGTATGCAAATTCCTATTACATTTCACAATTTCTACATGAGTGCTCAAACATTCATTCATATGCAACATCCAAATTATAGCATATCAAGTTTCCATCCATGTACAAGTATAAACATTCATGCATATGCAATATGAAAATGTGACTGAGCCGATCTAGTGCCTAATGTGTGTTATGCAACCACAAGCAACCACTTGCAACCATTTGCAAACATCAACCATAACATGTTTCAAATACATGTTTACATCCATAGAGTTCTACCTAAAGATATAGTCAAACGATAGAAGCAAGTAAAAATTTTGTGCCCATTAGGCAATGTCAAAACTGGAAATCTACGTCACATATATACTGATTTGGAGAAGAACTCCCTAGGCACCAGCCCGAAGATCGAAATCAACATCAGGCTGACACCCAAAGAATTTCTCAACCCAGCGGACACCCTCAAGCCCCAACATTCATTGCTAACAGATGATCCCTATGGGGTTTTGCAACAGATATAGATTGAGAATAGGACCGAGAGGTTATACTTAAAAGATAACATGCAAATAAGCTCTAGAGGAAAAGAGGGATCAAGGATATACTCTTAAAAAGAGATATGATGCGTGTGTCTAGTCTTCAATCTTCTAAGTCGCATTTCCTTGAGCTTAACTCCATTGTGTTTTGATCGTATTTAACTACACATTTCATAGCTTCTTAATTCCTATTTCCAAAATATGAGTTGGAACTCATTTCACTGTCGCCTCTCGTTCCACTTTCACTTATTCTTTTTCTAGTACACTCAGCTTAAACATAACTGCGTACTCATGGTTTCGTGCAAGCTCTCCAAAATTCACTAGTGAATCTTGGATCTCATTTACTTACTAGAAGGTATTACAAAATGAATTATCTCTTGAAAATAAACAAATGCCAACCATGTTGCCAAATGTACTTACTAAGGTAATTTTCTATAACTCATGCATAAGCAAAATGAACCATCTGCCTTAGTGGCGAACACTACTCGAGCGGAACAACAAATGTATCTAGAGATTCTAGGTAACTAAGCATGACAAAACCCTAAGGGTTACACTAGACTTCGAGGGCATTACCAAGGCAAGTCAAGAGTCTAACTACCATGGAACTAGTACAAACAAGTCATGAATATACACTTAGCATAGACATTCTCAAATCCAAATAAGTCATGAATAAATGAGCCGATTCCCCAACAGGATTTGAGACACAAAAAAAATAATGGGATCCTTTACTACGCTAGTACTAAGGTGCAGAGACTCAACTATCAAAGCGGAACTAAAAGGATGCGATGAACAAAAACAAAGTTCTAATGGGATGAAACTAAACCTTCAACAGAAACATTACCATCTCTCTTAGGTATGCTAGTAATGAGAGCATACAATTGCCATCTCGACGATCTTGTTCTTTGCCCTTGTCCTTGTCCTATAACACTTAACTACATGTCTCTTTTTACCATACTAATGATACTCTTTCTTGTCATGGGTTTTATTATTCTTTCACTTTGGCCTCTTCCTTTTCACCTTTTCCTCCTTCGTGGATTAAGCCATATCAACAAGTTTCTTATTCTTAGGCTTGTGTTCTTTTATCCTCGTTCTTACTATCCTTGTATAGCTTATTGACAAGTTTCTATAAATCTACTTCCATCGCATGGCAACCTACAAAGCTTGAAATAAGATTAGTCACAGGTGGAACTACCGCGGCTACTGATGGAGGTTGGGCACTCCTTTGCCCTCCGACAAGTGTCGTATGCCTACAAACTATGATGAAAAAGAAAGAGAGAAGAGACTCAAGGAGAGAATCAAAAGGTAGTGCATATGGCTTTGGGGAATATGCCTTTAAAATAAACAAAACTTTTCTTAGAAAAATGCTTCTTTGTAAACATTTCAAGAATAATTTCAGATAGTTTTAAAAAGCTTTTGCCCAGTCTCGTAACCTTCTGCTCTGATACCAAATGTAACACCCCACCTCCGCTAGGGTCACTCACAAAGGGAATGCACTAGCTTTGGTGGAGCATTACCTAGGTAAACATACACAGAAACATTACAAGACAGAACATATAAAATAGCGGAAGAAAAACCAAATTTCATTTCTTTAAAATCTAGAAAGGTCTAAAGCCTTTTACATCAAAATGCCATTAAATCCATTACATCGAAATCTGTCTTGCAATAGTAAAGAAGCATAAAATCATAGTCATAAATCATTCCCCAAGTAAAACAGTAAAGCAAGCCATAGCCAAGAGAAATCCAAGCCGTTCGTGAAAGAGCCTTGGAGCTTGGTAAGATCCGAACTAAGCTGTATTCCCACCCTGCGAACCTTGGGGGGGGGGGGGATAAAGGAAGAAAAAGAGGCAAAACAAAACGGGTCAATCATAAAGACTGAGCAAGTCCTAGTGACTTTCAGCATAGAAACAAGTAAAGATAACAAGACATGTATAAACTGAAAGTAAATATAAGGATGATGATGACAAGATAGGCAAGTTAAACTAAGATGACAAGATAAACTATACTAACCAAATAAACTACGTATAGCATCGCATGTTTAACATTCTCTGCACCAACTGTATTAGTACCCCAACCCGTATCATCCTTTCCATGTATATGTACAGTCCCTTGCCGTATATCGTACGGGTTTCATCACATAATTCTATACTACTTCAACGTAGTGCCACCATTCCTGAAATCGTTTGGACTGCCACCCTTATTCTGGCTAGGTTTCCTTTTCATGAAATATCGCGTGTTCAACTAGGATTTATGCCACCTAGGACCACTAGGGATTATGCTGCCTATTGAACGTTTTCTGGATTCGATTAGGGTTTATGCCATCTAGGACCACTAGGGTTTATGCTACCTAACGAACAACACCTATTTTTCATGTAACGATCTATTAATCGATCGGCTCCCCACAAGTCCTAGCTCGTTCATGTGTCTGTGTCAATGGCCCAATAACGAAATGTAGTCACCTGTGCTACGTCCACCATAGGGTGTATCAAGCCCTAGGGTGCTAACCACCGACACGAATCAAGCACGCACAGTGTAAACCTACCGGTGACCAATGCCTTCTTTTTCAACTCCGGACTACGTACACGACCATAGTCCGCCTTAACCTACAATGGCCCACCAACTCAGCCGTCGTTCTGGTCGCTTACAATTAGCCTAGTAATCGTGCCCCACCCTGCCTAGTTCTAGGGTACCGTGATACATCTAGTGGGTTACTGCTGAAAAGGACCGCGTAACTAGGGTTTCCGTCCAGTAGGTTAAGTGTTGTCATTTAAATTTGGGACTTAACCCCATCAGTCTAGCATGTCAAGTTGGTTAAGTGTTGTCATTCAAATTCGTGACTTAACCCGCCTACGTGTCATGTCAAATTGGTTAAGTATATTCAAGCGTTTCATGACTTAACCCTATCAAATCATCGTGTCAAATTGGTTAAGTATATCCAAGCGGTTCATGACTTAACCCTATAAAATCATCGTGTCAAATTGGTTAGGTATATTCAAGAGATTCATGACTTAACCCTATAAAATCATCGTGTCAAATTGGTTAGGTATATTCAAGCGATTCATGACTTAACCCTATAAAATCATCGTGTCATATTGGTTAAGTATATTCAAGCGGTTCATGACTTAACCCTATCAAATCATCGTGTCAAACTGGTTAAGTATATTCAAGAGGTTCATGACTTAACCCTATCAAATCATCGTGTCACATTGGTTAAGTATATTCAAGCAATTCATGACTTAGCCCTATAAAATCATCGTGTCAAATTGGTTAGGTATATTCAAGTGATTCATGACTTAACCCTATAAAATCATCGTGTCAAATTGGTTAAGTATAGTCAAGCGGTTCATGACTTAACCCTATCAAATCATCGTGTCAAATTGGTTAAGTATATTCAAGCGGTTCATGACTTAACCCTATCAAATCATCGTGTCAAATTGGTTAAGTATATTCAAGCGGTTCATGACTTAACCCTATCATATGGCATTAATTCATTACTGCACCCCAACCTCTCACATTAGACTAGTTGTTGTGGTCACTGGATTTGCCGGGCGGTTCCGGGAAGATTTACACCACAACCTAGTCCAACCTCGGGTCATAAGCGCGATATGACAAACTACCCACATTGGATCCTTTTGTTTGCTGTCACTGGATTCGCCGGGCGGTTCCGGGCGGATTTACACTACAAACTCAACCCAACCTCGAGTTGGCCATTTTCAAGTTCATTCTAATGTCAAGTCCATGTTCAAGTTTCATGTCAAGTTCGTGTCAAGTTCCTAAGCGAGTTTCATGTCAAATTTTCATGTTAAGTTTTCAAGTTTCAACTTATGCCTATTATCAAGTTCATGATTCATATTCATAACCAATTCACGTTTCAAGTTCATAAGCATGTTTACGTGCCTTCTAGATGTCCAATATCAACTATCAAGTCAATTTTGTATTCAAGTTATTCCCATCATATCAATTTCATCCTATTTGTCGCATTCCACAATTACCTAAAAAAACATGGTTTGACTACCAGATTCTATTTTCTCTAATTACGTTCCGAGTTCACAATTCATATTCATGTCAATTATCAAGTTTACAATCGCTTTCGTGTTCAAGTTATGCCAATTCATGTCCAAGCTAATTCATGTCAATTACCAATTCATGTCAAAGTGAATCTTCATGTTTTGTCCAATATCCCCAAATCGTATTCCTATCATGCGCGTATCGAGATTAATTCAAAAAGGGATAAACATGGAAATCATGACAAAGATGGGCATGTGAATAGGCATGAGATTATAATCCAAATCATATGTTCAACAGAATTGGTGTATAATAGTTTAACACATCATAGGCATGTGAATAGGATCTAGAACAATAATATGAAAACCAATGTTTAGGAACATAGGTAGACTTGCATTAATCCAAATTCAAGATTCAAGAGAGAATAGGGTGAAAAAGTCTTATCATCAAGTCAAGGTCCAAGAATTCATATTACAATATAGCGTTTAAATAATAAACTAGGTCCAACAACATGAATGGGCATGATTCCATCGATAAGGAATAACCCAAAATCCTAGATTCAAGAAGAAACAAGAACGGATCTAAATAGATAATCAAGCTTAGGTCCAATTTCATTTTATTCCATGTCCATATTAAATTTAACCAGTTTCAATCTCAAAGTAACTAGAACTTACAGAGCGTGGATCGAGAATTAGAGTGAAGAGATTTGATTTTGGAAATGGTTATTATAGTTGTTGAATCTCTATTCGTTTAGTCTTGTTCTAGTTGAAAACCCCCAATTTGCAATTTCTAGATGTTGTCTTGACGAAGAAGAAGTAGCCATTCTCTCTTTAATTTAATTATTTCAGAAGCAGTATAAGGACAGAATGAAATGGTGTGGAGAGAATGAGGCTAGGGGTGAGTTTATATAGGATTAGAGTCACGAATTTGGTCCAGAAATCGGTCTAGATACGCAGAAATGAACTCAGCCTTGGATTTGGAAATTTGGGGCAGGTCGACCCCCAGGTCGACTACCCAGTCGACCTGGTCAGGGGGAGGTCGACTACCCAATCGACCACCCAGTTGACCTGGTCAGGGGGAGGTCGACTACCCAGTCGACCACCCAATCGACCTAGGTCCTAGGCGGGAAATTTCCCGCCCAGCCCGCTTCTGGGTTTGAATTCGAATTTCGAATTTGAATTTCGAGCTGTTTTATTTTATTCAAATTCCTGAAACTTCTGAAGGTCATAACTTGGTCATACGAACACCGATTTTCGAAAACTTGGACTCGATTTCATGCAGAATTTCGAGACGAACGCAATGGCGCAATCCGTTTCCCTTAGTTCTTATTTTAAAATTTAATTCTGCCTTGATTTATGGTTATAACATGTTATTAAAATACGGGCTGTTACATGCACTTTACTCTGTCTTCGATTATCTTTGGCATATATGATTCGCAATGCTTAGGCCAGTACAGAGTGGTTCTTTGGATAATAATCCAACTGGTCTCTCCATATTAAAAACGTTAAAATGGTCAAAACTTCGATAGTCTGTGATTTAACTATCAAAGAAAAACACGTGTGCAAACAACGATATTATTTTGAAATGGAAATTTATATTGATCAAACATCATTTATCTACTTAGTTCATTTTTCGTCTCCTGTTTCCCTATATTCAACATTTCTTATTTTCTAAATTTAGAAAATATATGTTATTACCATTGGAAAACATTTCCATTTCTTGTTTTCTATATCAGAAAACATTTCTGGTTCTTATTTGGAAAACATTTCCAAAACTCCTTCATTGGACTTTGACAGATGTTTAAAAAAACCATCGCGATGCCAATTCAAACCATTACGCTTATTAACTAAATTCCTTTAACCCACCTTCACTATCGAACCTTAACCATTCCTTAGTTAAAAATGAAGTCAAATCAAGTTGGGGTAATACTACCTCTCAAACCTTAACTGAACAACGTTTCTAACCTTGAAACAGACAAAGTTCACCTTTTAATTCTTTAACAAACTTCCTTACGTAACTCTCTTTTGAATCATCTCTATTCGATAATTCTTTCCTTAGAATAAGGTATATTCGATAACTCTATTCAATTTACTCTATTCGATTAACCCTTATCAATTAACTCTATTGGACTAACGCTATTGGATTAACTCTATTTAACTCTTTTTCGAATAACTAATATTCGATAACTCCTTTAACTCTATTTAACTCTATTCGGATAACTAATATTCGATAACTCCATTTGAATAACTCTAGTTTGATTTACTCTAAATAATTAACCCTAACTGGTTTAACTCTATATGGTTAACTCTTATTCGAATAACAAATATTCGATTAACTCTATTCAACTAACTCGACTCGACTAACTTCTTTCGAATAACTAATTCGATTTACTAACTTTCGAATACCATATTCGATTTAACTCCTTTATTCGCTTTATAAAGATTTCCCTTTTAACAAAGTTTATTCATTTTTAAAGATTTACTTTTAGTAACGGTTCTCCACCTTAAAATGATTTCCTTCTTATAGAAGTTTCCTTTTTATAACGTTTTCCCTTTTTCTAAATATCTCCTATTTATAAATATTCCAATTTATAAATATTTCTTATTTATAAATATTCCATTTATAAATATTTTATTTTCAAATATCACTTTGACAAATTCCCCTTTATCAACATTTCGGTATGTTATGGTATTCAACATATCAAATCACGATGATCAATATCGTCCAAACACATATAACCGACAACATATTATATCTCACATCATATATTACAATATATGAAAAATGATAAAATAACTGTTGAGGAATCCAGTCGGATTCTTCCAATCTGTTTCCCTGCATCCACAGATGTTACACAATAAGATCAACATCACTTTCAGTTCCATATGATATATTCTGTTAAACATAATCAATACAGAAATTTAACTAACTGACTAGCAGTTCAATCAAATAGTCAACACACAGTCAATCAGCCAATATTTAACAGTTCTAAAAATACAATATGAAATTATAAAATGTTCAGAGTTAGTGAGATTTACTCACTTTCGCAGTTCATCGCTAAAGAACGATAAACTGTTTATTTGATTTGAATCAAACAATTTATTTCGCCCAAAAGTTTAAACGAGCTCCAATGGACTTCCAGTCAGCTTCATTGTGGAGCTCTCGTCCATACGATCCCAACGCAACTTATGGTTCCTCAATCTGTTATCGTATGATCAAGTTATACCATTACGAAGTTAAAACACTTTAAATTGAATTAAAACTTAAAGGAATTTAACATTGGGCCTCACCCCTCTTCTAACCTTGGCCCACTAACTTGTGAATACCCAACCCGTCTACTAAATCCTTCTTCCCCAACAAAAAAATTCCCGTCGCTCCAGAAATACTCCACGCACCATTTCCAGGATTTCAACCAACCTCATTATTTCCTCTCTCAACGAAAACACCTACTGTAACACCCCACATCCGTTAAGGTCACTCACAAAGGGAATGCCTTAACTTCAGTGGAGCATTATGGGTACTGGAACAGAAATATTACAAGACAGACATATATAAAACAGCGGAAAGTAAAGTGAAAGTACTTCAAATCATTTATTAAATATAATTGTTTACAATAAAAGCTCATCAACTTCCAATACCCAATTACATAGCTAAAATATCCGTCTTGCTCAAAAACAAAGAAGCATAAAAATAAATTGTGATATTCCCCAATAAAGCAAAGCAAGCCATAGCCAAGGGAAGTCCAAGCCGTACATGAAAGAGCCTTGGAGCTTGGTAAGATCCGAACTAAGCTGTATTCCCACCCTGCGAACCTGGGGGAGAAATGGAAGAAAAAGAGGCGAAACAAAACGGGTCAGTCATAAAGACTGAGTAAGTCCTAGTGACTTTCAGCATAAAAATAGGTAAAGATAACATGGCATGAATAAACTGAAAATAAACATAAGCACGATGACAAGGTAAGCTACAGGAACGATGAATCAAGTATAACATTCCATGCTTCCTATCAAGAGTATCATCACAAGGTTCCTACCAAGTATCATATTGCAAGGTTTCTATTAAGTATAACATCGCAAGATTTCTAAGCTTCACCATTCCACTATTTTCTTTGATTTCCTAAATTCTCTGCACCAACTGTACTAGTACCCCAACCCGTATCATCCTTTCCGTGTATATGTACAGTCCCTTTCCGTACATCGTACGGGTTTCATCAAGTATTTCTATACTACTTCAACGTAGTGCCACCATTCTTGAAATCGTTTGGACTGCCACCCTTGTTTTGGCTAGGTTTCCTTATCATGAACTATCGCGTGTTCAACTAGGATTTAAGCCACCTAGGACCACTAGGGATTATGCTACCTATTGAACGTTTCCTAGATTCGATTAGGGTTTATGCCACCTAGGACCACTAGGGATTATGCTACCTAACGAACAACACCCTTGTTCCACGTAACGATCTATTAATCGATCGACTCCCTACAAGTCCTAGCTTGTTCATGTGTCTGTGTCATACGGCCCAATCACGAAATGTAGTCACCTGTGCTAGGTCCACCATAGGGTGTATCAAGCCCTAGGGTGCCAACCACCGACACGAATCAAGCGTGCACAGTGTAAACTTACCAGTGCCCAATGCCTGCTTTTTCAACTCCAGACTACATGCACGACCATAGTTCGTCTGAACCTACAATGGCGCACCAAATCAGCCGTCGTTCTGGCCTCTTACAATCAGCCCAGTAATCGTGCCCCACCCTGCCTAGTTCCAGGGTACTGTGATACATCTAGTGGGTTACTGCTGAAAAGGACCGCACAACTAGGGTTTCCGTTCAAAAGGTTAATTGTTGTCATTTAAATTCGAGACTTAACCCCATCAGTCTAGCATGTCTAGTTGGTTAAGTGTTGTCATTCAAGTTCATGACTTAACCCGCCTACGTGTCATGTCAAATTGGCTAAATGTTGTCGTTCAAGTTCATGACTTAGCCCTACGAATCATCTGTCAAGTTGGTTTAGTATATTCAAGCAGTTCATGACTTAACCCTATCAAATCATCGTGTTAAATTGGTTAAGTATATTCAAGCAGTTCATGACTTAACCCTATCAAATCATCGTGTCTAATTGGTTAAGTATATTCAAGCGGTTCATGACTTAACCCTATCAAATCATCGTGTCCAATTGGTTAAGTATATTCAAGCGGTTCATGGCTTAACCCTATCAAATCATCGTGTTAAATTGGTTAAGTATATTCAAGCGGTTCATGACTTAACCCTATCAAATCATCGTGTCCAATTGGTTAAGTATATATTGACTTAGCCCACCTACTCATCATGTTGTGACAGTTAAGTGTTACCCTCTGTTGTTACTTAACCTTACCACGCATCAGGTTATATCGGTTGGGTGTTATCAACCTATTCAAGTTAGCCCAACCCATCAACTAGTCATGTTATAACGGTTAAGTGTCATTAGTTTAGCCACGTTACTTAACCCACCCATTCATAACATATTGGTTGAGCCTACATTTATAAGTTTTACATGTTCTTAACTCATACCGGTTAGGTCCATATTTACTTGTCAAATTTCCATGTCATCCCACCTAACCCTCTAACCATACCCACGTCTTATTATGCTTAGTATTCCTTAATTCATTCATTATGACGAATGAATCATGACCTCTCACATTAGACTGTGCATTTTGTGGCCACTGGATTTGCCGGGCGGTTACGGGCAGATTTACACCACAAACTGGGTCTAACCTCGTGTCATAAACCGTTACGCCTACAATTTGGCCTTCGACCTCTTACATTAGACTGACACTTTGTGGCTACTGGATTTGCCGGGCGGTTCCGGGAAGATTTACACCACAAACTGAGTCTAACCTCGTGTCAAAGGTTCACTAATGGTCGTATTCCACCCAAAACCCCAATATTAGTTCATGTGTTTAAGATATAGAAATGTTCATGATTCACGTTTTTTCCCAAAACGTATTCCCAAATTATTATCATAATTCACTATAAGGTTATGCCAAGTTATAGCCTTTTATTTACAATACATGCCAATTACCCAAAACCCAACTTAGGCGCGTTCATATTAAACCTCTACTAAGTCATAAATTATCATATATGTTTCAACTCCAAATTTTACATAATTAACATATGCCCAAATTCTAGATTACATGTAAATTTTACATATGCCCAATTCATACCAAATTTACATATGTTCAATTTATGCCGTTTTACATGTATGCCAATTTTATGCCATTTTACCATATCAAGTTCTAGCAAAAATTACATGTATCAAGTTTCATACCCAATAAACCCAAATCATGATTCATGATGTAGTTATCCCAAACTATAACCTTTTTTTTACAGTACATGTCAGTTGCCCAAGTTCATAATACATGTTTATACCAACTATCAAGTTTACGATTGCTTTCATGTTCAAATTCCCATTTCTACATATGCCTAATTAACATAAGCCCAATCTTTTGATTTAATTTACATAGTCCCAAACTCGTGCTTTAATTTACATGCCAATTCATGTATGCCCAAACTTGCAATTTCAATTATATTGACAATACCCAAATATCCAATTTCATGTTAATGGTAGTAATACCCAAATATCCAATTTTTATGTTATGCCATCAATTCCACCAAACACATATATTCCACTAGGCCATATTCCAATATTTCCCCCGTATACCATCGCACGTATATCGTAGTTTAGGCCTAGGTCTGAAATTGACCTAGGTTCATCAAAAGAAAATAAATATGGGAAGGTAGAATTTTGCATAAAAATAAGATCAGAGAGAAAAACATCATCACAAGCATGAAGATTACAACTTAGTAATAATATCAATATGAATCAAGAAAACTGATTTACAACAGGCTGAATAGATCATGAACTAGACATGGGAATAAAGATAGACAAGTCTCAAAACTCAAGATCCAAGAAGCAACAGAAATAGATCGATAAACATACTTAAATCCAATTTCACTTCATCACATGCTCATATTATGTTTAAATATTTTAATATGAAAATAACTAGAACTTACAGGGCATGGCTAACGAATTAAGAACTGAAATTGTCATAGAACGTTGTAGTAGTGTTGATTTATTGTTTGTACCATTGTTGAAGCTTTGTTCTTCGAATTGATTTGAGTTTGAATGCTTAAGCTTTAATTTGGGGGCGGCGGCCATGGTTCAAAAGGGAGTTCAGCAGCATAATAGTGTAAAAATGATTTGTTGTGAATTAGGTTAGGTCTAAGTGTGTTTTTATAGGTGTAGCAACTAGTTTAGGCCCTTAGATTAACCCTAGAATCAATCCGGTCCATCAAATCATGTCTCAGGCTTCAAAAATGAGTTCTGGCTCAAAACAGGCCGACCAGGTCGACCTATAAGCGGGGAGGTCGACACTATGGTCGACCTGGGGGGTAGGTCGACCCTATGGTCGACTTGGGTGGGGGGGGGGGGGGGGGGTAGGTCGACCCTATGGTCGACCCCCTGCTCCAGTGCTGCCTGAAAACTGCTGAAACTTGTACAGGCCATAACTTCTTCATCCGGACTCCAATTTTCGAAAAATCAGACTCTATTTCATGTAAAATTTCGAGACGAACGCAATGGCGTGACCCGTTTCCCCTGATTCTGACTTTAAATTTTAATTCTGCCTTGATTTCTTGTTTTAACATGTTATAAAAATACGGGTTGTTACATTCTCCCTTCCTTAATGGATTTCGTCCCCAAAATCTTCAAGTTAAGAAGAATGTGTCCTACCATCCAATCACCCATCTACTCAGTCATCAATCACAGGCATCCATTGTCCTTAAGAGATTTCTAATGCTGTATGAACATATGCAGAAAGTGTGTGTATATGTTCCTTATCTAATGCAAATGATCAGGCCTGATTGATCTTTTTAAATGCAAAATATGTTTAGTGCCATGAATCCAATATGTATGCAAATAGTCTTAGTCATATAAACACTATATGTGTGCACAAACATCCATCCATATGCAACATCCACATAATAACACATTCAATTCCATCCATAAACAAGTATAAACATTCATGCATATGCAATATGAGATGTGACTGAGCCGATCTAGTGCCTAATGTGTGTTCATGCATCTACGAGCAACAACTAGCAACCACTTGTAATCATCAACCATAACATGTCTCAAACACATGTTTACATCCATTAGTTCATACCTAAAGGTATAACCGAATGATATAAGCAAGTAAAGAAAAACTTTGTACCCTAAACACCAGCTCAAAACCAATATATAGGATTCTAGGAAACGAAGCATGATAAACTCCTTTTAGGTCGCAAGAAATCCCTTCCTAAAACCAACCCATATCCTATAAAGCCCAAAAAGTTTAGTCAACCCAACGGACATCCTCAAACCCCAACATATATCACAACTAGATGAGTCATACTCCTTATGGGGTTTGCAACAGAAATAAGATTGAGAATAGGACCGAGAGGATATACATAAAAGATAGCATGCAAGTAAGCTTTACAGGAAAAGAGGGATTAAGGATATACTCTTAAAAAGAGATACGATGCACTTATCTAGTCTTCAATCTTCTAAGTCGCATTTCCTTGAGCTTAACTCCATTGTGCTTTGTCCGTCTTTAACTTCATAATTTCTTAATTCTTGTTTCCAAAATATGAGTTGGAACTCATTTCACTGTTGTCTCTCGTCCCATTTTCCCTTATCCTCCTTCTAGTATACTCGGCTCAAACATAACTGCGTACTCATGGTTTCATGCAAGCTTTCCAAAATTCAATAGTGAATCCTGGATCTCGTTTATAGGGTATTCCACGCAGAAGGATTATCTCTTGCAAATAAATAGATGTCAACCATGTTGCCAAGTGTACTTACTGTTGGCTAGCTTTTTGACCAAGCCACCCAGGTTCACTCACAAGAAGAAAGTATGAAATTACGTTTTCTAAGTACATGAAGGAACGGATCGCACCAGAGGATCGCCCCTCATCGGATCGCCCTTCATCGGATCGCCCCCATTACATCAGCGATACGACCACTTCTATGCGACTCGATCCGCACATACACTACTACCCAGTACAGACCGACCCGATCCCCTGATGCAAGGCGAAGCCTCTGACCCGTTCAAGCACGAGTTAGTCTTCGGCGATCCGAGATGCACGGATCCAGCGACACGTGTCCCCAACTGTCATTTTGACCGATTCTCCCCCTTCGCTCGATCCGATATTCAAGGGGATCGCGACACCTGTCCACAATGGTTAATTTGACTAATTCTTCATCGGCTGCGATACGATCCGATATTCTCGGGATTCGTACCACGTGTGACCAGGATCTGCCTGACAAAATCATCTATAAATAGCCTAGAGCTTGGCATTTTTCAGGATCTTTGGACAATATTGAGTATTGATTCCGCCATTATTGTCATATCACCATTTTTTATCAGTCTGAATACGGGATTGCTGAGAGAAATCACAATTGTAAGAGTGAGTTTGAGAGAGATAATTGATTGTACTAGCATTCAAAGTATAATTGATAACATATAAAGTGGACGTAGGCTCGTTAACGCCGAACCACTATAAATTCTGTGTGTTTTCTGCTTTTTCTTCATTCTCCAGTTAAAACTCTATAAGAATCAGAACAATTTGGGTGTTAGGTCCAAATTTTGATATAACATTTTGGTGCTTTCACTGAGAAAACAGTCCCAAAACTTCACTATTCAGTTCTTTGAAGACTCCAGCGACATCTGATATTATGGCTGGAAAGAGATCTAAGGAAGTACGGGCTTCACGAACAAATGAAATCGTGAATGAAGCAGTTGAAGAAAGTGTGCATGAGTTGGGAAATGAGGGATTGTTGGATCGCGGAGCACCGAGGGCGAACCGACCCGATGAAGATGCCACGCTCCAAGTCGACGAGAACGAGGCGATCCGGACTGCTGAAGGGGTTGTTACTCGATCCCGTGATAACGCCTCGAATCCTCTACGTACCGTGACCACGAATCGATCCCAAGGGGGCGCTGCGAGCCACCATCCTCGATCTACAGCGATCCGAATTGATGATCGAACTACAACTCGACCTGGCTCAAGCTCTTTGCGAATAAGAGAAAGTGATGATGATCAATATGACCCTTCTGCTCCCGTTACTGAGGGGGATCTCTCTCGCTTTTCCGAAATGTGGGAAAGATTGTTTGATGAATTGGCTGCTCAAAGGCAGGAAAGCTCCGTTCTGCGACAAAATTTGACCGCTATGGATAGAAGGCTTAATGATCTCGCATGGCAAAGGACGCCACCAGTTCGTTCGCCCACCCCGGAATACTCTTCTTCGTCAGAGGAATCGCCGAGACCACCGCGGCGACCATATGAGAGACCCGAAAACATAGAGTAGCTTCGATTTGGAACCCTGCCGTCACGGGAAGAAGAGGCACTGGGTGCAGGGCCCTCAAAACGTGATGTGAACGATCACGCCGCAACTCCCAGAGCTCGAGGTGTGGACAGCCCTGTACAGAACAGACTGCCTCAGCCCCGTCGCCGTGCAAATGCTCATGGTAACAGGGGGCAACGAAGCCCAATCCGAGCCCTAGATTTGGTGGCTGCTCCCGGGAGAGAGATTAAAGAACCTCGCCGAGCAAGAAGCACTGACCCCGAACCTCCGCTGACCAGTGCAAATGTTGCAGCTATGATCCATCAAATTCTGGCAGATAGCCGTGGACAACGGAATGAAGATTGGGGAATTGACCGCAGTCATACCCCTTTCACTGATGATATTTTAGATGCGACTTTCCCGAGGCGTTTCAACATGCCACAGATGAACCGTTACGCGGGTAGATCTGATCCCGTCCAGCATCTGATGAGATATTCTTGGTCAATGACCGCTGCCGCAGCTTCTGACACTGTCAAGTGCAAAGCATTTCCCATATTCTTGGAGGATGTAGCATTATTATGGTTTACTCGCTTACTAGCAAGATCAGTTTCCAGCTTTAGGGAGTTGAGTGAAAGGTTCGTGGAGCAGTTCCGCATCTACGCACAAAAGACAAAGAGTGTGATTGACTTGTTCCTTGTCAAGCAACGACCAAGCGAGTGTTTGAGGGTGTACCTAGACCGTTTCAATCTGGCCGCTACTGAAGTTAAAGATCCTCATGAGCCAACCGTTGTCGCAGCTCTGATTGATGGAGTAGATAAAGACACTGAATTTGGGAGATACCTGGCCGGTAAGCCACCCCACACTAGATAGTTATTCTACGAAAAAGCTAACGTACATTTATGCCGGGAAGAAGTATATGCTAACCGAAAGGCAAAAACGGCCGATAAAGAGGAAATACAGAGCAATATCGCCATTAAGCAAACAGGAGACAGCTCGGGGAAGGTCGAAGTTAATGTCGGAAATCGGAATCAGGGTGGTCGTTAGTCAGGGAACAATGATAATAACAGTAATGGCAACAACCGGAAGAGGAATCGAGGGAACGACTCCCAGAGAAGGACTCGTCCTAGGGCTTTTGAGAATTATACGCCAATAAACGATACTTTGGAAAATATCTTCATGGATTCGTATAACGTCCTCCAAAATAAGAGGCCACCTCCCAGAGAGTCGACGGAGAAAGAACACGAAACGGGGAAGTTTTGTCTCTTTCATCAGATTCATGGCTATTCGACAAATGAATGCCGTCACCTAAGAGATGTGGTCGAGAGGCTTCTTCGAGAAGGAAAATTAGATGAATACAGTGTAACGCCCAGAGACAGGGGGCAAGCCGTACAGGCCCCAAATCAGAACCAGAATCAACCTGCTGTCAGGCCAACTGCCCAACAAAAGGGAAAAGACCTCGTTATCAGTACCGTAATCGGAGGGCTTTATCTCGTAGGACATAGTTCCAAGGCATTGGATCAGTATGTCAATGCAGCCAAGCAACACCTCGAGGTAGGGGAGTGTAGCAACCCCGAGGACAATATCCCGGTAAAGCAACAAAAGATGATGTCCGACGATGTCGTTTTCCGCGAACGAGAAAGCATTGGAGTCCATGCTCCGACTGAAGATTCATTTGTAATCACAGTACCTATTGGACCAGCCACTATTCATAAGGTTTTGGTGGATAACGAGAGTTCCGTCAATATTCTTTTCAAAAGGACATTCGACCAGATGAACCTCGAAATAAAAGACTTGAAGCCATGTCAGGGATGGATCCACGGATTTAACGGAGCATCCACCGCTCCAATGGGTTACGTAGAGTTACCAGTTACGCTTGGGGAAGGAGAACGCCAGAGAGTGAGAATCCTCCCCTTCGTGGTTTTGGATATTGAATCACCCTACAATGCCTTCTTGGGTCGACTAGCCCTCGCAAAGTTTAGAGCCTGTATAGCCCCCTGGTGCTTATTATTGAAATTTCCCACGGAAGCTGGCGTTGGTATTGTCAGAGGAGATCAGGTTGCCGCACGAGCATGTTATGTTGCAGAGATAAAACTACTCCGCAATGGAGGGGACATAGAAACCAAGGGCGCTTCTCCCCCTACAAAAGAGGATAACCGTAGGAGAGTCGCCCAGAGAGTTGCCCGACGATATAGATCCCAGAGAGGACCAAGAACCTGGGGGCAGAATGGCGACTCCCAACGAGACAACTGTGGATGTACCGATCGATGACAGTGACCAAGGAAAGGTCCTTAAGATTGGATCCCAGTTAAATCCGAATCTCGCTAAAGAACTGATGAATTTCTTAAAAAATAACTTGGATGTATTTGCTTGGACCCATGCAGACATGTGCGGGATATCTCCATCAATCATGAGCCATTAATTAAGCATTAACCCTAAACATCCTCCGGTAAAACAAAAAAGGCGAATGCTGGGCCCAGAGAGGTCCGCTGCCTTGAAAGAAGAAGTTGGAAAGCTAAAAAGTAATGGATTTATCAGAGACTCGATCTACGCAGACTAGATTTCAAATCCAGTCCTGGTAAAGAAGGCCAACGGGAAGTGGCGAACGTGTATCGATTTCTCGGATTTGAACAAAGCCTGCCCAAAAGACAGTTTTCCGTTACCCCGGATCGACCAGTTGGTGGACTCGACGGCGGGCAATGAACTTCTCTTATTTATGGATGCTTATTCAGGATATAACCAGATTCCAATGCACGTTCCAGATCAAGAACACACTAGTTTTATTACAGATCTGGGATTATATTGCTGTGTAGTGATGCCCTTTGGCTTGAAGAACGCAGGCGCTACATATCAACGGTTAGTGAACAGAATGTTCTATAACCAGATCGGGAAAATAATGGAAGTATACATCGACGACATGTTGGTTAAGTCCAAGCAATCCTCCAATCACACTATGGACTTGGCAGAGATGTTCGGCATTCTTCGAAAGTACGGGATGAAACTCAACCCAACAAAATGTTCATTCGGTGTCGCCTCCGGAAAATTCTTGGGGTTCATCGTCAGTTCTCGTGGGATTGAGATTAATCCAGACCAGATCGCGGCAATCAGAGATATTCAGGAACCTAAGCAAATTAAGGATGTGCAAAGCCTTGCAGGGAAAGTAGCCGCAATAAGCAGATTTATCTCCAGGGCTACGGACAAATGCATCCCATTTTTCGAATTGATAAAGCGAGGAAAACGCCACTTCAAATGGACGCCCGACTGCGTAGAAGCGTTTCAGAACCTGCTGAGACACCTGGAGAAACCTCCGATATTATCTAAGCCGATGGCTCACGGGGACTTATTCGTGTACTTGGCAGTGTCATCCCACGCGATCAGCTCAGCGTTGGTAAGAGAAGAAGATAAGGTCCAAAGACCTGTGTATTACGTGAGCAAAAAATTGACGGCAGCAGAGCGTAATTATCCAAGGATAGAAAAGTTGGCGTATAGTTTACTGATCGCCTCTAGAAAACTTCAACATTATTTTCAAGCGCATCCCATTACCGTATACACCGATCATCCACTCAAGCAAGTTCTACAGAGACCAGAATCATCCGGAAGGCTACTCAAGTGGAACATTGAGCTGAGTCAATTTGATCTAAACTTTCAGCCTCGACGGTCAATTCGGGGGCAAGTGATAGCCGACTTCATAGCAGAGTTTACCGTCCCGGAGGAGGATATAGCAAACGAAAAAGTTGACCCCTCAAAAATACTTCTCGACCCTAGTGCCTGGAGATTGTATACCGATGGCGCTAGGAATGACAAGAGATCCGGCGCTGGAATAGTGCTTGAAACTCCCGAGAAACGATTGGTATCCTATGCTATCCGGATGGAGTTTTACGCCACTAACAACGACTCCAAATATGAAGCTCTGATAGCCGGACTAAGGATCGCAAAGAGCTAGAAGTCACAAAGCTGGACATCTTTTGCGACTCCAAGTTAGTTGTGAACCAGGTTACTGGAAAATTTCAAGCCAAAAGTGCAAGATTGATTTTATACTTGAGGAAAGTGAAGGAGTTGCTAAACGACTTTGATCACTACAGCATATCTTACATTCCGCGGTCAGAGAATCAGCAGGCGGATAAATTGGCAAAAATGGCTAGTTCCGACGATCCTGAAGAGACCGGGCTAGCCCCCGTTGAAGTACTTCGGTCCCCTAGTATAGATCAAATGGAAATCGATCCAGTACTAGAGACGGAACCAGAAAGGGAGTCATGGATGACCCCTCTAAAGAATTTCTTGATGAATGGAGTGCTTCCGACCAAGAAAAGCGAGAGGCGTAAAGTAATTCGTAAAGATGCCCGATATGTTCTGCAAGGCAGAGTTCTTTACAGACAAGGATTTTCGATGCCCCTTCTTCGGTGTATAGCTCATGATGACATCAAGCGTGTGCTGCAGGAGGTACACAAAGGTGAATGCGGCGATCATACTGGAGGGAAAACATTGGCGAAAAAGGTGTTGCAGTATGGTTATTTTTGGCCTATCATAAACAAGGATGCGGCAAAATACGCACGACGGTGTGATGCGTGCCAGAGATTTTCAAAGATACCTAGAGCACCTCCTAATCAGTTAAAAACAATGACGAGCCCATGGCCTTTCGCTATGTGGGGAATTGATATCATCAGAAGTCTCCCCATAGCTAGGGGCGGAGGAAAGTTCGTTATTGTAGCCGTAGATTATTTCGCTAAGTGGGTCGAGGCTGAACCACTGACTACAATCACAACCAAACGAGTGATCAATTTTGTCGTTAGAAACATCATCTGCCGATTTGGGATTCCAAAAATTGTTATAACTAATAACGGAACTCAGTTCGATAGCACAGAATTCAGAAACTTCTGCCAGAAATACCACATTGAGAAACGATACACCTTTGTGGTGCACCCGCAATCGAACGGACAAGTCGAAGCGGCGAATAAAGTGATTAAGTCCATTCTGAAAAGAAGACTGAAGCGGGCCAGAGCCATGTGGGCTAATGAATTACCCTTGGCACTATGGGCCTATAGGACAACGTATAAATCGGCAACAGGGCATACCCCCTTCTTCCTTGCTTTTGGGGCAGAAGCAGTCATCCCGGTTGAGATAAAAGTACCTTCTCACCGAGTGACTTATTACGATCCGATGACTAATAACGAATTGCTCCTTGAGTCCCTGGATATGATCGAAGAAAAGAGGGATGAAGCAGACCTGCGTGCCTTGAGGTGCAAACAACAGGTCGCTCGATACTATAACAAAAAGGTTCGAGCCCGAACCTTGGAACCCGGAGACTTGGTTCTGAAGCGTGTCTTTCCACCCCCAACTCATATGGGTGTGAAGTGGGAAGGACCGTACTCCATTCTGAGCAAGCTTGATAATGGAACCTTCAAGCTGGCAACCGTAGATGGAAAGGAAATCCCCAGAGTGTGGAATGCCCAACATTTACGGCCATACCTAACGTAAAAATTTCAAATCTGTTCTTTTGCTTTGTTGAGAACCATGTACAAGGCACGACTTGCCTAGAATAGTCCGATTTCTTAAAGAAAAAAATTATAAAGTGGACGTAGGTCATGATTCGACCGAACCACTATAAAAATATTGTGTGTCATTTACCTTTATTGCGCTATTATTTACCTGCCTTTCTATTTTTATGGAAATCGCCGTGAATCATGCAACAATCCCAGAAGCATATAATTATAGGTACATTCCATCAGAATGGGATGTAATCACCAGTCAAAATTCTGAGGATGCGATAAAGTAAATCGTATCATTGATAGCGCTCTAACTCTCCAGAGCCGAGAGAGAGCATAACGGACATGAAGGCGATGTCCGTAGGTCATGGCGGTGTACCATGATTGGAACCGCCGTGATGGAACTCTAACCTCGGCGACCGCCAGGAGAGTATAAAAGCGTCTCCGATTGAGCGTTGAGAAAGAGCTCCTTCCCCGCTGAAGGATCGTGGAGCGATTGAACTGCTGAGCTCGAACTCTAACTCTCCAGAGCAGAGAGAGAGAGAGTATAAAAGCGTCTCCGATTGAGCGCAGAAAAAGAACTCCTTCCCCGCTGAAGGAAAGGGGAGCGATTGAACTGCTGAGCTCGAACTCTAACTCTCCAGAGCAGAGAGAGAGAGTATAAAAGCGTCTCCGATTGAGCGCTGAGAAAGAGCTCCTTCCCCGCTGAAGGATCGGGGAGCGATTGGACTGCTGAGCTCGAACTCTAACTCTCCATAGAGAGAGAGAGAGTATAAAAGCATCTCCGATTGAGCGCAGAAAAAGAACTCCTTCCCGCTGAAGGAACGGGGACCGACTGAACTACTGAATTCAAACTCTAACCTCGGCGGCCGCCAGGAGAGTATAAAGGAGTCTATGGTTATGCACTGAGAAAGGTGCTAGAAACTCAGCACCATAAGGACAATTATCTTGCTAAAATCTCTGAGTCCCCCATATTCAGAAATAGGGGGCAACGTGCCGACAATGCTAATCAATCCTTAATAAGCCCTAGTTAGGCGCTATGTTAACGATTGATTGAACGCATATATACATATATACATGAACTTCGTACTGAAATTGTTAAATTTTTCTTTCTGTTGCTTGACTGATTTGTAGTTATAATTAGATGGTCTATGACTAAGCATATTTGAATACAGGTACACAATGATGCAAAAAGAGATAAACTTTCATTTATATACTACAAGCCTACAAAGTGAAAAACAACCTAGAAAGCAAAATGTGGACCAGTCTTATAATTACATTTCCTGACCAGTGGGAAACCTAAAGACAAAATATAAACAAGCGACAATATCCTATTTACGCTTTGACCTCTTCTCCTGCTTCTGTTTCTCCAGCTTCGCCTTGTCAGCGTCGGATTGATCTCCTTTCTTTCTCTTCCTTTTGTCTATGAGAGGAACATCCGACTCTTCAGAAGATTCCTCTTCCGCCTCCTTTCTCTTCCTTTTATCAGTAAGGGAAGCTGGGAAATCATCAGGATTCGCAAAATGAAGCTGTCTGCTGATGGATTTGGGCTGGATTTTCAAAATCATCCCAGTTTTGGGATCAAATTCCGCGATAGGGACTATGTTCAAAGGCTCTTGTCCCACCTTCTTCGAAGCCATCTCCTTTTCCTACCTAGCTTTTCTATTGGCCAAAGTTTCGTCATCATCGTCTTCCGTTTCTTTGGCACTAATAATATCCTCCTTGTCCTCTACATGGCCCCCATCCATATCTTTCAAGGCCTCGATGGTTTCATCATCCTTGGGAACATCAGCACTGGGTGCCAGGACGTCTTTCTCTGCTGTTGCACCCTCAGCCTGTTTCGGTATATCAACACCGGCACCTGGCGAGACGACAACCCTCTCCACCTCTTTCCCTTTTTCAACACCCTTGTCGACGGGCTCACCACCTGTATTATGGGGAACACATGTTACTAATTCAATTGGTTGCTCTACCAGACGACGACAATTCGCAATTGCTTTGACAAATTGTGGGGAAAAAAGGGAGATACCTTCCGCAGATACTCCATCTAGGCTAGCTTCAGGAGCTCCAACAACCACAGGAGTTAGGCCCAAAGGGATTAATGGATCATCAGGATGGTATTCCTCAACTCCGGAGGTCTTAGGCACCACAGCTGAGCTCGAACCTTCGTCAGCCTTGCTTTTGCCCTTAGCCAGGGCCCTCTCCTTTTCCATTTCTGCTTGAATTAGACGACGACCTTCTGCCAGATCCTCGGGCTCGTTATCCCTCAGGATAGTCTTCATTAGCTAATCTTCGTCAATCTCTTCAACTCCCAATCTCTGCTTCTCACCCTCAACGATGGCATCCCATAAATTGGCTAAAGTAACGTGGTAGTCCGGGATCCACGAGATGTTACGGGTTTTGAGGACATGTCCGAGGAAGTCAAAAATCATCTCTTCAAACCCTCCGATATCCTTCTCTCTCTCGAGGAGCTTGTTGTTAGAGGATGTAGCCATTTCAATGGCACTTTCAACATTCTTTTCGGCAAGAGCCGCGCGCCTCTCCGCATCCGTGACTTGATCATTTAGAATCACCTTTTCCGCTTTAGCCAAAGCTAGACGTTCTTTCAAACTTGCTTTTTCTGCCTCCCAAGCAGCTCTCTTAGCTTCAAAATGGCCTTGCGTTGTCTTCAACTCAATGTTGGCCATTTTAAGATCTTCTACCTCCTTCTTTAAGGCCATTTTCTCTTGACTATTTGAGTCAAGTTCCGAATGAAAGCATTTCCTAGCATTCTCCAATTCGGTCTTGTAATTTTCAGCATCTCTCCGCGCTAAGGCAAGTTGGGACTGAGCATCTTCCAGGTCCTTCTCCATCTTTGTCCTGGCCCTTTCGTTGTTATCAATTTTCACCTTAGATCTATGTGTGTAACGACCCGGATTTTTGGCGACTTTGGTTATCGACATAAACACGATGTCGATAACCAAAACATCAAAAAAATTCTGGTAATTAGTGAAAGAAATTAGAGGGTGAGGAAAGATAAGATAGAAACTTAGAATAGAAGAAGAAGAAGAATACAACATCAGAGTAACACGAATCTCACAACGGAACGAATAAATATATTTCATAACATAACTTTGAAATACAAATCTGTACTTGAATATACATATCATTATCAAAGTACATCACTTACAACACAGCGGAAATAACTATAGCTATATGATCCTGAAGCCTCCTGCACCAAGCTCTTCAAGTGTATCTGTAAAATCCCGACTACTTGACTGCCCATACAAATTTAGGCACCCAAGAGTTTAGGGAAAACAACAAAGTAAACTCCGGGTCAGTCATGGGACTGGTATGAGTAAAACAGTTTAAAAACAGTTCGAACAAGTAAACGATATCTTATAAGACCACGCCTCATAACGGAACGGGTTTTTCCCTTATGAGAATCCAAATTATCTTTATATCAAAAACCCTTTTGATATTATAATAATGTCTATCAACACAAAATAATAATCATCTAGCAGAAACGCTTTCATCTCACGTTCTACATATATAGTATACAATCAAAACCGCAAGCACGTATTGGGTAATGGATTTCCAACTATGACAAGGTATGGAACCACCTTTCGCTAGTGTATCTCTAGAGAGGAGTACACTGGGTTCAACAAGAACATCTTGCAACCCGGCCACACATGACCGACCACTCATTTCGCTTGAGCGTATCGAATGTATATCACCAACGGCTGGGATCAGCAACCATTTCCCGAATGGGCCAGCATCAACAATAGATTTTTAGAAGTAAATGAAACTCTAGATCAGGTGATTATACACCCTACTTCGGTGCAACCGACTTAGCCATGCTGCCTGCCCGATTTCTGTCATTTACCGGATGATGAGGCTAGAAGCTACGCTTTATCATCATACCAGATTCACTTTGAATGTCACATCATCAAATCCATCAAATCACCGATTGACGTCCTCAACCATACATTATGTGTTAGCTAAAAGAAGTTTCCTTCTTCGCTTCCACTCCTGGTAAGGTTGGAGAAATCAATATACGTGATCATCTGGAAATACTCTGTCAGACATCTGTCCATACAAGTCATCCAGGAACAGGATGAACCGAAGGCACTATTCTGTAAACAGGATAGCCCTTTCATAACTCCGTCTTCAATTTCCTTTGGCATATATGATTCGCAACGCATATGCCAATACAGAGTGGTTCTTTGGATAATAATCCAACCGGTCTCTCCATATTAACAACATTAAAATGGTCAAAACTTCGATAGTCTGTGATTTAACTATCGAATAAAAACAGGTGTGCAAACAACGATATTATTTCCAAATGGAAATTTATATCGATCAAACATAATTCAACATTTATCTCTTTATTTCATTAATTTACTTATCTCCTGTTTTCCTATATTCAATATTTCTTATTTGCTAAATTTGGAAAAATATACATTATTAATAATGGAAAACATTTCCATTTCTTGTTTTCTTTATTAGAAAACATTTCTGGTTTCTTATTTGGAAAACATTTCCAAAGCTTCTTCATTGGACTTAGACAGATGTTTAAACAAATCATCGCGATGCCAACTCAAACCATTTCCTTTACTGTCGAACCTTAACTATTCCTTAGTTAAAAACGAAGCCAATCAAGTTAGGGTAGAACTACCTCTCAGACCTTAACTGAACAACATTTCTAACTTTGAAATAGGCAAAGTTCACTTTATATTCCTTTTACTAACTTCCTTACTTAACCCTCCTTCAAATAGCTATATTCGATTGACTCTTTTCATTTAACTCTATTCGATTAACCCTTATCAATTAACTCTATTGGACTAACACTATTGGATTAACTCTATTTGACTAACGCTATTGATTTACTCATTTTACTTAACTCCTTTCGAATAAACTATATTCGATAACTCCTTTGACTTTCTTCGAATAAACTATATTCGATTAACTCCTTTGACTTTCTTCGAATAAACTATATTCGATTAACTCCTTTTTTCTTTATTCTCTAATCGATTAACTAACATCGATTAACTTCTTTTAACTTTATCTCTAATCGATTAACTAACATTGATTGGCTCCTTTTACTTTAACTCTAATCGATTAAACTAACATCGATTAGCTCCTTTTACTTTAACTCTAATCGATTAACTAACATCGATTAACTCCTTTTACTTCTTTTCGAATAAACTATTCATTTATAAAGATTTACTTTTAGTAACGGTTCTTCACTTTACAAATGATTTACTTTTATCCTAACTTATCCTTTGATTTTATAAATATTTCTTTTATAAAGATCCCTTTCCTTTTCTATATAAAATCCATCGATTTTATATAAATAATTCATTTTCAAAATACACTTTGAAAATATTCCTTTATCAACATTCGGTATGTTATGGTATTCAACATATCAAATCACGATGATCAGTATCGTCCAACACATATAATCGACAATAGATTATATATCACATCATATATCACAATATATGAAAAACAGTAAAATAAATGTTGAGGAATCCAGTCGGATTCCTCCAACCTGTTTCCCTGCATCACAGATGTTAAACAATATAGATAACATCACTTTCAGTTCTATATGATATATTCTGTTAAACAGAATCGATATAGAAAATTCAACTAACTGACTAGTAGTTCAATCAAACAATCAACACACAGTAAATCAGACAATTTCTAACAGTTCTAAAGATACAACATGAAATTATAAACTGTTCAGAGTTGGTGAGATTTACTCACATTGGACTATCATCGTTAACAACGATAATTGTCGCTTGATTTTGACGGACAATTTATTTCGCCATAAATTGTAACGAGCTCGGATGGACTCCCAGTCAGTCTCATTGTGTTGCTCCCGTCCATACGATCCCAACGCAACTTACGGTTCGCGAATCCGACCTCGTATGAAATAGACATCGCGTTACGAAGTTTAATCACTTTTTTAATTAGGACTTAAGTTATAAAATAAAACATGGACTTTAATTATTGGGCCTCACCTTATAATACTCCAGCCCAACACCGTATATACCTCAGCCCACATACAATTCTCCTTCCCCAAATGACTGTCGTGCTCCAGTAATCATCCCACAACCAAAATCCAATCCTCTCACTTCGATTTCCTCCTCCACGCTCGATGATTTCAAAAACCCATAACACTGTTTCTTTCCTCGTTCCAGTCTCCACCATCTGCTCGCCCCAGTATTCAGCTCGATCCCCTCTCCCTGCTTGCGTCGTCGAACCCTGTTCAAGACCACCGAACGGTTTTTGCACCGAACCCTCCACAAACACCACCACCTCTTCGCTTCTCCACCTTGAATCCAAATCCGAACCTTAAACCACTCATCAATGCCTCAATTCCGAGATTACCCAAACCCTAGTTGTCGTTGGGTAAAACCCATGAACCCAAACAACGATCGCACCTTTTAAAAACGGTATGAAATCGAAGAGCGATCCTAGAGGATCCTTAACATATAGATTACTTGATTTTAGGATTTTTCATTCAGTTTCTTTTGATTTTTTCTTTTTGAAGAACTTTACTGTAATGGGTTGTTATGCGGTTATATAGTGCTGTTCTTGGTTGGTGGCACTTGTGGCTGAAAATACAGGTTGCGTGGCCTCCATATTGTCCACGAAAAATGGATGGATATTTTTATATTTGATTTTTATATTTTATTTTATCGATTATATGCTCGTTTCAGTCTTCTAAAAATCCGTGTGATCACACACGATACCTAAAAATCACGAAACTGGATGTGTAGCTAGAGTTCGACATTACGGTCCCAACAAAACTGGTTTCGTCGAATTCCGACTCCGTATGCTCACACAACGTATTTTTAACCGGCAAAATACTGCCTGTTTTTCACTCTAAAAATCCGTACGGCCACACAGTGACCCCAAAAATCACGAAACTGGAGATCTAACAACTATTTGATATTGCGGATCCAACAAAATTGGTTTTGTCGAATTCCGACTTTGTTTGCAAAACCGGCTATTTTTAAAGCTCTGGATGACCCATTTAAATATATAAATATATTTAAATATTATTAAATTAAATATAAATAAATTTATATTATCGTATATCTTCACATATGATATCATACAGCTTCAGAATATCATATCAGAATTTACAGCTTGATATTTCAGATTTCAGATTTATCGATATTCAATTTATATCGAAAATCCTTTTATAACGTATATAAAGCGTTGCAAATTATAAAGGGATTCTACAGCGACTTTTCTGAAATTTGATTTGGACGTACATCAAAATCTACACGACGAAATCCCGATTTTTCTCTTCTACTAGAAAGATATACTCCACCAGCTCCACACGTTTCTTGTTTCACAGAAATCCGGCTTAAAATGAATCCTATACATTTAGTTGAAGTTCGAATCGCCAATTTACGAACTTTACGAACTGCAGCGCTATTTCAAGCACGTTTATAATTATATTATAAACTATACGTTCAAGTGTCGACGATTGAATATATTCGTTATTCAAATTCAATTCCAAGCTGAATTAAATATCACAGATGATCCGGTTCACACTATATCGCCATTTCAGCCAATTCTGATTATTTCAGAATTAAATATATTATTTAATTTATTATTTTAATTAAATATTCACCATTATATTCTTCCACGACCATTAAATATCTCTAAACCACCATTTCAATAATTAAATAAATTAATTATAATACCTCTGCCAGTGCGGGTCATTACAATCTTCCCCACTTAAAATAATTTCGTCCTCGAAATTGCTAAAAAGTAGGGGACGACCCTATCAACTGGTTAGAACATATTTGTTCACTTCTTAACTTCAGTTTCAACTAAACCAATTTAATTTCAATTAAATTATTAATTTATTCTTATCAACGAAAATTTTCAAAAATCCTGAAATTTTTCTAATGCCTTAACTCTTCGAAAAATTTCGCCGGCACCTCCTTTGTACTGGTCAATCGGTCAAACTCCCACTTGCCTATCTGGGCCATCTCCATCCCAAAAGAAAATCAAACAGCCAAGCGGCTTGCCAATTCGGCTCATAAATCTTATATCCAATAGAAATATAAACTTGTACCTTTTTGTCGGCATATCATTATATCCTTTCCACCTGTTATTAAATTCAGCAGATACAAGGGTTATCCCAATCAAATCCCCATCTTCTTTTATCCACGACACAACCATTCGCTTATATCCTAAGTCGAATTTTATTTCAAATTCGAGATCCATTCTCGATTTCAAACTCTTAACTTCCCAATCCAATTTTCATTTCAGATTCTTATCTCGACAATCCAATTTTATCCAAGAATAAATTTTTCCTGATATCGTTCTATTTCCATTCAGTTTTCACTTAACTGTTTCAATTCAATTTCATCTTACTTCCGCAAACTTCTATTTAAATTTGTTCTTAATCCAAACAGTCTCTTCCTGGGAATTTTAAACAGTTTACTTTTTCAAAAATCAAATTTTCCTTTTTGAAATTCAACTGACCCCATAATCAATATTCCATTAGTTAAATCACTTCTCTATTTCTTTATCAATATTTGTTAACCAAATATTTTCAATAACCATATTGGCCTTTTATGTTATTTGGAAAACATTTCCGAATATCGCCTTCCTTTATTTTTCTAAACTTTAGAAAATATATGCTATTTATAATTGGAAAATATTCCAATTACTTATCTCTTTTCCGATCTCGTTTATTTCTATACTTAGGAAATATTTATCATTCTATTTCCAAGTTACACTTATTTGGGTTAAAACGGATGTTGTGTAAAACATCGTTACGACAACCCAGATACTATATTCTGTGTAAAACATCGTTACGACAGCCCAAATACTATATTCAACTAACTCTCATTCAACATTGATCTTCAAGCCTGGAATCTTACTATTTATTTGTTAATAATGAAATCAATCAAGTTGGGGTATAACTACCTCTCAGACCTTGACTGAACAACATTTATAACGTCAAAACAGATATGACTACTTACTCGGATAATCAATACCATACAACTACTGATTAACTTTTAAACACGTGTACGCTTTCTCTTTCTATTCTTACTAGATTTTATTCTTAGTCTTCCTTTTTGATTTTACTATTCTATTTCTAAGTTCGTTTCCTTATCGACTTCTATATATATATCGGTACGTTGATTTCTAACTATCAAATTATCTTAAAAATATTCTAACTCCTTAAATTCCTGGAAAAATTTGCCATAACCTCCTTTGTACTAGGAGCATCAGGAAATTTCAAATAGCCTCCCATGGCCCTCATCAATCCAAAAGAAAAAGAAAAAGCCAAGTGGCTAGCCGATACGACGCATGAAATCTCATATACGAATTAAATACATACCTTTTCATCGAGCATTATATTTATATACCTTCATACCTTATCCATATCTATCTCATGTATATTTATACCTGCCCAATCTATTTTAACTATACCTGATTGTTTTAACTCAATTCGTTAATTAATTTGTTAATTAACTGTTTAGTCTATTCCACTTTTATATTTGAACATGACATGTTCAAATATATTTTAGCTAGCTTGTTAACTAATTTGAATCCAAATTTCAAATTTAAGTTCTATATTCGATTTCGAATATACATTTACACAACCAATTCACCTTTCAAAGTTCAACTTCAACTTCAAAACTCGATTAACTAACTCCTCTTCGACTTAATTAATTCCATTCAATTTCTATTCAAATTTTATATCACTTCTATTATTCAAATTCTATAGTTTAAATTCCATTTGAATTCTATATTCAAATTCCATTTCACCTTCGATATTCAAATCCTATATTTGAATTCCTTTATATATTAAAATTCTATATTTGAATTCCATTTGAATTTCTATATTCAAACCTCATTTGAATTTTCTTATTTACATTCTATGTTTGAACTTCCTTTATTTAAATTTCTTTTCAAACTTTCTTTATTCATTCTTTACATAAGTCTTGATTTCAATTCCTTTTGAAATCGATATTTCTACCTTTGGAAAATAGATTTCCCTTTTAATTTCACACTTGTATTTTTATTTCTGAATTATCCAATGATAATTCTCTTCACTTCATTTATAAACTTCGTTTATAAAAGAACTATTTATAAACTTCGTTTATAAAGGAACTTCTCGTTTTATTTCTTTTAAAACAAGTTAATATTTCAAATCTATTTCAAAATCCAAATTCTATATTTTAAATCCCATTTTGAAATTCAACACAACTTGTCTTTCCCAAAACAAATTCAAAACAGTATCTCTGGTAGTAATTTGTCACTTACAACTCGAAAATGAATACTGATGATGCAGCTGTCATCATCAGAATCTATTTTCCAGCGATCGAAGTGAGTTCAATACTATAAAACCATTTCTAAACATTTCCACTTTGAAATTCATTTCAAAAATATAATTCACACTGCTTGTAAAACAATTTAAAATCTCCCAGGATCTTAAATTTTCCTTATTTTTAATCCAAATCCATTTACAAACACTTATCCAATTCTCCAGAGTTTTAACTTCAATTTCTGGTTTTAATTTCAGATTTAACTCATCTGATTCACGCATTTCACTTATATGAATTCTGATTGGTTATTCACATAACCATTTAATTTATAATCTTACTCGATTATAATAACAACCAATATATCCAATATATATCCAAATATACTTTGGGTAAAATTATTTTCATTTACCCTCTTTTCAAAACATACCATGACGGTTCATCGTATTCGAGTGTTTACAAAATCCCTACCGATACAGTGGATCAAACTGATCGACCAGAACCTATAAATAACTCAACCAATAAATCTCCACAATATAAAACAAATTTTTATATCAGTAACAAATACGTCCACTCGTATATATACACTCATTCTCAGTCTAGGGTATTACTAACCCTATCTCTACCGAGTCACGCCACAGAGCCAAGGTAATTCACTTAACTTAAGCTCTGATACCAACTGCAACGACCCGGATTTTTGGCGACTTTGATTATCGACATAAACACGATGTCGATAACCAAAACATCAAAAAAATCCTGGTAATTAGTGAAAGAAATTAGAGGGTGAGGAAAGATAAGATAGAAACTTAGAATAGAAGAAGAAGAAGAACACAACATCAGAGTAACACGAATCTCACAACGGAACGAATAAATATATTTCATAACATAACTTTGAAATACAAATCTGTACTTGAATATACATATCATTATCAAAGTACAACACTTGCAACACAGCGGAAAAAACTATAGCTATATGATCCTGAAGCCTCCTGCACCAAGCTCTTCAAGTGTATCTGTAAAATCCCGACTACTTGACTGCCCATACAAATTTAGGCACCCAAGAGTTTAGGGAAAACAACAAAGTAAACTCCGGGTCAGTCATGGGACTGGTATGAGTAAAACAGTTTAAAAACAGTTCGAACAAGTAAACGATATCTCATAAGACCACGCCGCATAACGGAATGGGTTTTTCCCTTATGAGAATCCAAATTATCTTTATATCAAAAACCCTCTTGATATTATAATAATGTCTATCAACACAAAATAATAATCATCTAGCAGAAACGCTTTCATCTCACGTTCTACATATATAGTATACAATCAAAACCGCAAGCACGTATTGGGTAATGGATTTCCAACTATGACAAGGTATGGAACCACCTTTCGCTAGTGTATCTCTAGAGAGGAATACACTGGGTTCAACAAGAACATCTTGCAACCCGGCCACACATGATCGACCACTCATTTCGCTTGAGCGTATCGAATGTATATCACCAACGGCTGGGATCAGCAACCGTTTCCCAAATGGGACAGCATTAACAATAGATTTTTAGAAGTAAATGAAACTCTAGATCAGGTGATTATACACCCTACTTCGGTGCGACCGACTTAGCAATGCTGCCTGCCCGATTTCTGTCATTTACCGGATGATGAGGCTAGAAGCTACGCTTTATCATCATACCAGATTCACTTTGAATGTCACATCATCAAATCCATCAAATCACCGATTGACGTCCTCAACCATACATTATGTGTTAGCTAAAAGAAGTTTCCTTCTTCGCTTCCACTCCTGGTAAGGTTGGAGAAATCAATATACGTGATCGTCTGGAAATACTCTGTCAGACATATGTCCATACAAGTCATCCAGGAACAGGATGAACCGAAGGCACTATTCTGTAAATAGGATAGCCCTTTCATAACTCCGTCTTCAATTTCCTTTGGCATATATGATTCGCAACGCTTATGCCAATACAGAGTGGTTCTTTGGATACTAATCCAACCGGTCTCTCCATATTAACAACGTTAAAATGGTCAAAACTTCGATAGTCTGTGATTTAACTATCGAATAAAAATAGGTGTGCAAACAACGATATTATTTCCAAATGGAAATTTATATCGATCAAACATCATTCAACATTTGTCTCTTTATTTCATTAATTTACTTATCTCCTGTTTCCCTATATTCAATATTTCTTATTTGCTAAATTTGGAAAAATATACATTATTAATAATGGAAAACATTTCCATTTCTTGTTTTCTTTATTAGAAAACATTTCTGGTTTCTTATTTGGAAAACATTTCCAAAGCTTCTTCATTGGACTTAGACAGATGTTTAAACAAACCATCGCGATGCCAACTCAAACCATTTCCTTTACTGTCGAACCTTAACTATTCCTTAGTTAAAAACAAAGCCAATCAAGTTGGGGTAGAACTACCTCTCAGACCTTAACTGAACAACATTTCTAACTTTGAAATAGGCAAAGTTCACTTTATATTCCTTTTACTAACTTCCTTACTTAACCCTCCTTCGAATAGCTATATTCGATTGACTCTTTTCATTTAACTCTATTCGATTAACCCTTATCAATTAACTCTATTGGACTAACACTATTGGATTAACTCTATTTGACTAACGCTATTGATTTACTCATTTTACTTAACACCTTTCGAATAAACTATATTCGATAACTCCTTTGACTTTCTTCGAATAAACTATATTCGATTAACTCCTTTGACTTTCTTCGAATAAACTATATTCGATTAACTCCTTTTTTCTTTATTCACTAATCGATTTACTAACATCGATTAACTTCTTTTAACTTTATCTCTAATCGATTAACTAACATCGATTAGCTCCTTTTACTTTAACTCTAATCGATTAAACTAACATCAATTAGCTCCTTTTACTTTAACTCTAATCGATTAACTAACATCGATTAACTCCTTTTACTTCTTTTCGAATAAACTATTCATTTATAAAGATTTACTTTTAGTAACGGTTCTTCACTTTAAAAATGATTTACTTTTATCCTAACTTATCCTTTGATTTTATAAATATTTCTTTTATAAAGATCCCTTTCCTTTTCTATATAAAATCCATCAATTTTATATAAATAATTCATTTTCAAAATACACTTTGAAAATATTCCTTTATTAACATTCGGTATGTTATGGTATTCAACATATCAAATCCCGATGATCAGTATCGTCCAACACATATAATCGACAACAGATTATATATCACATCATATATCACAATATATGAAAAACAGTAAAATAAATGTTGAGGAATCCAGTCAGATTCCTCCAACCTGTTTCCCTGCATCACAGATGTTAAACAATATAGATAACATCACTTTCAGTTCTATATGATATAATCTGTTAAACAGAATCGATATAGAAAATTCAACTAACTGACTAGCAGTTCAATCAAACAATCAACACACAGTAAATCAGACAATTTCTAACAGTTCTAAAGATTCAACATGAAATTATAAACTGTTCAAAGTTGGTGAGATTTACTCACATTGGACTATCATCGTTAATAACGATAATTGTCGCTTGATTTAGACGGACAATTTATTTCGCCATAAATTGTAACGAGCTCGGATGGACTCCCAGTCAGTCTCATTGTGTTGCTCCCGTCCATACGATCCCAACACAACTTACAGTTCGCGAATCCGACCTCGTATGAAATAGATATCGCGTTACGAAGTTTAATCACTTTTTTAATTAGGACTTAAGTTATAAAATAAAACATGGACTTTAATTGTTGGGCCTCACCCTATAATACTCCAGCCCAACACCGTATATACCTCAGCCCATATACAATCCTCCTTCCCCAAATGACTGTCGTGCTCCAGTAATCATCCCACAACCAAAATCCAATCCTCTCACTTCGATTTCCTCCTCCACGCTCGATGATTTCAAAAACCCATAACACCGTTTCCTTCCTCGTTCCAGTCTCCACCATCTGCTCGCCCCAGTATTCAGCTCGATCCCCTCTCCCTGCTTGCGTCGTCGAACCCTGTTCAAGACCACCGAACGGTTTTTGCACCGAACCCTCCACAAACACCACCACCTCTTCGCTTCTCCATCCTGAATCCAAATCCGAACCTTAAACCACTCATCAATGCCTCAATTCCGAGATTACCCAAACCCTAGCTGTCGCTGGGTAAAACCCATGATCCCAAACAACGATCGCACCTTTTAAAAACGGTATGAAATCGAAGAGCGATCTTAGAGGATCCTTAACATATAGATTACTTGATTTTAGGATTTTTCATTCAGTTTCTTTTGATTTTTTCTTTTTGAAGAACTTTACTGTAATGGGTTGTTATGCGGTTATATAGTGCTGTTCTTGGTTGGTGGCACTTGTGGCTGAAAATACAGGTTGCGTGGCCTCCATATTGTCCACGAAAAATGGATGGATATTTATATATTTGATTTTTATAATTTATTTTATCGATTATATGCTCATTTCAGTCTTCTAAAAATCCGTGTGATCACACACGATACCTAAAAATCACGAAACTGGATGTGTAGCTAGAGTTCGACATTACGGTCCCAACAAAACTGGTTTCGTCGAATTCCGACTCCGTATGCTCACACAGCGTATTTTTAACCGGCAAAATACTGCCTGTTTTTCACTCTAAAAATCCGTACGGCCACACAGTGACCCCAAAAATCACGAAACTGGAGATGTAACATCTATTTGATATTGCGGATCCAACAAAATTGGTTTCGTCGAATTCCGACTTTGTTTGCAAAACCAGCTATTTTTAAAGCTCTGGATGACCCATTTAAATATATAAATATATTTAAATATTATTAAATTAAATATAAATAAATTTATATTATCGTATATCTTCACATATGATATCATACAGCTTCAGAATATCATATCAGAATTTACAGCTTGATATTTCAGATTTCAGATTTATCGATATTCAATTTATATCGAAAATCCTTTTATAACGTATATAAAGCGTTGCAAATTATAAAGGGATTCTACAGCGACTTTTCTGAAATTTGATTTGGACGTACATCAAAATCTACACGACGAAATCCCGATTTTTCTCTTCTACTAGAAAGATATACTCCACCAGCTCCACACGTTTCTTGTTTCACAGAAATCCGGCTTAAAATGAATCCTATACATTTAGTTGAAGTTCGAATCGCCAATTTACGAACTGCAGCGCTATTTCAAACTCGTTTCTAATTATATTATAAACTATACGTTCAACTGTCGATGATTGAATATATTCGTTATTCAAATTCAATTCCAAGCTGAATTAAATATCACAGATGATCCGGTTCACACTATATCGCCATTTCAGCCAATTCTGATTATTTCAGAATTAAATATATTATTTAATTTATTATTTTATTTAAATATTCACCATTATATTCTTCCACGACCATTAAATTTCTCTAAACCACCATTTCAATAATTAAATAAATTAATTATAATACCTCTGCCAATGCGGGTCATTACAATGTGCTTCTATTTCAAGCATTCGAATGACTTCTGAAAGATTAACCGCATGTTTTTTCATCATCTCATACTGCCTGGCTACATGGCGAATGTGCCCGACAACTTCATTATCCCAGTTCCTGGGGACTTGTTCCAAGGCTGGAACAAACGTCATCCTTTCAAAGAAGATGTTGGGGAATTGTTCCCGCAACTTTTCCAGCCTACCTTGAGTCTCGGGACCATGGATGTAATCTCGTGACCCGGGGGCAGCCAACTCTGGCTGGCTGGAAGGGACAATGTCAATTCTCTCCTTTTCAGAATCTTTAATTGGATCCTTGCTTTTATCCTTAGGCTTGTAATTTCTTTTTGACGACCTGCTGTGAGAGGGTGCACTCTTCGGAGGAGTTAACTCTTTAGGAAGTTGTTTTCCCCCTGCAGAAGCTACCGGATAACTGGGAAGCTTGCCAGATGTCGATTTCGGTGGAGATCGGGGTTGCGAAGAAGTAGGCCTGTGAGAAGGGCCGCGAGAGCGCTCAGTACTCGGATGGAGACTGGGTGTGCCTTCACGAAGAGAGCGATATGAATAAGACCGCTTGCGAGACATCTTTCATGCAAAGGAGAAAAGAGCATATTAAAACTTTGAATACTGTTGATATAAAAGTGCGGGGTTAGGCAGTGTGTGTGATTTGTGCACCCCATATAATTCCCCCTAACAGACCCGGGCCTGAAGTCAGGCTCATCTGAGTAGTTTCTTGTTCTCTAATTGGAGCGATGGTCTCCTCAGAAGCGGGGAAAAATGGCTCCCCTTCAAAGTCCCTCTCTGTATATACATCGTCGGGCAGAGGAATTTTGCTCAGCTCTTTGAATAGCTGTTCTTCTGTCAAATCATCGGGAGCAGCAGGTTCGATCGGAAGAGAAGCCCTGGAGGGGAAACCCCGCGGAGAGACTGGGATTTCCTTGGACTTGTCACCATGGGCCTCATCTCCTCTATATATGTTCAGGTCCTCGTCGTCCTGGATGATTATCGGGGAAGGACTCTTATGGAATTTAGTTGTTTCTGCTGCCCGAGATGTTCCCTCTCCCTCCGTTGGGGGCACGTATCTGTAGGGTTTGCCGCCAGCGCCAAGTCCAAATCTTATATCCAGAAGGCGATGCTTATGAAGATTCTCGTCAGTGATGCACTTCTTGATCCTTAGAAAGTCGGATCTGCTTTGTAGAAGAATAGACAATCGATTATTGTATAACGGGCCTTCCGTCTTCGGGAAGACGTGATCTGTTTAAAACAAAAAAAGGGGGGAGGATGTTAATGCTTCGGCTTCTTGAGCAAAATATTCAGTCAAAAGATTAAAGTTCACTTGATTTAAGCCATCTTCTTGAGCATCCGGCCTGTTTCTTTATATAGAACCAATCAGACTTGGGATCCCCTATATTGCTGTATCCGTCATACAGAACCTTCCTATTCGCCACCGATTCAAAGAAAGAGAAATTTGGGGTTGCCGAGGAGTGATGCTTGAAAAGATAAAAGAATGTTAAATCTCTAAATGTGAGTTCGGTATGCAGGATCTCCGCGTATGCAATATATAGGGTGTATAGAGGCGCGTAGGCGTTAGGATGAAGCTGCATCGGAGCGATACCCAGTCGTTTTAAGGTCTCGATGACGATTAGAGGAAACGAAGGAATAGCTCCTACCAAGCACATGGTTCGGCTGACTGCCATATACACTAAGTGGGGTCTATCTTCACTAATGGGTGTCCTCACATGATCCCAAGGGATCCCATGTCTCAGGCAGATTCTTTTAAGCTTTATGTCATCGAGTTTAGATGCTAAAGAGTCAGAAAATTTCTCTATCCCGAGCGCGCCAGGAATCTCATCGGGAGCTCGCCTGTCTATTTCAGACTCTTCACTAGATGAAGTACTTTCAGACGGATCTGATTCCGTTGCCTCGTATTCGGATCCGGAATCTTCACCCCCTGGGCTAATTGGAGGGACCTCGGGGTTGTGTTGCTCAGGAGCCTCGGACTCCGTTTCTGTGACGGATCTTGAAGAGGAATGATTATCCGACATTACTGTTTAGGCGAGAAAACATGAGAAATGAGATTAAAACTACCCGTCCCCCTTGTGTGTGCAAGTGCCGCTGTGTGCATGTGCATGCATTAAAGAAAAGTACAAGGGTCAATAAAATCATCCAGACATTGGTCATTGTTCGGTTGATAGATTATGCATTTGTTCAATCCGGAGTGTTCATCTCAAGGGCTCTAACCTAACTGTTCATCAATGTGTTAGAGTAGCATCATATTATTTAGTCAGCGTGCACATCAGATCTTTCGTCGGTCGGATCGCAAGACAGGTTCGGATCGCGAAGTGTGGACGGATCGTGGTAAAGGACTCGGTACGCGGAAGGGTATTAGATTAGGGAAAGGCTTCGAATCGTGAGGCGCACCGATTCCTCCAGAACGGATCGCGATGATTTCTTGGCGATCCGCATCGCCCCCATCCTCCACGACCCGAAGCTCCGGTATCTCCACGACCCGACACTTGCGTCTAGTTCCCCACGAATCGTAGCTTTGCCGTTTCCACGATCCGATCCACTAGCCAAATCAACTTTCCACGAACCGACCTGGTCATCCCGTCCTTCTTCTTCCTCAACTCTCCTCTTTGCACCAGGCACGCTCGCGTCCACTATCACCAAATCCTATAAAATCCCGCTGTCTATGCTCTCTAAACTAGTGCGAACACAGTAGAAACTCAAGAGAAATCGTCTAATTACCTTTTTAAAGTTCGAAATTGGGTAAGAATTTGGAAATCGAAACTAAGTTTTTTTTTCCTCGATGGAGCTGGCGGTACGATACAAAAGCGAGAAGAAAGTGGAGATGGGGATCGATTTATATAGGCAGAAGGGCGACCGTTTGTCTCCCCTTTTTTGTCTTATTCGATCCGCGAAAATAGACGGGCCGCAAAAAGCCCACCACGTCTCGAAGAGAAGCCCACCTCGTCTCGTTCCGTGAAGAGGCCCAAGTGCTCACCAAAGGACGAGGCGAATGACTCGCTAACGGACCGCGACTCGCGTATGCGATCCGAAACGATAAATGACCAACAGGAATGAAAATTCAAAGATGCACTTGATAGATTCGATGATGAAGACTCTGAAAGATCCCAAAAAAAAGGGATTGTCCACTGATTTGCATCTCTTTATGGAAAGACGTTTCTATAGTTTCGAAGCATGTTCCATCATCGATAAAACATGCTTCGAGGGGGCAAAGTGTTGGCTAGCTTTTTGACCAAGTCACCCAGGTTCACTCACAAGAAGAAAGTATGAAATTACGTTTTCTAAGTACATGAAGGAACGAATCGCACCAGAGGATCGCCCCTCATCGAATCGCCCCTCATCGGATCGCCCTTCATCGGATTGCCCCCATTACATCAGCAATACGACCACTTCTATGCGACTCGATCCGCACATACACTACTACCCAGTACAAACCGATCCGATCCCCTGATGCACGGCAAAGCCTCTAACCCGTTCAAGCACGAGCTAGTCTTCGGCGATCGGAGATGCACAAATCCAGCGACACATGTCCCCAACTGTCATTTTGACTGATTCTCCCCCTTCGCTCGATCCGATATTCAAGGGGATCACGACACCTGTCTACAACGGTTAATTTGACTAATTCTTCATCGGCTGTGATACGATCCGATATTCTCGGGATTCGTGCCACGTGTGACCACGATCCGCCTGACAAAATCAGCTATAAATAGCCCAGAGCTTGGCATTTTTCAGGATCTTTGGACAATATTAAGTATTGATTCCGCCATTATTGTCATATCACCATTTCTTATCAGTCTGAATACGGGATTGCTAAGAGAAATCACAATTGTAAGAGTGAGTTTGAGAGAGATAATTGATTGTACTCGCATTCAAAGTATAATTGATAACATATAAAGTGGACGTAGGCTCGTTAACGCCGAACCACTATAAATTCTGTGTGTTTTCTGCTTTTTCTTCATTCTCCAGTTAAAACTCTATAAGAATCAGAACAATTTGGGTGTTAGGTCAAAATTTTGATCTAACACTTACTAAGGTGATTTTCTATAACTCATGCATAAGCGAAATGAACCATCCGCCTTAGTGGCGAACACTACTCGAGCGGATTGATAAATGTATCAAGAGATTCTAGGTAACTAACCATGGAAGAACCCTAAGGTTACACTAGACTTCGAGGGCATTACCAAGGCAAGTCAAGCGTCTAACTACCCTCTTTTCATACGAGAATGGTATCATTTTTGGAAAACCACTCCATCCCTAGAATCAACCCATTGCCTAAAAACATAAGCATTACTTCTAAACTCAACACTTAGCATAGACATTCTCAAATCCAAACAAGTCACGAATAAATGAGACGATTCCCCACAGGATTTGAGACAAAAACAGGATCCTCTACTACGCTAGTATTAAGGTGCAGAGACTCAACTATCGAAGCAGAAATAAAAAGGATGCGATGTACCATAATCAAAAAGGGTACGAACATGATAGAAATATAAACTAGGCTTTCCTACAGAAACATTTCTACCTTCTTGTTTTGATCCTCATTCGCCTTAACCACTCTTATCCACTCTTATATAACGAGTTAACAGGTCTCTCGAGAACTACCTCCATCGCACGGCAACCCTACAAAGCTTGAAATAAGATTAGCCGCAGATGGAACTAATGTGACTACAGATGGAGGAAAGAAAGGAAAAGGGATTCGAACAAGGAAACAAAGGATAATGCTAATGGCCTTTGGGGAATAGCCTTTAAAAATAAAACTTTTCTTGAAAAATGCTTCTTTGTAAATGATTTTTAAAATAATTTCAAAAGGTTTAAAAACTTTTGCCCAGTCTAGTAACCGTCTGCTCTGACACCAAATGTAACACCCCACATCCGTCAAGGTCACTCACAAAGGGAATGCCTTAACTTTAGTGGAGCATTATGGGTACTGGAACAGAAATATTACAAGACAGACATATATAAAACAATGGAAAGTAAAGTGGAAGTACTTCAAATCATTTATTAAATATAATTATTTACAATAAAAGCCCATCAACTTCCAATACCCAATTACATAGCTAAAATATCTGTCTTGCTAAAAAACAAAGAAGCATAAAAATAAATTGTGATATTCCCCAATAAAGCAAAGCAAGCCATAGCCAAGGGAAATCCAAGCCGTACATGAAAGAGCCTTGGAGCTTGGTAAGATCCGAACTATGCTGTATTCCCACCCTGCGAACCTGGAGGGGGGGGGGGAACGGAAGAAAAAGAGGCGAAACAAAATGGGTCAGTCATAAAGACTGAGTAAGTCCTAGTGACTTTCAGCATAAAAATAGGTAAAGATAACATTGCATGAATAAAATGAAAATAAACATAAGCATGATGACAAGGTAAGCTACAGGCACGATAAATCAAGTATAACATTCCATGCTTCCTATCAAGAGTATCATCACAAGGTTCCTACCAAGTATCATATTGCAAGGTTTCTATTAAGTATAACATCGCAAGGTTACTAAGCTTCACCATTCCACTATTTTCTTTGATTTCCTAAATTCTCTGCACCAACTGTACTAGTACCCCAACCCGTATCACCCTTTCCGTGTATATGTAAAGTCCCCTGCCGTATATCGTACGGGTTTCATCACGTGTTTCTATACTACTTCAACGTAGTGCCACCATTCTTGAAATCGTTTGGATTGCCACCCTTGTTCTGGCTAGGTTTCCTTATCATGAACTATCGCGTGTTCAACTAGGATTTATGCCACCTAGGACCACTAGGGATTATGCTACCTATTGAACGTTTCCTAGATTCAATTAGGGTTTATGCCACTTAGGCCCATTAGGGATTTTGCTACCTAACGAACAACACCCTTTTTCCACGTGACGATCTATTAATCGATCGGCTCCCTACAAGCCCTAGCTCGTTCATGTGTCTGTGTCATACGGCCCAATCACGAAATGTAGTCACCTGTGCTAGGTCCACCATAGGGTGTATCAAGCCCTAGGGTGCCAACCACCGACACGAATCAAGCACGCACAGTGTTAACCTACCGGTGCCCAAAGCCTGCTTTTCAACTCTGGACTACGTGCACGACCATAGTCCGTCTGAACCTACAATGGCGCACCAAATCAGCCGTTATTCTTATCGCTTACAATCAACCCAGTAATCGTGCCCTGCACTGCCTAGTTCCAGGGTACCGTGATACATCAAGTGGGTTACTGCTGAAAAGGACCGCGCAACTAGGGTTTCCGTTCAGTAGGTTAAGTGTTGTCATTTAAATTCGAGACTTAACCCCATCAGTCTAGCATGTAAAGCTGGTTAAGTGTTGTCATTCAAGTTCGTGACTTAACCCACCTACGTGTCATGTCAAATTGGCTAAATGTTGTCATTCAAGTTCATGACTTAGCCCTACGAATCATCTGTCAAGTTGGTTAAGTATATTCAAGCGTTTCATGACTTAACCCTATCAAATCATTGTGTTAAATTGGTTAAGTATATTCAAGCGGTTCATGACTTAACCTTATCAAATCATCGTGTCCAATTGGTTAAGTATATTCAAGCAGGTCATGACTTAACCCTATCAAATCATCGTGTCCAATTGGTTAAGTATATTCAAGCGGTTCAGGACTTAACCCTATCAAATCATCGTGTTAAATTGGTTAAGTATATTAAAGCGGTTCATGACTTAACCCTATCAAATCATCGTGTCCAATTGGTTAAGTATTTATTGACTTAGCCCACCTACTTATCATGTTGTGACGGTTAAGTGTTACCCTCTGTTGTTACTTAACCTTACCACGCATCAGGTTATATCGGCTGGGTGTTATCAACCTATTCAAGTTAGCCCAACCCATCAGCTGGTCATGTTATAACGGTTAAGTGTCATTAGTTTAGCCATGTTACTTAACCCACCCATTCATAACATATTGGTTGAGCCTACATTTATAAGTTTTACATGTTCTTAACTCATACCGGTTAGGTCCATATTTACATGTCAAATTTCCATGTCATCCCACCTAACCCTCTAACCATACCCACGTCTTATTATGGTTAGTATTCCTTAATTCATTCATTATGAAGAACGAATCATGACCTCTCACAATAGACCATGCATTTTGTGGCCACTGGATTTGCCGGGCGGTTTCAGGCAGATTTACACCACAAATTGGGTCTAACCTCGTGTCATAAACCGTTACGCCTACAATTTGGCCTTCGACCTCTCACATTAGACTGACACTTTGTGGCTACTGGATTTTTCGGGCGGTTCCGGGCAGATTTACACCACAAACTGAGTCTAACCTCATGTCAAAGGTTCATTAATGGTCGTATTCCGCCCAAAACCCCAATATCAGTTCATGTGTTTAACATATAGAAATGTTCATGATTCACGTTTTTGCCCAAAACGTATTCCCAAATTATTATCATAACTCACTACAAGGTTATGCCAAGTTATAGCCTTTTATTTACAATACATGCCAATTATCCAAAACCCAACTTAGGCGTGTTCATATTAGACCTCTACTAAGTCATAAATTATCATATATGTTTCAACTCCAAATTTTACATAATTAACATATGCCCAATTTCTAGATTACATGTAAATTTTACATATGCCCAATTCGTACCAAATTTACATATGTTCAATTTATGCCGTTTTACATGTATGCCAATTTTATGCCATTTTGCCATATCAAGTTCTAGCCAAAATTACATGTATCAAGTTTCATACCTGATAAACCCAAATCATGATTCATGATGTAGTTATCCCAAACTATAACCTTTTTATTACAGTACATGTCAGTTGCCTAAGTTCATAATACATGTTTATACCAACTATCAAGTTTACGATTGCTTTCATGTTCAAATTCCCATTTCTATATATGCCTAATTAACATAAGCCCAATCTTTTGATTTAATTTACATAGTCCCAAACTCGTGATTTAATTTACATGCCAATTCATATATGCCCAAACTTGCAATTTCAATTATATTGACAATACACAAATACCCAATTTCATGTTAATGGTAGTAATAACCAAATATCCAATTTTTATGTTATGCCATCAATTCCACCAAACACATATATTCCACTAGGCCATATTCCAATATTTCGTATACCATCGCACGTATATCGTAGTTTAGGCCTAGGTCCGAAATTGACCTAGGTTCATCAAAAGAAAATAAATAGAGGAAGGTAGAATTTTGCATAAAAATAAAATCAGAGAGAAAAACATCATCACAGGCATGAAGATTACAACTTAGTAATAATATCAATATGAATCAAGAAAACTGATTTACAACAGGCTGAACAGATCATAAACTAGACATGGGAATAAAGATAGACAAGTCTCAAAACTCAAGATCCAAGAAATAGATCGATAAACATACTTAATTCCAATTTCACTTCATCACATGCCCATATTATATTTAAATATTTTAATCTGAAAATAACTAGAACTTACAGGGAATGGCTAACGAATTAAGAACTGAAATTGTCATAGAACGTTGTAGTAGTGTTGATTTATTGTTTGAACCATTGTTGAAGCTTTATTCTTCGAATTGATTTGAGTTTGAATGCTTAAGTTATAATTTAGGGGCGGCGGCCATGGTTCAAGAGGGAGTTCAGTAGCATAATAGTGTAAAAATGATTTGTTGTGAATTAGGTTGGGTCTAAGGGTGTTTTTATAGGTGTAGCAACTAGTTTAGGCCCTTAGATTAACCCTAGAATCAATCCGGATCATCAAAACATGTCTCAGGCTTCAAAAATGAGTTTTGGGTCAAAACATGCCGACCAGGTCGACCTATATGGGGGGAGGTCGACCCTATGGTCGAATGGGGGGGGGGGGGGGGGGTAGGTCGACCCCCTGGTCCAGTGTTGCCTGAAAACTGCTGAAACTTGTACAGACCATAACTTCTTCATCCGGACTCCGATTTTCGAAAATCTTGGACTATATTTCATGTAAAATTTCGAGACGAACGCAATGGTGTGACCCATTTCGCCTGATTCTAACTTTAAAATTTAATTTTTCCTTGATTTCTTGTTTTAACAAGTTATAAAAATACGGGTTGTTACACCTACAACTACCACCGTTACTCTTCTCTTCTCAAACTCGTCACAACCACCCTCACCATGACAATTTCGTCGTACCCAACTGAATCGCGTCGAACAGGAGGAACTGCTAAGCACAGTACAGGAACCGAACTTGTTTATTACCGAAATTACCCAAAACCCGCACACAAGTGTGGTTTTCCATTGTAAACCCAAAACCAAACTCGATTTCAAGAATCAATCACCACACAAACACCAAAGTCGAACCCTAGGTTCCACTGCTTACCCAAAACCCGCGATGGACTGATGTCGAGCTCCACCAGAATGCTACTGTGTCGAAGAGCAGGTCTTTAGGAATCCATCAATATGTATAAAATGATTTATTGATTTCTCTTGGTATTTTCTTTTGATTTTCCTTTCACTCATTTTTGCTGTTTTAAATCCTTTGGAGGCGCTGTAGGTAGTTTGACCAATGGAGGAAAGTAATTAGGTTATTAGAAGAGGCTAAGGGGTGGTGTATTTATAGTGGAGACAAATATCTAGATATTTTGTAGAATGGAATATTCCCGGTATATTCTCCATCGTTAATTCGTCTTCTAAAATTCCTGTGATTACATACGATACCTAAAAATCATGAAACTGGACATGCAGCTACAGTTCGACATTACGGTCCCAACGAAACTAGTTTCGTCGAATTCCGACTCCGTTTGCTCACACAGCGTATTTTTAACCGTCAAAATAGTGACTGTTTTTCACTCTAAAAATCCGTACGACTGCACAGTGACTCTAAAAATCACGAAACTGGAAATCTAACAACTATTTGACATTACGGATCCAACAAAATTAGTTTCGTTGAATTCCGACATCGTTTGCAAAAGTGGCTATTTTTAAAGTCCTAAATAACCCATTTAAATATATAAATATATTTAAATATAATTAAATTAAATATTTATAAATAATTATTATCATATATATTCACCGTGGAATACCATATGGCTTCAGAATATCATATCAGAATTTACAGCTTGATATTTCAAATTCCAGATTATCTCGATATTCATTTTATATTGAAAATCCATTTATAACGTATATAAAGCATCGCAAATTATAAAGGAATTCTACAACGACTTTTCTGAAATTTGATTTGGACATAAATCAAAATCTACACGATGAAATCCCGATTTTTCTCTCCCACTAGAAAGATATACTCCACCAGCTCCACATGTTTCTTGTTTCACAGAAATCCGGCTTAAAACGAATCCTGTACATTCAATTGAAGTTCAAATCGCCAATTTACGAACTGTAGTGCCATTTCGAGCTCAATTTTAATTATATTATAAATTCTACGTTCAACTTCGTTTATATAATATATTCGTTATTCTAATTCAATTCTAAACTGAACTAAATATCACAGATGATCCAGTTCACACCCTATCGCCATTTCAGCAAATTCTGATTATTTCAGAATTAAATATATTATTTAATTTATTATTTTAATTAAATATTCACCATTATTTAATTCCACGACTATTAAATTCACTATATCACTATTTATATAATTAAACAAATTAATTATAATACCTCTGCAAATGCGGGTCATTACATATATACAGTGAATAGAAATTAACCTAACGATTAAAATTGGATATTTGTTTTGTTAAGAAACAATTAAATTGAATAATTAAATTTATTATGTTATTAATTAATTTAAAGGGAAAATGAATTGTAATTGGTTAATGAAATACCTGTGTTTTGAGTGGACAAAATCGACCGCTTTTAATTGGAATTGATTATTTAATTAGTTTGATTTTAATTAATCTAATAGAATAGTTGATGAATATGGTTTTCATTTTAATAAGTTTTTTTAAAAAAGAATTTACTATTTATTTTAGTTAATAAAGAAATTAACTACTTTGCAGTAGTTAATGATTAAAGTAATTTATTATCCTGATTAATCGTAATTTGGGAAATTAGTTTTTAATTGAATTAATGTAAAAAGTAATCGAGGTTGAAATGAAATCTAGTTGAATGGTTAAAGGAGTTTATGAACGGGTTTTATATTTAAAACCTGAATTTTTATACGAAGTTAAAAAGGAATTAAAAGTGAATACAAGAGCTTGAAATAAACGTTACTTAATTATTTGAATTAAGTTAGAGGAAATTAAGATAAAAGGGTTTATATAAATGAGATTAAGTAAAAAGGGGAAAATTGAAATAATATTTCCAAAGCGGGGAATGGTTGAATAGATTTGGAAGCAGATTGGTATATGTAACAACCCGGAAAATCAGAACCAATTTAAATTTTTTATTTTGGCAATTTTAATGAATTTTGAATATTTAAAATGATTTATTTTAAATAATAACGATAAGAAATTTATTTTGAATAGAATTAGAATGTGTATATTTATTTGAGTCAACGTTAGAATTTAAATATTTATTTTAATTATAAAAGGAATTGGAAATGGCGCGGTAGTTCAAAAATTCGATTTCAAATTTCAAATGAATGTACAGGATTCAAAATAAACTGGATTTTAGTGAAACCAGAAATATTAGAATCTAATTGAAAATATCTTTCCAAGAATCTGGAAAATCAAAATTTCATAGCGGGAATAAAAATTTATGCCTAGTTGAAAATTCAGAATAGTCGCCATGGAAATATAGCCCTTAAAAATAGCGATTTTACAAATGACCTCCGTTTTCGACGAAACCACTTTTGTTGGATCCGAGATGTCAAATTATTGTTAGATTCAAAAATTCATAATTTTTGGGATTAATATGTGAGTGTGGCGAAGGAAAACGTGTTTTGATAGTTTCAGTCAATTTGGCTCGACCAGAAAATGGCCATTTTTCAAATGGTCTCCAAATTCGACGAAATTAGTTTTGTTAAGACCGTATTATCAATACGAAGCTAGAAACAATTTTTCTGGAATTTTTGGGGTTTGTACGTGGCCCCGGTAAATTGAAATGTGCGTTCAAATTCAATATATAGATTTATATTTTGATTTTGACGGAAACTGATCGAAACAGTCAAGTCAGCTTATGAAACATACCCCATTGCATTCAAAATGGGGGTAATTAGTTATGGATGATAGTCGGTGGGTCTCACTTAGAGGTCCAACAAAAAGTCAACTTTTTGGAAATTATTTAATATAATATAATTTTATATAAAACTCCCTATACATTCCTCTCTTCACTCAGACATTCAAAAGAAAATAAAAAAAGAAAAAAGAAAAAGGGGAGATCGACGCGTGCCTGGCCACCGCGCCACCCCGTCGCACGAGCCTCCCACCGCCGGCAGCCCCCCTCTAGCCTCCGCCTCTCCGTTCCCTCTCACCCTCCTTTGAATTTCGATGCGCGAGCCCCCCCTCCAAAACCCCCTGGTCCGGAAAAGCCGCACCGCCCTCCACCTATCCAACCACATAAGATTGCCGCCTCCGCCAACCGCCACCCAGCGACGTCTATCCCCCTCCCCTTTCTACACCGCTGTAAGTTTTAATTATTTATTTTAATTCTATTTTAGATAATCAGTTTTTAATATAACATAGGATAGAAAAAAAATCAGTTTTGTTTAGATATATGGATGTTAAGATTCGATTGTATTTATATGATAAAGATTCGACTTTTAATTAAATAAAAATATTATTTTTATATTATAGAGATAAGAAAAAGATATTTTTATATTATATAGATAATAAAAAGATGATTTTTATATTATAGAGATGATAAAAAGATGATTTTTATATTGTAGAGGTAATTAAAATATGATTTTTATATTATAGAGATAATAAAAATATGATTTTTAAATTATAGTGATAATACAAATATGATTTTTATATGACAGAGAATATAAAAATGCGATTTTTACATATGTAGTGGAGATATAAAAGTACGATCTTTATATATAAAAATGTGATTTTTATATAGAGAATGGCGAGAGGAAAATATGATTTTTTTATTATATGAAGAATGATATAAAAGTCCGATTTTTTTATAAATATGGAGTAGCGATTAAAATTGGATCTTTATATAAGAAGTAGAGATATAAAAATACAATTTTTATATAGAAAGAAGCATTGTAAAAATATATGATTTTTATATATGAAGTGTCATTATAAAAATGTGATTTTTAAAATAAACATCATATTAAAAATATGATTTTTACTATGTACAGCGTGAAAAGGAGTGCGATGGAACGGACTGAAATCAAAACAAAATCCGAACCGTTCAGAAATAAAGAATGACGGAGTGGATCCCAAGGTGAGAACTCACCATATTTTCTTATACAGTTATTTATTTTCATAACTGCATATATGAACTGTTCCCCGTCATCCACAGACCATGGACGACTTGTTTGATTGTTTGGATTGGTTGATAAGATTATTTGGTTGAATTTGGTTGTTTGGGTGAAATGAATTGACTAGAATTGTTATTTGTGTATGGCGCGAGCCAATATCAAGCGAGGGGTAATGCTAGACATTACCCGATTTTGATATCGCGTCGTTATGCCCTCAAATTTTTCTAAAATATGTTAGAACAATAAAAATATCATTTTTATTGTAAAAATGAACTGAATAGAATATTCATATGTTGAATAAAATATTTTATTGTCAAAAATATAATTATTAACGTGTATATGAATAAAATAAATATTCATTTACAAATCGAACAATTTGTTTATGAACACCCATTTTACTGATATGAATTGGGACGATATATTTTACACATCGCCCAACTGCATAGATAATATTCAGTATTTGTTAGTTGAAACCCCACACGGGTGTTGGGATGATATTTGACGTACACTAATCCCAATTGTTTAGTTGTATGTCGATCGATTGGTTTACCGGCTGTTGTAAGCGTTAAATAATTATATTTAATGCTTATGCAGGGTAGAATGCACTCTGGACGATGGTTGATTGTTTATCGTTGTTGTAGTATACATGTATTGCATGAAAACCATATAATCAACATTATATGGTAATTGACTGTGTCTGATTCCAGTTCAGAAAGAACGAATATTTTAAAATAACATTCAGAAAAGAATCAAAATATGAGTTTGATGTCCGATTTGGGATGGACACGAATATATATAAATATATAAAGCCGTGTTTATTAGATGTGCGCCATTTTGACGCAAACAACATTTATATCGATTTTATTTATTTTTATAGTGAATATTGAAAAGGAATTGATTTCAAAATATAATGTTTTGAAAGTACTATCATTTATATATTAATGATATGGAATATTCAATTTTGATTTGAAATTGAATATGAAGTTGAAATCGTTTTGAAAACGAATTTAAAATGATTTATAAAACACGTTTTAAATGGAAATCGATGAAAAGTTTATTATATTATATATATATATATATAATATAATGGCCTGAATAGAACGCGCCGCGCTGCGGCAGTTCGCGAATTTCGACCATTGACTTCGCATGGACATTACGGGAGATCTGACCGTCGAATTCTCCTAAAACTGGAACCGTTGGGTTCGTAGCGAAAAGAGATTTCTAACGAATATTAGAGATTTGAAATCTAATAGTTGGATTTGGAATTATGTCCAAATCAAATTTGGAAAAGGTCGTTGTAAGTGCAGTTCGCTGGCCGTTTATGGAAATCGACTATACGGGCCATGATAAAATTATTAAAAATATCAATAATTAGTGTAAAATCATAAGAAATGATTTGGAAAGAATTGGGATGAAAAAAATCCATATTTTAAAAGAAAAAAATAGATGTTTATCGAAATGAACTAGTTATGAACTAGAATTATAATCCAATTATTTTTAAGTAAATAAATCGGATTTGGAATGGTTTTAAAAATAACCAGGATTTCGAATATGTAAAATGGAATGGATTTGAATCGAAATTATCTTTGGGATATTTCGATGTTGGATTTCGTGATTATACCGATATTGTTATGGAAATTTAAAAGATATATTTATATCATTATTTCCAATACGATATTTGTTAGTTACAGTATTTGATATTGAATATAAGCCGATATATTTTCTATTCAGAGCCTTGTATTTAATATCAAATGGGATTTTGGGTTTGTCGTGAAAAGTGTCTTCAGTAACACTATTCTTGAACCCCATGTGAAGAGAATAACTCTTTTAATTAAGATTGTTAGAGTTTCCAATTATATTTAATAATTGAAATAAAATGGAATGTGAATTGGGTTTATCGTGAACTGAGTTTTTAACGACATTCGTTCTTTAACCCGATTTACCATGAAATGTGATTTGGAATTTAAAAATCATTTGTTAAGATTTAAAGGAAATTTTCCAAAGTGAAGTTTTCTAATTTAATAAAATAAATTGGAATGGAATGGAATTCGATTTGGTAATAATCGAAGTGGACTTCTGTGGAGGAAGACTGTTACTATATATGGAATTTAAGAGGCTTTGCCGTTATTCCATTTATAGTATCGGTTGGATATGGAAGTTCATATTGGTTATATATATATACTGATCTGTTTTCTGTGAAGATTCCATTGTTAATGGAATGTGATTTTGGGTTTCTCGTGAGCTATGTTTTAAATGGCATTGTTTCTTTAACCTAGTTAAAGATAAGATTAATTTCTTAACTTTGAATAATCATTAAGTAATGATTTTTGGAAATTAAAACTGAAATATAGTTTTAACGAATCTTTAAATAGATTGAATGGTGAATTTGATAACTAAAATTATCAAATTCAAGAAATGACCGAGAATGGAGTATCACCAGTTTTGCTCCAGGCGGTAGTTAAATCTTTAATTAGATTTGAACGCGAAATGTTAATTAATTTTACCAATAACACCGTGGGGTTAGATATGAAGTATTAACAGTTTTGCTTCATGGGATGAATAGGTTGGGATTAGGAAATAAAATAATGATTAATTCGGTAAGGATCGCTAATCCCGACTAGTTTGGATAAACCATAATTTGGTTTGAATTGATATCCAAAGGAAGATTAAGGAATAAATTTAAAGAATTTATCTTTGATAAAATTAACGGGAACCTTTCCCAAAGTTTAAGAATATTTGAATAAAGGAATATTCTAGATTGGAATGAGGCGTATGTTGTGTTTTTATAGCACTGGTTTATTATGTACGTGAGTTATTCAGAAAGACTGGGTTTATCCCATTCTGGATAACTGATTCGACGATGAAGACGGTGGTTGAAGACTAGAGGTCTTCACATCGTTTAGATGATTACTGATGTCTTGATTCGGCTGTACACTCAAGACAAGGTAATAAGTGGTGATCATCCAGACGTACTTGGAGATCGACCGGATATGCGAGGGCCTCTCTCCTGTATTGGACGTACGGGACGAGGAACAAGGTGCCTCCGGTTTCGTTCAAACCTAGAACGAACTTGTAAATGGATGTGTGTCTTACATCGGATTTCATTCTGTGTGATTGATAGACATCGGTTGCATAACGTGAATTGCCTATGTGGCATGCTGAGAGCAAACGATCACGGCTTCCGTTGTAAAGCAGTGTCTTGTGGTAGATGATCAAAGCACGACTTTAATATAACGTAGCTTTATGTAGCGTTAATTCACGAGCCTCACACCCCTGTGTGAACCAGAAACGGGAGTGGACTTCAGGGAGGACATGCGTTTCCTTCTAGCTAGGAGTGGTGTCAGAGTTTTGCAAGCCCTGACGTTTTACTTATGTGGGTGATGGATAGTGAGGCGTCTCGGTTATTTCGGTCTCTACGAAGCCAATGGATGGTCTTTATACAGACAAGATTTACGCCCCATAGGACGGGGAAATGCAGTGTTCAGACATTTTAATCCATTCCGTGTGGACCGACCCTGACGATCCAAAGGCTTGACAGAGTACTTGCCTGAGACATGGGCTAGATTGTCTCAAAGCGGTAAGGACGATCCCTTTCCTTGGTTCACAGATGGAAATCCAACTTCCAATACGACATTTTATGGTTTTGATTGGAGAGCCTAGTATGGCGACATAGTGGGATGGGGGCACTCATGCCGTCTATGATTGATACATTTATATTTAAATTGTTTTGACACCATACGCTTATAGTAATAGTAAAATATGAAATTTCACGTACCAAGCATTTTTGGCTATTATAAGGTAAAAATTCTACCAAGCTTCATTGTTCTTTATTTAGCATTGCGCTGTTTGTTTTATGCACTGTTATTCTTGGTGGTAAACCCGTTTTGTGTTATACGGCATGGTCCCTTGATTTACCTAACTTTAAAATCAAATTAATAACTGTTTTAGTTTTCACACCAGTCACATGACTGACTTGGAGTTTATTGTTTTAACCTAAACTCTGGGTGCCCCTATTTTCCACATGGGCAGCTAGTGGTTTTGGTTTTGCAGATTTATATTCACAGGATCAGGTTTACAGCTGTAATGATATTCGAAAAGCTCTGTATCCGTATATTCCTTTCAGTTGTGTTTTGTTCTATTTTCCGCTGCGTTGTAAATTGTAAATCTCTTATATTTTTCGGATGTATAATATTTATTCATACTCTGTATATTCTTGTGCTCTGATGTAAATTGTTGTAATAAGCAATGAAATGTTCTTCTGTTTGTGTTCTGATTTTTCATGTTCTCAACTTAATCTGGGCTTTCCTTTGCGGAGAAGTTTGGGTCGTTTCATTTTGGTATCAGAGCTTTGGTTTACAGAGCTCGAGAACAAGACATGTTAGAACTGAACGAAAGAATTCATCAGAGATTGGATTAGTAATATCCAATTAGAATGACTCGTTAGAGATAGGATTAGTAGTATCTTAGAATGAGTGTGAAGAGTAGTGTTTAGAAAGTAAAAATGAAAATGAATTTTGTTTTGAAAATTAAATTCAATTATTTGTATTTGAATATTTATTTTAGTTTGAATTTGGACAATCAAGTATATGAGATTTTGCTTATACGCGTCATGAACGTATATTCGAAGTTTTAATATACTGGATAGATATAGAATCACACTCTAAACGTCCGGAGATGATTCTGATGATTGAGATCTCATCATCAAACCTTATGTTCGAATGTCGAAGATGGGATATCTATATATTTCCAATTGACTGGTGTGAGAATCGAAACTAGATAAGGTCTACTGTTGTGATTTGGCATCAAAAATGGATTTTTATATATATAAAAATAATGAATTTGAAACGTTAATCAACTAATTGATTGCTTTTTGTGTTGCTTGATTAATTAAAATTTTGAACCATTAAGCCAAATTGTATCAAGTATTGAGCTAGATTGAAATTTTGTTAGAATTTCCTATATATGTATGCATATACATTAAACAGGTAAATGGATTTGCTGTTGACTAAAGAATTTATTTGCGTTCCCAACAAATAGGTAAACCTTAATGAGTTAGACGCACAATTTTATTTATATACCAACTCCTGTGAATGTCATTGGATGCGGAGTGCTGGTTGTTCTGTGTGAGCTAATAAACGTCGCCATAGGATAGTAACAATTAATTTTGAACTACACTACATGGCATACTGCGAGGAGATAGCATACTCTATCATATACCACATAAGCATTTGGAGCTTATGTGACAAGGTTGAAGATTTACTATACAAGCGAGAGGCTTGTATGGCGATGACTATATTACAGGTTGAACCGAAGAGTGATATAGACTATATAAAATGTAACGACAAATTGCCAGATTAATAAAAACCCCACACGGGTATGGTGTTGACAATAAAAACGTCTCTCTAGTCATTAAGGCACAAAAACTATTTATAAAGTGACGAGAATTTATTCTTTGGAGTTATGATCTATACACACTCCCCTGTTGACACCGGACTATATCACTACAAAAATGTCTATGCTTTTTAGGATTTATTGGGTGCCTAATACGACCCAATAAATTTCCAAACCCCTCCTCATACAAAGGAGGTAATGGCAAAAAATTTCGAAAATTTAGGGTGTTAGCCAAATTTTTGGAAAATTTGAAAATTCTTAGAAACTGAAAAGTTGAAGAATGAAAGCTAGAATGAAAGTTGAGTTGGTTAGTTAAACAACTTTTAGCTCTGTTCCTTTTCGAGGACGAAAAGATTTTAAGTGAGGGAGATTGCAACAAACCGGAAAATCAGAACCAATTTAAAAATTTTATTTTGGCAATTTAAAAGAATTTTGAATATTTAAAATGATTTATTTTAAATAATAACAACAAGAAATTTATTTTGAATAGAATTAGAATGTATATATTAATTTGAGTCGACGTTAGCATATAAATATTTATTTTAATTATTAAAGGAATTGAAATTGGCGCGGTAGTTCGAAAATTCGATTTCAAATTTCAAATGAATGTACAAGATTCAAAATAAACCGGATTTTAGTGAAACCAGAAATATTAGAATCTAATTGAAAATATCTTTCCAACGAATCTGGAAAATCAAAATTTCATAATGGGAATAAAATGTTATTCCTAGTTGAAAATTCAGAATAGTTGCTATGGAAAGATAACCCTTAAAAATAGCGATTTTGCAAACGACCTCCGTTTTCGACGAAACCACTTTTTTTGGATCCGAGATGTCAAATTATTGCTAGATTCCAAAATTCATAATTTTTGGGATTAATATGTGAGCGTGGCGAAGGAAAACGTGTTTTGACAGTTTCGTTCAATTTGGATCGACCGAAAATGACCATTTTTTCAAACGATCTCTAAATTCGACGAAATTAGCTTTTTTAAGAACGTATCGTCAATACGAAGCTGGAAATATTTTTTCTAGAATTTTTGGGTTCTGTATGTAGCCCCGGTAAATTGAAATGCGCGTTCAAATTCAATATATAGATTTATATTTTGACGGAAACTGATAACTTTTTGGAAATTATTATATATAATATAATTTTATATAAAACCCCCTACACCTTCCTCTCTTCACTCAGACATTCAAAAGAAAATAAAAAAAGAAAAATGAAAAAGGGGAGATTGACGTGCGCCTGGCAATCGCGCCACCAACCCCCGTCGCGCGAGCCTCCCACTGTCGGCGCCCCACTTGTAGCCTCCGCCTCTCTGTTCCCTCTCACCCTCCTCTCGATTTCGATGCGCGAGCCGCCCAAACCCCCCTAATCTGGAAAAGCCGCCGCGCCCGCCACCTATCCCACCACATCCGACCGCCGCCTCCGCCCGCCGCCTCTCAACCACCCAGTGACGTCCATCCCCCTTCCCTTTCTACACTGTTGTAAGATTTAATTATTTATTTTTATTTTATCTTAAATAATCAGTTTTTAATATATCATAGGATAGAAAAAAAATCAGTTTTGTTTAGATATAAGGATGTAAAGATTCGATTGTATTTATATGATAAAGATTCGAATTTTAATTAAATAAAAATATGATTTTTAAGGTATAGAGATAATAAAAAGATGATTTTTATATTATAGAGATAATAAAAATATGATTTTTATATTATAGAGATAATAAAAATATGATTTTTATATCATAGAGATAATAAAAATATGATTTTTATATTATAGAGATAATAAAAATATGATTTTTATATGATAGAGAATATAAAAATGTGACTTTTACATATGTAGTAGAGATACAAAAGTACGATCTTAATATATAAAAATGTGATTTTTATATAGGGAATGGCGAGAGAAAAATATGATTTTTTATTACATGAAGAACGATATAAAAATCCGATTTTTTTTATATATGTGGAGTAGCGATAAAAATTCGATCTTTATATAAGAAGTAGAGATATAAAACTATAATTTTTATATAGAAAGAAGCACTGTAAAAATATATGATTTTTATATATGAAGTGCCATTATAAAAATGTGATTTTTAAAATAATCATCATATTAACAATATGATTTTTACTATGAACAGCGTGAAGAGAGGAACGATGGAACGGACTGAAATCAAAATAAAATCTGAACCATTCAGAAATAAAGAATGACAGAGTGGATCCCAAGGTGAGAATTCCTCACCATGTTTTCTTATACAGTTATTTATTTTTATAACTGCATATATGAACTGTTCCCCGTCGTCCACAGACCATTGACGACTTGTTTGATTGTTTGGTTTGGTTGATTAGATTATTTGGTTGAATTTGGTTATTTGGGTAAAATGAATTGATTAGAATTGTTATGTGTGTATGGCGCGAGCCAATATCAGGAGAGGGGTAATGCTAGACATTACCCGAGTATGATATCGCGCCGTTATGCCGCCAAAATTTTCTAAAATATGTTAGAACAATAAAAATATCTTTTTTATTGTATAAATGAACTAAATAGAATATTCATATGTTGAATAAAATGTTTTATCATTAAAAATATAATTTTTAACGTGTATATGAATAAAATAAATATTCATTTACAAATCGGATGATTTGTTTATGAACACCCATTTTACTAATACGAATTGGGACGATATATTTTACACATCACCCAACTGCACAGATAATATTCAGTATTTGTTGGTTGAAACCCCACATGGGTGTTGGGATAATATTTGACATACACTAATCCCAATTGTTTAGTTGTATGTCGATCGATTGGTTGACAGGCTGTTGTAAGCATTAAATATTTATATTTAATGCTTATGTAGGGTAGAATGCACTCTAGATGATGGTTGATTGTTTATCGTTATTGTAGTATACATGTATTGTATGAAATCCATATAATCAACATTATATGGTAATTGACTATGTCTGGTTCCAGTTCAGAAAGAACAAAATTTTTAAAATAATATTCAGAAAAGAATAAAAATATGAGTTTGAAGTCCGATTTGGGACGGACACGAATATATATAAATATATAAAGCCATGTTGATTAGATGTGCGCCATTTTGACGCGAACGATATTTATATTGATTTTATTCATTTTTATAATGAATATTGAAAAGGAATTAATTTCAAAATCTTATGTTTTGAAAGTATTATCATTTATATATTAATGATATGGAATACTCAATTTTGATTTGAAATTGAATATGGAGTTGAAATTGTTTTGAAAACGAATTTAAAACGATTTATAAAATACATTTTAAATGGAAAGCGATGAAAAATTTATTATATATATATAATATAATGGCCTGAATAGAACGCACCGCGCTGCGACGGTTTGCAAATTTCGACCATTGACTTCGAATGGACATTACGGGAGATCCGACCGTCGGATTCTCCTAAAACTGGAAATGTTGGGCTCATACCGGAAAGAGCTTTCTAATGAATATTAGAGATTTGAAATCTAACGGTTGGATTTAGAATTATGTCCAAATCAAAATTGGAAAAGGTCGTTGTAAGTGCAGTTCGATGGTCGTTTATGGAAATCGACGGTACGGGCTATGAAAAAATTATTAAAAATATCAATAATTAGTGTAAAATCATAAGAAATGATTTGGAAATAATTGGGATGAAAAATTTCGTATTTGAATAGACAAAAATATATTTTTATCGAAATGAACTAGTTATGAACTAGAATTATAATCCTATTATTTTTAAGCAAATAAATGGGATTTGGAATGGTTTTAAAAATAACCTGGATTTCGAATATGTAAATTGGAATGGATTTGAATCGATACTGTCTTCGGAATATTTCGATGTTGGATTTCGTGATTATACCGATATTGTTATGGAAATTTGAAAGACATATTTATATCGTTATTTCCAATACGATATTTGTTGGTTGTAGTATTTGATATTGAATATAAGCCGATATATTTTCTATTCAGAGCCTTGTATTTAATATCAAATGGGATTTTGGGTTTATCAGGAACGGTGTCTTCAATAACACTGTTCTTGAACCCCATGTGAAGAGAATAACTCTTTTAATTAAGATTTTAGCAATTATATTTAATAATTGGAATAATATGGAATGTGAATTGGGTTTACCGTGAACTTCGTTTTTAACGACATTAGTTCTTTAACCCGATTTATAGTGAAATGTGATTTGGAATTTATAAATCTTTTGTCAAGATTTAAAGGAAATTTTCCAAAGTGAAGTTTTCTAATTTAATAAAATAAATTAGAAAGGAATGGAATTCGATTTGGTAATAATCGAAGTGGACTTCTATGGAGGAAGACTGTTACTATATGTGGAATTTAAGAGGCTTTTCCATTATTCCATTTATATTATTGGTTGGATATGAAAGTTCATATCGATTATATATATTGATATGTTTTCCGTGAAGATTCCATTGTTAATAGATTGTGATTTTGGGTTTCTCGTGAGCTGTGTTTTAAATGATATTAGTTCTTTAACCCAGTTAAAGATAAGATTAATTTCTTAACTTTGAATAATAATTAAGTAATGATTTTTGGAAATTAAAACTGAATTAGAGTTTTAATGAATCTTTAAATAGATTGGAAGGTGAATTTGATAACTAAAATTATCAATTCAAGAAATGATCGAGAATGGAGTATCACCAGTTTTGCTCCAGGCGATAGTTAAATCTTTAATTAGATTTGAACGCGAAATGGTAATTAATTTTACTGATAACGCTGTGGTGTTAGATATGAAGTATTAACAGTTTTTCTTCATGGGATGAATAGGTTGGGATTAGGAAATAAAATAAATGATTACTTCGGTAAGGATAGCTAATCCCTACTAGTTTGGATAAACCATAATTATGTTTGAATTGATATCCAAAGGAAGACTAAGGAATAAATTTAAAGAATTTATCTATGATAAAATTAACGGGAACCTTTTCCAAGGTATAAGAATATTTGAATAAAGGAATATTCTAGATTGGAACGAGGCGTATGTTGTGTTTTTATAGCATTTGTTTATTATATACGTGAGTTATTCAGAAAGACCTGGCTTATCCCATTCTGGATAACTGATTCGACGATATGTCAATGATGAAGACGGTGGTTGAAGACCGGAGGTCTTCACATCATTTGGATGATTATTGATGTCTTGATTGGGCTGTACACCCAAGACAAGGTAACAAGTGGTGATCGTCCAGACATACTTGGAGATCGACCGGATATGCGAGGGCCTCTCTCCTGTATTGGACATACGAGACGAGGAATAAGGTGCCTCCGATTTCGTTCAGACCCAGAACGAACTTGTAACTGGATGTGTGTCTGACATCGGATTTCATTCTGTGTGATTGATAGACATCGGTTGCATAGCGTGAATTGCCTGTGTGGCATGCTGAAATGCAAATGATAAAGGCTTCTGTTGAAAAGCAGAGTCTTGTGGTATATGATCAAAGCAGGACTTTAAACTAGCATAGCTTTGTGTAGCGTTAATTCGCGAGCCTCACACCCCGGTGTAAACCAGAAACGGGAGAGGTCTTCAAGGAGGACATGCGTTTCCTTCTAGCTAGGAGTGGTGTCAGCGTTTTGCAAGCCCTGACGTTTTACTTATGTGGATGATGGATAGCGAGGCGCCTCGGTTATTTTGGTCTCTACGAAGCCAATGGATGGTCTTTATACATACTAGATTTACGCCCCATAGGGCGGGAAAACGCAGTGTTCAGGCATTTTAATCCACTCCGTGTGGATCGGCCTTGATAATCCAAAGGCTTGACAGAGTACTTGCCTGAGACATGGGCTAGATTATCTCGAAGCGGTAAGGATGATCTCTTGCTTTGGTTCACAGATGGAAATCCAACTTCCAATATAACATTTTGCGGTTTTGATTGTAGAGCCTATTATGGCGACACAGTGGGATAGGGCACTCATGCCGTCTATGATTGATACATTTATATTTGAAATTTTTTAAACACCCTACACGTATAGTAATTGTAAAATATGAAATTTCACGTACCAAGCATTTTTGGCTATTATAACGTAAAAACTTTATCCTTCGGCTTGCGTTGCATTGTGTGATGGGACCTAAGTCTTATAATAGCTTCATTGTTCTTTATTTAACATTGCGCTGTTTGTTTTGTGCACTGGTATTCTTGGGGGTAAACCCGTTCCGTGTTATACGGCGTGGTCCCTTGATTTACCTAACTTTAAAATCAAATTAATAAATGTTTTAGTTCTCACACCAGTCGCATGACTGACCCGGAGTTTATTGTTTTAACCTAAACACTGGGTGCCCCTATTTCCAAACGGGCAGCTAGTGGTTTTAGTTTTGCAGATTTATATTCACAGGATCCTGGTTTACAGCTGGAATGATATTCATAAAGCTCTGTATCCATATATTCCTTTCAGTTGTGTTTTGTATTATTTTCTGCTGTGTGGTAAATTGTAAATTTTTGATATTTTTCTGATGTGTAATATTTATTTATAATCTGTGTATTCTTGTGCTCTAATGTTAATTGTTGTAATAAGCAATGAAATGTTCTTCTGTTTGTGTTCTGATTTGTCATATTCTCAACTCAATCCGAGCTTTCCTTCATGGGGAAGTTCGGGTCGTTTCATTTTGGTATCAGAGCTTTGGTTTATAGAGCTCGAGAACAAGACATATTAGAACCGAACGAAAGAATTCATCAGAGATTGGATTAGTAATATCCAATTAGAATGACTCGTCAGAGATAGGATTAGTAGTATCTTAGAACGAGTGTGAAAAGTAGTGTTTAGAAAGTAAAAATGAAAATGAATTTTGTTTTGAAAATTAAATTCAATTATTTGTATTTGAATATTTATTTTTGTTTGAATTTGGACAATCGAGTATATGAGAGTTTGCTTATACGCGTCATGAACGTATATTCGAAGTTTTAATATATTGGATAGATATAGAATCACACTCTAAACGTCCGGAGATGATTTTGATGATTGAGATCTCATCATTAGACCTTATGTTCGAATGTCGAAGGTGGGATATCTATATATTTCCAATTGACTGGTGTGAGAACCGAAACTAGATAAGGTCTATTGTTGTGATTTGGCATCAAAAATGGAATTTTATATATATATAAATTATGAATTTGAAACGTTAATCAACAAATTGATTGTTGGTTGTGTTGTTTGATTAATTAAAATTTTGAACCATTAAGCCAAATTGTTTCAAATATTGAGCTACATTGAAATTTTGTTAGAGTTTCCTATATATGCATGCACTTACATTGAACAGGTAAATGGATTTGTTGTTGAATAAAGAATTTATTTGCATGCCCGACAAATAGGTAAACCTTAATGAGTTGGATGCGCAATTTTATTTATATACCAACTCCTGTGAATGCCATTGGATGCAGAGTGCTGGTTGTTCTGAGTGAGATTATAAACGTCACCATAGGATAGTAGCAATTAATTTTGAACTACACTACATGGCATACAGCGAGGAGATAGCATACTCTATCATATACCACATAAGCATTTGGAGCTTATGTGACGCGGTTGAAGATTTACTATTCAAGCGAGAGGCTTTATGGCGATGACTATATTACAGGTTGAACCGAAGACTGATATAGGCTATATAAATTGTAACGGTAAATTGCCAGATTAATAAAAACCCCACACGGGTCTGGAGTTGACAATAAACACGTCTCTATAGTCATTAAGTCACAAAAACTATTTATAAGATGACGAGAATTTATTCTCTGGAGTTATGATCTATACACACTCCCCTATGGACACCAGACTATATTACTACAAAAATGTCTATGCTTTTTAGGATTTAATGGATACGGCGCAATAAATTTCCAAACCCCTCCCCGTACAAGGAGGTTATGGCGAATTTTTTTGAAAATTTAGGGTGTTAGCCAAAATTTTGAAAATTTGAAAATTCTTAAAAACTGAAAAGTGGAAGAATGAAAGCCAGAATGAAAATTTAGTTGGTTAGTTAAACAACTTTCAGCTCCGTTCCTTTTTTAGGACGAAAAGATTTTAAGTGGGGGAGATTGCAACAACCCGGAAAATCAGAACCAGTTAACTTTTTTTATTTTGGCAATTTCAATGAATTTTGAATATTTAAAAAGATTTACTTTAAGTAATAATGACAAGAAATTTATTTTGAATAGAATTAGAACGTATATATTTATTTGAATCGACGTTATAATATAAATATTTATTTTAATTATAAAAGGAATTGGAAATGGCGCGGTAGTTCAAAAATTCGTTTTCAAATTTCAAATGAATGAATAGGATACAAAATAAACCGGATTTTATTGAAACCAAAAATATTAGAATCTAATTGAAAATATCTTTCCGACGAATCTGGAAAATCAAAATTTCATAGCAGGAATAAAAAGTTATGCCCAGTTGAAAATTCAGAATAGTCGTTATGGAAATATAGCCCTTAAAAATAGCGATTTTGCAAACGACCTCCGTTTTCGACGAAACCACTTTTGTTGGATCCGGTATGTCAAATTATTGCTAGATTCCAAAATTCATAATTTTTGGGATTAATATGTGAGCGTGGCGAAGGAAAACGTGTTTTGAAAGTTTCAATCAATTTGGATCGACCAGAAAATGACCCTTTTTCAAACGGTCTCCAAATTTGACGAAATTAGTTTTTTAAGACCGCATCGTCAATACGAAGCTAGAATTGTTTCTGGAATTTTTGGGTTCTGTATATGGCCCCGGTAAATTGAAATGTGCATTCAAATTCAATATATAGATTTATATTTTTATTTTGACGGAAACTAATCGAAACAGTCGAATAGCCTTATGAAACATATCCCATTGCGTTCGGAATGGGGGTACTTAGTTATGGACGACAGTCGGTGGGTCTCGTTTGTAGGTCGAATAAAAAGTCAACTTTTTGGAAATTATTAAATATAATATAATTTTATATAAAACCCTCTATACCTTCCTCTCTTCAATCAGACATTCAAAAGAAAATAAAAAAAGAAAAAAGAAAAAGGGGAGATCGACGCGAGCCTGGCCCCGCGCCCCCAACCCCTTTCGCGCGAGCCTCCCACCGTCGGTGCCTCCCTCTAGCCTCCGCCTCTCCTTTCCCTCTCACCCTCCTCTCGATTTCGATGCACAAGCCCCCCCACCTCCCCGAATCCCCCTGGTCTGGAAAAGCCGCGCCGCTCGCCACCAATCCCACCACATTCAACTGCCGCCTGCCGCCTCTCAGCCACCCAACGACGTCCATCCCCCTCCCTTTCTACACCGCTGTAAGTTTTAATTATTTATTTTAATTTTATTTTAAATAATCAGTTTTTAGTATATCATAGGATAGAAAAAAAATCAGTTTTGTTTAGATGAAAGGATGTAAACATTTGATTGTATTTATATGATAAAGATTCGACTTTTAATTAAATAAAAATATGATTTTTATATTATAAAGATAATAAAAAGTTGATTTTTATATTATAGAGATAATAAAAATATGATTTTTATATGATAGAGAATACAAAAATGCGATTTTTACATATGTAGTAGAGATATAAAAGTACGATCTTTATATATAAAAATGTGATTTTTATATGGAGAATGGCGAGTGAAAAATATGATTTTTTATTATATAAAGAACGATATAAAAATCCGATTTGTTTTATATATATGGAGTAGCGATAAAAATTCGATCTTTATATTAGAAGTAGAGATATAAAAATATAATTTTTATATAGAAAGAAGCATTGTAAAAATGTATGATTTTTATATATGAAGTGCCATTATAAAAATGTGATTTTTAAAATAAACATCATATTAACAATATAATTTTTACTATGAACAGCGTGAAAAGGAGTACGATGGAACAGACTGAAATCAAAACAAAATCCGAACCGTTCAAAAATAAATAATGATGGAGTGGACCCCAAGGTGAGAACTCCTCACCATATTTTCTTATACAGTTATTTATTTTTATAACTGTATATATGAATTGTTCCCCGTCGTCCACAGACCATGGACGACTTGTTTGATTGTTTGGTTTGGTTGATTAGATTATTTGGTTGAATTTGGTTATTTGGGTGAAATGAATTGATTAGGGTTGTCATGTGTGTATGGCGCGAGCCAATATCAGGAGAGGGGTAATGCTAGACATCTCCCGATTTTGATATCGCGCCGTTATGCCGCCAAAATTTTCTAAAATATGTTAGAACAATAAAAATATTATTTTTATTGTATAAACGAACTGAATAGAATATTCATATGTTGAATAAAATATTTTATCGTTAAAAACATAATTTTTAACGTGTATATGAATAAAATAAATATTCATTTACAAATCGGACGATTTGTTTATGAACACACATTTTACTGATATGAATTGGGACGATATATTTTACACATCGCCCAACTACACAGATAATATTCAGTATTTGTTGGTTGAAACCCCACACAGGTGTTGGGATGATATTTGACGTACACTAAACCCTATTGTTTAGTTGTATGTCGATCGATTGGTTGACAGGCTGTTTTAAGTGTTAAATAATTATATTTAATGCTTATGCAGGGTAGAATGCACTCTAGATGATGGTTGATTGTTAATCGTTGTAGTATACATGTATTGTATGAAATCCATATAATCAACATTATATGGTAATTGACTGTGTCTGATTCCAGTTCAGAAAAAACGAATATTTTAAAATAATATTCAGAAAAGAATGAAAATATGATTTTGATGTCCGATTTGGAATGGACATGAATATAAATATATAAAGCCGTGTTGATTAGATGCCATTTTAACGCGAACGATATTTATATCGATTTTATTCATTTTTATAATGAATATTGAAAGGGAATTGATTTCAAAATCTAATGTTTTGAAAGTATTATCATTTATATATTAATGATATGGAATATTCAATTTTGATTTGAAATTGAATATGAAGTTGAAATCGTTTTGAAAACGAATTTAAAACAATTTATAAAATACGTTTTAAATGGAAATTAATGAAAAATATATTATATATATATATATAATATAATGGTCTGAATAGAACGCGCCGCGCTGTGGTAGTTCGCGAATTTCGACCATTGACCTCGAATGGACATTATGGGAGATTCGACTGTCGGATTCTCCTAAAACCGGAACCGTTGCGTATCGGAAAGAGATTTCTGATGAATATTATAGATTTGAAATCTAACAGTTGGATTTGGAATTATGTCCAAATCAAATTTGGAAAAACTCGCTGTAAGTGCAGTTCGATGGCCGTTTATGGAAATCAACTGTACGGGCCTTGATAAAATTATTAAAAATATCAATAATTAGTGTAAAATCATAAGAAATGATTTGGAAGGAATTGGGATGAAAAATTCCATATTTTAAAAGATAAAAATAGATTTTTATCGAAATGAACTAGTTATGAACTAGAATTATAATCCAATTATTTTTAAATAAATAAATGGGATTTGGAATGGTTTTAAAAATAATCAGGATTTCGAATATGTAAATTGGAATGGATTTGAATAGAAATTGTCTTTGGAATATATCGATGTTGGATTTCGCGATTATACCGATATTGTTATGGAAATCTGAAAAATATATTTATATCATTATTTCCAATATGATATTTGTTGGTTGTAGTATTTGATATTGAATATAAGCCGATATATTTTCTATTCAAAGCCTTGTATTTAATATCAAATGGGATTTTGGGTTTGTCGTGAACGGTGTCTTCAGTAACACTGTTCTTGAAACCCATGTGAAGAGAATAACTCTTTTAATTAAGATTGTTAGAGTTTCTATATTTGATAATTGGAATAAAATGGAATGTGAGTTGGGTTTATCGTGAACTGCGTTTTAACGACATTCGTTCTTTAACCCGATTTACAGTTAAAAGTGATTTGGAATTTATAAAGCTTTTGTTAAGATTTAAAGGAAATTTTCCAAAGTGAAGTTTTCCAAATTAATAAAATAAATTGGAATGGAATGGAATTCGATTTGGTAATAATCGAAGTGAACTTCTGTGGAGCAAGACTGTTACTATATATGGAATTTAAGAGGCTTTGCCGTTATTCCATTTATAGTATCGGTTGGATATGGAAGTTCATATCGATTATATATATTGATCTGTTTTCCGTGTAGATTCCATTGTTAATGGAATGTGATTATGGGTTTCTCATGAGCAGTGTTTTAAATGACATTAGTTCTTTAACCCATTTAAAGATAAGATTAATTTCTAAACTTTGAATAATCATTAAGTAATGATTTTTGGAAATTAAAACTGAATTAGAGTTTTAATGAATCTTTAAATAGATTGAAAGGTGAATTTGATAACTAAAATATCAATTCAAGAAATGATCGAGAATGGAGTATCACCAGTTTTGCTCCAGGCGATAGTTAAATCTTTAATTAGATTTGAAGGCGAAATGGTAATTAATTTTACCGATAACACCGTGGTGTTAGATACGAAGTATTACCAGTTGTAACAACCCGGAAATGCGAGCCAGTTTAAAATTTTTATTTTGGCCATTATAGTGAATTTTGAACATTTAAAATGAATTGTTTAAAATAATATCGACGAGAAATTTATTTTGAATATAAACAGAATGTATATATTATATAGATCATCGTTAGAATATAAAATAATTATTTATAATTATAAAAGGAATTGAAAATGGCGCAGTAGTTCGATAATTCGATTTCAAACTTCAATTGAATGTACCGGGTGCAAAATAAACCGGATTTTATTGAAACCAGAAATATTTGAATCTATTTGAGAATATCTTTCCAATGAATCTGAAAAATCGAGATTTCATTGCGGGAATCAAAAGATATGTCCAGTTGAAAATTCTAAATAGTCGCTATGGAATTCAGGCCCTTAAAAATAGCCATTTTGCAAATGACCTCGGATTTCGACGAAACCACTTTTGTTTGATCCGCGATGTCAAGTTATTGCTAGATTCCAATTTTCATAATTTTTCGAATCAGTATGTGAGCGTGGAAAAGGAAAACTCGTTTGACCAGTTTCAGTTGATTTTAATCAACTGGAAAATGACTATTTTTCCAACGGTCTCAGAATTCGACGAAATTAGTTTTTAGGACCTATCGTCAATACGAAGCTAGAAAATATTTTTCTGGAATTTTTCGAGTTAGTATGTGACCCCGGTAAACTGAAATGCGCGATCAAATTCAATATATAGAGTTATATGTTGATTTTGGTGGAAACTGATCGAAATGATCGAATCAGCTTACGATACATATCCCATTGTGTTCGGAATGGGGGTAATTAGCTATGGATGACAGGCGGTAGGTCTCGTTTCGAGGTCAAAATAAAAAGTACCTTTTTAGAATTAAAAATAAATAATAAATATATATATCCCTTATACCCCCCTCTCCACTTTCTCTCTCCCCGTCATTACAGAAATAAAAAAAAGAAAAGAATCGATCGATCCTTTTCGTCGCCACCCTCCGTTCATCATCATGACCACCGCCAGGCCGCCGGAGGTGCAACGCCTCACCCCTTATCCTTCCGATCCGCCTCGCCCTCTCCTTCTCGTGACAGCAAACCCCAAAACCCTAATTCCCCAAATCGAGCCACCAAAATCCGACGTAGTTGCCATCAGACCCGCCTCCTAGCACCCCGCGCCTCCCCTGTAGGCCCCTACGCCACGAACTCCCCCTAGCACCAACAGCCTCCACCATCTGCTGTATGTTTTTTTTTTTACTTAAATTCACCTTGTAATTATTTACTTTCTTTCAGATTTATTTTTTTATATACATATGAACTGAAAAGGACTGATTTTTAATATTTGAAAGGATTGGATTTTAAATAACTAAAAGGTGGAATTTTTATTCTTATGAAGTCATGATTTTTATCCCTATAAAGATAGGATTTTTGTTGTATAAACATCGTTATAGAATATTATTTTTATTCATATAAAAATATGGTTTTTACCATATGAACAACAACTTAAAAATGTGATTTTTAATATGAGACAGATTTTATTTTTATAAAAAGGAAAGTTAGGATTTTTTATTCTTGAAAAGATATGATTTTTATCCGTGTTACTTTGAAAGAAAAATATAATCTTTTTATATAGAATAGCATAAGAAAAATATAATCTTTTTATATAGAATAGCATTAGAAAAATATAATCTTTTTATATAGAATAGCATTAGAAAAATATAATCTTTTTATATGGAATAGCATTAGAAAAATATAATCTTTTTATATAGAATAGCATTAGAAAAATATAATCTTTTCATATAGAATAGCATTATAAAAATATAATCTTTTTATATAGGATAGCGTGTGTAACACCCCGAATTTCAGTTAATATTAACATTCACAAATTAAAGAATAACTAATCCCAGATGTGGGAACTAGCGGAAACGGGTTGCGCCATTGTGTTCGTCTCGGAATTCTGGTTGAGATAGAGTCCGAGTTTCCGTGATTTGGGGTCCGTATGACCAAGTTATGGCCCAACGAAGTTTTCAGAAAATTCAAGTTTAAAAACAGTTTAAAACTAAAGCCAAATTCGAAATTCAACACACAGGGGGAAGGCGGGAAAATTCCCGCGCAGGCCAAGTAGACAGGGGTGTCGACTGCCCAGTCGACACCGCCCTAACCCATGTCGACTGCCCAGTCGGCACGGGTGTCGACCTGGGTACTCGGCCAGGTTGGCCTGGGTGCAGTCTGAAGGGGTTTGGGCTGTGTTTTGGGGCTTGTGACGAGATCTGATGGCTCTAAACTAATCTAGGGTTAATCTAAGGGCCTAAACTACATCCTAAGTCTATAAATACACCCTAAGACTACCCTAATCCATACTAAAAATAGATACAACGTCATCATGCCATCAAAATGCAACTTAGAAGGAGCCTCCACAAATTAGAGAGGAAGATAGCTTTTCAAATCAACTTCTAATCAACTCTAGCAACTAAATCTTCTTCATAGGAGTGCTAATCAACAAGTTGTGAGTTTCTATGCCTTTAGCAAGCAATTGATAAACTAATTATGATAGGATATAATGAGGTTATGGTTATGTATGTGGATCAATGCAAGTTATGTTATCATATGCTATGTGTTCATGATGTTAGTTATGCAAGTTTTATGATATATGTTCATGATGTTAGTTATGCAAGTTTTATGCTATATGTTAATGATGCTAGTTATGCAAGTTTTATGCTATATGTCCATGATGCTAGTTTTGCAAGTTTTATGCTATATGTTCATGATGCTAGTTATGCAAATCACTATGATAAACATTGACCATTATGACACCATGTTATGCAAGTTTGGTGTTTGATTATATGCAAGTTCAAATATGACATGTTATGCAAGTTTGGTGTTTGATTATATGCAAGTAACATGTGCAAGTTTGCAACTTTGTATGATATGCATACATATGCAAGTTTACCCCTTTGTATGTCATGCATATATATATGCATGTTTACCCCTTTTTATGATATGAGTAACATATGCAAGTTCATCCCTTTTTAGACCTATGACATGTATGCAAGTTTATCCCTTTATGATAGGTCTATGACATGAACATCTATGCAAGTTACCCTCTTTATGACATATGTGATTCATGCAAGTTTGGGTTGATTATTTATGCTAGTTGGGTTTGATGCTATGGTCATATATGCAAGTTGACACCTTTAAAACCCATGTTGATGCTAATGTTATGGTAAGTTGAACCCATTGTACTTGTGATGAATCTTCCCTTTTAAGTATGTCATGTTAGCGTATTATGTGGGGAACGATGGGGTTAATATGCATGTTAACAAAATTGTGGTGAAATTGGTATGATGTTGCATACCATAAGTGGATGGACATAATTGAGTCAATTATGTACATCATTAAATTGGAATTAATTAGGGAAAATTAATTCAAAATATGGGGGTGATTAATTAGGTGTAATTAATCGACTAAGACACGAGGTTGGACCCTTCTGTAGCATAAGACTGCCCGGACCCGACCGGCAAATCCAGCGGCTACAAATGATTGGCCCAATGTGAGAGGTCTTAGGCATAAACTAAATACGTGACAAGTGTAAAGTCACGAGGTTAGACTCTGTTATGGCGTAAGGCTGCCCGAACCCGACCGGCAAATCCAACTGCCATAAAAGACATTCTAATGTGAGAGGTCTTTACAAAGGTTACGGTCTTAATCAATTAAGAAACACTTAACCAGATAAGCATGTAGTGGGGCATGAGGGGTTAAGTGGGTGCCTTGGGTGGCATGTGGAAATCTAGTGGTTGCCTTGGGTGGCAATAGAAAATACGATTAGATTACTTAACCAAAGTGGAAACATGTAATTAAACATGATTAAAGGGTTAAGTGGGATACACTAGAGGGAGCAAGCTTAGGTGGGTAGCTTGTGGGGGCCCATTTCAACCAGTAACCCATATGTATCTTTGTGGGCTCGACCCATGTCGAGGACGGGACACACGTACTGGGCTTGACTATAAGAGGACAAAACGGGTTAGCGGTGGCAACGCAAGTCCAACGGGTTTCATATGCGTGTGTGGACCCGGGCTGGTAGATAAGACGTTGTTGCATCGTGTAGGTATAAGCCGTGCACCGTTGGTTGTATCGGGTTGCCACTTTGGGGAGTGATACACCCCACTGTGGGGCCGGCACGGGTATCTACGTTAGGGAGCCGATCGTTTGGGGAGTAGTGGGTACACCTATTGGAGATAGGGGCAGACGACACCTATGTGGTCAGCTAGGGGTACACGAAACTACTAGTTAAATTTTCTAAGTCCTTGGGTGGGATCAACCTTTAAGTTAGGAATGACTGGTGTGGTGCAGTGTAGTAATTACCCTTGGGTGGGTAGATGCGTCTTTACCGATATCTTAATTCATCCTATGTCTAGTTGGCTGCTTAGTGTAGTCATTTATCCCCAGTCATTACCGTACCAAGTTTATATCATACCCTAATTACTTTAATGATTGTATTGTTAAAGTTATAGGACTCGCTCAGACTTATGTCTAACCCCGTTGTTTTTATCTTTTTCCCCCTCAGGTCCTCAGATGGGGCCTAGCACTAGTGGGTTTTGATCAGATTGCTTTATCTATCTTTTGGAGCTTGGACCGTTGATGTAAAGCTCAGCTTATCTTTTCTATTATGGCTATTAGTTGTGTAGTGGGATTATGTACTTTTGTTTTTATCAGGATGGATATTTAGTACTTGACTCTTGTTTTAGTTGGTTTTGGTATTGTAACCAAACATGTTTATCTTCTGCTGCAATGAAATGATGTTTTAGATTTTCAAGTATTATTTATATCTGTCTTGTTGTAATTTTTCTGTTCTATATTCACTTAAAATACTCCACCGAAGTTAAGGCATTCCCTTAGTGAGTGACCTTAGCGGGTGTGGGGTGTTACACGTGGTATCAGAGCTGAAGGTTACCAGAACAGATAAAACTTAAAAAAAAAACTATTTTTCTAAAAACATTTTCGAAGGAGTATTTTCAAAAACATGTCTTTTAAGAGAAAAGTTTTTGAAAGAAAAGCATAATCCCCAATAGCCATATCTTTATCTTTTGAATTCTCCGTTTTGAATCTTTCCTTTTTCGTTTCAGCATGGCTGAAGATCTTAACTTTCCGGAGGGTGTACCGATACCAGTATGGTATAGGAGGTTGATGGAGGCTAGGGCCGCCGCTGCGGGTCCAGCAAATGTTCCTCCACCACCAGTTGCACCCAATCTTCCTCCTCCTCCTCGAGCGGATACTTTTGCTAAGACTTGCAAGGAATTTAAGGCTATGGGAGGGAAACTTTTTCAAGGATCAGAAACTTTTGTGTAAGCTAGGGATTGGCTTAAGGAGACGGAAGAGTTGATAGACATCTTTGAGATGGAAGAAGGAAAGAAAGTCAAGTTAGCTGCTTGGTTAATGAAGGGAGAGGCCTCGTTCTGGTGGGAGGTCACTAACGGAGAGCGCCCTGTTGACTCTTGGGCGGATTTCAGACAAAGGTTTGTGGCAAAGTTTCTCTCAAGGGCGGAAGAAAATCTGTATATGGAAAGGTTCTTGACTCTAAAGCAAGGAAACCTATCAGTGAAGGAATATGTCAACAAGTTTAATCAGTTGGCAAGGTTTGGCATAGACATGGTGAATACACCGGAGAAGAAGGCTTTGAGGTTCGTTAAAGGCTTGAATGAACCGATGCATGGATTGGCTATGACTCACATCCCTATGGGGGCCACCTTTGAGAAGCTAGTAGACATGGCACTTATGCATGAGGAAGAGAAGGGTCCCAATGCTAATAAGGCACCCGAGAAGAAAGGAGATCAGAAGAGACCTCAACAGCAACAGCAAAACAAGGGTGGGAAAGGCAACGGTGGCAAGGGAAAGAAGAAGTGCTTCAATTGTGGGACACCAGGCCACCTAAGCAAAGATTGTCAGAAGAAGAAGAAGAAGACTGGCTGCTTCCACTGTGGCGAAGCAGGGCATCTAGTGAAGGACTGCCCTAAGAAGGGGCAGAGGACGGGATCTACCTCAGGAGGACAGGTGCAAGCTCTTATGGCACCAGGTCAGGCAAGGGGGCAAGTTCAGGCTCTCGCGGTTCCACCGATTCAGGAAAGAGGTAGAACTATTTCCGTTGAAAGTCTGGTTTTTCTATTTGATCATCCTGTCCATACTTTATTCGACTCTGGCGCATCGCATTCGTTTATCTCATCATCATTTGTTGAGTCACTGCACTTAGACACCAGTCTAGTAGATGATCCCTTGGTTGTTTCAAACCCAATTGGGTCTCCACTTATTTGTCCATGATATGTTTGGGTTTGAAGATTTCCATACTTAGCGTTGAGTTTAGATGTGATGCTTTTGTTTTGGGCTTCACGGGCTATGGGTTGATTTTGGGCATGGACTGGTTATCCAGTAATGGTGTCGTTCTTAATTGTGAAAGGAGAGTTGTTAGGCTCATGACCCGCTTGGGTAACACTCTCGAGATCTCTTGTAATTCCATGAATTCTGTTATGCTAAGTTATCTTGAATCGCTTGACGCTTCGGTCGAGAGTTTGCGATCTGTTAGAGTGGTCCAGGAATACTCGGATGTGTTTGAGGAGGTGAAGGGTTTACCTCCGAAGCGGGAGATCGACTTCCGAATATATCTGGTAGACAATGCTAAACCAGTATATTTTCCAGTGCGCCACATGGCTCCTCGTGAGAGGAGGTAACTCAATAAGCAAGTAGGGGAGTTGCTTGAGAAGGGGTTCATAAGACGAAGTATATCGGAGTGGGGTACTCCAGTGGTTTTTGACACGAAGGCGGATGGGTCCCTCAGACTTTGTGTAGACTATAGAGAACTCAACAAACTTACAAAGAAGAATAGACACCCATTGCCGAGGATTGATGATCTCTTTGATCAGTTGGTTGGCGCCTCAGTGTTTTCGCAGTTGGACTTAGCCACGGGGTTTCATCAGTTGAGAGTGGCTGAGGATAGTATAGAGAAGACTGGCTTTAGGACTCCGGATGGTTTCTATGAGTGGCTGGTGATGCCCTTTGGTTTGACGAACGCCCCCGCATACTTTGTTGATCTGATGAGTAGGGTGTTCAGGGAGTACCTTAATAAGTTCGTGGTGGTCTTTGTGGATGACATCTTAGTCTTTTCTAAGAGTGAAGAAGAGCATGCCCTACATCTTAGGGAAGTGTTGGAGACTCTTCGAGCGCATAGCCTTAAGGCTAAATTCTCTAAATGTCACTTTTGGAGGAAGGAAGTGCGGTTCTTAGGGCACGTGGTCTCTAAGGAAGGGATAGCTGTGGATCCTGCTAAGGTAGTATCCATCCAAGATTGGAAGGTTCCGAAGAATGCTACCGAGGTGAGGAGTTTCTTGGGGTTGGCTGGCTACTATAGGAAGTTTATCAAGGACTTCGCGAAGATATCAGCCCCATTAACTCACTTGACAAAGAAGAATCTAGTCTTCACATGGGACATAGATTGTGATGATGCGTTCCAACGGTTAAAGAGAGCTTTAACCACAACTCCAGTCTTAGTGTTGCCAGATGGGAGTAAGCCATTTGTTGTTTATACCGATGCTTGTGGGACAGGACTAGGCGCAGTCTTAATGCAAGAGGGAAGGGTAATAGCCTATGGAGGAAGACAGTTGAGAGCGCATGAGAAAAATTACCCTACACATGATCTAGAGTTGGCCGCTATTGTTTTTGCGCTTAAGACTTGGCTCCATTATCTTCTTGGCGAGAGGTTCGAATTGTTCACTGACCACAAATCATTGAAGTACTTGTTTTCTCAAAAGGATTTGAACTTAAGGCAACAAAGGTGGATGGAGTTCTTAGCATCCTATGATTTTGAGATAGCATATACCCCTGGCAAGGGTAACGTGGTGGTAGACACCTTAAGAAGAAAAAGGTTGTCCTTGAGTCCATTGTTCGTGGAACGACGAAGCTTGGAATTTATTTCGATGTTTGATTTCAGACCTTCCGTTGACTTTATACTCGGTTTGCTAGCATCCTTAGAGGTCAGACCTACTCTTTTGGGACGGATTGGTGAGGCACAGCGGGACGACCCACAGTTGGTTGAGTTAGTGAAGAAGCTCATAAGGGGGAGTCGTCCAGCATTTGATTTGGTACACCCTAGATGGTAAGTGGTGGTTGCGTAGAGACGGTAGACTTTGTGTACCATAAGACGAGGGTTTGAGGAAGGCTATTCTTGATGATGCGCATCGTTCGAAGATGACCATTCATCCCGGTGGGGATAAGATGTACCAAGACATGAAGCGAGTTTTCTTTTGGGCCGGTATGAAGAAAGATGTGGCCGAGTATGTCGCTAGATGCTTGGTGTGCCAACAAGTGAAAGTAGAGCAAAAGAAACCTGGTGGGTTGCTTCACCCATTGGAAGTTCCGCAATGGAAGTGGGATAGCGTCTCGATGGATTTTATTGATGGGTTACCGAGATCGAGGAAGGGTAATACGGGAATTTGGGTTGTGGTAGACAGACTTACTAAGAGCGCCCATTTCATACCCGTGAAGAGTAAGAGGACTGCTCCATGGCTAGCTTTAGTTTACCTTCGAGAGATAGTTCGGTTGCATGGTGTACCTTCGAGCATAGTGAGCGATCGAGATCCTATCTTCACTAGCGAGTTTTGGAAGAGTTTGCAAGAGGCAGTAGGGACTCAGTTGTGTTTGAGCACCGCATATCATCCTCAGACGGACAGCCAGACCGAGAGGGTGAATCGTATTCTAGAAGACCTTTTGAGGCTATGTATCTTAGATTTTGGAGGTACATGGGAAGAGCATCTTCCATTGGTGGAGTTCGCGTATAATAACAGCTTTCAGTCCAGTATTGGTATGGCTCCTTTTGAAGCTCTTTATGGAAGGCCATGTCGATCACCTACATGTTGGTGGGAACCTACGGATAAGATCTTGTTTGGGCCTGATATGGTTAGAGAAACTTCGGAAAAGATTGATTTGATTCGAAGAAGGATGAAAGCGGCGCAAGACAGACATAAATCTTATGCGGATAAGAGGAGAACAGATCTTGAGTTTGATGTTGGGGACATGGTCTTTGTCAAAGTATCTCCATTACGGAATGTTGTTTGCTTTGGGTCCGTTGGAAAGTTAGCACCAAGGTTTGTAGGACCGTTTCCTATTAAGGAAAGGATTGGACAGATGGCATATAGAGTGGATTTGCCCGAGAGACTTAGTGGTGTACATGATGTATTCCATGTGTCACATTTGAGGAAGTGCCTACATGAGACCGCAGAGGTGGTAGAGCCGAGCCTGCTTAGAGAAGTGGAGGTAGAGCGTGATGCGACGATTCGATGAGCTCCTACTCGCATCCTTAGGTCAGAGATTAGGAAGTTGAGAAACAGAGAGGTTCAACTAGTCAAAGTGCAATGGGGAGATGATGAGAGCAACGCTACTTGGGAGACAAAAGCGAAGATGCGTTCACTGTACCCATTCCTTTTTGAGGGTATGTCTTTTAATTTCTCCTTTATCGTTTGTCTAGTTCTTATCTTATCTTTATTATGTCCTCTCATTAGTACCTTTGACCTTTAGATAGGGTAAACCTATGGTTGAAACATGTGTTTGAGACATGTTATGATTGATGGATGCGTGTGGATGCAAGTGTTTGCTAGTGGTTGCTCATGGATACATATACACACACTTTAGACACTAGATCGGCTCAGTCACTTCATATTGCATATTGCATATAATTGTGTGTAGGTAGCTATATTAATGGATGTATAATGGTTATGTTCCCATATGGATGACGCATTTTGGTGTATGGTTGTGCACACATGTAGAAATAGTATGTGTCGATAGGGTTCTTTCGCATACATATTGGATGCATGGCACTATCATGGTTTGCATTAAGGAGGTCAACTGAATCAGTAGACCGCATGATTTTGCATTAGACAGGGAACATACACACACACTTTTTGCATATATTCATACAGCATTAGAAACTTTAAGGACAATGGATGCCAGTGTTTGATGGTTTAGTAGATGGTTGTTTGGATGGTAGGATATGTTCTTCTGGACTTAGAGATTTCGGGGATGAAATCCTTTAAGTAGGGGAGAATGTAACACCCCGAATTTCAGTTAATATTAACATTCACAAATTAAAGAATAACTAATCCCAGATGTGGGAATTAGGGGAAACGGGTTGCGCCATTGTGTTCGTCTCGGAATTCTGGTTGAGATAGAGTCCAAGTTTACGTGATTTGGGGTCCGTATGACCAAGTTATGGCCCAACGAAGTTTTCAAAAAATTCAAGTTTAAAAACAGTTTAAAACTAAAGCCAAATTCGAAATTCAACCCACGGGGAAGGCGGGAAAATTCCCGCGCAGGCCAAATCGACAGGGGTGTCGACTGGCCAGTCGACATCGCCCCAACCCATGTCGACTGCCCAGTCGACACAGGTGTCGACCTGGGTACTCGGCCAGGTTGGCCTGGGTGCAGTCTGAAGGGGTTTGGGCTGTGTTTTGGGGCTTGTGACGAGATCTGATGGCTCTAAACTAATCTAGGGTTAATCTAAGGGCCTAAACTACATCTTAAATCTATAAATACACCCTAAGACTACCCTAATCCATACTAAAAATAGATACAACGTCATCATGCCGTCAAAATGCAACTTAGAAGGAGCCTCCACAAATTAGAGAGGAAGATAGCTTCTCAAAACAACTTCTAATCAACTCTAGCAACTAAATCTTCTTCATAGGAGTGCTAATCAACAAGTTGTGAGTTTCTATGCCTTTAGCAAGCAATTGCTAAACTAATTATGATAGGATATAATGAGGTTATGGTTATGTATGTGGATCAATGCAAGTTATGTTATCATATGCTATGTGTTCATGATGTTAGTTATGCAAGTTTTATGCTATATGTTCATGATGTTAGTTATGCAAGTTTTACGCTATATGTTCATGATGTTAGTTATGCAAGTTTTATGCTATATGTCCATGATGCTAGTTATGCAAGTTTTATGCTATATGTTCATGATGCTAGTTATGCAAATCACTATGATAAACATTGATCCATTATGACACCATGTTATGCAAGTTTGGTGTTTGATTATATGCAAGTTCATATATGACATGTTATGCAAGTTTGGTGTTTGATTATATGCAAGTAACATGTGCAAGTTTACACCTTTGTATGATATGCATACATATGCAAGTTTACCCCTTTGTATGTCATGCATATATATATATATATATATATGCATGTTTACCCCTTTTTATGATATGAGTAACATATGCAAGTTCATCCCTTTTTAGACCTATGACATGTATGCAAGTTTATCCCTTTATGATAGGTCTATGACATGAACATCTATGCAAGTTACCCTCTTTATGACATATGTGATTCATGCAAGTTTGGGTTGATTATTTATGCTAGTTGGGTTTGATGCTATGGTCATATATGCAAGTTGACACCTTTAAAACACATGTTGATGCTAATGTTATGCTAAGTTGAACCCATTGTATTTGTGATGAATCTTCCCTTTTAAGTATGTCATGTTAGCGTATTACGTGGGGAACGATGGGGTTAATATGCATGTTAACAAAATTGTGGTGAAATTGGTATGATGTTGCATACCATAAGTGGATGGACATAATTGAGTCAATTATGTACATCATTAAATTGGAATTAATTAGGGAAAATTAATTCAAAATATGGGGGTGATTAATTAGGTGTAATTAATCGACTAAGACGAGGTTGGACCCTTCTGTAGCATAAGACTGCCCGGACCCGACCGGCAAATCCAGCGGCTACAAATGATTGGCCCAATGTGGGAGGTCTTAGGCATAAACTAAATACGTGACAAGTGTAAAGACACGAGGTTAGACTCTGTTATGGCGTAAGGCTGCCCGGACCCGACCGGCAAATCCAGCTGCCATAAAAGACAGTCTAATGTGAGACGTCTTTACAAAGGTTACGGTCTTAATCAATTAAGAAACACTTAACCAGATAAGCATGTAGTGGGGCATGAGGGGTTAAGTGGGTGCCTTGGGTGGCATGTGGAAATCTAGTGGTTGCCTTGGGTGACAATAGAAAATACGATTAGAATACTTAACCAAAGTGGAAACATGTAATTAAACATGATTAAAGGGTTAAGTGGGATACACTAGAGGGAGCAAGCTTAGGTGGGTAGCTTGTGGGGGCCCATTTCAACCAGTAACCCATATGTATCTTTGTGGGCTCGACCCATGTCGAGGACGGGACACGCGTACTGGGCTTGACTATAAGAGGCCAAAACGGGTTAGCGGTGGCAACGCAAGTCCAACGGGTTTCATATGCGTGTGTGGACCCGGGCTGGTAGATAAGACGTTGTTGCATCGTGTAGGTATAAGCCGTGCACCGTTGGTTGTATCGGGTTGCCACTTTGGGGAGTGATACACCCCACTGTGGGGCCAGCACGGGTATCTACATTAGGGAGCCGATCGCTTGGGGAGTAGTGGGTACACCTAGTGGAGATAGGGGCAGACGACACCTATGTGGTCAGCTAGGGGTACACGAAACTACTAGTTAAATTTTCTAAGTCCTTGGGTGGGATCAAACTTCAAGTTAGGAATGACTGGTGTGGTGCAGTGTAGTAATTACCCTTGGGTGGGTAGATGCGTCTTTACCGATATCTTAGTTCATCCTATGTCTAGTTGGCTGCTTAGTGTAGTCATTTATCCCCAGTCATTACCGTACCAAGTTTATATCATACCCTAATTACTTTAATGATTGTATTGTTAAAGTTATAGGACTCGCTCAGACTTATGTCTGACCCCGTTGTTTTTATCTTTTTCCCCCTCAGGTCCTCAGGTGGGGCCTAACACTAGTGGGCTTTGATCAGATTGCTTTATCTATCTTTTGGAGCTTGGACCGTTGATTTAAAGCTCAGCTTATCTTTTCTATTATGGCTATTAGTTGTGTAGTGGGATTATGTACTTTTGTTTTTATCAGGATGGATATTTAGTACTTGACTCTTGTTTTAGTTGGTTTTGGTATTGTAACCAAACATGTTTATCTTCTACTGCAATGAAATGATGTTTTAGATTTTCAAGTATTATTTATATCTGTCTTGTTGTAATTTTTCTATTCTATATTCACTTAAAATACTCCACCGAAGTTAAGGCATTCCCTTAGTGAGTGATCTTAGCGGGTGTGGGGTGTTACAGCGTGATTAAAATATAATCTTTATTATATGAACATCGATGTAAAAATAGAATTTTTATCTATATAGTAGCGATGTAAAAATAGAATTTTTATATACATAGCAACAATATAAAAATGTGATTTTTTATATGTAGTGAATACGGGCAAAGAAAGTGACAAAAGATGAAAAGATGAAGATTTCCTACATTTGAAGTGTCGTGGAGTTGGGATAGCTTTGGTGAGAACTTCTCACCTTAAATTTCTTTTTCTAGTTAAATTATATACTAGGATGCAGACGGTGCTTAGCAGCATCCGACACCCGTCGTCCACAGACCATGGATGGCTTGTTTGTTTGATTGATGTGTTGTGAAAATTGTTTGTGATGTTGATGTGAAATAGATAATAAAATATATTCGTGTGTTGAAATAAATTAATTATCGTTAAAAATATAATTTTTAACGTGAATATGAATATAATGAATGTGAATAAATAAATATTCATCTACAAACCGGACGGTTTGTTTATGAACACCTATTTGAAGGACATTGATTGGGTCGATAAATTTTACACATCGCCCAACTGTACAAATAAAAATCTGTGTTTGTTGATTTGAAACCCCACACGGGTGTTGGGATGATATTTGGTGTACACTAATCCCAATTATTTAATTGTACGTCGATCGATGAGTCGACAGGCTGTTATAAGCTTTAATTAATTATATCTGATGCTTATATAGTTGTGTGGTGCACTTTGGATGAAGGTTGATTGTTTATCGTTGCTATTATATACATGTGTTGTATGGAATCCATATAATTAACATTATATGGTAATTGATTGGGCCTCATTCCAATTGGGAAAATAAAGAATATTAGAACAGAATAAATAGTAATGTGTTGACGATGTTCATGTGTTGAAGCTATTTATGTGTTGAGTAAAATATTTTAATAATAAAATTTACATCTTTATCATATTTACAATTAGAATCTACTTTACGGTTGGAGTCTAATTGAAAATCAATCGATAGATACCATAATTTTATAAAATATATTACATAACAAAAATCGTCGTGTGTTGACAGTACTCATGTGTTGAGATTAGTCATGTGTTGAAAGAAATATAGATTCATGTGTTGAATAGAACAAATATTCATTTGTTGAATGGAATAATGAATTTATTAAAATATATAAAGCCGTGTTGATTAGAGTTGCACTATTTTGACGTGAACGATATTTGTATCAATTATATTCGTTTTTAAAATGAATATAGAAAAGGTAGTGATTTCAAAATATAACGTTTTGAAAATATTATCATTTATATAATAATGATATGAAATATTCAATTTTGATTTGAAATTGAATATAGAGTTGAAATGGTTTTTGAAACGAATTTGAAACGATTTATGAAATTCGTTTTAAATAGAAATCGACGAAATATATATATAATATATATATATATATATATAAATATTATATATATATATAATGGCCTGAATAGAACGCGCCGCGGCAGTTCGTGAATTTCGACCATTGACTTCGAATTGACGTTGCGGGAGATCCGACCGTCGGATTCTCCTAAAACCGGAGCCGTTGGGTTCATGTCGAAAAGCGCTTTCCAACGAATATTAGAGATTTGAAATCTAACGGTTGGATTTGGAATTATGTCCAAATCAAATTTGGAAAAGGTCGCTGTAAGTGTAGTTCGATGGCTGTTGATGGAAATCGACTGTACGGGCCTTGATAAAATTATTAAAAATATCTATAATTTGTGTAAAATTATAATATGTGAATTGGAAAGAACTGGGATGAAAAATTCCACATTTGAAAAGATAAAAATAGATTTTTATCGATATAAACTAGTTTTGAACTAGAGTTAAAATCAATTTATTTTTGAAATAAATAAATTGAATTTGAATTGGTTTTGAAAATAACCAGAATTTCCAATATATATAAAGTGGAAGTGGATTTGAATCGAAATTGTCATTGGAATATTTCGATGTTGGATTCCGTGATTTTACAGATATTGTTATGGGAATTTGAAAGATATATTTGTATCGTTATTTCCAATACGATATTTGTTGGTTTTAGAATTTGATATTGAATATAAGCCGGTATATTTTCTATTCAGAGCCTTGCATTTAATATCAAATGTGATTTGGGTTTGTCGTGAATCGTGTTTTAAGTGACATTGGTTCTTTAACCCAGTTAAAGACAGGTTATTGATTCTTGAGAAGACTAAAACTAAGTGGAGTTTTAATGAATCTTTAATTAGATTGAAAAGTGAATTGATAATTTAAATTATCAAATCTGAAAAGTGATCGAAAATGGAGTATCACCAGTTTTGCTCCAAAGCGATAGTTAAATCCTTAATTAGATTTGAACGTGAAATGGTAATTAACTTTACCGATAACACCGTGGTGTTAGATATGGAGTATTACCAGTTTTGCTCCATGGAATGAATAGGTTGGGACTGGTAAATAAAATAAATAATTACTTCGGTGTGGTTCGCTAATCCCGGCTAGTTTGGAAAACCATAATATGATTTGAAATGATATCCAAAGGAAGATTAAAGAATAAATTTAGAAGAATTTATCTTTGATAAAATTAATGGGAACCTATTCCCTAAGAATGTGATTTTGTGAATAAAAGAATATTCTTAATTGGAATGAGGCATTTGTTGTGTTTGTGAAACATTTGTTTATCATATACGTGGGTTATTCAGAAAGGCCAGGTTTATACCCATTCTGAATAACCAATTCGATGAGATGTCGAAGATGAAGACGGTGGTTGAAGACTAGAAGTCTTCACATCGTTTGGGTGATTACTGATGATCTCGATTGGGCTGTACACCCAAGATGAGGGAAACAGTTGGTGATCATCCAGACGTACCTGGAGATCGATGGATATGCGAGGAAAGTGCCTCCGGTTTCGTTCAGACCCAGAACGAACTTGTAAATGGATTGTGTGTCTGACATTGGATTTTATTCTATATTGATTGATCTCTATTAAATATACATCTATTTGGCGGTGGAGAATTTATTCTCTTTCTTAACGCCCTTCTCTGAGACGTACGAGCACAGAGGTTGTATATCGATGGACATCAGTCGCATGGAGTGAATTGCCAGTGTGGCACACATAAGTGGCAATTGATCAAGGCTTCTGTTGAAAAGCAAAGTCTTGTGGTTGATGATCAAAGCACAGCCTGTGTGGCGTAGCTTTGTGTATAACGTGAATTCACGAGCCTCACACCCCGGTATGAGTCAAAAACGGGAGAAGGACCCAAGGAGTGCACGACGTTTCTTTCTAGCTATGGTGGTGTCAGTGACCTACCAGCCCTGACATTTATATCTACTTTTCACCTATGTGGTTGTTGGAATGCTAGGCGCCTCAGATATAGGTCTGTAAGGACCGGGAAACGTGTGTTCAGGAATTGCCAATCCTCAAAAGTAAGAGAGGACCGGCCTTGGAGGATCCAGGGATTGCTATGTGCGGTCCCAAGGCATTTGCTAGAGTGTCTCAAACGGAGATGAGCTTGCCCCTTGCCTCGACTCATGATGGAAATCCAATTTCCAAAACGTGATATTGCGGTTTTAATTGTAGAACAAGTATGGTGACATGATATATGGTACCCATGCCGTCTATGATTGATATTTATGATTGAAATTGTTTTGACACTATACACTAATAGTAGTACCAAATGATTTGTTTTAAACGTACCAAGCATGTTTGGCTATTATAAGGGAAAACCCTATCCTCCAGCTTGCGTTGCATTGTGTGATGGGAACTGGGTCTTATAATAGCTTCATTTTTCCAAAGAGCATTGCGTTGTTTTGTTATATGCACTAGTATTCTTGGGAGGAAACCCGTTCCATATTATACGGTGTGGTCCCTTGAATTACTATCTTTTAAAGTAAACTTTTAAATAACTGTTTTAGTTCTCACACCAGTCACATGACTGACCTGGAGTTTATTGTTTTAACCTAAACTCTGGGTGCCCCTATTTTCTACACGGGCAGCTAGTAGTTTTGGTTTTGTAGATTTATATTCACAGGGTCCCGATTTACAGCTGGAACGATGCTCGGAAAGCTCTGTATTCCGTGTATTACTTCTAGTTGTGTTTGTATTATTTTTCTGCTGCGATGTATTTAAATGTAACTTATTGTAATCTCTGATGTTTGTCGAATGTATATTTATTCATACTCTGTATATTCTTGTATTCTGATGGAATTGTTGTAATAGACAATGAAATGTTCTTCCGTCTACATTCTGATTTGTCTTTTCCTCAACGCAATCTGTGCTTTCCTTCACGGGGAAGTTCGGGTCGTGTCAGTTTGGTATCAGAGCTTTGGTTTACAGAGCTCGATAACAAGACACATTAGAACCATACGAAAGAATTCATCAGATATTGGATTAGTAATATCCAATGAAAATGACTCGTTAGAGATAGGATCAGTAGTATCCTAGAATGAGTGTGAAGAGTATATTTTTCAAATGAAAACGAACTTTGTTTTGAAAATTTAAATCGTTTTAAACGTATTTGAATATTTTATTTATATTGAATTTGGACAATCGAGTATATAAAGATTTTGCATATACGCGTCATGAACGTATATTGGAAGTTTTAATATACTGGATAGATATAGAATCACACTCTAGTCGCCCGAGGACAATTCTGATGATGATTGCAACATCATCAGTATTTGTTTTTGAGTTTCGAAGGTGTGATATCTATATATTTCCATTAGACTGGTGTGAGAACCAAAACTTAAATAGATTTATTTGTTGTGATTTGGCATCAAAAACATGATTTTCTGTATATGTATCAAAATTATGAATTTGAAACATTAATAAACTAATTGATTGATGGTTGTATTGTTTGTTTGTTTGATAATTTGAACCATTATGCCTAATTGAACCAAATAGTAAACTGTATTGAAAAATGATTGCATTTGCTTGCATGTACATATATATGTGTGAACAGGTCATAGCAAGGAGGCTAGAGCAGAAGAATAAAATTTGTTTGCCCGACAAATAGGTACATATTTACTATAATTTACTGTTTTGTTTGGGTGATGATGATTTTATGAGCCGATTGGCTTTTTCTTTTTCTTTTTGAGATTAGAGGGCCTGTATGGCAATTTTGGGATTTTCTCGGTGCTCCCGGTGCAGGGGAGGTTATGGCGAAAATTTTCGAAAACTTAGGGTGTTAGCCAAATTTTTGAAAATTTGAAAAGTTCTTAGAAACTGAAAAGTTGAAGAACTTAAGCCGTAACGAAAATAATGGAAGTTGAGTTGAATTGTTAAACAACTTTCGGCTTCGTTCCTTTTCGGGGACGAAAAGTTTTAAGTGGGGGAGAATGTAACAACCCGCAAATGCGAGCCAGTTTAAATTTTTTATTTTGGCCATTATAGTGAATTTTGAACATTAAAAATGATTTTTTTTAAATAATATCGACGAGAAATTCATTTTGAATATAAATAGCACGTATATATTATATAGATTGTCGTTAGAATATAAAATAATTATTTATAATTATAAAAGGAATTGAAAATGGCGCGGTAGTTCGATAATTCGATTTCAAACTTCAATTTAATGTACCGGGTGCAAAATAAACCAGATTTTAGTGAAACCAGAAATATTTGAATCTATTTGAGAATATCTTTCCAATGAATCCGAAAAATCGAGATTTCATAGCGGGAGTCAAAAGATATGTTAAGTTGAAAATTCTGAATAGTCGCTATGGAATTCAGGCCCTTAAAAATAGCCATTTTGCAAACAACCTCGGATTTCGACGAAACCACTTTTGTTGGATCCGTGATGTCAAGTTATTGATAGATTCCAATTTTCGTAATTTTTCGAATCAATATGTGAGCGTGGCAAAGGAAAATGTGTTTGACCAGTTTTAGTTGATTTTAATCAACTGGAAAATGACCATTTTTCCAATGGTCTCAGAATTCCACGAAATTAGTTTTGTTAGGACCGTATCGTCAATACGAAGCTAGAAAATATTTTTCTGGAATTTTTCCAATTAGTATGTGACCCCGGTAAATTGAAATGCGCGTCCAAATTCAATATATAGAGTTATATGTTTATTTTGGCGGAAACTGATCGAAATGATCGAATCAGCTTATGATACATATCCCATTGTGTTCGAAATGGGGGTAATTAGCTATGGACGACAGGCGGTGGGTCTCGTTTCGAGGTCAAAATAAAAAGTACCTTTTTGAAATTAAAAATAAATAATAAATATATATATCCCTTATACCCCCCTCTCCACTTTCTCTCTCCCCGTCATTACAGAAATAAAAAAAAAAGAATCGATCGACCCTTTCCATCGCCACCCTCCGTTCGTCGTCATGACCACCGCTTGGCCGCCGGAGGTGCAGTGCCTCACCCCTCCCCCTTCCGATCCACCTCGCCCTCTCCTTCTCGTGACAGCAAACCCCAAAACCCTAATCCCCCAAATCGAGCCACCCAAATCCGACGTAGTCACCACTAGACCCGCCTCCTGGCACCCTGCGCCTCCCCTGTAGGCCCCTACGCCACGAACTCCCCCTAGCACCAACAGCCTCCACCATCTGTTGTATGTTTTTTTTACTTAAATTCACCTTGTAATTATTTACTTTCTTTTAGATTTTTTTATACATATGAACTGAAAAGGACTGATTTTTAATATTTGAAAGGATTAGACTTTAAATAACGAAAAGGTGGAATTTTTATTCGTATGAAGTCATGATTTTTATCCCTATAAAGATAGGATTTTTGTTGTATAAACATCGTTATAGAATATGATTTTTATTCATATAGAAATATGGTTTTTACCATATGAACAACAACTTAAAAATGTGATTTTTAATATGAGAAAGGTTTTATTTTTTTAAAAAGGAAAGTTAGGATTTTTTTATTCTTGAAAAGATATGATTTTTATCCGTGTTACTTTGAAAGAAAAATATAATCTTTTTATATAGAATAGCATAAGAAAAATATAATCTTTTTATATAGAATAGCATTAGAAAAATATAATCTTTTTATATAGAATAGCATTAGAAAAATATAATCTTTTTATATAGAATATCATAAGAAAAATATAATCTTTTTATATAGAATAGCATTAGAAAAATATAATCTTTTTATATAGAATAGCATTAGAAAAATATAATCTATTTATATAGAATAGCATTAGAAAAATATAATCTTTTTATATAGAATAGCATTAGAAAAATATAATCTTTTTATATAGGATAGCTTGATAAAAATATAATCTTTATTATATGAACATCGATGTAAAAATAGTATTTTTATCTGTATAGTAGCGTTGTAAAAATAGAATTTTTATATACATAGCAACAATATAAAAATATGATTTTTTATATGTAGTGAATACGGGCAAAGAAAGTGACAAAAGACGAAAAGGTGAAGATTTCCTACATTTGAAGTGTCGTGGAGTTGGGATAGCTTTGGTGAGAACTTCTCACCTTAAATTTCTTTTTCTAGTTAAATTATATACTAGGATGCAGACGGTGCTTAGCAGCACCCGACACCCGTCGTCCACAGACCATGAATGGCTTGTTTGTTTGATTGATGTGTTGTGAAAATTGTTTGTGATGTTGATGTGAAATAGATAATAAAATATATTCGTGTGTTGAAATAAATTAATTATCGTTAAAAATATAATTTTTAACGTGAATATGAATATAGTGAATGTGAGTAAATAAATATTCATCTACAAACCGGACAGTTTGTTTATGAACACCTATTTGAAGGACATTGATTGGGTCGACAAATTTTACACATCGCCCAACTGCACAAATAAAAATATGTGTTTGTTGATTTGAAACCCCACACGGGTGTTGGGATGATATTTGGCGTACACTAATCCCAATTATTTAATTGTATGTCGATCGATGAGTCGACATGCTGTTATAAGCGTTAATTATTTATATTTGATGCTTATACAATTGTGTGGTGCACTTTGGATGAAGGTTGATTGTTTATCATTGCTATTATATACATGTGTTGTATGGAATCCATATAATTAACATTGTATGGTAACTGATTGGGCCTCATTCCAATTGGGAAAATAAAGAATACTAGAATAGAATAAATAGTCATGTGTTGATGATGTTCATGTGTTGAAACTATTTATGTGCTGAGTAAAATATTTTAATAATAAAATTTACATCTTTATCATATTTACAATTAGAATCTACTTTACGGTTGGAGTTTAATTGAAAATCAAACGATAAATACCATAATTTTATAAAATATATTACATAACAAAAATTGTCGTGTGTTGATAGTACTCATGTGTTGAGATTAGTCATGTGTTGAAAGAAATATAGATTCATGTGTTGAATAGAACAAATATTCATTTGTTGAATGGAATAACGAATTTATTAAAATATATAAAGCCGTGTTGATTAGAGTTGCGCTATTTTGACGTGAACGATATTTATATCGATTATATTCGTTTTTAAAATGAATATAAAAAAGGTAGTGATTTCAAAATATAACGTTTTGAAAATATTATCATTTATATAATAATGATATGAAATAATCAATTTTGATTTGAAATTGAATATAGAGTTGAAATGGTTTTTGAAACGAATTTGAAATGATTTGTAAAATTCGTTTTGGATAGAAATCGACAAAATATATATAATATATATATATATTATATATAATGGCCTGAATAGAACGCGCCGCGCCGCGGCAGTTCGTGAATTTCGACCATTGACTTCGAATTGACGTTGTGGGAGATCCGACCGTCGGATTCTCCTAAAACCGGAACCGTTGGGTTCATATCAAAAAGCGCTTTCCAACGAATATTAAAGATTTGAAATCTAACGGTTGGATTTGGAATTATGTCCAAATCAAATTTGGAAAAGGTCGCTGTAAGTGCAGTTCGATGGCCGCTGATGGAAATCGACTGTACGGGCCTTGATAAAATTATTAAAAATATCTATAATTTGCGTAAAATTATAATATGTGAATTGGAAAGAACTGGGATGAAAAATTCCACATTTAAAAAGATAAAAATATATTTTTATCGAAATAAACTAGTTTTGAACTAGAGTTTAAATCAATTTATTTTTGAAATAAATAAATTGAATTTGAATTGGTTTTGAAAATAACTAGAATTTCCAATATATATAAAGTGGAAGTGGATTTGAATTGAAATTGTCATTGGAATATTTCGATGTTGGATTCCGTGATTTTACAGATATTATTATGGGAATTTGAAAGATATATTTATATCGTTATTTCCAATACGATATTTGTTGGTTTCAGAATTTGATATTGAATATAAGCCTGTAACAACCCGTAAAATGCGAGCCAGTTTGAAAATTTTATTTTGGCAATTATAGCGGATTTTGAATATTTAAAATAGATTATTTTAAATATAATCGACGAGAAATTTATTTTGAATAGAATTCGAACGTATATATTATATACGTCGTCGTTAGAATATATAATAATTATATATAATTATAAATAGAATTGAAAATGGCGCGGTAGTTCGATAATTCGATTTCAAACTTCAATTGAATGTACCGGGTGCAAAACAATCCGGATTTCAGTGAAACCAAAAATAATGGAATCTAATAGTGAATATCTTTCCAACGAAGTTGAGAAACTGAGATTTCACTTTATAAATGATGAGATATGTCCAGTTGAAATTTAGAAATAGTCGCTGTGGAATTTATATATATTTTAATATAATATAAGGCCCTTAAAAATAGCAATTTTGCAAACGACCTCGGATTTCGACGAAACCAGTTTTGTTGGGTCCGTGATGTTAAGTTATTGCTAGGTTTCAAATTTCATAATTTTTCGAATCAATATGTGAGCGTGGCAAAGGAAAACGCGTTTGACCAGTTTTAGTTGATTTTAATCGACTGGAAAATGGCCATATTTCAAACGGTCTCAGAATTCGATGAAACTAGTTTTGTTAGGACCGTATCGTCAATACGAAGCTAGAAAATATTTTTCTGGAATTTTTCTAGTTAGTATGTGACCCCTGTAATTTGAAATATACGTTTAAAATTCAATATAGTGATTTAAATGTAAATTCAACGGAAACTGATTCAAACGATCGAATCAGCCAGCGATACATATCCCATTGTGTTCGGAATGGGGGTTAAACGCTATGGACGACAGGCGGTGGACCTCGTTTAGAGGTCGTATGAAAAAGTCAACCTTTTAATAATTAAATAATAAAAAAAAAAAAAAAAAAAAAAAAAAATATCTTCTCCCCTTAACTACCAGGCCCCCCCCCCGACTAAAATCATTTCAAACAGAAAAGAGAAAAAAAAAAAAAAAAAAAAACCGAACGAAATCGAAATGGCGACGGAGGCGCCATCGCCGCCAGGCCTGGCCGCCGCCTCTCCCTATCGCGCCTCCATCTTCGACCCCATCTCCGACGCTCTCTCTCCTCTCTCCTTTCTTCCCCCCCCCCCCCCGTACTCCCCTCAGACCACCCACCTCCACATACCCGAACCCCCTCAAAACCCTCACGCAGCCGCCAGAAGACGCGCCACCCCCTCCAGTCCCCAGGGACGATGATGAAACCCCCTCTTTTTCTTCGATAACCCGGTGAGTTCTTGTACTGATTTTTATTAGCTTTAAAAACTGATTTCTTTAGTTAATAAACACTGATTTTTATTAGCTTTAAAAACTGATTTCTTTAGTTAATAAACACTGATTTTGTTAGGTGATAAAAATTGACTTCAAAAGTTAAAAACTGATTTTTTTTATCAAAGTTAAAAACTGATTTTTTTTATCAAAGTTAAAAACTGATTTTTTTTATCAAAGTTAAAAACTGATTTTTTTTATCAAAGTTAAAAACTGATTTTTTTTATCAAAGTTAAAAACTGATTTTTTTTATCAAAGTTAAAAACTGATTTTTTTTATCAAAGTTAAAAACTGATTTTTTTTATCAAAGTTAAAAACTGATTTGAAAAGGAATAAATAAAACTGATTCCTTTTAAAAGAATTTTGAAACCTGATTTTTAAAGTTGTAAAAACTGAATTTTGAAAAATAAAGAAAACTGATTTTTTATATTCTTATTTTATATTACAGTAAAATTGATTTTATTTTGTTTAGGTTGAAATCTGAATTTTATTTAGGTTGAAATCTGAATTTTATTTTGTTTAAAATCTGAATTTCATTTTGTTTAAAAACTGATTTTAATTAATGTTTAAAAACTGATTTTGTTTAAAGTGAAATAAAAATTCGATTTTTATATACTGAACTTTGAAATAAAAATTCAATTTTTATATATTGAACTTCGACATAAAAATATGGTTTTTATATATTGAACTTCGACATAAAAATATAGAATTTTATATATTGAACTTCGATAGAAAAATAGAATTTTTATATATTGAACTTCGATAGAATAATAGAATTTTTATATATTGAACATCGAAATAAAAATTCGATTTTTATATATTGAATAACGAAGTAAAATTCGATTTTTACATATGTAGTGAAAGCGGACAACGAAAGCAACAAAAAGGGCGAAACGACGAAGACTTCTGCAAATGAAGTGCCGTGGAGCTAGGATAGCTATATGTGAGAATTTCTCACCTTTCAATTTATTTTTCTAGTTATATATATACTAGGATGCAGACGGTGCTTAGTAGCACCCGACACCCGTCCACAGACCATGGACTTGTTTGTTTGACTGTTTGGTGATTGATTGTGATATTGGTTTGAATGTGGTTTGTGGTGTGGAAAAAAAAAAATCGAATCGATAAATTGGTTAGGATTAGACGTGCGCCGTTATAAGGCGAAGGAGTAAGGCTAGGTTAGACCCTTACTCCAAATTTTGTGGTTTGCATAACGAAAGTGAATTTGATTGATGTGTGAATGGCGTGGGCCTTCACTAGACCGGGGATAAGGCTAGGCCTTGTCCCGTTTCTAGTATCGTGCCGTTATGCCGCCGAAATTTTCTAAAATAAGTTAGAAAAATAAAAATATCATTTTATTTAAAGAATGAACTAAATTGAAATTCATATGTTGGAATAAAATGTTTTATCGTTAAAAATATAATTTTTAACGTGAATGTGAATAAATAAATATTCATTTACAAACCAGACGGTTTGTTTATGTACACCTATTTGAATGACGTTGATTGGGTCGATAAATTTTACACATCGCCTAACTGCACAAATAAAATATGTGTTTGATTGTTTGAAACCCCACACGGGTGTTAGGATGAAATTTGAAGTTCACTCATCCTGATTGATTAAATATGTCGATCGATTGATTGACAGGCTGTTATAAGCGTTGAATATCTATATTTGATGCTTATACAGTGTAGTGCACTTTGGTTGATGGTTGATTATTTTCAATGCTGTTATATACATGTGTTGTATGAAAATCCATATAATTAATTTTATATGGTAATTGATTGGGCCTCATTCCAGCTTTGAAAAAGAAATATTTGAAAAAGAAATATTCGAAATAGAATATTTGAAAATAAAGGAATATATGAAGCCGTGTTGATTAGATTGACGCCATTTTGACGTGAACGATATTTATATCGATTTTAGAAAACGATTTCGAAATGAATTGAATTGAAAACGATTTCGAAATGAATTGAATTGAAAACGATTTCGAAATGAATTGAATTGAAAACGATTTCGAAATGAATTGAATTGAAAACGATTTCGAAATGAATTGAATTGAAAACGATTTCGAAATGAATTGAATTGAAAACGATTTCGAAATGAATTGAATTGAAAACGATTTCGAAATGAATTGAATTGAAAACGATTTCGAAATGAATTGAATTGAAAACGATTTCGAAATGAATTGAATTGAAAACGATTTCGAAATGAATTGAATTGAAAACGATTTCGAAATGAATTGAATTGAAAACGATTTCGAAATGAATTGAATTGAAAACGATTTCGAAATGAATTGAATTGAAAACGATTTCGAAATGAATTGAATTGAAAACGGTTTCGAAATGAATTGAATTGAAAACGATTTCGAAATGAATTGAATTGAAAACGATTTCGAAATGAATTGAATTGAAAACGAATTGGAATCGAATTGAAAGTGAATTGAAATGAATTCAAATTGAATTGAAATTTGAATTGAATAGAAGTGAGTTTTGAAACGAATCTATAAAGAAGAATTCAATTTTGCTTTGAATTGAAATGGAAGTTGAAATGGATTTTTGAAACGAATTCAAAACTATTTATATAATTCGTTTTAAATAAAAATCGACGAAATATATATTATATATATTATATATATAATATAAGGGCCTGAATAGAACGCGCCGCGCCGCGGCAGTTCGCGAATTTCGACCATTTATTTCAAACGGACATTACGGGAGATCCGACCGTCGGATTCTCCTAAAACCGGAACCGTTGGGTTCGTATCGAAAAGAGCTTTCTAACGAATATTAGAAATTTGAAATCTAACGGTTGGATTTGGAGATACGTCCAAATCAAATTCGAAAAAGGTCGCTGTAAGTGCAGTTCGATGGCCATTGATGGAAATCGGCTGTACGGGCCTTGATAAAATTATTAAAAATAGTAATAATTTATGTAAAATCATAAGAAATGATTTAGAAAGAATTAGGATGAAAAACTCCATATTTGAAAAGATAAAAATAGATTTTTATCGAAATGAACTAGTTTTGAACTAGAATTATAATCCTATTTATTTTTGAATAAATAAATTGAATTTGAAAAGGGTTTTAAAAATAACCAAAATTTCCAATGATTGCATTGGAGTGGATTTGAATCGAAATTGTCTTCGGAATATTTCGATGTTGGAATTCGTGATTATACAGGTGTTGTTATGGAAATTTGAAAGATATATATTTATATCGTTATTTCCAATACGACATTTGTTAATCGTAGGATTTGATATTGAATATAAGCCGGGATATTTTCTATTCAGAGCCTTGTATTGAATATCAAATGTGATTTGGGTTTGTCGTGAATGGTGTCTTCACTAACACTGTTCTTGAACCCAGTTGAGAAAAGATTAAATCTTTTTATTTAGATTTAATGAAGTGTACCAATTAAATGATATTTAATTGGAATTGAATTGATATTGATTTTTGGGTTTATCGTGAACAGTGTTTTAAATAACACTTGTTCTTTAGCCCGATAATTATCGAATGAGATTTGGGTTTGTCGTGAATGGTGTCTTCACTAACACTGTTCTTGAACCCAGTTGAGAAAAGATTAAATCTTTTTATTTAGATTTAATGAAGTGTACCAATTAAATAATATTTAATTGGAATTGAATTGATATTGATTTTTGGGTTTATCGTGAACAGTGTTTCTAAATAACACTCGTTCTTTAACCCGATAATTAATGGAATGTGACTTTGGGTTTATCGCGAACCGTGTTTTTAGATGACACTGATTCTTTAACCCAGTTAACGATTAAAACTAAGTGGAGTTTTAATGAATCTTTAATTAGATTGAAAAGATCGAGAATGGAGTATCACCAGTTTTGCTCCAGGCGATAGTTAAATCTTTAATTAGATTTGAACGTGAAATTTAGAAACTAACTGTCGGTTAGCCAAACAGAATGGTTTTCTAGATATTGATCTGATGTTGGTTTCGGCCTTCGGGGTTAATATTTGGGGAATTATTCTCTTGATTAATTTACGGTTAGTGACTAATGAATTGGAATGAGGCGTATGTTGTGTTTGTGTAACACTTATTTAAATATACGCGAGTTATTCGGAAAGACCGGGTTTATCCCATTCTGAATAACTGATACGACGATAAGTCGAAGATGAAGACGATGGTCGAAGACCGGAGGTCTTCACGTCGTTTGGGTGATAACTGATGATCTTGATTGGGCTGTACACCCAAGAAGATGGAAACAGTTAGTGATCGTCCAGACGTACTTGGAGATCGATGGATATGCGGGGTACTAGGTGCCTCCGGTTTCGTTCAGACCCAGAACGGACTTGTAAATGGACTGTGTGTCTGACATCGGATTTCATTCTGTGTGACTGATATCGGTTGCATAGGATGGTTTGCCTGTGTGGCATGCTAAGATGCAAATGATCAAGGCTTCTGTTGAAAAGCAAAGTCTTGTGGTTGATGATCGAAGCACGGCCTTTGTGGCGTAGCTTCGTGTAACGTTTGATTCGCGAGTTTCACACCCGGTATGAATCAAAAACGGGAGACGGACCTCAGGGAGGGCATGCGTTTCTTTCTAGTTAGAAGTGGCGTCAGTGGTTTTACACGCCCTGACGAGTTTGACTTATGTGGTTGTTGCTGTTGCGAGGCGCCTCGGTTATATCGGTTTCGGCCGATGCTTCTGGTCGGCTGACGGACCAGACTTACACCCCATAGGGTGGGGAAACGTAGTGTTCAGGGTTTAAGTTTAATCCACATCGGTGGACCGGCCCTGTCGCTCCAAGGGTCGATGCGCTCTGACCCTGTGGCTCGGGCTAGAGAGTCACGAAGTCGGTGAGGACTATCTTTTGCCTCGGTTCATAGATGGAAATCCAATTTCCAAATACGAGACTTTGCGGTTTTGATTGTATATCCTATATATGGCGACATAGTGGGATGGGGCGCTCATGCCGCCTATGATTGATACTTATGATTTGAAGTGTTTTATATACTATGCACTTATAATAGTATCAAATGATTTGTTTTAAACGTATCAAGCATTCTTTGGCTGTTATAAGGGAAAACCCTATCCCCCGGCTTGCGTTGCATTGTGTGATAGGACCTGGGTCTTATAACAGCTTCATCTTCTTTACTTAGCATTGCGCTGTTGTTTTATGCACTGGTATTCTTGGGAGGAAACCCGTTCCGTGTTATACGGCGTGGTCCCTTGATTTACCTAATGATTTAAAAATAAAGATTAATAACTGTTTTAGTTCTCACACCAGTCACATGACTGACCTGGAGTTTATTGTTTTAACCTAAACTCTGGGTGCCCTTATTTTGACACGGGCAGCTAGTAGTTTCGGTTTTGCAGATTTATATTCACAGGATCCTGGTTTACAGCTGGAACGATATCCGGAAAGCTTTGTATCCGTATATCTCATTCTAGTTGTGTATTGTATTATTTTCCGCTGCTATGTATTTAAATGTAATTTAAATCTCTGATATTTCTGTGTAATATTCATTTATACTCTGTATATTCTTGTAATCTGATGCACTGTTGTTATATATAGTGAAATGTTCTTCTGTATGCGTTCTGTTGTGGTTTGTTCTCGAACTATCCGACGCTTTCCTTTACGGGGAAGTTGCGGGTTTTTACATTTGGTATCAGAGCTTTGGTTTACAAAGCAGAGAACAAGACACATTAGAACCATACGAAAGAATTCATCAGATATTGGATTAGAAATATCCAATGGGAATGACTCGTTAGAGATAGGATCAGTAGTATCCTAGAACGAGTGTGAAGAGTATATTTTTCAAATGAAAACAATTTTTGTTTTGAAAATTTAAATCAATTATTCGTATCTGATTATCTATTTATATTGAATTTGGACAGTCCAGTATATATAGACTTTGCGTATGCGTCTGATCCACGTGTATTTGAAGTTTTAATATACTGGATAGATATAGAGCCACACTCTAGTCGCCCGGAGACGATTCTGATGATAGTCTAGACATCATCAGAATTGGTATTCGAGTTTCGAAGATGTGATTTTCTATATATTTCCATTAGACTGGTGTGAGAACCAAAACTTATATAGCTAGATTTATTTGTTGTGATTTGGCATCAAAAATCCGATTTTTGTATATGTATCAAAATTATGAATTTGAAATTCTAATCCACTAATTGATTGATGTTTGAGTTGCTTGTTTAATTGTTTGCTAATTTTAACCATTTATGCCTAAGTAAACAAATAATTGAATCGTATTGAAAATTGGTTGCATTTGCTTGCATATACATATACTTACATTGAACAGGTCATAGCAAGGAGGCTAGAGCCAGAGAATAAAATTTGTTTGCCCGACAAATAGGTACATGTTTACTACATAATTTCCTGTTTTGTTTGGGTGATGATGATTTTGTGAGCCTATTGGCTAGCCGCTTGGCTTTTTCTTTTTCTTTTTGAGATCTGAAGGACCGGGGAAGCTATTTGAAATTCCCCGATGCTCCCATTGCAGGGGAGGTTATGGCGAAATTTTTCAAAAATTTAGGGTGTTAGCCAAATTTTTGAAGTTTTGAAAATTCTCAGAAACTAAAGAGTTGGAGAATGGAAGCCTGATCGATCGTAGAGTTGATTTATCAAACCACTTTCGACTTTGTTCCTTTTCGGGGACGAAAAGTTTTAAGTGGGGGAGATTGTAACAACCCGTAAAATGCGAGCCAGTTTGAAAATTTTATTTTGGCAATTATAGCGGATTTTGAATATTTAAAATAGATTATTTTAAATATAATCGACGAGAAATTTATTTTGAATAGAATTCGAACGTATATATTATATACGTCGTCGTTAGAATATATAATAATTATATATAATTATAAATAGAATTGAAAATGGCGCGGTAGTTCGATAATTCGATTTCAAACTTCAATTGAATGTACCGGGTGCAAAACAATCCGGATTTCAGTGAAACCAAAAATAATGGAATCTAATAGTGAATATCTTTCCAACGAAGTTGAGAAACTGAGATTTCACTTTATAAATGATGAGATATGTCCAGTTGAAATTTAGAAATAGTCGCTGTGGAATTTATATATATTTTAATATAATATAAGGCCCTTAAAAATAGCAATTTTGCAAACGACCTCGGATTTCGACGAAACCAGTTTTGTTGGGTCCGTGATGTTAAGTTATTGCTAGGTTTCAAATTTCATAATTTTTCGAATCAATATGTGAGCGTGGCAAAGGAAAACGCGTTTGACCAGTTTTAGTTGATTTTAATCGACTGGAAAATGGCCATATTTCAAACGGTCTCAGAATTCGATGAAACTAGTTTTGTTAGGACCGTATCGTCAATACGAAGCTAGAAAATATTTTTCTGGAATTTTTCTAGTTAGTATGTGACCCCTGTAATTTGAAATATACGTTTAAAATTCAATATAGTGATTTAAATGTAAATTCAACGGAAACTGATTCAAACGATCGAATCAGCCAGCGATACATATCCCATTGTGTTCGGAATGGGGGTTAAACGCTATGGACGACAGGCGGTGGACCTCGTTTAGAGGTCGTATGAAAAAGTCAACCTTTTAATAATTAAATAATAAAAAAAAAAAAAAAAAAAAAAAAAAATATCTTCTCCCCTTAACTACCAGGCCCCCCCCCCGACTAAAATCATTTCAAACAGAAAAGAGAAAAAAAAAAAAAAAAAAACCGAACGAAATCGAAATGGCGACGGAGGCGCCATCGCCGCCAGGCCTGGCCGCCGCCTCTCCCTATCGCGCCTCCATCTTCGACCCCATCTCCGACGCTCTCTCTCCTCTCTCCTTTCTTCCCCCCCCCCCCGTACTCCCCTCAGACCACCCACCTCCACATACCCGAACCCCCTCAAAACCCTCACGCAGCCGCCAGAAGACGCGCCACCCCCTCCAGTCCCCAGGGACGATGATGAAACCCCCTCTTTTTCTTCGATAACCCGGTGAGTTCTTGTACTGATTTTTATTAGCTTTAAAAACTGATTTCTTTAGTTAATAAACACTGATTTTTATTAGCTTTAAAAACTGATTTCTTTAGTTAATAAACACTGATTTTGTTAGGTGATAAAAATTGACTTCAAAAGTTAAAAACTGATTTTTTTTATCAAAGTTAAAAACTGATTTTTTTTATCAAAGTTAAAAACTGATTTTTTTTATCAAAGTTAAAAACTGATTTTTTTTATCAAAGTTAAAAACTGATTTTTTTTATCAAAGTTAAAAACTGATTTTTTTTATCAAAGTTAAAAACTGATTTTTTTTATCAAAGTTAAAAACTGATTTTTTTTATCAAAGTTAAAAACTGATTTTTTTTATCAAAGTTAAAAACTGATTTGAAAAGGAATAAATAAAACTGATTCCTTTTAAAAGAATTTTGAAACCTGATTTTTAAAGTTGTAAAAACTGAATTTTGAAAAATAAAGAAAACTGATTTTTTATATTCTTATTTTATATTACAGTAAAATTGATTTTATTTTGTTTAGGTTGAAATCTGAATTTTATTTAGGTTGAAATCTGAATTTTATTTTGTTTAAAATCTGAATTTCATTTTGTTTAAAAACTGATTTTAATTAATGTTTAAAAACTGATTTTGTTTAAAGTGAAATAAAAATTCGATTTTTATATACTGAACTTTGAAATAAAAATTCAATTTTTATATATTGAACTTCGACATAAAAATATGGTTTTTATATATTGAACTTCGACATAAAAATATAGAATTTTATATATTGAACTTCGATAGAAAAATAGAATTTTTATATATTGAACTTCGATAGAATAATAGAATTTTTATATATTGAACATCGAAATAAAAATTCGATTTTTATATATTGAATAACGAAGTAAAATTCGATTTTTACATATGTAGTGAAAGCGGACAACGAAAGCAACAAAAAGGGCGAAACGACGAAGACTTCTGCAAATGAAGTGCCGTGGAGCTAGGATAGCTATATGTGAGAATTTCTCACCTTTCAATTTATTTTTCTAGTTATATATATACTAGGATGCAGACGGTGCTTAGTAGCACCCGACACCCGTCCACAGACCATGGACTTGTTTGTTTGACTGTTTGGTGATTGATTGTGATATTGGTTTGAATGTGGTTTGTGGTGTGGAAAAAAAAAAATCGAATCGATAAATTGGTTAGGATTAGACGTGCGCCGTTATAAGGCGAAGGAGTAAGGCTAGGTTAGACCCTTACTCCAAATTTTGTGGTTTGCATAACGAAAGTGAATTTGATTGATGTGTGAATGGCGTGGGCCTTCACTAGACCGGGGATAAGGCTAGGCCTTGTCCCGTTTCTAGTATCGTGCCGTTATGCCGCCGAAATTTTCTAAAATAAGTTAGAAAAATAAAAATATCATTTTATTTAAAGAATGAACTAAATTGAAATTCATATGTTGGAATAAAATGTTTTATCGTTAAAAATATAATTTTTAACGTGAATGTGAATAAATAAATATTCATTTACAAACCAGACGGTTTGTTTATGTACACCTATTTGAATGACGTTGATTGGGTCGATAAATTTTACACATCGCCTAACTGCACAAATAAAATATGTGTTTGATTGTTTGAAACCCCACACGGGTGTTAGGATGAAATTTGAAGTTCACTCATCCTGATTGATTAAATATGTCGATCGATTGATTGACAGGCTGTTATAAGCGTTGAATATCTATATTTGATGCTTATACAGTGTAGTGCACTTTGGTTGATGGTTGATTATTTTCAATGCTGTTATATACATGTGTTGTATGAAAATCCATATAATTAATTTTATATGGTAATTGATTGGGCCTCATTCCAGCTTTGAAAAAGAAATATTTGAAAAAGAAATATTCGAAATAGAATATTTGAAAATAAAGGAATATATGAAGCCGTGTTGATTAGATTGACGCCATTTTGACGTGAACGATATTTATATCGATTTTAGAAAACGATTTCGAAATGAATTGAATTGAAAACGATTTCGAAATGAATTGAATTGAAAACGATTTCGAAATGAATTGAATTGAAAACGATTTCGAAATGAATTGAATTGAAAACGATTTCGAAATGAATTGAATTGAAAACGATTTCGAAATGAATTGAATTGAAAACGATTTCGAAATGAATTGAATTGAAAACGATTTCGAAATGAATTGAATTGAAAACGATTTCGAAATGAATTGAATTGAAAACGATTTCGAAATGAATTGAATTGAAAACGATTTCGAAATGAATTGAATTGAAAACGATTTCGAAATGAATTGAATTGAAAACGATTTCGAAATGAATTGAATTGAAAACGATTTCGAAATGAATTGAATTGAAAACGATTTCGAAATGAATTGAATTGAAAACGGTTTCGAAATGAATTGAATTGAAAACGATTTCGAAATGAATTGAATTGAAAACGATTTCGAAATGAATTGAATTGAAAACGAATTGGAATCGAATTGAAAGTGAATTGAAATGAATTCAAATTGAATTGAAATTTGAATTGAATAGAAGTGAGTTTTGAAACGAATCTATAAAGAAGAATTCAATTTTGCTTTGAATTGAAATGGAAGTTGAAATGGATTTTTGAAACGAATTCAAAACTATTTATATAATTCGTTTTAAATAAAAATCGACGAAATATATATTATATATATTATATATATAATATAAGGGCCTGAATAGAACGCGCCGCGCCGCGGCAGTTCGCGAATTTCGACCATTTATTTCAAACGGACATTACGGGAGATCCGACCGTCGGATTCTCCTAAAACCGGAACCGTTGGGTTCGTATCGAAAAGAGCTTTCTAACGAATATTAGAAATTTGAAATCTAACGGTTGGATTTGGAGATACGTCCAAATCAAATTCGAAAAAGGTCGCTGTAAGTGCAGTTCGATGGCCATTGATGGAAATCGGCTGTACGGGCCTTGATAAAATTATTAAAAATAGTAATAATTTATGTAAAATCATAAGAAATGATTTAGAAAGAATTAGGATGAAAAACTCCATATTTGAAAAGATAAAAATAGATTTTTATCGAAATGAACTAGTTTTGAACTAGAATTATAATCCTATTTATTTTTGAATAAATAAATTGAATTTGAAAAGGGTTTTAAAAATAACCAAAATTTCCAATGATTGCATTGGAGTGGATTTGAATCGAAATTGTCTTCGGAATATTTCGATGTTGGAATTCGTGATTATACAGGTGTTGTTATGGAAATTTGAAAGATATATATTTATATCGTTATTTCCAATACGACATTTGTTAATCGTAGGATTTGATATTGAATATAAGCCGGGATATTTTCTATTCAGAGCCTTGTATTGAATATCAAATGTGATTTGGGTTTGTCGTGAATGGTGTCTTCACTAACACTGTTCTTGAACCCAGTTGAGAAAAGATTAAATCTTTTTATTTAGATTTAATGAAGTGTACCAATTAAATGATATTTAATTGGAATTGAATTGATATTGATTTTTGGGTTTATCGTGAACAGTGTTTTAAATAACACTTGTTCTTTAGCCCGATAATTATCGAATGAGATTTGGGTTTGTCGTGAATGGTGTCTTCACTAACACTGTTCTTGAACCCAGTTGAGAAAAGATTAAATCTTTTTATTTAGATTTAATGAAGTGTACCAATTAAATAATATTTAATTGGAATTGAATTGATATTGATTTTTGGGTTTATCGTGAACAGTGTTTCTAAATAACACTCGTTCTTTAACCCGATAATTAATGGAATGTGACTTTGGGTTTATCGCGAACCGTGTTTTTAGATGACACTGATTCTTTAACCCAGTTAACGATTAAAACTAAGTGGAGTTTTAATGAATCTTTAATTAGATTGAAAAGATCGAGAATGGAGTATCACCAGTTTTGCTCCAGGCGATAGTTAAATCTTTAATTAGATTTGAACGTGAAATTTAGAAACTAACTGTCGGTTAGCCAAACAGAATGGTTTTCTAGATATTGATCTGATGTTGGTTTCGGCCTTCGGGGTTAATATTTGGGGAATTATTCTCTTGATTAATTTACGGTTAGTGACTAATGAATTGGAATGAGGCGTATGTTGTGTTTGTGTAACACTTATTTAAATATACGCGAGTTATTCGGAAAGACCGGGTTTATCCCATTCTGAATAACTGATACGACGATAAGTCGAAGATGAAGACGATGGTCGAAGACCGGAGGTCTTCACGTCGTTTGGGTGATAACTGATGATCTTGATTGGGCTGTACACCCAAGAAGATGGAAACAGTTAGTGATCGTCCAGACGTACTTGGAGATCGATGGATATGCGGGGTACTAGGTGCCTCCGGTTTCGTTCAGACCCAGAACGGACTTGTAAATGGACTGTGTGTCTGACATCGGATTTCATTCTGTGTGACTGATATCGGTTGCATAGGATGGTTTGCCTGTGTGGCATGCTAAGATGCAAATGATCAAGGCTTCTGTTGAAAAGCAAAGTCTTGTGGTTGATGATCGAAGCACGGCCTTTGTGGCGTAGCTTCGTGTAACGTTTGATTCGCGAGTTTCACACCCGGTATGAATCAAAAACGGGAGACGGACCTCAGGGAGGGCATGCGTTTCTTTCTAGTTAGAAGTGGCGTCAGTGGTTTTACACGCCCTGACGAGTTTGACTTATGTGGTTGTTGCTGTTGCGAGGCGCCTCGGTTATATCGGTTTCGGCCGATGCTTCTGGTCGGCTGACGGACCAGACTTACACCCCATAGGGTGGGGAAACGTAGTGTTCAGGGTTTAAGTTTAATCCACATCGGTGGACCGGCCCTGTCGCTCCAAGGGTCGATGCGCTCTGACCCTGTGGCTCGGGCTAGAGAGTCACGAAGTCGGTGAGGACTATCTTTTGCCTCGGTTCATAGATGGAAATCCAATTTCCAAATACGAGACTTTGCGGTTTTGATTGTATATCCTATATATGGCGACATAGTGGGATGGGGCGCTCATGCCGCCTATGATTGATACTTATGATTTGAAGTGTTTTATATACTATGCACTTATAATAGTATCAAATGATTTGTTTTAAACGTATCAAGCATTCTTTGGCTGTTATAAGGGAAAACCCTATCCCCCGGCTTGCGTTGCATTGTGTGATAGGACCTGGGTCTTATAACAGCTTCATCTTCTTTACTTAGCATTGCGCTGTTGTTTTATGCACTGGTATTCTTGGGAGGAAACCCGTTCCGTGTTATACGGCGTGGTCCCTTGATTTACCTAATGATTTAAAAATAAAGATTAATAACTGTTTTAGTTCTCACACCAGTCACATGACTGACCTGGAGTTTATTGTTTTAACCTAAACTCTGGGTGCCCTTATTTTGACACGGGCAGCTAGTAGTTTCGGTTTTGCAGATTTATATTCACAGGATCCTGGTTTACAGCTGGAACGATATCCGGAAAGCTTTGTATCCGTATATCTCATTCTAGTTGTGTATTGTATTATTTTCCGCTGCTATGTATTTAAATGTAATTTAAATCTCTGATATTTCTGTGTAATATTCATTTATACTCTGTATATTCTTGTAATCTGATGCACTGTTGTTATATATAGTGAAATGTTCTTCTGTATGCGTTCTGTTGTGGTTTGTTCTCGAACTATCCGACGCTTTCCTTTACGGGGAAGTTGCGGGTTTTTACAAAGCCGGTATATTTTCTATTCAGAGCCCTGCATTTAATATCAAATGTGATTTGGGTTTGTCGTGAATCGTGTTTTAGGTGACATTGGTTCTTTAACCCAGTTAAGGACAGGTTATTGAATTTTGAGAAGATTAAAACTAAGTGAAGTTTTAGTGAATCTTTAATTAGATTGAAAAGTGAATTGATAATTTAAATTATCAAATCTGAAAAGTGATCGAAAATGGAGTATCACAAGTTTTGCTCCAAAGCGATAGTTAAATCCTTAATTAGATTTGAACGTGAAATGGTAATTAACTTTACCAATAACACCGTGGTGTTAGATATGGAGTATTATCAGTTTTTCTCCATGGGATGAATAGGTTGGGATTGGGAAATAAAATAAATAATTACTTCGGTGTGGTTCGCTAATCCCGACTACTTTGGAAAACCATAATATGATTTGAAATGATATCCAAAGGAAGATTAAAGAATAAATTTAGAAGAATTTATCTTTGATAAAATTAATGGGAACCTATTCCCTAAGAATGTGATTTTGTGAATAAAAGAATATTCTGAATTGGAATGAGGCATTTGTTGTGTTTGTGTAACATTTGTTCATCATATACGTGGGTTATTCAGAAAGGCCGGGTTTATACCCATTCTGAATAACCGATTCGACGAGATGTCGAAGATGAAGACGGTGGTTGATGACCGGAATGCTTCACATCGTTTGGGTGATTACTGATGATCTCGATTGGGCTGTACACCCAAGATGAGGGAAACAGTTGGTGATCGTCCAGACGTACCTGGAGATCGATGGATATGCGAGGAAAGTGCCTCCGATTTCCTTCAGACCCAGAACGAACTTGTAAATGGGTTGTGTGTCTGACATTGGATTTTATTCTGTGTTGATTGATTTCTATTAAATATACATCTGTTTGGCGGCGGAGAATTTATTCTCTTGCTTAACGCCCTTCTCTGAGACGTACGAGCTCAGAGGTTGTATATCGATGGACATCAGTCGCATGGAGTGAATTGCCAGTGTGTCACACGTAAGTGGCAATTGATCAAGGCTTCTATTGAAAAGCAAAGTCTTGTGGTTGATGATCAAAGCACGGCCTGTGTGGCATAGCTTTGTGTATAACGTGAATTCGCGAGCCTCACACCCCGGTATGAGTCAAAAATGGGAGAAGGACCCAAGGAGTACACGACGTTTCTTTCTAGCTATGGTGGTGTCAGTGACCTACCAGCCCTGACATTTATATCTACTTTTCACCTATGTGATTGTTGGAATGCGAGGCGCCTCAGATATAGGTCTGTAAGGACCGGGAAACGTGTGTTCAGGAATTGCCAATCCTCAAAAGTAAGAGAGGACCGGCCTTGGAGGATCCAGGGATTGCTATGTGCGGTCCCAAGGCATTTGCTAGAGTGTCTCGAACGAAGAGGAGCTTTCCCCTTGCCTCGACTCATGACGGAAATCCAATTTCCAATACGTGATATTGCGGTTTTAATTGTAGAACTAGTATGGTGACATGATATATGGTACCCATGCCGTCTATGATTGATATTTATGATTGAAATTGTTTTGACACTATACACTTATAATAGTATCAAATGATTTGTTTTAAACGTACCAAGCATGTTTGGCTATTATAAGGGAAAACCCTATCCTTCGGCTTGCGTTGCATTGTGTGATGGGACCTGGGTCTTATAATAGCTTCATTTTTCCAAAGAGCATTGCGTTGTTTTGTTATATGCACTAGTATTCTTGGGAGGAAACCCATTTCGTGTTATACGGCGTGGTCCCTTGAATTACTATCTTTTAAAGTAAAGTTTTAAATAACTATTTTTGTTCTCATACCAGTCACATGACTGACCTGGAATTTATTGTTTTAACCTAAACTCTGGGTGCCCCTATTTTCTACACGGGCAGCTAGTAGTTTTGGTTTTGCAGATTTATATTCACAGGGTCTTGATTTACAGCTGGAACGATGCTCGGAAAGCTCTGTATTCCGTGTATTACTTCTAGCTGTGTTTGTATTATTTTTCCGCTGCGATGTATTTAAATATAACTTATTGTAATCTCTGATTTTTGTCGAATGTATGTTTATTCATACTCTGTATATTCTTGTATTCTGAAGGAATTGTTGTAATAGACAATGAAATGTTCTTCCGTCTGCATTCTGATTTGTCTTGTCCTCAACGCAATCCGTGCTTTCCCTCACGGGGAAGTTTAAGTTGTGTCACCATTTTTGCTTCATGGGATGAATAGGTTGGGATTAGGAAATAAAATAAATGATTACTTCGGTAAGGATCGCTAATCCCGACTAGTTTGGATAAACCATAATTTGGTTTGAATTGATATCCAAAGGAAGATTGAGGGATAAATTTAAAGAATTTATCCTTGATAAAACTAATGGGAACCTTTCCCAAAGTATAAGAATATTTGAATAAAGAAATATTCTGGATTGGAATGAGGCATATGTTGTGTTTTTATAGCACTTGTTTATTATATACGCGAGTTATTCAGAAAGACCGGGTTTATCCCATTCTAGATAACTGATTCAACGATATGTTGACGATGAAGGCCGTGGTCGAAGACCGGAGGTCTTCACATCGTTTGGATGATTACTAATGTCTTGATTGGGCTGTGCACCCAAGACAAGGTAATAAGTGGTGATCGTCTAGACGTACTTGGAGATCGACCGGATACGCGAGGGCCTCTCTCCTGTATTGGACATACGGGACGAGGAATTAGGTGCCTCCGGTTTTATTCAAACCCAGAACGAACTTGTAAATGGATGTGTGTCTGACATCGGATTTCATTCTGTGTAATTGACAGACATCAGTTGCATAGCGTGAATTGCCTGTGTGGCATGCTGAGATGCAAATGATCAAGGCTTCTATTGAAAAGCAGAGTCTTGTGGTAGATGATCAAAGCACGGCTTTAATATAGCTTAGCTTTGTGTAGCGTTAATTCGCGAGCCTCACACCCCGGTGTGAACCAGATATGGGAGAGGACTTCAGGGAGGACATGCGTTCCCTTCTAGCTAGGAGAGGTGTCAGCGTTTTGAAATCCCTGACGTTTTACTTATGTGGATGATGGATAGCGAGGCACCTCGGTTATTTCGGTCTCTGCGGAGCCGATGGATGGTCTTTATACAGACTAGATTTACGCCCCATAGGGCGTGGAAACGCAGTGTTCAGGCATTTTAATCCACTCCATGTGGACCGGCCCTGACGATCAAAAGGCTTGACAGAGTACTTGCCTGAGACATGGGCTAGATTGTCTCAAAGCGTTAAGGACGATCCCTTGCCTTGGTTCACAGATGGAAATCCAACTTCCAATATGACATTTTGCAATTTTGATTGTAGAGCCTAGTATGGCGACATAGTGGGATGGGGCACTCATGCCATCTATGATTAATACATTTATATTTGAAATTGTTTTGACACTACACACTTATAGTAATAGTAAAATATGAAATTTCACGTACCAAGCATTTTTGGCTATTATAAGGTATGTAACGACCCAGAATTTTGAATATTTTATTTTAAATATTTAATATGGTTTTAAATATTGAGTTGGTAATATAAATGGATTTTTATATTGAGTTATCAATTTAATAATCGATTTCGATTTAATATCGAATATATTAATTATCGTAATATGAAAAATAATTCAATTCGAGATTTAAACTGAGTCAAAACAATTCAGCTAATAAATAAAAATTTCTATGTAAGTATATTTGATAATAATAATAATTTATTATTGAGAAATTGGTTAGTTCTGAATTTTAATTATATTATATTAATTTAATATAGTATATACGTTCAAATTAAATATAAAATTATATTCATTTCAAATCAAAATGACGCAATAACATTTAAATGTCGGTCTATACACTAAAATAGCGGTTCTGGTTTAAATTAATGGACCTGAGATATTTGATTGTGTATAGGTTCGAAATCAAATCAGAATCTGTTTTAAAAGAATAAAGATCTCTTTAATCAAATCGATATCTATTTAAAAAGGGTAAAAATCACTTTATATCAAATCGAATTAATGTTTAATCAAATCACAATTAATTATAGTGTACTTTAACCTATCACCTACCCTTATGACTCGTCAGAACTATTCCTTCAGATTGAAGCTTTCTTCGTTTATAAATACAGCGACACTTCCTTCATTATTTCCACTTTCCTCCATCAGCCAAATCAAAGCTTCAATAATAAAATGGCCTTGCTGTTCAGATTCAACACCGCACCCTTCCTCTATAAAATCGCATTTCCTCATTGAAATTCTTTTGTCTGAAAAACCAAAATAAAATGGCCGTGGAACTCAAAACTGAAATCGCGAGTTAGGCCTTAGAGAATCTGAAGCAACATCGGATGTTGGGGGGTCAGATTGGAAGTCGCGACGAGGTTGAGGTCACTGTGTTCTTCGATAGCGTCGAGCTAGGGTTCATCGTGGTTTCTGGAGTACTGATTCGGGGGTACGACATCAAACAATTGAGGAGTGCGAACAAAAGTTTGAGGAGCTCGAGATTTGGAGCAGTGATGGTGTTCGAACTCGCGATTTAAGATGAAGGGGGGGGGGGTTCGCGACAATAGTAATGGGTTCGGCGATGGATGGAACAGGGTTCGAAACTGAGATTTTTTGGGGATCGATCTGTGGTTTGGACTGGAGTTTGTGTAGCGTTGTTCAGGTGGATTTCGTATGATGCTTGGGGAGTTCGACAGTGTGGTAGAATAAGAGTACGGGTCTGGAATTTTTGGGAGTTTTACTCAGATGATCAGAACAGAGATTGTCGATGGGAGGAGAATGTCTGGACATGAGGACAGTGAGAGTTAGTACATTACAATGGTCAGCGTGATGGAGTAGGAGTAACAGGAATTCATCAGTAAAGGAGAAATCATTGGTTCTTTGTCTGTAGACATGGAAATGAGATTAAGGAAATTTCAATTAAATACCTTAATTAATTTAATGATTTAAAAATACATAGGTTTGTTTAAATTAGTTAAGTTAGAATTAATTTAGTAACCAATAAAAGAAGAAAAAAATATAGTAAAGTCGATTATTTGTTTAAATAATTAATTTAAATAAATAAACGTTTAATCGGTAAATTTAAAATAAATTTTATCGCAGGTGCGAATTTCATTCTAGATGATTCATGGGCAATGATATGAAAAGTTACATGATATTCGACGAATTAATAATCTCGGTGAGTAAATCTCACTCACCTATTATTTAGAATTATTTTTATTCGGTAAAAATAATTGTGTTGCTTCTTTGAATGATTTCTGGTTGATTTAAATATATTAGTTATTTAGGGTTAACTATTATTTATATATTGGGTTGATGATTGGATTGTTCCCGCAGTCTCATTAGCGGATGCCCGCAGTTTCATAGCGGATGATTTCCCTCTGCGCCCCACAAATTTATATTAGTGGATGACCTACATACCGCGATGTCCTGCCTCGAAGAAGGATGGGTATTATTTGTGTTGACTAATATATTTGGATGCAAGAAAACAGGTTGGAGGGATCCAGCTGGATCCCTCATAACTATATTATCTGTTTGTTTATTTATTTGCATATATACTGTCATATATGATGTGTTAGAAAATCTGAAATAAATAATTGGTTGTGTGGTGGTTAAATATCACTGGGCTTAAATGTTGATATTTTAAAAATATCGAAAAAAGGAAATTTCCTGAGTAAAAAGGGGAAATTCTATTTTTCTAAAGAATTTGAAATTTGAATAGAATAAAAATATTAACTTGCTTTAAAAGAAAAAAAAAGTAGTTCTTTTATAAACAAAGTTTATAAATGAAATGAAAAGAATTATAATTGGATAATTCAGAAATAAAAATACAAGTGTGAAATTGAAAAGGGAAATCTATTTTCCAAAAGTAGAAATATCGATTTCAAAAGTAATTGAAATCGAGACTTGTTTAAGAATGAATAAAGAAATTCAAATGGAAATTGAAAATAGAATTTAAATATGGAATTTGAATATAAGAAATTCAAATAGAAATTGAATATAAGAAATTCAAATAGAAATTGAATATAAGAAATTCAAATAGAAATTGAATATAGAAATTCAAATGGAGTTTGAAAATAGATCTGAATATAGAAATACAAATGAAGTTTGAAAATAGATTTGAATATAGGAAATTCAATTTGAGTTGGCATGGAATTTGAATATAGAATTGAAATGGAATTTGAATATCGAATTCAAATAGAATTGAAATGGAATTTGAATATAGAAGATCGAAGTATAAATAAATTTATTACCGAGTAAGGGAAAATCGACAATTATGGAAGATCAGAATTATAATGTTGAATTGGAAAAATGGATTTGATATATATTAAAAATATATCAGAATGGAGTTGAATTTGTTATAAACGAAGTTTAAACGTTTATATATAAATATAATTGAAACGAACTCGCCGCAGCGCTGCAGTTTGTAAATTGGCGATTCGAACTTCAATTGAGTATACAGAACTCAATTAAAGTCGGAATTCTTTGAAACAAGAAACGTCAGAACCGATTTGATAATAGTTTTCTAATGGAGAAGAAAAATCTAGGTTTCGTCGAATAGATTTTGAGTTATGTCAAAATCAAATTTTCAGAAAAACAGCGCTAGAACCATTATAAAAGCATAACAATTTATTTAAATAAATAAAAGGATATTAAAGAAATAAAATCCGAATTGCCATTAGAAAAATCCAGACTGGAGATATAAAATAAATATGAACTCTAGTGAAGTAATTGAATGATTTTTAAACAAAAATCAGATTTTTAGTTATTAAATAGATTTAACTAATTTTGAAGAATAAATAGTTAATCGAGTTTTGAATCGAAATTGGCGTTGGTTCAGTAAATTGGTTTTGTGGATTCATATTCGAAATCAAAATTGAAACTTAAGCTAGAAATGAAATTCTACTTGTTTATAAACGAATTAAAATTTATTTGAATACGATATGTTCAAAATAAAGGGATTTGACAAAATAGCTAATTTAAGAATAAATTAGCAAATTGAGTTAGGAATGACCGGATTGAATTGGGATAAATTGGAAAACAGGTGAATATAGGTTGAGCAGGTTTGAAATGAAGTATATGAAGAGATATATTGAAATGCCCGACAAAAAGGTGCACATTTAAGTTCCATATGAGGTTTTATGCACCGTATCAGCAAGCCACTTGGCTTTTTCTTTTTCTTTTTGATTGGAGAGGCCTGTGTGGCGGTTTGGGGATTTTCCCGATGCTCCCTGTACAAAGGAGGTTATGGCGAAATTTTCCGGAAATTTAAGGAGTTAGCATATTTTCAAGAAAATTGGGTAATTAGAAAATCAATATACTAATATATATTGAATTCGATTAGGAAACAAATTTAAAATAGAATATTATAAACATAAAGGAAATATAATTCTGGTAAAATTAGAAAGAGAAACATTACGGGTTTAAAATGAATAATTGGTTTTTAAAATGCTGATTATTCGAGGTAAGTGGTTTTATTCGTTTTGAAGTTAAGGATGTTTTCAGTCAAGGTCTGAGAGGTAGTTATACCCCAACTTGATTGATTTCATTTTTAATTGATAAATAGCAAGATCTAGTCTCGAATAGAAGTGTCTGAATATGAGTTAGTTGAATAAAATAATTTTGGGTTATTGTAACGATGTTTTACACAGCATTCGTTTTAACCCAAGTGGTGGAATTTTGGAAATATATAAGTAAATATTTCCTGAGTATAATTAAAATAGTCGGGAAAGAGATAAGTGATTGAAATTGTTTACAATTGCAATAAAATATATTTTCTAAATATAGAAAATAAAAGAAGGTGATATAGGGAAATGTTTTTCCAAATAGCGTAAGAAACCAATAAGATTACTGAAAATATTTGGTTAACGAATATTGATAGGGAAATGAAGAAGTGAATTAATTAATGAAACACTAATTAACATGCCCAGTGATTGATTGACGTTATGGTAGGATGTTTGTTTTTCTTCGATAGTTAAATAATCGACTGTCGAAGTATTTGCCAATATCTTTGTCGATATGAAGAGACCGGTTGGATTATTACTCCGTATTGGCAGTAGCGTTGCGAATCAGATTATATGAAGATAATCAAAGATGGAGTAAAGTGTAGGGGCTTTTTCTATTAATGGAAATTGTGCCTTCGGTTTCGTTCAATCCAGAACGAACATAAAAGGACGAATGTCTGACAGAGTATTTCCAGTGATCGAATATGTTGGTCTGTATAAACATATATGGCGGCAACAGATTTGTTCCCTTAGCATAATATCCAGAATATTTGTGCAAATAAATTAGTGATTAATAGATCTGACAATGTGGCATTCAAAGTGATTGTGCTATCAATGAATGATAAGAAATCATAGCCTCAGGCCTCAACAACCGGGAAATGACAAAAATCGGGCAGGCAGCATGGCTATGTGGGTCGCTCCTATTAGGGTTTGTAATCACCTATCTAGAGATATTCATTTCATTCTTTAATCTATTGATGCTGTCCCTTTTCGGGAAACAGTTGCTGATCCCAACCGTTGGTGATATACATTCGATACATTCAAGCGAAATGAGTGAACGGTCATGTGTGGGCCGGGTTGCAAGATGTTCTTGTTGAATCCAGTGTATTCCTCTCTAGAGTACACTATCGGAAGGTGGTTCCATACCTTGTCATGTTGGAATTCCAATCTCCAATAAGCGCTATGCGGTTTTTGATTTCATATTATATATGGAGCGTGAGATGCAAGCGTTCCACTAAATTCTATTTATCTGATGTGGACATTATTATAATATCACTGGATTTGATATCAAATATATTTTGGGTTATCGTAAGGTAAAAATCATCCGTGTTTATGTGTGGATCGGTCTTACGATTATCATTTCTTTCGAAAAGTTTTTTTTAAAGTTAAACAAATGATTGGAGTTTACTCACACCAGTCCCATGACTGACCCAGAGTTTATTTGTTTGTTTTCCCTAAACTCTTGGGTGCCCAAATTTGTACGGGCAGTCAAGTAGTCGGGATTTTTCATATTCACTTGGAAGATCTGGAAGCGGGAGGCTTCACTAGTTAGTTATAGACTATCATATTTACGATGTGTACTACGTTGTATTTGGAAACAAGTGTTTATAACTGTTCCAGGAATAACTGTTGTGCTCTGATAATGGTATATATATATACAGTTACTGATTTGTATTTCAAAAAGTTATGTTATATAATATATGTTATTCGTTTCACTATGAGATTTTTTTTCTCTGTTTTCTTCTATTATAATTTTTCTTTCTTTCTATTTCTCATCCTCTAACTTCTTTCTAATAATGATTCGTATTTCTGTGCAATTTGTGTTGGATGTGTGGTGTTATTAGTCAACTTTGATAGTACTGATTTACGGGCCATTACAGTTGGTATCAGAGCTTAGGTTGAGTGAATACCAAGGCTTTGGTGGGATGTGCTCATTAGAGATAGGGTCAGTAGTGCCCTAGAATGAGTTGAGTGTATATATACGAGAGCACGTATTTGTAAATTGATATAATTTTTTTTATATTGTGTTGGCTAGTCTGTTGAGTGGTTTATGAATTCTAATCGAACCGTGGGACGCCATGACGTCGATAAGAGTTTGTAAATACTTGAACAGAAGATACGACATAATATGGTTTTAAAATGGGTAAATGAAATAATTTTACCCAAAATTCTATTCTAATATAGAAGGAATGATTTTCTAAAATTATTATAATATATGTATGTATTGGATGTTAAATTTTAATCAAACATGATTATAAAATTGAAATGGCTATGTAAAACCAGTTATAAATTGTACAAGAATCAAATATACAATTGAGATGAATTAGAATTAAATTCAAAGCATAATTTAGAATTTAAAATCCTGGGAAATTGGAAAATATTTCCAAAGTCTATTAAAATAAAATAGTTTTATTTTGAAAGGATTTTTGAATAGAAATCATTTTGAATGGATTTTAAAGACGATAAAGCACTGAACTCACTTCAGTCGCTGGAAAATAATTCTGATGATGACTGTAGCATCGTCAATGTTCATTTTCGAGTTTCTAAGTGATGGATTGCTACCTTAGAAAAGTTTTTATGGGAATTTGTTTGAAAGAAAACAAGTTTAGTTGGAACATTCAAATATTTTGAATTTGAAAAGGTTATAAATATATGTACATGTTTAAGTGTTTTCAAAAGGATTTGAAATGAAAACCCTGGGATTTGGATTCTGGAATTGGAATTTGACGTAAGCTAGTTAAATGGATTGAAGTGAATCAATTGACTAGAATCAATTTGAATAGGTTTAATGGAATATAGATTGGATATAAATGGATTGATCGTAGTCATTCAAATTAAATGAAGGAAGGCCAAAAGTTTTGGTGGAATTAAATTTGTTGAAATATGAGGAGTTGAGTTTCAACATAAGTGAGATTTTGAAAAAGTAACGAGTTTGTACCATTTTTCCTACCTTAGTAATTTCGGGGACGAAATTCTTTTAAGGGGGGGAAGAATGTAACAACCTAGAATTTTGAATAGTTTATTTTAAATATTTAATATGGTTTTAAATATCGAGTTGGTAATATAAATCGATTTTTATATTGAGTTATCAATTTAATAATCGGTTTCGATTTAATATCAAATATATTAATTATCGTAATATGAAAAATAATTCAATTTGAGATTTAAACTGAGTCAAAACAATTCAACTAATAAATATAAATTTCTATGCAAGTATAATCGGTAATAATAATAATTTATTACTGAGAAAGTGGTTAGTTCTGAATTTTAATTATATTATATTAATTAAATATAGTATATACGTTCAAATTAAATATAAAAATATATTCATTTCAAATCAGAATGACGCAATAACATTTAAAAGTCGGTCTGTACGCTAAAAATAGCAGTTCGTGGTTTAAATTAATGGACCCGAGATATTTAATTGTGGATAGGTTCGAAATCAAATCAGAATCTATTTTAAAAGAATAAAGATCTCTTTAATCAAATCGATATCTATTTAAAAAGGGTAAAAATCACTTTATATCAAATCGTATTAATGTTTAATCAAATCACAATTAAATATAGTGTACTTTAACCTATCACCTACCCTTATGACTCGTCAGACCTATTCCTTCAGATTGAGGCTTTCTCCATTTATAAATACAGCGACACTTCCTTCATTATTTCCACTTTCCTCCATCAGACAAATCAAAGCTTCAATAATAAAATGGCCTTGCTGTTCAGATTCAACACCGCACCCTTCCTCTATAAAATCGTACTTCCCCATTGAAATTCTTTTGTCTAAAAAACCAAAAAAAAAAAAAATGGTCGTGGAACTCAGAATTGAAATCGCGAGTTAGGCCTTAGAGAATATGAAGCAACGTCGGATGTTGGGGAATCAGATTGGAAGTCACGACGAGGTTGAGTTCACAGTGTTCTTCGACAGCGTCGAGCTAGGGTTCATCGCGGTTTCTGGAATACTGATTTGGGGTTACGACATCAAACATTTGAGGAGTGCGAACAATAGTTTGGGGAGCTCGAGATTTGGGGCATTGATGTCGTTTGAACTTACAATTTAGGATGAAGGGGGGGTTCGCGACAACAGTAAGGGGTTCGGCGATGGATGATTTAGGGTTCGAAGCTGAGATTTTTTGGGGATCGATCTTTGATTTGGACTGGAGTTTGTGTTGTGTTGTTCAGGTGGATTTCGTATGATGCTTGGGGAGTTCGGAAGTGTGGTAGTACAGGAGTACGGGTCTTGGATTTTTGGGAGTTTTGCTCAGATGATTAGAACGGAGACTTTCGATGGGAGGAGAATGTCTGGACATGAGGACAGTGAGAATTAATGCATTACAATGGTCAGCGTGATGGAGTTGGAGCAAGAGGAATTCATCAGTAAAGGAGAAAGCATTGGTTCTTTGTCCGTACACATGGAAATGAGATTAAGGTAATTTCAATTAAATACCTTAATTAATTTAATGATTATAAAATACATAGGTTTGTTTAAATTAGTTAAGTTAGAATTAATTTAGTAACCAATAAAAGAAGAAAAAATAAAGGAAAGTCATTTATTTATTTAAATAGTTAATTTTAATAAATAAACGTTTAATCGGTAAATTTAAAATAAAATATATCGCAGGTGCGAATTTCATTCTAGATGATTCATGGGCAACGATATGAAAAGATATAGGATATTCGACGAATTAATAATCTCGGTGAATAAATCTCACTCACCTATTATTTAGAATTATTTTTATTCGGTAAAAATAATTGTGTTGCTTGTTTGAATGCTTTCTGGTTGATTTAAATATATTAGTTATTTAGGGTTAACTATTATATATATATATATATATATATATATATATTGGGTTGATGATTGGATTGTTCCCGCAGTCTCATTAGCAGATGCCCGTAGTTTCATAGCAGATGATTTCCCTATGCGCCGCACAAATATATATTAGTGGATGACCTTCATACCGCGATGTCCTACCTCGAAGCTGGATGGGTATTATTTGTGTTGACTAATATATTTGGATGAAGGAAAACAGGTTGGAGGGATCCAACTAGATCCCTCAAAACTATATTATTTGTTTGTTTATTTGTTTGCATATATACTGTCATATATGATGTGTTAGAAAACCTGAAATAAATAATTGGTTGTGTGGTGGTTAAATATCACTGGGCTTAAATGTTGATATTTAAAAAATATCGAAAAAAGGAAATTTCCAAAATAAAAAGGGGAAATTCTATTTTTCTAAAATAGAATTTGAAATTTGAATAGAATAAAAATATTAACTTGTTTTAAAAGAAAAAAAAACAAGTAGTTCTTTTATAAACGAAGTTTTTAATTGAAATGAAAAAAATTATCATTAGATAATTTAGAAATTAAAAAACAAGTGTGAAATTGAAAAGGGAAATCTATTTTCCAAAAGTAGAAATACCGATTTCAAAGGAAATTGAAATCGAGACTTGTTTAAGAATGAATAAAGAAATTCAAAAGGAAATTGAAAATAGAATTTGAATATAAGAAATTCAAATAGAAATTGAATATAAGAAATTCAAACAGAAATTGAATATAAGAAATTCAAATAGAAATTGAATATAGAAATTCAAATGGAGTTTGAAAATAGATTTGAATATAGAAATTCAAATGAAGTTTGAAAATAGATTTGAATATAGGAAATTCAATTTGAATTGGAATGGAATTTGAATATAGAATTGAAATGGAATTTGAATATAGAATTCAAACAGAATTGAAATGGAATTTGAATATAGAAGATCGAAGTATAAATAAATTTATTTTCGAGTTAGGGAAAATCGTCAATTGTTGAAGATCGGAAATATAACGTTGAATTGGAAAAATGGATTTGATATATATTAAAAATATATCAGAATGGAGTTGAATTTGTTACAAATGAAGATTAAACGTTTATATATATAAATATAATTAAAACAGACTCGCCGCAACGCTGCAGTTTGTAAATTGGTGATTCAAACTTCAATTGAGTATACATAACTCAATTGAAGTCGGAATTATTTGAAACAAGAAACGTCAGAACCGATTTGATAATAGTTTTCTAATGGAGAAGAAAAATCTAGGTTTCGTCAAATAGATTTTGAGTTATGTCAAAATCAAATTTTCAGAAAAACAGCGCCAGAACCATTATAAAACCATAACGATTTATTTAAATAAATAAAAGGATATTAAAGAAATAAAATCCGAAATGCCATTAGAAAAATCCAGACTGGAGATATAAAATAAATATGAACTCTAGTGAAGTAAGTGAAATGATTTTTGAAACAAAAATCCAATTTTTAGTTATTAAATAGATTTAACTTATTTTGAAGAATAAATAGTTAATCGAGTTTTGAATCAAAATTGGCGTTGGTTAAGTAAATTGGTTTTGTGGATTCATATTCGAAATCAAATTTGAAACTCAAGCCAGAAATGAAATTCTACTTGTTTATAAGCGAATTAAAATTTATTTGAACACGATATGTTCAAAATAAAGGGATTTGGCAAAATAGCTAATTAAAGAATAAATTAGAAAATTGAGTTAGGAATGACAGGATTGAGTTGGGATAAATTGGAAAACAGGTGAATATAGGTTGAGCAGGTTTGGAATGAAGTATATGAAGAGATATATTGAAATGCCCAACAAAAAGGTACACGTTTAAATTCCATATGAGGTTTTATGCGCCATATTGGCAAGCCGCTTGGCATTTTCTTTTTCTTTTTGATTGGAGAGGCCTGTGTGGTGGTTTGGGGATTTTCCCGATGCTCCCGGTACAAAGCAGGTTATGGTGAAATTTTCCGGAAATTTAAGGAGTTAGAATATTTTTAAGAAAATTGAGTAAGTAGAAAATCAATATATTAATATATATTGAATTCAATTAGGAAAAAAAATTAAAATAGAATATTATAAACAAAAAGGAAATATATAATTCTGGTAAAATTAGAAAGAGAAACATTACGGGTTTACAATGATTTTTTTTCTTCAAAATGTTGATTATTCGAGGTAAGTGGTTTTATTCGTTTTGAAGTTGAGGATGTTTTCATTTACGGTCTGAGAGGTAGTCATACCCCAACTTGATTGATTTCATTTTTAATTGATAAATAGCAAGATCCAGTCTCGAAGAGAAGTGTTTGAATAAGAGTTAGTTAAATAAAATAATTTGGGTTGTTGTAATGATGTTTTACACAACATTCGTTTTAACCCAAGTGGTGGAATTTTGTTAATGTATAAGTAAATATTTCCTAAGTATAATTAAAATAGTCGGGAAAGAGATAAGTGATTGAAATTGTTTACAATTGCAATAGAATATATTTTCTAAATAAAGAAAATAAAAGAAGGTGATATAACGAAATGTATTTCCAAATAGCGTAAGAAACCTATAAGATTACTGAAAATATTTGGTTAACGAATGTTGATAGGGAAATGAAGAAGTGAATTAATTAATGAAACACTAATTAATAGGCCCAGTGATTGATTGATGTTATGGTTGGATGTTTGTTTTTCTTCGATAGTCAAATAACCGACTATCGAAGTATTTGCCAATATCGTTGTCGATATGGAGAGACCGGTTGGATTATTATCCGTGAACCACTCTGTATTGGCAGTATCGTTGCGAATCAGATTATATGAAGATAATCAAAGATGAAGTAAAGTGCAAGGGATTTTTCTATTAATGGAAATTGTGCCTTCGGTTTTGTTCGATCCCAGAACGAACGTAAATGGACGAATGTCTGACAGAGTATTTCCAATGATCGAATATGTTGGTTTGTATAAATATATATGGTGGTAACGGATTTATTCCCTTAGCATAATATCCAAAATATTTGTGCAAATCAATTAGTGATTAACGGATATGACAATGTGGCATTCAAAGTGATTAAGCAATCAATGAATGATAAGAAATCGTAGCCTCAGTCCTCAACAACCGGGAAATGACAAAAATTGGGCAGACATGATGGCTATGTGGGTCGCTCCCATTAGGGTGTATAATCACCTATCTAGAGATATTCATTTCATTCTTTAATCTATCTATGCTGTCCCTTTTTGGGAAACGGTTGCTGATCCCAACCGTTGGTGATATACATTCGATACACTCAAGCGAAATGAGTGGTCAGTCATGTGTGGGCCGGGTTGCAAGATGTTCTTGTTGATCCCAGTGTATTCCTCTCTAGAGATACACTATCGGAAGGTGGTTCCATACCTTGTCATGTGTCATGTTGGAATTCCAATCTCCAATAAGCTCCATTCGGTTTCTGATTTCATATTATATATGGAGCGTGAGATGCAAGCGTTCCGCTAAATTCTATTTATTTGATGTAGACATTATTGTAAAATCACTGGATTTGATATCAAATATATTTTGGGTTATCGTAAGGTAAAAACCATCCATGTTTATGTATTGATCAGTCTTACGATTATCATTTCATTCGAAAGGTTTTTTTTTAAAGTTAAACAAATGATTGGAGTTTACTCAAACCAGTCCCATGACTGACCCAGAGTTTATTTGTTTGTTTTCCCTAAACTCTTGGGTGCCCAAATTTGTACAGGCAGTCAAGTAGTCGGGATTTTTCAGATTCACTTGGAAGAGCTGGAAGCAGGAGGCTTCACCAGTTAGCTATAGAATATCATATTTCCGATGTGTACTATGTTGTATCTGGAAACAGGTGTTTATAACTGTTCCAGGAATAACTGTTGTGCTTTGATAATGGTATGTGTATACAGCTACTGATTTTATTTCAAAAAGTTATGTTATATAATATATATTATTCGTTCCGCTGTGAGATTTGTCTTCTCTGTTTTCTTCTATTCTAATTTTTCTTTCTTTCTATTTCTCATCCTCTAACTTCTTTATAATAATGATTCGTATTTCTGTGCAATTTGGGTTGGATGTGTGGTGTTATTAGTCAACTCAGATAGTACGGATTTGTGGGCCATTAGAAGGTAAAAACTCTATCCTCTGGCTTGCGTTGCATTGTGTGATGGAACCTGAGTCTTATAATTGCTTCCTTGTTCTTTATTTAGCATTGCGCTATTTCTTTTATGCACTAGTATTCTTTGGGGTAAACCCATTCCATGTTATATGGAGTGGTCCCTTGATTTGCCTAACTTTAGAATCAAATTAATAATTGTTTTAGTTCTCACACCGGTCACATGACTGACCTGGAGTTTATTGTTTTAACTTGAACTCTGGGTGCCATTATTTTCCACACGGGAAGCTAGTAGTTTTGGTTTTGCAGTTTTGTATTCACAGGATCCTAGTTTACAGCTGGAATGATATTCGGAAAGCTCTGTATCCGTATATTCCTTTCAGTTGTGTTTTGTATTATTTTCTGCTGCGTTGTAAATTGTGAATCTATGATATTTTTTTGATGTATAATATTTGTTTATACTCTGTATATTCTTGTTCTCTGATGTAAATTGTTGTAATAAGCAATGAAATTTTCTTCTAATTGTGTTCTGATTTGTCATGTTCTCAACTAAATCTGAGCAACAGTTCCGGTTTTAGGAGAATCCAACAGTCGGATCTCCCGTAATGTCCATTCGAAGTCAATGGTCGAAATTCACGAACTGTCGCGGTGCGACGCGTTCTATTTAGGCAATTATATATAATATATATATATATATATTATATTTTGTCGATTTCCATTTAAAACGTATTTTATAAATCGTTTTAAATTCCTTTTCAAAACGATTTCAACTTCATATTCAATTTCAAATCAAAATTGAATATTCCATATCATTAATATGTAAATGATAATATTTTCAAAACATTAAATTTTGAAATAAAATATTTCAAATATTCTTTTATTCAAATATTCTTTTCCTTTGGGAAAGGTTCCCATTAATTTTGTCAAAGATAAATTCTTTAAATTTACTCTTTAATCTTCCTTTGGATAACAAACCATATTAAGGTTTTCCAAACTAGTCTGGATTAGCGAACTACACCGAAGTAATAATTTATTTTATTTTCCAATCCTAACCTATTCATACCATGGAGCAAAACTAGTATATCTAATACCACGGTGTTATCGGTAAATATTAATTACCATTTCACGTTCAAATCTAATTAAATATTTAGCTATCGCCTAGAGTAAAACCGGTGGTACTCCATTTTTGATCATTTTCCTGAATTGATAATTTTAATTATCACATTCACTTTTCAATCTAATCAAAGATTCACTAAAACTCCATTTAGTTTTAATCTTCCCAAAAATCAATGTTAATGATTATTCAAAGCTAAGAAATTTATCTTATCTTTAACCGCGTCAAAGAACCAATGCCATTTAAAACACGGTTCACGATAAACCCAAAATCACATTCCATTAATTATGGAATCTCTACAGAAAAACAAATCAATATGTAATCTACATCAATATCCGTATCTGACTAATAATATAAATGGAATAATTACAAAGCCTTTTAAATTCCATATGTATTAAAAACCTTCCTCCACAGAAGCTCACTTCAATTATTACCAAACCAAATTCCATTCAATTCCAATTTAATATATTAAATTGGAAAAGGTGAATTTGGGTAAAGAAGTGGGTCATAGGGTTGTATAACCAAATCTGAACTACAAAGGAATTTGTTTAAGGAGGTAGAGTTAAAAGGGTGTTGTTTATAAGAAATTACTTAATTATGGAATTAAGAAAGAAGCGTTATATTCGAGAAAGAGATTTTTAAAAGAGTAAGAAGGTTTTACGGAACTGTATTTTGAATAAAAAAGTTAAATGGAATTTGTTTTGAGACTGAAATGAAATATTTGTTTTTGGATTACAACTTATATTTATTTAAGGATAAGAACATTGTTAATCAAGGTCTGAGAGGTAATTAAAATACCCCAACTTGAACAACATCAGGATTATCTGAAGATGATATTAGTTGGTAACGGTAAAAGAATTTAGAGATAATTTATTATTTCCATTAATGAAATAATAATGCAACGTTTGGTGAAAATTTTGAGAATATATAACGAGAGATCCGAAGTAAAGGAAATTAGCAAGAAGGGAAAATATATAAATGAGAATTCCAAAGTAGAAGAAAAACAAAAAAGGGTTGCGTGAAAATATAATGATATTTTCAAGTTAGAAAGGAAATGTAAAGTTGAGTTTTATTTTATACAAATAAATATTAGTTATTATTTCAAGAATGGAATAAAAGATATTTCGTAACACTGTTTTACGAGTAATAAGTTGAATGGATTTCTCAAATTCAAATCATAAAGAATGATGTAACAAAGTTTTGAAAGGAGAATTAAGTAGAAACTGAATGTGGTTATAAGTTATTTTACTAAGTATTATAATGAAATGGTTTGGAGGGGATTTATTAAATAAGTATCAATTATCGTTTTTTTTTGAATTAAAAAACTTAGATGTTTTAATTAAATAGAAGTGAATTAGTTTGTAATAAACAAAATCCAATTGATGCTGAATACTAAACCAGTGAACTCACTGGATTTTCATGATTTAATCACTGTTTATTTTGATAGTTAAATAATAGACTATCAAATCTGTAACGACCCGTATTTTTACCGTATAATAATTTATTTAATTATTTGAATAATGGTTTGGTAATTTAAAATGACCAGAATTAAATAATATTGAATATTTAATTAATATAAATAATAGAACAATATATTTAGTTTCCGAAATAGTCGAAAATAGTGGAGTCCACAATATTGTGTGAATTGGATTATTTATAATATTTAATTCAGTTTAGAATTGAATTATTATAACGAATTTATTTTTAAAACGAAGTTAGAACATATAAAGTATATTATAATTATAAAAGAGCTCATAATGGAGCAGCAGTTCATAATTTGGTGATTCGAACTTTAAACGGATGTACATAATCTGTTTTAAGCCGGATTTCTGTGAAACAAGAAACGTTCAGAGCTGGTGAAGTATATTTTGCTAGTGAAAGAGAAAAATTGGGATTTCGTCGTGTAGATTTTGATTTATGATCAAATCAAATTTTTGAAAAGTCGCTATAGAATTCCCTTATAATTTATAAGGATTTATTTATATTATAAAAGGATTTTTAATATAAATTGAGTACTGATTTAACACTGGATTTGAAATGTCGAGTTATAAATTCAGATAGGAATATTTTGGAGCTATATGATATTCTAGTGTGAATATATATGATAATATTTATTTATAAATATTTAATTTAATTATTTATATATATATATTTATTTATATTTAAATTGGTTTATTTAGAGCTTTAAAATAGCCTATTTTGCAAACGAACTCCGTTTTCGATGAAATTAATTTTGTTGGATCCGGAACATTAAATTATTGCTAGACTTCAATTTTCGTTATTTTTCGAGTCAGTATGTGGCCGTACGTAATTTTAATGTGAAAAACAGTCGATAATTTGACCTTTAAAAATATGCTGTGTGAACAAACAGATTCGGAATACGACGAAACAAGTTCCGTTGGGTCCGTAATGTCGAACTCTAGTTGTATGTCCATTTTCATGATTTTTGTATATTGTATGTGACTATAGGAATTTTTAAAGAGATAAATGGAGCTATTTATCTAATATATATTAATATAAAAATAAATGAAACTTCTTAAGCAAGCCAAATCTAATCCAATAAGTACCCACTCTCCTTCTAACCCTAACCCTTACTTTCTCTAGTCAAAATTCTAAGCCGCCAATTTTTAGTTTTCCAGTAAAACAAATCGCAAGTTATAAAATCCTAATTAAATAGTATAAAATTGCTAAAATCATTATATGTATATGTATTGACTCGTGAAGGCATTCGCCACATCCTGATACGCTTTTTGTGTAACTCGCAGCATTTGTGGAGTTCGGGATTAAGCTGCAGCGAACCTTAGGGTTCCAGATTTTTGGGGATTTTCTTGTTGATTTGCGAATTCGATTATTACGTTAGAATACTGAAGCAAGGAGCTTTGTGTTGTATAAATCTTGATGTTATCGAAAAGGACTTTTGTCGCAGGTTTCTGTAGTGCTACAGTGTAGCTCAAAGTCGAATTTAGCCAAGCGTGTTCGAGTTTGGTACAAGTGGTATGGGTGTATAGAGATTGTGATGTGGAAGAGAATAGTTGTGGTTGTGTGGGTTTTCATGATGAAATGGCACTAAACCGAAGTTGAAATGATTCGATAATGGTGGATTTGGTTACTGGTGTTGCACTCGAGATTTAGGAGAGAAGATAATAAACGGGATATGGGTTTGGGCCTTATTTCGAAGGGTGAGCCCAAGTAAATTAGGATTTAAGTTTTATTTAATTTAAAATATTCGTAAAACTTGTAAATAAAATATCTTAGTCATACTTAATCTGTAACACCCCGAGTATTCTATAACAGTGAAATTCACAAATTAAAGTACAATTAATTTCAAATCAAAGTATTAAGGGAAACGGGATACGACATTATGTTCGTCTCGGAAAAATACGCGAAATAGAGTCCGAGTTTTCGAAAAACGGAGCCCGTATGACCAAATTATGGCCCGTTGAAATTTCAGAAAATTCAAATTTCGAAAACAGATTTGAATTTCAGCCCAATCAGAGTAGGCGGGAAAAGTTCCCGCCCAACCCACCAGGTCGACCTGGAGGTCGACCCTAGGGTCGACCTGCCAGGCCAGGTCTACCAGGGACTCGACCAGGGGGTCGACCTGCCAGGCAGGTCGACTCTAGAGTCGACCTGGGGGTCGACTTGGGAGTCGACCTGGCCCCTGAGCCAGGTCGAACCCAACCCCCCCTTGCTGGCCTGGTCTGTGCTTAGCCGAATTTTTGAGCCTTGCCTTGTCACTAGGGCTAGATGTCAGCTCCTAATTGGTCTCTCCTTCAAATGAATGGCTAATATTAATCCAAGCTCCATCGACAGTCCTAATCAATTCACAAACTCTATAAAAAGGACCTAAGACTCCACCTAATTCATACAAACAAAAATAAGAATGAGACCGTCATGCTGCTGAGGAAAGACAAGGAATAGCCGTCAAAATAGAGAGACGATTAGGAGACAATTCAAAAGCTTAAAGCATCGACAACTAAATCAAAACAACGCCTACAACAAAGGATAGCATCTCCAAATTCAGAATTCAGATTCCTGAATTGAAGATTCGTCATACGTTGTAAGTAGAGTGCTATTCCGATGTGAATAAATAATTGTGTTTTGATTTGTGTAAAATGAAAAATAGATTTGTATTTGATTTATGGTGATAATAATTCATATTTGAATGTTGCTTTGATTCTAAACAATTTGGGATGTTGTGGTATAACGATTGGATATTTGCAAGTATGTGATTCATGTTGAAAGTAAACAACTACATGTTTATGGTAGTTTATTTGAGATTCATGCAAGTATATGATTCACTATTTATGCCAACATAATATATATTATAATCACTTTAAGTGTAGTTGGATCCATTTGGGTATTATGACTTATGTGAATTTATGTTGGAATTGGCATCGTGATTCAAGTGTAAAACCATACTTTTGTATTAGAGACAAAAGTAAGCGTCTTTGCGAACTTGTGTTGACTCTATGAACATGACTAGACTATGTTTGGTGTTATGCCTAATTGGAAAACATGTTTTAGGCCTTTATTGTTATCAAAAATCATATGATAATATATGTGACACATAGCTAAGTTAGATTTACATTCCAATTGCAAGTTTGCATGAATAAATTAAAAACCACGATTTCATGTTTAGGTATATTTATGCCATGATTATATGAATAGATTAAAAACCATGATTTCATGTTTATGTATATTCATGCCATGATTATATGAATAGATCAAAACCCATGATTTCATGTTTAGGTATGTTTATGCCATGATTATATGCTATTACAATGCAAATTCACAAGTGCCAAATTTATGTTAATTGATTCGCTATGTTGCAAGTTCATGCATTCACACTCCCCTTTTTATGTTACTTAGAATATATAAACACCATGTTCTAAGCCTCCACTTTTTCATGTGGCTAAGTTGGGTTTAAATGTTAAACCCAACATATGTTATATTGTAGCGAACGTATAAAACGGGGGTAAGGACGTTTGGGTTAAAATATAAAACATATGTGTTGGCATGTTGGACGCATGCCAACGACCTTGAAAAACAATTAAGTGGTGCAAATTAATTTTACCCAATAAAGATGAATTTGAATAATGGGCCGCAAATATTTACATATAAAAAGAAAAGAGACAAAATATGTAAATTTAGAAAATACGATGTGTTTAACCCGAGGTTGGATTGAGTTGTGATGTAAACCTGCCCGGAACCGCCCGGCTGTCCAGTAGTCACGACAATACCTATCCATTATGGGTGGTTAAACACGGAGCCCAAATAAGGACCCGAGGTTAGACTGAGTTGTGGCGTAAGACTGCCCGGACCCAACCGGCAACAGGCAGCCACAAAAATATCTGTCTAATGTGAGAGGTCGAGGCTTTAATAAGACAATTAAGACCGAGTCAGGATTGGTAGGATTAAGTAAATTGAATTAATACTTAATCAAAAATGGAACATGCTAAACTATATAGACTGATTGGGGATTAGGTTTAGAAAACACTTAACCAACTTAGCATGTTGGCTAGAAATAGAAAACCTAGTAGCGGGGGACCCTTTTCAGCAGTAACCCTACAAGGTGTATCAGGATACCCTGAACTAGGCAGGGTGGGGCACGATTACTGGGCTGACTGTAAGAGGTCAAATCGACGGCGGTGGTGTGGCAGTGTGGGTTCTAACGGGGTGTGGGCGTGCACACACTCTGGCACAGAAAAATAAGGCACTGGGCACCAGTAGTATACCTGTGCATTCTAGAATTGTGTCGGGCCGCCACCATGGGACTTGATACACCCCATGGTGGGACCAGCATAGGTAACTACAACATCGGGGGCCGTAAGACACATGTAACTATGCGAGTAGGAGCCGATCATTAGAAACGGATCACTTCACCCTGATTTTGGGGTGCCTATTAGGAACTAGTTTATATGGATGCAGAGATTAATATGGGGTACGATAAGTATATTTGACTCTAGACAACTTAACTTAGTTTATGGTGCTTTCCCATTTCCAGTTTATACTTATCATGCCCAATTATTTATTCATAGACTGAATAGTCCTAGACTTACTCAGGCTTTATGTCTGACTCTACTTTTCTTTCGTCTTCTTTTCTTTCGTTTCCCCCCCAGGTCCACAGGGAGGGAATACCGCAGCTTGACCAGTTTTCACATCCAGCTTGAAGGGAAAGAATGTATTGCTTGGATCTCTTTCGTTTTGGACTATGGCTTTGGATTGCAACTATGGGGACTTATGCAGTTTACTTTTGTTTTTATGCTTCTTTAAGTTATGAAATCAAGACAGTTATGAGAATGTAATGGGTTTTGGAAGTATTGTAAGACAATTATGACATGGTTTGTGTAACACGTATTTCGTTGAAATAAAATTTCTGTTGTTTTCCGCTGTTCAAAAATATGTGTATTTATATCTGTCTTGTGTATATGTGGCTTATACTTATCAACCTCCACCAAAATTAGGGCATTCCCTTTGAGAGTGACCCTAACGGAGGTGGGGTGTTTCACTTGGTATCAGAGCATAGGTTTACCAGATAAGATAAAAAGTTTTGATTTTTTTTTTTCAAAAGAAAATTTAAAGAAGCATTTTTAAAGATAAAATGTTATTTTATTTAACAAAAAAAGCAAAGTCCCCCAAAGCCATAAGTACTATCTTTTATCCTTCGTTTTGAATCTATCCTTTTTGTTTCAGCATGTCCGAAGAACTTAACTTGCCAGAGGGTGTACCAATACCTGGTTGGTTTAGACGATTCTTAGAAGCAAGGGCCAATCAGCCAGGTCCTACCGTTCCTCCTCCCCCGACTGTAGGAAATCAACCAGCTGCAGCAGCACCTCTTCCTCCACCTCCTCCACGGGGTAATACTTTTGCTAAGATATGTAAAGATTTTAAAGCTATGGGAGGAAAGGACTTTCATGGAACTGAGTCCTTCGTAGTAGCCAGGAATTGGCTAAAGGAAACCGAAGACTTATTCGTCATCTTTGAGGTAGAAGATAGGCAGAAGTTACAACTGGCAGTATGGCTACTTAAAGGAGAGGATTCCTACTGGTAGGAAGTCACCAATGCAGAAAGACCAGTGGAAACGTGGGAGTACTTTAGGTCTAGGTTTGAGGCTAAATTTCTCTCAGAAGCTGAAAGGAGTCTTCAGTTGGAAAAATTCTTATTTCTTAAGCAAGGGAATATGATAGTCAAAGAGTATGTTAATCAGTTCGATCAGCTGGTTAGGTTCGGACTGGACCTAGTCAACACTCCGCACAAGAAGGCTTTCCGCTTTGTCAAAGGATTGAATGAGCCATTACACAGTTTGTCCATGACCCATATACCCATGGGGGCTACGTATGAAAGGTTGGTGCAGATGGCATTGCTGAACGAAGAGGATAAGGGCAAGAAGGAGACAAAGGAAGAAAGCTCTCAAGGGAAGAAAGAGGGTTCACAGCCTAAGAAGACAGACTTTAAGAAGGGCGGGAAAGACAACAAAGAGAAGAGGAAGTGTAATTTCTATGGCAAAGTGGGGCACTTGGTGAAAGATTGCCGGAAAAAGAAGGCCAAGATGGATGGTTGGTGATTTTCTTACGGTGAGACAGGCCATATGGCTAAGGATTGCCCAAAGAAACGAGGGCAGGGGCAGAGGGCTGGATCCACCTCAGGGGCACAGGTTCATGTGCTAGAAGCGCCACCTCTGCAACAGCAAGGTATAAATACTTCTGTAGAAAGTGTAGTTTATCTTTATGATCACCCAGTTCGCACTTTATTTGATTCTGGCGCATCACACTCCTTTATCTCGTCTGCTTTAGTAGAATCTCTGCACTTAGAAACTAGTATGGTAGAGGACCCCTTAATTGTTTCAAACCCAATTGGGGGCCTAGCTCATTTGTCTATGATCTGTGTGGGACTGAAAATTTCTATTCTAAGTGTAGAATTTAGATGTAGTGCCTTTGTTTTGGGCTTCTCGGGATATGGTTTGATTTTGGGCATGGATTGGCTATCCAGTAATGGTGCCATCCTGGATTGTGAGAAAAGGGTGGTTAGGCTTCTGACCCAACTCGGTAACACTCTGGAAATTACTTGTAATCCCTCGTATGCGGTTATGCTTAGTTATCTTGAATCTCTAGATGCCTCTGTTGAAAGTTTGCAATCGGTTAGAGTGGTCCGGGAATATCCGGATGTCTTCGAAGAGGTGAAGGGCTTACCTCCGAAGCGGGAGATAGACTTCCGCATATATCTTGTAGATAATGCAAAGCCCGTTGTATTGCCCGTTAGACACATGGCTCCACGGGAAAGGAAGGAGCTCAGTAAACAGATTAAAGAGCTTCTAGAGAAGGGGTTCATTAGAAGGAGCATTTCAGAATGGGGCGCTCCAGTGGTGTTCGCTACAAAGGCGGATGGTTCACTCCGTCTATGTGTTGACTATAGGGAGCTCAACAAGCTAACGAAAAAGAATAGGCACCCTCTCCCCAGAATTGACGATCTGTTTGATCAGCTTGTAGGAGCGTCTGTTTTCTCCCAACTCGATTTGGCGACCGGTTTTCATCAGCTAAGGGTGGCTGAAGATAGCATCGATAAAACGGCATTCAGAACCCCAGACGGCTTCTTTGAATGGCTTGTCATGCCTTTTGGCTTGACAAACACACCCGCTTACTTCGTGGACCTAATGAGTAGGGTGTTCAGAGATTTCCTCAATAAGTTCGTAGTGGTCTTCGTAGACGATATCTTGATCTTCTCAAAGAATGAGGAAGAGCATACTCAGCACTTAAGGGCAATCATGGAAACTCTGCGAGTCCATTAGCTAAAAGCCAAATTCTCCAAATGTCACTTTTGGAGAGAAGAAGTGAGGTTCCTTGGGCACATAGTATCCAAAGAAGGGTTTGCTGTGGACCCTGCAGAGGTAGTAGCGATATAGGATTGGAAGACAACAAGGAATGCAACTGAGGTCCGAAGTTTTCTAGGACTAGCAGGTTTCTACCGGAAATTCATAAGGGATTTTGCGAAAATCTCAGCTCTGCTCACAAAGCTGACCAAGAAGAATCTAGTGTTCAATTGGGACTTGGATTGCGAGTTTGCTTTCCAACGACTAAAAAGGGCTCTTACAACAGCCCCAGTTTTGACGTTGCCAGATGGAAGCAAGATGTTCACAGTTTATACAGATGCATGTGGGACAGGACTAGGCGTTGTCTTAATGCAAGAAGGAAGGGTAGTAGCTTATGGCGGAAGTCAGTTGAAAGTGCACGAAAAGAACTACCCGACCCACGATCTTGAGTTAGCTGCCATCGTCTTTGCACTCAAGTCTTGGCGACACTATCTCCTAGGTGAGAAGTTCGAACTTTACACTGACCATAAATCGTTGAAATATCTTTTCTCGTAGAAAGATCTTAACTTGAGGCAACAGAGATGGATGGAGTTTCTTGCCTCGTACAATTTCGAGATCTCCTACACTCCGGGCAAAGGCAACGTAGTGGCAGACGCGTTGAGCCGAAAGAAACTGACCCTAAGCCCGCTATTTGTTGAAAGACAAAGCCTAGAGTTTATAGCCAGCTTTGACTTTAGGCCCTCCTCCGATTTTGTACCGGGCTTGCTAGCATCTCTCGAAGTATGCCCGACTTTAGTGGACTCAATAGGGACAGCACAACGCGAAGACCCTCAGCTTGTGGAAACGATTGATAGGCTAATTAGGGGTGAGACTTCAAGTCACCTCAACAGATACTCCATCAACGATAAGGGTTGGCTAAGGCGAGACGGAAGACTATGCGTCCCACAGACAAGGGATTTAGTTAAGACGGTTCTCGAGGAAGAACATCACTCCATGATGACGATACATCCAGGCGGAGATAAAATGTACAAGGACATAAAGAGAACTTTCTTTTGGAGCAGCATGAAGAAAGACGTGGCAGAATTCGTTTCAAAGTGTATGGTTTTCCAACAGGTTAAGGCGGAACAGAAGAAACATGGCGGTTTGCTCCATCCTCTAGAGGTCCCGCAGTGGAAGTGGGATAGCATCTCAATGGACTTCATTGATGGGCTGTCTAGGTCTAGAAGGGGCAACACTAGCATTTGGGTAATAGTGGATAGGCTTACTAAAAGCGCCCACTTTTTACCTATCAAGAGTAAAAGAACTGCCTCATCCCTAGCATCTCTTTACCTCAAGAAAATTGTTCGACTCCATGGAATACCCTCCAGCATTGTTAGTGACCGAGACCCTATCTTCACAAGTGAGTTTTGGCGGAGTCTGCAAGAAGCAGTAGGCACACAGTTATGCTTGAGCATAACCTATCATCCCCAGACCGACGGCCAGACAGAAAGAGTGAACAGAGTTTTGGAGGACCTTTTAAGACTGTGCGTCCTTGACTTCGGAGGGACGTAGGAAGACCATCTTCCTTTGGTGCAATTTGCCTACAACAACAGCTACCAAGCCACCATCGGAATGGCGCCCTTCGAAGCTTTATATGGAAGACCGTGCCGATCGCCCACTTGTTGGTGGGAGTCTACTGATAAACTCATACTTGGGCCAGATATGATCCGAGAGACTTCAGAGAAAGTAGACTTGATACGGAGAAGAATGAAGACAGCCCAAGGCAGACAAAAATCCTACGCCGACAAGAGGAGGACCGACCTTGAATTTGAGGTTGGGGACAGAGTTTTTCTTAAGGTATCTCCGCTAAGGAATGTTGTTCGTTTTGGAACCACAAGAAAGCTAGCACCAAGGTTCGTAGGGCCATTTCCTATCATCGAGAAAATTGGGAAAATGGCCTATAGATTAGAGCTACCCGAAAAGCTGGCCGGAGTTCACAATGTTTTTCATGTTTCACACCTCCGAAAATGTCTACATGAATCTATTGAAGTGGTAGAGCCAAATATCCTAAAAGAAGCTGAAGTGGAACGCGAAGCAACCGTGAGGAAAGTTCCAACCCGCATATTAGGAACGGAAGTGAAGAAGCTACGCAACCGCGAAGTCAAGCTCGTCAAAGTTCAGTGGAGCGACGCCGAGGGAGACGCAACTTGGGAAACTGAAGCTAGAATACGCGCTGCCTACCCTTTTCTTTTCGAGGGTACACCTTTGATCTTTCTTTTTCCTTAAGTTGCGCCTTTATCTATCTTTTTAGGTATATCTCCTCGACCTTATCTTTTAGGTAGAAACTCTTTGGATGAAAACATGTAATTGAAACATGTTATGGATGATGGTTGCAAGTGGTTGCAAGTGATTGCTAGTGGTTGCTCGTGGTTGCATATACACACACAATTTAGGTTTTAGATCGGCTCAGTCACTTCATGTTGCATGTGCATATATGTATTTATTTGTATATGGTTGAAGTTTAATGTGTTGCCATATGGATGTTGCATTTATATGTGAATGATTGTGCACTCATGTAAAATCATGAATAGGAAAATTTGCATACATAATGGATTCATGACACTTACATAATTTGCATTAAGGAGGTCAACTGTAGACCGACTGATTTTGCATTAGATAAGTACATGTGCACACACTTCGCATATGATCATGAAGCATTAGAAGTCTTTTAAGGACAATGGATGCTCGTGTTTGATGGATGAGTAGATGGATGTTTGGAAGTTAGGATATACATTCTTCCTAAACTTGAAGATTTCGGGGACGAAATCCTTTTAAGTGGGGGAGAATGTAACACCCCGAGTATTCTATAACAGTAAAATTCACAAATTAAAGTATAATTAATTTCAAATCAAAGTATTAAGGGAAATGGCATACGACATTGTGTTCGTCTCGGAAAAATACGCGAAATAGAGTCCGAGTTTTCGAAAAACGGAGCCCGTATGACCAAATTATGGCCCGATGAAGTTTCAGAAAATTCAAATTTCGAAAACAGATTTGAATTTCAGCCCAATCAGAGTAGGCGGGAAAAGTTCCCGCCCAACCCACCAGGTCGACCTGGGGGTCGACCCTAGGGTCGACCTGGGAGTCGACCTGGGGGTCGACCTGCCCCAGGCAGGTCGACTCTAGAGTCGACCTAGGGGTCGACCTGCCAGGCAGGTCGACTATAGAGTCGACCTGGGGGTCGACTGGGGAGTCGACCTGACCCCTGAGCCAGGTCGAACCCAGCCCCCACTGGCTGGCCTGGTCTGTGCTTAGCCGAATTTTTGAGCCTTGCCTTGTCACTAGGGCTAGGTGTCAGCTCCTGATTGGTCTCTCCTTCAAATGAATGGCTAATATTAATCCAAGCTCCATCGACGGTCCTAATCAATTCACAAACTCTATAAAAAGGACCTAAGACTCCACCTAATTCATACAAACAAAAATAAGAATGAGACTGTCATGCTGCTGAGGAAAGACTAGGAATAGCCGTCAAAATAGAGAGACGATTAGGAGACAATTCAAAAGCTTAAAGCATCGACAACTAAATCAAAACAACGCCTACAACAAAGGATAGCATCTCCAAATTCAGAATTTAGATTCCTGAATTGAAGATTCGTCATACATTGTAAGTAGAGTGCTATTCCGATGTGAATAAATAATTGTATTTTGATTTGTGTAAAATGATAAATAGAATTGTATTTGATTTATGGTGATAATAATTCATATTTGAATGTTGCTTTGATTCTAAACGATTTGGGATGTTGTGGTATAACGATTGGATATTTGCAAGTATGTGATTCATGTTGAAAGTTAACAACTACATGTTTATGGTAGTTTATTTGAGATTCATGCAAGTATATGATTCACTATTTATGCCAACATAATATATATTATAATCACTTTTAGTGTAGTTGGATCCATTTGGGTATTATGACTTATGTGAATTTATGTTGGAATTGGCATCATGATTCAAGTGTAAAACCATACTTTTGTATTAGAGACAAAAGTAAACATCTTTGTGAACTTGTGTTGACTTTATGAACATGACTAGACTATGTTTGGTGTTATTCCTAATTGGAAAACATGTTTTAGGCCTATATTGTTATCAAAAATCATATGATAATATATGTAACACATAGCTAAGCTAGATTTACATTCCAATTGCAAGTTTGCATGAATAAATTAAAAACCACGATTTCATGTTTAGGTATATTTATGCCATGATTATATGAATAGATCAAAAACCATGATTTCATGTTTATGTATATTTATGCCATGATTATATGAATAGATCAAAACCCATGATTTCATGTTTAGGTATGTTTATGCCATGATTATATGCTATTACAATGCAAGTTCACAAGTGCCAAATTTATGTTAATTGGTTCGCTATGTTGCAAGTTCATGCTTTCACACTCCCCTTTTTATGTTACTTAGAATATATAAACACCATGTTCTAAGCCTCCGCTTTTTCATGTGGCTAAGTTGGGTTTAAATGTTAAACCCAACATATGTTATATTGTAGCGAACGTATAAAACGGGGGTAAGGACGTTTGGGTTAAAATATAAAACATATGTGTTGGCATGTTGGACGCATGCCAACGACCTTGAAAAACAATTAAGTGGTGCAAATTAATTTTACCCAATAAAGATGAATTTGAATAATGGGCCACAAATATTTACATATAAAAAGAAAAGAGACAAAGTATGTAAATTTAGAAAATACGATGTGTTTAACCCGAGGTTGGATTGAGTTGTGATGTAAACCTGCCCGGAACCGCCCGGCTGTCCAGTAGTCATAAAAATACCTATCCAATGTGGATGGTTAAACATGGATCCCAAATAAGGACCCGAGGTTAGACTGAGTTGTGGCGTAAGACTGCCCGGACCCAACCGGCAACATGCAGCCACAACAATATCTGTATAATGTGAGAGGTCGAGGCTTTAATAAGACAATTAAGACTGAGTCAGGATTGGTAGGATTAAGTAAATTGAATTAATACTTAATCAAAAATGGAACATGCTAAACTATACCGACTGATTGGGGGTTAGGTTTACAAAACACTTAACCAACTTAGCATGTTGGCTAGAAATAGAAAACCTAGTAGCGGGGGACCATTTTCAGCAGTAACCCTACAAAGTGTATCAGGATACCCTGAACTAGGCAGGGTGGGGCACGATTACTGGGCTGACTGTAAGAGGTCAAATCGACGGCGGTGGTGCGGCAGTGTGGGTTCTAACAGGGTGTGGGCGTGCACACACTCCGGCGTAGAAAAATAAGGCACTGGGCACCAGTAGTATACCTGTGCATTCTAGAATTGTGTCGGGCCGCCACCATGGGACTTGATACACCCCATGGTGGGACCAGCATAGGTAACTACAACATCGGGGGCCGTAAGACACATGTAACTATGCGAGTAGGAGCCGATCATTAGAAACGGATCACTTCACCCTGATTTTGGGGTGCTTGTTGGGAACTAGTTTATATGGATGCAGAGATTAATATGGGGTACGATAAGTATATTTGACTCTAGACAACTTAACTTAGTTTATGGTGCTTTCCCATTTCCAGTTTATACTTATTATGCCCAATTGTTTATTCATAGACTGAATAGTCCTAGACTTACTCAGGCTTTATGTCTGACTCTACTTTTCTTTCGTCTTCTTTACTTTCGTTTCCCCCCAGGTCCACAGGGAGGGAATACCGCAGCTTGACCAGTTTTCACATCCAGCTTGAAGGGAAAGAATGTATTGCTTGGATCTCTTTCGTTTTGGACTATGGCTTTGGATTGCAACTATGGGGACTTATGCAGTTTACTTTTGTTTTTATGCTTCTTTAAGTTATGAAATCAAGACAGTTATGAGAAGGTAATGGTTTTTGGAAGTATTGTAAGACAATTATGACATGGTTTGTGTAACACGTATTTCGTTGAAATAAAAATTGCTGTTGTTTTCCGCTGTTCAAAAATATGTGTATTTATATCTGTTTTGTGTATCTGTGGCTTATACTTATAAACCTCCACCAAAATTATGGCATTCCCTTTGAGAGTGACCCTAACGGAGGTGGGGTGTTTCATAATCAGAATTCCACGAAACAAGGTCCCTTGGGATCGTATGGACGAGGGCTACGCAATGGAACTGACTAGGAGTGAATTGGAGCTCGTTACAATTTATAGCGAAATAAATTGTCTGTCTAAATCAATTGACAATTATCGTTATTTAACGATGATCGTCCAATGTGAGTAAAACACACCTACTCTACCCGTTCATATTTTTATAATGTATATTTAGAATTGATAAATGATGATTGATTGCTGTATGATGATTGTTCGGATGAACTGTTGATTTATTTGGTTGAAATTATAGATATATTTATATATATAGTGTTAATTAAATATTGATTCTGTTGATCAAAATATTTCATATTGAAATGAAGTTGATGTGAATTTTATTGTTTAACATCTGTGGATGCAGAGAGAAAGGTTGGAGGGATCCAACTGGATTCCCCAATATTTTAATACTGTTTGTTTTCATATATTGTGATATATAATATGTGATTGATTATGATGACACTGGTTATGTTATTTGGTATTTTAAATACCATATGAAATACTGGAATGTAAAAAGGAAATTTTCAAAATGAATATTGAAAATGAAATATTTATATAAAATGAAAAGAATTATATAAAAGGATTTATATAAAATAAATAGAATTATATAAAGGATTTATATAGAATAAATAGAATTATATAAAGGGAATTATAAATGAAATTTAAGTGTTAGAAATAAACAGGAGATTTGTAAGAAAAATTCTGCAAATAAAAATATAAATAGAATTTGGGTTTATAAAAATTGTTTCTAAATACGAAATCAAACTATTTCGATTACATAAAGAAATATTATTCACATTCTATGTGAAAAATTAGATTAAAGTAAATATTTTGCAAATAAAATATTATAAAGGAATTTGGGGTTTGAATTAGGAATTTAAATGGAATTACTGAAATTAGAAACTGACTGGAAATTAGTTGAGTTGAATGGCTTTCTGGTTATCGATCTGATGTTGGTTTCAGCCTTTGGGGTTTATACCGGGGAAGTTGTTCTCTTAGTAGTTTACGGTTAGAGACTGACAGACGCAAAATGATAGTTGAGCGTGAATAAGAAACGGAAACGTTTTCCAATGTTAATAAGGTATATTTTCTAAATTTAGAAAATAGGAATTTATGGAGATATGGAAATGGATAACTGAATAAAATAATGAGGAATTAATTTAAAAAGAGAAAAAGTTGATTGATGATTGATTGGTAAGATTTCCATTTGGAAATACGACCGTTGTTGTGCACATGTTTTCCTTTGATAGTTAAATCAGCAACTATCAAAGATTTTGACCATTTCCATTGTCAATACGGAGAGATCGGGATTAGATATATTATCTGAAAACCACTCCATATGGCATTAGCGTTGTGAATCAAATATGATGAAGATAATTGAAGATGAAGTTATGCTAGGGCTGTTCTGGCGATCCTAAGTAGAAATTTCCTAAGATGGATTTACAGAATAGTGCCTTTGGTTTGTCCAATCCCAGGACAACCTGTATGGAAGAATATCCAACAGAGTATATTTAATAGATCGCCTAAGTTGATCTCTTCAAGCGTATTTACGTTTGGTGACGGAGGAATTTGTTTCTCTTAGCTGTTTACCCATGGTATGTTTGGAGAAATCAATTTGTGATTTGGCAGGTATGACGATGTCACATTCAAAGTAAATAAATGTGTGATCTGTACGTTATGACCGCTAGCCTCACAATCAGAAAATGGTATAAAATTGCCTAGGTCGCATGGTTAAGTGGTTAGCTTCCAATTTGGGTGTATTGTCACCTGACCTAGAGAAATTCCATTTGCTTCTTTATTCTGTTTCAATGTTGTCCCATTCGGGAAACGGTTGTTGATCCCAACCGTTGGTGATAATACATTCAGTACACTCAAGCGAAATGAGTGACCGGTCATGTTTAGCCTAGGTTACAAGATGTTCTTGTTGAACCGGGTGTATTCCTCTCTAGAGATACACCGTCGGAAGGTGGTCCCATACCTTGCCAGTTGGAATTCATTAATCAATAAGCGCCTGTGGTTTTTGATTATATATTATGTATGTGGAACGTGAGATGAAAGCGTTCTGCTAGATGATTATTATATTGTGGTTGATAGACACTATTATAATATCAAAATAGTATTTGATATAAAGATTATCATTTCTTTCAAAAGGATTTTTGAATGTTGAATCAGGTGTTTTGGATTCTCATAAGGAAAAATCCATTTCGTTATACGGCGTGGTCTTATGAGATATCGTTTATTTTCTCAACTGTTTTAAATGGTTTTACTCATACTAGTCCCATGACTGACCCAGAGTTTAATTTGTTTTGTTCTCCCTAAACTCTTGGGTACGCAATTTTGTACGGGCAGTCAAGTAGTCGGGATTTTACAGATATACTGAAAGCTTGGATCAGGAGGCTTCAGGATTATAGCTATTGTTATTTCCGCTGTGATGTAAGTGTTGTACTCTAATATACAAATACAGATTTGCGTTTAAAGTTATGTTGTATTCTATATATTTTATTTGTTCCACTATGAGATTCGTGTTACTCTAATACTGTTGTTATGTTCTTCTCCTTCTTCTATTCTAAGTTTCTATCTTATCTATTCTCACCCTCTATCTTCTTTCATTAACTATCCGGTATTTCCGATTCTTGGATAGTCGACATTGAGTTTATGTCGATAACCTAGGATCGCGAAAACTTGGTCGTTACTGTGGTATCAGAGCTATAGGTTAAGTAATTACCTTGGCTCTGTGGCGTAACTCGATAGAGATGGGGTTAGTAATACCCTAGATTGAGATGAGTGTATATATATGAGTGAACATATTTGTTATTTGATATAAAGTGGTTTTATATTGTGGAGATTTATTGGTTGAGTTGTTTGTGGGTTCTGATCGATCAGTTTGATCCACTGTATCGGTAGGGGTTTATAAACACTTGAATACGATGGACCGACACAGTATGTTTTGAAAAGAGGGTAAATGAAATAATTTTACCCAAATTATATTTTGATATAAACAAAGTATAGATATTTGAAGTATTATAATATATTGGATGTGTTGGTTGTGATTATAATCACATACGATTATAACTGAAATGGTTATGTAAATAACCAATCAAAATTCGTATAAGCATTACGAAGTGAATTAAATTTGAATTTAAATCAGAATTGAAATTTAAAACTCTGGAAATTTGAATAAGTCTTTGTAAATGAATATGGATTGGATATAAGGGAATTTTAAAATCCTGGGAGATTTTAAATTGTTTTAAAGCATTGTAAATGGTGTTTTGAAATGAATTTCAAAATGGAAGTGTTTAGATATGGTTTTGAAAGTGATATATTATTGAACTCACTTTGATAGCTGGGAATTAGATTCCAATGATGATCATGACATCACCGGTGTTCATTTTTGAGTTGTAAGTGACAAATTACTACCAAAATTTTTGTTTTTGAATTTTTTTGAGAAAACAGGTTGCTTTGATATTCCAAAATGAATATTTTGATTTTTGGAAAAGGCTAAGCTGTTTAAAAACTCCCAGAAACAGATTATTTGAATTAAAACAAATTAAAGTAGAATTTGTAAAAGTCAATAGAAATTGAAAATTTAATTAAAGCCAGTTAAATGGAAAATTGAATCGAAATCGGAAAGATCGAATAAGATCGGATTATGAGACAGGAATCTAGAATTACGTTGTAGTGATAAGCTAAGAATTGGAATCGAGAATGGAACTCGAGTTTGAAATGAAATTTGGTTTTGATATAAGCGAATAGCTGTGTTGAATAGATATTGATTGGAAATTGGTTGAGATGACATTGGTATATGTTGAATTGGTAACAGATGCAAAGGATATAATGATATGCCCGACAAAAAGGTACGAGTTAATATTTCTATTGGATATGAGATTTATGAGCCGAATTGGTAAGCCGCTTGGCTGTTTGATTTTCTTTTGGATTGGAGATGGCCCAGAGAGGCGAGTTGTAGTTGTACTGATTGAGCCGTACAAAGGAGGTGCTGGCGAAATTTTTCGAAAATTTTGGGTATTGGAAAATTTTCAGAATTTTTGAAAATTTTTGTTAATAGAAATGAATTAATATTTAATTGAAATTAAATGGGTTTAGTTGAAACTGAAATTAAATGGGTTCAATAAACGAATAATTTTTAAACCAGTTAATAGGGTTTGTTTTCTACCTTAGCAATTTCGAGGACGAAATTATTTTAAGGGGGAAAGAATGTAACGACCCGTATTTTTGCCATATAATAATTTATTTATTTAATTATTTGAATAATGGTTTGGTAATTTAAAATGACTAGAATTAAATAATATTGAATATTTAATTAATATAAATAATAGAACAATATATTTAATTTCCGAAATAGTCGGAAATAGTGGAATTCACAATATTGTGTGAATTGGATTATTTATAATACTTAGTTCAGTTTAGAATTGAATTATTATAACGAACTTATTTTTAAAACGAAGTTAGAACTTATAAAGTATATTATAATTATAATAAAGCTCATAACGGCGTAGCAGTTCGTAATTTGGCGATTCGAACTTTAAATGAATGTACAAAATCCGTTTTAAGCCGGATTTCTATGAAACAAGAAACGTTCGGAGTTGGTGAAGTATATTTTTCTAATGGAAGAGAAAAATCGAGATTTCATCATGTAGATTTTGATTTGTGATCAAATCAAATTTTTGAAAAGTCGCTATGGAATTCCTTTATATTTATAACGATTTATTTATATTATAAAAGGATTTTTAATATAAATTGAATACTGATTTAACACTGGATTTGAAATGTCGGGTTATAAATTCAAATAGGAATATTTTGGAGCTATATGATATTCTAGTGTGAATATATACGATAATATTTATTTATAAATATTTAATTTAATTATTTTTAAATATATTTATAGTTAAATTGGTTTATTTATAGCTTTAAAAATAGCCAGTTTTGCAAACGAACTCCGTTTTCGATGAAACTAATTTTGTTGGATCTGGAATATTAAACTATTACTAAACTTCAATTTTCATGATTTTTGGAGTCAGTATGTGACTGTATAGAATTTTAATGTGAAAACAACCGATAATTTGACCTTTAAAAATATGTTGCATTAGTAAACGTATTCGGAATTCGACGAAACAAGTTCCGTTGGGTCCGTATGTCGAACTCTCGTTGTATGTCCATTTTCATGATTTTTGGATATTGTATGTGACTATAGGATTTTTTAAAGAGATAAATGGAGCTAATTATCGAATATATATTAATATGAAAATAAACAAAACTTCTTAAGAAAGCCAAATCTAATCCTATAAGTACCCAATCTCCTTCTAACCCTAACCCTTACTTTCTCTGGTCAAAATTCTAAGCCGCCAATTTTTAGTTTTCCAGTAAAACAAAACGCAATTTATAAAATCCTAAATAAATTGTATAAAATTGCTAAAATCATTATATGTATATGTATGGACTCGTGAAGGCATTCGCTACAGCCTGATATGCTTTTTGTGTAACTCGCACCATTTGTGGAGTTCGGGATTATGCTGCAGCGAACCTTAGGGTTCCAGATTTTTGGGGATTTTCTTATTGATTTACGAATTCGACTACTGCGTTGGAGTACTAAAGCAAGGAGCTTTGTGTTGTATAAATCTTGATGTTATCGGTAGGGACTTTTGTCGCAGGTTTCTGTAGTGCTACAGTGTAGCTCGCAGTCGAGTTTCGCCAGGCGTGTTCGAGTTTGACACAAGTGGTATGGGTGTGTAGAGATTGTGATAGGGAAGAGAATGGTTGTGGTTGTGTGCGTTTTCGTGATGAAATGGCACTAAACCGGAGCTGGAATGATTCGACAACGGTGGATTTGGTTACTGGTGCTGCGCTCGAGATTTACGGGAGAAGATAATAAACGGGATATGGGTTTGGGCCTTATTTCAAAGTGTGAGCCCAATTAAAATTAGGATTTAAGTTTTATTTAATTTATAATATCCGTAAAACTTATAAATAAAATATCTTAGTCATACATAAACAGAATTCCACGAAACAAGGTCCCGTAGGATTATATGAATGAGGGCTACACAATCGAACTGACTGGGAGTGAATTGGAGCTCGTTACAATTTATAGCGAAATAAATTGTCTGTCTGAATCAACCGACAATTATTGTTATTTAACGATGATCGTTTAATGTGAGTAAAACTCACCTACTCTACCAGTTCATATTTTTATAACGTATATTTAGAATTGATAAATGATGATTGATTGTCGTGTGATGATTTTTCGGATGAACTATTAATTTATTTGTTTTAAATTATTGATATAGTTATATATATAGTGTTAATTAAATATTGATTCTGTTGATCAGAATATTTCGTATTGTAATGAAGTTAATGTGAATTTTGTTGTTTAACATCTGTGGATGCTGGGAGACAGGTTGGAGGGATCCAACTGGATTCCTTAATATTTTAATACTGTTTGTTTTCATATATTTTGAAATATGATGTGATATATAATCTGTGATTGATTACGATGACACTGGTCATGTTATTTGGTATTTTAAATACCATATGAAATACTGGTATGTAAAAAAGAAATTTTCAAAGTGAATATTGAAAATGAAATATTTATACAAAATGAATAGAATTATATAAGAGGATTTATATAAAATAAATAGAATTATATAAAAGGATTTATATAGAATAAATAGAATTATATAAAGGGAATTATAAATGAGATTTAAGTGTTAGAAATAAACAGGAAATTTGTATGAAAAGTTCTGCAAATAAAAATATAAATAGAATGTGGGTTTGAGATATTGTTTCTAAATACGAAATCAAACTGTTTTGATTATATAAAGAAATATTATTCACATTCTATGTGAAAAATTAGATTGAAGTAAATATTTTGCAAATAAAATATTAAATTTGGGGTTTGAATTAGGAATTTAAATTGAATTACTGTAATTAGAAACTGACTGGAAGTTAGTTGAGTTGAATGGCTTTCTGGGTATTGATCTGATGTTGATTTTGGCCTTCGGGGTTTATACTGGGGAAGTTGTTCTCTTACTAGTTTACGGTTAGAGACCGACGGATGTGAAATGATAGTTTAGTGTGAATATGAAATGGAAACATTTTCCAATGTTAATAAGGAATATTTTTCTAAATTTAGAAAATAAGAATTTATGGAGATATAGAAATGGGTAACTGAATAAATTAATAAGGAATTAATTTAAAAAGAGAAAAAGTTGATTGATGATTGATCAGTAAGATTCCCATTTGGAAATACGACTGTTGTTGTACACATGTTTTCCTTTGATAGTTAAATCACCGACTATCAAAGATTTTGACAATTTTCGTTTTCAATACGGAGAGACCGGGATCAGATATATTATCTGAAAACCACTCCGTATGGCATTAGCGTCCCGAATCGAATATGATGAAGATAATTGAAGACTGAGTTATGCAAGGGCTGTTCTGGCGATCCTAGGTAGAAATTGCCTAAGATGGATTTACTGGATAATGCCTTCGGTTTGTCCAGTCCCAGGACAACCTGTATGGAAGAATGCTGACAGAATATATTTAATAAATCGCATAAGTTGATCTCTTCAAATGTATTTACGTTTGGTGGCGGAGGAATTCGTTTCTCTTAGGTGTTTACCTGTGGTATGTTTGGAAAATTCAATTTGTGATTTGGCGGGTATGACGATGCGACATTTAAAGTGAATAAATGTGTGATATGTACGTTATGACCTCTAGCCTCATAACCAGGAAATGGTATAAAATTGGGTAAGTCACATGGCTAAGTGGTTAGCTGCCAATTAGGGTGTATTGTCACCTGATCTAGAGAAATTCCATTTGCTTCTTTATTCTGTTTCGATGCTGTCCCTTTCGGGAAACGGTTGCTGATCCCAACCGTTGGTGATAATACATTCGGTACACTCAAGCGAAATGAGTAACCGATCATGTTTTGCCTGGGTTACAAGATGTTCTTGTTGAACTCGATGTATTCTCTCTAGAGATACACTGTCGGAAGGTGGTCCCATACCTTGCTAGTTGGAATTCATTAACCGATAAGCGCCCACGTTTTTTGATTATATATTATTTATGTGGAACGTGAGATGAAAGCATTCTGCTAGATGATTATTATATTGTGGTTGATAGACACTATTATAATATCAAAAGAATATTTGATATAAAGATTATCGTTTCTTTCAAAAGGATTTTTGAATGTTGAATCATGTGTTTTGGATTCTCATAAAGGAAAACCCGTTCCGTTATACGGCGTGGTCTTATGAGATATCGTTTATTTTCTCAACTGTTTTAAATGGTTTTACTCATACCAGTCCCATGACTGACCCAGAGTTTATTTTGTTTTGTTTTCCCTAAACTCTTGGGGTGCTCAATTTTGTACGGGCAGTCAAGTTGTCGGGGTTTTATAGATATACTGAAAGCTTGGAGCATGAGGCTTCAGGATTATAGCTATTGTTATTTCCGCTGTGATGTAAGTGTTGTACTCTAATATACAAATACAAATTTGTGTTTCAAAGTTATGTTGTATACTATATTTTATTCGTTCCGCTGTGAGATTTGTGTTACTCTGATTCTATTGTTATGTTCTTCTCCTTCATCTATTCTAAGTTTCTATCTTGTCTATTCTCACCATCTTTCTTCTTTCATTAACTATCTGGTATTTCTGATGCTTGGATAGTCGACATTGAGTTTATGTCGATAACCAAGGATCGCGAAAACCTAGTTCATTACAAAATCTTTCCAATACGATTGTTGGTACGAAAAGACCGGGATCGAATTTATATTCGAAAACCATTCCGACCAACAAATAAGTGAAGATATCAGAAGATGATCGAGATGGAGCACTGAAGACCGTGGATTTTCATAAACGGAAGAACCACTAATATTCTTTGCCTAGCATGTAGATTTAAGTTGTGATTCTATCATGCTGGGAATCTACGGGTTGCAAGGACTACTCGCTACTGATCCATAGGGTGATTCCTATGTTGGATGCCGTAGGATAGTACCTTCAGTTCATCCTATTCCTGGACGACTTGTATGGACGAATGTCTGATAGAGTATTTCCAAAGGGATCATGTAGGTTGCTTTCTTCAAACGTAGCATGGTTGGTGGTGGAGAATGGCCATTCTCTTAGCTTCCAACTAGAGTATTTTTGTGGATGTCAATTAGTGATATATGGCAGATCTGACAATGTGACATTCAAAGTGAATAATGACCAGGTGTTCCAAAAGATAATTTAAACCTGAAGCCTCATCAACCGGGAAATGACAAAAATCGGGCAGGCATCATGGCTATGTGGGTTGCTCCCATTATGGTGTATAATCACCTATTTAGAGAAATTCCTTTTACTTCTTTAATCTATTTCGATGTTGTCCCTTTCGGGAAACGGTGGTTTGAGCCCAACCGTTGGTGATATACATTCGATACACTCAAGCGAAATGAGTGGTCGATCATGTGTGGGCCAGGTTGCAAGACATTCTTGTTGAACCTAGTGTATTCTCCTCTAGAGATACACTATCGACAGGTGGTTCCATACCTTGTCATAGTCGGAATCCAATCTCCAATAAAAGCCCGCGGTTTTGATTGTATACTATATTTGTGGCGCGTGAGATGCAAGCATTCCGCTAAATTGATATCTACTTGTATTTAGACACTATTATAATATCAGAAAAGATATTGATTTCAAAAATGTTTTGAGTTATCGTAAGGTAAAAACCGTTCGTATTTATATGTGGATTTGGCCTTATGATTATCCTTTTCCTTCGAAAAGATTTCTGAACTTCAAAATCAAGTTGGACGATCTCCCTTAATACTATGCGAGTTTTTCTCACTCTGGTTCACCAGACCGACCTGGTGTTTTGTAAATGCTCGGGTTAGACCGGGTTGTACAGGTTCAGATTATCAGATGCTGCGATGTCCAGAGATGAGCTGGAGGTGTTCAGACATAATGTATCTAGTATTTATTCCGCTATGTGATTGTATATGAGGATAGGTTACTATCAATGTCAAGATATGTGATGTTCTCTGATGATTATAATTATTTATTTAAAGCTCTCACTAAAGATTTAATTCTGTATCATATTGTGTTCCGCTGCGATGTGAGACACTGTGATTATGTGGTGTTTCTTCTTCTTCTATTTTAATATTTCTTTCTTTCTTATCTCACCCTCTAATTTCTTTCTAATAACATCTCTTTGTTTTCGGTGCTTGGAAGGTCGACATGAGATACAAAATTGTATTTGTGTCGATTTTCGAGGCCGAAAATACTTGGGTCGTTACAATGAGGAAAAAGGTCTCTCCTTTTGTGAGACCCCTGGGGTCTTATTTATAGAGGTTTTGGGTCCCTTTTTGTTTCTTCTCTTTCCCGCCCTTTTTAGTGCCATCTTTTTGTTCCTGCCTCTGGCTTTTGCTTTTTTTTTTTTGACTTTTTCTGTTCTCTCCTGCCTCCTATAGCCCTCTGTTGTCGGTTTTGTCTTTTTCTTTGCTTCGGACGTCCGGCTTCTGGTTGCTTTTGCAGTACTGGTTATGGCCTTTGAAGTGGGGACTTTCGTTGTTTCCTGTTTCTTTGAGGCGGGTATGAATTTGTTGATATAGTGCCTTTCAAAAGGTGTTTGGATTCTTGGAGGCAGCTTCCGATTGTAAGCCCTCAGATGTCAATTCCCGGCCGCCCCGTGGATACTCAGAGAAGCTAGTTTGAAAGTGAAAAACGAGGTTTCGATTGTTCTTGTGAACTCTTGTTCTGGCAGAAAGGTCTCGGTTGTTTGTATTTTTATTGAATGTCCGTATTTATGCTCCTATGTCTTCGGAATATCAATCTTGGACTCTCGGGAATGGCTCCGGGGATATTTGGCATTGGAAGTTAATCTTGAACTTGGTGGCTCTCGTTTTTAGGACCTCTGGTCTTAGTCCCCCTCCCTGCCTCTCGGCTTCAGCGGTGGATTATGAAATCTTGGGAGCAGTAAAGTGGGTCGGTTATGGTTTTTTCCTTCTTCTGCTTATGTTCTAGGTTACATGCTCTTAGTAATCCCTTTATTATTAGCCTCCAGTAACAGGTGTTATGCCTCCGGGATTTCCATTCTATTCTCCTCTTAGTTTCAGCATTACTTTTTCAACATCTCCTTTTTGTATCGACCTTGAGTTTTCTTCCGTAATGGCCCTTCGGAATATCCAGTATCTCCTTCTACTTTTAGTTGTTGGTATCAGATCGATACTGTTGTGCTACGGGTCCTCCCTGCTGCCGGTATCTACTTTCGGCTCTTCTCCCTTGTCATGTGGTTCTTCTGTTGGCTTTCGGCTTTGCTTCTGGTAGCCCGATAGATTCGCTCTTTTCTTCCACAAACCTGGTTTCGCTGTCTGAAACCTCTCTACCCTTTTGGCTTTAGAGCTTCCGCTTTTTCTTGTTTGATTGGTATGGAATTTGGTGTTAACAGTTAGCCCCCCAACATGAGGAAGCTTTTGTTTATTAGGACAAACTCGTGCTATTCCCGCACGGTTTGCCCAAACGTTATGCTATCAAGTATCCTCCCTTAGGAATGTGAAATTGCCACTCCAAAAAACTTGTATCTAGATAATATCAATAGGAGGTTCATTAGGGACGGGCACAATGTGTTAACAAAAGTAACATGGCTTACATAGTGCATGATATTTACGATGTGCTTAACACGATTTTAACCTAATTCATGGTAGCAAATTTTATGGATAAATGTGCTTTGTGTTTAGAGAACTCCCTGTACGAAGTATTGTGAGATTTTAATCCTCGTTAGAAGGTTCGGGATAGGCGGGGTGGTCCGCAATACCTACCTGTGTTCTATGCTAAGAACTGTTACTTAGGAACAAAATCGATATGGTCGAACCTTACATGTGAATATGGTAGGAAGGAATCAATCATCCTTTATGTAAAAACAAAGAAATATCAAGGAATGAAAATTTAAGGCCTAAACATGAGTTTATGTAATAGGAATTCGAAAATCTGAACATGATAGGCAAAGAAAAACTTGAAAATAGAAAAACGGACACCAGAAATTCCCATTCGCAAGTAGTTTAAACCCAGAGATTTATATTTAGGTGAGTAGAAACCGAAATCATACGGAAACCTCAAGACTCGGGCTAAGGTAAGCACAAATCAAAATCATAAGGGAAACCTGAGATTCATACTTGAGCAAGCCAAAAATAGCTTGTAAATCCCAAGACTCACACTTGGGTAAGCAAAAATAAAAAAACGCACGGAAATCCCAAGACTTACTTCTGGGAAAACAAAATTCAGAAACCGCAGGGAAACCCCAAGACTCACACTTGGGTAAATTAAAAAAATAAAAAACCAAAGGGAAAGCCCAAGACTCACACTTGGGTAAATTAAAAATCAGAACCCATAGGGAAACCCCAAGACTCACAATTGGGTAAACTAAAAATCAGAAACCACAGGGAAACCCCAAGACTCACACTTGAGTAAATTAAAAGTTAAATTTCATACCTAAAAGCAACAAAGACCCTAAGTCTTATGCTTGGGTAAAAAAGGAAAAGGAAGCAAGAAACACATAATGTCTCGAGTTTAGAACTCGAGGGAACATATATCATATTTATAAACCAAACTTCGAACAAAGCACGTGCAAAAAGTGTAAAGTTTAAGTGCGTCATACTAAGGAACGCTTAGAGAGCTACCCAACGCTATTAAAGAATTATAACCAGAGGCACCATCATTAACCATAGGTCATCTGTGTATATAACGCTAAATAATTTCATTATTAACGAGAATCAATATCAAACCATCCAGAGTTTCCTAGGAATTTAGCTCAGTGAAATCGCACAAGAGAAAGAGTCATAACTATCCCGAGGAATACACTCTTGGACACCTAGGTAGAGCATTCTATCGAAAATGAACTAATCCTATCATGAACCAAATAGTCATTCAGCAGTAGTTCCGTTCAGTTTCAAACTACTTAATCCTTCAGCAGTAGTTCCGTTCAATCGTTTCATCGAATAGCCATTCAGTGGGAAGTTTTGTTCAACCATCCATCTTTCGATTGTTTGATCATTAAGCAAGTAGTTCTGTTTGGCTATCTGAATCCGCGATCGTTCAGCGAGAAGTTTCGTTAGATCAAGCAGTTATCAACCGTTCAACGAGAAGTTCCATTTGATTATTTGGTTGTAGGGTATCTAACGTCTAGCCTCAATCCTAACCGCATGATATGCAAGCGGATGAATTCTCTCTAAGAGAGTGACACAGGCCCCTTTATGGGTAGATGCTTAACTAGCCCCCCCCCCCCAAACAAAGGGAAACTTTGCTAACTAGAGATGCAGGTACATTTAGGCCCCCTATATGGCACTCCAATGCTGGAGATGCAAGTATTTATGGCCCTACTTGATAGGCACTCCATTGTAAGAGATGTTACTTCTCTTCTTGGAAGCTTCTAGATGCTCCACCTCTAGAGGCTTTTTATTTGTTGTGGCTTCTCTCTCTGGAATCTTTGTTTGACGCTCCTCGAGGAGGTAGTGTTTGTTGGCGCTTCTCTATCTGGAAGCTTTTTTTGAAGCTCCTCTTCTGGGAGGTAGTGTTTGTTGGCGCTTCTCTCTTTGGAAGCTTTGTTTGACGCATCTCTTCCGGGGAGGTAGTGATTTTGTTGGCGCTTCTCTCTCTGGAAGCTTTGTTTGACGCTCCTTACCCTTTACGGAAATATTTATGTTTGTCAACAAACGAGCATGGTGATAGAGTTTTGTGTAAAGTAAAAGGATAAAGGCATAAATAAGAATCATAATCATCCTGAAATGGTATTGAGCATTCGATTGACTTCTTTGGGTAACTTTTACTAAAATTCGTTGCATGTTTATCTGGACAACTCCCACCAAAGCTTGTCATTTCATGCATTTATTCAAGCATTGCTCCTCTTAGGTCATCTCCTTTTGGGTTTCTTTCCTCCCACGGGGATATATCTAGACATAAGGTGCCCTCTTTCGGTCTTTGTTACAAACATGAGCTCACACAAGGTTTTATTTTTACCTGTAAAGACACTTGAACTTGTATTAAAATTTGTTTGACTACAAACAAGATATAACATGAAAAGGCTAAAGTAACATGGAATAATGGACAGGAAACTTATTGTTAGATCTCAAGTCGCTACTGGAGTGTCTTTCACCATTTATCTTGCCGGTCACCTTACAATTCTTCTAAATTTTTACTTTTTGTTACGGATTCTTCTTGTTAAACTTCGACGTTGGCTTGTTTTATGACTTCCGCTTTGTGGTATGAACAATAGCCTTCCTCCCTATTTGGTTTTATGGAATCATTTGCTGAGAGATGAGAATTAAGCTCTTCTGACTTCAGATTCTGCTCCAAGCATTTCTTTGCGTTAAGGATCCTTTCCATATGAACAAACTTATCTGCTTTAGCATAAAAGTGACATAAGATTTCACATTCATTTAGAATAAGGCCCTCCTAGAAGGGTGTAGGCATAAGCAATCCTGAAGGCACAGTCATAAGCTTTTCCTTGTCTGTTGCTCCTTTTACTTTGAGCGACCCGTGAAACCTTTTCAAATAACCATCGAGTGATTCTCCGGGTCTCTGTTCAATGGTGGCTAAATCATAAATACTAATTGTTGGATTTTCCACATATGGAATTCCATGCTAAAAATAGTAGACAATTGCCTCCAAGTTGTGATGACTGGACCACGGTAATGTCTGCACCATTTGATGGCCTCACCACGAAGCATTGCTAGGAAGATCTTGCAACGGAATGCTTCGGGCATGTTATAAAAATTCATGAAGTTTTCGAAGGCATATAGGTGGTTTTCTGGGTCCATAGTCCCATCATACAGAAGCGATGGGACTTTCATGTTGAACGGGACTTTAACTATCATTATCTCATTAGAGAGGGTGATTCCTAATGGGATTTTGTCTTCTGACGGGACTGGATGTTCATCCTTTTCCGATTCAAACATATCCACTAATACTTGGTTGCTTCCTTTCCATAGTGGGTAATCTTGTGAAATTGAAATGGTCTTAGCTTGGCAATTAAATTCTTGTGGTGCTATTGCTTTTGACCTAACTTCACAACGTTCTGCCTCAATGGACGATTTGACTATGTCATCTTCAATATACCCTCTTGCAACATTAATTCGCGAAGCTAAATGTAGGATTTCAAGCTCATTATCCGCTTCTTTCTTTAAACTTGAAGGTCCCTCAGTTTGCGAACATGTTAAGTCGAAGTTTGGGGGTATATCGTCTTCCAGGATAGAGGAAGCGCTGAGATCTTGTTCATGATTCTTCCTTGGTCTCACCATCTTTAATGGATATCAAGAGTTCCAAGAATCTAAAGCTTAGCACTACCCAGGGCGGAATTACCCAGTTAGAAGTGTAGCCCGGTTACCGAAAGGTTTAAAAGTAGGAAAAGGGATTGAAGGTTCAAGCCCTCCTTCTAGTGCAAAAAATGTTAACGATATTTTTCGTTAACACCGGAGATAGGTCAATGGAAATCGACCAAGGAGAAGGCATTAGGTTGCTAAGAACCTAATGGATTGAGCAAGGATACCCTAGCAATCTGAAGGAATAGCATAAAACGTGCAGAAATACATTAAGGAGCAACATCATATGCAGGAAAATAAGAACATACAATTTATAGTGGTTCGGTTTGAATTGAACCTACATCCACTTTAAGGGGCTTTGATGATTTTATTCATAGAGGAGGTTACATAAGAATTCCCCAAACTGATTTACAAATTAGAGTTTGCTCTCTAGAAATGAGAGAAAGATTGTAGAATGAGGAAAAAGGTCTCTTCTTTTGTGAGACCCCTAGGGTCTTATTTATAGAGGTTTTGGGTCCCTTTTTGTTGCTTCTTTTTCCTTCCCTTTTTTGGTGCCATCTTTTTGTTCCTTCCTTTAGCTTTTGCTTTTTTTGACTTTTTCAGCTCTCTCCTGCCTCCTACAACCCTTTTCTATCGATTTTGTCTTTTTCTTTACTTTCGGACGTCTGGCTTCCAATTGCTTTTGCAGTACTGGTTATGGTCTTTGAAGTGGGGACTTATGTTGTTTTCCTTTTTTTTTGGGATGTGTATGAATTTGTTGATACAGTGCCTTTCAGAAGGTGTTTGGATTCTTGGAGGCAGCTTTCGGTTGTAAGCCCTCGAATGTCAATTCTTGGCAGTCTCGTCGATACTCAGAGAAGCTTGTTTGAAAGCGGAAAAGAGGTTTCGGTTGTTCTTGTGAACTCTTGTTCTGGAAAAAAGGTCTCGGTTGCTTTTCTTTTTATTAAATGTCCTTATTTATACTCCTATGTCTTCAGAATATCAATCTTGGACTCTCGGGAATGGCTCCGGAGATATACCGTCTAGTAATTTGGCTTTAGAAGTTAATATTGAACTTGGTGGCTCTCGGTGTTGGGACCTATGGTCTTAGTCCACCTCCCTGCCTCTTGGCTTAAACGGTGGATTATGAAATCTTGGGTAGCGGTAAAGGGTGCCGGTTCCGGCTTTTTCCTTCTTTTGTTTATGTTCTAGGTTATATGCTCTTGGTAATCCCTTTGTTTTTTGCCTCCAGTAGCAGGTGTTACGCCTCCGGGATTTCCATTCTATTCTCATCTTTGTTTCAGCATTACTTTTTCGACATCTCCTTTTTGTATCGACCTTGAGTTTTCTTCCGTCATGGCCCATTGGAATATCCAGTATCTCCTTCTACTTGTAGTTGTCGGTATTAAATCGATACTATTGTGCTCTAGGTCCTCCCGGCTGTCGGTATCTACTTTCGGCTCTTCTCCCTTGTCTTGTGGTTCTACTATTAGCTCTCGGCATTGCTTCCGGTAGCCCATTATATTCGCTCTTTTCTTCCACAAACCTGGTTTCGCTGTCCGAAACCTCTCTACCCTTTCGTCTTTAGAGCTTCCGCTTCTTCATGTTTGATTGGTATGAAATTTGGTATTAACAGTTACTTTTAATCTACCCCTTTTGGTGAGTTTCGGTTTCTCTCCTTGATTGGTTCAGAAATCGTCATATAACGATTATTGTTCGATATGTTTGATCAGGCATTAAATTTTGCTACAAATTGTGATGTGCTCCAAATCAATCAAATTAGTTCTGCAATGTAGTGCTTGTCTTCACGATTTCAAAAAGTCCAGGTTTGCGCGATTCTGTGTTCGTATGAATAAGTTACAGATTTTCAATCTTTAAACAATCATATAAATAATTAACCATTAATTAATTAATTTTTAATTTAACCATAATTAAACTTAAAACCTCTTCTTAACTTCATCTCCCACACCAGCTAAAGGTTGAAACCCAAAAACTGCTCCTCCATCTTCCTCGCCGCACCACTAGTGAGTTGTCCGAATCAGATCTGAAGTTGCCATTCTAACCGCCTTAGCCAGAGCCTCCACCATCACGAGCACTTTGGAACTCAAGCCCCCTCCTCCTGTAAAAATGCGTGCGAATGCCTCCTGCTTGAGGGAAAAAATCATGCAATCCACCCAATGATATATGATCGTGAACGTTAGATTAGGGGAACTCTCGTAGACGAAGAAGATTACAATTGGTAGTTTGTTAAATTAGTTCGTGTATTTCGAGTTGGGGGAGGAGCAAGACCAGACAATTTCGGCCATTAATTTTGTTGACAGCGATGAAAGATTATTTCTGAATGAATTAGGGTTTAGGAAATAGGTTATATATATTATATATTATTTTAATTCTATTTTTTACTTAAAAGTGAAATTCGCGTCTGGTCTCCAAATTAATCCCAACGACTGTCGTCCCTAACCTAATACCCCCATTTAGGACACAATGGGATATGTTTTGTAAGTTGATTCGATTGTTTTAATTAGTTTTTATAAAAATTAAAATATAAACCAATATACCATTCAAAATTGATTTTCAACGTACATTTTAATTTTCCACGACCCCATACGGACTTCAAAATTTACGAAATTTGAAACCTCTTTATGTTTTTCAAATATGGTTATAACAAAACTAATTTCATCGAGTTTGGAGACCATTTGAAAAATGGCCCTTTAACTAGCATATCAAATTTACAACTGAAATTGAATATGCGTTTAAATTTACCACGCTTACTGTGACACCCCACCTCCGTTAAGGCCACTCACAAAGGGAATGCCTTAATTTTGGTGGAGCATTTATTGTGTATTGAACAAAAAAGTAAACAAGATAAATAAATATATTGGTACTTGGAAAATAAAAACCACTTTTATTGCAGCAGAGAAATAGTTTGGTTACATCACATCAAAAACCAACAACAAAACCAAATACACTTATTATCCATCTTGAAAAATAAGTTCTGAGTACATAAAGTAAAAGACATAACCCCAACACCAAATAGCCATAAATAAGATAGGCTGAACTTTCCTTCAGCGATCTAAGCAACTTCCAAAAAGAGAGAGATAGAGCTGTCCAAATCAAGCTCCACTAGCGCTAGTCCCACCCTGAGCACCTGGGGGGGGGGGAGATGGGGGAAGGGAGAAAAGAGTTGGAAGCAAAGGGAGTCAGACATAAAGTCTGGCGAGTGCAATAACTTTAACAATATAATCACTAAGTAACTAGGATAAGGCATAAGCTGGAAAATAAGGAAATGACTGTGAACCAATAGGCATGTCAGAGCAAACAAAGGAATAAGATGAACAAAGACAACGTTAAAGGCGCACCTAATCATTATAAGATAATTACTACATTGCAGCACACCAAACACCCTAAAAGTTGATCCCGTCTACCAAACTTAATAATGACAATGGTAGTTTCGTGTACCCCTAGCTGCCTTCATAGGTGCCGCCTAGCCCTATCTCCAATAGGTGTACCCATTACCCCTATTCGATCGACTCCCTAACTCGTAGATACCCGTGCTGGCCCCACAGTGGGGTGTCTCACTCCCCAAAGTGGCAATCTGATACCACCAAAAATGCACGGCTTATATCTACACGATGCAACAACGTTTTACCTACCAGCCCAGGGCCACACACGCACATGAACCCGTTGGACTTGCGTTGCCACCGCTAACCCGTTTTGACCTCTTACAATCAAACCCAGTACACGTGTCCCGTCCTCGATTTGGGTCGAGCCCACAAAGATACTTAATGGGTTACTGGTTTGAAAAGGACCCCCATGTATGACACAAGATTTCCACCTATGCTTGGTCCCCTCTAAGGTTTTCCCTACTTAACCCCATTCTTATTCATGTCTTCTTACATGTTTCAATCTTGGTTAAGTGCATTTAATCATACATGCCACCCAAGGCACCCTCTTAACTTCACATGCCACCCAAGGCACCCACTTAACCCCCTATGTCCCAATACATGTTTATCTGGTTAAGTGTTTCTTAGTTCATTAACACCGTAACCATGTAAAGACCTCCCACATTAGACTGGCATTTGTGGCTGTTGGATTTGCCGGGCGGGTCCGGGCAGTCTTACACCACAAATGAGCCTAACCTCGTGTTTTACAACTATTACGCATTTTATTCATGCCTTTGACCTCTCACATTAGACTGGCATTTGTGGCTGTTGGATTTGTCAGGCGGGTCCGGGCAGTCTTACATCACAAAAGAGTCTAACCTCGTGTCTTAGGCGGTTTATTATTACAATCTTTATTTAACCCCAAATTGGATTAATATCCCTATTCAAATTTGTAAATAAATTCCAAATATACTTATGTCCATAATTTTCACCTAAATTATGTCCATAAATACCAATTTTTCCAATTAATGTCTTAAATTAATTATATGCCTTTTTAAGGCCATTTATGCCAACTCTAAATATGCGAATATTCAATATTACCCCCATCGTCCCCACGTTGTTCGTTCGCTTATCATGGTATATATATATATATATATTTATATATATATTAGACTAGCAATTAGTCTAATGACGTAAAAGGGAAGAAACATCGCAAATTTGTATAACACACAAATTGGATCTAACTTACAAATAAGGATTGCAACATAAACTTGGTATTGTCATGAATCTAAACATAAGCCTAAAGGTGTGAACTTGCATATATGAATATAGTTTTCACCCAAAACTTGCATATACGAATGTAGTTTTCACCCAAAACTCGCATGAGCCATAGTCACAAACATGCATAAAACTATGTATGTCATAGATCTAAATCTAAGGGGGTAAACTTGCATATATGTGAATCCAATTTCTACCTAAAATTGCATATAATCACTTTGTTTGATTCACCTGTAAACTTGTATACAATTTATATAGAAACTAGCATATAATCTGCACCCAAACTTGCATATACAATGATGTCAAACATGAATCAGGTTGAACATAGATGATTGGGTATATACAAAGGGATTCACAACAAAAACTAACATTATGTACAACTAGCATACATTCACAAAATATCGCATTTTTCCCAATGTTTTACAAACATAACCATATAACCCAAATTATAACTCAACCTAATTAACTTGTTAATTATCTTATTAAAGAAATCGAACTCACAACTCAAAGAAGGTCTTGAGTTCTGGGATCTGAGTTCTGAAATTGATTTAGCTCACCTTTGAAGTAGACAAATTTGTTGTTGTAGTTGTTATAGACTTGAGTTGAATTGAGTTGATTAGCTTTACTTTTCCTCTAGTTGATGATGGCTATTCTAGGTTGCAAGGTGATAGCATGACGGCCATGGTTCCAATTTTGATTAGGTTTCAGGGTTTGAGTCTACATGTGCTTATATAGAATTTAGGATTAATTTAGGCCATCCGATCAACCTAGAATCAATCAAGACCATCCAGTCAAGATAAGGTGACACCTCTGCCCTAATGACTCAGCATTGAGTCACAAAATCATCATCTTTCAGATCTCCCCGGGGAGGGGGGGGGGGGAGGGGGCCAGGTCGACTTGTAGGGGGGAGGTCGACACTAGGTTCTAGGTTCGACCGCCTGGTTGACCTAGGTCCTGGGCGGGAATTTTCCCGGCCTGCCCGCTTCTGACTTCTGGTTTGAATTTTGAGTCTGTTTTCGAGCTGTTTGAATTTATTTGAATTTTCTGTAAACTTCCGACAGCCATAACTTCTTCATACGAAGTCCAATTTGAATTCCGAGACGAACACAATGGCTTAATCCGTTTCCCTTAATTCTCACATTTTAAATTAAGTATTGTTTAATTCATTCACAATGGCTTAACCCGTTTCCCTTAATCCTCACATTTTAAATTAATTATTGTTTAATTCATTAGATTATGTTAACAGAAAATACCGAGTGTTACATTCTCCCCTCCTTAAAGGATTTTGACCCCGAAATCTTCAAGTTATGAAGAATACATATCCTACCATCCAATCATCCATCTACTCAACTATCAAACACAGGCATCCATTGTCCTTAAAAGACTTCTAATGCTTTCATGTTTATATGCACCTTGTATGTACATGTCTGTATCTAATGCAAAATCAGGCGGTCTACTGATTCAGTTAACCTCCTAAATGCAGATTATGATAGTGCCATGCGTCCATTATGTATGCAAAAGATCCCTAATAATACATATTATTTCAACATGCGCGCACACCCATTAATCTGAATGCAGCATTCATATGATAACACAACCATTATACATCCATTAGTCTAAATAAACACACATTTATATGCAGTATGAAAGTGACTGAGCCGATCTAGTGCCTAATCTGTGTGTATATGCATCCACGAGAAACCAATAGCAAACACTTGCATCCACTAGCATCCATCAATCATAACGTGTTTCAAATACATTTTTACATCCATTGGCCTTTACCTAAGGATAAAGAATATAAACGAGGAGATACACTAAAAAGGTAGATACAAGCTTGAATAAACTTAAGGAAAAAGAGATCAAAGATGTACCCTCAAAAAGAAAAGGGTAGGCTGCACGTATTTTGGCCTCAATTTTCCAAGTCGCGTCTTCCTCGACGTCACTCCATTGAACTTTGATAAGCTTAACTTCACGGTTGCATAGCTTTTTGACTTCCATTCCCAAGATACGAGTTGGAACTCTCCTCACAGTCGCTTCTCGTTCCACTTCGACTTCTTTTAGTATACTTGGCTCCACAACCTCTGCCGACTCATGTAAACACTTTCGTAGCTGAGAGACATGAAAAACATTATGAACTCCAGCCAATCTTTCAGGTAGTTGTACTCTGTAGGCCATCGTCCCAATCCTTTCGATGATAGGAAATGGTCCTACGAATCGTGGTGCCAACTCTCCTACGGACCCAAAGCGGATGACATTCCTCAAAGGAGATACTTTAAGGAACACCTTATCCCCAACTTCAAACTCAAGGTCGGTCCTTCTCTTGTCTGCATAGAATTTCTGTCTGTCTTGGGCAGTCTTCATTCTCCTTCGTATCATGTCCACCTTATTTGAAGTCTCTCTAATCATGTCCGGCCCCGGTATAAGTTTATCTGTGGACTCCCACCAACAAGTTGGTGATTGACATGGCCTTACATATAAAGCTTCGAAGGGTTCCATGCCTATAGTGGCTTGGTAGCTATTGTTATAAGAGAATTCCACCAAAGGGAGACGATCCTCCTAAGATCCTCCAAAGTTAAGAATGCACAGTCTCAAAAGATCTTCCAGTACTTTGTTCACCCTTTCCGTCTGACCATCGATTTGAGGGTGATAGGCTGTGCTTAAACATAGCTGTGTGCCTACAGCCTCTTGCAAACTCCTCCAAAACTCGCTTGTAAAGATAGGGTCTCGGTCACTCACTATGCTGGAGGGTATCCCATGGAGTCAGACTATCTCCTTAAGATAAATAGAGGCTAAAGATGAAGCGGTCCTCCTACTCTTGACAGGTATAAAATGAGCGCTTTTCGTGAGCCTGTCCATTATTACCCAAATACTGGTATTGCCCCTTCTTGACCTAGGCAACCCATCAACAAAGTCCATCGAGATGCTTTCCCATTTCCATTGCGGAACTTCTAGAGGATGAAGCAAACCGCCAGGCTTCTTCTGCTCCGCCTTGACTTGCTGGCATATCATGCATTTCGAAACAAATTCAGCTACATCCTTCTTCATGCCATTCCAAAAGAGAACTCTTTTGATATCTTTACACATCTTGTTCCCACCGGGGTGTATGGTCATCTTGGAATGGTGTGCTTCTTCCAGAACCATCTTCACCAAATGTCTTGCTTGCGGGACGCATAGTCTTCCATCCCATCTCAACCAACCCTTATCATCGATGGAGTATCTGTTGAGGTGACTAGAAGTCTCTCCCCTAATCAGCTTTTCTATCACATCAACTAGCTGAGGGTCTTCACGTTGTCCGGTTCCTATTGAATCCAACAAAGTAGGCCACACCTCTAGCATTGCCATCAAGCCAGTTACATAATCAACAGAGGGTCTAAAATCAAAATTTGCTATGTACTCCAAACTTTGCCTTTCTATAAAGAGAGGACTTAAGGTCAGCTTCTTTCTACTTAGGGCATCTGCTACTACATTGCCCTTTCCAGGAGTATAGGAGATCTCAAAGTCGTATGAGGCGAGAAACTCCATCTATCTTTGCTGCCTTAGATTGAGATCTTTCTGCGAGAAAAGGTACTTCAACGATTTATGGTCAGTATACAACTCAAATTTCTCACCTAAGAGATAGTGGCGCCAAGACTTGAGAGCAAAAATGATGGCTGCTAACTCTAGATCGTGGGTTGGGTAGTTTTTCTCATGCACTTTTAATTGCCTTCCACCATAAGCTACTACCTTTCCCTCTTGCATCAAAACAACGCCTAGTCCCGTACCGCATGCATCTGTGTATACCGTAAACATCTTGCTCCCATCTGGTAATGTCAAAACTGTGGTTGTTGTCAAAGCCCTCTTCAATCGTTGGAAAGCGACTTCGCAATCCAAATCCCAAGTGAAAGTCAGGTTCTTCTTCGTTAACCTTGTAAGTGGAGCTGAGATTTTCGCAAAGTCTTTAATGAACTTGCGATAAAAGCCTGCTAGTCCAAGAAAACTTCGGACCTCGGTTGCATTCTTTGGAACCTTCCAATCCTAGACCGCAACTACTTTTGTGGGGTCTACTGCTAACCCTTCTTTGGACACCACATGCCCAAGAAATCTTACTTTTCCCTCTAGAAGTGGCACTTGGAGAATTTTGCTTTTAACTGATGTGCATAGATAGTATCCATGACTTCCCTCAAATGCAAAGCATGCTCTTCCTCATTCTTTGAGAAAATCAGAATATCATCTATGAAGACCACCACGAATTTATTGAGAAATTCCCGGAACACTCTATTCTTCAAATCGACGAAATAAGCGGGTGCGTTTGTCAAGCCAAAAGGCATGACGAGCCATTCGAAGAAACCATCCGGGGTTCTGAACGCGGTCTTATCAATGCTATCTTCAGCCACTCTCAGCTGATGAAATTTGGCAGCCAGATCTAATTGGGAGAAAAGTGTTGCACCTACAAGCTGATCAAATAAATCGTCTATTCTTGGTAGTGGGTGCCTATTCTTCTTGGTCAGCTTGTTTAGCTCCCTATAATCAATGCATAGGCGAAGTGAACCGTCTGCTTTGGTTGCGAACACCACTGGAGCACCCCATTCAGAAATACTCCGCCTTATAAACCCTTTTCTAGCAGCTCCTTAACTTGCTTGCTAAGCTCCTTTCTCTCCCTTGGAGCCATATGCCTAATGGGTAAAGCAATGGGTTTTGCGTTATCAACTAGATATATGTGGAAGTCTATCTCCCGCTTCGGAGGCAAGCCCTCTACTTCCTGAAAGACATCCGAGTATTCATGACCACTCTAACAGACTACAAATTCTCAACAGACGCGTCAAGCGATTCTAGATAACTTAGCGTAACAGAATTCATGGGATTACAAGAAATTTCGAGAGTGTTTCCCAAGCGAGTCATAAGCCTAACCTCTCTCTTTTCACAATTTAGGACGGCTCCATTATTGGATAACCAATCCATGCCCAAAATTAACCCATAGCCCGTGAAGCCCAAAACATAAGCATCACATCTAAACCCAACGCTAAGTATAGAAATGTCCAACTCCAAACAAATCATCGATAGGCTGAGCCCCCAATTGGATTTGAAACAACTAAGGGATCCTCTACTATACTGGTGTTTAGTTGTAGTGACTCAACTAAAGAAGTAGATATAAAAGAGTACGATGCGCCAGAATCAAAGAGTGTGCGAACAAGATGATCAAAAAGATAAACTAAACTTTCAACGTAAATCGTTCTACCTCGTTCTTGCAGAGGTGGGGCCACGAGAGCCTGGACCTGCCCCTTGCTTGCCCGGTGCCATGAGAGCCTGAATCTGCCCTCCAGAGGTAGTCCCTTCCCTCTGCCCTTTCTTTGGGCAGTCCCTAATCAAATGTCCTGCCTCGCCACAGTGAAAAACAACCAGTCTTCTTCTTCTTCCTACAGTCTTTGCTCAGATGGCCTGGTGTCCCACAGTTAAAGCATCTTTTCTTTCCCTTGCCATTGTTGTCTTTACCACTCTTCTTGTTCTGCTGTTACTGTTGTGGTTTCTCTTGATCCCCTTTCTTTTTAGGTGCCTTATTAGCATTGGTGCCTTTCTCCTCTACATGCGTAAGTGCCATGTCAACTAGTCTCTCAAAGGTGGCCACCATAGGGATGTTGGTCATAGCTAACCCATGTAGCGGCTCGTTCAAACCCTTAACAAATATCAAGGCCTTCTTTTCGGGTGTACTCAACAAGTCCAAGCCAAATCTTGCCAATTGTTTGAACTTGTTGACGTACTCTTTCACTGATAGATTTCCCTGCCTCAATGCCAAAAACCTTTCCATGTATAAATTCTCTTCGGCCCGTGAGAGAAAATTTGCCTCAAAACTTCACCTAAAATCCGGCCATGTATCAACTGGACGCTCTCCATTAGTGACCACCCACCAAAACGTGGCCTCATCCTTCATTAACTAGGCAGCTAACTGGACCTTTCTTCCATATTCTACCTCAAAGATTCCAAACAATTCTTCCACCTCCTTTAGCCAATTTTGAGCTTCAACAAACGTCTCCGACCCGTGGAAAGGTTTTCCACCCATTGCCTGAAAGTCCTTGCATATCTTTGCGAAAGTATCAACACGGGGAGGAGGAGCATTTGCTGGACCTACGACATTGGCCCTAGCTTCGAGATACCTTCTAAACCATCCTGGTATCGGTATCCCATCGGGTATCTCGGGAATTCCAGACATGCTGAAAAGAAAATAAAGAGATTCAAACGGAGAATTCGAAAGAAAGATATATGGCTCTTGGGGGTTATGTTTTTTTAAATAAACTTTTCTCTTAAAAATACTTTCCTTAAAACATACTTTTGAAAGTATTTCTTTATAAAATGCTTTTTGGAAAATAGTTTTTCAAAGTATCCTATCTGTTCTGGTAACCTTCAGATCTGGTACCACGTGTGACACCCCACCTCCGTTAAGGTCACTCACAAAGGGAATGCCTTAATTTTGGTGGAGCGTTTTATTGTGTATAGAACAGAAAAGTAAACAAGACAGATAAATATATTGGTACTTAGAAAACAAAAACCACTTTTATTGCAGCGGAGAAGTAGTTTGGTTACATCACATCAAAAACCAACTACAAAACCAAATACACTTATTATCCATCTTGACAAATAAGTTTTGAGTACATAAAGTAAAAGACATAACCCCAACACCAAATAGCCATAAATAAGATAGGCTGAACTTTACTTCAGCGATCCAAGCTACTTCCAAAAAGAGAGAGACAGAGCTGTCCAAATCAAGCTCCACTAGTGCTAGCCCCACTCTGAGCACCTGGGGGGGGGGGGGGGGAAGAGAGAAAAGAGGTGGAAGCAAAGGGAGTCAGACATAAAGCCTGGCGAGTGCAATAACTTTAACAATATAATCATTAAGTAACAAGGATAAGGCATAAGCTGGAAAATAAGGAAATGACTGTGAACCAATGGGCATGTCAGAGCAAACAAAGAATAAGATGAACAAAGACAACGTTAAAGGCGCACCTAATCATTATAAGACAATTACTACATTGCACCACACCAAACACCCTAAAAGTTGATCCCGTCTACCAAACTTAATATGATAATGGTAGTATCGTGTACCCCTAGCTGCCTTCATAGGTGTCGCCTGCCCCTATCTCCACTAGGTGTACCCACTACCCCCATTCGATCGGCTCCCTAACCCGTAGATACCCATGTTGGCCCCAACGTGGGGTGTATCACTGCCCAAAGTGGAAACCTGGTACCACCAAAAATGCACGACTTATATCTACACAATAGAACAACGTCTTACCTACCAGCTGGGGGCCACACACGCACATGACCCCGTTGGACTTGCGCTGCCACCGCTATCCCGTTTTGACCTCTTATAATCAAACCCAGTACGCGTGTCCCATCCTCAACTTGGGTCGAGCCCACAAAGATACTTAATGGGTTACTGGTTTGAAAAGGGCCCCCATGTATGACACAAGCTTTCCACCTATGCTTGGTCCCCTCTAAGGTTTTCCCCACTTAACCCCATTCTTATTCATGTCTCCTTACATATTTCAATCTTGGTTAAGTGCATCTAATCGTATTTCTCATGCGACCTAAGGCACCCTCTTAACTTCACATGCCACCCAAGGCACCCACTTAACCCCTATGTCCCACTACATGTTCATCTGGTTAAGTGTTTCTTAGTTCATTAACACCTTAACCTTGTAAAGACCTCTCACATTAGACTGGCATTTGTGGCTGCTGGATTTGCTGGGCAGGTCCGAGCATTCTTACACCACAAACGAGTCTAACCTGGTGTCTTTACTACTATTACGCATTCAATTCATGCCTTTGACCCCTCACATTTGACTGGCATTTGTGGCTACTGGATTTGACGGGCGGTCCGGGCAGTCTTACACCACAAAAGAGTCTAACCTTGTGTCTTAGGCGGTTTATTATTATACATCTTTATTTAACCCCAAATTGGATTAATATCCCTATTCAAATTTGTAAATAAATTCCAAATATACTTATGTCCATAATTGTCACCTAAATTATGTCCATAAATACCAATTTTTCCAATTAATGTCTTAAATTAATTATATGCCTTTTTAAGGCCATTAATGCCAACTCTAAATATGTGAATATTCAATATTACCCCCATCGTCCCCACATTGTTCGTTCGCTTATCATGGCATATATATATATATATATATATATGTATGCATATTAGACTAGCAGTGAGTCTAACGACGTAAAAGGGAAGAAACATCGCAAATTTGTATAACATACAAATTGGATCCAACTTACAAATAAGGATTACAACATAAACTTGGTATTGTCATGAATCTAAACATAAGCCTAAAGGTGTGAACTTGCATATATGAATATAGTTTTCACCCAAAACTTGCGTATACAAATATAGTTTTCACCCAAAACTTTCATGAGCCATTGTCACAAACTTGCATAAAACTATGTATGTCATAGATCTAAATCTAAAGAGGTAAACTTGTATATATGTGAATCCAATTTCTACCAAAACTTGCATACAGTCACTTTGTTTGATTCACATGTAAACTTGTATACAATTCATATAGAATCTAGCATATAATCTACACCCAAATTTGTATATACAATGATGTCAAATATGAATCAGGTTGAACATAGATGATTGGGAATATACAAAGAGATTCACAATAAAAACTATCATTATGTACAACTAGCATACATTCACAAAATATCACATTTTCCAAATGTTTTACAAACATAACCATATAACCCAAATTATAACTCAACCTAATTAACTTGTTAATTATCTTATTAAAGAAATCGAACTCACAACTCAAAGAAGGTCTTGAGTTCTGGGATCTGAGTTCTGGGATCTGAGTTCTGAAATTGATTTAGCTTGCCTTTGAAGTAGACAAATTTGTTGTTGTAGTTGTTATAGACTTGAGTTGAATTGAGTTGATTAGCTTTACTTTTCTTCTAGTTGATGACGGCTATTCTAGGTTGCAAGGTGATAGCATGACGACCATGGTTCCAATTTTGATTAGGTTTCAGGGTTTGAGTCTACATGTGTTTATATAGAATTTAGGATTAATTTAGGCCATCCGATCAACCTAGAATCAATCAAGACCATCCGGTCAAGATAGGGTGACACCTCATCGCTAATGACTCAGCACTGAGTCACAAAATCGTCATCTTTCAGATCTCCCCGGGGGGGGGGGGGGGGGGGGGGAGGGGCAGGTCGACCCCCAGGTTGACCTGTAGGGTGGGAGGTTGACACTAGGGTTGACCCCCTGGTCGACCTGGGTCTTGGGTGGGAATTTTCCCGCCCAGCCCGCTTCTGACTTCTGATTTGAATTTTGAATCTGTTTTCGAGCTGTTTGAATTTATTTGAATTTTCTGGAAACTTCGGACAGCCATAACTTCTTCATACGTAGTCCAATTTACAAAAACTCGAACTCTATCTTAACCAGAATTCCGAGATGAACACAATGGCATAACCCATTTCCCTTAATTCTCACATTTTAAATTAAGTATTGTTTAATTCGTTAGCTTATGTTAACAGAAAACATGGGGTGTTACACTTACATATTAATTTCAATTAACTTGAAATTTTAAACTTGGCGTTCTGGATCCAACAACATTAGTTTCATTGAAAATGGAGGTCGTTTGCGAAATAGCTATTTTTAAGGGCTATAAATAATATTAAAAAATATATAAATTCCATAACGACTATTTGAAATTTTAATCTGGACATAACTTATAATTTATAAAGTGAAATCTCAATTTCTTACATTCATTAGAAAGGTAAAGTTAAATAGATTCTAATGTTTCTTGTTTCATGTTGACTTATAACAAATTTTACATATTCATTTCAAGTTTTAAACTAAAATTTAAACTATCGCGTCATTTCAGGCTCGTTTTATAATTAATATAAATATATACGTTCAAATTTCATTTTAAATTAATTTTTAGTCGTTATTTATTAAAATAAATTATCTTAAAATTAAAAATCCATTGAATCAATTAAAAATAAAATTTTAAATTGGTTCCAAAAATCAGGGTTGTTACACGATGAAGCCTCCCTAGCGTCACCTCAGCGAAACCCGACCCTTTCAAATGAAATGTGAAATTTTAAGTTTAGCATGATCCAAACAATTTTCATGTGGATAAATATTCAAATGTAGAAGGAATAATCTTGTACATTACATTGTATACAATAAGAAATTTGTTTTGAAATGTTTTAAGTAAATGGTTACTCGAAATGGTAAAATTTACTTGAAGATGATATTGATTTGAATGTCCTTTACACACCATCCAACAGGTCTTTCACAAACTGTTGTAGCTTCTTCTTCCATATCACTTTTACAATCATATTAAGAAGGTCAACACTCATTGATGTTGTGGTCGTAAGTCTCATGAAATTTGCAAAACATTCATTTTTCTTCTCCCTCTCCGAGTTCAAATTTTCGAATAGCGAGGTAGATGTTCTCTATGGATATGTTCAAAGATTTATACCCTTGTTCTAAACATTCACATCATTGTTTTCAGAACTTCCTCTGGATTGTTTGACAATGAAATTCCTTTACATTCCTTCAGCATGCTATCGGCTTACTGTAAGAGAAATTGGATTTACTATAATATCTAACAATGAATAGCCACCTTAGGCACAATACAAACTTATATTATTTTTTGCTAATCAACAGTCACTGCCGTCCACAACCTCATCGCTGTCTCATACACACACACACACACACACACACACATATATATATATACACATATATACACACACATATATATATACACACACACACGTGTGTGTGAATAGACTTGAATAAAAAAATAATTGATGACTCATTGCTTTTTTCAGCAAAAGGAAAGTCCCCGTACATTTTTGTATGTACGTTAGCAACCATTACACTCCAAAAGCAGATGGGTAAGATCCATAGGTTGAACACTTAAGAGATTTTGGTATGAGTATAATCTTTAAATTTCAAATTACAAAAGTTAACTTATCTTAAGTATATGATGATACAAAATACTGTAAAAAAATTATAGATGGAATACCACGAAACACCCGATTGCATTATCAAGCGCCCAAGCCTAGTTCTCACTGTTGATTTCCTAAACTGTCTATACATACGACTGCAAGAGGCCAGATCAAATCGAATATTCAGCATAGGAAACATTTGAGCGGTAATTATTTCGAAATTGATTGCATGTATAATTTACTTAAATGAATAAATTATTTGTTCCAAATTATTCGAATTTATGTAATATAAAATTAGTGGTGTTAATATATCAATTTTTATTGCAAACGTGGGCTGCATATATTTTATAACTTAGGATATTTGATAGAGATTTGCCATTGTTTTATAATTGGATCAGTTTATCATTAATATATCAACTTTTATTGCAAATGCGGGGCTGCATGTATTTAATAACTTGGGATATTTGATAGAGATTTACTGTTGTTTTATAATTGGATCATTTTATCATTCTTAATCCCATGATAAGTTGGAAACTGGATGTTGATGTTATTTATGCATTTTTTCTAGATAAAAATACAAAAAAGCTATTAATAAATTTAAATAAATGCATACTCTAGTGCAATAGTCAAACTAATTTTATAAGTTAAATGCAGAGGTATACATCCTAAGGTCCAAATGGTAAAAGAAGGCTACCGAAGAGATATACTATTATATTTTATAAATATTTTAATTGAACTATTTTATATTATATTTATAACTATTTCATTTTAAATTTATAATTATTTTTAAACTATTTAATATTAAATTTAATATTTTATATTTTATAACTATTTTAGTACAATTTATTTTCATACAATCATATTTTATAACTATTTTAATTTAGCTATTTTATATTAAATTTATAACAATTTTCAAACTATTTTATACTAAATTTAACTATTTATATTTTATAACTATTTTAATTTAATACATATATGCTAATTTTAACCTTTACTTTTATATATATCATTATTTTGAATAAACGCCCATTTTCAATCCAAATTGTTAAATATAAATTGTCTGAATTTAATGAGTTCATCGAGATAAATTATGACTTGGAAATCCAAAAATAAAATTAGAAGTTTTGATAATGAACTATATTGTGACACAAACATTTGAATTTGAAATTGAACTCAATATTTAATTGATTTGTGAAAAACGATAATGAAAATGGGTGTTCAAACCGAATCGACTTATAACATGAAATATGATGGTTTTTTAAACTTAAGCATTCCATTTATTGAGTTACTTGTACATTTCACTTGAGTTAATTTAAATGCATATAAATATTAGTCCCAACTCAAGTATTATGTTTTACTTTATGCTTGGGTTAGACCGAGTACTTCAGTATTTTAAAGACATTTATTCTTAAAGACTAAGACTGGGTTGAAGACCGTATCTACTATATTACGATAGCATTAATTTATTTCGCATATTAAACGTAAATTTTTATTCTGATGTAATAGTTTCATGAACTGTTTATGTTTGAGGTCCACTATCAAAATGGTAAAACACAGAGACTGTTGGAGAATGGAGTTTCGATGACAACAACCTTATTTCAATATTAATTGATTATAAAATATATACTAACACTTTTATCTAATATATACATGCAAACACACACACATATACATGAATTATTACCGAAGACTGTACAGTTTAAAGATTTAAGAGATTCAGAATTCAGAGATGATTCAAGACTCATGAGTATTCAAGATTTCAAGAGTTCAAGATAAATATTTTTGGAGTCTAGTTTATGTAAGACTTGAATAACACTCCAGGTTCAAATTCAAACTCAAATTCTGTTTTTCAATTTCTGATTTCAAATTCTATTTTCAAATTCTATCTTTAATCTTTATCTTCTCCATTATACTTTCTTTAATTTTGTTTTTTAAAACTTAAGTTTTATAGTTTATAAGTTTTAATATAATTTGTATAATTTATATTTATATAGTTTTAACTCTATAATTTTATAAATATGTTTATATTTATGTTTTCATATGATTTTCTACTTTATAATATTCATTTATAACACTATGTTTTAACCCAAGAATTTCTAGAATTATATATATATATCAAAACACTTGAAAAATGCTAAAAAATCAATTTTGAACAAGGATATGACGACATACATTTTACCCTATGTCGACATATAATTGTCACTTTTTGAAAATTGAAAGGAAGTGTCTTTTCACTATTTGTGACGCTCCAGAAACGTTGCAACCTTTTAAATGTTATAAATAGGTGTTGATTTCAAATTTTTTCATAACTCTTCTTCTCCAACTTTACCTCCTTTCTTTACACCATTATATTTTCTAACTTTTATGATTTCTACACCTATACTCTGCCAAACTCAATTCTATTTACATAAAACTTCTTCTCTTGTCACTCTCTACTCATTACTCTCTAAATCAAAGTGCTATTGAAGAGTTATAAGGCTATTGTAATCACTAGGGAAGTGTATGTGCAATCAGTGTGACCCTTGTAGCCATGAAATCAAAGAGGTTGGAATCGGTGTGACCTTTATAGTCATGAAATCAAGGAGAGTATACTTGATCAAGTGTGTGGAATCGGCATTACCCTTATAGTCGTGAAATCAAGGAGAGAATACTTGATCAAGTGTGTGGAATCGGCGTTACCCGTATAGCCTGAAATCAAGTAGAGGATTGTAATTGGATATTGATATAGTAATAAAAATCTATGCAATCCAGCGTTGCGTTGGACTGGACATAGGAGCAATTCCGAACCAGTATAAAATCTGGTGTGTTCTTTCCTTTTTTGCATTTTATTTTTTGTTTATCTTTGTGTTTGTGTTTGTGTTTGATTCTGCATCTGTGATTGTTTCTGTGGTGTTTGATTTATATAGTAGATCATATAAGTTTTAGATTTTGTTTAAATTCTCAAAAACACTATTCACCCCCCTCTAGTGTTAGTTTTGCCTTAACGATCCATTCCGCAATCTTTAAAAATTGGTTATTAGAGCAAGGTCTTTTAACAAGTTTATAATTTAATTTTTGAAAATAGTGATAATGGCAACCAATACTGGTAGAAATATTAGTTCTTTTGTAGAGGGTCAGTCCACAATTAGACCACCACTGTTTAACGGTAGTAATTATTCATACTGGACATGTAGAATGAAAATATATCTACAATCAGTAGGATTAAAAACATGGAATAGTACACAAAATGAGTTTGTTGAACCCACGACAGCTTTTGCACAATGGACAAATGAACAAAAGACTGTTGCACAAGGCAATTCTAAAGCCATGTATATGTTATTTTGTTCATTAGATAGGAACGAGTTTAATAGAATATTTGTATGTAAAACTGCTTATGAAATTTGGAGAACTTTACAAGTTACTCGTGAAGGAACTAGTAAAGCTAAACAAACTTAGATATCAATGTTAGTTAATCAGTTTGAATTATTCAAAATGAACGAGAATGAGTCTATCTCTGATATGTATTGCAGATTTCAAGAGATAGTGTATTCTTTAACGGCACTTGGAAAAACTTATTCTAAAGCAGGTCAAGTCAGAAAAATATTGAGTTCATTGACTCCAAAATGGGACCAGAAAACTCTGGCAATTGAAGAATGTCAATGAAATGAAGATTGAGGAGTTAATCGGAAATTTGATGTCTTTTGAAGCCCAATTACAGAAAAGAAAATAAAACAGGCCAACTGAGAAGAAATCCATTGCACGTAAAGCAATAACAAATGATTCCAACTCGAGTAGTGAAGATGATGAAGAAACAACCCTTATGACAAGACATTTTAGAAATTTTTTGAAATATAGAAGGAAAAATTATTTACATTTTAGAAAATTTCTCAAATATATAAGGAAAAATTATTTTCAAAATAATAACCAAATAAATTAAAGAAGTAACGATGGTCGATGTTATAACTGCAACCAACCAGGCCATATAAGGAAAATATGTCTATATCTAGATAAATTAACCCAACAAACAAACAATAACAATTCATCAAGGAAGAGAAAGAAAGCATACATAGCAAGATTAATGATTTAGATTCATCATCGAGTGATGAAGAGCCAGAAGCCGGAAATTCAAATATGTGCTTCACGATAATTCAGAATTTAGAAAATTTCGAAGAAAAGCATCTAAAAACCAGGTACACTTTTATTAATTTTTAAAAAATTTCTTTGATTGAATGGTTGCTTTATTTGTTTGGTTTGTTTTGAATTTAAAAATTAAAACATAAAATTCAAACTTGAAATTCAAATTTGAAATTTGAATTCAAAACAATAATATAATAATAAAATAATTTTTTTGGATGTTTCTTAGAGTTAGGATTATTTCAGAAAATCGTTAAACCTCAAATATAAATCGATAATTTAAATTACATTTCACAAAAATCTAAATTCCTTTGAAGTTAGGTACATATGTCTATATGTCGACATATATGCAAAGGAATTTGAAAATTAAAATTTGAATTTCAAAGGTTTAAACTTTCAAACTTCCTTCCAACTTTTCACTAACTCCCTAGGTCTGAAAAGTTGTCATTGACTACTGAAAAATTGTGCCTATTTAATTCATATCCATTTAATTTCTATATATACACCAATTCTCTCTACCTTTCATTCACAATTCAAAACAATATTCTTTATATCTATTCTCTTCAAAACAATCAATTCAATGGATTCCTCAAGTTCAACTCAGGAAATGAAGTTAACCAAAACAATCAAAGGTTATCTTCATAATGATCAAAACCTATATTAACTATGTAGAAAATGCTAAAGTTAACATAGGTGTTTTCGCCGTCTTTAGCGATTTTCCCTCTTATGATCTTACATCTCTCTTTCAACAAAACGAAGACTATAGTCAAATTAACTTATGGGATAATAACAAAGTATGTTATCCTAAACTTGTCAAGATGTTCTATGCGAATCTTAATCGCGGATTTTGCGAAGGCAATGGGGATAAATTTGGAGTAGCATCGAAGGCACGCAAATTGTTCTCGATGCCGAACTCTTAGGAAATATCTTGAATTATGGAAGCATAGGCTCGGATTTTTCTGTAAGGGATTGCGGAATGGATTGTTAAGGCAAAACAAACACTAGAGGGAGGGGGGTTGAATAGTGTTTGTGAGAATTTAAACAAAATCTAAAACTTATATGAACTATTATATGGATCAAACACCATAAACACAATCACAGACATAGATTTAAACACAAACATAAAAATAAACAGAAATAAAATGCAAAAAGAGGAAAGAACACACTGGATTTTATACTTGTTCGAATTGCTCCTACGTCCAGTCCCGCACAACGCTGGATTGTGCAGAGTTTTATTGCTGTATCAATATCCAATTAAAACCTCCTTGATTTAACGGCTACAAGGGAAACCACCAATTCCAACCTCCTTGATTTCACGGCTACAAGGGATACGACCGATTACCCGTCCTTGATTTCACGGCTACAAGGGATACCACCTATTACCCGACCATGATTTCACGGCCATAAGGGATACCACCGATTATTTTACTTGACCCAAACAATTATAAACAACCTAGTAACTCTTCAGTAGCACTTGCTTCAGAGAGTAGTGAATAGAGAGTGTAGAGAGAAGAAGATTAATGAGAACATAATTGAATTTGGTAGAGTATAGGTTTAGAAATCATAAAAATGATTGTAAAAAATGGTGTAATGAAATAGAGTGAAAGTGGAGAAGAAGAAGTGATTAAAAATTCGAAATCAACCCCTTTTTATAGTCTGTGAAAGGTTGCAATGCTTCAGAACCGTCACAAATAGTGAAAAGACAGTTCCTTTCAAATTTGAGAAAAAATGACAGTTAGTTATATGTCGACATGGGATTAATTGTATGTCGCCGTACCCTTAGAACAAAATTGAGTTTTGAGCATTTTTCAAGTGTTTTGATATAAATATAATTCTGGAAATTCTTGAATTAAAAAATAGTGTTATAAATAAATATTATAAAGTAGGAAATCATATGAAAATATAAATATAAGCTTCATAAACATATTTATAAAATTATAGAATTAAAACTATATAAAATGTATTAAAAGTACAAATATATATATATATATATAACCTATAAAACTTGAGTTTGAAAACAAGAGTAAAATAAGAAAGGAATAAAAAATAGAATAGAGAGGATAGAAATTGAAGATAGAATTTGAACCTGAAGTGCTATTCAGAGTCTTACATAATCTATACTCTATAACTATATTCGTCTTGAACTCTTGAACACTCATGAGTCTTGAAATATCTCTGAATTCTTAATCTCTAACATCTTTAAAACTGTACAGTCTTCAATATATAATTCCTGTATATAAATCCTGCATATGTGTGTGTGTGTGTATATATATTCTAGGCAAAGATATTAGTATATATTTTATAATCAATTAATATTGAAATAAGGTTGTTGTCATCAAAACTCCATTTTCCAAAATTCTCCCCCTTTTTGATGATGACAACCTTAGCTTATAAAATATCATAATTGTAAATACATGTTGATGATGATTCTTCAAATACTCTCCCTATCTATATGAATCCTATAAACTATGTCTATATTTCATAATTTCTCCCCCTTTGGCATTATCAAAAAGAAATTCTAAAACTACTTCCCCTAAATTATATAACTATCTAAATAAAACCTATAGGACATTAAGTAACTAATCCAATTATGATACCTGCAAAGTAGAATACTCCCCCTTAATCTATATATGTAACGGCCCGATCGATTTTCGACTCCGAAAATCGACACACAACACCATGACGACTATTCAAACATCGAAAATACCAGAACGTAATGAAATAAAATAGAGGGTGAGAATAGATAAGATAGAAAGTTAGAATAGAAGAAGAAGAAGAACACACAACACATTAGGGTAACACGAATCTCATAGCGGAACAAATAAAATATAAAACATAACTTTGAAATAAAGTGTACATATATATACAATACATTATCAGAGTACAACACTTACAACATAGCGGGAAACAACAATAGATAACTAATGCTGAAGCCTCTTGCTCCGCTCCTCCAATGAAATCGGTAAAGACCTGAACTACTTGACTGCTCATACAAATTTGGGCACCCAAGAGTTTAGGGAAAACAAAACAAAAATAAACCCTGGGTCAGTCATGGGACTAGTGTGAGTAAACTCCGACTATTTGGTTTAACTTTTAAAAATTCTTTTAAAAGAAAGGATAATCATAATGCGATCCACACATAAACACGGATGGTTTTTACCTTATGATAACCCAAAGCATTCTTTGAAATCAATATTAGTCTGATATTATAATAATGTCTAAATATAAGTAATATCAATCTAGCAGAATGCTTGCATCTCACGCTCTCTATATATAGTATACAATCGAAACTGTGGGCTCTTATTGGATAATGGATTCCAACTGGCAAGGTATGGGACCACCTTCCGACAGTGTACCTCTAGAGAGAAATACACTGGGTTCAACAAGAACATCTTGCAACCTAGGCTAAACATGACCGGTCCCTCACTTAGCTTGAGAGTACCTAATGTATTATCACCAATGGTTGGGATCAGCAACCGTTTCCCGAAAGGGACAGCATCGATAGATTTAAGAAGCAAAAGGAATTTCTCGAGATCAGGTGATAATACACTCTGCTTGGATATGACCCAACTAGCCATGCAACCTACCCGATTTTATACCATTTCCTAGTTGTAAGGCTAGAGGTCATAACATATCTTTTGATCTTCATTCACTTTGAATGTCACATTGTCATACCCGCTAAGTCACAAATTGATTTCGCCAAACATATTGTGACGGCTCAAAACTGAAATGAAAGTGATTTCCTAACCCTAATCAGTCCTCCTATACCTCTAAACCCGAAATTCCCCTCTGGGCCTAGCTGCTAATCACCCGGTTAAGCCCAATTAAGCTGTTTTTCACCATCTGAAACTTGTTTCAGCCATATCTCCCAAACGGTGAGTCCGTTTGGCTAATGTGACCACTCTACGAAAAGAGAAACCATCATCCGGAGCCAGTGGAAGTGGTTTCAAGTCAAAAGTTATGGCCAAAACAGTACCAACTAGGGGTAAAATGGTCATTTAAAAATCGGGAAAAATCATGAACATGGGAAATGACCCCAATAGTCGCCTCCCAAAGTTACATGACCATACGACTTTGTATGTGGAAGAAATAAATATTCTACGGTCCTATGATGCGTAGAATACGGGTCGTTACACTCTCCCCCCCTTAAGAAATTTCGTCCCCGAAATTCCTTAACCCAAAACATACAAAGGATCCCGCATGCCTAATGACCACATACAACAATCAAACATGCAAAACAAGCAAACAAGCCTATCCTAGCATGCGGAAAACTAAATCGAAGTCAAAATCTAACCAGGCAAATAGTTCTGGATGTGTCTTCCTAATGTTCTCCTCTGTCTCCCAAGTAAAATCATTCTCGTCCTCGAGTAGACCAAAATATCATCAACGAACACAAGGAACATTTAAGAATAGTGATGGAGGTGTTGAGAAAACACCAATTGAAAGCAAAGTTTTCTAAGTGTCACTTCTGGAAGAGGGAAGTGAGGTTCTTGGGCCATGTTGTATCAAAGAAATGCAGGCTTGGTGCGGGGCGGGCCGTCACACATATTACGGGTATACAGCTAAGAGAAACGAATTCCTCCACCACCAAACGTAACTACGTTAGAAAAGATCAACTTACGCGATTCTTTAGATATACTCTATCAGACACTCGTCCATATAAATTTTCCCTGGGACTAGACAAGCTGAAGGCACTATTCTGTAAACAGGATAGCCCTTGCATAACATCGTCTTCAATTATCTTCATCATATTTGATCGCAACGTTAACGTCCATACAGAATGGTTTTCAGATAATGAATCTGATCCCGGTCTCTCCGTATTGACAACGTAAAATGATCAAAAACTTCGATAGTCGGTGATTTAACTATCAAAGAAAAACATGTGTGCAAACTGTGGTATTATTTCTAGATGGAAATTCTATCGATCAATCATTATTTAACATTTATCTCTTTATATTAAATTATCATTAATTTATCCATTTACCCATTTCCTGTTTCCATATATTCAAAATTCCTTATTTTCTAAATTTAGAAAATATACGTTATTAATCATTGGAAAACATTTCCATCTCTTATTCACATGCCACTTTCATTCCAGTATTTCTTTTCAATGAACATGTAAAGGCCCGCAAATCCGTGCTATCTGAGTTGACTAAAAACACCACACGTCTAACCCAAATTGCACAGAAATACGAATCATTTTTAGAAAGAATTTAGAGGATGAGAAATAGAAAGAAAGAAATATTAGAATAGAAGAAAAACGAAGATCACAAACTCACAGCGGAACGAATAAAATATATTATATAACATAACTTTTGAAATACAAATCAGTAACTTTATATACATACCATTATCAGAGCACAACAGTCATTTCTGGAACAGTTATAAACACCTGTTTCCAGATACAACATAGTACACAGCGGAAATACGATAATCTACAGCAACTGGTGAAGCCTCCTGCTTCCAGCTCCTCCAATTGAATCTGTGAAATCCCGACTACTTGACTGCCCGTACAAATTTGGGCACCCAAGAGTTTAGGGAAAACAAAACAAAATAAACTCTGGGTCAGTCATGGGACTGGTGTGAGTAAACTCAAATCATTGGTTTAACCTTTCAAATCCTTTCAAAAGAAAAGATAATAGTAAGACCAGCCCACACATAAACATGGATGGTTTTTACCTTACTATAACCCAAAACACTTTGATACGAAAATCCAGTGATATTATAATAATGTTTACAACAAGTAAATAACCAAATAGCAGAACGCTTGCATCTCACGCTCCACATATATAGTATAAAATCAAAAACCGCATGGCGCTTATTGGAGATTGGATTTCCAACATGACAAGGTATGGAATCACCTTCCGCTAGTGTATCTCTAGAGAGGAATACCCTGGGTTCAACAAGAACATCTTGTAACCCGGCCCACACATGACCGACCACTCATTTCGCTTGAGTGTATCGAATGTATATCACCAACGGTTGGGATCAGCAACCGCCTCCCGACTGGGACAGCATCGAATAGAATAAGAAATTAAATGAACCTCTAGATAGGTGATTATACATCCTAATGGGTGCGACCCACATAGCCATGCTGCCTGCCTGATTTTTGTCCTTTCCCGGTTGTTGAGGCCTGAGGCTACGAATACTTACCATTCATTGATAGAACAATCACTTTGAATGCCACATTGTCAGATCCGTTAATCACTAGTTGAGTTTGCACAAATATTCTGGATGTTATGCTAAGGGAATAAATCCGTTCCAACCATATATATATTTATATAGACCAACCCATTTGATCATTGGAAATACTCTGTCAGACATTCGTCCATTTACGTTCGTTCTGGGATTGAACGAAACCGAAGGCACTATTTCTATTTAATAGAAAGAGTCCTTGCACTTTACTCCGTCTTCAATATATTCAGCATACTTGGTTCGCAACGCTTATGCCGATACGGAGTAGTTCTTCGGATAATAATCCAACCGGTCTCTCCATATTGACAACGATGGTCAAAAACTTCGATAGTCTGTGATTTAACTATCGAATAAAAACAAGTGTTTCATCCAAACATATCAAACAAATCACTGGGCTCTTTAATTAATTAAATCTCTTCTCCATTTCCTTATCAATATTTGTTAACCAAATATTTACAAGTATCGCCTCCTTTTATTTTCTATAGTTAGAAGATATTTTCGATTTTAATTGGAAAACATTCCAATCACTTATCTCTTCCACGAACTCATTTAGTTCTATACTTAGAAAACATTTGTTATTTTATTTCCAAGTTTACATTTATTTGGGTTAAAACGGATGTTGTGTAAAACATCGTTACGACAACCTAAATATATACATTCAACTAAATCTCTTTAAACGTTGATCTTCGAGACTGAGTTTTGCTATTTATCGGTTGTTAATGAAACCAATCAAGTTGGGGTATAATTACCTCTCAGACCTTGACTGAATAACATTCATAACGTCAAAACAGACAAGACTACTTACTCGAATAATCAATACTATACAAACCAATTATCTATTTTTAAAACACGTATACATTTCCCTTGTTATTTTTAACAAATCTAAGTTATAGTTTTCCTTCTTGTTTCAAATATCCTATTTAAATTTGTTTCATTATCTAATTCTCTATATATATCGATATATGGATTTCTAGTTATCAAATTTTCTTAAAAATAGTCTAACTCCTTAAATTTTCGGAAAAATTCGCCATAACCTCCCCTGTATCGGGAGCATCGGGAAATTTCAAATAGCTTCCCGGTAACTTCTCATCTCAAAAAGAAAAAGAAAAAGCCAAGCGGCTTGCCGATATGGCGCATAAAATCTCATATATGAATTAAACATGTACCTTATTGTCGAGCACACTAATTATATACCTTCATCACTTTATCCCATAACTGTCTCCGGTATATCTATACCTGTACAATTCATTTCAACTTCATACACTCGTTTTGACTCAATTCGTTAAAGTAACTCTTTAACTAACTCTTTGCCCATTTCGCTTGTATATATGAATATAACATGTTTCAACTATATTTCAACTTACTTATCAACTAATTGAATTCAAATTTTAATTTAAGTCCTATATTTGATTTCAAATATATGGTTACAATTCAAAAATTCAATTTTCAAAGTTCGACTTCAATTCAACACTCGATTAACTAATTCTTCTTTGACTTAGTTAATTCTATTCAATAATCACAAATATGATTATTGTTTCAAAAATCACTTTTCTTACTTCACTTGAGTTCACCTTTATGTTCTAACTCAACACCAGGTTTTTAAATGGAAATTCGGATTTTTATTTGCTTAAAAATCCCTATATTTATTATATAAAATCCATTATGGTTTTAATGGTTTCTGGCGCTGCACTTTTAAAATTTTGATTTTGACATGACTCAAAATCTATTCGACGAAATCCAGATTTTTCTCTTCCATTAGAAAGCTATTATTCAACCGGTCCTGACGATTCTTGTTTCAAAGAATTCCGACTTCAATTGAGTCTTGTATACTCAATTGAAGTTCGAGTCGCCAATTTACGAACTGCAGCGCTGCGGCGAGTTCGTTTTAATTATATTTATATATATATATATATATATATAAACTTTTAAACTTCGTTAAAATGAATCCAACTCCATTTTAACTCTATTTGAATTTCTTGATTCAAATTCCAATCCCGCTTTTATTAGAATTCTACGTTCAAATTCCAATTCCTTTTCTATTTGAATTATATGTTAAATTCTATTTCCTTTTCTATTTGAATTCTAAATTCAAATTTCCATTTCCTTTTCTATTATCCAAATTCTATATTTAAATTTCCTTTATTCAACTCCCATTTAAATTCCTATATTCAAATTCTATAGTTGAATTTCCTTTTCTATTTTATATTCAAATTCAATACTTGAATTTCTATTTCAATTCCATATTCAAATTCAATACTTGAATTTCTATTTCAATTTCATATTCAAATTCAATACTTGAAATTCCATTTGAATTCTATTATTCAATTTCTATACTTGAAATTCCATTTTAATTCTATTATTCAATTTCTATTTCAATTCTTCTTTGAAATTCTATATTTCAAATTCAATTCAATTCTTCTTTGAAATTCAATATTTCAAATTCAATTCAATTCTTCTTTGAAATTCAATATTTTAAATTCATTTATTCAAATTCCTTTATTCCTCTATTCACATTCCTTTATGAATTTCTATATTCAAATTCCATATTCAATTCTTTTTGAATTCTCGATTCAAATTATATATTCAATTCTGTTTGAATTCTCTATATTCAAATTTCTATATTCGATTCTATTTGAATTCTCGATTCAAATTATATATTCAATTCTGTTTGAATTCTCTATATTCAAATTCCTTTATTAAGTTTCCATTTGAATTTCTATATTCAAAATTCTATTTCAAATTCTTTTATTCAAATCCCTTTTGAATTCCTCTTTGAATTTTCTTTATTCAAATTCTATATTTGAATTTCATTATTCAATTTCATTTTCAATTCTATTTGGATCTATTTGAATTTTCTATATTCAAATTTCAAATTTCAATTCTATTTTAGAAAAATAGTATTTCCTTTCTAATTCTCAATTATCCTTTTTCATGATATTTTTAAATATCATTACTTAAGCCCAGTGATATTTAAACACACAAAGCAACCAATTATTTATTTTTCTAACACATCATATATAACAATATATATATATATATGCAAACAAATAAACAAACAGATAATATATTTTTGAGGAATCCAGTTGGATTCCTCCAACCTGTTTTCCTGCATCCACAGATTTTAGCACATAAATAATACCCATTCTGCTTCATGGCAGAATATCGTGGTATAGAAGGTCATCCACTAATCATAGCGTGGGGCGTATAGGGTAATCATCCGCTATGAAACTGCGGGCATCCGCTAATGAGACTGCGGGAATCCAACCAATCAATCAACCCAATATATATATAATAGCCTAAATAACTAATATATATATATAAAACAAGCAGAAAAATCCAAACAAGCAACAACAATTATTTTTACGAAGTAAAAATAATTATAAATAAAAGTTGAGTGAGATTTACTCACCAGGGTGTCTATTTACGCTGAATACCCGATGAAGACTATTATGTAGATTGTACAGTGGTTCCTCCATTTCACTGTTTTTCAATGTAAAACAAATAAAATTTCAATTACCGAAGTATACTAATTTAATTAACTTCTCAGATGTAACAAATTTCGAATTTAACCTTAACCTTTCTCGAATGATTAGTCTACACATTTTATTTCTTAACTAATTTCCTTTATAACCACTAATTATATCAACTAATTTATTTTAATCAAATACCAATTATATAAAATAATTTCCATGTATTAAATTAAAATCATTTTACAGTAGTAAAATGCCTAAGTTAATTTCCTATTTGGAAATAAATTTCGTACCTAAATCATTTGAATTAAGTAATTGAATTACACCTTACTAAGCCTAAAATTTCTTGACTGAAATAAATAAATAACTAAATTAACTAAATTAAGATAATTACCTTAATAACCAAATTAAATCCATTTATCATTCTCGGTCCTTCACCAAAATGTTGAACTCGATGTTCCTCCCCTCATTCACGATTTCAAACCCCAACAATTTCATTTCCTGTTACATGCATCGAACCCTTGGTTTGAATTTTCCTTCGATCCTCTGAACACCATAAACAGCTCGTTCATCCCAGCCTCATACTATCAACCTCAAAGTTGAACTCATGATTCACAGCTTCAGCAAACCCTACAGGACACAATGTCCATTCGAACTAAATCCACCTGGTATAGATAAATCAGTCGCAACCCTATACTTGTTCAACAGCTCCTCCCAATCCAGACCACCGCATCTCGACTCAATCTCCTACTTCACGCACTACCAAGTATCCATCGAATCAACTCCAACGTCGATGATTTAGAGGCACGACAGTGCAACTTCACTGCTTCGTTTGAACGGAAATCCATCGCGTCGACCCTAAACCCCCAAATCACCATCGCACTCAAGTTTGAACCCTCGACTCGTCTGAATCGCTTCATCAACGCAGAACAAACTCACGACCGAACCCCATCCTTGTACCCTAATTCGAGAGTGTCTTGCCGTCGGCCTTGAGGAGCTTCGCGGTTTCGATTTCCGGTTTCATAAATGGAGGAAATCGATTTGGTTTATGAGGATGAGGGAAAAACCCGAGAGAAATGGATTGAATGCGTGTTTCTGTGATGAAGGCTTGGTCTGTTTATATAACCACGAGAGGGGAGACAGATCGTACCAAGCCATTTCGATTCCTGCTTTGCTTTGTAGCAAAGCTGGGGAGCAAGAAATACAGCTCGAGGAAGACAACAGATATGTGATTTTACAAATCCTAAATAGGTCCGTAATGTGTACAAATTGAGGTCTGCGATGAAGAAGGATATAGGTCGGCTGAAGTTGATCTGTATTAAATTTTGATTTGATTTAAATTAATACATTCTATAAAAATATCTCATGGTCCTTTACTCAAAATTTTGAAACGTTATTTAATCGTAATGACTGATGTTCACAACGTTATTCACTATTCTGAATTCAACGAAATAGATTATACAATTTAATTTGAACGTATATTTAAAATAGCCATATTAAATCATTTTAAATTCAAAACAAATAAATTCTTCAACAATGAATTTCTATTATCATCGTTCATATTTAAATAGTATATATATTGATCATCTGAACTCTTTCGATTCAGTTTTATCTTCGAATTGAATTATTTCAAACTTCTCGTATTTCGATAATTATCAAAATAAATCGTATTTCGATTATTTAATCGATAACCCAACAAAATACCATTTATATTATTAATTCAATATTTAAAACCATACTAAATATTTAAAATAAACTATTCAAAAATCTGGGTCGTTACATTCTTCCCCCCTTAAAATAATTTCGTCCTCGAAATTGCTAAGGTAGGAAAAATGGTACAAATCTATTACTTTTCAAAAATTCACTTATGTTGAAACTCAACTCCTCATATTTCAACAAATTAACTCCAACCAAAACTTTTGGTCTTCACACATTTGATTCGAATGATCTACGATCAATCCATTTATATCCAATCTATATTCCATTAAACCTATTCAAATTGATTCTAGTTAATTGATTCACTTCAATCCATTTAACTAGTTTAAGTTAAATTTCAATTCCAGAATTCAAATCCCTGGGTTTTTGTAACGACCCGCAAATCCGTGCTATTTGAGTTGATTAAATACAACACACGTCCAACCCAAATAACACAGAAATACGACTCATTATTAGAAAGAGGTTAGAAGATGAGAAATAGGAAGAAAGAAATATTAGAATAGAAGAAAAACGAAGATCACAACTCACAGCGGAACGAATAAAATATATTATATAACATAAGCTTCGAAATACAAATCTGTTTTGTACATATATACATACCATCATCAGAGTACACATAACATTTGATCCAGCGGAAGTAACTCTAAATAACTAACGTTGAAGCCTCCAGCTTCAAGCTCCTCCAAGTGTATCTGTAAAAGCCTGAAACACTTGACTGCCCGTACAAATTTGGGCACCCAAGAGTTTAGGGAAAACAAAACAAAATAAACTCTGGGTCAGTCATGGGACTGGTGTGAGTAAACTCCAACCACTTGTTTAACTTTCAAAACTCTTTTCGAAAGAAAAGATAATAGTAAGACAAGCCCACACATAAACATGGACGGTTTTTACCTTACTATAACCCAAACACTTTGATACGAAAATCCAATGATATTATAATAATGTCTACATCAAGTAAATAACCAAATAGCAGAACGCTTGCATCTCACGCTCCACATACATAGTAAAAATCAAAAACCGCATGGCGCTTATTGGAGATTGGATTTCCAACATGACAAGGTATGGAACCACCTTCCGAGGATGTATCTCTAGAGGCGAATACACCTGGGTTCAACAAGAACGTCTTGCAACCCGGCCCACACATGACCGACCACTCATTTCGCTTGAGTGTATCGAATGTATATTACCAACGGTTGGACTCAAACCACCGTTTCCCGAATGGGCAGAATCGATAGATTTAGAAACAAAAGGAATTTCTCTAGATAGGTGATTATACACCCTAATGGGTGCGACCCACATAGCCATGCTGCCTGCCCGATTTTTGTCATTTCCTGGTTGTTGAGGCCTGAGGCTACGATTACTTACCATTCATTGATAACACAATCACTTTGAATGCCACATTGTCAGATCCGTTAATCACTGGTTGAGTTTGCACAAATATTCTGGATATTATGCTAAGGGATAAATCCGTTGCAACCATATATATTCATACAGACCAACCCTTTTGATCATTGGAAATACTCTGTCAGACATTCGTCCATTTACGTTCGTTCTGGGATTGAACGAAACCGAAGGCACTATTTCTAGTAATAGAAAAAGCCCTTGCACTTCACTCCGTCTTCAATATATTCAGCATACTTGGTTTGCAACGCTTATGCCGATACGGAGTGGTTCTTCGGATAATAATCCAACCGGTCTCTCCATATTGACAACGATGGTCAAAAACTTCGATAGTCTGTGATTTAACTATCGAATAAAAACAAGTGTTCAATCAACATATCAAACAAATCACTGGGCTCTTTAATTAATATTTCATTAATTAAACCACTTCTCTATTTTCTCTATCAATATTTGTTAACCAAATATTTTCAATAATCATCTCGGCCTCTTATGTCATTTGGAAAACGTTTCCAAACATTAACTTCTTTTATTTTCTATATATTAGAAAAATCTCTATTTGCAATTAGAAACAATTCCAATCACTTATCTCTATCCCTTTTTGTTTACAACATTCGATTTTTATATTCACTTTACTATCGAATTCAATACGTCGATACAATGATTTCAAATTATCGAAATATCTTAAAAATATTCTAACTCCTTAAATTTCCGGAAAATTTCGCCATAACCTCCCCTGTATCGGGAGCATCGGGAAATTTCAAATAGCTTCCCGGTATCTTCCAATCTCAAAAAGAAAAAGAAAAAGCCAAGCGGCTTGCCGATACGGCGCATAAAACCCATATATGAATTTAAACATGTACCTTTTTGTCGAGCACATAAATTTAAATCTTCATATGCTTCATAACAAACCTGCTTACACATGTTCACCTGTTTTCAATTCAATTCAACTCAATCCATTCGTTTGAATTCAAATTTGAATCGTTTGAATTCGGTTTCGCTTAATTATTCTTTAATTAGCCCTTTTGCCTATTTTACTTCTTTGTTTGAACATAACACGTTCAAATAAAATATTTAACTCGTTCATAACCAAATTGAATTTCAATTTCAATTCTAGTTCTCTTTCTATTTCGAATATAAATTCTCAAATCGAATTCACTTATTTAAAGCTCAATATTCATTCCAAATCTCATTAACTAATTTCTATTCGAATTAGTTAACTCTATTCAATAAATCAAAAATCTGATTTCTATTTCAGACATCAACTCATTACTCCACTGGAGTTCACATATATTTTATAACTCACATCTGGATTTTTCTAAATAGAAATTTCGATTTTTATTTGCTTAAAATCCTTTAATTTAATTAAATAAACCGTTATGGTTTTATAATGGTTCTGGCGCTGTTTTTCTGAAAATTTGATTTTGACATAACTCAAAATCTATACGACGAAATTCAGATTTTTCTCTTTCATTAGAAAACTATTATCAAACCAGTCCTGACGTTTCTTGTTTCAAAGAATTTCGACTTCAATTGGGTTCTGTATATTCAATTGAAGTTCGAATCGCTAATTTACGAACTGCATCGCTGCGGCGAGTTCGTTTTAATTATATTTATATTTATAAACCTTTAAACTTCTTTAAAATGAATTCAACTTCATTTAACTCCACTTGAATCCCTTAATTCAAATTCCAATCTTCTTTTGAATTCTATATTTCAAATCCCAATTCCTTTTCAAATTCAATACTTGAATTTCTATTTGAATTCCCTATATTCAGATTCGATGTTTGAATTCATTTGAATTCTCTTATTCAACTTCTATATTTAAATTCCATTTGAACTGCCATAATCCAATTTTCTATATTTGAATTCCATTGGAATTCAAATATTCAAACTCCTTTTTAAATTCTATATTTGAAATTCCATAGTTTAAAATTCATCTGAATTTCATATTCAAATCCCATAGATTAAATCTTATTTGAATTCAATTTGAATCTCTCATATTCAAATTTCATTTTTCCATTTGAATTCTAATATTCAAACTCATTTTTAACACCATTTAAATTTCTTCACTCAAATCCATTTGAATTCCCTTGAATTCAAATTCCATTTCAAAACCATTTGGATTTCCTATTTTGAAATCCTATTTGAAATTCTACTTCCAATTCTACTTTGAAATCCTATTTTCAAAGTCTATTTCAAATTCTATTTTGAAATCTCATATTTCAAATTTCTATTTGAATTTCTGTATTCAATTCCATGTTCAAATTCAATACTCGAATTTCTATTTCAAATCTCTATTTAAATTTCATATTTAAATTCCATTCAAATCTCTATTCAGATTTCACATTTGAATTCTTCCTTGAAATATTATATTTTAAATTCTATTCAATTTTTCTTTGAAATTCTATATTTCAAATTTTATTTTGAAATTCTACATTCAAATCTCTATTTGAATTTCTTTATTCGAATTCCTTTGAATTCAAATTTTATTTTAATTCCTTGAATTCAAATTCTATTTTTCATTCTAATTTCGTCTATTCAAATTCTATTTGAACTTCTATTTGAACTTCTATTTGAATTTCTAATATTCAATCTCCTTTTAAAAATTTAAATACTTAAACTCCCTTTAAAATTCAAATGTTATACTCAAATTTCATTTGAGTTATATATTTAAAAATTTCATCTTTCACATCTTATTTTGGAATTTCATTTCAAATTCCAATTCCACGCTTGTACTTCTATTTCTGAATTATCAAATGATAATTCTTTTTACTTCATTTATAACTTCGTTATAAAGAACTATTTATAAACTTCGTTTATAAAGAAACTACTCGTTTTATTTTTCAAAAACAAGTTTTATCTTATTCCATTTAAAATTCAAATTCTATTTAAAAATAGAATTTTCCCTTTTTAAATCTCCAATATCCTTTCACGATATTTTTAAATATCATTACTTAAGCCCAGTGATAAAACACACAAAGCAACAAATTATTTATTTTTCTAACACATCATATATAACAATATATATGCAATCAAATAAACAAACAGATAATATATTTTTGAGGAATCCAGTTGGATTCCTCCAACCTGTTTTCCTGCATCCACAGATGTTAGCATATAAATAATACCCATTCTGCTTCGTGGCAGAATATCGCGGTATAGAAGGTCATCCACTAATCATAGCGTGGGGCGTATAGGGTAATCATCCGCTATGAAACTGCGGGCATCCGCTAATGAGACTGCGGGAATCCAACCAACCAATCAACCCAATATATATATATATATATATATATATATATATATATATATATAGCCTAAATAACTAATATATGTAAAGCAAGCAAAAAAATCCAAACGAGCAACAACCATTATTTTTAATGAAATAAAAATAATTATAAATAAAAGGTGAGTGAGATTTACTCACCAGGATTTAAATTGCAAAACAACCAATAAATTTCCATTTCTTCTTGGCTGTGTATTTTCTCGAATAAATTGACACCTGCGATGATTTTATTCAAATTTACCGATTAACATTTATTTATTTTAAATTAATCACTTAAATAAATAAATAACTTCCTATAATTTCCTTTTCTTCTAATGGTTACTAAATTAATTCTAACTTAACCAATTTAAGCAAACCTATGTATTTTTAAACATTAACTAATTAGGATATTTTTCTTTAAACTTTAAACTAATTAAGGTATTTAATTGAAATTACCTTAATCCATTTACTCCACTGTCAAACTCCTGCTTGTCATTAGAAGGATCGAACTCCAGACTTCACCAGTCTTCGAACAACCCACGGCAACACCCTTCGAACCCACGTCGTATACTTCCAAAACCCAAGAACAGAAACTGCAGCACCCAAAAAGGACGGAACCCCCAAATCGAACATCACTACACCATTACCACAGATCGAATCTTTGTTCGTATTCACCGCAACATCAACATCATCACGAAACTCGACCTCTTCCAAATCAGACTTGCGACGAACAGAAGAACCCACGCTCGAATTGAAGATCGGTGCTCGAGTTTCGCCATACCCTCAGATCGGAAGTCGATGATGAGACCAACGTCTGAATCGAACCTCGTCGAACCCTCTAGGTCTTCAAATCAAATCGCGATGAACCCTAGGCAGCGCTCGAGATCATCGAGCCCCAGAACAATTCGCGAGTATTGATTTCATTCGTGATTTCTATTTTCTTTTATATGAACTTTGATTTCAGACATTTTAGTAAGGGACCGATCCCTTTTAGTTTTTTTCTGTTTTATTGAATTAGTGGGAAAGGGAGTTGCGTATTTAAAGAGGAGAGGGAGGCAAGGTTTTAATGCGTGGTCGGCTGAAGTACACGCGATATCTTTTTAAAGGATTTAAAATGATTTCGATTTCGATTTTAAATATAATATGATTTGATATAAAGAGATTTTTATTCTTTTTAAACAGATATCGATTTGATTTTGATCTTATCCACTGATCAAATAAATCGGGGTTCATAAATTTAAACCACGAACCGCTATTTTAGCGTACCGACCGTCGTTCCAATGTTATAGCGTTATACTGAACTCAACAGAATATTTTCTGAATTTTATTTTCGAATGTGTATATTTAAAATAACCATATTAAATCGATATGATATACTTTAAAATTCAAAAACAAATAAATTTTAACTTCGAATTGAATTATTTTAAATTCTCGTATTACAATGATTAACAAAATAAATCGTATTTCGATTATTTAATCGATAACCCAATAAAATACCATTTATATTATGAATTCAATATTTAAAACCATACTAAATATTTAAAATAAACTGTTCAAAAATCTGGGTCGTTACATTCTTCCCCCCTTAAAATAATTTCGTCCTCGAAATTGCTAAGGTAGGAAAAATGTTACAAATCTATTACTTTTCAAAAATTCACTTATGTTGAAACCCAACTCCTCATATTTCTATGACTTTAATTTCAACCAAAACTTTTGGTTTCCATTCATATGCACCCTAATTCACATTCATTTCAATTTATTTCAAATTGATTCTAGTCAATTTATTAACCTCGAAACATTTAACTTGCTTCAGTTAAATTTTAATTCCAGAATCCAAATCACAGGGTTTTTCATTTCAAATCCTTTGAAATACATAAATGTATACTTATATTTAATTTCATCTCAATTCAAAACATTTGAATTTTCAATCTACTTGTTTTCTTTCAAAACAAATTTCCATCAAAACTTTCTAAGGCAACAATTCATCACTTAGAAACTCGGAAATGAACACTGATGATGTTGCAATCATCATCAGAATTATTTCCCAGCCACTGAAGTGAGTTCAGTGCTTTATTATTTCAAAATCCATCTAAAATGATTTTCTTTCAACTTCTTCTAAAACAAAGCTATATTACTTTAATATACTTTGAAAAATATTTTTCAACTTCCCAGGATTTTGAATTCTTAATTCCGGTTTGAATTTAATTCTAATTCATCTCATTTGTATATATTTCATTCATATACCAATTCAGTTTGGTTATAAATAACCATTTCAATTTTTATAATCAAATTTGATAACAATCAACACATCCAATATTTCAGAACATTATTAATTTTATATCAATATAGAATTTTGGTTAAAATTATTTCATCTACCTATTTTAAAACTATATCGTGTTCAATCTTCTGTTCAAGTATTTAGAAACTCCTATCGACGTCGTGGCGTCCCACGATTCGACCAGAATTCATAAATTACCCAACAGACTAGCCAACACAATATAAAACGATTGTTTTAATCAATTAACAAATACGCTCTCTAGTATCTATACACTCAACTCATTCTAGGGTACGGCTGACCCTATCTCTAATGAGCACATGCCACACAAGCCTAGGTATTCGCTCAACCTAAGCTCTGATACCAACTGTAACGACCCGCAAATCCGTGCTATCTGAGTTGATTAAATACAACACACGTCCAACCCAAATAACACAGAAATACGACTCATTATTAGAAAGAGGTTAGAAGATGAGAAATAGGAAGAAAGAAATATTAGAATAGAAGAAAAACGAAGATCACAACTCACAGCGGAACGAATAAAATATATTATATAACATAAGCTTCGAAATACAAATCTGTTTTGTACATATATACATACCATCATCAGAGTACACATAACATTTGATCCAGCGGAAGTAACTCTAAATAACTAACGTTGAAGCCTCCAGCTTCAAGCTCCTCCAAGTGTATCTGTAAAAGCCTGAAACACTTGACTGCCCGTACAAATTTGGGCACCCAAGAGTTTAGGGAAAACAAAACAAAATAAACTCTGGGTCAGTCATGGGACTGGTGTGAGTAAACTCCAACCACTTGTTTAACTTTCAAAACTCTTTTCGAAAGAAAAGATAATAGTAAGACAAGCCCACACATAAACATGGACGGTTTTTACCTTACTATAACCCAAACACTTTGATACGAAAATCCAATGATATTATAATAATGTCTACATCAAGTAAATAACCAAATAGCAGAACGCTTGCATCTCACGCTCCACATACATAGTAAAAATCAAAAACCGCATGGCGCTTATTGGAGATTGGATTTCCAACATGACAAGGTATGGAACCACCTTCCGAGGATGTATCTCTAGAGGTGAATACACCTGGGTTCAACAAGAACGTCTTGCAACCCGGCCCACACATGACCGACCACTCATTTCGCTTGAGTGTATCGAATGTATATTACCAACGGTTGGACTCAAACCACCGTTTCCCGAATGGGCAGAATCGATAGATTTAGAAACAAAAGGAATTTCTCTAGATAGGTGATTATACACCCTAATGGGTGCGACCCACATAGCCATGCTGCCTGCCCGATTTTTGTCATTTCCTGGTTGTTGAGGCCTGAGGCTACGATTACTTACCATTCATTGATAACACAATCACTTTGAATGCCACATTGTCAGATCCGTTAATCACTGGTTGAGTTTGCACAAATATTCTAGATATTATGCTAAGGGATAAATCCGTTGCAACCATATATATTCATACAGACCAACCCTTTTGATCATTGGAAATACTCTGTCAGACATTCGTCCATTTACGTTCGTTCTGGGATTGAACGAAACCGAAGGCACTATTTCTATTAATAGAAAAAGCCCTTGCACTTCACTCCGTCTTCAATATATTCAGCATACTTGGTTTGCAACGCTTATGCCGATACGGAGTGGTTCTTCGGATAATAATCCAACCGGTCTCTCCATATTGACAACGATGGTCAAAAACTTCGATAGTCTGTGATTTAACTATCGAATAAAAACAAGTGTTCAATCAACATATCAAACAAATCACTGGGCTCTTTAATTAATATTTCATTAATTAAACCACTTCTCTATTTTCTCTATCAATATTTGTTAACCAAATATTTTCAATAATCATCTCGGCCTCTTATGTCATTTGGAAAACGTTTCCAAACATTAACTTCTTTTATTTTCTATATATTAGAAAAATCTCTATTTGCAATTAGAAACAATTCCAATCACTTATCTCTATCCCTTTTTGTTTACAACATTCGATTTTTATATTCACTTTACTATCGAATTCAATACGTCGATACAATGATTTCAAATTATCGAAATATCTTAAAAATATTCTAACTCCTTAAATTTCCGGAAAATTCCGCCATAACCTCCCCTGTATCGGGAGCATCGGGAAATTTCAAATAGCTTCCCGGTATCTTCCAATCTCAAAAAGAAAAAGAAAAAGCCAAGCGGCTTGCCGATACGGCGCATAAAACCCATATATGAATTTAAACATGTACCTTTTTGTCGAGCACATAAATTTAAATCTTCATATGCTTCATAACAAACCTGCTTACACATGTTCACCTGTTTTCAATTCAATTCAACTCAATCCATTCGTTTGAATTCAAATTTGAATCGTTTGAATTCGGTTTCGCTTAATTATTCTTTAATTAGCCCTTTTGCCTATTTTACTTCTTTGTTTGAACATAACACGTTCAAATAAAATATTTAACTCATTCATAACCAAATTGAATTTCAATTTCAATTCTAGTTCTCTTTCTATTTCGAATATAAATTCTCAAATCGAATTCACTTATTTAAAGCTCAATATTCATTCGAAATCTCATTAACTAATTTCTATTCGAATTAGTTAACTCTATTCAATAAATCAAAAATCTGATTTCTATTTCAGACATCAACTCATTACTCCACTGGAGTTCACATATATTTTATAACTCACATCTGGATTTTTCTAAATAGAAATTTCGATTTTTATTTGCTTAAAATCCTTTAATTTAATTAAATAAACCGTTATGGTTTTATAATGGTTCTGGCGCTGTTTTTCTGAAAATTTGATTTTGACATAACTCAAAATCTATACGACGAAATTCAGATTTTTCTCTTTCATTAGAAAACTATTATCAAACCGGTCCTGACGTTTCTTGTTTCAAAGAATTTCGACTTCAATTGGGTTCTGTATATTCAATTGAAGTTCGAATCGCTAATTTACGAACTGCATCGCTGCGGCGAGTTCGTTTTAATTATATTTATATTTATAAACCTTTAAACTTCTTTAAAATGAATTCAACTTCATTTAACTCCACTTGAATCCCTTGATTCAAATTCCAATCTTCTTTTGAATTCTATATTTCAAATCCCAATTCCTTTTCAAATTCAATACTTGAATTTCTATTTGAATTCCCTATATTCAGATTCGATGTTTGAATTCATTTGAATTCTCTTATTCAACTTCTATATTTAAATTCCATTTGAACTGCCATAATCCAATTTTCTATATTTGAATTCCATTGGAATTCAAATATTCAAACTCCTTTTTAAATTCTATATTTGAAATTCCATAGTTTAAAATTCATCTGAATTTCATATTCAAATCCCATAGATTAAATCTTATTTGAATTCAATTTGAATCTCTCATATTCAAATTTCATTTTTCCATTTGAATTCTAATATTCAAACTCATTTTTAACACCATTTAAATTTCTTCACTCAAATCCATTTGAATTCCCTTGAATTCAAATTCCATTTCAAAACCATTTGGATTTCCTATTTTGAAATCCTATTTGAAATTCTACTTCCAATTCTACTTTGAAATCCTATTTTCAAAGTCTATTTCAAATTCTATTTTGAAATCTCATATTTCAAATTTCTATTTGAATTTCTGTATTCAATTCCATGTTCAAATTCAATACTCGAATTTCTATTTCAAATCTCTATTTAAATTTCATATTTAAATTCCATTCAAATCTCTATTCAGATTTCACATTTGAATTCTTCCTTGAAATATTATATTTTAAATTCTATTCAATTTTTCTTTGAAATTCTATATTTCAAATTTTATTTTGAAATTCTACATTCAAATCTCTATTTGAATTTCTTTATTCGAATTCCTTTGAATTCAAATTTTATTTTAATTCCTTGAATTCAAATTCTATTTTTCATTCTAATTTCGTCTATTCAAATTCTATTTGAACTTCTATTTGAATTTCTAATATTCAATCTCCTTTTAAAAATTTAAATACTTAAACTCCCTTTAAAATTCAAATGTTATACTCAAATTTCATTTGAGTTATATATTTAAAAATTTCATCTTTCACATCTTATTTTGGAATTTCATTTCAAATTCCAATTCCACGCTTGTACTTCTATTTCTGAATTATCAAATGATAATTCTTTTTACTTCATTTATAACTTCGTTATAAAGAACTATTTATAAACTTCGTTTATAAAGAAACTACTCGTTTTATTTTTCAAAAACAAGTTTTATCTTATTCCATTTAAAATTCAAATTCTATTTAAAAATAGAATTTTCCCTTTTTAAATCTCCAATATCCTTTCACGATATTTTTAAATATCATTACTTAAGCCCAGTGATAAAACACACAAAGCAACAAATTATTTATTTTTCTAACACATCATATATAACAATATATATGCAATCAAATAAACAAACAGATAATATATTTTTGAGGAATCCAGTTGGATTCCTCCAACCTGTTTTCCTGCATCCACAGATGTTAGCATATAAATAATACCCATTCTGCTTCGTGGCAGAATATCGCGGTATAGAAGGTCATCCACTAATCATAGCGTGGGGCGTATAGGGTAATCATCCGCTATGAAACTGCGGGCATCCGCTAATGAGACTGCGGGAATCCAACCAACCAATCAACCCAATATATATATATATAGCCTAAATAACTAATATATGTAAAGCAAGCAGAAAAATCCAAACGAGCAACAACCATTATTTTTAATGAAATAAAAATAATTATAAATAAAAGGTGAGTGAGATTTACTCACCAGGATTTAAATTGCAAAACAACCAATAAATTTCCATTTCTTCTTGGCTGTGTATTTTCTCGAATAAATTGACACCTGCGATGATTTTATTCAAATTTACCGATTAACGTTTATTTATTTTAAATTAATCACTTAAATAAATAAATAACTTCCTATAATTTCCTTTTCTTCTAATGGTTACTAAATTAATTCTAACTTAACCAATTTAAGCAAACCTATGTATTTTTAAACATTAACTAATTAGGATATTTTTCTTTAAACTTTAAACTAATTAAGGTATTTAATTGAAATTACCTTAATCCATTTACTCCACTGTCAAACTCCTGCTTGTCATTAGAAGGATCGAACTCCAGACTTCACCAGTCTTCGAACAACCCACGGCAACACCCTTCGAACCCACGTCGTATACTTCCAAAACCCAAGAACAGAAACTGCAGCACCCAAAAAGGACGGAACCCCCAAATCGAACATCACTACACCATTACCACAGATCGAATCTTTGTTCGTATTCACCGCAACATCAACATCATCACGAAACTCGACCTCTTCCAAATCAGACTTGCGACGAACAGAAGAACCCACGCTCGAATTGAAGATCGGTGCTCGAGTTTCGCCATACCCTCAGATCGGAAGTCGATGATGAGACCAACGTCTGAATCGAACCTCGTCGAACCCTCTAGGTCTTCAAATAAAATCGCGATGAACCCTAGGCAGCGCTCGAGATCATCGAGCCCCAGAACAATTCGCGAGTATTGATTTCATTCGTGATTTCTGTTTTCTTTTATATGAACTTTGATTTCAGACATTTTAGTAAGGGACCGATCCCTTTTAGTTTTTTCTGTTTTATTGAATTAGTGGGAAAGGGAGTTGCGTATTTAAAGAGGAGAGGGAGGCAAGGTTTTAATGCGTGGTCGGCTGAAGTACACGCGATATCTTTTTAAAGGATTTAAAATGATTTCGATTTCGATTTTAAATATAATATGATTTAATTTGATTTGATATAAAGAGATTTTTATTCTTTTTAAACAGATATCGATTTGATTTTGATCTTATCCACTGATCAAATAAATCGGGGTTCATAAATTTAAACCACGAACCGCTATTTTAGCGTACCGACCGTCGTTCCAATGTTATAGCGTTATACTGAACTCAACAGAATATTTTCTGAATTTTATTTTTAAATGTGTATATTTAAAATAACCATATTAAATCGATATGATATACTTTAAAATTCAAAAACAAATAAATTTTAACTTCGAATTGAATTATTTTAAATTCTCGTATTACAATGATTAACAAAATAAATCGTATTTCGATTATTTAATCGATAACCCAATAAAATACCATTTATATTATGAATTCAATATTTAAAACCATACTAAATATTTAAAATAAACTGTTCAAAAATCTGGGTCGTTACAGTTTTCATTTCAAATCCTTTTGAAATCACTTAAACATGTACATATATTTATAAATCTTTCAAATTCAAAATATTTGAATTTTTCAATTAAACTTGTTTTCTTTCAAACAAATTCCCATCAAAAAATTTCAAAGGTAGCAATCCATCACTTAGAAACTCGAAAATGAACACTGATGATGTCGTGACCATCATCAAAATTATTTCCCAGCCACCGAAGTGAGTTCAGTGCTTAACAATTTCAAAATCCATTTAAAATCCTTTTAAAACAAAGCTATATTGTTCTAATATACTTCCAAAAATATTTCAAACTTCCCAGGATTTAATTTTCAAATTCTGGTTTGAATTCAATTTCAATTCATTTCATTTGTATATGTTATTCATATACAAGTTTTATTTTGGTTATATATAACCATTCCAAATTTATATTTGATTATAACGATAACAATCAACACATCCAATAATTTCAGAAAATTATTAATTTTATATCAAAATAGAATTTTGGGTAAAATTATTTCATCTACCCATTTTAAAACTATATCGTGTTCAATCTTCTGTTCAAGTATTTACAGACTCTTATCGATGTCGTGGCGTCCCACGATTCGACCAGAATTCATAAACCACTCTACAGACTAGCTAACACAATATAAAACAACTTTTATATCAATTTACAAATACGCTCTCTCGTATATATACGCTCAACTCATTCTAGGGTACTACTGACCCTATCTCTAATGAGTACATTCCAACAAGCCTAGGTATTCGCTCAACCTAAGCTCTGATACAAACTGTAAAGGCCCGCAAATCCGTGCTATCTGAGATGACTAAAAACACCACACGTCCAACCCAAATTTCACAGAAATACGAATCATTTTTAGAAAGAATTTAGAGGATGAGAAATAGAAAGAAAGAAATATTAGAATAGAAGAAAAATGAAGATCACAAACTCACAGTAGAACGAATAAAATATATTATATAACATAACTTTTGAAATAAAATCAGTAACTTTATGTACATACCATTATCAGAGCACAACAGTCATTTCTGGAACAGTTATAAACACCTGTTTCCAGATACAACATAGTACACAGTGGAAATACGATAATCTACAGCAACTGGTGAAGCCTCCTGCTTCCAGCTCCTCCAATTGAATCTGTGAAATCCCGACTACTTGACTGCCCGTACAAATTTGGGCACCCAAGAGTTTAGGGAAAACAAAACAAAATAAACTCTGGGTCAGTCATGGGACTGGTGTGAGTTAACTCAAATCATTGGTTTAACCTTTAAAATCCTTTCAAAAGAAAAGATAATAGTAAGACCAGCCCACACATAAACATGGACGGTTTTTACCTTACTATAACCCAAAACACTTTGATACGAAACTCCAGTGATATTATAATAATGTTTACAACAAGTAAATAACCAAATAGCAGAACGCTTGCATCTCACGCTCCACATATATAGTATAAAATCAAAAACCGCATTGCGCTTATTGGAGATTGGATTTCCAACATGACAAGGTATGGAATCACCTTCCGCTAGTGTATCTCTAGAGAGGAATACCCTGGGTTCAACAAGAACATCTTGTAACCCGGCCCACACATGACCGACCACTCATTTCGCTTGAGTGTATCGAATGTATATCACCAACGGTTGGGATCAGCAACCGCCTCCCGACTGGGACAGCATCGAATAGAATAAGAAATTAAATGAACCTCTAGATAGGTGATTATACATCCTAATGGGTGCGACCCACATAGCCATGCTGCCTGCCCGATTTTTGTCCATTCCCGGTTGTTGAGGCCTGAGGCTACGAATACTTACCATTCAATGATAGCACAATCACTTTGAATGCCACATTGTCAGATCCGTTAATCACTAGTTGACTTTGCCCAAATATTCTGGATGTTATGCTAAGGGAATAAATCCGTTGCAACCATATATATATTTATACAGACCAACCCATTTGATCACTGGAAATACTCTGTCAGACATTCGTCCATTTACGTTCGTTCTGAGATTGAACGAAACCGAAGGCACTATTTCTATTTAATAGAAAGAGTCCTTGCACTTTACTCCGTCTTCAATATATTCAGCATACTTGGTTCGCAACGCTTATGCCGATACGGAGTGGTTCTTCGGATAATAATCCAATCGGTCTCTCCATATTGACAACGATGGTCAAAAACTTAGATAGTCTGTGATTTAACTATCGAATAAAAACAAGTGTTTCATCCAAACATGTCAAACAAATCACTGGGCTCTTTAATTAATTAAATCTCTTCTCCATTTCCTTATCAATATTTGTTAACCAAATATTTACAAGTATCGCCTACTTTTATTTTCTATAGTTAGAAAATATTTTCGATTTTAATTGGAAAACATCCAATCACTTATCTCTTCCACGAACTCATTTAGTTCTATACTTAGAAAACATTTGTTATTTTATTTCCAAGTTTACATTTATTTGGGTTAAAACGGACGTTGTGTAAAACATCGTTACGACAACCCAAATATATACATTCAACTAAATCTCTTTAAACGTAGATCTTCGAGACTGAGTTTTGCTATTTATCGGTTGTTAATGAAACCAATCAAGTTGGGGTATAATTACCTCTCAGACCTTGACTGAATAACATTCATAACGTCAAAACAGACAAGACTACTTACTCGAATAATCAATACTATACAAACCAATTATCTATTTTTAAAACACGTATACATTTCGCTTGTTATTTTTAACAAATCTAAGTTATAGTTTTCCTTCTTGTTTCAAATATCCTATTTAAATTTGTTTCATTATCTAATTCTCTATATATATCGATATATGGATTTCTAGCTATCAAATTTTCTTAAAAATAGTCTAACTCCTTAAATTTTCGGAAAAATTCGCCATAACCTCCCCTGTATCGGGAGCATCGGGAAATTTCAAATAGCTTCCCGGTAACTTCTCATCTCAAAAAGAAAAAGAAAAAGCCAAGCGGCTTGCCGATACGGCGCATAAAATCTCATATATGAATTAAACATGTACCTTATTGTCGAGCACACTAATTATATACCTTCATCACTTTATCCCATAACTGTCTCCGGTATATCTATACCTGTACAATTCATTTCAACTTCATACACTCGTTTTGACTCAATTCGTTAAAGTAACTCTTTAACTAACTCTTTGCCCATTTCGCTTGTATATATGAATATAACATGTTTCAACTATATTTCAACTTACTTATCAACTAATTGAATTCAAATTTTAATTTAAGTCCTATATTTGATTTCAAATATATGGTTACAATTCAAAAATTCAATTTTCAAAGTTCGACTTCAATTCAACACTCGATTAACTAATTCTTCTTTGACTTAGTTAATTCTATTCAATAATCACAAATATGATTATTGTTTCAAAAATCACTTTTCTTACTTCACTTGAGTTCACCTTTATGTTCTAACTCAACACCAGGTTTTTAAATGGAAATTCGGATTTTTATTTGCTTAAAAATCCCTATATTTATTATATAAAATCCATTATGGTTTTAATGGTTTCTGGCGCTGCACTTTTAAAATTTTTATTTTGACATGACTCAAAATCTATTCGACGAAATCCAGATTTTTCTCTTCCATTAGAAAGCTATTATTCAACCGGTCCTGACGATTCTTGTTTCAAAGAATTCCGACTTCAATTGAGTCTTGTATACTCAATTGAAGTTCGAGTCGCCAATTTACGAACTGCAGCGCTGCGGCGAGTTCGTTTTAATTATATATATATATATATATATATACTTTTAAACTTCGTTAAAATGAATCCAACTCCATTTTAACTCTATTTGAATTTCTTGATTCAAATTCCAATCTCTTTTATTAGAATTCTACGTTCAAATTCCAATTCCTTTTCTATTTGAATTCTATGTTCAAATTCTATTTCCTTTTCTATTTGAATTCTAAATTCAAATTTCCATTTCCTTTTCTATTATCCAAATTCTATATTTAAATTTCCTTTATTCAACTCCCATTTAAATTCCTATATTCAAATTCTATAGTTGAATTTCCTTTTCTATTTTATATTCAAATTCAATACTTGAATTTCTATTTCAATTCCATATTCAAATTCAATACTTGAATTTCTGTTTCAATTTCATATTCAAATTCAATACTTGAAATTCCATTTGAATTCTATTATTCAATTTCTATACTTGAAATTCCATTTTACTTCTATTATTCAATTTCTATTTCAATTCTTCTTTGAAATTCTATATTTCAAACTCAATTTAATTCTTCTTTGAAATTCAATATTTCAAATTCAATTCAATTCTTCTTTGAAATTCAATATTTCAAATTCATTTATTCAAATTCCTTTATTCCTCTATTCACATTTCTTTATGAATTTCTATATTCAAATTCCATATTCAATTCTTTTTGAATTCTCGATTCAAATTATATATTCAATTCTGTTTGAATTCTCTATATTCAAATTTCTATATTCGATTCTGTTTGAATTCTCGATTCAAATTATATATTCAATTCTGTTTGAATTCTCTATATTCAAATTCCTTTATTAAGTTTCCATTTGAATTTCTATATTCAAAATTCTATTTCAAATTCTTTTATTCAAATCCCTTTTGAATTCCTCTTTGAATTTTCTTTATTCAAATTCTATATTTGAATTTCATTATTCAATTTCATTTTCAATTCTATTTGGATCTATTTGAATTTTCTATATTCAAATTTCAAATTCAATTCTATTTGAATCTTCTATATTCAAATTTCAAATTTCAATTCTATTTTAGAAAAATAGAATTTCCTTTCTAATTCTCAAATATCCTTTTTCATGATATTTTTAAATATCATTACTTAAGCCCAGTGATATTTATACACACAAAGCAATCAATTATTTATTTTTCTAACACATCATATATAACAATATATATGCAAACAAATAAACAAACAGATAATATATTTTTGAGGAATCCAGTTGGATTCCTCCAACCTGTTTTCCTGCATCCACAGATGTTAGCACATAAATAATACCCATTCTGCTTCGTGGTAGAATATCGTGGTATAGAAGGTCATCCACTAATCATAGCGTGGGGCGTATAGGGTAATCATCCGCTATGAAACTGCGGGCATCCGCTAATGAGACTGCGGGAATCCAACCAATCAATCAACCCAATATATATATATAATAGCCTAAATAACTAATATATATAAAACAAGCAGAAAAATCCAAACAAGCAACAACAATTATTTTAACGAAGTAAAAATAATTATAAATAAAAGTTGAGTGAGATTTACTCACCAGGGTGTCTATTTACGCTGAATACCCGATGAAGACTATTATGTAGATTGTACAGTGGTTCCTCCATTTCACTGTTTTTCAATGTAAAACAAATAAAATTTCAATTACCGAAGTATACTAATTTAATTAACTTCTCAGATGTAACAAATTTCGAATTTAACCTTAACCTTTCTCGAATGATTAGTCTACACATTTTATTTCTTAACTAATTTCCTTTATAACCACTAATTATATCAACTAATTTATTTTAATCAAATACCAATTATATAAAATAATTTCCATGTATTAAATTAAAATCATTTTACAGTAGTAAAATGCCTAAGTTAATTTCCTATCTGGAAATAAATTTCGTACCTAAATCATTTGAATTAAGTAATTGAATTACACCTTACTAAGCCTAAAATTTCTTGACTGAAATAAATAAATAACTAAATTAACTAAATTAAGATAATTACCTTAATAACCAAATTAAATCCATTTATCATTCTCGGTCCTTCACCAAAATGTTGAACTCGATGTTCCTCCCCTCATTCACGATTTCAAACCCCAACAATTTCATTTCCTGTTACATGCATCGAACCCTTGGTTCGAATTTTCCTTCGATCCTCTCAACACCATAAACAGCTCGTTCATCCCAGCCTCATACTATCAACCTCGAAGTTGAACTCATGATTCACAGCTTCAGCAAACCCTACAGGACACAATGTCCATTCAAACTAAATCCACCTGGTATAGATAAATCCATCGCAACCCTATACTTGTTCAACAGCTCCTCCCAATCTAGACCACCGCATCTCGACTTAATCTCCTACTTCACGCACTACCAAGTATCCATCGAATCAACTCCAACGTCGATGATTTAGAGGCACGACAGTGCAACTTCACTGCTTCGTTTGAACGGAAATCCATCGCGTCGACCCTAAACCCCCAAATCACCATCGCACTCAAGTTTGAACCCTCGACTCGTCTGAATCGCTTCATCAACGCAGAACAAACTCACGACCGAACCCCATCCTTGTACCCTAATTCGAGAGTGTCTTTCCGTCGGCCTTGAGGAGCTTCGCGGTTTCGATTTCCGGTTTCATAAATGGAGGAAATCAATTTGGTTTATGAGGATGAGGGAAAAACCCGAGAGAAATGGATTGAATGCGTGTTTCTGTGATGAAGGCTTGGTCTGTTTATATAACCACGAGAGGGGAGACAGATCGTACCAAGCCATTTCGATTCCTGCTTTGCTTTGTAGCGAAGCTGGGGAGCAAGAAATACAGCTCGAGGAAGACAACAGATATGTGATTTTACAAATCCTAGATAGGTCCGTAATGTGTACAAATTGAGGTCTGCGATGAAGAAGGATATAGGTCGGCTGAAGTTGATCTGTATTAAATTTTGATTTGATTTTAATTAATACATTCTATAAAAATATCTCATGGTCCTTTACTCAAAATTCTGAACCGTTATTTAATCGTAATGACTGATGTTCACAACGTTATTCACTATTCTGAATTTAACGAAATAGATTATACAATTTAATTTGAACGTATATTTAAAATAGCCATATTAAATCATTTTAAATTCAAAACAAATAAATTCTTCAACAATGAATTTCTATTATCATCGTTCATATTTAAATAGTATATATATTGATCATCTGAACTGTTTCGATTCAGTTTTATCTTCGAATTGAATTATTTCAAACTTCTCGTATTTCGATAATTATCAAAATAAATCGTATTTCGATTATTTAATCGATAACCCAATAAAATACCATTTATATTATGAATTCAATATTTAAAACCATACTAAATATTTAAAATAAACTGTTCAAAAATCTGGGTCGTTACAGAACATTTCATTTTCTATGCTTAGATTTTATTTGGAAAACGTTTCCAAACTCATTTATACGTATTTGAAACTAATGTTATATAAAACATCATTATGATCGATCAATCCATTTATCGTTTATTACGTAATAGTATTTTGAATCAACCTTCGCCATTGAACTTCAACTATTCCTTAGTTAATTACGAAGTCAATCAAGTTGGGGTATAATTACCTCTCAGACCTTAATTGAACACGTTCTTAACCTTGCAACAGATAAAGCTCACAACTCAAATCTTAACACTTATTGCTTATGCCAGTTCTCGGATTTCCGTTTACAATTCTATTTCTTTTATGAAAAACATTTATTATAACAATAACGTTATAATTCGTACTTCCGGAATATCTAACTTTAAAACTATAACTTTTATTTCTTTTATTTGATTAAATAATAATTTATTTATTTAATAAATAAATAAAACTTGATTTAAAAACCGAAAAGTAAATAGTACTTTCCCGAATTCGATATAATTCAATTCAACGTATAATTCTTTTTCGAGTAATCTCTATTTGATTAATACTTCTTAGAATAACCTATACTCGATTAACCCTTTTTGAATAACTTATATTCGATTAACTCTCATCGAATAACTTATATTTGATTATCTCTCGTCGATTAACTTATATTCGATTATAATCATTAGTTTCTAGTCGCAGGCTAATTACACATCTTTACGGATTTTATTTTAAATCCTTTTTACATTTCGAACATCGAAAAGGATTTCATCATCTTCTTTTTAAAAACAAATTCCAATTTTCAATTTTATATTCTCAGTTGGATTTGCAATCTCAATTATCCAATGATAATTATATTTTAATTCATTTATAAACATTGTTTATAAATCACAATACTTGTTTTCATTATTTAACAAGTTATTTATTTCTAACCATTCGAAATACCATTTCTGTTTAAATTCCTTTTTTTGAAAATCTAATTTCCTTTACAAATGTTTTTATTTGCAAAATCTTTACTTAAAACCATTATTCACATCGAATGTGAATAATATTCCTTTTTATATACTCCATTTCGTTTGATTTCTTATTTAAAATAATGTCATATTTCCAAATTCTATTTATACTTCTACTTATAGATTTATTCGTATGAAATCTCCTTTTTACATTTCAATACTTAAATCTCATTTATAATTCTCTTTATAAATGTTGAGTTCACATTCTATTTAAAATATCGGTGTTAAAAGCGATTTCTACTTTCTATATAAGTTCGTACTTATGTATTCCATTTATCAAAAGATAAATATTTTATTTAATTTATAAAATATTATTTATAAATTAATCGTCTCCATTTATCTGTTAAAACTGATATCTGTTTACAATCTACTTTTGAATTCATCTTCTCATTGTTCTTTAATATCTTGTCAATTCCCTTTTATAAAATCTGTTCATTTTATAAATGTTCTCCCTTTATACAATCTGCTCATTTTAAAACTGCACTTCTTTATAAAATATGCTCATTTTGTAATTGTTCTTCTTTATAAAATATGCTCATTTTATAACTGTTCTTCTTTATAAAATATTTTCAATTTATAAATGTTATTTTTTATAAAATATTTTCATTTTATAAATGTTCTTTTTATCAAATCTATTTATTTCTGAAATATCCCTTTAAAAAATGTCTATTTATTTCTGAAATATTCCTTTTATAACTCTATTTATTTTCTAAATAAATATTACTTTTATAATTCTATTTATTTTCTAAATAAATATTTTATTTTCAATATACACTGTAAATTTCTCTTTTTACATTTCAGTACTTCTTATGGTGTTTAACATGCCATACAATAATGATCAATATCAGTCAAACATATATAATCAACAACAGACTATATATCACATCATATATAACAATACATGAATAACGGTAAAATAATTATTGAGGAATCCAGTTGGATCCCTCCGACCTATTTCCCTGCATCCACAGATGTTACACAGTTTAATTCATATCAATTCTAGTTAAATATAGAATATTCTGATGAACAAAATAAATGTTTGTTTAGCTATATATGTGTATATCTGTAAGAACCCGTAACTTCCCGGTGAAGGAAAGCGCGGATACTTCGAGAACAACACACAAAAGAACGCAGACAAAAGAACATTACATTGTATTACAACAATTTCATCAGAATACACGAATATACAGAGTATGAATAAATATTACACAACAGAAAAATATCAGAGATTACAATACATTACATAGCAGCGGAAAATAATACAAAGCACAACTGAAAGAGATATACGGATACAGAGCTTTCCGGATTTCATTCCAGCAGTACATTAGGATCCTGTGAATATAAATCTGCAAAACCAAAACTACTAGCTGCCCATGTCAAAATAAGGGCACCCAGAGTTTAGGTTAAAACAACAAACTCCAGGTCATTCATGGGACTGGTGTGAGAACTAAAACAATTATTTAAAACTTTACTTGAGATTAGTTATATGAAGGGACCACGCCGTATAACACGGAATGGGTTTCCTCCCAAGAAAACCAGTGCATAGAAACAAAACAATGCAATGCTTTTTGGAAAAATGAAGCTATTATAAGACACAGGTCCTATCACATAATGTAACGCAAGCCAGGGGAAAGTGTTTTCCCTTATAATAGACAAACATGCTTAGTACGTTTAAAACGAATCATTTGATACTATTATAAGTGCATAGTGTATAAAACAACTTCAAATCATAAATATCAATCATAGGCGACACCATATATCATGTCGCCATACTAGGCTCTACAATCAAAACCGCAAAAGTCGCGTATTTGGAAGTTGGATTTCCATCTGTGAACCAAGGCAAAAGATAGTCCTCTACCGATTCGAGACTGTCTAGCCCGAGCCTCAGGTCAGAGCTCGAGTGACCTTTGGATTGTCAGGGCCGGTCCACCGATGTGGATTAAAATGCCTAAACACTGCGTTTCCCCGCCCTTTGGGGGCGTAAATAAGCCAATGAATGATTCCATCGGACCCGGATCGTCTGATCAAACTGAGGCGCCTCGCAACAGCAGCAACCACATAAGTCAAACTCTTCAGGGCGTGTAAAACCACTGACACCACTTCTAGCTAGAAAGAAACGCATGTCCCCCTTGAGGTCCTCTCCCGTTTTTGGTTCACCACCGGGGTATGAGGCTCGCGAATCAACGTTACGCAAAGCTACACCACACAGACCGTGCTTTGATCATCAACCATAAGACTTTGCTTTTCAACAGAAGCCTTGATCCATTGCCACTTAGGCATGCCACACAGGCAATTCATTTCATGCAATGGATATCCATCAATATATAACCCCTGAGCTTGTACGTCTCAGAGAAGGGCATTGAGCAAGAGAATAAATTCTCCGCCGCCAACCAGATATATATTTAATTGAAATCAATCACACAGACTGAAATCCATGTCATACACACAGTCCATTTACAAGTTCGTTCTGGGTCTGAACGAAACCGGAGGCACCTAGTACCCCGCATATCCATCGATCTCCAAGTACATCTGGACGATCACCAACTGATTCTCTCCTCTTGGGTGTACGGCCCAATCAAGATCATCAGTAATTATCCAAACGACGTGAAGACCTCCGGTCTTCAACCACCGTCTTCATTTTCGACACCACGTCGAATCAGTTATTCAAAATGGGATAAACCCGGTCTTTGTGAATAAATCGCGTATATAATAAACAAGTGTTACATAACCACAACATACACCTCATTCCAATTCAGAATATTCTTTTATTCAAATATTATTATACTTTGGGAAAGGTTCCCATTAATTTTATCAAAGATAAATTCTTTATATTTATTCTTTAATCTTCTTTGAATATTAATTCAAACTAGACGGGATTAGCGAACCACACCGAAGTAATCATTTATTTCGCAATCCCAAGCTATTCATCCCGTGAAGTAAAACTGGTAATACTTCATATCTGACACCACGGTGTTATCGGTAAATTCCATTACCATTTCACGTTCAAATCTAATTAAAGATTTAACTATCGCCTAGAGTAAAACTGGTGATACTCTGTTCTCGATCTTTTCAATCTAATTAAAGATTCATTAAAACTCCACTTAGTTTTAATCTTTAACTAGGTTAAAGAATAAGTGTCATTTAAAACACGCTTCACGATAAACCCAAAATCACATTTGATATTAAATACAAGGCTATGAATAGAAAATATATCGGCTTATATTCAATATCAAATTCTACGACCAACAAATATCGTATTGGAAATAACGATATAAATATATATTTCAAATTCCTATAACAATACCTGTATCATCACGAAATTCAACATCGAATATTCCAAAGAAAATTTTGATTCAAATCCATTCCAATTCAATTATTGGAAATTCTGGTTACTTTTAAAACCCTTTTCAAATTCAATTTATTTATTTAAAAATAAACAGAATTATAATTCTAGTTCAAAACTAGTTCATTTCGATAAAAATCTACTTTTATCTTATCTAATATGGATTTTTTCATCCCAATTCTTCACAAATCATTTCTTATGATTTTACACAAATTATTACTATTTTTAATAATTTTATCAAGGCCCGTACAGTCGATTTCCATCAACGGCCATCGAACTACACTTACAGCGACCTTTTCCAAATTTGATTTGGACATAATTCCAAATCCAACGTTAGATTTCTAATTTCTAATATTCATCATAAAGCTCTTTTTGATACGAACCCAACGGTTTCGGTTTTAGGAGAATCCGACGGTCGAATCTCCCGCAATATCCATTCAAAGTCAATGGTCGAAATTCATGAACTTCCACAGCGCGGCGCGTTCTATTCAGGCCATTATATTATATATATAATATATATAATATATATAATATATACTTTGTCGATTTCCTTTTAAAACGTATTATATATTTCATTTTAAATTCGTTTTAAATTCATTTCTAATTGATTTCAATTCAAATTGATTTTTAATTCAATCTCAGTTCGTTTTCAATTCAATTTCAATTCGAATTCATTTCTATTCAATTTCAATTCGAATTCATTTCTATTCAATTTCAATTCGAATTCATTTCTATTCAATTTCAATTCGAATTCATTTCTTTTCAAAATATCAGATTTTGAAATCACTTTCTATATTCATTATAAAATGAATAAAATCGATATAAATATCGTTCATGTCAAAATGGCGTCAATCTAATCAACACGGCTTCATATATTTCTATTTTCAAATATTCTATTTCAAATATATCTTTTTTTCTATTTCAAATATTCTATTTCAAATTTTTATTTTTCAAATATTTCTATTTCAAATATTCTATTCAAAACTGGAATGAGGCCCAATCAATTACCATAGATTTTATTTCTATGGATTTCCATACAACGCATGTATATATCCACAATGACAAATAATCAACCATCATCCAAAGTACATTCTACACTGTATAAGCATCAAATATAAATATTCAACGCTTATAACAGTCTGTCCATCAATCGATCGACATACAACTAATTATTGGGATTAGTGTATATCATATATCACCCCAATACCCGTGTGGGGTTTTCAAACAATCAAGCACAGATCTTATTTGTGCAGTTGGGCGATGTGTAAAATTTATCGTCCCAATCAATATCAGTCAAATGTGTGTATATAAACAAATCGTTCGATTTGCTTACATTTATTTCATTTTAAATACACGTTAAAAATTCTATGTTTAACTATAAAATATTTTCCACTATAAAATATTTTATTTCATTTCACATCACATCACACAATCAACTACACATCAAAATCAAACAAACAAGCATACAAGCCGTCCATGATCTGTGGACGACGGGTGTCGGGTGCTACTAAACACCGTCTGCATCCTAGTAGATATTTTAACTAGAAAATTAAATTAAAGGTGAGAAGCTCTCACCGACTAGCTAATCCAAACGCCACGACTCTTCTTATGTAGGAATCTTCACCGTAGCCACTACATATATAAAAATCACATTTTTATATTCTCTAGTATATAAAAATCATATTTTTATAACTATGCCACATGGATAAAAATCACATTTTTATTTCAACATATATATAATAAAAATCAGATTTTTATTTCGCTACATAGATAAAGATAATTTTTTTACTAGTTATACAATATAAAAATCGTATTTTTAATATCTACATTATATAAAAATCATATTTTTATTGTCTCTACTATATAAAAATTATATTTTGCTTTGCTACACACATGGAAAAATTATACTTTTCTTCGCTACTTCATACGATTAAAAATCCCACCTTTCCACGATTAAAACTCTAATCTTTTTAATTATTAAAATCTAATCTTTCCTATATCAAAAATCATAGCTTTCATCAATAAAAATCCCATCTTTTCTTCAATAAAAATCTAACCATTTTATTTCCAAAAAATCAAATCTTTATATTTTATACCTCATAAAAAAAATCGAAACTTTTTGTTTATAAAAATCAACCCTTTTTCCTATATATATATAATTGATCTTTACATTAACATTTATATTATAGACTGTAAATAAAAACAATGTAAATAATTAAAACAATGGAGAAACTCATAATTTTTCAGCGAAGACAAGGAATGGAGGGGGATGTTCAATCGGTGGAAAGGGTCGTGGAGGGGCCATCTTGGCCGGAGGAGGTCTAGGGGGGTGTTAGGCTCGTCGACGGCCTTGGGTTCAGGGGGGTTTTGCGCGTCGCGCAGGTGGGGGGGGGGGGGGGGGGTTTGCGCGTCGCGCAGGTGGAGAGGGGGGGGGGGCGCGAGGTAGATCGAGAGAGGGCGCGTCGCATTCTTTTTTTTCTCCTGAATAAATGAAACGGGGGGCGGGGGGGGGGGGGGGGGGAAGAGAAAGAGATAAAAAGGGGGTACTTGACTTTTTTTTTCTTATTTATTTTCATTCTAAAAAGCAATTTTAATTTTCGACCTCGAAATCGAACCCACCGCCTGTCGTTCATAGCTAATTACCCCCGTTCCGAACACAATGAGATGTGTATCGTAGGCTAATTCGACGGTTTCGATCAGTTTTTGTCAAAGTCAACATATACCTCTATATGTTGAATTTGAACGCGCATTTCAATTTACCGGGGCCACATACGAGCTCGAAAAATTGCAGAAAAATATTTTCTAGCTTTGTATTGACGATACGGTCCTAACAAAACTAGTTTCATCGAATTCTGAGACCGTTTGAAAAATGGCCATTTTCCAGTAGATTAAAATCGACTGAAACTGGTCAAACGCGTTTTCCTTTGCCACGCTCACATATTGATTCGAAAAATTACGAAATTTGAAACCTAGCAATAATTTAACATCACGGATCCAACAAAAGTGGTTTCATCGAAAACCGAGGTCGTTTGCAAAATTCCCATTTTTAAGGGCCGAAATTCCATAGCGACTTTTCTAAATTTTAAACTGGATATATCTTTTGATTCCCGCTATGCAATTTTGATTTCTCGGATTCGTTGGAAAGATATTCTCAATTAGATCCAAATATTTTTGGTTTCACTAAAATCCGGTTTATTTTGAATCCTGTACATCCATTTGAGATTTGAAATCGAATTATCGAACTACCGCGCCATTTTCAATTCCTTTTATAATTTAAAATAAATATTTATATTCTAACGACGATCTATATAATATATACATTCGAATTCTATTCAAAATAAATTTATCGTTGATATCATTTAAAATAATTCATTTTAAATATTCACACTTCACTAAAATTGCCAAAATAAAAATTTTAAATTGGCTTAGATTTCCGGGTTATTACAATCTCCCCCACTTAAAACTTTTCGTCCCCGAAAAGGAACGAAGCCGAAAGTTGTTTAACAAATCAACTCAACTTTCACTGTTTTCTTTACGGCTTAAGTTCTTCAACTTTTCAGTTTCTCAGAACTTTTCAAATTTTTCAAAAATTTGGCTAACACCCTAAATTTTCGAAAAATTTCACCATAACCTCCCCTGCACCAGGGACTTCGGGATATTCCATATTGCCTCCCATGGCCTTCTTCAATCCAAAAGAAAAAAAAAGCCAAGCTGCTAGCCAATCGGCTCATAAAATCATCATCACCCAAACAAAACAGTAAATTATGGTAAACATGTACCTATTTGTCGGGCAAACAATTTTATTCTTCAGCTCTAGCCTCCTTGCTATGACCTGTTCAATGTAAGTACATGTACATGCATGCATACGCGACAAATTTTCAATATAATTCACTATTTGATAAAATTTGGCTAAATGGTTCCACTTTAATTAATCAAATAATAATCAAACAACACAATCAGCAATCAATTAGTTGATTAGCTTTTCAAATTTATAACTTTGATACATAGTCAAAATTCACATTTTTGATGCCAAATCACAACAATAGACCCTATCTAATTTTGGTTCTTACACCAGTCTATGGAAATATATAGATATTACACTTTCGTCACTCGAAGATAAATTCTGACGATGAGTACTCAACCATCAGAATCATATTCGGGCCACTAGAGTATGATTCTATATCTATCCAGTATATTAAAACTTTGAATGCACGCGATATACGCAAAATCTTTATATACTGGATTGTCCAAATTCAATATAAAATAAATATTCAAATACGTATAAAATGATTTAAATTTCAAAACAAAATTGTTTTCATTTGAAAAATATACTCTTCACACTCGTTCTAGGATACTACTGATCCTATCTCTAACGAGTCATTCTAATTGGATATTACTAATCCAATATCTGATGAATTCTTTCGTATGGTTCTAATGTGTCTTGTTCTCTGAGCTTTGTAAACCAAAGCTCTGATACCAACTGTAAGAACCCGTAACTTCCCGGTGAAGGAAAGCGTGGATACTTCGAGAAAAACACACAAAAGAATGCAGACAGAAGAACATTTCATTGTATTACAACAATTTCATCAGAATACATGAATATAAAGAGTATGAATAAATATTACACAATAGAAAAATATCAGAGATTACAATACATTACATAGCAGTGGAAAATAATACAAAGCACAACTGAAAGAGATATACGGATACAGAGCTTTCCGGATATCATTCCAGCTGTACATCAGGATCCTGTGAATATAAATCTGTAAAACCAAAACTACTAGCTGCCCGTGTCAAAATAAGGGCACCCAGAGTTTAGGTTAAAAAAATAAACTCCAGGTCAGTCATGGGACTGGCGTGAGAACTAAAACAGTTATTTAAAACTTTACTTTAAATCAGATATATCAAGGGACCATGCCGTATAACACGGAATGGGTTTCCTCCCAAGAATACCAGTGCATATAACAAAACAACGCAATGCTTTTTGGAAAAATGAAGCTATTATAAGACTCAGGTCCTATCACACAATGCAACGCAAGACGGGGGAAAGGGTTTTCCCTTATAATAGCCAAACATGCTTAGTACGTTTAAAACGAATCATTTAATACTATTATAAGTGCATAGTGTATAAAACAACTTCAAATCATAAATATAAAACAACTTCAAATCATAAATATCAATCATAGGCGGCATGGGTACCATATATCATGTCGCCATTCTAGGCTCTACAATCAAAACTGCAAAAGTCACGTATTTGGAAGTTGGATTTCCATCTGTGAACCAAGGCAAAAGATAGTCCTCTACCGATTCGAGACTGTCTAGCCTGAGCCACAGGTCAGAGCTCGAGTGACCTTTGGATCATGAGGGCCGGTCCACCGATGTGGATTAAAATGCCTGAACACTGCGTTTCCCCGCCCTTTGGGTGTAAACGAGCCAACGAATGACTCCATCGGACCCGGATCGTCCGATCAAACTGAGGCGCCTCGCAACAGCAGCAACCACATAAGTCAAACTCGTCAGGGCGTGTAAAACCACTGGCGCCACTTCTAGCTAGAAAGAAACGCATGTCCTCCCTGAGGTCCTCTCCCGTTTTTGGTTCACCACCGGGGTATGAGGCTCGCGAATCAACGGTACACAAAGCTACACCACATAGGCACCAACTGTAACGGTAAGGAATTTCGCTCGATCCGAATCGATAGTTAAACCGACTAAGACCGTTCGAAACCCCTGATCGTTTTGAGAACAGGACAAATCAGAACTCAAACGGAAGAACATTTCATTGTATATTACAACAATTCCATCAGAATACAAGAATATAAAGAGTATGAATGAATAAAATACATTTGAAAAATATCAGAGATTACAATAAATTACATTTAAACACATCGCAGTGGGAATAATACAAAACACACTAGAAGTAACACACGGATACAGAGCTTTCCGAATATTGTTCCAGCTATAAATCAGGATCCTGTGAATATAAATCTGCAAAACCAAAACTACTAGCTGCCCGTGTAGAAAATAGGGGCACCCAGAGTTTAGGTTAAAACAATAAACTCCAGGTCAGTCATGTGACTGGTGTGAGAACTAAAACAGTCATTCAAAACTTTACTTTAAAAGAGAGTAATTCAAGGGATCACGCCGTATAACACGGAACGGGTTTCCTCCCAAGAACACCAGTGCATAGAATAAACAACGCAGTGCTTTTTCGAAAAATGAAGCTATTATAAGACCCAGGTCCCATCACACAATGCAACGCAAGCCGGAGGATAGGGTTTTCCCTTATAATATCCAAACATGCTTGGTATGTTTAAAACAAATTATTTGATACTATTATAAGTGTATAGTGTCAAAACAATTTCAATCATAAATATCAATCATAGACGGAATGGGTACCATATATCATGTCGCCATACTAGTTCTATAATTAAAACTGCAATATCATGTATTGGAAATTGGATTTCCGTCATGAGTTGAGGCAAGGGGAAAGCTCCTCTCCGTTCGAGACACTCTAGCAAATGTCTCAGGACCCCAATTTGATCCTTGGAATCGGTTGGGATGGTCCTCACCTAACTTTGGAGGATTGGCAATTCCTGAACACACGTTTCCCGGTCCTAACAGACCTATATCCGAGGCACCTCGCATTCCAACATCCACACATGTAAAAAGTATATAAATGTCAGGGCTGGTAGGTCACTGACATCACCCATAGCTAGAAAGAAACATTGTGTTCTCCCAACGGTCCATATCCCGTTTTTGACTCATCCCGAGGTGTGAGGCTCACGAATTCACGTTATACACAAAGCTATGCCACACAGGCTGTGCTTTGATCATCAACCACAAGACTTTGCTTTTCAACAGAAGCCCAGATCATCTGCCACTTAGACGTGCCATATAGGCAATTCACTCCATGCGACTAATGTCCATCAATATACAACCTCTGAGCTCGTACGTCTCAGAGAAGGGCGTTAAGAAAGAGAATAAATTCTCCGCCGCCAAACAGACGTATATTTAATAGAGATCAATCAACACAGAATAAAATCCAATGTCAGACACACAGTCCATTTACAAGTTTGCTCTGGGTCTGAATGAAACCGGAGGCACTTTCCTCGCATATCCATCCATCTCTAAGTACGTCTGGACGATCACCAACTGATTCCCTCATCTTGGGCGTACAACCCAATCAAGATCATCAGCAATCACCCAAACGATGTGAAGACTTCCAGTCTTCAACCACCATCTTCATCTTCGACATATCGTCGAATCGGTTATTCAGAATGGGTATAAACCAGGCCTTTCCAAATAACCCGCGTATATAATAAACACGTGTTACACAAACACAACATACGCCTCATTCTAATTCAGAATATTCTTTTATTCAATTTTTCACATCATTAGGGAATAGGTTCCCATTAATTTTATCAAAGATAAATTATTCTAAATTTGTTCCTTAATCTTCCTTTGGATATCATTTCAAATCGTATTATGGTTTTCCAAACTAGTCGGGATTAGCGAACCACACCGAAGTAATTATTTATTTATTTCCTAATCCCAACCTATTTATCCCATGGAGCAAAACTGGTAATATTCCATATCTAACACCACGGTGTTATCGGTAAAATTAGTTACCATTTCATGTTCAAATCTAATTAAGGGTTTAACTATAGCCTTGGAGCAAAACTGGTGATACTCCATTCTCGATCACTTTTCAGATTTGATAGTTTAAATTATCAATTCACTTTCAATCTAATTAAAGATTCATTAAAACTCCACTTTGTTTTAATCTTCTCAAAAATCAATATCCTGTCTTTAACTGGGTTAAAGAACCAATGTCCTCTAAAACATGGTTCACGATAAACCCAAATCACATTTGATATTAAATACAAGGCTCTGAATAGAAAATATACCGGCTTATATTCAATATCAAATTCTGAAACCAACAAATATCGTATTGGAAATAACGATATAAATATATCTTTCAAATTCCCATAACAATATCTGTATAATCACGGAATTCAACATCAAAATATTCCAAAGACAATTTCGATTCAAATCCACTTCCACCTTATATATATTGGAAATTCTAGTTATTTTAAAACCAATTCAAATTCAATTTATTTACTTCAAAAAAAAATTTTGATTTTTAATTCTAGTTCAAAACTAGTTCATCTCGATAAAAATATATTTTATCTTTTCAAATGTGGAATTTTCATCCCAGTTCTTTCCAATTCACATATTATGATTTTACACAAATTATAGATATTTTTAATAATTTTATCAAGGTCCGTACAGTCGATTTCCATCAACGGCCATCGAACTACACTTACAACGACCTTTTCCAAATTTGATTTGGACATAATTCCAAATCCAACCGTTAGATTTCAAATTTCTAATATTCATTGGAAGGCTCTTTTAGATACGAACCCAACGGTTCCGGTTTTAGGAGAATCCGACGGTCGGATCTCCCGCAACATCAATTCGAAGTCAATGGTCGAAATTCACGAACTGTCGCGGCGCAGCGCGTTCTATTCAGGCCATTATATAATATATATATATATATATTATATATATATTTCGTCGATTTCCTTTTTAAAACGTATTTTATAAATTGTTTTAAATTCGTTTTCAAAACCATTTCAACTCTATATTCAATTTCAAATCAAAATTGAATATTTCATATCATTACTATATATATGATAATATTTTCAAAATGTTATATTTTGAAATCACTACCTTTTCTATATTCATTATAAAAACGAATATAATCGATATAAATATCGTTCGCATCAAAATGGCGCATCTCTAATCAACACGGCTTTACATATTTCAATAAATTTGTTATTCTATTCAACAAACGAATTTTTATTCTATTCAACACATGAATCTATATTTCTTTTAACACATGACTAATCTCAACACATGAGTACTGTCAACACACGACTATTGTTGTTATGTAATATATTTTATAAAATTATGGTATCTGTCGTTTGATTTTTAATCAGACTCCAACCGTAAAGTAGTGTCTAACCTTAAATATGATAAAGATGTAAATTTTATTATTAAAATATTTTACTCAACACATGAATAGTTTCAACACATGAACATCGTAAACACAAGACTATTTTTATATTCAACACATGAATTTTCTTTTATAATATTCATTATTTTCCCGATTGGAGTGAGGCCCAATCAATTACCATATAATGTTAATTATATGGATTCCACCCAACACATGTATATAATAGCAATGATAAATAATCAACCATCATCCAAAGTGCACCACACAACTGCATAAGCATCAAATATAAATAATTAATGCTTACACAACCTGTTTGACCAATCGATCGACATACCGTTAAATAATTGGGATTAGTGTACGCCAAATATCATCCCAACACCCGTGTGGGGTTTCAAATCAACAAACACAGATTATTATTTGTGCAGTTGGGCGATGTGTAAAATTTATCATCCCAATCAATATCCTTCAAATAGGTGTACACAAACAAATGGTCCGGTTTGTAAATGAATATTTATTTATTCACATTCACTATATTTATATTCACATTAAAAATTATATTTTTAACGATAATTAATTTATTTCAACACATTTCACATCAACATCATGAACAAACTTCACAACACAACAAACAAGCATACAAGCCGTCCATGGTCTGTGGACGACGGGTGTCGGGTGCTACTAAGCACCGTCTGCATCCTAGTATATAATTTAAACTAGAAAAGAAGATTTAAAGAGAGAAATTCTCACCGAATAGCTAAATCCAAACATCTCGACTCTTCTTATGTAGAAGTCATCGCTGTTCTCGCCTTTTGTCACTTTCGTTGCCCGTAGCCACTACATATATAAAAATCACATTTTTATATTGTTGCTATGCATATAAAAATCATATTTTTATATTTCGTTTTCATATATAAAATTTCTATTTTTACATCGCTACTATATAGATAAAAATTCTATTTTTACATCGCTACTATATAGATAAAAATTCTATTTTTACATCCCTACTATATAGATAAAAAAATTCTATTTTTACATCGCTACTATATAGATAAAAATTCTATTTTTACATCACTACTATATAGATAAAAATTCTATTTTTACATCGCTACTATATAGATAAAAAATTCTATTTTTACATCGATGTTCATATAATAAAGGTTATCTTTTTAACTCTCTACACATATAAAAATTATATGTTGAACTCTCTACCTTCGCTTTCATAAGATTAAAAATCTTACCTTTATCATGTTAAAGATTCCATCTTCATGAATATAAAACAGAAAATACATAAAATAAACGTAAATAAATAGAAGTACTCACTGTATTTAGTCGTAGGAGTTCACGGTGGTCGTTGGAATCGGTGCTTGCTAAAGGGAGGCAGCGGCTCGTGGTTTTAGGGGGGCTAACGGGTTAGGTTTTCGGGCTTTGCGGGGGAGAAGAGACAGAGAGAGGGGGTCGGAGTTGAGAAGGGGGAGGCTGGCGACTGGGTGGTGGTTGGAGGCAGTGGGCGGAGCTAGGGTTTAGAAGGGGCGGCGGGTTTTTCGTGCAAGAGGGAGGGGCTCGGGAAGAGGAGAGGCCGACGCGAGGATGGGGGAGGCTGCGGTCACGGGGGTGGCGGCGTAGGAGGGTGCGACGGGGAAGGAAGGGAGCGGCGGGCGATTTGGGGATCGGGTTTTGATTTTCAGGGCGTTGACTGAAATAATGGGAAGGGAGGGAGAGAATAAGGGGAAAAGTATATATATTATTTTATTAATTTATTTTAAATCTCCTCCTAAAAGCACCTTTTTAATTCGAACTCAGAATTGAACCCACCGACTGTCATCCCTAGCGTAATACCCCCATTTCGAACACAATGGGATATGTCACGTAGGCCACTTCGATCGTTTCGACCAGTTTTGATTTAAATTAAAATATAAATATTTATATATTCAATTTTAACGTACATTTCAAATTACCGGGGCCACATACAGTCTCTAAAAATTCCAGAAAAATTACTTCTAGCTTTTTAGTGACGATACGGTCCTAACAAAACTAGTTTCGTCGAATTCTGAGACCGTTGGAAAAATGGCCATTTTCAAGTCGATTAAAATCAACTAAAACTGGTCAAACGCGTTTTCCTTTGCCACGCTCACATATTGATTCGAAAAATTATGAAAATTGGAATCTAGCAATAATTTGACATCACGGATCCAACAATAGTGGTTTTGTCGAAATCCGAGGTCGTTTGCAAAATTTCCATTTTTAAGGGCCCAAACTCCATAGCGACTATTCAGAATTTTCAACAGGACATATCTTTTGATTCCCGCTATGAAATTTCGATTTTTCGGATTCGTTGGAAAGATATTCTCAATTAGATTCAAATATTTTTCGTTTCGCTAAAATCCGGTTTATTTTGCACCTGGTGTGTTCAATTGAAATTTGAAATCGAATTATCGAACTACCGCGCCATTTTCAATTCCTTTTATAATTTAAAATAAATATTTATATTCTAACGACGATCTATATAAATATATACGTTCTAATTCTATTCAAAATAGATTTCTCGTCATATTATTTAAAATAATTCATTTTAAATATTCAAACTTCGCTAAAATCGCAAAAATAAAATTTTTAAATTGGCTCGCATTTCCGGGTTGTTACACCGTGCTTTGATCATCAAGCACAAGACTTTTCTTTTCAACAGAAGCCTTGATCCATTGCCACTTAGGCATGCTACACAGGCAATTCATTCCATGCGATGGATATCCATCAATATATAACCCCTGAGCTCGTACGTCACAGAGAAGGGCGTTAAGCAAGAGAATAAATTCTCCGCCGCCAACCACATATATATTTAATAGAAATCAATCACACAGATTGAAATCCAATGTCAGACACACAGTCCATTTACAAGTTCGTTCTAGGTCTGAACGAAACCGGAGGCACCTAGTACCCCGCATATCCATCGATCTCCAAGTACGTCTGGACGATCACCAACTGATTCTCTCCTCTTGGGTGTACGACCCAATCAAGATCATCAGTAATTATCCAAACTACGTAAAGACCTCCGGTCTTCAACCACCATCTTCATCTTCGACACCACGTCGAATAAATTATTCAGAATGGGATAAACCCGGTCTTTCTGAATAACTCGCGTATATAATAAACAAGTGTTGCACAACCACAACATACGCCTCATTCCAATTCAGAATATTCTTTTATTCAAATATTCTTATACTTTGGGAAAGGTTCCCATTAATTTTATCAAAGATAAATTCTTTATATTTATTCTTTAATCTTCTTTGAATATTAATTCAAACTAGACGGGATTAGCGAACCACACCGAAGTAATCATTTATTTCTCAATCCCAACCTATTCATCCCACGAAGTAAAACTGGTAATACTTCATATCTAACACCACGATGTTATCGGTAAAGTCCATTACCATTTCACGTTCAAATCTAATTAAAGATTTAACTATCGCCTGGAGTAAAACTGGTGATACTCCGTTCTCGATCTTTTCAATCTAATTAAAGATTCATTAAAACTCTAGTTAGTTTTAATCTTTAACTGGGTTAGAGAATCAGTGTCCTTTAAAACACGGTCCACGATAAACCCAAAATCACATTCGATATTAAATACAAGGCTCTGAATAGAAAATATATCGGCTTATATTCAATATCAAATTCTACGACCAACAAATATCGTATTGGAAATAACGATATAAATATATCTTTTAAATTCCCATAACAATACCTATATCATCATGAAATCCAACATCGAAATATTCCAAAGACAATTTCAATTCAAATCCATTCCAATTCAATTATTGGAAATCCTGGTTACTTTTAAAACCCTTTTCAAATTCAATTTATTTATTTAAAAATAAACAGTATTATAATTCTAGTTCAAAACTAGTTCATTTCGATAAAAATCTATTTTTATCTTTTCAAATATGGAGTTTTTCATCCCAATTCTTCACAAATCATTTCTTATGATTTTACACAAATTATTACTATTTTTAATAATTTTATCAAGGCCCGTACAGTCGATTTCCATCAACGGCCATCGTACTGCACTTACAACGACATTTTCCAAATTTGATTTGGACATAATTCCAAATCCAACTGTTAGATTTCTAATTTCTAATATTCGTCAGAAAGCTCTTTTCGGTACGAACCCAACGGTTCCGGTTTTAGGAGAATCCGACGGTTGGATCTCCCGCAATATCCATTCGAAGTCAATGGTCGAAATTCACGAACTACCGCAGCGCGGCGCGTTCTATTCAGGCCATTATATTATATATATAATATATATAATATATACTTTATCGATTTTCTTTTAAAACGTATTATATAAATTGTTTTAAATTCTTTTTAAATTCATTTCAAATTGATTTCAATTCAAATTGATTTTTAATTCAATCTCAGTTCGTTTTCAATTCAATTCAATTTCAATTCGAATTCATTTCTATTCAATTTCAATTCGAATTCATTTCTATTCAATTTCAATTCGAATTCATTTCTCTTCAATTTCAATTCGAATTCATTTCTTTTTAACATATCAGATTTTGAAATCACTTTCTATATTCATTATAAAATGAATAAAATCGATATAAATATCGTTCACGTCAAAATGGCATCAATCTAATCAACACGGCTTCATATATTTCTATTTTCAAATATTCTATTTCAAATATTTCTTTTTCAAATATTTCTATTTCAAATATTCTATTTCAAATATTTCTTTTTCAAATATTTCTATTTCAAATATTCTATTCAAAACTGGAATGAGGCCCAATCAATTACCATAGATTTTATTTCTATGGATTTCCATACAACGCATGTATATATCCACAATGATAAATAATCAACCATCATCCAAAGTGCATTCTACACTATATAAGCATCAGATATAAATATTCAACGCTTGTAACAGTCTGTCAATCAATCGATCGACATACAACTAATTATTGGGATTAGTGTATGTCATATATCACCCCAATACCCGTGTGGGGTTTTCAAACAATCAAATACAGATCTTATTTGTGTAGTTGGGCGATGTGTAAAATTTATCGTCCCAATCAATATCAATCAAATGTGTGTATATAAACAAATCGTTCGATTTGCTTATATTTATTTCATTTTAAATACACGTTAAAAATTCTATTTTTAACTACAAAATATTTTCTACTATAAAATATTTTATTTCATTTCACATCACATCACACAATCAACTACACATCGAAATCAAACAAACAAGCATACAAGCCGTCCATGGTCTGTGGATGACGGGTGTCGGGTGCTACTAAACACCGTCTGCATCCTAGTATATATTTTAACTAGAAAATTAAATTAAAGGTGAGAAGCTCTCACCGACTAGCTAATCCAAACGCCACGACTCTTCTTATGTAGGAATCTTCGCCGTTCTCACCTTTTGTCAATTGCCCGTAGCCACTACATATATAAAAATCACATTTTTATATTCCCTAGTATATAAAAATCATATTTTTATAACTACGCTATATGGATAAAAATCACATTTTTATTTGAACATATATATAATAAAAATCAGATTTTTATTTCGCAACATAGATAAAGATCAAATTTTTACTAGTTATACGATATAAAAATCGTATTTTTAATATCTACATTATATAAAAATCATATTTTTATTATCTCTACTATATAAAAATTATATTTTGCTTTGCTACACACATGGAAAAATTATATTTTTCTTCGCTACTTTATACGATTAAAAATCCCACCTTTCCACGATTAAAAATCTAGTCTTTTTAATGATTAAAATCTAATCTTTCTGTAGTAACCCGGATTTTGAGCGTATTTGGTTATCGACGTAAGCACGAAGTCGATAACCAAACCATCGAAACATTCCGGTTGTTAATGAAAGAAATTAGAAGGTGAGAGTAGATAAGTTAGAAACTTAGAATAGAAGAAGAAGAACACAACATCAGAGTAACACGAACCTCACAGCGGAACGAATAACATATAATAGATAACATAACTTTGAAATATAACAGTTATGTATACAATATCACTTATCAGAGTACAGCACTTACAACACAGCGGAAATAACTATAGCTATATGATCTTGAAGCCTCCTGCTCCACGCTCTTCCAGTATATCTGTAAATTCCTGACTACTTGACTGCCCATACAAAATTAGGCACCCAAGAGTTTAGGGAAAACAAAACAAATAAACTCCGAGTCAGTCATGGGACTGGTGTGAGTAAAATAGTTTAAACAGGTATATGAACAAGTAAACAATATCTCATAAGACCACGCCGCAGAACGGAACGGGTTTTTCCCTTATGAGAATCCAAAATATCTTTATATCAAAAACCTTTTGATATTATAATAATGTCTATGTACAAATAGATATCAATTAGTAGAAACGCTTTCATCTCACGTTCTACATATATAGTATACAATCAAAATCGCAAACACGTATGGGATAATGGATTTCCAACTATGACAAGGTATGGAACCACCTTCCGATCAGTGTACTCTAGGAACAATACACTGGAGTTCAACAAGAACATCTTGTAACTCAGCCACACATGACCGACCACTCATTTCGCTTGAGTGTATCGAATGTACATCACCAACGGTTGGGATCAGCAACCGTTCCCGTATATATATGGGACAGCATTGATAGATTTAAGAAACAAATGAATATTCACTAGATAGGTGATTATACACCCTACTTCGGTGCGACCGACTTAGCCATGCTGCCTGCCCGATTTCTGTCATTTACCGGTTGATGAGGCTAGAAGCTACGCTTTCTCATCACATCAGATTCACTGCGAATGCCACATTGTCAGATCCATCGAAAATCACTAATTGACGTCTACAACAATACATTACGTGTCAGCTAAAAGAAGTTTCCTTCTCCGCTTCCACTCTTGGTACGGTTGAAGAAATCAATGTACGTAATCGTCTGGAAATACCCTGTCATACATCTTTCTTCATTCACTTAGAACGTCACATCGTCATACCCGCCAAATCACAAATTGACTTATCCAAAAATAACACGGGTATACAGCTAAGAGAAACGAATTCCTCCGCCACCAAACGTGAATATGTTTGAACAGATCAACTTACGCGATCTATTGGATATACTCTGTCAGACCTTCGCCCATACAAGTTGTCCTAGGACTGGACAAACCGAAGGCACTATTCGGTAAACAGGATAGCCCTTGCATTTTACTCCGTCTTCAATTATCTTTGGCATATATGATTCGCGACGCTTATGCCAATACAGAGTGGTTCTTTGGATAATAATCCAACCGGTCTCTCCATATTAACAACGTTAAAATGGTCAAAAACTTCGATAGTCGGTGAGTTAACTATCAAAGAAAAACAAGTGTGCAAACAACGATATTATTTCCAAATAGAAATTATATCGAACAAACATCATTTAACATAAATCCCTTAGTTCATTTATTTACTTATCTCCTGTTTCCCTATATTCTAAATTCTTATTTTCTTTTTATCAGAAAACATTTCTGATTCTCGTTTGGAAAACATTTCCAAAACTCCTTTACGATCAAACCTTACCATTTCTTAGTTAAGAAGGAAGTCACTCAAGTTGGGGTATAACTACCTCTCAGACCTTAACTGAACAACGTTATAACTTCAAAATGGTCAAAGTTTATCTTTTAATCTTTACAACTTCTTTACACCTTTCTCGGATCCAATTTTACTAATCTACTTCTATATTTAAAATATTGGTTATAACGATAACGCTATAATCCCTACTTTCGAATTATCTAACTTTAATTATAACATCTATTCTTATTAGTGAATAATTAACCTAACACTTATTTATTTATAAATAAATAATTCTCTATTTAAACACTGGAAAGCATAAGTACTTTCCTGAATTCGATAAATCGAATTTGCCGATTAACTCTCTTCGAGAAATCTCTATTTGATTAACTCTTCTTCGAATAACCTATATTCGATTAACTCCTTCTCGAATAAACGATATTCGATAATCTCTCTTCGAATAACTAATATTCGATAACTCTTCCCTTTCAAATATCTCATATTTGAAAATCTCACTTCGATTAAACTAAAATTGATAACTCCCTTCGATGAGACTAACATCGATAAATTTAACTCGACGAACTTAACTCGACTAACTTAACTTGACTCGACTAACTCGACTTACTTGGTTCGACCAAATTCGATTCGATTTACTAGGCTCGACTAACTCTATTGGTTTAACTCTAATCGATTAGTTCTATGGTTTAACCCTAATCGATTAATTCTATTTGACTAACCCTATTCGGCTAACTCGACCAACTTGGTTCGACCGACCCGGTTTGATTAACCTGACCCATTTGGTTTGACCACTGGGCTTGACTACTTGGTTTGACCATTTGGTTCGAATTCCATATTCGACTAACTCCTCTCGATTCATTAAAACCGATTAAATCATCTCGATTGACTAAATCAATTAACTCCTATCGATTAACTAAATCGATAAACTCCTTTCGATTAACTAAGTTTGATTTACTCGACTCGACTGACCCGGTTCAACTAACTTGACCAGCTTGACTCGATTGGTTCGACTCGACCATTTGGCTCGATTTGGTTCGACTCGACCATTTCGACTCGGTTGGGTTCGACTAGCTTGTCTAGTTTGGTTTGACTAGCTTGGTTTGACCACTTAACTAACTTGATTCGAATATTTATATCCGACTAACTAACTTTTCTTTTATTTCTATTTATTTTAACTTCTATTTATTTCCTAAATAGATTTCCTTTTGTATAATCTATTTATTTTCATAAATAGATTTTCCTTTATAACTCTAATTTTTTAATCCCTAATTAAATATCCTTTATTCTATTTATTTAATCTAAATAAACATTTCCTTTATTTTATTTATTTATTTCTAAATAAATATACTTTTATAAAATCCTTCGATTTACTTTATTCACTTTATAAAGATTTCCTTTTTAACGTTTTATTCATTTGAAAAGATTTACTTTTAAATAACGGTTCTACACTTAAAAAAAATGAATTTTCTTTTTAAAATGTTTCCTTTCCAATTCTATTTGTAAATGGTTTACAAATATTTCCTTTTCAAATTTATTTTTGAAATATTCTAACTCCTTAAATTTTCGGGAAAATTCGCCATAACCTCCTTTGTAACGGGAGCATCAGGAAAATCCCCAAACTCGCCACACAGGCCTTTCCATTCAAAAAGAAATGTTTTGAATTTATTTCCTTTTCAAATATCTCCTATTTATAAATATCCCCAATTTATAAACATTTCTTATTTATAAATATTCCACTTTATAGATATGCTACTTTCAATATTACTTTGAAAATTCCTCTATCAACATTCTGACATGTTATGGTATTCAATCATATCAAATTACGATGTTCAATATCGTCCAAGTACATATAATCGCCCACAGATTTTATATCACATCATATAACAATATATGAAAAACAATAAAATAACTGTTGAGGAATCCAGTCGGATTCCTCCAACCTGTTTCCCTGCATCACAGATGTTAGACAATATAGATAACATCACTTTCAGTTTCCATATGATATCTTCTGCTAAACAGAATCAATATAGAAATTTAACTAACTGACTAGCAGTTCAATCAAATAATCAACACACAGTCAAACAGTCAATTTTAACAGTTCTAACAATACAACATGAAATTACAAACTATTAAAAGTTGGTGAGTTTTACTCACCTTTGCAGTTCATCGTTAAAGAATGATAAACTGTTGTTTGATCTGAATCAAACAGTTTATTTCGCCATAATTTGTAACGAGCTCCATTCTACTCCCGGTCAGTCTCATTGGATAGCACTCGTCCATACAATCTTAACGTAACTTACGGTTCTTGATTCTGACCTCGTATGGATGAGATATCATCTTTATAAGTTAGTGTACTATTATAATTAAATAAAACTAAATTATACTTTGGGCCTCACCAATAAAATCTCAGCCCAACTCCCCGATGTTATTACCTGACCTGAAATCCTCGTCTCCCCTAATTCTACTCAGCGAACCCGATTTCCTTTTTATACCCGTTGACCCGCCCTTTGACCGACCTCCCCCATCGCTCCGGCCTTCGAGGATCATCACCGACCCCTTCAACCATCTCACCTTCCCATTCTCCACCTATTCGTCACCCTCTCCTCGAGTTCGATGCACCCTAAAAATCCCAACCTGCTGCCTCAACTAGCGACTAACCAAAGTCGCTTTTCACCATAGATGACCGGAACCTTTCAAACCACCTGCGCCTTGCCACCACGAACACCACGACCTCCTCAAATTCACCTCCGACTTCCCCTATCTCGAACCACGTCGAACCCTAGCCTTCACTGGAAAATATCGAACACCAGGAACAAGCGTCGAACCATGTAAAATGGGTATCAAAGTGAAGAGCACTCCTTCAGGGATCCAAATATATTAACAGGGTGCTTTCTAGGATTTTATTTGGTTTTATTTCGATTCTCTTTGCTCACGAAATGTTTTGCTGAGGGAAAATGTGACGGCGGTTTTCTATTTTGACTATTTGGAAGAATGGATTAGGGTTAAGGGGTGGTAGTGGTACTTATAGGAGGGTTATATTTTTTTATTTATTATTTTATTTTATTTTCAAGCAATCGCAACTTGTATTCGTCCTCAAAAATTCCTGTGACCACATACGGTACCCAAAAATCACCAAACTGGACATGTAGCTAGAGTTTGACATTATGGTCCCAACGAAACTGGTTTCGTCGAATTCCGACTCCGTATGCTCACAAAACGTATTTTTAACTGTCCAGATACTGACTGTTTTTTCACTCTAAAAATCCGTACGGCCACACAGTGACTCTAAAAATCATGGAAACTGACATCTAGCAATAATTTGACATTGCGGATCTAACCAAACTGGTTTCGTCGAATTCCGACCTCGGTTGCAAAACCGACTATTTTTAAAGCTCTAAATAGCCTATTTAAATATATAAATATATTTGAATATAATTGAATTAATTATTTAAAATTAATTATTATCGTATATATTCACATAAGATATCGTACAGCCCCAGAATATCATATCATAATTTACAGCTTGATATTTCAGATTCCAGATTATCTCGATATTCAGTTTATACTGAAAATCCATTTATAACGTATATAAAGCGTCGCAAATTATAAAGGAATTCCATAGCGACTTTTCTGAAATTTGATTTGGATGTACATCAAAATCTATACGATGAAATCCCCATTTTTCTCTTCCACTAGAAAGATATACTCCACCAGCTCCACACGTTTCTTGTTTCACAGAAATCCGATTTAAAACGAATCATGTACATTCAGTTGAAGTTCGAATTGCCAATTCACAAACTGCAGCGCCATTTCAAGCTCGTTTATAAATATATTATAAACTATACGTTCAACTGTCGTCGATTCAATATATTCGTTATTATATTTCGAATCGAAACTCAACCACATCTCGTATACTATTCAATTCACACTCTATTGTGAATTTCACTATTTCCGACTATTTCGACATTATAATCTATTATTCATTATAAATATTAATTAAATATTCAATATTATTTAATTATGGTTCTCGATATCGCTATAACGATATTAAATAATTAAATAAATTAATTGTTCAACGGCTAAAAATGCGGGTCACTACATTCTTCCCCGCTTAAAATAATTTCGTCCTCGAAATTGCTAAGCTAGGGGATGACCCTATCTTCTGGGTAAAAATTTATCTGTTTACCTCTTGTCTCCGGTTTCAACTGAACCAACTAATATCGACTAAAATATTAATTTATTCCGACTAACTAAATTTTCAAAAATTCTGAAAATTTTCTAACACCTTAACCTTTCGAAAATTTTTGCCAGCACCTCCTTTGTACTGGTCAATATCTCAAACTCCAACTCGCCTCTCTGGGCCTTCTTTATCCCAAAAGAAAATCAAACAGCCAAGCGGCTTGCCAATTCGGCTCATAATCTCATATCCATATATAATATAAACTGGTACCTTTTTGTCGGGAATATCAACTCTATCACTTCCATATGCTATCAACTCAGCATATACCAGTGTTATTTCCATCAAATTCCAATCAGTTCATATCCTCAAAACCAAATCGAATTTCATTCGAACTCCAATATTAGATTCCAAATTATTGACTTATCAATTTGGTCCCATTCTAGATTATCGCTAATCCAATTCAATTTTATTTAACTCAGTTCAAGTTAAATTTCAATTTATTTTTACTATCTTATTCTATTTAACTTCATAAGTTAAAATTAAATTCCAAAACTTAATTTCCTGGGTCTATTTCAAATCAATTTGGAATTACAATGCCAATTCAAAACCTTTGAATTTCTAAACAACTTGTTTTCTCAAAACAATTCAAAAACAAAACTTTTAATAGTAGTCCGTCACTTAGAACTCGAAAATGAACACTGATGATGTCGCGATTCATCATCATAATCTATTTTCCAGCTATCGAAGTGAGTTCAATACTATATCACCTTCAGTTTGAAAAATGTTTTCAAAATCTCCCAGGAACTTAAAATTTCCTTATTTTAATCCCAATCTGATTTAAATTCAGATTTTTCTTCATTTTATTTCATATACTTTACTTATATGAATTCTGATTAGTCATTTACATAACCATTTCTCTTCTTATAACCTCATTCGATTATAATAACAACCAACACAACCAATTATACTATGTTAATTTCAAAACATACCATGTCGGTTCATCGTGTTTAAGTGTTTATAAAACTCCTACCGATACAGTGGATCAAACCGATCGACCAGAATTCACAAACAACTCAACCAATAAAACTCCACAATACAAAATCATTTTATATTAACTAACAAATACGTTCACTCGTATATATACACTCAAACTCAGTCTAGGATATTACTAACCCTATCTCTACTGAGTCACGCCACAGAGCCAAGTAATTCTTAACTTAAGCTTTGATACCAACTGTAGTAACCCGGATTTTGAGCGTGTTTGGTTATCGACGTAAGCACGACGTCGATAACCAAACCATCGAAACATTCCGGTTGTTAATGAAAGAAATTAGAAGGTGAGAGTAGATAAGATAGAAACTTAGAATAGAAGAAGAAGAACACAACATCAGAGTAACACGAACCTCACAGCGGAACGAATAATATATAATAGATAACATAACTTTGAAATATAACAGTTATGTATACAATAGCACTTATCAGAGTACAGCACTTACAACACAGCAGAAATAACTATAGCTATATGATCTTGAAGCCTCCTGCTCCACGCTCTTCCAGTATATCTGTAAATTCCTGACTACTTGACTGCCCGTACAAAATTAGGCACCCAAGAGTTTAGGGAAAACAAAACAAATAAACTCCGGGTCAGTCATGGGACTGGTGTGAGTAAAATAGTTTAAACAGGTATATAAACAAGTAAACGATATCTCATAAGACCACGCCGCAGAACGGAACGGGTTTTTCCCTTATGAGAATCCAAAATATCTTTATATCAAAAACCTTTTGATATTATAATAATGTCTATGTACAAATAGATATCAATTAGTAGAAACGCTTTCATATCACGTTCTACATATATAGTATACAATCAAAATCGCAAACACGTATGGGATAATGGATTTCCAACTATGACAAGGTATGGAACCACCTTCCGATCAGTGTACTCTAGGAACAATACACTGGAGTTCAACAAGAACATCTTGTAACTCAGCCACACATGACCGACCACTCATTTCGCTTGAGTGTATCGAATGTACATCACCAATGGTTGGGATCAGCAACCGTTCCCGTATATATATGGGACAGCATTGATAGATTTAAGAAACAAATGAATATTCACTAGGTAGGTGATTATACACCCTACTTCGGTGCGACCGACTTAGCCATGCTGCCTGCCCGATTTCTGTCATTTACCGGTTGATGAGGCTAGAAGCTACGCTTTCTCATCACATCAGATTCACTTCGAATGCCACATTGTCAGATCCATCGAAAATCACTAATTGACGTCTACAACAATACATTACGTGTCAGCTAAAAGAAGTTTCCTTCTCCGCTTCCACTCTTGGTACGGTTGAAGAAATCAATGTACGTAATCGTCTGGAAATACCCTGTCATCCAACCATCTTCATTCACTTAGAACGTCACATCGTCATACCCGCCAAATCACAAATTGACTTATCCAAAAATAACACGGGTATACAGCTAAGAGAAACGAATTCCTCCGCCACCAAACGTGAATATGTTTGAACAGATCAACTTACGCGATCTATTGGATATACTCTGTCAGACCTTCGTCCATACAAGTTGTCCTAGGACTGGACAAACCGAAGGCACTATTCTGTAAACAGGATAGCCCTTGCATTTTACTCCGTCTTCAATTATCTTTGGCATATATGATTCGCGACGCTTATGCCAATACAGAGTGGTTCTTTGGATAATAATCCAACCGGTCTCTCCATATTAACAACGTTAAAATGGTCAAAAACTTCGATAGTCGGTGAGTTAACTATCAAAGAAAAACAAGTGTGCAAACAACGATATTATTTCCAAATGGAAATTATATCGAACAAACATCATTTAACATAAATCCCTTAGTTCATTTATTTACTTATCTCCTGTTTCCCTATATTCTAAATTCTTATTTTCTTTTTATCAGAAAACATTTCTGATTCTCGTTTGGAAAACATTTCCAAAACTCCTTTACGATCAAACCTTACCATTTCTTAGTTAAGAAGGAAGTCACTCAAGTTGGGGTATAATTACCTCTCAGACCTTAACTGAACAACGTTATAACTTCAAAATGGTCAAAGTTTATCTTTTAATCTTTACAACTTCTTTACACCTTTCTCGGATCCAATTTTACTAATCTACTTCTATATTTAAAATATTGGTTATAACGATAACGCTATAATCCCTACTTTCGAATTATCTAACTTTAATTATAACATCTATTCTTATTAGTGAATAATTAACCTAACACTTATTTATTTATAAATAAATAATTCTCTATTTAAACACTGGAAAGCATAAGTACTTTCCTGAATTCGATAAATCGAATTTGCCGATTAACTCTCTTCGAGAAATATCTATTTGATTAACTCTTCTTCGAATAACCTATATTCGATTAACTCCTTCTCGAATAAACGATATTCGATAATCTCTCTTCGAATAACTAATATTCGATAACTCTTCCCTTTCAAATATCTCATATTTGAAAATCTCACTTCGATTAAACTAAAATTGATAACTCCCTTCGATGAGACTAACATCGATAAATTTAACTCGACGAACTTAACTCGACTAACTTAACTTGACTCGACTAACTCGACTTACTTGGTTCGACCAAATTCGATTCGATTTACTAGGCTCGACTAACTCTATTGGTTTAACTCTAATCGATTAGTTCTATGGTTTAACCCTAATCGATTAATTCTATTTGACTAACCCTATTCGGCTAACTCGACCAACTTGGTTCGACCGACCCGGTTTGATTAACCTAACCCATTTGGTTTGACCACTGGGCTTGACTACTTGGTTTGACCATTTGGTTCGAATTCCATATTCGACTAACTCCTCTCGATTCATTAAAACCGATTAACTCATCTCGATTGACTAAATCAATTAACTCCTATCGATTAACTAAATCGATAAACTCCTTTCGATTAACTAAGTTTGATTTACTCGACTGACCAGGTTCGACTAACTTGACCAGCTTGAATCGATTGGTTCGACTCGACCATTTCGACTCGGTTGGGTTCGACTAGCTTGTCTAGTTTGGTTTGACTAGCTTGGTTTGACCACTTAACTAACTTGATTCGAATATTTATATCCGACTAACTAACTTTTCTTTTATTTCTATTTATTTTAACTTCTATTTATTTCCTAAATAGATTTCCTTTTGTATAATCTATTTATTTTCATAAATAGATTTTCCTTTATAACTCTAATTTTTTAATCCCTAATTAAATATCCTTTATTCTATTTATTTAATCTAAATAAACATTTCATTTATTTTATTTATTTATTTCTAAATAAATATACTTTTATAAAATCCTTCGATTTACTTTATTCACTTTATAAAGATTTCCTTTTTAACGTTTTATTCATTTGAAAAGATTTACTTTTAAATAACGGTTCTACACTTAAAAAAATGATTTTTCTTTTTAAAATGTTTCCTTTCCAATTCTATTTGTAAATGGTTTGCAAATATTTCCTTTTCAAATTTGTTTTTGAAATATTCTAACTCCTTAAATTTTCGGGAAAATTCGCCATAACCTCCTTTGTAACGGGAGCATCGGGAAAATCCCCAAACTCACCACACAGGCCTTTCCATTCAAAAAGAAATGTTTTGAATTTATTTCCTTTTCAAATATCTCCTATTTATAAATATCCCCAATTTATAAACATTTCTTATTTATAAATATTCCACTTTATAAATATGCTACTTTCAATATTACTTTGAAAATTCCTCTATCAACATTCCGACATGTTATGGTATTCAATCATATCAAATTACGATGTTCAATATCGTCCAAGTACATATAATCGCCCACAGATTTTATATCACATCATATAACAATATATGAAAAACAATAAAATAACTGTTGAGGAATCCAGTCGGATTCCTCCAACCTGTTTCCCTGCATCACAGATGTTAGACAATATAGATAACATCACTTTCAGTTTCCATATGATATCTTCTGCTAAACAGAATCAATATAGAAATTTAACTAACTGACTAGCAGTTCAATCAAATAATCAACACACAGTCAAACAGTCAATTTTAACAGTTCTAACAATACAACATGAAATTACAAACTGTTAAAAGTTGGTGAGTTTTACTCACCTTTGCAGTTCATCGTTAAAGAATGATAAACTGTTGTTTGATCTGAATCAAACAGTTTATTTCGCCATAATTTGTAACGAGCTCCATTCTACTCCCGGTCAGTCTCATTGGATAGCACTCGTCCATACGATCTTAACGTAACTTACGGTTCTTGATTCTGACCTCGTATGGATGAGATATCATCTTTATAAGTTAGTGTACTATTATAATTAAATAAAACTAAATTATACTTTGGGCCTCACCAATAAAATCCCAGCCCAACTCCCCGATGTTATTACCTGACCTGAAATCCTCGTCTCCCCTAATTCTACTCAGCGAACCCGATTTCCTTTTTATACCCGTTGACCCGCCCTTTGACCAACCTCCCCCATCGCTCCGGCCTTCGAGGATCATCACCGACCCCTTCAACCATCTCACCTTCCCATTCTCCACCTATCCGTCACCCTCTCCTCGAGTTCGATGCACCCTAAAAATCCCAACCTGCTGCCTCAACTAGCGACTAACCAAAGTCGCTTTTCACCATAGATGACCGGAACCTTTCAAACCACCTGCGCCTTGCCACCACGAACACCACGACCTCCTTAAATTCACCTCCGACTTCCCCTATCTCGAACCACGTCGAACCCTAGCCTTCACTGGAAAATATCGAACACCAGGAACAAGCGTCGAACCATGTAAAATGGGTATCAAAGTGAAGAGCACTCCTTCAGGGATCCAAATATATTAACAGGGTGCTTTCTAGGATTTTATTTGGTTTTATTTCGATTCTCTTTGCTCACGAAATGTTTTGCTGAGGGAAAATGTGACGGCGGTTTTCTATTTTGACTATTTGGAAGAATGGATTAGGGTTAAGGGGTGGTAGTGGTACTTATAGGAGGGTTATATTTTTTATTTATTATTTTATTTTATTTTCAAGCAATCGCAACTTGTATTCGTCCTCAAAAATTCCTGTGACCACATATGGTACCCAAAAATCACCAAACTGGACTTGTAGCTAGAGTTTGACATTATGGTCCCAACGAAACTGGTTTCGTCGAATTCCGACTCCGTATGCTCACACAACGTATTTTTAACTGTCCAGATACTGACTGTTTTTTCACTCTAAAAATCCGTACGGCCACACAGTGACTCTAAAAATCATGGAAACTGACATCTAGCAATAATTTGACATTGCGGATCTAACCAAACTGGTTTCATCGAATTCTGACCTCGTTTGCAAAACCGACTATTTTTAAAGCTCTAAATAGCCTATTTAAATATATAAATATATTTGAATATAATTGAATTAATTATTTAAAATTAATTATTATCGTATATATTCACATAAGATATCGTACAGCCCCAGAATATCATATCAGAATTTACAGCTTGATATTTCAGATTCCAGATTATCTCGATATTCAGTTTATACTGAAAATCCATTTATAATGTATATAAAGCGTCGCAAATTATAAAGGAATTCCATAGCGACTTTTCTGAAATTTGATTTGGACGTACATCAAAATCTATACGACGAAATCCCCATTTTTCTCTTCCACTAGAAAGATATACTCCACCAGCTCCACACGTTTCTTGTTTCACAGAAATCCGATTTAAAACGAATCATGTACATTCAGTTGAAGTTCGAATTGCCAATTCACGAACTGTAGCGCCATTTCAAGCTCGTTTATAAATATATTATAAACTATACGTTCAACTGTCGTCGATTCAATATATTCGTTATTATATTTCGAATCGAAACTCAACCACATCTCGTATACTATTCAATTCACACTCTATTGTGAATTTCACTATTTCCGACTATTTCGACATTATAATCTATTATTCATTATAAATATTAATTAAATATTCAATATTATTTAATTATGGTTCTCGATATCGCTATAACGATATTAAATAATTAAATAAATTAATTGTTCAACGGCTAAAAATGTGGGTCACTACATTCTTCCCCACTTAAAATAATTTCGTCCTCGAAATTGCTAAGCTAGGGGATGACCCTATCTTCTGGGTAAAAATTTATCTGTTTACCTCTTGTCTCCGGTTTAAACTGAACCAATTAATATCGACTAAAATATTAATTTATTCCGACTAACTAAATTTTCAAAAATTCTGAAAATTTTCTAACACCTTAACCTTTCGAAATTTTTTGCCAGCACCTCCTTTGTACTGGTCAATATCTCAAACTCCAACTCGCCTCTCTGGGCCTTCTTTATCCCAAAAGAAAATCAAACAGCCAAGCGGCTTGCCAATTCGGCTCATAATCTCATATCCATATATAATATAAACTGGTACCTTTTTGTCGGGAATATCAACTCTATCACTTCCATATGCTATCAACTCAGCATATACCAGTGTTATTTCCATCAAATTCCAATCAGTTCATATCCTCAAAACCAAATCGAATTTCATTCGAACTCCAATATTAGATTCCAAATTATTGACTTATCAATTTGGTCCCATTCTAGATTATCGCTAATCCAATTCAATTTTATTTAACTCAGTTCAAGTTAAATTTCAATTTATTTTTACTATCTTATTCTATTTAACTTCATAAGTTAAAATTAAATTCCAAAACTTAATTTCTTGGGTCTATTTCAAATCGATTTGGAATTACAATGCCAATTCAAAACCTTTGAATTTCTAAACAACTTGTTTTCTCAAAACAATTCAAAAACAAAACTTTTAATAGTAGTCCGTCACTTAGAACTCGAAAATGAACACTGATGATGTCGCGATTCATCATCATAATCTATTTTCCAGCTATCGAAGTGAGTTCAATACTATATCACCTTCAGTTTGAAAAATGTTTTCAAAATCTCCCAGGAACTTAAAATTTCCTTATTTTAATTCCAATCTGATTTAAATTCAGATTTTTCTTCATTTTATTTCATATACTTTACTTATATGAATTCTGATTAGTCATTTACATAACCATTTCACTTCTTATAACCTCATTCGATTATAATAACAACCAACACAACCAATTATACTATGTTAATTTCAAAACATACCATGTCGGTTCATCGTGTTTAAGTGTTTATAAAACTCCTACCATACAGTGGATCAAACCGATCGACCAGAATTCACAAACAACTCAACCAATAAAACTCCACAATATAAAATCATTTTATATTAACTAACAAATACGTTCAATCGTATATATACACTCAAACTCAGTCTAGGATATTACTAACCCTATCTCTACCGAGTCACGCCACAGAGCCAAGTAATTCTTAACTTAAGCTTTGATACCAACTGTAGTAACCCGGATTTTGAGCGTGTTTGGTTATCGACGTAAGCACGACGTCGATAACCAAACCATCGAAACATTCCGGTTGTTAATGAAAGAAATTAGAAGGTGAGAGTAGATAAGATAGAAACTTAGAATTGAAGAAGAAGAACACAACATCAGAGTAACACGAACCTCACAGCGGAACGAATAACATATAATAGATAACATAACTTTGAAATATAACAGTTATGTATACAATAGCACTTATCAGAGTACAGCACTTACAACACAGCGGAAATAACTATAGCTATATGATCTTGAAGCCTCCTGCTCCACGCTCTTCCAGTATATCTGTAAATTCCTGACTACTTGACTGCCCGTACAAAATTAGGCACCCAAGAGTTTAGGGAAAATAAAACAAATAAACTCCGGGTCAGTCATGGGACTGGTGTGAGTAAAATAGTTTAAACAGGTATATGAACAAGTAAACGATATCTCATAAGACCACGCCGCAGAACGGAACGGGTTTTTCCCTTATGAGAATCCAAAATATCTTTATATCAAAAACCTTTTGATATTATAATAATGTCTATGTACAAATAGATATCAATTAGTAGAAACGCTTTCATATCACGTCCTACATATATAGTATACAATCAAAATCGCAAACACGTATGGGATAATGGATTTCCAACTATGACAAGGTATGGAACCACCTTCCGATCAGTGTACTCTAGGAACAATACACTGGAGTTCAACAAGAACATCTTGTAACTCAGCCACACATGACCGACCACTCATTTCGCTTGAGTGTATCGAATGTACATCACCAATGGTTGGGATCAGCAACCGTTCCCGTATATATATGGGACAACATTGATAGATTTAAGAAACAAATGAATATTCACTAGATAGGTGATTATACACCCTACTTCGGTGCGACCGACTTAGCCATGCTGCCTGCCCGATTTCTGTCATTTACCGGTTGATGAGGCTAGAAGCTACGCTTTCTCATCACATCAGATTCACTTCGAATGCCACATTGTCAGATCCATCGAAAATCACTAATTGACGTCTACAACAATACATTACGTGTCAGCTAAAAGAAGTTTCCTTCTCCGCTTCCACTCTTGGTACGGTTGAAGAAATCAATGTACGTAATCGTCTGGAAATACCCTGTCATACATCCATCTTCATTCACTTAGAACGTCACATCGTCATACCCGCCAAATCACAAATTGACTTATCCAAAAATAACACGGGTATACAGCTAAGAGAAACGAATTCCTCCGCCACCAAACGTGAATATGTTTGAACAGATCAACTTACGCGATCTATTGGATATACTCTGTCAGACCTTCGTCCATACAAGTTGTCCTAGGACTGGACAAACCGAAGGCACTATTCTGTAAACAGGATAGCCCTTGCATTTTACTCCGTCTTCAATTATCTTTGGCATATATGATTCGCGACGCTTATGCCAATACAGAGTGGTTCTTTGGATAATAATCCAACCGGTCTCTCCATATTAACAACGTTAAAATGGTCAAAAACTTCGATAGTCGGTGAGTTAACTATCAAAGAAAAACAAGTGTGCAAACAACGATATTATTTCCAAATGGAAATTATATCGAACAAACATCATTTAACATAAATCCCTTAGTTCATTTATTTACTTATCTCCTGTTTCCCTATATTCTAAATTCTTATTTTCTTTTTATCAGAAAACATTTCTGATTCTCGTTTGGAAAACATTTCCAAAACTCCTTTACGATCAAACCTTACCATTTCTTAGTTAAGAAGGAAGTCACTCAAGTTGGGGTATAATTACCTCTCAGACCTTAACTGAACAACGTTATAACTTCAAAATGGTCAAAGTTTATCTTTTAATCTTTACAACTTCTTTACACCTTTCACGGATCCAATTTTACTAATCTACTTCTATATTTAAAATATTGGTTATAACGATAACGCTATAATCCCTACTTTCGAATTATCTAACTTTAATTATAACATCTATTCTTATTAGTGAATAATTAACCTAACACTTATTTATTTATAAATAAATAATTCTCTATTTAAACACTGGAAAGCATAAGTACTTTCCTGAATTCGATAAATCGAATTTGCCGATTAACTCTCTTCGAGAAATCTCTATTTGATTAACTCTTCTTCGAATAACCTATATTCGATTAACTCCTTCTCGAATAAACGATATTCGATAATCTCTCTTCGAATAACTAATATTCGATAACTCTTCCCTTTCAAATATCTCATATTTGAAAATCTCACTTCGATTAAACTAAAATTGATAACTCCCTTCGATGAGACTAACATCGATAAATTTAACTCGACGAACTTAACTCGACTAACTTAACTTGACTCGACTAACTCGACTTACTTGGTTCGACCAAATTCGATTCGATTTACTAGGCTCGACTAACTCTATTGGTTTAACTCTAATCGATTAGTTCTATGGTTTAACCCTAATCGATTAATTCTATTTGACTAACCCTATTCGGCTAACTCGACCAACTTGGTTCGACCGACCCGGTTTGATTAACCTGACCCATTTGGTTTGACCACTGGGCTTGACTACATGGTTTGACCATTTGGTTCGAATTCCATATCCGACTAACTCTTCTCGATTCATTAAAACCGATTAACTCATCTCGATTGACTAAATCAATTAACTCCTTTCGATTAACTAAGTTTGATTTACTCGACTCGACTGACCAGGTTCGACTAACTTGACCAGCTTGACTCGATTGGTTCGACTCGACCATTTGGCTCGATTTGGTTCGACTCGACCATTTCGACTCGGTTGGGTTCGACTAGCTTGTCTAGTTTGGTTTGACTAGCTTGGTTTGACCACTTAACTAACTTGATTCGAATATTTATATCCGACTAACTAACTTTTCTTTTATTTCTATTTATTTTAACTTCTATTTATTTCCTAAATAGATTTCCTTTTGTATAATCTATTTATTTTCCTAAATAGATTTTCCTTTATAACTCTAATTTTTTAATCCCTAATTAAATATCCTTTATTCTATTTATTTAATCTAAATAAACATTTACTTTATTTTATTTATTTATTTCTAAATAAATATACTTTTATAAAATCCTTCGATTTACTTTATTCACTTTACAAAGATTTCCTTCTTAACGTTTTATTCATTTGAAAAGATTTACTTTTAAATAACGGTTCTACACTTAAAAAAAATGATTTTTCTTTTTAAAATGTTTCCTTTCCAATTCTATTTGTAAATGGTTTACAAATATTTCCTTTTCAAATTTATTTTTGAAATATTCTAACTCCTTAAATTTTCGGGAAAATTCGCCATAACCTTCTTTGTAACGGGAGCATCGGGAAAATCCCCAAACTCGCCACACAGGCCTTTCCATTCAAAAAGAAATGTTTTGAATTTATTTCCTTTTCAAATATCTCCTATTTATAAATATCCCCAATTTATAAACATTTCTTATTTATAAATATTCCACTTTATAAATATGCTACTTTCAATATTACTTTGAAAATTCCTCTATCAACATTCCGACATGTTATGGTATTCAATCATATCAAATTACGATGTTCAATATCGTCCAAGTACATATAATCGCCCACAGATTTTATATCACATCATATAACAATATATGAAAAACAATAAAATAACTGTTGAGGAATCCAGTCGGATTCCTCTAACCTGTTTCCCTGCATCACAGATGTTAGACAATATAGATAACATCACTTTCAGTTTCCATATGATATCTTCTGCTAAACAGAATCAATATAGAAATTTAACTAACTGACTAGCAGTTCAATCAAATAATCAACACACAGTCAAACAGTCAATTTTAACAGTTCTAACAATACAACATGAAATTATAAACTGTTAAGAGTTGGTGAGTTTTACTCACCTTTGCAGTTCATCGTTAAAGAATGATAAACTGTTGTTTGATCTGAATCAAACAGTTTATTTCGCCATAATTTGTAACGAGCTCCATTCTACTCCCGGTCAGTCTCATTGGATAGCACTCGTCCATACGATCTTAACGTAACTTACGGTTCTTGATTCTGACCTCGTACGGATGAGATATCATCTTTATAAGTTAGTGTACTATTATAATTAAATAAAACTAAATTATACTTTGGGCCTCACCAATAAAATCTCAGCCCAACTCCCCGATGTTATTACCTGACCCGAAATCCTCGTCTCCCCTAATTCTACTCAGCGAACCCGATTTCCTTTTTATACCCGTTGACCCGCCCTTTGACCGACCTCCCCCATCGCTCCGGCCTTCGAGGATCATCACCGACCCCTTCAACCATCTCACCTTCCCATTCTCCACCTATTCGTCACCCTCTCCTCGAGTTCGATGCACCCTAAAAATCCCAACCTGCTGCCTCAACTAGCGACTAACCAAAGTCGCTTTTCACCATAGATGACCGGAACCTTTCAAACCACCTGCGCCTGGTGCGCCTTGCCACCACGAACACCACGACCTCCTCAAATTCACCTCCGACTTCCCCTATCTCGAACCACGTCGAACCCTAGCCTTCACTGGAAAATATCGAACACCAGGAACAAGCGTCAAACCATGTAAAATGGGTATCAAAGTGAAGAGCGCTCCTTCAGAGATCCAAATATATTAACAGGGTGCTTTCTAGGATTTTATTTGGTTTTATTTCGATTCTCTTTGCTCACGAAATGTTTTGCTGAGGGAAAATGTGACGGCGGTTTTCTATTTTGACTATTTGGAAGAATGGATTAGGGTTAAGGGGTGGTAGTGGTACTTATAGGAGGGTTATTTTTTATTTATTTATTATTTTATTTTATTTTCAAGCAATCGCAACTTGTATTCGTCCTCAAAAATTCCTGTGACCACATACGGTACCCCAAAATCACCAAACTGGACATGTAGCTAGAGTTTGACATTATGGTCCCAACGAAACTGGTTTCGTCGAATTCCGACTCCGTATGCTCACACAGCGTATTTTTAACTATCCAGATACTGACTGTTTTTTCACTCTAAAAATACGTACGGCCACACAGTGACTCTAAAAATCATGGAAACTGACATCTAGCAATAATTTGACATTGCGGATCTAACCAAACTGGTTTCGTCGAATTCCGACCTCGTTTGCAAAACCGACTATTTTTAAAGCTCTAAATAGCCTATTTAAATATATAAATATATTTGATTATAATTGAATTAATTATTTAAAATTAATTATTATCGTATATATTCACATAAGATATCGTACAGCCCTAGAATATCATATCAGAATTTACAGCTTGATATTTCAGATTCCAGATTAACTCGATATTCAGTTTATACTGAAAATCCATTTATAACGTATATAAAGCGTCGCAAATTATAAAGGAATTCCATAGCGACTTTTTTGAAATTTGATTTGGACGTACATCAAAATCTATACGACGAAATCCCCATTTTTCTCTTCCACTAGAAAGATATACTCCACCAGCTCCACACGTTTCTTGTTTCACAGAAATCCGATTTAAAACGAATCATGTACATTCAGTTGAAGTTCGAATTGCCAATTCACGAACTGCAGCGCCATTTCAAGCTCGTTTATAAATATATTATAAACTATACGTTCAACTGTCGTCGATTCAATATATTCGTTATTATATTTCGAATCGAAACTCAACCACATCTCATATACTATTCAATTCACACTCTATTGTGAATTTCACTATTTCCGACTATTTCGACATTATAATCTATTATTCATTATAAATATTAATTAAATATTCAATATTATTTAATTATGGTTCTCGATATCACTATAACGATATTAAATAATTAAATAAATTAATTGTTCAACGGCTAAAAATGCGGGTCACTACACTTTCCTATATCAAAAATCATAGCTTTCATTAATAAAAATCCCATCTTTTCTACAATAAAAATCTAACCTTTTTATTTCCAAAAAATCGAATCTTTATATTTTATAACTCATAAAAAAATCGAAACTTTTTGTTTATAAAAATCAACCTTTTTCCCTATATATATACATATAAAATTGATCTTTACATTAACATTTATATTATAGACTGTAAATAAAAACAATGTAAATAATTAAAACAATGGAAAAACTCACAATTTTTCAGCGAAGACAAGGAAAGGAGGGGGATGTTCAATCGTGGAAAGGGTCGTGGAGGGGCCAGCGTGGCCGGAGGAGGTCTAAGGGGGTGTCAGGCTCGTCGACGGCCTTGGGTTCAGGGGGGCGGGGGTTTGCGCGTCGCGCAGGTGGAGGCGAGGTTTGCGCGTCGCGTAGGTGGAGAGGGAGGGGGGCGGGAGGCAGATCGAGAGGGGGGTGGCGCGTCGCGGATCGAGAGAGGGGGTAGCGGCTCCGTCGCCCGTTCTTTTTTTATCCTGAATAAATGAAATCGGGGGGGGGGGGAAGAGAAAGAGATAAAAAGGGGGGGTAGTTGACTTTTCTTTTTTTCCTATTTATTTTCATTCTAAAAAGCAACTTTAAATTTCGACCTCGAAATCGAACACACCGCCTGTCGTCCATAGCTAATTACCCCCATCCCGAACACAATGGGATGTGTATCGTAGGCTAATTCGACTGTTTCGATCAGTTTTTGTCAAAATCAACATATAACTCTATATGTTGAATTTGAACGCACATTTCAATTTACCGGGGCCACATACGAGCTCGAAAAATTCCAGAAAAATATTTTCTAGCTTCGTATTGACGATACGGTCCTAAAAAAACTAGTTTCATCGAATTCTGAGACCGTTTGAAAAATGGCCATTTTCCAGTCGATTAAAATCGACTGAAACTGGTCAAACGCATTTTCCTTTGCCATGCTCACATATTGATTCGAAAAATTACGAAATTTGAAACCTAGCAATAATTAGACATCACGGATCCAACAAAAGTGGTTTCGTCGAAAACTGAGGTTGATTGCAAAATTCCCATTTTTAAGGGCCAAAATTCCATAGCGACTTTTCTGAATTTTGAACTGGACATATCTTTTGATTCCTGCTATGAAATTTTGATTTTTCGGATTCTTTGGAAAGATATTCTCAATTAGATCCAAATATTTTTGGTTTCACTAAAATCCGGTTTATTTTGAATCCTGTACATCCATTTGAGATTTGAAATCGAATTATCGAACTACCGCGCCATTTTCAATTTCTTTTATAATTTAAAATAAATATTTATATTCTAACGACGATCTATATAATATATACGTTCGAATTATATTCAAAATAAATATCTCGTCAATATCATTTAAAATAATTCATTTTAAATATTCACATTTCACTAAAATTGCCAAAATAAAAAATTTAAATTGGCTCAGATTTCCGGGTTATTACAATATCGTTAACTATAATTTCAACCAATCAAACAACAATTCAACCAAACAATCATCACACATAAATTAACCATCATTTATCAGTACTAGATTATATTTATAAAAATATAATCTAAACAGAGTTAGTGAGTTTCACTCACTTTGGTTGGTTATCGTTAAATAACGATAATCGTCCGTTGATTTGGTTCAAGCGTTTTATTTCGCCATAATTTGAGACGAGCTCCAAATCACTTCAAACCAGTTTCATAGTGAAGTCTACGTCCATACGATCCCAATGTGACCAGTTTTGCAGAATTTCGCTTTCGTATGGCAAAGTTATGCAGTTTAGAAATTAGTACATATAAAACAAAACATGGATTTAATTATTTAAATGGCCTTTACCCTTTAAAATTTTAGCCCATACGCTACAGAATCCAAACCCGCTTCCTTCCATCTTCCTCAATGCACTACCAAAGCTCCTGTACCCATTTTCAAGCCATTACCGCACCTTCATCAACCCATATCGCCACCATCTCTTAACAAAATCCTACGAAACTACCACCATTCTTCTTCTCTTCAGAATCTCCACATCTCCATCACCTTCAATCCAAACTCGCAACATTCGATCGAAACCCATCCTCAGCCTTTACACCGCATGCACCAGTGAACCACTGAACAGTTTTGACACCGAACTCACCCAAAAACTTCCCATGAGGTGTTAAACAACACTACGAATCCAAAAACAATACTTAAAACATGCACCGATCCTTCATTTGATCTAAAAACCCAACCCTATTCTACATGTCGCACACTGTACATGGTTTTGAGCGACACAAAACTTCTCGAAACCCATCAATACCCATATCAAATTGAGGAGAATCGAATAACAATCACGAATATACAAGAGTTTGGATTTATGGTATTTGATTTGATTTTTGTTCGATTTTAAAAAGGGAATGTTTACTGTTGAATTTTTCCTGGAGGGTTGCGGAGCTTTCTTGCCTAGAGAGAAAATGGTCTAGAGTTAAGGAGGATGTTAGATATTTATAGGTTAGGATAAAATATATTTTTATTCTATTTTTATATTTTATTTAAATCATTTTCAAATTAATTCGTCTTTTAAAAATCCCTATGATCACATAAAATATCCAAAAATCGTCGAAATTGACATGTAGCTAGAGTCTGACATTATGGACCCAAAGAAACTTGTTTCGTCCAATTCCGACTCCGTTTGCTCACATAACGTATTTTTAAAGGTCAAAATATCGACTGTTTTTCACATTAAAATCGTGCACAACCACATACTGACTCCAAAAAGCACGAAAATTGAAATTTAACAATAATTTGACATTACGGATCCAACAAAATTGGATTCATCTAATTTGTAGGTCGTTTGCAAAAATGGCTATTTTTAATGCTCTAAACAGACCGTTTAAATATAAATATATTTTAAAAATAATTAAATTAAATATTAATAAATTAATATTATCGTATATATTCACATAGAATATTATCTAGCTCCAAAATAAACATATCGGGATTCCTAATCCGATATTTCAAGTCCAGATTATATCGATATCCAATTTATATATAAAAATCCATTTATTATATAAATAAATCGTTATAAATTATAAAGGAATTCCATAACGACTTTTTGAAAATTTGAGTTGGACATAACTCACAATCTACATGACGAAATCTCGATTTTTTTGTTTCATTAGAAAAATACAGTTCAACAGATTCGAGCATTTCTTGTTTCACAGAAATCCGACTTAAAATGGATACTGTATATTCAATTGAAGTTCAGATCGCCAAATAACGAACTGTCGCGACGTTACGGGCTCGATTATAATTAAATTATAATTTTTACGCTCTAATGTCGTTTATATAATATATTCGTTATTCAAATTCAATTCTAAACTTTATTAAATATTTTAAATGATCCAATTCACACCATATTTTTGAATTTTACTATTTTCGACCATTTCGAAATTATAATATATTTGTATATTATAAATATTAATTAAATATTCATTATTATTTAATTAAATCACCATTTAAATCAATAAATCACTATTTAAATAATTAAATAAATTATTAACCCATAAAAATACGGGACATTACATTCTTCCCCCCTTAAAGTAATTTTGTCCTCGAAATTGCTAAGGTAGAAGACAAACCCTATTAAGTGGGTTAAAAATATTTGTTTACTTCTTAAATTTCAGTTTTACTGAACCAATTTAACTTCAATTAAAATATTAATTCATTTCGAATAACTAAAATTTTCAAAAAATCTGAAAATTCTCTAACACCTTAAATTTTCGGAAAATTTTGCCAGCACCTCCTTTGTAGTGGTCAATCGGTACAACTACAACTCGCCTTTCTAGGCTATCTCCAACCCAAAAGAAAATCAAATAGCTAAGCGGCCCGGCTCATAAAACTCATATCCAATATAAAAATATAAACTTGTACTTTTTTGTCGGGCATATCAACTTTATCACTTTCATCTATTATCAATTCGACATATACCAATGTCATCTCAACTAATTTCCAATCAATATTTGTTCAACACAGCTATTGACTTATATCCAAACCAAATTTCATTTCGAACTCGAGTTCCATTCTCGATTCCAATTCTTAACTTTTCACTTCAACGTAATTCCAGATTCCTGTCTCATAATCCAATCTTATTCGATATTTCCTATTTCAATTCAATTTCAATTACTACTTAATTGGCTTTAATTAAATTTTCAATTTCTATTGCCTTTTACAAATTCTACTTTAATTTGTTTTAATTCAAATAATCTGTTTCTGGGAATTTTTTAACAGCTTAGCCTTTTCCACAAATCAAAATATTCATTTTGGAATATCAAAACAACTTATTTTCTCGAAACAATTCAAAAATAAAAACTTTGGTAGTAATCAGTCACTTACAACTCGAAAACGAACACCGATGATGTCATGATCATCATTGGAATCTATTTTCCTGCTATCAAAGTAAGTTCAATACTATCTCACTTTCAAAACCATTTCTAAACACTTTCATTTTGAAATCCATTTCAAAATATCCCTTTCAATGCTTGAAAAAAATTTAAAATCTTCCAGGATTTTAAAATTCACATATATTTAATCCAAATTCATTTACAAACACTTGTCCAAATTTTAGGAATTTTAAATTTCAATTCTGATTTAAATTCAGATTTAATTCATTTCATAACACTTATATGAATTTTATTTGGTCATATATATAACCAACTTAATTTTAATCTTATTCGATTAATATAACAACCAACACATCCAATATACTATAATATATCAAATATCTATACTTTGTTTACATCAAAATATAATTTCGATAAAATTATTTCATTTACCCTCTTTTCAATCCATACTGTGTCGGTCCATCGTATTCGAGCGTTTAGAAACCCCTACCGGTACAGTGGATCAAACCGATCGACCAGAGTCCATAAACCACTCAACCAAATCTCCACAATATAAAATAATTTTATGTTAAATAACAAATACGCGCTCATATATACACACTCAAACTCAATCTAGGGTATTACTAACACTATCTCTACCGAGTCACGCCACAGAGCCAAGGTAGTTACTTAACTTTCAGCTCTGATACCACTGTAACGACCCGACAGATTTTCGACTTTGAAAATCGACACATAACACCATGTCGACTATTCAAACATTGAAAATACTAGAACATTAATGAAACAATATAGAGGGTGAGAATAGTTAAGATAGAAAGTTAGAATAGAAGAAGAATAACACATAACAAATCAGAGTAACACGAATCTCACAGCGGAACGAATAAAATATAAATCATAACTTTGAAATAAACAGTGTATATATACAATACATTATCAGAGTACAACACTTACAACATAGCGGAAAATAACACTAGATATCTAATGTGAAGCCTCCTGCTTCAAGCTCTACCAATGAAATCTGTAAAGACCTGAACTACTTGACTGCCCATACAAATTTGGGCACCCAAGAGTTTAGGGAAAACAAAACAAAAATAAACACTGGGTCAGTCATGGGACTGGTGTGAGTAAACTCCGACCACTAGGTTTAACTTTTAAAAATTCTTTTAAAATAAAGGATAATCGTAAGACCGATCCACACATAAACACGGATGGTTTTTACCTTATGATAACCCAAAGCATTCTTTGAAATCAATATTCATCTGATATTATAATAATGTCTAAATACAAGTAAAATCAACCTAGAAGAACACTTACATCTCATGCTCTACATATAAAGTATACAATCAAAACCGTGGGCTCTTATTGGATAATGGATTCCAACTGGCAAGGTATGGGACCACCTTCCGACAGTGTACCTCTAGAGAGAAATACACCGGGTTCAACAAGAACATCTTGCAACCCAGGCTAAACATAACGAGTCCCTCACTCAGCTTGAGAGTACCGAATGTATTATCACCAACGGTTGGGATCAGCAACCGTTTCCCGAAAGGGACAACATTGATAGATTTAAGAAGCAAAAGGAATTTCTCTAGATCAGGTGATAATACACCCTGCTTGGGTATGACCCAACTAGCCATGCGACCTACCCGATTTTATACCATTTCTCGGTTGTAAGGCAAGAGGTCATAACATATCTTTTGATCTTCATTCACTTTGAATGTCACATTGTCATACCCACCAAATCACAAATTGATTTCGCCAAACATTCTATGGGTATACAGCTAAGAGAAATGAATTCCTCCGCCACCAAATGTAACTACGTTTGAAAAGATCAACTTACGCGATTCTTTAGATATACTTTGTCAGACACACGTCCATATAAATTTGCCCTGGGACTGGACAAACTGAAGGCACTATTCTGTAAACAGGACAGCCCTTGCATAACACCGTCATTAATTGTCTTCATCATATTTGATCGCAACGTTAACGTCCATACAGAGTGGTATTCAGATAATGAATCTGATCGTGGTCTCTCCGTATTGACAACGTAAAATGGTCAAAAACTTCGATAGTCGGTGATTTAACTATCAAGAAAAACATATGTGCAAATAATGATATTATTTCCAGATGGAAATTCCATCAATCAATCATCATTTAACATTTATCTCTTTATATTAAATTATCAATAATTTATCCATTTCCCGTTTCCATACATTCAAAATTCCTTATTTTCTAAATTTAGAAAATATACGTTATTAATCATTGGAAAACATTTCCATCTCTTATTCACATGTCACTTTCATTCTAGTATTTCTTATCAATGAACATTTCATTTTCTATGCTTAGAAAAAATCTTTGGTTGTATTTGGAAAACGTTTCCAAGCTCATTTATATGCATTTCAAACTAATGTTATATAAAACATCATTATGATCAATCAATCCATTTATCGTTTATTACTTAATAGTATTTCGAATCAACCTTCGCCATTGAACTTCAACTATTCCTTAGTTAATTATGAAGTCAATCAAGTTGGAGTATAATTACCTCTCAGACCTTAACTGAACACGTTCTTAACCTTGCAACAGATAAAGTTCACAACTCAAATCTTAACACTTATTGCTTATGCCAATTCTCGGATTTTCATTTACAATTATATTTCTTTTATGAAAAACATTTATTATAACGATAACATTATAATTCGTACTTCCGGAATATCTAACTTTAAAACTATAACTTTTATTTCTTTTATTTGATTAAACAATAATTTATTTATTTAATAAATAAATAAAACTTGATTTAAAAACCGGAAAGTAAATAGTACTTTCCCGAATTCGATATAATTCAATTCAACGTATAATTCTCTTTCGAGTAATCTCTATTCGATTAATTCTTCTTAGAATAACCTATACTCGATTAACTCTTTTTAAATAACTTAGATTCGATTAACTCTCGTCGAATAACTTATATTCGATTATCTCTCGTCGAATAACTTATATTCGATTATACCCACTAGTTTCTAGTTGCATGCTAATTGGACATCTTTACGGATTTTATTTCAAATCCTTTTTACATTTCGAACATCGAAAAGGATTTCATCATCTTCTTTTTAAAAACAACTTCCAATTTTCCATTTTATATTCTCAGTTGAATTTGCATTCTCAATTATCCACTGATAATTATATTTTAATTCATTTATAAACATTGTTTATAAATCACAACACTTGTTTTCATTATTTAACAAGTTATTTATTTCTAGCCATTCAAAATACCATTTCTGTTTAAATTCCTGTTTTCAAAAGTCTAATTTCCTTTGCAAACGTTTTTATTTGCAAAATCTTTACTTAAAACCATTATTCACATCAAATGTGAATAATATTCCTTTTTATATACTCCATTTCGTTTGATTTCGTATTTAAAATAATGTCCCATTTCCAAATTCTATTTATACTTCTACTTATAGATTTATTCATATGAAATCTCCTTTTTACATTTCACACTTAAATCTCATTTATAATTCTCTTTATAAATGTTGAGTTCACATTCTATTTAAAATATCGGTGTTAAAACCGATTTCTACTTTCTATATAAGTTCGTACTTATATATTCCATTCATCAAAAGATAAATATTTTATTTTATTTATAAAATATTATTTATAAATTAATCGTATCCATTTATCTGTTAAAATGGATTACTGTTTACAATCTACTTTGAATTCATCTTCTTCTTGTTCTTTAATATCTTGTCAATTCCCTTTTATAAAATCTGTTCATTTTATAAATGTTCTCCTTTTATAAAATCTGCTCATTTTATAACTGTTCTTCTTTATAAAATATGCTCATTTTATAACTGTTCTTCTTTATAAAATATGCTCATTTTATAACTGTTCTTCTTTATAAAATATTTTCATTTTACAAATTTTCTTTTTTATAAAATATTTCCATTTTATAAATGTTCTTTTTATCAAATCTATTTGTTTTTGAAATATCCCTTTTAAAAATGTTTGTTTATTTCTGAAATATTCCTTTTATAATTCTATTTATTTTCTAAATAAATATTACTTTTACAATTCTATTTATTTGCTAAATAAATATTTTATTTTCAATTTACACTGTAAAATTCTCTTTTTACATTTCAGTACTTCTTATGATGTTTAACATGCCATACAACAATGGACATTATCAATCAAACATACATAATCAACAACGGACTATATATCACATCATATACAACAATACATGAAAAACAGTAAAACAATTGTTGAGGAATCCAGTTGGATCCCTCCGACTGGTTTCCCTGCATCCACAGATGTTACACAGTATAATTCATATCAATTCCAGTTAAATATAGAATATTCTGATGAACAGAATAAATGTTTGTTTAACTATATGTGTGTATATCGTTAACTATAATTTCAACTAATCAAATAACAATTCAACCAAGCAATCATCACACATAAATTAATCATCATTTATCTATACTAGATTATATTTATAAAAATATAATTTAAACAAAGTTAGTGAGCTTTACACACTTTGGTTGGTTATCGTTAAATAACGATAATCGTCCGTTGATTTGGTTCAAGCGTTTTATTTCGCCATAATTTGAGACAAGCTCCAAATCACTTCAAACTAGTTTCATAGTGAATTCTATGTCCATATGATCCTAACGTGACCAGTTTCGCTGAATTTCGTTTTCGTATGACAATGTTATGCAGTTTAGAAGTTAGTATACATTTTATATAAAAAGAAACATGGATTTAATTATTTAAATGGGCTTTACCCTTCAAAATTTCAGCCCATACCTTGCAAAACCCGAACCCGCTTCCTTCCATCTTCCTCATTGCAATACCAAAGCTCCAGTACCCGTTTTCAAGCCATTACTGCACCTTCATCAATCCATATCTCCACCATCACTTAACGAAATCCTACGAAAGTATCACCATTCTTCTTCTCTTTAGAATCTCCACATCTCCATTACCTTCAATCCAAACTCGCAACATCCGATCGAAACCCATCCTCAGCCTCTACACCACACGCACCAGTGAACCACTGAACAGTTTCGACACCGAACTCGCCCAAAAACTTCCCACGAGGTGCTAAATAACACTACGAATCCAAAAACAATACTTAAAACATGCATCGATCCTTCATTTGATCTAAAAACCCAACCCTATTCTACATGTCGCATGCTGCACATCATTTTGAGTGACACAAAACTTCTCGAAACCCATCAATACCCATATCAGATCGAAGAGAATCGAATAACAATCACGAATATACAAGAGTTTGGATTTATGGTATTTGATTTGATTTTTGTTCGATTTTGAAAAGGGAATGTTTACTTTTGAATTTTTCCTACCGGGTTGCAGCGCTGTTTTGACCACAGAGAAAATGGTCTAGGGTTAAGGAGGATGTTAGGTATTTATAGGTTAGTATAAAATATATTTTTATTCTATTTTATATTTTATATAAGTCATTTTCTAATTTATTAGTCTTTTAAAAATCCTTATGATCGCATAAAATATCCAAAAATCATGGAAATTGACATGCATCTAGAGTTTGAGATTACGGACCCAACGAAATTTGTTTCGTCCAATTCTGACTCCATTTGCTCACAAAACATATTTTTGAAGGTCAAAATATCGATTGATTTTCACATTAAAATCACGCACGGCCACATACTAACTCCAAAAATCACGAAAATTGAAATCTAACAATAATTTGACAATACGAATCCAACAAAATTGGTTTCATCGAATTTGGAGGTCGTCTACAAAAATGGCTATTTTTAATGCTCTAAATAGACCATTTAAATATAAATATATTTTAAAAATTATTAAATTAAATATTAATAAATTAATATTATCGTATATATTCACATAGAATATTATCCAACTCCAAAATAAACATATCGGGATTCATAACTCGATATTTCAAGTCCAGATTATACCGATATCCAATTTATATATAAAAATCCATTTATTATATAAATAAATCGTTATAAATTATAAAGGAATTCCATAGCGACTTTTCAAAAATTTGATTTGGACATAACTCACAATCAACATGATGAAATCTCGATTTTTCAGTTTCATTAGAAAAATACAGTTCAACAGATTCGAGCGTTTCTTGTTTCACAGAAATCTGACTTAAAATGGATTTTGTATATTCAATTGAAGTTCAAATCGCCAAATAACGAACTGCCGCGATGTTACGGGCTCGATTATAATTAAATTATAATTTTTACACTCTAATGTCGTTTATATAAAATATTCGTTATTCAAATTCAATTCTAAACTGTATTAAATATTATAAATGATCCAATTCACACCATATTATGAATTTTACTGTTTTCGACCATTTCGAAATTATAATATATTTTTGTATTGTAAATATTCATTATTATTTAATTAAATCACCATTTCAATAAATAAATCACTATTTACATAATTAAATAAATAAATTATTAACCTGTAAAAATATGGAACGTTACATTAAACCTATAATAGTAATTCCTAGCTTTATGATGGTTAAATAAAAACCAATCTAAGTACTATAATTACGTATGTTTGTTGTTATACTATACAAACCAAATCAGATTAAAGCACACCCCACCATATGTCTCAATATATACAAGTTTTAAGTTATAAAATCCAAATCAAATTCAAACAAATCAATCAAATCAAACATAACAATCAATTAAACGTTTCTTGGGACTTCAACCCAACCATCTTCTCTAAAGATTGGATCCTTCTTGATGACTTCCTAATCCTTATCTTCTTTGGTTGGCAAACCTTTTGCGAGATTATTATCTTCATCTCTGTAAAGAGAAGAGATTAACCATCGCATTGCATCAAAATGTTTCTCTTGTTGCTCAAACATCTTTATTTGGCTTTATTCGGGATGATGTTGGTTTCTAGAATTATAGAAAGGATATTCTTGGAAGAAATCAAGGTTTCTTCTAGATTTTCACTAAGATTATGAATAGGATTTGCCGTGGATTTGATGAGAAATGAATAAGGAAGAAGGAGAAATAGAATAATGAAATTTCCTGGAAGAAATAGGCTTAAATAGGGTCTGGATTTCGTTGGATTTTGAATGGACATGAGTAGTTATTTAATTTTAAAATTTGAAACATTTTGAAAACCTAGCAGTTTTACGTCGACGTATAATGTATGTCAAGATATGTTATTGATAATTTTGAAAATTTTCAAATTTTGGATCTTTTGAACTTATTTTAAACTATAACTAATTTCTCAGTAACTTAAAGACAATTTTAAATAGAAATAATACTCCATTCATAACTTAACACAGAGCAAATACATCCTACAAATTAAGACACACTAAATATGAGATTCGAAAGCAAATACAAGGAAATATAAATGAATACATAAAGATAAATAAAACTAGATAGGCTAATTCTCAGCGTATGATGATGAGGAAGATGAAATTCTAAGATTTCTTCAAATCTTGACCACGAATTTGGAAATTTTGGAAAATTTATTGTTGATCTTCTTTTGATTGTTGATGATTTTCACTTGATTTTGAACAATCGTCTCTTTGAAAATGCATCTAGTGTTGGTTGGACACTCAACACTTTCTAAAGTAGTTTCTTCTTCGACTTCCATTGGCTCTTGTTTTTGTGGCATTCAAGCTTGTTTGGCTTCGAATGTCTCATATGGCTTGAAAGTGAGAGGAATTTGTATAAGATGAATGTTTAATGAGTCAAACTGTAAAGACCCGAAAATTCCCGCTCTTTGAATCGACCATAAACCACACAGGTCTGACCCAAAGGTTGGAAATCTTCGAATACTTTAACTTTGGGAATACAATACATCAGAACAAATAACAGCAGACTTTTATAACATCATAATAAATGTTACATCAGAGTACAGAATATATACCAGAGTACATTAAAGTAAACTACAGCGGAAGATAAATTACAACAGATTTAATACATTAAATAGTGGAAGACTTCTAAGTTCTGGACACAGCTTTAGGCTTCGATCCAGGATCCTGCTAAAGAGAGAGATATCTGCAAAAAGCTACTCGACTGCCCGCGTGGAAAAGAGGGCACCCGAGTTTGCAAAGTGAAACAAACTACGAGTCAGTCATGGGACTGGTGTGAGAATTCTAAACTAATATAACTAATAAGACAAATCCAAGGACCACGCCACTTTCGCGGAACGGGTTTACTCCTATGGATTGCCAGTGCATAAACCAAAGTAAATCGAGAAATAACGCAATGTCTTTTTGGAAAAATGAAACCATTATAAGACCCAGGTCCCATCACACAATGCAACGCACACCAAAGGATAGGGTTTTACCTTATAATGGTCAAAAGATGCTTGATACGTATAAAACGGATTTGATATTATTATTAGTGTATATATGTTTTTAATAAAAAGATTTGAATCATAAGTAGCAATCCTAGACGGCATGGTTACCATATAGCATGTCGCCAATACTAATTCTACAATCAAAACCGCAAGGGCGTATTGGAAATTTGGATTCCATCATGAGTCGAGGCTAGGGGCAAGATTCTCTCCGATTCGAGACACTCTAGCAAATGCCTCAGGATCCCCCGCAGTGAACCCTTGGATCTTCAGGGCCGGTCCCCGCCTATGGGCAGTGGATTAGTTATGCCTGAACACACGCTTCCCGGTCCCTTTGGACCTATAGTATGACCACCAACGGCCTATAAAAATAACGAGGCGCCTCAAAATCCATCATCCACATAAGTAAAATGTCAGGGCTGGTAGGTCACTGACACCACTCTAGCTAGAAAGAAACGTGTGCACCCCCTGCAGTCCGTATCCCGTTTTTGACTCATACCGGGGTGTGAGGCTCGCGAAGTCACGCTATACACAAAGCTACGCCTAAACAGGCCGTGCTTTGATCATCAACCACAAGGCCTGCTTTTCAACAAAAGCCTTGATCAATGCATCTTAGCATGCCACATTGTCAGTCCATACTATACCATTGATTTCTGCCAATATATAACCTCTAAGCTCGTACGTCTCAGAGAGGGGTGTTAACCACCAAGCAGATATGTATTAACAGAGATCAACGAATGTAGTATAAAGGACTACAACGTCAGACATACATTCCCTTTATAAACTTATGCTCTGGGTCTGAGCGAAAGTCATATCCGTACAAATCAACACTACGTCCGGATAACTACCATCTTAGCCCCGTCTTGGGAGCAAATCAATCAAGGACCTCAACGCTAGTTACCCATTCGATGTGAAGATCGTCGGTCTTCAATCGCCGTCTTCAACTCTTAGATTTAAAACGTCATATAATCATTTGAAATGAGATTGAACTCGGTCTTCTCAAATGATTCTCGCATATATATATATATATATATATAAAATTTGAAAACATTTCATATCGTTGTTTTTATTTATATAAAAATAGCTTAAATTAATTTAGCGACGCTTCGGGTAAATGGGCAACCCTGGCGTTGTTTTCAACCAAATTTGATTTACACATATTTTGGAATATAACCGTTGGATTTTGGCGAAATTTATGTCATTGGAAGGATCTTCCCAAAGCGGTCCAAACGGCTCCAGTTTTGGGAAATTCCGACGGTCGGATCTCTCTGTATAACCGTTTAAAGTTACGATTGCCGATACGCGAACTGCCGCGCGCATTCCGTTTAATTTATAATTTATATTTATATATATATAAATATAAATCGTTTGACTATTCCAATTTCAAAAGTCTATTCTTTTTATCGCATCTAAAATGATGATAAAAATATCACTTTTAATAACTCTGTTTTGTCTACACTAAATGTAAATAAATTATACTTTTTCTATATTTTGTTTTATTTACCTAAATGTAAATAAATTATGTTCTTTCTATGTTTTAATTTATTTACCCTAAATGTAAATAAATTACATTCTTTTTCTTACCCTAAATGTAAATAAATTATATTCTTATCTTTTATTATATTTATTTACATTAAATGTAAATAAATGTATCTAATTTCTTATTCATATTTATTTACACTATTTGTAAATAAATGGTTTCAATTTCCTTTGCATATCCTATTTACATAGCAAATGTAAATAATTGTATTTCCTTAATTCCTTTCTAATATTCCCTTTTAACATAAAAAGAATATCTTATGTAAGTTCTTTTCTAACCTTTTTTTTTTTATTATATACATAAGAAAATGTAAATAATTACTATTTACAAATTGATTCTTTTTGTTTACATAAGAAAAATGTAAATAAATACTTATTCACATAATTATTATTTTTAATCTTTTTATTTACATAGGAAAATGTAAATAAATTTTAATTCACATATTTGTTCTATAATTTCTATTTATTCTTAATTACATAAAATGTAATTTTATTTCTTATAATCATAATTACATAAAATGTAATTTTCTTTACAGTGTAAAATATATTCTCTTAATTACATATAAAAAATGTAATTTATTCAATCTCTTATTTACCTAATGTAAATATATATGTTTTCCTTTGTCTACATTTTATTTATTTATCATAAATATTTTGAAGTAATTTACATATATAAAATGTAAATTTAGAAAATTAATATATATGCTTTAACCTCTCACATTGGATAGGTATTGTTGTGACTACTGGACAGCCGGGCGGGTCCGGGCAGATTTACATCACAACTCAATCCAACCTCGGGTTTTAAGCATATTATTTCTTATTCAACAAAATATATTTTGTTTTGTTTTTTTTTTTTTTTTTACTTTAACAAAATGTCTATTCTATCTTTTATCCTTTTCATTCTTAATACATAAAAAAAAATGTACCTTATTCCTTAATTCATATTTATTTACAAAGTCTACATTCCAAAAGAGAACTATATTTCCTAATGCATATATTAGACCCATTATATAACATGACGGTGAAATTTGACGTCATCTCAAATAAATTATCACACAATGCAAATTTGTGTTATTACTACAATATTAATAAGATGATGTAAATTTGCGTCATCACAAAAATGTTAACGCAACATATGAATTGGTGTCATCACAATAAGGTTAACATAACAGACAAATTCGTGTAGTCACAATGAGGTTAACACAACAGATAAATTTATGTCGTCACAATGAGGTTATGATTGGGAGTGGAATTTCCATGAACCAACACAAAGGCCTCACCTTTATTTATTTTATTGTAAATGAAAATAAGGATTTTTAAACTTACATTTTTATATATAAGTAGAAATAAAGTTTTCAATAAAATGTTCATAAATAAAGGTAAAAATTGGTATTTTAGTTTGTAGACATGACAAAAATAAAAATTTGTCCTTCTACTTATGTTGACAAAATGAATACAAAAATTGTCCCTTTATTTTGTAAACAAATTGAGCACAAAAATTTGTTCTTTTATTATGTAACAAAATGAACACAAAAATTTGTTCTTTTATTATGGTAACCAAATTAGCATGAAATTTGCCTTTTTACTTTGTAAACAAAATAAACATAGAAATTGTCTCTTTTGATCTGTTAACAAATTGACATAAAATTTTATCCCTTATGTTAACGAAAACAAAGGATAAAAATTGATATTTTATTTTGAAATCAAAATAAGGAATAAAATTGGTATTATATTTTGTAAACAAAACTTGTCTTTTTATTTGACAAAACAATGTTAATAAAAATGTTCTTTTAAACCTTGTCCTTTTATTTAACAACAAAATGTCTTTTACTCTTTAACTTTTATTTAGAAAGACAATTGTAAATAAAATGTCTTCTTAATTGTGTTAACAAAATTTTGTCCTTTTTGTTATGTAACAAAAATTACATGTTAAAGATGTCTTTTATTTTACTTGTAAACAAGATAAACAAAGCAAGAATAAATGTTTTAATTTTTATTTAAGAAAAAGAAATAAAAAAAATGAGAATAAAATCAAAGTAAAACTTTGTCATTTATTTTGTCAACACACTTGTCTTTTTATCTTATAAACAAAATTTGCCTTTTTATCATGTAAACAAAATAACATAGAATAATTCTTTTTATTATTTTTTTACAAAATAAACAAGAAATAATCCTTTTTATTTTGACAATTAAAATAAAAATCAAACTTTCCTTTATTTGTGAATCAAAAGATTTAACTTTCTTTTATTTGTGAGTCAAAATGTTCTTCTCTTCCTTTATACTTTTATTTGGTGAATCAAAGATGTGGACTTTTCTTTTAATTTGTAAACAAAAATTTGTCTCCTTATTATGTAAACAAAAATTACATAAAGATTTGTCTTTTTATTTGTAAACAAAAGTAATGTTAAAAACTTGTCCTTTATTTTATTAACAAAATTTATATTAAAAACTTGTCATTTATTTTGTAAGCAAAATTTATATTAACAATTTCACTTTTATTTTGTAAACAAAATATATGTTAAACTTTGTCCTTGATCTTGTGAAACAAATAAAGATTTTAACTTTTCTTTTGTTTTGTTTTACAAAAACAAGATTCAGCATTCTTTTGGTTTTTAGAGAGAAATAAAAATGAAAACAAAAATAAAATAAAAATAATAATAATAAAGAAAATAAAGGTGAGGATTTATAGAAATTCATCAGAATTTACAGATCTAGAAGCACATGGTTTTATCATAGCATCGCAGGTATTACAAATCACAATCAACCATACATTACAGTACAATACAAACAGATCAAACACTAAAATTTTACCACATCACAGCATAGATTAAATAATATACAGACAGATATTTAACTGAATGAATAATTTAATAAATTATTTAAATTGTAGAAATCAGAGATTCTCACCTTGGTTGGTTTTCAGAAGTCGTTCGCATTCAAAATTTGACTGAAAATTCAACTATCTCAGTTTCAACTGCGGTTGGTACCATCGCGAAGATCTTTCTGATACGATCCCAACGCAACTGAAATCATTCGATTTCGTCGCTGTATGAAGGAGTTGCGCGCGTTTAAAGATTGGATAATTAAATTATAAAAAAAAATCAAACTATTCCCACCAATACTTGGATGCCACGTCAGCAGAGAGAGCCGCCTTCCTTCTTCGTGAACTCCGTATCCTTCTTTGGCAAAATCGAACCCAACGTTGAACCTTAGGGTTCCACGCCGCTACCTCCACAGCCCATCGGAACCTCATCCACTACCGCCACGTCGAAGGTCAACCCGAGAGCATCCACCGCCCACGAACCCACCCAACTCGGTCATCACCTGCATCGGAAATCGAGCCCCAAACGCGCCACCTTCCAACTCGCAATCCTCTCTCCACGAAGCACCATATCCGATCATCTCCTTATCAATTGAAAGCCCTCTGGAAATACTTCGATTTTGTTTTTGGATTTTCGAATATAAGTAAGTGGATTGGAAATGGTTAAGGAATTAGTTTGGGATGATTTCTGCCATTCATTTGATACAGGCGGCGGCCAAAATTTTGAAATTAGGGTTTGGGTTTAATTTCCAAGTATTTTTATAATATTTAAATGTTGTTTTTTACAATTAAATCTAAAACTCTTAAACTAATCATATTTCAGTCCAACAAAAAGTGTCCCTAGGCAAATACCCACGTTCCGGACCCAATGGAACAGGTCTCGAGGCCCAATTCCAAAGTCTACTACCTGTTTTATTTAATTTTATATTTAAATCATTTATTTATTAAATTTAGCTGTACATTTTAATTTACCGGGGCCACATACGGACTCAGAAAATTACAGAAAAATTATTTCTAGTTATGTTTTGACGATACGGTTCTAACAAGACTAATTTCGTCGAATTCTGAGACTGTTTGAAAAATGGCTATTTTTAAGTCGATTAAAATTGACCGAAACTGACAAAACACAGTTTCTTTTGCCACGCTCACATATTAACTCGGAAAATTCTAAAAATTGAAACCTAGCAATATTTTGACATTCCGGTTCCAACAAAAGTGGTTTCGTCGGAAACAGAGGTCGTCTGAAAATTGACTATTTTCAGTGACTTTAATATTATTTAAAATTGAAAATTTTAAATTCTGGCACATTTTCCAACAAAATTCTTAAAAATAAAAATTTTAAATTGGCCCTGATTTTCCGGGTTGTTACAATCCCTTTCTAGATTTAATGAACTCAATATTTTTCTGACTTGATCAGCTTTAGAATAGGTTTTTCCAAGTGTTGTTAATGAATGCATAATTTCTTGAAATCTGCAATACATGTCTGAAATAGACTCATTCTCGTTCATTTTGAATAACTCAAACTGATTTACTAACATTGCTATTTTAGTTTGTTAAACTTTACTAGTTCCTTCATGCGTAACTTGTAAAGTTCTCTAAATTTAATAAGCAGTTTTACGTATTGACACTCTATAAAACTCATTCCTATCTAATGAACAAAATAACATATTTATGGCTTTAGAATTTCTTTGTGCAACAATCTTTTGTTCATTTGTCCATTGTGCAAAAGCAGTTGTGGGTTCAACAAATTCAATTTGTGTACTGTTCCTTGTGTCTAATCCTGCTGACAGTAAATATATTTTCATTCTACATGACCAATATGAATAATTACTATCATTAAATAGTGGTGGTCTAACAGTGGACCGACCCTCCACAAAAAAATTATTATACTATTTTCAAAAATCATATTATGAACTTTTTGAAAGACCTTGCTCTGATACCTATTGTTAGGGATTGCGGAACGGATTGTTAAGGCAAAACAAAACTAGAGGTGGGGGGAGGGGGGGTAAATAGTGTTTGTGAGAATTTAAACAAATTCTAAAACTTATGTGAACTACTATATGGATCAAACACCACAAACATAATCACAAACATACATTCAAACACAAACACAAAAAAAATAATTACAACCTCCTTGATTTCGTGGCTACAAGGGATACCACTGATTACCCGTCCTTGATTTCACAGCTACAAGGGATACCGTCGATTACCCATCCTTGATCTCACGGCTACAAGGGATACCACCGATTACCCATCCTTGATTTCATGACTACAAGGATACCATCGATTACTTTACTCAACCCAAACCATTACAAACAGCCCTATAAATTTTCAATAGCACTTGATTCAGAGAGTAATGAATAGAGAGCGTAGGGAGAAGAAGATTAGTGAAAAAATAATTGAATTTGGCAGAGTATAGGTGTCGAAATCATAAAAATGATAAGAAATAACGGTGTAATGAAAGGGAGTGAAAGTGGAGAAGAAGTGATTAAAAATTCGAAATAAGGCCCTTTTTATAGTGTGTGAAAGGCTGCAATGCTTCAGAACCGTCACAAATAGTGAAAAGACACACTCCCTTTCAAATTTGAAAAAATGACAATTATATTTCGACACGGGAGTAATTGTATGTCGACAAACCCTTAGAACAAAATTGATTTTGGGCATTTTTCAAGTTTTTTGATATAAATATAATTCTATAAAATATAGGGTTATAAATGAATATTATAAAGTAGGAAATCATGTGAAAACATAAATAAAAACTTTATAAATGTATTTATAAAATTATAGAATCAAAACTATATAAAATGTATTAAAAGTATAAATATATATAAAACTTATAAAACTTGATTTTGAAAACAAAAGTAAAATAAGAAAGGGACAAAAAATAGAATAAAGCGGATAGAAATTGAAGATAGAATTCGAAAACAGAATTTGAATCTGGAGTGCTATTAAGAGTCTTACATAATCTAGACTCTGTAACTATATTCGTCTTGAACTCTTGAAATCTTGAATACTCATGAGTCTTGAAATATCTCTAAATTCTGAATCTCTAACATCTGTAAAACCGTACAGTCTTCAGTATATAATTCCTGTATATAAATCCATCATATGTGTGTGTGTGTGTATATATTCTAGACAAAGATGTTAGCATATATTTTATAATAAATTAATATTGAAATAAGGTTGTTGTCATCAAAACTCCATTCTCTAACATTTTCTGATTTCATTATCGATGAAATCGATTTAGAGTCCTATCATGACTTGTTCAAAAGCGATGATCAAATGGATTTCAAAAATTGCTTTTTCCATCCAAAAATAAGAATTGTCAACCTCCTCCTCGAACATACCATCACTGCTCATTCCAGAAATTTTAACAACCCAACTCTCAAAGTTCAAAAAGTCCTCTTTGCTATTATGGGTGGCTATAATATAAATTGGGCCGATATGACAAAGAAGAAGAAGAAGAAACTTCTTTAGAAAGTGTTGAGTGTCCAACCAACACTGGACACATTTCCAAAGAGACGATTGTTCAAAATCAAGTGAAGATTGTCAACAATCAATAAAAGCTTAAGAAGAACTTTTCAAAAATGACCAAGTTCATGTTCAAGATTAGAAGAAAGCTTGGAATCTTAGCTTCCTCGTCATTATCTGAAAACTAGTCTATCTAGTTTAATTTATCTTTATGTACTCTCTTGTATTTTCTTATGTTTGCTTCCGAATCTCGTATTTATTGTGTCTTAATTAGTTGGATGTATTTGCTTTATATTAAGTGATGAATGGAGTTTTATTTATGTCAAAATCATCTTTAAATTACTGTAAAAAATTTAGAATTAATTATAGCTTAAACATAAGATCAAAAGAATCAAAATTTGAAAATTTTCCAAATTTTTAAATAGGATATGTCGACATACATTTATGTATATGTCGACATATAACTGCCAGATTTTCAAATTATTTCAAATAATAAAATTAAATAACTAACTCATATCAATTTAAAATTCAATGAATTCCAGACCCTATTTAAGCCTATTTCTTCCATAAAATTTCATTATTCCATTTCTCCTTCTTCCTTATTCATTTTCTCTCAAACTCATGGCAAATACAATTCATAACATTAGTGAAAATCTTGAAGATTCCTTGAATCCTTTCATGAAAATCCTCTCCATAGTACTACGAAATCAACGTCATCTAGAGTTAATTCAAATGAGAATGGTGGAATATCAAGAGAAACATTTTGATGTAATACACTGGTCAATCTCTTCTCGTTTCAGGGATGAAAACAATAAAGCATCACTTAGCAAGGAAGAAGAATGGAAGGACACCAAGAAGAACCCAATCACTAGACAAGATGAATGGGTAGAAGTTCCAAGAAATGTTTAATTGTTTGGTATGGTTGATTTGATTGAATTTTTTTTAATTTGGATCAAATACTTGTATATATTAAACATATGGTGTGCTTCAATTTATTTGATTTGGTTTGTATATATGACATCAAACATATGTAATTATAATACTTGGATTGGTTTATATTGATGATTGATAATCATATTATAGGATTATATAGATAGATTTCAAATTTAGGGGTAGTACTTTACTTTAATTTAGCAATTATTTAGATAGCTATAGGATTTAGGGGGAATAGTTTTAGAATTACTTTTTGATAATGCCAAAGTGGGAGAAATCATAAAATATAGAATTAGTTTATAGGATTCATATGAATAGGGGGAGTATTAGAAGGATCATCATCAACAAGTATGTACAGGTATGATATTTTTTAAACTAAGGTTGCCATCATTAAAAAGGGAGAGATTTTTGGAGAATGGAGTTTTGGTGACAACAACATTATTATTACTGAAGACTATATAATTTAAAGATTTAAGAGATTCAAAATTCAGAGACGATTCAAGACTCATGAGCATTCAAGATTCCAAGAGTTCAAGATAAATATAGTAATAGAGTCTAGCTTATGTAAGACTTGAATAACACTCCGGGTTCAGATTCAAATTCAAATTCTATTTTTTCTATTTCTGATTTCAAATTTTGTTTTCGAATTCTATCTTCAATCTTTATCTTCTCTATTCTGCTTTCTTTACTTATGTTTTTTAAAACTTAAGTTTTATAGTTTATAAGTTTTTATATACTTTGTATTTATATAGTTTTAACTCTATAATTTTATAAACATGTTTATAAAGTTTATATTTATGTTTTCATATGATTTTCTACTTTATAATAATCATTTATAACACTATGTTTTAATTCAATAATTTACAAAATTATATATATATATATATATATCAAAACACTTGAAAAATGCTCAAAAATAAATTTTGAACAAGGATATGTCGACATACATTTTACCCTATGTCGACATATAACTTTCACTTTTTGAAAATTGAAAGGAAGTGTCTTTTCACTATTTATGACGCTCCAGAAACGTTGCGACCTTTCAAATGTTATAAATAGGGGTTGATTTCGAATTCTTTCATAATTATTCTTCTCTATCTTTATCTCCTTTCTTTACATCATTATATTTTCTTATTTTTATGATTTCTACATTTATACTTTGTTGAATTCAATTCTATTTACATAAAACTTCTTCTCTTATCACTCTCTACTCATTACTCTCTGAATCAAAGTGTTATTAAAGAGTTATATGGCTATTTTAATCATTTGAGAAGTGTGCGTAATCGATGTGACCCTTGTAGCAGTGAAATCAAGGAGGTTGGAATCGGTGTGACCCTTGTAGCCGTGAAATCAAGGAGAGTATACTTGATCAAGTGTGTGGAATCGGTGTAACCCTTGTAGCCATGAAATCAAAGGGAGGATTGTAATTGGATATTGATATAGTAGTAAAACTCTGTGCAATCCAACATTGCATGGGGCTGGACGTAGGAGCAATTCCGAACCAATATAAAATCTGATTTTGTGTCTGTGATTGTTTCTGTGGTATTTGATTCATATAGTAGATCATATAAGTTTTAGATTTTGTTTAAATTCTCAAAAACACTATTCAGCCCCCTGCAAGTGTTAGTTTTGCCTTAACGATCCATTCCGCAATCCCTAACAGAGATAACATTGATATTTGCTATGCGTTTGAAATATACACAAATTCAAAGTAAAAAGGAGAATAACAAGAGTGTGACACATAGTTATTGGCTTCGTTGCACTTCCAACAAGCGAGGGCGGGGGGGGGGGGGGGGGAACTAACAGAGGTAGGAACATAATATTATCAAACATGTATTTAAAAATAAGCTTCTAGGCTAAACCACCTGCCTGTGAATTACAATCTTTTTTTCTATTGTAATGAATTTGCAACAACCCATAGCTAGATTAGTAGTTGTTAATACATAATCGACGGGGCTTTAGGCCCATCAGTGTATTGATGTTTCTTTGGCTCACTAATCATGAAGCAAACCACTATCTTTGTTTACGAAAGGAGTATTAAATTAAGGTATTTGATTTTATTTGTTGTGCACGTTCGTTTGTGAATGATATATTAGTAATACATATTTTCACAAACTTGGAATAAGTAATGTATGATATGGATCTATGGTACATTATAAAACTAATATGCTGTGACTTTGTGAGTAGTCGTCCAAAAGAATAATGTAGATATGTCAAGCTAAAGCATTTATTTCATTGTGCTTGATCGCTAACTTTTCAGATAAATGAACTTTGAATATCAAACCTTACCCAAAAACCACTGGTTCGATTGGTTAGTGCGATGGTGCTCTAGGGTCGTGGGTTTGAATTATTACGGCATCAAACGAGTGCTCTTCTTATATGAAATACCACTCTTACGATCAAAAAATTATATCAGACCATGATATGCATCTTTGTAGTAAAGTCATAATTCAAGGAATATGGCCACCAAATTAAATTATATGAATACATGAATACCGCTTAAATTCGGTTTTATATAACTTAGCTCAGACATATGGTTAATGAGCCTCTCTTCCTAGAATTACATAAAGTAATGGTGGATGAAAACCATCATTTTTACATGGTTAGAGGACAATTACTTATAACACTCATGCATCATGACTTCTTGAGTACATTTTTTCTTCACATCCACTATAAATATAAACATACATACATATATATATATATATATATACATATGTATATGTGCATGTATGTATATATAATGGGTGTTTTAATTTAATATTTAATTTTTCTTCATATAACAGTCTTATAACAGTCAAAATTGAAAGATCTCAAAACACGTGTTCAACTAAACCAAATCCAATAATAATGCAAAGCGTATTGGTATATCTAGTTGCATACTCCTATTAGCACCATCCGTAAACTCACAAGGAAAAAGTAGAGTTATCTCTATAATATGGCAATACAATGTTGTTTATCATCACATATGTTCTAATGGTCATAGTAACATCCAAGTGTCAAAAAATAATTTTGGACTTTGAAATATCATTATTTCAACTAATTCTGCCTTACCATTTTGTGTTCTCATTCTAGAAGAACATTTTGATATTCGCTATAAAATCTTATAACGCATAAAACATATTGATTTTCTTTTATTACATTTTCCATCTTAGAGTTGTTTACCACTGTCTCATTGGATGTTTTATGTAACGTCCCATATTTTTATGGTATAATAATTAATCTATTTAATTACTTAAATAGTGATTTAGAGATTTAAATGGTTGTTTAATTAAATAATATTGAATCTTTAATTAATATAAATAATAGAATAATATATTTAATTCTGAAATAGTCGAAACATAGTGGAATTCGCAATATTGTGCGAATTGGATTATTTATATGATTTAATTCAGTTTAGAATTGAATTATAATAACGAATTAATAATTTAAACGAAGTTTGAACATATAATTATAATATAATTTAAAATGAGCCTATAATGGTGCGTTAGTTCGTAATGTTGAGTTTTGAACTTCAATTGAATATACAGAATCCATTTTAAGTCGGATTTCTGTGAAATAAGAAACGTTCAAATCTATTGAGCTATATTCTTCTAATGGAAGAGAAAAATGGATATTTCGCTTTATAGATTGTGAGTTATGTCCAAATCAAATATATAAATAGTCGCTATGGAACCTTTATAAACCATAACAATATATTTAAGGATTAATTGCCAAGAATAATCCGAAGTTTAACGTGTCTTCCCATAATAATCCCAAGCTTGGATTATTTCTGAGTAATCCGAAGTTTGGGGGTGTCTTCCCATATTAATCCGAAGTTTGGGGGTGTCTTTCCATACTGATCCCAAAATATCACATCAAAAAGTTGTCGGGATCCTTATGGGAAGACACCCCTCAAACTTCGGATTATTCAAAAATAATCCAAACTTAAGATTATTATGGGAAGACACGTTAACTTTGGATTATTCTTGACAATTAATCCTATATTTAATTATAATTAAATATTGGCTTCGAATTTGGACAAGATTTTTGAGACGTAGACTTAATTTAATTTATAAAAAATTTATATAATTTTTAATTCGTAAAATAAGCAACTTTTTATTTAGATTATTTTACACCCTAAATCAGCGTTTTAGAATTTCACATAATAAGTTATGTTGTCTATATTATTATATTTTTGGGACGGTGACATATTGCTGAACACAACGATATTTTTATTTTTGTCTATAGGGGTCCACAAAACAAATGAAATTTTATATAACGGCTTGAAAACAAAAGAAAGAAAAAAATTATATGTATGGAACAACTTAGTCATGTTCACTATGAGGCTTTACTTCACCTTATCCTTCTTTTTGACTTTAATGCACTAGTATTTACACTTCTTCTACAACATCAGGAAAAAGTTATGACATGCCACATAAGCATGTTCTCATATGTACAGTGCATAATATTCATACTTACAACAAAAAATATTTAAATATAAATTGCTTTACTTAGCAACTAAGGCACTCGGAAAAGATAGAAGTGAATGCGACTAGCAAGGTACTGCACATCCTACCTACGCTATACCATACCATTACTTAACCATTAATTTTTTCAAACTTATAAATATACGCAGGAAGCAGTACCCGTTTCTTTTCTTCTGGAAACGAAATGTAAACAAATAAAGGGGAAACCACTTAGTTTATGAAGATGAGCAACGCATGTAGATAGGGTGAGGCAAAGAAAGCTTAATGTTTGTAAAATGGTGAGGTTACTAGTGGCGCGCATTTTCCTCTCGCTAAAAAGAGATGGATGTGTAGAGTTGCGATGAGATAAAGCATGGTGGGGCTATGCGTGAAAATAAATGGTTGGAGTGGTATGTTTTTAAGAAGGAGGGTGGCACTACTTCCATGCGGGTTTAAGGTGCGGTAATGGAAGAAAACATTTGACTACAGAACCGTGAGCATGCATGAAGTGAAGAGTTAGAAATTTACATGAAAAACTCTGTGGACGTGGACACTGTAGGGTGCAACTGGCTTGGACAACGCGTCATAAATGTGTGACGCGAGTTAGGCGTAGATGGTATAGAAATGAAGAAGAATGGAAGGAAAGCTATTGACAATTAATCTCAGCATTTTACCCAGGTTTTTAAGAATAGAAAGAGTCAAATCTCTATTATAGCGTGATTAGTACTAATTCAAAATTTATGATCCTATTTTTTAGCATTCATGAATATATATAATATATATACGTAGCTATTTTGTTTAGAAAGTCAAAACGAAAGAAAAAGAAATAAAAAAACTGAGTTTTTTTTCCTTCTGTGTTCCTTCGATATTACTGTGAAACCTCTACTTGTTCAAATAAGTTAACAAATTGGTATCAGAGCCGATGGCAAGTTCTGGAAGCACGCTATTGATGCATATGCCGCTGCCTCACCTTACAAAGACAAATTATGATAATTGGAGTATACAAATGCGAGCAGTGCTCGGTGCATAAGATGCATGGGTTGTAGTCGAGAATGGCTACACGGAATCGGAGAATACCGGTAACTACACAGCAGCCCAGTTAACGACGTTGAAAGAGTCGTGCAAGAGAGACAAAACAACCCTTTATCTCATGTATCAAGCAGTGGATGAGTCAGGTTTTGAAAAGATTACTGAAGCAAAGACATCGAAGGAAGCATGGGAGACTTTGCAAAAGACCTACAAGGGTGTCGATCGTGTTAAAAAAATTAGACTTCAAACTCTACGAGGAGAATTGGAAAACATGAGGACGAAGGAGTCCAAATCAGAATCTAATTACATCACCCGGGTTCAAATGGTGGTAAATCAACTCAAACGTAATGGAGAGACTATGACCAATGCTCGGGTAGTGGAAAAGATCTTGCGGTCGTTAACCGAGAATTTTGAGAACGTCGTCTGTGCTATTGCAGAGTCGAAAAATCTAAGAGAGTTAACTACGATGAACTCGCTGGTTCTCTCGAGGAACATGAGCAACATAAAAAGAGGAAACACGAGTCACTTAAGGAAGCTTTACAAGCCAAGGTGAAAATCAAAGATGAGGAGTCATTAGTTGCACAGCAAAATCAAGGATGAGGACATGGCCGTGGAGAATATAGTTTTGGTCGTGGGAGAGGCCGTAGACGTAGAGACAACAATTCTGAGGAAAGGGGACAGCCGAGCGAACTAAGTTGGCATAATCGAGGACGTGGACATGAAAATGGTGGCTGGTCGGATCGATCAAATATTCAATGCTATAATTGCAGAAAGTATAGACATTATGCTAAAGAGTGCTGGTCAGATAAGAAGGTTAAAAAGGATGCTAATCTAGTCGGGAAAGAGGAGACAATAGAAGATGGTGTTCTGATGATGGTCTATAAAGATACCGACCAATTCAACGACGCAGTCTAGTATCTATACACCAGAGCAAGCAATCACATGTTAGGACACAAGCATCTATTTATGGAGATGCAAGACATAGAGTGCGGAGGAGTATCATTTGGAGATGCTTCAAAGGTCCAAGTAAAGGGTCGAGAAAAAATTTGTTTTTCCAAGAAGAAGGCAGTGTAGTATTGATCGATGATGTATATTATGGTCCAGACCTGAAGAATAATATTATTAGAATCGGGCAACTACTTGAAAAGGGATATCTATTTATCATGAAAGACAGGTTTATGTATTTGAAGAACAAGAAAGGTCGATTGATCACACATGTAGAAATGGCCAATAATCATATGTTCAAACTCAACTTGAGAAGCATATGAGAAAAATGCCTATAAGTTGACCAAGAGGGCAAATCTTTGTTATGGCATTTACGGTTTGGGTACTTACACTCTGGCAGACTAAGAGAATTAGTCAAGAAGGACATGGTTCATAGACTATCTGCCATGGATTATGATGGAAAATTTTGTGAAGGTTGTGTGCTTGTCAAGCATGCAAGGAATAGTTTCCAAAGGAAGGCTGGATATCAAGCATGGATGTTTCTTGAGACGATACACACCGACATATGTGGTCCGATCGCGCCTAAGTCATTTAGCAAGAAGAGATACTTTATCACATTCATAGATTACTACACGAGGAAGACATGGATTTATTTTCTAAAAGAAAAAATCTGAGGCTTTGGAGGCATTCAAGAAGTTTAATTTGCCGGTAGAGAAGGAAACTAGCCGATACATAAAGGCTTTACAGTCGGATAGAGGAGAAGAGTATATGTTAACACTATTCATGAGGTTCTATGAGGAGCAAGGCATAAAGAGGTTCTTGACTGCAGCCTACTCACCTCAGCAAAACAGTGTGGCCAAAAAGAAGAATCGAACTATTCTTGATATGGTTCGGTCAATGTTAAAAACTAAAGGCATGCCGAAGGAGTTTTGGGCTGAGGCGGTACAGTGTACTGTGTACGTACAAAATCGCTGCCCACATGCAAAATTGGCGAATCAAACACCACAGGAAGTTTGGAGTGAACAGAAGCCAACTGTGTCACATCTAAAGATATTTGGCAGTGTGGCTTATGCACATGTACCAGATCAGAAGAGAACTAAGCTAGATGATAAAGGCAAGAAGTGTGTGTTTATCGGATATGAAAGAAGACGAAAGCTTTTAAGTTATTTGATCCAATCGAGAATAAAGTAGTAGTAAACAGATATGTACATGTTAATGAAGAAAGTGCGTGGGATTGGAATAATCAAAAGGAAATAATGAGCAAGGAAGAAAAACCTGAAGCATTAGTTCATTACCAACATTTACACCTACTAGCCCATCTATATCCGATGATGACGAGGATCAGCAAAGGTAACCAAGAATGCAGACTTTGCAAGATCTGTATGAATCAGCGTCGGAGGTTCACTTAGTATGCCTTTTGGTAGATGCAGAAAATATTACATTTGAAGAAGCAGTGCGGAACAAGAAATGGCAGGCATCGATGGATGAGGAAATAAAATCCATTTAGAAAAATGAAACTTGGAACTTGGTCGAGTTACTAGAAGGACATAGACCGATCGAAGTAAAATGGTTATATAAAAAGAAGATGAATACCCAAGGTGAGATAGAAAGAAACAAGGTGTGATTTGTTGCTAAAGGCTATAGGAAAAAGGAGAGGATAGATTATGACGAGGTTTTTGCTCTAGTAGCAAGGCTGGAAACAATTCGACTTCTTATAACTCTAGCAGCACAGTTCCAATGGCTGATCTATCAGATGGACGTGAAATCTGCATTTTTGAATGGTATGCTCGAAGAAGAAGTATATGTAGAGCAATCACCTGGGTACATGAAAGCCGGCAAAGAGAGAAAAGTTTTGAAGTTGAGGAAGGCGCTATATGGACTGAAGAAAGCACCACGAGCATGGAATACTCTAATTGACACTTACTTCAAGGAGAATGGATTTATGCATGCATTGTATGTGAAAAGGACAAATAATAATTTTTTGTTTGTTGCTCTTTATGTTGATGATCTCATCTTCATGGGAAACAATGAGGAGATGATCAAAGATTTTAAAAGCGCCATGACTTGTGAGTTTGTGATGACGAACTTGGGGCTAATGAAGTATTTCCTTGGTCTTGAAATAAAACAAGAAAAATCAGGAATTTTTCTGTTGTAGGAAGCTTATGCTAATAATATTTTGAGGAGATTCAAAATGGAAAACTGCAATCTAGTTGCAACACCAATGGAACCAAGTGCAAAGCTCTCTAAATTTGATGGAGGAGAAAAAGCCGATGCAAGCAGATAACGAAGTTTAGTCGGAAGTCCGCGATACCTCGTGTGTACAAGACCGGACATAGCATATAGTGCGCATTGTAAGTCGATTTATGGAAAACCCGTGCTACTCGCATTGGAAAGCTATTAGGAGAATTCTTCGATACATTCAAGGAACAAAGTCACTCAGGCTATTTTACTCAAAAACAAATGAGTACAGACTGGTCGGTCATTCAGATAGTGATTGGTGTGGAGATATTGATGATCGAAAAAGCACATCCGCATATGTGTTTTACGTCGGCGGAACAACTCTTACATGGCTCTTAAAGAAGTAGTCAATAGTAGCACTGGCAACTTGCAAAGCAGAGTATATTGCATCCTTTTCCTGTTTGCGCCATGCAATATGGCTGAGAAAATTGTTATCCAAGTTACAGCTCCTACAACATGATCCGACTAAGATACAGGTCGATAACAATCTACAACCGAGTTAGCAAAGAATCCAGTTCATCATGAAAGGAGGAAGCACATATATGTTTGTTTTCACTTCATTCGGGAGCATATCAAGGAGAAGGATGTGCAGCTGAATCATGTTATGAGTCATGATCAGGTAGCAGATATCTTCACCAAACCGTTGCCAAAGCTGTTGTTTGGAAATTGCAAGAAGATGATTGGAATAAAGGATGGTAGATGATTGAGCTTAAAGGAATGATTTGTTGACAATTAATTTCAACATTTTATCCAAGTTTTTAGGAGTAGAAAGAGTCAAATCTCTATTATAGCGTGATTAGTAATAATTCAAATTTATGATCCTATTTTTTAGCATTCATGAATCTATATATATAGCTATTTTATTTAGAAAGTCATAACAAAAGAAAAAGTAATAAAAAAATTGAATTTTGTTTTCCTCTTGTGTTCCTTCTATATTACTGTGAAACTTCTGCTTGTTCAAATAAGTTAACGAGGGAAAGCAGCTCTGTATTTTTCAAATAGGGAGAAGAGCACTATTTTAAACGTGAGTTTGGCGGTGGATACTGCTGCGTGCTCCATGAATCACACCAGGGAGAGAGCATCAGACTTAGGTCGATGGTGAAGTGAGGGGAGACGTGCCGACCTGTTGTCTCGAATGGTTTTATGGCTGTGTTGGAGTGGCAGCTTCAATGGTGGGCTCGATTACAATATTTAGGGGTTGGAGATGTTGAGTTTTCGAAGATGAGAGCTTTGGAGTTGGTCTGGGTTAGTTCCATGAAGAAATGAGGTGGAGTGGGAGGTTTTAACGCAAGGAAATGTGAAGTCTGAAATGGAGCAGTGTGCGTTGTAACTTATAGAAGAAATGAACTGTTGTTTTTGGGTCTAACATATGGAGGTTGGGCCGGGTCAGCCCGGTGTATCAAAGAAAAAGGGTAAGTCCACGTTAAGTAAAAATACAAAAAAGGATGATTCTAAAGTAAATGTGAGGGGTGGACGAGAATTAGCAGTGGGAGGTCTGGGTACATGCGAGTTTCAATTCGGGAAGGAAGAAATTGTATGACGGGTTTGGTTAAGTCAATATGGGAATTAAACGATTAGTTATGTCACTAGTTAATTCGAATTCTATTTTAATATAAGTAAAACTTATAATATTAATATATCATTCATACGTAACCAGAATTCAGCGAAACAAGATCTGTTGGGATCGTATGGACGAGGGCTATACATTGGAACTGGTTTGGAGTGAATTGGAACTCGTTACAAATTATGGCAGAATAACCCCTGAATCAAATCACGATCGATTATCGTTATTTAACGATAACCGACCAATGTGAGTAAACTCACTAACTCTGATCAGTTTATAATTTTTATAAACGTAATTTAGTATTGATACATGATGATTGATTTCTGTGTGATGATCGTTTGGATGAATTGTTAATCATTTGGTTGAAAATATTAATAACGATATATATATATATATATATATATATATATATATATGTCGTTAATCAAATAATGATTCTGTTTATCTAGAATATTTCATATTGAAATGAAATTGATGTTATTTATATTGTATAACATCTGTGGATGCAAGGAAATAGGTTGGAGGGATCCTATTGAATTACCCAATAATGATAAGTGAAAATTAGGCACATATCCCTAAAACGAAACTTAATTAGGCTCACATCCGGTCTAACTTTTAATGTAAATTAGGTCCCTATTTTTCAAAAACATATAAAAAATATTAAAAAAATCACAAAAATTCATTATTAAATAAAATATGTTCACGCCAAAAAAATCAGGTGGAAAAACAATCGATAAACAAGTCAAAATAAAAAAATACACAAAACAGCGGAATATGCAGTAAAATGCATGAAAACATGCACATATTTCAAATATTTGCATACATGTGTGCACATATTGCCATGCCCTCTGCGTTTCACGCATTACTACATACAAGTATGCAGCTATTCTGAATAGCAGCATATTTGTATGCAAATATTCAAAAGGTTTGTAGTTTTTTTTGCATGTGTATTTAAATAGTTGCATACATGTATGCAATTATTAGTAATAGTTGCATACATGTATGCAACCTTTTTTTATTTGCGTGGATTGAGGGGAATATTTCCAGATTTTAGATTTTTTTTAATGCAAAAGTGCATTTTTTTGTGAAAAAATGGAAAAGGCGAAGTGGAAGGAGGTGGAAGGCGGAAGGGACAAAAATTATTAGGTGGCAGCTCAAAAAGAGGGGGCGGAAACGAATGGGAAACTTTGTCCCTTTTTTTTATTCTGCCTTTTCTTTATATTGAAAAAAAAGTGCTACAATGTAAAAAAAAATTCTAAAATCTGGAAATATTAACAGAAGTTCACGGAAAATTAAAAAAAATACTTGCATACATGTATGCAACTACTTGAAATACTTGCACATTTGTATCCAAGTATTGCATGTAAAAATATGAAGCAAAAATTTTGCCTGAAGATTGTTGCACACTTGTATACAAGAATCTGTTTGCCTTGCAAACATGTATGCAAAAAAACAAATGCAAATTCAACATTTGAAATACTTGCATAGATGAATGCAAGTATTGCAAATATGTGCATGATTTGATGCAAATTACTGCATTTTTCGTTGTTTTATTGTATTTTTTTTATTTCGATGCATTTTTTGATTTTTTTTACGAGTTGTTTTTTTTGGGTGAGTACATGTTTGATTTAAATACGAATTTTCGTGATTTTTTTCTATTTTTTTGTTTTTAGTGTATTTTTGAAAAATAGGGACTATATTTACATGAAAAGTTGGACCGGATGTTAGCCTAATTTTGAAACTTAACAGGGACCTATGCCAAATGGACCCTATTTATAATACTGTCTTCCATATATGGGGATGCATGATGTGATATAAAATCCATGATTGATTTGATATATTTGGATGACATTGGTTTTTATACGGTGTATTGAATACCATAAGTAATAGGGGAATGTAAAAAGGGAATTTTCAAAGTGTATATTGAAAATAAATTAAGTATATAAAATCAATGGATTTTATAAAAAGCAATTGTTTGGGAAATTAAATAAGAAGTTCTTTATAGAAATTATTAACAAATAGATGGAAGTTTTAAAAGGTTGTTTTTAGTATAAATACATAATGAAAGAAATAAGAGGTAAATAAATGAGTATAAGGAGTAAATATAATATTTGGGAAATTTATAGAATTATAAAAAGAGAATTATACATTAGGGCTAGGTTTAGACTCGTGCTTCGCACTAGAGTGTAATATGATATTGATTAAGGGAAATGAGTAATAGAATTGGAATTTCGAATGGCTAGAAATAAATAACTTGTTTAATAATAAAAACAAGTAGTATAATTTGTAAACAATGTTTATTAATGAAATAAAAATAATTATTAGGGGATAATTTGGATTGTAAATCCATCAGTGAATTTAAAACGGGAATGGGAAGTTGTTTTGAAAAGAAAACGATGGAATTTATTTCGATGATTCGAATTGTGAATAGGATTTAAGTAAAATCCATAAAGATTTATAGTTAGAATTCGACTAGGCCAAATGTTATAAAATAATTTATTTAAAGAAATTATATATTGAATAAATCGGGATTTGACAAGATAATTAATATTCGGCTTGAAACCGATATTTTGTAATCAAATAAAAGGCGATAGAGAATTATAAACTTATTAAATAAGATCAACTATGAAGTTGATATGTAAACAAGATTTGATAAATAAAATGGAATACGGAAAAGAAGTTATAAAATGACTCGATAATTGGAGTTTAAACCTGTGTTAGTATTTACATTATGAAATCAAATTTTATTTGATAAAACGAGTCCAGTTTTCTGTAAAGGAATAATATTCACGTTTTAAAGTGAATAACAATTTATAAGAAAACGTTTTGCAGAATTAAAACAGTTATAAAAGGAAACTAGTAATTGTTGGGAAGTAATAAATTAAAAAATAAATTTAGAAGTTGAGTGGACTCGGAAGGGTAAAATATGCTGGAGTTTGTAACGTAAGTCGAATATAGTTTATTCAAAAGAGAGATAATCGAATATAGTTTATTCAAAAGAGAGATAATCGAATATAGTTTATTCGAAAAAGAGATAATCGTATACAGTTTATTCAGAGGAGAGATAATCGAATATAGTATATTTGAAAGAGAGATTATCGAATATAGTTATTCGAAAGGGAGTTATTGAATAAAGTTTATTCGAAAAAGAGTTATCGAATATAGTTTATTCGAAAGAGAGTTATCGAATATAGATTATTCGAAATAAAGTTATACATTGAAACTCGATTATATCGAATTTGGGAAAGTATTATTTACTTTCCGTTTTTAAATCAAGATTTATTTATTTAATAAATTATTATTTATTCAAATTAATGAATAAAAGTTATATTTTGGAGTTATATATTTAATGGAAGTAGGGATTATAACGTTATCATTATAACCAACGTTTTTATAAAAGAATTGGATTCGTAAACTGAATCCAAGAGTTGTGTAAGCAATGATTTGATAAGAAGATAAGAAATGAAATTAAGGAAGTTAGAAATTGACTAGGGTTTAGTTAAGTTGAATGGTTTTCTGAATATCGATCTGATGTTAGTTTCGGCCTTCGGGGTTGATATTCAGGGAATTGTTTTCTTACTAGTTTATAGTTAGAGACTGATAAATGTGTGAGGATATTTATGTGTGAATAAGAGATGGAAATGTTTTCCAATATTAATAACGTATATTTTCTAAATTTAGAAAATAAGAATTTAAAAATATATGGAAATAGGAATGGGGAAATGAATAAATTAACGATAAATTAATTTAAAGAGAAAAGTATTAATTGGTAATTGATAGATAGAATTTCCATTTGAAAATAAGATCGTTGTGTGTAAGGATGTTTTCCTTTGGTAGTTAAATAACTGACCATCAAAATTTTGACCATTTTTTCGTCATCAATACGGAGAGACTGGGATCAGATTTATTATCTAAAAACCACTCTCTATGGGCATTAGCGTTGCGAATCAAATATGATGAAGATAATTGAAGACAGAGTTTATGCAAGGGCTATTTTGGCAAATCCTCGGTAGAAATTGCCTAAGAGGGGTTTACAGACCTTCTGTTAGTCCAGTCCCAGGACAACCTGTATGGAAGGATGTCTGATAGAGTATATTTAATAGATCGCGTAAGTTGATCTCTTCAAACGTATTTATGTTTGGTTTGCGGAGCAATTAGTTTCTCTTAGCTATATACCCGTGGTATTTTTGGAGAAATCAATTTGTGATTTGGTGGGTATGACAATGTGACATTCAAAGTGAACAAATATGTGATCTACCAGAGATAAGCGTGGCCCAAGCCTTACAACCAAGAAATGGTATAAAATCGGGTAGGTCGCATGGCTAAGTGGTTAGCTTCCAATTAGGGTATATTGTCACCTGATCTAGAGAAATTTCATTTACATCTTTAACCTATTTCGATGTTGTCCCTTTCGGGAAACAGTTGTTGATCCCAACCGTTGGTGATAATACATTCGGTACACTCAAGCGAAATGAGTGACCGGTCATGTTTAGCCTGGGTTCCAAGATGTTCTTGCTAAACCCGGTGTATTCCTCTCTAGAGATACACTGTCGGAAGGTGGTTCCATACCTTACCAGTTGGAATTCATTACCCAATAAGCGTACACGGTTTTTGATTGTATATTATGTATGTGGAACATGAGATGAAAGCTTTCTGCTAAATGATTTTAGCTGTGGTTGATAGACACTATTGTAATATCAGAAGAATTTTGATATAAAGAATATTTAGGATTATCGTAAGGTAAAAACCATCCGTGTTTATGTGTGGATTGGTCTTATGATTATTCTTTCTTTTAAAAGGATTTCAAAAGTTAAACAAATAGCTGGAATTTACTCACACCAGTTACATGAATGACCTAGAGTTTATTTTGTCTTGTTTTCCCTAAACTCTTGGGTGCCCAATTTTGTACGGGCAGTCAAGTAGTCAGGATTTTACAGATATACTTGGAGAGATGGAGCTGGAGGCTTCAGGATTATATAGCTATTGTTTATTTCCGCTTTGTTGTAAACGTTGTACTCCGATAATGGTATTGTATACAGATACTAGTTTAATTTCAAAGTTATGTTATATAATATATTTATTCCTTCCACTATGAGATTCGTGTTACTTTGATTCTGTTGTTATGTTCTTCTCCTTCTTCTATTCTAATTTTTTATCCTATCTATTCTCACCCTCTAACTTTTTTCTATTAATGTTCCAGTATTTCCGGTCCTTGAAGAGTCGACATGGTGTCGTGTGTCAATTTTCGAGGTCGAAAATTCGCGTTCTTTGCATTTTTTATCAAATGTACACACCATTTGTCGACAAATATATCAAACATGAAATATCAAATTCAAATTTTCATCTTAACATGTTAATACAAAATATTAGCAAATCACAAATTTGTAAATCAAATTGGTTGATTAAATAATATCCATTATCTGGTTAGATAGAATCAAAACAAAAACAAAAAAATATCTTTATATAGGAAAATGTTCTTAATTTTTATATAAAAATTAAGTTTAAATCTGATGCCTTTTTAACAGTACGTTGCCTTCTTTGTATCAATGATCCTATTTTTTTTCTCGATATAAGTTTAAATCTAATGCCTTTTTAATAGTACGTAGCCTTCTTTGTATCAATGCACCTTTCTAAGAACCATTTGACTCGCGCATTGCACACGAGAATATTCGAAACAATATTTTAAGTTTAGATAAAACATAAAAGAATAATTGACACAAAAAAGATGGAATACTATTAAAATATTATATTTTGACATAACTTTTTTTACAAACATTAAGAAAGTATGTTTATACGTTGATTCAAATAATTATGATGTGGTGCAGCCCCTTTCCAAATACCATTCGACTCGTGCATTGCACACGAGAATACTAGAACATTATTTTATGTTTAGATAAACATAACATAATAAACAATACAAAAAAGATGCTGTAAAAACAATAGAATTTAACATAATTTTTATATAAAAGAAAATGTTTCAAAATAAAGATACCATTTTCGTTTTTTTTTCACAATAAAAAACATCAAACTGGTAAACCTACATTTGTTTTCAATATCAAATTCTATGCAAAATTACAAGCTAGGGATAAGTCACTGCCTAGCTTTGTAGAAAGGAAAATAAGGATGGTAGGATGAAAGAAAAGTACGAGTTAAAAAAGAACTTGGACGGTGAGGTTTTTAGTGTTTGGGCAGAGTCAATAAGAACATCGCGAAATGGGTAGGATCCTTCCAAAGCCAAAGTTGTTTCTTCCCTCCTTGAATAGATCGACTTAACCTAAGTTGATATTCTACATAATAATTAGAAGTATTTATAATTACTAATAAAGTTCAGTGTAATCAATAACAATAGGATCACAAACTTTCACAGAAAGCAAAAATAACTACAAAAATGATAAGGATTGTACTATCAAACTGCAGAAGAAGTTCAAACTATTTATGAAGGAATGCAGAGAAAGTGGCAGTGAACAATTGCCCTAAAATCATAATCTAATTCCTAGTTTAAACAAAGAAAGAAGAAGGAATTCAACTGTAACACCATCATTACTGAAGCTATGATCAATTGTTATTAAGAGAATTCTCAGAAGTCCGAGAAATAGGAGTTGCGATCAGATGATTTACGATCAATTGGGTGTTCATGAAGTATACAAAACAATTACATATGAACAATTTAGTTTGCTATTAAATCGTAAACTTGATTTGCATCAAAATAACATTTCCTTTTGATTTGTGTACTAAATTTGCATTTGTTGAGTGTATTTTATTGAATATTATTTAATAGATATGGTTATGACATACTCCGTATTTTTCATGTTTAGGTGAAATCGAACAATTTTCCATTATTAAAGTGATGAATTATAAAATATGCAGCAAAAAAGTGTTGAATGGATAAAAGACTCTGCTTAATCACTAGGAAATTGTAAAGCATGATCCTCACATTGTCCTGTTAAAGGTTTATTCAATATGCATAAATCAATTACCATTCTAACTAATTTCTAAAACACAAAAATATAATTGGAATTTATCGTAGGAAGTTACATGCGACAACTTCTAGGCTTTTAAACAGTATGGATGATGTATTTATATGAACATGGGTACCTTGAATAAAAAAACTGCAAATATGCATTTTTGCATGATGGTAAAATTTGTATGCATGTTTTATAAATAATAAAATTAAAGGTTACAAACGGAAAAAACAACATATAATAACACTACATTTACTTATAAGCTAAGTAAGTTTAAGATTGAAGAATTTTAAGAACACGGAAAACTGAAAAGCATATGGACTTTTCTTTCCCAAAATTACAGCATCGATAGGACAAAAACTAACGGTAGGGACATGTACATGTCATTTGAAGAAACCTTATGATTATGATTGTTATACAATTACAAGATACAACCAAGTCTTCCGCACATTCAGTGCTCTAGACTCATCAATGGACGTCATCATCGCTGAGGACAGGAACTGGGACGAGAAACGTGATAAAAAGTTCCTTTTAAATAAGAATTGGTGCGACATTTGGTCAACCTTGAGATTCAATGACAACGGCTATACCTACGACACTGTGGTTGATTCGAAGATAGACTTTCTTTTAGATAATTATTTACCTTTCCCCAGATACATACATAAAAAATATTTTGTATCATTGAGCCAATGACTATTCATGATTCCATATTGAATCAATTGCATACCGTTTTAAAATAAAATTTAAAATGAGAGGAGTGTCATGGTAAAACTTCATTTAAAACGATGTGGTAGAAAGCAACGTGCGATTAAACAAAAGAGTCTCAATAGAATACTAGTGAAATTAAAAAATTACGAGATGATTGATGTAAAATTAATGGGATACGAACACACTGGTAAGAAGTACCAAAAATGGTATATGGATGAATCATTACCTCTTCCATCGAGCATTCGTTGTGGACTGCAACTCACCATTTTCCACAAATAAACCTTATAAGTCTCACTGTCTTCATCACTCATTTTATTGCATAAAACTTCTACGTGTGGGTTAAGGAATTAAATATGTTTTAGCCTGAATGACAAATAGGCGATGTTTATGGTAAATGAAATATAAATGAATATATATATATATATATATATATTATAGACAACAAAAAGCTATAGTAATGGCAATGATGTTCAAGCAATTAAAAGTGATGCTTCAAGCCTCTTTGCATTATCTCTTGTCATGTATCTTTTTTGTGATGGTACATATAGTAGTTTAAAGGACATGATATAACATGGATGGGTTAGTTTGGTCTAAAGGTTGAGGTGGCATAGATACTAGTATAACCATACTATGGTGGAAAAACCAACCGTTTGAATACATCACTCTAAAATTATATTTATATTTGTTACACTTTCTAAATTAATTACACTATAAATGAAAGATATCAAAATTCATTTACATATCTAATTATAGTAGGCAGCATATTTATGATGGTATATTTTTGGTAAATATAAATCCAATAAAATGAAAAAAAAATATGTTTTACTGTTATTAAATAAATAAATCTGAAAGTATGTGATCCAAAAATATGGTACAAACTTATAGGAAATAACGCTTCTAAATTTGTGAATGTCATGAAAAAGCATTTGCTCAAACTTTTTGTCGAACAACCGACTTTATTGCATGAATTGGTAATAATTTTTTTGCATCCCTGTTGACACGCCTTTTTGTCAAAGCTGTCACACATCAGGATTTGGGATAGCACGCACTCAAGGGTTAATAATATTGTCAGAAAGACATAAATCGATTCAATCCAAGTCGCAATATATTCAAAAAAGGATTAAAAATGATGTCGATTCGTTAAAATTGTCGTTGACAGACTCGAAAAATCAGGCGCTGTGAAAATACATGATCGACACTTTCCGACTAACTCAAAATGGTTGAGCGTGTCGGTAGAATCACGCAGTAGAACTCATCGCGCAAAAAATATGGATTTGATAAAAATAGTGTCACACACTCAAAAACAGCTGGTCGACGCGTGAAAATCTTGAAGAATCATGTGTTTTACCTTTGTAGATCAATCTGATAAATCTGGCAAGTTCAGGCACGACACGATGAAAAACAGTCAAAAAACACGTTCGTTCACTCAAAAAATGTGTGTGCAACCTTGGCTGATCACATTGAAAACTTGGTAGATCACAACATTTTGGCCTACTGAAAATCTCCTGAAAAACTCGACTTGATCGCCATTTTTACCGTGTGCACATCGGGGAATCCATTTTGGCAAAGCAGCCTGGCAAAGGGGCCATTTCTGATCGTATCGCATTAGAGTGATGCGATTTTCCCAACATCGCATCACGTTGGTGCGATTTTCCATAGAGCACAACAGGGTGATCTGATGCACGATTTCAGATGCGAGACGCTGGATCGGTGTAACAACCTGGAAAATCAAAACCAATTTAAATTTTTTATTTTAGCAATTTTAATGAATTTTGAATATTTAAAATGAATTTTTTTAAATAATAACGACTAGAAATTTATTTTGAATAGAATTAGAACGTATAAATCTATTTAAATCGAAGTTAGAATATAAATATTTATTTTAATTATAAAAGGAATTGGAAATGGCGCATTAGTTTGAAAATTGATTTCAAATTTCAAATGAATGTACAAGATTCAAACTAAAATGGATTTTAGTAAAACTAAAAATATTTGAATCTGTTTGGAAATATCTTTCTAATGAATGTGAAAAATCCAGATTTCATAGCGGGAATCAAAAGTTATGTCCAGTTGAAAATTAAAAATAGTCGCTATGAAATTTATAAAATATATAGCCCTTAAAATAGCGATTTTGTAAATGACCTCCGTTTTTGACGAGACCACTTTTATTAGATCCAGAATGTCAAATTATTGCTAGATTCCAATTCTCATAATTTTTGGACAATACATGAGCGTGGTGAATTTAAACGCGTTTGGTAAACTCGTTTGAATTTAATCGACTGGAAAATGGCAGTTTTTCTAATGTCCTCCAAATTTGACGAAATTAGTTTAGTTAGGACCGTATCGGCAAAACATAGCCAGATTTATTTTTCTGGAATTTTTGGAGTCAGTGTGTGGCCCTGATAAATTAAAATGTACGTTAAAATCAATTTTGAACGTTATATTAATTTATATTTTAAATTTGACAAAAACTAAACGAAACAGTCGAATTATCTTACGGGACATATCCCATTGTGTTCGGAATGACGGTATTTAGCTAAGGGCGACAGTAGTTGGGTTCGATTTGGAGTTCAAATAAAAAAGAAACTTTTTGGAATTAAATAAATAAAATAATATATAAAGGGTTTAAAACACTAATTCTCTCAGAAAGAAAAATTGAGGCCCCTTTTTAAATAAACCCCGTTGTACCCTAGAATCCCCCCCCCCAAATCGTGATGCCGCCATTCCCGGCCATCCCCCACCGTCACTTCAAGCGCCGCCACCGCCGGAGATCGCCCAGACCCCCCTCTCGCGCCTCTCTCGCTCCTGCCTCCCATCTCTCTCCTTGTTTAAACCCCAAACCTGCGACGCCCTAACCAACTCCGACCACCAGTGGCCGCCGCGACCTCCTCCCTGAACCCCAGACTATAGCCGCCGCCTCTGACCCCCCTCCGACCATCCCGAACCGCCTTCTCCGCCAAAGATCCACTTTTTTTTGCAAAGGAAAAAGGTTTTTTTTCCTATGTTAATTTAATTTAATCATTTATATATATAATATAGGATATGAAAATATTTTTAGGTAGATAAAGTTTTGATTTTTCTGTAGGTAAAGAGTAGATTTTTTATAACATAAAGATTTGATTTTTAAAACAATAAAGATTTGATTTTTGAACAATCAAGATTTGATTTTTATAAACAAAACATGATTTTTATAAATATAAAAGTATTATAAAAATATGATTTTTATTATCTAGATAACTATATAAAAATATGATTTTTATTTATGTTGCGATATTGTAAAAATATAATTTTTATACATGTAGCATTATAAAGATATGATTTTTATATATAAGATAATGTTATAAAAATATTATCTTTATACATGTAGGGATAAAATAAAAAGATGACATTTTAAAAATATAAAAATGTGATTTTTAACTACCTAGCATTGAAAAAAAAAATGTGATTTTTAAAGATAAATATCATTGATCAAAAATGCGATTTTTATATATATAATCATCTGTAACAACCCGGAATTTTGGGGTCAATTTAAAATTTTTATTTTAGAAATTGTAATGGATTTTTAATATTTAAAATAATATATATTTAATAAGAACGACTAAAAATTTATTTTAAAATGAATAAATTAATTTAATTCTAAAAGGAGTTTAAAACAGCGCTGCAGTTTGAAAATTTAAATTTGAACTTTGAGTGACTGTACATAATTCGTTTTAAATCGGATTGGAGTGAAACAAGAAATATTTAAATCTGTTTAATCATACCTTTCTATCGAATCTGAAAAACTGAAATTTCACTTTATATTTTGAAAGTTATGGCCAGTTCAAAATTTAGAAAAGTCACTGTAGAATTTATATATATTTTAATATAATATATTGGCCTTAAAAATAGCCATTTTTCAAACGACCTCTATTTTCGACGAAACCACTTTTGTTGGAACCGGAATGTCGAATTATTGTTATGTTTAATTTTTCAGAATTTTTCGAATTAATGTGTGAGCGTGGCCGAAGAAAATGTGTTTTGAGTGTTTCAGTCAAATTTAATCAACTTGAAAATAGCCATTTTTCAAACAGTCTCAGAATTCGACAAAATTAGTCTTGTTAGAACCGTATCGTCAAAACATAACTAGAAATATATTTTTTGTAATTTTTATAGTTCGTATGTGGCCCCAGTAATTTAAAATGTACGTTTGAATTTAATAATTAAATGATTTATAATTAAATTTAAAGAAAACATATCGTAACAGCCGAACTGGGTTACGAAGCATATTCCAATGTGTCCGGGATGGGGGGGATTTAGCTAGGGGCGTCAATCATTGGGTTCGATTCAGAGTTAGTATCGTCGAATAAATAATTCTTGAATTAATGAATTAAACAAATAAGAAAATACGCGTATAAATACGCTATACTATACGAAATCCTAATTCACCATACCCAGCTGCCGTACCTTCTTCATCAATGGACATGGCATTCCCAAATTTAATCCCTAAATTACCATAATCCCAATCGAATTAAACCTCAAGTCCAAAACAAATATCGAAGAACACTGTGAGCTCTACGATTCTACACGGTGGTGATCAACCCTGGTGGTCTTGGGTGATCGGAATTTGGCCTGGAAGGCGGCACCTTCGAATATGGATTGCGGGTTCAAGGAGGGACCGAGATGAGGCCCACTTCTGGGCGCAAGGAGGGGCCGGCGCGAGCTTCGGCGTGGTGCCCATGGATTCAGGTCCGATGCTCCGATGAGAGGTGCGATGGTGGTGTGCTATAGACGAAGATGGGTTCGATTTTGGCCAAAGCAAGTTTTGGAATTCACGAAGAAGGAGGGCGGTCTCTCTCTGCTGACGTGGCGTCGGGTTATTGGTGGGTTTTACTTTTTTTCTTTTATTTTGAATTCCAAATCTTAAAATGCTGATAACTTCCACATACGAAATTAGAATTACGTGAAATGAAGTGCGTTGGATTCGCAACGGAAAATTCTACGTTTCAGAACTGATTGGGATAGAAATGGAGCAATTTGAAAATTCAGATATAAACAACTGTGAGATTTATTCTTTTTAATATTAATTATTTAATTTATTTGCTAAGTGATGATTGAATGTGTATAATTCAGATCTGTTAGGTGATGAAATTGTGTATGATTGTCTATTTGTTGGTGATCTACGAACATAGATTTGTTCGTTAAAATTATAGATCTGTATGCGTTGATTAAAATAAATCATGGTTGTTCATATTTTTTTCAACAATATATATTAAACAAAAATAGATTTTTATATTTGTTGAATTGAATTATATTGTCAATTCAATATAAATAAAATATTATTTTGATCATTTTTAGTGAAAAATGTATATTAAGGATAAAATATCATTCTTAGTGTTAAAAGTACATTAGAACAAAAAAAAAACATTTTTGTAAAAACATGCTTAGTGAAATGAAATCATAATTTTTGTCAAAATATGATCAGTGAAATGAAAATATCACTTTTATCAAAACTTGATTATTGAAATGAAAATATCACTTTTATCAAAACTTGATTATTGAAATGAAAATATCACTTTTATCAAAACTTGATTATTGAATTGAAAATATCACTTTTATCTAAACTTGATTATTGAATGGAAATATCACTTTTATCAAAACTTGATTAGTGAATAAAAAAGCTCACATTTTATCAAAACATGAATTGGTGAAATAAATATACCTTTTTGGTCAAACTTGATTAGAGATGCAAATATATATTCAAAATAATTTTTTTTTCTTTTATTTGCATTCACAAATGCAAATATATATTCAAAATAAAATTTATTCTTTTATTTGCATTCACTAATGCAAATATTCATTGAAAATAAAATTTATTCTTTTATTTGCATTCACTAATGTAAATATTCATTGAAAATAAAATTTATTCTTTTATTTGCATTCACTAATGTAAATATTCATTGAAAATAAAATTTATTCTTTTAATTGCATTCACTAATGCAAATATTCATTGAAAATAAAATTTATTTGTAACGACCCAGAAAATCTGAACCAATTTAAAATTTTTAAATTGGCTAAAATAATGGATTTTAAATATTTTAAATAAATATTTTAAATAATAACGATGAAAAGTGAGTTTGAATCGACGATTGAAAACGAATATAATTAATTCTAATTATAAACAAGGCCTGAAATAGCGCGGTAGTTTCAAAATTTAAATTCAAACTTTGATTGACTGTACCGGGTGCAAAACAAAACGGATTTGAGTGAAACCAAAAATATTTAAATCAAATAGTGAATACCTTTCTAGCGAATCTGAAAAATCGAAGTTTCATAGCGGAAAGCAAAAGTTATGGCCAAATGAATTTTCAGAAAGGTCGCTATGGAATTTATATAGCCAGTGAAAATGGCTATTTTGCATACAACCTCGGAATTCGACGAAACCACTTTTGTTGGATCCGGGATGTGAAGTTATTGCTAGGTTTCAAATTTCATAATTTTTGAAGCTAGTATATAAGCGTGGCAAAGGAAAATGTGTTTTGGTCAATTACAGTTAAATTGGATCGACCAGAAATGGGCCTTTTTGCAAACGGTCTCAAAATTCGACGAAACTAGTTTTGTTGGGACCGTATCGTCAAAACATAGCTAGATTTATTTTTCTGGAATTTTTCGAATTAGTTTATGGCCCTGGCAAATTGAAATGTACGTTCAAATCAAATATTGAATGTTTTATATTTTAATTTGAAGGAAAACTGACTGAAACAGTCGAATGGGCCTACGAAACATATCCTATTGTGTTCGCAATGTGGGTAAAACGCTTGGGACAACAGTCGTTGGGTTTGAATTGGTGTTCGTGTGTGGGAAAGGGTATTTTAGAGACTTTAAAATATATAAATAAAAAAATTCCATTGGGCCAACTCAGCACTCTCTCTCCCTGTCTTCTTCTCCGAACCCCTCGAATCGACGGCGAAGCTCATCCAATCCTTCCCTCCCTTTTTCCGGCGAAACCACGCCTCGATAGACCCGGCCACAGTTGAACTTTTCGAAGAGCTCGACGCCCTCTTCAAATCAAAACAAGTCTCGCCCCTTCTCGTTTTGTATTTCTCGAGATTCGTTGCTCTGAAGTCGTCGCCGTTCACCTCGATTTGCTCCACCACCGCAGCATCGATCCACGTGAAACCATGTGACGATCCCAAAACCCCGTGACACGGTGTTAAGGATAATCATTGGAATATAACACATTAATCATCATTAGCAGATCACAGACAATAGCATAAACAGAAAATAGAATAATTTACACACATATGACAGCGGAATCATATAGATATCACCACATCAGAGAAGCACAGTACAGGATACAACTTAGTGCATAATGATACATAATCAGTCACCATCGCCAGAGGCGGAATCATACATAAAGAGTACACAAAAGGAATATCAGTCTACATCACCAGTGGCGGAATCATAATATAGATACAATAATGGCGGAGAAAATCCAAGTCAGCACAGTGTAGTCAAGCCTCGCCATGAGCCAAAAGGTGCGTCAGAAACCTGTAACTAGGCTGCCCGTGTGAAAATGAGGGCACCCGAGTTTGCAAGGTAAAACAAACTACGAGTCAGTCATGGGACTGGTATGAGAAATCTACTCAACTTATTAACAACAATAATAAGGCAAATCAAAGGACCACGCCACTTTCGCGGAACGGGTTTACTCCAATGAGTGCTAGTGCATGAAATAAAACAAACGATTAAATCAACGCAATGCTTTTTTATAAAACGAAGCCATTATAAGACTCAGGTCCCATCACACAATGCAACGCAAGCCGGAGGATAGAGTTTTTACCTTATAATGGCCAAAGATGCTTCATACGAATAAAACAAAAGTGCTTGATATTATTACTAGTGCATATATGTTTCAAAAGCGATTTCAATCATAAATATCAATCATAGGCGGCATAAATGACCCATACCACTATGTCGCCATACTAGTAATACAATCACAACCGCATATATCGTATTGGAAATTGGATTCCTTCATGAGTCGAGTCAAGGGGCAAGCTCCTCTCCGTTCGAGACACTCTAGCAAATGTCCCAGGACCCCACTATGATCCTTGGAATCGGCTGGGCCGGTCCTCTCTTACTTTTGAGGATTGGCAATTCCTGAACACACGTTTCCCGGTCCTTACAGACCTATAATCGAGGCGCCTCGCATTCCAACAACCACACAGGTGAAAAGTATATATAATGTCAAGGCTGGTAGGTCACTGACACCACCATAGCTAGAAAGAAACGTCGTGCACTCCCAGCGGTCCGTCTCCCGTTTTTGACTCATACCGAGGTGTGAGGCTCACGAATTCACGTTATACACCAAGCTACGTCACACAGACCATGCTTGGATCATCAACCACAAGACTTTGCTTTGCAACAGAAGCCTTGATCATATGCCACTTAGGCGTGCCACACAGGCAATCCACTCCATGCGACTGATTTCTGTCAATACATAACCTCTAAGCTCGTACGTCTCAGAGAAGGGCGTTAAGCAAGAGAATAAATTCTCCGCCGCCAAACAGATATATATTTAACAGAGATCAATCAACACAGAACAAAATCCAATGTCAGACACACAGTCCATTTACAAGTCCGTTCTGGGTCTGAACGAAACCGGAGGCACCAATTCCTCGCATATCCGTACAATCAACAATATGTTTGGACGGCTACTACTTCAATTCCTTCATGGTAGCTACTCCAATCACGAGCATCAGTAGCGCCCATCCATCCAATGTGGAGATCGTCGGTCTTCAGTCATCTTCGACTCTTCGACTTCTCAACGTCGATCGATTATTTGAAATGAGATAAACTCGGCCTTTTCAAATAACCCACGTATATTTAGATTTTCAAACCAATTAATCACAGGGTTGAACTATTCAACATTCACATTTCAGTTATTTAGTTATAATTTTCACGTCAAATGCATTCAACCATCACATATCAAGCAAACACAACAAAATTGGTTTATTTTCACTCTATATCGTCTATAGCACTAAATAACGATATATCGCCATTTTTATTTAATTTTAAACGGCCATATTTAATTAAACGACGTTTCAGGTCGTGACGATGCACTGGCGCTGCTTTCCACTAATTTTTTTTACACATATATGAAAATCTAACCGTTGGATCTTCACAAATTTTACGTCCTTAGGAAGGTCTTTTCAAAACGAATCCAACGGTTCCAGTTTTGGGAAAATCCGACGGTCGGATTTTCCACACCAACCATTTGAAGTTACGATTTCAATTTATGAACTGCAGCGTCGTTATTCGATTTAATTTAATTATATTTATATATATATAAATATAATCGTTTCTGGCGCTGTTTTTCTTCAGTTTTGAATTAAACATTCCAGACAATCCAACCGTCGGATCTTCACCAAGTTGGTGCCGTTGGAAAGATATTTCCAAGGCGAACCCAACGGTTGAGGTTTCGGGAAAATCCAATGGTTGGATTTCCCGCACTAGTCGTTCGAAATCACGGTTTCAAAATATGAACTGCACGGCCACGTTTCGTTTTAATTCTATTTATATTTATATATTTATATATTTATATAAATATATTTCATTCAAAAATTCCTATATCGTTTCCATTTCAATTATTTCACTAACGCCTTTAAATTTTGGAAAATTTCGCCATAACCTCCTTTGTACGGGAGGGTCTGGGAAAATTCCCAAATAGCCACACGGGCGTCTCATATCAAAAAGAAAAAGAAAAAGCCAAGCGGCTAGCCAACAGGCTCATAAAATCATCACCCAAACAAATCGGTAAATGTGTACCTATTTGTCGGGCACAAAATTCTATTTCTCTTCTCTAGCCCCTTTTTGCTTTAACCTGTTCAATAGATATGCATGTACATATATACAATTTCTAACATTTATCATTTTCCATTCAATTTCATTTTTGATTTGCTTCGGTTTAAAAAACACCATTCATTCGAAGGTTGCATGCATAGGCTAAAATCATATCATTAGCTAGTTAATGTATATTTCAGCTCATGCACGTTTATTTGAACAAGTGGCTATTTTTAACACTTCACATTTCAAAGATGATGATTTTGGCGAACTAAAATAGATTCCAACACATGACTATTTTATTTAGTTCCTATGCATGTTAAAAATAATATTTCTATCACAAATATTTATTTCAACGTCCGCATATCTTTAGCATATCACACATATGATAAAAATGATATTTTTATCATTTAAAATATTTATTCAACCAATGTATGGTTTCAACACTTCATAGTTTCGATAAAAATGTAATTTTTATTGTTCAATCTTTTTATTAAACACATGAACTTTTCCACTACACACATTTCTCAACAATTGAGTATTTCCACACATGGACATTTTATTTATGTTGTTCATATTAGAAAGATGGAATTTTTATGGTTGAAACTATTTATATAAGGCGAATGTTTTTGATACTTCATATATATATAAAAATGTGATTTTTATTGTTTAAACACTTCATTCATTCACAAATGAATTTTATTTTCACACAACACTTTTCAACACATGAACAATTTCCACACATGGATATAGTTTCAATATATGACTTTAATTTCTATGCATGAAAATAATTTCAACATATGAAAATAATTCTAACACACAAAGATTATTCAAAATTTCAGCAGCATAACGGCAGGGTAGTTAAAACCAGCACCGTCCCTAGTACGGCTCCTCGCTCTACCTTAAAACCTCGCGGTTTTTGACAATGGGGATTCATGCATCTAATTCGCACGCAGGCGGCATGTTTATTTTTATTTCCACAAATATTTCCAATTCATTTCAATTACCAATGGGTATTTTTCAACCACAACCAAACAATATCAACCACAAACAATTATTCAACCACTCGTATTTTTCACCCAATATTTCACACCAATTTTACCATAATAAATATCGTCCATGGTTTGTGGACGAGGGGAGTATATATATATATATTATATATTTGCTATATTTCACTCGCATTTCAACACATATATCAATTATTCTATGCATGTAAAAATTCATACTTCGCTTATATAGCTTACACTACGCATGTACATGAGGTATACAACACGTATGTAATTTATATTTCGCTTATATAAATTATACACTACATTTTCCATTCAATTTCACGTTAATTTAGATTTCTCACCTTGGTTTTCTGAGCGCTAAAAATCGATACGATGTCAGAAAAATCCGCAGCTTCTTCTATTGGGTAGAGAGCTTCCTTGCGGTCTCGATGTTCCCTGTTTCATCGAATTTCGTCAACACACCAAAAAGATATGATTTTTCAAAGTATAAAGATCAAAGAAAAACTCACTTTCACGAGCTTCAAAACTAGGTTTACGATTTTCGAGAAATCCGTGGCACGTGGGGACGATCAGGGAGTTGGACGTGGAAGAGGGGAGAGAGGGCTTTAAATTGGTGGTGGTTTGGTGGCGTTCGGTGGTCGGTGGCGTTCAGGGCGGCGGCAGAAAGTGTTCGACTTTCTAGCGTCGATGCAGGCGGAGGAGGCGACGAGGGGAGCGGCGGTTGGGTCGGATTTGAAGAGGAGGCTGGGGCGCGTCGGATGGTGGCGGCGCGAAGTCTGGAAGCGCCTGAGGCGGCGGCGATTGAGGAGAGAAGGTGGGGAGCTCGGTCGCCGTTGAACGGGGGGGGGGGGGGGGGGTTTCTGTTATTTTTTTTTTTTAAATTTATGAAAGAAAAAATATGATTGGCCGAGACTATATTAAAATTTTTAAATAGTGTTTTCTTAAACGAACTCCTTTTTAAACCCAACGACTGTCGCCCCTAGCTAAATACCCCCATTACGGACACAACGGGATATGTTTCGTAGGCCAATTCGACTGTTACAGTCAGTTATTTTTCAAATTAAAGTATAAAACATTTAATTTTTAACTCTGAACACGCATTTCAATTTGCCAGGGCCACAAACTGATTCGAAAAATTCCAGAAAAATAAATCTAGCTATGTTTTGACGCTACGGTCCCAACAAAACTAGTTTCGTCGAATTCTGAGGTCGTTTGAAAAATAGCCATTTTCTGGTCGATCCAATTGAACAGAAATCGACCAAACACATTTTCTTTTGCCACGCTCACATACTAGCTTCAAAAATTATGAAATTTGAAACCTAGCAATAGTTTGACATCCCGGACCCAACAAAATTGGTTTCGTCGAATTCCGAGGTCGTATGCAAAATATCAATTTTCCAGGCCTATATTATATATACCGACTCTTCTGAAAATTCATTCGGCCATAACTTTTGATTCCCGTTATGAAACTTCGATTTTTCAGATTCGTTAGAAAGGTATTGACTAACAGATTTAAATATTTTTGGTTTCGCCAAAATCCGTTATATTTTCCACCCTGCATAGTCAGTCAAAGTATGAATTCAAATTTTCAAACTGGCTCACTATTCCTAACTTACTATTTTATTGAAATATTCTATTTCAATGGTTCAAATTCCCTTGAAATAATCAATTTAAATTTTTTAAATTGGCTCGTATTTTCCGGGTTATTACAATCTCCCCTACTTAAAACTTTTCGTCCTCGAAAAGGAAGCAACAGTAAAGTAGGAAATAAAATGTAAATGCAAAGTATTGTAAAGGTACCTTGCACCGGAGTTAGTCAGAGATATCGACTCTGCATTTGGGGTAAGCTTGCTTAATGCTCTCCTCAGTTTCCCAAGTACAGTCTCTAGGATCACTGCTCCACTGCACTTTAACTAAATGAACCTTTTTACTTCTGAGTTCCCTAGTTTCTTTGCCAACAATTTTTAATGGCTCTCTTCTGAGTGCTAATTCTGGAGTTATCTCCACATCCTGTTGCGTTGCTTCTTCTACAACAAGATCCGGATCATGCACATGTCTCCTAAGCTGAGATACGTGAAATACATTGTGCACTCCAGGCAACCAATCTGGCAATTGAACCCTAAAAGCAAGAGTTCCAATTCGCTCAAGTATAGGAAAGGGACCAATAAATCTCGGTGCCAACTTCCCAGTCTTTCCAAATCTGATTACTCCTCTCATCGTAGAAACCTTTAAATAAACATGATCACCAACAGCAAATGTCAAATCTCTCCTTCTAGAGTCTGCATAACTTTTTTGTCAGCTTTGGGCGGTTTTCAATCGCTTCTTGATGAAATCCACTTTATCAGACGCTTCCCTAATCATATCGGGTCCTAGCACAAGTCTGTTGCCAGGTTCTACCCAACATGCTGGAGATCTGTAGGGTCTGCCATATAATGCTTCAAATGGTGACATTCTCAAACTTGCTTGATAGCTATTGTTATATGAGAATTCTGCCAAATGCAAATGATCTTCCCATGACCCACCAAAATCGATTATACAAGCCCGCAATAAATCTTCCAGAATTCTATTCACCCGCTCAGTTTGGCCATCTGTTTGTGGGTGATAAGCGGTGCTCATATTCAGTTTTGTCCCCAATTCCGTCTGGAAAGCCTCCCAGAATTTGCTAGTAAATAGGGGATCTCTATCACTGACTATGCTGATGGGAATTCCATGCAGCTTAACAATTTCTTTGAAATATATCTGTGCTAGACTTTGGGCAGTTCTATTGGATCTGACAGGTATAAAATGGGCAGTCTTCATGAAGCGATCTACGATTACCCATATGCTGTCATTACCTTTTTTGGTTTGCGGCAAACCATCTATGAAATCCATGGAAATCTGTTCCCATTTCCAGCCTGGGACTTCCAACGGTTGCAACAGTCCAGCTAGCTTCTGTTGGTCACTCTTGACCAATTGACAAGTAGGACATCTGCTAACATACAAAGAAATATCTCTTTTCATTGCCTTCCACCAGAAAGTGCGTTTGATATCGTTGTACATTTTACTCACCCCAGGATGGATGCAAAATTTGGATTTATGGCATTCATCCAGCACTTCTCTTTTAAGCTCGGGAATGTCGGGAACACATATTCTCCTATTCAACCTCAGAACTCCCTCACTATCCACTTGGAAACTGGAGCCTTCGCCCCTCTGAGTCCTTTTTACCATCTCTTTCACAAAATTGTCACTTTTCTGAAGAACAGATATCCTATCAATCAATCCAGGTGTAATTATAAGATTGACAATGATTGCGGTTTTCCTACTAAGTGCATCCGCCACTACGTTAGCTTTTCCCGGCGTATACAGGATATCAAGATCATACGCCGCAAGAAATTCTAGCCAACGCTGCTGTCTCAGATTCAGATCTTTCTGGGTACATAAATACTTCAACGATTGATGATCTGTATACAGTATAAATTTCTCGCCCAATAAGTAATGTCTCCAGATTTCAAGGCAAATACGATGGCTAGCAACTCAAGATCATGAGTCACATAATTCTTCTCATGCTGTTTCAATTGGCGGCTTGCATAAGCGACTACTTGGCCTCTCTGCATTAATACTGCACCAAGACCTCTAATAGAAGCATCTGTCCAAACCGTTAAATCCTGATTGCCATCAATAATTGTTAATACTGGAGCGGTGGTCAGCTTCGATTTCAATTCCTGGAAAGCTTCTTCACAGTCGGAAGTCCACTTAAACTTCTCATGTTTCTTTGTGAGCTTCGTTAACGGACCGGATATCTTCGAAAAATCCTTAACGAACTTTCGATAATAACTAGCCAATCCCATAAAACTTCTAACTTCTGTGGGAGTAGTGGGTTGTTTCCAGTCTTGTATTGCTATTATTTTGCTTGGGTCAACAGAAATTCCTTTCTCTGACACGACATGGCCAAGAAATTTAACTTCTTCTTGCCAGAAGACACATTTAGAGAATTTGGCTTTGAAGACGTTCTTCCTTAGAATCTCCAATACTTGTTCTAAGTGTTTTTCATGCTCGGGTTTTGATTTGGAGTAGATTAAAATATCATCGATGAATACGAGGACAAATTTATTCAGAACTCCCCTGAACACTCTATTCATTAGATCGACAAAGTATGCTGGAGCGTTGCATAGGCCAAACGGCATTACTAACCATTCATAAAATATGTCTGGACCTCTGAAAGCGGTCAAAGGAACACACTCTTCTGCTATTCTCAATTGATGAAAACCTGTAGCTAGGTCCATTCAGGAAAATACTTTCGCCCCATTCAATTGGTCTAGCAAATCATCAATGCGGGGTAATGGATATTTATTTTTAAGCGTCTGTTTGTTGAGGTCTCGGTAATCAACACATAATCTAAGAGTACCGTCTGACTTCGGGACAAACACAACAGCTGCACCCCAATTAGAAAAACTAGGTCTGATTAGACCTTTCCATAACAGTTGACGAGTTTGATCGCCTAATTCTTCTTTTTCTTTCGGAGTCATTCTACGAATTGGATGTACCACGGGTCTGGCATTAGGAATTAGATCGATTCGGAATTCTATTTCTCTTTGCGGAGGTAAGTTTTCAACTTCTTCAAACACCTCCGCATAGTTACTAACAATCGGAATCTTTTCTATGGAAGTGGGGATAAGTTCTAATGCTGACCAAAATTCTTCTCTATTCGGATTCGAACCATGACAAGGAACCGAAATATATCCAAGCTTCGTTCGAATTTTAACGATTCTTTCCGCACAATTCACTTCAGCTTCATGTTTCGTTAACCAATCCAGCCCGAGAATAATATCGAATTCGGGAAAATCCATAACGATTAAATCAAAAGGAAACTTGTATCGAGAAAAAGAAATAGGTACTTTACAGTATGAACCGAGAGTAATAGGACCCCCTATCGGGTTATGAACTTCGACCGATTCTTTAAGCTTTCGCTGTTTTAACTTTAATTTGTGCACTGTGTTTTTAGCAATAAAACTACGCGATGCACCTGTGTCGAATAATACAGAAACAGGAATATTTTTAATTGTAAGGGTACCTCCCAAAACATTGGGTTTACCTGCTCCGTTGGAAGCAGCTGGCGGGCTAGACCCGTCATAGACATGAGCTACTGTAGCTTTCTTGAACAAAGGACAGTCTTTGACCAGATGATCGGTCTTTCGACAATTGAAGCATGAGCGAGGGTTCTGAGAGCCTTGGCTCGAGCCTTGAGAATTTGTTTTCTGTTTCTTCGGAGCTGTGCAGACGTTTGAGTAGTGCCCCGGCTTACCACAGTTAAAGCAACTTCCTCTTGGCGGCTTGCCAGTCTGAGGCTTGGAAGATGCTGCTTGGCTTGACTCGTCCTGATTTACAGCAGGCTTGCGCTTGTTTCCGGCTTGGCTTCTAGCGCGATCCTGATCCAGATGCCTTTGATCCAGGTCTTCATAGTTGCATGTCATTTCCACTAGCTCATTGAAATCCAGCTTGACATGGGCCATGGCTCTATCATGATATTGTCGTCTTAGTCCAAAGATAAACCTCTTATTTTTGGATTTCGCGGTAGCAACGAGCTCTGGAGCATAGGGCGACAACATTGTAAATTTGTTCAGATAATCTTGCACGGAAAGATCCCCTTGCTGGATATTGGCGAAGTCATCGTGCATTCTTTCTAGAGCTTGTTCTGGGACATATTTCTCCTTGAAGAGTTCTTTAAATCCATCCCATGTTCTTCCAGCTTCTCTATTCCCGGCGGTAAGAGATTCCCACCATAATTCGGCTTGTTCCTGCATAAGCCAGGCGCCCATAACAGCTTTGTCTTCGTCTCCTAGCCTTAGGCCTTCAAGAATTTTCTCGCATGTTTTGAGCCATGCAAGGGCCTCTATTACGGTGCCAGTTCCCGAGAAGGTCTTGCCTCCTAAGTTCTTATATCTCTTAGCTACACGGTCGAGCTCGAAGTATTGAGCTGCCAGAGGTTGTATCAAAGGTCCTTCTTGAGCTGGGATTTCTCCCCAACCTCGGCCTCGGCCGGCACGGCCTCCTCTAGCAGCGGCTGCTCTTGTAGCCATTTGTCAGATTCTGTATAAGCAACGAAAAAGTCAGTTAACAGAAATGATAGTCTATTGCATAGTTAAGCAGAAATTCTACGGAAAGATAACGATGGACTGATCAATTGTTTTTGCTATTCTGCTCAGCTCATTCTAGGACCTTGCTAGTCCTATCTCTAATGAGCGACTCGCCTTAGAATACTACTGACTCTATTTTGACGAAGTGTTTAATGTGTTAGACTCCAGAACTAAGGTTAACCAAAGCTCTGATACCAGCTGTGACGATCCCAAAACCCCGTGACACGGTGTTAAGGATAATCATTGGAATATAACACATTAATCATCATTAGCAGATCACAGACAATAGCATAAACAGAAAATAGAATAATTTACACACATATGACAGCGGAATCATATAGATATCACCACATCAGAGAAGCAAAGTACAGGATACAACTTAGTGCATAATGATACATAATCAGTCACCATCGCCAGAGGCGGAATCATACATAAAGAGTACACAAAAGGAATATCAGTCTACATCGCCAGTGGCGGAATCATAATATAGATACAATAATGGCGGAGAAAATCCAAGTCAGCACAGTGTAGTCAAGCCTCGCCATGAGCCAAAAGGTGCGTCAGAAACCTGTAACTAGGCTGCCCGTGTGAAAATGAGGGCATCCGAGTTTGCAAGGTGAAACAAACTACGAGTCAGTCATGGGACTGGTATGAGAAATCTACTCAACTTATTAACAACAATAATAAGGCAAATCAAAGGACCACGCCACTTTCGCGGAACGGGTTTACTCCAATGAGTGCTAGTGCATGAAATAAAACAAACGATTAAATCAACGCAATGCTTTTTATAAAATGAAGCCATTATAAGACTCAGGTCCCATCACACAATGCAACGCAAGCCGGAGGATAGAGTTTTTACCTTATAATGGCCAAAGATGCTTCATACGAATAAAACAAAAGTGCTTGATATTATTACTAGTGCATATATGTTTCAAAAGCGATTTCAATCATAAATATCAATCATAGGCGGCATAAATGACCCATACCACTATGTCGCCATACTAGTAATACAATCACAACCGCATATATCGTATTGGAAATTGGATTCCGTCATGAGTCAAGGCAAGGGGCAAGCTCCTCTCCGTTCGAGACACTCTAGCAAATGTCCCAGGACCCCACTATGATCTTTGGAATCGGCTGGGCCGGTCCTCTCTTACTTTTGAGGATTGGCAATTCCTGAACACACGTTTCCCGGTCCTTACAGACCTATAATCGAGGCGCCTCGCATTCCAACAACCACACAGGTGAAAAGTATATATAATGTCAGGGCTGGTAGGTCACTGACACCACCATAGCTAGAAAGAAACGTCGTGCACTCCCAGCGGTCCGTCTCCCGTTTTTGACTCATACCGAGGTGTGAGGCTCACGAATTCACGTTATACACCAAGCTACGTCACACAGACCATGCTTGGATCATCAACCACAAGACTTTGCTTTGCAACAGAAGCCTTGATCATATGCCACTTAGGCGTGCCACACAGGCAATCCACTCCATGCGACTGATTTCTGTCAATACATAACCTCTAAGCTCGTACGTCTCAGAGAAGGGCGTTAAGCAAGAGAATAAATTCTCCGCCACCAAACAGATATATATTTAACAGAGATCAATCAACACAGAACAAAATCCAATGTCAGACACACAGTCCATTTACAAGTCCGTTCTGGGTTTGAACGAAACCGGAGGCACCAATTCCTCGCATATCCGTACAATCAACAATATGTTTGGACGGCTACTACTTCAATTCCTTCATGGTAGCTACTCCAATCACGAGCATCAGTAGCGCCCATCCATCCAATGTGGAGATCGTCGGTCTTCAGTCGTCTTCGACTTCTCAACGTCGATCGATTATTTGAAATGAGATAAACTCGGCCTTTTCAAATAACCCACGTATATTTAGATTTTCAAACCAATTAATCACAGGGTTGAACTATTCAACATTCACATTTCAGTTATTTAGTTATAATTTTCACGTCAAATGCATTCAACCATCACATATCAAGCAAACACAACAAAATTGGTTTATTTTCACTCTATATCGTCTATAGCACTTAATAACGATATATCGCCATTTTTATTTAATTTAAAACGGCCATATTTAATTAAACGACGTTTCAGGTCGTGACGATGCACTGGCGCTGCTTTCCACTAATTTTGTTTTACACATATCTGAGAATCTAACCGTTGGATCTTCACAAATTTTACGTCCTTAGGAAGGTCTTTTCAAAACGAATCCAACGGTTCCAGTTTTGGGAAAATCCGACGGTCGGATTTTCCACACCAACCATTTGAAGTTACGATCTCAATTTACGAACTGCAGCGTCGTTATTCGATTTAATTTAATTATATTTATATATATATAAATATAATCGTTTCTGGCGCTGTTTTTCTTCAGTTTTGAATTAAACATTCCAGACAATCCAACCGTCGGATCTTCACCAAGTTGGTGCCGTTGGAAAGATATTTCCAAGGCGAACCCAACGGTTGAGGTTTCGGGAAAATCCAATGGTTGGATTTCCCGCACTAGTCGTTCGAAATCACGGTTTCAAAATATGAACTGCACGGCCACGTTTCGTTTTAATTCTATTTATATTTATATATTTATATAAATATATTTCATTCAAAAATTCCTATATCGTTTCCATTTCAATTATTTCACTAACGCCTTTAAATTTTGGAAAATTTCGCCATAACCTCCTTTGTACGGGAGGGTCTGGGAAAATTCCCAAATAGCCACACAGGCGTCTCATATCAAAAAGAAAAAGAAAAAGCCAAGCGGCTAGCCAACAGGCTCATAAAATCATCACCCAAACAAAGCGGTAAATGTGTACCTATTTGTCGGGCACAAAATTCTATTTCTCTTCTCTAGCCCCTTTTTGCTTTAACCTGTTCAATAGATATGCATGTACATATATACAATTTCTAACATTTATCATTTTCCATTCAATTTCATTTTTGATTTTCTTCGGTTTAAAAACACCATTCATTCGAAGGTTGCATGCATAGGCTAAAATCATATCATTAGCTAGTTAATGTATATTTCAGCTCATGCACGTTTATTTGAACAAGTGGCTATTTTTAACACTTCACATTTCAAAGATGATGATTTTGGCGAACTAAAATAGATTCCAACACATGACTATTTTATTTAGTTCCTATGCATGTTAAAAATAATATTTCTATCACAAATATTTATTTCAACGTCCGCATATCTTTAGCATATCACACATATGATAAAAATGATATTTTTATCATTTAAAATATTTATTCAACCAATGTATGGTTTCAACACTTCATAGTTTCGATAAAAATGTAATTTTTATTGTTCAATCTTTTTATTCAACAAATGAACTTTTCCACTACACACATTTCTCAACAATTGAGTATTTCCACACATGGACATTTTATTTATGTTGTTCATATTAGAAAGATGGAATTTTTATGGTTGAAACTATTTATATAAGGCGAATGTTTTTGATACTTCATATATATATAAAAATGTGATTTTTATTGTTTAAACACTTCATTCATTCACAAATGAATTTTATTTTCACACAACACTTTTCAACACATGAACAATTTCCACACATGGATATAGTTTCAATATATGACTTTAATTTCTATGCATGAAAATAATTTCAACATATGAAAATAATTCTAACACACAAAGATTATTCAAAATTTCGGCAGCATAACGGCAGGGTAGTTAAAACCAGCACCGTCCCTAGTACGGCTCCTCGCTCTACCTTAAAACCTCGCGGTTTTTGACAATGGGGATTCATGCATCTAATTCGCACGCAGGCGGCATGTTTATTTTTATTTCCACAAATATTTCCAATTCATTTCAATTACCAATGGGTATTTTTCAACCACAACCAAACAATATCAACCACAAACAATTATTCAACCATTCGTATTTTTCACCCAATATTTCACACCAATTCACCACAATAAATATCGTCCATGGTTTGTGGACGAGGGGAGTATATATATATATATAATATATTTGCTATATTTCACTCGCATTTCAACACATATATCAATTATTCTATGCATGTAAAAATTCATACTTCGCTTATATAGCTTACACTATGCATGTACATGAGGTATACAACACGTATGTAATTTATATTTCGCTTATATAAATTATACACGACATTTTCCATTCAATTTCACGTTAATTTAGATTTCTCACCTTGGTTTTCTGAGCGCTAAAAATCGATACGATGTCAGAAAAATCCGTAGCTTCTTCTATTGGGTAGAGAGCTTCCTTGCGGTCTCGATGTTCCCTGTTTCATCGAATTTCGTCAACACACCAAAAAGATATGATTTTTCAAAGTATAAAGATCAAAGAAAAACTCACTTTCACGAGCTTCAAAACTAGGTTTACGATTTTCGAGAAATCCGTGGCACGTGGAGACGATCAGGGAGTTGGATGTGGAAGAGGGGAGAGAGGGCTTTAAATTGGTGGTGGTTTGGTGGCGTTCGGTGGCGTTCAGGGCGGCGGCAGAAAGCGTTCGACTTTCTGGCGTCGATGCAGGCGGAGGAGGCGACAAGGGGAGCGGCGGTTGGGTCGGATTTGAAGAGGAGGCTGGGGCGCGTCGGATGGTGGCGGCGGCGAAGTCTGGAAGCGCCTGAGGTGGTGGCGATTGAGGAGAGAAGGTGGGGAGCTCGGTCGCCGTTGAACGGGGGGGGGGGGGGGGGGTTCTGTTAATTTTTTTTTTAAATTTATGAAAGAAAAAATATGATTGGCCGAGACTATATTAAAATTTTTAAATAGTGTTTTCTTAAACGAACTCCTTTTTAAACCCAACGACTATCGCCCCTAGCTAAATACCCCCATTCCGGACACAATGGGATATGTTTCGTAGGCCAATTCGACTGTTACAGTCAGTTATTTTTCAAATTAAAGTATAAAACATTTAATTTTTAACTTTGAACACGCATTTCAATTTGCCAGGGCCACAAACTGATTCGAAAAATTCCAGAAAAATAAATCTAGCTATGTTTTGACGCTACGGTCCCAACAAAACTAGTTTCGTCGAATTCTGAGTTCGTTTGAAAAATGGCCATTTTCCGGTCGATCCAATTTAACAGAAATCGACCAAACACATTTTCTTTTGCCACGCTCACATACTAGCTTCAAAAATTATGAAATTTGAAACCTAGCAATAGTTTGACATCCCGGACCCAACAAAAGTGGTTTCGTCGAATTCCGAGGTCGTATGCAAAATATCAATTTTCCAGGCCTATATTATATATACCGACTCTTCTGAAAATTCATTCGGCCATAACTTTTGATTCCCGTTATGAAACTTCGATTTTTCAGATTCGTTAGAAAGGTATTGACTAACAGATTTAAATATTTTTGGTTTCGCCAAAATCCGTTATATTTTCCACCCTGCATAGTCAGTCAAAGTATGAATTCAAATTTTCAAACTGGCTCACTATTCCTAACTTACTATTTTATTGAAATATTCTATTTCAATGGTTCAAATTCCCTTGAAATAATCAATTTAAAAATTTTAAATTGGCTCGTATTTTCCGGGTTATTACAAACCACCACGCGCCTGACCGCGATTCGAAGCTCTACGACGTGGCAATGTCCGATTTTAACCCAGTGCAGCGGATTGGAGTATAATTCAAAACCTTGTTTTGAAGAAAATAGAAAGGTAACGACTTGTTTAATTTCAACAGTTTTAACACCTCTAAACAGTTGCAAACTTTGAAAAATCAAATCTTTTTCGTTTCTTGTCGAAATCCAGTGAAACAAGAGACAGTGGACTCGTGTGGACATCTTCTACATTCTAGAAGAGACCGCATATTTTTCTGAGCCTTCTGCTATTTTTGGTGGAATGGAACCTAATGTGAGATTTCTAATTTATAAACGATATGGAAAACGACGATGTATAAATTATATAATCGATTTATGAGTTATATAAGCGTTGTACACCTCTTGTATAAGCGTTGTATAAGTTGTACGTTCGATGTATAAGTTATATATGCGTTGTAAAAATTATATATGTGTTGAAATAGAAGTGAAATGCTATATATATATATATATATATATATATATATATATACGGCCCTCGTCCACAAATCATGGACGATATTTATTGGTTGTGATTGGTGTGAAAATTGATTGATAGCGAATGGTTGGTTGGAATTGTTTGTGGTTGATATTGATTGATTGTGGTTGAAAAATACCCGTTTGTGGTTGAGAAATATTTGGTTAAAACCACATAGGATTAGTTTGTGGAAATGAAAAAAATATACATGCTGCGTGCGTGCAAACTAGATGCATGAATCCCCATTGTCAAAAACCGCGAGGTTTTAAGGTAGAGCGAGGAGCCGTACTAGGGACGGTCCCGGTTTTAACTACCCTGCCGTTATGCTGCCGAAATTTTGAATAATATTCATGTGTTAGAATTATTTTCCTATATTGAAACTATATTCGTCTGTTGAATAGAAAACCTTCATGTGTTGAATTGAAATTCATTCGTTGAATAGAATTCATGTGTTGAATGGTATTCGTGTTTTAAATATAAAAATCACCTTTTTATCTATTTATATAAACTATAGAAAACCTTCATGTGTTGAATTGAAATTCATTCGTTGAATAGAATTCATGTGTTGAATGGTATTCGTGTTTTAAATATAAAAATCACCTTTTTATCTATTTATATAAACTATAGAAAACCTTCATGTGTTGAATTGAAATTCATTCGTTGGATTGAAATTCATGTGTTGAAGGGTATTCATATTTTGAAAGAAATTGTTCTATAATAAAAATCCTATTTTTATTACCTATATGAACTATATAAAATAATCTCGTTTTGAAATAAATTGTTTTATAATAAAAATCATACTTTTATTACCTATGAACTATATAAAATAATCTCGTTTTGAAATAAATTGTTTTATAATAAAAATCCTATTTTTATTACCTATATGAACTATATAAAATAATCTCGTTTTGAAATAAATTGTTTTATGATAAAAATCATAATTTTATTACCTATATGAACTATATAAAATAATAGTGTTTTGAAATGAATTGTTTTACAATAAAAAATCACATTTTTATTATATAAATGAATTGTTAAAAATAGTGAGGTGTTGAAATAGAAGGCAGTTAGATAAAAATATCATTTTTATCAAATGTATGAAAAGAATATAGTTTTGAAATCGAAGAATCGATATATATATATATATATATAAATAGAATTGAAATATATCGAATAACGAAGCTGCGGTTCGTATTTTGAAACCGTGATTTCAAACGATTAGTGCGGGAGATCCGACCATCGGATTTTCCTGAAATCGCAACCGTTGGGTTCGCTTTGGAAATATCTTTCCAACGGCACCAACTTTGTAAAAATCCAACGGTTGGATTGTCTGGAATGTTTAATTCAAATATGAAGAAAAACAGCGCCAGAATCGATTATATTTATAAATATATATATATATATAATTATATATAATCGAATAACGATGCTGCAGTTCGTATTTTGAAATCGAAACTTCAAACGATTATACCGGGAGATCCGACCGTCGGATTTTCCTGAAACTGGAACCGTTGGATTCGTTTTGAAAAGATCTTTCTAATGATGTAAATTTTGGGAAGATACAACGGTTAAATTTTCAGATATGTGTAAATCAAATCTGGAGAAAAACAGCGCCACGGCCGCGTTATGTCCTGAAGCGTCGTTTTGAATAATTTGGCTATTTTAAAATAAATAAAAATAGCGATAAATCATTGTAAAATATTATAAACGATATGGATGTGAAATTTAGAAATTAGTTGAAGGTTGGCTAAGTCGAATGGTCTTCTGGGCGTTGATCTGATGGTGGTTTCGGCCTTCGGGGTTAATATTCGGGAAATCGTTCTCTTACTGATTGACGGTTAGTGACTAATGAATTGAAATGATGTGTATGTATGTTAGTGTTGCACTTGTTTATTATATACGCGAGTTGCTCAGAAAGACCGGGTTTATCCCAATCTGAATAACTGAATCGACGATAAGAAGTCGAAGATGAAGACGGGGGTTGAAGACCGATCTTCACCTCGTTTGGATGGTCACTGAGGTCCTGATTGGGAGGCATCCCGAAATATGGATAATGAGTGGTGATCGTCCAGACGTACGTGGGAATCGATGGATATGCGAGGTATTTAGTGCCTCCGGTTTCGTTCAGACCCAGAACGGACTTGCAAATGGACTGTGTGCCTGACATTGGAATTCATTCTGTGCGATTGATAACCATCAGTTGCATGGTGTGAATTGCCGGTGTGGTATGCTAAGATGCAGTGAACAGGGCTTCTGTTGAAAAGAAAAGTCTTGTGATTGATGATCAAAGCCCCGCCTGTGTGGCGTAGCTTTGTGTATAACGTGAATTCGTGAGCCTCACACCCCGGTATGAACCAAAAACGGGAGAGGACATCAGGGAGGGCCTGCGTTTCTTTCTAGCTAGGAGTTGTGTCGGTGTTTTTACACGGCCTGACATTTTACTTATGTGGATGATGGATAGCGAGGCGCCTCGGATATATCAGTCGATCCGGGACGGATGGAGTCATTCGTTGGCTCATTTGCGCCCCATAGAGCGGGGAAACGTAGTGTTCAGGTATAATAATCCACATCGGTGGACCGGCCCTGACGATCCAAGGGGCAGTTGTGGCTGTTCCTGAGACATGGTAGGCTAAATTGTCTCGAAGTCGGTAAGGACTATCTTTTGCCTTGGTTCATGACGGAAATCCAATTTCCAAATACGTGACTGTGCGGTTTTGATTGTATACCTATATATGGCGACATAGTTGTATGGGGCATTAATGCCGTCTATGATTGATACTTATGATTTGAAATTGTTTTTGAAACATATAAACACTAGTAATAATATCAAATGCTTTTGTTTTATTCGTATCAAACATATCTTGGCCATTATAAGGTAAAAACTCTATCCTCCGGTTTACGTTGCATTGTGTGATGGGAACTGAGTCTTATAATGGCTTCATTTTTATAAAAAGCATTGCGATGTTTAAAAGAATTATTTGTTTTTAAAGCACTGGAGATCCGATGGAGTAACCCGTTCCACGAAAGTGGCGTGGTCCTGTGATTAGCCATATTATAAATGTGTTGAGTAGATTTCTCATACCAGTCCCATGACTGACTCGTAGTTTGTTTCACTTTCAAACTCGGGTGCCCCTTTTTCTACATGGACAGCCTTGTATTCAGGTTTAGCTGGCTCTTTCTAGATAGCTGGAGCTGAAGATGGATTCTATTATTTATCTCTTTATGTTGTTCAGCTCCTATTGTACATATTATGTTTGTTTTCCGCTGTGGACATTTATGTATAGCTGAACTGTATTTTTGCTAAGGATGATCCTATATACTGTGTAACTCTAATGATTACGTTTATTTAGTGTATTATTTGTATCCTGTCTGGTGTATTTATTTATTTCTATTCTGCTATTATCTGTTTATGTGTTATATTCCAAAGATTACCCTTGCCGCCGTCAGTACGGGGTTTGGGGTTGTCACATTATTCTTTTATTTGCATTCACTAATGTAAATATTCATTGAAAATAAGTTTGTTCCTTTTTACATTCACTCAAATATACATTGAAATTAAAAAGTTACATTTTTCTTTTATTTACATTCCTTGATGTAAATAAAACTAGAAATAAAAAGTTAAATCTTTATCTACATTCCTTGTTGCAAATAAAGCATGAAATAAAAAGTTATGTTTTTATTTGTATTCCCTTGTTGAAAATAAATCATGTAATGAAAAATATACATATTTCATTATGAAATATGTCTCACATTAAAAACCCATTTTTAATGTTAATATTATAAAGAGTAGAAGAATTTACATATTTCATTATGAAATATGTTTCACATTAAAAACACATTTTTAATGTTAACATTAGGAACTTATAAAAAGAATAATTTTATGTTTTGTTTAATCAAAACATTATCATTTACTTGTTAGTAGAAAAATAATCCTTTTTCATTATATGTTTTGTTTATTCAAAACATTACCATTTACATGTAGTAGAAAAGTAATCATTATATGTTTTGTTAATTCAAAAACATTATCATTTATATAGTGAATTAGAAAAATGTTCATTTGTTAAGTAGGTATCGATTCATTAACATCATGATATTTACATTTGATCGATGTTAATATAAAAATGACCATTTGTTAATATGCTTTGTTAGACTAAGAAATAAGGTCATTTACATGTTAGTCATGTAGAGATAATTCGAACCAAATTATAATCGGTTAAATTTATTAACCAATGATTTGTGTATGTAAATTGTTGTTGTGTGAAAACCCCACACGGGTGTTGGGATGATACTTGTCATACACTAGTCCCAATATTTAGCTGTATGTTAATCGATGGATTGACAGTCTGTGATGAGCGTTATTTATTTATTTTAATGCTCGCACAGTTATAAATTTCACTCTGGATGTAAATGGATTATTTAGTGGTTATTTATCATTACTGTTATATACGTATGCAATGTATGAAATCCATATGACCGAATTTATAAGGTAATTGATTGAGTCGCGGTCCGATTCAGAATATCTTTAATAAAACCATGTTTTAAAATAAATAATATTTTAAGAATCGTTTAAAATAAAGAATATTTTAAAATAAGATTCATTGAAGGATAAAATATTAAACTATGAAGCCGTGTTATGTAGAAACGCTTATTTAACCCGAATAGGTTATCGATCGATTTTTATTCATTTAATAATGAATATTAAAAAGAAGTGATTTCAAAAATATGGTGTTTTGAAATATTATTATTTTAATATAATAAAGATATAGAATATTCAATTTTGCTTTAAAATTGAAAATGAAGTTAAAATCATTTTTAACGAAATTGCAAATGTTTTATAAAATATGTTTTAAATAGAAATCGGCGAGATATATATATATATATATATATATATATATATATAATATTTATATAATGATCGTTCACGAATTTCGACCTTTTACTTTAAATTGACGTAATGGGAGATCTGACCGTCGGATTCACCTAAAACCAGAACCATTGGGTTCGTATCGAAAAGAGCTTTCCAATGAATATAAGAGTCTTGAAATATAATGGTTGGGTTTGGAATTATGTCCAAATCAAATTTGGAAAAGGTCGCTATTGATGTAGTTCGATGGCCGTTATTGGAAACCGACTGTACGAGTGATAATAAAGTTATTAAAAATATTAATAAATTATGTAAAATCATAATAAATGATTTAGAAAGAATTAGGATGAAAAATTCCATATTTGAAAAGATAAAAATATATTTTTATTAAATGAATTAGTTATTAACTAGAATAAATCATTAAATTAAGATTTAATGAAATTTTCCAATTAGTGAATATTTAATTGAAATTAAATTAAATAAATTGGATGTTGGGTTTGTCGTGAATAGTGTCTTAAATAACACTGTTCTTAAACCCCGTATGAAAAGAATAGATCTTTTAGTTAAGATTATTATAGTTTCGATTATATTAAATAATTGGAATAAGATGAAAGGTGAGTTGGGTTTATTGTGAACAGTGTTTTTAAGCGACATTTGTTCTTTAATCCAACTGACAGTGAAAATATGATTTGGAATTTATAAATCTTTTATTAAGATTTAAATGAGAATTTTCCAAAGCCAAGTTTTCCAATTTAATATGTTAAATTGGAGTTGAATGGAATTCGAATTAATAATAACCGAGATAAGCGTTTGTAAAAGAAGACTGATACTGCATATGGAATTAAAGAGGCTTTGTCGTTATTCCATTTATATTATTGGTCGGATACAGAAATTTATAACAATTATATATTAATTTGATTTATGTGAGGATTCCATATTTTATGGAAGGTGATTTTGGGTTTACCGTGAGCTGTGTTTTAAAATGACATTAGTTCTTTAACACAGTTAAAGATAAGATTAATTTCTTAAATTTAAATAATCATTGAATAATGATTTTTGGTATTTAAAACCCAATTGGGGTTTCAATAAATCTTTAAAAGAAAAGGTTTAAGGATAAGTTAAAGAATTTATCTTTGATAAGATAATGTGAATAATTTATTTTAAGGAATATTCTGAATTGGAAGGAGGCGTTGGATGTGTTTTTATAGTACTTGATTTTTAATTATAAAAATACGTGAGTTATTCGGGAAGACCGGGTTTAACCCATTCCGAATAATTACTACGACGATGAAGAGTCGAAGATGAAGACGGTGGTTGAAGACCGACGATCTTCACATCGAATGGATGTGTTACTACTGAGACCCATGATGGGAGTAGCTACCTTGAAGGGGCTTCAGTGGTAGCCGTCCGAACTATTGTTGATTGTTCGGATTTGGTTTTCGCTCAGACCCAGAGCATAAGCTTGTAAATGGATGCGTGTATGACATTGGATTTCGTTCCAGGCAAATTAAATTGATTGTTATTAATGTATATCTGTTTGGTGGTAGAGGATTTATTCTCTACTTAACACCCCGGTATATATTAATAGTGATTGATCGCATGGCGTGAATTGTCAATGTGGCACGCCAAGATGCAATTTATCAAGGCTTTTGTTGAAAAGCAGGGCCTTGTAGAGTGATCAAAGTATATCCTATTACGGCATAACTTTGTGTATATCGTGACTTCGCGAGCCTCACACCCCGGTATGAATCAAAAACGGGATATGGACCGTAGGGAGTGCACACGTTTCTTTCTAGCTAGTGGTAGTTTCAGTGCTTAAACTGGCTGACATTTTACTTATGTGGATGATAGATTCTGAGGCGCCTCGGATTTTTATAGGCCGTTAGTGGTCATACTATAGGTTCAAAGGAACCGGGAAACGTGTGTTCAGGAATAACTAATCCGCTGCCGATAGGCGGGGACCGGCCCTACCACTCCAAGGGTTCACTGCGGGGGATGCTGAGGCATTTGCTAGAGTGTCTTGAATCGGAGAGGACGATCCCTAGCCTCGACTCATGATGGAAATCCAATTTCAAATACGACCTTGCGGTTTTGATTGTAGAACTAGTATGGCGACATGATATATGGTACCCATGTCGTCTATGATTGATACATTATGATTGAAATGTTTTTATTAGAACATATACATACTAATATTAAATCCGTTTTATCGTATCAAGCATCTTTTGACCATTACAAGGTAAAACCTATCCTCCGGTTTGCGTTGCATTGTGTGATAGGACTTGGGTCTTATAATGGTTTCATTTTTCTAAAAAGCATTGCGTTGTTTAGCGATTCACTTTATTTTATGCATTGGCAATCCAATGGAGTAAGCCTGTTCCGCATTAGCGGCATGGTCTTGTGATTAGCCTTATTATTAGATAAGTTAAGTTAAGATTTCTCATACCAGTCCCATGACTGACCTGTAGTTTGTTTCGCTGGCAAACCCGGGTGCTCATATTTCCCACACAGGCAGTCGAGTAGCTTTTGCAGATATATTTACAGGATCCTGGTTTACAGCTGAAGCGGTATTCGGAAAGCTCTATGTCCGTGTATTCCTTTCGGTTGTATGTTAGTATTATATTCCGCTGCTATTTAAATGTAACTTAAGTCTCTGATATTAATGTATTTCTATTGTGTAATAAGTACTCATACTCTGTTATATTCTTGTACTCTGATGTAATTGTTGTAATCCATAATAAAATGTTCTTCAGTTTGTGTTCTGATGTGTGTTGTTCTCAAAGCAATTCAGGCTTTCCTTTACCGGGAAGTTTGGATTGTTTCATTTGGTATCAGAGCATTGGTTTACAGAGCTCGAGAACAAGACACATTAGAACTGAACGAAAGAATTCATCAGAGATTGGATTAGTAATATCCAATGAGAATAACTCGTTAGAGATAGGATCAGTAGTATCCTAGAACGAGTGTAAAGAGTATTATTTTCTTTAAAATAAAAATGGAAGCAAATTTAGTTTTGAAAATTTTATCTTAATATACGTATTTGAGTATATTATATTTTAATGTGGGAAATCGAGTATATAAAGATTTTGAATATACGAGTAATTAACGGATATTCAAAATTTTAATATACTAGATAGATATAGAATCACACTCTAGTCGCCCGAAGATAATTCTGATGATCGGTGCACCATCGTCAGAATTTATGTTCGAGTTTCGAAGGTGATATATCTATATATTTCCATTGACTGGTATGAGAACCAAAACTTAGATAGGATATATTGCTGTGATTTGAACAAAACAAAAATATGATTTTTGACTATATATAAAAGTTATATATATTTGAAAAGTTAATCACCTAATTGATTGCTGGTTGTGATGTTTAATTATTAGTTTAACTAATAAAAGTATAGAAATGATAATTAATTTAACTAATAAAATTATTGAAACCAATAAACAAAAAAATTTAATTAAGTTAATTAATTAAACAACTTTTAGCTACGTTCCTTTTCGAGGACGAAAAGATTTTAAGTGGGGGCGATTGTAACAACCCGGAATTTTGGGATCAATTTAAAATTTTTATTTTAGAAATTTTAATGGATTTTTAATATTTAAAATAATATATATTTAATAAGAACGACTAAAAATTTATTTTAAAATGAATAAATTAATTTAATTCTAAAAGGAGTTTAAAACAGTGCTGCAGTTTGAAAATTTAAATTTGAACTTTGAGTGACTGTACAGAATTCGTTTTAAATCGGATTGGAGTGAAACAAGAAATATTTAAATCTGTTTAATCATACCTTTCTAACGAATCTGAAAAACCGAAATTTCACTTTATATTTTGAAAGTTAAGGCCAGTTCAAAATTTAGAAAAGTTGCTGTAGAATTTATATATTTTTTAATATAATATGTTGGCCTTAAAAATAGCCATTTTTCAAACAACCTCTATTTTCGACGAAACCACTTTTGTTGGAACCGGAATGTCAAATTATTGTTATGTTTAATTTTTCAGAATTTTTCGAATTAATGTGTGAGCGTGGCAGAAGAAAATGTGTTTTGACTGTTTCAGTCAAATTTAATCGACTTGAAAATAGCCATTTTTCAAATAGTTTCAGAATTCGACGAAATTAGTCTTGTTAGAACCGTATCGTCAAAACATAACTAGAAATAATTTTTCTGTAATTTTTAGTGTCGTATGTGGCCCCGGTAATTTAAAATGTACATTTGAATTTAATAATTAAATGATTTATAATTAAATTTAAAGAAAACATATCGTAACAGCCGAACTGGGTTACGAAACATATTCCAATGTGTCTAGGATGGGGGTATTTAGCTAGGGGCGTCATTCGTTGGGTTATATTCGGAGTTAGTATCGTCGAATAAATAATTCTTGAATTAATGAATTAAATAAATAAGAAAATACGCGTATAAATGCGCTATACTATACGAAACCCTAATTCACCATACCCAGCCGCCGTACCTTCTTCATCAATGGACATGGCGTTCCCAAATTTAATCCCTAAATTACCACAATCCCAATCGAATTAAACCTCAAGTCCAAAACAAAAATCGAAGAACACTTTGAGCTCTACGGTGGTGATCAGCCCTGGTGGTCTTGGGTGATCGGAATTTGGCCTGGAAGGCGGCGCCTTTGAACATGGATTGCGGGTTCAAGGGGGGACCGAGTGGGGCCCACTTCTGGGCACAAGGAGGGGCTGGCACGAGCTTCGGCGTGGTGCCCACGGATTCGGGTCCGATGCTCCGAGGAGGGGTGCGATGGTGGTGTGCTATAGACGAAGATGGGTTCGATTTTGGCCAAAGCAAGTTTTGGAATTCACGAAGAAGGAGGGCGGTCTCTCTTTGCTGACGTGGCGTCGGGTTATTGGTGGGTTTTACTTTTTTTTCTTTTATTTTGAATTCCAAATCTTAAAATGTTGATAACTTCCACGTACGAAATCAGAATTACGTGAAATGAAGTGCTTTGGATTCGCAACGGAAAATTCTACGTTTCAGAACTGATTGGGACAGAAATGGAGCAATTTGAAGATTCGGATATAAAAAACTATGAGATTTCTTCTTTTTAATAATTAATTATTTAATTTATTTGCTAAGTGATGATTGAATGTGTATAATTCAGATATGTTAGGTGATGATATTATGGATGATTGTCTGTTTGTTGGTGATCTACGAACATAGATTTGTTCGTTAAATTATAGATCTGTATGCGTTGGTTAAAATAAATCATGGTTGTTCATATTTTGTTCAACAATATATATTAAACAAAAATGGATTTTTATATTTGTTGAATTGAATTATATTGTCAATTCAGTATAAATAAAATATTATTTTGATCATTTTTAGTGAAAAATGTATATTAAGGATAAAATATCATTCTTAGTGTAAAAAGTACATTAGAACAAAAACAACATTTTTGTAAAAACATACTTAGTGCAATGAAATCACAATTTTTGTCAAAATATGATCAGTGGAATGAAAATATCACTTTTATCAAAACTTGATTATTGAAATGAAAATATCACTTTTATCAAAACTTGATTATTGAAATGAAAATATCACTTTTATCAAAACTTGATTATTGAATTGAAAATATCACTTTTATCTAAACTTGATTATTGAATGGAAATATCACTTTTATCAAAACTTGATTAGTGAATAAAAAAATTCACGTTTTATCAAAACTTGAATTGGTGAAATAAATATACCTTTTTGGTCAAACTTGATTAGAGATGCAAATATATATTCAAAATAAAATTTGTTCTTTTATTTGCATTCACAAATGCAAATATATATTCAAAATAAAATTTATTCTTTTATTTGCATTCATTAATGCGAATATTCATTGAAAATAAAATTTATTCTTTTATTTGCATTCACTAATGTAAATATTCATTGAAAATAAAATTTATTCTTTTATTTGCATTCACTAATGTAAATATTCATTGAAAATAAAATTTATTCTTTTAATTGCATTCACTAATGCAAATATTCATTGAAAATAAAATTTATTCTTTTATTTGCATTCACTAATGTAAATATTCATTGAAAATAAGATTTACTCTTTTATTTGCATTCACTAATGTAAATATTCATTGAAAATAAATTAGTTCCTTTTTTACATTCACTCAAATATACATTGAAATTAAAAAGTTACATTTTTCTTTTATTTACCTTCCTTGATGTAAATAAAACTAGAAATAAAAAGTTAAATCTTTATCTGCATTCCTTGTTGCAAATAAATCATGAAATAAAAAGTTATTTTTTTATTTGTATTCCCTTGTTGAAAATAAATCATGTTATGAAAAATATACATATTTCATTATGAAATATGTCTCACATTAAAAACCCATTTTTAATGTTAATATTATAAAGAGTAGAAGAATTTACATATTTCATTATGAAATATGTTTCACAATAAAAACACATTTTTAATGTTAACATTCGGAACTTAGAAAAAGAATCATTTTATGTTTTGTTTAATCAAGACATTATCATTTACCTGTTAGTAGAAAAATAATCCTTTGTCATTATGTGTTTTGTTTATTCAAAACATTACCATTTACATGTAGTATAAAAGTAATCATTATATGTTTTATTTATTCAAAAACATTATCATTTATAGAGTGAATTAGAAAAATGTTCATTTGTTAAGTAGTTATCGATTCATTAACATCATGATATTTACATTTGATCTATGTTAATATAAAAATGACCATTTGTTAATGTGCTTTGTTAGACTAAGAAATAAGGTCATTTACATGTTAGTCATGTAGAGATAATTCGAACCAAATTATAATCGGTTAAATTTATTAACCAATGATTTGTGTATGTAAATTGTTTTTGTGTGAAAACCCCACACGGGTGTTGGGATGAAACTTGTCATACACTAGTCCCAATATTTAGCTGCATGTCAGTCGATGGATTGACAGTCTGTGACGAGCGTTATTTATTTATTTTAATGCTCGCACAGTTATAATTTCACTCTGGATGTGAATGGATTGTTCAGTGGTTATTTATCATTACTGTTATATACGTATGCAATGTATAAAATCCATATGACCGAATTTATATGGTAATTGATTGAGTTGCGTTCCAGTTCAGAATATCTTTAATAAAACCATGTTTTAAAATAAAGAATATTTTAAAACAAAGAATCGTTTAAAATAAAGAATATTTTAAAATAACTAATATTTTAAAATAAGATTCATTGAAGGATAAAATATAAAAATATGAAGCCGTGTTATGTAGAAACGCTAATTTAACCCGAATGGGTTATCGATCGATTTTTATTCATTTTATAATGAATATTAAAAAGAAGTGATTTCAAAAATATGGTATTTTGAAATATTATTATTTTAATATAATAAAGATATAGTTTTCTTTAAAATTGAAAATGAAGTTAAAATCATTTTTAACGAATTTGCAAATGTTTTATAAAATATGTTTTAAATAGAAATCGACAATATATATAATATATATTTATATAACGACCGTTCGTGAATTTCGACCATTAACTTTAAATTGACGTAACGGGAGATCTGACTGTTGGATTCTCCTAAAACCAGAACCATTGGGTTCGTATCGAAAAGAGCTTTCCAATGAATATAAGAGTTTTGAAATCTAATGGTTGGGTTTGGAATTATGTCCAAATCAAATTTGGAAAAGGTCTCTATGGATGTAGTTCGATGGCCGTTATTGGAAACCGACTATACGAGTGATAATAAAATTATTAAAAATATTAATAAATTATGTAAAATCATAATAAATGATTTAGAAAGAATTGGGATGAAAAATTCCATATTTGAAAAGATAAAAATATATTTTATTAAATGAACTAGTTATTAACTGGAATAAATCATTAAATTAAGATTTAATGAAGTTTTCCAATTAGTGAATATTTAATTGAAATTAAATTAAATAAATTGGATGTTGGGTTTGTCGTAAATAGTGTCTTAAATAACACTGTTCTTAAACCCCGTATGAAAAGAATAAATCTTTTAGTTAAGATTATTATAGTTTTCGATTATATTTAATAATTGGAATAAGATGAAAGGTGAGTTGGGTTTATTGTGAACTGTGTTTTTAAGCAACATTTGTTCTTTAATCCATCTGACAGTGAAAATATGATTTGGAATTTATAAATCTTTTATTAAGATTTAAATGGGAATTTTCCAAAGCCAAGTTTTCCAGTTTAATATGTTAAATTGGAGTTGAATGGAATTCGAATTAATAATAACCAAGATAAGCATCTGTAAAAGAAGACTGATACTACATATGGAATTTAAGAGGCTTTGCCGTTATTCCATTTATATTATCAGTCGGATACAGAAATTTATAACGATTATACATTAATCAGATTTCTGTGAAGATTCCATATTTTATGGAAGATGATTTTGGGTTTACCGTGAGCTGTGTTTTAAAATGACATTAGTTTTTTTAACCCAGTTAAAGATAAGAATAATTTCTTAAATTTAAATAATCATTGAATAATGATTTTTGGTATTTAAAACCCAATTGGGGCTTTAATAAATCTTTAAAAGAAAAGGTTTAAGGATAAGTTAAAGAATTTATCTTTGATAAGATAATGTGAATATTTTATTTTAAGGAATATTCTGAATTGGAATGAGGCGTTGGATGTGTTTCTATAGTACTTAATTTTTAATTATAAAAATACGTGAGTTATTCGGGAAGACCGGGTTTAACCCATTCCGAATAATTACTACGACGATGAAGAGTCGAAGATGAAGACGGTGGTTGAAGACTGATGATCTTCACATCGAATGGATGTGTTGCTACTGAGACCCATGATGGGAGTAGCTACCTTGAAGGGGCTTCAGTGGTAGCCGTCCGAACTATTGTTGATTGTTCGGATTTGGTTTTCGCTCAGACCCAGAGCATAAGCTTGTAAATGGATGCGTGTCTGACATTGGATTTCGTTCCAGTCGAATTAAATTTATTGTTATTAATGTATATCTGTTTGGTGGTAGAGGATTTATTCTCTACTTAACACCCTGGTATATATTAATAGTGATTGATCGCATGGCGTGAATTGTCAATGTGGCACGCCAAGATGCAATTGATCAAGGCTTTTGTTGAAAAGCAGGGCCTTGTGGGATGATCAAAGTATAGCCTATTACGGCATAGCTTTGTGTATATTGTGACTTCGCGAGCCTCACACCCCGATATGAGTCAAAAACGGGATATGGACCGTAGGGAGTGCACACGTTTCTTTCTAGCTAGTGGTAGTGTCAGTGCTTAAACTGGCTAACATTTTACTTATGTGGATGATAGATTTTGAGGCGCCTCGGATTTTTATAGGCCGTTAGTGGTCATACTATAGGTTCAAAGGAACCAGGAAACGTGTGTTCGGGCATAACCAATCCACTGCCGATAGGCGGGGACCGGCCCTACTGCTTCAAGGGTTCACTGCTGGGGATGCTGAGGCATTTGCTAGAGTGTCTCGAATCGGAGAGGACGATCCCTAGCCTCCACTCATGATGGAAATCCAATTTCCAATATGACCTTGTGGTTTTTATTGTAGAACTAGTATGGCGACATGATATATGGTACCCATGCCATCTATGATTGATACATTATGATTGAAATGTTTTTATTAGAACATATACACACTAATATTAAATCCGTTTTATCGTATCTAGCATCTTTTGACCATTATAAGGTAAAACCCTATCCTCCGGTTTGCGTTGCATTGTGTGATGGGACTTGGGTCTTATAATGGTTTCATTTTTCTAAAAAGCATTGCGTTGTTTAGCGATTCACTTTATTTTATGCACTGGCAATCCAATGGAGTAAGCCTGTTCCGTGTTAGTGGCGTGGTCCTGTGATTAGCCTTATTATTAGATAAGTTAAGTTAAGATTTCTCATACCAGTCCCATGACCGACCTGTAGTTTGTTTCACTGGCAAACTCGGGTGCCCATATTTCCCACAAGGGCAGTCGAGTAGCTTTTGCAGATATATTTACAGGATCCTGGTTTACAGCTGAAGCGGTATTCGGAAAGCTCTGTATCCGTGTATTCCTTTCGGTTGTATGTTAGTATTATTTTCCACTGCTATTTAAATGTAACTTAAGTATCTGATATTAACGTATTTCTATTGTGTAATAAGTACTCATACTCTGTTATATTCTTGTACTCTGATGTGATTGTTGTAATCAGCAATAAAATGTTCTTCAGTTTGTGTTCTGATGTGTGTTGTTCTCAAAGCAATTCAGGCTTTCCTTTACCGGGATGTTTGGGTCGTTTCATCATCATAATAAAAATGTGATTTTTATCTACCTAACATTGAAATAAAAATGTGATTTTTAAAGATAAATATCATTGATCAAAAATGCAATTTTAAATATATAATTATCATAATAAAAAATGTGATTTTTACTATGAACAGCGTGTAAAAGACTACGTTGAATTTTGGGCAAATCTAGACGGTTCATAAATTCAGAAATAAAACTGGCGGAGTTGATCCCAAAGGTGAGAACTTCTCACTCTAATTTGTTTTCTAGTTAAATATATATACTAGGATGCAGACAGTGCTTAGTAGCACCAGACACCCTTGTTTGAAACCATGTTTGTTTGGTTGTTTGGTTGATTGGATTATTTGGTTTGGGAATGAAATGAATTGATTAGAATTTAGTTTGTATATGGCGCGAGCCATTATTATGCGAGGGATAAGGCTAGACCTTATTCCGGTTCTAGTATCACGCCGTTATGCTGCCGAAATTTTCTAAAAATATTAGAACAATAAAAATATCATTTTTATTGTATAAATGAACTGTATAAAATATTCGTGAGATGAAATAAATATTTTATAGTTAAAAATATAATTTTTTTTAATGAGTATATGAATAAAATAAATATTTATTTACAAATCAGGTGATTTGTTTATGTACACGCATTTGACTGATATTGATTGGGACGATATATTTTACACATCGCCTAACTACACAAATAATAACCAGTGTTTGTTGTTTGAAAGCCCCATACGGGTATTGGGATGATATTGGACATACATTAATCCCAATATTTAGTCGAATGTCAATCGATGGGTTGACAGGCTATTGTAAGCGTTAATTATTTATATTTAACGCTTATGTAGTTGTGTAATGCACTCTGGATGATGGTTGACTGTGTTTGGTTATGGTTGTGTACACGTGTGTATAAAACCCATATAAATAAAATTATACGGTAGTTGACTGTGTATGATTCCAATTCGGAAGGAACAAATATTTTAAATTAATGAATATTTTAAAATAGGGAATAAGAAATATTTTAAAATGACTAATATTTAAAAATAATATTCAATAATAGATCAAAATATGATTTTGATGTCCGATTTGGGATGGACACGTAAATATTTAAATATATAAAGTCGTGTTGATTAGATTAACGCCATTTGACATGAATGATATTTATATCGATTTTATTCATTTTTATAATGAATATCGAAAAGGAATTGGTTTCAAAATCTGATATTTTGAAAATATTATCATTTATATATTATAATGATAAGGAAAATTCAATTTTGATTTAAAATTGAAAGTGAAGTTAGAATCGTTGTAAAATGAATTTATAAAATACGTTTTAAATGGAAATTGACGAACTATATAATATATATATATTACATATATTAAATGGCCTGAATAGAACGCGCCACGCCGTGGTAGTTCGCGAATTTCGACCATTGACTTCGAATTGACATTACGGGAGATCCGACCGTCGGATTCTCCTAAAACCAGAACCGTTGGGTTCGTATCGAAAAGAGATTTCCAACGAACATAAGGAAATTGAAATCTAACAGCTGGATTTGGAATTATGTCCAAATCAGATTTAGAGAAGGTCGCTGTAAGTGAAGTTCGATGACCGTTTATGGAAATCGACTGTACGGGCCTTGATAAAATTATTAAAAATATCAATAATTTGTGTAAAATCATAATAAATGGTTTGGAAAGAATTTGGGTGAAAAATTCCATGTTTGTAAAGATAAAAATATATTTTTATCAAAATGAACTAGTTATGAACTAGAATTATAATCCAATATTTTTAAATAAACAAATTGGATTTGAAATGGTTTTAAAAATAACCAGAATTTCCAATATATGAATTGGAATGGATTTGAATCGTAATTATCTTTGGAATATTTTGATATTGGATTCCGTGATTATGCGGATATTGTGGAGGAATTTGGAAGATATATATATTGTTATTCCCAATACGATTTTTGTTGATTTCAGAATTTGATATTGAATATAAGCCGATATAATTTTCTATTCAGATCCTTGTATTTAATATTGAATTGGATTTTGGGTTTGTCATGAATGGTGTCTTCATTAACACTGTTCTTAAACCCAGTTGAGAAAAGCATAAATCTTTAATTATGATTTAGTGTAGAATTTCCAATTAATTAATATTTAATTTGAACTGAATAAAAGAATTTTATTTTGGGTTTGTCGTGAATGGTGTCTTAAATAACACTGTTCTTAAACCCCGTGTGAAAAGAATAAATCTTTTAATTAAGATTATTAGTGTTTCTAGTTAATTAACATTTAATTGGAATAAAATGGAACGTGAATTGGGTTTATCGTGAACTGTGTTTTAACGACATTCGTTCTTTAACCCTATTTACAGTGAAATGTGATTTGGAATTTATCTTTTTATTAAGATTTGACGGAAATTTTCCAAAGTAACGTTTTCCAATTTAATACATCACATTGGAATTGAATGGAATTCAATTTGATAATAATCAAAATGAGCTTCTGTGGAGGAGGACTGTTAATATATATGGAATTTAAAAGGCTGTGTTGTTATTCCATTTATATTATTAGCCAGATACAGAAATTGGTATCGATTATATATTGATTTGTTTTCCATGAAGATTCAATAATTAATGGAATGTGATTTGGGTTTATCGTAAAATGTATGTTAAATGACATTAGTTCTTTATCCCAGTTAAGGATAGGATTACATATCTAACATTGTATTTCGAACTGTATGGTTAATCTCTGTTAAATATATATCTGTTTGGTTGCGGAGAATTTATTCTCTTGCTTTACACCCTTCTCTAAGACGTACGAGCTTAGAGGTTATATATCGGTAGAAATCAATAGTACGGTGTAGATTATCGATGCGACATGTTTGTGTTTCCAAAGTTAAATAATTTTTAATATTGATTTTGAGAAGATTAAAACTAAGCTAAGTTTTAATGAATCTTTAATTAGATTGAAATGGGAATTGATAATTTAAATTATCAAATTTGGGGAAATGGTCGAGAATAGAGTATCACCAGTTTTTCTCCTAGCGATAGTTAAATCTTTAATTATATTTGAACATGAAATGGTAATTAAATTTACCAATAACACCGTGGTGTTAGATATGGAGTATGACCAGTTTTGCTCCATGGGATGAATAGGTTGGGATTGAGAAATTAAACAAATGATTACTTCGGTAAGGTGCGCTAATCCCGACTAGTTTGGATAACCTTAATTTGGCTTGAATTGATATCCAAAGGAAGATTAATGAATAAATTTAAAAGAATTTATCTTTGATAAAATTAATGGGAACCTTTCCCTAAAAATAAGAATATTTGAATAAAGGAATATTCTGGATTAGAATGAGGCATATGTTGTGTTTTATAGCACTTGTTTATTATATACGCGAGTAATTCAGAAATGCCGGATTTATACCCATTATGAGTAACTGATTCGGCGATAAGTTGACGATGAAGACGGTGGTTGAAGACCGGAGGTCTTCACATCGTTTGGATGATTATTGATGTCTTAATTTTGTTGTACACCCAAGATGAGGTAATAAGTGGTGATCGTCCAGACGTACTTGGAGATCGACCGGACATACGAGGACCTCTCTCTTGTATTAGACATATGGAACGAGGAATAAGGTGCCTCCGGTTTCGTTCGGACCCAGAACGAACTTGGAAATGGATATGTGTTTGACATTGGATTTTATTCTGTGCTGATTGATCTTTATTAAATATATATCTGTTTGGTGGCGGAGAATTTATTCTCTTGCTTAACACCCTTCACTGAGACGTACAAGCTCCGAGATTATATATCGATAGACATCAGTCGCATCGCATGAATTGCCTGTGTGGCATGTAGAGATGTAGTGATCATGGATTCTGTTGAAAAGTAGAGTATTGTGGTCGATGATCATAGCATGACCTTAAAGGGCATAGCTTTGTGTATAGCGTTAATTCGCGAGCCTCACGCCTCGATATGAGTCAAAAACGGGATAAGGGAACGCAGTGAGAACATGATGTTTCTTTCTAGCTATAGGTGGTGTCATGGTGTGGAGCCCAGACACTTATATTTTTACCTATGTGGTTGTTAGATTGTAAGGCGCCTCGGATATATCGGTTACTACGGAGCCGATGGATATTGAGTCATCTGGATCATTTACGCCCCATATTGCGGGGAAACGTGTGTTCAGGAATAACTAATCCTAAAATGTAAGGGAGGACCGTCACTGCAGGATCTAGGGTTGCCCAGAGTGTGTAGTCCTGAGGCACTGGCTAGAGCATCTCGAAGCAGTTAGGAGTACATCCCTTGCCTAAACTCATGATGGAAATCCAATTTCCAATACGTGACATTTCAGTTTTGATTGTAGAGCCTAGTATGGCGACATGATAGATGGTACCCATGCCGCCTATGATTGATACATTTATATTTGAAGTTGTTTTATACGCTATGCACTTATAATAGTATCAAATGATTTTTTTTAAATGTACCAAGCATGTTTGGCTATTATAAGGGAAAACCCTATCCTCCGGCTTGCGATGCATTGTGTGATGGGACCTGGGTCATATAATACCTTCATTTTTCCAAAAAGCATTGCGCTGTTTGTTTTACGTACTGGTATTCTTGGGAGGAAACCCATTTCGTGTTATACGGCGTGGTCCCTTGATTTACTTTATTTTAAAGTAAAATTTTCGATAACTATTTTAGTTCTCACACCAATCACAAGATTGACCTGGAGTTTATTGTTTTAACCTAAACTCTGGGTGCCCTTATTTTCCACACGGGCAGCTAGTAATTTTGGATTTGCAGATATTTCTTTTCATAGGATCCTGATTTGCAGGTGGAACTATATTCGGAGCGCTCTGTATCCGTGTATTTCTTTCTGTTGTGTTTTGCATTATTTTCAGCTGCGCTGTAATTTGTAAATCTATTATATTTATCAAATGTATATTATTTGTTGATACTTTGTATATTCAGGTACTCTGATGTAAATTGTTGTAATAAGCAATGAAATGTTCTTCTGTTTGTGTTCTGATTTATCGTGTTCTCAGACAATCCGTTCTTTCTCTTCTCTTCGGAGACCGGGGAAGTTCGGATCGTTATAATCGGGCAAGCACTAAAGCGGATCCGCCACTTTTTCGAGTGCGATTTTCCCAACATCACACCAATATGATGCGAGAAAATCACGAGCGTGACATGGTATTTTCTGATGTAAGATTCCTGAAGCGACCTGGCGTGGCAAACGCCAGGCGAATTTGGCATGGCTCAGCTATTGGCCGGATCACCATTTTTCAAGTGATCCACACTTGACTTCTGCAATTTTTCTGATGCAATCTGGCATACCTTCCATGATGTTATTTTTACACTCCGAGCATGCCAGGATGCAATTTTTCTGATGTGACGAGGCCTGTAATGTGATTTTTCGCACCCGAACATGATGTGACGCAATTTTTTGTGTATGGTGTTTGTAGGATGCGATTTTCTAACAGTGGACCCCAAATCTCACCTACTCCTACCTAGTCCACTCATTTATAAATACCCCCAAGCTTGTCCTTCATATGGATCTTTTTTCTTGGGTTTTGGACTTTTCAAAGCTCTCAAACATCATTAATGACAATCACCTTCTTCTTCATGACCATTAGATATGGCATGAACCACTAAAACGTTGCAAACATGTTTTCCATCATCTTTTGGGAAATACCCACAAGCATAATTACACGCTTTTGGACTGTTTCGGAATACTTGAGATTTCTTGGACATTGACGCTATCTTTTAGACATAGTTGACCAAGTTAACATATTTTACACTCAACGAAGAAGGCAAAGGGCATTTTAGTCAAAGTTTAGAGTTAATAATTATTTTGTTGTTCTAACATTGTAACGCTTTGTACTCAAACATTGCAGAAACTTGTACAACTTTGTATTCTACATATATAATGAATGATTACTGCAAAGTGGATGTAGTCGTTAGTGTCGAACCACTATAAAAAGCTTTGTTCTCCTGCATTACTTTATTTTGCATTTAGATTTGGATTACTATGTTCACAATACACATACACATCGAGGATTGGCGTGTGCTGAATCAGCGACAATTCCCCACGTCAACACTTTGGCATGCAAGGAAGGGGATGCACAACTTTGAATTCTTCTTCTGATTAGATTTACGGATTTGCTTTAGGATTTCATCTTCGGATTTGGTTTTGGTTTTCGACTTCGGTTTTAGTTTTTGACTTCAATTTTGTTACTCGCTTTTCATCATGGTTCAGCGCAAGAAGCTTGACGATATCGCTAAAGCCCAAGATACTAAAGAAGGAGGAAGTCAAGAACTTTCTTCGACTGGGGTCCCAACGAACTACGTCACTCGAGAAGATGTCATAATCAAGAACTCAGCTGTGGATTTGAATGCTCGACTTGAGCGACAGGAAGACGCATTCAATATCTTTCTTACTTGGATTGAGGACATGATAAGAAATTGTTCGAGGTAGACTGGCCAGGCAAACATTATTGGAAATAGTACCAATGTTCCTCCACCAATGACTCGGGACTTGGAGGTATCCCACAAACTAATCAGCAGGCCGATGCCACTCCATGGAATGGTGTCGGTCTCGCTACACTCAAGAGCACCCTAATCCCGACATCGCTTCAACCCGTGACGCTTTGGTTAGTCAAGTCGCGGCTCCTCTATTGGTGATGTTGCTCAAGCGCCAGTGCATGCAGCTTTAGATGGTAATTCTCCCACGGTTTTGGGAGTTAGGATTGAGCCCAATGTGGCCCCTCAGGTTGGAATTCAACCGAATATACTTTTCGGCAACCAACTGATTCCTAATTGGGAATAAACATTGGGGCACCAGTGCCGCTTTAGATAATCCCAATCAGTTTCTTACTTTTGGTAATGGATCCCTGATCGTGGATGTCATCCGTCGATTCATTCGAAGCGGTGCCTCTTCTGCGGACTTGGATTGTATGACTTGCAATCCATTTTCTTTAGATATTAGGAATTCTTGTAACCTATAGGATTTCAAGCTATCGTTGGTGGAAACTTATGATGATCGGAAGGATCATACTTCTCACTTGATGAGATATATTCGTCATATGGAAGTCCTTTCCATTTAGGAAAACATCATGGCAAAGTTCTTTTCGCTTTACTTAACGGATATAGTTGTAATGTGGCAAGCAGTTGGAGCTGGACCCATTACTTCTTAGAATTCTTTGATTAGCAGATTCGTGGAATAGTTCAGAGTCAACATCGCTCACCCGAAAAGCGTTATGACTCTTAATGGAATTAGGCAGAAGTCCAGCAAGACTCTACAGAAATTCTTAAAGCGGTCTAATGCTGCGGTTGCTTCGGTCGACAGACCCGACCCTTCTATGGTTTTGATGAATATAGTATATGGAGTTTTGGATAAATCTAACTTTAAGATTTCATTGCACCGGGACCCGCCTAGGGATCTCGTGGAATTTTATTTTGAAATTGAAAGATTCCTTCAGGAAGAAGATGCGAGAACTAACAAAAATGTTCTCGAGACAAATACAGTTAAGGGTGGGAAACATCCAATTCTGGAAAGGCTAAAAAATCTGCTGCTGTTAAGGAACCTCCTCCGAGGAATGATTGCAACAAATCCAGAAGGAAACCTAAGTTCTCGTCTTATTCGGAACTTACTCATACCCTCAAGGAAATCCATTTGGAAGTTCATCCCACTGCTCCTGTTAGAAAGCCTCCTGCCAGGAAGTCGACTCAAAAGGAAAGGGACACAGGTCGACATCGCATATTTCACAATCTCGATGGTCATGATATGAACGATTGTCGAAATCTCAGGGATACGATAGAAGAACGTGTTAGACACTGAGAGCTGACATCATTTGTTCGAGCATAGGCTGTGGTGCCAAGACAGGCACAACCCACTCAAAGGAATCAGGATAGGTCGGGGACTGACAATCATCCCGACGACATTGTGATCAATTAAACCTCTTACTAGATCTAGTGCCTTGGATGCTGGCATCAATATCTTGTGACTTGTGGATTTTAATTTTATGGCTTTGTGGTTTTCGTTCTTTTGGTTTTACAGATACTTCAAATGCTTAGTTTTTGGATTTGCTCAGCTTTTTGGCTATTGGGTTTTTGCTCTTACGGATTCTTGGGGTTGATACTTGTGGATATAGGTTTTGGCTTTTTTGTGTCTTGAATTTGGTTCTTGTTGTGGATTATATGGATTATTGGACTCCAGATTTCTAGCCCTCAGTGCTTGGTTTTCCTGGACATGGATTTATTCATTTTCATGGCTTTTGGATTTTACGACTCTCGAATAATGAGCTCCACATTTTGGCTTTCTCATTCTTAGTCTTTCAGATTTTGGATATCCTGGATTTCCTTAGCCTATTCTCGTGGACCTCTCGGCTTTCTCTAGATTTGGTTATTTGGACTTCGGCCCATGGTTTTTGGATTTAAGGACTTCAGTCCTCTGGATGTATCCTTCCTTTTGGTTATTTCGGTTATTTGGGTTGTAAGATGGTTGAGTCTGCCTACCCATGTACAGAAGTTGTATAATACCCAGGCATGCTCTTTGCCCGACAATACCATCACACCCTCTGGTTATTTACGAAAATTTTGCTTTTCCCGGCTTTGGCTTTTGAATGGATAAGTTTGTTTACCCATGTAACAGGAACCAGCGAGATCCTCGGCATGCTCTTCACAAATTATAAACCTCTTGCTTTCCTTCACAAATGAATTTGAAATCAAAAACGGCTAAGTTCGCTTACCCATGTGCGGGAACGAGCATCCCTAGGCATTCTGTTTGAAAATGACAAAAACGTTAGTTTTTTCCTTTGGTTTTGCTAAAAATCCCTAACTTTTGTAACTTTAATAAAATTAATTTGCAAAGTAAGGATACTTGCTTGTGGAGTATGAAATTGACAACAGGATTGCAAACTCTAATAATCGTCTGGCTATCTTGGCCTCTTGTCCCTCCGCGAGAAGATCACCTTGATTTGTGGCGAGCTTTGGATCTTGTGCGTAAGGTTGGTTGATCCTACTTGTTTGGATTTGGGTCGTCCTATCAAGACAATTCACTGGTTATTGTATTACATCGGGTGGACTTGTTAGTGATGCAACAAGACTATCCACTCTTGGCTACCTTGGCTTGTTGTCCTGCTTCGACAAGAATGCCTTGGCTTGTGGCGAGTCCGGGATCTTGTGTGTCTGGTCGGCAGATCCTACTCGTTTGGTTATCAGATCTCCCTCACACGGTGGTTCGTCTGGTTGTCTGGCTATAAGGTTATCGATAGCTCCAGATTTATGGATTTTTGGTTTAACTCAACCTCTCGGCTATGGTTTTTTCCGGTTATTCAGGTTATCAGACCCCCGTAGTCCTTTGGTTATTATGACTATTCTGGTTATCTCCCTAAACAATCCGGAGTGATCGTCGGCTTTTTTAGGACTTTGGAGTTTTTGGTTTTTTGGTTAATGGATAATACGATCCGGAGCGATCACTGATTTTTGTCTTATCGACTTTGGATTTCTAGTTAATACAATCCCGTGCGATCGTGGCTACCTGACTCTCTGGTTATGGAAGTTTGCCTCGGACTTCTCCCGACTTTGGTTTTCAGATTTCTGGATTTCTAGTTTACTCGTAAAACGTATCTTCCTTCGGTCAAGAAAAATATATATTTGGGGGGAAAAATGTTGACATACCTTTTTGTCAAAGCTGTCACATGCCAGGATTTTGGCTAGCGACGTGCTCAAGCATCAATAGTATCGTCAGAAAACATAAAGTAATTCAACCGAAGTCGTGATATATTCGAAAAAAATGGAAATGGCATCGATTCGTAATATCATCGTTGACAGACTCGAAAAAGCTAGCTTGGTGAAAATACGTGGTCGACACCATCCGATTAGCTCAAAATGGTTGAGTGTGTCTATCCGATCGCGTGGCAAAAATCATCATGAAAAATATATGGATTTGGTAAAAACAGTGTCGTGCGCTCAAAAATAGCTGGTCGATGCATGAAAATCATGAAGAATCACATGTTTTACCTTGGTCGATCAATCTAGTAAATCTGGTAAGCTCAGCCTTAGCACGATGAAAAACAATCAAAAAACACACCCAATCACTCCAAAAACGTGTGCGCAACATTGGTTGATCACGTTGAAAACTTGGCAGATCACCATGTTTTGGCACACAGTATATCCCCTGAAAACTCGGGCTGATCACCATTTTTACCATGCAAACACCGGGGATTCCATTTTGGCAAAGCGGCCTAGCAAAGTGGCCACTCCAGATCGCATTGCATCAAAGTGATGCAATTTTCCCAGCTTTGCATCACGCTGATGCGATTTTCCATTGGAAACAGCATGGTGATCTGAGGTGGGATTTAGGATGTGAGATGTTGGATCGGGCAAGCAATGAAGCGGATCCTTGCGATTTTCTAATAGTCAACCCTAAATCTCACCTACTCCTACCTAACACACTCACCTATAAATACACCCAAGCTTGACCTTCATTTGGATCTTTCTTGTTTGGATTTTTGTCTTGGAGCTCACAAGCATCATTAATGACACCCACCTTCTTCTTGGCATGAACCACTAAAACATTGCAGACACGTTTTCCATTATCTTTTGGATGTCCACTAGCATAATTACACCGCTTTTGGACTGTTTCGGACATATTAGGGATTTTTGGACATTGAAGCAATCTTTTGGACATAGTTGACCAAATCAACATATTTTTCACTCAACGAAGAAGGAAAAAGGCATTTTAGTCAAACTTTAGAATTAATAATCATTTTGTTGTTCTACTGTTACAGTTTGTACTCAAACATTGCCCAAACATGTACAACTTTGTAATATACAAATATATATATATAATGAATGATTACTACGAAGTGGAAGGCGTTAGTTCCGAACCGCTATAAAAAGTTGTGTTCTCCCGCATTACTTTATTATGGATTTAGAATAATGTGTTCACAATACACATACATGTCGAGGGTAGGCGTGTGCTGAATCAGCGACAATTCTCCATGTCAACAATCCCCTTCATGGTATTGATTGTATGTTTATCTATCCTCTAGTTTCAATTGGGGTATTATAATTTTTATAATCTTTAAGTACTCAATGCCCTCAATCCTAGTACCGTAAAAGATTACGCATTTATATTATTCAGATCACGATGGACATGTTTACCCACTGCACGGTGAACCTTTTTATGTTCGTTGTTTTATACGGTTAGATTATGATGTACACTAATATACATGGTATATTTGATCTTGCACAAGATCTTGCATGAGCTTAGGTTCACTGTTAATAGTATTATCCTTTTTCTATATCGATCTTCTCTAACTTTATCTCTAAACTTCTTCTTTGTACTTTTTTACATGATTTTATATCTATAACATTCATTAAGAATACATGATACAAATTAGTTTTTTTTTACTTAACAAAGTTACAGTAACCAGAAGTTCAATATATTATTCATTTATGTTAAAAATTCAAGCATTCACTACAATACATAATTTATTTTAGTATTATAATCTAAAGAGAAATCCTTTTTCATTGTATTGTAGTATGCAAACTATTTGATAGTTCGGCTCGAAATTTTGGTAATTTACCTTTTTTTTGTTTATTACTTTGTAAAGAAACTAATTTAGGTAAGAGATCCATAATGTTTTTTTAATAAAACTAACATTTTTGAAGTAGTAATCTTATCGGGTTTTTAACAAGATATAAGCAGTTATCTTATATGTTTTTAACAAAATATTTTTTTCTTTTAATTCTATCAGCACCAATCTAAACAAGGAACAATTAGAAAGAAAACAAACTTATTCATAGCAATTTTTTATTTACTAATGAAGCAATCATAACTGGAAAAATTGTAACTATTCTACGCAGTTAATGCCCCGATATAGCAGTGTATTACCACCGCTATGCTTTTTCCAAAAGGCCTCTAACATAGACTCTCTGCTTTAATCCCCACTATATTCCCTATTTCTGATATATCCAGTTATTTTCGCTATACTACGTTATTTCCGTTATATCTTTGATGTAAGAAACGAACTGAAAAATGACATCTATGCATCATAAAAATTATGAAATTAGGGTTTTCCTAATTTAATTTTTTAATATATATTTTTATAAATAAAAATACTCTATATTGTATAAAATTTAATTCAGTTAAATAACAGTTTATATTTATTTATAAATATTTGCACATGTTTTTGTTTAAAATTAAGAATGTACTAATTATAGTTAGATTAAGTGCTCGTTTTTTTACTTAGTAATCATTTTTAAATTCATAAAAACATTATGAATGAGTTATATGTGCTATTTTATAGTCATCCTGTGATGACCCCAAACCCCGTACAACGGGGGCAAGGGTAATCTTTGGAATATAACACATAAACAGATAACAGCAGAACAAAAATAATTAAATACACCATATAATTTACAATAGAATACACTGGATAAACATAATCATTAAAGTTACACAGTATACAAGATCATACTAAGTACAAAATACAGTTCAGCTATACATAAATATCTACAGCGGGAAAACAAAAACATAATATGTACAATAGGAGCTGAACAGCATAATCACCAGATAATGTACAGTATATTAAAATTTATATTTTTATTATCTCTATCATATAAAAATCATAATTTTATATTCTCTACTATATAAAAATCATATTTTTATATTCTCTACTATATAAAAATCATATTTTTATATTCTCTACTATATAAAAATCATATTTTTAATATCTAGAAATCATATTTCTATGGAAAATGACGTTATTTCCTCCTAACAATTTAATTACAACCCAAGAAAATTAAAGAAAGAAAGAAGCTTACTTTTCCTTTTCAGAGGGGTGGAGGTTGTTGGAGGTGGCACTGGGGTCTAACGGCGGCGGGGGAGGGGGGGCACTGTTGGTCGGCGCTGGTCGAGGTGGGGCCTTGGGTGGCGGTTCACATCGATGGGGGGGTTTAGATGGGCTAGGGCTTGACTGAGTACTTGCCCTGAGGCTCGGGTTAGAGAGTCTCAAATTCGGTAAGGACTCAGTCAAGCCCTTGGATAATCAGGGTCGGTCCACCGATGTGGATTAAAATGCCTGAACACTGCGTTTCCATGCCCTTTGGGGCGTAAATGAGTCCTATGACTCCATCGGCTCCACATAGTCACCAATATATCTGAGGCGCTCGCAATCCAACAACCACACAGGTGAAAATAATATAAATGTCAGGGCTGGTAGGTCACTGACACCACCCTAGCTAGAAGGAAAAACATGTCCTCCCTAATGTCCTCTCTCGTTTCTGGCTCATACCGGGGTGTGAGGCTCGCGAATCAACGTTATACACAAAGCTATGCCACACAGACCGTGCTTTGATCATCAACCACAAGACTTTGCTTTTCAAAAGAAGCCTTGATCATCTGCCACTTAGGCATGCCACACAGGAAATTCACTCCTTGTGACTGATTTCTATCGATATATAACCTCTGAGCTCGTATGTTTCAGAGAAGGGCGTTAAGCAAGAGAATAAAATTCTCCGCCGCCAAACAGATATATATTTAATAGAGATTAATCAGCACAGAACAAATCCAATGTCAGACAAGCAGTCCATTTACAGGTTCGTTCTAGGTCTGAACGACACTGGAGGTACCTTATACCTCGCATATCCATCGATCTCTAACTACGTCTAGACGATCACCACTTATTATCTATATTTTGGGATGCCTCCCAATCAAGACATCGGTAATCATCCAACCGATGTGAAGATCTCCGGTCTTCAACCACAGTCTTCATCATCGACTTCTTATCGCTGATCAATTATTTGAAATGAGATTTAACTCGGTCTTTTCAAATAATTCACGTATATTTAAAATTTAAATCAATTCATTTCAATGGTTAAATTATTCGACATCAATAATTCTGTTCTTAAATGTAATTTTCACGCCAAACACATTCAACCATCAAAAATCCAATAAACCGGGTAAATTCGGTTTATTTCCATTCCATATGGTTTATAATATTTTATAACGATTTATCACTATTTTTATTCATTTAAAAATAGCCAATTCATTAGAACAACGCTTCAGGCCATAACGCGGCCGTGGCGCTGTTTTTCTTCAGATTTGGTTTACACACATCTGAAAATCTAACCGTTGGATGTTCAAAAATTTTATATCATTAGAAAGATCTTTTCAAAACGAATCAAACAGTTTAGTTTTGGGAAAATCCGACGGTCGGATCTCCCGATACAATCGTTTGAAGTTACGATTTCAAAATACGAACTACATCGTCGTTATTCGATTTAATTTAATTATATGTATATATAAATATAATCGATTCTGGCGCTATTTTTCTTCAGATTTGAATTAAACATTCTAGACAATCCAATCCAATCGTTGGATCTTTATAAAGTTGGTGTCGTTGGAAAGATATTTCCAAAGCGAACACAACTGTTTTGGTTTCGGGAAATTCCGATAGTCGGATCTCTCGCACTAATCGTTTGAAATCACGGTTTCAAAATACGAACTACAGCTTCGTTACTCGATTTATTTTAATTATATATATAAATAAATATAATCCATTCTTCGATTTCAAAACCATATTCGCTTAACACATTTGATAAAAACGATATTTTTATCCAACAGCTATTTATTTCAACATGTCACTATTTTTAACAGTTCATATATATCATAAAAATGTGATTTTTATTGTAAAAAAATTTATTTCAAAACACGATTATTTTATATAGTTCATATATATCATACAAATGTGATTTTTATTGTAAAACAATTTATTTCAAAACACAATTATTATATATAGTTCATATATATCATAAGAATGTGATTTTTATTGTAAAACAATTTATTTCAAAACACGATTATTTCATATATTTCACACATAAGGTAAAAATGTTATTTTTGGTGTTAAAGCAATTTATTTAAAACATTAATATTTTATATAGTCTATATATATGGTAAAAATGTTATTTTTATCTTTCAAATAATTTATTCAATACATGAACTTCATTCAACACAACCTGAATTTTATTCAACACATGAATTTTATTTCAATACATGAATATTATTCAACACATGAATTTCTATTCAACACATGAATTTTATTTCAACAGATGAATTTTATTCAACACATGAATTTCTATTCAACAAATGAATATAAATCAAACACAGGAATATTTCAGAAAATTTTGGCAGCATAACGGCAGGGTAGTTAAAACCGGCACCGTCCCGAGTACGGCTCCTCGCTCTACCTTAAAGCCTCGCAGCTTTTGACAATAGGGATTTTTAATATCTAGTTCGTACGCAGACGAATTTTCCCATATACTAATCTTATTGGGATTTCAACCACAATCAATAATTTCAAATCAACCATTCATGATATTCACCAAATTTTCGCATCAACCAATAATCCAAACAATATCACAACCAATATATATCGTCCATGGTCTGTGGACGAGGGGAGTGTGTGTATATATATATATACGTATATAACTATATTTCGATTTCATTTCAATAACATTTCAATTCATTTCAACTCATATATCATTTTTACAATGCATATATAACTTATACATCGAACATACAACTTATACAACGCTTATACATGAGGTGTACAACGCTTATATAACTCATACATCGACTATATAATTTATACATCATTGCTTCCATATCATTTATAATTCAGAAATCTTACATTGGGTTCCACTCCTCCAAAAATAGCAGAAGGCTCAGAAAAATATCCGGTCTCTTCTAGAATGTAGAAGATGTATGCATGAGTCCATTGTCTCTTGTTTTACTGGATTTTGACCAAATAGCAAAAAGATACGATTTTTAGAAGTTTGCAATGCTTTTAAATGTAGAAATCAGTTTAATTAATTAAACCCGTACCTCTCAGCAAAAGGTTCAAAACTAGGTTTTGATTTTGCGATCAAATGGTGTAGCTTGAAGAAGATCGGCCTGCGCCAAGTTGAAGCGCCAGGAAGTTCGTGGCACCGTATCTCGAAATTTGTGCAGCGAGGAAGGACGATTCTAGTATGGATTTGAAGAGCTCGAAGAATACTAGAAAATCCTCAAAAGGATGGATGGGTTTTATCGCGTGTGGAGGTAGAAATCGAGTAGAGAAGTTTGGTAGCTTTTCCGCGGTTGCGATTTTGTAATATCGGGGAGAGAACGAATGGGATTGGCCAATATATTTGTTTTATTCACATATTTTTAAAATCCCAAAAATACGCCTCTTCACATACTAATTCCAATCCAAACCCAACGACTGTCGTCCTTAGCTAAATACCCCCATTCTGAAAACAATGGGATATGTTTCGCAGGCCCTTCGACTGTTTTAGTCAGTTTTTCTTCTAATTAAAATATAAAACATTCAATATTCGATTTGAACGTACATTTCAATTTGCAGAGGCCACACACTGATCCCAAAAATTCCAGAAAAATAAATCTTTTGACGATACGGTCACAACAAAACTAGTTTCGTCGAATTCTGAGACCGTTTGAAAAATGGCCATTTTCTGGTCGATCCAATTTAACTGAAATCAACTAAACACATTTTCCTTTGCCACGCTCACATATTAACTTCAAAACTTATGGAATTTGAAACCTAGTAATAATTTAACATCCCGGATCCAACAAAAGTGGTTTCGTCGAAAACAGAGGTCATTTGCAAAATGTCTATTTTCAAGGGCAATGTATTCTCCATAGCGACCTTTCTGAAAATTCATTTGGCCATAACTTTTGGTTCCCGCTATGAAACTTCAATTTTTCAGATTTGTTAGAAAGATATTCCTAAACAGATTTAAATATTTTTGGTTACAATAAAATTCATTTTATTTTTCACCCGGTACAGTCAGTCAAAGTTTGAATTCAAATTTTGAAACTGTCGCGCCTTTTCAGGCCTTGTTTATAATAAAAATAATTATATTTATTTTCAAACATCGATTCAAACATACGTTTCATCGTTAGTATTTAAAATAATTTATTTTAAATATTTAAATCCACTAAAATAGCCAAATTAAAATTTTCAAATTGGTTCAGATTTTCCGGGTTGTTACACATCCGTTATATCCTGCTATTTCCTCGCTTTATCCCTGCTATGACTTTTTGGACCTTCGCCGCATTGGATCCGCTAAGCGCTTTAACTGCACAGAACTATTTATATATTAGTGTCATGCTTTTGATATTTTTTGCAGTTTCGTGTAACTAGTGGATACTACAGAAATTTAGACATAAATACTTCACTTTTAGATGATGCAATGTGACATAAGAATATAACAAATAAATTTATTAATGCACAGTCATTATAATAAGATATAGTTTATTAACATTTCTATTTCTCTGTGTAGGAAATGGAACCAGATTGTTATCTTGCATGAGCATTGGGTTGGAAAGTAGCACAAAAAAAATAGGAAAATAAGAGAAGCACTTTTCGTGTGCAGTTGACAAATTTCTAAGTCAAAACATATATTTGTTCATATTAGATAATTTTCATGTGGGGTGATTTTATATTTCATATTGAATTGCAAACTCACATATGATGTGTGAGACCTGTAACAACACGGATTCCGACAGACCAATTTTTTTTTTCAAAAATCCAATCTATCGAAACCCAAGTTGGGTGCTCTGGCATCCTACAGAAAAAAACAGAGATAAAGGAACATGTCAGAACTCGTAAAGCATCTCACAGCGGAAGGAAGTATAATGTTCAAATATTGCTTGACCTTATTAACAATACTGCTAAACCAGTATCCAAAGCTATACCATCTCTGTCATGAACCTAACTTGGAAGTATGAAATGAGGAGGGGGTCAGAACATAAGTTCTGTGTGAGTGGACTTAGAATAAACTTCTGTATGATCCTACATATACCGTTCAGTTATATTTTTTTGCTTATTAGGTTATTCGCAATATTAGCTCTCTAGGCTGTACTCATGTCCCACTAGTAGGTTAACCTAATACAATGTATATGTAGATACCCCCAACTCGTCTAATCCTTTCCATGTATATATAAAGTCCCTTGCCTTATGTCGTACGGGCTTCATCATGTAAATTTATACTACTTTATTCTAGTGCCACCATTCTCGAAATCGTTTGGACTGCCACTCTCGATCTTGCTAGATGTCGTGTATCATCTAGATCTAATCTAAGGTTTACTATCAAGTGCTTCCTAGATTCAACCAGGGTTTACGCTGCCCAGAGCCACTATTAAATGCTTCTCGGATTCAGGGTTTACGCGACCTAGGTCCAACTAGGGATTATGCTAACTATCGAACGATGCCCTTAGTCTAGGACACACTACCCAGAGTGATATATGTTCCTAGACTTTCCCCACGTTCGTGTCGTGAATCGTTATCGATGTCTAGTTGCATATGTCCTCTATATGTGAGGCCCGAGTCTCGTGGCAGGGCTAATCAAGAAACAGGGAACTCGGTCGGGACCTTTAAGTTATCTGCCGACGCAGATGCTAAGGTCTGTTTTTAATCTGTGTGTGGTTATGGTCCCACTTGACCCCTCCCTCAACTAATGAAGGGCACCCAAGAAAAATCAAGAATGAGAACTAGACGCAGGCCCCTATGCCCCCACAAACCTAGTGGCCAACCTCACCCATAACTAGATAGCAAGTATATGGTCTTTTGGAGTTCTCCGCCTTTCCGCTTCACGTACTCGATTGACTCAAGATGGTGGGTAGACGACGACGTGCTATCATAGGGCTAAACAAGATATCGCCATCTCACGCTGGTCCATCCTAGTCTTTCGGTTGCTTATATTGCAACCAAGGCATACTCTTGGTTCTTCTAACGCAGACCTTAACCAATGTGAGCCCAGAAGGATCATCTGCAACCTCATAGAGGGATACTAAGAGTACCCTTACGTCCCCCGAAGCTGCGTGCTTCGTAACCCAGACCGTTGGAGCCTTCTTCATGATCAAATGGATGTTCGCTCCTCTTTGTGTTCCACTTGGTTTTCTTGACTAAGGTTTACTTACTTATTTCTCTTAACTAAGGTTTACTACTTAGTTTGCTGAATCGTTCATTTCCTTAACTAAGGTTTACTACTTAGTTCTCTTTCTCGTTATTTACTTAGTTCTCTAAACTAAGGTTTATTACTTGGTTCTCTTAACTAAGGTTTGGTACTTAGTTTCTGTTACTTAGTTCTCTTTAACTAAGGTTTGTTACTTAGTTCCTTTTAACTAAGGTTTACCTATGAATTCAAGCATGACTTAAGTTCTTTTTATCAAATGATAGCGTGTGGGTGTTCTCCCAAATTTCCAGCTTAGATTAACTTATTTCATGGTATAAGTCATCCTACCCTTCGAGTCTTGTATTACATCTTAAGTCACATTCATTTCTTATCCCTAGGATAAGTTTATCTATTATTTAATCTTATCATTCCCCACTTTTCCTTGCTTTGATACTGTTATATTGGTTAAGTTTGCCCATGTGTCCAATTTGACTTAACCCCTAATCACGTATTCAATTCAACCCACGCGTCATGTCAAATTGGTTAAGTGCTATCTATTAGTTCATGTTGACTTAACCTACCTGTAACACCCCATGTCCATTAATGTCACTCACGAAGGGAATGCATTAACTTCCATGGAGGTTATAAGTGAATATAAAACAGAAAAATTACAACAAGACAGATAGTAAATAGTACATAGAAATCCAACACTTCATTTTATTGCAGCGGAAATTAAACATGTTGTTACATCATAAAACCATAGATCATAACCAAGTACAATATCCATCTTCATAAAAACAAAATACATAATCCCATTACATAAATAGCCATTAAAAAGATAACAAGCTGGACTACTTCAACGGTCCAAGCTTTCCAAAGAGAGATGAAGCAATTCAATCAAACTCCACTAGAGTTGGGCCCAACCTGAGGACCTGGAGGGGGAAAAAGGATAGAAATAGAGGGGGTCAGACATAAAATCTGGCGAGTATGATAATTCTAACATTACTATTATCAAAATATCTAGACTAAGGCATAAGCTGGAAGACAAGTAAATGTCTATGAACTCTTAGGAAGATAAAGATAGCGCTTAAGATAACGTTAAAGATAACGGTCAAGGCACACCAAATTACTAACGAATGATTACTACACTGCACCGCAGATTACTACACTGCACCACACCAGTCACCCTATTGTTTGATCCCACTTGCTTCACACAAAATCTTTATAAATAGCCTTACGTACCCCTAGCTGACTACATAGGTGCCGTCTGCCCCTATCTCCACTAGGTGTACCCCACTACCCACTTTCGATCAGCTCCCTACTCGTAGATACCCGTGCTGGCCCCACAGTGGGGTGTATCACTCCCCTAAAGTGGCAACCTGATACAACTTGAGAATGCACGGCTTATACCTACACGATGCAACAACGTCTTACCTACCAGCCCGGGTCCACACACGCATACGAAACCCGTTGGACTTGCGTTGCCACCGCTCCCCGTTTTAGCCTCTTACAGTCGAACCCAACATGCGTGTCCCGTCCTCGACTTGGGTCAAGCCCACAAAGATACGTTTGGGATATTGGTCGAAATGGGCCCCCACAAGCTACCCACCTAAGCTTGTCACTAGTATATCCCACTTAACCCTCCTAGTCATGTTCATTTACATGTGTGTTTGGTTAAGTCTTACTAATCGTATTTCACATGCCACTCAGGGCACCCCCTAGATTCCTCATGCCACCCGAGGCACCTACTTAACCCCCATGTCCCACCTTACATGTTTATCTGGTTAAGTATTTCTTAATTCATTCAGGCCATAACCTCATAAAGACCTCTCACATTAGACTGGCATTTATGGCAACTGGATTTGCCGGGCGGGTCCGGGCAGTCTTACACCATAAAAGAGTCTAACCTCGTGTCTTTACAACCGTTATGCTTTAGTTTAGGCCTAGGACCTCTCACATTAGGCTGACATTTGTGACCACTGGATTTGCCGGGTGGGTCCGGGCTGGTTTACGTCACAAACGAGTCCAACCTCGTGTACTAAGCATTGATTAACACTTAAAATCTTTTACCCTAGTTTTAATAATTCCCTATTCAAATTATTAATTAAGTCAACTTTTAATGATGTCCATAATTGACTCAATTATGGCCATCCACTTATGGTATACAAAATCATATCAATTGCACCCCAACTTTTTAATATTAAATCATTAATATTACCCCTACCCCACGTTTATACGTTCGCTTATTCAACGCATAATATAGGCTAGACTTGTATAGTCTAACACCTAGCACAAAGATAAATTATCACAACATATAGACAATTAAAATAAATCTAATCATAATAGGGGTGAAACTTGCATAAACTACACATGTTAAGGATCAAAAGGTGTCAACTTGTTAAATGTCACAATTTACCTGATATGATCATAGCCCAAATCTATACATAAACTTGCATATGGGGTTTTTAGGCAACATAATGATGGTGTGAACTAGCATAGGATATCACATATGTCATAGCATAATTCTAGATGTCATGATAGATGTCTAGGCATATGTTCATAACTTTTCTAATCAATCTAACTTGCATATGTGACTTGTCATATAGATCAACATAACCCAAACATGATGATTTAATTAATATGAACTAACTAGCATAGATGGTAACATCATGGCCTTTTTAACATGTATGATTCATCACATCTTAGCATAGAAACTTTCAACATACATAACATCATCATAGCATGATTTACAACATATAAGATATCATCATCACATAACATTGGATTTACAATATACATGATAGCAAAAGGGGTTTACAACAACATATATTGTAATTCACATCATCTACTCATAATCCATTCATAACTCAACCTAATTAAAATGATAATAATCTTGTTAAGATCATCATACTCACAATTTAGAGAAGAAAAGAGGGAGTTTTGCTTTGCTTTAGGGTTGAGAGAATTAGAATTGAATTTGCTTTTCTTCTTTCTTAGTTGGCGGCGGCTCCATTGATTTCCATGGCGATGGTATGACGGTAACTATTCTATTTTAATTAGGTTTAGGGTTAGCATTAGGATGTATTTATAGGTGTAGGAAGTTATTTAGGACCATTAGATTAACCCTGAACCATGAGAACCAATCAAATGCAAAATCTGCATGAGCGAATTGGCCCACGGGTTAACAGCTAAACACCCTAGATTAACCCCTAGTCGACCCAGCGAGGCTCGGGTCGACCTAAAAAATGGGCCGGTTCGGTTATTTCCCCTCCCAATTCGCTATTTTGAACTTTTTCACATATTTATTTAATTTTTAATATATATATATATATCAATATATATATATTTCTCTGTGCAACCCATTTCACTTAATTCTTTTCTAAAAATTAAGTATACTTTAATTTGTGAATTTTAATGTTATAAAATTACGGGGTGTTACATTCTCCCCTCCTTAAAGGATTTCGTCCCCGAAATCTCTAAGTCAAGAAGAATGTATATCCTACTATCTAATCGTCCATCTACTCAACCATCAAACACCAGCATCCATTGTCCTTAAAAGACTTCTAATGCTTTAATGTTTATATGCACAGTGTGTGTATATGTCCATATCTAATGCAAAATTAGGCGGTCTACTGATTCAGTCGACCTCCTTAGTGCAATTCATGATAGTGCCATGCGTCCAATATGTATGAAAAAGATTCCTAATGATACATATTAATTCTATATGCGTGCAAAACCATCCACCCAAATGCAGCAACTATATGATAATACAACCATTATACATCCATTTTACTAAATACATCCATATATATGCAATATGCAATATGAAATGACTGAGCCGATCTGGTGCCTAATAGTGTGTGTATATGCATCCACGAGCAACCACTAGCAAACACTTGCATCCACTTTGCATCCACTATACATAACATGTCTCAAACACATGTTTCAACCATAGGATTATCCTAACTAAAGGTCAAAGATACTAGCGAGAGGATATACTAAAGATAAGATAAGTACAAGCTAAGCGATAAAGGAGAAATTAAAGGACATACCCTCAAAAAGAAAAGGGTATCGTGAACGCATCTTCTCTTCCGTCTCCCAAGTAGCATTGCTCTCATCATCTCCCCATTGCACTTTGACTAGTCTGACCTCTCGATTCCTCAACCTCTTGATCTCCAACCCAAGAATGCGCGTAGGAGCTCATCGAATTATTGCATCACGCTCTATCTACACCTCTCTAAGCAAGCTCGGCTCTACCACTTCCGCGGTCTCGTGCAAGCACTTCCTCAAATGTGACACATGGAATACGTCATGTACACCACTAAGTCTCTCGGGCAAGTCCACTATATACGCCATCTGTCCAATTTTCTCCTTAATAGGAAACGGCCCTACAAACCTTGGTGCTAATTTCCCAATGGACCCAAAGCGAAAAACGTTCCATAATGGAGACACTTTGACAAAGACCATGTCCCCAACTTCAAACTCGAGATCTGTCCTCCTCTTATCCGCATAAGATTTCTGCCTATCTTGCGCTGCTTTCATCCTCCTTCGAATCAAGTCGATCTTCTCCGAAGTCTCCCTAATCATATCGGGCCCAAGTAAGATCTTATCCGTAGATTCCCACCAACATGTAGGTGAATGACAAGGTCGTCCATAAAGAGCTTCGAATGGTGCCATACCATTGCTGGACTGAAAGCTGTTATTATATGCGAACTCCACCAATGGAAGATGCTCTTCCGACGTACCCCAAAGTCTAGGATACATAGCCTCAACAGATCCTCTAGAATGCGATTCACCCTCTCGGTCTGGCCTTCCGTCTGAGGAAGATATGCGGTGCCCAAACATAACTGAGTCCCTACCGCCTCTTGTAAGCTTCTCCAAAATTCGCTAGTGAAAATAGGATCGCGGTCGCTCACTATGCTAGAAGGAACACCGTGCAAACGAACTATTTCTCGAACGTATACGGAGGCTAACCATGGAGCAGTCGTCTTACTCTTTACAGGAATGAAATGGGCGCTTTTAGTAAGTCTATCTACTATAACCCAAATTCTCGTATTACCCTTCTTTGATCGCGGTAACCCATCCACAAAATCCATCGAGACACTTTCCCACTTCCATAGTGGAACCTCCAATGGATGAAGCAACCCACCGGGTTTCTTTTGCTCCGCTTTTACTTGTTGGCACACCAAGCATCTAGCGACATACTCGGCCACATTTTTCTTCATGCCGGCCCAAAAGTAAACTCTCTTCATGTCTTTGTACATCTTGTCCCCGCCGGGATGAATGGTCATTTTTGAATGATGTGCTTCGTCAAGAATAGTCTTCCTTAGATCATCGTCTTTTGGTACACAAAGTCTACCGTCCCTATGTAACCAACCCTTATCGTCTAGGGTATACCTACGGAGATGGCTTGATGACTCCCCTCCTTTGAGTTTTCCTACTAACTCAACCAACTGCGGGTCGTCTCGCTGTGCCTCGCCAATCCATCCCAAAAGCGTAGGTCTGACCTCCAAGGATGCTAGTAAACCGGGTACGAAGTCAACGGAAGGTCTAAAGTCAAACATCGAAATGAATTCTAAACTTTGCAACTCAACAAACAAAGGAATTAAGGATAATCTTTTTCTACTTAAGGCGTCTGCCACCACGTTACCCTTGCCAGGGGTATAGGCTATTTCGAAGTCGTAGGACACTAAGAACTCCATCCACCTTTGCTGCCTTAAGTTCAAGTCCTTTTGAGAGAATAGGTATTTTAAAGACTTGTGGTCAGTGAATAATTCGAATTTCTCGCCAAGAAGATAATGACGCCAAGACTTAAGCGCGAAAACAATAGCGGCCAATTCTAGGTCATGTGTAGGATAATTTTTCTCATGCGCTCTCAACTGCCTTCCACCATAAGCTATTACCCTACCCTCTTGCATTAAGACTGCGCCTAGTCCTATCCCACAAGCATCAGTATAAACGGTAAACGGCTTACTCCCATTTGGCAATACTAAGACTGGGGCTGAAGTCAAAGCTCTCTTCAAACGTTGGAACGCATCATCACAATCTACGTCCCATGTGAAAACTAGGTTCTTCTTCGTCAAGCGTGTCAATGGAGCTGATATCTTTGCCAAGTCTTTGATAAACTTCCTATAGTAGCCAGCCAACCCCAAGAAACTTCTCACTTCGGTAGCATTTTTAGGGACCTTTCAATCTTGGATGGCCACCACCTTCGCGGGATCCACGGCTATCCCTTCTTTGGAAACCACGTGCCCCAAGAACTGTAACAGCCCGCACCTCCTTTCACGCAAGATATTGTCCCCAACTAGGTGTGGGGTTTTGTTCCTCAAAAGGCCTTGGCGTTAGTAAGAGATGGGATCTATTATATAAGTACCCACTTCACACAGGCTTCCACGATGTGGGACTTAGGGGTGTTACATTCTCCCCTCCTACAGAGCCCAACGTCCCCGTTGGCTCGCAAACACCTCACCCAGGCGCTGCGGTCCACACAGGAGCCACAATTCCGACTGGGTATTGGCTCTGATACCAAATCAAAGAGAATTTCGAGCACTACGAAACCATACGGTGATGATCGATTATAGAGGCGTGGTTTGCTGGGAATTTGGGCGTGAAGTTGGACGGTTTGGACTGGATTTAGGGGCGGCTCTTTCTGGTGGTGGTGCGTCTCGCCAAGACGAAGACGTTGGCGGTGGTCCCGTGGCGTCAGGTGGCCTGAAGCAGCGGCAAATGGCGGTCAAAGTTCTGCGGTGAATAGTGTTTCGCGGTCAACGGGCTGAGGGTATTTTCTATTTTATTTTTAAATTATTTAATTAATTTCCAGAACTTTAAAATTGCATAACTCACTCATACGAAGTCGAAAATCGACGATTTCAGGTGCGTTGGGTTCGTGGCGACGAGATGGACGCGTGGACACTAATTTTGTCCAATTCTGAGACAGTGAAATTTTTAAGTATTTTTCACGAATATTAATTAATTATTTAATTATGTCCAACTTTAATAAATCATAACTCTCTCGTACGAGATCCGATTGACGAACTGTAAATTGCGTTGGACTCGTCTTTCCGAGCTCTTCGCGATGGCGCAGACCAGAGCTGAATCCGAGAAAGTCAAATTTTCAGCAAAAATCAATGTGAGATTCTATTTTTAATTTAATTATTATTTTTTGTTATTTAAATAATTTATTGAGAAGTGAACTAGATCCGTGATGTATGACTACATGTTGATGCTTGGGTTTGGATTTGTGTTTGGATGATTGTCATATGAATTGCGTTGTTGGAATCTACACGAATGGATTTGATCCCTTTTTATGTTGTTTTGACAAAAAAAAAAAATTAGATTTTGTGTTTTATGTTGTTTTGAGAATAAAAATTTGATCTTTTATTTTATGATGTGTTAAGAATAAAGATTAGATCTTTATTTAAAATTTATAAAGATAGGATTTTTATATTGTAAAAGAAAGTTTAAATCTTTTAATTATATTTATAAATCAAGTTAGGATTTTTATAATATATATATAAAAAAAAAATCTTATTTTATTTAGATGAAAAAAAAGAAAAACAAAGTTTGGATCTTGACACAAAAATGCGACACTACATCTTAAGATGTTATTATATGCGATGGCATGAAGATTTAATACCATATTGTATGTTGTCATTATTGTTTGTCGACATGAATGCTTAACATTAATCTACATGTTGCTCATTGAATGGTTTGGAATGGATTTGAACACCCCATATTATGTTATTTATCATTTTATTGATATGCAAGCGCGACACCATATTCTGTGTGTTATTAATTTTCGTATGCGGTCATGTGAATTGGAAGATGACCATAATTTTAGTGCGGTCATGTAAATAGGAAAATAACCACATTTTAGTGCGTGAGTGTAAATAGCAAATTTATATTATATTTTTAGCACTTAAGTAAGAATAAGATTATTAAAATAGTCTTAGCGTCTTAATAAAATTTAAGAAAATAAACTTATTTTCATAGTTAATGTCACAATAGGAATGCAACCTTATTTCCAGCGTTTATGTAAAAATATGAGTGTTGGTATATTTTAAGCGCGTTAAGTGAAAGTAGAAAATAAATATATTTTCATTGTTTAAGTTAAAATAAGATTGATAACTTATTTTTAGCGAGTTAGGTAAATTTAGAAAATAATTATAACTTCATTGTTGTTAATAAAATAAGAATGCAAACTTATTTGCATGGTTTTTGATAAAATAAGAATGCAAACTTAATTGCATTGTTTATTATAAAATATAAATGCAACATTATTCGCATTGTTTTGATAAAAATATGAATGCAAACATTATTTACACTGTTTTGATAAAATATAAATGCAAACTTTATTTGCATCGTTCTGTTAAAATATGAATGAAACTTTATTTTTATTGTTTACATAAAAGTATGAATGAAACTTTATTTTTTTTATTTACATAAAAATATGAATGCAACTTTATTTTTTATTGTTATGTCAAAAAAACATGAATGCAAGTTTATTTTAAGCGTTTTTAAGTAAAATATGTAAATAAATATATTCGTAGTGTTTCTGATTAAAAATATAAAAAAATTTATATATGGATATTGCACATGAAAGTTGTACATGAATGTGAATATATAATTAGCGTTATTGAGGAACTTGAAATATTTTCACTATTTACTCAATTAATGGAATTAATGGACGATTTAATTAAGAAGATTGCACATTTAAAAAGGATGAAATAAAAAGTTTAAATTGGTAAGATTTCATTCCAATTATAATAATGAAGATTTGAATTGAAAAATCTCGTTTTTATGTTAACTTGTAAATTTAGAAGATTTGATTTTAAAATTTAACATAAATGGATTAATTGAGGAAGATTTCATTTAATATCAAAATGGTAAGTTTTGATATTACAATTGAAACATTTTGGGAATAGTTTCATGATATTAATATGGAAAGATTAATGTTTACTGAAATGAAAGGATAAGTAAAAGAATGAATGATATTTTAGAAATTAGATATTCTAAAATATGAAATGTTTTAAAATAATACTTTTAGGAGATAATTATAATTATAATTATTAATTGTACTTGGACACGAGGTTAGGTCACATTTATGGCGGAAGTCTGCCCGGAACCAACCGGCATATCCAGCAGCCATAAATGTTGGGCCTAATGTGAGAGGTCCAAGTGCGCAAATACGAATTGGGTCAAGACACGAGGTTAAGCCCAACCTGTGGTAGAAGTCTGCCCGGAACCAACCGGCATATCCAGCATCCACAAGCTGTAGGCCTAATGTGAGAGGTCTGGCCCGCTATTAAATAATAAAATGTAAAGATAAACATAATAAATGGATAAGGAAAATGAATTGGGCTATTCAGTCCATTTTAAAATAGTAACTCCATTTTAACCCGTATAAATTATGTTATACATTTTATAAAGGAAATCGAAGATGATTAATATTTTATTTAAGATTAAATGAAATACTCTGAAATAAATGATGTCTAATTATATATATTAAATGGGAAATTTATGAAATCTAAATTTGGGTTTATCGTGAATTATGTTTTAAATAACATTTATTCTTTAACCCGAATTTATGATAGAATTAATTCCCTAGAAATGGAATAATCATTTAATAATGACTTTGGAAGATTAAAACTAAATAAAATTTTAATTAAATCTTTAATTAGATTGAAAGGGAATTAAGTAGTTAAGATCACTGAATTAAGAAAGTGATCGAAAATGGAAAATGAACCATAAAGCAATGAATATTTTCATGTTATAAATGAATAAATGAATGAAAACATGAAATGGTTATATTATTTATATATTTTATATAAATAAAAGTAATGAAACTTTTATTTACATTTCATATGTAAATAAAAAGATGAAAATAAGAAGGGAACTTTTATTTACTTTTCACATGTAAATAAAAAGAATGAAAATAAGAATGAAATTTTTATTTACTTTTCACATGTAAATAAAAAGATGAAAATAAGAATGAAACTTTTATTTACTTTTCACATGTAAATAAAAAGATGAAAATAAGAAGGGAATTTTTATTTACATTTCACATGCGAATAAAAAGATATAAATATGAAATGAAACATGATTTAGAAGCATGAACCGCATATGAAAATTTAACATGTTTTAAAAAAGCATGAAGTCGCATATGAAATGCATAATCAAGAAACCGCATATGAAATAAAAATTCATGTTTAGAGTAGTATTACTGCATATGAAATGAAAGGCAAATCTTGAGATAGCATTAATATATGTATGATATTCAAACATACTTAAGGTTTATGCTACCATATTAAAAATAAATATATTTTTAAGATCATGTTCATATAATAAAAATGAACATATTTTTGATGTCGTGTCTATATATTGAAATAAGGTCCTTTTTATTTGAAAAGAATTAAACGTTTAAAAGACTTTAATTGTATATATGTTGGCTTTAATGAAATGATATAAAATAAAATATCATTTTTATTTTGTATGATTGTTGAAATAAAAAGAATAAATTGTTGAATTATAAATTCTTTGACACGATTAATGAATGGACGATATTTATGAAATGAATGGACGATATATATATACATGAAATAAATGGACGATATTTATATTTATAAAAGAATAAATAACGATATAGAATGGTTTGCAAATTTATATATGCGAGAATTATTTGGGAAGTCCGAGTTTACTCTCATTCCAAATAATGATACGACGTTCGAAGAGTTGAAGACGGTGATTGAAGACCGACGATCTTCACATCGAATGGGTGTGTTGCTATTGAGACCCATGATGGGAGTAGCTACCTTGAAGGGGCGACAGTAGTAGCCGTCCGGACGTAGTGTTGATTGCACGGATTTGACTTTCGCTCAGACCCAGGGCATAAGTTTATAAATGGAATGTATGTCTGACGTTGTAGTCCTTTATACTACATTCGTTGATCTCTGTTAATACATATCTGCTTGGTGGTTAACACCCTTCTCTGAGACATATGAGCTTAGAGGTTATATATTGGCAGAAATCAATGGTATAGTATGGACTGACAATGTGGCGTACTAAGATGCAATGATCAAGGCTTTTGTTGAAAAGCAGGGCCTTGTGGTTGATGATCAAAGCATAGTCTGTTTAGGCGTAGCTTTGTGTATAGCGTGACTTCGCGAGCCTCACACCCCGGTATGAGTCAAAAACGGGATATGGACCGTAGGGAGTGCACACGTTTCTTTCTAGCTAGAGTGGTGTCAGCGACCTACCAGCCCTGACATTTTACTTATGTGGATGATGGATTTTGAGGCGCCTCGTTATTTTTATAGGCCGTTGGTGGTCATACTATAGGTCCAAAGGGACCGGGAAACGTGTGTTCAGGCATAACCAATCCACTGCCCATAGGCGGGGACCGGCCCTACCGCTTCCAAGGGTTCACTGCGGGGAATCCTGAGGCATTTGCTAGAGTGTCTCGAATCGGAGAGGATCTTGCCCCTAGCCTCGACTCATGATGGAATCCAAATTTCCAATACGCCCTTGCGGTTTTGATTGTAGAACTAGTATTGGCGACATGCTATATGGTAACCATGCCGTCTAGGATTGATACTTATGATTCAAATCTTTTTATTAAAACATAGATACACTAATAATAATATCAAATCCGTTTTATATGTATCAAGCATCTTTTGACCATTATAAGGTAAAACCCTATCCTCTGGTGTGCGTTGCATTGTGTGATGGGACCTGGGTCTTATAATGGTTTCATTTTTCCAAAAAGACATTGCGTTATTTCTCGATTTACTTTGGTTTATGCACTGGCAATCCATAGGAGTAAACCCGTTCCGCGAAAGTGGCGTGGTCCTTGGATTTGTCTTATTAGTTATATTAGTTTAGAATTCTCACACCAGTCCCATGACTGACTCGTAGTTTGTTTCACTTTGCAAACTCGGGTGCCCTCTTTTCCACACGGGCAGTCGAGTAGCTTTTTGCAGATATCTATTCTTTAGCAGGATCCTGGATCGAAGCCTAAAGCTGTGTCCAGAGCTTAGAAGTCTTCCGCTGTTTAATGTATTAAATCTGTTGTAATTTATCTTCCGCTGTAGTTTACTTTATTTGTACTCTGATATTCTGTACTCTGATGTTATATTATTGTAATGTAATAAAAGTCTGCTGTTATTGTTCTAATGTTTTGTATTCCCAAAGTTAACGTATGCGAGTTTTGAACGGTCTTGGTCGATTTTGTGATCGATTAAGGTCAGGCAAAATCCGTGTCGTTACAGGTGGTATCAGAGCTTTGGTTAGCTCAAATCTTTGGGGTACAACTCGTTAGAACTGAACAAAAGACTCATCAGAGATTGGATTAGTAAAATCCAATAAGAATACTCATTAGAGATAGGATCAGCAGTATCCTAGAATGAGAAAACTCATTAGAGATGGGGTTAGTAATACCCTAGAATGAGTTCAGAGTGATAAGCTTATAATTAACGTATTTTAATTATATATAATCTATTTTTGAAAATATGATTTTAAAAGTATATATATATATATTTGATAAGTTAGTCAACAAATGAAATTAATAAGAGAAATTAAAATTTAGTTAGTTAATCAAACAACTTTTACCTTAGTTCCTTTTCGAGGACGAAAAGATTTTAAGTGGGGGAGACTGTAACAGCCCGCACCTCCTTTCACGCAAGATATTGTCCCCAACTTAGCCACCGTATAGGTGTGGGGTTTTGTTCCTCAAAAGGCCTCGGCGTTAGTAAGAGATGGGATCTATTATATAAGTACCCACTTCACACAGGCTTCCACGATGTGGGACTTAGGGGTGTTACAAGAACCGTACTTCCTTCCTCCAGAAATGACACTTAGAAAATTTAGCCTTAAGGCTATGCGCTCGTAGGGTCTCCAACACTTCCCTAAGATGTAGGGCATGCTCTTCTTCATCCTTAGAAAAGATCAAGATGTCGTCTACAAAGACTACCAGTTAAGGTACTCCCTAAACACCCTACTCATCAAATCAACAAAATATGTTGGGGCGTTTGTCAAACCGAAGGGCATCACTAGCCATTCATAGAAACCGTCCGGAGTCCTAAAGGCAGTCTTGTCTATGCTATCCTCAGCCACTCTCAACTGATGGAACCCAGTGGCTAAGTCCAACTGCGAAAACACTGAGGCGCCAACTAACTGATCGAAGAGATCGTCAATCCTCAGCAGTGGGTGTCTGTTCTTCTTAGTAAGTTTATTAAGTTCTCTATAGTCCACACACAGTCTAAGGGACCCATCCGCCTTCGTGGAAAATACTACTGGAGCACCCCACTCCGATATACTTCGTCTTATGAGCCCCTTCTCAAGCAACTCCTTCACTTGCTTATCGAGTTACCTCCTTTCACGTGGAGCCATGTGGCGTACCGGCAAAGATACTGGTTTCGCATTATCCATAAGATATATTCAAAAATCTATCTCCCGCTTTGGAGGCAAGGCCTTCACCTCCTCAAACACATCCGAGTATTCTCGGACCACTCTAACAGATCATAGATTTTCCTCAGACGCGTCAAGCGATTCTAGATAACTTAGCATAACCGAATTTATGGGATTACAAAAGATTTCGAGAGTGTTGCTAAGGCGAGTCACGAGCCTAACTACTCTCCTTTCACAATCAAGAACGGCCCCATTTCTGGATAACCAATCCATTCCTAAAATTAGCCCATAGCCCGTGAAGCCCAACACATAAGCATCACATCTAAATTCAACGCTAAGTATGGAAATTTTCAAATCCAAACACATCATAGACAAATAAGCTGAGCCCCCAATTGGATTCGAAAAAACTAAGGGATCCTCTACTAAACTGGTGTTTAAGTGCAATGATTCAACTAATGATGTAGAGATAAACGAATGTGATGCGCCCGAATCGAATAAGGTACAGACAGGATGATCAAACAGAAAAACTAAGCTTTCAACAGAAATGGTTCTACCTCGTTCTTGAAGCGGTGGGACAGCGAGAGCCTGAACTTGTCCCCTTGCATGACCTGGTGCCATAAGAGCCTGCACCTGTCCTCCCGAGGTAGCTCCTGCCCTCTGCCCCTTCTTTGGGCAGTCCTTCACTAAATGTCCCGCATCGCCACAATGAAAACAGCCTGTCTTCTTTTTCTTTCGGCAATCCTTGCTGAGATGGCCTGGTGTCCCACAGTTAAGACATTTCTTCTTTCCCTTGCCGTTATTGTCTTTACCACCCTTCTTGTTTTGCTGTTGTGGTTTCTTCTGATCCCCCTTCTTCTCGGGTGCCTTATCACCTTTAGCGCTTTTCTCCTCATGCATAAGCGCCATTTCTACTAACTTCTGAAAGGTGGCCCCCATAGGGATGTGGGTCATAGCCAACCCTTGCAATGGTTCATTCAAGCCATTCACGAACCTCAGCGCCTTCTTCTTTGGCGTGTTCACTAAGTCCAAGCCAAACCTTGCTAACTGATTAAATTTATTGACATATTCTTTCACTGATAAGCTTCCTTGCTTCAATGTCAAGAACCTTTCCATATATAGATTTTCTTCTGCCCCTGAGAGAAACTTCGCCTCGAACCTACGTCTGAAATCCGTCCAAGAGTCAACAGGACGCTCCCCATTAGTGATCTCCCACCAAAACGAGGCCTCTCCCTTCATCAACCAAGCTGCTAAACGAACTCTCCTCCCTTCTTCTACTTCAAAGATTTCTAGCAATTCTTCCACCTCCTTAAGCCAATCTCTAACTTCCACAAACGTTTCTGACCCTTAAAATGGTTTTCCACCCATAGCCATGAATTCCTTGCATGTCTTTGCAAAAGTATCTACGTGAGGAGGAGGAGGAGGAACGGGTGCAACTGGTGGTGGAGGAACATTGGCTGGACCTGCAGCGGCCCTAGCCTCCAATAGCCTCCTATACCATCCTGGTATCGTTACACCGTCGGGTAGATTAAGATCTTCAGCCATGCTGGAACGAAAAAGGAAAGATTCAAAATGGAGAATTCGAAAGATGAAGATATGTGGCTATTGGGGATTATGTTTTTCTTCAAAACTTTTCTCTTTAAATTTCTCATTAAAACATGTTTTTGAAAACACTTCTTCCAAAAATAACTATTTTTCTAAAGTATTTTTATCTGTTCTGGTAACCTTAAGCTCTGATACCACGTGTAACACCCCACGTCCATTAATGTCACTCACGAAGGGAATGCATTAACTTCCATGGAGGTTATAATTGAATATAGAACAGAAAAATTACAACAAGACAGATAGTAAATAGTACTTGGAAATCTAAAACTTCATTTTATTGCAGCGGAAATTAAACATGTTGTTACATCATAAAACCATAGATCATAACCAATTACAATATCCATCTTCATAAAAACAAAATACATAATCCCATTACATAAATAGCCATTAAAAAGATTACAAGCTGGACTTTACTTCAACGGTCCAAGCTTTCCAAAGAGAGATGAAGCAATTCAATCAAACTCCACTAGAGCTGGGCCCAACCTGGGGACCTGGAGGGGGGAAAAGGATAGAAATAGAGGGGGTCAGACATAAAGTCTGGCGAGTATGATAATTTTAACAATACTATTATCAAAATAACTAGACTAAGGCATAAGCTGGAAGACAAGTAAATGTCTATGAACTCTTAGGAAGATAAAGATAGCGTTTAAGATAACGTTAAAGATAACGGTAAAGGCACACCTAATTACTAACGAATGATTACTACACTGCACCGCACATTACTACACTACACCACACCAGTCACCCTATTGTTTGATCCCACTTGCTTCACACAGAAACTTTATAAATAGCCTTACGTACCCCTCGATGACTACATAGGTGTCGTCTGCCCCTATCTCCACTAGGTGTACCCACTACCCACTTTCGATCGACTCCCTACTCGTAGATACCCGTGCTGGCCCCACAGTGGGGTGTATCACTCCCCTAAAGTGGCAACCCGATACAACTTGAGAATGCACGGCTTATACCTACACGATGCAACAACGTCTTACCAGCCCGGGTCCACACACGCATACGAAACCCGTTGGACTTGCGTTGCCACCGCTCCCCGTTTTGGCCTCTTACAGTTGAACCCAGCACGCGTGTCCCGTCCTCGACTTGGGTCGAGCCCACAAAGATACGTTTGGGATACTGGTCGAAATGGGCCCCCACAAGCTACCCACCTAAGCTTGTCACTAGTATATCCCACTTAACCCTCTTAGTCATGTTCATTTACATGTGTGTTTGGTTAAGTCTTACTAATCGTATTTCACATGCCACTAAGGGCACCCCTAGATTCCTCATTCCACCCAAGGCACCTACTTAACCCCCATGTCCCACCTTACATGTTTATCTGGTTAAGTATTTCTTAATTCATTCAGGCCATAATCTCATAAAGACCTCTCACATTAGACTGGCATTTATGGCAGCTGGATTTGCCGGGTGGGTCCAGGCAGTCTTACACCATAAAAGAGTCTAACCTCGTGTCTTTACAACCGTTATGCTTTAGTTTAGGCCTAGGACCTCTCACATTGGGCTGACATTTGTGACCACTGGATTTGCCGGGCAGGTCCGGGCAGGTTTACGTCACAAACGAGTCCAACCTTGTGTCCTAAGCATTGATTAACACTTAAAATCTTTTACCCCAGTTTTAATAATTCCCTATTCAAATTATTAATTAAGTCAGCTTTTAATGATTTCCATAATTGACTCAATTATGGCCATCCACTTATGGCATGCAAAATCATATCAGTTGCACCCCAACTTTTTAATATTAAATCCTTAATATTACCCCTACCCCACGTTTATACGTTCGCTTATTCAACGCATAATATAGGAAGACTTGTATAGTCTAACACCTAGCACAAAGATAAATTATCACAACATATAGACAGTTAAAATAAATCTAATCATAATAGGGGTGAAACTTGCATAAACTACACATGTTAAGGATCAAAAGGTGTCAACTTGTTAAATGTCTCAATTTACATGATATGATCATAGCCCAAGTCTATACATAAACTTGCATATGAGGTTTTTAGGCAATATAATGATGGTGTGAACTAGCATAGGATATCACATATGTCATAGCATAATTCCAGATGTCATAATAGATGTCTTGGCATATGTTCATAACTTTTCTAATCAATCTAACTTGCATATGTGACTTGTCATATAGATCAACATAACCCAAACATGATGATTTAATTAATATGAACTAACTAGCATAGATGGTAACATCATGGCCTTTTTAACATGTATGATTCATCACAACTTAGCATAGAAACTTTCAACATACATAACATCATCATAGCATGATTTACAACATATAAGATATCATCATCACATAACATTGGATTTACAATATACATGATAGCAAAAGGGGTTTACAACAACATATATGATAATTCACATCATCTACTCATAATCCATTCATAACTCAACCTAATTAAAATGATAATAATCTTGTTAAGATCATCATACTCACAATTTAGAGAAGAAAAGAGAGAGTTTTGCATTGCTTTCGGGTTGAGAGAATTAGAATTGAATTTGCTTTTCTTCTTTCTTAGTTGGCGGCGGCACCATTGATTTCCATGGCGATGGTATGACGGTAACCATTCTATTTTAATTAGGTTTAGGGTTAGCATTAGGATGTATTTATAGGTGTAGGAAGTTATTTACGACCATTAGATTAACCCTGAACCATGAGAACCAATCAAATGCAAAATCTGCATTTGAGCGAATCGGCCCACGGGTTGACAGTCAAACCCCCTGGATTAACCCCTAGTCGACCCAGCAGAGCTCGGGTCGACCTCAAAAATGGGCCGGTTCGGTTATTTCCCCTCCCAATTCGCTGCTTTGAACTTTTTCGCATATTTATTTATTTATTTATTAATTTATATATATATATATATATCAATATATATATATTTCTCTGTGCAACCCATTTCACTTAATTCTTTTCTAAAAATTAAGTATACTTTAATTTGTGAATTTTAATGTTATAAAATTACGGGGTGTTACACTACCCATATATCATGTCAAATTGGTTAAGTGTTATCCAGCAGTTTACGTTGACTTAACCTACCCATATATCGAGTCAAATTGGTTAAGTGTTATCTAGTGGTTCACGTTGACTTAACCCACCCATATATCATGCTAAATTGCTTAAGTGTTATCTATCAGTTTGTGTTGACTTAACCTACCTATATATCATGTCAAATTGGTTAAGTGTTATCTAGTGGTTCACGTTGACTTAACCCACCCATATATCGAGTCTAATTGGTTAAGTGTTGTCTAGTATTTCATGTGACTTAACCTTACCATACAAGCATGTGTCATTAGAGTTAATTAATTATTAATGCCTAACTTCTTACATTAGACCTATTGTTGTGGTCCCTGGATGTGTTGGTTGGTTCCGGGAAGGATTACACCATAACTCAATCTAACCTCGAGTTTCAAGCACGTTATGACTAACTTCTCACGTTAGAACCTATTGTTTGCGATCGCTGGATGTGCCGGGCGGTTCCGGGCAGGATTACACCGCAAACTCATTCTAACTTCGAGTTAGCCATGATTTATGTTTAGTTCATGTCCATTCTAGATGCCATATGTTAATTATCAATTCACAAGCATGTTCGTGTTTATTATAGATGTCATATGTCAATTATCAATTTCATGTCATGAGTCGAGTTCCATAATTAAATAAAAACGTGGTTTGTCCAACATATTCCGTTTTTAATTATGTTTCTAGGATCTTAACGGCATATCCAATTTCCAAGTGTCAAATTCAAGCTTTACCCAAAAACCCCAATTTATGTTCATGCTTATAATCCCATTAATAGGCTATACCTATTATTCCAATTTTTCCATACCTGTGTTCCTAACAGGTTACTATCATTCCTCATAGGTTGGTTAAGTTTATTCATATGTCAAGTGCTACTTAACCCATTTCCACTTTGCTTATACAACCATTCGTGAAATAATCTTTTTACCCAGATTACTCAATTATAGCCAAATTCACCAATTCCATGTTATTCATATCCAAACATGCCAATTTCCAAAATCCCATTATACCGAATTTCATAAAATCAATATTTTCCCAATATATTTCCCTACGTTTATACATATAATCTAATACACCTTTTAGGCTTAATTTCAAGTCACAAACAATTTCCGCCAATTGTCCTAATATTTGCAATAATAATTGATATGCCACAATTCCCCAAATTTCAGATTATATTCCTCAATTGCATAAAATAAGTTATGCCCCAATATTTCCATATTTCAATCGTACGTATGTATAATAAGATTTCGTCTAGGTTCGAGATAACCTGGATCCAAAAATAAAAAGGGAAGGAGAATAAAAAACAATTACTATAACATAAATCTTGCATTGAATTTATAACTGGGGAATGATGAACGATAATAATACTATTATACAACAAGTTTATTATAATTCCACTCACCTTGACTGCATTGGAGAAATAAGCGATTTGTCGTTATTGTAAAATGCTGATTTAATCTTCTTATTTGATTATTGGGGAAGAGCGTGAATTGTTGATGAAGAACTTTGCTACTTGATTTGATTAAACTCCAATGTTGATGAAGAACTTGCAATATAATTTAGAGTTTTGGGGCGACGGCCATGTTTGGTTGAAGTTTGGTGGCATGGAGGCGTCTTAAGGAATTGTTATGAATTAGTGTTAGGTCTTGCTATGCATTTATAGGTGTAGAGCGTGTTTTAGAGCCCTTAGCTTGACCTGGAAGCTATCCGACCCGTACAACACATCAAAACACGTCATATGAACTGAAATCGCCCAGATCTGGGGATAGGAAGACACCCAGGTCGACCACCCTAGGGGTAGATCTACCCCTGGGTCAACCTCCTGGTCGACCTGACTCCCAGGTCGACCCCCAGGTCGACCTGCCTGGTTCTGGCGGGAAATTTCCCGCCCAGCTGCCTGGGTCGAACACTACAACAAAATGACCCTATTACAACGGTGGAAAACAGTTGTAAAAGACTTTTTACAACGGTGGAGCCACAGTCAGCTATTAAGAAGTTGTAATAGACTGAATTTTTTTACAACTTTTATACACCGTTGTAAAATGTATATTTTACAACTGTTTTCCACTGTTGTAGTAATACATATTACAACATTTTGTCACCGTTGTAGTAATTCGTACTACAATTAATTATAACAATATGATTTTTGTTTCTTTATACATTACATTTCATATAAAAATAAATATTTATATTGAATAAAATGATACTACACTGAACTGAAATAATCAATTAAATATTTTATTTCAATATTTGAATTAGTACAACTTTGTGATCCACTATCGTACAACTCACTTTTACATAATACAGTCATAACAATACATACATTCCTCACTTTTACATAATACAGTCACAACTCACTTTTGCACTGTTCTCTTCGTATAGTTCAAGTGCCATGTATTCGGGCGTTCCAGTCATTGTGCATGCTGCGTGGTTCCTTTCTACTACTGTTGCTTCTCCAAGATCTCCTATTTTAACCTGTACATTGTTTATACCAAAATTTAACTACTGGTAAAGATTATATTACTATTCAGCAATCATCTCATATAAACACTATGTTTATCCAACAACCAGTTCTCCTTTAAAAAAAAATTTACTACCCTACAACCATTGAATTCCAAAACAGAATGAGATGGTTCTAGTATTTTATTTTATGGTGCAACACAGAAGATAGCTATAAAGTGTAAAGTCCTTTTCCTTTATAAAAATATATAGATATAGCTGCAAAGCACCTGCTTATAGCTAGGCAAATAAACTGAATAACATAAGCAAACAGCCGTAAACCTATAGATTAAGTATAATAGAATGTTCAGACAGTATCAAGGGTGGACCTACGAATGAAAGCAAGGATGGGCTAATTTTAAAGATTGACTTATTTCTCAAGACAATTGTTTCTAAGAAGTACATATTTATCTAGGTTCAAAGTGTATTAGTATAGAAAAGAAAATTCCAACATAAGTTTCAAAACTGATTCTATATCTGAAATGAAACGGACCTCATCCACAACTGCAACTGCAAATTCATCATGATATCGACTAAGACTTGCGGTAAGAATAGCAATGAGATGGATTTGACTGTACTTCCCCTTGTGAACCTTCAAAAAGCAATTCAGTAAGTGTGGTTCACATTCACTCCAAGGTAATTTTCTTAGTTGTCTAAGAACATATTCAAGAGAAGACTTGTCAAGATCTGAGAAGAGTAACTTTCTTATATACTGCACCAAATGGAAACAACTAATATCAATTAACTGCGCTTGGCCCATAAAACATTCGGGAAAAAAAGTAACTTATACTACACCTGATACAACGGAAGTCGTATTTTTGAAACCTGAGCAGACCGTTCAGGCGGTTTGCATATGTAGTATGCATTTTCTACCAAAGTACTATGACGTGGATCCAAGTTTTTTACATTTTTTAAACGCATGAGTATCTCCAACATATTTGACATACGAATTGTTGTTTCAAGTGATCGGTAAAGAAACCGCCCACATGTTTCTAGAAGGTTGCAAGCAACGTCAATATTGTGATGATTAAAGTCGCCCAAACAAGCCTGCACGAAACAATGAATGATGAACATTCTCCCAACAAAAGTATTTTGCATGTTAACATAAATAAAAATTTCAAATTCCAAACTAATGCAAGGATTTTGGGTTCATACGAGTGATGTATATGGCAATTGAGTGTACAGGGCCACCAGCAATAGACTGGAGGAAATTGCAATTTCATTATAAGAAAAAAAGAAAATGGCGCACAGCAGCATTACATAATCCAAAGGCATAGGAGTGCAGTATCAGTAAATAACCCATTATTGATCATACACTCAGCAATTTATCGAAAATAGGATAGCAACAACCGAGAAACCCAAAAATTAGGGTTTGTTTTTTTCCTTTCAAAGGACCGACCTCCAATCTAGAAAATGAAAATTCACCTGAATTGACCTATGATGTTGTCCAGCTCGAATGAAAACTCACTCACGAATTGGAGTCTCTCGACCTGCCTTTTCACATAAACGAATTACTTGCAAATCAGCTTCCTATTAAAGGTCATAGTGCCTAACAGAGGGAAATACACTCACCTTAAACCCGATTAGCTTCCAGATCTCGATTTCTCTCCATAGTTCCTCTATTTGGGTTTCGATCTCCCCCAGATCTACTGTCGCTTCCCCTTGGAAACCATTTCTCTCAAAATTAGTTCTATTTGATGTGAGACGTTGGTCGATTTGTTGATTTTCCCAATTCGGTTTCTAGGGCTTCGGCTATTTTTAAGTTTTTTTTTAGAACGAGAGAATGAAATGGAAACTGACGGCCTATTTTCTTTTATTTGCTTCATACGGGTAGGGTTTCACCATTGCCAATGTCCATTTTGCCCTTAGATTTAATGTTAACCCTTATAAAACTTAAGCCCCGAATCATCATAACACTTAAACAAATTTTTCATGTCACATACGCAATATACAAACAAATGTGTATGTTTATTCACCATTTTAATCATGCACAATTTCACATATTTATCATGTACATATCACAAATGATTTATTTATTTATTCACCCCAAATATTATAGATTTAATTGAAATCAATATAATCTAGGATCATCAAAGTTGGGTTCTCACATTTCTACTTAGTTATAATCGAGTAATAACTATTAAAAGCTTATAATGTATATGTCACCTAAATATTAATTAATAAGTAGTTAACATTAACTATTAAACATTAATTACCACTTATTAACTATTAATTATTTAATAATAATTAATAAATATTATTGATTCCTAAGTTTATTATTAATTATTAATTATTATTAAATATTAATATAATTAGTTATTAAATATAGATATTATAAACATGAAGTTTGTAATGGGCATCTATTACAACTAACAAAACAAAAAGTTGTTAAAAATATGTCTATTACAACTTTAGGGAATTGACAGTTGTAAAAAACTATTTATTACAACGGTGCTTTTACCACCGTTGTAAAAAACCATTTATTACAATGGTGCTTTTACCACCATTGTAAAAATCCATTTATTACAACGGTGCTTTTACCACCGTTGTAAAATTAAAGTTGTAATATGGTGTTTTTGTTGTAGTGGAATTTCGAACTGTTTTGAATTTTTGTTGAATCTTTTAAAGGCCATAACTCCTTTATACGGAGTCCGATTTACGCAAACTTGGAATCATTTCAAGCAGAATTTTGAGATGAACGCAATAGTGATGTCCTTTTTACTTAATTCCTGATATTTAAATTAAGTATCCTTATTTTATTATCTTTTCCGTTACGCACACTGTTATCGAATTAATTTTTCCTTCTCTTCCATATATTAATTAATTTTCATTATACATCACCATTATTTACCTATCTATGGATATACACATATTTTTACATATTTTTAATTATATTAAAAATGCGGGGTGTTACAGGACCGATCTGTATAAGTCTGCAATATGTTCAAGTCATGCGTACGAAAGTAGGTAGAAATAAAATAAAAGTGTAACAAAATTAATCAAACCAACATTTAAAATATATACACCAAAACTAATTAATTTTTAAGCACTAAAAAAATGAGAAAGTGATATGAAAATAGGAAAATTGAAGGTATATAAATAATAATGCAGACTTCGATTTTTAGAAAATGCTTAATGCTCAATGGAATGTTTTAGATATTAGCAAACCTCAATTTCATCTAATTTTTGTAACTTTCTTAATTAAAAATACCCAAATTAGATGAATTTAGAGTGAAATTTTTTGATCTTTCTATAGTATGTATATACAACAAAGGTCATTCTACTACAATGCACACTACTTTATTCATTCATGTCTATGTTTTAGATATCTAATTTGACATCCTTTATGATTGTTTTGTGTCCCAAAAAGATCAATTTCATACATAAGCAGAGCTGAATATCTTTAGACAAAACAAAAACAACATATATAATTTATATGCTCGATGCAACCCCTTGCTTGAGAGTGACGATAACAAATAAAACGTAAACCACTTGATTGGAATCTTCAGAATTCACACAACCTCATAGTAGTCTACATTGTTGTAATACATATAAGTGAACATGCGTTTATCAGATTAAATTTAGTCCCATATTTTGGGAGTAAGGCTAACATCAGCTCCAAAACCAATATATAAGGGAGCCAATGTAATAGAAATATGTACACTGAATCAAGAGAAACAAAAAGGTCTCTCCTTTATCTCTTATGTTCTTTCTAATGTCTTCTCTTTTATGATCTGTTCTATTTTATTTTATAACACGTTATCAGCATGGGATTCTTTTATTTTTATTTGTTGAGATCTTCTAGATCTACATCTACGAATTTGTCATGTAAGTAATTTTTTATTTGATAATATTTGATCTATGGATCTATTTTTTTTATGTAGATCCAGATTATGTTCCAGTAGATCTAACTTTTTAGATCTAATTATTTTTAGCTTAGTGGTTTTTAGATATCCACCTATTCATATTTGATCTGGTATTATTGTATACTAAATAAATTTTTAGGAAAATCCATTCATTTTCTTTTTATAATATTATATATGGATCTTTTAACCCATATGACATACATAAAACATCTTCATTTTCTAATTTATCTCTTCAATAACAAAGAAGCCATTGCTAATAAGTATGCATATATGTAAACTGCAGGCTACTTCTTTTTTAATCTAATGCTTACTATTTAATCTAATGCCAGATGAGATGCTTTAAATATTTAGAATTACATTTCCATGTAAGGCTTGCTTTTATATGCTTTTTCATCTTCCAATACAAGCAAGTTGCTTGTTAGCCAACATATGTATTACTGTGGCCATTATTTTTGTTACATGGTGTATGGCTCCTTGATGGTTTGTATTGTTTAATTATTGTAATTAGTTCATTGTAAATGTATAGAGAAAGACTTGCAGATTTGGATTTTTTTTTATGATTCTGTGCTGTAATATATTTAATTTAATTATAGAACATGTATACTAATATGTGAATTTTGTTTAATTAGGCATCTACAAATTTTTTTTGTAGTTCACAATAATGTCGAACACTGAGATCCATTTACATTCTCAATGCTTAGAGGATACCATTAAAAGTGGTAATACTATGTCCTAGCAGGACAAAGCAAAGGCTTTGATATTTTTAAGATGCCACATCCGTGATGGTCTAAATATTAAGCTGAAAAAAGACCCTCTCCACTTATGAAACTCCCTGAAGGAGCATTATGACCACCAGAAGATGGTCATACTTCCAAACAAAAGGTAAGAGTGGTTGAACTAGAAGTTCACATGCAAATGACCTGAAGTTCATATGACCTTACAAGGAACCTGAAGTTCATATGCAAACAAGGAACCTGAAGTTCATATGCAAACAAGGAACCTGAAGTTCATCTTCAAATGTGAAATATGAAATAAAGCATATAATTGCATTTCATATTTGCTTATAGCAAATGACCTATAATAGGAAAGGATTTGAGAAATCAATGAAAGGAAAAGTTTCAACAAAAGGAAAAAGCCTTATACTCCAAATTTATGCTACACATAATTTTTTGAAGAAACTTATTATTGGATGAGGTCATTACACTTATAATAAATACTATTTTCTTGAAGAAAAATAGTAAAATGACTCTCATTTTGTAAACATGAGCCAGAAGCTCACAGATACAAAGAAATTGATTCTTTGGCATGATTGTTTAGGTCATCCTGCATCAACTATGATGCGTAAAATTGCTAAGAACTCAAATGGGCATGATTTACCAAATGATTACATGTGTACATCATGTACACAAGGAAAATTAATTACTCGACCTTCATACAGTAAGATCACCTCTGAAACTTCGGCATTTTTGCAAAGAATTCAAGGTGATATATGTGGCCCGATTCTTCCCGCTTGCAGGCCATTTAGATACTTTATAGTGTTAATTGATGCATCAACTCGTTGGTCACATGTATGTTTGCTATCTACTAGAAACATGTCATTTGCCAAATTACTTGCTCAAATAATTAAATTAAGAGCACATTTTCCCGATCATAAAATAAAATCAATACGACTAGATAATGCAGGAGAATTCACTTCTCAAGTATTTGATGATTATTGTTTATCACTGGGAATTGAATTTGAACATCCAGTACCTCATGTTCATACCCAAAATGGTCTGGCAGAATCATTAATTAAGCGTTTGCAACTTATTGCAATACCTCTACTTATGCAAACAAAGTTGTCTGTCGCAGCTTGGGGACATGCAATTTTGCATGCATCCAAATTGATTAAAATTAGACCAACGTCTTATCATTAATTTTCACCATCATAGCTTTTAATTGGATCCCAACCAAATATTTCACACCTAAGAAAATTTGGTTGCGCTGTGCATGTACCCATTAGTCCCCCACTTCGTACTAAAATGGGTCCTCAAAGAAGGTTGGGAATTTATGTGGGATTTGACTCGCCTTCGATAATTCGTTATCTTGAACCTCTTACGGGTGATGTCTTTACTACAAGATTTGCAGATTGCAAATTTGATGAGTCAAATTTCCCGCCGTTAGGGGGAGAAAAGACCGTTCCAATAGAACGACGTGAAATTTCATGGAATAATCCCTCTATGTTTCATTTGGATCCATGTGCCAAACAATGTCAATACGAGATACAAAGAATTTTGCATATTCAGAATATTGCAAATCAAATGCCAGATACATTTAATGATGCTACGAAAATATCTAAATCGCATATTCCAGCAGCAAAAACACTAGTAAGAATTGAAGTCCCCGAAGGACCAATAGCAGCAAATGAATCTAAAGCTAGACAAAAACGTGGAAGACCGATAGGAGGACTTGGCGCCTAGAAAAAGAAAGTCTAATGAAAATCATCAATTAGCAAACCTCCCGAAGAGGTTATAAATGATCCAAAGGATAATTCAAAAGAAAAGTCCAATTCTCCAAAAATTAGTGAAGGAACTATTATCCCAGAAGAAATAATAGAAGCTTCCGAAAACAAAATGGTACCTAATAATAATGAGATCTCAATATTCTATACGAATTATGGAGAAATGTGGGATCGAAGTAAAATAACAATTGATGATGTATTCTCATTCGTAGTAGCTACTAAAATAACTGAAAGTCATGACTATAACGAGAATAATGATAATGAACCAACTAGCATAAATGAATGTCGAAAAAGACAAGATTGTCCAAAATGGAAAGATGTTATTCAGGTTGAGTTAGATTCACTTCAAAAACATGGTGTATTTGGACTAATAGATAAAACACCAGAAGGTGTTAAGCCAGTCGGTTACAAATTGGTATTCATTAGAAAACGAAATGATAAAAATGAAGTTGTGAGAAATAAAGCAAGGCTTGTTGCACAAGGTTTCCTGTAGAGACCAGGTTTTGACTTCAAGGAAACATATTCTACTGTTATGGATGTCATAACATTTCGATATTTAATAAGCCCTGTAGTTTCTGAGAAGCTTGACATAAGATTGACTGATGTTGTAACAGCTTATCTATACGGTGAATTAGATACAGATATTTACATGAAAATCCTAGACGGATATAAATTTTCTAAAGCAAAATCAAAGTCAATGTATTCATTAAAATTGAGATGATCACTATACGGTTTGAAACAGTCTGGAAGAATGTGGTATAACGGTCTTAGTGAATATTTAGTAAAAGCTGGGTACAAAAACAATCTCATTTGTCCTTGTGTCTTTATAAATCGGTAAAGGGATTTACTATCTTAGCGGTATATGTTGATGATATAAATTTGATTGGAACTCCAGAAGAGATCAATGAAACAATAGATTACCTAAAACAGGAATTTGAAATGAAAGATCTTGGCAAAATCAAATACTGTCTTGGTCTATAGATTGAGCACAGTAAAAATGGCATATTAATCCATCAATCAAATTACGTTGAGAAAATCCTGAAGCGTTTGCAAATGGATAAAGCATATCCACTCAGTACGCCTATGGTTGTCAGATCATTAGATATCAAAAAGGACCCTTACCGACCAAAAGAAGATGATGAAGATGTACTTGGTCCAGAAGTACCATATCTCAGTGCAATTGGTGCATTATTATATTTAGCGCAATGCACGAGACCAGATATTGCATTTTCAGTCAATCTTCTAGCAAGATATAGTTTTGCATCAACTAAAAGACACTGGAATGGTATAAAACATATCATGAGATATTTGCAAGGAACCACAGATTTAGGCTTGTTTTATTCTAACATAGGCAATAATCCGAAATTAGTTGGTTATGCTGATGCAGGTTACCTCTTTGATCCACATAAAGCAAAATCACAAACTGGATATGTGTTTACAAACAACAATGTTACTATTTCATGGAGATCTACAAAACAAACATTGGTAGCAACTCCATCCAATCATTCTAAAATTCTAGCGCTACATGAAGCGAGTCGAGAATGTGTTTGGTTAAGGTCATTAGTTGAACCTATTCGAAGCACATGTCAACTTCCCTCAACTACAGAAAGATCAACTATTATTTATGAAGACAATGCAGCATGCGTAGCTCAGATTCAAGCAGGATATATCAAGGGTGATAGGACAAAACATATTTCTCCTAAATTCTTTTTCACATATGAGCTTCAAAAGGACAATAAGATAGAAGTGAAGCAAATCCAATCTCAAGAAAGTCCAGTAGATCTATTCATGAAGGCACTTTCAAAATCAACATTGCATAAACGATATATAAAATTGGTATGCGCCGCTTGCATCACCAAACTATTTGAATAATGCGTTACGAATCAGGGGGAGCATATATTATGTTGTAATGCACTCTTTTCCTTCACTAATATTTTTCCCACTGGGTTTTTATTAGTAAGGTTTTTAATGAGGCATTATTTTTATCCATAAGTATCAACCCTCAGTGGAACATTATCAATATGTTTCCTAGAGACGAAATAAGAATTGTACACTTTTCCTTGTTTATGATTTTTCCCACAGGGTTTTTCATAAAAAGGTTTTTAATGAGGCAATTAATCTTATCATCTTTACATATGCATATTCAAGGGTGGGCGTTGTAATACATATAAGTGAATATGTGTTTATCATAATATATTTAGTCCCACATTTTGGGAGTAAGGCTAACATCAGCTCCAAAACCAATATATAAGGGAGCCAATGTAATAGAAATATGTATACTGAATCAAGAGAAATAAAAATGTCTCTCCCTTATCTCTTATGTTCTTCCTAATGTCTTCTCTTTTATTATCTGTTCTGTATTATTTTATAACATACATGGTATATTTGTTTGGCTAGCTATTGACTTATTTCGTTTTAACATAGGGCATCTGTTAGATGCTATGTGCATTTTTGTTACCATTTGAAAATTAAAGACATTAGATGGGACACCCACATCGAGCACTTATGGTACAGAATGCTGCAAGATGAGATTTTGAGATATATTACGCTTTTACTAGATAAGCAAATTCCCTTGACTGAGGTATAGCCAGTGAGTTGCTAAGGCTTCTTCAATTATTTGATCCGACCAGCTCATGCCAGTACTGGGGTTTAAACCTACTAAGCATTCATTATCACTCATAGAGTCTCTTCCTACTTCACCATGTAATAAATACTTCTGAAAAATTGTAAATGAAGATGCAAAACAATAACAATAAAATGCAAGTAGATAATAAATCATGAGTTCGGCTCATGGCAAGTATACAACAATATATGAAGCAACTTATTAATTTGAAGGGGATATGACACCAAGAATCAACCAAATTTAGAAATATTACGTCAAGAGCTTACATAGGATCGTTCGTCGGGAACGCGCTGGAATGCAACTATCCATCACTTCAAAACTGCAAGAAATGGTTGATATCTGCAGTAGTGACAAAGGAAAACTGTTCTGTTACGTTAAGATTCATGTACAGTTTTCTATCATATGCCATAATTTTGATTCTATTTTTATTATTTTTTGGCTGTTTATTTATTTAATGTTTGTCACTTTTATTCTTTTTTATGTCGTATTTATCCTTCAGTAAAATTTGCTATGCGTCCTCTGCATAATTATGATGGAAATAGTGTAGTGTCCCAAGATTCATGTTATATGCTTCTGTGCTATAATATCAATTTGTGTACATGATAACAGATTGCAACCGACAAGTCAGATTGCAACCATTTGGATGTGTTGTAGTCTATATCCAAGGCAAACAAATGTAGCAATATTCATGTATGTACCACTTGAACCATTATACAGAGAGTTTATGTCCATCACAAGAAATAGGAGGATCCACACTCTCTGACGGTTTATCTCTTCCAACTTAACTGGTAATTCATCTATTCCTGTTGGTTCATTAGTTGTGCCATTGAAGCCACGTTCCTGCCTTTACATGGCTTTAACTCCAAGCTCATCTAGTTGTATCCTCTGTTGAACAAAATATTTACGAAACTCCCACAGTCTATAGGATTTTCCATACTGTGGGTGGGTCAATCGAAATTACTAATGGGTCAATACTTAGGGTTTCTACCACTTAGATTCCCTATCACAAAATACAATATCGTCAGCCATTGTCCTCCTCTTTTTTAATGGAACCACTTCTTCAGGAGTACTCAACTCTCCAGCATCCAAATGTTTCGCATAATGTGGTCCTCCGATGACTATATTGGCAATAATACTATTGCCTTTAGCTTTATTTTCGGGATGAGCGGTTGTTCTAGGAGTTGCTTGACCTTGTCTATGAGCTGAAGCTCCCTGTCCCTCGAGGTAATCTTGCACTCATCAAGATTTCCTTCTCTAAGCAACTTATCAATGATACCTATGATGTGACGGCCCTCCTTTGTCATGTGGCTGTAGATCTCATGAAATAAGCAGAATTTACCATTCTACACCTCTCTATTAGTCGATTCAAGTGGAGGAGGCTTCTTATACTGCATCGTACTGCACGTATCAAGATAAATATTTTCCAATGTGTCATTCAGTTGTTTGTAGGTGTCAAACGTTTGGAATCAGAGCTGCTTCTTAGCATTCCCCTTTTATTACGGCCTCCTACGTTGTTGTAAAACCCCACATTTTCAACTCAAGATAATAAAATAAGGATAACTTAATTAAATATTCATAAGTAAGTAAAACGGACTGTGCCATTGCGTCCGTCTCGAAATTTTGCTCAAGATAGACACATAGTTTACGTAAAACGAGCACCTTATGAAGAAGTTATGAGCATTAGAAGTTTGTATACATATAAGGAGTTTATATATATATATATATATATATATATATATATATATATATATATATTAAATAGTATACCTAGAAAATTCGAAAATCAGTTCAAAAATCAAAATTCACGAGTGGAAAAATCTAGAGGGAAACCGTTGGGGGTCGACCTAGGAGTCGACCCACCAACAGGTGGGTCGACCCACCCGCGGATCTGAAAATTTCTTCTCTAACGTTGATGATTCTTATGTTTTTAAATTAAATCTGAAGGTCCTGGTTCCTCCGCTACACCTATAAATAAGAGCTTAGACCTAACCCTAAGCTTCATAATTTGGCGGCTATGCTAGAGCTCTGTCATTACCCTCTTCCTCTCTCTCCTCAAATTATATTCAAAATTTTAGATTTATAAATTAAAAAATCTTAAATTAAGATCTAGAAGGAAGAGACTGATGTTTATTTTTAGCCGTTCAGAATTATGTGAAAAGCAAGGTAACGTTCTGGATCCAATCTATTCAATTTTTCCTCCTCTTTCTTTTCCCTTTCTCTTTTAGTAAAAATAGTAAATCAATGGTTATTAGGTTTCGAATTCAATTAGGGGAAAATCATGGAAGATTAGATCTGGACCAGATCCAGGATTTGGAAAGCTTTTGAGGTGAGTGGATTTAAGCCATATTATTTTAGATAATGGTACATAATCGTTTAGTATTCCCCATTTTATTAATTGTGAAATTGCCAGATTAATTATAAACTGCTATTGTAACAAGTTGAAATGTTAATATGAATGTGTCAGGAAATTCTTATGTTGAATTGGCTAAAGCATTGGATGTTTACATGTTGGAGAAAATAAACTTGTCAGAATATGAATGGCCAATTTAGTGATTGTAACTACTCGTGGCATATATTTGTGTAATTGATTTGTAACTTGTTAGATCTAAACAATTACCCGATTAAATGCTTACATGTCAAAAATTAGAATTAAAAACATGTTAAAAAGGACATGCGCCAAAATATAGGCATAACTTGATGACATGTAAATTGGATTATAGTAGACATATGAAGAGGATAATATGAAAAAAAAACATGGAAAAAAGAGGATAACTATTAAAATATGAACATGCTTAAATACACAGTAATTTAGAACTATAATGCCTTAGACATGAGGTAGATTGCACTTGTGATAGAAGTCTGCACGGACCCGCCCAGCATATCCAGCATTTACAAGTTGTAAATCTAATGTGATAGGTCTAAGTGCATAATTAAAAATGGTGCTAAGGCACGAGGTTAAGTCGACTTGTGGTAGAAGTCTGTCGGGATCCACCTGGCAAATCCAACGTCCACAAGTGTAGGCTTAATGTGAGAGGTCTAGACATATGTATGTACATATATGTAGATATATGTATATAACAAGATATGAATGAATGGAAATAACGGTAATTAATTATCTAACTCAGGAAATAAGAAAGGAAGGGATGTAATGAACTGAGTTAGTGTGATACGAAGGAAAAGTGATGTATTTCCCTAAATGACCTATTTCTGAGAACGTGGTTTTTGTTTGCTAAACGGATATTCTATTAAATTAGAAAACCGCTAACACGAAATATCATGATAATACTGCAAGCGCACAGCATACAATCGTAGTACGTGGCGAATACGGGTCGATCCACAGGGAAAGAATTAATTCAAAATTACTCAATCAAATCAAACCGAAAGCGAGTTGAATGATAACTAACTAGCTAAAAATTAGCTAAATCTAACAAACTATTAACTACAAACGTTGGTTGAAAAATAAGAGATTAAATGACAACTTAGGAGCAAATTCACTCTCAAGATCACATAAATCAATATAAAATGAAACCATGATCTTCTTTTTGGTCAATAGTTAATTTAATTGATGTGATTATTCTAAGCATGACCTATTTGTGCTATTGATTAGCCCAATATAAGCCATCAAATTTTGTCACACCTCTTAAACAACTTTACTAGTTTTATGAAAAATGATAACATGTTGAAATTAAATCGTATTTAAGCATAGCCTATCCCCTATGAATTAGGAGTATAAACCATCAAATTTAGATTTCAATCTCCACTTAATTACCATATTCATATGTAGATGAAGAGGTAATTAGTGAGCATATGAACAAGCATAGCCTATATGGTGTCAACATTATAGGCTATCGAACTCAATAATGAGAAAAAAACCATTACCATCAACATGAATTAAAGCACAAAAAGAGATCATGAATAAACAAGTATATTGAAACTACATGAATACATAGAGCTTCATTATCCCTAAGTTGTAGGGATTTAGTCTCTCATGTTTGTTATTTTATCACCAAATGTAGTTTGCAACATGAAAGAAATAAAATAAAATGCAAGCTAAATAACTAAAACTACAACTAATCTACTTGCATAAAAGAAAATAAAATGTAAATAAAAGATGACAAATTAAGATTGCATTAAAACGAAGAATACAAAAACAAATGGCTAAGAAATCATGGAAGAAAAATAGAGGTTTTTATTTCAGCCTCCACTCTAAACTTAAAATCCAAGATGCCTTTTACATTAACATACATGGGTTATTTATACATGACTAAACCCTAATTCACTTTTTGCATGCTACCTAGTATGCCCCCTCCTTAAGCTTGTTCATTTTGTCTTTAGCAATAATGATTCATGAAGCCATAATTTTTGTCCCCACAAAAGAAGGAGGGAGAGTGAGTGGGGTCCTCCATTAATCCTCTATTTGAATTGATTCCCCTTTTCATTGATTGATTTCCCTTTTAATTTTTTGGAAAGGCATTGATTTCCTTCATTTTCCTTTGTATGCAGATATATCTTTATGTAGTCCTCTTCTACATGCATCCAATTTCTGTAAAATATGAAAAATGTCCAAGTAAACATTCTCAAAATAATACAAGCACAAAAATGACCATTTTCCCCTTATATGATGATAAATGAGTGATGTTTTTAAATCAATTAAATTATTGTTTAAACATGATAAAATACCCATATATGACATTTATTAGCACTAAACAAGAATAAATATGTGAATATAAATGTGCATTTTTACATGCACATCAAATACACCCATACTTATCTTTTTATTCGTCCTCGATTAAAGTAAAAACTAAGCTAAACATATTTTTGTAGGCAGCACAATTGCATTAAGCATATGTAACAAGCCGTTAAACCTCTGGGTGTCCCCAGTAGGATGATTGTTGTCTCGTGAGGGTTTTTAGCGGATACTACCCACAAAATCCAAAAGTTATATGCAAAAAATATTTACAAAATGCTAGATTCGAAAATATTTACAATATAAAAGCAAGTTTTTAAAGAAATATTTACAAATGGATAATTTAGTTTTAAATATTACACGAATGAGTTAACAAAAATTTGGGTCGTCACTATGAAATTTAAGTCCATTACTAATCAAAACTTCAAACAAAAGTCATGTTATCATCACAAACTCCTCTAGCTTGGCCAGTTGTTTTGGTAGAAACATAGTGCAAATATGAAATGAATTCTATAATCGATATCAACAATCATAAAACGGCATCTCAACTTCCTTTATGTTAACAAGTTAGGTCAAATAAGTGAAGAATGTGCTTGGATTTCAAGTGCTTACTATCTCTTTATTACAAAATATTTACATTATTACTACTTACAATCACCTAACCGAAAAGACCAAGGTATACTACCTGTGAGAGTTTGGGACAGAGCTTGGCGGATTGTGTAGACCGACACTGACTTTGTCAACAAGAAGTCGGTAATCCTTAGGTGTCCAACTTATAAAATGAGACTAAGATATACCAACGCTGACATTGTCAACAAGGTGTCGGAAAGAGCTTGGCGGGTTTGCACACCAACGCGAGATGTACTAGCAATGTTGGATACCCTTGGATTATTAATATATACATACATTCTTTTTTTTTTTTTGCATAAGAGAGAGAGAGTTAAGCGAGAATATCTTAGCGCAACAGTAAGATCCAAAATTGGCCCTAACACCCAAACGAGTAATGATTCTCCTGAAATGAAATAAAATAAAAAAAACGGAGAAAACACACAATTTATAGTGGTTTGGCGTTAAATAGCCTACGTCCACTTTCTACTCTTTGAATTGATGTCTTGAATGCAAGTACAACAACGATTTTCACTCAATTCTCACTTGTACAATACATTGATTCACTCAATTTCCTTCACAATATGATTCAAAAGATGATTGTAATTTGTATAAGCTAATGAAATTCGGGTAGTAAAGGAGTTATGGTTCTGAAAATTCCAAAACATCCTTTGAAATGAGCTTTGGAGGTGTATTTATAGGTGGAAATCCTCCCTGGAAGGGCTCCGGTTCGGATATACGTGGCCTCCATCCCACAAAAGTCGGGTTCAGATGGGATATGATGGTGACAACACATCAGTAAATGGTGAACGCAGGGAGAACTTGGGCATAACCGCTTCGCCTTTACGAGATCATGCGCTGCAACTGTTGCTGCTTTCCTTCGGATCGGATGCATGCTGGAGGGGAGGCGCGGATCGGTGCATCCGATCCGGTCCGATTCTATCTGAGTGCTTCTGCTTTATGCTCCTCACTGTTTTGGTTTAGCCAGAAATATCTTATCTAATCCGTACTTTAAGTGCATGTTTTTCTAGTTAATGTCCTTCATAATTTTAGTGTTCTAATTTTGTGTAGCCTAGTTCACAAAATAGGCTAACATTTTTCCCGCTCGAAGTGCACTTCTATTGAAGATGGAGTGTGCTTTGAAATTGTCCATCCATTGGTTTTTGAATTAAAATCACTGAATAGTTGCTTCCATTCACCCGTGAAGACACGTTACTTCATCAAGTGGCATTTCTTGCTGTCTATAAATATACGATGCAAATGCACAAATTATTTCCATCATTCAAAATAACTTGGATAACTTCATTTGCCGTCCGAGTAGCTCCACAATGTAAATTTTAATAATGCATACTCATCAAATTATTACTTCTTCTTTGGGATTAGCCCTGTAAGTTAACCTGTCCTTTGGATCTCGCATTTGTCCGGTCCGACTCGAATTGAGCCAGCACAGCCTCACAAAGCTGCAAGGGAAAGGACTTCTTCCGCAATGGGTCAGCCCAATCGCTAGGGGCCAACGAGGAGTATGAATAGCCCCATCATTTTATATAAATTTGCTGAAACCCTCTCTTCTCTTTATTTTACATCGCCTCCTTCTTCGTCGCTCAGCACGAACCTAGCCCCCCAAACTTTATAATTCAGTTTAATATTTCCATCAAATTGGAAGGTGGGGTTTAAATTCTTTAATCAACTCCATCTTACTCGATTTATATCTAGATTTAAGAGTAAACTTGAGTAATTTTGCTTGCCAATCATGTCAGTTTCAATATTGAGCTTCCTATCCCTCACCGTCATCGCCGGTGGTTTCATCGCCACCTCGAGATGGCTTATGGAGGAAATCGGAGTTGATGTTGGGTATACTGATTCATGGGGGCTTGGTTGCGATGAAAAAATTTGAAGCAGGAGAAGGAGAAGAAAGAAGGGATGGGTTCGGTTCGAGGTGGAAAACAAAGAAGAATGAGAAGTGGCATATTTATTCAACCGAGTCAGGTCGGTAGAACTAATGGCAATCGCAAAGGGAAAGTTGAATTAGGAGGATAAGCATGAGGGCATAAAAGAGGTTCGGTTCGGTGTCAACCGAACCGGTCGTTATCATCTTCTTTGGAAATCATCCGATCTGATCTGTTGGAGTGAAATACTTGAATTTGTCTGCTGATGATTTGGGCGCTTGATCCGATCCCACAACACCTAGGACATCCGACCCGATCCGATTTTAACGCAACAAAGGGGACTCAATCCGACCCGATCACAGCATGTGCACCTGAACCAACCCGAAACTATCTCCACTTAACTTCTGAACCGATCCAAGAAGACATTAGAAATAATTCAGTTAACTTAACCAATGTTGGCCGTAGTCGATGACTCTATGGATAGTTAGGATAGAGCCCCTCTGACTTGACTGTTGGAATGCTTATAAATATCCCACTGCATTGTTCATCTATGAACTGCACTTCTTTATTTAACTACCTCATGTTATTGCATACACGCTTGTACACTTTAGGTCACACACATGCACAAGGGAACACGGGTAGAATTACTCTAACTTATGTTATTGCTCCTTCAGTAGTTTAGCGACCATGGCATAGAGACGTTCATCTATGTTAGCAGAAAAGAGAGAAGTCACGGAAACTTCCGAGAAACTCACTCTTGATGACATATCTTCTCTCTTTGACCCTGAATGGGATGACGAGGGCCCAGATTGTGAAGTGGAAGTACACAATAGTGAAATACTTCTGATAGTGAAGTTTCTCTTGGTGATGAAGAGGAAGGAGGGATAGGAGATGATCGTGCTCCCGATGAGTTTGAAACTACCATATATTGGAGTTACCCAAAGATTTTGTTGAGTCGACGATCGATGATGATAGACTCGTCCGAATATGTCTAAAGCATGGAATATTAAAAAGATATACCCTAGTGCCATCGAAAACAGATCGCCCCCACAATCCACCAGAAGGATTTATGGCAATTACCCAATTGATGTGTCTGGTTGGGGCAATTCCACTATTTCCGCCTTTTGTCGTCGATTTTCTGAGACAGATGCGGATTTCGCCCATGCAATTACATCCCAACTCTTATGCTTATTCATACACCTTGTATATAGCATACAAAGAAGTTTTAGGTATAGAGCCTACCTTCGATGACGTCCACTTTTTTTATAATTTCAAGCATCGGACTCAAGAGACTCCCTCCTTCTCATATTTTGAATCAGTCCCGAAAAGGAAAATTATTACTGTTCCATTTAGCAGCAAGGCTAGCGATTCTAAGCTTGAATGGTTTTATATCAGACAACAGCCAGGTTGCGCCAGGAGATGGACCAAATCAAGTAAAGCACCAACTTTCTAGATATCAATTTTAAATGCTCATGCCAACACATTAACTTGCTTTCTTTTTCATTCGTAGTTGATAACCCAAAGCAAATATCAGATTAATTATACTTTGATTGTTTGCATCGGCTTCTCAATGGCGATCAAAAGTTCCTAACCATTGACGAAGTTCTTAAGGATGAGTATCTCCATCATCATGGGTTACTATCTATTACCCATAGTATAGGTCATGAGACGGGTCTATATGTGTACATACCCCCTGTAGACATTATTCCTGAGACGGGCGAGGGCTCGAAAGGTCCAACAATACCTCTTCGGACTTCACCTTCTACATCTTCAACTCAGGATGATGAGTTAGCCAACATAGCTGAAAAGCACAGAGAAGGGTATACCATCCCTGATGACGCTATTTCTCCTGAGAAGTCAACATCCCCTAAAGAGCTGCCAACAGATGCTTCTCAAGGAGAAGCTCCTACTACCGATGATTCCACATTTAAGGGTTTAGGAAATCTTCCCTTGCCTAAAACCATCTTTACTTCAGAGGACTTTGGCACGAATCCTTTAACTTTCACTTCTTCATAGGAGACTACTACCGTGAAGGCCAAAGAGCTCGCTCATGCTAGTCTGGCTTCAGACTCGGGTTTGTTGGGGGGAACACCACTTAGGACGCACATAACACATTAGTACCGCACGTCACAACACTCGTGTCTTATGTGAGCATTGATTCTGTATTCCACTTATATTGTTGTGCAGGTACAATGTCTCGCCCTTACTATGATGTCAGAAAAATGCGTCGTAGCATGTCTAGACCTCCTTCCGATATCGAGCTTGATCACCATGAGAGCCGGGGCAGAGATGACAGAAGGCCTCATGATTATCATCGACCACACACCTCGCGCTCTCGTTCCCCTGTCCGATCGGATCTAGACAGGTATAAGAGCTACCAGAGTCGTCGAGGAGAAGACACGTCACAATCCAAAGATCGAACTTCTCCTCAAGACAAATATAGTTAGGAAAAAAGTCCACCGAAACATACCGATTCATGAGACAAACACAAAGTTTCTGAGAAGCGATCTGGAAAAGGTGATGCATCCATCGTCCGTGCTAAGCGGAAACACGTTGAACTATCATACTGCAAGCCCCCACCACTGGATGCTGATTCCAAAATTAAGCTGGCATATCTGAAGAAGCAGTTCCCATATCACTGCTTTGAGAATCTAACTTTCTTACCCGCACTTGAGCCTATTTCTTCAAAGTGGGTAAATGAGGCTAAAGCAAAGATTGACGCAGTTGAGAAACAGTACTTGGAGATGTACAAATATTCACGCAATCTCTCCAGAATCATTCAGGCCTTAATTACAGACGTTGATTCAATGAAAAAGGCTGCGGATTCCGATGAGAATGCTTTGAAAAAATTTGGAGAAGGACTTAGAAGACACACAGGCTCAACTTGTCATTGCTCAACGAGATGCCAACAACTTCAAACGACAATTTGAGGAAATACCGAAGCGTTATCATGACTTGCTGGAATCTCATAGTCAAGAACGTTTGGAGTTGAAGAAACAAGCGGAAGACGCTAAGTCAGATAGTGTCAAAATGCAACTTGCTTACAATACTCTTGAGCAAGAAAAGGATGAGTTAGCGAGAAAAAATGCTGAACTGGAGAAACAAAATGCTGACTTAGAGTCCAAGTTAATGGAAGCCAAGACTAGGGCTGCCCTAGCTGAGGGTAATGTGGATAACGCCATTAAGTCTGCTGAAGAAACCCATAAACAACTATTAGAGGCTCAGGAAGAATTGCACAGTTTTGGCGAACTATTGATTAAATTCTTTGCACACAAATTCGTCGTCGAAACATCTCTTGGATCGAAGACTATCCGACTACCTTAGTTCACGTATGGAGTAAAATCATTGAATGGGAGAAAGAGGAAGTTAAGATAGACTTCGTTGACGAAGAAAAAATTATGGAGAAGTATCTGAGAGATGATGAACCAGCACGCCTGGCCGAGGGGCGTCGCCTCATTGCTGCTGCTATGGAGTAGGAGAAATGAATGGCCAAACAAAAGAATATCTTCGAAGTTGGTTCTTCTTCTGCCACCGCCGAAACTACTGGAGTTGAAGGATATGATCCCGAGAATCCAGGAATTCCTAAAGCGCCTCTTTTATCTCCCATACCCGAATCAGCGTTAGAGATGGTAGCCGCCCCAATTGAGAAATCATCAGAAGGTATTTCTACCTTTTCGCCTCAATTTCTCAAGACCGTCTCCACCTTTCATCACATCATTGGGCAATCGATCGAGGATCCTTTATTTTCTCCTGAGTTGATAACTGTTGCTTCTCATTCTGTAGGTGTTGGACCAGCCGAGAAGATTGATGAGCCTCGGGGAGCCTCTATTGGAGAAGAATCCATGAAAAAGGCTCAGGGAGGACAGGATAAGGCTACCATTGTCGAATCCGGAGGGGGAGCTGAACCGTCTAAGGCCGACACTTCTCATGATAAGGAAATGATAGATGCCTTGAAAAACGACGATGGTAATTAGGGGCATGAAGAAGATCCTGATGTGGCTATAATTGGGGATTCAAAAAGTGCCGATGACGTGACTTTGGCTGAAATGAAAGCCAAACAAGACAAGTGCATTCAGCTGAAAGTTGAGGACTTAAACCCCGAAATCCTTAAGCCCCTTGCAGTGGTGGATCCTGGATCAAGGTTTTCAACTAGGTCAATTACAGAAGAGCTTGCTAAAAAATCTTCTCTTTATTCCAGTGTTCCGGTTCCTGGGAAGAAATCTGCCGATTCTGGTACTTTGACTGCAGAGAAGAAAAGGCTAAAGCATCTCATGTCTGATGCTGAAAAAGAAGTTAGAAATGCTCTTAAGGCTACCAAAAAATCCAAGTCTGCTCCAAAGCCCAAGTGATGCTTTGTTTCATTTTATTTTGATATTCCACTGGTTCGCTAATATTGTAGTGAGTACGACCCTCACGTCTTTCGCTTAGTCTTTCTTTATAAACTCACATATTTGTGAATAAAGTGGTTTATTCCTTACAATGTCTAATATCTGTAAATTTTAACATTTAGATAAAAATGCAAACGAACAGCATGTCAAATTGCAGTTATATAGTAAAGTCGTTATTAAGGGGAACATGTGTACATATATATGCCCCCAATCAATCTTGGATAACTGGTTAAGACTTATTCAAGATCGATTAAATTCAAAATTCACTTGTCCCCGATTCTCTGGCGGGCCATATTCCTTTCGTCATTGATGCCTGTTCTTTTTAGCATCTTTGTACTCTCCTGTCTTATAACCAGGTTAGAGTATTACTAAGGCGGTCTCTTATCGGGGTGCACCTTCATGCCTCAAGGGATGTCGTCTTCCCGTCCATTATACTCTCTCTCTCGTTCTATGAGAGTTAGAGTTAGGAATGTCTTCTTCCCATTCTTTGCATCTTATCATGCAAACGGTCATTTTGTTTCTCCTGCACTTGGGTTATCTCCAATTTTTGTAATTTAATTTTGCGTTTTGTGTTTCATTATCATGGCAGAATAATGGTTAAAGACATAAATAATGCAGGAAAATAAATGACACATGATATTTTTATAGTGGTTCAGCTAAGTCGTAGCCTATATCCACTTCATAATGCTTTGTTCATATAAACAAACTTTTTAAGGAAATTCGTGCCTTTTTACATAGTTCATAAAAACAAAAAGGAAGACATTTCATATTTAGCTCAGATATCGCCGAAAGTGCTAAGCGTTCCAAGCTCTGGGAATCTCTTCACCATCCACGGTCGTTAGCTTGAATGCTCCTGTATCAAGTTTCCATCGGATGGTGTATGACAGAATATATAATTTCCTGCTATGGAGCTTATTTTTTTTATTTTAAGAAATTCACAGTTAGAGTTTATCTTCAAAGATTTCTCGGGATATCTATGGCCCTTCCCATTTTGGACCCAATTAGGTTGAAGGCAGGAAGACTCGCTTTAGTACTAAGTCTTCAGGCTCGAAGGTTTTGAAGCGAACTTTCCAGTCATAATAACGTGCTACTTGATGTTGATGTCTTGAGGCATGCAAGTCTGCTTCGTCTCTTTTTTCTTCAATCATATCAAGAGACTCAAGGAGGAGTGTTCTATTTGTCATCGGGTCATAGTACGTGACTCGATGAGAAGGGACTTCCAATTCTACTGGGATTACTGCTTCTGACCCAAAGAAAGGTGAATAGGGAGTATGGCCGGTGGCCGTCTTAAAGGTTGTCCTGTAGGCGCACAAAGCTAGTGACAACTCAACTACCCATTTGGCTTTGGCCCGCTCCAACCGCTTCTTGAGAATAGATTTAATGACCTTGTTTATTGCTTCGACCTGGCCATTTGACTGCGGGTGAGCTACAACAGTGTACCGTTTATCAATCTTGTACTTCTGGCAGAAGTTTCTGAATTCGATGCTATAAAAATGCGTCCCATTATCATTTATGATGGTCTTCGGTATCCCAAATCGATAGATAATGTTTCTAACCACAAAACTGATCACCTTTCTTGTCGTGATCATTGTTAAAGGTTCAGCTTCCACCCATTTCATGAAATAGTCCACGACGACGATCGCATACTTACCTCCTCCTCTGGCAATAGGTAACACTCCAATAATATCAATCCCCCACATGATAAACGGCCATGGGCTTACCATTGACTTGATTTGAGTTGGAGGCGTCTTTATTCACCGTAGACCAGAAATATCCATACCGTAATACTTTCTTTGCTAGGGTTTGGCCTTCGGTGCGGTCCCCACACTCACCTTCATGTACTTCTTGCAGTACACGTTTGATGTCGTCATGTGCAATACACCGTAATATAGGCATTGAAAACCCTTGGCGATAAAGGAAGTCGTCCTGTAAAATGTATCTTGCAGCCTTGCGTCTTACAGCTCCTCTTTCGCTCTTCTTCAATGGGAGGGTTCCATTCTTGAGAAAATTCTTGATTGGTGCCATCCATGATTCTCTCTCTAGGTCGACTTCCAAGGCTAGTTCTGCTTCCATCAGGTCAAAACTCGGTGATTCCAAAACCTCTATCGGAACCATTTCAGTTTCTTTGGGATTGTCAGAACTTTCTAGCATTGCCAGTTGATCTACTTTCTAATTTTCCGTTCTTAGAACGTGCGTTATGTTGTAATGCTCCAAACTTCCCAGCAACTCCTTTACCTTTTCGAGATAAGTAACGAGTCGATATCCTTTAGCAATAAATTCCTCCCGGACCTGGCATACAACTATCTTGGAATCGCAATATATATCTAGTGTCTTCACTCCCAGTTCTATGGCGAGTTTCAGCCCAGCAATCAGGGCTTCATACTCGGAATCACTATTGGTAGCAGCAAACTCTAATCGCAATGCATAGTAAATAGATCGTCCTTCAGGAGTTATTAAAACAACTTTGGCGCCAGACCTTCGATCATTTTTGGCTCCGTCCATCTATAGCTTCCACGGACTAAGCTCTAACTCTTGGTCTAATGTAACTACCTTGTCACCCACCGTTTCCTCTTCGGGAATTGTGAATTCAGCTATAAAGTCGGCAAATGCCTGCCCTCTTATTGATTTTCACGATTGATAATTTAAATCAAATTGACTCAGCTCGATGTTCCATTTAAGTAACCGCCCCGATGCTTCAGGTTTTTGCAACACTTGTCTTAAAGGTTGATCGATGTATACAACTATCAGGTGAGCCTGAAAGTGACGACGAAGCTTGCGGGAAGCAATCAGGAGGCTATAAGCAAGCTTTTCTATCTTCGAATAATTACATTCTGCAGTAGCTAGCTTTATGCTCACGTAGTATACAGGCCTTTGGACTTTATCCTCTTCACGTACCAATGCTGTACTAACGGCGTGAGATGATACCGCTAGGTAGACAAACAAATCCTCATGTTCGATGGGTTTTGATAATATTGGAAGCTTTTCTAATAAGTCTAATAAATTATGGAATGCCTCTACATAGTCGGGGATCCACTCAAAGTTTCGCTTTCCTCTTTTTATTAGATCGAAGAAAGGTACACACCTATTTGTAGCTTTGGAGATAAACCTTCTCAATGCAGCAACTATTCCAGCTAAGCTTTGAACATCTTTGATCTTTCGTGGTTCTTCAATATCTCTTATTGCTGCTATTTGACTAGGATTTATCTCAATTCCTCGATAACTTACGATAAACCCAAGGAATTTACCAGATGCGACCCCAAACGAGCATTTTGGGGGTTTAATTTCATTCCATACCTTCGAAGAATATTAAACATTTCAGCTAAGTCCCTTATATGGCCAGAAGATTGTTTAGACTTCACAAGCATGTCATCCACATAAACCTCCATGGTTTTCCCGAGTTGATTATAGAATATGTGGTTGACCAAGCGCTAGTACGTGGCCCCTGCATTCTTTAACCCAAATGGCATTACCACATAACAATATAACCCCAAGTCTATAATGAAAACTTGTATGCTCCTGATCTGGTATGTGCATGGGAATTTGATTGTACCTAGAGTAGGCATCCATAAAGGATAAAAGCTCATGCCCAGCCGTCGAATCTACTAGCTGGTCAATTCTGGGAAGAGGAAAACTATCCTTCGGGCAGGCCTTGTTCAAATCAGAGAAGTCGATACATGTACGCCACTTCCCATTAGACTTTTTGACCAGGATAGGATTTGATGCCCAGTCGGGATATTTTGAATCATTAATGAATCCATTATCTTTTAATTTCTCTGCCTCTTCTTTTAAAGCTGTTGACCGCTCTGTGCCTAACATCCGTCTTTTCTGTTTGACTGGAGGGTTCTTTGGATTAATACATAAAGAGTGGCTCATAATGGCAGGCAAAATCCCATACATGTCAGCGTGAGTCCATGCAAACACATCCAGATTTTCCCTTAAAAAACCAGCCAACTCTTCCGCTTGAACTGGATCTAGATGTGAGCCGATCTTTAGTACTTTTGTCGAATCTGTCTCACCAATAGGTATATCTACTGTTATCTTGTTGGGAGTCACCTTCCTATCCTCGGTTTCTTTATCCTCTTTGGGATCTATATCCTCGAGCACATCTGTGGGCGACTCTCTTGGGGCTGGACCCCTTAATTGCTAAGCTGAGCTCTCCTTCGGAGCGACAGAATCGTCCTTAGTTTCTATATTTAACCCCTTCATTAGCATCTTCAACTCCGTCATGTAACAAGCTTGTCCCGTAGCTTGGTCGCCTCTCATCACCCCAATTCCTGCGTCAGTCGGGAATTTAAGCAGCAAGCACCAAGGTGCAACACATGCCCTAAACTCGGTAAGGGCCGGTCGACCTAGGAAGGCATTGTAGGGTGACTCTACATCCAAGACTACAAACGGTAGGATCCTCACTCTCTAGCGATCTCCCTGCCCTAATGTCACTGGTAATTCTACGTAGCCCATCAGAGCCGTCCCCGTTGAAGCCACGTATCCATCCTTCGTAGGGCTTTAGATCTTTTGCTTCAAGTCTCATTTGTTCGAAAGCTTTCTTGAAGAGGATGTTGACCGAGCTCCCATTGTCCACCAACACTTTATGGACTAAAGCAGGGCCGATGATCGTGGTAATTACCAGTGGATCTTCAGTTGGGGATTGAACTCCGGAATCATCTCTACTACGGAATATGACGTCATCTAACGTCGTCTTTTGTTGTTTTACTGGAGTGATGTTTTCGAGGTTACTGCATTCTCCTACCTCAAAATGTTTGGCGGCGTTGATGTACTGATCCATCGCTTTGAAACTTCGACTAGCTAGGTGGGGTCTGCCTACAATGGTATTAATAACGATCCCCTTACCTTTCTGCTGGGCTGTGGGTTTTAAAGTAGGTTGGTTTTGGTCCGAGGCTTGTCGCCCTTGCCCCTGTCCCGTGGGGCAACATTGTACTTGTCTAACTTCCCTTCGCGCAGCAATCTTTCAACTATATCTCTCAAATAACGACATTCGTTGGTGTAATAACCATGGGTTCATGGAACAAACAAAACTTTCCTGTTGCGATCTCTTTTTCAGTGGAGTCTCTGGGTGGTGGTTTTTTGTACTGCAATATGCTATATGTATCCAAGTAAATATTCTCCAACATATCACTTAACGGCATATAGTTTTCAAAAGTCTGGAATCTGGGTCTTTTACTAGATTTATTCCCTCAGTTCCTGTTCCTTCTATTGCCACTCCCATTCCTGTTGCCATTACCTCCGCTTTGGTTGCCAACGTTTACTTCAACCTTCCCTGAACTGTCACCAGATTGTTTAATAGCAACATTACTTTGGAAACCTTCCCTCGAGGCACCTTCGGACTTTCTCTTTCTATTTGCATGAGCTTCTTCTCGCCTTAAGTGAATATTAGCTTTTTCATAGAACAATTCTCTAGTAGGAGGCGGTTTCCCCGACAAGTAATCCCCGAATTCTGTGTCAGGGTCAACTCTTTCTATCAAGGCCATCAGAATAATGGGCTCATGAGAGTCGCTGACTTCAGTAACGGCGAGGTTGAAGCGGTTTAAATATGACTTCGAAGATTCTCCTGGGGTTTGTTTAATCCGTGACAACTCTATGATGCTCTTGGACTTTCGGGCGTGAAGTCGAAACTAGTTCATAAATCGCTCACTCAATTCTATGAAATTCGATATCGACCGTGGAGGGAGTCTGGTGAACCACATTAAAGCCATGTCTTCAAGATAAATTGAAAAGGCTTTGCATTTTACAGCATCAAGAGCTACTGCAGCATTCATGAACCATGCATACCTCATAAGATGCTGCCCTGGATCTGTTCTTCCTGAATACCGATCCATCTGAGGCAAGTTGAACCGCCGAGGGAACTGGAAATCCAATATGTCATCTGTGAAGGGGGTATGACTTCGCTCAATACTCCAGTCCTCATTATTGTACCGCCGGCTTTTGGACATGATCTGACGCACCATCGCCCATACATCGGCAATTGTTAATGTCTGCACCGGTTCTCTTGGTCTGATATTCGGATTACCCCTGGGCTATTGATTATGGGATAACCTCCTGTTTCTAGCGGCGACTGCTCTACATTGCTCCCTATGTTCCCGGTCGATCTCAGGAGGGAGGTGCTGGAGAAGCTGCTGTTGCATAGGATTAGTAATGTTAGGATCCCTGGGTAGAAAGTGGGATCCACGCATGGGCAACAACATAAGCTCTTTCAAGCTTGGGTCATCAGGCCCTAACACACGAGCACAGCCTTCGCGAGATCCTAAAGTTAACTGATTAAGATTCTGAGGTCACTCTAGCGGTCTTTTTTCACGAGGACGTCCCTCAACTGAAGAAGATGAATCGTCTACAGCAAGGCAGCGTGTTGAGGAAGGTGTCTTTTGCCTCCGGAGCTCCTGGAGTTCCCTACTCATAGTGATCATGTTTTCTTGCATGCGAAGACCGTCATGCTTATTGGCTTCCAATGCCTCCTTAGTACTCTGGAGCATGTCAAGGAAGCATGAAAAATCTCCTTGGGTAACGGGTGCAGACGGGTCAACCTGATCATTGGTAATAGCGGTTGGAATCGGAGCATTGGAGGGAGCTCGAGTAGAAGTTCCAGCTTCATTCTGGTTCGGATCGGAGCAAGGTAGTAGGACCAGACCGGTTCGGACGAGGGGAGCGAGTGACCTCAACGTCTTTTGATCGGCTCGGATCGGACCTTCCTGACCGGAGCGGCCTGCCCCAGAGTCTTTTCCACGCGACCTCGTCAATACCATGGCTTGTTGATTCTCTCTAGCATCGTTCTCCCTGGCTCCTTGCACTTCTTTTCCTTTTGTTTTTGCCATAGTATTCGATTCTTCAATGGTTCACCAAAAGGTCCTTAAAGATGTCAAAAAAACAGAGGATTAACTTCTTTGAACTTTGAAGGTCCAAATAGTAGAATGATAATCCCAAAAAGCGAGAATTCAAATATTTCTCAATGAAAGAACCAAAATGTTAGATCCAAAATTGGCCCTAACACCCAAATGAGTAATGATTCTACTGAAATAAAATAAAAAAACGGAGAAAACACACAATTTATAGTGGTTAGGCGTTAAATAGCCTACGTCCACTTTCTACTCTTTGAATAGATGTCTGGAATGCAAGTACAACAACAATTTTCACTCAATTCTCACTTGTACAATACATTGATTCACTCAATATCCTTCACAATATGATTCAAAAGATGATTGTAATTTGTATAAGCTGATGAAATTCGGGTAGTAAAGGAGTTAGAGTTCTGAAAATGCCAAAAGATCCTTTAAAATGAGTTTTGGAGGTGTATTTATAGGTGGAAATCCTCCGTGGGAGGGCTCCGGTTCAGATATACGTGGCCTCCATCCCACAAAAGTCGGGTTCGGATGGGATATGATGGTGACAACACATCAGGTAAATGGTGAACGCAGGGAGAACGTGGGCACAATCGCTCTGCCTTTTTAGAGATCATGTGCTACAACTATTGCTGCTTTCCTTCAGATTAGATGCGTGCTGGAAGGGAGCGCGGATCGGTGCATCCGTTCCGGTCCGATCCTGTCTAAGTGCTTCTGCTTTTTGCTCTTCACTGTTTTGGTTTAGCTAGATATATCTGATTCGATCCGGACTTTAAGTGCATGTTTTTCTAGTCAATGTCCTTCATAATTTTAGTGTTCTAATTTTGTGTAGCCTAGTTCACAAAATAGGCTAACCCCGTTGAATAAATATGCTACTTCTCATTCTTCTTTGTTTTCCACCTCGAACCGAACTCATCCCTTCTTTCTTCTCCTTCTCCTGCATCAAATTTTTTCATCGCAACCAAGCCCCCATGAATCAGTATACCCAACATCAACTCCGATTTCCTCCACAAGCCATCTCGAGGTGGCGACGAAACCACCAGCGACGATGGTGAGGGATAGGAAGCTCAATATTGAAACTGACATGACAGGCGAGCAAAATTACTCAAGTTTACTCCTAAATCTAGATATAAATCGAGTAAGACAGAGTTGATAAAAGAATTTAAACCCCACCTGCCAATTTGATGGGAAGATTAAACCAAATTATAAAGTTTGGGGGGGCTAGGGTTCGTGCTGAGCGACGAAGAAGGAAGCGATGTAAAATAAAGAGAAGAGTGGGTTTCAACAAATTTATGTAAAATGATGGGGTTATTCGTATTCCTCGTGGGCCCCTAGCGATTGGCCTGACCCATTGCGGAAGAAGTCCTTTCCCTTGCAGCTTTGTGAGGCTGTGCGGGCTTAATTCGAGTTAGACCGGACAAATGCGAGATCCAAAGGACATGTTAACTTACAGAGCTAATCCCAAAGAAGAAGTAATAATTCGATGAGTATGCATTATCAAAATTTACCTTGAGGAGCTACTCGGATGGCAAATGAAGTTGTCCAAGTTATTTTGAACGATGGAAATAATTTGTGCATTTGCATCATATATTTATAGACAACGAAAAATGCGACTTGATGAAGTAACATGTCTTCACGGGCGAATGGAAGCAACTATTTAGTGATTTTAATTCAGAAACCAATGGATGGACAATTTCAAAGCACACTCCATCATCAATAGAAGTGCACTTCGAGGGGGCAAAATGTTAGTCTATTTTGTTAACTAGGCTACACAAAATTAGAACACCAATATTATGAAGGACATTGACTTGAAAAACATGCACGTAAAGTTTGGATTGGATCAGATATATCTGGCTAAACCAAAATAGTGAAGAGCAGAAAGCAGAAGCACTCAAACAGAGTCGGACCGGATCAGATGCACCGATCCACACCTCCCCTCCAGCATGCGTCCGATCTGAAGGAAAGCAGCAACAATTGTAATGCATGATCTCTGAAAAGGCGGAGCGGTTATGCCCACGTTCTCCCCGCGTTCACCATTTACCTGATGTGTTGTCATCATCATATCCCATCAGAACCCGACTTTTGTGGGATGGAGGCCACGTATATCCGAACCGGAGCCCTCCCATGGAGGATTTCCACCTATAAACACATCTCCAAAGCTCATTTCAAAGGATCTTTTGGCATTTTTAGAACACTAACTCCTTTACTACCTGAATTTCATCAGCTTATACAAATTACAATCATCTTTTGAATCATATTGTGAAGGAAATTGAGTGAATCAATGTATTGTACAAGTGAGAATTGAGTGAAAATCATTGTTGTACTTGCGTTCAAGACATCAATTCAAAGAGTAGAAAGTGGCCCTAACACCCAAGCGAGAATATCTTAGCGCAACTTCACTTAAAAGATCTAAAACGTTATTGCAAGTAGTCAAAATCAACCATCCATTTAATCAGATTACAATTCAGAAAACATTTCATACTTATCACCTACGAATTTCCCAATATACCAGTTACTCCAAATTTCCTCATAATTCAAACTTTCCTTTCGTTATCCGCCAAGAGAAGTAAATTTCCAAATATTTAAATCAAATGACCAAAATTATATGCCAACTCCATCATGTCTTATTTAAAAGTAAATAGAAGTGCGAAACATAAACTGTGCAAAATGGAATGAAAATGAAACTCCATCCCCACTTGATTTTGATTGTGTCCCCACAGTCAATGCATGACACAATGAGTGAATGGAAGAGAGATATTTACATATGTACGAAAAAGGGTTAGTGCGACTTACCAAATGTGCGTGCAGAAAATATGTAGTCATCGAATAGATGAACCGGTCTACAATGGACCAGTGGATCAGCCTCATAAGGATTATGAGACACAGATTAAGCACAGAAAACCAAATCATAAAGAATTTCATATTACCTTTCAGATTTGGAAAAACATATTTTGTTTTTTCAAGTTTTTGGGTTGCTAATTTTAAAATTTTGAGCTTACAATTGATCCTAAAATCAAATTAAATTTCTGTAGCAACTAAAGAGAGGTCATCGAGCCGGGGTTCAGTAAAAGTTTCAGAAACAAAGTTTGATTTATTTAGATGATGTATAAATTGAGCGATGTGTGCATCATTCTCACCCCCACACTTATTTTGAGAAATAATGTTCGGTTTTGCTTTGATATTTGAAATTTTGTTAAATAAAGGTCCATTCGTAAACCTAAAGTCAAAACCAAACAAATGAATTTTCAGTAATTTTGAAATCGTGTTTTCTCAAAAACAATGTTATTCCAAAAAGAGCCCATATACTGTAGAAATTTATTATTGAAAAACAAGCAATTACGGTGAGCTTTAGTTGAAACGATCAAGTCGCAAGGGGTATCAGCAATGTCAGAAAAATCGTTATTGTGTTCAAGATCACATTCAGTTGTTTCATTGTTTTCAACCTCAAGAATTTCAAAGTTTTCAAATGTTTCATTTTCAGTTTTAGACCCAACAACCTCATCGTCAATCAGTTTATGAAGTTTTCGCTCATCAAAGTCGTCCTCACATAAACAGATGTTAACAACTTTATCATTTTTGTCATGTTGCTAATCTAAAGTTGCTAAATTTTCAAAAAATTTAAAATCTGAGAGAGGAAGATCAAATTGAAGATTGACATCTTCGTGTTCAAGAGAATTCAAATTCAGATCAATTACAGAGCTTTCAACAACTTCATTAAGATTTCCATCAATTTCAAAAGTTGTTATTTGAAAATCGTCAATTGTGGGTAAAGGTGGATTTTTATTCGAATTGTCATAAGCTTGGATTCGATTATTTTGTTTTTCACAAAAATTCAAGTAGTCTTGAAGAAAAAAATTCGTGTGATTGTCGTGAATTTCATTCACTTGCTCAACAAAATCAAATTTATAATTATTTACATGAGAATTTTCAATTTGAATTTGCTGAGAACAAGAATCGTTAATCGCACCATCATTGAAATTATTCCCATTGCCAAAACATTTTAAAATTCAATAACATTTCCGTTTTGAATTTGAAATTCATTTTAGAGTTCGAAATTTAGTTGGCAAGGGTTATAATCAAAATCATTTGAATTTGGAAGTGAATTCAAGTTTTGATTATTTTGAAAACATCGACTTGAATTGTTGGACATTAATTCAATTAATCTTTGACTTGATTCATTAAATATTTGACTTTCTTCAAGTAGAGCTTGAACACTTATTTCAAGACTTGAGGGTTGATCATCATTTTGAAAATTTGGTGGTGCACAATTAGGATTATTTCGAAAATTTTGAAAAGTTAGTGGTGTAAAATTCAAATTGTTCGTACAATAGTTGTTAAAATTACATGGATTATATTGATTTTCACAACTATCGTAAAATTCATGAGGATAAGGAAATTGGGACATTTTCAAAAATGTTTTTTTTATTTTGAATTTTTTTTAAGAGAAAAATATATTCATAAAAGAAAATTGTTTTTTTTTCTTAGATTTTGGGTTTTTGTATTTTTTTTATATATGCATGAACCAAATGCAACTATATGAATGCAAACTAATTATTTACAGAGTTTCTAAAATTATATAATAACGGTTTGATTAATTTCAACAAAAGATTTCTCATCCAGTTAATAGACAGGAGTTATCGATGCACCAGGAATCACCCTAGAAATGCAGCCGAAGGTTTAAGTACCTTCAGAGGAACAACCAATATAATATTTAAGAATCACCGTAATATTTATAAACGGTTATTACTCTGCTATAGTCTAGACACCGAGGAATAAATCGTTAGAAAGGAATCAAGTTGTCAAAATATAACAATGTCCTTAGAAAAATATAAAACAAAATAAGATGAATGCAAACAAAAATTAAACATGAATTAACAATGCAACTACCAATGAATTTTATTTTGTTTTCGGATTTTTTTTATGCAAATGCAAGCAAATAACAATGCACATAAAATAAGTACAAGGAAAGAAAACATATACCAGTGCGTGCAGAGTTTTTAACAATTTTATTTAGCGGTGCTCTTTTTAGCAAGATAGTGCAGATTTTGAGCTAGCAGTTTGTGCAAACCAATCCCAAGCAAGTAATCAATTCTCCTTCCATTAATTTCTGCATTTTGAAAAGATATTTGTACAAGAGAGGATTTCCTCTTTTTTTGTGAAAAGTCAAAGTGAAAACAAAATGAAGCAAAAAAAAAAACCGAATGAGTGAAAAACAAAGTAAACTCGAAATAAAAACAAAAGACAATGACACAGATCTTTTTTTTTAATAATAAGAAAACACCCTGCAAAGCAAATAACTGGGAGTAAACAGATCAAAGTAGCCACAACACTCTGCTTAATCATATACAACTCAACACAAGCTTTAAAACACAAAAAAAAAACACAGCAGCCAAAAACATGGCCTTGTTAAGCGCACTAGGCCCAACGCGTTAAGTCCGCCAAAGCCGACTCTAATGTAAAATCCTTAGAACCAAAATAAACTCTCGTGTCACCTCTTCAAAACCGAAATCACCTTAAATAAACAAGCCAACCTCCTTTAATTTCTCTGAAAACAAGTTCCAATGTAATTAAAAATTCCTTTGGGGTATCTGAGTTCGAATAAGAGAGGTTAGGGTGATTTCGGGTTGGTTTTGGTGTGTGTAATGCTCTGTTGGGCTGTGACAGGGGTTTGGTGAGGTTCAATTGAAGAGGACGGTAGGGAGGAGGATGCCGGTCGTGGTTGTGTGTTAATCGGTGGAGATTGGATGCATGATGGAGTTTGGTGGGATCTGGTTGTGGATTTTGAGAAGGGCGGTTCCGGGTTTTGGATGAGGATCTACTGTTGAGGTTGCGGTGAGGTCAGTGATTTGTATTGGTGAATTGTGGTAGTTGAACGCGGTTTTGGTGAGTAGATGGAGTTGGGATTTTGTGAAAGGAATGGGTATGGAAATGTTGGTTATGATGGTGGTTTCAAGGCAGTTGTGTGGACTTTTGGTTGAAGTCAGTCTGGAAGAGCGAGTTGAGTATTAGTGATGTGAATTGGTGCATCAGTGGTATGTTAGGGGAGTTTTGAGATTGTATGTGATTTGGGGTTGTGTGTTGTCGGTTGTGTTTGGTATGTAGATTATAGTGGAGGATTTTTCAACTAGTTGAGGCTACTACTGCAGTGAGGAGCTACTGTCTTGGTTAAACAATTGCAGTGAGGAGCTACTGTCTTGGTTAAACAATTTCAGTGAGGAGCTACTAACAATTGGTCGGAGGAGTGGTGATTGATGAGTGTGGCCTGGCTTCAACAGTAGAGTTTGGCAATAACATGTGACAAAAGGTTGTATGGATTGCTTGATGTGGAATGGTTGTGGGCAATTCGGTATGGGGTAGATGATGGTCTTTTTATAGATGAAAGGTTATGGACAGAAGGCGACAATGGACTGGTTGAGATGGAGTTGATGTTTGTTTAAGCGAAATAAAGTGGAGATGTTTGTGAGTTGGTAGTGTTTTGTGGCAGCTTGGTTGGACGCAGTGATGGTTGGACTTAGTTTTATGATGAAACTTTGGTGATGGTGGTCTGCTGATGAGTTTGTGGTATTGTTTGAAGGCGATGGGATGTGAGGCATTGTCTGGAGTGAAGAGTTTGAAGAGGTAGAGAAGGGAAGAAAATTATAGAGGGAGGACAAGAAAAAGGAAAGAAATAAATGAGAGAAGGAGAAAGGGAAAGAAGTAAAAGAGAAAAAAAAGAAAAGATATAATTTTAATTAATAATTGGAAAGAAAAAGAAGGAAGGCATTCAATAAATAAATGAAAGAAGGGAAAGGAAATAAAAAAGGGAATAAAAGGAAAACACTAAATTGTTTTTTTTATTTGTAAGAATTGTAAAAAGGAGAGGAATAAATGAGAGAGATAAAAAGAAAGAAATAAAGGAAACCGGAAACAAAAAAATGGGAAATAGACTGAACAAAAGGCAAAACACACATACACACAAACAAAAATGAAACAAAACACAAAAACTAAATGGAACAAAATACTCAACTCCTTTTTTAAATGAACCCAAAAACAAGCACACACAAAATAAAACAACAAAAGATCACAACAAAACAGAAAAACTATGAACAACACACTTTTTTTTTGAAAAACAAACAAGAAAATTAATTCGAGGAATAAAACTAAAATTAAATTCTTTCCCCAGCAACGACGCCAAAAGCTTGTTCGATAAACAGATATTCTATTAAATTAGAAAACCGTTAACACGAAATATCATGATAATACCACAAGCGCACAACGTACAATCGTAGTATGTGGCGAATACGGGTCGATCCACTGGGAAAGAATTAATTCTAAAATTACTCAATCAGCTTAAACCGAAAGCGAGTGAGAATGTTAACTAACTAGCTAAAAATTAGCAAAATCTAACAAACTATTAACTACAAACGTTGGTTGAAAAATAAGAGATTAAATGACAACTTAGGAGCAAATTCATTCTCAAGATCACATGAATCAATATAAAATGAAACCATGATCTCTCTTTTTGGTCAACGGTTAATTTAATTGATGTGACTATTCTAAGCATGACCTATTTGTGCTATTGATTAGCCCAACATAAGCCATCAAATTTTGTCACACCTCTTAAACAACTTTACTAATTTTATGAAAAATGATAACATTTTGAAATTGAATCGTACTTTAAGCATGGCCTATCCCCTATTAATTGGGAGTATAAACCACCAAATTTAGATTTCAATCTCCACTTAATTACCATAATCATATGTAGATGAAGAGGTAATTAGTGAGCATATGAATAAGCATAGCCTTTGTGGTGTCAACACTATAGGCTATCGAACTCAATAATGATCACAAAAACCATAACCATCAACATGAATTAAAGCACAAAAACAGATCATGAATAAACAAGTATATTGTAACTACATGAATACAGAGAGCTTCATTATCCCTAAGTTGTAGGGATTTAGCCTCTCATGTTTGTTATTTTAACAGCAAATGTAGTTTGCAACATAAAAGAAATAAAAGAAAATGCAAGATAAATAACTATAACTAATCTACTTGCATAAAAGAAAATAAAATGTAAATAAAAGACGATAAATTAAGATTGCATTAAAATGAGAGATTACAAAAACAAATAGCTAAGAAGTCATGGAAGAAAAATAGAGACTTTTATTTCAGCCTCCACTCTAAACTAAAAATCCAAGATGCCTTTTACATTAACATACATGGGTTATTTATACATGACTAAACCATAATTCACTTTTTGCATGCTACCAAGAATGCCCCCTCCTTAAGCTTCATTTTGTCTTTAGCAATAATGATTCATGAAGCCATAATTTTTGTCCCCACTAAAGAAGGAAGGAGAGTGAGTGGGGTCCTCCATTAATCCTCTATTTGAATTGATTCCCCTTTTCATTGATTGATTTCCCTTTTCATTTTTTGAGCAAGGCATTGATTTCCTCCTTTTTCCTCTGTATGCAAATATATCTTTATGTAGTCTCTTCTACATGCATCCAATTTCTGTTAAAATATGAAAAATGTCCAAGTAAACATTCTCAAAATAATACAAGCAAAAAATGACCATTTTCCCCCATATGATGATAAATGTGTGATGTTTTGAAATCAATTCAATTATTGTTTAAACATGATAAAATATCCATATATGACATTTATTAGCACTAAACAAGAATAAATATATGAATATAAATGTGCATTTTTACACGCACATCAGTTGCAAGTAAGCAATAGTAAATAAAGTAAGAAAAGTAAAGAAATTACTTACTACCACGAATTTAGATGGGAATACGTTATGAAATTAAATCACTGATTCCTTCTACCAAGCTGATAAGATGCATGAAGTGTTTTCCTTAATTAAAATAAGGAACATATATTACAGTGAACAAAGAATACAAGAATACAACAGTAAAAGAAAATAGTTTAAAAGGGGAATGATAATTACCTATTATAAATAATTAGCATTAATGGAAATGTTGTATAATAGGTAGACTTGTCCTAGGGACAAGTGGGGATTATAACTTAGGTTATAATAAACTAAAAAGTAAATTGGATAACTAGTGAAATGAGATAAGGGACACTCAATTGTAGATTAAGTCATCAGAAAAGGGGGAAACCTGAACCCAGTTAACAAAACGGGAAAATATATTATACTTAATTATAAATTAAGTAATCCATAAACTTGGAGGTCTGAAACCCGCTGATAAGAATAACATGTCTAGACTTGTCCTAGGGACAAGGGAAAATTATAACATAGGTTATAATATATGGGTACAGAAACTTATTAATGGGCCTTAGTTAATAGAACTAAGTTAATAAGTAAACAACGATAGGTTGTATTGACAATTTAAAGTGGAATTATGATTAAATGAGAAAGGATGAGGAAAACTTATGAAATGAAATAAGTTATATTAAATCATAAATGGTAAGTGACATGTTAATTGGAAAACATGTGAATTGAGATATACTTAATTACATATTAAGTAAAACATGTTAGTGTAATGATGAAATCAAACAAGAATATAAAAGAGATTGTGGATTACAGACCTTGGGCCACAATCTGGAGAATAACATGTTGTGGGCTTATTAATAAACTTAATTGGGTTAAGTTATAACAGAAATTAATAAGAAATAGGAACTTAGTAGTGGATGAAGAATTCAATGTGAATGGGAATAACCAAGTTAAAAGGAAACCTGGTAAGGAAAAGAAAGCGCGTAAAAGAATGTTCAGACATTGGGTCTAACAACATATTAAAGTGAGGCGCTTGGACTAGTCCTTGTTTGTCCAAGACAACGTGATAGGGGGTTCTCCCTCTTGGCTTAGTGGCGAGCGGGAGACTCTTACCTTTAAACGTCCCAAAGGGGTTGGTTAGGCAAGGGGACTTGGACAGTCGAGAGGCTGGCCGTAAAACAAGGAGCTGGAGTATTAGTGTAATGCCACGGCGGAATGTAGCCGTCTCCATTGGGGTTGTCACATCTGGTATCAGAGCTTAGGTTCTGGATTCCTATATAAATAGTGAGTGAAGGATTTGTATTATTTTTTAAATATAAATATTATATATATACACACACACCCCCCTAGATCCATAGAGAAATCCATTAAATAGAAAGAGTATAATATGGTAAGAAATGGGATGTTTATTTTGTACACTAAAGGAATGAATATAGAAATCTGAGACCCTTAGGTAATTTGGATGGAGCGTGTACAATGTACTTTGTATGGAAGGAAAGTGGATCCCATATGATTAGTATTTTGGGTTAGTGGGTTTCAAAACCTTATAAATTGGAAAATGTTGAAAATATGAAAATGGATTAGGAATATATACAGTTGTGAAAATTGACCTTGGGGGTGTCTAGGAAAGCCTAGAAGAATTGGAAAACCGCTTTGAGTCTAACTCCATTATAAACTTTTAATAACTTGAAATTATAAGAAATTTGGGAAAATGGTTTACGATGTTTTCAAGTTTTAATCTTGAAAGTTATAGTTTTAAATATATAACGTATACATATTGGGTTTTTGAAGTAAAATGGGGTATATTTTGCAAACAGTGATCTCTTGTAAACCTTATCTAAAGTAAAATTCTCTCAGTAAAAGGTGCATATTATAGAGCATGTATAGCTCACTATTTCATACAAAAAAATTTAATAAAGAAAGATAGGAAATCTCTGTCCTTATGACAATCCTTTTTGGATAAATTATTTTGACAATATAATTTTGTTGGGTGGACCAAAATAAGTGTATAAATTAAGAATAGAGTGTATGTCTGCACCTTGTAGTAAGAGACTAAACCGACCTTATAGGTAAGAACAGGTCATAAACATAATAGAGAAAATAATTGTCCGTAGTTTTGTGATTTAAAAAAATGATGATTTACATTTTTAAGATGACATGTTTCTATGGTTTGACAAAAGGAAGTTTTCATGAGGAAATAATGTTTTGACACTTTTAATTTTTGGAAGGAAATTTAAATGAAAAAAAAGCCAAACCATGTTTTAAAATGTATGGAGTAGGTAAGGGTTAGTGCCTAGGAAAAATGGGAAATGTTTTGAGGATATAAAATAAACAGCGAGAATTATCTTGGAATAATAGTGAGTTCCCATAAATGCATAAGCATTGAATACCCTAGGGTGTTGCTTGGAATAATTATTGGTACACAGCTAGGACTAGTAGCGATTACTAGATAGAAAAGGGAAAGTAAGTGTTTAGATCCCGTTGCTAATTTTAATGTTAGGGGTAAAACCCGTTATCGCATTTCTGTTGGGATCATTCCGTTATTTTGTTGGGTAGTTAGGGTAACACCTAAACCTATCGTAGATTTCATAGTTTGGACTTCTCTGTCTGAGGAGGACATAGTCCCGAGATTCTTGGCCCTTAGTAGTAGTTGTGTAGGGTGTCTGTTCTCCTGTTTTAGTTAGAAGAATATAAGCTTATTTAAATTTAAACTAAGATCAGATAATTAAATAAGCTAAGAAAAGAGAAAAGGTACAACTGAAAAGGAAACAAAAAATTCAGTAAAGCAACAAAAATAGAAAATTATCATAAAAGATGGATAAAGATAAAACTTTCCAAGATAAGATGAAAAGGAAAATCAGTAACAAAAGAAAATTTTCTTATGCGGGCTACCTTAGATAGGAAAATAGGAGAATCTTTATAATAGTTTCATAAAATCCAAGTACGGTGGGAAAAAGGTATATAAAAGAAAAACGGAAGATGTGAAAATTTTCATTTTCCGCCTTTTTGTAACATAAGAAATCGAATTTAGAAAATTAGATTTTTCTAAAGTTCGAAAAATAAAGTTGGTTGGTAGGATTATGGATGCAACAATTGAATGAACTACGCTCTTACTTAGTAAGAGTGTAGGAAAAATTGGATGAAAAAAATATTTTGATTTTCAAAATAGGGCAATCATGTAGAGCTGCCAATATATTTAGGATGTAAGCATCATATCTTAAAAGTATTTTTGAAAAGTTTGCATACACATAGGAGGTACCGATTAGGCATACATACATTATTATGTTATTCTTCACTTTGCACAAGTGCACAATGTTTGCAAAAATTGGATGCACATATATTAGATGTATATTATGCAAGAGGTTAATTGATTTTACCCTTATCAAATTTCGGGGACGAAATTCTATAAGGGTGGGAGAATGTAACACCCCGCATTTTTAACTTAAGATAATAAAATAAGGATAACTTAACTAAATATTCAGAATTAGACTGCGCCATTGCGTCTGTCTCGAAATTCTAGTCAACATAGACACCTGGTTTACGTAAAACGGACATAGTATGAAAAAGTTATGAGCATTAGAAGTTTGTATACTTATAAGGAGCTTATATGTATATATATTAAATAAATATATCCAAAAAATTCAAAAATCTATTTAAAAATAAAAATTCACGAGGAAGAAAATCTGGAGGGAAATTAGACCGTTGGGGGTCGACCTAGGGGTCGATCCACCTATAAGGGGGTCGACCCACCAACAAAGGGGTCGACCCACCCACGGATCTGGAAGGTTCTTCTCTGACGTGGACGATTCTGAAGTTTTTAAATTAAATCCGAGGGTCCTGGTTCCTCTGCTACACTTATAAATAAGACTTTAGACCTAACCCTAAACTTCATAATTTGGCGGCTATGCTGGAGCTCTTCCATTACCCTCTACCTCTCTTTCCTCAAATTATATTCAAAAATTTTGATTTATAAATTAGAAAATCTTAAATTAAGATCTGGAGGGAAGAGATTGATGTTTTTCTAGGCATTCAGAATTACGTGAAAAGCAAGGTAACGTTCCAGATCCAATCTATTCAATTTTTCCTCCTCTTTCTTTTTCCTTTCTCTTTTAGTAAAAATAGTAAATCCATGATTATTAGGTTCTGAGTTCAATTAGGGGAAAATCATGGAAGATTAGATCTGGACCAGATCCAGGATTTGGGAAGCTTACGAGATGAGTGGATTTGAGCCATATTATTTTAGATAATGGTACATAATCGTTTAGCATTCCTCTTTTTATTAATTGTGAAATTGCCAGATTAATTACAAATTGCTATTGTAACGAGTTGAAATGTTAATATGAATATTTCAGGAAATTTCTATATTGAATTGGCTAAAGTCTCGAATGTTTACATGTTGGAGAAAATAAACTTTTTAGGATATGAATAGCCAATTCAGTGATTGTAACTACTCATGGCATATTATTGAGTAATTGACTTGTAACTTGTTAGATCTGAACAATTACCCGATTAAATGCTTACATGTCAAAAATTAGAATTAAATACATGTTAAAAAGGACATGCGCCAAAATATAGGCATAACTTGATGACATGTAAATTAGATTATAGTAGACATATAAAAAGGGTAATATGCAAAATTTTACATGGAAAAAAAGAGGATAACTATTAAAATATGAACATGCCTAAATACACAGTAATTTGGAACTGTAATGCCTTAGACACGAGGTTAGATTGCACTTGTGATAGAAGCCTGCCCAGATCCGCCCGGCATATCCACCATTCACAAGTGGTAAATCTAATGTGAGAGGTCTAAGTGCATAACTAAAAATGGTGCTAAGGCACGAGGTTAAGTCCACTTGTGGTGGAAGTCTGCCCGGACTTGCCTGGCAAATCCAGCGTCCACAAGTGTAGGCTTAATGTGAGAGGTCTAGGCATATGTACATATATATAAATATATGTATATAACAAGATATGAATGAATGGCAATGATGGAAATTAAATGTCTAACTCAGGAAATAAGAAAGGAAGGGATGTAATGAACTGAGTTAGTGTGATACGAAGGAAAAGTGATGTATTTCCCTAAATGACCTATTTCTGAGAACGTGGTTGCAAGTTTGCCACAATAAATAAAGTAAGAAAAGTAAAGAAATTACTTGCTACCACGAATTTAGATGGGAATACGTTATGAAAATAAATCACTGGTTCCTTCTATCAAATTGATAAGGTGCATGAAGTGTTTTCCTTAATTAAAATAAGGAACAAATATTACAGTGAATGAAGAATACTGGAATACTGGGAAGTATATGACCTCTGCTAGGGTCACTCACAAAGGGAATGCACTAGTTTTGGAGGAGTGTTATCGAGGTAAACAATCACAGAATTATTACAAGACAGAACATAAATAAAACAGCGGAAGATTCAAAAGCTAAATTTCATTACTTTCAAAAAGAGTCAAAACCTTTTACATCAAATAGCCAAGGTCATTATTTTCCATTACATTAAATTTTGTCTTGCATAAATAAAGAAGCATACACTTGAAACAACAAAAGTAGCTTAATTTCCCAAAGGTAGCAGAAATGCAGCCATAGCATAGCTCAAGATCAAACCATACATGAGATGAACCGAAAGCTAGTGAAATAAAAGCTAAGCGCTAGAGTTTCCTCCCTGAGAACCCGGGGGGGGGGGGAGGAGGAAGAAAAAGATGTGAAAGAAAATGGGTCAGTCATAAAGACTGGTAAGTCCAAGTGACTTTCAGCATAAAAACAGATAAAGGTAACATGACTTGTATAAACTGGAAGTAAACATAAGGATGCTGTCAAGATGGGAAAGATAGACTAAGATAACATGATAAACCAAGTATAAATCAAGTATAGCATCACATATTCAAGGTTCGCTGCATCAATTGTACTAGAATCCCAAACCCATGTCTTATATTAATCATGAAATGATTCCTTGGTCCAATATCATGAAATGACCCATTACTAGGTCCAACGAAACGATCCATTAGTTGATCGGCTCCCTACAAGTTCTAGCTCGTCGTGTGTTTGTGTCATACGGCCCTATCACGAATGTAGTCACCTGTGCTAGGTCCACCATAGGGTGTATCAAACTCTATGGTGCCAACAACCGACACGAATCAAGCATGCACAGATAAACCTACTAATGCCCAATGCCTGCTTTTTCAACTCTGGACCACGTGCACGACCATAACCCGCCTGAACCTACACTGGCGCACCAACACAGCCGTCGTTTTGGTCGCTTACAATCAGCCCAGTAATCGTGCCCCACCCTGCCTAGTTCCAAGGTACCATGATACATCTAATGGGTTACTGCTGAAATGGACCTCCAAACTAGGGTTTTCGTCCAATAGGTTAAGTGTTGTCATTTAAATTCGTGACTTAACCCTTATCAGTCTAGCATGTCAAGTTGGTTAAGTGTTGTCTTTCATGTTCATGACTTAACCCTATCATGTGACATTAATTCATTAATGCACCCCAACCTCTCACATTAGACCTGTTGTTGTGGTCACTGGATATGCTGGGCGGTTCCGGGCAGAATTACACCACAACTCAGTCTGACCTTGGGTTTTCAAATGCGATATGACCAACTACGCACATTGGATCCTATTGTTTGCAGTAACTGGATTTGCCGAGCGGTTCCGGTCAGATTTACACTGCAAACTCAACCCAACCTCGAGTTGGCCATTTTCAAGTTCATTCTAGTGTCATACCCATGTTCAAGTTTCATGTCATGTTCGTGTCAAGTTTCAAGGCAAGTTTCATGCCCACATCCAGATTCAAGTTATAACAATGTTCATGTCAAGTTTCATGGCGAGTTTCATACCAAGTTTCCTATAATTACCAATTTTTCCCAACGTTACCCCGTCTAAATATTAGGCTAACAATCTTAGCCTAATTTTCTGTCCGCATGATTTTTGGCATAATATTAGGCTAAAAACTTAGCCTAATTTAACGTACACAAAATTTGCATAAAGAAATTCATTAACATGACATAGGTGTAAACTGGGCTTTCTTGGCATAGTCAATATGAACACCGTAGGTGTGTACTTGCAAAAAAATTCAACATGAATATCATAGGTGTGAACTTGCAACGTAGACTAAACCAACAAACATATATGTGAATTTGCAACATAGACTAAATCAACTTACATATATGTGAACTTGCAAATCAATCATGAATATATGAATAAGTGTGAACTTGAAATATGACATAGGTTTAACATATACACATAAACATGTAGATCTAACATTTGGTCACATATGTGATATGATTTCACAACCTAAAACTCGCATAACATGATAAACTACATAATTTGTCATCACAGGTTATACTCCAAGTTCATATACATATGAATGGACTTATTCATTAATTCCCAATTCAACATGATGATAAAATAGAACCACAGGCATAGATCTACATAATAAACATTGCTCTATTATCAATTTTTTTCCAAGGCATGACCTAACTGAATAAATAGATTAAAACATCGCAGGCATAACATTATGAACATGAAAAAGGTTTGAATAATAATCTAGAATCAAGAACACGGATAGATCTAACTTAAATAGAAAAATCCCCAAAATCAAGACAAATAAAGAAAATAGGTCTGAATAGAAAATCAAGCTTAGATCCAATTTCATAATCATAATCTTAGGCAATAACCTCATAGGTGATTAGCCACAATTGTCCTTGTCATAGTTATAGACAATAGTCTTATATTCACAATCATAGGCATAAAAATAGTCTTATGTTCACAGTCATAGGCGTAGTCATAGTCTTATGCCATTAACAATAGTTTCAACGTCGTAGACAATATTCCCAATAGTCAAGATCTAAGAAGAAAACAAGAATAGATATGAATCATACATAAATCAATTCCAATTTAACATGCCCATATTATATTTATAGTTTTTATCTAAAAGTAACTGGAACTTACAGATCATGGTCTAAGAAATTTAGATGCAGAAGTCAAGTCTAGAAATTTGTCGTAGAATGTTGCAGCGTCGCTGATATATTCTCTTTAATTGTTGTAGAAGTGTTGATCTTTGATTTGAATCGAGTTTGAATGCTTAATCTTTAATTTAGATGAGGCGACCAGGGTTCAAGGGGTAGATTAGCAGAATAGCAGTGTAAGAATGATTTGTATGAATTAGGCTTGGTCTTAAGATGTATTTATAAGGGTAGCAACTAGTTTAGGCCCTTAGATTAACCCTAGAATCAATCCGGACCATCAAAACACGTCTTAGGCTTCAAAAATGGGTTCTGGGTCAAAACAGGTCGACCAGGTTGACCTGTAAGGGGGGGAGGTTGACCACATGGTCGACCTGGTGGGTAGGTCGACCACATGGTCGACCTGACCCCCAGGTCGACCTGCCTGGTCCTGTGCTGCCTGAAATTTGCTGAATCTTCTACATGCCATAACTTCTTCATCCGGACTCAGATTTTTGAAAACTCGGACTCTGTTTCATGCAGAATTCCGAGACGAACACAATGGCGCAACTCCTTTCCTATAATTCTCATTTTAAAAATTTAATTCTGCCTTGATTTATGGTTTTAACATGTTGTAAAAATTTGGATTGTTACATTCTCTCCTCCTTAAAGGATTTTGTCCCCGAAATCTTCAAGTTAAGAAGAATGTGTCCTACCATCCAATAATCCATCTACTCAATCATCAATCACAGGCATCCATTGTCCTTAAGATATTTCTAATACTGTATGAACATATGTAGAAACTGTGCATATATGTTCCTTATCTAATGCAAATGATCAGGCCTGATTGATCTTCTTAATGCAAAATATGTTTAGTGCCATGAGTCCAACATGTATGCAAATAGTACTAGTCATATTAACACTATATGTGTGCACAACATCCATCCATATGCAACATCCACATGATAACACATTCAATTTCATCCATAAATAAGTATAAACACTCATTCATATGCAATATGAAAATGTGTCTAAGCCGATCTAGTGCCTAATGTGATTTATGCAACCACGAGCAACCACTTGCGACCACTTGCAACCATTTGCAAACATCAACCATAACATGTTTCAATCACATGTTTACATCCAAAAGGGTTCTACCTAAGGTTCTCGAGATAGGATTGAGAAGATAAGCAAGATAAAACAAAGCATATAGGAGAAGAAGTTAAAGACGTACCCCTAGAAGATCCTGCTTGCGGGGCTTGCCCTTGCTTCTTAGGGCAGTTCTTGCTGATATGTCCATTTTCACCACACTGAAAGCATGCTCCCATCTTCATCTTCTTCTTTCTACAATCCTGGGCAATATGCCCCTCAATACCACAGAAGTGGCATTTTCTTTTCTCACGTGTCTTGTTATCCTTATTGTTGTTGTTGTTCGTGCCTCCTTTCTCGGAGTCCACCTTCTTGTTTTGAGACTCGTTCGCCTTGACCTCCTTCTTGCCATTCTTGTCTTCTTCATTTAAGAGTGCCATGTCTACTAACTTTCCGTAAGTAGCCCCGATAGGTACGTGGGTCATATCCAAGCTGTGAAGTGGCTCATTTAATCCTTTGACAAAGCGGAGAGCCTTCTTATGAGGGGTATTCACTAAGTCCAGTCCAAACTGAGTCAGCTGATTGAATTGATTGACGTACTCTTTGACCGTCATACTTCCTTACTTAAGAGATAAGAATTTTTCCAGCTGTAAACTTCGTTCAGCCTGCGAGAGGAATTTCATCTCAAACCTTGTCCGGAAGTCCATCCATGTGTCAACGGGTCTTTCAGCATTAGTGACTTCCCACCAATAAGAAGCTTTGTCTTTGAGCAACCATACTGCCAACTATACTTTCTGCCTATCGTCCACCTCGAAGATAACAAACAGATCCTCAGTTTCTTTGAGCTAGTTCCTCGCTTCTACAAATGATTCAGTTCCCTTGAAACCCTTTCCACCCATGGCCCTAAAATCTTTACAGATCTTTGAGAAAGCAATTGCACGAGGAAGGGGAGGAGGAGGAGGAATCGCTGCAGCTAGAGGAGGAATATCTGTTGGGCCTGCATCGTTGGCCCTAGCCTCTAAGTACCTCCTGAAGCAGCCAGGTATTGGCACGCCCTCTAGAAAGTTAAGATTCCCAGACATGCTGAAAAGAAAAAGTTGGGATTCAAACGAGGAAACAAAGAATAGTGCTAATGGCTTTTGGGGAATAGCCTTTAAATAAAACAAGACTTTTCTTGAAAAATGCTTCTTTGTAAACGATTTTGAAAATAGTTTTAGAAGGTTTTAAAAACTTTTGCCCGGTCTGGTAATCTTCTGCTCTGATACCAAATGTAACACCCTACCTCTGCTAGGGTCACTCACAAAGGCAATGCACTAGTTTTGGAGGAGCGTTATCGAGGTAAACAATCACATAATTATTACAAAATAGAACATAAATAAAACAGTGGAAGATTCAAAAGCTAAATTTCATTACTTTCAAAAAGAGTCAAAACCTTTTACATCAAATAGCCAAGGTCATTATTTTCCATTACAATAAATTCTGTCTTGCATAAATAAAGAAGCATACACTTGAAACAACAAAAGGAGCTAAATTCCCCAAAGGTAGCGGAAATGCAGCCATAGCATAGCTCAAGATCAAACCGTACATGAGCTGAACCGAAAGCAAGAGAAATCCAAGCTAAGTGCTAGAGTTTCCTCCCTGAGAACCTAGGGGGAAACAGAAGAAAAAGAGGCGAAAGAAAACGGGTCAGTCATAAAGACTAGTAAGTCTAAGTGACTTTCAGCATAAAAACAGATAAAGGTAACATGACATGTATAAACTGGAAGTAAACATAAGGATGCTGTCAAGATGGACAAGATAGACTAAGATAACATGGTAAATCAAGTATAGCATCACATATTCAAGGTTCGCTGCATCAACTGTACTAGAATCCCAAACCCATGCCTTATATTAATCATGAAATGATTCCTTAGCCCAAAATCATTAAATGACGCATTACTAGGTCCAACGAAACGTTCCACTAGTCGATCGGCTCACTACAAGTTCTACTCGTTGTGTGTCGGTGTCATACAGCCCTATCACGAATGTAGTCACCTGTGCTAGGTCCACCGTAGGGTGTATCAAGCCCTATGGTGCCAACCACCGACACGAATCTAGCATGCACAGATAAACCTACTGATGCCCAATGCCTGCTTTTTCAACTCCGGACCACGTGCACGACCATAGCCCGCCTGAACCTACACTGGCGCACCAACACAGCCGTCGTTCTGGTCGCTTACAATCAGCCCAGTAATCGTGGCCCACCATGCCTAGTTCCAAGGTACCATGATACATCTAGTGGGTTACTGCTAAAATGGACAATGTAACTAGGGTTTTCGTCCAGTAGGTTAAGTGTTGTCATTTAAATTCGTGACTTAACCCTTTTCAGTCTAACATGTCAAGTTGGTTAAGTGGTGTCTTTCATGTTCATGACTTAACCCTATCATGTGGCATTAATTCATTAATGCACCCCAACCTCTCACATCAGACCTGTTGTTGTGGTCACTGGATATGTCGGGCGGTTCCGGGCAGAATTACACCACAACTTAGTCTGACCATGGGTTTTCAAGTGCGATATGACCAACTACCCACATCGGATCCTATTGTTTGCGGTAACTGGATTTGCCGGGCGGTTCCGGGCAGAATTACACTGCAAACTCAACCCAACCTCGAGTTGGCCATTTTCAAGTTCATTCTAGTGTCATGCACATGTTCAAGTTTCATATCATGTTCATGTCAAGTTTCAAGGCAAGTTTCATGCCCACATCCAGATTCAAGTTATAACAATGTTCATGTCAAGTTTCATGGCGAGTTTCATACCAAGTTTCCTATAATTACCAATTTTTCCCAACGTTACCCCGTCTAAATATTAGGCTAACAATCTTAGCCTAATTTTCCGTCCGCATGATTTTTGGCATAATATTAGGCTAAAAACTTTGCCTAATTTAACGTACACAAAATTTGCATAAAGAAATTCATTAACATGACATAGGTGTAAAATTGGTGTTCTTGGCATTTTCAATATGAACACCATAGGTGTGTACTTGCAAAACAATCAACATGTATATCATAGGTGTGAACTTGCAACGTAGACTAAAACAACATACATATATGTGAATTTGCAACATAGACTAAATCAACTTACATATATGTGAACTTGCAAATCAATCACGAACATATGAATAAGTGTGAACTTGAAATATGACATAGGTTTAACATATGCACATAAACATGTAGATCTAACATTTGGTCACATATGTGATATGATTTCACAACCTAAAACTTGCATAACATGATAAACTACACAACTTGTCATCACGGGTTATACTCCAAGTTCATATACATATGAATGGACTTATTCATTAATTCCCAATTCAACATTGTGATAAAATAGAACCACAGGCATAGATCAGCATAAGAAACATTACTCTATTATCAATTTATTTCCAAGGCATGACCTAACTGAATAAATTGATTAAAACATTGCAGGCATAACATTATGAACATGAAAAAGGTTTGAATAATAATCTAGATTCAAGAACACATATTGATCTAACTTAAATAGAAAAATCCCCAAAATCAAGACAAATAAAGAAAATAGGTCTGAATAGAAAACCAAGCTTAGATCCAATTTCATAGTCATAATCTTAGGAAATAACCTCATTGATGATTAGCCACAACTGTCCTTGTCATAGTTATAGGCAATAGCCTTATATTCACAATCATAGGCATAGGCATAGTCTTATGTTCCCCGTCATAGTCAGAGGCATAGTCTTATGTTCACAGTCATAGGCATAGTCATGGTCTTATGTTCACAGTCATAGGCGTAGTCATAGTCTTATGCCATTAACAATAGTTTCAACGTCGTAGACAATATTCCCAATAGTCAAGATCCAAAAAGAAAACAAGAATAGATATGAATCATACATAAATCAATTCCAATTAAACATGCCCATATTAGATTTATAATTTTTATCTAAAAGTAACTAGAACTTACAGATTGTGGTTAAGAAATTTAGATGCAGAAGTCAAGTCTAGAAATTTGTCGTAGAACGTTGCGGTGTCGCTGATCTATTCTCTTGAATTGTTGTAGAAGCGTTGATCTTTGATTTGAATCGAGTTTGAAAGCTTAAGCTTTAATTTGGAGGCGGTCGTGGTTCAAGGGGTAAATTAGTAGCATAGCAGTGTAAAAATGATTTGGATGAATTAGGCTTGGTCTTAGGATGTATTTATAGGGGTAGCAACTAGTTTTGGCCCTTAGATTAACCGTAGAATCAATCCGGACCATCAAAACACGTCTCAGGCTTCAAAAATGGATTCTGGGTCAAAACAGGCCGACCAGGTCGACCTGTAAGGGAGGAGGTCGACCACATGGTCGACCTGGGGGGTTGGTCGACCCTAAGGTCAACCACATGGTCAACCTGACCCCCAGGTCGACCTACCAGGTCCTGTGCTGCCTGAAATTTGCTGAATCTTCTACAGGCCATAACTTCTTCATCCGGACTCCAATTTTCGAAAATTCGGACTCTATTTCATGCAGAATTCCAAGATGAACGCAATGGCGCAACCCGTTTCCCATAATTCTAATTTTAAAAATTTAATTCTGCCTTGATTTATGGTTTTAACATGTTATAAAAATTCGGATTGTTACAAAATGGGTATGACATATGTGTAAGCCTTGAGTGCTGATAACCCAAGTAACCTAATAAATAAGATAATATAATTGAACGGTATATGTAGGATTATCCAAAGTGTGTAGTTTAAATCCAGTCATCAGAACTTGTGTTCTGACCCCCTCCTCATAATATACTCGAAGGTTAGATTGTGGTAGAGACATGATAGTTTTGGATACTGGTTAGGCAGTATTCTTAATACGTTAAGGCTATGTTTTGATTATACCTTATTTTATCCATTCCGCTGTGAGATATTTTCTGAGCTCTAACATATTTTATGTCTTTGTCTTTTCTACAGGATACCAAAGTACACCAATCCGAGTTTCAATGGATTGGAATTTTGAAAAAAAAATCGGTCCGTCGGAATTCAGGTTGTCACAGTTGTCGTTTCTACGCTGGTTACCAATTCACCTACTACGGTTTCCAACATTCACTTCCACTTTCCTGGAATTATCTCCATATTGGTTCACTGCCATATATTTTGAACTCCCTTGTTGATTGCGTCGTTAGCTCTCTTTTTTCAATTACTTCTTGCTTCTTCAACACGCAAGTGCACGTTTGTAATGACCCGACAATTCGGTCTAATTTGACTGACCAAATAACACAAGTCCAAGCCCGAATTGCACTGGAAATCAGGAAATTCATAGAAAGAAATTAGAGGGTGAGGAAAGATGAGATAGAAACTTAGAATAGAAGAAGAAGAAGAACACAACATCAGAGTAACACGAACCTCACAGCGGAACGAATAACATATAATATATATAACATAACTTGAAATATACATCTATACTTGAATAAACATCATTATCAAAGTACAACACTTACAACACAGCTGAAATAACTATAGCTATATAATCCTGAATCCTCCTGCTCCAAGCTCTTCCAGTATATCTGTAAATCCCGACAACTAGACTGCCCGTACAAATTTAGGCACCCAAGAGTTTAGGGAAAACAACAAAATAAACTCCGGGTCAGTCATGGGACTGGTGTGAGTAAAACAGTTTAAAACAGTTCGAACAAGTAAACGATATCTCATAAGACCACGCCGTATAACGGAACGGGTTTTTTCCTTATGAGAATCCAAATTATCTTTATATCAAAAACCTTTTGATATTATAATAATGTCTATCAACTACAATATAATAATCATCTAGCAGAAACGCTTTCATCTCACGTTCTACATATATAGTATGCAATCAAAACCGCAAGCACGTATTGGGTAATGGATTACCAACTATGACAAGGTATGGAACCACCTTTCGCTAGTGTACCTCTAGAAAGGGATACACTGGGTTCAACAAGAACATCTTGCAACTCGGCCACACATGACCGACCACTCATTTCGCTTGAGTGTATCGAATGTATATCACCAACGGTTGGGATCAGCAACCATTTCCCGAATGGGACAGCATCAACAATAGATTTTTAGAAGTAAATGAAACTCTAGATCAGATGATTATACACCCTACTTCGGAGCGACCGACTTAGCCATGCTGCCTGCCCGATTTTTGTCATTTATTGGTTAATGAGGCTTGAAGTTACGCTTCATCATCACACCAGATTCACTTCGAATGTCACATCGTCAAATCCATCAGATCACCAATTGACGTCTACAACAGTACATTACATGTTAGCTAAAGAAGTTTCCTTCTCCGCTTCCGCTCTTGGTACGGCTGAAGAAATCAATGTACGTGACCTTTCTGGAAATACTCTGTCAGGCATTCATCCATACAAGTCGTCCAGGAACATGATGACCCGAAGGCACTATTCAGTACATCCATCTTAGGCACTATTATCTAAGACTTATATAATAGCCCTTGCACTTTACTCCGTCTTCAATTACCCTTTGGCATATATGATTCGCAATGATTATGCCAATACAGAGTGGTTCTTTGGATAATAATCCAATCGGTCTCTCCATATTAATAACGTTAAAATGGTCAAAACATTGATAGTCTGTGATTTAACTATCAAAGAAAAATACGTGTGCAAACAACGATATTATTTCCAGATGGAAATTTATATCAATCAAACATCATTTAACATTTATCCATTTATTTCATTAATTTGCTTATCACCTGTTTCACTATATTCAACATTTCTTATTTTCCAAATTTAGAAAATATATGTTATTACCATTGGAAAACATTTCCATTTCTTGTTTTCTATATCAGAAAACAATTCTGCTTCTTAGTTGGAAAACATTTCCAAAACTCCTTCATTGGACTTAGGCAGATGTTTAAACACACTTATTAACTATATTCACTTAATCACCACTTACTATCAAACCTTAGTCATTCCTTAGTTAAAAACGAAGTCAATCAAGTTGGGGTATAATTACCTCTCAGACCATAACTGAACAATGGTTTAAACTTCGGGATAGACAAGATTTATCCTTTAAAAATTTAACACTTCCTTACGTAACTCTCTTTCGAATCATCTCTATTTGATTATTCTTTCCTTCGATAAGGTATATTCGATAACTCTATTCAATTTACTCTATTCGATTAACCCTTATCAATTTACTCTATTGGACTAACGCTGTTGGATTAACTCTATTTGATTTAACTCTAGTCGATAACTCCTTTAACTCTATTTTGATTAACTCTAATCGAATAACTAATATTCGATTAACTCATTTCAACTCTATTCGAATAAACTAAATTCGGTTAACTCCATTTGATTAAACTACATCGATTAACTCCTTTTAACTCGATTCGAATAACTAATATTCGATAACTCCTTATTCGACTAACTCTAATCGATTTATTCTTTTGAATTAACTCCTTTAATTTATTCCTTTTCTATTTGTTTACTTAACAAATAACTATTCCCTTTTCAATTCTATTTATTTAACAAATAAATATTCCTTTTCGATTCTATTTATTTAACAAATAAATATCTCCTTTTATCATAACTTATCCTTCGATTTTATAATTATTTTCTTTCATAAAAACACTTTTCCTTTTCTATATAAAATCCATCGATTTTATAAAAATAATTCATTTTCAAAATACACTTTGAAAATCCCCTTTCCCACATCCAGCATTTCTTATGGTATTTAACATACCATATAACAATGATAAATATCGTCCAACTGTAATGACCCAAAAATCCGGTCCAATTTGAGCTGACCAAAACACAAGTCCAACCCCAAATTAAACTGAAAATCAGGAAATTAATAGAAAGAAAACAGAGCGTGAGGATAGATAAGATAGAAACTTAGAATAGAAGAAGAAGAGGAACACAATATCAGAGTAACACGAATCTCACAGCGGAACAAATAAATATATTTCATAACATAACTTTGAAATACAAATCTGTACTTGAATATAGAACATCATTATCAAAGTACAACACTTACAACACAACGGAAATAACTATAGCTATATAATCTTGAAGCCTCCCGCTCCAAGATCTTCCAGTATATCTGTAATTTCTGACTACTTGACTGCCCGTACAAAATTGGGCACCCAAGAGTTTAGGGAAAACAACAAAATAAACTCCGGGTCAGTCACGGGACTGGTATGAGTAAAACAATTTAAAACAGTTCAAGCAGGTAAATGATATCTCTTAAGACCACGCCGTAAAACGGAACGGATTTTTCCCTTATGAGAATCCAAATTATCTTTATATCAAAAACCTTTTGATATTATAATAATGTCTATCAACACAATATAATAATCATCTAGCAGAAACGCTTTCATCTCACGTTCTACATATATAGTATACAATCAAAACCACAATCACGTATTGGGAAATGGATTTCCAACTATGACAAGGTATGGAACCACCTTTCGCTAGTGTATCTCTAGAGAGGAATACACTGGGTTCAACAAGAACATCTTGCAAGCCGGCCACACATGATCGACCACTCATTTCGCTTGAGTGTATCGAATGTATATCACCAACGGTTGGGATCAGCAACCGTTTCCCGAATGGGACAGCATCAACAATAGATTTTTAGAAGTAATTGAAACTCTAGATCAGGTGATTATACACCCTACTTCGGTGTGACCGACTTAGACATGCTGCCTGCCCGATTTCTGTCATTTACCGGATGTGAGGCTAGAAGCTACGCTTTATCATCACACCAGATTCACTTTGAATGCCACATCGTCAAATCCATCAAATCACCGATTGTCATCCTCAACCATACGTTATGTGTTAGCTAAAAGAAGTTTCCTTCTTCGCTTCCACTCTTGGTACGGTTGGAGAAATCAATATAGTGATTGTCTGGAAATACTCTGTCAGACATCCGTCTATACAAGTCATCCAGGAACAGGATGAACCGAAGTCACTATTCAATACATCCATCTTAGACACTGCTATCTAAGACTTATACAATAGCCCTTGCACTTTACTCCGTCTTCAATTATCTTTGGCATATATGATTCGCAACGCTTATGGCAATACAGAGTGGTTCTTTGGATAATAATCCAACTGGTCTCTCCATATTAACTACGTTAAAATGGTCAAAACTTTGATAGTCTGTGATTTAACCATCAAAGAAAAACAAGTGTGCAAACAACAATATTATTTCCAGATGGAAATTATATCAATCAAATCATCAAACACACACACACACACACACACACACACATATATATATATATATATATATATGTATTCCTTATTTTCCCTATTTAGAAAATATACGTTATTAACACAGGAAAAAATTTCCATTTCTTGTTTTCTTTATTAGAAAACATTTCTGATTCTTGTTTGGAAAACATTTCCAAAACTCCTACATTTGGATTAAGCAGATGTTTAGATAAAACATCGCTATGCCAACTCAACCATTTCCTTTAATTACTAAATTCACTTTACCATCCTTTACTGCCGAACCATAACCATTCCTTAGTTAAAAACGAAGCCAATCAAGTTGGGGTAGAACTACCTCTCAGACCTTAACTGAACAACATTTCTAACCTTGAAATAGGCAAAGTTCACTTTAAATTTCTTTAACTAACTTCCTTACTTAACCTTTCTTTCGAATAACTATATTCGATTGGCTCTTTTCACTTAACTCTATTCGATTTATTCTATTTGATTTACTCTATTTGATTTACTCTATTTAGTTAACTCCTGTCGAATAAACTATATTCAATAACTCCTCTAACTCTATTCGAATAAACTGTATTCGATTAACTCCTCTAACTCTATTCGAATAAACTATATTCGATAACCACTTTTAAATAACAAGATTTGATAACTCCTTTTGAATAACTAGATTCGATAACTCCTTCTCTCGAATACACTATATTCGATAACTCTACTTGATTAACTCCATTTGAATAACCCTAATTAGTTAACTCTAACTCTAACTGATTAACTATAACTGGTAATCTCTAACTGGTCAACCCTAACTGGTAAATTCTAACTGGTTAACTCTAACTGGTTAATTCTAACTCATATTGATTTATTCTAACTCTAATCGATCATTTCTAACTCTAATTGATTACTCTTATTCGAATAACTCCTATTTGATAACGTTTATTCAATTATAAAGATTTACTTTTTGTAACGGTTCTTCACTTTATAAATGTTCTCTTTAATAACGTTACTTCACTTACACAAGTGTTGTGTACCCATTCTATTTAAACTATCGGTGTTAAAACCAATATCTCTTATCTATATAAGTTCAGACTTATATATTCCATTTATCGAATGATAAATATTTATTTAATTTATAAACAGTTATTTATAAATTTATCATTTCTATTTGTTTGACAAATATTTTCCTTTATATTTGTTTAACAAATATAATTCCTTTATATTTGATTTACTCTATATATTTCTTTTGTTTAAATCCTTTTCCTTTAACAATATAAAATCCATTGATTTTATATAAAAAATTATTTTCAAAATATACTTTGAAAATCCCTTTTCCACATTCTGGTATTTCTTATGGTATTTAACAAGCCATATAACAACAATAAATATCGTTCAACCACACATAATCACAACAGATTATATATCACATCATATATCACAATATATGAAGAACAATAAAATAACTGTTGAGGAATCCAGTCGGATTCCTCCAACCTGTTTCCCTGCATCCACAGATGTTACACAATAAAATCAACATCACTATATGATATATTATGTTAAATAGAATCAATATAGAAATTCAACTAACTGACTAGCAGTTCAATCAAACAGTCAACACACAGTCAATCAGCCAATATTTAACAGTTCTAAGAATACGTTGTAAAAATAGAAATGTTCAGAGTTGGTGAGTTTTACTCACATTGGCAGTTCATCGTAAAAGAACGATAAACTGTTTGTTTGATTTGAATCAAACAATTTATTTCGCTATAAATTCATACGAGCCCCAATCCACTCCCAGTCAGTTCCAGTGTATAGCTCTCGTTCATACGGTCCTAACGCGACTGATGGTTCGAATTTCTGATAAAGTACGATCGAGTTTTATATTTTTTAAAGTTTTGAACGAATTTAAATTAAAAATAAACATGAAAAATTTCATTTAGGCTTTACCCCTTGTATTGGCCCAACTTCCCCATCATAAGGCCAACCCGCTCTCCACTTTATCACCGTGCCATCGTCTCCCCCAAACAACAAGTAGGTACTCCAATTTCAACCGCGATTTCACTCCTTCTAACCCCACGGCTTCGTTTCTCCGTGAAATCCAACACCAAGATCACCGGAGTTGAACTCTTCGGCATATCCATCCTCTTACGTCCTCAACAACCCACTCGAGCTCACCTACAGTTCTTCATTGACAGCATAACCGCTATACAAATCCCGAGTTTGATCGACACAATTTGTCGCAGATTTTACTAGAAGGTCAGGCGCAGGTGCCACACCATCTCGCAACTCAGAAACGCCACTCAAGTCTTGCATCGATCCCTCACAACCCCACGAAAACCAAACCCTAACTCGCTCTGTACCCATAGCCATCGAACTGAAGTTCGTTCGATCCATACCAAATACATATCAGGTTGAAGAGGGGGTTGTAACGATTGTAAAAATATGTATAAGAAGATTTATAGATTTTTATTGGAATTTTGTTTTGAATTTTATTGAAGATCGGTTTTCCAAGTTTTGGAATAAGGAGACCGACGGCGCAAAAATGTGAATTAGGTTTTTTTTAAGAGTTAAGGGGGGTTATTTATAGGGTTCACAAATATCTAGATATTTTCTAGGATATTTTACTTTGGATATTTTTGTTTTTATTTGTCTTTTAAAAATTACTGTGGTCATATACGATACCCAAAAATCACGAAACTGGACATGTAGCTAGAGTTCGACAATACGGTCCCAACGAAACTGGTTTTGTCGAATTCCGACTTCGTTTGCTCACACAGCGTATTTTTAACTGTCAGAATATCGACTGTTTTTCACTCTAAAAATCCGTACGGCCACACAGTGACACTAAAAATCACGAAACTGGAAATCTAACAACTATTTGACATTTTGGATCCAACAACATTAGTTTCATCGAATTCCGACTTCGTTTGCAAAAGTGGCTATTTTTAAAGCTCTGGATGACCCATTTAAATATGGAAATATATTTAAATATAGTTAAATTAAATATTATCGTATATATTCACAGTGGAATACCATACAGCTCTAGAATATTCCTATATGAATTTCTAACTCGATATTCACTTCCGGGTCAACCCAATATTCGATTTATATTGAAATTTCTTTTTAAAATATAAATAATTCCTTTATAAATTATAAAGGAATTCCACAGCGACTTTTCTAAAATTTGATTTGGACGTAAATCAAAATCTACATGAGGAATTCCCGATTTTTCTCTTCCATTAGAAAGATATACTCCACTAGCTCCACACGTTTGTTGTTTCACAGAAATCCAGCTTAAAACGAATCCTGTACATTCAATTGATGTTCAAATCGCCGAATAACGAACTGCCATGCCATTTCAAGCTCGATTTTAATTATATTATAACTCTACGTTCAAACTGTCGTTTATATAATATATTCGTTATTCAAATTAAATTCCAAGCTGAATTAAATATCACAGATGATCCAGTTCACACCATATCGCCATTTCAGCAAATTCTGATTATTTTAGAATTAAATATATTATTTAATTTATTATTTTAAATTAAATATTCATTATTATTTAATTCCATGACCATTAAACTCACTATATCACTATTTATATTATTAAATAAATTAATTATAATACCTCTGCCAATGCGGGTCATTGTACCAACACACATAATCAACAACAGATTATATATCACATCATATATCACAATATATGAATCACAATAAAATAAATGTTGAGGAATCCAGTTGGATTCCTCCAATATGTTTCCCTGCATCACAGATGTTAAACAATATAGATAACATCACTTCCATATAATATATTATGTTAAATAAAATCAAATATAGAAATTCAACTAACTGACTAGCAGTTCAATCAAACAGTCAACACACAGTCAATCAGCCAATATTTAACAGTTCTCAAAATACAACATGAAATTATAAACTGTTCAGAGTTAGTGAGATTTACTCACTTTGGCGCGTTAACCGTTAAATAATCGGTTTGCGTTCTTTAATTGAGTCGGACAATTTATTTTGCCATAAATTGTAACGAGCTCGGATTCACTCCCAGTCAGTCTCATTGTGTTGCTCACGTCCATACGATCCTGTCGGATATTGTTTCGCTGAATTCCGTCTACGTATGACCAAGTTATAGCATTTCGAAGTTCGAACACTTTTAAATAAATAAAAACTTGAATTGATAATAAAACTTGGGCCTTAGCTTTATTATTCCGGCCCATCCACATCATTGAAGCCCAGAACCGTATTTAAATTTCTTCTTCCCCAAATACACATGCTCCAAAACTAAGAAACACAGTCATTACCGAGCTTTTCATCACCATTGCCTCGTTCATCCCTTCACCGATTCAAAAACCAAAACCACCATCGTATTTCTCTTCAAAATCTCCTTCACCCAATATACTTTATCACCCACTCGAACGCAACCTTGTGAACGCGACCTCAGCCCAGTTCTGCTCCTGCCATTTGAATCACCGAACACAATTTTCCCCAAAATCGCTAACAAAACCACAAACTCTTCGATTCCCCTATGCTGAACACCAATCCGAACTCAAAATGATTTATAACTTCTTATATTTTGTGGAAGATTGAACCCTAGATGTAAACACCTCCGCTGGAAATTTTGAGCAAAGAAAAGGTCTATCGAAAGCTGTAAAACCACCACCAGATTGAAGCTTAAACTGATACGAGCCCAATATACATATATTATAATTTATGGGAATTTTTATGATTTGCTTTTGATTTTTCAAAGAAGGATTTTTATGCTGGAGAGTTTTTGGAAGAAGTGGCGGCCTAAATTTCTTTTTATAAGACAACGGGATTCCTTGTGTGGCAGAGAGGGAGGATGGTTGTCCTCGTTTTTGTTCACATATTTGTTTTAGATATTTTATTTTTGTTTGTTTCCGCTTTTTTTTTTAAATTCGTGTGATTACACACGATACCCAAAAATCACAAAACTGGACATGTAGCTAGAGTTTGACATTACGGTCCCAACGAAACTGGTTTCGTCGAATTCTGACTTCGTATGCTCACACAGCGTATTTTTAACCGTCGAAATACTGACTGTTTTTCACTCTAAAAATCCGTACGACCACACGGTGACTCTAAAAATCACGAAACTTGACATCTAGCAATAATTTGACATTGCGGATTCAACAAAATTAGCTTCGTCGAATTCCGACTTCGTTTACAAAAGTGGCTAGTTTTAAAGCGTTGAATGACCCATTTAAATATATAAATATATTTAAATAAAAATAAATTTAATATTTAAAAATAAATATTATCGTCTATATTCGCAGTGGAATACCATACAGCTCTACTGGGATTTATAACTTGATATTTCAAATCTGGGTCAACCCGATATTCGATTTATATTGAAATTCCTTTTTAAAATATAAATAATTCCTTTATAAATTATAAAGGAATTCCACAGCGACTTTTCTAAAATTTGATTTGATTTGGACGTAACTCAAAATCTACACGATGAAATCCCGATTTTTCTCTTCCACTAGAAAGATATACTCCACCAGCTCCACACGTTTCTTGTTTCACAGCAATCCGATTTAAAATGAACCCTGTACATTCAGTTGAAGTTCAAATCACCAAATGGCGAACTGCCGCGCCATTTCGAGCTCGATTATAATTATATTATAATTTATACGTTCAAACTATCATTCAAATAATATATTTGTTATTCTAATTCAATTTCTAAACTGAATTAAATATCACAGATGATCCGGTTCACACCATATCGTCATTTCAGCCAATTCTGATTATTTTAGAATTAAATATATTATTTAATTATTTATTTTAATTAAATATTCTCCATTTTTTTAATTAAACTACCATTAAATTTACTATATCACTCTTTATATAATTAAATAAATTAATTATAATACCTCTGCCAATGCGGGTCATTACAATCTTACCCACTTAAAATATATTCGTCCTCGAAATTGCTAAGGTAGAGAACGACCCTATCGACTGGTTAGAACATATTTGTTCACTTCTTAACTTCAGTTTCAACTGAACCAATTAAATTTTAATTAAAATATTAATTAATCCTTATCAACGAAAATTTTCAAAAATCCTGAAAATTTTCTAACGCCTAAACTTTTCGAAAAATTTCGCCAGCACCTCCTTTGTATTGGTCAATACATCAAACCACCACTCGCCCCTTTGGTCCATCTCCATCCCAAAAGAAAATCAAACAGCCAAGCGGCTTGCCAATTCGGCTCATCAATCTCATATCCAATAGAAATATAAACTTGTATCTTTTGTCGGCATATCATTACATCCTTTCCACCTGTTATCAATTCAGCAGAAACAAGGGTCAACCCAATCGAATTCCAATCTGCTTTTATCCACGAAATCTCAGTTACCACTTTATTGGCTTTACTTTAATTCAAATTTGCTTTCACAAATTTCTGTTAAATTTGTTTTTAATTCAAACGGTTTCTTCCTAGGAGTTTTCAAACAGTTTACTCTTTTCAAAAATCAAATTTTCCTTTTGAACATGTCACTGAGCCCTTAATTAATATTCCATTAGTTAAATCACTTCTCTATTTCTTTATCAATATTTGTTAACCAAATATTTTCAATAACCATATTGGCCCTTTTATGTTATTTGGAAAACATTTCTGAATATCGCCTTCCTTTATTTTCTAAATTTTAGAAAATATATGCTATTTATAATTGGAAAATATTCCAATTACTTATCTCCTTTCCGATCTCGTTTATTTCTATACTTAGGAAATATCCTTTATTATATTTCTAAGCTTACACTTATTTGGGTTAAAACGGATGTTGTGTAAAACATCATTACAACAAACCAAATACTATATTCAACTAACTCTTATTCAACATTGATCTTCGAGCCTGAAATCTTACTATTCATTTGTTAATAATGAAATCAATCAAGTTGGGGTATAACTACCTCTCAGACCTTGACTGAATAACATTTATAACGTTAAAACAGATATGACTACTTACTCGAATAATCAATACCATACAACTACTTATTCACTTTTAAACACGTATACGCTTCCTCTTTCTATTCTTACTAGATTTTATTCTTAGTCTTCCTTTTTTATTATACTATTATATTTCTAAGTTTGTTTCCTTATCGACTTCTATATATATATATATATATATATATATATATATATATATATATATATATCGATACGTTGATTTCTAACTATCAAATATCTTAAAAATATTCTAACTCCTTAAATTCCTGGAAAAATTCGCCATAACCTCCTTTGTACTAGGAGAATCGGGATATTTCAAATAGCCTCCCATGGCCCTCACCAATCCAAAAGAAAAAGAAAAAGCCAAGGGGCTAGCCGATACGGCGCATAAAATCTCATATATGAATTAAATACATACCTTTTCGTCGAGCATTCTATTTATATACCTTCATACCTTATCCATACCTATCTCATGTATATTTATACCTGCCCAATCTATTTTAACTATACCTGATCATTTTAACTCAATTCGTTAATTAATTTGTTAATTAACTCTTTAGTCTATTTCACTTTTATATTTGAACATGACATGTTCAAATATATTTTAACTTGCTTATTAACTAATTTGAATCCAAATTTCAAATTTAAGTTCTATATTCGATTTCGAATATCCATTTACAAATCCAATTCACCTTTCAAAGTTCAACTTCAAATTCAAAACTCGATTAACTATTTCCTCTTCGACTTAGTTAATTCTATTCAATTTCTATTCAAATTTTATATCACTTCTATTACTCAAATCTATATATCAAATTCTATTATTCAAATCTATATATTAAATCTCATTTGAATTTCTATATTCAAATTCTATATTATAAATCCCATTTGAATTTATATATTCAAATTCCATATTATAAATCCCATTTGAATTTCTATATTCAAATTCTATATATCAAATTCTATTATTCAAATCTATTTATTAAATCCCATATGAATTTCTATATTCAAATTCTATATTATAAATCCCATTTGAATTTCTATATTCAAATTCTATATTATAAATCCCATTTTGAAATTCAACACAACTTGTCTTTCCCAAAATCAATTCAAAACAGTATCTCTAGTAGTAATTCGTCACTTACAACTCGAAAATGAATACTGATGATGCAGCTGTCATCATCAGAATATATTTTCCAGCGATCGAAGTGAGTTCAATACTACAAAACCATTTCTAAACATTTCGACTTTGAAATTCATTTCAAAATATAATTCACACTGCTCGTAAAACAATTTAAAATCTCCCAGGATCTTAAATTTTCCTTATTTTTAATACAAATTCATTTACAAACACTTATCCAATTCTCCAGAGTTTTAACTCAATTTCTGGTTTAAAATTTCAGATTCAACTCATCTGATTTCATGTATTTCACTTATATGAATTCTGATTGGTTATTTACATAACCATTTAATTTATAATCTTTACTCGATTATAGTAACAACCAATATATCCACTATATTATAATTTTGATATATATATATATATCTTCTCTATATCAAGATATACCTAGGGTAAACTTATTTTAATTTACCCTCTTTTCAAAACATATCGTGTCGACCCATCGTATTCGAGTGTTTATAAACTCCTACCGATACAGTGGATCAAACTGATCGAGCAGAACCCATAAACAACTCAACCAATGAATCTCCACAATATAAAATAATTTTTATATCAAATAGCAAATACGTTCACTCATATATATACACTCAAACTCGGTCTAGGGTATTACTAACCCTATCTCTACTGAGTTACGCCACAGAGCCAAGGTAATTCACTTAACTTAAGCTCTGATACCAACTGCAATGACCCAAAAATCTGATTCAAGTAGGCTTTGCAACCATCCTCTCCTCATCCTCCCGAAGCAGCAAGGTAATACCCCACTGTGGCTTACATTGGTACCCCAGCACCACGTTTTACGGCCATCCTTTTGACTTCACAAACAACCCTCATTTTCGGGACATGTAGGGGTAAGAGTCTCCCGTTCGCCACCTAACGAAAAGCGAGAACCCCCTATCATGCGACACATGCCCCAAGAACGCAACATGGACTGGTATGAGTAAAACAGTTTAAAATAGTTCGAACAAGTAAACGATATCTCATAAAACCACGCTGTATAACGGAACGGGTTTTTCCCTTATGAGAATCCAAATTATCTTTATATCAAAAACCTTTTGATATTATAATAATGTCTATCAACCACAATATAATAATCATCTAGCATAAATGCTTTCATCTCACGTTCTACATATATAGTACACAATCAAAACCGCAAGCACGTATAGGGCAACAGATTTCCAACTATGATAAGGTATGGAACCACCGTTCGCTAGTGTACCTCTAGAAAGGAATACACTGGGTTCAACAAGATCATCTTGCAACCCGGCCACACATGACCGACCACTCATTTCGCTTGAGTGTATCGAATGTATATCACCAACGGTTGGGATCAGCAATCGTTTCCCGAATGGGACAGCATCAATAATAGATTTTTAGAAGTAAATGAAACTCTAGATCAGGTGATTATACACCCTACTTCGGAGCGACCGACTTAGCCATGCTGCCTGCCCGATTTTTGCCATTTACTGGTTGATGAGGCTTGAAGTTACGCTTCATCATCATACCAGATTCACTTCGAATGCCACAACGTCAAATCCATCAGATCACCTATTGACGTCTACAACAGTACATTACGTGTTAGCTAAAGAAGTTTCCTTATCCGCTTCCACTCTTGGTACGGTTGAAGAAATCAATGTACGTGACCTTTCTAGAAATACTCTGTCAGGCATTCATCCATACAAGTCATCCAAGAACCGGATGAACCGAAGGCACTATTCAGTACATCCATCTTAGGCACTGTTATCTAAGACTTATACAATAGCCCTTGCACTTTACTCCGTCTTCAATTACCCTTTGGAATATATGATTCGCAACGCTTATGACAATACATAGTGGTTCTTTCGATAATAATCCAACCGGTCTGTCCTTATTAACAATGTTAAAATGGTCAAAACTTCGATAGTCTGTGATTTAACTATCAAAGAAAAATACGTGTGCAAACAACGATATTATTTCCAGATGGAAATTTATATCGATCAAACATCATTTAACATTTATCCCCTTATTTCATTAATTTGCTTATCTCATGTTTCCCTATATTCAACATTTCTTATTTTCTAAAGTTAGAAAATATATGTTATTACCATTGGAAAACATTTCCATTTCTTGTTTTCTATATCAGAAAACAATTTTGGTTCTTAGTTGGAAAACATTTCCAAAACTCCTTCATTGGACTTAGATAGATGTTTAAACAAATCATCGCGATGCCAACTCAAACCATTACACTTATTAACTATATTCGCTTAATCACCACTTACTATCAAACCTTAGTCGTTCCTTAGTTAAAAAAGAAGTCAATCAAGTTGGGGTATAATTACCTCTCAGACCTTAACTGAACAATGGCTTAAACTTCGGGATAGACAAGGTTTATCCTTTAAAACTTTAACACTTCCTTACGTAACTCTCTTTCGAATCATCTCTATTTGATAATTCTTTCCTTCGATAAGGTTTATTCAATAACTCTATTCAATTTACTCTATTCGATTAACCCTTATCAATTTACTCTATTAGACTAACGCTATTGGATTAACTCTATATGATTTAACTCTAGTCAATAACTCCTTTGACTCTATTTTGATTAACTCTAATCGAATAACTAATATTCGATTAACTCATTTCAACTCTATTCGAATAAACTAAATTCGATTAACTCCATTTGATTAAACTACATCGATTAACTCATTTTAACTCGATTCGAATAACTAATATTCAATAACTCCTTATTCGACTAACTCTAATCGATTTATTCTTTTGAATTAACTCCTTTAATTTATTCCTTTTCTATTTGTTTACTTAACAAATAACTATTCCCTTTTTTATTCTATTTATTTAGCAAATAAATATTCCTTTTCGATTCTATTTATTTAACAAATAAATATCTCCTTTTATCATAACTTATCCTTCAATTTTATAATTATTTTCTTTTTAAAAAACCCTATTCCTTTTCTATATAAAATCCATCGATTTTATATAAATAATTCATTTTCAAAATACACTTTGAAAATCCCCTTTCCCACATCCAGTATTTCTTATGGTATTTAACATACCATATAACAACGATAAATATCATCCAACACACACAATCAACAAAAGATTATATATCACATCATATATCACAATATATGAATTACAATAAAATAAATGTTGAGGAATCCAGTTGGATTCCACCAATCTGTTTCCCTGCATCACAGATGTTAAACAATATAGATAACATCACTTTCAGTTCCATATGATATATTCTATTAAACAGAATCAAATATAGAAATTCAACTAACTGACTAGCAGTTATATCAAACAGTCAACACACAGTCAATCAGCCAATATTTAACAGTTCTAAAAATACAACATGAAATTATAAACTGTTCAGAGTTAGTGAGATTTACTCACTTTGGCACGTTAACTGTTAAATAATCGGTTTGCGTTCTTTGATTGAGTCGGACAATTTATTTCACCATAAATTGTAACGAGCTCGGATTCACTCCCAGTCAGTCTCATTATGTTGCTCCCGTCCATACGATCCTAGCGGATCTTGTTTCACTGAATTCCGTCTACGTATGACCAAGTTATAACATTACGAAGTTCGAACACTTTTAAATAAATAAAAACTTGAAATGATAATAAGACTTGGTCCTTAGCTTTATTATTCTGGCCCATCCACATCATTGAAGCCAGAACCTTATTTAAATTTCTTCTTCCCCAAATACACACGCTCCAAAACAAAGAAACACAGTCATTGCCGTGCTTTTCATCTCCGTTGCCTCGTTCATCCTTTCACCGATTCAAAAACCAAAACCACCATAGGATTTCTCTTCAAAATCTCCTTCACCCAGTATCCTTTATCACCTACTCGAACGCAACGTTGTGAACGCGACCTCAGCCCAGTTCTGCTCCTTCCATTTGAATCACCGAACACAATTTTCCCCAAAATCGCTAACAAAACCACAAACTCATTGATTCCCCATGCTGAACACCAATCCGAACTCAAAATGATTTATAACTTCTTATATTTTGTAAAAGATTGAACCCTAGATGTAAACACCTCCGCTGGAAATTTCTGAGCGAAGAAAAGGTCCATCGAAAGCTGTAAAACCACCACCAGATTGAAGCTTAAACTGATACGAGCCCAATATACGTATATTATAATTTATGGGAATTTTTATGATTTTATTATGATTTTTCAAAGAAGGATTTTTATGCTGGAGAGTTTTTAAAAGAAGTGGCGGCCTAAATTTCTCTTTATAAGAGAATGGGATTCCTTGTGTGGCTGAGAGGGAGGATGGGCGTCCTCGTTTTTGTTCACATATTTGTTTTAGATATTTTATTTTTGTTTGTTTCCTTTTTTTAAATTCATGTGATTAAACACGATACCTAAAAATCACGAAACTAGACATGAGCTAGAGTTCGACATTACGGTCCGAACGAAACTGGTTTCGTCGAATTCCGACTTCGTATGCTCACACAGCGTATTTTTAACCATCGAAATACTGACTATTTTCACTCTAAAAATCCGTATGACCACGCAGTGACTCTAAAAATCACGAAACTTGACATCTAGCGATAATTTGACATTGCGGATCCAACAAAATTAGTTTCGTTGAATTCCGACTTCATTTGCAAAAGTGGCTATTTTTAAAGCGCTGAATGACCCATTTAAATATATAAATATATTTAAATAAAAATAGATTTAATATTTAAAAATAAATATTATCGTCTATATTCACAGTGGAATACCATACAACTCTACTGGGATTTATAACTTGATATTTCAAATCTGGGTCAACCCGATATTCGATTTATATTGAAATTCCTTTTTAAAATATAAATAATTCCTTTATAAATTATAAAGGAGTTCCACAGCAACTTTTCAAAAAATTTATTTGGACGTAAATCAAAATCTACACGACGAAATCCCGATTTTTCTCTTCCACTAGAAAGATATAGTCCACCAGCTCCACACGTTTCTTGTTTCATAGCAATCCGATTTAAAACGAACCCTGTACATTCAGTTGAAGTTCAAATCGCCAAATGGCGAACTGCCGCGCCATTTCGAGCTCGATTATAATTATATTATATACGTTCAAACTATCATTCAAATAATATGTTAATTCAATTTATAAACTAAATTAAATATCATAGATGATCCGGTTCACACCATATCGTCATTTAAGCCAATTCTGATTATTTCAGAATTAAATATATTATTTAATTATTTATTTTAATTAAATATTCACCATTTTTTTAATTAAACCACCATTAAATTCACTATATCACTCTTTATATAATTAAATAAATTAATTATAATACCTCTACCAATGTGGTTCATTACAACGTTTGCCTTCTTACAAAACATAACAAGGCTAGAGAGAGGTTTCCTAGTCAAATATTTTCCAAATTCAATCTCGGAATCGATATCGTCCACCAATGCTATTAACACTGACTCTGAATAGGGATTGGTGACTTCCACGGTGGCCATATCAAAATGGTTGAAGTAACTTCTAACTGACTCTCCTTGAGCTTGAGTTATTCGGGGAGGAACATCACATTCTTCAACTTGGAGGCATGAAGACGGAACTGATTCTGAATTTTTTTGCCCAAGCCTTCAAAATTAGGCACCAACTTCGGAGGCAACTGACTGAACCACATAAGCGCAATCCCATCCATATAGATAGGGAAGACCTTACATTTTATGGTTACTGGGGCTACTGCTACATTCATGAACTAGGTTTATCTCACTAGATGCCAGTTTAGATAAGCTCTTCCTGGGTAGTAGTTCGTCTATGGCAAGTTGAACCATCTAGGGAACGCGGCTTCTAGGATGTCATCGGTAAATGGGGTATGACTACACTCCAATCCCCCATTCGTATATCCTTTGTCGTCGTTTATAATTTGACACATCATCTCTTCTACCTCATCATTAGTCAGTATATGCTTAGGTTATGAATGTTGAGTCCCTTATGCCCTCGCATCAGGATAAGTTGCTTAGGCCGTCGTTCGGGTGGTACTTCGTTATCCCCCGTTGCCTCGGTCAATCACAGGGTGCGAGAGATAAAGAACGCGAGCGCAAGTAGCTCTGTAAGTGTCTTGATTTTTTTTGGAGGGGTAGAATTTCGGTACGGCCTGGAGTTAGGCGCAACATGGTCCGGTTCGGTGTTTCTTGGATTGACATGGTTGAGCCGACCACTCTCTTCTGCTCGAACTAGGAGCATACTGAACCAAAGATGTCGTACATTTTCTATCCTCTCGTATAGGTGTCGTTGCCACGACTTCTTCCGACTCCTTCCAAATGACGATGAGCCTTCAATTGCTTGATGTTTTGGTAGGAAAACAGTTCGCTGTCTTCTAAATTCTTCCTATTGCATAGCCATTCGATTCATGTCCTGCCTCATCGTGGCGTTCTCATACCTTTGAGCATACAACGTTGATGTTGCTTCATCCAGTTTGTTTAGAAGTAGCATGAAGTCATCTCTAATGGCGAATGTTGTAATATGAGCAAGGTCTGTTGTAGTAGTAAAGGTGGTATCGACCTCTGGGTACCCGGTCAGTTCGATACCGAATCATGAAATGGAGCTTGGGCAGGCTGGTTTGCTGCTTGCATACCATTTTGCTGGAATTGATGGAAATGCCGAAAATGTGGGAAGTGTAGAAAAATAGAATTTTCTCTTCGAACTTGGTGATTCAAAAAGTGGATTAAACAATCCTTTGACACTTGAAATCTTCAATTTTCAGTGAAAACACCAAAGTGTTCATGCCAAAAAGTGACGCAGCCACTCAAATCAATAAGGTGTTAAGATAAAATGAAAGTAAATTAATACGAGGAAAATGCAATCACACACGAGTTTATAGTGGTATGGGGTTAACGAGTCTACATCAGCTTTATATTTCTCTTATTAACTTTAGAAAGATAATTGCAATGACGGAAAATATACTCAAATCTGAGTACAATGCAGTAACAAAGAGTATAAAGAAAATAAAGGCATCAAAAGTTCTTTTTTTGGAGCTCAAGAGGGCTATTTATTGTGTTGGGTTGCTTCTGGTTCGACCATGACACATGGTGTTCGATCCAGGCTTCTAGGGGCCCGTGGAAGAGGCATTCTCGTCGTTGGACCGGTTGGGTCGGTGTTGGACACGTGGCCCTCGATCCGGCGTTGTAGGAGATAGTTGATGCAGTGTATCTGGAGTTGGAGCGGGTCCATAGGAAGAATATCTCTTCGACTTGACTCATCTAGATTCGACATTATCGAGTCGAGTGTTTCATCATTTTGGAGCATATGGCTTCTTTAAGCCGAAGTGTTGCAACAATGCTTCACCGATCTGGAATTTCTTCGATCCGGATTTCCCCACATGACCATCTTTACTAATCCGAAGGCAGGTCGATCCGGGGGATAGTGTTAAAATCACGAGCTTAGCTTGACTCTGGAATGAAGGAGTTTGAGTCTTTGATGACCTTACGAAAAGGTAGTCAACAAAGTGAAATCGCCAAAATTTGAAAATAAATAATATTTATATATTACAAAAAAGTTGTTTACAAAGCTCAACCGTTGGATTCCTTCCTGCCCTCACCATTTAAACAAAGCATTGACGCTTACTCTTCCCTCTCTCTTCTGATATTCTTCTCATTCTGCATCAATGGATCATCCATCTCTTTTGAATTAAAATTCATCAAATGAAGGACTTGCACTTCAATTTTATTTACTTTTAGATTGAGATTTTCAGTCTTTTAGGTATGCTTATTTTTTCTGCTTTGACTTCTAGATTTCTTCATATCTTTTTGGCTGACTGTGTGTTCTTTGCCCAGATGTAAGTATAGTTATAAAGCTAATCTATTTAGAGTTCAATTTTTTTTTGAAGAATCATCAAAGTAGTAATTTTTGCTGGGAGCATTTGGTAAATATTGCCTATTTTAGAAATGTAATCTTGATTATAAATTTATGTGCTGATTTGATCATTAGCCATCATATTTTTCATGATTGGACCATTGATTTGTCCCCAAGAGAATTTTTTATTGCCACTAACTTGTGGAATCTATGGATATTATCCAAACATCTGCAGATCAATTTATTGACCAAAAAGGAAAGCCACTTGCTTTTAACTTAGTTTGCATTATAAATGAGAGATTTAAACGTTTTTTTGGTTATTTGTATTGCTTGTTGTATGTTATTTATTTATTTATTTATTTAAAGGTCCAAACAAATCTTAACTATATGCAAGTGTTATTTAATTATATGTTCATCATTCCATAAACATGTCTTCTCATCATCTTTTGCTCTAAGTTGTAACAAACTCAATCGATAAAACCGGTTGGCTTATTGATAAGATAAATATGTGTAGTTCTTAACAAGAATTCCTATAATTCTATCTTAATGCCTGGAGTACCAAGTAGAGCTTGTAAAAATCAAGGAACCAAGCTTCTAGAAAACTTGTTTGTTTATGTTTTGAGGGGAATGCAATTTTTAGTGAGAACAGATGAACACCAATAAGTTTTTATCCAAACATCTGTCTTCCACATGAACAAATTTTGTCCACTGTCTATGAAGTACGGAAATGGTTATTATTTTTTATTAATGCAAGTGAAATAATTGGGAAATTATGAAACAATCGAAGAAGATCGATGGATGGTTTTTTTTTTGATGCACTTATTTTCTCTTGATAGAACGAGAGACTGATCTGAGAAGTCCTCACGCTTGAGTACGGGAGCCTTTGGCACTGGGTATCTGTAACACCCCGTAGTTCTGTAACATTGAGTTTCACAAATTAAATTATAGTTAATTCTAAATGTGGGAATCAAGGGAAACGGGTTAGGCCATTGCGTTCTTCTCGGAATTCTTCTTGAGATAGAGTCCGAGTTTGCATAAATCGAACTCCGTATGAAGGAGTTATGGCCTTCCGAAATTTCAGAATTCAATTTTAATTTCAAAACAGTTCGGAACGAAATTCAAAATTTGAAAAATAATCTCAAACTGGGCTGGGCGGGAAAATTCCTGCCTAGGGACCAGGTCGACCATAGGGTCGACCATGGTGTCGGCCTGGTCACCCCCAGGTCGACCATGGTGTCGGCCTGGTCACCCCCAGGTCAACCATAGTGTCGACCTGCCTGGTTGGCCTGGTTTGTCTGGTTGGGTCCTGGCTCGAATTTCTGGGCCTGGTCTTGTCACTAGGGTTGAGTTGTCTTCTTTTGATTGGCTTCTCTTTAGAACGGATGGCTTTGATTAACCCTGGCTTCATCGATGGCTCTAATAAACTTTCAACTCTATAAAAACACCCTAGGTCTCCAACTAAAAATCACACAAAAATAAGAACTTGAGCCGCCATGATGTCAGAAGAAAACTAAGGAGAGCCTCCGCTTGAAAAGAGACGAACAACAATTCAAGAAACAAAAGTCTAACCTAATTTCTACGCAACATTTTCTACTCCAAAGGAAAGCTTTGCAAATTCAGAATAACAGGAACCAGAAAACAAGTTTCAGTGCCCGTTGTAAGTATAGTGGTTTTCTGAATATGAATAGAAATTGCGATGTGATTCGATGTAAATGAAATTGGGGTTTTACTATCGTACAATATTGATGTAAATTATGTGTATTGCGTTGATTATGTCATATTTTGTATTGAGTGTTTGTAGCATAAATTGGTTGATGCGAGCCTATTGACATTTGTATATGAAAATAAATATCACGTGCAAGTTTGTAGTAAAAACTAGAATTGACATCTTTATGTTATGTCGTTAACATGGTTAGCATACATTCTTTTTAGGCCTAAGTTGAGACTCATGTAAACATGTTTCAAGTTGAAACCTTTTATGCCTACACATCTCAAAACCATTGTATACGTTATTATGTTTAATTGCAAGTGATAATTGGGTTTATGCAAGTACCTTTTTGGTTACACAAATTATACTAGTTTCATGTTTAATAGGCTACTTGATGTAAAGTTAGTTTACACCTTTGGGTTATGTCAAAAAGTGGACATTTTTATGCTAGTTTGGTGTTTGACATTATGCCTAGTTATATGTGTATAAAACCATGTTTAAACAAGTCTAAAAGTACGCCATTTCATGTGACACCAATTTAGATATATCCTTATTGAATGCAAGTTCACATGACCCACAATCTATGTTAGTGAAAACGCTATGTTGCAAGTTCATGCGCCACACACTTTTATGTATCCTAGAACAATTCATTATTCTATGCTTCCCCTTTTTATGTTTATGAGTTGGGCTGAAATGTTAAGCCCAACATATGTTATGCTGCGTACGTACAAACGGGGGAAACAAACGTTGGGTTTAAAATAAAATACATGTATTGGCATGTCTGACACATGCCAATGACTAGTGACATTTAAAGCGGTATAAATTATACCCAAAATTAGTGAATGTGAATAATTGGGCCATAAACATTTACATATAAAAATGAAAAGTGACAAATATGTAAATTTAGAAAACACGACATGCTTAACCCGAGGTTGGATTGAGTTGTGATGTAAACCTGCCCGGACCCGCCCGGCTGTCCAGTAGTCACAACAATACCTATCCAATGTGGGTGGTTAAGCATTGAGCCCAATAAGGACCCGAGGTTAGACTGAGCTACGGTGTAAACTTGCCCGGAACCGACCGGCACATCCAGTAACCGCAGTAATACCTGTCTAATGTGAGTGGTCAGGTGCTCTAAGAAGCTAAGTTAGGATTGGTAGGGTTAAGTTAATCTGAACACTTAACCAACCTAACGTGTTAACAAGACAAGACTTGTAGGGGCTAAGTAACTAAGAAAAACACTTAGCCAATTTAACATGTTAACTAGACTAGAAGGTGAGGTTAAGTAAAGTTAACACACTTAACCAATTTGACATATTAACTAGACTGGAGGGTGAGGTTAAGTAAAATCAGGACACTTAACCGTTATGACCTGATAATTAGATAAGTGGGTGAGGTTAAGTAAATTTAGAATACTTAACCATTATAACACGTTAGCTAGATAAGTGGGTAAGGTTAAGTAAATACACTTAGCCAATTTAATATGTTAGCTGGACTAGAGGGTAAGGTTAAGTAAACTTAGAACACTTAACCATCATAGTGTGATAAATTGAACAGGGTTAAGTTGAAACTTGAAGGGACAATACCTAACCATTAGAACATGTTAATTAAACAGATGTTAGGGTTAAGTTAACCAAGGGAACACTTAACCGATATAACATGTTAATTAAAACAGATGCGCTAGATTAGGTTAGGGGACACTTAACCAATACAAGATGAATGGGTTGGGTTAAGTATTTAAGAAATACTTAACTAATATAACTTGGTTTGTGATAGGGTTAAGTCAACATGAACTACTGATAACACTTAGCCAGTTTAATATGACAAAGGAATGGGTTAAGCTAACCTGAATTGAGTAATGACACTTAACCAATCCAATTGACGAGAAAGAGGGCTAAGTAAAAAACCCTAGTTAAGAAACAATCGAGAATGGGAGCTAAGTTGAAATCCCCAGTTAAAGAAACTAAGTGATAAACCTTAGTTAACGAGATTTATGGGAAAAGAAACTAAGTGGTAAACCTTAGTTGGGAACAACTAAGTAATAATTCTTAGTCAAGAAAACTGAGTCGATCCATAATAGATGAATAACCCGATATGGTAGATCACCGCTTAACAGGTGCATGAGAAGGAGCAAACGTTTATCCGATTTCGAAAAAAAAGGCTCCAGCGGACTGGGTTTAGAAGCACGTTGCTTGGGGGGACGTGAGGGTACTCTTGGTATCCCTCTGTAAGGTTGCAGATGATCCGCCTGGGCTCATAAAGGTTAAGGTCTACGTCAGAAGAACCAAGGGTATGCCTTGGTTGCAATTTAAGGCAACCTAAAGACCAGGATGGACCAGCGTGATTCGACGAGACCAGTAGCCCTGTGATAGCGACTTGTCGTCTACCTACCATCTTGAGTCAATCGTAGTACGCATGCGGAAAGGCAGAGAACTCCCTACAGACCATATACTTGCTATCTAGTTATGGGTGAGGCTGGCCAATAGGAAAGTGGGGCATAGGTGGCAAGAGTATAGTTCTCGTGCTTGATTTTCTTGGATTGCCTTTCATTAGTTGAGGGAGGGGTCACGTGGGACCATAACCACCGGTAGAAAAACAGACCTTAGTATCTGCATCGGCAGAAATCTGAAAACTCCCGACCGAGTTCCGAGTTTCTAGAATAGCCCTGCCACGGGACTCGGGTCGCACATTTCAGGACATGTGCATCTAGACAGCGAGAAACGATTCGCGACACATACGTGGCGAAAGTCTTGGAACATATACCATCCTAGGTAGTGTATCCTAGACTAGGGGCATCGTTCGACAGGTAGCATAATCCCTAGTGGACCTAGGTGGCATAAATCCTGAATCCGAGAAGTATTAGACAAGTCGCATAAACCCTATTCGAATCTAGGGAACGCTCGATAGAAAACCCTAGATGAAATCTAGGTAATAAATAAATGTGTGCCTGACGGCAACCACAATTACAGGGACTGGGATCACGTTATCATTTTATACAGATTACTAGTTGGGATACTAGTTAGGTGGTGCAGAGATTTGTATGGGGTGTGATAGTAATTTCGATTCTAAACTGCTTTGCCTTAGTTTATAGTATTTTCCCATTTTCAGTTTATGCCTGTCATGTCCTTTTCCTTATTCATATACCGAAACACCACTAGACTTACCAGGCTTTATGTCTGACTCTATGTTTTCTTTCGTCTTCTTTTCTTCTGTTCCCCCCCCCCCTCTAGGTAGTCAGGGAGGGAATAGCTCAGATTTATATGGACCTGTTACTCTTTCCAAGCTTGAAGACTCTTTGATGTGCTGCTTTGGACTCTCTTTTCCACCGCTATGGCTGGCTAATGTTTTATTGGGGAATATCATTGTATATTTATGCTTCTTTATTTTGTTAAACAAGATAGATACTTTGTTGTTGGAAAACAATCTTTGTACAAGTTGTTATAAATGAAACAAAGTTTTATTCACTTTTCCGCTGCTTTATTTATCTGTCTTGTAATTTATCTGCATCTTTTAACTACAATACTTCACAGAACTTAGTGCATTCCCTTTGTGAGTGACACTAACGGATGTAGGGTGTTACACGTGGTATCAGAGCTGAAGGTTACCAGATCAGATAAAAGATTTGAAAAATTATTTTCAAAACGGGTTTAAAAGAAGCATTTTCAAAAAAAAAGCTTTATTTTAAAGGCATGTTCCCCAAAGCCATATGCGCTATCTTTTGATTCTCTGGTTGAGTCCTTGTTTCCTTCTTTCTTGAGTCTCTGGGGCTCCCGGCTTTCCGCGAGGTAACCTCATCGAAGGGCGAAGTTGTGCCCAACTTCCATCTATAGCCATAATAGTTTCACCTGCGGCTAGTTTTCTTTCAGGCTTTGTAGGGTTTTCTGTACGATGGAGGTAGCTTTCAAGACAGATTTATCAACATGGTTACACAAGGAAGAGGATAAGGAGTTTGGTTAAGGGGCACAACCCAAGGATGAGGAATTCATGGATATGGACTTCGCTCACGAAGGAGGAAGGAATTATAAAATCTAAGACAAGAGGAAGTAGCTTTTCTATGGTATAATAGGTCATGTAATTAAGAACAAGGGTATGGACGAGGGAAAGGATTTTCAAGAGGACGAGTGCATGCTTTCACCACCAGAATACCTGGGAGAGAGATAGTAAAAGTCTCCATTGGAAAAGTTTAGCTTTTCATTTGATCAATGTAACGACCCGGAAAATCCGAACCAATTTAAAATTTTATTTTAAATTATTTGGTGGAAAAATGTGGCAGAAATTAAAATTTTCATTTTTAAATAATATTAAAGCCAGTGAAAATAGTCAATTTTCTAACGATCTCTGTTTTCGATGAAACCACTTTTGTTGGAACCGGAATGTTGAATTATTGCTATGTTTCAATTTTTAGAATTTTCTGAATTAATATATGAGTGTGGCGAAGGAAAATGTGTTTGGTCGATTACAGTCAAATTTAATCGACTGAAAAATAGCCATTTTTCAAACAGTCTCAAAATTCGACGAAATATTAATAAAGGAACTAAATATTAAATTAAATAATACAGGCCATAGACAGCCGGTTGGGCTGACGGGACCTGTCCTATTGGATCCGGAATATGGGCTATTGGCTAGGGGCACTTTTTGCTGGACTGAAATTGAACCGGTTTGTAAGATATGGATTTAATTGCAAAAATACATTAAATAATATTATAAATATAGGATTTTTAAAACCCTAATCCACCACTGTTTATCGTCTTCGTAGCCGCCACCCCCCAAATCAATGGCCACCCTTCTTCGAAACTTCCTCCTCTAATTCCTCTTCCATCTCCACGAGTTAAAACTCAATCCCTAATACCATATCGAAGCCCTTTCCACCACCTCCACATCCATACGGGGGTTGACCCGAACCAACGCCTATGCATCGAGAACTGGGCCCGCAAGCAGGCGTCGTCGCGACCGGATTTCCACCCACAAGGGCCGTGCGAGTTGGACGTGGACCCCACCGCCAGGAGCGCCGCTCCGAGCTCCCCATCGTGACGCCCGCCGATCAGCACCTCGACCACTGTACGGGCAGCGAACCCGAACCGTAGTTTTGAACGGCACGTGAAAACATACGGCCGATATCTTATTTGGGGAAGAAAGGTTATTTCCTTAACTAATTTATTAATTAATTAATTTAAATTGTTTTAAAACTTCATTTAACCATAACTGATTCATTTCAACTCAGAATTTGACGATTTTGGAAGCGTTGGAATCGTAACAGCGAATAGAACGTGTTGAGACTGAAACGGGACCATTCTGAACAGTTTGAATTTTGGCCAAAATCTTTAACGACTGTGAGATTTCTGAATTTGAATAATTAAATAATTTAATTATATTCGATCAAATGAATCATTGTATGTTATTTCTGATCCGTTATGTGGTGATTGTTGTATAGTTGAATTATATTCGTTGTGATATCATGTTAAAGCATGTCAGTTTAGATCTGTGAAATTCGGATATAATCTCAATAAAGTTCTTATCTCTATTGTTTTTATTTTTATTCTATTTTTATTTTTATTCCTTTATAGAAATTAAAAAAAAAATGAATCTTTGTTGCTTTACAAACAAAGATGAAATTTTGAATCTTTATTTTGTTTTTACAAAGTAAAATGAAAAATTGAATCTTTGTTTGTTTTACAACAAACATGGAAAGTTAAATCTTTATTTTTGGTTCAACACAAAAAATGAAACGTTGAGTTTTTGTTTTGATTAATAAAATAAATGAAAGGTAAATTTCATTTTGATTTGTAAAATAATAGCATAAGGAAAATTTCTATTTTGATTTGCAAAATAAAACAAAGGTTTGATCTTTATTTTTGATTTACAAAATAAAACAAAAAGTTAAATTTCTATTTTTGATTTGCAAAATAAAACAAAAATTTAATCTTTATCTTTGTTTTGCAAAATAATAACAAAGGTGGAATCTTTATTTTGACTTACGTAAAATGAACAAAGATTGAATCTTTATTTTGTTTATGGTTTATAAAATAAAGAAAGATTAAATCTTTTAAATTTTAATTAAAGGATAAATAAAGATTAGATATTTTATTTTGATTTACAATATAAAATAAAGATTAGATGTTTTATTTGATTTACAAATAAAACAAAGATGAGACCTTTTATTGTGATTCATCGAATTTATACACCAAATCATATATTGTGTTGTATGTGTAGACATTGAAATGACGATGTTGGGTAAATAGAAATGGTTAGACAAAAACCATTATTTTTTGTTATCATATTTTGACACCAAATTGAGTTGAGTCCCTATAGGGAAAATGTGCATTAAGAAGACGATTAGAGAAAATTTACATTTTTTTCTATTGTAATAAAGAGAAATAGAAAATTTACATTTTTCTATTGTAATAAAGAGTAATAGGAAATTTACATCTTTCTATTGTAATGAAGAGAGATAGAAAATTTACATTTTTTTTCTATGTAAAATATAAGATTTACCTTTTTCTAGGTGAAGATGAAAGATTTACTATATTTCTTTGTAACAATGAAGGGTTTACATTTTCCAATGTAAAGATAAAAGAATTTACATTTTTCATTGTAAAAGAAAAGAAGATAAAATATATACATTTTATAAAAGCATAAAAAGTTCATTTTTATGAAATAGGATAAAAAGTTCATTTTTATGAAATAGAATAAAAAGTTCATTTTTATGTCTTTAAAACAAATATAATAAAAGAACATTTTTATATAATTAAAGAAAGAGTACATTTTAAACATCATTTTTTTCGCATTAGAATTGGCGAACAAAAATGTCATTTTTATTGAATATAAAAATATACGATGTTGAAAACATCATTTTTATCGCATTAGAATTGGCGAACAAAAATGTCATTTTTATTGAATATAAAAATATACGATGTTGAAAACATCATTTTTGTCGCATTAGAGTTGGCGAATAAAAATGTCTTTTTTATTGAATATAAAAATATACGATGTTGAAAATATCATTTTTGTCGCATTAGAGTTGGCAAACAAAAATGTCATTTTTATTGAATATAAAAATATACATCGTTGAAAACATCATTTTTGTCGCATTAGAGTTGGCGAACAAAAATGTCATTTTTATTGAATATAAAAATATACATCGTTGAAAACATCATTTTTGTTGCATTAGAATTGGCGAACAAAAATATCAATTTTATTGAATATAAAAATATACGATGTTGAAAACATCATTTCTGTCGCATTAGAATTGGCAGACAAAAATGTTATTTTCATAGAGTAAAAGGAATGAATTTTAATAATGGGAAACGCCCAATGGTTTAAATAGTTTATATAAAAATTAAATATAAAATTAAACAAAACGAGCGCGGCAGTTCGCGTATCGACAATCGTAACTTCAAACGATTATATAGAAAGATCCGACCGTTGGATTTTTCCCAAAACTGGAACCGTTAGGACCACTTTGGGAAGAGCTTTCCAACGATATAAATTTCATCAAAATCCGACGGTTAGATTTTAAGATATGTGTAAATCAAATTTTGGTAAAAGCAGCGCCAGGGCCGCCCATTGACCCGAAACGTCATTTATTTATTTCGAGCTATTTTTAATAAATAAAAATAGCGATAAATAGTTATAAATATATATATATATATGAAATGTTTTAAATTATAATTATGCGACAATTATTTGAAAAGGCCGAGTTTAACTCATTTCAAATAATTGCACGGCGATTTAATCAAAGATGTAAGAAGACGATGGTTGAAGACCAGTGATCTTCACATCGAATGGACGGTGACTTCTGATACCTTAGACTGATTTGCTCCCAGGACAGGGTTGAAGCAGTAATTTTCCGGACGTGTGTTTGTCGTGCGGATAAGCGAGCGCCTTTCTGGTGTCTCCGGCTTCGTTCAAACCCAGAACGGACTTGTAAATGGATGCGTGTCTGACGTTGAAATTCACTTCATGTAATTAAATCAATTTCTATTAATATATGTCTGTTTGGTGGTAGAGAATTTTATTCTCTACTTAACACCCTGATACGCAGTAATGGTTATCGATCGCATGGCGTTGAATTGTCAACGTGGCACGCCAAGATGCAACGATCAAGGCTTTGTTGAAAAGCATGCCTTGTGGTCGATGATCAAACCACAACCTGTTTAGGCATAGCTTTGTGTATAACGTGACTTCGCGAGCCTCACACCCCGGTATGAGTCAAAAACGGGATATGGACCGTAGGGAGTGCATACGTTTCTTTCTAGCTAGAAGTGGTGCTTGGGCTTTAACACGGCCCGACATTTTACTATGTGGATTATGGATTGAGGTACCTTGTTTTTATAGGCCGGAAGTGGTCATATTATAAGTCCAAAGGGGCCGGGAAACGTATGTTCAGGAATTGCCAATCCACTACCGTTAGGTGGGGACCGGCCCGACCGTTCCAAGGGTTTCCCATAGGTGTGATCCTGAGGCATTTGTAGAGTGTCTCGAATCGGAAAAGGATGATCCCTAGCCTCGATTTCATGACAGAAAACCAATTCCCAATACGACAACATATCGGTTTTGATTGTAAATTTATATACGGCGACATAGTAGGATAGGGTACTATGCCGTCTAGGATTGATATATTTATATTGAAATATTTTAATACTGCTTAGACACTAATAATAATATTAAAATATTAATTTTCATGTATTAAGCATGTTTGATCATCATAAGAAAAACTCTATCCTCCTATGTGCGTTGCATTGTGTGATAGGACTTGAGTCTTATGATGATTTCATTTTTCAAAAGTCATTTCGTTGTTTTATACAAACTTTATAAAATTATGCACTGGAAATCCAATGGAATAAACCCGTTCCGCATTAGCGGCGTGGTCCTGAGATTTGCCACGTAGTTAGATAATTTAGTTAAGAATTCTCACACCAGTTCCATGACTGACTCGTAGTTTGTTTCACTTTTGCAAACTCGGGTGCCCTCTTTCCACACGGGCAACCAATTGACAGGTTCAGGTGATACATTCTGTTTGGAGCTTGCTTGGATGGAAGAAGAAGAAGACCTTTTCTCTAGTTTTACTTCTGCTTTGAGACATTTTACTTGTTTTAGCTTTGATGTATGTGACGGAGTTTGAGATTGTTTCTTTCCATTTGAAAACTTATTTCCCTTTTTGTTGAGACTCTTTATTTGGCTAAATTGTATCCTGTACTGCGTACTCTGATGTATTGGATATTATGATGTTGATGACATTTATTTCCGCTGCAATGGTTTATGAGTTGTGATAATTATCTGAGATCTGTGATTGTTGTAAATATGTTGTATTCCAAAATGATTATCCTTACTTTCGGTCCACGGAAGTTTGGGGTCATCACAATCAACCTGTTAGTACTCTTTTGATCTTAGCGCTTCGCATTCGTTTATACCTGCTTTCAAAGTTGAGTCTCCGCACCTAGGTACTTGTATAGTAGAATATCCCAATTAGTCTCAGATCCAAATTGGTGGTTCGGCCCGTTTACCTTTGGTTTGTAGGGATTTGAGAACGTCCACATTAATGTTGAATTTAAGCATAATATTTTGGTTCCATGGGCTATGAATTAATCCTAGGCATGGGTTGGCTAGTAATTCTGAAAGTTAGACTTTTTGACTTGCCTTGGAAATACCCTCGAGATTACATGATCCTAAAAGGATCAGTTAGGCTTAGCTATTTAGAATCGCTTAATACGTTTATCGACGATTTGCAATCCGTTAGAATAGTCCATGAGTACGCAGATGTCTTGATTAGGTTAGGGTTTACCCTAAAACGCGGGATAGACTTCCGCATATATCCAGTTGACAATGAAAAACCAGTTATCCGATCAACAATAGTTTTGGAAATGGAGGTCAAGAAACTTCGCAATCGTGAAAATTAACTAGATAAGATACGGTACAGAGAAGCTCAAGAAGATGCGACTTAGAAGACTGAAGACTAGATACGTGCATCATACTCTTTTTCTTAAGGGTATATCCTTTCTCTAGGAGTTTTATGCCTACTTGTTTCTATCTTTTAAGGTATATCCTCTAGGACGTATCATCGATGCTTAGGTAGAAGCCAATGGATGTAAACATGTATTTGAAACATGTTATGATTGATGGTTGCAAGTAGTTGCTCGTAGATGCATATGCACACCGTATGCGCTAGAACGACTTAGTCACTTTCATATTGCATTCGTATATATGTATTTGCTTAACCGATTTAACTTGATATGTTATCATATGGATGTTGCATATGGATGAATGGCTATGCACACATGTAGTATTTACATAACTAGGGATGCTTGCATACATGATTGGACACATGGCACTCACATAATTTGCATTAAGGAGGTCAACTGAATCAGTGGACCGCCTGATTTTGCATTAGATAAAGACATATACACACACTATGCATATGAACATGAAAGCATTAGAAATGTTTTTAAGGACAATGAATGCCTGTGATTGAATGGTTGAATAGATGGGTGATTGGGTGGTAGGACACATTCTTCCTAACTTGAAGATTTCGGGGACGAAACAAGAGGGGGAGAATGTAACACCCCGTAGTTATGTAACATTGAGTTTCACAAATTAAAGTATAGTTAATTCTAAATGTGGGAATTAAGGGAAACGGGTTACGCCATTGCGTTCGTCTCGGAATTCTGCTTGAGATAGAGTCCGAGTTTGCGTAAATCGGAGTCCCTGTGAAGGAGTTATGGCCTTCCGAAATTTCAGAATTCAGTTTAAAATTCAAAACAATTTGGAATGAATTTCAAAATTTGAAAAATAAGCTCAAACTAGGCTGGGCGGGAAAATTCCCGCCAATGGACCAGGTCGACCATAGGGTCGACCATGGTGTCGACCTAGTCACCCCCAGGTCGACCATGGTGTCGACCTGGTCACCCCCAGGTCGACCATAGTGTCGACCTGGGTGTTGACCTGCCTGGTCGGCCTAGTTTGTCTGGTTGGGTCCTGGCTCGAATTTCTGGGCCTGGTCTTGTCACTAGGGTTGAGTTGTCTTCTTTTGATTGGCTTCTCTTTAGAACGGATGGCTTTGATTAACCATGGCTTCATCGACGGCTCTAATTAACTTGCAACTCTATAAAAACACCCTAGGTCTCCAACAAAAAATCACACAAAAATAAGAACTTGAGCCGCCATGATGTCAGAAGAAAACTAAGAAGAGCCTCCGCTTGAAAAGAGACGAACAACAATTCAAGAAACAAAAGTCTAACCTAATTTCTACACAACGTTTTCTACTCCAAAGGAAAGCTTTGCAAATTCAGAATAACAGGAATCAGAAAACAAGTTTCAGCGCCCGTTGTAAGTATAGTGGTTTTCTGAATATGAATAGAAATTGCGATGTGATTCGATTTAAATGAAATTGGGCTTTTACTATCGTACAATATTGATGTAAATTCTGTGTATTGCGTTGATTATGTCATATTTTGTATTGGGTGTTTGTGGCATAAATTGGTTGATGCGATCCTATTGACATTTGTATATGAAAATAAATATCACTTGCATGTTTGTAGCAAAAACTTGAATTGACATCTTTATGTTATGTCGTTAACATGGTTAGCATACATTCTTTTTAGGCCTAAGTTGAGACTCATGTAAACATGTTTCAAGTTGAAACCTTTTATGCCTACACACCTCAAAACCTTTGTATACGTTATTATGTTTAATTGCAAGTGATAATTGGGTTTATGCACGTACCTTTTTGGTTACAGAAATTATACTAGTTTCATGTTGTAATAGGCTACTTGATGTAAAATTAGTTTACACCTTTGGGTTATGTCAAAAAGTGGACATTTTTATGCTAGTTTGGTGTTTAACATTATGCCTAGTTATATGTGTATAAAGACATGTTTAAACAAATCTAAAAGTACGCCATTTCATGTGACACCAATTTAGATATATCCTTATTGAATGCAAGTTCACATGACCCACAATCTATGTTAGTGAAAACGCTATGTTGCAAGTTCATGCGCCACACACTTTTATGTATTCTAGAACAATTCATGATTCTGTGCTTCCCCTTTTTATGTTTATGAGTTGGGCTGAAATGTTAAGCCCAACATATGTTATGCTGCGTACGTACAAACGGGGGAAACAAACGTTGGGTTTAAAATAAAATACATGTATTGGCATGTCTGACACATGCCAATGACTAGTGACATTTAAAGCGGTATAAATTATACCCATAATTAGTGAATGTGGATAATTGGGCCATAAACATTTACATATAAAAATGAAAAGTGGCAAATATGTAAATTTAGAAAACACGACATGCTTAACCCGAGGTTGGATTGAGTTGTGATGTAAACCTGCCCGGACCAGCCCGGCTGTCCAGTAGTCACAACAATACCTATCCAATGTGGGTGGTTAAGCATTGAGCCCAATAAGGACCCGAGGTTAGACTGAGCTACAGTGTAAACCTGCCCGGAACCGACCGGTACATCCAGTAACCGTAGCAATACCTGTCTAATGTGAGTGGTCAGGTGCTCTAAGAAGCTAAGTTAGGATTGGTAGGGTTAAGTTAATCTGAACACTTAACCAACTTAACGTGTTAACAAGACAAGACTTGTAGGGGCTAAGTAACTAAGAAAAACACTTAGCCAATTTAACATGTTAACTAGACTAGAAGGTGAGGTTAAGTAAAGTTAACACACTTAACCAATTTGACATATTAACTAGACTGGAGGGTGAGGTTAAGTAAAATCAGGACACTTAACCGTTTTGACCTGATAATTAGATAAGTGGGCGAGGTTAAGTAAATTTAGAATACTTAACCATTATAACACGTTAGCTAGATAAGTGGGTAAGGTTAAGTAAATGCACTTAGCCAATTTAATATGTTAGCTGGACTAGAGGGTAGGGTTAAGTAAACTTAGAACACTTAACCAATATAGTGTGATAAATTGAACAGGGTTAAGTTGAAACATAAAGGGACAATGCCTAACCATTAGAACATGTTAATTAAACAGATGTTAGGGTTAAGTTAACAAAGGGAACACTTAACCGCTATAACATGTTAGTTAAAACAGATGGGCAAGATTAGGTTAGGGGACACTTAACCAATACAAGATGAATGGGTTGGGTTAAGTAATAAGAAATACTTAACCAATATAACTTGGTTTGTGATAGGGTTAAGTCAACATGAACTACTGATAACACTTAGCCAGTTTAATATGACAAAGGAATGGGTTAAGCTAACTTGAATTGACTAATGACACTTAACTAATCCAATTGACGAGAAAGAGGGCTAGGTAGAAAACCCTAGTTAAGAAACAATCGAGAACGGGAGCTAAGTTGAAATCCCCAGTTAAAGAAACTAAGTGATAAACCTTAGTTAACAAGATTTATGGGAAAAGAAACTAAGTGGTAAACCTTAGTTGGGAACAACTAAGTAATAATTCTTAGTCAAGAAAACTGAGCCGGTCCATAATAGATGAATAACCCAATATGGTAGATCATCGCTTAACAAGTGCATGAGAAGGAGCAAACGTTTATCCGATTTCAAAAAAAAGGCTCCTGCGGACTGGGTTTAGAAGCACGTAGCTTCGGGGGATGTGAGGGTACTCTTGGTATCCCTCTGTGGGGCTGCAGATGATCTGCCTGGGCTCACAGAGGTTAAGGTCTGCGTCAGAAGAACCAAGGGTATGCCTTGGTTGCAATTTAAGGCAACCTAAAGACCAGGATGGACCAGCGTGATTCGACGAGACCAGTAGCTCTGTGATAGCGACTCGTCGTCTACCTACCATCTTGATTCAATCGTAGTACGCATGCGGAAAGGCAGAGAACTCCCAACAGACCATATACTTGCTATCTAGTTATAGGTGAGGCTGGCCAATAGGAAAGTGGGGCATAGGTGGCAAGAGTATAGTTCTCGTGCTTGATTTTCTTGGATTGCCTTTCATTAGTTGAGGGTGGGGTCACGTAGGACCATAACCACCGGTAGAAAAACAGACCTTAGTATCTGCATCGGCAGATATCTGAAAGCTCCCAACCGAGTTCCGTGTTTCTAGAATAGCCCTACCATGGTGTAACGACCCAGAAAATCTGAACCAATTTAAAATTTTTAAATTGGATAAAATAATGAATTTTAAATAAATATTTTAAATAATAGCAATGAAAACAGGGTTTGAATCGAAAATTGAAAACGAATATAATTAATTATAATTATAAACAAGGTCTGAAATGGCGCTGCAGTTTCAAAAATTGAATTCAAACTTTGTCGGACTGTACCGGGTGCAAAACAAAACGGATTTTAGTGAAACCAAAAATATCTAAATCTGTTAGGGAATACCTTTCTAACGAATCTGAAAAATCGAATTTTCTTAGCGGAAAGCAAAAGTTATTGCCAAATAAAATTTCAGAACGGTCGCTATGGAATTTATATAGCCCGAGCAATTGGCCATTTTGCATGCGACCTCGGAATTCGACGAAACTACTTTTGTTGGATCCGGGATGTGAAGATATCGCTAGGTTTCAAATTTCATAATTTTTGAAGCTAGTATGTGAGCATGGAAAAGGAAAATGTGTTTTTGTCAATTATAGTTAAATTGGATCGACTAGAAATGGGCCTTTTTGCAAACGGTCTCAGAATTTGACGAAACTAGTTTTGTTGGGACCGTATCGTCAAAACATAGCTAGATTTATTTTTCTAGAATTTTTTGAATCAGTTTGTGGCCCTGACAAATTGAAATGTACATTCAAATTAAATCTTGAATGTTATATATTTTAATTTGAAGGAAAACTGACTGAAACATTCGAATGGGCCTTCGAAACATATCCCATTATGCTTGGAATGGGGGTAAAACGCTAGGGACGACAGTCGTTGGGTTTCGATAGGCGGACGTGTCAAAAAACCCCTTTAAAACTTCACCGACCAATCAGAATTTTTATAAAAAATATATATATATATACTTTCTCTCTCCCCGACGATCGAAGGCGGAAAACTATTCGCCAGTTCCCGAGCTTTTTCCGGCAGCCACACGCCTCGTTGACCCCCGACCCTTTGGAACTTTTTGTAGATCTCTCCGAGAGCTTCACATCCATAGCTGGTACGCCACCCCTCGTCGCCCCATCAGCGAGATCTCCTCCTCCAAAGTCGCGTCGTTCGCGGTCGATTTTCTCCTCCTCGCCGCCGCCGAGTTCGCCGCCGTCAGGGGTGCAAGCGCGCCTCTCCAAGCTCGTCGACGTGGCAAAGGCTGATCGACATATCATGCTTCGGATCGAGAGAGAAATCGAAACCTAGTTTCGAACAGTTTTGAAAGGTATCGGCTGTTTTAATTTAAAAATGATTTTAACAGTTTAAAACCGTTGCAAACTTCGAAAAATCATATCTTTTTGCTATGTTAACGAAATTCGATGAAACAGGAAACATCGTGACCGTGTGGACGTCTTCTACATTTTAGAAGAGACCGCATATTTTTCTGAGCCTTCTGCTATTTTTGGTGGAGTGGAACCCAATGTGAGATTTCTAATTTATAAACAATATGGAAAACGACGATGTATAAATTATATAGTCGATGTATAAGTTATATAAGCGTTGTACACCTCTTGTATAAGCGTAGTATAAGTTGTATGTTCGAGGTATAAGTTATATATGCGTTGTAAAAATTATATATGTGTTGAAATAGAAGTGAATTGCTATATATATATACGCCCCTCGTCCACAAACCATGGACGATATTTATTGGTTGTGATTGGTGTGAAAAATTGATTGATAGCGAATGGTTGTTTGGGATTGTTTGTGGTTGATATTGATTGATTATGGTTGAAAAATACCCATTTGTGGTTGAGAAATATTTGGTCGAAACCACATAGGATTAGTTTGTGGAAATGAAATAAATATATACATGCCGCCTGCGTGCGAACTAGATGCATGATCCCCATTGTCAAAAACCGCGAGGTTTTAAGGTAGAGCGAGGAGCCGTACTAGGGACGGTCCCGGTTTTAACTACCCTGCCGTTATGCTGCCGAAATTTTGAATAATATTCATGTGTTTGAATTATTTTCATTTGTCGAAACTATATTTATTCGTTGAATAGAAAACCTTCATGTGTTGAATTGATTTTCATTCGTTGATTAGAAATTCATATGTTGAATGGTATTCGTGTTTTAAAATTAAAAATCACCTTTTTATCTATATATAGAAACTATGGAAAACCTTCATGTATTGAATTGATATTCATTCGTTGATTAGAAATTCATGTGTTGAATGGTATTCGTGTTTTAAATATAAAAATCACCTTTTTATCTATGTATAGAAACTATAGAAAACCTTCATGTGTTGAATCGATATTCATTCGTTGATTAGAAATTCATGTGTTGAATGGTATTCATATTTTGAAAGAAATTGTTTTATAATAAAAATCTTATTTTTACTACCTATATAAACTATATAAAATAATAGTGTTTTGAAATGAATTGTTTTACAATAAAAATCACACTTTTATTATATGCATAAATTGTAAAATATAGTGAAGTATTGAAATAGAAGACATTTAGATTAAAATATTATTTTTATCAAATGTATGAAAAGGATGTAGCTTTGAAATCAAAGAATCGATATATATATATAAATAGGATTAAAATATACCGAATAACGACGCTGCATTTCATATTTTGAAACCATGATTTCAAACGATTACACCGGGAGATCCGACCATCGGATTTTCCTGAAATCTCAACCATTGGGTTCGCCTTGGAAACATCTTTCCAACGGCACCAACTTTGTAAAAATCCAACGGTTGGATTGTCTGGAATGTTTAATTCAAATCTAAAGAAAAACAGCGCCAGAATCGATTATACTTATATATATATATAATTATATTTAATCGAATAACGACGCTGCAGTTCGTATTTTGAAATCGAAACTTCAAACGATTGTACCGGGAGATCCGACCGTCGGATTTTCCCGAAACTAGAACCGTTGGATTCGTTTTGAAAAGATCTTTCTAATGATGTAAATTTTGTAAAGATCCAACGATTAGATTTTTAGATATGTGTAATTCAAATCTGAAGAAAAACAGCGCCAGAATCGATTATATTTATATATATATATATAAATAAATATAATTATATATAATCGAATAACGACGCTGTAGTTCGTATTTTGAAATCGAAACTTCAAACGATTGTACCGGGAGATCCGACCGTCGGATTTTCCCGAAACTGGAACCGTTGGATTCATTTTGAAAAGATCTTTCTAATGATGTAAATTTTGTAAAGATCCAACGGTTAGATTTTTAGATATGTGTAAATCAAATCTGAAGAAAAACAGCGCCACGGCCGCGTTATGGCCCGAAGCGTCGTTTTGAATGAGTTGGCTATTTTAAAATAAATAAAAATAGCGATAAATCGTTAGAAAATATCATAAACAATATGGAATGGAAATAAACTAAATTTGCTCGATTTATGTGGTATTTGATGGTTGAATGTGTTTGGTGTGAAAATTACATTAAAGAACAAAATTGGTGTTGTCGAATAATTTAACCATTGAAATAAATTGATTTGAAATTCTAAATATACGTGAATTATTTGAAACGGTCGAGTTAATTCTCATTTCAAATAATTGATCGACGATTGAAATTCGAAGATGAAGACGGTGGTCGAAGACCGGAGATCTTCACCTCGTTTGGATGGTAACCGAGGTCCTGATTGGGAGGCATCCCGAAATATGGATAATGAGTGGTGATCGTCCAGACGTACGTGGTGATCGATGGGTTTGCGAGGTATTTAGTGCCTCCGGTTTCGTTCAGACCCAGAACGGACTTGTAAATGGACTGTGTGTCTAACATTGGATTTTATTCTGTGTTGATTGATCTCTGTTAAATATACATCTGTTTGGCGGCGGAGGATTTTTTCTTTTGCTTAACGCCCTTCTCTGAAACGCACGAGCTCAGAGGTTGTATATCGATGGACATCAGTCGCATGGCATGAATTGCCTGTGTGGCATGCTAAGATGCAATGATCAGGGCTTCTGTTGAAAAGCAAAGTCTCGTGGTGATGATCAAAGCACCGCCGGTGTGGCGTAGCTTTGTGTATAACGTAAAATCGCGAGCCTCACACCCCGGTATGAACCAGAAAGGGGAGAAGGACCTCAGGGAGGGCATGCGTTTCTTTCTAGCTAGGGTGGTGTCAGTGACCTACCAGCCCTGACATTTATATACTTTTCACCTATGTGGTTGTTGTTGTTGCAAGGCGCCTCGGTTTGATCGGACGATCCGGGTCCGATGGAGTCATTCGTTGGCTCGTTTACGCCCCAAAGGGCGGGGAAACGTATTATTCAGGCATAATAATCCACATCGGTGGACCGGCCCTGACGATCCAAAGGGCAGTTACGGCTGTTCCGGAGGCTCAAGCTAGAGAGTCTCGAAGTCGGTAAGGACTATCTTTTGCCTTGGTTCATGATGGAAATCCAATTTCCAAATACGTGACTGTGCGGTTTCGATTGTATATATATTTGGCGACATAGTGGCATGGGACGCTCATGTCGTCTATGATTGATAGTTATGATTTGAAATTGTTTTTGAAACATATAAACACTAGTAGTAATATCAAATGCTTTTCTTTTATTCGTATCAACCATATTTTGGCCGTTATAAGGTAAAACTCTATCCTCCGGTTTGCGTTGCATTGTGTGATGGGAACTGAGTCTTATAATGGCTTCATTTTTATAAAAAGCATTGCGTTATTTAAAAGAAAGATTTGTTTTAAAGCACTGGCAATCCAATGGAGTAAACCCGTTCCACGAAAGTGGCGTGGTCCTGTGATTAGCCAATTGTATATGTGTTGAGTAGATTTCTCATACCAGTCCCATGACTGACTCGTAGTTTGTTTCACTTTCAAACTCGGGTGCCCCTTTTTCTACACGGGCAACCTTGTATTCAGGTTTAGCTGGTTCTTTCTGGATAGCTGGAGCTGAAGATGGATTCTATCATTTATCTCTTTTTATGTTGTTCAGCTCCTATTGTACATATTTTGTTTATTTCCGCTGTAGACATTTATGTATAGCTGAACTGTATTTGTACTAAGTAAGATCATATATACTGTGTAACTCTGATGATTACTTTTATCCAGTATATTCTATTGTTCATTATCTGGTGTATTTAATTCTGTTCTGCTATTTTCTGTTTCTGTGTTATATTCCAAAGATAACCCTTGTCTCCGTCAGTACGGGGTTTGGGGTCGTCTCAACGTGGTATCAGAGCTTTGGTTAAGCTTAGTTCTGGAATATAACATTTGAACGAACTCATCAGAAATAGAACCAGTAGTGTTCTAGGACGGGCAACTCAATACTGATAGGATCAATAATATCCTAGTATGAGTAGCAGAATGAAATAACACCTTGATAGACACATTTACATTCAAGTATTTGTCTCTATATTTTGAAATATCTTTTCTGTTGACCTGACACTTGATCTGCAATTTTCAGAGGAACTAGAAAATGAGTGCCAGAAACAGAAGAAGTGATACTGACCCGGATATCGAAGCCCTATATATGAAATATAGAAATCTGGGGGGAAAACCCTTCATGGGTGAAGAATCAATTATGAAAACACAAGCCTGGATTCGTTCGGCTGAGAAAATCTTTGAAGGATTAAAGCTGAGGGATGATCAGAAAAGATTACTGGCCTCCTGGGCACTTAAAGACGAAGCTTTGTTTTGGTGGGATTCTGTTATTAAGGATAATCCAGAAGGTGATATCACCTGGGATAAATTCAAAGTGATTTTCCTGGAAAGATTTACTCCTCCCGAAGCGACCGAGCGACTATGTGATGAATTTTCTTATTTGATACAAGGTGATATGACCATCCCAGAATATCATAAGAAATTTAACAAACTTTCTCACTTTGTTCCTCATCTGATTAAAGACCCAAAGAGGAAGAATCTGAGATTTATTCACGGACTTCAAAGAAAATATCAGAATAGTGTAATGAGGAATGTGAAGCTTCCTTTCTCGGAAATGATATACATGGCTTACCAGTACGAAGACCTAGACAAGAAAGGTATGCTACAGTACGAAGAGGAAGTTAGCTCTAGTAATAAAATTGATTCTGAAACGGATCGTCCTGAGGCCAGCACGATATCAGAGGTCAGCAAGAAGCCCAAAGCAAATCGAAAAAGGGCTGAATATGAGAAAGGGCAAGTAACGACAACTGTATGCTCTAACTGCAATAAGCCAGGATATCTCTTGATAAGTTGCCGATCTCTAAAGAAACAAAGAAAGGAAGGACCTAAATCAAAGAACAAGGTCAAAGAAAATAGAAAGTGTAATCTTTGTCATCAAGCTGGTCACGTAAAGCAAGACTGCTGGTTGTCGAAAAAGACCAATGAGGCTCAGGTAAATGGAGTGGCAGAAACTTCTGGGCCCTCAGCTATTCAGGAAAGGCCAGATGTTTTAGAAGGCACGCTTACTGTCAAAGATATTCCAGTTAAAGTGTTGTTTGACACAGGCGCGTCACGAAGCTTCATTTCGAAGGATGCAGCTAAGAAACTGGATTTGAATTTGAAAAAGCTCAAGGAACCAATGACTGTCCAGAATCCGGTTGGGGGTTCCATTGATCTCAGTTGGGTTTGTGGAGTGTCGGTTTCTTTCTCTCGTTATCGGTTTCCTACCATCGCGGTCATCATGAATTTTAAAGAGTTTGATCTTATCTTGGGGTTAGACTGGTTGACCAAATATGAAGCTGAAGTCAAATGCGCCGACAGAGTCGTAAAGGCGAAGATTAAATCAGGTGATTATATAACCATTCCCTGTGAAGGTCAGAATGCTAATAGAAAAGACTTCTGGGCAGCTTTGAATGCTTCTCCAGCCCAAATAGAAAATATCCCGGAAATCACAGAGAATATTCTCGACCTAGTGAAAGATATCCCTGTCGTCAAGGACTATGCGGATGTGTTTGAAGAAGTTTCCGTAGAGAGAAATAGATTTCAAAATTGCTTTAATTCCGAATGCAAGGCCGGTAGTTCACGTTATTCGAAGAATGTCCATGAAAGAGAAAGAGGAATAGACAGCTAGTATGGAAGGGTCTAATCAGGCCTAGTTTCTCTGATTGGGGTGCAGCAGTGGTGTTTGTCCCAAAATCTGACGGTACTCTACGGCTATGTGTGGATTATCGTGATTTGAACAAACAGACAATAAAGAACAAATATCCATTGCCGCGGATTGATGATTTGTTCGATCGATTAAATGGAGCACAAGTATTTTCACGAATGGACCTAGCTACAGGCTTCCATCAACTTCGAATTGCCGAAGAGTGTGTTCCAATGACAGCATTCAGAGGTCCAGACTTATTCTACGAGTGGTTAGTAATGCCGTTCGGCTTATGTAACGCTCCTGCTTACTTCGTCGATCTGATGAATAGGGTGTTTAGAGGAGTTTTGAATAAATTTGTTCTGGTTTTTATTGACGATATTCTAATCTTCTCTAAATCAAAGGCCGAACATGAAAAACATTTGGAACAGGTTCTAGAAATCCTCAAAAGGAATGTGTTGAAAGCAAAGTTTTCCAAATGTATCTTCTGGCAAGATGAAGTAAAATTTCTAGGCCACGTCGTATCGAAAGAAAGAATCGCTGTTGATCCAAGCAAAATCACAGTTATTCAGAATTGGAAACAGCCCAGTACCCCCATTGAAGTCCGCAATTTTCTCGGATTGGCTAGCTATTACCGGAAGTTCGTTAAAAACTTTTCGAAGATATCTGGTCATTTAACGAAGCTTATGAAGAAGCACTCTAAATTTAAGTGGACTCCAGAAAGTGAGGAGGCTTTCGAAGAGCTAAAGTTAAGACTAACAACAGCTCCAGTGTTAACCATCATCGACGGCAATCAGGATTTGAAAGTCTGGACTGATGCTTCTAGTGAAGGCCTTGGTGCAGTGTTAATGCAAAGGGGTCAAGTGATTGCTTATGCTAGCCGTCAGTTGAAGCCACATGAAAAGAACTATGTAACTCATGATCTTGAGTTATTGGCTATAGTATTCGCTCTGAAAATCTGAAGACACTATCTGTTGGGTGAGAGATTTGAACTGTTTACCGATTACCAGTCGTTGAAGTGTCTGTTCACTCAGAAAGATCTGAATCTGAGACAACAACGTTGGCTAGAGTTCCTTGCAGCATATGATTTTGAGATTCTATACACTCCAGGGAAAGCCAATGTCCTGGCCGATGCGTTAAGCCGAAAGAATGAAACGATCGCCAGTTTTATCATTGCGACTTCGTTGATTGACAAGATATCGACTCTCCAAAAAGATGACCAATTTATCAAAGGAATGAGTCAGCGAATTCGTGAAGGCAATGCTTCGGACTTCCAGCTCGACAGCGAAGGGATTCTGAGGTTAGAAGGACGGATTTGTGTTCCAGAAATTCCTGAACTCAGGAGAGATGTGCTTGATGAATGCCACAAATCTAAGCTCAGTATCCATCCGGGTGTGAGTAAAATGTATAACGATATCAAGCGCACATTCTGGTGGAAGTCGTTAAAAAGAGACATCTCGATATATGTTAGCCGATGCCCTACTTGCCAACTAGTCAAAAGCGACCAGCAGAAATTGGCTGGATTGTTACAACCGCTAGAAATTCCAGGCTGGAAGTGGGAACATATTTCTATGGACTTCATTGATGGTTTGCCCAGAACTAGAAAAGGAAATGACATTATTTGGGTGATCGTAGATCGCTTCACGAAGACCGCCCATTTCATACCTGTCAGATCAAACAGAACTGCTCAGAGTCTGGCGCAGATATACTTCAGGGAAATAGTTAGACTACATGGAGTGCCGCTCAGCATAGTCAGTGATAGAGATACAATATTCACTAGCAAATTCTGGGAAGCATTTTAAGTCGAACTGGGAACGAAGTTGAACTTGAGCATCGCTCATCATCCTCAGACAGATGGTCAGACTGAGAGGGTGAATCGTATTTTAGAAGATCTATTGCGGGCTTGTGTTATAGATTTCGGTGGATCATGGGAAGACCACCTGCATTTGGCTGAATTCTCATATAACAACAGCTACCAGGCGAGTCTGACAATGTCGCAATTCGAAGCATTGTATGGTAGACCGTGCCGATCTCCTACTTGTTGGGTCGAACCTGGAAATAGACTTGTGTTAGGGCCAGACATGATTCGAGAAGCTGCCGACAAAGTCGATTTTATCAAGAAGCGATTACTCGTCGCTCAGAGCCGACAAAAGAGCTACGCCGATAGAAGAAAAAGTGATATATCCTTCGCTGTTGGCGACTATGTATATTTGAAAGTATCGCCGATGAGAGGAGTTATCCGGTTCGGTAAAACTGGAAAGTTGGCGCCCAAATTCATTGGTCCGTTTCCTATTCTGGAACGGATCGGAACTCTCGCTTATAGGGTCAAATTGCCAGACTGGTTGCCTGGAGTTCATGATGTATTTCACATATCTCAACTCCGAAAGCACGTTCATAATCTAGACTTGATCGTGGAAGAAGCAGCTCAACAGGACGTTGAAATTACCCCAGAATTAGCTGTGAGAAGAGAGCCGCCAAAGATCATCGACAAAGAAACCAAAGAGCTGAGGAACAAGAAGGTTCACTTAGTCAAAGTGCAATGGAGTGGAGATCCGCGAGATTGTACTTGGGAAACTGAGGAGAGCATTCAGAAAGCTTATCCTAGATGCCGAGTGGATATCTCTATTTGACTCCGGTGCAAGGTATATTTACCATACTTTGCCTTATCATTTAATTCTCTATTCTATTGTTATTTTCTTTCCATGGATGTGCACTTTTAATTCTATAGTCCGAATGATTTTAAAAGAGTATAGGAATTAATTAGTATATTTTTGAAAAGTTAAAAACAATTTGATTGTTGTGTGTGTTGTGTGATAGTAGATTTGATTGATTAAAATTATTAAAACGATAATTAATTTAATCAACAATAAAATGAATGGTAGGATTTATTCAATTAAATCACCCATTGAACTGATTAGAAAATAAATAGAAATATATATACATGTGTATTATATATGTTTGAACAGGTAAATGGATTAGCTGTTGAGTAAAGATTTTATTTGCGTGCCCGACAAATAGGTAAACCTTAATGAGTTGGATGCGAAATATTATTATATCAACTCCTGTGAATGCCATTGGATGCGGAGTGCTGGTTTTTCTGTGTGAAATAATAAATGTCGCCATAGGATAGTAACAATTAATTTTGAACTACATTACATGGCATACTTCATCATATACCACATAAGCATTTGGAGCTTGTGTGACGAGGTGGAAGATTTACCATACGAGCGAGAGGCTTGTATGGCGATGCCTATATTTTACAGGTTGAACTGATGACTGATATGGACTATTTAAATTGTAACGATTAAAATTGCCAGATTAATAAAAACCCCACACGGGTCTGGAGTTGACAATAACCACGTCTCTCTAGTTATTAGATACGGCACATGGACTATTTATTTCCCACACGGGGCAGGGTGACGAGAATTTATTCTCTGGAGTTATTATCAGTACATGCTCCCCTGTAAACACCAGAATATATCACTATAAATATGTGTATGCTTATTAGGATTTATTGGGTACCTAATACGGCCTAATAATTTTCCAAACCTCCCTCCGTACAAAGGAGGTTATGGCGAAATTTTTTGAAAATTCCGTGTGTTAGCCAAATTTTTGAAGAATTTGAAATTTCTCAGAAACTGAAAAGTTGGAGAATGGAAGCCAGATCGAACGTAGAGTTGATTAATCAAACCACTTTCGACTTTGTTCCTTTTCGGGGACGAAAAGTTTTAAGTGGGGGAGATTGTAACGACCCAGAAAATCTGAACCAATTTAAAATTTTTAAATTGGCTAAAATAATGAATTTTAAATATTTAAAATAAATATTTTAAATAATACCAATGAAAACTGGGTTTGAATCGAAAATTGAAAACGAATATAATTAATTATAATTATAAACAAGGCCTGAAATGGCGCTGCAGTTTCAAAAATTGAATTCAAACTTTGTCGGACTGTACCGGGTGCAAAACAAAACGGATTTTAGTGAAACCAAAAATATCTAAATCTGTTAGGGAATACCTTTCTAACGAATCTGAAAAATCGAATTTTCATAGCGGAAAGCAAAAGTTATGGCCAAATGAAATTTCATAAAGGTCGCTATGGAATTTATATAGCCCGAGCAATTGGCCATTTTGCATGCGACCTCGGAATTCGACGAAACCACTTTTGTTGGATCCGGGATGTGAAGATATCGCTAGGTTTCAAATTTCATAATTTTTGAAGCTAGTATGTGAGCGTGGCAAAGGAAAATGTGTTTTTGTCAATTATAGTTAAATTGGATCGACCAGAAATGGGTCTTTTTGCAAACGGTCTCAGAATTCGACGAAGCTAGTTTTGTTGGGACCGTATCGTCAAAAAATAGCTAGATTTATTTTTCTGGAATTTTTCGAATCAATTTGTGGCCCTGACAAATTGAAATGTACATTCAAATTAAATCTTGAATGTTATATATTTTAATTTGAAGGAAAAATGACTGAAACATTCGAATGGGCCTTCGAAACATATCCCATTGTGCTCGGAATGGGGGTAAAACATTAGGGACGACAGTCGTTGGGTTTCTATTGGCGAACGTGTCAGAAAACCCCTTTAAAACTTCCCCGACCAATCAGAATTTTTATAAAAAAAAAATATACTTTCTCTCTCCCCGACGATCGTAGGCGGAAAACTATTCGCCAGTTCCCGAGCTTTTTCCGGTCGCCACATGCCTCGTTGACCCCCGACCCTTTGGAACTTTTTGTAGATCTCTCCGAGAGCTTCACATCCATAGCTGGTACACCACCCCTCGTCGCCCCATCAGCGAGATCTCCTCCTCCAAAGTCGCGCCGTTCGCGGTCGATTTTCTCCTCCTCGCCGCCGCCGAGTTCGCCGCCGTCAGGGGTGCAAGCGCGCCTCTCCAAGCTCGTCGACGTGGCATAGGCTGATCGACATATCGTGCTTCGGATCGAGAGAGAAATCGAAACCTAGTTTCGAACAGTTTTGAAAGGTATCGGCTGTTTTAATTTAAAACTGATTTTAACAGTTTAAAACCGTTGCAAACTTCGAAAAATCATATCTTTTTGCTATGTTAACGAAATTCGATGAAACAGGAAACATCGCGACCGTGTGGACATCTTCTTCATTTTAAAAGAGACCGCATATTTTTCTGAGCCTTCTGCTATTTTTGGTGGAGTGGAACCCAATGTGAGATTTCTAATTTATAAACAATATGGAAAACGACGATGTATAAATTATATAGTCGATGTATGAGTTATATAAGCGTTGTACACCTCTTGTATAAGCGTTGTATAAGTTGTATGTTTGAGGTATAAGTTATATATGCGTTGTAAAAATTATATATGTGTTGAAATAGAAGTGAATTGCTATATATAAATATATATATATATATATATATATATATATATATACGCCCCTCGTCCACAAACCATGGACGATATTTATTGGTTGTGATTGGTGTGAAAAATTGATTGATAGCGAATGGCTGTTTGGGATTGTTTGTGGTTGATATTGATTGATTATGGTTGAAAAATACCCATTTGTGGTTGAGAAATATTTGGTTGAAACCACATAGAATTAGTTTGTGGAAATGAAATAAATATATACATGCCGCCTGCGTGCGAACTAGATGCATGATCCCCATTGTCAAAAACCGCGAGGTTTTAAGGTAGAGCGAGGAGCCGTACTAGGGACGGTCCCGGTTTTAACTACCCTGCCGTTATGCTGCCGAAATTTTGAATAATATTCATGTGTTTGAATTATTTTCATTTGTCGAAACTATATTTATTCGTTGAATAGAAAACCTTCATGTGTTGAATTGATTTTCATTCGTTGATTAGAAATTCATGTGTTGAATGGTATTCGTGTTTTAAATATAAAAATCACATTTTTATCTATATATAGAAACTATGGAAAACCTTCATGTATTGAATTGATATTCATTCGTTGATTAGAAATTCATGTGTTGAATGGTATTCGTGTTTTAAATATAAAAATCACCTTTTTATCTATATATAGAAACTATAGAAAACCTTCATGTGTTGAATCGATATTCATTCGTTGATTAGAAATTCATTCGTTGAATGGTATTCATATTTTGAAAGAAATTGTTTTATAATAAAAATCTTATTTTTACTACCTATATAAACAATATAAAATAATAGTGTTTTGAAATGAATTGTTTTACAATAAAAATCACACTTTTATTATATGCATAAATTGTAAAATATAGTGAAGTGTTGAAATAGAAGACAGTTAGATTAAAATATCATTTTTATCAAATGTATGAAAAGGATGTAGCTTTGAAATCAAAGAATCGATATATATATATAAATAGGATTAAAATATATCGAATAACGACGCTGCAGTTCATATTTTGAAACCGTGATTTCAAACGATTACACCGGGAGATCCGACCATCGGATTTTCCTGAAATCGCAACCGTAGGGTTCGCCTTGGAAACATCTTTCCAACGGCACCAACTTTGTAAAAATCCAACGGTTGGATTGTCTGGAATGTTTAATTCAAATCTGAAGAAAAACAGCGCCAGAATCGATTATATATATATATATATATATATATATATATATTTAATCGAATAACGACGCTGTAGTTCGTATTTTGAAATCGAAATTTCAAATGATTGTACCGGGAGATCCGACCGTCGGATTTTCCCGAAACTGGAACCGTTGGATTCGTTTTGAAAAGATCTTTCTAATGATGTAAATTTTGTAAAGATCCAACGGTTAGATTTTTAGATATGTGTAATTCAAATCTGAAGAAAAACAGCGCCAGAATCGATTATATTTATATATATATATATATATGTATAAATATAATTATATTTAATCGAATAACGACGCTGCAGTTCGTATTTTGAAATCGAAACTTCAAACGATTGTACCGGGAGATCCGACCGTCGGATTTTCCCGAAACTGGAACCGTTGGATTCGTTTTGAAAAGATCTTTCTAATGATGTAAATTTTGTAAAGATCCAACGGTTAGATTTTTAGATATGTGTAAATCAAATCTGAAGAAAAACAGCGCCACGACCGCGTTATGGCCCGAAGCGTCGTTTTGAATGATTTGGCTATTTTAAAATAAATAAAAATAGCGATAAATCGTTAGAAAATATCATAAACAATATGGAATGGAAATAAACTGAATTTGCTCGATTTATGTGGTATTTGATGGTTGAATGTGTTTGGTGTGAAAATTACATTAAAGAACAAAATTGGTGTTGTCGAATAATTTAACCATTGAAATAAATTGATTTGAAATTCTAAATATACGTGAATTATTTGAAACGGCCGAGTTAATTCTCATTTCAAATAATTGACCGACGATTGAAATTCGAAGATGAAGACGATGGTCGAAGACCGGAGATCTTCACCTCGTTTGGATGGTAACCGAGGTCCTGATTGGGAGGCATCCCGAAATATGGATAATGAGTGGTGATCGTCCAGACGTACGTGGTGATCGATGGGTTTGCGAGGTATTTAGTGCCTCCGGTTTCGTTCAGACCCAGAACGGACTTGTAAATGGACTGTGTGTCTGACATTGGATTTTATTCTGTGTTGATTGATCTCTGTTAAATATACATCTGTTTGGCGGCGGAGGATTTATTCTTTTGCTTAACGCCCTTCTCTGAAACGCACGAGCTCAGAGGTTGTATATCGATGGACATCAGTCGCATGGCATGAATTGCCTGTGTGGCATGCTAAGATGCAATGATCAGGGCTTCTGTTGAAAAGCAAAGTCTTGTGGTGATGATCAAAGCACCGCCGGTGTGATGTAGCTTTGTGTATAACGTAAAATCGCGAGCCTCACACCCCGGTATGAACCAGAAAGGGGAGAAGTACCTCAGGGAGGGCATGCGTTTCTTTCTAGCTAGGGTGGTGTCAGTGACCTACCAGCCATGACATTTATATACTTTTCACCTATGTGGTTGTTGCTGTTGCAAGGCGCCTCGGTTTGATCGGACGATCCGGGTCCGATGGAGTCATTCGTTGGCTCGTTTACGCCCGAAAGGGCGGGGAAACGTATTGTTCAGGCATAATAATCCACATCGGTGGACCGGTCCTGACGATCCAAGGGGCAGTTGCGGCTGTTCCGGAGGCTCGGGCTAGAGAGTCTTGAAGTCGGTAAGGACTATCTTTTGCCTTGGTTCATGATGGAAATCCAATTTCCAAATACGTGACTGTGCGGTTTCGATTGTATATATATTTGGCGACATAGTGGCATGGGACGCTCATGTCGTCTATGATTGATAGTTATGATTTGAAATTGTTTTTGAAACATATAAACACTAGTAGTAATATCAAATGCTTTTCTTTTATTCGTATCAACCATATTTTGGCCGTTATAAGGTAAAACTCTATCCTCCGGTTTGCGTTGCATTGTGTGATGGGAACTGAGTCTTATAATGGCTTCATTTTTATAAAAAGCATTGCGTTGTTTAAAAGAAAGATTTGTTTTAAAGCACTGGCAATCCAATGGAGTAAACCCGTTCCACGAAAGTGGCGTGGTCCTGTGATTAGCCAATTGTATATGTGTTGAGTAGATTTCTCATACCAGTCTCATGACTGACTCGTAGTTTGTTTCACTTTCAAACTCGGGTGCCCCTTTTTCTACACGGGCAACCTTGTATTCAGGTTTAGCTGGTTCTTTCTGGATAGCTGGAGCTGAAGATGGATTCTATCATTTATCTCTTTTTATGTTGTTCAGCTCCTATTGTACATATTTTGTTTATTTCCGCTGTAGACATTTATGTATAGCTGAACTGTATTTGTACTAAGTAAGATCCTATATACTGTGTAACTCTGATGATTAATTTTATCCAGTATATTCTATTGTTCATTATCTGGTGTATTTATTTAATTCTATTCTACTATTTTCTATTTCTGTGTTATATTCCAAAGATAACCCTTGTCTCCGTCAGTACGGGGTTTGGGGTCGTCTCGCATGGGACTCGGGTTGCATATTTCAGGACATGTGCATCTAGACAGCGAGAAACGATTCGCAACACATACTTGGGGAAAGTCTAGGAACATATACCACCCTAGGTTGTGTGTCCTAGACTAGGGGCATCATTCGACAGGTAGCATAATTCCTAGTGGACCTAGGTGGCATAAATCCTGAATCCGAGAAGTATTAGACAAGTCGCATAAACCCTAGTCGAATATAGGGAACGCTCGATAGAAAACCCTAGATGAAATCTAGGTAATAAATAAATGTGCGCCTGACGGCAACCACAGTTACATGGACTGGGACCACGTTATCATTTTATACAGATTACTAGTTAGGATACTAGTTAGGTGGTGCAGAGATTTGTATGGGGTGCGATAGTAATTTCGATTCTAAACTGCTTTGCCTTAGTTTATAGTATTTTCCCATTTTTAGTTTATGTCTGTCATGTCCTTTTCCTTATTCATATACCGAAACACCACTAGACTTACCAGGCTTTATGTCTGACTTTATGTTTTCTTTCGTCTTCTTTTCTTCCGTCCCCCCCCCCAAAGTAGTCAGGGAGGGAATAACTCAGATTTATATGGATCTGTTACTCTTTCCAAGCTTGAAGACTCTTTGATGTGCTGCTTTGGACTCTCTTTTCCACTGCTATGGCTGGCTAATGTTTTATTGGGGAATATCATTGTATATTTATGCTTCTTTATTTTGTTAAACAAGATAGATACTTTGTTGTTGGAAAACAATTTTTGTACAAGCTGTTATAAATGAAATAAAGTTTTATTAACTTTTCCGTTGCTTTATTTATCTGTCTTGTAATTTATCTGCATCTTTTACCTATAATACTTCACAGAACTTAGTGCATTCCCTTTGTGAGTGACACTAACGGATGTGGGGTGTTACAGTATCCACCTTCTGAGTTGTAGAAAATATTATTTATTTTTATATAAGGGAATGTTGCGCATACAGTTTTTTAGGTCAACACCGTAAGTTATTCTAGGCTTTTGATTATTGAAAAAAATGAACAATTAGGAACTTTCTAGGATTATATAGTAACTTAAGATGCTAAAGGATTGATTATTTTAGAAAATCAAGTCGTTCTTTTCTCTAGATAACATTGTATTTTCATTGATATGTGTGTATGTATTTTTTTTTCCAGTTCAAACAGTTATGATAATTCATTTAGTACATGCAGCTCGTTTGCTGGTGTCTTTTGTTTATAACATTTCATTTTATTTCTCTATCCTAATTATGTTCTTTGATTGCTGAAATGATTGTTTCCCCTATTTATATTGCTGTTAGTTACGCTTCTCTTTAGGTGAAGGCTTTAATGTCTAGCTAGTGATCTTACGTTATATTTTTTTTTTCTAAATGACCTTACATTTACTCTTATAACAATTTTTTTCCGTTGATATGTAATTTACATGTATATTTGTAAATTATTGGTGGTTAGCGCATGACGATATACTTGATATAAGACATGTTGATACTCATTCCTTATGACATCTTTCAATCCAAAAAATTTCTGAACTGCTAAAATAAGTTGAATGCTCAAGTTTTGTTTTTCCTATATAGAAAAAATCTTTGTTTACTTGGAGTTGAAAATGCGGAAATTCTTTTAACGATAAAGATACTCATTGTTTAGTTTATGTACCTATATATTGTGGATGTGCCTCTAAAATATGTTTTATATGTGTAAAATTATCCAAAAGTACATTTAAATATTTAGACACTTTTCTAATTAGCATAAATATCCATAAAATTTAGATAAGAATCATATTTTTTTTTCATTATTGTCAAAGATTACATATTGAAATACTAGTTTAAAGATTACATATTGAATTACTAGTTTGGGTGATTTGTCTTAATCTGTAATTTATAACCAGAACCTTTATTGACGTTTAGGCCGTATTCTGTTAGAGCCATGAAAAAACGGTGGATGGTTAATACACTAGTACTAAAAGGAAATTTAAATCAGAAGACATGGTTATCTTGCATTTCTTTTATGGGAAAACAATATTTTGTGTCTAATAAAATATAAAAATATACTGTTTAATACAATAGAGTGACTTCATAGTTACGATCAGTTATGTTAGGTATATAATCTATCTTCAAAGTGATTGTTCCATTGTAATGCATGTATAGTTACCATATTTTCACTGTGCTGCCAGCTGTAATCATATACATTTACAATCATATATGATTTATCTTTTAAGCTCTTTTATAGTTAATCACCGTATATGATTATAATCAACTATGGTGAGCATATAATTACCTCATTTTGACTAGTTATATCTATGTGTAAATATAGGAGTGACCATTGAGATACAAAATTACATCCAAAATTTGACACAACAAATCCTAGTCGTCTGGTTTTTTATCTTTAATCAAAGGTGGAAATAAGAAGGTTTAATGATTGAGATTCTTTTGTCAAATTTTGTTTCATCGATTTTTCTCCAAATAGATTTTCTGTGTATATATTCATCATACTATCACACAATTTTGGTTTTTATAGAAACTCAAGTTATCCAAAAAATATTAATATCATTGAGACATCAGAATTTGATATTTGTTGTGATGCCATGATCTCGGTTAGTATATAAAAAACGAGAATTTCACCAATTTTTTTGTTTCATGTTAGAACATCTCGAGATATTGGTTGGAATGACCGAGATCTGAAATAGCAGTCAAAGCAACAATATTTTTCGATGGATAAAATTGATCAGAGAAAAAACATCACATTTCACACCAAGTATCTTTGAAATTAGAAATTAAATTTATGAATTTCAAAATGTTATTTATCTTTGTAGTTTTTTCGTGGATAATGTTAAGATAAATGCATATAACATATTGCTTCTTATCCAAATGGTTTTGTTTCTTTACTGTAGACAAATTGTAACAATAATCGTCTTTTACTTTTACATAATTTTATGTGCCGTTTCATGGTTTTAGCATTTAAAATAAATTTATTTCATAGTTGGAGCACATGATTTTCTATTCAAATTATAATCCTTCTAATTTAGACAAATTAAAATAATGGTCTTCTTTTACATATTTTCATGTGGTATTTCATGTTTTTAGTATTTAGATAAATCTGTCTTGTGGAATGATATAAAATTGGAGCACATGAATTTTAAAAATATTTGATGACAACGAGCGGCAATATCAAAGAAAGGGCTTAAATTGTATAAGACAATTGTAAGTCATGTAGCAACTAAGAAACTAAAACTCAGATAAAGCCTAACAGTGCCCAAGTATTGCTTTTGATAATGTAGATATAAACTTGATTAGATAAATTTGTTGAATTTCTAGAAATATTGGACGACGACACAAGCGAGAATATCAAAGAAAAGGCAAAATGTTATAGCACAATCGTATGTCATGCAGCAATCAAGAAACTAGAACTTAGATGAAGCCTAACACCACCCAAATAAAACTTTTATTAACGTAGACGATGTAAACATATTTAGATCAACTCGTTCGAAACATAAAAGGTAATGGAAAGTCCACTTATTTATTGTGAATACGTGACCATATATTGTTAAAAATATCATTTTCGGAAGTAATAAAGTACCATATAATCGTTAAAAAAATAAAAAGTGCTACGTGATAGAAATTTAAAAGAATGAAATGGAGGATGGACTATGAACGAAACACATATGTAAAATTATCGTGTACCTTCATAAAAGACGATTTGGACTAGTACTTGAAGATGAACACTTACACATAGTTATATCTTGATAGTCGTAAGTACTAGAATAAACAGAGAAGATTTGTGTTCATTTTTGTTGCTAAAAAATGAATACAAAAAAAATGAATAATTAATTTCATGTAACTCGATGAGTGTACTAAAAATTTGTGAAGTACAACTATTTGTCCCGATAATTCAAGTATAAATTATATTTGATCAATAGTACCAACTATTGTTGTAAAGAAGATCAAGCTAAACCGTTGCTTATTTGAATCGAATAGTTATGTATGAACAATGAATCTTATTTATCTTTGTTGTTCTGATCTAGAGTGCTAGTACTATTGTAACAAATGGATAACCGAAAGATGGTAAGTATATGCTGATGTTCAAGTGTTTCACATTTGACAGTTCCACACTTAGGTGCACTACCAGGTTATTAAACTACATGTACGCGACATAAAATTTTCAATCCATCGTTATCTCATTCTATTTTTTGTCATAGGAGACTGTCAACATATATAACACGAAGGATATCAAAACAAACCTGGTGGGCTGGCATCAGTTTTTATCTTTGCATTCACCGATGGGCCTCATCTTTAGCCCATTAGTCTTTTCTTTACTTGTATATATATCTGTACATTACATTGTACATTGTATTCTGTTTTCTTCTTCTAAAACAAAAGTCTGTATACTCTTGCAATACAATTTAGAAAAATAATTTCAAATTCTTATATGGTATCGGAGCTATACATCGCCTAACGGCAAATTCAAAAAGATTATTGTTTTGGTTGTCTCCTCAGAGTATTATCATCATCGGAGATCAACCTCTCCGATCAAGCGGAGTTTCTGTTCTCACCTGAAACTGTGCCTGCCAAGGTTGGAATCAAGTTTCCACCGGCTACAACAGTTTCTTCGCCATCTGAGATTGGGAGTCTCTTCATCTGGCTTCCCCACCGCGCAACAATCCGGTTCTTGCATCATAAAAGATACAAGAACTGATATCGCATCTGTTTCCTGGTCATACTAGTGCAGGCTGCCACCTTTCGAGCAGCGGCCACGCCATACACTTTCTTTATTTCACCCATTCTTGTATCTCAATCACTTTTTCTTGTAGAGATGGCTGGTAGCAATCAAGATTTGTCCTCGGCAACATCAGGAGGTGGCCCTGCAGAGCCAATTCTCGCCTCATATACTCTCATAAAACCGAAAACCCAAGTGATAACAATTCCCCTCGATGAGGACAATTACTTGCTGTGGAAATTCCAGGTTGAAACAGCCTTGAAGGGTCATGATCTTCAAGATTATGTCAACGGAACCAAGATCATACCACCTGCGGTGATCACAGACAAAAATGGAAATCTCATTAGTAACCCAGAACACATTCATCATCGCAAACAAGACAACTTAATATCATCTTGGCTCATGTCGTCAATAAGTGCAAACTTGTTATCACAAGTTATTGGATGTAATTCATCATATGAGATCTGGTCCACGATACAGCAGATATTCAGTTCACAATCATCAGCGAGGATAATGCATTATAGAAGAGAGTTACAGAATTCAAGAAAGGGTGACATGAGCATGAGAGAATACATTGCTAAGGTAAAGAATCTTTGTGACAAACTCAATTCAGTTGGACATAGAATATCTGAAAGTGAACAAGTCCTTACGCTAACGAATGGGCTGGACGAAGAATATGAATCCATAGTAACTTGCCTGGCCACCCAACCAAATTTACCTGATATCCAGTCAGTTTACTCAGCATTATTGGCTCATGAAGGTCGTGTAGAACAAAGAAAAGCAATGCAAAATGAGTATAGCATCAACTTTGCTACAAATGCAAGAAATGCTAATCAATCAAGAAACACACCTGGGTTTGGCAGAGGTAGTACCCAAGGACCGAGAGGAAATCCAAATGTAAGAGGTCGAGGAAGAGGCAGATCCAACAGCACATATAAAATAAAATGTCAGATATGTGATAAACCAGGACATGCTGCCAACAGATGTTACTACAGATTTAATGCAGATGTGAACAATGCACAGCAAAACCAATCAAATCAAAGAGGGCCAAATGTTAACATGGCTCAGTCAAGTAACCAAGGCAGATTCAATGCGGAAAATGTTTCTGGACAAGCTACGAACGGTGACGATTCAACTAAAGCTGATGATAGTAATGTCGAGGATTGGTTTCCAGATTCTGGAGCAACAAATCACATCACAAATAACCTTCAGAATTTAAATCTTGGAAACAAGGGATATTCAGGTACGCAAGTTATTCATACTTGTAACGGTGAAACCATGAATATATCTCATATTGGGACAGGTTGTGTTAATGGGAAAAGAAGACTATTTCTTAACAATTTACTTAGAGTTCCTAATGTTAAAAAGAATCTGATTAGTGTGTCCCAATTTACTAATGAAAACAAGGTATATTTTGAGTTTCACCCAAATTATTGCTTAGTTAGAGACTCACTAAATAAAGATATATTATTACAGGGTAGTTTGGACAAAGGACTATACAAATTCAGCAACATATCATCAGGAAAAGGGACTGATAACAATATATGGTGCTGTAATGCAAACATTCAATTTAGTAGTGATGATGGTACTGATAAGTCTGGGTGTAACAACAATAGTTATATTAGAAATGATTTAGACACATGGCATTGTAAACTAGGGCATCCAAGCTATGACATTGTAAGGCAGATATTAAAGGAAAATAAAATTGCTTATAAAAACTCACCTGTATCTGAAATTTGCACACACTGTCAACTTGGCAAGAGTCATAAACTGCCATTTGACAGATCTGAAACAGTTTATACTAGGCCTCTTGAATTGGTAACAATGGACCTATGGGGTCCTGCACCATTGAACTCCAGACAAGGCTACAGGTATTATCTCTCAATTGTAGATGCTTATACAAGATATACCTGGATTTTCTTTCTCAAAGCCAAATCAGAAACACATGATGTGTTAATGCAGTTTATTGATTTCATAGAAAATCAAATAAACTGCAGAATTAAAATAGTGCAAACAGATGGGGGCAGTGAGTTTTATCCACTCAAGAATTTGTTCAGAAGAAAGGGAATTAACCATAGAACTACCTGCCCGTACACATCTGAACAGAATGGCATTGTGGAAAGAAAACATAGGCATATTGTAGAAACAGGCCTAACTTTATTATCTATGGCATCTATGCCCATGATGTATTGGAATGAGGCATTTAACACGGCTGTATACCTGATTAATAGAATGCCAACTAAAGGGTTGCAACACAAATGTCCTCATGAGCTCATGTTTGGTAATAAACCAGACTATAATACTCTGAGAACATTTGGATGCTTGTGTTTTCCGTGCCTCAGACCGTATAACAAACATAAACTTTCCTTAAGATCCACCCCATGTACCTTTTTAGGTTACGCTAGTAATCAAAAAGGGTACAAGTGTATGGATAATGATGGGAAAGTTATCATATCAAGGCATGTTGTGTTTAATGAGAATGTTTTTCCTTTTGCAGAAAAGAAAGTCAAAGACAAAAAGGAACATGAACAGTTCAGAGTTACTGTGGACAGCATACCAACATTAACAGATTGGACAAAGCAAACATATATGGATGAGCCACCACCTCCAACTGCTGCTACTCCAACTATATCCAGTACAAGGTCTGGATATAGCTCGAGTGAGCCCATTAGTGATGATGACATTTATTCACAGCATTACAACAGAGATGATGCAGATAACTCAAATCAAAGCAAAGATGATCACACATCAGATAGTAGCAGTGATGAAAATCAAATACAGCAACCACAAAATCAGCATCATATGACAACTAGAGCTAAAAGTGGGATATTTAAGCCTAAGATATACAGTGCATCGACCAATGGTGGTGATCATATCAATGAACCAGTGACTTATGAGCAAGCAATTAGAGACAAGCATTGGTGTGATGCCATGAATGAAGAATACAAGGCTTTGATGAAAAATAAGACATGGAGCCTTGTTACAGCACCTAAAGATAAAAACATTGTAGGGTGCAAGTGGACATACAAATTAAAGAAAGATGCTGATGGAAAAATAACAAAGTATAAGGCCAGATTGGTTGCTAGAGGCTTCTCACAACAATATGGATTCGATTTCAATGAAACCTTTTCTCCTGTAGTAAAACCAACCACTATACGGATAGTTTTGACTCTAGCATTAAGCAATGGATGGAGAATAAGACAGCTGGATGTATGCAATGCTTTTTTGAATGGAGATTTGCATGAGAATGTATACATGGAGCAACCAAAAGGGTATTTAATCAAAGGCAAGGAAGATCATGTATGTAAACTACATAAAGCCATATATGGCTTAAAGCAAGCATCAAGAGCTTGGTATGTGAAACTGAAAGAAACACTTTCGACTCTTGGATACAAAGCAACCAAATCAGATAATTCATTATACACTAAAATTAGCTATCAAACCACAGTATACATTTTAGTGTATGTGGATGATATTCTAATGACAGGGAATGACATTCCAGAGATAGACAGAGTGATAAATCACCTGGATCAAATGTTTTCTATCAAGGACATGGGTGATATGAACTATTTTCTAGGGATACAAGTTCAGAGAAAATCTAATACGGAGCTATTTCTTTCACAAAAGAAGTACATATCTGAAATACTGGTTAGGGCGAACATGGACAAGGCTAAACCGCTACCCACACCTATGATCAGCAACCTAAGGCTATCCAAATACACGGGTGAGGCTATTGATAACACAAAGCAATATAGAAGTATAGTGGGAGCATTACAGTATCTGACCATTACCAGACCAGAAATCAGTTTTAGTGTAAATAAGGTCTGTCAATTCATGGCAAACCCATTAAGCAGCCATTGGAATGCAGTAAAGAGGATACTACGCTACTTACGAGGCACACAGGAACATGGATTAGTAATCAAAGCTTGCAAAAACATTAATCTAAATACTTACAGTGATGCAGATTGGGCAAACGACCCAGATGATCGGAAATCAACCTCTGGGTACTGTGTATTCATGGGACCGAACGCAATTTCCTGGTGCACAAAGAAGCAGTCGACTATATCCAGATCGAGTACTGAGGCGGAGTATCGTGCCATCGCATCAGCCACGGCGGAGATAATTTGGGTTGAAGCCCTAATTAATGAATTGGGGTTGAGCTTTACTAGAAAACCAACGCTTTGGTGTGACAATCGAAGCACCGTATCACTTTCCATCAACCCGATTCAGCATTCAAGGACGAAACATATGGAGATCGACCTCCACTTCGTCAGAGAAAGGACCGGATCAGGAAGATTAATCGTGAATCACATTCCTGCCTTCAGTCAAAAGGCGGATATTCTCACGAAAGCTTTATCGAGGAGCAATTTTGAGAGATTACGAAGAGATTTAGGGGTTTCAGATGGCGGCTAGGTGAATAAAAGAGAAAACCCTAGTTTGTTTTGAAGGGGGCTGTCAACATATATAACACGAAGGATATCAAAACAAACCTGGTGGGCTGGCATCAGTTTTTATCTTTGCATTCACCGATGGGCCTCATCTTTAGCCCATTAGTCTTTTCTTTACTTGTATATATATCTGTACATTACATTGTACATTGTATTCTGTTTTCTTCTTCTAAAACAAAAGTCTGTATACTCTTGCAATACAATTTAGAAAAATAATTTCAAATTCTTATAGAGACTAGGGGTCCTACTAGTTTAATGTCGTAGGGGAAAAAGTTAAAGATACGTTGTATTGTATATTCGGAGCTGCTGCTGTCAACGTGAGTGTGTTAGATGGTTGCTTACATTTTTGATTAGTTTGTTTGTCAGTTTGTAAATTATAATAGTTATGACATTTTTAATTAGATATGTTGTATCATCCAACTCACTGTGCCTTCGGTTTGTGCTCTTGCTGCTATGGGAAGAAGATTTCATTATCTCATGTTTTGACCAAAGATTAGTTAAGTAGCAATAGTTCGACTACATATTCGGATATATTCCACTTGATTGAATTCAGCATGTTATAATTGCAGTTGTCAATGAGATGGATACAACTGAAATTTCTAAGATTTCAGTTTTTGAGCCCATTGAGCTTTTAGTAGTTTCTGTGATATGCATGCAAAAGTTGATGCGTTGGGGATAAAAATGTTGCAAAAAGATGCGAACTGTCTCTGTTATTAGATATCTTTGTCAACAAAGCATAACAAAACTATATAAATATAAGCTTACCTTATCATGTTTACTATTAAACTCGGTAATCATCCTCTCAATTGTGCATTCAATTCAGTAGTTTCTAAATTTTGTTTGCTAGCTCTTCTCTAATTCCCTTGCAATTGACACATAATTTGGATGAATTGTGATGATCTCAATTAAAACACTAATTAATTAAAATAAATTTTATATGCATCAACTGAATTTTAGATAATTTACCAAAAAAATCACGAAAAAAGGGTAAAAGAAGTACCTTATTTCAACAGTGAGTTTACAATGTTGTTCAACAGTAATCTTGTCAATCTCATGTCTTTTTAAAATTGATATTTAAAAAAGATGTAAATTATTTAATACAATAACCATTAAGGAAAAAAGTTATACATTAGCATATTTAAATATGACATAAATTATTAAATATTCTGATATCTTGGTTCACTGCATATTTTGTTCATGTCCCAACAAAGCCTTTTATTATTATTCTGTTTTCATATATAAACTTGGAGCTAGTACTGTAAGAATAATCATCTTATTTTAAAATTAAATATTTTTCATTATTGAAATCACCTGCAAACTTTTCCTTAAAGACTCAACAACGACTGACGTAACTGCCTCAAATTGAGCAATAGACATTTTGAAAGCCGACATTAAGTTTAGATTAATGGAAGAAACAAAGTCTAGGGATTTCTTCATCATGGAGAAATTGGTCAGAAGAAACAAGAAATTGATTTGGGCAAATTTCCTTTTTTTGCTGACCAATTTCTTTATGCAGAAGTAATTCTTAGATTTTGTTTCCTTTGTTGTTCCAAACTGAATGTCGGCTTTCAAAATGTTTGTTGCTCAATCTTTTGTATCAAAGTCGATTTCTTTTTCTTTTACGATGAATACAAAATTCTGTAGCTTAAATGAGGAGTTTGTTGACACTCTAGAACTAGTGAGAAGGTTGGAATCACACCACAAATCAATTTAAGGTAGTTATGTCAGTGGTTGTTGAGTTTTCAAAAAAAAAAAACTTGTAGGTGATTTAAATGATGAAAAATATCTAATTTTGAAATAATAAGATTATTATTGCATTACTGGCTCTAAGTTTATAGAATAATAGTAAAAGGTTTTATTGGTACATGGACAAAATACGCTTTGAAATAATGTATGAGAATATTTAATGGTTCATGTTATATTTAAATATGCTAATGTGAATTTTTTCTTTAATGGTTCTTGTATTTGATGGTTTACATCATTTTTAAATATCCATTTTAAAATAGGCATGAGATCGACAAGGTTACTACGGAATAGCGTTGCAATCTCACCACTGAAATAAGGTACATATTTTACCCTTTTTTCTTGTGAATATTAGGCTCAGGTCTCTAATAAGTTTGGAAATCAAGCTCAGGTCCAGTCCAAAACTTATTATAAAATAAATCACTATTTTTTCGAAAATTCATTATAGAAAGATCATGTAAATTCGTATTTAATTAAACACATAAAAAAAAAAAATAAGCGTTAGAACAATCGAAAAACACACCAAAACCCAAAAAATAACAACGAAACAGCGAAATTGCCGTTAATTGCATCAAAAAATGCATATATTCGAAATTGTTGCATATAGGTATGCAACTATTGCAGTGATGCATCTGTATTTACTTTTATGCATATATGTATGCATGTAATACAAATTAAATGCATATGGGTATGCAAATATTCATGGTCATGCATATCAGTTCATATTTATTTGCAGACATGCATGCAAGTGTTTAGAATAAATGTACATATGTATGCAACAATCCATAGGCATTAATATCAGTTCATTTTTACTTGCATATATGTATGTAAGAAAACAGTATACTTGCATACATGCATGTAAGTATTATTGTAGATTTTTGAACGTAAAATCTGCATGAATTATTTTCATATATGTAAGCAAATATTCAGAATAGTTGCATAATGTATGCAAGAATTCATGCAGATTTTCAGTGTAAACTGCTTCAGGAATAGTTGCATACATGTATGCAACTATTAGGTTTACTTACATCTATGTATGCAATTTTTTTTCCCGTGATCTTTTGGGAATATTTGCAGATTTTTTTTATATGGTAGCGTACAAATTTCTTCAGAAAACACGTAAATATGAAAATAAGGACCAACTTTGAAATTGAAAGTTAATGTGGATGTCCTTCTAATTTTTGGACTTTCCAGGGATGTATGCCAAACGGACCCTTTTTTCTTTATATATTGATGCAAATAAATCATTACGAAGACAAAAATCTCATTTTATATTTTGGTAATTTTTCTATATGAAATTATTTAAAATTCAGCGGATCAATATAAAATTTATTTTGACCTATTAGTGTTTTAGTTCAAATCATGTTGTTTATGTTTCAATTGTAGGCGAATTAGAGAAGAGCTAGCAAAGCAACATTTAGGAATTACTAAATTTAATAGCAAAATTGAAAGGGTGATTACCTAGTTTAATAGTAAACTTGGTAACAGGTCCGGCCCCAAGGTAAGACCACCAAGATGACCGCTTGGGGCAACCCCACGGAAGTGGCACCATTGGGGTGAACTTCATATAAAAATCTGGTTACATATTAGCCAACCACATGCATTCACAATAGAAAGGTTGGTGAAGCGATATGTATGTTGACCACATTTTACTATAACTACTTGAGATGTGGTTGGATAATACACTTTTTCGATTGGGTATGGCTTCGACCATTCCCGGAGCCAGGCAATTAGTTAATCATAGACATATATTAGTTAATGGTTACATAGTGGATACACCAAGTTATCATTGCAAACCCCGAGATATTATTACTACGAAGGATAAACAAAGATCAAAAGCTCTGATTCATAATTATGTTGCTACATCTCCTCGGGAAGGAGTGCCAAACCATTTGACTATTGACTTATTGATTCATTCCAATATAAAGGCTTTCATGAGCGAGGACCGAATGAAACGACCATAATAAAGATACGTACTGTCTTCTCTTGATTCAACACATTTCTATTGTAGTGTTCGAGTAGTTTGAGAAGAAAACGACCTGAGTTCGAGGCTACGCTTAATCAATTTGTGAATTTTTTTTGTATTTCTCCACAATGCACCCTTCTATTTAGGTTGGGGCAACCCAGCTGGTTGGGCTGGGACTTCTTGGTAAGGCGCGCGCCTAGGCGCAAAAAGGCACAAGGCGCACTAGGTGGGATTTTCTAGACCTCAAGGCGCACTTGTGAGCGAAGCACAAAAAAGCCCAAACCATAAAAAAACGCGCTTTTTGTGCAAAATGAAATGTTTATTTTTTTAAGTTCAACCCAACATCTGTGACTATGAATTACAAGTATTTTTTGTTGTAAACTTAGACTGAACGGCTTTTTCATTACTTATTTTGGTATATGACATGAACTTATGAAGTTTTATTTTTAAATTGCAAGCTTATGCTATATTTTGTTGTTAAAAGGCTGAAAACTGCATAAAGATGCAGAAAACTGCATTACAAATGCAGAAAACTGCATAAAAATGCAGAAAACTTATGTTAAATTGCAAGCTTATGTTATACTTTGTAGTTAAAAGGCTGAAAGCTGCATTAAAAATGGACAAAACTGTATGAAAATGCAAAAAACTACATAAAAATGCAGTAGATTTTGTTTTTTGGCAGCATGAAAAAGGCACATTGAAACGCGCGAGGCACCTATATAGAAACATACACACACACATATATATGTATGAATATATATATATATATATATATATATATATATATATATATATATATATATACAGAGAGAGAGAGAGAGGAGAATTCCACTACACCTCTTGTATTGCACGTGAACTCTCCCCCTTAATCTACACCACCCATTTACTCATTCTCTCTCTTTCCATTTCAATATTATTTCTTAGTGAGAAGAGAGATAATGAGTGGAGAAATGGAGATTAAGGGGAGAGTTCACGTGCAATATAAGAGGTGTAGTGGAACACTTCTCCCTCTCTCTCTCTCTATCACACACACACACACACACACACACACACACACACACACACATATATATATATATATATGTATATGTATATGTATATGTATATGTATACATATATACATATATATATATATGTATACATATACACACACACACACACATATATGCTTTGATCATCAACCATAAGACACTGCTTTTCAACGAAACCTTGATCACTGCATCTCAGCATGCCACACAGGCAATTCATGCCATGCGACTGATATCTATCGATATATAACCTCTGAGCTTGTATGTTTCAGAGAAGGACGTTAAGCAAGAGAATAAATTCTCCGCCACCAAACAGATATATATTTAATAGAAATCAATCAGCACAGAATAAAATCCAATGTCAAACACACAATCCATTTATAAGTCCGTTCTGGGTCTGAAGGAAACCGGGGGCACCTTATTCCTCCCCCACATGTCTAATACAGGGGAGAGGACCTCGCATATCCGTCGATCTCTAAGTATGCCTGAACGATTACCACTTATTACCTTGGCTTGGGTGTACAGCCCAATCAAGACATCAGTAATCATCCAAACGATGTGAAGACCTCCGGTCTTCAACCATCGTCTTCATCATCGACATATCGTCGAATCAGTTATTCAGAATGAGTATAAACCCAGCCTTTCCGAACAACTCGCGTATATAATAAACAAGTGCTATAAAAACACAACATATGTCTCATTCCAATTCTGAATATCCTTTTATTCAAATATTCACATTCTTTGGGAAAGGTTCCCATTAATTTTATCAAAGAAAAATTCTTTAAATTTATTCTTCAATCTTCCTTTGGATATCATTTCAAACCACTTCCTGTCTTTAACTGGGTTAAAGAACCAATGTCATTTAAAACACGGTTCACGATATACCCAAAATTCCATTCCATTACATCAGTAAATTAGCAAGTGAACAATTCCCTAAGTATTAACCCCAAAGGATGAAACCAACATCAGATCAATGCCTAGGAAACCATTCACTTAACTAATCTCCAGTTAGCTTCTGATTTCTTAACTCCATTGTTAATCGGGTTAAAGAATCAGTGTTATTTAAAACATCGTTCACGATAAACCCAAAGACCAATTTCAATTAAATTCCAATTAAATATATTAAATTAGAAAACTTTACTTTGGAAAATCCCCGTTAAATCTTCATAAAAAGATTTATAAATTCCAAATCTCGTTTCACTGTAAATCGGGTTAAAGAACGAATGTCGTTAAAAACACAGTTCACAACAAACCCCAAAATCCAATCAGTCTCTAACCGTAAACCAGTAAGAAAACAATTCCCTAAGTATTAACCCCGAAGGCTGAAACCAACATCAGAACAATAACCAGGAAACCATTCAACTTAACTAATCTCCAGTCAGTCTCTAATTTTCTTAACTACATTTGGTTCAAGAACGGTATTATTAAAGATACCATTCACGATAAACCCAAAATCGAATTTGATATCAAATACAAGGCTCTGAATAGAAAATATATCTGCTTATATTCAATATCAAATTCTAAAACCAACAAATATTGTATTGGAATAACGATATATATATATATCTTCCAAATTCCTCCACAATATCCGTACAATCATGAAATCCAATATCGAAATATTCTGAGGATAATTTCGATTCGAATCCGTTCGAATTCATATATTGGAAATTCCGGTTATTTTTAAAACCATTTCAAATTCAATTTATTTATTTTAAAAATATTGGATTTATTATTCTATTTCAAAACTAGTTCATTTCGATAAAAATATATTTTTATCTTTTCAAATATGGAATTTTTCATCTCAATTCTTTCCAAATCATTTATTATGATTTTACACATTTTATTGATATTTTTAATTATTTTATCAAGGCCCGCACAGTCGATTTCTACAAACTTGCATCGAACTGCACTTACGGCGACCTTTTCCAAATTTGATTTGGACATAATTCCAAATCCAACCGTTAGATTTCAAATCACTAATATTCTTTGGAAAGCTCTTTTCGATATGAACCCAACGGTTCTAGTTTTGGGAGAATCCGACGGTCGGATCTCCCGTAATGTCTGTTCGAAGTCAATGGTCGAAATTCGCGAACTACCGCAGTGCGGCGCGTTCTTGTAACAGCCCGCATTTTACGTATCGGAAGATCATAAAATAATTTTATTTTATTCCCTGAGGGTTGGATCACTCTCATCTTTTGATATGTTGCTTATGGGGATGTGTGACATGTCCATAATTTTTACCGATTTTGTTTGTGACCGTTTTGCCTCTGTCAGTCTTGTACTGGGCATAACTTTTGACTCAGGTCGAATCAGAGGGTGAGACCTGTGCCATTGGAAAGGAATTGATGATTCCCTTTCCGTAGAGTGGTACCATTAATGATTTGGTTCAGCGGTTTGGGAGAAATCGCTGTTTTAAGGTTTTTCAGTTGGCTGTTCAGGTTTTGGAAGGCTAATGGGCTGATTTGGAGAAGGCCCATTAGAGGGTGGGTGGAGACTATAAATAGGGGGTAAGGGGTATGGAGAAAGGTTGGCATTTTCCATTCTCTTATGGGGAGGCTTTGATCTCCTTCTTCCTCTAACATCTTTCCACCATTAAAATTCCAAAATTCAAGGAGGGAAATCGAAGATCTACATCGTCTCAAGGGCGAATTCATCGGATTAAAGAGTTTGATTCGAAGTGTTCGCTGTCCGGATTGCGTTTTCATTGCTTTTGCTTAGATTTGGATAATTGGTGAGTGATTTACATCTCTCATTCGGATGCATGCAAGTATATGGGTCTAATGTTGTTAATTTTATCATTTCCATGTTATTTTCCTTAGATCTACACCATGCTAAGTTTATTTTACATGTGAATCACTTTAGGATCTGATCTAGATAATTTAAATGGTAAGTTTCATGTTATTTCATGAGTTTATGCAAGTTAGATCTATATTTGTGTTCATATGTTCAATTATCATGTTTTTGGAAAATTTATGTGTCTTGATGGAAATTGTTAGATTGGTGGTATTGTTGGTTGCATAACATGTTTGTGGTTGCATTTGGATGAATTGGATGAGCCGGTTTCGTCGGATTCTTCGTTTGGCGAAATTTTGGTCGAAATCGAAGTCGAAATGGAGCTGTGAAGGTTTCTGGTCGGTTTTGGAGCTAGTCGGGTCGGTTGAGGCGGTCTGATGGCTCTGGTCGGTCCAGAAGGGTCTGGACTGAGGTGGTCGGTCACGTTATGGCTTGGGGAGCAAGTCAGGGAGCTGGTTGGTTGGAATGGAGGCATCGGGGTCGGTTTTGACTAGTCGTTCTGGAGCAATGCTGGTCGGTTTTGACTGGTCGTTCTGGAGCAATGCTGGTCGGTTTTGATTGGTCGTTCTGGAGCAATTCTGGTCGGTTTTGACTGGGTCTTGGAGCTGGTCGGTTTGATCGGTCCAGAAGGCTAAGGAGGGAGTTTGGTCGGCTCAGGAGGGTCCTGGTCGGTCCAGGAGGAGCAAAGGGAGGTCTGGTCGGTCCAGGGGGTCTGATCGGTCTAGAAGTACCGGAAGAGGTTTGGTCGGTCCAAAATGGGTCTGGTCGGCATTTCTAGTGGAAATTTCTGATCGGACACTTTTAGTGATGACGTAACTTCGAGGTGGTTCAAGTAGGAAGGCTCGAAGTGGTGAATGTGTTCATTGATCAAGGTGGAACAACGAATGCGGAGACAACTCAAAGGTCGTGAGTTGGTGGATAATGGCTGCTCGAGAAGGTTGCTTGAGCTATGAAACATCGTCAAGGTTGGACGATTAGAGATGCGAAGGCCGAGAAGTCATCGTTGTCGTAAGTTCTAGCAGGCTCAAAGCAGGGGTACAATGGGTATCGTTGAAAGGCCCAAAAGACCGGTTGTTGGTCGAGTACCCTGGGTCTTTCTGGTTGGGGAAAGGCCTAGTGTCAAGATTGGACATTGCCAAGGTTGGGCATAAGGAGTTCATGCTAGAACTGGGGTTATCATTTGCCCTTGACATATGGCAAGGTTGTCCGTCATACGATAATGATGGTTTCGAAGCAGGATTGGCAGTGATAGCCAGAGTCAGTCATGGATGATTAGTTGTTCTGTTTGTACTATCTCACATAGATTATCCAAAGTCGAGGGAGACGTTCTTTGAGTGCTTAAGTGATATTGGTCTAGGCCTCTGGCAAGAGTACTTGAGGAATGTTAAATTCGATTAGGGTTGTCTGCGTGAGACTTATCTGGATGTCATGTGTGTTTTCTATGATTGAATAGGTGTTCTGATTTCTATGGATGAATGGTTGAAATGCTTGTCGTAAAGGCTATCACTGTCCGATGTGGGGAAGATAAGGATGAGTTCTTCTCTGGTGTTGTGGGTAGATAAGTTTTTCATTTACCCATTCTCATATACTTTCTTGTTGAAGTTTGTTAGCTGTTTTATCGCTCACTAAGACTATTGTCTGACTCAAGGTTTTATGTCTCCTCTTATTACCTTGGGCTGTTCATCCGGCTGTGGATGGGCAGACTAAGTAGCAGGTTACAGGTAATGGAGCTTAGTGAGACGAGGAGGCTGAGCGATGACGAGCAGGAGGCTGGCGTATCAGTTTTATTACTATCTAGTATTTCTGTTTCCGCTGTTTGAGTTGCTTTGAGGGTTGTAGTGAGGCCTTATGTACAAACTTTGATATCAGTTGGATAATCTTTCTGGATGTTGAGAAAGTTTCAAAAGTTTGCTATATGATACCTCATTACTATTACCTGTTGTATATGCTCTATTATATTTTATCCTTGCGCTGTGAGTTGTACGACAGGTTTCGATGTGTTTACCTACTTTGAAGATCGTCCATAGCAGCCTGACACACCTTTCAGTGCATTATTCCTCTTGTTTAGTGTGGGGGTTATGGGCGGTCGTCACATTTGGTTTCAGAGCTCTGGTCAACGATTTTGGCCAAAGTTCGAAGACGTAATTACGTATGAGAGACGTATTTGTAGATTTCAGTTGGATGTTTACTATATATATTAGTATATATAGTGGTAGCGATTGTATCTCTTTAGCAGTTTTTCTTGGAAGTGGCTAATTATTCTAGATTGCAGATTTAGAATGAGTAGACGACCATCAAGACAAGCTGCTAGGAGAGCAGATACTGGAGGGGGAAATGGTGGTGAACCAGATTGCCCGGCCATGTTTGAAGCCATGGCAGAAGCAATTATGCGAAGGGTACACACTCCAGTGGCGGCTACGGTGGATGTAGGAGTGCGAGTTCCTAGAGTAGATTTTGCAAAGATGTGCAAGGACTTTATATCTCTAGGAGGGAAACCATTTAAAGGAACTGAACCAGCTGAAGAGGTTCAAAGGTGGATAGATTCATGTGTTCGAATCTTTGGAGACTTGGGTATTGAAGATGCAATGAAGAGAAAGCTTGCATCAAGGCAGCTTCAGAGCAGGGCCATGGAAAGGGTGTCGTGGTGCAAGGTACTTTTTCCATTAATGGTGTTTCAGTTCGAGTTTTGTTTGATACTGGAGCATCACATTCATTCATCTGCAATGAGCTTGTTTGTCGCTTGGGTTTGGAACCCGAGATTTATGATAGGCCATTGATCGTGACAAATCCAGTTGGGGGTTCGTCCAGTTTGTGCATGATTTGCCGTGGTCTAGTATTATCGAGTCATGGTTGCTCTTTTATGTGTGATTGCTTTGTTCTTAACTTCGCTGGGTATGGGATCATCTTGGGCATGGATTGGCTCAAGAGATATGCGGCAAGGGTGAATTGCGAGAAGCTAGAGGTGAGGGTCGGGGATGTGGAAGGGCGAAAGGTGTTGATTAGATGTAAGCGCGAAGACGGGGTCTTCGTGAATTATCTATATTCGCTTGGGATTCCACAGGAAGACCTATCATCAGTGTTGATCGCTAATGAGTATGTAGATGTCTTTGACGAGGTCAAAGGGTTGCCGCCGCATCGCGAGATCGAGTTTAGGATCGATTTGGTCGAGGGTGCGAGACCAATTGTTATGCCACTTAGGCGGATGGCGCCTAAGGAACAGCGAGAGTTGGAGGTGCAAGTTAGAGACCTTTTGGGAAAAGGATTTCATTCGGAGGAGTGTTTCCGAGTGGGGTGCACCAGTCGTGTTTGCAACTAAAGCAGATGGCTCGTTAAGGTTGTGTGTGGACTATCGTGAGCTGAATAAGGTGACTAAGAAGAACAAGTATCCGTTGCCAAGGATTGATGACTTGTTCGATCAGCTTCACGAAGCCAAAGTGTTTTCTCAGATGGATCTGGCAACGTGATTTCACCAGTTGAGAGTGGCTAAGGATAGTGTACCAAAGACTGCTTTTAGGACACCATCCGGGTTCTTCGAGTGGTTGGTGATGCCATTCGGGTTGACTAACGCGCCAGCGTATTTTGTGGATCTTATGAATAGAGTGTTCAGAGATCAGTTGAATAAGTTCGTGCTTGTGTTCGTGGATGATATACTGGTTTACCCCAGAAATGTGGAAGAACATAAGACGCATTTGAGAGTTGTGTTAGAGATCTTGCGAAAGCGTCAGCTTAAGGCTAAGTTCTCAAAGTGTCACTTTTGGAAAGATGAAGTGAGGTTCTTGGGTCATGTTGTTTCTGGGAAAGGTATAGCGGTTGACCCCGCTAAAGTGGCAGCAATCCAGGACTGGGATAGACCTAAGAATGCGACGGATGTTCGGAGTTTCCTTGGGTTGGCTGGTTATTACCGAAGGTTTATCAAGGATTTCTCCAAGATAGCTGCACCATTAACAGGATTGACGAAAAAGAACCAAGTGTTGACATGGGATGTGAAGTGTGAACAAGCGTTCGGAATCTTGAAGGAGAGATTGACAAGTGCACCTGTGTTGACCATCCCAAGTGGGAATAAAGAGATGGTGGTGTACACGAATGCATGTGGTACTGGACTTGGAGCTGTACTAATGCAGAAGGATAAGGTAGTGGCTTACGCAAGTCGACAGCTAAAGCCGCATGAGAGAAAATATCCAACTCATGATTTGGAGTTAGCAGCGATCGTGTTTGCTCTGAAGATATGGAGACATTACCTGTTGGGGGTACGATTCGAGTTGTTTACGGATCACAAGTCGTTGAAGTATCTTTTCTCCCAAAAGGATTTGAATCTTCGGCAGCAATGATGGTTAGAGTTTCTGGCATCGTATGATTTTGGGATAGCCTATACTCCTGGCAAAGGCAATGCAGTTGCAGATGCATTGAGTCGAAGACACGCAAGTTTGGGAGCGATGTTTTCGGAATGGAAGGGCCTCGAGTATTTGGCAAGGTTCGATTTCAGGCCAAGGTGTGAATTGGAACCTGAAATATTGGCAAGCTTGTCGATAAGACGTACTCTTATCGAAAGGATTGGCGAGGGCCAAAAGAAAGATGCGAAGCTTGTCGAGTCCATTCAGAAACTGAAACCAGAGGATAAGGAGTTCGAGGTCGACCGAGAAGGCTGGCTTCGAAAGCAAGGACGATTAGTTGTTCCTGATGTCGACGGATTGAGGGATGAGGTTCTGAGAGAATGTCATCACTCGAAGCTAACGATTCATCCCGGTGGTAATAAAATGTATCAGGACATGAAGCGAGTCTACTACTGGGAAGGGATGAAAAGAGATATTGGAAAATTCATTTCCAAGTGTATGAACTGTCAGTTAGTGAAAGCTGAACAGAAGAAGCCGAGTGGTTTACTTCAGCCATTAGAGGTTCCTACGTGGAAGTGGGAGCAGATATCGATGGATTTTATCGATGGACTACCTAGAACTAGGGCAGGGAATGAAGGGATTTGGGCCATTGTGGATCGTTTGAACAAAAGTGCGAGATTTATTCCTATCAAGTTGACTAGGACAGCATCAAAATTGGCTGAGCTTTATGTGAAATGGATAGTTCGATTCCATGGTGTCCCAAAGAGTATAGTAAGTGACCGGGATCCATTGTTCATGAGTGGATTTTGGAAAAGTTTGCAAGAAGCTTTGGGAACCGAGTTGTGCTTAAGTACGGCATACCATCCCCAAACTGATGGTCAGACCGAGAGAGTCAACCGAGTTTTAGAAGATCTCCTGAGGGCTTGTGTGTTAGACTTCAGAGGATCATGGGAGGACCATCTACATTTAGTCGAATTTGCATATAATAATAGCTACCAGTCGAGTATTGGGATGGCACCATATGAGGCGTTGTATGGAAGGCCGTGCAATTCTCCAGCTTGTTGGTTAGAAACTGGAGATAAGTTGATACTTGGGCCTGAGATGATAAAAGAAACCTCGGATTGTATCGAGATAATTTGGCAACGAATGAAAGCGGCCCAAGATCGTCAAAAGAGTTACACCGATAAGCGTCGTAAGGATTTACAATTCGACGTAGGTGATATGGTTTTTGTGAAGATTTCACCGTTAAAGCATATGGTTCGATTCTGAAGTAAGGGAAAGTTGGCTCCTAGGTTTGTTGGACCATTTCCGATAGTCGAGCGAATAGGAAAGCTCGCATATAGGTTGGAGTTACCCGAGAAGATGTCGAGTGTGCATAATGTTTTCCATGTGTCGTTTCTACGAAAGTTTGTGCACGACTCGAATGTGGTGGTATCTCCAGAACGGTATGAAAATTTAGAAGTTGAGACTGCAGTTGCGAAAACTCGCAAGCCACTTCGTGTTGTGGGAAATGATACGAAACAGCTTAGGAGGAAGACGGTTAAGCTAGTTAAGGTACAATGGAGTGAAGATGGCGATGATTGTACATGGGAGACGGAAGAGAGCATGAAGGCGACTCATCCAGAACTTTTCATCGGTAGGACCCTTTGATTGTATCATCGTTATATCGTTGTATCTTGTTGTTGTTTGATAGAATTCCGCGTGCTAGGATAAAGTTATGGATGTATGGCTTGATGGTTGCTAGTTTGGATGATAGGATTGGCTTCTCATGAATGATAGGCATGCGGAATTGTTGTGGTTGCTTGTGTTTGCTTGGAATTTCGGGGGCGAAATTCTTAAGGGGGGGGGGGGGGGAGAGAATGTAACAGCCCGCATTTTACGTATCGGAAGATCATAAAATAATTTTATTTTATTCCCTGAGGGTTGGATCATTCTCATCTTTTGATATGTTGCTTATGGGGATGTATGACATGTCCATAATTTTTACCGATTTTGTTTGTGACCGTTTTGCCCCTGTCAGTCTTGTACTAGGCATAACTTTTGACTCAGGTCGAATCAGAGGGTGAGACCTGTGCCGTTGGAAAGGAATTGATGATTCCCTTTCCGTAGAGTGGTTACATTAAGAATTTGGTTCAGCGGTTTGGGAGAAATCGCTGTTTTAAGGTTTTTCAGTTGGCTGTTCAGGTTTTGGAAGGCTAATCGGCTGATTTGGAGAAGGCCCATTAGAGGGTGGGTGGAGACTATAAATAGGGGGTAAGGGGTATGGAGAAAGGTTGGCATTTTCCATTCTCTTATGGGGAGGCTTTGATCTCCTTCTTCCTCTAACATCTTTCCACCATTAAAATTCCAAAATCCAAGGAGGGAAATCGAAGATCTACATCGTCTCAAGGGCGAATTCATCGGATTGAAGAGTTTGATTCGAAGTATTCGCTGTCCGGATTGCGTTTTCATTGCTTTTGCTTAGATTTGGATAATTGGTGAGTGATTTACATCTCTCATTCGGATGCATGCAAGTATATGGGTCTTATGTTGTTAATTTTATCATTTCCATGTTATTTTCCTTAGATCTACACCATGCTAAGTTTATTTTACATGTGAATCACTTTAGGATCTGATCTAGATAATTTAAATGGTAAGTTTCATGTTATTTCATGAGTTTATGCAAGTTAGATCTATATTTGTGTTCATATGTTCAATTATCATGTTTTTGGGAAATTTATGTGTCTTGATGGAAATTGTTAGATTGGTGGTATTGTTGGTTGCATAACATGTTTGTGGTTGCGTTTGGATGAATTGGATGAGCCGGTTTCGTCGGATTCTTCGTTTGGCGAAGTTTTGGTCGAAATCGAAGTCGAAATGGAGCTGTGCAGGTTTCTGGTCGGTTTTGGAGCTAGTCGGGTCGGTTGAGGCGGTCTGATGGCTCTGGTCGGTCCAGAAGGGTCTGGACTGAGGTGGTCGGTCACGTTATGGCTTGGGGAGCAAGTCAGGGAGCTGGTTGGTTGGAATGGAGGCATCGGGGTCGGTTTTGACTGGTCGTTCTGGAGCAATGCTGGTCAGTTTTGACTGGTCGTTCTGGAGCAATGCTGGTCGGTTTTGATTGGTCGTTCTGGAGCAATTCTGGTCGGTTTTGACTGGGTCTTGGAGCTGGTCGGTTTGATCGGTCCAGAAGGCTGAGGAGGGATTCTGGTCGGCTCAGGAGGGTCCTGGTCGGTCCAGGAGGAGCAAAGGGAGGTCTGGTCGGTCCACGGGGTCTGATCGGTCTAGAAGTACCGGAAGAGGTTTGGTCGGTCCAGAATGGGTCTGGTCGGCATTTCTAGTGGAAATTTCTGATCGGACACTTTTAGTGATGACGTAACTTCGAGGTGGTTCAAGTAGAAAGGCTCGAAGTGGTGAATGTATTCATTGATCAAGGTGGAACAACGAATGCGGAGACAACTCAAAGGTCGTGAGTTGGTGGATAATGGCTGCTCGAGAAGGTTGCTTGAGCTATGAAACATCGTCAAGGTTGGACGATTAGAGATGCGAAGGCCGAGAAGTCATCGTTGTCGTAAGTTCTAGCAGGCTCAAAGCAGGGGTACAATGGGTATCGTTGAAAGGCCCAAAAGACCGGTTGTTGGTCGAGTACCCTGGGTCTTTCTGGTTGGGGAAAGGCCTAGTGTCAAGGTTGGACATTGCCAAGGTTGGGCATATGGAGTTCATGCTAGAACTGGGGTTATCATTAGCCCTTGACATATGGCAAGGTTGGCCGTCATACGATAATAATGGTTTCGAAGCAGGATTGGCAGTGATAGCCAGAGTCAGTCATGGATGATTAGTTGTTCTGTTTGTACTATCTCACATAGATTATCCAAAGTCGAGGGAGACGTTCTTTGAGTGCTTAAGTGATATTGGTCTAGGCCTCTTGCGAGAGTACTTGAGGAATGTTAAACTCGATTAGGGTTGTCTGCGTGAGACTTATCTGGATGTCATGTGTGTTTTCTATGATTGAATGGGTGTTCTGATTTCTATGGATGAATGGTTGAAATGCTTGTCGTAAAGGCTATCACTGTCCGATGTGGGGAAGATAAGGATGAGTTCTTCTCTGGTGTTGTGGATAGATAAGTTTTTCATTTACCCATTCTCATATACTTTCTTGTTGAAGTTTGTTAGCTGTTTTATCGCTCACTAAGACTATTGTCTGACTCAAGGTTTTATGTCTCCTCTTATTACCTTGGGCTATTCATCCGGCTGTGGATGGGCAGACTAAGTAGCAGGTTACAGGTAATGGAGCTTAGTGAGACGAGGAGGCTGAGCGATGATGAGCAGGAGGCTGGCGTATCAGTTTTATTACTATCTAGTATTTCTGTTTCCGCTGTTTGAGTTGCTTTGAGGGTTATAGTGAGGCCTTATGTACAAACTTTGATATCAGTTGGATAATCTTTCTGGATGTTGAGAAAGTTTCAAAAGTTTGCTATATGATACCTCATTACTATTACCTGTTGTATATGCTCTATTATATTTTATCCTTGCGTTGTTTGTTCTACGACAGGTTTCGATGTGTTTACCTACTTTGATGATCGTCCATAGCAGCCTGGCACACCTTTCAGTGCATTATTCCTCTTGTTTAGTGCAGGGGTTATGGGCGGTCGTCACAGTTCTATTCAGGCCATTATATTATATATATATATAATATATATTTCGTCGATTTCCATTTAAAACGTATTTTTTGAATTTGTTTTCAAAACGATTTCAACTTCATATTCAATTTCAAATCAAAATTGAATATTCCATATCATCGATATATAAATGATAATATTTTCAAAACATTATATTTCAAAATCATTTCCTTTTCGATATTCATTATAAAAATGAATAAAATCGATATGAATGTCGTTCACGTCAAAATGGCGCATTTCTAATCAACATGGCTTTATATATTGAAATATATTTATGTCCATCCCAAATCGAACATCAAAATTTGATTTTGATCTTTTACTGAATATTATTTTAAAATATTCGTTATTTTAAAATAATCGTTATTTCAAAATATTTATTCTTTCTGAATTGGAATCAGACACAGTCAATTACCATATAATTTAATTTATATGGATTTCATACACACATGTACACAACAACAACGATAAACAATCAACCATCATCGAAAGTACATTCTACACTGTATAAGCATTAAATATAAATATTCAAGGCTTATACAGCCTGTCAATCAATCGATCGACATACAGTTAATTATCGGGACTAGTGTATGTCGTATAGCATCCCAATACCCATGTAGGGTTTCAATCAACAAATAATGAATTTTATTTGTGCAGTTGGGCGATGTATAAAATTTATCGTCCCAATCAATATCAATCAAATGTGTGTACATAAACAAATCATTTGATTTGTTTATTAATATTTGTTTTATTAATCAACACTTTAAAAATTATATTTTTAACAATAAAATATTTATTTTCATTCCACATCACACAATCAATTTTCACAACACATCAATCAAACAAACAAGCCGTCCATGGTCTGTGGACGACGGGTGTCGGGTGCTGCTAAACACCGTCTGCATCCTAGTATATATTTCAAACTAGAAAATAAATTAAAAGTGAGAAGTTATCACCTAGATGTTAAACCAAACGCCGCGACTCTTCATATATAGAAAATCTTCATCGTGTTTCCAAGGAGAACTGTTTCACACGGTATATGTTAAAAATCATATTTTTAACAATGCTACCTTATAAATAAAAGTCACATTTTCTAATGGCTATTTTATATATATATATATATATATCACATTTTTATTTTAACGTTATATGGATAAAAATCACATTTTTATTTCACTATATATATAATAAAAAATAGATTTTTATTTCGCTGCATATATAAAAATTATATTTTTATATTCTCTATTATATAAAAATTCTATTTTCAATTCGCTACTCATATAAAAATCGATTTTTTTTATTTCAGTACAACATATATAAAAATCGTATTTTTATATTCTATTTTATAAAAAATCATATTTTTATAATCTCTACTATATAAAAATCTTATTTTTATATCTCTACTATATAAAAATCATATTTTTATATCGTCACTTTATATGAAAAAATCGTACTTTTATATCTGTACTACATATATAAAGATCAAATTTTATTTATCTATATATTATAAAAATCATATTTTTATTATTTCTATAATATACAAATTATATTTTTAATTCTCTATAAGTGTAAAAATCATATTTTTACATACTTCATACGTCAAAAACCATATAAGCTTTAAAGCGGAGAACTTACATTTTTTTCTAACGCCCGGATTTGCTGTTCTGGTTTCAGAATTTGCAAACGAGCTCCAATATTTATACCATCTTTTTTTTAGCTTAAACGCGTCATTCTGGACAACTTTCTCCTTGTGATCTTCCTTCCGAAAATGTGCCATTTCGCAGGAAAACGCGAAAAGACAGCATTTTGACAATGTTTGGACAGCAAACTTTGGACGCGTTTTTCCGACAGCTCCGCAATCCAAAATAGGACTATCATATACCAAATTGAAGAGAAAATCATTCTCTTCGAATTTTGTACTGTGGAGTTTTGGTCAGAAATGCATGATTTGGGAGTTATTGGTTGTGGAAGCTCAGGGTGTTATTTGCAAAAACGGGATTTTGTGAAAAATGTGATTTTTGAGGTGGTGGGGCCCATGGCCGGAGGTGAGGGCTGAGGTGCGGCGGCGCATGCCTGACTGGGCCGAAGATGGGTGCTGGGGGTGGTGGTGGCGCTGGAGGGGCCCACGGTGGTGGTAGTTTGCAATTTGGAGTTTAGGGATTTGAAATTGGAAGAGAGAAGAGGAGGAGAGGTAGGAGAGGAGGAAGAGGAGGAGGAGGAGAGGAGGAAGAAGGAGGCGCGGCGGTTCGAGGTGTGGGCACGGTGGGGCAGCAGCAACGACAATTTTCTCTTTTTTTTTCATTCATGATTTTAACGAGAGGGAGAGGGAGAGGAAGAGAAAACGAGGGGGTTAACTTTATATAATTATTTAATTCCAAAAAGCAACTTTTTATTTCGAACTCGAAATCGAACCCACCGACTGACGTTCCTAGCTAATTGCCACCATTCTGAACACAATGGGATATGTATCGTAAGATGATTCAATCGTTTCGACCAGTTTCCGCCAAAATCAAAATATAAATCTATATATTGAATTTGAACGTGCATTTCAATTTACCGGGGCCACATACGGACTCTAAAAATTCCCAAAAAATATTTTATAGCTTCCTACTGATGATACGGTCTTAAAAAAACTAATTTCATCGAATTTGGAGATCATTTGAAAAATGGCCATTTTCTGGTCGATAGAAATTGATTAAAACTATTAAAACACGTTTTTTTGCGCCATGCTCACATATTGATTCAGAAAATTTTGAATTTTGGAATCTAGACATAATACGACATCCCGGATCCAAAAAAAGTGGTTTCGTCGAAGATGGAGGTCGTTTGCAAAATTTCCATTTTTAAGGGCTATATTTCCATAGCGACTATTCTGAATTTTCAACCGCGCATAACTTTTTATTCCCGCTATGAAATTTTGATTTTTCGGATTCGTTGCAAAGATATTTTCAAATAGATTCTAATATTTTTGGTTTCGCTAAAATCCTATTTATTTTGAATCCCGTGCATTCATTTGAAATTTGAAATCGAATTTTCGAACTACCGCGCCATTTTCAATTCCTTTTATATTTAAAAATAAATATTTATATTCTAACATCGATTCAAATAAATATATACATTCTAATTCTATTAAAAATAAATTTCTCGTCGTTATTATTTAAAATAATTCATTTTAAATATTGAAAATTCATTAAAATTGCCAAAATAAAATTTTTAAATTGATTCGGATTTTCCGGGTTGTTACAATCTCCCCCACTTAAAATATTTTCATCCTCGAAAAGGAACGGAGCTGAAATTTGTTTTACAAACCAACTCAACTTTCATTATTTTTATTATGGCTTAAGTTCTTCAACTTTTCAGTTTCTAAGAACTTTTCAAATTCTTCAAAAGTTTGGCTAACACCCTAAATTTTTGAAAAATTTCGCCATTCAGGCCTCTCCAATCCAAAAAGAAAAAGAAAAAGACAATCAGCTCATAAAATCATCTAAAACCCAAGAAATTATTAAACATGTACCTATTTGTCGGGCAAACAATTTTATTCTTCTGCTCTAGCCTCTTTGCAATGACCTGTTCAATGGATACACATGTATATGCATGCAATTTCAAACAATTTTCAATATAGTTCAATATTTGATACAATTTGGCTTAATGGTTCAAAATTTTAATTAATTAACCAATATCAAACAACATAACCAGCAATCAATTTGTTGATTAATTTTCAAACATGTATCATTTACATATATAGTCAAAATCATGTTTTTGATGCCAAATCACAATAATATATCCTATCTAGTTTTGGTTCTCACACCAGTCAATTGGAAATATATAGATATCTCACTTTCGAAACTCGAACATAAATGCTGATGATGCGATCGCTATCATTAGAACCATGTCCGGGCGACTAGAGTGTGATCATACATCTATCCAGTATATTAAAACTTCGAATATATGTTTGCAAGGCGTATATGAAAAATCTTTATATATTGGATTATCCAAATTCAATACAAATAAATATTCAAATATGTATGAAATGGTTTAATTTTAAAAATAAAGTTGGTTTTCATTTTAAAAATATACTCTTCACACTTGTTCTAGGATAGTACTAACCCTATCTCTAACGAGTAATTCTTATATGATATTACTAATTCAATCTCTGATGAATTCTTTCGTATGGTTCTAATGTGTCTTGTTCTCGAGCTCTGTAAACCAGAGCTTTAATACCAAAATGACACGACCCGAACTTCCCCATGAAGGAAAGCATGGGTTGAGTTCAGAACAAACCACATCAAAACACAAACAGAAGAACATTTCATTTCTTATTACAACAATTCCATCAGAATACAAGAGTATACAGAGTATGAACAAATATTATACATTAGTAAAATATCAGAGATTTAAATTACATTACATAGCCGCAGAAAATAATACAAAACACAACTGAAAGAGATACACGGATACAGAGCTTTCTGAATATCGTTCCAGCTGTAAACCAGGATCCTGTGAATATAAATCTGCAAAACCAAAACTACTAGCTGCCCGTGTGGAAAATAGGGGCACCCAGAGTTTAGGTTAAAACAATACACTCCAGGTCAGTCATGTGACTGGTATGAGAACTAAAACAATTATTTAAAAGAGAGTAATTCAAGGGACCACACCGTATAACCCGGAACGGGTTTCCTCCCAAGAATACTACTACATAGAATAAACAACACAATGCTTTTTGGAAAAATGAAGCTATTATAAGACCTAGGTCCCATCACACAATGCAATGCAAGACGGAGGATAGGGTTTTCCCTTATAATAGACAAATAATGCTTGATACGTTTAAAATAAATCATTTGATACTATTATAAGTGTATAGTGTCAAAACAACTTCAAATATAAATGTATCAATCCTAGGCGGCATGGTTACCATCTACCATGTCACCAATACTAGGCTTTACAATCAAAACTAAATATCACGTATTGGGAATTGGATTTCCGTCATGAGTCGGGGCCAGGGGCAAGCTCCTCACCACTTCGAGACACTCTAGCAAATGTCTCAGGACTACACACTCTGGGTAGCCCCTGGAATCGGCTGGGCCGGTCCTCCGTTACGATTGAGGATTGGCAATTCCTGAACACACGTTTCCCGGTCCTATCGGACCTATCCGAGGCGCCTCGCATTCCAACATCCACAAAGGTATAATAATCAACGATGTCAGGGCAAGTAAAATGCTGACACCACCCATAACAGAAAGAAACGTCGTGTTCTCCCATCGGTCCTTATCCCGTTTTTAACTCATGCCGAGGTGTAAGGCTCGCGAATCAACGCTATACAAAAAGCTACGCTGTATTAAAGTCGTGCTTTGATCATCAACCACAAGACTCTGCTTTTCAACAAAAGCCTTGATCACTACATCTCAGCATGCCACACAGGCAATTCATGCCATGTGACTTATATCTATCGATATATAACATTTGAGCTCGTACGTCTTAGAGAAGGGCATTAAGCAAGAGAATAAATTATCCGCCGCCAAAAAGATATATAATTAATAGAAATCAATCAGCGCAGAATAAAATCCAATGTCAGACACACTATCCATTTATAAGTCCGTTCTGGGTCTGAACGAAACTAGAGGAACCTTATTCCTCCCCCACATGTCCAATACAGGGGAGAGGTCCTCGCATATCCGTCGATCTCCAAGTACGCCTAGGCGATCACCACTTATTATCTCGGCTTGGATGTACAGCCCAATCAAGACATTAGTAATCATCCAAACGATGTGAAGACCTCTGGTCCTCAACCACCGTCTTCATCGTCGACATATCATCGAATTAGTTATTTAGAATGGGTATAAACCTGGCCTTTCTGAATAACTCACGTATATAATAAACAAGTGCTATAAAAACACAACATACGCCTCATTCCAATTCTGAATATTCTTTAATTCAAATATTCACATTCTTTGGGAAAGGTTCCCATTAATTTTATCAAAGAATTTTTTTTAAAATTTATTCTTTAATCTTCCTTTGGATATCATTTCAAACCATATCCTGTCTTTAACCGGGTTAAAGAACCAATGTCATTTAAAACATGGTTCACGATAAACCCAAAATTCCATTCCATTCCATCATCCTCTAACCGTAAATTAGCAAGTGAACAATTCCCTAAGTATTAACCCCGAAGGCCGAAACCAACATCAGATCAATACCCAGGAGACCATTCAACTTAACTAATCTCCAGCTAGCTTCTGATTTTCTTAACTCCATTGTTAATCGGGTTAAAGAATCAGTGATTTAGAACACCGTTCATGATAAACCCAAAGACCAATTTCAATTCAATTCCAATTAAATATATGAAATTGGAAAACTTTACTTTGGAAAATCCCCATTAAATCTTAATAAAAAGATTTATAAATTCCAAATCTCATTTCATTGTAAATCGGGTTAAAGAATGAATGTCGTTAAAAACAAAGTTCACAGCAAACCCCAAAATCTAATCAGTCTCTAACCGTAAATTAGTAAGAGAACAATTCCCTAAGTTTTAACCCCGAAGGCCGAAACCAACATCAGATCAATACCCAGGAAACCATTCAACTTAACTAATCTCTAGTCAGTTTTTAATTTTCTTGACTACATTCGGTTCAAGAATTGTATTATTAAAGATATCATTCATGATAAACCCAAAATCCAATTTGAAATTAAATACAAGGCTCTGAATAGAAAATATATCGGCTTATATTCAATATCAAATTGTAAAACCAACAATATTATACTGGAATAACGATATATATATATATCTTCCAAATTCCTCCATAATATCCGTACAATCACGAAATCCAATATCGAAATATTCCGAGGATAATTTCGATTCGAATCCGTTCGATTCATATATTGGAAATTCCGGTTATTTTTAAAACCATTTCAAATTCAATTTATTTATTTTAAAAATATTGGATTTATTATTCTATTTCAAAACTAGTTCATTTCGATAAAAATATATTTTTGTGTTTTCAAATATGGAATTTTTCATCCCAATTCTTTCCAAATCATTTATTATGATTTTACACATTTTATTGATATTTTTAATTATTTTATCAAGGGCCGTACAGTCGATTTCTACAAACTCGCATCGAACTGCACTTAAGGCGACCTTTTCCAAATTTGATTTGGACATACTTCCAAATCCCACCATTAGATTTCAAATCTCTAGTATTCTTTGGAAAGCTCTTTTCGATACGAACCCAACGGGTCCAATTTTAGGAGAATCTGATGGTCGGATCTCCCGTAATGTCCGTTCGAAGTCAATGGTCGAAATTCGCGAACTACCGCAGCGCGGCGCGTTCTATTCAGGCCATTATATATATATATATATATATATATATATATATTTCGTCGATTTCCATTTAAAATGTACTTTATAAATCGTTTTAAATTTGTTTTCAAAATGATTTCAACTTCATATTCAATTTCAAATCAAAATTGAATATTCCATATCATCGATATATAAATGATAATATTTTCAAAATATTATATTTCAAAATCATTTCCTTTTCGATGTTCATTATAAAAATGAATAAAATCGATATGAATGTTATTCACGCCAAAATGGCGCATCTCTAATCAACACGGCTTTATATATTCAAATATATTCGTGTCCATCCCAAATCGGACATCAAAATTTGATTTTGATCTTTTACTGAATATTATTTTAAAATATTCGTTATTTTAAAATAATCATTATTTCAAAATATTTATTCTTTCTGAACTGGAATCAGACACAGTCAATTACCATATAATTTAATTTATTTGGATTTCATAAACACATGTACACAACAACGATAAACAATCAACCATCATCCAAAGTGCATTCTACACTGTATAAGCATTAAATATAAATATTCAAGGCTTATACAGCCTGTCAATCAATCGATCGACATACAGTTAATTATCGGGACTAGTGTATGTCATATATCATCCCAATACCCGTGTGGGGTTTCAATCAACAAATAATGAATTTTATTTGTGCAGTTGGGCGATGTGTAAAATTTATCGTCCTAATCAATATCAATCAAATGTGTGTACATAAACAAATCGTTTGATTTGTTTATTAATATTTATTTTATTCATCTACACGTTAAAAATGATATTTTTAACACTAAAATATTTATTTTCATTCCACATCACAGAATCATATTCACAACACATCAATCAAACAAACAAGCCGTCCATGGTCTGTGGACGACGGGTGTTGGGTGCTGCTAAGCACCGTCTGCATCCTAGTATATATTTCAAATTAGAAAATAAAATAAAAGCGAGAAGTTCTCACCTAGAAGCTAAACCAAACGCCGCAACTCTTCATATGTAGAAAATCTTCGTCGTGTTTCCAACGTGATCCGTTTCACGCGGTATATGTTAAAAATCATATTTTTAACAACGCTACCTTATAAATAAAAGTCACATTTTCTTTCGGCTATTATACATATAAAAATCACATTTTTATTTTAACGTTATATGGATAAAAATCAAATTTTTATTTCACTATATATATAATAAAAATCAGATTTTTATTTCGCTACATATTTAAAAATTATAATTTTATATTCTCTATTATATAAAAATTATATTTTCAATCCGCTACTCATATAAAAATCGAATTTTTTATTTCGCTATAACATATATAAAAAACGTATTTTTATATTCTCTATCTTATAAAAATCATATTTTTATAATCTATACTATATAAAAATCATATTTTTATAATCTCTACTATATAAAAATCATATTTTTATGTCGTCACTTTATATGTAAAAATCGTACTTTTATATCTCTACTACATATATAAAGATCAAAATTTTATTATCTATATATTATAAAAATCATATTTTTATTATTTCTATAATATAAAAATCATATTTTTAATTCGCTATAAGTATAAAAATCATATTTTTACATACTTCATACATCAAAAACCATAGAAGCTTTAAAGCGGAGAAAACTCACAATTTTTCTAATGCCCGGATTTACTGTTCTGGTTCCGGAATTTGCAAACGAGCTTTAATCTTCACACCATCTCTTTTTCTAGCTTAAACGTACCATTCCGGACAACTTTCGCCTAGTGGTCTGCCTTCCGAAAATGTGCCATTTCGTCGAAAATCGCGAAAAGACAGCATTTTGACAGTGTTTGGACAACAAATTTTGGATGTGTTTTTCCGATAGCTCCACAATCCAAAATAGGACTATAATATACTAAATCGAAGAGAAAACCGTGCTCTTCGAATTTGGTAGTGTGGAGTTTTGGCCAGAAATGCACGGTTTGGGAGTTTTTGGCTGTGGAAGCTCAGGGTGTTATTTGCAAAAAGGGGATTTTGTGAAAAATGTGATTTTTGAGGTGTTTGGTCCCATGGCCGGAGCTGAGGTCTAAGGGCTGACGGGGCGGAGGAAAGGTGCTAGTGATGATGGTGGCTCTGGAGGGGCCCACGGTGGTGGTAGTTTGCAATTTGGAGTTTAGGGATTTGAAATTGGAAGAGAGAAAGAGGAGGAGAGGGAGGAGAGGAGGAATAGGAGGAGGAGGAGAGGAGGAAGGAGGCACGGCGGTGCTAGGTGGGGGCACGGTGGGGCAGCAACAATGACGTTTTTCTCCTTTTTTTTCGTTCGTGATTTTAACGAGAGGGAGAGGGAGAGGAAGAGAAAAAGAGGGGGTTGACTTTATATAATTGTTTAATTCCAAAAAGAAACTTTTTATTTCGAACTCGAAGTCGAACCCACCGACTATCGTCGCTAGCTAATTACCCTCATTCCAAACACAATGGGATAAGTATCATAAGCTGATTCGATTGTTTCGATCAGTTTCCGCCAAAATCAAAATATAAATCTATATATTGAATTTGAATGTGCATTTCAATTTACCGAGGTCACATACGGACTCTAAAAATTACCTAAAAATATTTTCTAGCTTCGTATTGACGATATGGTCCTAACAAAACTAATTTCATCGAATTTGTAGATCGTTTGAAAAATGATCATTTTCTAGTCGATAGAAATTGACTGAAACTGTTAAAACACGTTTTCCTGCGCCATGCTCACATATTGATTCAGAAAATTATGAATTTTGGATCTAGCAATAATTCGACATCCCGGATCGAACAAAAGTGGTTTCGTCGAAAACGGAGGTTGTTTGCAAAATTTCCATTTTTATGGGCTATATATCCATAGCGACTATTCTGAATTTTCAACTGGGCATAACTTTTTATTCCCGCTATGAAATTTTGATTTTTCGGATTCGTTGGAAAGATATTTTCAAATAGATTCTAATATTTTTGGTTTTGCTAAAATCCGATTTATTTTGAATCATGTACATTCATTTGAAATTTGAAATCGAATTTTCGAAATACCGCACCATTTTCAATTCCTTTTATAATTAAAATTAAATATTTATATTCTAACGTCGATTCAAATAAATATATATGTTCTAATTCTATTAAAAATAAATATATCGTCATTATTATTTAAAATAATTCATTTTAAATATTCAAAATTCATTAAAATTGCCAAAATAGAAAAGTTAAATTGGTTCGGATTTTCTTACATTGACACTTAATCTTTATGTTATTCGTTTCATTTTCTATATTATTTGATGTAGTTTTTGTAATAGTTGATAAAACTTTTGTTATATGCAACGCATTATGTCTATTGATGTGGTTTGTTTATATATTTGAAGCAGTTTGTTGTAACAGAATAATGATTTTTAAAAAAAAAATGGGTCAAATGGGTTGACCCTGTTATGAAATGGGTTGGGTCCTATTTTTCTCATAACAAATATATTAAATGGATTGGGTTAATTTTAATCCAACCCATTTTGACCCGACCCGACCCATTTGATGGGTATAGTTGCGATGCTCATTTTGTCCAACTCGTTGTCCCTCCGCTTTGTGCTCTTTCTTGCTTTCTTCTACGTAAGAAGATTTCTTTATCTCATGTTTTGACCTGAGATTAGTTAAGTAGCAACACTTCGACTAGGGCTGGCAATGGATACTTGAAAAATCCAAAATTCGTCCATATCCCATATCTAAAAAAACGGATATATCCAATATTTGAAAAAGCGGATGCGGATACGAAGGTATCCACATCCGAAAATTACTCATTCGTTTTTTGTCAAAATTATAGCTTATTGTATATGTATTTTAGCATATAAACAATGATAATTTATAGTTTGTTAAGTTAATAGTTTAGATTTTATGCATATAATGCATATTAACTGCTCAAAACTATTTATTATCAGTTTAATTATTGAGTTTGTGTACTTTTATACTTCATGACATTAAAAAAATATCATATTAAACCTAGAATTTTAATTTACATATCCGTTCGTATCTAATATCCTATATCCAATATTGAGTATGTGTACTTTTATAATTTTAATTTTAATTTACATGTAAAAAATATCATATTAACGGATAGGATAATTATCTGATATCCGTTTGCATCCGCAGATACAGATATCCGATATCCGAAAATAGTTTCGGATACAGATATATATATGACACTATCCGCATCTAAAACTATCCGTTGACAGCCCTAACTTCGATATTACAAAAAAAGGTGCAGTTGGTGACGACAAAAAACTATCGACAGCCCTAACCAGCCGCCGCCAGCCGGCACTAATAGCCGCCAGCCGGCACTAATAGCCGCCACCAAATACATGGACGCTAAGCAAATAGCATCGAGTTTAGTGACGGCTATGGTCTCCAATTTAGCGATGACAAACATGTCACATGGACAAACAGTTGGATTTTCTACAGTCGTTACAAGCCATCACTGATCGTGGTAAAATAGACCGTCACTAGCTGTCACTACCCATAGCAATAGATGGTAAAACAGCCGTGGTTTTTCGTAGCAAAACCGTGTAAACTGCCTTCACCAGACGTTACCATAAAGGACCTGAGATCCTTCACTAGCTGTCACTAGCTGTCACTAAACTGTTACATTTTTATGACTTCTAGCAGCTAACAAGCCATCAAACCACGCCAACTCAAACCCAACACAACTCATATACAATCAATTTCGCATTCCATCACCTCATATATACTCAAATTCACAACAATAAATGCTATAAACCAAGTAATACTCGACTACATAGCTAATCAACGATAAACATAAACAATAAACAGTCCAAAAACTGACATCACGTGCACATCAAATAAACAAACCATCATCGTCTCCAAAAACAATCACAAACAACTCAAATTCATGATCAACAAGTAGTTTATATTTACAAATCAAGTCCAAACTAAAAAAAAGGACAAGTGCCTACTCATCCTTCTCGTCCTCGTCCTCCTCGGCAGACTCACCCGGCAGCATTACCCCATGCTCCTGAAGATATCTAGCAATCCGCTCATCCAGCATGGTCTTGAGCTTGTTCTTCTGAAAATCCTCCAGAGCTGCAACCTGCTATCGAAGCTTGGCGATCTCCTCCTCCTGATGCCTCGTATAAGAGTCCTGAGTCCCCGCTATTTGTAATTATTATATTATAAGCGTGTATGAGATAAATTTATTGTAGTTCATTAATTTTCAAATTATATGGATTAACTTAGGTGTAAATACGTGATGACCTAATAATAGTGTAGTTCAATGGTATGTCATAAATTTAAAGTAATTATTCATGCTAGTATGAGATAAATTAATATTTCATACAGAGTGATATTTGTTTACGTGGATTGAGTACCTAAGGACATGAATTAGTAGTGATCATAATTAAACATGCCAGTATGGATTTGAGTACATATAATAATATTTAAATATGTCAACATGTTAAACCTTTAATAGCACTTGTACATGTTTAAATCCTTTAATAAAATGCTTTACCTCTATGTTTCCAAAACCGTAGCGCCTATTCCAGGTAGGTGGGTCGATGATACTATTCCCAATACGATTGCACTCCTCCACGTCCGTCGTTCGAGCATTTAACATCATCGAGTATTTCCTGTGATAGCGGACAATTATGGAATACATTAAATATTCAATTTCAAATTAACAATGTGAAATACAAATTATTACGAATGCTATTCATCACTCGACGGGACTTAGCATCCGTCTAGGTATATAAGGTGTTACCCTCCTCGTCGGTCCGCTCGACAGCATGAGTCTGTGTAAACACCTCAGCAAGTGTAGGTTCCCAATGAAGAGTCGACATCTGAAATGATACAATATATTTTTAGAATTTATCAGTACTATAAAAAAAAGTTTAGAACTATCTGTAAAGGTGATTTATCGTTCGTACCAATTCGCGGCGATGCTGGGAGAATTTAACATTAGCACCAAACTATTTTCAAAAAATTGCAATTACAACAGCGCCATTTTGTAGCAACGGACTATGCATTACCTCTCTCCTGACTTGGCTTGCACCAATAACAATAATTTTATCAAACATGCCAACAACTCCTTTAATAGGATTACCAAACCCATATACAACAATTTCAAAACCATAGCTCTTAAATAGCTATATCCAACAACGTGTATACCAATTCGGTATCCGACAATTACCAAACCCATATCCAATAACGTATATACCAATCAACTAAATTCACAAAATTTATTAATCGATTTCTAATCGATAATCACCTAACTAGCATTTAAATTTAAAATCTACTTACCTATATTATAAATTCGATGTCAATAATTGATTATTATGTATAAAATAACGGTTCACTAACACATACATACGCACAAAATCAACTAACATACAATATTCACTGATAAACAGCTAAATCCACTACTAGGGTTTCAATCATTACTAAATCAACTACATTAATTCAACAATCATTGTAACATCCTATGTCCATTAATGTCACTCACAAAGGGAATGCATTAACTTCTATGGAGCGTTTAGACAGATATAAATAGTACTCAAAGATTTAAAACTTTATTTCATTGCAGCGAAAAACACATACGTTTGCTTACATCATCAAAAACCAGAGTCAAAGTACATAATATCCATCTTGACTATCAAAAGTACATAAACTGAAAGACATAATCCCCAACATCAAAATAGCCATAAATAAAAGAGAGGCTGAACTTTACTTCAGCGATCTAAGCAATCTTCTAAAAGCAGTCCAAGATCAAGCTCCACTGGTGCTAGTTCCAACCTGAGCATTTGGGGGGAGGGAAAAGGAAGAAAAGAGGAGGAAACAAAGGGGGTCAGACATAAAGTCTGGCGAGTGCGATAATTTTAACAATATAATTAACAAAGTAACAAGGCTAAGGCATAAGTTGGAAAATAAGGAAATGACTATGAACCATTGAATATGGCAGAGTAAACAAGGAAACAAGATGAACAACGATATCGTTAAAGCGCACCTAACCCACTGTAAGATAATTACCAAGCTACACCAACACTATAGGATAATAGCTAAACTTCACCACCACTAGTCACCCTAAGGTTGATCCCGCCTACAGACTAAATAATGATATTGGTAGTTTCGTGCACCCCTAGCTGCCTTCATAGGTGTCGCATGCCCCTATCTCCACTAGGTGTACCCTCTACCTCCAAGCGATCGGCTCCCTAACTCGTAGATACGCATGCTGGCCCCACAGTGGGGTGTATCACTCCCCAAAGTGGCATCCCGATACAACCAACAATGCATGGCTTATACCTACACGATGCAACAACGTCTTACCTATCAGCCCGGGTCCACACACGCATATGAACCCGTTGGACTTGCGTTGCCACCGCTAACCCGGTTTGTCCTCTTACAATCAAGCCCAGTATGTGTGTCCCGTCCTCGACTTGGGTCGAGCCCACAAAGATACGTATGGGTTACTGGTTGAAATGGGCCCCTATTACTTGACACAAGCTATCCACCTAAGCTTGGTCCCCTCTAGTACATCCCACTTAACCCACTTCTTATTCATGTTTCAATTACAAGTTTCAATTTTGGTTAAGTGTTTCTAATTGTATTTCCAAATGCCACCCAACGCACCCACTAGATTCCACATGCCACCCAAGGCACCCACTTAACCCCCTCATGTCCACTACATGTTTATCTGGTTAAGTGTTTCTTAATTCATTAAGACCATAACCTCATAAAGACCTCTCACATTAGACTGGCATTTGTGGCAGCTGGATTTGCCGGGCGGATCCGGGCAGTCTTACACCACAAAAGAGCCTAACCTCGTGTCTTTGCAATTGTTACGTATTTAATTTATGCCTAAGACCTCTCACATTAGACTGGCTTTTGTGACAGCTGGATTTGCCGGGCGGGTCCGGGCAGTCTTACACCACAAAAGAGCCTAACCTTGTGTCTTAGACGATTAATTACTCCTAATTAATCATTCCCCAATTTGAATTACTTTCCCAATTCAAATTATCAATCAATTCCAAATTTAACGATGTCCATAATTGACTCAATTATGTCCATCCATTTATGGTATGTAAAATCATATCAGTTTTCACCACAACTTATTTTATGCCTTTTAAGGCATTTATGCCAATTAAATCTTTTTAATATTATCCCCTTTACCCCACGTTGTACGTTTGTTCGTTTAACGTAAAATATACGTTAGACTCGAAGAGTCTAACTCATGGAATAAAGAGAGAACATCACAATGTACACATAATGAAAACATAGATCTAAACATAGGATGAACTTGCATATGTGAATGATGTTCTACATCTAAAACTTGCATAGGCCAAAGTTACAACTTGCATAAACAACATGTGTCATGGATCCAAATCTAAAGGTGTGAACTTGCATAAATCATGTATGTCATAGATCTACATCTAAAGGTGTAAACTTGCATAGGCAATAACCCTAAACTTGCATAACATGATTCATACCCCAAACTCATATATTTATAGAAACTTGCATATGTGATTTATGCATCATAACAATGGTGTAAACTTGCATCTAACATGTAAAATATCATGTACAATTTAGCATATAACTCACCCATGTCATAGCCTAACTTTTAATCAATTTTTCACATAAACTAGATGTCATAACCATGTAAGGTCACATATAATTTTACCCAACTTGTATATGATTCATGTTTAAATAAAAATATAAACTTGCATACATATGATTTATCATATGAATCAACATCACCAAACTAGCATATGAAACATGATGATTTGGTTATATATAAAATTACAACATAGAAGACAGCAACATAACTTTACATCATAAATGGTAGCATCACAACATAACATCATAGAGATTTCAACACAATTCTACAACATAATTACAACATGTGATCAATAATTCACATCACATCCATACAATCCGCATCATAACTTAATCCAATTAAGTTACTAATTATTTTATTAAAACTATCGAACTCACAACTCAAAGGCGGTCTTGAGTTCTGAATTCTGATTTCTGAAGTTGAATTAGCTTTCCTTTGAAGAAGATTCGTTGTTAGGGTTGAATAGAACTGATTTGATTTGTTGTTCTTCCTCTCTAATTGGTGGCGGCTACTCTAGGGTTCAAGACGATAGCATGACGGCCATAGTTTTAGTTTTAATTCTGATTTAGGGTTTGAGTCTAGGGTCTTTTTATAGAGCTTTGAATTAATTTAAGCCGTCGGATCACTCTAGGATCCATCTAAACCTTAGAAACCAAGAAATGATGTCAACAGACCAACCAGAAATCGCCACCTAAGCCCTAAAACATAAAATTTCGTCATAGACCATTTAGGGCCGACGGGACCAATTCCAAACCTCCTGAGTCGACCCTGGGGTCGACCAAGCGGGTCTTGGGTCGACCCATAAAACAGGTCGGTTTGGTGTTTTGCCTTCCCGCTTCCGCTGTTTTGAATTTTTTTCTTAAATTTTAGGTTGAATTTTATTTTATTTTTATAAATATATCTATATATATTTCTATCTTCCTAATTAACCATTTTCACACTAAACTACTGTGACGACAAGGAATTTCGCTCGGTCCGAACCAGTCGCTAAACCGACCCAGACCGTTCGAAACGCCCTATCGTTTGAGAACACGACAAATCAGAACGCATACAGAAGAACATTTCATTGTATATTACAACAATGCATCAGATTACAAGAATATACAGAGTATAAATGAATATTACACAGAAATATCAGAGATTTAAATTACATTTGAATACATAGCAGCGGAAAATAATACAATACACAACTAGAAGGAGATATACGGATACAAAGCTTTCCGGATATCGTTCCAGCTGTAAACCAGGATCCTGCGAATATAAATCTGCAAAACCGAAACTGCTAGCTGCCCGTGTCAAAATAGGGGCACCCAGAGTTTAGGTTAAAACAATAAACTCCAGGTCAGTCATGGGACTGGTGTGAGAACTAAAACAGTTAATCTTTATTTTTAAAGCTAGGTAAATCAAGGGACCACGCCGTATAACACGGAACGGGTTTCCTCCCAAGAATACCAGTGCATAAAACAACAGCGCAATGCTAAATAAAGTAAAATGAAGCTGTTATAAGACCCAGGTCCTATCACACAATGCAACGCAAGCCGGGGGATAGGGTTTTCCCTTATAACAGCCAAAGAATGCTTGATACGTTTAAAAACAGATTATTTGATACTATAATAAGTGCATAGTGTATAAAACAACTTCAAATCATAAGTATCAATCATAGGCGGCATGAGCGTCCCATGCCACTATGTCGCCATAAATAGGTTTACAAATAAAACCGCAAATGGCACGTATTTGGAAATTGGATTTCCGCCCATGAACCGAGGCAAAAGATAGTCCTCTACCGATTCGAGACAATCTAGCCCATGTCTCAGGTCCCAGACTCAGGTGGGCCTTGGATCGTCAGGGCCGGTCCACCGATGTGGATTATTATGCCTGAACAATACGTCTCTCCGCCCTATGGGGCGTAAATGAGTCAACAAATGACTCCATCGGACCCGGATCGTCCGATCAAACCGAGGCGCCTCGCAACAGCAACAACAACATAAGTCAAACTCGTTAGGGCGTGTAAAACCACTGACGCCACTTCTAGCTAGAAAGAAACGCAAGTCCTCCCTGAGGTCCGTCTCCCGTTTTTGGTTCATACCGGGTGTGAAACTCGCGAATCAACGTTACACAAAGCTACGCCACAAAGGCCGTGCTTTGATCATCACCACAAGACTTTGCTTTTCAACAGAAGTCTCGATCCATTGCCACTTAGGCATGTCACACAGGCAATTCACTCCATGCGTTTGATATCCATCAATATATAACCCCTGAGCTCGTACGTCTCAGAGAAGGGCGTTAAGCAAGAGAATAAATTCTCCGCCGCCAAACAGATATATATTTAATAGAGATCAATCACAAGGACTAAAATCCAATGTCAGACACACAGTCCATTTACAAGTCCGTTCTGGGTCTGAACGAAACCGGAGGCACCTAGTACCCCGCATATCCATCGATCTCCAAGTACGTCTGGACGATCACTAACTGTTTCCATCCTCTTGGGTGTACAGCCCAATCAAGATCATCAGTAATTACCCAAACGACGTGAAGACTTCCGGTCTTCGACCATCGTCTTCATCTTCGACTTATCGTCGTATCAGTTATTCAGAATGGGATAAACCCGGTCTTTCCGAATAACTCGCGTATATATTATAAAAGTGTTACACAAACACAACATACGCCTCATTCCAATTCATTAGTCACTAACCGTAAATTAATCAAGAGAATAATTCCCCAAATATTAACCCCGAAGGCCGAAACCAACATCAGATCAATATCCAGAAAACCATTCTGTTTGGCTAACCGACAGTCAATTTCTAAATTTCACATTCATAGGGAAAGGTTCCCATTAATTTTATCCAAGATAAATTTCTTGAATTTATTCTATAATCTATTTTTGAATATCAATTCAAACTAGTCGGGATTAACGAACCTTACCAAAGTAATTATTTTTTTTAATTTCCCAATCCCAACCTATTCATCCCATGAAGTAAAACTGGTTATACTTCATATCTAACACCACGGTGTTATCGGTAAATTCAATTACCATTTCACGTTCAAATCTAATTAAAGATTTAACTATCGCCTGGAGCAAAACTGGTGATACTCCACTTCGATTATTTCAATCTAATTAAAGATTCATTAAAACTCCACTTAGTTTTAATCTGTGACTGGGTTAAAGAATCCGTGTCATTTAAAAACACAGTTCACAATAAACCCAAAATCACCTTCATTAATTATCGGGTTAAAGGACGAGTGTTATTTAAAAACACTGTCCACGATAAACCCAAAAATCAATATCAATTCAATTCCAATTAAATATTATTTAATTGGTACACTTCATTAAATCTAAATAAAAAGATTTAATCTTTTCTCAACTGGGTTCAAGAACAGTGTTAGTGAAGACACCATTCACGACAAACCCAAATCACATTTGATATTAAACACAAGACTCTGAATATAAAATATACCGGCTTATATTCAATATCAAATTCTGCGACTCACAAATATCGTATGGGAAATAACGATATATATATCTATATCTTTCAAATTTCCCTAACAACATTTGTATAATCACGAAATCCAACATCGAAATATTCCGAAGACAATTTCGATTCAAGTCCATTCCAATGCAATCATTGGAAATTTTGGTTATTTTCAAAACCATTTCAAATTCAATTTATTTATTTAAAAATAAATAGTATTATAATTCTAGTTCAAAACTAGTTCATTTCGATAAAAATCTATTTTTATCCTTTCAAATATGGAGTTTTTCATCCCAATACTTTCTAAATCATTTCTTATGATTTTACACAAATTATTACTATTTTTAATAATTTTATCAAGGCCCGTACAGTCGATTTCCATCAATGGCCATCGAACTGCACTTACAACGACCTTTTTCGAATTTGATTTGGACATAATTCCAAATCCAACCGTTAGATTTCTAATTTCTAATATTCATTAGAAAGCTCTTTTCGATACGAACCCAACGGTTCCGGTTTTAGGAGAATCCGACGGTCGGATCTCTCGTAATGTCCGTTTGAAATAAATGGTCGAAATTCGCGAACTGCCGCGGCGCGGCGCGTTCTATTCAGGCCATTATATTATATATATAATATATATTTCGTCGATTTCTATTTAAAACGAATTATATAAATAGTTTTAAAATCGTTTCAAAAGCTATTTCAACTTTCTTTTCAATTCAAATCAAAATTGAATTCTCCTTTATAAATTCGTTTTAAAATTCATTTCTATTCAATTCAAATTTCAATTCAATTCGAATTCATTTCAATTCACTTTCGATTCAATTTGAATTCGTTTTCAATTCAATTCATTTCGAAATCGTTTTCAATTCAATTCATTTCGAAATCGTTTTCAATTCAATTCATTTCGAAATCGTTTTCAATTCATTTCATTTCGAAATCGTTTTCAATTTATTTCATTTCGAAATCGTTTTCAATTCAATTCATTTCGAAATCGTTTTCAATTCAATTCATTTCGAAATCGTTTTCAATTCAATTCATTTCAAAATATTCGATTTCGAAATCACTTTTCAATATTCATTTTAAAATGAATAAAATCGATATAAATATCGTTCACGTCAAAATGGCGTCAATCTAATCAACACGGCTTCATAAATTTCTATTTTTAAATATTCTATTTCGAATATTTCTATTTTAAAACTGGAATGAGGCCCAATCAATTACCACATAAAATTAATTATATGGATTTTCACACAACACATGTATATAACAGCATTGAAAAATGATCAACCATCAACCAAAGTGCACTACACTGTATAAGCATCAAATAAAGATATCTAACGCTTATAACAGCCTGTCAATCAATCGATCGACATATTTAATCAATCAGGATGAGTGAACTTCAAATTTCATCCCAACACCCGTGTGGGGTTTCAAACAATCAAACACAGATTTTAGTTGTGCAGTTGGGCGATGTGTAAAATTTATCGTCCCAATCAATGTCATTCAAATAAGTGTACATAAACAAACCATCTGGTTTGTAAATGAATATTTATTTATTCACTTCACTATTTTCATATTCACGTTAAAAATTATATTTTTAACGATAAAACATTTTATTTCAATCTATGAATTTCTATTCAATTCATTTATTCAATAAAATGATATTTTTATTTTTCTAACATATTTTAGAAAATTTCGGCGGCATAACGGCACGATACTAGAAACGGGACAAGGCCTAGCCTTATCCCCGGTCTAGTGAAGGCCCACGCCATTCACACATCAATCGAATCAATTTATTTCACCCAACAATTCAATTTCAAATCACATCATATAACTAATCTATGCAACCAAACAAACAAGTCCATGGTCTGTGGACGATTGTGTCGGGTGCTACTAAGCACCGTCTGCATCCTAGTATATATATATAACTAGAAAAGAAATCGAAAGGTGAGAAATTCTCACAAATAGCTATCCTAGCTCCACGGCACTTCTTTTTCAGAATTTTTCGTCGGTTCGCCTTTTTGTCATCTTCGTTGACCGTAGCCACTACATATGTAAAAAATCGAATTTTTACTTCAAAGTTCAATATATAAAAATCGAATTTTTACTTCAAAGTTCAATATATAAAAATCGAATTTTTATTTCAAAGTTCAATATATAAAAATTGAATTTTTACTTCAAAGTTCAATATATAAAAATCGAATTTTTATTTCAAAGTTCAATATATAAAAATCGAATTTTTACTTCAAAGTTCAATATATAAAAATCGAATTTTTATTTCAAAGTTCAATATATAAAAATCGAATTTTTATTTCAAAGTTCAATATATAAAAATCGAATTTTTACTTCAAAGTTCAATATATAAAAATCGAATTTTTACTTCAAAGTTCAATATATAAAAATCTAAACTTCATGTTATATAAAAATATAAGCTTTCAAACTTTTCAAACAATAAAGATCCATTCTTTATATGCCATTCTAATAAACAAAAATCCAATTTATTTATGCTATACTTATATATAAAATTCTACTTTTTATATGCTATAAAATTTATAAAAATCTGTTTTCAGTTTTAACAAAAATCAGTTTCAGTTTAATCAAAAATCAGTTTTAGTTTAATCAAAAATCAGTTTTAGTTTAATCAAAAATCAGTTTTCAGTTTAACCAAAAATCAGTTTTCAGTTTAATCAAAAATCAGTTTTAGTTTAATCAAAAAAATCAGTTTTCAGTTTAATCAAAAATCAGTTTTAGTTTAATCAAAAAAATCAGTTTTCAGTTTAATCAAAAATCAGTTTTAGTTTAATCAAAAAAATCAGTTTTAGTTTAATCAAAAAAATCAGTTTTAGTTTAATCAAAAAAATCAGTTTTAGTTTAATCAAAAATCAGTTTTAGTTTAATCAAAAATCAGTTTTAGTTTAATCAAAAAAATCAGTTTTCAGTTTAATCAAAAATCAGTTTATATTTTCATTTTTTTAAGACAATATTTAACCAAAATAAACAATAATTGATAAAAGAAGGTATCAGCTCACTGTTTTAAGCTCTGGAACCCCGTTTTCCCATTGGAAACCCTTGACATCAGAAAGCCACCGCCGCTGCCAACACCCTTCGCCGGAGCAAGATCGGAGGCCCCCACCTGGTGCGCCTACACGCCATCCCCCTCCTCCCTGAATGCTGATGAACTCGGTGGTCCATCACGTCCTGAAAACGGGTGCGAAGTCGCGGTCTTCAAACGGAGGAGGTAATCAGGTGGTTCGCTGCGAGAGGAGGAAGGCTGGAGGACGATGGGTTAGGGCGCCGACGGAGGCGCTGCGCCTGGCGGAGGGGCGTCGATCGAGCAACGTTCTTCCCCTTTTTTTTTTTTACGATCTGAAAAGTGAAAAGGAGGAGAGAGAGTAGAGGGTAAGGGAAATATTATATATAATATTTATTTTATTTTAGTTTCAAAAAAGTTGACTTTCATACTAACTCGAAATCAAGTCCACCGACTGTCGTCCCTAGCGTTTTACCCCTATTCCGAACACAATGGGACATGTTTCGTATGTTGATTCGATCGTTACAATCAGTTTTCGTTAAATTTACATTTAAATCACTATATTGAATTTTAAACGTACATTTCAAATTACCGGGGTCACATACTAACTAGAAAAATTCCAGAAAAATATTTTCTAGCTTCGTATTGACGATACGGTCCTAACAAAACTAGTTTCGTCGAATTCTGAGACCGTTGGAAAAATGGCCAATTTCCAGTCGATTAAAATCAACTGAAACCGATCAAATGCGTTTTCCTTCGCCACGCTCACATATTGATTCGAAAAATTATGAAATTTGAAACCTAGCAATAACTTAACATCACGGACCCAACAAAACTGGTTTCGTCGAAATCCGAGGTCGTTTGCAAAATTGCTATTTTTAAGGGCCTTATATATAAAAATATATATAAATTCCACAGCGACTATTTCTAATTTTAAACTGGACATATCTTATCATTTCTAAGATGAAATCTCAGTTTGTTAACTTCGTTACAAAGATATAGTTATACAGATTCAAATATTTCTTGTTTCGTTCAATTCTGACTTATATTGAATTCTGTATATTCATTTGAAATTAGAAATCGAATTTTCGAACTACCGCGCCATTTTCAATTCCTTTTATAATTATATATAATTATTATATATTCTAACGACGACGTATATAATATATACGTTCTAATTCCATTCAAAATAAATTTCTCGACGATATTATTTAAAATAATTCATTTTAAATAATCAAAATTCGCTAAAATTGCCAAAATAAAAATTTTAAACTGGTCCAGATTTTCCGGGTTATTACAACTACTTTTTGAACCGCGTTCACAAAAAGCCGCTTTTTAGCCATTCCCCTGAAACAAAAATATGGCATTGGCGGGGATCGAACTTTGTACCTCTTGTATGCAAGTCACATGTTCCAACCAAATGAGCTACTAAGTCTTGTGCTTACAAACCTTAGAACAATGCTAAACATTTATTCTTTAATTTAGTTAATTTCAAAAATCCGGGGTGTTACATTCTCCCCTCCTTAAAGGACTTCGCCCCCGAAATCTCCAAGTTAAGGAGAATGCATATCCTAACATCCAAACAACCATCTACTCAACCATCAAACACAGGCATCCATTGTCCTTATAGAATTTCTAATGTTGTATGAACATATGCAAAAAGTGCGTGTATATGTTCCTTATCTAATGCAAAATCAGGCGGTCTACTGATTCAGTTGACCTCCTTAATGCAAACCATGATAGTGCTATGCTTCCATTATGTATGCGAAAGAACCCAATCGATACATATTATTTCTACATGTGTGCACAACCATTCACCAAAATGCAACATCCATATGATAGCACAGCCATTATACATCCATTAGCTGAAATATGCACACACATTTATATGCAATATGCAATATGAAGTGACTGAGCCGATCTAGTGCCTAAAATGTGTGTATATGCATCCACGAGCAACCACAAGCAAACACTTGTATCCACATGCATCCATCATACATAACATGTCTCAAACACATGTTTCAATCATAGGACTACCCTATCTAAAGGTCAAAGGTACTAACGAGAGGACATACTAAAGATAAGTATAAGGTAAGCGATAAAGGAGAAACTAAAAGACATACCCTTGAAAAGAAAAGGGTATAATGAACGCATCTTCTCTTCCGTCTCCCAAGTAACGTTGCTTTCATCATCTCCCCATTGCACTTTGACTAGCTTGACCTCTCGATTCCTCAACTTCTTAACCTCCGACCCAAGAATGCACGTAGGAGCTCGCCGAATCATTGCGTCACGCTCTATCTCCACCTCTCTAAGCAAGCTCGGCTCTACCACTTCCGCGGTCTCGTGCAAGCACTTCCTCAAATGTGACACATGGAATACATCGTGTACGCCACTAAGTCTCTCGGGCAACTCCACTCTATACGCCATCTGCCCAATCCTCTCCTTAATAGGAAACGACCCTACGAACCTTGGTGCTAACTTCCCAACGGACCCAAAGCGAACGACGTTCCATAATGGAGACACCTTGACAAAGACCATGTCCCAAATATCAAACTCAAGATCTATCCTCCTCTTGTCCGCATAAGATTTCTGCCTATCTTGCACCGTCTTCATCCTCCTTCGAATCAAATCGATCTTTTCTGAAGTCTCTCTAATCATATCGGGCCCAAGTAAGATCTTATCTGTAGACTCCCACCAACATGTAGGAGAACGGTACGGCCATCTATAAAGAGCCTCGAACGGTGCCATGCCAATGCTAGACTGAAAGCTTTTATTATATGCGAACTCCACCAACGGAAGATGTTCCTCCCATTGTAATAACCCGCATTTTCTGCGATATATATTTAATTTATTTAATTATATAATTGGTGATTTAGAGAAGTTAATGATCGTTTAATTAAATAATATTGAATATTTAATAAATAATTTTAATATAATAATATATTATAATGTCGAAATAGTCGGAAATAGTGAAATTCACAATATCATGTGAATTGAATAGCATACGAGATTTGGTGGAGTTTCGATTCGAAATATAATAACGATTATATTGAATCGACGACAGTTGAACGTATAGTTTATAATATATTTATAAACGAGCTCGAAATGGCACGGCAGTTCGCTATTTGGCGATTTGAACTTCAACTGAATGTACAGGATTCATTTTAAGCCGGATTTCTGTGAAACAAGAAACGTGTGGAGCTGGTGGAGTATATCTTTCTAGTGGAAGAGAAATATCGGGATTTCGTCGTGTAGATTTTGAGTTATGTCCAAATCAAATTCTCAGAAATGCAGCGCCCTGACCATAATGGTTATTTGAGAATATTTAAATATCAGATTTGAGTTTAGACGAGGTTCTTTTGAGACGTAGTGATAATTTAATTTTTAGAATTTTAAGGTAATTTTTAATTAATTTAATAAGCAACTTTTTATTTGAAGTATTTCGCACCCTGAATTCAACATTTTGAAGTTTCAAAATATGAGTCCACCTACCGATATTATTATATTTTTGGGATCGTAGCGCCTTGCTTGTCACGACTGTAATTTTATTTCTGTCGTTAGCGGCTCGGACGCAAACGAAATTTGGTGTAACAGAATATGCGGAACTTTATAATTTAAATTATATGTTTATAAGGTCCTAGAACTGTTGAGACGACCCGATTTCCCGTTCTCACGGAAACAAGGTTATCTTTGGAATATAACACAGAAACATATAATAGCAGAACAGAATTAAATAAATACACCAGAATGAACAACAAAATATACTGGATAAAAGTAATCATCAGAGTTACACAGTATACAGGATCTTACTTAGTACAAATACAGTTCAGCTATACATAAATGTCTACAGCGGAAATAAACAAAATATGTACAATAGGAGCTGAACAGCATAAAAAGAAATAAATGATAGAATCCATCTTCAGCTCCAGCTATCCAGAAAGAACCAGCTAAACCTGAATACAAGGCTGCCCGTGTAGAAAAAGGGGCACCCGAGTTTGAGAGTGAAACAAACTACGAGTCAGTCATGGGACTGGTATGAGAAATCCACTCAACACATATATATAATTGGCTAATCACAGGACCACGCCACTTTCGTGGAACGGGTTTACTCCATTTGATTGCCAGTGCTTTAAAACAAATCTTTCTTTTAAACATCGCTATGCTTTTTATAAAAATGAAGCCATTATAAGACTCAGTTCCCATCACACAATGCAACGCAAACCGGAGGATAGAGTTTTTACCTTATAACAGCCAAAATATGATTGATACGAATATAACAAAGGCATTTGATATTATTGCTAGTGTTTATATGTTTTGAAAACAATTTCAAATCATAACTATCAATCATAGACGACATGAGCGTCCCATGCCACTATGTCGCCAATAGGTATACAATCAAAACTGCACAGTCACGTATTTGGAAATTGGATGTCCGTCATGAACCAAGGCAAAAGATAGTCCTTACCGAATTCGAGACAATCTAGCCCATGTCTCAGGCAAGCGCGTAGGCAAGCCTTGGAGCGACAGGGCCGGTCCACCGATGTGGATTATTATGCCTGAACAATACGTCTCCCCGCCCTTTGGGCGTAAACGAGCCAACAAATGACTCCATCGGACCCGGATCGTCCGATCAAACCGAGGCGCCTCGCAACAGCAACAACCACATAGGTGAAAAGTATATAAATGTCAGGGCTGGTAGGTCACTGACACCACCCTAGCTAGAAGGAAACGCATGCCCTCCCTGAGGTCCTTCTCCCGTTTTAGGTTCATACCGAGGTGTGAGGCTCGCGAATTTACGTTATACACAAAGCTACGCCACACAGGCGATGCTTTGATCATCACCACAAGACTTTGCTTTTCAACAGAAGCCCTGATCACTGCATCTTAGCATGCCACATAGGCAATTCATACCGTGCAACTGATGGCTATCAATCACACAGAACAAATTCCAATGTCGGACACACAGTCCATTTACAAGTCCGTTCTGGGTCTGAACGAAACCGGAGGCACTAAATACCTCGCAAACCCTTCGATCAACACGTACGTCTGGACGATCACCACTCATTATCCATATTTCGGGATGCCTCCCAATCAGGACCTCGGTTACCATCCAAACGAGGTGAAGATCTCCGGTCTTCGACCACCGTCTTCATCTTCGACTTTCAATCGTCGATCAATTATTTGAAATGAGAATTAACTCGGCTTTTTCAAATAATTCACGTATATTTAGAATTTCAAATCAATTTATTTCAATGGTTAAATTATTCGACAACACAAATTTCGTTCTTTAATGTAATTTTCACACCAAACACATCAACCATCAAAAGCCGCATAAATCAAGCAAATTCAGTTTATTTCCATTCCATATCGCTTACGATATTTTATAACTATTTATCGCTATTTTTATTTATTTTAAAATAGCCATTTTATTCAAAACGACGCTTCGGGCCATACAGCGGCCGTGGCGCTGTTTTTCTTCAGATTTGATTTACACATATCTGAAAATCTAACCGTTGGATCTTCACCAAATTTATATCATTAGAAAGGTCTTTTCAAAACGAATCCAACGGTTCCAGTTTCGGGAAAATCCGACGGTCGGATCTCCCGGTACAATCGTTTGAAGTTTCGATTTCAAAATACGAACTGCAGCGTCGTTATTCGATTAAATATAATTATATTTATATATATAAATAAATATAATCGTTTCTGGCACTGTTTTTCTTCAGATTTGAATTAAACATTCCAAACAATCCAAACGTTGGATTTCTACAAAGTTGGTGCCGTTGGGAAGATATTTCCAAGGCGAACCCGACGGTTGAGGTTTCGGGAAAATCCAATGGTCAGATTTCCCGCACTAGTCGTTTGAAATCACGGTTTCAAAATACGAACTGCACGGCTTCGTTTCGTTTTAATTTTATTTATATTTATATATTTATATAAATATAGTTCATTCAACAATTTCAATATCGTTTTCACTTCAAATATTTTTCTAACACCTTAAATTTTGGAAAAATTTCGCTATAACCTCCCCTGCACCGGGAGCATCGGGAAATCGCAAATAGCGTTCCCGGTCCTTCTAATCTCAAAAAGAAAAAGAAGAAGCCAAGCGGCTAGCCAACAGGCTCAAAATCATCACCCAAACAAATCAGTAAATGTGTACCTATTTGTCGGGCACAAAATTTTACTCCTCTTCTCTAGCCCCTTTGCTATAACCTGTTCAATGAATATTGCATGTACATATATATACAGTTCTTATCATTTATCAATTTCTATTCGACTTCATATTTGATTTCTATTTGGTTTAAAAACTCCATTCATTCTAATGTTACATAAATAGGTGCAAATCATTTCATTAGCTAATTAATGAATATTTCAACTCATATATGTTTATTTTGAACAAGTGGCTATTTTTAACACTTCACATTTCAACGATTTATGCATACAATAAAAATGTGATTTTTATTGTAAAACAATTCATTTCAAAACACTATTTTTCTATATAGTTCATATAGGTGACAAAATAGGATTTTTATCATAAAACAATTTATTTCAAAATATGAATACCATTCAACACATGAATTTCTAAACAACGAATGAATATCAATTCAACACATGAATGTTTTCTGTGGTTTCTATATATAGATAAAAATGTGATTTTTATTATCAAACAATTTATTTCAAAATATGAATACCATTCAACACATGAATTTCTAAACAACGAATGAATATCAATTCAACACATGAATGTTTTCAATAGTTTTTCTATATAGATAAAAATGTGATTTTTATTATCGAACAATTTATTTCAAAATATGAATACCATTCAACACATGAATTTCTAAACAACGAATGAATATCAATTCAACACATGAATGTTTTCAATAGTTTTTATATATAGATAAAAATGTAATTTTATTATCGAACAATTTATTTCAAAATATGAATACCATTCAACACATGAATTTCTAATCAACGAATGAATATCAATCCAACACATGAATGTTTTCTATTCAACGAATAAATATAGTTTAAGCAAATGAAAATAATTCAAACAAAGGAATATTATTCAAAATTTCGGCAGCATAACGGCAGGGTAGTTAAACCGGCACCGTCCCTAGTACGGCTCCTCGCTCTACCTTAAAACCTCGCGGTTTTTGACAATGGGGATCATGCATCTAGTTCGCACGCAGGCGGCATGTATATTTTTTTATTTCATTTCCACAAACTAATCCTATGTGGTTTCAACCAAATATTTCTCAACCACCAATGGGTATTTTTCAACCGCAATCAACCAATATCAATCACAAACAATCATTCAATTTTCACAACAATTTCAACCAATAAATATCGTCCATGGTTTGTGGACGAGGGGGCGTATATATATATATATATATATATATATTTTTATATATAGCAATACACTTTTATTTTCAATCACATATATATAATTTTAAAATCAGAAATCTCACCAATAGCTATCCAACTGCACGACACTTCCTTGCATAAAATCTTCGCCTTTTGTCGCTTTCGCCCGTATTCTCTACACATGTAAAAATCGAATTTTTACTATACTATTCAACATATAAAAATCTGATTTTTACTTCGACTTTCAATATATAAAAATCTGATTTTTCTTTCGACTTTCAATATATAAAAATATGATTTTTTCTTCTCTACAAATCTGATCTTTTTAAAGTTTAAACCTTTTTCTCTTCTAAAGTTCAAATCTTTTCTTTAAAAAGATTAAACCTTTTTCTATTTAAAGTTTTAAAATCAAATCAGTTTTAAACTCTTTTCAAAATTCAGTTTTAACCTTTTTAAAAATCAATTCAGTTTTTAATCCTTTAAAGAAAAACTGTTTTTAATCCTTTTACAAAAATCAGTTCAGTTTTTAAATCCTTTTAAAAACTGTTTTTAATCCTTAAAAAAAATCTGTTCGGTTTTTAATCCTTTTACAAAAATCTATTTTTAAAATCTTCTTAAAAAAAACAGTTTTTAAATCCTTTAAAATCAGTTTAAAAATCCTTTTCAAAATCAGTTTAAAAATCCTTTTCAAAATCAGTTTGACTTCTATTAAAAAAAATCAGATTTAAACTGCTTTTAAAATCAGTTTTTATTTTTAAAACAAAATCAATTTTTATTTTTACTTTTAAACATTTTCAGTTTTAAATTCTGTTTTATAAAATAAAAATAAGATAATAAAATAAAAAGAAATGCTTACAGGGGGGGGGGGGGGGGTTGGAGACGTCGGCGGCAAGGCGGCGCTGGCTTCCAGGGGGGGCTAATCGGGTGTCCCGATGCTTAAGGGGGGGCTCGTGGGTCCTGCGAAGCGGAGGAGGGAGAGTGAAGCGGAGGAGCGAGTGGCGCTGAGCGATGTCAGGGGGGGCGGAGTTCGGTGGAGGCGGTCGTCGATCGGTAGTTTTAGGGTTTCTTTTTTTTTTTTTTTGATTACTGACTGAAATCGAAAAGAAACGGGGGGGGGGGGGGGGGCAGAACGAAGATAAAGGGGGGGGGGGAGAAATTAAAATAATATATTTTTTTCTTTTTTATTATTTAATTATTTAATTTTTGTAAAAAGGTTGACTTTTACATACGACCTCGAAACGAGGCCCACCGCCTGTCGCCCATAGCGTTTCACCCCCATTCCGAACACAATGGGATATGTATCGCAAGCTAATTTGATCGTTACAATCAGTTTCCGTTGAATTTAAAGTGTACTTCTTTATATATTCAATTTAAACGCACATTTCAATTTAGTGGGGCCACATACGAACTCGAAAAATTCCAGAAAATATTTTCTAGCTTTGTATTGACGATATGGTCCTAACAAAACTAGTTTCGTCGAATTCTGAGACCGTTTGAAAAATGGCCAATTTCCAGTCGATTAAAATCAAATAAAACCGGTCAAACACGTTTTCCTTTGCCACGCTCAGATATTGATTCGAAAAATTACGAAATTTGAAACCTAGCAATAACTTGACATCACGAATCCAACAAAAGTGGTTTCGTCAAAATCCGAGGTCGTTTGCAAAATGTCCATTTTTAAGGGCCTGAATTCCATAGCGACTATTCAGAATTTTCAACTGGACATACCTTTTGATTCCCGCTATCAAATTTCGATTGGTCGAATTCGTTAGAAAGATATTCACTAGCAGATTTAAATATTTTTGGTTTCACTAAAATCCGGATTGTTTTGCACCCGGTATATTCAATTGAAGTTTGAAATCGAATTATCGAACTACCGCGCCATTTTCAATTCTATATATAATTATAATTAATTATATTCGTTTTCAATTGTCGATTCAAACTCAGTTTTCATCGCCATTATTTAAAATATTTATTTTAAATATTTAAAATCCATTATTTTAGCCAATTTAAAAATTTTAAATTGGTTCAGATTTTCTGGGTCGTTACAATTGTCCACGTTTTCACTTCATGTGTTGTTTCCCTCAACCGACATTGTTGCTTGGCAAAGATTTCTCCACGTCCATATGTATTGATATATATATAACACACCCCTAAATAACAGTAAGATCAAATTCTTTTTACTCAAAAAAAAAACGCAGCCGCCACAAAAAGGGTTCTCAAACATTCCGCCCTTTTCGAAACTCCAAAGATTTTCTTCAGAAAATCAAACGAAAATTAAAGGGAAATCCTGGAATCTCGAAAACAAGTTAATTCCGATTCACTGCGGGTCGCTCTTCAAATCTATGCCGTTTTCTGGAAATTCGATCACCAGAAAAGTCGTGGCTTTACTGTATGAAGCCGGAGGAGGGCGACGTTGGTTTCATGTCTGGGCTTCAAGTGAAGAGGCTGACGACTGGATTCTTTTGGGGGAACCGAGTTCTGTGATTTACGGTGGAGTGTTGAGGGCGAGAAGGTTGGATTAAGCTCGACTGGAGGAGTACGGTTTTTGTTTGGGATTCGCACTTGTACTGTGCATACGAGTGATGGTTGGACGTCGAGAGTTTGCTACAGGTAGAGAAAGGCAACTCAACATTGTTGGTGGTTAGGGCTCCGGGTATTTGACGATGAAGTGGGGTTCGATTTACAGTGGGTATGGTTTGATGAAGGACTGAAGTACACATGCGAGAAGAGGGGGGATCTGTTGCCTGCGTGTGATTTTGAGTGGAGAAAATGGAGTTCGAAATTTGTGGAAATGGTGGTTATTTTCTAGAGAAGCAAAATGTATTGGGAGAAGAAGTTTTAATCGGGCGTGGGTCTGGAGATTTGGTTTGGGCTCGTTCAATGGACGGAAGACCCATTTAAAAAATGAATGAAAAATAAAATAAATTGCAGAAGGGGGTCAACGGATCTATGGAAGTGGCCAGGGATATACGAATATACAAGGGGGTTCGGGCTTTCAACGTGAGGAAGGACGGGCCAAGAAAGAAATTCGAACCGTAAGTTGCGTTGGGACCGTATGGACGGACACTACATAATGGGACTGACCGCAGGTCCATCGGAGCTCGTTACAATTTATGGCGAAATAAATTGCCCGTCGCAGTCAAATAACGCAAACCGGTTATTTAACGGTTAACGCGCCAATGTGAGTAAATCTCACCAACTCTGAACAGTTTATAATTTCATGTTGTATTTTAGAACTGTTAAATATTGTCTGATTTACTGTGTGTTGATTATTTCATTGAACTGCTAGTCAGTTAGTTAAATTTCTATATGATTCTGTTTAACAGAATATATCATATGGAACTGAAAGTGATGTTATCTGTATTGTCTAACATATGTGATGCAGGGAAACAGGTTGGAGGAATCCGACTGGATTCCTCAACAGTTATTATATTGTTTTTCATATATTTTAATAGATGATAAGAATTATAACCTGTTGTTGATTGTGTGTGTATGGACGAGATTAGACATCGTGATTTGATATGATTGAATACCATAACATACCAGAATGTAGATAAGAGAATTTTCAAAGTGATATTGAAAATAGCATATTTATAAAATAGGATATTTATAAATAAGAGATATTTATAAAGTGGAATATTTATAAATAAGAAATGTTTATAAATTGGAATATTTATAAATAGGAGAAATTTGAAAAGGAAATAAATTCAAAACATTTCTTTTTGAATGGAAAGGCCTGTGTGGCGAGTTTGGGGATTTTCCCGATGCTCCCGATACAAAGGAGGTTATGGCGAATTTTCCCGGGAATTTAATGAGTTAGAATATTTCAAGAATAAATTTGAAAAGGAAATATTTGTAAACCATTTACAAATAGAATTGGAAAGGGAACATTATAAAAAGGAAATCATTTTTAAAGGGTAGAAACATTATTTAAAAGTAAATCTTTTCAAATGAAATAAAACATTGTTAAAAAGGAAATCTTTATAAAGTGAATAAAGTAAATCGAATATGGTATTCGAAAGGAGAAATCGAATATGGTATTCGAAGGTAGTTAATCGAATATGGTATTCGAAAGGAGAAATCGAATATGGTATTCGAAGGAGAAATCGAATATGGTATTCGAAGGTAGAAATCGAATATGGTATTCGAAGTTAGTTAATCGAATATGGTATTCGAAGTTAGTTAATCGAATATGGTATTCGAAGTTAGTTAATCGAATATGGTATTCGAAAGTTAGTTAATCGAATATGTTATTCGAAAGGGGTTAGTCAAATCGAGTTAGTCAAATAGAGTTAACCAGTTAGAGTTAATCAGTTAGGGTTAACCAGTTGGAGTTAATTAGTTAGAGTTAATCGATTAGAGTTAAAACGAACTAGAGTTAATCAAATATAGTTATTTGAGACAGAGTTAGTCAAACATAGTATTCAAGATAAGTTGTCATCTCGTACGACTGCTAGCGTAATTCGCAGGGCTGTAAATAGCCTACGGCGGTCGGATGTTTCCTGAGGGAGTCAGGCGTAACCATTGTGATCGCTGTGATCTAGAGTCAAGCGAACGGAGTTTAATCGAATATTAGTTATCCGATAGGAGTTAATCGAGTTGATCGAGTTGAGAAATAAGTTAAGTTAAATAAGTTGAGTTCATCGGGTGTTCGACCAAGTTAGTCGAGCCTAGTTAATCGAATCAAATTGGTCGAACCAAGTAAGTCGAGTTAGTCGAGTCAAGTTAAGTTAGTCGAGTTAAGTTCGTCAAGTTAAATAAATCGATGTTAGTTTCATCGAAAGGAGTTATCGATGTTAGTTTCATCGAAAGGAGTTATCGATGTTAGTTTCATCGAAAGGAGTTATCGATCTTAGTTCATCGAAAGGAGTTATCGATGTTAGTTTTCATCGAAGGGAGTTATCGATTATAGTTTAATCGAAGTGAGATTTTCTAATATGAGATATTTGAAAAGGAAGAGTTATAGAATATTAGTTATTCGAAGAGAGATTATCGAATATCGTTTATTCGAGAAGGAGTAATCAAATATAGTATATTCGAAAGGAAGGAGTTAACCGAATATAGGTTATTTGAAGAAGAGTTAATCGAATAGAGATTTCTCGAAGAGAGTTAATCGGCAAATTCGATTATATCGAATTCGGGAAAGTACTTATACTTTCCAGTGTTTAAATAGAGATTTATTTATTTATAAATAAATAAGTGTTAGGTTAATTATTCACTAATAAGAATAGAAGTTATAATTAAAGTTAGATAATTCGAAAGTAGGGATTATAACGTTATCGTTATAACCAATGTTTTAAATATAGAAGTAGATTAGTAAAATTGGATCCGAGAAAGACGTAAAGAAGTTGTTAAAGATTAAAAGATAAACTTTGACCATTTTGAAGTTATAACGTTGTTCAGTTAAGGTCTGAGAGGTAATTATACCCCAACTTGAGTGACTTCCTTCTTAACTAAGAAATGGTAAGGTTTGATCGTAAAGGAGTTTTGGAAATGTTTTCCAAACGAGAATCAGAAATGTTTTCTGATAGAAGAAAATAAGAATTTAGAATATAGGGAAACAGGAGATAAGTAAATAAATGAACCTAAGAGATTAATGTTAAATGATGTTTGTTCGATATAATTTCCATCTGGGAATAATATCGTTGTTTGCACACTTGTTTTTCTTGGATAGTTAACTCACAGACTATCGAAGTTTTGACCATTTTAACGTTGTTAATATGGAGAGACCGGTTGGATTATTATCCATAGAACCACTCTGTATTGGCATAAGCGTTGCGAATCATATATGTCAAAGATAATTGAAGACGGAGTAAAATGCAAGGACTATCCTGTCTACAGAATAGTGCTTTCGGTTTGTCCAGTCCCAGGACAACTTGTATGGACGAAGGTCTGACAAAGTATATCCAATAGATCGCGTAAGTTGATCTGTTCAAACGTATTCACGTTTGGTGGCGGAGGAATTCGTTTCTCTTAGCTGTATACCAGTGTTATTTTTGGATAAGTCAATTTGTGATTTGGCGGGTATGACAATGTGACATTTTAAGTGAATGAAGATGAATGTCTAACAGAGTATTTCCAGAAAGGTTACGTACATTGATTTCTTCAACCGTACCAAGAGTGGAAGCGAAGAAGGAAACTTCTTTAGCTAACACGTAATGTACTGTTGTAGACATCAATTAGTGATTCTGATGGATCTGACAATGTGGCATTCGAAGTGAATCTGATGTAATGATAAAGCGTAGCTTCTAGCCTCATCAACCGGTAAATGACAGAAATCGGGCAGGCAGCATGGCTAAGTCGGTCGCACCGAAGTAGGGTGTATAATCACCTATCTAGTGAATATTCATTTGTTTCTTAAATCTATCAATGCTGTCCCATATATATATGGGAACGGTTGCTGATCCCAACCGTTGGTGATGTACATTCGATACACTCAAGCGAAATGAGTGTTCGGTCATGTGTGGCTGAGTTACAAGATGTTCTTGTTGAACTCCAGTGTATTGTTCCTAGAGTACACTGATCGGAAGGTGGTTCCATACCTTGTCATAGTTGGAAATCCATTATCCAATACGTGCTTGCGATTTTGATTGTATACTATATATGTAGAACGTGAGATGAAAGCGTTTCTGCTAGTTGATATCTATTTGTACATAGACATTATTATAATATCAAAAGGTTTTTGATATAAAGATATTTTGGATTCTCATAAGGGAAAAACCCGTTCCGTTCTGTGGCGTGGTCTTATGAGATATCGTTTACTTGTTCATATACCTGTTTAAACTGTTTTGCTCATACCAGTCCCATGACTGACCCGGAGTTTATTTGTTTTGTTTTCCCTAAACTCTTGGGTGCCTAATTTTGTACGGGCAGTCAAGTAGTCAGGAATTTACAGATATACTGGAAGAGCGTGGAGCAGGAGGCTTCAAGATCATATAGCTATAGTTATTTCCGCTGTGTTGTAAGTGTTGTACTCTGATAAGTGCTATTGTATACATAACTGTTATATTTCAAAGTTATGTTATCTATTATATGTTATTCGTTCCGCTGTGAGGTTCGTGTTACTCTGATGTTGTGTTCTTCTTCTTCTTCTATTCTAAGTTTCTATCTTATCTATTCTCACCTTCTAATTTCTTTCATTAATTACCGGGATTTTTCGATGTTTTGATTATCGACGTCGAGCTTACGTCGATAACCAAAGTCGCTCGAAAATCCGGGTCGTTACAGTTGGTATCAGAGCTTAAGTTAAGAATTACTTGGCTCTGTGGCATGACTCGGTAGAGATAAGGTTAGTAATACCCTAGATTGAGTTTGAGTGTATATATACGAGTGCGTATTTGTATTTGATATAAAAATGGTTTTATATTGTGGAGATTCATTGGCTGAGTTGTTTATGAGATCTGATCGATCAGTTTGATCCACTGTATCGGTAGGAGTTTATAAACACTCGAATACGATGGGTCGACACGGTATATTTTGAAAAGAGGGTAAATGAAATAATTTTACCCGAAGTATGTATATTGGAAATATTATAATGTGTTGGTAGTTATTATAATCGAGTAAGATTATAAAAGTGAAACGGTTATGAAAATAACCAACCAAATTTCGTATAAGTATTACGAAGTGAATTAAATCTGAAATGAAAGTCATAATTGAAATTAAAAACTGGAAATTCAGATAAGTGTTTGTAATTGAATCTGGATTAGATATAGGTGAATTTTAAAATCCTAGGAGGTTTTAAATTTGTTTTAATAAGGATATTTTGAACTGACTCAAGATGGAAGTGTTTAAGTTTGAGTTTTGAAAAAGAATATAGTATTGAACTCACTTTGATCGCTGGAAAATAATTCTGATGATGGTGTACACATCATCAGTGTGATTTTCGAGTTGTAAGTGACGGATTACAACCTAAGATTTTATTTTCAAATCTGTTTTGCGAAAACAATTTTTTGAGAATTCAAATGTTTTGAATTGGTATTATGATTTCAAATTGACTTGAAATAAAAGGCCAGGAATTTAAATTCTAGAATTTAACTTTAACTTGTTAAGTTAAGTGAAAACTGGGGTGATAAGAGAATAATCTGAAATGGGACTAAGTTGATGAGTTAAGAATTTGATATTTAGCTGGACTTAGAATTTGAAAATCAAAAATGAAACTTGAGATTGATAATGGGATTCGACTTGAGAATAAGCGAATGATTTGGTTTGATGATATAAAAGTGATTGAGTTGATTGGGATGACATTTGTATATGCCGAGTTGATAACAGATGGTAGGGATATAATGATATGCCCAACAAAAAGGTACAAGTTTATATTTTATATGAGTTTGGAATTTATGAGCCGAATTGGCAAGCCGTTTGGCGTTTTGTTTTTCTTTTGGGTTGAAGAAGGCCCAGAGAGGCGAGTTGGAGTTTGAGCTATTGACCAGTACAAAGGAGGTGCTGGCGAAATTTTTCGAAAATTAAAAGTGTTAGAAAATTTTCAGAATTTTTGAAAATTTTAGTTAGTCGGAAGGAATTAATATTGAAATCGATATTTGTTGGTTCAGTTAAAATCAGAAATAAGGGGTAAACAAATCTTAGGAATTCCAATAGATAGGGTCGTCCTCTAGCTTAGCAATTTCGAGGACGAAATTATTTTAAGTGGGGAAGAATGTAATAACCCGCATTTTCTACGATATATATTTAATTTATTTAATTATATAATTGGTGATTTAGATAAGTTAATGATCGTTTAATTAAATAATATTGAATATTTAATAAATAATTTTAATATAATAATATATTATAATGTCGAAATAGTCGGAAATAGTGAAATTCACAATATCATGTGAATTGAATAGCATACGAGATTTGGTGGAGTTTCGATTCGAAATATAATAACGATTATATTGAATCGACGACAGTTGAATGTATAGTTTATAATATATTTATAAACGAGCTCGAAATGGCACGGCAGTTCGCTATTTGGCGATTTGAACTTCAACTGAATGTACAGGAATCATTTTAAGCCGGATTTCTGTGAAACAAGAAACGTGTGGAGCTGGTGGAGTATATCTTTCTAGTGGAAGAGAAATATCGGGATTTCGTCGTGTAGATTTTGAGTTATGTCCAAATCAAATTCTCAGAAATGCAGCGCCCTGACCATAATGGTTATTTGAGAATATTTAAATATCAGATTTGAATTTAGACGAGGTTCTTTTGAGACGTAGTGATAATTTAATTTTTAGAATTTTAAGGTAATTTTTAATTAATTTAATAAGCAACTTTTTATTTGAAGTATTTCGCACCCTGAATTCAACATTTTGAAGTTTCAAAATATGAGTCCACCTACCGATATTATTATATTTTTGGGATCGTAGCGCCTTGCTTGTCACGACTGTAATTTTATTTCTGTCGTTAGCGGCTCGGACGCAAACGAAATTTGGTGTAACAGAATATGCGGAACTTTATAATTTAAATTATATGTTTATAAGGTCCTAGAACTGTCCACGTTTTCACTTCACGTGTTGTTTCCCTCAACCGACATTGTTGCTTGGCAAAGATTTCTCCACGTCCATATGTATTGATATATATATATATATAACACAACCCTAAATAACAGTAAGATCAAATTCTTTTTACTCAAAAAAAAATGCAGCCGCCACAAAAAGGGTTCTCAAACATTCCGCCCTCTTCGAAACTCCAAAGATTTTCTTCAGAAAATCAAACGAAAATTAAAGGGAAATCCTGGAATCTCGAAAACAAGTTAATTCCGATTCACTGCGGGTCGCTCTTCAAATCTATGCCGTTTTCTGGAAATTCGATCACCAGAAAAGTCGTGGCTTTACTGTATGAAGCCGGAGGAGGGCGACGTTGGTTTCATGTCTGGGCTTCAAGTGAAGAGGCTGACGACTGGATTCTTTTGGGGGAACCGAGTTCTGTGATTTACGGTGGAGTGTTGAGGACGAGAAGGTTGGATTAAGCTCGACTGGAGGAGTACGGTTTTTGTTTGGGATTCACACTTGTACTGTGCATACGAGTGATGGTTGGACGTCGCGAGTTTGCTACAGGTAGAGAAAGGCAACTCAACATTGTTGGTGGTTAGGGCTCCGGGTATTTGACGATGAAGTGGGGTTCGATTTACAGTGGGTATGGTTTGATGAAGGACTGAAGTACACATGCGAGAAAAGGGGGGATCTGTTGCCTGCGTGTGATTTTGAGTGGAGAAAATGGAGTTCGAAATTTGTGGAAATGGTGGTTATTTTCTAGAGAAGCAAAATGTATTGGGAGAAGAAGTTTTAATCGGGCGTGGGTCTGGAGATTTGGTTTGGGCTCGTTCAATGGCCGGAAGACCCATTTAAAAAAATGAATGAAAAATAAAATAAATTACAGAAAGGGGTCAACGGATCTATGGAAGTGGCCAGGGATATACGAATATACAAGGGGGTTAGGGCTTTCAACGTGAGGAAGGATGGGCCAAGAAAGAAATTCGAACCGTAAGTTGCGTTGGGACCGTATGGACGGACACTACACAATGGGACTGACCGCAGGTCCATCGGAGCTCGTTACAATTTATGGCGAAATAAATTGCCCTCGCAGTCAAATAACGCAAACCGGTTATTTAACGGTTAACGCGCCAATGTGAGTAAATCTCACCAACTCTGAATAGTTTATAATTTCGTGTTGTATTTTAGAACTGTTAAATATTGTCTGATTTACTGTGTGTTGATTGTTTGATTGAACTGCTAGTCAGTTAGTTAAATTTCTATATTGATTCTGTTTAACAGAATATATCATATGGAACTGAAAGTGATGTTATCTATATTGTCTAACATATGTGATGCAGGGAAACAGGTTGGAGGAATCCGACTGGATTCCTCAACAGTTATTATATTGTTTTTCATATATTTTAATAGATGATAAGAATTATAACCTGTTGTTGATTGTGTGTGTATGGACGAGATTAGACATCGTGATTTGATATGATTGAATACCATAACATACCGTAATGTAGATAAGGGAATTGTCAAAGTGATATTGAAAATAGCATATTTATAAAATGGGATATTTATAAATAAGAGATATTTATAAAGTGGAATATTTATAAATAAGAAATGTTTATAAATTGGAATATTTATAAATAGGAGAAATTTGAAAAGGAAATAAATTCAAAACATTTCTTTTTGAATGGAAAGGCCTGTGTGGCGAGTTTGGGGATTTTCCCGATGCTCCCGATACAAAGGAGGTTATGGCGAATTTTCCCGGGAATTTAAGGAGTTAGAATATTTCAAGAATAAATTTGAAAAGGAAATATTTGTAAACCATTTACAAATAGAATTGGAAAGGGAACATTATAAAAAGGAAATCATTTTTAAAGGGTTGAACCGTTATTTAAAAGTAAATCTTTTCAAATGAAATAAAACGTTGTTAAAAAGGGAATCTTTATAAAGTGAATAAAGTAAATCGAATATAGTATTCGAAAGGAGAAATCGAATATGGTATTCGAAGGTAGTTAATCGAATATGGTATTCGAAAGGAGAAATCGAATATGGTATTCGAAGGAGAAATCGAATATGGTATTCGAAGGTAGAAATCGAATATGGTATTCGAAGTTAGTTAATCGAATATGGTATTCGAAGTTAGTTAATCGAATATGGTATTCGAAGTTAGTTAATCGAATATGGTATTCGAAAGTTAGTTAATCGAATATGTTATTCGAAAGGGGTTAGTCAAATCGAGTTAGTCAAATAGAGTTAACCAGTTAGAGTTAATCAGTTAGGGTTAACCAGTTGGAGTTAATTAGTTAGAGTTAATCGATTAGAGTTAAAACGAACTAGAGTTAATCAAATATAGTTATTTGAGACAGAGTTAGTCAAACATAGTATTCAGGATAAGTTGTCATCTCGTATGACTGCTAGCGTAATTCGCAGGGCTGTAAATAGCCTACGGCGGTCGGATGTTTCCTAAGGGAGTCAGGCGTAACCATTGTGATCGCTGTGATCTAGAGTCAAGCGAATGGAGTTTAATCGAATATTAGTTATCCGATAGGAGTTAATCGAGTTGATCGAGTTGAGAAATAAGTTAAGTTAAATAAGTTGAGTTCATCGGGTGTTCGACCAAGTTAGTCGAGCCTAGTTAATCGAATCAAATTGGTCGAACCAAGTAAGTCGAGTTAGTCGAGTCAAGTTAAGTTAGTCGAGTTAAGTTCGTCAAGTTAAATAAATCGATGTTAGTTTCATCGAAAGGAGTTATCGATGTTAGATTCATCGAAAGGAGTTATCGATGTTAGTTTCATCGAAAGGAGTTATCGATGTTAGTTTCATCGAAAGGAGTTATCGATGTTAGTTTTCATCGAAGGGAGTTATCGATTATAGTTTAATCGAAGTGAGATTTTCAAATATGAGATATTTGAAAAGGAAGAGTTATAGAATATTAGTTATTCGAAGAGAGATTATCGAATATCGTTTATTCGAGAAGGAGTAATCAAATATAGTATATTCGAAAGGAAGGAGTTAATCGAATATAGGTTATTTGAAGAAGAGTTAATCGAATAGAGATTTCTCGAAGAGAGTTAATCGGCAAATTCGATTATATCGAATTCGGGAAAGTACTTATACTTTCCAGTGTTTAAATAGAGATTTATTTATTTATAAATAAATAAGTGTTAGGTTAATTATTCACTAATAAGAATAGAAGTTATAATTAAAGTTAGATAATTCGAAAGTAGGGATTATAACGTTATCGTTATAACCAATGTTTTAAATATAGAAGTAGATTAGTAAAATTGGATCCGAGAAAGACGTAAAGAAGTTGTTAAAGATTAAAAGATAAACTTTGACCATTTTGAAGTTATAACGTTGTTCAGTTAAGGTCTGAGAGGTAATTATACCCCAACTTGAGTGACTTCCTTCTTAACTAAGAAATGGTAAGGTTTGATCGTAAAGGAGTTTTGGAAATGTTTTCCAAACGAGAATCAGAAATGTTTTCTGATAGAAGAAAATAAGAATTTAGAATATAGGGAAACAGGAGATAAGTAAATAAATGAACCTAAGAGATTAATGTTAAATGATGTTTGTTCGATATAATTTCCATCTGGGAATAATATCGTTGTTTGCACACTTGTTTTTCTTGGATAGTTAACTCACAGACTATCGAAGTTTTGACCATTTTAACGTTGTTAATATGGAGAGACCGGTTGGATTATTATCTATAGAACCACTCTGTATTGGCATAAGCGTTGCGAATCATATATGTCAAAGATAATTGAAGACGGAGTAAAATGCAAGGACTATCCTGTCTACAGAATAGTGCTTTCGGTTTGTCCAGTCCCAGGACAACTTGTATGGACGAAGGTCTGACAGAGTATATCCAATAGATCGATTAAGTTGATCTGTTCAAACGTATTCACGTTTGGTGGCGGAGGAATTCGTTTCTCTTAGCTGTATACCAGTGTTATTTTTGGATAAGTCAATTTGTGATTTGGCGGGTATGACGATGTGACATTTTAAGTGAATGAAGATGAATGTCTAACAGAGTATTTCCAGAAAGGTTACGTACATTGATTTCTTCAACCGTACCAAGAGTGGAAGCGAAGAAGGAAACTTCTTTAGCTAACACGTAATGTACTGTTGTAGACATCAATTAGTGATTCTGATGGATCTGACAATGTGGCATTCGAAGCGAATCTGATGTAATGATAAAGCGTAGCTTCTAGCCTCATCAACCGGTAAATGACAGAAATCGGGCAGGCAGCATGGCTAAGTCGGTCGCACCGAAGTAGGGTGTATAATCACCTATCTAGTGAATATTCATTTGTTTCTTAAATCTATCAATGATGTCCCATATATATACGGGAACGGTTGTTGATCCCAACCGTTGGTGATGTACATTCGATACACTCAAGCGAAATGAGTGGTCGGTCATGTGTGGCTGAGTTACAAGATGTTCTTGTTGAACTCCAGTGTATTGTTCCTAGAGTACACTGATCGGAAGGTGGTTCCATACCTTGTCATAGTTGGAAATCCATTATCCAATACGTGCTTGCGATTTTGATTGTATACTATATATGTAGAACGTGAGATGAAAGCGTTTCTGCTAGTTGATATCTATTTGTACATAGACATTATTATAATATCAAAAGGTTTTTGATATAAAGATATTTTGGATTCTCATAAGGGAAAAACCCGTTCCGTTCTGCGGCGTGGTCTTATGAGATATCGTTTACTTGTTCATATACCTGTTTAAACTGTTTTAATCATACCAGTCCCATGACTGATCCGGAGTTTATTTGTTTTGTTTTCCCTAAACTCTTGGGTGCCTAATTTTGTACGGGCAGTCAAGTAGTCAGGAATTTACAGATATACTGGAAGAGCGTGGAGCAGGAGGCTTCAAGATCATATAGCTATAGTTATTTCAGCTGTGTTGTAAGTGTTGTACTCTGATAAGTGCTATTGTATACATAACTGTTATATTTCAAAGTTATGTTATCTATTATATGTTATTCGTTCCGCTGTGAGGTTCGTGTTACTCTGATGTTGTGTTCTTCTTCTTCTTCTATTCTAAGTTTCTATCTTATCTATTCTCACCTTCTAATTTCTTTCATTAATTACCGGGATTTTTCGATGTTTTGGTTATCGACGTCGAGCTTACGTCGATAACCAAAGTCACCTCCGAAATCTAAGACACACAACCACAATAGGTCCTCTAGAATACGATTCACCCTCTCGGTCTGGCCATCCGTCTGAGGATGATATACAGTGCTCAAACATAACCGAGTCCCTACCGCCTCTTGCAAGCTCTTCCAAAATTCGCTAGTAAAGATAGGATCGCGGTCGCTCACTATGCTAGAAGGAACACCGTGCAAGCGAACTATTTCTCGAATGTATACGGAGGCTAACCATGGAGTAGTCCTCTTCACGGGAATGAAATGGGCGCTCTTAGTAAGTCTGTCTACCACGACCCAAATCCCCGTATTACCCTTCCTCGATCTTGGTAATCCATCAACAAAGTCCATCGAAACACTTTCCCACTTCCATCGTGGGACCTCCGATGGGTGAAGCAATCCACCGGGCTTCTTTTGCTCTGCTTTTACTTGTTGGCACACCAAGCTTCTTGAAACAAACTCTGCCACGTCCTTCTTCATACCGGCCCAAAAGTAAACTCGTCTCATGTCCATATACATCTTGTCCCCGCCGGGATGGATGGTCATCTTCGAACGATGTGCATCATCAAGGATTCACTTCCTCAAGTTCTCGTCCTGTGGTACACAAAGTCTACCGTCCCTACATAACCAACCCTTATCATCTAGGGTATACCTACGGAGATGGCTCGATGACTCCCCTCTTTTGAGCTTTTCTACTGACTCAACCAACTGTGGGTCATCTCGCTGTGCCTCACCAATCCGTCCCAAAAGCGTAGGTCTGACCTCTAAGGATGCTAGCAAACCGGGCACAAAGTCAACGGAAGGTTTAAAGTCAAACTTAGAGATGAACTCTAAGCTTCGCCGCTCAACAAACAACGGACTCAAGGGCAACCTCTTTCTACTTAAGGCGTCTGCCACCACGTTACCCTTGCCAGGGGTATATGCTATCTCGAAGTCGTAGGATGCTAAGAATTACATCCACCTTTGTTGCCTTGAGTTCAAGTCCTTCTGTGAGAATAAGTATTTTAGCGATTTGTGGTCAGTGAATAATTAGAATTTATCGCCAAGAAGATAATGACGCCAAGACTTAAGCGCAAAGAAAATAGCGGCCAACTCTAGGTCATGTGTAGGGTAATTTCTCTCATGCATTCTCAACTGCCTTCCACCATAGGCTATTACCCTTCCCTCTTGCATTAAGACTGCGCCTAGTCCTGTCCCACAAGCATCGGTATAAACGGTAAATGTCTTACTCCCATCTGGCAACACTAAGACTAGGGCTGTGCTCAAAGCTCTCTTTAGACGTTGGAACGCATCATCACAATCTACGTCCCATGTTAAAACTAAGTTCTTCTTCGTCAAGCGTATTAATGGGGCTGATATCTTTGCGAAGTCTTTGATAAACTTCCTATAGTAGCCAGCCAACCCTAAGAAACTCCTCACCTCTGTAGCATTTTTAGGAACCTTCCAATCTTGGATGGCCACTACTTTCGCGGGATCCACAGCTATCCCTTCTTTGGAAACCACGTGCCCTAAGAATCGCACTTCCTTCCTCTAAAAGTGACATTTAGAAAATTTAGCTTTAAGGCTATGCGCTCGAAGGGTCTCCAATACTTCCCTAAGATGTAGGGCATGCTCTTCCTCGTTCTTAGAAAAGACCAAGATGTCATCCACAAAGACCACCATGAATCTATTAAGGTACTCCCTAAACACCCTACTCATCAAGTCAACAAAGTATGCGGGGGCGTTTGTCAAACCGAAGGGCATCACAAGCCACTCGAAGAAACCGTCTGGAGTCCTGAAGGCAGTCTTGTCTATGCTATCCTCAGCCACTCTCAACTGATGGAAACCAGTGGCTAAGTCCAACTGCGAAAACACTGAGGCGCCAACTACCTGATCGAAGAGATCGTCAATCCTCGGCAGTGGGTGTCTATTCTTCTTAGTAAGCTTATTAAGTTCTCTATAGTCCACAAAAAGTAAAAGGGACCCATCCGCCTTCGTGGCAAATACTACTGGAGCACCCCACTCCGATATACTACGTCCGATGAACCACTTCTCAAGCAATGCCTTCACTTGCTTACAGAGTTCTCTTCTCTCTCTTGGAGCCATGTGGCGCACTGGTAATGCAACTGGCTTTGCATTATCTACTAGATATATCTGAAACCCTATCTCACGTTTTGGGGGTAAACCCCTCACATCATCGAAGACGTCAACATATTCACGGGCTATGGGAACAGAATGTAAATCATCATCGGATGTGTCAAGGGATTTTAGGTAGCTAAGCATTACTGGACCTCTAGGGTCACAAGAAATATCAAGGGTCTTTCCAAAACGAGTCAACAATCTAACTACCCTTCTTTCACAAACTAGGATGGCCCCATATCTAGTTAGCCAATCCATACCTAGAATTAAACCGTAGCCCATGAAGCCAAGAACAAAAGCTTTGCACTGAAACTCAACGCCCAAGATAAACACTCTCAAATCCCGACAAATCATAGAAAGATGAGCCGAACCACCGATAGGATTTGAGACTACTAAGGGATCAGTAACTAGACTAGTATCAAGGTGCAGTGTTTCAACTAATGATGTAGAAATAAACGATTGTGATGCTCCAGAATCGAATAAAGTATAGACAGGATGATCAAACAGAAAAACTAAACTTTCAACGAAAATTGCTCTACCTTGTTCTTACAGCGGTGGAACCACGAGAGCCTGAACTTGTCCCCTTGCCTGCCCTGGTGCCATAAGAGCTTGCACCTGTCCTCCCGAGGTAGACCCTGCCCTCTTCCCTTTCTTTGGGCAGTCCTTAATAAGATGTCCCGCCTCGCCACAGTGGAAACAACCAGTCTTCTTTTTCTTCCTACAATCTTTGCTTAGATAGCCGGGTGTCCCACAGTTAAAAGCATCTTTTCTTTCCATTAGCATTGTTTCCTTTGCCACCTTTCTTGTTCCGTTATTGCTGTTGCGGCTTCTTTTGATCCCCTTTCTTCTCGGGTTCCTTATTAGCATTGGTGCCGTTCTCCTCTTCATGCATGAGCGCCATGTCAACTAGTCTCTCGAAGGTAGCCCCCATGGGAATGTGGGTCATAGCTAACCCATGAAGCGGCTCGTTTAAACCCTTAACAAATCTTAGAGCCTTCTTTTCTGGAGTATTCACCAAGACCAAGCCAAATCTTGCCAATTGGTTGAATTTGTTGACATACTCTTTCACTGATAAATTCCCTTGCTTCAGTGCCAAAAACCTTTCCATGTATAGATTCTCTTCAGCCCGCGAGAGAAACTTCGCCTCAAACCTCTGCCTAAAATCTAGCCATGTATCGACTGGACGTCCTCCATTAGTGACCTCCCACCAAAACGAGGCCTCATCCTTCATTTGCCAGGCAGCTAGCTGGACTTTTCTTTCATCATCCACTTCAAAGATCCTAAACAATTCTTCCACCTCCTTTAGCCAGTTACGAGCTTCAGCAAATGTCTCCGTCCCGTGAAAAGGTTTTCCACTCATTGCTCTAAAGTCCTTACATATCTTAGCAAAAGTATCGACGCGAGGAGGAGGAGGAGGAGCATTTGCTGGACCTGCGGTGGCGGCCCTAGCCTCGAGATATTGACGAAACCAACTGGGTACATGAACACCCTCTGGTATTTCAGATGCTTCAGACATGTTGAAACGAAAAAGGAAAGATTCAATATAAAAGAACCGAGGGAAAGATATATGGCTCTTGGGGTTATGCTTTCTAAAATATACTTTTCTCTTGAAAATACTTTCCTTAAAACATACTTTTGAAGGCACTTCTTTATAAAAATGCTTTTGAAAAACAGTTTCTTTTTCAAAATTCATATATGTTCTGGTAACCTTTAGCTCTGATACCACGTGTAACACCCCACGTCCATTAATGACACTCACAAAGGGAATGCATTAACTTCTATAGAGTGTTTTAAGTAAGTATAGAACAGAAACTTAACAACAAGACAAATATAAATAGTACTCAAAGATTTAAAACTTTATTTCATTGTAGCGAAAAGCACATATATTTTCTTACATCATCAAAACCCAGAGTCAAAGTACATAATATCCATCTTGACTATCAAAAGTACATAAACTGAAAGACATAATCCCCAACATCAAAATAGCCATAAATAAAAGAGAGGCTGAACTTTACTTCAACGATCCAAGTAATCGTCTAAAAGCAGTCCAAGATCAAGCTCCACTGGTGCTAGTTTCAACCTGAGCACTTGGGGGGTGGGAAAAGGAAGAAAAGAGGAGGAAACAAAGGGGGTCAGACATAAAGTCTGGCAAGTGCGATAATTTTAACAATATAATTAACAAAGTAACTAGGCTAAGGCATAAGTTGGAAAATAAGGAAATGACTATAAACCATTGAATATGGCAGAGTAAATAAGGAAACAAGATGAACAACGATATCATTAAAGCGCACCTAACCCACTGTAAGATAATTACCAAGCTACACCAACACTATAGGATAATTGCTATATTGCACGACCACTAGTCACCCTAAGGTTGATCCCGCCTACAGACTTAATAATGATATTGGTAGTTTCGTGCACCCCTAGTTGCCTTCATAGGTTCCGCCTACCCCTATCTCCACTTGGTATACCCACTACCCCCAAGTGATCGGCTCCCTAACTCGTAGATACCCGTGTTGGCCCCACAGTGGGGTGTATCACTCCCCAAAGTGGCAACCCGATACAACCAACAATGCACGGCTTATACCCACAAGATGCAACAACGTCTTACCTACCAGCCCGGGTCCACACACGCATATGAACCCGTTGGACTTGCGTTGCCACTGCTAACCCGGTTTGGTCTCTTACAATCAAGCCTAGTATGTGTGTCCCATCCTCGACTTGGGTCGAGCCCACAAAGATACGTATGGGTTACTGGTTGAAATGGGCCCCTATTACTTGACACAAGCTATCCACCTAAGCTTGGTCCCCTCTAGTACATCCCACTTAACCCACTTCTTATTCATGTTTCAATTACATGTTTCAATTTTGGTTAAGTGTTTCTAATTGTATTTCCAAATGCTACCCAAGGCACCCACTAGATTCCACATGCCACCCAAGGCACCCACTTAACCCCCTCATGTCCACTACATGTTTATCTGGTTAAGTGTTTCTTAATTCATTAAGACCGTAACCTCATAAAGACCTCTCACATTAGATTGCCATTTGTGGCAGCTGGATTTGCCGGGCGGGTCCGGCCAGTCTTACACACAAAAGAGCCTAACCTCGTGTCTTTGCAATTGTTACGTATTTAATTTATGCCTAAGACCTCTCACATTAGACTGGCTTTTGTGGCAGCTGGATTTATTGGGCGGGTCCGGGCAGTCTTGCACCACAAAAGAGCCTAACCTCGTGTTTTAGACGATTAATTACTCCTAATTAATCACTCCCTAATTTGAATTACTTTTCCTATTCAAATTATCAATCAATTCAAAATTTAACGATGTCCATAATTGACTCAATCATGTCCATCCATTTATGGTATGTAAAATCATACCAATTTTCACCACAACTTATTTTATGCCTTTTAAGGCATTTATGCCAATTAAATCTTTTTAATATTATCCCCTTTACCCTACGTTGTACGTTTTTTCGTTTAACATAAAATATACGTTAGACTTGAATAGTCTAACTCATGGAATAAAGAGAAAACATCACAATGTACACATAATGAAAACATAGATCTAGACATAGGGATGAACTTGCATATGTGAATGATGTTCTACATCTAAAACTTGCATAGGACAAAGTTACAACTTGCATAAACAACATATGCATGGATCCAAATCTAAAGATGTGACCTTGCATAAATCATGTATGTCATAGATCTACATCTAAAGGTGTAAACTTGCATAGGCTATAACCCTAAACTTGCATAACATGATTCATACCCCAAACTCATATGGTTATAGAAACTTGCATATGTGATTTATGCATCATAAAAATGGTGTAAACTTGCATCTAACATGTAAAATATCATGTAGAATTTAGCACATAACTCACTCATGTCATAGCCTAACTTTTAATCAATTTTTCACATAAACTAGATGTCATAACCATGTAAGGTCACATATAATTTTACCCAACTTGTATATGATTCATGTTTAAATAAAAATCTAAAATTGCATACATATGATTTATCATATGAATCAACATCACCAAACTAGCATATGAAACATGATGACTTGGTTATATATAAAATTACAGCATAGAAGATAGCAACATAACTTTACATCATAAACGATAGCATCACAAAATAACGTCATAGAGATTTCAACACAATTCTACAACATAATTACAACATGTGATCAATAATTCACATCACATCCTTACAATCCGCATCATAACTTAATCCAATTAAATTACTAATTATTTTATTAAAACTATCGAACTCACAACTCAAAGGCGGTCTTGAGTTATGAATTCTGATTTCTGAAGTTGAATTAGCTTTCCTTTGAAGAAGATTCGTTGTTAAGGTTGAATAGAACTGAATTGATTTGTTGTTCTTCCTCTCTAATTGGTGGCGGCTACTCTTGGGTTCAAGACGACAGCATGACGGCCATAGTTTTAGTTTTAATTCTGATTTAGGGTTTGAGTCTATGGGTCTTTTTATAGAGCTTTGAATTAATTTAAGCCGTCGGATCACTCTAGGATCCATCTAGGCCTTAGAAACCTAGAAATGATGTCAACAGACCAACCAGAAATCGCCACCTAAGCCCTAAAACATAAAATTTCGTCATAGACCATTTAGGGCCGACGAGACCAATTCCAAACCGCCTGAGTCGACCCTGGGGTCGACCCAGACCCCCCAGCGGGTCTTGGGTCGACCCATAAAACAGGTCGGTTTGGTGTTTTGCCTTCCCGTTTCCGTTGTTTTGAATTTTTTTCTTAAATTTTAGGTTGAATTTTATTTTATTTTTATAAATATATCTATATATATTTCTATCTTCCTAATTAACCATTTTCACACTAAACTACTTTTTGAACCGCGTTCACACTAAGCCGCTTTTTAGCCATTCCCCTAAAACAAAAATATGGCGTTGGCGGGGATCGAACTCTGTACCTCTTCTATGCAAGTCACATGTTCCAACCAAATGAGCTACTAAGTCTTTTGCTTACAAACCTTAGAACAATTCTAAACATTTATTCTTTAATTTAGTTAATTTCAAAAATCCGGGGTGTTACAATCATTATATGATCACATAACATATACATTTAAATCATTATTAACTAAGGGTGTTGTTATTGACACTCCAACTATTGTTAAGGGGAGGGGGTCATTTTTTCAAAACACTCCACTCTTTGAAAAATTGTTAAGAGACTACACAAACATATTATTTCACACTACTCAATATTCTCGGATTGCCCCTTCAAATTAGATTTTAAAAAAAACTTATTCAACAAGAGAAACCGAAATAAAATAAGCAGTTCGTCGCCATTGCATCGAATGCAGCACGTAATCAATTATGCATGTATTCGATAGTGATATGTCAAAAATTAGTAATCATTTCGGTGCATTGCCTTCGTAATTATAAAATTCGGCATATTTATGTTGACAAAAAATAAATGTTCGACCCTATTCCTCCTAAAATGCTTATCTTTTAGGGTTTAAAAAATATATTCAAATTGAAAAAAAATTATTGTAATAACCCGGAAATCTAAGCCAGTTTAAAAATTTTATTTTGGAAATTTTAGCGAATTTTGATTATTTAAAATGATTTTTTTAAAATAGTAACGACAAGAAATTTATTTTGAATAGAATTCGAACGTATATATTTATTTGAATCGTCGTTAGAATATAAATAATTATTTTTAAATATAAAAGGAATTGAAAACGGCGCGGTAGTTCGATAATTCGATTTCAAATTTCAAATGAGTGTACAGGATTCAAAATACATCGGATTTTAGTGAAACCAAAAGTATTTGAATCTAATTGAGAATATCTTTTGAACAAATCTGAAAAATTGAAATTTCATAGCGGGAATAAAAAGATATGTCCAGTTGAAAATTCAGAATAGTCACTATGGAATTATGTCCCTTAAAAATAGGAATTTTGCAAACAACCTCGGTTTTCGACGAAATCACTTTTGTTGGATCCGTGATGTCAAGTTATTGCTAGGTTTCAAATTAGTAATTTTTCGAATCAATATGTGAGCATGGCAAAGGAAAATACATTTGACCAGTTTTAGTTGATTTTAATCAACTGGAAAATGGCCATCGGTCTCAAAATTTGGCGAAATTAGTTTTATTAGGACTGTATCGTCAATACGAAGATAGAAAATATTTTTCTGGAATTTTTACAGTCCGTATATGGCCCAGTAAATTGAAATGTGCGTTCAAATTCAATATATAGATTTAAATTTTGATTTTGACGAAAACTGATCAAAACGATCGAATCAGCTTATGATACACATCCCATTGTGTTCGGAATGGGGGTAACTAGCAAAGGACGACAGGCAGTGGGTTTCGTTTCGTGTTCGAAATAAAAAGTTACTTTTTGATAGAAAAATAAAATAATAAATTATATATATATCCTTACACCCTCTACCTCTCCCTATAAACTTCTCAGTCAGCGCCTTTTAATTTTTAAAATCAGAAAAGAGAAAACCCTAGCCCCCGATGGCCTTGGGCCTCGCGCCCGACGCGCCCCTCCTCAGGTGGTGCTGCGCCACCGTGCCCTTCCTCCTCCATCTCGACCTCGCACGCCAGAACCCCTCCGCCCTCCTATTACTCTCCTCTCCCTCAGTCGAACGCCATATCCCCCAAATCGCCCACGAAACCCTAGCCGCCGCAGTCAACCACTCCGCGCCCCTCCTCCTCACCTCGACCCCCCTGTTGTAAGTCTCCTTTTTATTTTATTTTGTTTTTATTTCCTTTTATGTAATTTGATTTCTTTTTATTTTTTTATAAACATGAAAGATAGTTTTTTTATATATAAATATAAACCATAGGTTTTTATAAGTATACAACATAGATTTTTATAAATGAAAAAGATTCGATTTTTAATAAACAAAAAGATTTGATTTTTACGGTTTAAAAATATGATCTTTATATTAGGAAAGCTACGATTTTTATAAGAAGAAAGATCGTATTTTTATGTGAAGGTAGAAAGTAGAAAGATCGAATTTTTATATAGAGAATGTCGAGAAAGGAAGATAGGATTTTTTTATCACATAAAAGGTTGGATTTTTAATTGGAAAATTTTGATATGAAATTATAATGTAGGGAATAAAAATATAATTTTTATATAGAGAATAGCATGATAAAAATATAATTTTTATCTATATAGTAGCGGTGTAAAAATAGAATTTTTACCTATATAGTACCGTTATAAAAATAGAATTTTTATCTATACAGTAGCAGTGTGAAAATGTGATTTTTATTTGAATAGAAAAATAGAACTTTTATACATAGCAATAATATAAAAATGTAATTTTTATATATGTAGTGGCTACGGACAATGAAATTGAAAAAAGAGCGAGCATGACGAAGATTTCTACATATGATGAGTCGTGGAGGTTGGTTTAGCTAGTCGGTGAGAACTTCTCACTTTAAATCTTGTTTCCTAGTTAAAATATATAGTAGGATGCAGACGGTGCTTAGCAGCACCCGACACCCGTCGTCCACAGACCATGGATGACTTGTATGTTTGTTTGATGTGTTGTGAAGTTTGTTTTGTAATGTTGATGTGAAATGGATAATAAAACATTCATGTGTTGAAATAAATTAATTATCGTTAAAAATATAAATTTTTTATGGGAACGTGAATAAATAAATATTCATTTACAAACCGGTGGTTTGTTTATGTACACCTATTTGAAAGATATTGATTGGGATGATAAATTTTACACGTCGTCCAACTGCACAAATAATATTCAATGTTTGTGGATTGAAACCCCACACGGGTGTTGGGATGATATTTAACGTACACTAATCCCAATTGTTTAGTGGTATGTCGATCGTTCGATTGACAGACTGTATGAGCGTTAATTAGTTATATTTAATGCTTATGCAGTTGTGTGGTGCTCTTTGGATGATGGTTAATTATTAATCGTTGCTATTATATACATGTGTTGTATGGAATCCATATGATTAACATTATATGGTAATTGATTGTGCCTCATTCCAATTGGGAAAATAAAATATATATTCATGTGTTGAATAAAATAAATAAATATTCATGTGTTGAATAAAATATGTATTCATGTGTTGAGTAAAATATTTTAAACAATAAAATTTACATATTTATCATAATTTTATAAAATATATCATGTGTTGACGACACTCATGTGTTGAGGATATTCATGTGTTGAAATTATTCATGTGTTGAACGAAATATTTTATACAATAGAATACACATTTTTATTGTAAGTGAAAATAAATAAATATTCATGTGTTGAATAAAGTATATATTCATGTGTTGAAGAAAATATTCATCTGTTGAATAGAATAACGAAATTATTGAAATATATAAAGCCGTGTTGATTATATATGCGCCACTTTGACGCGAACGATATTTATATCGATTATATTCGTTTTTGTAATGAATATAGAAAAGAAAGTGATTTCAAAATATAACGTTTTGAAAATATTATCATTTATATATTAATGATATAAAATATTTAATTTTGATTTGAAATTGAATATGAAGTTGAAATTGTTTTGAAAACGAATTTAAAACAAATTATAAAATACGTTTTGAATTGGAATCGAAGAAATATATAATATATATATATATATATATATATATATATATATATATATTAAATGGCCTGAATTGAACGCGCCGCGCCGCGGCAGTTCACGAATTTCGACCATTGATTTCGAATTGACATTACTGGAGATCCGACCGTCGGATTCTCCTAAAATCAAAACCGTTGGGTTCGTATCGAAAAGAGATTTCTAATAAATATTAGAGATTTGAAATCTAATGGTTGGATTTGGAATTATGTCCAAATCAAATTTGGAAAAGGTCGTTGTAAGTGCAGTTCGATGGCCGTTGATGGAAATCGATTGTACAGGCCTTGATAAAACTATTAAAAATAGTAATAATTTGTGTAAAATCATAAGGAATGATTTGTGAAGAATTGGGATGAAAAATTCCATATTTGAAAGGATAAAAATATATTTTTATCGAAATGAACTAGTTTTGAACTAGATTTGAAATGGTTTTGAAAATAATCAGAATTTCCAATACGTGAATTGGAATGGATTTGAATCAAAATTATCTTCAGAATATTTCGATGTTGGATTTCATGATTATCCAGATATGGTTGTGGAAATTTGAAAGATACATTTTATATCGTTATTTCCAATACGATATTTTTTGGTTTCAGAATTTGATATTGAATATAAGCCGATATATTTTCTATTCAGAGCCTTGTATTTAATATCAAATGGGATTTTGGGTTCGTCGTGAATGGTGTCTTGAATAACACTGTTCTTGAACCCGGTTTAGAAAAAAAAATCTTTTAACTAAGATTTAGTGAAATTGTCCAGTTAATTAGTGTTTAATTGGAATTGAATTTAAATTGGTTTTTGGGTTTATCGTGAGTGGTGTTTTGAATAACACCTGTTCTTTAACCCGATTAACAATGGAAAGTGATTTTGGGTTTATCGTGAACCGTGTTTTGGATGACGTTGGTTCTTTAACCCAGTTAAGACAGGATATTGATTTTTGGGAGGATTAAAACTAAGTGGTCTTTTAATGAATCTTTAATTAGACTAAAGTGATCGAGAAGGAGTATCGCCAGTTTTGCTCCAAAGCGATAGTTAAATCTTTAATTAGATTTGAACGTGAAATGGTAATTAATATTTACTGATAACACCTAGATATGGAGTATTGCTAATTTTGCTCCATGGGATGAATAGGTTGGGATTGAGAAATAAAATAAATAATTACTTTGGTGTGGTTCGCTAATCCCGACTAGTTTGGAAAACCTTAACACGGTTTGAAATGATATATAAAGGAAGATTAAAGAATAAATTGAGAAGAATTTATCTTTGATAAAATTAATGGGAACCTTTCCCTAAGAATGTGAAATTTTGAATAAAAGAATATTATGAATTGGAATGAGGCGTATGTTGTGTTTGTGTACCACGTGTTTATTATATATGCGGGTTATTCGGAAAGGCCGGGTTTATACCCATTCTGAATAACCGATTCGACGATAATTCGAAGATGAAGACGGTGGTTGAAGACCGAAAGTCTTCACATCGTTTGGATGATTATTGATGATCTTGATTGGACTGTACACCCAAGAGGAGGGAATCAGTTGGTGATTGTCCAGACGTACTTGGAGATCGATGGATATGCAAGGAAAGTCCCTCTGGTTTCGTTCAGACCCAGAACGAACTTGTAAATGGACTGCGTGTCTGACATTGGATTTTATTCTATGTTGATTGATGTCTATTAAATATACATCTGTTTGGCAGCGGAGAATTTATTCTCTTACTTAACGCCCTTCTCTGAGACGTACGAGCTCACAGGTTGTATATCGATGGACATCAGTCGCATGGAGTGAATTGCCTGTGTGGCATGCCTAAGTGGCAAATGATCAAGGCTTCTGTTGAAAAGCAAAGTCTTGTGGTTGATGATCAAAGCACGGCCTGTGTGGCGCAGCTTTGTGTATGGCGTTAATTCGCGAGCCTCACACCTCGGTATGAGTCAAAAACTGGATAAGGACCCAAGGAGTGCACGACGTTTCTTTCTAGCTATTGGTGATGTCAGTGACCTACTAGCCCTGACATTTAAATACTTTTTACCTGTGTGGTTGTTGGAATGCGAGGCGCCTCGAATATATGGTCGATAACTGGCGCTATGTGAGCCGACGTACAGACCATTCTATAGGTCCTATAGGACCGGGAAACGTGTGTTCAGGAATAACTAATCCTCAAAAGTAAGAGAGGACCGGCCTTGGAGGTTCCAAGGGATCGCTGTGTGTGGTCCTGCGACATTTGCTAGAGTGTCTCGAATCGGAGAGGAGCTTGCCACTTTCCTCGACTCATGATGGAATCCAATTTCCAATACGTGACATTGCGGTTTTATTTATGGAGCCTAGTATGGCGACATAGTGGTATGGGACACTTATGCCGTCTATGATTGATACTTATGATTGAAATTGCTTTAACACTATACACTTATAATAGTATCAAATGATTTGTTTTAAACGTATCAAGCATGTTTGACTATTATAAGGTAAAAACCATATCCTCCGGCTTGCGCTGCATTGTGTGATGGGACCTGGGTCTTATAATAGCTCCATTTTTCTTTATTTAGCATTGCGCTGTTTGTTTTATGCACTGGTATTCTTGGGAGGAAACCCGTTCCGTGTTATACGGCGTGGTCCCTTGATTTACCGAACTTTAAAATAAAGATTAATAATTGTTTTAGTTCTCACACCAGTCACATGACTGACCTAGAGTTTATTGTTTTAACCTAAACTCTGGGTGCCCTTATTTTCGACACGGGCAACTAGTAGTTTTGGTTTTGCAGATTTATATTCACAGGATCCTGCTTTACAGCTGGAACGATAATCGGAAAGCTCTGTATCCGTGTATTACTTTCAGTTGTGTATTGTATTATTTTTCCACTGCTATGTAATTTATTGCAATATGTGATATTTTTGAAATGTGTAATATTTATTCATAATCTGTGTATTCTTGTATTCTGATGGAATTGTTGTGATAACAAGGAAATGTTCTTCTATTTGTGTTCTGATGCGTGTTGTTCTCAAAACAATTCGTGCTTTCCTTTACCGGAGAAGTCGCGGGCTGCTACAATTACTTTGGCTCTTGCGATATTTTTTAATATAAAATTACATTTATTTGTTAAAGGGATAAATGGATAATATGGTAAAATTACCATTATTTGTTAAGGGACTACTTTCCTCATTGAGACTCCTCTTAATAATTTTTTGAAAAAAAATAAAAATTGTCCCCCCACAACAATATTTGGAGTGTCAATAACAATGCCCTTAACTAATTAATTCATGAAATTAGGTTAGAAATTATAACCTTAGAGAGGAAGCATCAATTACTTGTTTAGAGGGGAGGAGGCAGCTCGGGACGGCGGGCGGCGGCGGTGATCGACGAAGGCACGTGACGGGTAAGCTAGGGATTTTTTTTTTGAATTCTCGATGTGAAATTTTTCTGTAGGCGGGTTTAATCTATTTGGGCGACGGTTAGCGATGCCTAGTAACGACCGCTTTTTTAGTAGTCGCCAGCTGTCGCAAGCATTCGTACCATATCTGATGCTTTCTAGTAGTGCGACTACATATTTAAATATATTTTACTTGATTGAATTTAGCATGTTATTATTGCAGTTGCCAATGAGAAGGATACAATTGAAATTTCTGAGATTTCAGTTTGTGCCTGTTGAGTTTTTAATAGTTTTCATGATTTACATGTAAAAAATTGCTGTGTTGGAGGGAATAAGTGTTGAAGAAAAGGGGGGAAAAAGAAAACCCAGATAATGGATCAGATAAGTCTTAATTAATGCACTATGGAGCATGGTAATGGAGCTGAAAGTGTCCAAGAAGACGGCTACCACAATCCATCTCTTTTCATGTGCAGGACCTTTTTCTTATTAAGGTTATGTTTCTTCGTACCGTCTTTATGTCAAAATAAAAGATGTAATATTGTATAAAAGCCAGTCTTCCCATTGGCACAATTTTGTTAACATGATACTGTTAAATAAATCGTAAAATTTATATTATAAAATTCTATAAATAAGCTAATATATTTTCTAGTACTCGTGTAAATCTGGTCATGTTAATTGAGTTTGGCTCGTTATCAGTTCAGTTGTTCAATCATGTCTCGGGTGCGTAATAAGAGTACCAATTTATTTATTTTTTTGCAAGGAGGCCAACCAATTTTTTTGTGACATTATGTTACAATTTTACTGCCAAAACGATCTCAAATGTGTGCGCATGCATACACTGATACAAGTGTATGAGTGTTGTACCAGGACTTCCCTATTTTGTAGAATTTTATTTGCTCTTCAATATTTACCATCCCTTTGTATTTGAATAAACTAGTGGAAAACATGAGAGTTGGTTTGAAGATTGAGAAACAAGAATATGAGGTGATGGCATGTTAAATAGTGGAGGACCTTTATAGCACTTTTCAATTTCTACCACACATCCTCATTTTATTTCTCTCTTCACACTAATTCAACTATAAACAAGTGGTTACTGTTCAGTAGAGGGTAGAGGTGTAAATCGGTTGGACCGAACCGGACAGAGGTGTGTTCGATTTCTATTTTAAATAAAATCGGATCATACACGGACGAGACAAAAAAATTTCTTGTACAAATTTTGTTGTCTGAACTCGTGTCTTTAATGAAATCGGTTAGACACGGACATGTGTTTTTCAGATACAGACACAAACGGACTCAGTCGGACATGACTATTTATATAATATTTTACACTTTTTTCTAGATTTTCTTTCAACTATATACCGAATTACGTGGAATTCAAATGAATTCGAATGAACACGGATTAGATATGATTTTTATCGTATAAATTATAGTTCTAAATGAAAACTGAATGGATCCGGATGGACATATTTTGGTCACAGACACGAACAAACATTGGACATTCATACAAAATTTACAGCACTACTGTTCGGACGTAAAATGAGTGTTATAAAAGATATATCTCCCCTATATATGTGTGTATATATATACAAACAAACTGTAGATCATTGGATTTGTTCGTTTTAACATGAGAGGTGAAATTCTGGAAGAGATCTAATGGTCCATAATTTGTTCATCTAATTTTGTGTTAGCATGTTGTGCTCAAGTAGACTTTCTATACACACACACCATACTAGAAAAAGATGTAAACCACAATATTCAAAGAAGCTAGTCTAATTAGATTACCAAACTGATTAACGTGATTTTTTTTCTCCTATGTTCCCTATATCCTGGAAAGGATGCTTCTTTTTTTTATATAGACGGAACCAACTTATTACATTGATGGATTTTACGAACATCAATCCTACTCCAATAAAGACTACCAAACGACTCAACTCCCTCGAACAACGATAACAATAGAACCAAGATATGTTATTCACTCCTCTCCCTCTAATCACTCCCCTCCCAAAAAAAAGAAAGAATTTCCACTTCTTATAGAAATGGCAGACGCCTATCTTTACCTTTCTGCAACCACCATCAACGGCCTTTGGTCAATCGAGATGCTTTCAAATATACTTAAATCAACCTTCGATCAAGAATGCGAGTGACCAACTTGGCACACCTTTGATAACTCTTTCCTCATATATGTCCTTAAATCGGCCATCAAAAACTATGCTCATCAACTTAAGACCCTAACGAGTGACGACGGTGAAGTCCTCCTTCTGGAACAAGCGAGAACCTTGGAAGAAATTGCTGATCCCCCCTTGAAGAGGCATTATGGGAAAGGATAAGCGGCGTCCCGGGGTTCTACAGGCACCTCTCGGACTCCATTAGAGAAGCTTTAAAACCAATTGGGCGTTTCATCCACACAAACACTTGTGATTGGTCTTGGGTGGACCATCGTTACTTATACGTGAAAATGCAATTTTATGAAGGTATTTTGACTCCTTGTACTTTTGTTACATACATAAATAACCATGCAGTCAAGCTCAAAGTGGATCGCTGGACACACTCGCACCCTCCTCAACGCCCTGAAACTCTTGTGTTGGGGGTGGATTATGAATATGATGGATACATTTTCCAACCTTTATCTCAACAAAAAGATCTCATGGAGGAAGACAGATATGATGTATTGTCTGATGAAGCTCTACGAGAAGTCCCTATGATGCGTGATGAACAACAGCATGACTTGGCCATGGTTGAACAGCCTAGAGTGGATATGTATGTGCCTCGATGGGACTCTTTGGCTGACCTCGACCTCTTCGTCCCTCTTCATCTACAACTGCCAGCTCAGCAGGAACATCAGGAACAAATGCACCAAGAAGAACAAGGATCCTCATCACCACACATCTCTTCGTCAGCGATCAGAAGGAGTGCTAGGATTAATAGGGCTCGCTCTCTGCCCCCAGGAACTTCAGGTAGTTACTTTGAACTAGTTGTTTTTTCTTCTGCTAATAAAGTGCTAAATAAAAAATTGGCTAAATGCATGGGGGTGTGTCTGCATGATAAACACTATTCTGCCATGCAAACCCTAGAACAACAGCGTTCTAACCTTTCTAAATGAAAATAGTCACATGGAATATCAGAGGGGTTGGGTACCCCACAAAAAATCATGCTGTCAATCTCATTATTTCCCCACACCACGTAGATATTTTATTTCTTCAAGAGACCAAAATTGCTAACCCACCCATCCCTCTAATTCGTAATCTTTGTGGCCCCTACCTATCTGGTTGGTCGCACGTGGACGCTGTAGACACTCATGGTGGTTTAATTACAGCGTGGAATGATCATTTGTGGGCTTTTGAACAATCCATTTCACACCCTTCTGTTCTTCATGTAACCCTTCGTCATATTCCTTCGAACTCCATTTTCCACTTCACTAATATTTATGCCCCAAACGATATTCAAGGGAGAGCTGAAATTTGGCAATATTGCCACAACTTGTCTCAAAATATAAATGACCCTTGGTTAATTAGGGGAGACTTTAACACTACTCGCTCATTTGAAGATCGTAATTCTGGCAACTTATCCTCTGATTCCTCCCAATTCAATACATTTATTCAATCCTGTTCGCTTATCGAACCACCAATTAACAACCGTCGATATACGTGGTCAAATAGAAGGGAAATTCCTTCACTGTCCAAGCTAGATCGTTTTTTCTTTAACCTCAACTGGGATGATCTTTTCCCTTTATCATTGGCTAATGGCCTTGCCACCACCATCTCTGTTCACTGCCCTATCCTTCTTGATACTAACTCAAACACTCCATTCAAACGCCCTTTCAGATTTGAACGTCTATGGCTACTTGAACCATCTTTTGACAACTTCATTAAACTCAGCTGGGAACAACTACCATCCCATCATTCTGCAATGACCAGAATAGTTTGCAAGCTTCGTTCTCTTCGTAAACTGATTCGCCCATGGGCTAAGAATGTCTGGAATTCTTTGAAAAGTCGTATTTCATCCACACAAGATGCCATCTTAAATCTAAATATCATTGAAGAAAATATCCCTGTCTGAGCAACATGTTTTGAAAGAATACGAATCAGAATTGGAAAGGCTTATTAAACAAGAAGAAATTGGTTGGAAGAAGAGGTCTAAATCTAAATGGATTAAAGAAGGTGACAAAAACACTGCTTACTTTCACAGAGTTGCTAATTGCCATCATCGTTCCTCTTTCATCTATGAAATTGTTCATAACAACAACACCCTCAATGACTTGAAGGACATTTGTCATCAATTCACCATCTTCTTCAGAAACATCCTTGGTTCATCCCCTCCCCCCTCTCCCCATATTGATTGACATTATTTATACCCAAACCCTGAACCCATTAACATTGATCACCCTTTTACTTAAGAGGAAATTTGGAATGCGGTTAGGGATATGGCGGATGATAAGGCACCTGGGCCTGATGGTTTTGGTCCGGCCTTCTTTAAACATTTTTGGCCCACTCTAAAATCTGACATCATTGACATGTGCTCAGAATTCTACTTTGATCCTTCATCAATCACCAAATTAAATTACGCCAACATTATCCTCATTCCTAAATTTCAAGGAGCTAACACTGTCTCTTCTTTCAGACCTATCAGTCTTCTCAACACAACCTTTAAAATTGTCACCAAAATCCTATCTTCCAGACTTCAAAAGCATATTGACTCCCTAGTTGATATTGAACAATCTGCATTCATCAAAAGAAGAAACATTCTAGACTGTGTGGCTGCTACACAAGAAGTTATCTCTTTTTTCCACTTTACTAATACCCCTGGGGTCCTGCTTAAACTGGATTTCTCAAAAGCCTTCGATTCCGTCAGTTGGAATTTTATCCTATCTCTTATGTCTCATAGGGGTTTTCCAATAAAATGGTGTTCTTGGATTAAAGCAATCTACACACTAGCCTTTCCACAGTGTTCGGTAATGGAGAATATGGTGGCAAAATTAAATCCAAAAGAGGCTTAAGGCAAGGAGACCCTCTTTCACCCCTTATTTTTGTCCTAATTGCAGATGTATTCAATCAAATGGTGAAGCGTTCCCTCTCTCATAACATTTTCTCAGGCACTCCACTCCCTAATTCAGAGATTTGCACTTCAAATCTTCAATTTGCAGATGATACAATTCTTTTCACCACCCCAACTCCCAATAATATTCACTGCCTCAAAATTCTTCTTTACACTTGAAATGATCTCGGGTCTCTCTATTAACTTTAGCAAGAGCTCAATTATTATGCTTGGTAATTGCTCTCAGATTGGTCCAGCCATTTCTAATTTCCTTAATTTTAAACTAGATTCTTTCCCAACCAACTATTTGGGTATCCCTCTCCGTCCCACCAAACTCCTTAATCATGACTGGCAACCTCTCATTTCTAAGATTGAAAATAGACTTTCTAGTTGGAAGGCAACCTCACTTTCTTCTGCTAGCCGCCTTATACTTGTGAAGCATGTCCTTTCTGCAATTCCTACTTACTGGATGTCATTCCACAAACTTCCAATCTGGGTTATTAAGAAAATTGATTCAATCCGTAGTACCTTTCTTTGGAATGGAAGTAACCTGAAAAAACTCGTCAATTGGCAAACTGTTTGTCTCCCAACTAATCATGGTGGTCTTGGAATATTGAACCTCTCGACTTTTAACTCAGCACTGCTAGCCAAATGGCTGTGGCGAACCCTCTCGCCTGGCCGATTCATCTGGAAAGACTGGATCTTAACTCATCTTTATAACTCTAATCCCTTCCTCATACTCCATTTTAGTCCTAATGCTAGACCCTCACCCTTCTGTAAAGGAATTTTATACACACTAATGAGAGTCAAAAATATTTTTCACGTTAAAATTGGTAATGGTGAATCCTGCCTTTTTTGGATGGATTTTTGGTATGAGCAAACTCCTTTCTCCACCCGTTTTCCCAATCTTGCATCAGTCAACCATCTTAGCCCACTTACTGTGGCATCGGCCCATGAGCTTAGCCCAATGGGCCTTTTCCCTCCTTCTTGGATGGGCCTTGAATCATTATTTGAACTTAAATCTATTGGCCACATACTCAACTCAACTCACTTCTCATCTGATCCAGACTCATTTTTCTATGCTTTAAACCCATCCAACTCTTTCACAGTTGCATCCTGTTATCAATTTCTAATTCATCCTGGCAGATGCTTCTCTTTCTCCCGCATTTGGAAATGCAACCTTCCTCCTTGATTAATTTTCTTTCAATGGCTCCTTATCCATAATCGCATCAACACAAGAATCAGACTCAATCGCTTTAACAACAACATCGATCCCATTTGTGTTCTCTGTAACCTTAAAAACGAATCCCTTTCTCACCTTTTCTTCGAATGTGATTTCTCATACATAGCGTGGGCTACAATCAGCTCCTTCATCCTCGGATTCATTCCCTCCATTAATTCCTTTTTCGATTATTGGCAGCATAACCCCCCTGACCCTCTTCTGGATTCTCTTGTGACTTTCTTCTCATGGAGTATTTGGTTAGAACGTAATGCGATCATCTTTGGCAGATCACTGAAACTTCTTTTGGGTACCTGTTATCATATCCTACATCTCTTCGACTTATGGACAGGATTAGCGAAACATGCTCGCTTCAGGCTTGCCCTTCCTAGGCCAGATTCTCCTGGATCGTATGAAAGTAGCACGCTCCCACCTCGCTGAATCAACTAAGGCTGGCTTATTCTACTTATGCTCTATCTAGTCTATGCTATTATCTATGATGTATTTATCCCTTTTTAATGTACATATTTTACGCTATGGTTGTACTTTGTTATTGACCTGCTGGGTCTAGACTTTATTGCCACTGGTTGGGCCTGTCAACCAGCTTATTTTATTATCTGGTATATCTACTCGTAACCAGCTGTGTAGCTCCACGCTACACACCCGTCTTCCACACAAAAAAGATACTACACAAATCCAAATGACAACACCCATACACATAGGAAATGCAATACAAGAAACACACCCCCACACATACATACATGACATGCAATATACAACTGATCTCACTCTCTAATGGATCCATAGTTGATCCATAAATCATGCTCAAAGCCTGAGAACACCATCCATGTCCATAATCAACCATTCGCATCCTCACCTCAACAAATGGCAAAAATAGAGTTAATCATTTGTTTCTAAACAACGACAGCGTTCGAAGAATCGATGTCCGTGCATACATTGGCCTCTACCGACCCCTTCGTTCCTTGAGGTATACCTGTTATCTTAAAATACCCCAGAGCATGATTCTCAACCACCTTATCACCCCCACCTTCAAACACAGCAATCAAAGCCTCGGTCTGATCATCATAAGCAGTTCTGAAGATCATCCCCTTCCTAGCCGGTATGGGAGTGTTCCTATGCACTATAGCAACAGACCTATCCCCATCAACATGAATTCCAAGGCTCAAAAGGGTGGCTTGAATCATTAGGAAGTCTAAGCTTCCAGAAGGATCGCTTACTCCTGAAGTCCGCCACTTCAATTGGGTAAATCCCTTCATAAGGGATCGGCTTCTTCAGTAATTCCAAAATAGTATTTTTAACCATCGGTATGTTTGAACAACCTCCTACAATTACAACGTCATTAATATCATCAGCGGCTAATTTGGCATCGGCAAGGCACGACATCACCAGCTCTTTACACTTGTTAAAAACCATACACTTAATGTTTTCAAACTCCAAAGTAACACTACAGATCTCTAGAGATGTTATCAATGTGGATACTGACTTTTAAAGTTTACCTAGCTTTTACTATAGGATTGACGGTATTATGTTCTTATGGCCTGAGCTGTCCACGCTGTGTATCCATAGTAGCCTGCATTGGACATACATAGACTACTAGAGAGGATAATTAAGGGTCCAAAAATTAACTAACACTACACTTATATGAAACATATAGGTTGCATTTATCCATAGTGTGCTCCTTAGATAGACGGTCTAGTCAGTTTGCTTTATAAGAGTTTCATTAAGCAAATTTTGAATTTCAATAACATATAAAATGTGTTGGTTATTGAATGTAATCAGTTTTCAAGTATGTTTACTATTCAAAACTCAAACTTGCTCTAATGGAAGGGGGTAGCATATCTACTAAAACAACAACAAGGTGCTTCGGCAACCTCCAAAATACACCCTGTCAAGACTAACAATGTGCAGTTTGTTTAGACCACTACAAGCTAGCATGATGTGTTAAGAACGATATGTTCGATATTAGTTATTGACAGTCAATTGGAATATAGCGTGAGTTGTACTACAATATATAGTTATTAGGAATAATCTAAAGATCCAAAATTTTCCAGCACTACGAAAGCAAGCAAGTGCATACATTTCGACAAAGAAAGACCTTTCCAACATTTTCTACAAAGGAGGCAAAAGTTTATTCCACATAATTATTACAACCACATAATTACAAGGTATAGTGCAAGTTGAAAGATGATGAAGACAAATTGAAATTCAAAAAATTCTTAATTAAGTCAAACTAAGCGAACAGAAAAATGAAGCATAATGCAATAAATATCTAGGACGGTTATGAATTGAAAAAAGTAGTTTGAAGGCTATTTTTCATCTTTTAATAGACATACAATAGATTTATATCGGTCTTTTAGTTGATTCCAATCTTATCTAGTGCAATAATTGATGCCACTAAAAGGATAAATTATTTTGAAAGTAACCCACACTCCATAGGTGTACCATGTACGAAATTAGACCACATAGCACAAGCCAAAGTTGTTTTCCATGTATGCACACAAACTTCTTTTCAATGTTTTAAACAATCTAAAAAACTATGTTCTTCAATATATAAATTAATCAGCGAATGTTAATTTGTTGTTCATTGCTAAATAATAAAAATGTTAACCATATATGATACATGCATTTTTCTTTGTATAATTTCATTACTAAATTACAAAACGAACCCAATGTATAAAAAGAATACACTTTTTAATGATGCCTAAATTACAAAATGTTAAGGATTTGCTCCATGGTGACAGTGGCGTGGGTTTGAAACCCGGAATGGCATGCTAAGAGCTTACCATGTGCATATGCTAAGATCAACCACTTATGTGGTGCTCGCGGACCAGACTAGGTGCACTAGGGAGGGTTTTACGACTCCGGTCGGTTATCCTTCTGAACAAATTCAAAAAAAAAATTACAAAATGTTAACCATATATGATACATGTTGTCTCCCCCTATTTAATTTCATGCCTAAATTACAAAAGGGAAAGAAATTGACAAGGACAAAATTTTCAAAATAATTATCTAAAAGGGTTGGCCGTAAAATAATTTTCAAAATTTTTAGTTTTTCAAAATATATGATACATGTTCTTCAATATATGATACGTGAAGGTTAAATGTCCAATCCATGAACCGGTTCACTCAAAAAACAAGCTTTTTTCACTTTATTTTCATTCCGCTCGATTCAAAAAACTCGATTTCTTGTACTTTCCAAACTGCAAAAAATGTCATCTGAAAACCCTGTTGTATCGTTTGAAAATCGACTTTCAGAACACAACACAAACTGAATCGACTAAGAATCGACCCAAAATACCTTCTAATCAATTTTAGACCAAGGTTTTAATCTCGGATAATGGTCGCATTTCATCTTTAGGATTTTATAGACTTGATCTCGTATCGGAGAAGATTTCGGACGAGATGAGTCTAACTCAGGAGTTCGTCTCAGACTTCCATCTTGGGTCTAAAAGTTCATATCAAAACAATCTCAAGGTACATGATATGTTAAAAAATGATATTTCTACAAAATGATTTTTTTGAATGCTATTAAAAACATAATAACTAAAACTTGAATTGAAAAATAACTTATTATTATTTATTTTGCGAAATATAATTCATATTCAAAATCGCAATATACTTAAAACAGAAATGTTGTTAGACATAAAACATTAAAAGGATCCAATACATTAAAAAAATAGCATAAATAGACCATAAAATACATAATTTCATAAGTAGCATGCAACATCCGTGATTTTTAACCGTTCAAATTGATAATGATCCTTACATGTTGACTTAAACAAATCTAAAATACAGATAGTTATTGCGATTAATATAAGAAAAGAAGAAAGAAGAAAAACAATCACAGAATCTTACAGCGGAAGGACAAAATATAATAAATAAATAACAGTTCGTGAAGCTATTAAAACATACATTTGATTATATTTTACAACAATTATCAGAGTTAACTATCATAAACATACCAATTATTTGCAACGGAGTAATAACAATAAATACGTCTGTTGAGCTCCATCTTCATCTTCATAACATTGTCTTCAATAACTGAAAACTCAGGCTGACCCCAGCATAAATGAAAAGACAAAAAACACTCGGATCAGAACTAAAATATTCTCATATCAGTTAAATCAATTTCACGTGATAATATGAGTGCAATAACTTAAGAGATGTTACGGGGAATTCCATTCCTAAGGATCCATCAAAATAGATACTATGTAATATAATACGCTACTATAATAGTGTTTATGGTTAAATATAATAAATTAAATTAGTGTAAGCCGGATTACCGTTATTACCCTTACACCGTTTATACCGTTGTTGTACAGTTTGCATATAACACAACAGTACGTCGATGGATAGGATGCGCCGTGATGCGACAACGTTAAATCAAAATCGTAGACGCTCGATCAGGATAAATATGACAAGGCATCGAGGCAATACCCATCAGTAGGATTCTACCGGTTAGCGGACCCAGGCTGGTGGTAACGCATAGCCGCGACTACCGCCCATCCCAGACAATGCCCAAAAATCAAAGGCGCCAATCAACCAAAAAATAATATGTATGGTATCGAAGAAGCATGTCTGCTAAGATGAGCTAGCTCACATTAACCTGGGTATGGCTCATGTTTTAGCCATTTTAATTATGACCTAAAGGTCAAAGCTATCCATCATCGTTCTCTTTCTTCAAATCCAGTAATTCCCTCCAAATCCATCCTACTTCATTTTGGAACTCCAGTTGTTAAAGTGGTTTCTAGTAGTGGTAGAGAGTATGACAATATCTGATCCCGGTCTCTTTATCAACCAAACATTTACATTTTTCACACCGGTCAGTTATTTTACATTTCAAAGAAATTCCTACTTCATATCAAATTATCATATTTTCTTTAAAAATCGTTTCAATAGTCGAGATATAATATTTCATATTAAAAATCTCCATTTAAAACCAAACTTAAAATCTTGAAACAATTCCAACTTAAAAATAATTTAAATATTTAAAATAGCTGAAAAATATAATAAAATAGTTTATATATATAATTTTGAAAAGGTTTGAAAATAAATAGCTTATATATATAATAGAATTATCTAAATTTAATAAAACCTATAGTTGAAGTATTATAGTAGTTTATAAAATAAATAGTTGATTATTAGACTAGTTATTAAAGATAATTAATATATATAAGTTAAAATAGTTATAAAGTGATATAGTTTGTAAAGTAAAATAGTTAACTACAAAAATACTTCATAAAAATGAATTAAAATAATATAGTTGGAATTCAAATTATTTCTTCTAAATTTCAATTGAACTTGGAGTCGTATTTCGAATTTCAACAATCAAAACAATTCAACTTATATATTTCGATTTGATTCAACATTCCATATAAATTTCAATTCGTCTCAAACCATTCGGTTCAAATATTTGAAGCTTCAATTATAATTCTCAACTTGAATTATTTCAATTTATGAAATCTCGAGTTAAATATTTAAACATCACTTTAAAATCAAGTTAAACTTAAAGTAAATTTCAAATGTGGATAAAACAATCCAATTTCAATAAATCCAATTTTTATTTCATTTTTACTTTATTTTAAAAATATTAAACAATCTCCTTTGGTTTTTATAATACAATTCCAAAGTCCAAATTCAAAGGAAATCAATTTATAAAATATTGTCTATGTCGTCTTTAAAACAATATTTCAAAATTCAAGGTTAAAAACAATTTTTATTTTACCAACCGGTGTCCGTATATAATTTTCTATCCTACGGCCAAGTAATACTTAAAAAAAAAAATTAGTATTTTGGGAAAGGATATATATCATTTCAATCCAAATCAGGGTCATAGGTATTTATCATTTCAACCTACGTTCTTAATTTATTTAGTTGATTAATCCCGAGGTTTATTTGATGCCCATAATATCTAAGGTAAATGATTTGGATTGATTAACATAAACAATGGTCATATCAAAATCAAGGTGAATAAAGATAAATTCACACAATAAACATTAATATCACAAATATATCAAATCTAAACCATACATCATATCAATACATACGAACAATTCAATGTCGTATAATTTAACTAATTATCTGATGTCATATTTTAAACTGGCAAATAAATGTCGAACTTCATCTTAACTGTAAAATTTAATATAATAGTCAAATTATGCGAATCAATATAAATATGCAATTTAAACTACCAAACATCAAACTGTACAATCATATCTTTACATGATATTAATTTAACTAATATAAGAATATTTTACTTAGGCGTGAGTGGGTTTAATCACTCACATTTGCTTTCAAACGAGATTAAAATCCAAAATTTAGCCCAAAATTTTACAGTCTTAGAATTCATCCAAACCTACGCCATCGCGAAGAGCTTGTCAATACGATTCCATCGCAACAAACAGCGCGTCAAACTGAGTTCATATGAAAAAGTTGTACACGATTATCATTTGGATTCTCAAATTAAAATAAAATAAACAAGATAAACTCCCACCAACCAAATCTTGCCACATCATCCATCTTCTACGCAGCATCCTCACGCATGTTACACGTAATTAAAAAAACTGAACCCAATTTATGTCCAAACCCATCCACTTCTCTCCTATATCTCTTCCACTTCGCATGGCGCCGCAACCTTCAAGACGCAAATGGAAGTGAAGACCATGGTTCAAGTAACCCACAGAAATAAGTTTCACAAAATTAGGAATTTTCTTTGTATGGTTATAGATTTTTGAAAGAGGAGGAACACTAATTTTTTATTCCCTAAAAGAAACAATGGATTTTCATGGAAATGAAACAATAAGAAGATGGAAACGTGAATTAGGTTAGACTTTATGAATATTTATTTGAAAAAATAATCTCAATGGTTAATGAGATAAATAAATCATTAAAGCTTTTCTTATTCATATTTAATTCAATTCCAAACGTTTCTAACTTAAATTAAGGCTAATATTAGTTATAGGGACCAATAATATATGTTACAAATGTCAATTTCAATTATTATTTACCGATTTCTGTAGAACAATAATTATATTAAATTAATTAACTTTCCTTTTTATCTAACTTTCATAAGTAGAAAATTTTTACCATAGTTTAAAACGAGTTCACATATAAAATTCAATGTTAATTATTATGTAACGGCCCGAAAAATTCCGACGATCGAATTTTCAACAATAATATCTAATCCCGTATTACGTGCCAAAAATCCAAGTATCGAACCCCAGACTATTAATAAAAAGAAGTTAGAGGATGGGAAATAGAAAGAAAGAAATATTAGAATAGAAGAAAGAAGAAGAACACATCAGAATCTCACAGCGGAACGAATAAATATAATATAACCAATCTCTTTATAAAAGAAACTGCATATACACATACCATTTATCAGAGTACAACATACATCAATCACAGCGGAATAACCTTTGTATATCTAACGGTGAAGCCTCCTGCTTCCAGCTCCTGGAACTCCAAGCGAAAACCTAACCTGGAAATATACTCTGTTTGACCCGAGCACATTTGATTTAAAACAAAATTCACCGGGCCAGTCTGGAATACTTTCAGTGATAAATTCATAGAAAACACAACTTGTTTAACTTTGGAAAATTCTTTTTGAAATAAAAGGATAATAGTAAGACCAGCCCACACATAAACACGGACGGTTTTTACCTTACTATAACCCAAACCATTTTTGAAACCAATGTCTTTTCTGATATTATAATAATGGATATCAAACCACAAATAAATAATAATCTAGCTGAACGCTTGCATCTCACGCTCTGCATATATAATATACAATCAACATCGCGGGCGCTTGTTGGAGATTGGGTTCCAACTATGACAAGGTATGGGACCACTCACCGATAGTATATCTCTAGAGGCGAATACACTGGATTCAACAAGAACGTCTTGCAACCCGGCCCACACATGACCGACCACTCATTTCGCTTGAGTGTATCGAATGTATATTACCAACGGCTGGGCTCAAACCACCGTTTCCCGAAAGGGACAGCATCGATAGATTAAAGAAGCAAAAGGAATTTCTCTAGATAGGTGATTATACACCCTAATGGGAGCGACCCACATAGCCATGCTGCTTGCCCGATTTTTGTCATTTAACGATTGATGAGGCTTGAGGCTATGTTTTATCATCACACCAGATTCACTTCGAATGCCACATTGTCAGATCGATCAATGTAACGACCCAACTTTCGAACACATCGGAAGTTGTGTAGTTAATAAGAATATGAATAGATAGAAGGTAAATCACAGAAAACATCAGAATCTCACAGCGGAATTTTACAAAAGATGATACTTCATATTAGTACACAGCGGAATATACATTAGAACATACTGAACTAGTGTTACAACCCATTCATGGTACATCAGTTAGTATACATATCATTGTTGACCCAAACTTGCAGACTTAATTATACAATGGGTAGGATAAATAGATCAGCACACAGAGAATCTCCATCCAGCTTTCCAAGTCTCATCAAATCCTGATTCACTTGTCTATTCATAACAAGCGTTATGAATACCCAAGAGTTTAAGGGAAAACACAGAAAAATAAACTCCGGGTCAGTCGGGGGACTGGTATGAGTAAATAGTTGAACCAAATAAAAATACCTCATAAGACCACGCCGTAAATACGGAACGGGTTTTTACCTTATGAGATCAAAACACTTTGTTTACTTTAAATCAGATATTATCATAGTATCTGGGTGTTTTCACCAATAAATTAGAATCTAGAAGAATGCTTGCATCTCACATTCTCCTATATAGTATACAAAATAAAAACCGCTTGGCGTTTAGGGAAATTGGATTTCCAACTATGACAAGGTATGGAACCACCTTCTGACGATGTATCTCTAGAGGCGAATACACCTGGGTTCAACAAGAACGTCTTGCAACCCGGCCCACACATGACCGACCACTCATTTCGCTTGAGTGTATCGAATGTATATCACCAACGGCGGTAGCTAGCCACCGTCTTCCCGACAAGGGACAACATCGATAGATTAAACAAGCAAATAAGATTTTCTCTAGATAGGTGATTATACCCTAATGGGAGCGACCCACATAGTCATGCTGCCTGCCCGATTTCTGTCATTTTCCTGGGTGTGAGGCTTGAGGCTAGACTTACGTTTATCTTCCAGAACATCTGGCCACCATTCAATTTGAATGCCACATCGTCAAATCCGTGACCACATATTGATTATACAAATACACACTGGGTGTAAAATAAAGAGAAGTTACCTTCTCCCCACCAACTTGGTATATTCGTAATATCAACGGCATGACCGTTGGAAATACTCTGTCGGACATTCGTCCATACAAATTATCCTGGGACTGGACAAACCGAAGGCACTATTCAAAGATAGCCCTTGTATCTCGCCGTCTTCAATTTAAAAATCTCTGGCATACGGCGTACGGTCAAATCAAAGTGGAATGTACATTCCGGTCTCTTTGAAATGATTAACGAACATTTTTTTTCTTAAATTATAAATCTAACAAGATTATAATCTAATCTGCATAACAATTACAGTCAAACCACACAGTATATGATCAACTGGTCTTTATCTCTTTATTTTATCATATTTCAAAAATGAATAGTTTCAGTATGTGCGTCGCACACAGTTTTTCCTTCCATTTTTGTTCGTCACTTTTTAAAAATGAATACTTACCTTATTTTTCTTTTAGAAAAATATGTCTCATCGTTATTCATAAATCTGGTTACTCATAAATGATTTAAATTTTAATCATTTAATTTACAACTTTTACACTTTGTATTTCCTTGTCAAATTTCCCATTTGATCCTTCCTTTTTGATTACTTATTTTCCTCTCTGTACTGATAAAGTTCTTTTATTTATCAGTCTACGCACGATTAAAACGTTATTTACAGTTCTTGTTTACAGCAATGTTCATGATCAGTTCTTATCTCAGATATTTTAGATGTCAGGTAAAACTGACAAATTCTACCGTATGTGTTACATACGGTTTGTCTTTATCTTGTTTATAATTTAAACATCTCATTGAAAATAAATTCAATCTTTAAATTATAAACTAAACTTATAATCAAATTACAGCTGCTGCTGACTTCTCGATTGTTGTATATCTGACTTAATCGATTCCTTTTGTTGACTTTACAGTTTGAATCTTCCATTAGAAAATTTCTTTTCAAATTCTTATCATAAATTAAATTTAAAATATAATTTAAAGTTATAGTTTCTGACTTCTCGACTCTATCACGAACCAGGTCTGATCTACCACACTTGATCGACTTTCTTCCTTACAGTTTGAAATTTACATTAGAAAATCATTTCTAATTTTCATTTTAAATTAAATTTATAATTTAATACAACTTCTGTATTAACTGTTCGACTTCTGTCAAAACCATATCTGGCCTTCTTCACTCGATCGACTTCCTTCTTGTTGACTTTACATTTTGAACATTTCATTAAAAAAAAATCATTTTTAATTCTAATTATAAATAAAATTTATAAATTCTATTTAAAATACAGCTTTTGTATTTTAATCCTTGACAAAAACGGTATTCAATCCTTGATTTACAAAATCAAACTTAGTTAATCGAGTTCTTACAAAATTTCACACTTAATTTCTATGATCCATCTACTCAGATTAATTTGTAAAAACCGCTTTTCTTATTTAATCTTATTATCAATCTAATTCGAAAACGCTGAGCCCATTGCCATACAGTCTACTATCTTTCCATATCATGGTATATCGTTGACTATTGTTTAACAATCGGATGCGAATCAATTATCCGATCTTAAAGGTTAAGTAATTAAATACCATCCTTGTTATTTATTTAATTTATTCAAAAAGAATAATTCAAATTTCACTTATTAAAATACAACTTTGCCTAATATATATTTGCTTTATCAATGATGTTTTAATGACTTCTTTTGTTAATTCCATTTTACCATTTTGAAACCAATACCGTCGTTATATTATTATATATTAAATATTTATTCCATGCTTAATTTAAACTAACAAATTTTCAAAGTTATAAAATTTTTGACCAGAATGTTTTGTTTATACCATGTTTGAACTAATAACCAAATCTGATGATTCCCATTCCCATTTTCTTCTTTCTTTTAGTTCCTTTCCTTTTCTTTATGTTTTCCTTTCATTTACTTCCTTTCTTTATTTCTTCTTTATATCTTTTTTTTCTTTTCTCCTTGGCCCGATATGGCCCAACCAGTCCAGCCCATGTCCCTTTGCCAGATCCAAATCTTGGCATGCCCAAACTGTGGTCAACACAGCGATTGTTCCCATTTTTTCTCATGCAAGATCCTCCCTTTTTTTGCCAAATGCCAATTGGTAAAAATCTAAGTTTGGCAATGCACATAACATGATTAACATGTAAGGATCACCCAAAAACTTCTGCCAATCCCATCTTCTTCCTGGTCCCGTCTCCCACCATTTTCTGTGCACTGACACCACCGCGCACGTGCACGCTCGTCTCCTCCTCCATACCATCGCCTCACCCATTGCCGCAAATCCCAAATCCGTCCCTGAACTCACCCCTACTCCCAGAATTCCCATCGATCCCCTACCCCAAAATCCGATGCTTCGACTGAAGCTTCAAATACAATATGTCACCATACAAACCCCTCGCATTGCCACTACGACCTGTCGGACATCGCCCAACTTCACCATTAGCTTGCCGACACACCCGTCTTTCATTGCCCCCTGGTGCGCAGCCGCCTACTTCACCATCGACGGTGCAGTATCACGTCAAAGTCATCCCATTTAAACGCAGAAAAAAAAACTAAATCGAATCAAATCCCCAAATTCAAGCTATGGAAAAATCTAACAACATTTTTCCTATGATCCTTATTCCATTACTCTCCTTCACCATCGTTGCCGAGGTCCACCATCATCACCGTTGCCTGAATTTGACCAAAACCCTCTTTTTGAAAGATCCTAAAATTCTCCTTATTCCTACTGCTAAAAATATTGAAACTTCTTCTAAAAATCATGATTTCGCACCAGTATTCAATCTGTATAACTGAAACAAGATTTTACGAAACTTAAATTTTTGATGAAACAGAGAGTGTTTTTAACAGTCTGTATATTTTCTGTCTGCATATACCAGTACTTGTTTAAGTATATTTTCTTTTTCATCTCTTTCTTACTTTAAATTGGTTTAGTGATGATGTAAAAAGGAAACAAACCTGAAATTGTCTCACCTAAAAACATTGGTTAAGAAATCCCAAGTTTGTTCAACAGGTTTGTTGAACTATCAGTATAAATTTTCCGACACAATGTAAATCAATAGACTAAAGTAAACTACCCTAGCTCCTTTGTGACGGCCTGGAATTTCGCTCGATCTGAATCAGTCGTTAAACCGATCTAGACCGTTCGAAACCCCTGACTGTTTTGAGAACAGGACAAATTGGAACGCAGACGGAAGAACATTTCATTGCTATTACAACAATTCCATCAGATACAAGAATATACAGAGTATAAATGAATAAATTACATTCGATAAATATCAGAGATTACAATACATTACATAGCAGCGGAAAATAATACAAAGCACAACTGAAGGTGATATACGGATACATAGCTTTCCGGATATCATTCCAGCTGTAAACCAGGATCCTGTGAATATAAATCTGCAAAACCAAAACTACTAGCTGTCCGCGCGGAAAATAGGGGCACCAGAGTTTAGGTTAAAACAATAAACTCCAGGTCAGTCATGTGACTGGTGTGAGAACTAAAACAGTTATTAATCTTTATTTTCAAAGTTAGGTAAATCAAGGGACCACGCCGTATAACACGGAACGGGTTTCCTCCCAAGAATACCGGTGCATAAAACAACAGCGCAATGCTAAATAAAGAAAAATGAAGCTGTTATAAGACCCAGGTCCTATCACACAATGCAACGCAAGCCGGGGGATAGGGTTTTCCCTTATAACAGCCAAAGCATGCTTGATACGTTTAAAAACAAATCATTTGATACTATAATAAGTGTATAGTGTCAAAACATTTCAATCATAAATATAAATCATAGGCGGCATAGCTACCATCTACTATGTCGCCATACTAGTTCTACAATTAAAGACGAATTACACGTATTGGAAATTGTATTTCCGTCATGAGTCGAGGCAAGGGGCAAGCTCCTCTCCACGTTCGAGACACTCTAGCAAATGTCCCAGGGCTACGCACTCTGGGCAACCCTTGGATGCTTCAGGGCCGGTCCTCACTTACGTTAGAGGATTAATTATGCCTGAACACACGTTTCCCGGTCCTTACAGACCTATAATCGAGGCGCCTCATCCAACAACCACAAAGGTGAAAAATATATAAATGTCAGGGCTGGTAAGTCACTGACACCACCAAAGCTAGAAAGAAACGTCGTGCTCTCCCTGCAGTCCGTATCCCGTTTTTAACTCATACCGAGGTGTGAGGCTCGCGAATTCACGTTATACACAAAGCTGCCACGTAGGCGTGCTTTGATCATCAACCAAAAGACTTTGCTTTTCAACAGAAGCCTTGATCATTGCCTCTTAGCGTGCCACACAGGCAATTCATGCCATGCGACTGATGTCCATCGATATACAACCTCTGAGCTCGTACGTCTCAAAGAAGGGCGTTAAGCAAAAGAATAAATTCTCCGCCGCCAAACAGATGTATATTTAATAGAAATCAATCAACACAGAATAAAATCCAGTGTCAGACACACAATCCATTTTCAAGTTCGTTCTGGGGCTGAACGAAACCGGAGGCACTTTCCTCGCATATCCATCCATCTCCAAGTACGTCTGGACGACCACCAACTATTTCCATCCTCTTGGGTGTACAGCCCAATCAGGATCGTCAGTAATTATCCAAACGATGTGAAGACTTCCGGTCTTCGACCACCGTCTTCATCTTCGACATATCGTCGAATCGGTTATTCAGAATGGGTATAAACCCGGACTTTCCGAACAACCCGCGTATATTAAAAACAATGTTACACAAACACAACATACGCCTCATTCCAATTCATTAGTCACTAACCGCAAATTAGCAAGAGAACAATTTCCCAAACATTAACCCCGAAGGCCGAAACCAACATCAGATCAATACCCAGGAAACCATTCTTCTTAGCCAACCTACAGCTAGTTTCTAAATTCCACATTCTTAGGGAAAGGTTCCCATTAATTTTATCCAAGATAAATTCTTTAAAATTTATCCTGTAATCTTCCTTTGGATGTCATTTAAAACCAAATTATGGTTTTTTTCCAACTAGTCGAGATTAGCGAACCACGCCGAAGTAATTGTTTATTTTATTTCCCAATCCCAACCTATTCATCCCATGAAGCAAAACTGGTAATACTCCATATCTAACACCGTGGTGTTATCGGTAAAATTAATTACCATTTCACGTTCAAATCTAATTAAAGATTTAACTATCGCTTTGGAGCAAAACTGGCGATACTCCATTCTCGCTTATTTCTAAATTTGATAATTTAGATTACAAATTCACATCTCAATCTAATTGCAGATTCGTTAAAACTCCTTTTACTGGGTTAAAGAACTAGGTGTTATTTAAAACACAGTTCACGACAAACCCAAATCACATTCTGTTTGTTATCGGGTTAAAGAACTAGTGTTGTTTTAAAACACTGTTCACGATAAACCCATTTCAAATTCAATCAAATATATTAGAAATTCCGATTATTTAAAACCCCTTTTTAAATCTAATTCATTTATTTTAAAAATAATTGGGTTTTAAATTTAGTTCAAAACTAGTTCATTTCGATAAAAATCTATTTTTATCTTTTCAAATATGGAGTTTTTCACCCCAATTTTTCCCAATTCATTTCTTATGATTTTACATAAATTATTACTATTTTTAATAATTTTATCGAGGTCCGTACAGTCGATTTCCAACAATGGCCATCAAACTGCACTTACAGCGACCTTTTTCAAATTTGATTTGGACGTATCTCCAAATCCAACCGTTAGATTTCAAATTTCTAATATTCGTTAGAAAGCTCTTTTCCATACGAACCCAACGGTTCCGGTTTTAGGAGAATCCGACGGTCGGATATCCCGTAATGTCCGTTTGAAATAAATGGTCGAAATTCACGAACTGCCGCGGCGCGGCGCGTTCTATTCAGGCCATTATATTATATATATAATATATATTTCATCGATTACTATTTAAAACGAATTATATAAATAGTTTTAAATTCGTTTCAAAAGCAAATTCAACTTCCCTTTCAATTCAAGTCAAAATTGAATTCTTCTTTATAAATTCGTTTTAAAATTCATTTCTATTCAATTCAAATTTCAATTCATTTCAATTCGCTTTCAATTCAATTTGAATTCGTTTTCAATTCAATTCAATTCAAATTGGTTTTATATTCGATTCAAATTCATTTCCTATTCAAATCAAATTCGTTTCGTTTTCTATTTGAATCAAATTCATTATATATTCAATTGAAATCAAATTGGTTTTCTATTCCATTCAATTCGAAATCGTTTTATATTCAATTCAAATCGAACTCGTTATATATTCAATTCATTTCAAAATCGTTATATATTCAATTCATTTCAAAATCGTTATATATTCAATTCATTTCAAAATCGTTATACATTCAATTTATTTCAAAATGAATAAAATCGATATAAATATCGTTCACGTCAAAATGGCGTCAATCTAATCAACACGGCTTCATAAATTTCTATTTTCAAATATTCTATTTCAAATATTTCTTTTTGTCAACACACGACTAATCTCAATGAATGAGTACCGTCCACATGTGACTATTTTTGTTATTTAATATATTTTATAAAAATTAAGGTATCTATCGTTTGATATTGAATCAGACTCCAACCGTAATTTAGTGAGAGAACGATTTCCTGAATATTAACCCCGAAGGCCGAAACCAACATCAGATTAATATCCAGGGGACCACTCATCGCATCTATTTTCCAGCCGGTTTCTAATTCTATATATGATAAAGATGTAAATTTTATTATTAAAATATTCCGTTCAACACATGACTAATCTCAACGAATGAGTACAGTCAACACGTGAACCTTTATTTTATATTGATAAAGATATAAATTTTATTATAAAAATATTTCGTTCAACACATGACTAATCTCAACGAATGAGTATAGTCAACACATGAACCTTTATTTTATATTGATAAAGATATAAATTTTATTATAAAAATATTTCGTTCAACACATGACTAATCTCAACGAATGAGTATAGTCAACACATGAACCTTTATTTTATATTGATAAAGATATAAATTTTATTATAAAAATATTTCGTTCAACACATGACTAATCTCAACGAATGAGTATAGTCAACACATGAACCTTTATTTTATAATATTCTTTATTTTGTAAATTGGAATGAGGCCCAATCAATCACCATATAACGTTAATTATATGGATTTTCATACAACACATGTATATAATAGCATTGAAAAATAATCAACCATCAACCAAAGTGCACTACACTGTATAAGCATCAAATATAAATATCTAACGCTTATAACAGCCTGTCAATCAATCGATCGACATATTTAATCAATCAGGATGAGTGAACTTCATATTTCATCCCAACACCCGTGTGGGGTTTCAAATCAACAAACATTTATTTTTATTTGTGCAGTTGGGTGATGTGTAAAATTTATCGTCCCAATCAAGGTCCTTCAAATAGGTGTACATAAACAAACCGTCCGGTTTGTAAATGAATATTTTATTTTATTCACTTCACGTTAAAAATTATATTTTTAACGATAAAACATTTTATTTCAACATATGAATTTCTATTCAATTCATTCTTTAAATAAATTGATATTTTTATTTTTCTAACTTATTTTAGAAAATTTCGGCGGCATAACGGCACGATACTAGAAACGGGACAAGGCCTAGCCTTACCCCCGGTCTAGTGAAGGCCCACGCCATTCACACATCAATCAAATCCATTCATTCTCACCAAACAATTCAATTTCAATCAAATAATCTAATTAATTTTGCAATCAAACAATTTAACAACCAAGCCATCCATGGTCTGTGGATGACGGGTGTCGGGTGCTACTAAACACCGTCTGCATCCTAGTATATATATAATTAGAAAATGAAATGGAAAGGTGAGAAATTCTCACCGAAAGCTATCCAAACTTCTTGACTTTTCTCTGATATAAATCTTCTTCGTTCTCGCCTTTTTGTTACCTTCGTTGTCCGCTTTCACTACCTATGTAAAAATCGAATTTTTACTTCGCTATTCCATTATAAAAATCATATTTTTATTTCGAAGTTCAATATATAAAAATCATATTTTTATTTCTAACTTTATATTGTGAAAATAGAATTTTCATCGCTATTTCATATTTGTAAAAATAGAATTTTTACTTCGTTATACTTTATATAAAAATTGAATCTTTACTATGTTATTCAATATATAAAAATCTACTCTTTTATTACTATGTTATATAGATAAAAATTATATTTTTATCACGCTATTTTCCATATAAAGTTTTCGCCTTTATAAAAACAATAGACTTCGCCTTTTCAAATTTAAAGATTTCATCTTTATAAAAACATCATTTTTATTTTTCTACACATATAAAGATGATATTTTTAATATTCCTATCATGAAAAAATTATATTTTTAATATTTTACCTAAACAAAAATCATATTTTTACGTCTTCCATATAGTAAAGATTATATTTTTAATACTTTAAAAATATAAAAATCATATTTTTAATACTCTTCTATGTGTTCAAAATCAAATCTTTAAACTATTAAAAATTCGAACTTTCCCTTTTAAATTAAAATCCCTTCTTTTACAATTTAAAAATCAATTCTTTTCCACGTTAAAAATCACTTCTTTCCTTTCATAAAAATCATTTCTTTTTCTCCTCTCCACATATATAATAGAATCGCATTTTTAAAATTTAATTTTACATATAAAAACCATACCTTTATTTTCAAAATCATATCTTTGTAGTAAAAATCATCTCTTTATTTTATTTCAAAAATAATACCAATTATATAAACTGATTTTAATATATATATATATATATATATATATATGAAAACAGTTATATATAAACAAAAATAATAAAAAAAAGAAGGAAGGGGACTTACAGCCATCGGTGAAAAAAAGGGGGGGAGAACTGTCGGAGGGGTGCTCGACGGGGAGAGGGCGGTCGCGGCTCACGGTGGCGCTAGGGGGGGGGTTTGCGGGTTCGGGCCTGGGTAGGGTTCGATGCGGATTAGGTGAGGAGGAAGAAGAAGGGAGGGGGAAGAAGAGGAGGGGGAGGGCGGCTGTGGTGGCTGCGCCGCCTAGGCGCGGCGGCTCATCGGGGGGTGGCGGCAGCATCGATCGAGCCCCCCTTTCATTCTCCTCTTTTTTTATATATTTTCTCCTGAATCGTGAAAACAGAGAACGGGGGGGGGGGGGGGGGGGTTATATGAAAAATATATATATATTTAATTATTTAATTACTTTCAAAAAGCAACTTTTATTTTCGACCTCAAAACGAGACCCACCGCCTGTCGTCCATAGCGTTTTACCCCCATTTCGAACACAATGGGATATGTATCGTAGGTTGATTCGGACGTTACGACCAGTTTCCGTTAAAATCAACATTTAACTCTATATATTGAATTTAAACGCGCATTTCAATTTACCGGGGTCACATACTAACTAGAAAAATTCCATAAAAAATATTTTCTAGCTTCGTATTGACGATACGGTCCTAACAAAACTAGTTTCGTCGAATTCTGAGACCGTTGGAAAAATGACCATTTTCCAGTCGATTAAAAATCAACTAAAACTGGTCAAACGCGTTTTCCTTTGCCACGCTCACATATTGATTCGAAAAATTATGAAATTTGGAATCTAGCAATAACTTTACATCATGGACCCAACAAAAGTGGTTTCGTCGAAATCCGAGGTCATTTGCAAAATGGCTATTTTTAAGGGCCTGAATTCCATAACGACTATTCAGAATTTTCGATTAGACATATCTTTTGATTCCCGCTATGAAATTTTGATTTTTCGAATTCGTTGAAAAGATATTATCAATTAGATCCTAATGTTTTTGGTTTCACTAAAATCCGGATTGTTTTGCACCCGGTACATTCAATTGAAGTTTGAAATCGAATTATCGAACTACCGCGCCATTTTCAATTCCTATTATAATTATATATAATTATTTATATTCTAACGATGGCGCGTATAATATATACGTTCGAATATATTCAAAATAAATTTCTCGTCGATTTTATTTAAAATAATCCATTTTAAATAATTAAAATTCGCCAAAATTGCCAAAATAAAAATTTTAAACTGGCTCAGAATTTGTGGGTTATTACATCCTTGATCCAGACAGGAAGGTAATCCAACCAAAGTTGCACTTCAATCAGACAAAGCAACATAACATTCAAGGGAATGGTTCCAAACAGCATAGAAAATGCAGGAAATGTAAACAGAAATTTTGAATCAAGTTTACTCACATGGAAAAATGCTGAAACCCATATTTTTTTTCTATACTTGATCTATTACAGGAGTGTGTTGTGTGTGAGGAGAAGAAACATATTCAGGTCTATTTATAGTGGTAAAAACATTAAAAAAATGGTGCAAGGAAAAATCAGTTTCAGATTTTGTATTTGACAATTTGAAAGATAACTTCAGAAATAAAAATCTTTTTTTCTTGTCACTTCAAACAGCAACATCACATGGCTTATATCAGCCTTACTCCTCCCCTAAACCCCTTGCCTATGGCCTTCTTTTCCCCTAGGTTCCTATGAATTGTCACACAACAAAACTAGGTACAGCCATGATCTTTCATTGATCTTTCTTGGTTTTAAACAAATCCATAGCATCCTTTTCTAGCATCACATAGGCTCAGTTTGCCTTGGTTTTTTAAACCCAAAACCCTTTCATGAAACTTGATTTAACCCTACATAAACTACATCTACTTGCCTTGCAAGTTTAGGCAAGAATCTGAAAATTTTGTACATTATGATTGTGATGATATTGACATAGAAAGGTCTTGAAAACTCGTGCTTTTGTATATACCTAGTGTAGGTGTATTCATAATTTAAATACACAAAATTTTGTAAATCTTTAGCATATGTTTTCACAAGATTTTCGCATGTTATATGACAAGTGAACATGCTTTGAAAATGCAAAGAAAAAGTATCAAATTTTCAGAAATCTTTAGGAGGAAGAGAAGGATTTCGAAACTGAAATATGCTTTTGAAAAATGCAAAAGGACATGACCATTTTTCAGAAAATTCTTAAGAAAAGAAGGTGATTTAAAACTGAAAATACAAGATACAAAAATGATCTTGTCATATGAACAAATCCCCTTAGATCCTCTTTTATTAGCTAGTACTAGTGTAGGTTGTTTGCTTGAACATGTTTGCAAATAAAAATGATATTTCCATGTTTTATTTAGTGAATATTAGGCACACATCCCTAAAACGAAACTTAATTAGGCTCACATCCGGTCATAAACTTATTGTAAATTTAGTCCCTATTTTCAAAAACATATAAAAAAATATAAAAAAAATATTAAAAAACCATGTAAATTCGTATTTAATTAAAACAATTAATCGTGAAAAAAATCAGATCAAAAAAACATTAAAAACAACGTCGAAATCACGAAATACAGAAAATCAACGAAATGCGGTAAATTGCATCAAAACATGCATATAAGTCGATTAGTTGCATACATGTATGCATTTATTTCAAATCTGCGTCAAAACTGCAGTATAAATGCATACATGTATGCACATATTGTTAAAACATGCATCTGCCGATGCATTTGTTTAAAAACTGCATACCTACGTGCAACTTATTCACGTTTGCATGTATTTTGACATATATGCACACATGTATGCAGTTATATAGAAAAACTGCATACATGTATGCAATTTTTCAAACAGGCGTGCATAAATATATGCATGTGTATTCGAATAGTTGCATAAATGTATGCAACTATTCGTAAAAGTTGCATTCATTGATGCAACTTTTTTTTTTTAATTTCTGTGGACTTCCGAGAATATTTACAGATTTTAGAATTTTTTTTTTTTTTTAAGTGATAGCGCCTGAAAATTTGGACAGAAAACGAAAGAGACGGAGGTATGGAAAGTGGCAGGCGGAAGATTCCAGGCGGCAGCTAAAATAGGGGGCGGGTTTACAGAGAAAACATTAATTACAGGGATGTATTGTGAATTTAAAACTTGCAAAATAGTTGCATACATGTATGCAACTTTTGCCAATAGTTGCATACATGTATGCAAGTATTTCTGAAGCTGTTTTAGTTGAAAATGTATGCAGAAACTTGCATACATGTGTGCAACTATTTGAAATACTTGCACACATGTATGCAAGTATTTACATGTGAAAATAAAATATGTGCAGAAACTTGCATACATGTATGCAACTATTTTAAATACTTGCACACATGTATGCAAGTATTGCATGTAAAAAAATAACAGAGAAATACTTGCACAGATGAATGCAAGTATTCCAAATATGTGCATGATTTGATGCAAATTACTGCATTTTTCGTTGTTTTCTGTATTTTTTCGATTTTGATGCATGTTTTGATTTTATTATGATCTGAATTTTTGGGCGAGTACATGTTTAATTTAAATACGAATTATCGTGATTTTTTTATATTTTTTTTCATATTTTTTTGATGACTTTTCAGAAAATAGGGACCTAATTTACAATAAGTTTATGACCGGGTTTTTTTTATATTTTGAAACTTAATAGGGACCCCTAAAAAACGCACCCTTTTATTTATGCATATGAATCTTGAACTTTGTTTTGAACTTTGTTTTGAACTTGTTTTTGGACCTTGCTTTGACCAATGGAGATGAGGCTTTTTAATTCAAGTGTTAAAAGTTTTCAAAACTAATTTTACAAAAACTCAAATTCTTAAATATTTTAAAAAAATGAACTAACATGTGAATTAAAAATAGCATCAAAAATATATGTTATATAAAAGTGTTGTTCTTCATATGAATTTTAAACAGATGCTATCAAATACATGCTATCACATATATATGTGTAAAATAAAATTAAACAAATGTGATAAAATTCATGCTATCATACAAAAGGTGTAAAAATGGATTTTGGCAAATGCTGTGATACATATACCTATAAATGTTGTTATACTCAAATTAACGGGGTTTTAAAATTTCACTGTCTAGATTTTAAATCGTATTTGAAAATACGTTCTTATGATTAACTCATATGTGTCAGTGATACGTATAAACCCGGGTCATTACATTCTACCCTCCTTATAAAAATTTCGTCCCCGAAATTTATAAGCAGTAGATTAGAGTTATCGACACACATAAATAAATATTTATTTATAATAGTTATTGTTACTATGGTTGAACAAAACATTCCATCCTTGTAATACTATTCTTGAATTCTCATCAACTCCCAAATATATTTGAAATAAATTTCAAGTCTTATTCACTTCATTGATTTAGATCCTTCTTGCTCAAGTATATGTATCTGTCCAAATTCACCTTTTTAACTCATCAGTCAATTTACTTAACTTTGTTAAGTATTACCCAAAATCTTTCTTTACGTACTTAACGATCTCCATTTCGGGGTTCTCAACTATGATCTCAACTCGACCAATCCACTCTTCCTGAGTCCAAACCCACTGAAGTCCCGTCTTGATTTCAGGAAATCCAAATTCTAACTCGATTTCTGGTATTAATGCGAGTAGATATTATTCTAATTTAATCCAACTATTTTTAATTTATCTCGAGGTTGACCCTGATTACTTAACTCCTTTTATCCTATCGGACTGGTACAACTTCTCCCACAGTCTCTCCTTGATCTTGGGATCCAGTATTACGACCAGCAGTAGTGGATGACCCTCTAGCTTGACTTCTTCGCCCTCGGTTACTCATCTTAATCTCCTGAATATAACAGGTCGTCAATCCAGACTTGATTGGATATAACTAACTTAGGTATACCATCCAAGTTGATTTATTTTAAATTTCAAAAATACGCTCTCTCACACTCACCCAAAGCCTAGGTAATCAGCAACCTAAGCACTGATACCAACTGTAACGACCCAACTTTCGAACACATCGGAAGTTGTGTAGTTAATAAGAATATGAATAGATAGAAGGTAAATCACAGAAAAACATCAGAATCTCACAGCGGAATTTTACAAAAGATGATACTTCATATTAGTACACAGCGGAATATACATCAGAACATACTGAACTAGTGTTACAACCCATTCATGGTACATCAGTCAGTATACATATCATTGATGACCCAAACTTGCAGACTTAATTATACAATGGGTAGGATAAGTAGATCAGCACACAGAGAATCTCCATCCAGCTTTCCAAGTCTCATCAAATCCTGATTCACTTGTCTATTCATAACAAGCGTTATGAATACCCAAGAGTGTAAGGGAAAACACAGAAAAATAAACTCGGGGTCAGTCGGGGGACTGGTATGAGTAAATAGTTGAACCAAATAAAAATACCTCATAAGACCACGCCGTAAATACGGAACGGGTTTTTACCTTATGAGATCAAAACACTTTGTTTACTTTAAATCAGATATTATCATAGTATCTGGGTGTTTTCACCAATAAATTAGAATCTAGAAGAATGCTTGCATCTCACATTCTCCTATATAGTATACAAAATAAAAACCGCTTGGCGTTTAGGGAAATTGGATTTCCAACTATGACAAGGTATGGAACCACCTTCTGACGATGTATCTCTAGAGGCGAATACACCTGGGTTCAACAAGAACGTCTTGCAACCCGGCCCACACATGACCGACCACTCATTTCGCTTGAGTGTATCGAATGTATATCACCAACGGCGGTAGCTAGCCACCGTCTTCCCGACAAGGGACAACATCGATAGATTAAACAAGCAAATAAGATTTTCTCTAGATAGGTGATTATACCCTAATGGGAGCGACCCACATAGTCATGCTGCCTGCCCGATTTCTGTCATTTTCCTGGGTGTGAGGCTTGAGGCTAGACTTACGTTTATCTTCCAGAACATCTGGCCACCATTCACTTTGAATGCCACATCGTCAAATCCGTGACCACATATTGATTATACAAATACACACTGGGTGTAAAATAAAGAGAAGTTACCTTCTCCCCACCAACTTGGTATATTCGTAATATCAACGGCATGACCGTTGGAAATACTCTGTCGGACATTCGTCCATACAAATTATCCTGGGACTGGACAAACCGAAGGCACTATTCAAAGATAGCCCTTGTATCTCGCCGTCTTCAATTTAAAAATCTCTGGCATACGGCGTACGGTCAAATCAAAGTGGAATGTACATTCCGGTCTCTTTGAAATGATTAACAAACATTTTTTTTCTTAAATTATAAATCTAACAAGATTATAATCTAATCTGCATAACAATTACAGTCAAACCACACAGTATATGATCAACTGGTCTTTATCTCTTTATTTTATCATATCTCAAAAATGAACAGTTTCAGTATGTGCGTCGCACCCAGTTTTTCCTTCCATTTTTGTTCGTCACTTTTTAAAAATGAATACTTACCTTATTTTTCTTTTAGAAAAATATGTCTCATCGTTATTCATAAATCTGGTTACTCATAAATGATTTAAATTTTAATCATTTAATTTACAACTTTTACACTTTGTATTTCCTCGTCAAATTTCCCTTTGATCCTTCCTTTTTGATTACTTATTTTCCTCTCTGTACTGATAAAGTTCTTTTATTTATCAGTCTACGCACGATTAAAACGTTATTTACAGTTCTTGTTTGCAGCACTGTTCATGATCAGTTCTTATCTCAGATATTTTAGATGTCAGGTAAAACTGACAAATTCTACCGTATGTGTTACATACGGTTTGTCTTTATCTTGTTTATAATTTAAACATCTCATTGAAAATAAATTCAATCTTTAAATTATAAACTAAACTTATAATCAAATTACAGCTGCTGCTGACTTCTCGATTGTTGTATATCTGACTTAATCGATTCCTTTTGTTGACTTTACAGTTTGAATCTTCCATTAGAAAATTTCTTTTCAAATTCTTATCATAAATTAAATTTAAAATATAATTTAAAGTTATAGTTTCTGACTTCTCGACTCTATCACGAACCAGGTCTGATCTACCACACTTGATCGACTTTCTTCCTTACAGTTTGAAATTTACATTAGAAAATCATTTCTAATTTTCATTTTAAATTAAATTTATAATTTAATACAACTTCTGTATTAACTGTTCGACTTCTGTCAAAACCATATCTGGCCTTCTTCACTCGATCGACTTCCTTCTTGTTGACTTTACATTTTGAACATTTCATTAAAAAAAATCATTTTTAATTCTAATTATAAATAAAATTTATAAATTCTATTTAAAATACAGCTTTTGTATTTTAATCCTTGACAAAAACGGTATTCAATCCTTGATTTACAAAATCAAACTTAGTTAATCAAGTTCTTACAAAATTTCACACTTAATTTCTATGATCCATCTACTCAGATTAATTTGTAAAAACCGCTTTTCTTATTTAATCTTATTATCAATCTAATTCGAAAACGCTGAGCCCATTGCCATACATTCTACTATCTTTCCATATCATGGTATATCGTTGACTATTGTTTAACAATCGGATGCGAATCAATTATCCGATCTTAAAGGTTAAGTAATTAAATACCATCCTTGTTATTTATTTAATTTATTCAAAAAGAATAATTCAAATTTCACTTATTAAAATACAACTTTGCCTAATATATATTTGCTTTATCAATGATGTTTTAATGACTTCTTTTGTTAATTCCATTTTACCATTTTGAAACCAATACCGTCGTTATATTATTATATATTAAATATTTATTCCATGCTTAATTTAAACTAACAAATTTTCAAAGTTATAAAATTTTTGACCAGAATGTTTTGCTTATACCATGTTTGAACTAATAACCAAATCTGATGATTCCCATTCCCATTTTCTTCTTTCTTTTAGTTCCTTTCCTTTTCTTTATATTTTCCTTTCATTTACTTCCTTTCTTTATTTCTTCTTTATATCTTTTTTTTCTTTTCTCCTTGGCCCGATATGGCCCAACCAGTCCAGCCCATGTCCCTTTGCCAGATCCAAATCTTGGCATGCCCAAACTGTGGTCAACACAGCGATCGTTCCCATTTTTTCTCATGCAAGATCCTCCCTTTTTTTGCCAAATTCCAATTGGTAAAAATCTAAGTTTGGCAATGCACATAACATGATTAACATGTAAGGATCACCCAAAAACTTCTGCCAATCCCATCTTCTTCCTGGTCCCGTCTCCCACCATTTTCTGTGCACTGACACCACCGCGCACGTGCACGCTTGTCTCCTCCTCCATACCATCGCCTCACCCATTGCCGCAAATCCCAAATCCGTCCCTGAACTCACCCCTACTCCCAGAATTCCCATCGATCCCCTACCCCAAAATCCGATGCTTCGACTGAAGCTTCAAATACAATATGTCACCATACAAACCCCTCGCATTGCCACTACGACCTGTCGGACATCGCCCAACTTCACCATTAGCTTGCCGACACACCCGTCTTTCATTGCCCCCTGGTGCGCAGCCGCCTACTTCACCATCGACGGTGCAGTATCACGTCAAAGTCATCCCATTTAAACGCAGAAAAAAAAGACTAAATTGAATCAAATCCCCAAATTCAAGCTATGGAAAAATCTAACAACATTTTTCCTATGATCCTTATTCCATTACTCTCCTTCACCATCGTTGCCGAGGTCCACCATCATCACCGTTGCCTGAATTTGACCAAAACCCTCTTTTTGAAAGATCCTAAAATTCTCCTTATTCCTACTGCTAAAAATATTGAAACTTCTTCTAAAAATCATGATTTCGCACCAGTATTCAATCTGTATAACTGAAACAAGATTTTACGAAACTTAAATTTTTGATGAAACAGAGAGTGTTTTTAACAGTCTGTATATTTTCTGTCTGCATATACCAGTACTTGTTTAAGTATATTTTCTTTTTCATCTCTTTCTTACTTTAAATTGGTTTAGTGATGATGTAAAAAGGAAACAAACCTGAAATTGTCTCACCTAAAAACATTGGTTAAGAAATCCCAAGTTTGTTCAACAGGTTTGTTGAACTGTCAGTATAAATTTTCCGACACAATGTAAATCAATAGACTAAAGTAAACTACCCTAGCTCCTTTGTGACGGCCTGGAATTTCGCTCGATCTGAATCAGTCGTTAAACCGATCTAGACCGTTCGAAACCCCTGACTGTTTTGAGAACAGGACAAATTGGAACGCAGACGGAAGAACATTTCATTGCTATTACAACAATTCCATCAGATACAAGAATATACAGAGTATAAATGAATAAATTACATTCGATAAATATCAGAGATTACAATACATTACATAGCAGCGGAAAATAATACAAAGCACAACTGAAGGTGATATACGGATACATAGCTTTCCGGATATCATTCCAGCTGTAAACCAGGATCCTGTGAATATAAATCTGCAAAACCAAAACTACTAGCTGCCCGCGCGGAAAATAGGGGCACCCAGAGTTTAGGTTAAAACAATAAACTCCAGGTCAGTCATGTGACTGGTGTGAGAACTAAAACAGTTATTAATCTTTATTTTCAAAGTTAGGTAAATCAAGGGACCACGCCGTATAACACGGAACGGGTTTCCTCCCAAGAATACCGGTGCATAAAACAACAGCGCAATGCTAAATAAAGAAAAATGAAGCTGTTATAAGACCCAGGTCCTATCACACAATGCAACGCAAGCCGGGGGATAGGGTTTTCCCTTATAACAGCCAAAGCATGCTTGATACGTTTAAAAACAAATCATTTGATACTATAATAAGTGTATAGTGTCAAAACATTTCAATCATAAATATAAATCATAGGCGGCATAGCTACCATCTACTATGTCGCCATACTAGTTCTACAATTAAAGACGAATTACACGTATTGGAAATTGTATTTCCGTCATGAGTCGAGGCAAGGGGCAAGCTCCTCTCCACGTTCGAGACACTCTAGCAAATGTCCCAGGGCTACGCACTCTGGGCAACCCTTGGATGCTTCAGGGCCGGTCCTCACTTACGTTAGAGGATTAATTATGCCTGAACACACGTTTCCCGGTCCTTACAGACCTATAATCGAGGCGCCTCATCCAACAACCACAAAGGTGAAAAATATATAAATGTCAGGGCTGGTAAGTCACTGACACCACCAAAGCTAGAAAGAAACGTCGTGCTCTCCCTGCAGTCCGTATCCCGTTTTTAACTCATACCGAGGTGTGAGGCTCGCGAATTCACGTTATACACAAAGCTGCCACGTAGGCGTGCTTTGATCATCAACCAAAAGACTTTGCTTTTCAACAAAAGCCTTGATCATTGCATCTTAGCGTGCCACACAGGCAATTCATGCCATGCGACTGATGTCCATCGATATACAACCTCTGAGCTCGTACGTCTCAGAGAAGGGCGTTAAGCAAAAGAATAAATTCTCCGCCGCCAAACAGATGTATATTTAATAGAAATCAATCAACACAGAATAAAATCCAGTGTCAGACACACAATCCATTTTCAAGTTCGTTCTGGGGCTGAACGAAACCGGAGGCACTTTCCTCGCATATCCATCCATCTCCAAGTACGTCTGGACGACCACCAACTATTTCCATCCTCTTGGGTGTACAGCCCAATCAGGATCGTCAGTAATTATCCAAACGATGTGAAGACTTCCGGTCTTCGACCACCGTCTTCATCTTCGACATATCGTCGAATCGGTTATTCAGAATGGGTATAAACCCGGACTTTCCGAACAACCCGCGTATATTAAAAACAATGTTACACAAACACAACATACGCCTCATTCCAATTCATTAGTCACTAACCGCAAATTAGCAAGAGAACAATTTCCCAAACATTAACCCCGAAGGCCGAAACCAACATCAGATCAATACCCAGGAAACCATTCTTCTTAGCCAACCTACAGCTAGTTTCTAAATTCCACATTCTTAGGGAAAGGTTCCCATTAATTTTATCCAAGATAAATTCTTTAAAAGTTATCCTGTAATCTTCCTTTGGATGTCATTTAAAACCAAATTATGGTTTTTTTCCAACTAGTCGAGATTAGCGAACCACGCCGAAGTAATTGTTTATTTTATTTCCCAGTCCCAACCTATTCATCCCATGAAGCAAAACTGGTAATACTCCATATCTAACACCGTGGTGTTATCGGTAAAATTAATTACCATTTCACGTTCAAATCTAATTAAAGATTTAACTATCGCTTTGGAGCAAAACTGGCGATACTCCATTCTCGCTTATTTCTAAATTTGATAATTTAGATTACAAATTCACATCTCAATCTAATTGCAGATTCGTTAAAACTCCTTTTACTGGGTTAAAGAACTAGGTGTTATTTAAAACACAGTTCACGACAAACCCAAATCACATTCTGTTTGTTATCGGGTTAAAGAACTAGTGTTGTTTTAAAACACTATTCACGATAAACCCATTTCAAATTCAATCAAATATATTAGAAATTCCGATTATTTAAAACCCCTTTTTAAATCTAATTCATTTATTTTAAAAATAATTGGGTTTTAAATTTAGTTCAAAACTAGTTCATTTCGATAAAAATCTATTTTTATCTTTTCAAATATGGAGTTTTTCACCCCAATTTTTCCCAATTCATTTCTTATGATTTTACATAAATTATTACTATTTTTAATAATTTTATCGAGGTCCGTACAGTCGATTTCCAACAATGGCCATCAAACTGCACTTACAGCGACCTTTTTCAAATTTGATTTGGACATATCTCCAAATCCAACCGTTAGATTTCAAATTTCTAATATTCGTTAGAAAGCTCTTTTCCATACGAACCCAACGGTTCCGGTTTTAGGAGAATCCGACGGTCGGATATCCCGTAATGTCCGTTTGAAATAAATGGTCGAAATTCACGAACTGCCGCGGCGCGGCGCGTTCTATTCAGGCCATTATATTATATATATAATATATATAATATATATTTCGTCGATTACTATTTAAAACGAATTATATAAATAGTTTTAAATTTGTTTCAAAAGCAAATTCAACTTCCCTTTCAATTCAAGTCAAAATTGAATTCTTCTTTATAAATTCGTTTTAAAATTCATTTCTATTCAATTCAAATTTCAATTCATTTCAATTCGCTTTCAATTCAATTTGAATTCGTTTTCAATTCAATTCAATTCAAATTGGTTTTATATTCGATTCAAATTCATTTCCTATTCAAATCAAATTCATTTCGTTTTCTATTTGAATCAAATTCATTATATATTCAATTGAAATCAAGTTGGTTTTCTATTCCATTCAATTCGAAATCGTTTTATATTCAATTCAAATCGAACTCGTTATATATTCAATTCATTTCAAAATCGTTATATATTCAATTCATTTCAAAATCGTTATATATTCAATTCATTTCAAAATCGTTATACATTCAATTTATTTCAAAATGAATAAAATCGATATAAATATCGTTCACGTCAAAATGGCGTCAATCTAATCAACAGGCTTCATAAATTTCTATTTTCAAATATTCTATTTCAAATATTTCTTTTTGTCAACACACGACTAATCTCAATGAATGAGTACCGTCCACGTGTGACTATTTTTGTTATTTAATATATTTTATAAAAATTAAGGTATCTATCGTTTGATATTGAATCAGACTCCAACCGTAATTTAGTGAGAGAACGATTTCCTGAATATTAACCCCGAAGGCCGAAACCAACATCAGATTAATATCCAGGGGACCACTCATCTCATCTATTTTCCAGTCGGTTTCTAATTCTATATATGATAAAGATGTAAATTTTATTATTAAAATATTCCGTTCAACACATGACTAATCTCAACGAATGAGTACAGTCAACACGTGAACCTTTATTTTATATTGATAAAGATATAAATTTTATTATAAAAATATTTCGTTCAACACATGACTAATCTCAACGAATGAGTATAGTCAACACATGAACCTTTATTTTATATTGATAAAGATATAAATTTTATTATAAAAATATTTCGTTCAACACATGACTAATCTCAACGAATGAGTATAGTCAACACATGAACCTTTATTTTATATTGATAAAGATATAAATTTTATTATAAAAATATTTCGTTCAACACATGACTAATCTCAACGAATGAGTATAGTCAACACATGAACCTTTATTTTATAATATTCTTTATTTTGTAAATTGGAATGAGGCCCAATCAATCACCATATAACGTTAATTATATGGATTTTCATACAACACATGTATATAATAGCATTAAAAAATAATCAACCATCAACCAAAGTGCACTACACTGTATAAGCATCAAATATAAATATCTAACGCTTATAACAGCCTGTCAATCAATCGATCGACATATTTAATCAATCAGGATGAGTGAACTTCATATTTCATCCCAACACCCGTGTGGGGTTTCAAATCAACAAACATTTATTTTTATTTGTGCAGTTGGGTGATGTGTAAAATTTATCGTCCCAATCAAGGTCCTTCAAATAGGTGTACATAAACAAACCGTCCGGTTTGTAAATGAATATTTTATTTTATTCACTTCACGTTAAAAATTATATTTTTAACGATAAAACATTTTATTTCAACATATGAATTTCTATTCAATTCATTCTTTAAATAAATTGATATTTTTATTTTTCTAACTTATTTTAGAAAATTTCGGCGGCATAACGGCACGATACTAGAAACGGGACAAGGCCTAGCCTTACCCCCGGTCTAGTGAAGGCCCACGCCATTCACACATCAATCAAATCCATTCATTCTCACCAAACAATTCAATTTCAATCAAATAATCTAATTAATTTTGCAATCAAACAATTTAACAACCAAGCCATCCATGGTCTGTGGATGACGGGTGTCGGGTGCTACTAAACACCGTCTGCATCCTAGTATATATATAATTAGAAAATGAAATGGAAAGGTGAGAAATTCTCACCGAAAGCTATCCAAACTTCTTGACTTTTCTCTGATATAAATCTTCTTCGTTCTCGCCTTTTTGTTACCTTCGTTGTCCGCTTTCACTACCTATGTAAAAATCGAATTTTTACTTCGCTATTCCATTATAAAAATCATATTTTTATTTCGAAGTTCAATATATAAAAATCATATTTTTATTTCTAACTTTATATTGTGAAAATAGAATTTTCATCGCTATTTCATATTTGTAAAAATAGAATTTTCACTTCGTTATACTTTATATAAAAATTGAATCTTTACTATCTTATTCAATATATAAAAATCTACTCTTTTATTACTATGTTATATAGATAAAAATTATATTTTTATCACGCTATTTTCCATATAAAGTTTTCGCCTTTATAAAAACAATAGACTTCGCCTTTTCAAATTTAAAGATTTCATCTTTATAAAAACATCATTTTTATTTTTCTACACATATAAAGATGATATTTTTAATATTCCTATCATGAAAAAATTATATTTTTAATATTTTACCTAAACAAAAATCATATTTTTACGTCTTCCATATAGTAAAGATTATATTTTTAATACTTTAAAAATATAAAAATCATATTTTTAATACTCTTCTATGTGTTCAAAATCAAATCTTTAAACTATTAAAAATTCGAACTTTCCCTTTTAAATTAAAATCCCTTCTTTTACAATTTAAAAATCAATTCTTTTCCACGTTAAAAATCACTTCTTTCCTTTCATAAAAATCATTTCTTTTTCTCCTCTCCACATATATAATAGAATCGCATTTTTAAAATTTAATTTTACATATAAAAACCATACCTTTATTTTCAAAATCATATCTTTGTAGTAAAAATCATCTCTTTATTTTATTTCAAAAATAATACCAATTATATAAACTGATTTTAATATATATATATATATATGAAAACAGTTATATATAAACAAAAATAATAATAAAAAGAAGGAAGGGGACTTACAGCCATCGGTGAAAAAAAGGGGGGGAGAACTGTCGGAGGGGTGCTCGACGGGGAGAGGGCGGTCGCGGCTCACGGTGGCGCTAGGGGGGGGTTTGCGGGTTCGGGTCTGGGTAGGGTTCGATGCGGATTAGGTGAGGAGGAGGAAGAAGGGAGGGGGAAGAAGAGGAGGGGGAGGGCGGCTGTGGTGGCTGCGCCGCCTAGGCGCGGCGGCTCATCGGGGGGTGGCGGCAGCATCGATCGAGCCCCCCTTTCGTTCTCCTATTTTTTTTAATATTTTCTCCTGAATCGTGAAAACAGAGAACGGGGGGGGGGGGGGGGGTTATATGAAAAATATATATATATTTAATTATTTAATTACTTTCAAAAAGCAACTTTTATTTTCGACCTCAAAACGAGACCCACCGCCTGTCGTCCATAGCGTTTTACCCCCATTTCGAACACAATGGGATATGTATCGTAGGTTGATTCGGACGTTACGACCAGTTTCCGTTAAAATCAACATTTAACTCTATATATTGAATTTAAACGCGCATTTCAATTTACCGGGGTCACATACTAACTAGAAAAATTCCATAAAAAATATTTTCTAGCTTCGTATTGACGATACGGTCCTAACAAAACTAGTTTCGTCGAATTCTGAGACCGTTGGAAAAATGACCATTTTCCAGTCGATTAAAAATCAACTAAAACTGGTCAAACGCGTTTTCCTTTGCCACGCTCACATATTGATTCGAAAAATTATGAAATTTGGAATCTAGCAATAACTTTACATCACGGACCCAACAAAAGTGGTTTCGTCGAAATCCGAGGTCATTTGCAAAATGGCTATTTTTAAGGGCCTGAATTCCATAGCGACTATTCAGAATTTTCGATTAGACATATCTTTTGATTCCCGCTATGAAATTTTGATTTTTAGAATTCGTTGAAAAGATATTATCAATTAGATCCTAATGTTTTTGGTTTCACTAAAATCCGGATTGTTTTGCACCCGGTACATTCAATTGAAGTTTGAAATCGAATTATCGAACTACCGCGCCATTTTCAATTCCTATTATAATTATATATAATTATTTATATTCTAACGATGGCGCGTATAATATATACGTTCGAATATATTCAAAATAAATTTCTCGTCGATTTTATTTAAAATAATCCATTTTAAATAATTAAAATTCGTAAAAATTGCCAAAATAAAAATTTTAAACTGGCTCAGAATTTGTGGGTTATTACAACCTTGATCCAGACAGGAAGGTAATCCAACCAAAGTTGCACTTCAATCAGACAAAGCAACATAGCATTCAAGGGAATGGTTCCAAACAGCATAGAAAATGCAGGAAATGTAAACAGAAATTTTGAATCAAGTTTACTCACATGGAAAAAAGCTGAAACCCATATTTTTTTTCTATACTTGATCTATTACAGGAGTGTGTTGTGTGTGAGGAGAAGAAACATATTCAGGTCTATTTATAGTGGTAAAAACATTAAAAAAAATGGTGCAAGGAAAAATCAGTTTCAGATTTTGTATTTGACAATTTGAAAGATAACTTCAGAAATAAAAATCTTTTTTTCTTGTCACTTCAAACAGCAACATCACATGGCTTATATCAGCCTTACTCCTCCCCTAAACCCCTTGCCTATGGCCTTCTTTTCCCCTAGGTTCCTATGAATTGTCACACAACAAAACTAGGTACAGCCATGATCTTTCATTGATCTTTCTTGGTTTTAAACAAATCCATAGCATCCTTTTCTAGCATCACATAGGCTCAGTTTGCCTTGGTTTTTTAAACCCAAAACCCTTTCATGAAACTTGATTTAACCCTACATAAACTACATCTACTTGCCTTGCAAGTTTAGGCAAGAATCTGAAAATTTTGTACATTATGATTGTGATGATATTGACATAGAAAGGTCTTGAAAACTCGTGCTTTTGTATATACCTAGTGTAGGTGTATTCATAATTTAAATACACAAAATTTTGTAAATCTTTAGCATATGTTTTCACAAGATTTTCGCATGTTATATGACAAGTGAACATGCTTTGAAAATGCAAAGAAAAAGTATCAAATTTTCAGAAATCTTTAGGAGGAAGAGAAGGATTTCGAAACTGAAATATGCTTTTGAAAAATGCAAAAGGACATGACCATTTTTCAGAAAATTCTTAAGAAAAGAAGGTGATTTAAAATTGAAAATACAAGATACAAAAATGATCTTGTCATATGAACAAATCCCCTTAGATCCTCTTTTATTAGCTAGTACTAGTGTAGGTTGTTTGCTTGAACATGTTTGCAAATAAAAATGATATTTCCATGTTTTATTTATGCATATGAATCTTGAACTTTGTTTTGAACTTTGTTTTGAACTTGTTTTTGGACCTTGCTTTGACCAATGGAGATGAGGCTTTTTAATTCAAGTGTTAAAAGTTTTCAAAACTAATTTTACAAAAACTCAAATTCTTAAATATTTTAAAAAAATGAACTAACATGTGAATTAAAAATAGCATCAAAAATATATGTTATATAAAAGTGTTGTTCTTCATATGAATTTTAAACAGATGCTATCAAATACATGCTATCACATATATATGTGTAAAATAAAATTAAACAAATGTGATAAAATTCATGCTATCATACAAAAGGTGTAAAAATGGATTTTGGCAAATGCTGTGATACATATACCTATAAATGTTGTTATACTCAAATTAACGGGGTTTTAAAATTTCACTGTCTAGATTTTAAATCGTATTTGAAAATACGTTCTTATGATTAACTCATATGTGTCAGTGATACGTATAAACACGGGTCATTACATTCTACCCTCCTTATAAAAATTTCGTCCCCGAAATTTATAAGCAGTAGATTAGAGTTATCGACACACATAAATAAATATTTATTTATAATAGTTATTGTTACTATGGTTGAACAAAACATTCCATCCTTGTAATACTATTCTTGAATTCTCATCAACTCCCAAATATATTTGAAATAAATTTCAAGTCTTATTCACTTCATTGATTTAGATCCATCTTGCTCAAGTATATGTATCTGTCCAAATTCACCTTTTTAACTCATCAGTCAATTTACTTAACTTTGTTAAGTATTACCCAAAATCTTTCTTTACGTACTTAACGATCTCCATTTCGGGGTTCTCAACTATGATCTCAACTCGACCAATCCACTCTTCCTGAGTCCAAACCCACTGAAATCCCGTCTTGATTTCAGGAAATCCAAATTCTAACTCGATTTCTGGTATTAATGCGAGTAGATATTATTCTAATTTAATCCAACTATTTTTAATTTATCTCGAGGTTGACCCTGATTACTTAACTCCTTTTATCCTATCGGACTGGTACAACTTCTCCCACAGTCTCTCCTTGATCTTGGGATCCAGTATTACGACCAGCAGTAGTGGATGACCCTCTAGCTTGACTTCTTCGTCCTCGGTTACTCATCTTAATCTCCTGAATATAACAGGTCGTCAATCCAGACTTGATTGGATATAACTAACTTAGGTATACCATCCAAGTTGATTTATTTTAAATTTCAAAAATACGCTCTCTCACACTCACCCAAAGCCTAGGTAATCAGCAACCTAAGCACTGATACCAACTGTAACGACCCAACTTTCGAACACATCGGAAGTTGTGTAGTTAATAAGAATATGAATAGATAGAAGGTAAATCACAGAAAAACATCAGAATCTCACAGCGGAATTTTACAAAAGATGATACTTCATATTAGTACACAGCGGAATATACATCAGAACATACTGAACTAGTGTTACAACCCATTCATGGTACATCAGTCAGTATACATATCATTGATGACCCAAACTTGCAGACTTAATTATACAATGGGTAGGATAAGTAGATCAGCACACAGAGAATCTCCATCCAGCTTTCCAAGTCTCATCAAATCCTGATTCACTTGTCTATTCATAACAAGCGTTATGAATACCCAAGAGTGTAAGGGAAAACACAGAAAAATAAACTCCGGGTCAGTCGGGGGACTGGTATGAGTAAATAATTGAACCAAATAAAAATACCTCATAAGACCACGCCGTAAATACGGAACGGGTTTTTACCTTATGAGATCAAAACACTTTGTTTACTTTAAATCAGATATTATCATAGTATCTGGGTGTTTTCACCAATAAATTAGAATCTAGAAGAATGCTTGCATCTCACATTCTACTATATAGTATACAAAATAAAAACCGCTTGGCGTTTAGGGAAATTGGATTTCCAACTATGACAAGGTATGGAACCACCTTCCGACGATGTATCTCTAGAGGCGAATACACCTGGGTTCAACAAGAACGTCTTGCAACCCGGCCCACACATGACCGACCACTCATTTCGCTTGAGTGTATCGAATGTATATCACCAACGGCGGTAGCTAGCCACCGTCTTCCCGACAAGGGACAACATCGATAGATTAAACAAGCAAATAAGATTTTCTCTAGATAGGTGATTATACCCTAATGGGAGCGACCCACATAGTCATGCTGCCTGCCCGATTTCTGTCATTTTCCTGGGTGTGAGGCTTGAGGCTAGACTTACGTTTATCTTCCAGAACATCTGGCCACCATTCACTTTGAATGCCACATCGTCAAATCCTTGACCACATATTGATTATACAAATACACACTGGGTGTAAAATAAAGAGAAGTTACCTTCTCCCCCACCAACTTGGTATATTCGTAATATCAACGGCGTCACCGTTGGAAATACTCTGTCGGACATTCGTCCATACAAGTTGTCCTAGGACTGGACAAACCGAAGGCACTATTCAAAGATAGCCCTTGTATCTCGCCGTCTTCAATTTAAAAATCTCTGGTGTACGGCGTACGGTCAAATCAAAGTGGAATGTACATTCCGGTCTCTTTGAAATGATTAACGAACATTTTTATTCTTAAATTATAAATCTAACAAGATTATAATCTAATCTTCATAACAATTGCAGTCAAACCACACAGTATATAATCAACTGGTCTTTATCTGTTTATTTTATCATATCCCAAAAATGAACAGTTTCATTACGTGCGTCGCACACAGTCTTTCCTTCCATTTTTGTTCGTCACTTTTTAAAAATGAATACTTACCTTATTTTTCTTTTAGAAAAATATGTCTCATCGTTATTCATAAATCTGGTTACTCATAAATGATTTAAATTTTAATCATTTAATTTACAACTTTTACACTTTGTATTTCCTCGTCAAATTTCCCTTTGATCCTTCCTTTTTGATTACTTATTTTCCTCTCTGTACTGATAAAGTTCTTTTATTTATTAGTCTACGCACGATTAAAACGTTATTTACAGTTCTTGTTTACAGCATTGTTCATGATCAGTTCTTATCTCAGATATTTTAGATGTCAGGTAAAACTGACAAATTCTACCATATGTGTTACATACGGTTTGTCTTTATCTTGTTTATAATTTAAACATCTCATTGAAAATAAATTCAATCTTTAAATTATAAACTAAACTTATAATCAAATTACAGCTGCTGCTGACTTCTCGACTGTTGTATATCTGACTCGACTTCCTTTTGTTGACTTTACAGTTTGAATCTTCCATTAGAAAATTTCTTTTCAAATTCTTATCATAAATTAAATTTAAAATTTAATTTAAAGTTATAGTTTCTAACTTCTCGACTCTGTCATGAACCAGGTCTGATCTACCACACTTGATCGACTTTCTTCCTTACAGTTTGAAATTTACATTAGAAAATCGTTTCTAATTTTCATTTTAAATTAAATTTATAATTTAATACAACTTCTGTATTAACTGTTCGACTTCTGCCAAAACCATATCTGGCCTTCTTCACTCGATCGACTTCCTTCATGTTGACTTTACATTTTGAAAATTTTATTAAAAAAAATCATTTTTAATTCTAATTATAAAAAAAATTTATAAATTTTATTTAAAATACAGCTTTTGTATTTTAATCCTTGACAAAAACGGTATTCAATACTTGATTTACAATTTCAAACTTAGTTAATCGAGTTCTTACAAAATTTCACACTTAATTTCTATGATCCATCTACTCAGATTAATTTGTAAAAACCGCTTTTCTTATTTAATCTTATTATCAATCTAATTCGAAAACGCTGGACCCACTGCCATACAGTCTACTATCTTTCCATATCATGGTATATCGTTGACTATTGTTTAACAATCGGATGCGAATCAATTATCCGATCTTAAAGGTTAAGTAATTAAATACCATCCTTGTTATTTATTTAATTTACTCAAAAAGAATAATTCAAATTTCACTTATTAAAATACAACTTTGTCTAATATATATTTGCTTTATCAATGATGTTGTAATGACTTCTTTTGTTAATTCCATTTTATCATTTTGAAACCAATACCGTCGTTATATTATTATATATTAAATATTTATTCCATGCTTAATTTAAACTAACGAATTTTCAAAGTTATAAATTTTTTGACCAGAATGTTTTGCTTATACCATGTTTGAACTAATAACCAAATCTGATGATTTCCCATTCCCTTTTTCTTCTTTCTTTTAGTTCCTTTCCTTTTCTTTATATTTTCCTTTCATTTACTTCCTTTCTTTATTTCTTCTTTATATCTTTTTTTTCTTTTCTCCTTGGCCTGATATGGCCCAACCAGTCAAGCCCATGTCCCTTTGCCAGATCCAAATCTTGGCATGCCAAAACTGTGGTCAACACAGCGATCGTTCCCATTTTTTCTCATGCAAGATCCTCCCTTTTTTTTGCCAAATGCCAATTGGTAAAAATCTAAGTTTGGCAATGCATATAACATGATTAACATGTAAGGATCACCCAAAAACTTCTGCCAATCCCATCTTCTTCCTGGTCCCGTCTCCCACCATTTTCTGTGCACTGACACCACCATGCACGTGCACGCTCATCTCCTCCTCCATACCATCGCCTCACCCATTGCCGCAAATCCCAAATCCATCCCTGAACTCACCCCTACTCCCAGAATTCCCATCGATCCCCTACCCCAAAATCCGATGCTTCGACTGAAGCTTCAAATACAATACGTCACCATACAAACCCCTCACATTGCCACCACGACCCGTCGGACATCGCCCAACTTCACCATTAGCTTGCCGACACACCCGTCTTTCATTGCCCCCTGGTGCGTAGCCGCCTACTTCACCATCGATGGTGCAGTATCACGTCAAAGTCATCCCATTCAAACGCAGAAAAAAAAACTAAATCGAATCAATTCCCCAAATTCAAGCTATGGAAAAATCTAACAACATTTTTCCTATGATCCTTACTCCATTACTCTCCTTCACCGTCGTTGCCGAGGTCCACCATCACCACCGTCGCCTGAATTTGACCAAAACCCTCTTTTTGAAAGATCCTAAAATTCTCCTTATTCCTACTGCTAAAAATCATGGAACTTCTAAAAATCATGATTTCGCACCAGTATTCAATCTGTATAACTGAAACAAGATTTTACGAAACTTAAATTTTTGATGAAACAGAGAGTGTTTTTGACAGTCTGTATATTTTCTGTCTGCATATACCAGTACTTGTTTAAGTATATTTTCTTTTTCATCTCTTTCTTACTTTAAACTGGTTTAGTAATGATGTAAAAAGGAAACTAACCTGAAATTGTCTCACCTAAGAACATTGGTTAAGAAATCCCAAGTTTGTTCAACAGGTTTGTTGAACTGTCAGTATAAATTTTCCGACATAATGAAAATCAATAGACTAAAGTAAACTACCCTAGCTCCTTGATCCAAACAGGAAGGTAATCCAACCAAAGTTGCACTTCAATCAGACAAAGCAACATAGCATTCAAGGGAATGGTTCCAAACAACATAGAAAATGCAGGAAATGTAAACATAAATTTTGAACCAAGTTTACTCACATGGAAAAATACTGAAACCCATAATTTTTCTTCTATACTTGATCTATTACAGGAGTGTGTTGTGTGTGAGGAGAAGAAACTTATTCAGGTCTATTTATAGTGGTAAAAACATTAAAAAAATGGTGCAAGGAAAAATCAGTTTCAGATTTTGTATTTGACAATTTGAAAGACAACTTCAAAAAAAAAAAAAAACTTTTTTTCTTGTCACTTCAAACAGCAACATCACATGGCTTATATCAGCCTTACTCCTCCCCTAAACCCCTTGCCTATGGCCTTCTTTTCCCCCTAGGTTCCTATAAATTGTCACACAACAAAACTAGGTACAGCCATGATCTTTCATTGATCTTTCTTGGTTTTAAACAAATCCATAGCATCCTTTTCTAGCATCACATAGGCTCAGTTTGCCTTGGTTTTTTAAACCCAAAACCCAATCTATGAAACTGGATTTAACCCTACATAAACTACATCTACTTGCCTTGCAAGTTTAGGAAAGAATCTGAAAATTTTGTACATTATGATTGTGATGATATTGACATAGAAAGGTCTTGAAAACTCATGCTTTTGTATATACCTAGTGTAGGTGTATTCATAATTTAAATACACAAGATTTTGTAAATCTTTAGCATATGTTTTCACAAGATTTTCGCATGTTCTATGACAAGTGAACATGCTTTGAAAATGCAAAGGAAAAGTATCAAATTTTCAGAAATCTTTAGGAGGAAGAGAAGGATTTTGAAACTGAAATATGATTTTGAAAAATGCAAAAGGACATGACCATTTTTCAGAAAATTCATAAGAAAAGAAGGTGATTTAAAACTGAAAATACAAGATACAAAAATGGTCTTGTCATATGAACAAATCCCCTTAGATCTTCTTTTATTAGCTAGTACTAGTGCAGGTTGTTTGCTTGAACATGTTTGCAAATAAAAATGATATTTCCATGTTTTGATTATGCATATGAATCTTGAACTTTGTTTTGAACTTGTTTTTGAACCTTGCTTTGACCAAAGGAGATGAGGCTTTTTAATTCAAGTATTAAAAGTTTTCAAAACTAATTTTACAAAAACTCAAATTCTTAAATATTTTAAAAAAATGAACAAACATGTGAATTAAAAATAGCATCAAAAATATATGTTATATAAAAGTGTTGTTCTTCATATGAATTTTAAACAGATGCTATCAAATACATGCTATCACATATATATGTGTAAAATAAAATTAAACATATGTGATAAAATTCATGCTATCATACAAAAAGTGTAAAAATGGATTTTGGCAAATGCTGTGATACATATACCTATAAATGTTGTTATACTCAAATTAACGAGGTTTTAAAATTTCACTGTCTAGATTTTAAATCGTATTTGAAAATACGTTCTTATGATTAACTCATATGTGTCAGTGATACGTATAAACCCGGGTCATTACAATCAACATCACTAATTGATGTCTACAACAATACATTACGTGTCAGCTAAAAGAAGTTTCCTTCTCCGCTTCCACTCTTGGTACGGTTGAAGAAATCAAAGTACGTGACCTTTCTGGAAATACTCTATCAGACATTCATCCATACAAGTCATCCAGGAGCAGGATGAACCGAAGGCACTCTCCTACCGCATCCTATATAGGAGTCACCCCAAGGACCAGTAGCGAGAATTCCTTGCAATACGAAGATTTCAATCCCGATAGAATCACAGGTCATCATAACTCTGGTAGCTAGCCAGTGGAATTTAACGAGTAGTTCTTCCGCTCATGAAGATCAACAGTCTTCAATGCTCCATCTCGACCCTCTTCTGATTTTCGAACGCCACGTATTTGTTGGTCGGAATGGTTTTCGAATTTAAATTTGATTCAATGCTCCATTTCGACCCTCTTCTGATTTTCCAACGCTACGTATTTGCTGGTTGGAATGGTTTTCGAATATAAATTCAATCCCGGTCTTTCCGTACCAACAATCGACAAAAGCAGGTTTTGATAGTCTGTTGTTTAACTATCAAATCATAACAGTGTATTTATGTGAATTGGCAGCTTAGGTCCTTTATACATATATTTCATTAAACCATTTCATCGATTTCTTATAATCGTTTCCATAAATTAAATCTTATCAAAACTACTTTCGTTTCGTTACTTTGAAAATTTTACTCAACACTGTTTTATCAACTTCTCTTTTATTTCCTTTCTTTGGAAATATTACCATATTTCATAAATCCTCTTTTACTTTTCTTTATCTCGGAACACCATTTAATTTACTCCAATCCTCTTCCGACTTTTCTTTGATTTAGAAACATCATTATAGTTCTATAATTCCACTTTCCATTTCCTTACCATTTGGAATATCGCTATATTTCCATTCAATCCAACAGCCTATGGTTAGTTACCAAAACCTTTCCCTTGATTCGATTTAACCATTCCACTTAATTTAGCTCTTAGGTGAAATGCTTATTTTTAAATTCATCTATTTGGGTAAAAACCCTTTTTCATACTCGGTTTATATGATTTGAATTAAATTCAAATCATTTCCATACTAATCCGTTTCATAGCCTTATCCTGTTTAAGAACAGAACTCCAATCGTGGAGTACTCGCTTTAGTTAATATTAAATAAAAGTGATTATATTTTCGATTAACTAAAAATAGCATCGTTAATCCATTTACAAAGTTATTTAAATAAATGATAAATTCCATTAGTTCAAATAATTTGATAATACCTTTACTACCCAATTCGATTCCAATATGTTTTACAATGATTTCTTTCCTTTGTAAACTTCTTTATAATCACTTTACCTGATTTGTTAAGCAAATCTTTACCAACCCCCTTTTTGTCTAAATTTATCCAAACTATTTAGCTAACAAACCCTTATTAAAATGGTCGTATTATCTTACAAATCTTATTTACAAACTATTTTTGTACATTTGGATTATAAGCCCTTACCCACCTTTAGCCAAATCTTATCGCCAGTTGTTTAACTCTTAGTTGGATTCAAATTAAAATCATTGCTTTAATTATCAATTAAAATGATAATTAACTATAATGTTAACCATACTAAAAATAGTTTACTTCATTATAACAAAAAAAATAGTATAATTATCCTTTTTAAAAGATTATTCAAAAATAAGTAACTTTAATATCCATAATCAATTCAATAGTTAATCTCAATTATTGTTAATCGAAGATTAACTAACATTGAACTCCATCCTTTTAGTTTTACGAATAAAAATTTTTATTGTACAAATTTAAATCATATTAATCCCATCGGCAAATCCAAACAGTTGATTTCTGCCAACTGTAACCATCAGTTAGGTTGCTAACTGATTTCTATTCATTTTCACCCCTTGAATTAATTAAATAACTTAATTAATTTAAACCGTTGGTTAATTGATTTATAAAAACAATTATTCCCTTTCTCTAACACGCAGATTTATATTATGGCTATAGTTCATAAAACTCCAAAAATGATATTTAATTCTAACTATAAAGTATTTCTAATTTCTATTACCGCATGATTATACGTATAAATATACCTATAAAATTTCTTTTCATTTTATTTATTTTTAAATAAAATAAACCCAAATTTTTAATTCAGTTATAAAATAAATTTTATAACTTAAACTGCGTCAGTCCGCCTGACGGCAACACGACACCTTGAAAACAATAGAATTTAGACCCTCACTGCCAACCACTGTCGATTTATTAAAAATCACATCAACAGTTACATCCACTCAACCATAAAAATTCAAACAGTTTTGATGTCATTTGGGGTTAAAACAGTTCAAGTGCAACCAGTATAAAAATAAACAAAACACAAGTTAATTTGAGGAATCCGGTCGGATCCCTTCAATCTGTCCTTCTCTGCATCACAGATGATTATAACATTATAAATAAATATATAAATATATAAACGACAATAATATGACTAATAGCAATCATTTTATCAACCATGAGCAACCAATGCAGCCAATCAAGTAGTATGTATTTTTAAATGGATTTATCACATCATAATAGTCCAGAAAAGTGTGAGAATTGACTCACCAGTCAAAACTTCTGACGGTTGATGCATTTGTTTCAGGTGATGTTGAACGGACGTTTAAAATTACATGAAATTCCAGCTGTCTCTGTTTGCAACCTAACCAGTGTGTACGCGTAGTGCTCGTCGCCATGATCCCAACGGATCCAGTTTTGCTGAAATCCATTAACGTATGAATCAGATATTGCTATTTCAAGTTTATAAAATTTAAACGATAATTTAAACTAAACTAATTATAAATAAATTTATCTAAATAAGTGTTTAATTACCCGCCACGTCACCCCATTTAGTTAGACCACGCGTTTTCTTTGCCTTTGATGCCTGAAACCCGATTTCATCATCCCTAATTATCAAATCGAACAACCACCGGAACCTTGAAGTCCCCTCCGCACCGCCAACTGACAACGGGAGGACCCATCGACTAGACCATCGTGACCGCCGTTCCTCCTTCCCCTATCGCCAGAAACGCCATGCCCCCAGACCCCGTCCTCCGCCTGTAAATTGCTCGATAACGGAGCACATTCATGGCCCAATTTCTCCGACCCTACCCAACCGGAGACCGCCGCCCCTCAGCCAACCCCTCGGCCTTGCCACCCCGCACCTCTGGCTTCCAGATCCGACACCAACTCGTCCTCCATCGCCGGAAAACCCCTAAAAAAGGTTTGCAACTTTCAAAAAAACATACCCTCCGTTCATCTCTCGAAATCTGCGACCACCGTTTGACCTCAAACCACCGCCAAGTCGAAGCCTCACTCCTCCTCTTCCATTTCCCTCTTGTCTGACCTCATACAATCGACCACAATTCCTCAATTTTGCCGAAAACCGAAACTGGTTTTTCATGGAAAATGGTGATTTTCGGCCATCTCAAACCCCGATAGGTCCCGAATTTTTTTGTGGAGGTAGATATCAACTAGATCTACATTTTGCTTCATATTGCTACCACAAATTCCTTCTAGATTTGGAGATATAAATTATTTTGTAACTGGGGTGTTTTCTGTAAAATGTTGGACGAAAATGGGTTTGGGGAAGGTATTTTCTGGTTTAGGCTGAGCATATAGGTGTATTTATAAATGGAAATAATATATTTTAAGTTGACGTGACACGTGATGACGACTAATGATATTTATTTCGTGTTTATCGCAATTTCAAACACCGTTTATTCGCTCCTGTGCTCACATACAAACCTCGTTCGTGACGCAACGTCATAGTATAATTTGACGATACGGTCCTAACGAATCTTGTTTCATCGAATTCTGTGTCTGTTTGCTCAAACAGCGTTCGTTCACGTCCAAATAGTCATTTTTAATTTACATTTTATTTTGCTACGCTCACAAAATAACCCCGATTTACGTGCAACTTGAAAATCCAGCAATAATTTGCTTATGCGGTCTCAACAAAATTTGTTTCGTCGAAAACAGAGCTTATTTGAATAAAGTCCCTTTTAAACGGTCCAGTTTACATTAAAATAAATCAATTTTAAAATACTTCAATATAATAAAAATAAAATATTGCAATAGGCCATACACGACCAGGATTTGATATAGATTCAAGATAAAATATCTCGGGTTGAAAACCAAGTCAGTTCGATATTTAAAATATTTAAAAACCGTTAAATTTATAAAATAAATAAATATAATTTATAAAGGAAATTCCATAGCAACTTTTTCAAAATTTGATTTGGACATAAAACAAAATCTACAACACGAAATCTCGATTTTTCTCTTCCATTGGAAAGATATCGTCAAACAGATTCCAGCGTTTCTTGTTTCGAGAAAATCCGACTTATTATGGGCCCTGTACAGCCATTTGAAGTTCAAAACGCCAAATTACGAACTACCGCGCCGCTGCAGCTCGTTTTAAAATTAAATTATAATATATATTCAATCGTCGTTAAGTAAACGAAATCGTCAATATAACTTTAATATAACCAATATCGAATCATTTTAAACTGTCTGCTCACTCTATATTGCCAACACAACATTTTCCGACTGTTTGGAAAATTAAAATATTATTTTATTATTTATTTAAATAATATATTCAAAAGAAAATCATTAAATTCAATTATTTAAATTCAAACCAATATTTTAAATAATAAAATAAATTAAATAATCACCATAAAAATACGGGTCGTTACATTCCTTCCCCCTTAAAATAATTTCGTCCTCGAAATTGCTAAGGTAGGAAAAATGCTGTAACCCATTTCTTTGACAAAAATATTTAATTAAAACTTGGTTTTATTTTCAAATCCAGCCCAGTTGGGTTTAAACCCAATTTATTCAAATAACAAAATTTTCCAAAAATCTCAAAAATATTCTAACACCTTAAATTTTGGAAAAATTTCGGCAGAGTCTCCCCTGCACGGAGGGACATCTGCAATATCGCAGGTTCAAGAAATATCTATACATCGACTCTCATGGTCGGAAAAATCCCAAAATTCAAACTCAAAACTCAAATAAAACCAAAATTTTATATTCTATGTAGGCATACCTTTTTGCGAGCGTTATTATGCGATAAGCGATATATATTCATGCTTGCTTAATTGACATGCCAAACTGGATTCAATTTACTCCAAGATTCTCTTTGGATTAACTCCATACCTGTTCTCAACTTCAATGAACTTCATTAGTCTTTAAAACAATGTCAGTCAAATCCTAATACCCATATCATTCATTTCATTCACACAATTCCTTAATTTCCACATTATCTTTGATTCATCTCAATAGTTTCTATTCATTTATTCTAGACGGGTATTCAATCAACTATTGGCGAATTCTATACAAGTCATCCAACATCAAACAACCAAGGCATACCAATCCCACTAAACCGTTTTGATTCACATAAATATTTCTTGTTTGCTTCCACTTTGCTTTCACATCAATTGATTTATATTGGATTAATTTCCATTCAATTATCATTTATTCTATTTCACAAGTGAAATCTCTTTTCAGTTCAATATTCCAATTTGAATTCTTATTCGAGTTATTCAAACAAATCCATATTATAATCATTTGAGACAAATATATTTATATAAAAATATAATCCGGCAAAACCATATAAAAATAATCTTATAATAAATCACAAATATGTGCTCTTATATATACACTCAAACTCAATCTATGGCTTTACTAACCCCATCTCTATTGAGTTACGCCACAGAGCCAAGGTTATCACTAAACCAATAGCTCTGATACCAACTATAACGGCCCGGAAAAATCCGACGCTCGAATTTTCGACAATAATATCATTACTTGCCAAAAATCCAAGTATCGAACCCTAGACTGTTAATAGAAAGAAGTTAGAGGATGAGAAATAGAAAGAAAGAAATATTAGAATAGAAGAAAGAAGAAGAACACATCAGAATCTCACAGCGGAACGAATAAATATAATATAACAAATCTCTTTATAAAAGAAACTGTATATACACATACCATTTATCAGAGTACAACACACATCAATCACAGCAGAATAACCTTTGTATATCTAACGGTGAAGCCTCCTGCTTCCAGCTCCTGGAACTCCAAGCGAAAACGTAACCTGGAAATATACTCGGTCTGACCCGAGCACATTTGATTTAAAACAAAATTCATCAAGTCAGTATGGAATACTTTCAGTGATAAATTCACAGAACACACAACTTGTTTAACTTTGGAAAATCCTTTTTGAAATAAAAGGATAATAGTAAGACCAGCCCACACATAAACACAGACGGTTTTTACCTTACTATAACCCAAACCATTTTTGAAACCAATATATTTTCTGATATTATAATAATGTCTATCAAACCACAAATAAATAATAATCTAGCAGAACGCTTGCATCTCACGCTCTGCATATATAATATACAATCAAAATCGCGGGCGCTTATTGGAGATTGGGTTCCAACTGTGACAAGGTATGGGACCACCTGCCGATAGTGTATCTCTAGAGGCGAATACACTGGGTTCAACAAGAACGTCTTGCAACCCGGCCCACACATGACCGACCACACATTTCGCTTGAGTGTATCGAATGTATATCACCAATGGTTGGACTCAAACCACCATTACCAGAAAGGGACAACATTGATAGATTAAAGAAGCAAAAGGAATTTCTCTAGATAGGTGATTATACACCCTAATGGGAGCGACCCACATAGCCATGTTGCCTGCCCGATTTTTGTCATTTACCGGTTGATGAGGCTTGAGGCTACGTTTTATCATCACACCAGATTCACTTCGAATGCCACATTGTCAGATCCATCAACATCACTAATTGATGTCTACAACAACACATTACGTGCCAGCTAAAAGAAGTTTCCTTCTCCACATCCACTCTTGGTATGGTTGAAGAAGTCAAAGTGCGTGACCTTTCTGGAAATACTCTGTCAGGCATTCATCCATACAAGTCATCCAGGAACAGGATGAACCGAAGGCACTCTCCTACCGCATTCTATATAGGAGTCACCCCAATGATCAGTAGTGAGAAGTCCTTGTAATCCGAAGATTTCAATCCTGACAGAATCACATGTCATCATAACTCTGGTAGCTAGCCAGAGGAATTTAACGAGTAGTTCTTCCGCTCATGAAGATCAACGGTCTTCAATGCTCCATCTCGACCCTCTTCTAATTTTCCAACGCTACTTATTTGTTGGTCGGAATGGTTTCCGAATATAAATTCAATCCCGGTCTTTCCGTACCAATAATCGATAAAAGCGGGTTTTGATAGTCGGTTGTTTAACTATTAAATCATAACAGTGTATTTATGTGAGTTGGCAGCTCAGGTCCTTTATACAAATATTTCATTAAACCATTTCATCGATTTCTTATAATCGTTTCAATAAATTTAATCTTATCAAAACTACTTTGGCTTCGTTACTTTGAAAATATTACTTAACACTGTTTTAACAACTTCTCTTTTATTTCCTTTGTTTGGAAATATTACCATATTTCATAAATCCTCTTTTACTTTTCTTTATCTCGGAACACCATTTAATTTACTTTAATCCTCTTCTGACTTTTCTTTGATATGGAAACATCGTTATAGTTCTATAATTCCACTTTCCATTTCATTACCATTTGGCACATTGTTATATTTCCATTCAATCCAACATCTTATGGTTAGTTACCAAAACCTTTCCCTTAATTCGATTAAACCATTCCACTTAATTTAGCCCTTAGGTGAAATGCTTATTTTTAAATTCATCGATTTGGGTAAGAACCCTTTTTCATACTCGGTTTATATGATTTGAATTAAATTCAAATCATTTCCTTACTAATCCATTTCATAGCCTTATCCTGTTTAAGAACAGAAATCCAATCGTGAAGTACTCGCTTTAGTTAATATTAAATAAAAGTGATTATATTTTCGATTAACTAAAAATAGCATAATTAATCCATTTAAAAAGTTATTTAAATAAATGATAAATTCCATTAATTCAAATAATTCGATAGTCCCTTAACTACCCATTTGATTCCAATATGTTTTACAATGATTTCTTTCCTTTGTAAACTTCTTTATAATCACTTTACCTGATTTGTTAAGCAAATCTTTACCAACCCCCTTTTTGTCTAAATTTATCCAAACTATTTACCTAACAAACCCTTATTAAAATGGTCGTATTATCTTACAAATCTTATTTACAAACATTGTTTGTACATTTGGATTATAAGCCCTTGCCCACCTTTAGCCAAATCTTATTGCCAATTGTTTAACTCTTAGTTGGATTCAAATTAAAATCATTGCTTTAATTATCAATTAAAATGATAATTAACTATAATGTTAACCATACTAAAAATAGTTGACTTCGTTATAACAATAAAAATAGTATAATTATCCTTTTTAAAAGCTTATTCAAAAATAAGTAACTTTAATATCCATAATCAATTCAATAGTTAATCTCAATTATAGTTAATCGAATATTAACTGACATTGAACTCCATCCTTTTAGTTTTACGAATAATATTTTTTATTGTACAAATTTAAATCATATTAATCCCATCGGCAAATCCAAACAGTTGATTTCTGCCAACTATAACCATCAGTTAGGCTGCTAACTGATTTCTATTCATTTTCCCCCCTTGAATTAATTAAATAAATAAATAAATTTAAAACGTTGGTTAATTGATTTATAAAAACAACTATTCCCTTTCTCTAACTCGCAGATTTATTTTATGACTATATTTCATAAAACTCCAAAAATGATATTTAATTCTAACTATAAAATATTTCTAATTTCTGTTACCACATGATTATACGTATAAATATACCTATAAAATTTCTTTTCATTTTATTTATTTTTAAATAAAATAAACCCAAATTTTTAATTCAGTTATAAAATAAAATTTATAACTTAAACTGCGCCAGTCCACCTGACAGCAACACGACACCTTGAAAATAATAGAATTTAGACCCTCACTGCCAACCACTGTCGATTTATTAAAAATCACATCAACAGTCACATCCACTCAACCATAAAAATTCAAACAGCTTTGATGTCATTTGGAGTTAAAACAGTTCAAGTGCAACTAGTATAAAAATAAACAAAACACAAGTTAATTTGAGGAATCCGGTCGGATACCCCCAACCTGTCCTTCTCTGCATGACAGATGATTATAACATTATAAATAAATATATAAATATATAAACGACAATAATATGACTAATAGCAATAATTTTATCAACCATGAGCAACTAATGCAGCCAATCAAGCAGTATGTATTTTTAAATGGATTTATCACATCATAGTAGTCCAGAAAAGTGTGAGAATTGACTCACCAGTCAAAACTGTTGACGGTTGATGCATTCGTTTCACGTGATGTTGAACGGACATTTAAAATTACACGAAATTCCAACTGTCTCTGTTTGCAACCCAACCAGTGTGTACGCGTAATGCTTGTCGCTACGATCCCAACGGATCCAGTTTTGCTGAAATCCGTTAACGTATGAATCAGATATCGCTATTTCAAGTTTATAAAATTTAAACGATAATTTAAACTAAACTAATTATAAATAAATTTATCTAAATAAGTGTTTACCCTTTAATTACCCGCCACATCACCCCATTTAGTTAGACCATGCGTTTTCTTTGCCTTTGATGCCTGAAACCCGATTTCATCATCCCTAATTATCAGATCGAACAACCACCGGAACCTTGAAGTCCCCTCCGCGCCGCCAACTAACAACTGGAGGACCCATTGAACATACCATCGTGACCGCCGTTCCTCCTTCCCCTATCGCCAGAAACGCCGTGCCCCCAGACCCCGTCCTCCGCCTGTAAATTGCTCGAGAACGGAGCACGTTTGTCGCCCGATTTCTCCGACCCTGCCCAACCGGAGACCGCCGCACCTCAGCCAACCCCTCGACCTCACCACCCCGCACCTCTGGCCTCTAGATCTAACACCAACTCGTCCTCCATTGCCGGAAAACCCAAAAAAAGGTTTGTTGCTTTCGAAAAAACATACCCTCCGTTCATCTCTCGAAATCTCTGACCACCGTCCGTCGTTTGACCTCAAACCACCGACAAATCGAAGCATTACTCCTCCTCTTTCATTTCCCCCTGGTCGGACCTCCTACAATCGACCACAACTCCTCTATTTTGCCGAAAACTGAAACTGGTTTTTCATGGAAAATGGTGATTTCCGGCCATCTCAGACCCCCGATAGGTCCCAATTTTTTTGTGGAGGTAGATATCAACTAGATCTACATCTTTGCTTCATATTGCTACCACAAATTCCTTCTAGATTTGGGGATATAAATTATTTTGTAACCGGGGTTTTTTTTGCAAAATGTTGGACGAAAATGGGTTTGGGGAAGGTATTTTCTGGTTTAGGCTGAGCATATAGGTGTATATATAAATGGAAATAATATATTTTAAGTTGATGTGACGCGTGATGACGACTAACGATATTTATTTCGTGTCTATCGCAATTTCAAACACCGTTTATTCGCTCCTGTGCTCACATACAAACCCCGTTTATTAGCTCCTGCGCTCACATATAAACCACGTTCGTGATGCAACTGGACGGCATAGTATAATTTGACCATACTGTCCTAAAGAATCTTGTTTCGTCGAATTCCTTGTCCGTCTGCTCAAACAGCATTCGTTCACGTCCAAATAGTCGTTTTTAATTTACATTTTATTTTGCCGTGCTCACAGAATAACCCCGATTTGCGTGCAACTTGAAAATTCAGCAATAATTTGTTGTTGCGGTCTCAACAAAATTTGTTTCGTCGAAAACAAAGTTCGTTTGAATAAAGTCCTTTTTAAATGGTCCAGTTTACATTAAAATAAATCAATTTTAAAATACTTCAATATAATAAAAATAAAATATTGCAATTGGCCATACATGACCATAATTTGATATATATTCAAGATAAAATATCTCGGGTTGAAAACCAAGTCAGTTCGATATTTAAAATATTTAAAAACCCTTAAATTTATAAAATAAATAAATATAATTTATAAAGGAAATTCCATAACTACTTTTTCAAAATTTGATTTGGACATAAAATAAAATCTACAACACGAAAACTCGATTTTTCTCTTCCATTGGAAAGATATCGTCAAACAGATTCCAGCGTTTCTTGTTTCGAGAAAATCCGACTTATTTTGGGCCATGTACAGCCATTTGAAGTTCAAAACGCCAAATTACGAACTACCGCGCCGCTGCAGCTCGTTTTAAAATTAAATTATAATATATATATTCAATCGTCGTTAAGTAAACGAAATCGTCAATATAACTTCAATATAACCAATATCGAATCATTTTAAAATGTCTGTTCACTCTATATTGCCAACACAACATTTTCCGACTATTTGGAAAATTAAAATATTATTTTATTATTTATTTAAATAATATATTCAAAAGAAAATCATTAAATTCAATTATTTAAATTCAAACCAATATTTTGAATAATAAAATAAATTAAATAATTACCAGAAAAATACGGGTCGTTACATATTACACTAATTTTCAATATATAAGGAATTCTAAAATTATAAATTTATTTTATATATTGTTAATTCAATGTTAATTTAAAATGTCATTATAAAATACTTTACCAAACAATCTTTCTTATATTAAATAATACAAATTATAATCATATATAACTATTGAAAGTTCATCGCTTAATAAACTAGATTAAGTTCACATCATATCGATGTATGAAATGAATCCTAAATTTTTGATTTGATTCCATTTCAAGCATTATTCACAAAATCAATTATTTATTTACATTAAATGTCGATAACAATTTTGTCCATCGTAAAAGGAAGTATAAGCTTTGTTGGCCTGCGAATATGAATGTTCCCCTTTTTTATTAATCTACTTGTTCTTTATTTGAAATTTGAAATAATACAATGTGCATGACAATTAAAACATTTACAACAATCGATGATATCAAAATATTACAAAAATATCAATATATGAAAATGTATGTAAAAGATATATCATTAAATCATACCAAAAATTAAATATCATATTAAATTGAATATACAAATTAAACTGAGCAATTAAATTTAAAATTAATCAATTTCAATTTAAGTCTTAATAACTTTCTATAGATTCCTCAATTACATTTCTAACCACTTTCTTCCAATTAAACATTTATTTCAATTTAATTTCAAAACATGTTAGTTTTACTCAAATCAAAATAAAATTCAAACTAACTTTGTGAATCGATTTTATTTGTATTTAATTCCAATATTAATTATTATTTTTCTTCTACCAATTTGATTTGTTTTCAACTATAAATTCTTTAACTCAATTCCATTCATTTTCTTTAAGATTTCAAATTTTCAATATTAATTACTACAAACAAAATCAAATTTAAGTTTACAATCAATGCAGCTTATTATTGTTATAATAAGTTGAAATTCATTACCTAATTCTCTTTAACAAAATTCACTCATCAAAATTTATATAGTAAAATCATTAAATCTTGTTTATATCAAAATATATATTCAAAAGTCATATTAAACTTAATAATCTAAATTATCAAAAAATAGGGGTTGTTACACTGTTCCCCACTTAAAACTTTTCATCCTCGAAAAGGCATAGTAAGGAAGTTGTCAATTTATATAACAAATCATATATATATATATATATATATATATATATATATATATATATATAGTAAGCAATATATCTAGAAAATTATATAAGGCTTAACAAATATACCCAACAAGCTTCCAACTAGTATTCATCCAAAAATTTCATATTAATTTTCATTCAAACTTTCTAATATCAATATTTAATCTATTACACAACCGTTTCTTACAAATATACAATTGATTAACATTTATTGGTAGCATTCACTTTTATTGCACATTGGTTGTTTTCATTTTTTCAAATTTGATTCATTTCAAGTTATTTGGTTTATATAATTTATTTTCTTATAATGAATTCATATTCAATTAATGCATATTATCTTATATCCAATTGACTCATTTACAATCATCTAAGTTCACTATTTTTGTTTCACTTTACAAATTAGATTCATTTCCTTATTACATCAATTCCATTTCACATTCCTTAAATTAGTTTATATTTCATCATTTCTCTTATTTATTACACAAGTTTAACCGTTTAAATTTGATTCAAATTCACTATTTCACATTTCTTAGAGTTCCCACTTTATTTATTTTTCTTAGATTCATTTCACAGTTCAAAAGTTTTATTGTTCATTTCGTCAATTATTCTAGAACCTAAGAATTTAACTTCAGGTTCATTTCCAAATCAACTTTCAAAATGTTATATATATTATATCTTTTATATAAAACCATAGTATAAAAGATTCAAATGAAATCCAGTTTCACAAAACAAAGTATAAAAGTTCTAAATAATCTCCCCTACTTAGTCTCTTGAAAAAAAATGTCGATGATGCGTGCACTCATAACCGAAATCATTTTCCAAAGATAAGAGGGAAGTATACACTTATTTCAAAAACTCATTTGAAAACAATTTCTATATGGAACAACTTTTCAAATATAATGACATTATTAAAAAAAATCATTTTAAATCAATATTGCAAAATCACCAAAAATTAAATTCCCAAATTCGTATATAACTTCTTATTTCATTACTAATTAAATTTTCAACATTTCATTTTTCTTAAACCATTCAATAACCAATAGTTTTAATTATTGATTAATTGAATAATAAATGATTAAAATCCAATATTATCATCAACAAAATCAAAATTCACATATTTTCAAGTAGTTCTTTATATATTTCACATATAATTGAAAACAATATTATGTCAATGAGTCCTATTATCAAGTGTTTAGAAATCTTAGACGATGCATTGGCGTCCCAAGTACCGACCAGAATTCATAAAAACTCAACAGAACAAATCAACATAGTACAAAACCATTTTCACATCAAAATTACAAGTACGCTCTCTCATATACACTCAAACTCATTCTCGTGTATTACTACCCTATCTCTAATGAGTTAATCCCAAATAGAGCCAAGGTTTTCGCTAAACCAAAGCTCTGATACCAAATGTAACATTTGTGATTTTTGATCGATCAAATCGACAATGATCCTTACATGTCGACTTAAACAAATCTAAAATACTGATATTTATTAGGATTAATATAAGAAAAGAAGAAAGAAGAAAAACAATCATAGAATCTCACAGTAAAAGGACAAAATATAATAAATAAATAACAGTAAGTGAAGCTGTTAAAACATACATTTGATTATATTTTACAACAATTATCAGAGTCAACTATCATCAACATACCAATTATTTGCAATGGAGTAATAACCATAATGCGTCTGTTGAGCTCCATCTTCATCTTCATAACATTGCCTTCAATAACTGAAAACTTAGGCTGACCCGAGCATAAATGAAAAGACAAAAACACTTGGATCAGAACTAAAATATTTTTATATTAGTTAAATCAATTTCATGTGATAATATGAGTGAAATAACTTAAGAGATGTTACGGGAACTTCCATCTTCTAAGGATCCGTCAAACTAGATACTATGTAATATAATACGCTATTATAATAGTGTCTATGGTTAAATATAAAATACTAAAATAGTGTAAGTGGGATTAACATTATTAATCTTACGCTGTTTATACCTTTGTCATACAGTTTGCATATAACACACCAATACGCCGATGGATAGGGATGCGCCGTGATACGACAACGTTAAATCAAAATCATAGGGGCTCGATCATGATAAATATGACAAGGGATCGGGGCAATGCCCATCAGTAGGATTCTACCGGATTACGGACCCAAGCCAGTGGAAATGTATAGCCGCGACTATCGCCCACCCCAGACAATGCTCCCAAAAATCAAGGGCGCCAATCAATCACAAAGTAATATATATAGTATCGAAGAAGCATGTCTGCTAAGAGGAGCTAGCTCACATTAACCTGGGTATGGCTCCTGTTTTAGTCATTTTATTTATGACCCGAAGTTCAAAGCTATCAATCATCATTCTCTTTCTTCAAATCCAGTAATCACCACCAAATCCATCCTACTTCATTTTGGAACTCCGCCGCGTACACAGTTGTTAAAGTGGTTTTCGGTATTGGCAGAGAGTATGACAATATCCGATCCCGGTCTCATTAACAATCAAACATTTACATTTTTTACACCGTTCATTTCATTTACATTTCAAAAAAATTCCTACTTCATATCAAATTATCATATTTGCTTTAAAACTCGTTTCAATAGTCGAGATATAATATTTCATATTAAAATCTCCATTTGAAACTAAACTTAAAATTTTGAAATAATTCGAACTTAAAAATAATTTAAATATTTAAAATAGTTGAAAAATATAATAAAATAGTTTATATATAATTTTGAAAAGGTTTGAAAATAAATAGTTTATATATATAATAAAATTATCTAAATTAAATTAAATCTATAGTTAAATTATTAAAGTAATTTATAAAATAAATAGTTGATTATTAAAATAGTTATTAAGGATAATTAATATATATAAGTTAAAAATAGTTATAAAGTGATATACTTTGTAAAGTAAAATAGTTAACAACGAAAATATTTTATAAAAATGGTTTAAAATAATATAGTTATAATTCGAATCATTTCTTCTAAATTTCAATTAAACTTGGAGTCGTATTTCAAATTTCAACAATCAAAACAATTCAACTTAAATATCTCGATTTGATTCAACATTCGATATAAATCTCAATTTGACTCAAACCATTCGGTTCTAATATTTGAAGCTTCAATTATAATTCTCAATTTGAATTATTTCAGTTTATGATATCTCGAGTTAAATATTTAAACAACACTTTAAAATTAAGTTAAACTTAAATTAAATTTCAAATGTGGATAAAACAATCCAATTTCAATAAATCCAATTTTTGTTTCATTTTTACTTTAGTTTAAAAATATTAAACAATCTCCTTTGGTTTTTATATTACAATTCCAAAGTCCAAATTCAAAGGAAATCAATTTATAAAACATTGTCTATGTCGTCTTCAAAACAATATTTCAAAATTCAAGGTTAAAAACAATTTTTATTTAACCAATCGGTATCCGTATATAATTTTCTATCCTATGGCCAAGTAATACTTAAAATTTAATTTTAGTATTTTGGGAAAAGATATATATCATTTCAATCCAAATCAGGGTATTTATCATTTCAACCTACGTTCTTAGTTTATTTAAATGATTAATCCTGGGGTTTATTTGATGCCTATAACTTCTAAGGTAAATGATTGTGATTAATTAACTTAAACAATGGTCATATAAAAATCAAGGTGAATAACGGATAAATTCACACAACAAACATTAATATCACAAATATAGAAAATCTAAACCATACATCATATCAACACATACAAACAGTTCAATATCGTATAAATTTACTAATTATCTGATGTCATATTTTAAACTGGCAATTAAATGTCGAATTTCATCTTAACTATAAAATTTAATATAACTGTCAAATTATGTAAATCAATATAAATATGCAATTTAAACTACCAAACATCAAATAGTACGATCATATCATGGTATTAATTTAACTAATATAAGAATACTTTAGTTAGGCGTGAGTGGGTTTAATCACTCAACTTTGCTTTCAAACGAGATGGAAATCCAAAATTTAGCCCAAAAATTTAGAGTCTTAGAATTCATCCAAACCTGCGCCATCGCGAATAGCTCATAAATACGATTCCAATGGAATAAACCGCGCGTCAAACTGAGTTCGTATGAAATAGTTATACACGATTATCATTTGGATTCTCAAATTAAAATAAAATAAAGAAGATAAACTCTCACAAAACAAATCATGCCACATCATCCATCTTCTACGCACCATCCTCGCGCATGCTACATGTAATTAAACAAAATTGAACCCAATTTATGTCCAAATCCATCCACTTCTCTCCTCTATCTCTTCCACTTCACATGGTGCCACAACCTTCAAGACGCGAATCGAAATGAAGATCATGGTTCAAGTAACCGACAGAAATAAGTTTCACAAATTTAGGAATTTTCTTTGTATGTTTATACATTTTTGAAAGAGGAGGAACATTGAATTTTTTTCTAAAAGAAACAATGGATTTTCATGGCAATGAAACAATAAGAAGATGGAAACGTGAATTAGGTTAGACTATATGAATATTTATTTGAAAAATAATCTAAATGGTTAGTGAGATACATAAAACGTTAAAGCTTTTCTTATTCATATTTAATTCAATTCCAAATGTTTTTAACTTAAATTAAGGCTAATAATAGTTATAGGGATCAATAACATATGTTACAAATGTCAATTTCAATTATTATTTACCAATTTTTGTTGAACAATAATTATATTAAATTAATTAACTTTCCTTTTTATCTAACTTTCATAAGTAGCAAATTTTATCGTTTTGATTACTCAAAATTTACCATAGTTTAAAACGAATTCACATATAAAATTCATTGTTAATTATTACATTAATTTTCAATATATAAGGAATTCTATATTTATATATTGTTAATTCAATGTTAATTTCAAATGTCATTATAAAATACTTTACCAAACAATCTTTCTTATATTACCAAATACAAGTTATAATCATATATAACTATTGAAAGTTCGTCGCTTGAAAAACTAGATTAAGTTAACATCATACCGATGTATAAAATGAATCCTAAATTTTTGATTTGATTCCATTTCAAGCATTATTCACAAAATCAATTCTTTATTTACATTAAATGTCGACAACAATTTTGTCCATCATAAAAGGAAGTATAAGCTTTGTTGGCCTGCGAATATGAATGTTCCCCTTTTTTATTAATTCATTTGTTCTTTATTTGAAATTTGAAATAATACGATGTGCATGACAATTAAAACATTTACAACAATCATTGATATCAAAATATTACAAAAATATCTATATATGAAAACATATGTAAAAGATATATCATTAAATCATACCAAAAATTAAATATCATATTAAATTGCATATACAAATTAAACTGAGCAATTAAATTTAAAAATAGTCAATTTCAATTTAAGTCTTAATAACTTTCTATAAATTCCTCAATTACATTTCTTCCAATTAAACATTTATTTCAATTTAATTTCAAAACACGTTAGTTTTACTCAAATCAAAATAAAATTCAAACTAACTTTGTGAATCGATTTTATTTGTAATTAATTTCAACATTGATTTATTTATTTTTACTAATTTAATTTAATTTCAACTATAAATTCTTTAACTCAATTCCATTCATTTTCTTTAAGATTTCAAATTTTCAATACTAGTATAACCGCATAACGGTGAGAAAACCGACTTTGTAATACAATACAACAGATAAAAAATTTATTTTGTTGTACTTATTTAATTATTTAAAACTACATATGAATGAAAATATATGAAAGAAAAATTACATATATTATTAAAAACCAAAAATAATTATTTTAACCAATCATGACAGCACAAAGATTAAATACACAAACAAATATTCATGAAAAATATCGAAAAAAGACTAGGATGATGATTCAAATCTATGTAATGCATATCTATAAAAAAAATCATTTTAAGTAGTAATGAGATATTTTTACTTAATATATACAGCTAGGGAAAGTCCATCTCGGTTTGTTTGGTTAAATTTCACAGTATGAGATTAAATGTGATTAAATTTCACTATATGTTAATCTTTAAAAAATAAAGAGCAGAGAACTAAATGTGTGATTTAATTTCACAATATGGGATCAGTTAGGGAAAGTCCACCTTGGTGCAATTAGGAAAGGTGTGATCTTATTTTTTCATATATCGCATACATACATATCGTGTTTACCATTTGAAATCAATTACGCATACATACATATTTTTCCTTTATTGATGTTGCCGTTTTTAGAAGAATTATTTGGCTATCATTTCAGGTATTCCTTTATTGATTCTACCGGATTACGGACCCAAGCCAGTGGAGATGCATAGCCGCGACTACCGCCCACCCCAGGCAATGCTCCCAAAAATCAAGGCGCCAATCAATCACAAAGTAATATATATGGTATCGAAGAAGCATGTCTGCTAAGAGGAGCTAGCTCACATTAACCTGGGTATGGCTCCTGCTTTAGTCATTTTATTTATGACCCGAAGTTCAAAGCTATCCATCATCGTTCTCTTTCTTCAAATCCAGTAATCGCCACCAAATCCATCCTACTTCATTTTGGAACTCCACCGCGTACACAGTTGTTAAAGTGGTTTTCGGTATTGGCAGAGAGTATGACAATATCCGATCTCGGTCTCATTAACAATCAAACATTTACATTTTTTACACCGGTCATTTCTTTTACATTTCAAAAAAATTCCTTCTTCATATCAAATTATCATATTTGCTTTAAAACTCGTTTCAATAGTCGAGATATAATATTTCATATTAAAATCTCCATTTGAAACAATTCCAACTTAAAAATAGTTTAAATATTTAAAATAGTTGAAAAATATAATAAAATAGTTTATATATAAATTTGAAAAGGTTTGAAAATAAATAGTTTATATATATAATAGAATTATCTAAATTTAATAAAATCTATAGTTAAATTATTAAAGTAGTTTATAAAATAAATACTTGATTATTAAAATAGTTATTAAGGATATTAATATATATAAGTTAAAAATAGTTATAAAGTGATATAGTTTGTAAAGTAAAATAGTTAACAACGAAAATATTTTATAAAAATGGTTTAAAATAATATAGTTATAATTCAAATCATTTCTTCTAAATTTCAATTAAACTTGGAGTCGTATTTCAAATTTCAACAATCAAAACAATTCAACTTAAATATCTCGATTTGATTCAACGTTCAATATAAATCTCAATTTGACTCAAACCATTCGGTTCTAATATTTGAAGCTTCAATTATAATTCTCAATTTGAATTATTTCAGTTTATGATATCTCGAGTTAAATATTTAAACATCACTTTAAAATCAAGTTAAACTTAAAGTAAATTTCAAATATGGATAAAACAATCCAATTTCAATAAATCCAATTTTTGTTTCGTTTTTACTTTAGTTTAAAAATATTAAACAATCTCCTTTGGTTTTTATATTACAATTCCAAAGTCCAAATTCAAAGGAAATCAATTTATAAAACATTGTCTATGTCATCTTTAAAACAATATTTCAAAATTCAAGGTTAAAAACAATTTTTATTTAACCAACCGGTATCCGTTTATAATTTTCTATCCTATGGCCAAGTAATAATTAAAATTTAATTTTAGTATTTTGGGAAAAGATATATATCATTTCAATCCAAATCAGGGTCATAGTTAATTATCATTTCAACCTACGTTCTTAGTTTATTTAAATGATTAATCCCGGGGTTTATTTGATGCCTATAACTTCTAAGGTAAATGATTGTGATTAATTAACATAAACAATGGTCATATAAAAATCAAGGTGAATAACGGATAAATTCACACAACAAACATTAATATCACAAATATAGCAAATATAAACCATACATCATATCAACACATACAAACAGTTCAATATCGTATAAATTTACTAATTATCTGATGTCATATTTTAAACTGGCAACTAAATGTCGAATTTCATCTTAACTGTAAAATTTAATATAACAGTCAAATTATGTGAATCAATAAAAATATGCAATTTATACTACCAAACATCAAATAGTACAATCATATCATGATATTAATTTAACTAATATAAGAATACTTTAGTTAGGCATGAGTGGGTTTAATCACTCAACTTTGCTTTCAAACGAGATGGAAATCCAAAATTAGCCCAAAATTTTACAGTCTTAGAATTCATCCAAACCTGCGCCATCGCGCATAGCCTATAAATACGATTCCAAAGGAACAAACCGTGCGCCAAACTGAGTTCGTATGAAATAGTTATACACGATTATCATTTGGATTCTCAAATTAAAATAAAATAAAGAAGATAAACTCTCACAAAACAAATCATGCCACATCATCCATCTTCTACGCACCATCCTCACGCATGCTACATGTAAAAACAAAATTGAACCCAATTTATGTCCAAATCCATCCACTTCTCTCCTCTATCTCTTCCACTTCGCATGGTGCCACAACCTTCAAGACGTGAATCGAAATGAAAATCATGGTTCAAGTAACCCACAGAAATAAGTTTCACAAATTTAGGAATTTTCTTTGTATGTTTATACATTTTTGAAAGAGGAGGAACATTGAATTTTTTTCTAAAAGAAACAATGGATTTTCATGGCAATGAAACAATAAGAAGATGGAAACGTGAATTTGGTTAGACTATATGAATATTTATTTGAAAAATAATCTAAATGGTTAGTGAGATACATAAAACGTTAAAGCTTTTCTTATTCATATTTAATTCAATTCCAAATGTTTTTAACTTAAATTAAGGCTAATAATAGTTATAGGGATCAATAACATATGTTACAAATGTCAATTTCAATTATCATTTACCAATTTGTGTTGAACAATAATTATATTAAATTAATTAACTTTCCTTTTTATCTAACTTTCATAAGTAGCAAATTTTATCGTTTTGATTACTCAAAATTTTACCATAGTTTAAAACGAATTCACATATAAAATTCATTGCTAATTATTACATTAATTTTCAATATATATAAGGTATTCTATATTTTATATATTGTTAATTCAATGTTAATTTCAAATGTCATTATAAAATACTTTACCAAACAATCTTTCTTATATTACCAAATACAAGTTATAATCATATATAACTATTGAAAGTTCGTCGCTTAATAAACTAGATTAAGTTAACATCATATCGATGTATGAAATGAATCCTAAATTTTTGATTTGATTCCATTTCAAGCATTATTCACAAAATCAATTCTTTATTTACATTAAATGTCGACAACAATTTTGTCCATCGTAAAAGGAAGTATAAACTTTGTTGGCCTACGAATATGAATGTTCCCCTTTTTTATTAATTTATTTGTTCTTTATTTGAAATTTGAAATAATACGATGTGCATAACAATTAAAACATTTACAACAATCATTGATATCAAAATATTACAAAATATCTATATATGATAACGTATGTAAAAGATATATCATTAAATCATACCAAAAATTAAATATTAGATTAAATTGGATATACAAATTAAACTGAGCAATTAAATTTAAAAATAATCAATTTCAATTTAAGTCTTAATAACTTTCTATAAATTCCTCAATTACATTTCTTCCAATTAAACATTTATTTCAATTTAATTTCAAAACACGTTAGTTTTACTCAAATCAAAATAAAATTCAAACTAACTTTGTGAATCGATTTTATTTGTATTTAATTCCAACATTGGTTTATTTGTTTATACTAATTCAATTTAATTTCAACTATAATTTTTTTAACTCAATTCCATTCATTTTCTTTAAGATTTCAAATTTTCAATACTAGTATAACGGCATAACGGTGAGAAAACCGACTTTGTAATACAATACAACGGATAAAAAATTTATTTTGTTGCACTTATTTAATTATTTAGAACTACATATGAATGAAAATATATGAAAGAAAAATTACATATATTATTAAAAACCAAAAATAATTATTTTAACCAATCATGACAGCACAAAGATTAAATACACAAACAAATATTCATGAAAAATATCAAAAAAAGACTGGGATGATGATTCAAATCAATGTAATGCATATCTATAAAAAAATCATTTTAAGTAGTAATGAGATATTTTTACTTAATATATACAGCTAGGGAAAGCCATCTCGGTTTGTTTGGTTAAATTTCACAGTATGAGATTAAATGTGATTGAATTTCACTATATGCTAATCTTTAAAAAATAAAGAGCAGAGAACTAAATGTGTGATTTAATTTCACAATATGGGATCAGTTAGGGAAATTCCACCTTGGTGCAATTAGGAAAGGTGTGATCTTATTTTTTCATATATCGCATACGTACATATCGTGTTTACCATTTGAAATCAATTACGTATACATACATATTTTTCCTTTATTGATGTTGCCGTTTTTAGAAGAATTATCTGGCTATCATTTCAGGTATTCCTTTTTTAACGTTCTGAAGAATATAATCAATAATTTAAGGCATGCTATAAAATCTTATTTAAGGCATTGCCTGGTATTTTATTACTCCAACTTTGATTATTCTCCCTTTTATACATCCAAATAAAAATAAATGGTAACATAACTAATTGATTGTGATTGTGGAATGATCACACAAATTAAATGCAATAAATTAATAGATATTTGGAAGACTACATGTTATATTCACCAAGCATAAAACAGAAAATCATAGGAATGATTTTACATTAGACGAAAAAAGAAACAACAGATTGCATACAAATGATTTTACATTGGAAGAAAAAAGAAACAAAATTACGTATATTTGTATAATCAAAATAATTATTTTAACGAATCATGTTATTTTGTTGTAATTTATATATATGGTAAAAAAGTTGGCAATTAATATACAACTTATTAAATCAAATTTTAACTGTATAAGGATGTTTAAATTAATTAAGTGATTTTCAATTTAAGAAATAAATTTAATCAATAAATTGTTGTCAATTTATCTTATTAACGCTAGGTGTGATGTTTTAAAATGAACACCATGTTCATATCAACAAAAGTGGAAAAGTTTTCTTTTCTTCCAAATATAAAGTTAATTAAGTCACACAATTAATGAGCATTAATGAATCAAATAGACTACATTAAAAATTAAATCGGGGGCTCAAATAAGGCAAGGCAAGGCTTCAGAACTACATTAAATTAACGCATAAGTCACAGGAGATCAAAATGGGTATTATTAAAAAGCTTCAGACGGACGGAAGTTATCTAAGGCTCGGTAGAATTAAGAAAAACCAACCAAGTCGGTTTGATTAATTACTACAAACAAAATCAAAGTTAAGTTTACAATCAACGCAACTTATTATTGTTATAATAAGTTGAAATTCATTACCTGATTCTCTTTAATTAAGTTCACACATCAAAATTTATATAGTTAAATCATTAAATTTTGTTTATAGAAAAATATATATTCAAAAGTCATATTAAATTTAATAATCTAAATTATCGATAAATAGAGGTTGTTACATAACATACATGTAAAAAAGATGAATATGAAAATCATAAACATCATAGAACATATATGAACATATATGAACATACAATATGGTCATTTAACATGCAAAATGTAAAATGACAAAAGATTAACGTGGCTAGATTTGAATTTTTTAATTATTGTTCTAGTTCAGGCACATATTTAAATTTTAACTAAAAAAACTAAAATCTCAGAAAATATTCCAGTATTTCGTCCCAGTCGATATATCGTTCGATGTTGTAATATTTCAGGTGATATATTTGAAAGGAGATTTAGAGTGATATTTGCTGTTTCATTTCGGAAGGAGCCTAAAATGAGATCTTGGAGGAGATCTCGGGCGATAATTATGAGATCTGAAACAGTGCTTCAGATACTATCTAAAACCGTTGAAATCGAAAAAAAATCAAGGTGATTCAAATGTTGACACCCTAGAAATCGATAAGCAACAATGACAGGCCAATATGGGAACACATGTTCAATCAACCTTGATTGAAACACCTAGGGAAACGGTAGAAGATTCAACCATATCACAACCTGAACCTTAAGAAACCCTAGAAGAGATGAAAGAAAAAAACAATTCAACAAAGAGAAAGAAGGTCCAAAAAAAGAAATGATGGAAAAAGTACAATGAAAGATCAGAACAGTACTGGAAAGAAGAGTGAGCAGGTTAAAACTGCAGAAGAAAAATCGATAACAATATTTTATCTTTCATTTTCATTTACACGATGCTTAGTGAAAATGATAAACATATTGCAGTTCATTTTGAAATATTATATATAAATTGATAATTAGGAATACTAAAAACAGATACCATGTTGAAGTTTATATAGAAATAGTTTTGAAAACCGATATTTGTTCAGGCTAAAAACAGATACTATGTTAAAGTCATACTGAAATATTCTTTGAAAATTTATAGTTATTGATTTGTGTATATTGTAATAACCCGGAAAATGCGAGCCAGTTTGAAAATTTTATTTTGGCAATTTTAGCGAATATTGATTATTTAAAATGAATTATTTTAAATAATATCGACGAGAAATTTATTTTGAATTGAAATTCGACGTATATATTATATACGTCGTCGTTAGAATATAAATAATTATATATAATTATAAATAGAATTGAAAATGGCGCGGTAGTTCGATAATTCGATTTCAAATTTCAATTGAATGTACTGGGTGCAAAACAATCCGGATTTTAGTGAAACTAAAAATAATGGAATCTAATAGTGAATATCTTTCTATCGAATCCGAAAAATCAAAATTTCGTAGCGGGAATCAAAAGATATGTCCAGTTGAAAATTCTGAATAGTCGCTATGGAATTCAGGCCCTTAAAAATGGACATTTTGCAAATGACCTCGGATTTCGACGAAACCACTTTTGTTGGGTCCGTGATGCCAAATTATTACTAGATTCCAAATTTCATAATTTTTCGAATCAATATGTGAGCGTGGCAAAGGAAAACGCGTATGACCAGTTTCAGTTGATTTTAATCGACTGGAAAATGGCCATTTTTCTAACGGTCTCAGAATTCGACGAAATTAGTTTTGTTAGGACCGTATCGTCAATACGAAGCTAGAAAATATTTTTCAGGAATTTTTCTAGTTAGTATGTGACCCCGGTAATTTGAAATGTACGTTTAAAATTCAATATAGTGATTTAAATGTAAATTTAACGAAAACTGATCAAAACGTTCGAATCAACTTGCGATACAAATCCCACTGTGTTCGGAATGGGGGTAAAACGCTGCGGGCGACAGGCGGTGGGCCTCGTTTAGAGGTCGTAGGTTAAAGTCAACTTTTTGCAGAATAAAATAATTAATTAAATAAAAAAAAAGAATCTTCTCCCCTTTTTTAACTCTGCCCCCCCCCCCCCCCCCGCTTCTTTAAAATCAGAAATTAAAGTGATAAAAAAAAAGAAGAAGAAAAAGAAAAAAGGAGAAGGAGGCGACGAAGGCGGGGAGGAGCCGCCGCCCTCCCCAAAGACCACCGAGCCTCGTCGAAGACCCCCCCCTCTCTTCCACCTCGACCGCGATGCGCAGCACCCTCCCCAGGCGCGGCGCGCCACCGCGCCACGATACCCCCCCCTCGAACGCTGCGCCACCATCAGAAACCCTCCCCCCTTCTTGCCGCGACACTGAAGACCCCCCCCCTCGAACGCTGCGCCACCAACCTCCGACCCCCATTCCTCCTCTTCGATTTAAACCATGAGTCTTCTGACTTTATTTTCTAATCTGATGTTATTTTTATTCTTGTAACTTAGATCAGTTTTAGATTTAGATAAAGGATTTAGGAACTTTTAAAATAGAAAAGGTATGATCTTTATATTTTTAAAGTGATAAAAATATGATTTTTATATTTTTAAAGTATTAAAAATATAATCTTTACTATATAGAAATATTAAAAATATGATTTTTATATTTTTAAAGTATTATAAATATAATCTTTATAGGATAGAGAATATAAAAGTATCATCTTTGTATATGTAGCGAAATAAAAAACTGATTTTTATTTTATATACGTTGAGATAAAGTGGTTATTTTTATAAAGGCGAAAACTTTATTTTTATAAAGGCGAAAACTTTATTTTTATAAAGGCGAAAACTTTATTTTTATAAAGGCGAAAACTTTATTTTTATAAAGGTGAAATCTATATTTTTGAAATGGGATTTTTATATATTGAATAGCATAGTAAAAAAAAAAATTCGATTTTTAAATATATGAAGTGATTATAAAAATATGACTTTTAAATTGAAAGTGAATAAATAAAAATGTGATTTTTATTTTAAAAACATCGAAATATAAAAATGTGTGATTTTTATATATATAGTGACTACGGGCAACGAAGATGACGAAGATGGGATAACGAAGAAGATTTCTAGAAATGAAGAGTCAAGATGATTGGATAGCTTTCGGTGAGAACTTCTCACTCAAATTCTACTTTTCTAGTTATATATATATATACTAGGATGCAGACGGTGCTTATTAGAAGCACCCGACACCCGTCATCCACAGACCATGGATGGCTTGTTTGTTAAATTGTTTGGTTGTGTAGTTGGTTAGATTATTTGTTTTGAAATTGAATTGTTTGGTGAAATTAAGTGGATTGATTGATATGTGAATGGCGTGGGCCTTCACTAGACCGGGGATAAGGCTAGGCCTTGTCCCGTTTCTAGTATCGTGCCGTTATGCCGCCGAAATTTTCTAAAATATATTTAGGAAATAAAAATATCATTTTATTGTGTAAATGAATAATAGAAATTCATATGTTGGAATAAAATGTTTTATCGATAAAAATATAATTTTTAACGTGAATATGAATATAGTGAAAGTGAATAAAATAAAATATTCATTTACAAACCAGACGGTTTGTTTATGTACACTTATTTGAATGACATTGATTGGGACGATAAATTTTACACATCGCCCAACTGCACAACTAAAATATGCGTTTGATTGTTTGAAACCCCACACGGGTGTTGGGATGAAATTTGAAGTTCACTCATCCTGATTGATTAAATATGTCGATCGATTGATTGACAGGCTGTTATAAGCGTTAGATATCTTTATTTGATGCTTATACAGTGTAGTGCACTTTGGTTGATGGTTGATCATTTTTCAATGTTATTATATACATGTGTTGTGTGAAAATCCATATAATTAATTTTATATGGTAATTGATTGGGCCTCATTCCAGTTTAGAAATGGAAATATTTGAAATAGAAATATTTGAAATAGAATATTTGAAAATAGAAATTTATGAAGTCGTGTTGATTAGTTTGACGCCATTTTGACGTGAACGATATTTATATCGATTTTAAACGATTTCGAAATGAAGTGAATTGAAAACGATTTCGAAATGAATTGAATTGAAAACGATTTCGAAATGAATTGAATTGAAAACGATTTCGAAATGAAGTGAATTGAAAACGATTTCGAAATGAAGTGAATTGAAAACGATTTCAAAGTGAATTGAAAACGATTTCGAAATGAAGTGAATTGAAAACGATTTCGAAATGAAGTGAATTGAAAACGATTTCGAAATGAAGTGAATTGAAAACGATTTCGAAATGAATTGAATTGAAAACGATTTCGAAATGAATTGAATTGAAAACGAATTCAAATTGAATTGAAATTTGAATTGAATAGAAATGAATTTTAAAACGAATCTATAAAGAAGAATTCAATTGTGATTTGAATTGAAAAGGAAGTTGAAAATGTTTTTGAAACGAATTCAAAACTATTTATATAATTCGTTTTAAATAGAAATCGACGAAGTATATATTATATATATTATATATATAATATAATGGCCTGAATAGAACGCGCCGCGGTAGTTCGTGAATTTCGACCATTCATTTCAAACGGACATTACGGGAGATCCGACCGTCGGATTCTCCTAAAACCGGAACCGTTGGGTTCGTATCGAAAAGAGCTTTCTAATGAATATTAGAAATTTGAAATCTAACGGTTGGATTTGGAATTATGTCCAAATCAAATTTGAAAGAGGTCGCTGTAAGTGCAGTTCGATGGCCATTGATGGAAATCGACTGTACGGGCCTTGATAAAATTATTAAAAATAGTAATAATTTGTGTAAAATCATAAGAAATGATTTGTGAAGATTTGGGATGAAAAACTCCATATTTGAAAAGATAAAAATATATTTTTATCGAAATGAACTAGTTTTGAACTAGAAATATAATTCTATTTATTTTTAAATAAATAAATTGAATTTAAAAAGGGTTTCGAAAATAACCAGAATATCCAATGATTGCATTGGAGTGGATTTGAATCGAAATTGTCTTCGGAATATTTCGATGTTGGAATTCGTGATTATACAGGGGTTGTTATGGAAATTTGAAAGATATATATTTATATCGTTATTTCCAATACGACGTTTGTTAGTCGTAGAATTCGATATTGAATATAAGCCGATATATTTTCTATTCAGAGCCTTGTATTGAAAATCGAATGTGATTTGGGTTTGTCGTGAATGGTGTCTTCACTAACATTGTTCTTGAACCCAGTTGAGAAAAGATTAAATCTTTTTATTTGGATTTAATGAAGTGTACCAATTAAATGAGATTTAATTGGAATTGAATTGATATTGATTTTTGGGTTTATCGTGAACAGTGTTTTAAATAACACTCGTTCTTTAACCCGATAATTAATGAATGTGATTTTGGGTTTATCGTGAACTGTGTTTTTAAACGACACTGATTCTTTAACCCAGAGAAATATTAAAACTAAGTGGAGTTTTAATGAATCTTTAATTAGATTGAAAAGATCGAAAATGGAGTATCACCAGTTTTGCTCCAGGCGATAGTTAAATCTTTAATTAGATTTGAACGTGAAATGGTAATTGAATTTACCGATAACACTGTGGTGTTAGAAATGAAGTATTACCAGTTTTACTTCATGGGATGAATAGGTTGGGATTGGGAAATTAAAACAAGTGATTACTTCGGTAAGTTTCGTTAATCCCGGCTAGTTGAATTGATATTCAAAAGTAGATTAAAGAATAAATTCAAGAATTTATCTTTGATAAAATTAATGGGAACCTTTCCCTATGAATGTGAAATTTAGAAACTAACTGTCGGTTAGCTAAGCAGAATGGTTTTCTGGATATTGATCTGATGTTGGTTTCGGCCTTCGGGGTTAATATTTGGGGAATTATTCTCTTGATTAATTTACGGTTAGTGACTGATGAATTGGAATGAGGCGTATGTTGTGTTTGTGTAACACTTATTTAAAATATACGCGAGTTATTCGGAAAGACCGGGTTTATCCCATTCTGAATAACTGATACGACGATAAGTCGAAGATGAAGACGATGGTCGAAGACCGGAGGTCTTCACGTCGTTTGGGTGATAACTGATGATCTTGATTGGGTTGTACACCCAAGAAGATGGAAACAGTTAGTGATCGTCCAGACGTGCTTGGAGATCGATGGATATGCGGGGTACTAGGTGCCTCCGGTTTCGTTCAGACCCAGAACGGACTTGTAAATGGACTGTGTGTCTGACATTGGATTTTAGTCCATGTGATTGATCTCTATTAAATATATATCTGTTTGGCGGCGGAGAATTTATTCTCTTGCTTAACGCCCTTCTCTGAGACGTACGAGCTCAGGGGTTATATATTGATGGATATCAAACGCATGGAGTGAATTGCCTGTGTGGCATGCCTAAGTGGCAATTGATCGAGACTTCTGTTGAAAAGCAAAGTCTTGTGGTGATGATCAAAGCACGGCCTTTGTGGCGTAGCTTTGTGTAGCGTTTACTTCGCGAGTTTCACACCCGGTATGAACCAAAAACGGGAGACGGACATCGGGGAGGACTTGCGTTTCTTTCTAGCTAAAAGTGGCGTCAGTGGTTTTACATGCCCTGATAAGTTTGACTTATGTGGTTGTTGCTGTTGCGAGGCGCCTCGGTTTGATCGGACGATCCGGGTCCGATGGAGTCATTCGTTGGCTCGTTTGCGCCCCAAAGGGCGGGGAGACGTATTGTTCAGGCATAATAATCCACATCGGTGGACCGGCCCTGACGATCCAGGGGGCAGTTGCGGCTGTTCCTGAGACATGGTAGGCTAGATTGTCTCGAATCGGTTGAGGACTATCTTTTGCCTCGGTTCATAGATGGAAACCCAATTTCCAAATACGTGACATGTGCGGTTTTAATTGTAGAACTAGTATGGCGACATGATATATGGTACCCATGCCGCCTATTATTGATACTTATGATTTGAAGTTGTTTTATACACTATGCACTTATTATAGTATCAAATGATTTGTTTTAAACGTATCAAGCATTCTTTGGCTGTTATAAGGGAAAACCCTATCCCCCGGCTTGCGTTGCATTGTGTGATAGGACCTGGGTCTTATAACAGCTTCATTTTTCTTTATTTAGCATTGCGCTGTTTGTTTTATGCACTGGTATTCTTGGGAGGAAACCCGTTCCGTGTTATACGGCGTGGTCCCTTGATTTTACCTAATGATTTAAAATAAAGATTAATAACTGTTTTAGTTCTCACACCAGTCCCATGACTGACCTGGAGTTTATTGTTTTAACCTAAACTCTGGGTGCCCCTATTTTGACACGGGCAGCTAGTAGTTTTGGTTTTGCAGATTTATATTCACAAGATCCTGGTTTACAGCTGGAATGATATCCGAAAAGCTTTGTATCCGTATATCTCTTCTAGCTGTGTATTGTATTATTTTCCGCTGCTATGGATTTAAATGTAATTTAAATCTCTGATATTTCTGTGTAATATTCATTTTTACTCTGTATATTCTTGTAATCTGATGCATTGTTGTAATATACAATGAAATGTTCTTCCGTCTGCGTTCTGTTGTGGCGTGTTCTCGAACTATCCGACGCTTTCCTTTACGGGGAATTTTCGGGTCTTTACACGTGGTATCAGAGCTTTGGTTTACAAAGCTCAGAGAACAAGACGCGTTAGAACCATACGAAAGAATTCATCAGATATTGGATTAGTAATATCCAATTAGAATAACTCGTTAGAGATAGGATCAGTAGTCTCCTAGAACGAGTGTGAAGAGTATATTTTTTTTCAAAGGAAAACAAATTTTGTCTTGAAAATTTGAATCGACTATTCGTATTTGATTATCTATTTATATTGATGTGGACAATCCAGTATATATAGATTTTGCGTATACGTCTGATCCGCGTGTATTCGAAATTTTAATATACTAGATAGATATAGAATTACACTCTAATCGCCCGGAGATGATTTTGATGATGGAGCTCCATCATTAGAATTTATGTTCGAGTGACGAAAGTGGGCTTTCTATATATTTCCTATTGACTGGTGTGAGAACCAAAATTAGATAGGGCCTATTGTTGTGATTTGGCATCAAAAATCTGATTTTTGACTATATATCAAAGTTATGCATTTGAAACTCTAATCAACAAACTGATTGATGTTTGTGTTGTTTGTTTATTTGTTTGCTAATTTTTAGCCATTTAGCCTAACTGAATCACATATTGAATTATATTGAAATTTGGTCGCGTTTGCTTGCATATACATATATATCATTGAACAGGTCATAGAAAGGAGGCTAGAGCAGAGAATAAAATTTGTTTGCCCGACAAATAGGTACATGTTTACTACATAATTTCCTGTTTTGTTTGGGTGATGATGATTTTATGAGCCTATTGGCTAGCCGCTTGGCTTTTTCTTTTTCTTTTTGAGATCTGAAGGACCGGGGAAGCTATTTGAAATTCCACGATGCTCCCGGTGCAGGGGAGGTTATGGCGAAATTTTTCGAAAATTTAGGGTGTTAGCCAAATTTTTGAAATTTTGAAAATTCTAAGAAACTAAAGAGTTGGAGAATGGAAGCCGGATCGAACGTAGAGTTGATTAATCAAACCACTTTCGACTTTGTTCCTTTTCGGGGACGAAAAGTTTTAAGTGGGGGAGATTGTAATAACCCGGAAAATGCGAGCCAGTTTGAAAATTTTATTTTGGCAATTTTAGCGAATATTGATTATTTAAAATGAATTATTTTAAATAATATCGACGAGAAATTTATTTTGAATTGAAATTCGACGTATATATTATATACGTCATCGTTAGAATATAAATAATTATATATAATTATAAATAGAATTGAAAATGGCGCGGTAGTTCGATAATTCGATTTCAAATTTCAATTGAATGTACCGGGTGCAAAACAATCCGGATTTTAGTGAAACCAAAAATAATGGAATCTAATAGTGAATATCTTTCTATCGAATCCGAAAAATCAAAATTTCGTAGCGGGAATCAAAAGATATGTCCAGTTGAAAATTCTGAATAGTCGCTATGGAATTCAGGCCCTTAAAAATGGACATTTTGCAAATGACCTCGGATTTCGACGAAACCACTTTTGTTGGGTCCGTGATGCCAAATTATTGCTAGATTCCAAATTTCATAATTTTTCGAATCAATATGTGAGCGTGGCAAAGGAAAACGCGTTTGACCAGTTTCAGTTGATTTTAATCGACTGGAAAATGGCCATTTTTCTAACGGTCTCGGAATTCGACGAAATTAGTTTTGTTAGGACCGTATCGTCAATACGAAGCTAGAAAATATTTTTCAGGAATTTTTCTAGTTAGTATGTGACCCCGGTAATTTGAAATGTACGTTTAAAATTCAATATAGTGATTTAAATGTAAATTTAACGAAAACTGATCAAAACGTTCGAATCAACTTGCGATACATATCCCATTGTATTCGGAATGGGGGTAAAACGCTGCGGACGACAGGCGGTGGGCCTCGTTTAGAGGTCGTAGGTTAAAGTCAACTTTTTGCAGAATAAAATAATTAAATAATAATAAAAAAAAGAATCTTCTCCCCTTTTTTAACTCTGCCCCCCCCCCCCCCCCCGCTTCTTTAAAATCAGAAATTAAAGTGATAAAAAAAAAGAAGAAAAAGAAAAAAGGAGAAGGAGGCGACGAAGGCGGGGAGGAGCCGCCGCCCTCCCCAAAGACCACCGAGCCTTGTCGAAGACCCCCCCCCCCTCTCTCTTCCACCTCGACCGCGATGCGCAGCACCCTCCCCAGGCGGCGCGCCACCGCGCCACGATACCCCCCCTCGAACGTTGCGCCACCATCAGAAACCCTCCCCCCTTCTTGCCGCGACACTGAAGACCCCCCCTCGAACGCTGCGCCACCAACCTCCGACCCCCATTCCTCCTCTTCGATTTAAACCGTGAGTCTTCTGACTTTATTTTCTAATCTGATGTTATTTTTATTCTTGTAACTTAGATCAGTTTTAGATTTAGATAAAGGATTTAGGAACTTTTAAAATAGAAAAGGTATGATCTTTATATTTTTAAAGTGATAAAAATATGATTTTTATATTTTTAAAGTATTAAAAATATAATCTTTACTATATAGAAATATTAAAAATATGATTTTTATATTTTTAAAGTATTAAAAATATAATCTTTATAGGATAGAGAATATAAAAATATCATCTTTGTATATGTAGCGAAATAAAAATCTGATTTTTATTTTATATACGTTGAGATAAAGTGGTTATTTTTATAAAGGCGAAAACATTATTTTTATAAAGGCGAAAACTTTATTTTTATAAAGGCGAAAACTTTATTTTTATAAAGGCGAAAACTTTATTTTTATAAAGGCGAAAACTTTATTTTTGTAAAGGTGAAATCTATATTTTTGAAATGGGATTTTTATATATTGAATAGCATAGTAAAAAAAAAAAAATTCGATTTTTAAATATATGAAGTGATTATAAAAATATGACTTTTAAATTGAAAGTGAATAAATAAAAATGTGATTTTTATTTTAAAAACATCGAAATATAAAAATGTGTGATTTTTATATATATAGTGACTACAGGCAACGAAGATGACGAAGATGGGATAACGAAGAAGATTTCTAGAAATGTAGAGTCAAGATGATTGGATAGCTTTCGGTGAGAACTTCTCACTCAAATTCTACTTTTCTAGTTATATATATATATACTAGGATGCAGACGGTGCTTATTAGAAGCACCCGACACCCGTCATCCACAGACCATGGATGGCTTGTTTGTTAAATTGTTTGGTTGTGTAGTTGGTTAGATTATTTGTTTTGAAATTGAATTGTTTGGTGAAATTAAGTGGATTGATTGATATGTGAATGGCGTGGGCCTTCACTAGACCGGGGATAAGGCTAGGCCTTGTCCCGTTTCTAGTATCGTGCCGTTATGCCGCCGAAATTTTCTAAAATATATTTAGGAAATAAAAATATCATTTTATTGTGTAAATGAATAATAGAAATTCATATGTTGGAATAAAATGTTTTATCGATAAAAATATAATTTTTAACGTGAATATGAATATAGTGAAAGTGAATAAAATAAAATATTCATTTACAAACCAGACGGTTTGTTTATGTACACTTATTTGAATGACATTGATTGGGACGATAAATTTTACACATCGCCCAACTGCACAACTAAAATATGCGTTTGATTGTTTGAAACCCCACACGGGTGTTGGGATGAAATTTGAAGTTCACTCATCCTGATTGATTAAATATGTCGATCGATTGATTGACAGGCTGTTATAAGCGTTAGATATCTTTATTTGATGCTTATACAGTGTAGTGCACTTTGGTTGATGGTTGATCATTTTTCAATGTTATTATATACATGTGTTGTGTGAAAATCCATATAATTAATTTTATATGGTAATTGATTGGGCCTCATTCCAGTTTAGAAATGGAAATATTTGAAATAGAAATATTTGAAATAGAATATTTGAAAATAGAAATTTATGAAGTCGTGTTGATTAGTTTGACGCCATTTTGACGTGAACGATATTTATATCGATTTTAAACGATTTCGAAATGAAGTGAATTGAAAACGATTTCGAAATGAATTGAATTGAAAACGATTTCGAAATGAATTGAATTGAAAACGATTTCGAAATGAATTGAATTGAAAACGATTTCGAAATGAAGGGAATTGAAAACGATTTCGAAATGAAGTGAATTGGAAACGATTTCGAAATGAAGTGAATTGAAAACGATTTCAAAGTGAATTGAAAACGATTTCGAAATGAAGTGAATTGAAAACGATTTCGAAATGAAGTGAATTGAAAACGATTTCGAAATGAATTGAATTGAAAACGATTTCGAAATGAATTGAATTGAAAACGAATTCAAATTGAATTGAAATTTGAATTGAATAGAAATGAATTTTAAAACGAATCTATAAAGAAGAATTCAATTGTGATTTGAATTGAAAAGGAAGTTGAAAATGTTTTTGAAACGAATTCAAAACTATTTATATAATTCGTTTTAAATAGAAATCGACGAAGTATATATTATATATATTATATATATAATATAATGGCCTGAATAGAACGCGCCGCGCCGCGGTAGTTCGTGAATTTCGACCATTCATTTCAAACGGACATTACGGGAGATCCGACCGTCGGATTCTCCTAAAACCGGAACCGTTGGGTTCGTATCGAAAAGAGCTTTCTAATGAATATTAGAAATTTGAAATCTAACGGTTGGATTTGGAATTATGTCCAAATCAAATTTGAAAAAGGTCGCTGTAAGTGCAGTTCGATGGCCATTGATGGAAATCGACTGTACGGGCCTTGATAAAATTATTAAAAATAGTAATAATTTGTGTAAAATCATAAGAAATGATTTGTGAAGATTTGGGATGAAAAACTCCATATTTGAAAAGATAAAAATAGATTTTTATCGAAATGAACTAGTTTTGAACTAGAAATATAATTCTATTTATTTTTAAATAAATAAATTGAATTTAAAAAGGGTTTTGAAAATAACCAGAATATCCAATGATTGCATTGGAGTGGATTTGAATCGAAATTGTCTTCGGAATATTTCGATGTTGGAATTCGTGATTATACAGGGGTTGTTATGGAAATTTGAAAGATATATATTTATATCGTTATTTCCAATACGACGTTTGTTAGTCGTAGAATTCGATATTGAATATAAGCCGATATGTTTTCTATTCAGAGCCTTGTATTGTATATCGAATGTGATTTGGGTTTGTCGTGAATGGTGTCTTCACTAACACTGTTCTTGAACCCAGTTGAGAAAAGATTAAATCTATTTATTTGGATTTAATGAAGTGTACTAATTAAATGAGATTTAATTGGAATTGAATTGATATTGATTTTTGGGTTTATCGTGAACAGTGTTTTAAATAACACTCGTTCTTTAACCCGATAATTAATGAATGTGATTTTGGGTTTATCGTGAACTGTGTTTTTAAACGACACTGATTCTTTAACCCAGAGAAATATTAAAACTAAGTGGAGTTTTAATGAATCTTTAATTAGATTGAAAAGATCGAAAATGGAGTATCACCAGTTTTGCTCCAGGCGATAGTTAAATCTTTAATTAGATTTGAACGTGAAATGGTAATTGAATTTACCGATAACACTGTGGTGTTAGAAATGAAGTATTACCAGTTTTACTTCATGGGATGAATAGGTTGGGATTGGGAAATTAAAACAAGTGATTACTTCGGTAAGTTTCGTTAATCCCGGCTAGTTGAATTGATATTCAAAAGTAGATTAAAGAATAAATTCAAGAATTTATCTTTGATAAAATTAATGGGAACCTTTCCCTATGAATGTGAAATTTAGAAACTAACTGTCGGTTAGCTAAGCAGAATGGTTTTCTGGATATTGATCTGTTGTTGGTTTCGGCCTTCGGGGTTAATATTTGGGGAATTATTCTCTTGATTAATTTACGGTTAGTGACTGATGAATTGGAATGAGGCGTATGTTGTGTTTGTGTAACACTTATTTAAAATATACGCGAGTTATTCAGAAAGACCGGGTTTATCCCATTCTGAATAACTGATACGACGATAAGTCGAAGATGAAGACGATGGTCGAAGACCGGAGGTCTTCACGTCGTTTGGGTGATAACTGATGATCTTGATTGGGCTGTACACCCAAGAAGATGGAAACAGTTAGTGATCGTCCAGACGTGCTTGGAGATCGATGGATATGCGGGGTACTAGGTGCCTCCGGTTTCGTTCAGACCCAGAACGGACTTGTAAATGGACTGTGTGTCTGACATTGGATTTTAGTCCATGTGATTGATCTCTATTAAATATATATCTGTTTGGCGGCGGAGAATTTATTCTCTTGCTTAACGCCCTTCTCTGAGACGTACGAGCTCAGGGGTTATATATTGATGGATATCAAACGCATGGAGTGAATTGCCTGTGTGGCATGCCTAAGTGGCAATTGATCGAGGCTTCTGTTGAAAAGCAAAGTCTTGTGGTGATGATCAAAGCACGGCCTTTGTGGCGTAGCTTTGTGTAGCGTTTACTTCGCGAGTTTCACACCCGGTATGAACCAAAAACGGGAGACGGACATCAGGGAGGACTTGCGTTTCTTTCTAGCTAAAAGTGGCGTCAGTGGTTTTACACGCCCTGACGAGTTTGACTTATGTGGTTGTTGCTGTTGCGAGGCGCCTCAGTTTGATCGGACGATCCGGGTCCGATGGAGTCATTCGTTGGCTCGTTTGCGCCCCAAAGGGCGGGGAGATGTATTGTTCAGGCATAATAATCCACATCGGTGGACCGGCCCTGACGATCCAGGGGGCAGTTGCGGCTGTTCCTGAGACATGGTAGGCTAGATTGTCTCGAATCGGTTGAGGACTATCTTTTGCCTCGGTTCATAGATGGAAACCCAATTTCCAAATACGTGACATGTGCGGTTTTAATTGTAGAACTAGTATGGCGACATGATATATGGTACCCATGCCGCCTATGATTGATACTTATGATTTGAAGTTGTTTTATACACTATGCACTTATTATAGTATCAAATGATTTGTTTTAAACGTATCAAGCATTCTTTGGCTGTTATAAGGGAAAACCCTATCCCCCGGCTTGCGTTGCATTGTGTGATAGGACCTGGGTCTTATAACAGCTTCATTTTTCTTTATTTAACATTGCGATGTTTGTTTTATGCACTGGTATTCTTGGGAGGAAACCCGTTCCGTGTTATACGGCGTGGTCCCTTGATTTTACCTAATGATTTAAAATAAAGATTAATAACTGTTTTAGTTCTCACACCAGTCCCATGACTGACCTGGAGTTTATTGTTTTAACCTAAACTCTGGGTGCCCCTATTTTGACACGGGCAGCTAGTAGTTTTGGTTTTGCAGATTTATATTCACAGGATCCTGGTTTACAGCTGGAATGATATCCGGAAAGCTTTGTATCCGTATATCTCTTCTAGTTGTGTATTGTATTATTTTCCGCTGCTATGGATTTAAATGTAATTTAAATCTCTGATATTTCTGTGTAATATTCATTTTTACTCTGTATATTCTTGTAATCTGATGCATTGTTGTAATATACAATGAAATGTTCTTCCGTCTGCGTTCTGTTGTGGCGTGTTCTCGAACTATCCGACGCTTTCCTTTACGGGGAAGTTTCGGGTCTTTACATATATATCAGTTATTGATTGTATTGGTATCATTTGTTGCTTAAATGTTGTAATATACAATGTCGTGGTATCATTTTTAGAAGCACATTGGAATAAGTTTTGATACTAAAATTTTGTTTTCATGAATTTGTTATCAGTTTTGGAATCATACTAGTATCAAGTTTGATACCGAGATTCTGTTTATATGATTGTGGTATCAGTTTTGCAATTTAACTATTATCAGTTTTGATACTGAGATTTTTGATAAAAAAAAAATTTGAAAGCATCCTGGTATCAGTTTTGAAAACATTGTGATATAAGTTTTTTTTACTAAGTTTCTATTTACATGAATATGGTGTCATTTTGGTATCTAAATAGGTTTGTATTAGTTTTCAATAATGATTTGAAAGCCATTGTTACCTGAATAGGTACTTATCAGTTTTCCAAATTGAAATATGTTTTAAAAACTGATAATTAGGAATGCTAAAAACAGATACTGTGTTGTTGCAATTCATATTGAAACACTATTTGAAAACAACTTAACAATTATGTATATATACACACATTAGGATGATGATTTCGCTAATCCGCAACCACAAGATGCAAAAGATAAAACAATAACAAAACTCAAAAGGGAAACTGCATTCAGATGTGGACTACAACCAGTATTTAAAGTGATACAACTTGTGAAGGAGAAGAAAGTGTTAATTTACAAACAACTAGATTTATTGAAAATATCTCCATCCTTCAACTTCTTCAAAGTTTTCTATTAAGGAAAAATAGATTTGAAGGAATGCAAGAACGACATAGAAAATCTGGATGTAGTCTACAAGTGTTATTCATTGGAAGAAGATGCTTTTATCTTTGGCAAAGAACAAATGATAGTAACGACCAAAGATATTAGCTTAATTTTTGGGATGTCATGCTTGAAAATAACATAGAGCCTACCTGTGATGGCTCGCCCTGCACCAACCGACATTTACAATGAAAGTGCGTTGTGCCAATGTCCAACTAGCAAGGGATGGTCGCTGAAGAAGGAAAAGAAGGAAATTTGAACTAGCAAGGTGACACGACCCGAACTTCCCCGGTAAGGAAAGCCCGGATTGAGTTGAGAACAAGACGAATCAGAACGCAGACAGAAGGACAATACATTGCTTATTACAATAATACCATCAGAATACAAGAATATACAGAGTATGAATGAATAAAATACATTCGATAAATATCAGAGATTACAATACATTACATAGCAGCGGAAAAATAATACAATACACAACTGAAAGAGATATACAGATACAGAGCTTTCCGGATATCGTTCCAGCTATAAACCAGGTTCCTATGATTATAAATCTGCAAAACCAAAACTACTAGCTGCCCGTGTCAAAATAAGGGCACCCAGAGTTTAGGTTAAAACAATAAACTCCAGGTCAGTCATGGGACTAGTGTGAGAACTAAAACAGTTATTAATCTTTTTTTTAAGTTAGGTAAATCAAGGGACCACGACGTATAACACGGAATGGGTTTCCTCCCAAGAACACCAGTGCATAAAACAACAGCGCAATGCTAAATAAAGAACAATGAAGCTATTACAAGACCCATGTCCCATCACACAATGAAACACGGGCCGGAGGATAGGATTTTACCTTATAATAGCCAAAGAATGCTTGATACGCTAAATTTCATCTTTTATTACTATAAGTGTATAGTGTCAAAACAATTTCAATCATAAGTATCAATCATAGACGGCATGAGTGCCCCGTCCCACTATGTCGCCATACTAGGCTCTACAATCAAAATCGCAAAGTCACGTATTTGAAGCTGGATTTCCATCTGTGAACCGAGGCAAGGGATCGTCCTCCACCGAATTCGAGTTGCTCTAGCCTGTGTCTCAGGAGTAGAACGCATCGTACCTTGGATCGTCAGGGCCGGTCCACAGATGTGGATTAAAATGCCTGAACACTGCGTCTCCCCACCCTATAGGGTGTCAGTGAGTCCCATGACTCCATCGGCTCCACACAGTGACCGATATATCTGAGACGACTCGCAACAGCAACAACCACATAAGTCAAACTCATCAGGGCATGTAAAACCATTGACGCCACTTCTAGCTAGAAGGAAATGCATGCCCTCCCTGATGTCCTCTCCCGTTTCTGGTTCACGACCAGGGTGTGAGGCTCGCGAATCAACGTTACACAAAGCTATGCCACACAGGCGGTGCTTTGATCATCAACCACAAGAATTTTCTTTTCGACAGAAGCCTTGATCAATTACCACTTAGGCATGCCACTCTGGCAATTCACTCCATGCGATTGATATCCATCAATATATAACCCCTGAGCTCGTACGTCTCAGAGAAGGGTGTTAAGCAAGAGAATAAATTCTACGCCGCCAAACAGATATGTATTTAACAAAAATCAATCACACAGAATAAAATCTAATGTCAGACACACAGTTCATTTACAAGTTCGTTATGGGTCTAAACGAAACCGGAGGCATCTTGTACCTCGTATATCCATCGATCTCCAAGTACATCTGGACGATCACCAACTGGTTCCCTCCTCTTGGGTGCACAGCCCAATCAAGATCATCAGTAATCACCCAAACGACGTGAGGACCACTGGTCTTCGACCACCATCTTCATCCTCGACACCACGTCGAATCAGTTATTCAGAATGGGATAAACCCGGTCTTTTCGAATAACTCGCATATATAATAAACAAGTGTTACACAAACACAACATACGCCTCATTCCAATTCATCAGTCACTAACCGTAAATTAGTAAGGGAACAATTCCCTAAGTATTAACCCCGAAGGCCGAAACCAACATCTGATCAATACCCAAGAAACCATTCAACTTAACTAATCTTCAGTTAGTTGCTAAATTTCACATTCTTAGGGATAGGTTCCCATTAATTTTATCAAAGATAAATTCCTTAAATTTATTCTTCAATTTTTTTTGAATATCAATTCAAACCAAATTATGGTTTATCCAAACTAGCCGGGATTAACGAACCCTACCGAAGTAATCATTTGTTTTAATTTCCAATCCTAACCTATTCATCCCATGAAGTAAAACTGGTAATACTTCATATCTAACACTACGCTGTTATCGGTAAATTCAATTACCATTTCACATTCAAATCTAATTAAAGATTTAACTATCGCCTGGAGCAAAACTGGTGATACTCCATTCTCGATCTTTTCAATCTAATTAAAGATTCATTAAAACTCCACTTAGTTTTAATCTGTAACTAGGTTAAAGAGCCGATGTCATTTAAAACACGGTTCACGATAAACCCCAAAATCACATCACATTTCAATCAGTTCCTTACCGTAAATTAGTAAGAGGACAGTTCCCTAAAATATTAACCCCGAAGGCCGAAACCAACATCAGATCAATATCCAAGAAACCCTCCAACTTAACTGATCCCCAGTTAGTTCCTAATTTTCTTAACTCCATTTGGGTTTAAGAACAGTATTATTAAAGATACCGTTCACGACAACCCAAAATCCCATTTGATATTAAACACAAGGCTCTGAATAGAAAATATATCGGCTTATATTCAATATCAAATTCTGAAACCAAAAAATATCGTATTGGAAATAATGATATAAATATATCTTTCAAATTTCCAAAACAACATCTGTATAATTACGAAATCCAACATCGAACTATTCCAAAGATGATTTCGATTCAAATCCATTCAATTCAATTATTGGAAATTCTGGATATTTTCAAAGCCATTTCAAATCCAATTTATTTATTTTAAAAATAAATAAACTATTATTCTAGTTCAAAACTAGTTCATTTCGATAAAAATCTACTTTTATCTTTTCAGATTTGGAATTTTTCATCTCAATTCTTCATAAATCATTTCTTATGATTTTACATAAATTATTACAATTTTTAATAATTTTATCAAGGCCCTTACAGTCGAATTCCATCAACGGCCATCGAACTGCACTTACAACGACCTTTTCCAAATTTGATTTGGACATAATTAAAAATCCAACCATTAGATTTCAAATCCCTAACATTCGTTAGAAAGTTCTTTTCGATACGAACCCAAGGTTCCGGTTTTAGGAGAATCCGACGGTCGGATCTCCCATAATATCCATTCGAAGTCAATGGTCGAAATTCGCGAACTGTCACGACGCGACGCGTTCTATTCAGGCCATTATATATATAATATATATTATATATATTTCATCGATTTACTTTCAAAACGTACTTTATAAATCGTTTTAAATTTGTTTTCGAAACGATTTCAACTTCATATTCAATTTCGAATCAAAATTGAATATTCCACATCATCGATATACAAATGATAATATTTTCAAAATGTTATATATTGAAATCACTTGGTTTTCTATAATCATTATAAAAACGAATATAATCAATATAAATATCATTCGCATCTAAATGGCGCATATCTAACCAACAAGGCTTTATATATTTCAATAACTTCGTTATTCTATTCAACAAATGAATATTTTCTTCAACACATGAATATATATTTTTATTCAACACATGAATTTTCTTTCTATTCAAAACATGAATTTTCTTTCTATACAACACATGAAATTTCTTTCTATTCAACAAATGAATTTTCTTTCTATAATATTCCTTATTTTCCAAATTGGAATGAGGCCCAATCAATTACCATATAATGTTAATTATATGGATTCTATACAACACACGTATATTACAGCAACGATAAATAATCAACCATCATCCAGAGTGCACCACACAACTGCATAAGCATTAAATATAAATAATTAACGCTTACACAGCCCATCAACCCATCGATTGACATACAACTAAACAATCGGGATTAGTGTACGTCAAATCTCATCCCAATACCCGTGTGGGGTTTCAAATCAACAAACACAGATTTTATATTTGTGCAGTTGGGCGATGTGTAAAATTTATCGTCCCAATCAATATCATTCAAATCAGTGTATATAAACAAATCATCCGATTTGTTTATAAATATTTATTTTATATACACATTAAAAATCATATTTTTAACTATAAAATATTTTCCACTATAAAATATTTTATTTCATTCCACATCACACAATCAAATTTCACAACACAACAATCAAACAAACAAGTCATCCATGGTCCATGGACGACGGGCATTGGGTGCTACTAAGCACCGTCTGCATCATAGTATATATTTCAAACTAGAAATAAATTAAAGGTGAGGAGTTCTCACCTAGAAGCTAAACAAAACGCCGCGACTCTTCCTATGTAGGAAATCTTCGCCGTGCTCGCCTTTTATTACTTTCGTCGTCTGAATTCACTACACATATAAAGATCACATTTTTATTGTCTTTACTATATAAAAATTATATATTTCCACCGCCTTCATGATAATAAAAATCAAAATTTTATTATTTTAAAAATCGTTTCCTTTCTACTTTAAACATCCCGCCATTTCACTACTAAAAATTTAACCTTTCTATATTACAAAAATCTAATCTTGTCTATTATATATAAAAATCATATCTTTGCTACAAAAATCTCATATTTTCATTCTGAAAATCGTATAAAAACAATGCTTATATCAATGAAATAAAATAAAATAAATTAACTTGAAAGGACTCGCCGTTTTTTTTGAAGAGGAAGGAGGGTTGGGGGAGTTTGTGGGTTCGAATGGAAGAGGAGGAGGGAGAAAGGCGTCGTGGGGAGGTGCTGGGGACAAGGGGCGGCGCGGCACCACGGCGGCGTGGAGTCGGACCTCCGGCGAGGTGGCGGTGGATGGAGGGACGGCGCGATGCTTCCATCGTTGTGTTTTTTTCTTCTTTTTAATTTTCGGTTTTGGAACTAACGGGAAGAGGAGAGAGTGGTAGGGGTAAGGGGTTATATAATTTTTTAATTAATTAATTAATTAATCCTCCAAAAAGATAACTTCCTACTTCGAACTCCAAACCAGACCCAAAGACTATCACCTCTAGCTAAATACCCTCATTCTGAACACAATAGGATATGTATCGTAAGCCAATTCGGCCGTTTCGATCAGTTGTCATTAAAATCAAAATATAACTCTATATATTGAATTTGAATGCACATTTCAATTTACTGGAGCCACATACTAACCCTAAAAATTCCTAAAAAATATTTTCTAGCTTCATATTGACTGTATGGTCCTAACAAAACTAATTTCGTCGAATTCTGAGACCGTTTGAAAAATGGCCATTTTCAGGTCAATCGAAATTAACTGAAACTGTCAAAAAACGTTTTACTTCGCCACGCCCACATAATGATTCGAAAAATTATGAATTTTTAAACCTAGAAATAACTTGACATCTCGGATCCAATAAAAGTGGTTTCGTCGAAAATCAAGGTCGTTTGCAAAATTTCCATTTTTAAGGGCCAGAATTCCATAGCGACTATTCTGAATTTTCAACTGGGCATAACTTTTGATTCCCGCTATGAAATTTAAAATTTTCAGATTCGTTGGAAATATATTCTCAATTAGATTTAAATATTTTTGGTTTCGCCAAAATCTGGTTTATTTTGAATCCTGTACATTCATTTGAAGTTTGAAATCGAATTTTCGAACTACCGCGCCATTTTCAATTCCTTTTATAATTAAAATAAAATATTTATATTCTAACGTCGATCTCTATAAATATATTCATTCTAATTCTATTCAAAATAAATTTTTCATTGTTATTATTTAAAATAATTCATTTTAAAAATTCAAAATTCACTAAAATTGCCAAAATAAAAATTTTAAATTGGCTCAGATTTCCGGGTTATTACACAAGGAACCTGTAGAATGTCTCACAATGCATGGAATAAAAGATAATAATAACATACTTGACATAAAACAGGCGAGACAGTGCATAAGCTGAAAACTAAGCCATAATCATCATAGCAGCGGAAATCCAAAATACAACTTATGATCCATAACCATTATTACAACTTCAAAATACTATCTCTAAAGCAAAAGAAAGGTACACTAATAATGCCCAAACCAGTTACCATCAACAACACAGGGAGAATATATGTAGATAATACGTAGGAGCCTCCTGCTCGCCTCCGGATCAGCTACTCGTGCATAACCAGCTAATCTGTCTCTAGTCTTCTCGTTTAGGAGCACCCAGAGTAATAAGAAGAGACATAAAACTCTGGGTTAGACAAAAGTCTGGTATGAGCGATAATCAGAAAAACAGAACAATAACAGGTATAATGAACCATACCTGAACCTGGACCTGCAGCCAAAGAGTTAGCACAACATGCCGTACAATACTCTAAGGTACCACTAACATATGGTGTAAAGGATACGTGGGTGGGGGTGTGCATGTCATAGTGATGTCAAAAAATCAATCATAGCAACCATCCTTACATCTCTCACTCAGTGCGTAAAGCATACGATATCCACTGCTTTGATCACCCATATCCTTGCTATGATCACTCTGCCCCATGGGGTCATGGCCACTCCATTGCACTGATCCATAACCACTAGTCCTTGCGATGTCCACTCTACCCATGAAGTCATAACGACTCCACTGCACTGTCTCATAGCCATGCTATGGTCACTCTGCCCCCATGGAGTAATAACTACCCCACTGCACTGATCCATAGCCTAACAATCGTCTCTCGGTGGTAAATCAAAGCTATGGACGTCGACAACTCCTTAGCACACGTCTCGTAGCACAGTCCAATCATGAAGTTGACTCGTTGGTTCCCATCTGGATCCTGAGTTCTACTTCCCATTTGGACTACCTTTACATCTCGGGTTTTGGTCTCCTCCGGATCGGTTCGGTTCTCCACTTCTCTTCGGTTCAGATCGTACTCCCGGTTCGGTTCGTGGTTCACGCCTCAAGTCCACGCTCTTCGGTTCGGATTGTGACACTCCACCCATGTCGGATCAGTCCGTGATTCCAACTCCTAGTCGTGATCCTCCTTCCCTACACTTTCTTGTGACAATGCTCCAGGCTTGTGAGTCTTCAATTGGCTCAAGATGCATCGGATCGGAGCTTCTGGTTCGTGGTTGGCACTTTAGTTCACGTCAGAAACCTTCAGATGCGAGCGGTTCGTGTCTAGCGGTTTGGGTCGTGGAGCTATCTAGATGAATGAGTCGGTTCGTGTACTCTAATGCGAGCGGATCGGGGTCGTAGCCACCATTCACGATCGGTCGGGGTCGGGTAGGGGCGATTGTTCTTACGCCACACAACGGCGTTTTCGACCATTCTAACTGTTCTAAACAATCACCAAGCATACCATACAGTCATAGCAACATGCTGAATTGACCACAATTTGATATGTTAAAATGAATCAAACATACCCAAAAACCCATATTTTCCCCTTAAGCATGTTTAAGCAATTCTAATGGTAGGATTAGCAAAACTTAACTAAACCAACCCAAACTTCTAATAGAGGTCCTAAATAATATTTAAGAATTTCTAAACATTTTTCTAAATTTTCAACATGCAAAATTTTGTTAATTAACACTAATCTCCCTAATTAACGTAATTAGTGTAAAAACAATGCTAATCACTCACCTTAGCCACAAATGAAACTTTCAAAACCGGATCTCCTCTAATTTGGGCGAATACCAACGTCTAACAGCAGCTCTTACTCTGAAATGGTGCTATATCTCCTTGATTTGACGTTGCTAATCTTAATCCTTGATTAAACGGTGATTAGGGATGATTCTAGATGTTGGAGGCCATTGTTAGGGTTTCTATGATGTATGTGGCGTGTGACGATCCCAAAACCCCGTACACGGTGTTAAGGATAATCATTGGAATATAACACATTAATCATCATTAGTAGATCACAGATAATAGCATAAACAAAAAATAGAATAATTTACACACATATGACAGCGGAATCATATAGATATCATCACATCAGAGAAGCACAGTACAGGATACAACTTAGTGCATAATGATACATAATCAGTCACCATCGCCTGAGGCGGAATCATACATAAAGAGTACACAAAAGGAATATCAGTCTACATCGCCAATGGCGGAATCATAATATAGATACAATAATGGCGGAGAAAATCCAAGTCAGCACGGTGTAGTCAAGCCTCGCCATAAGCCAAAAGGTGCGTCAGAAACCTGTAACTAGGCTGCCCATGTGAAAATGAGGGCACCCGAGTTTGCAAGGTGAAACAAACTACGAGTCTGTCATGGGACTGGTATGAGAAATCTACTCAACTTATTAACAACAATAATAAGGCAAATCAAAGGACCACACCACTTTCGCGGAACGGGTTTACTCCAATGAGTGCTAGTGCATGAAATAAAATAAATAATTAAATCAACGCAATGCTTTTTATAAAATGAAGCCATTATAAGACTCAGGTCCCATCACACAATGCAACGCAAGCCGAAGGATAGAGTTTTTACCTTATAATGGCCAAAGATGCTTCATACGAATAAAACAAAGGTGTTCGATATTATTACTAGTGCATATATGTTTCAAAAGCAATTCAATCATAAATATCAATCCTAGGCGGCATAGCTACCATCTACTATGTCGCCATACTAGTAATACAATCACATCCGCATATTTTGTATAGGAAATTGGATTCCTTCATGAGTCGAGGCAAGGGCAAGCTCCTCTCCGATTCGAGACACTCTAGCAAATGCCTCGGGACCGCACACAGCAATCCCCTGGATCCTCCAAGGCCGGTCCTCTCTTACTTTTGAGGATTAGTTATTGCTGAACACACGTTTCCCGGTCCTTACAGACCTATAATCGAGGCGCCTCGTATTCCAACAACCACACAGGTGAAAAGTAGATATAAATGTCAGGGCTGGGAGGTCACTGACACCACCATAGCTAGAAAGAAACGTCGTGCAGTCCTTGGGTCCTTCTCCCGTTTTTTGACTCATACCGGGGTGTGAGGCTCGCGAATTCACGTTATACACAAAGCTACGTCACATAGACCATGCTTTGATCATCAACCACAAGACTTTGCTTTGCAACAGAAGCCTTGATCATATGCCACTCAGGCGTGCCACATAGGCAATCCACTCCATGCGACTGATTTCTGTCAATACATAACCTCTGAGCTTGTACGTCTCAGAGAAGGGCGTTAAGCAAGAGAATAAATTCTCCGCCGCCAAACAGATATATATTTAACAGAGATCAATCAACACAGAACAAAATCCAATGTCAGACACACAGTCCATTTACAAGTCCGTTCTGGGTCTGAACGAAACCGAAGGCACCAATTCCTCGCATATCCGTACAATCAACAGTATGTTTGGACGGCCACTACTTCAATTCCTTCATGGTAGCTACTCCAATCACGAGCATCAGTAGCGCCCATCCATCCAATGTGGAGATCGTCGGTCTTCAGCCGTCTTCGACTCTTCGACTTCTCAACGTCGATCGATTATTTGAAATGAGATAAACTCGGCCTTTTCAAATAACCCACGTATATTTAGATTTTCAAATCAATTAATCACATGGTTGGACCATTCAACATTCACTTTTCAGTTATTTTGTTATAATTTTCATGTCAAATACATTCAACCATCACATATCAAGCAAACACAACAAAATTGGTTTATTTCCACTCTATATCGTCTATAGTACTTTATAACGATATATCGCCATTTTTATTTAATTTAAAACGGCCATATTTAATTAAACGACGCTTCGGGTCGTGTCGATGCACTGGCGCTGCTTTTCACTAATTTTGTTTTACACATATGTGAAAATCTAACCGTTGGATCTTCACAAATTTTACATCATTAGGAAGGTCATTTCAAAACGAATCCAACGGTTTCAGCTTTGGGAAAATCCGACGGTCGAATCTTCCACACTAGCCATTTGAAGTTATGATTTCAATTTACGAACTGCAGCGTCGTTATTCGATTTAATTTAATTATATATATATATAATCGTTTCTGGCGCTGTTTTTCTTTAGTTTTGAATTAAACATTCTAGACAATCCAACCGTCGGATCTTCACAAAGTTGGTCCCGTTGGAAAGATGTTTCCAAGGCGAACACAACGGTTGCGGTTTCGGGAAAATCCAATGGTCGGATTTCCCGTACTAGTCGTTTGAAATCACGGTTTCAAAACACGAACTGCACGACCACGTTTCGTTTTAATTCTATTTATATTTATATATTTATATAAATATAGTTCATTCAAAAATTCCTAAATAGTTTCCACTTCAATTATTTCACTAACGCCTTTAAATTTCGGAAAATTTCGCCATAACCTCCTTTGTACGGGAGGGTCTGGGAAAATTCCCAAATAGCCACACGGGCGTCTCATATCAAAAAGAAAAAAAGAAAAAGCCAAGCGGCTAGCCAACAGGCTCATAAAATCATCACCCAAACAAAGCAGTAAATGTGTACCTATTTGTCGGGCACAAAATTTTATTTCTCTTCTCTAGCCCCTTTGCTTTAACCTGTTCAATAGATATGCATGTACATATATGCAATTTCTAACACTTATCATTTTCCATTCAATTTCATATTTGATTTGCTTTGGTTTAAAAACACCATTCATTCTAATGTTGCATGCATAGGCTAAAATCATATCATTAGCTAGTTAATGTATATTTCAACTCATGCACGATTATTTGAACAAGTGGCTATTTTTAACACTTCACATTTCATAGATGATAATTTTGGCGAACTAAAATAGATTTCAACACATGACTATTTTATTTGGCTCCTATGCATGTTAAAAAGAATATTTCTTTCACAAATATTTATTTCAACGTCCGCATATCTCTAGCATATCACACATATGATAAAAATGATATTTTTATCATTTAAGATATTTATTCGACAAATAGATGTTTCAACACTTCATAGTTTCAATAAAAATGTAATTTTATTGTTCGATCTTTTTATTCAACACATGAACTTTTCCACTACACACTCTTCTCAACAAATGAGTATTTCCACACATGGACATTTTATATATTTGTTCATATTAGAAAGATGGAATTTTTATTGTTGAAACTATTTATATAAGGCGAATATTTTTCATACTTCGTATATATATATAAATGTAATTTTTATTGTTTAAACACTTCATTCATTCACAAATGAATCTAATTTTCACACAACACTTTTCAACACACAAACATTTCCACACATGGATATAGTTTCAATATATGACTTTAATTTCAACGCATGAAAATAATTTCAACATATGAAAATAATTCTAACACACAAAGATTATTCAAAATTTCGGCAGCATAACGGCAGGGTTGTTAAAACCGGCGCCGTCCCTAGTACGGCTCCTCGCTCTACCTTAAAACCTCGCGGTTTTTGACAATGGGGATTCATGCATCTAATTCGCACGCAGGTGGCATGTTTATTTTTATTTCCACAAATATTTCCAATTCATTTCAATCACCAATGGGTATTTTTCAACCACAACCAAACAATATCAACCACAAACAATTATTCAACCATTTGTATTTTTCATCCAATATTTCACACCAAATCACAACAATAAATAGCGTCCATGGTTTGTGGACGAGGGGAGTGTATATATATATATATATATATATATATATATATATATATATATATATATAGTTGCTATATTTCACTTGCATTTCAACACATATATCAATTTTTTCTATGCATGTAAAATTCATACTTCGCTTATATAGCTTACACTACGTATGTACATGAGGTATACAACACGTATGTAATTTATATTTCGCTAATATAAATTATACACGACATTTTCCATACAATTTCACGTTAACTTAGATTTCTCACCTTGGTTTTCGGAGCGCTAAAAATCGATACGATGTCAGAAAAATCCGCGGCTTCTTCTATTGGGTAGAGAGCTTCCTTGCGGTCCCAATGTTTCCTGTTTCATCGAATTTCGTCAACACGCCAAAAAGATATGATTTTTCAAAGTGTAAAAATCAAAGAAAAACTCACTTTAACGAAGCTTCAAAACTAGGTTTACAGTTTTCGCGGAATCAGTGGCACGTGGGGACGATCGGGGGTGCTGACGTGGAAGAAGGAAGAGAGGGCTTCACGGCGCTGGTGGTTTGAGGGGGTGCGGTGGCAGATCGGAGCGGCGGCGGCGCTGGGAAGGTCGGGACTTCCTGGCCTCGATTCTGGCGGAGGATGCGACGAGGGTGGCGATGCTGGGGTCGGATTTGAAGAGGGGGCTGAGACGCGTCGAATGGTGGCGGTGGCGAAGTCTGGAAGCGACTGTGGCGGCGGCGGCGGAGGAGAGAAGGTCAGGAGCGGGTTTCGCAGTTGATCGGGGGGGTTTCCTTTTTTTTATTTAAAATTTATGAAAGGAAAATTCTGATTGGCCGAGGACTATATTAAATTTTTAAATAGTGTTTTCTCAAACGAACTCCTTTTTAAACCCAACGACTGTCGCCCCTAGCTAAATACCCCCATTCCGGACACAATGGGATATGTTTTGTAGGCCAATTCGACTGTTACAATCAGTTATTTTTTAAATTAAAGTATAAAACATTTAATTTTTAACTCTGAATGCACATTTCAATTTGCCAGGGCCACAAACCGATTCGAAAAATTCCATAAAAATAAATCTAGCTATGTTTTGTCGCTACGGTCCCAACAAAACTAGTTCCGACGAATTCTGAGGTCGTTTGGAAAATGGCCATTTTCTGGTCGATCCAATTTAACAGAAATTGACCAAACACATTTTCTTTTGCCACGCTCACATACTAGCTTCAAAAATTATGAAATTTGAAACCTAGCAATAGTTTGACATCCCAGAACTAACAAAAGTGGTTTCGTCGAATTCCGAGGTCGTATGCAAAATATCAATTTTCCAGGGCTATATATTTTATATACCGACCCTTCTGAAAATTCATTCGGCCATAACTTTTAATTCCCGTTATGAAACTTCGATTTTTCAGATTCGTTAGAAAGGTATTGAATAACAGATTTAAATATTTTTGGTTCCACTAAAATCCGTTTTATTTTCCACTCTGCACAGTCAGTCAAAGTTGAATTCAAATTTTTCAAACCGACTCACTATTTCTAATTCACTATTTTATTGAAATATTCTATTTCAATTGTTCAAATTCCTTTGAAATAACCAATTTAAAAATTTTAAATTGGCTCGTATTTTCTGGGTTATTACAATCTCCCCCACTTAAAACTTTTCGTCCTCGAAAAGGAAACAATAGTAAAGTAGGAAATAAAATGTAAATGCAAAGTATTGTAAAGGTACCTTGCACCGGAGTTAGTCAGAGATATCCACTCTGCATTTGGGGTAAGCTTGCTTAATGCTTTCCTCAGTTTCCCAAGTACAGTCTCTAGGATCACTGCTCCATTGCACTTTAACTAAATAAACCTTTTTGCTTCTGAGTTCTCTAGTTTCTTTGCCAACAATCTTTAATGGCTCTCTTCTGAGTGCTAATTCTGGAGTTATCTCCACATCCCGTTGCGCTGCTTCTTCTACAACAAGATCTGGATCATGCACATGTCTTCTAAGTTGAGATACGTGAAATACATTGTGCACTCCAGGCAACCAATCTGGCAATTGAACCCTATAAGCAAGAGTTCCAATTCGTTCAAGTATAGGAAAGGGACCAATAAATCTCAGTGCCAACTTCCCAGTTTTGCCAAATCTGATTACTCCTCTCATCGGAGAAACCTTCAAATAAACATGATCACCAACAGCAAATGTCAAATCTCTCCTTCTAGAGTGTGCATAACTTTTCTGTCGGCTTTGGGCGGTTTTCAAACGCTTCTTGATGAAGTCGACTTTTTCGGATGCTTCCCTAATCATATCGGGTCCTAGTACAAGTCTGTTGCCAGGTTCTACCCAACATGCTGGAGATTTGCAGGGTCTGCCATATAATGCTTCAAATGGCGACATTCTCAAACTTGCTTGATAGCTATTGTTATATGAGAATTCTGCCAAATGCAAATGATCCTCCCATGACCCACCAAAATCAATTATACAAGCCCGCAATAGATCTTCTATAATTCTATTCACCCGCTCAGTTTGGCCATCTGTTTGAGGGTGATAACCGGTGCTCATATTCAGTTTTGTTCCCAATTCTGTCTGGAAAGCCTCCCAGAACTTGCTAGTAAATAGGGGATCTCTATCACTGACTATGCTGATGGGAATTCCATGCAGCTTAACAATTTCTCTGAAATATATCTGTGCTAGACTTTGAGCAGTTCTATTGGACCTGACAGGTATAAAATGGGCAGTCTTCGTGAAGCGATCTACAATTACCCAAATGCTGTCATTACCTTTCTTGGTTCGCGGAAAACCATCTATGAAATCCATGGAAATCTGTTCCCATTTCCAACCTGAGACTTCCAACGGTTGCAATAGTCCAGCTAGCTTCTGTTGGTCACTCTTGACCAATTGACAAGTAGGGCATCTGCTAACATACAAAGAAATATCTCTTTTCAATGCCTTCCACCAGAAAGTGCGTTTGATATCGTTGTACATTTTACTCACACCTGGATGGATGCAAAATTTGGATTTATGGCATTCGTCCAGCACTTCTCTTCGAAGGCCTGGAATATTTGGAATGCAAATCCTATTATTTAACCTGAGAACCCCCCTATTGTCAATACGAAAACTCGTGGTTTCACCTTCCTTGACCCTCTGACTGATTCTCTGAATGAATTCATCGTCTTTTTGAAGAGCTGAAATCCTATCAATCAATCCAGGTATAATTATAAGATTGGCAATGATTGCGGTTTTCCTACTAAGTGCATCCGCTACAACGTTAGCCTTCCCCGGCGTATACAGGATATCCAGATCATACGCTGCAAAAAATTCTAGCCAACGCTGCTGTCTCAGGTTCAGATCTTTCTGGGTATATAAATACTTCAATGATTGATGATCCATGTATAGTATAAATTTCTCGCCCAATAAATAATTCCTCTAGATTTTCAATGCAAAAACGATGGCTAGCAACTCAAGATCACGAGTCACATAATTCTTCTCATGCGGTTTCAGTTGGCGGCTTGCATAAGCGACTACTTGGCCTTTCTGCATTAACACTGCACCAAGACCTCTAATAGAAGCATCTGTCCAAACCGTTAAATCCTGATTGCCATCAATAATAGGTAACACTGGAGCGGTGGTCAGCTTCGTTTTTAATTCCTGGAAAGCTTCTTCACAGTCGGAAGTCCACTTAAACTTCTCTTGTTTCTTTGTGAGCTTCGTTAACGGACCGGATATCTTCGAAAAATCCTTAACGAACTTCCGATAATAACTAGCCAACCCCATAAAACTTCTAACTTCTGTGGGAGTAGTGGGTTGTTTCCAGTCTTGAATCGCTGTTATTTTGCTTGGGTCAACAGAAATTCCTTTCTCTGACACGACATGGCCGAGAAATTTGACTTCTTCTTGCCAGAAGACACATTTAGAGAATTTGGCTTTGAAGACGTTCTTCCTTAGAATCTCCAATACTTGTTCTAAGTGTTTTTCATGCTCGGGTTTTGATTTGGAGTAGATTAAAATATCATCGATGAATACGAGGACAAATTTATTCAGAACTCCCCTGAACACTCTATTCATTAGATCGACAAAGTATGCTGGAGCATTGCAAAGGCCAAACGACATTACTAACCATTCATAAAATATGTCTGGACCTCTGAAAGCTGTCAAAGGAACACACTCTTCTGCTATTCTCAATTGATGAAAACCTGTAGCTAGGTCCATTCGGGAAAATACTTTCGCTCCATTCAATTGGTCTAGCAAATCATCAATGCGGGGTAATGGATATTTGTTTTTGAGCGTCTGTTTGTTGAGGTCTCAGTAATCAACGCATAATCGAAGAGTACCGTCTGACTTTGGGACAAACACAACAGCTGCACCCCAATTAGAAAAACTAGGTCTGATTAGACCCTTCCACAACAGTTGACGAGTTTGATCGCCTAATTCTTCTTTTTCTTTCGGAGTCATTCTGCGAATTGGATGCACCACTGGTCTGGCATTGGGAATTATATCGATTCGGAGTTCTATTTCCCTTTGCGGAGGTAAGTTCTCAACTTCTTCAAACACATCCGCATAGTTTCTAACAATCGGAATCTTTTTTATGGAAGTGGGGATAAGTTCTAATGCTGACCAAAATTCTTCTATATTCGGATTCGAACCATGACATGGTACCATAATATATCCAAGCTTCGTACGAATTTTAACGATTCTTTCCGCACACTTCACTTCGGCTTCATACTTCGTTAACCAATCTAGCCCTGGAATGATATCGAATTCGGGAAAATCCATAACGACTAGATTGAAAGGAAACTTGTAGAAAGAATAAGAGATTGGCACTTTACAACAGGAATTGAGAGTAACAGGACCCCCTATCGGGTTATGAACTTCAACCGATTCTTTGAGCTTTCGCTGTTTTAACTTTAATTTGTGCACTGTGTTCTTAGCAATAAAACTACGTGATGCTCCTTTGTCAAATAATACAGAAACAGGAATATTCTTAATTGTAAGGGTACCTCCCAAAACATCAGGTTTACCTGCTCCATCGGAAGCAGCTGGCGGGCTAGACCCGTCATAGACATGAGCTACTGTAGCTTTCTTCAGCAAAGGACAGTCTTTGACCAGATGATCGGTCTTGCGACAGTTGAAACACGAGCGAGGGTTCTGGGAGCCTTGGCTCGAGCCTTGAGAGTTTGTCTTCTGCCTCTTCGGAGCTGTGCAGACGTTTGAGTAGTCCCCTGCTTACCACAGTTAAAAGAATTTCCTCTTGGCGGCTTGCCAGTCTGAGGTTTTGAAGATGCTGCTTGGCTTGACTCGCCTTGATTTACAGCAGGCTTGCTCTTGTTTCTGGCTTGGCTTCTAGCGCGATCCTGATCTAGATGCCTTTTATCAAGGTCTTCATAGTTGCATGTCATTTCCACCAGCTCGTTGAATTCCAGCTTGACATGGGCCATGGCTCTATCATGATATTGTCGTCTTAGCCCAAGGATAAACCTCTTATTTTTGGATTTCGCAGTGGCGACGAGCTCTGGAGCATAGGGTGACAACATTGTAAATTTATTCAGATAATCTTGCACGGAAAGATCCCCTTGCTGGAGATTGGCGAAGTCATCGTGCATTCTTTCTAGAGCTTGTTTGGGGACATATTTCTCCTTGAAGAGTTCTTTGAATCCATCCCATGTTCTTCCAGCTTCTCTATTCCCTGCGGTAAGAGATTCCCACCATAATTCAGCTTGTTCCTGCATAAGCCAGGTGCCCATAATAGCTTTGTCTTCGTCTCCAAGCCTTAGGCCTCCAAGAATTTTCTCGCATGTTTTGAGCCATGCAAGGGCCTCTATTACGGTGCCAGTTCCCGAGAAGGTCTTTCCTCCTAAGTTCTTATATCTCTTAGCTACACGGTCTAGCTCGAAGTATTGAGCTGCCGGAGGTTGTATCAAAGGTCCTTCTTGAGCTGGGACTTCTCCCCTTCCTCGGCCTCGGCGGGCACGGCCTCCTCTAGCGGCGGCTGCCTTGGTAGCCATTTTTTCAAATTCTATATAAGCAACGAAAAAGTCAGCTAACAGAAATGATAGTCTATTGCATAGTTAAGCAGAAAATTTACGAAAAGGTAACGATGGACTGATCAATTGTTTTCGCTATTCTGCTCGGCTCATTCTAGGACTTTACTAGTCCTATCTCTAATGAGCGACTCGCCTTAGAATACTACTGATTCTATTTTGACGAAGTGTTTAATGTGTTAGACTCCAGAACTAAGGTTAACCAAAGCTCTGATACCAGCTGTGACGATCCCAAAACCCCGTACACGGTGTTAAGGATAATCATTGGAATATAACACATTAATCATCATTAGCAGATCACAGATAATAACATAAACAGAAAATAGAATAATTTACACACATATGACAGCGGAATCATATAGATATCATCACATCAGAGAAGCACAGTACATGATACAACTTAGTGCATAATGATACATAATCAGTCACCATCGCCTGAGGCGGAATCATACATAAAGAGTACACAAAAGGAATATCAGTCTACATCGCCAATGGCGGAATCATAATATAGATACAATAATGGCGGAGAAAATCCAAGTCAGCACGGTGTAGTCAAGCCTCGCCATGAGCCAAAAGGTGCGTCAGAAACCTGTAACTAGGCTGCCCGTGTGAAAATGAGGGCACCCGAGTTTGCGAGGTGAAACAAACTACGAGTCAGTCATTGGACTGGTATGAGAAATCTACTCAACTTATTAACAACAATAATAAGGCAAATCAAAGGACCACGCCACTTTCGCGGAATGGGTTTACTCCAATGAGTGCTAGTGCATGAAATAAAATAAATAATTAAATCAACGTAATGCTTTTTATAAAATGAAGCCATTATAAGACTCAGGTCCCATCACACAATGCAACGCAAGCCGAAGGATAGAGTTTTAACCTTATAATGGCCAAAGATGCTTCATACGAATTAAACAAAGGTGTTCGATATTATTACTAGTGCATATATGTTTCAAAAGCAATTCAATCATAAATATCAATCCTAGGCGGCATAGCTACCATCTACTATGTCGCCGTACTAGTAATACAATCACATCCGCATATTTCGTATAGGAAATTGGATTCCTTCATGAGTCGAGGCAAGGGCAAGCTCCTCTCCGATTCGAGACACTCTAGCAAATGCCTCGGGACCGCACACAGCAATCCCCTGGATCCTCCAAGGCCGGTCCTCTCTTACTTTTGAGGATTAGTTATTGCTGAACACACGTTTCCCGGTCCTTACAGACCTATAATCGAGGCGCCTCGTATTCCAACAACCACACAGGTGAAAAGTAGATATAAATGTCAGGGCTGGGAGGTCACTGACACCACCATAGCTAGAAAGAAACGCCGTGCACTCCTTGGGTCCTTCTCCCGTTTTTTGACTCATACCGGGGTGTGAGGCTCGCGAATTCACGTTATACACAAAGCTACATCACACAGACCATGCTTTGATCATCAACCACAAGACTTTGCTTTGCAACAGAAGCCTTGATCATATGCCACTCAGGCGTGCCACATAGGCAATCCACTCCATGCGACTGATTTTTGTCAATACATAACCTCTGAGCTCGTACGTCTCAGAGAAGGGCGTTAAGCAAGAGAATAAATTCTCCGCCGCCAAACAGATATATATATTTAACAGAGATCAATCAACACATAACAAAATCCAATGTCAGACACACAGTCCATTTACAAGTCCGTTCTGGGTCTGAACGAAACCGAAGGCACCAATTCCTCGCATATCCGTACAATCAATAGTATGTTTGGACGGCCACTACTTCAATTCCTTCATGGTAGCTACTCCAATCACGAGCATCAGTAGCGCCCATCCATCCAATGTGGAGATCGTCGGTCTTCAGCCGTCTTCGACTCTTAGACTTCTCAACGTCGATCGATTATTTGAAATGAGATAAACTCGGCCTTTTCAAATAACCCACGTATATTTAGATTTTCAAATCAATTAATCACATGGTTGGACCATTCAACATTCACTTTTCAGTTATTTAGTTATAATTTTCATGTCAAATACATTCAACCATCACATATCAAGCAAACACAACAAAATTGGTTTATTTCCACTCTATATCGTCTATAGTACTTTATAACGATATATCGCCATTTTTATTTAATTTAAAACGGCCATATTTAATTAAACGACGCTTCGGGTCGTGTCGATGCACTGGCGCTGCTTTTCACTAATTTTGTTTTACACATATATGAAAATCTAACCGTTGGATCTTCACAAATTGTACATCATTAGGAAGGTCATTTCAAAACGAATCCAACGGTTTCAGCTTTGGGAAAATCCGACGGTCGGATCTTCCACACTAGCCATTTGAAGTTATGATTTCAATTTACGAACTACAGCGTCGTTATTCGATTTAATTTAATTATATATATATATATATATATATATATATATATATAATCGTTTCTGGCGCTGTTTTTCTTTAGTTTTGAATTAAACATTCCAGACAATCCAACTGTCGGATCTTCACAAAGTTGGTGCCGTTGGAAAGATGTTTCCAAGGCGAACCCAACGGTTGCGGTTTCGGGAAAATCCAATGGTAGGATTTCCCGTACTAGTCGTTTGAAATCACGGTTTCAAAACACGAACTGCACGACCACGTTTCGTTTTAATTCTACTTATATTTATATATTTATATAAATATAGTTCATTCAAAAATTCCTAAATAGTTTCCACTTTAATTATTTCATTAACGCCTTTAAATTTCGGAAAATTTCGCCATAACCTCCTTTGTACGGGAGGGTCTGGGAAAATTCCCAAATAGCCACACGGGCGTCTCATATCAAAAAGAAAAAAAGAAAAAGCCAAGCGGCTAGCCAACAGGCTCATAAAATCATCACCCTAACAAAGCAGTAAATGTGTACCTATTTGTCGGGCACAAAATTTTATTTCTCTTCTCTAGCCCCTTTGCTTTAACCTGTTCAATAGATATGTATGTACATATATGCAATTTCTAACACTTATCATTTTCCATTCAATTTCATATTTGATTTGCTTTGGTTTAAAAACACCATTCATTCTTATGTTGCATGCATAGGCTAAAATCATATCATTAGCTAGTTAATGTATATTTCAACTCATGCACGATTATTTGAACAAGTGGCTATTTTTAACACTTCACATTTCATAGATGATAATTTTGGCGAACTAAAATAGATTTCAACACATGACTATTTTATTTGGCTCCTATGCATGTTAAAAAGAATATTTCTTTCACAAATATTTATTTCAACGTCCGCATATCTCTAGCATATCACACATATGATAAAAATGATATTTTTATCATTTAAGATATTTATTCGACAAATAGATGTTTCAACACTTCATAGTTTCAATAAAAATGTAATTTTTATTGTTCGATCTTTTTATTCAACACATGAACTTTTCCACTACACACTCTTCTCAACAAATGAGTATTTCCACACATGGACATTTTATTTATGTTGTTCATATTAGTAAGATGGAATTTTTATTGTTGAAACTATTTATATAAGGCGAATATTTTTCATACTTCGTATATATATAAAAATGTAATTTTTATTGTTTAAACACTTCATTCATTCACAAATGAATCTAATTTTCACACAACACTTTTCAACACACAAACATTTCCACACATGGATATAGTTTCAATATATGACTTTAATTTCAACGCATGAAAATAATTTCAACATATGAAAATGATTCTAACACACAAAGATTATTCAAAATTTCGGCAGCATAACGGCAGGGTAGTTAAAACCGGCACCGTCCCTAATACGGCTCCTCGCTCTACCTTAAAACCTCGCGGTTTTGACAATGGGGATTCATGCATCTAATTCGCACGCAGGCGGCATGTTTATTTTTATTTCCAAAATATTTCCAATTCATTTCAATCACCAATGGGTATTTTTCAACCACAACCAAACAATATCAACCACAAACAATTATTCAACCATTTGTATTTTTCATCCAATATTTCACACCAAATCACAACAATAAATATCGTCCATGGTTTGTGGACGAGGGGAGTGTATATATATATATATATATATATATATATATAATTGCTATATTTCACTTGCATTTCAACACATATATCAAATTTTTTTTTCCATGTAAAATTCATACTTCGCTTATATAGCTTACACTACGTATGTACATGAGGTATACAACACGTATGTAATTTATATTTCGCTAATATAAATTATACACGACATTTTCCATACAATTTCACGTTAATTTAGATTTCTCACCTTGGTTTTCGGAGCGCTAAAAATCGATACGATGTCAGAAAAATCCGCGGCTTCTTCTATTGGGTAGAGAGCTTCCTTGCGGTCCCGATGTTTCCAGTTTCATCGAATTTCGTCAACACACCAAAAAGATATGATTTTTCAAAGTGTAAAAATCAAAGAAAAACTCACTTTCACGAAGCTTCAAAACTAGGTTTACAGTTTTAGCGAAATCAGTGGCACGTGGGGACGATCGGTGGTGCTGACGTGGAAGAGGGAAGAGAGGGCTTCACGGCGCTGGTGGTTTGAGGGGGTGCGGTGGCAGATCGGAGCGGCGGCGGCGCTGGGAAGGTCGGGACTTCCTGGCCTCGATTCTGGCGGAGGAGGCGACGAGGGTGGCGATGCTAGGGTCGGATTTGAAGAGGGGGCTGAGACGCGTCGAATGGTGGCGGTGGCGAAGTCTGGAAGCGACTGTGGCGGCGGCGGCGGAGGAGAGAAGGTCAGGAGCGGGTTTCGCCGTTGATCGGGGGGTTTTCTTTTTTTTTTTATTTAAAATTTATGAAAGGGAAATTCTGATTGGCCGAGGACTATATTAAATTTTTAAATAGTGTTTTCTCAAACGAACTCCTTTTTAAACCCAACGACTGTCGCCCCTAGCTAAATACCCCCATTCCGGACACAATGGGATATGTTTCGTAGGCTAATTCGACTGTTACAGTCAGTTATTTTTCAAATTAAAGTAAAAAACATTTAATTTTTAACTCTGAATGCACATTTCAACTTGCCAGGGCCACAAACTGATTCGAAAAATTCCATAAAAATAAATCTAGCTATGTTTTGTCGCTACGGTCCCAACAAAACTAGTTTCGTCGAATTCTGAGGTCGTTTGAAAAATGGCCATTTTCTGGTCGATCCAATTTAACAGAAATTGACCAAACACATTTTCTTTTGCCACGCTCACATACTAGCTTCAAAAATTATGAAATTTGAAACCTAGTAATAGTTTGACATCCCGGACCCAACAAAAGTGGTTTCGTCGAATTCCGAGGTCGTATGCAAAATATCAATTTTCCAGGGCTATATATTCTATAGGGTGCATTTTTTAGAGGTCCCTATTAAGTTTCAAAATATAAAAAAAACCCGGTCATAAACTTATTGTAAATTAGGTCCCTATTTTCTGAAAATTCATCAAAAAAATATTAAAAAAATATAAAAAAATCACGTAAATTCGTATTTAAATAAAACATGTAAGTGCTAAAAAATTCAGAACAAAAAACCATCAAACAAGGCGTCAAAAATAAAAAAAAAGAGAAAAAAAACGAAATATGCAGTTAAATGCATAATAGTATGCACATATATCATTTTCCTGCATACATCCGTGCTTATTTTTCACTACATTCATCTTCGTTGGATTTTCTTCATGCAAATAAATGCATACATGTGCGCAAAAATTTCAAATACATGCATACATTTGTGCAGGTTTATTTTCAGATTTTAATCCGAAAACAGCTTACAGAAAAGTTGCATACATATATGCAATTATCAGTAATAATTGCATAAATGTATGCAACTATTTTTTTTCGATTTCCGTAGAATCCTGACATTATTTCCATATTTTAGAAATTTTTTTTTTATGAACGTATGCACATTTTTTATAAAAATACAAAAAGGCGGAAAAAATAAAATAGGGGGCGGGTTTAAAAAATTTTAGAACTTTGTTTTTTTTTATAAATTAGGTCCCTACTTTTAGCCAGTGTGTTATCCTATAAAATTTTTACACACATGTGTGCATGTTTTCTGAGAAATTTGCACATTCAGATGCAAGTAAAAATGAACTGAAATATTAACTTAAATCTATGCGCTGGAAGACCTGAAATAATTGCACATATGCATGCAATAAAATCAAAAACGTGCATAATATTATGCATTTAACTGCAGTTTTTTTGTTTTTTTGCTGTTTTCTTCTTTCTGACATTATTTTTGTTGTTTTTTGAACTGAATTTTTTGTATAATGCGTAATATATTTTATTACTAATTTACGAATTTTTTTATTTTTTTTAAATTATTATTTTATAAGTTTTGAAAACAGGGACCTAATTTATATTAAGTTTATGACCGGATGTGAGCCTAATTAAGTTTCAAAATAGGGATGTGAGCCTAATATTCACTATTCTATATACCGACCCTTCTGAAAATTCATTCGGCCATAACATTTAATTCCCGTTATGAAACTTCGATTTTTCAGATTCGTTAGAAAGGTATTGAATAACAGATTTAAATATTTTTGGTTCCACTAAAATCCGTTATATTTTCCACCCTGCACAGTCGGTCAAAGTTGAATTCAAAATTTTCAAACTGACTCACTATTTCTAATTCACTATTTTATTGAAATATTCTATTTCAATTGTTCAAATTCCTTTGAAATAACCAATTTAAAAATTTTAAATTGGCTCGTATTTTCCGGGTTATTACATGGCGGCTGGAAAATGAGTACCGAAATCCCTAACCCTAACAGCCCTTAAATACCCTAAATCCCGAAATCCCCCAATGGGCCTAACTGCTAATCCCCTGGTTAAGCTGTTTTTCACCCTTTAAACCTTAATTCAGCCATATCTCCAAAACGGTAAGTCCGTTTGGGTAATGTGACCACTCTACGGAAAGGTAAACCATCATCCGAATCTAAAAGGAAGTGGCTTTAGGTCAAAACTCCTTACCAATCAAAAGTTATGGCCAAAACAAGATCAACTAGGGGCAAAACGGTCATTAAAAAATTAGCAAAAATCATGAACATGGAAAATGACCCTAATAGTCGTCTCCTAAAGTTACATGACCATACGACTTCGTATGTGAGAGAAATAAATATTCTACGATCCTTCGATGTGTAGAATGTGGGTTGTTACACCCCCCCCCCCCTCTTAAGAAATTTCGCCCTCGAAATTCTTTATCCAAGTAACAAGTAAAGGATCTCGCATGCCTACCTGAAACGACCCGAACTTCCCCGGTCTCCGAAGAGAAGAGAAAGAACGAATTATTTTGAGAACACGACAAAATAGAACGCAGACGGAAGAACATTTCATTGCTTATTACAACAATACCATCAGAATACAAGAATATATAGAGTATAAATAAATATTACACAGAAATATCAGAGATTTAAATTACATAACATAGCAGCGGAAAATAATACAATACACAACTAGAAGAGATATACGGATACAAAGCTTTCCGGATATCATTCCAGCTGTTAACCAGGATCCTGTGAATATAAATCTGCAAAACCAAAACTACTAGCTGCCCGTGTCAAAATAAGGGCACCCAGAGTTTAGGTTAAAACAATAAACTCCAGGTCAGTCATGGGACTGGTGTGAGAACTAAAACAGTTAATCTTTATTTTTAAAGTTCTGTAAATCACGGGACCACGCCGTATAACACGGAACGAGTTTCCTCCCAAGAATACCAGTGCATCAAACAAATAGCGCAATGCTAAATAAAGACGAATGAAGCTATTATAAGACCCAGGTCCTATCACACAATGCAACGCAAGCCCGGGATTGGGTTTTCCCTTATAATAGCCAAACATGCTTGATACATTTAAAACAAATCATTTGATACTATTATAAGTGCATAGTGTATAAAACAACTTCAAATCATAAGTATCAATCATAGACGGCATGGGTACCATAAATCATGTCTCCATACTAGGCTCTACAAATAAAACCGCAAATGTCACGTATTTGGAAATTGGATTTCCATCTATGAACCGAGGCAAAAGATAGTCCTCAACCGATTCGAGACGCTCTAGCCCGCCCCTCAGGATCAGAGCTCGAGTGACCCTTGGATCCTCAGGGCCGGTCCACCGATGTGGATTAAAATGCCTGAACATGCGTTTCCCCGCCCTATGGGGCATAGGTGAGCCAACTAAATGACTCCATCGGACCCGGATCGTCCGATCAAACCGAGGCGCCTCGCAACAGCAACAACCACATAAGTCAAACTCGTCAGGGCAGATAAAACCACTGGCGCCACTTCTAGCTAGAAAGAAATGCATGCCCTCCCTGACGTCCTTCTCCCGTTTTTGGTTCATACCGGGTGTGAAGCTCGCGAATCAACGTTACACAAAGCTACGCCGCACAGGCCGTGCTTTGATCATCAACCACAAGACTTTGCTTTTCAAAAGAAGCCTTGATCATTTGCCACTTAGGCATGCCACACAGGCAATTCACTCTATGCGTTTGATATCCATCAGTATATAACTCCTGAGCTCGTACATCTCAGAGAAGGGCGTTAAGCAAGAGAATAAATTCTCCACCGCCAAACAGATATATATTTAATAGAAATCAATCACACAGACTAAAATCCAATGTCAGACACGCAGTCCATTTACAAGTTCATTCTGGGTCTGAACGAAACCGGAGGCACTTAGTACCCCGCATATCCATCGATCTCCAAGTACGTCTGGACGATAACCAATTGTTTCCATCTTCTTGGGTGTACAGCCCAATCAAGATCATCAGTAATTACCCAAACGACGTGAAGAACTCCGGTCTTCAACCACCGTCTTCATCTTCGACACCACGTCGAATCAGTTATTCAGAATGGGTTAAACCCGGTCTTTCTGAACGCGTATATATATAATAAACACGTGTTACACAAACACAACATACGCCTCATTCCAATTCAGAATATTCTTTTATTCAAATATTCTTATATTTTGGGAAAGGTTCCCATTAATTTTATCAAAGATAAATTCTTTAAATTTATTCTTTAATCTCCTTTGAATATCAATTCAAACTAGTCGGAATTAGCGAACCACACCGAAGTAATCATTTATTTTATTTCCCAATCCCAACCTATTAATCCCATGAAGTAAAACTAGTCATACTTCATATTTAACACCACGGTGTTATCGGTAAATTCGATTACCATTTCACGTTCAAATCTAATTAAAGATTTAACTATCGCCTGGAGTAAAACTGGTGATACTCCATTCTCGATCTTTTCAATCTAATTTAAGATTCATTAAAACTCCACTTAGTTTTAATCTTTAGCTGGGTTAAAGAATCAGTGTCATTTAAAACACGGTTCACGATAAACCCAAAATCACATTCCATTAATTATCGGGTTAAAGAACAAGTGTTATTTAAAACACTGTTCACGATAAACCCAAAAATCAATACCAATTCAATTCCAATTAAATATTATTTAATTGGTACACTTCATTAAATCTAAATACAAAGATTTAATCCTTTTCTCAACTGGGCTTAAGAATAGTGTTAATGAAGACACCATTCACGACAAACCCAAATCACATTCCATTAAATACAAGGCTCTGAATAGAAAATATATCAGCTTATACTCAATATCAAATTCTACGACCAACAAATATCGTAGTGGAAATAACGATATTAATATATCTTTCAAATTCCCATAACAATATCTGTAACATCACGAAATCCAACATCAAAATAATCCAAAGACAATTTCGATTCAAATCCATTCCAATTCAATTATTGAAAATTCTGGTTACTTTTAAAACCCTATTCAAATCCAATTTATTTATTTAAAAATAAATAGAATTTTAATTCTAGTTCAAAACTAGTTCATTTCGATAAAAATCTATTTTTATCTTTTCAAATATGGAGCTTTTCATCCCAATTCTTCACAAATCATTTCTTATGATTTTACACAAATTATTACTATTTTTAATAATTTTATCAAGGCCCGTACAGTCGATTTCCATCAACGGCTATCGAATTGCACTTACATCGACCTTTCCCAAATTTGATTTGGACATAATTCCAAATCCAACCGTTAGATTTCTAATATTCATTTGAAAGCTCTTTTCGATACGAACCCAACGGTTCCGGTTTTAGGAGAATCCGACGGTCGGATCTCCCGTAATATCCGTTCGAAGTCAATGGTCGAAATTCGCGAACTGCCGCGGCGTGGCGCGTTCTATTCAGGCCATTATATTATATATATATATATATAATATATATACTTCATCGATTTCCTTTTCAAATCGATTTTTAATTCAATTTCCATTCGTTTTCAATTCAATTTTAATTTCAAATTAATTCAATTAAAATTCAATTCGAATTCATTTCAAAACGATTTTAATTCTATTTCAATTTAATTCGAATTCATTTCAAAACGATTTCAATTCTATTCGAATTCATTTCAAAACGATTTCAATTCTATTTCAATCCTATTCGAATTTCAAACCATTTCAGTTTATTTCGAATTTCAAATCAATTCAATTAAATTCGAATTTCAATTCACATTAATATTCACTTCAATTTGAATAAAATCGATATAAATATCGTTCACGTCAAAATGGCGTCAATCTATCAACGTGGCTTCATATATTTCGATTTTCAAATATTCTATTTCAAATATTTCTTTTTCAAATATTTCTATTTTCAAATATTTTATTTCGAATATTTCTTTTTCAAATATTTCTATTTCAAATATTCTATTTCAAATATTCTATTTCAAATATTTCTTTTTCAAAACTGAAATGAGGCCCAATCAATTACCATAAAATGTTAATTATATGGATTTTCTACAACACATGTATATATCAACAACGACAAATAATCAACCATCATCCAAAGTGCATTCTACACTGTATAAGAATCAAATATAAATATTTAATGCTTATAACAGTCTGTCAATCAATCGATCGACATACAACTAATTATTGGGATTAGTGTACGTCAAATATCATCCCAATACCCGTGTGGGGTTTCAAACAATCAAACACAATATTTGTGCAGTTGGGCGATGTGTAAAATTTATCGTCCCAATCAATATCAGTCAAATGTGTGTATATAAACAAATCGTCCGATCTGTTAATTTTTACTTCATTTCATATACACGTTAAAAATTCTATTTTTAACTATAAAATATTTTAAACTATATAAATATTTTATTTCATTTCACATCCCATCACACAATCAACTACACATCAAGATCAAACAAACAAGCATACAAGCCGTCCATGGTCAGTGGACGACGGGTGTTGGGTGCTACTAAACACCGTCTGCATCCTAGTATATATTTTAACTAGAAATAAAATAAAATAAAGGTGAGGAGTTCTCACTGAATAGCTAATCCAACGCCACGACTCTTCTTATGTAGAAATCTTCGGCATTCTTGCCTCTTGTCACATTCTTTGCCCGTATTCTCTACATATGTAAAAATCGAATTTTTACTTTGCTATTCAATATATAAAAATCGAATTTTTACTTTTCTATTCAATATATAAAAATCGAATTTTTACTTTACTATTCAATATATAAAAATCAAATTTTTACTTCGCTATTCAATATATAAAAATCGAATTTTTACTTCGCTATTCAGTATATAAAAATCTAATTTTTACTTCGCTATTCAATATATAAAAATCGAATTTTTACTTTGCTATTCAATATATAAAAATCGAATTTTTACTTTCTCTATAATATAAAAATTATATTTTTAACCTCATAAAATTCTCGCCTTTTTATTGTTAAAAATCTAATCTTTCATGTATATAAAAATCTCATCTTCCTTTTATATAAAAATTTCACCTTTCTACACGATATTCAAAATTAAAAATCTCATTTTTAGTTATCTACTCAACTAAAAATGTAAATAAACGCTCACCTTCGGCGCTGATGGAGCGGGATGGTGCAGGCCAAGTAGGGGTGGCCTCTAGTGGTGCTTCGCGGCGAAGAAAGAGGGTTTTCAGATTTTAAAATACGTTGGCGGAGGCTGAGGAGGTGGCGCTGGGTAGTGGGGAGTCGGAGGTGACGGGCGCCAGTGATGGCGGGGTCTGAGGGCTAGGGCGCGGTGGAGTTTTGGATGTGGTGGCTGATTTGGGGCTTCGGGCTCGCGCTCGAGATGGAGGTTGGGCGGAGGAGGGGGTGTGCGGTCTAGGGAGGGGAGGCGCTCCGCCTAGAGCGGCGGTGGTGGTGATCCGTCGAGGTCGTCGTTTTTTTTTATTCGATCTGGTGCTGAAGGGTGAAAGGGGAAAGGGAGGGGCTTAAGTGAAAAGGAAGTGGGTTTATATATATATTTTAATTTGTTTAATTTTAAATTCTCATAAAGTAAATTTTTACAACGAACTCAAAATCAAACCCACCACCTATCGTCCATAGCTAATTACCCCCATTCCAAACTCAATGGGATATGTTTCGTAGGCCAATTCGATAGTTACGATCAGTTTTCGCCAAAATCAACATATAACTCTATATATTGAATTTGAACGCACATTTCAATTTACTGGGGTCACATACTAACTCGAAAAATTCCAGAAAAATATTTTCTAGCTTTGTATTGATGATATGGTCCTAACAAAACTAGTTTCGTAAAATTCTAACACCGTTGGAAAAATGGCCATTTTCCAGTCGATTAAAATCAACTAAAACTGGTCAAACACGTTTTCCTTTGCCACGCTCACATATTGATTCGAAAAATTATGAAATTTGAAATCTAGCAATAACCTGACATCACGAATCCAACAAAAGTGGTTTCGTCGAAATCCGAGGTCGTTTGCAAAAATTCCATTTTTAAGGGCCTGAATTTCATAGCGACTATTCAGAATTTTCAACTGGACATAACTTTTGATTCCCGCTATGAAATCTTGATTTTTCGGATTCGTTGGAAAGATATTATCAATTAGATTCTATTATTTTTGGTTTCACTAAAATACGGTTTATTTTGCACCCGTTATGTTCATTTGAATTTTGAAATCGAATTATCGAACTACCGCGCCATTTTCAATTCCTTTTATAATTTAAAATAAATATTTATATTCTATCGTCGATTCAAACGAATATATACATTCGAATTATATTCAAAATAAATTTCTCTTCGATATTATTTAAAATAATTCATTTTAAATAATCAAAATTCGCTAAAATTGCCAAAATAAAAATTTTAAACTGGCCCAGATTTCCGGGTTATTACACTACCAACCATTCACAACAATCAAACAGTCATAAAAAACAAACAAGTTTATCCTAGCATGCGAAAAACTAAGTCACAATCAAAATCTTACCAGGCAAAGAGTTCTGGATACGCCTTCCTAATGCTCTCCTCTGTCTCCCAAGTACAGTCATTCTCATTCTCACCCCACTTAACTTTTGCTAGGTTCACCGCTTACCTTCAAAGTTGCTTCGTATCGTGCTCGACAATACGAATCGGCTTGTGGCTCCCAACCACCTCGGGTTCTACTTTGATATCATCCAACTGATCAGGTGAAATAGTCATATCGAGGTCATACACAAATTTCCTTAATTGGGAAACATGAAATACGTTATGAACTCCTTCCATCTTCTCTGGTAATTCAACTTTATATTCCAAATTCCCAACTTGCTCGAGAACTGGGAATGGACCAACAAATCTTGGTGTTAACTTGCCTCGCCTCTCCTACCAAATCGTATCACGCTCTTTAATGGAGAAATCTTGACAAACACAAAGTCGCTAATGGAGAATTTTAAATCTCTTCTCCTCTTATCAGCATAACTCTTTTGCCTATCTTGGGTAGCCTTCATTCGTTGTCGGATTATCTTAATCTTATCTGAGGTTTCTCTTATCACATCTGGTCCAAGCACAAACATCTCACCAGTTTCTAACTAACATGACGGTGAGTTGCACGGTCTTCCGTACAAAGCTTCAAATGGAGTCATACCAATACTGGATTGATAACTATTATTATATGCGAACTCCACTAGATGTAAATGGTTATCCCATGATCCACCAAAATCCAATATACAAGCTCTTAAGAGGTCTTCTAATATATGATTCACCCTCTCTGTCTGACCGTCGGTTTGAGGATGATACGCGGTACTGAGATGTAATTCTGATCCTAATGCCTCTTGTAAACTACTCCAAAATCCACTAGTAAACAACGAATCTCGGTCGCTCACAATGCCTTTGGGTATTCCACGAAATATCACTACCCACTTTATATACAGTTCCGCTAACTTAGATGTCGTCCTGTTCGACTTGACGGGTATAAACCTTGCACTCTTATTCAATCGGTTCACAATCACCCAAATGCTATCATGGCTCGATCTAGTTCTTGGTAACCCATCAATGAAATCCATTGAGACTTGTTCCCATTTCCATTCTGTAATTTCTAATGGTTGTAACAAACCACTAGGCTTCTTTTTCCCAGCTTTAACTAGCTGGAAATTCATGCATTTGGATATAAACTTCCCAACGTCTCTTTTCATCACTTCCGAGTCGTAGCTCCTCTTCATGTCTCGATACATTTTGTTACCACCGGGATGTATAGTCAGTTTTGAGAAGCACTTCATCTCTCAATCCCTTGACATTGGGCACAACTAGTCTTCCATTCTTTCTAAGCCATCCATCTCGATTAAGCCCATACTTGTTCATCTCTTCGTCGATTCCCATCTCTAACTTTGAGATGATTTCCAATAGGTTAGGATCGTCCCTCTGACTAGAACCAATCCGGTCAATCAAAGTGGGTTTGATCGTCAAACTTGCTAACATTTCTGGATCCAATTCGCACTTTGGTCTGAAATCAAACCCAGCGATGTACTCCAGTTGCTTCCATTCTAGAAACATAGCCCCTAAACTGGCATGTCTTCGACTCAATGCATCAGCTACCGCATTGCCCTTTCCTGGTGTATATGCGATATCGAAATCATAAGAAGCCAAGAATTCTAACCATCTTTGCTTTCGGAGATTTAGATCCTTCTAAGAGAAAAGATACTTTAACGATTTGTGATCGGTGAACAACTCGAATCTTTCTCCCAAGAGATAATGTCTCCACATCTTCAACGCGAACATGATCGCTGCCAATTCCAAATCATGGGTAGGATATCTTCTTTCGTGCAGTTTCAGTTGCCGACTAGCATAAGCTACAACCCTACCTCCTTGCATCAATACAGCACCTAGCCTGGTACGACGGGCATTTGTATATACCGTCATCTCTTCATTCCCTTTAGGAATGACTAACGCTGGTGCACATGTCAACTTTTCCTTTAGACACTTAAATGCATTCTCGCACTTTTCATCCTAGATGAAAGCTTGATTTTTCTTAGTCAACTGAGTCAACGGTGTCGCTATCTTGGAGAAACTTACAATAATATCCATCCAATCCCAAGAAACTTCTTACGTCTGTTGCATTCTTGGGCGTAGACCAATCTTGTACCATAGCCACCTTCGTAGGATCCATGGAAATACCATTCTTTGAAAAAACATGGCCCAAGAATCTCACTTCCCTCTTCCAGAAGTGACACTTAGAAAACTTTGCTTTCAATTGGTGTTTTCTCAACACCTCCATCACTATCTTCAAATTTTCTTTGTGTTCTTCCTCTGTTCTCGAGTAGACAAGTATGTCGTCCACGAACGCAAGAACAAACTTATTCAATTGATCTCAGAATACTCTATTCATAAGGTCCACAAAATATGCTGGTGCATTGGTCAACCCGAATGGCATGACCAACCACTCATAGAATCCAAACGGTTTCTGAATGGCCGTTTTAGTTATACTCTCAGCTTCCACCCTAAGCTGATGAAAATCTGTCGCGAGATCCAACTGGGAGAACACTCTCGCGCCACTCAATTGATCAAACAAATCATCTATTCGCGGTAGAGGATGATTATTCTTCCTCGTTACCTTATTCAACTCACGGCAGTCTACACACAATCGAAGGGAACCATCTGTGTAACACCCCACTCCCGCTATGATCACTCACTAAGGGAATGCCATAGCATCGGTGGAGTATTTTAGTGAATATAGAACAGAAAAATTACAACAAGACAGATATAAATAGTACTTGAAATTTTAAAACATCATCTCATAACAGCGGAAGTAAAACATGTCTGGTTACATCATAAAACCACAATAAAGGTCAAGTACAATATCCATCAAAATAAAGAAGTACATAATCCCACTCTCATACAATAGCCAAACAAAAGAAAAGATAACTGGATAACTGGAGCTTTACATCTATCCAAGCTCCTAAAGACTGGAACAGCAATCCGATCAAGCTCCACTACTGCTAGGATCCACCGTAGGACCTGAGGGTTGGGAAAAAGATAAAAACAACGGGGTCAGACATAAGTCTGAGCGAGTCCTATAACTTTAACAATACAATCGTTAAAGTAACCAGAGAAGACATAAACTGATATACGGTAACATATAGGGATGAATGGCTACCCTAAGCAGTCAACTGAACGAAGATAAAGGATAAAGACGCATCTACCCTCCCTAAGGTAAATTACTAAACTGCACCACACCAGTCGTTCCTAACTTAAAGGTTGATCCCTCCCAAGGACTTATAAAATTTACTAATTAGTACCTGCGTACCCCTAGGTGACCAAGTAGGCGCCACGGGGCCCTACAATCCACTAGGTGTACACACTACTTCCCATTCGATCGGCTCCCTAACGTAGATACCCGTGCTGGCCCCACCGTGGGATGTATCATTCCCCAATGTGGCAACCTGATGAAACTAAAGGTGCACGGCTTATATATACTCGATGCAACAACGGCTTACCTACCAGCCCGGGCCCACTCACGCATATGAAGCCCGTTGGACTTGCGTTGCCACCGCTAACCCGTTTGCCTCTTACAGTCAAGCCCAGTATGCGTGTCCCGTCCTCGACATGGGTCGAGCCCACAAAGATACGTATGGGTTACTGGTTGAAATGGGCCTCCACAAGCTACCCACCTAAGCTTGTCCCTTTTTCTAGTATATCCCACTTAACCCTTTAATCATGTTTTAATTACATGTTCTATTTTGGTTAAGTATTCTAATCGTATTTTCTATTGCCACCCAAGGCAACCACTAGATTTTCTCATGCCACCCGAGGCACCCACTTAACCCCTCATGTCCCTCTACATGCTAATGTGGTTAAGTGTTTCTTAATTAATTAATTAAGAACGTAACCTTTGTAAAGACCTCTCACATTAGACTGTCTTTTATGACCGCTGGTTAAGCCGGTTGGGTCCGGGCAGCCTTATGTCATAACAGAGTCTAACCTCGTGTCTTTACATTAATTACGTATTTAGTTTGTGCCTAAGACCTCTCACATTGGGCTAACATTTGTAGCAACTGGTTAAGCCGGTTGGGTCCGGGCAGTTTTACGCTACAACTGAGTCCAACCTCGTGTCTTAGTCAATTAATTACACCTAATTAATCACCCTCATAATTTTATATTAATTATCCCTAATTAATCAAGTTTTCTTAACATGGGTAGACCTAACTTAATAGGTAAATTCCCATGGGGTAGACCTAACTCAATAGGTAAATTCCCAACACATAGTATGGGTACACCTAACCAAATAGGCAAATTCCCATACTATGTTTATTTATTTTGTGTTATGCATAATTATATTAATTTCACACAATCTTATTAACTTATGCATTTAATTACCCCATCGTTCCCACGTAATTTCGTTCATGATATAACACATATAAAAGGTGTCAACTTGCATATGAATGAACATGTTTCAAAGGTGCCATCTTGCATATTAACAAACACATAACTTGCATATGAACTTGCATAACATGTCACATAACTTGCATATAATATGTCACATAACTTACATATTCATTTTGCATAACAAACTTGCATATTAGCTTATAGACTTGCATAATGTGTCATCATGAACTTGCATATTAATAAACATGTAACTTGCATATTTACATACATGTAACTCGCATATTAACAAACATGTAACTTGCATATAAAGAAACATGTAACTTGCATATTTACATACATGTAACTTGCATATTAACAAACATGTAACTTGCATATTAACAAACATGTAACTTGCATATTTACATACATGTAACTTGCATATTAACAAACATGTAACTTGCATATTTACATACATGTAACTTGCATAGCATATTACCATGAACTTGCATAACATGCATATGATTACATAGCCCACAACTTGCATATTTAGCATCATGCAAACATAACATACATCATATTAAACTTGCATAAGCTTACATACTCAACATGCATAAACATAAGATTAATGCTAACATCATATCATATGATTCAAAGCTCATTAACCCACATACAAAACCATAAATCTCATCACATCTCATCTAATTAGTTTACCAAAAGATCATCAAAGTGATAGAAACTCACAACTAGCAACTTTGAACACCAAATGAAGAAGATTAAGATGCTAAGAAGGGATTAGAAGTTGATTAGAGAGTGATTAGTATGCAACCCTCTTCATAAAATTAGTGGAGGCCATGAGAGCTAGCATTTTGCCATAGTTTAGTCACTAGGTTTAATTATGAATGAATTAGGGTAGGTTAGGGTCTTATTTATAGATTAGGCAAGTGTTTTAGGCCATAGGATTAACCCTAGATTCAATCCAAGCCATCAAAGCATGTCTTGGGGAAGAAGTCAAGTGTAGGAACCATCTAGGGCCTTTAGATTAAAGATGGACCATGAGAACCATTCAAATGCAAAATCTGCACTTGAGCGAATCGGCCCACGGGTTGACAGCCAAACACCCTGGATTAACCCCTAGTCGACCCAGCGGGCTCGGGTCGACTTCAAAAATCGGCCGGTTCGGTTATTCCCCTCTCCCAATTCGCTGTTTTGAGCATTTTTGCATATTTATTTATTAAATTTTCAATTATATATATATATATATATATATATCAATATATATATATATATATATCTACACAACCCATTTCACTTAATTAAGTATACTTTAATTTGGGAATTTTCGTGAAACTTCGCGAGGCCATATCTTGGTCATACGGACTCCGATTTTCGAAAACTCGGACTCTATTTCGCGTATTTTTCCGAGACGAACACAATGGCATAGCCCGTTTCCCTTGATTCCCATTTTAGAATTAAATTCTGCCTCGATTTATGTTATTACAGGTTATTGAAAATACGGGTTGTTACATTCTCCCCTCCTTAAAGGATTTCGTCCCCGAAATCTTCAAGTTAGGAAGAACGTATCCTACCATCCAATCATCCATCTACTCAAAGCATCATCCACGAGCAATCATTGTCCTTACAAGATTCTAAATGCTGGATGGATATATGCAAAAGTGTGTGTATATGTACTTACCTAATGCGAAAATCAGGCGGTTACTGATACAGTAAACCTCCTTAATGCAAACCATGATAGTGCCATGCATCCAATATGTATGCGAAACCCTATTGACACATACAAATTTCTACATGCGTGCACAACCATACACAAAAATGCATCATCCATATGATAACACAGCCATGATACATCCATCAATCTAACTACCACATCCATTTATGCAATATGCAACATGAAGTGACTGAGCCGATCTAGTGCCTAATGTGTGTGTATATGCATCCACGAGCAACCACTAGCAAACAATTGCATCCATATGCATCCATCAACCATAACATGTTTCAAACACATGTTTCAACCATAGGTTTTACCCTATCTAAAGGTCATAGGTATTAGCGAGAGGATATACTAAAGATAAGATAAGTACTAGACAAGCAATAAAGGAGAAGTTAAAAGACATACTCTCAAAAAGAAATGGATACAAAGAACGCATCTTTGCTTCCGTCTCCCAAGTAGCATTGCTTTCGTCATCTCCCCATTGCACTTTAACTAGCTGAACTTCTCTGTTCCTCAACTTCCTAGTTTCTGACCCAAGGATGCGAGTAGGAGCTCGTCGAATCGTCGCATCACGCTCTACCTCTACATCTCTAAGCAAGCTCGGCTCTACCACCTCCGCGGTCTCATGTAAGCACTTCCTCAAATGTGATACATGGAATACATCATGAACACCACTAAGTCTGTCGGGCAACTCCACCCTATATGCCATCCGTCCAATCCTTTCCTTAATAGGAAACGGCCCAACAAATCTCGGTGCTAACTTCCCTACGGACCCAAAGCGAACAACATTTCTCAATGGAGATACTTTGACAAAAACCATGTCCCCAACCTCAAACTCAAGATCCGTCCTTCTCCGATCCGCATAAGATTTCTGTCTATCTTGCGCTGCTTTCATCCTTTTTCGAATTAAATCAATCTTCTCTGAAGTCTCTCTAACCATATCCGGCCCAAGCAAGATCTTATCCGTAGATTCCCACCAACATGTAGGAGATCGACAAGGCCTTCCATAAAGAGCTTCGAAAGGAGCCATACCAATACTGGACTGAAAGCTGTTATTATATGCGAACTCCACCAAAGGGAGATGTTCTTCCCATGTACCTCCAAAATCCAAGATACAAAGCCTCAAAAGATCTTCTAAGATACGGTTCACCCTCTCGGTCTGACCGTCCGTCTGAGGATGATATGCGGTGCTCAAACACAACTGAGTCCCTACCGCCTCTTGCAAACTTCTCCAAAACTCACTAGTGAAAATAGGATCTCGATCACTCACAATGCTGGATGGTACGCCATGCAATCTAACAATCTCTCTAACATAGACTGAAGCAAGCCATGGAGCGGTCCTCTTACTCTTTACGGGTATAAAATGGGCACTCTTGGTAAGTCTGTCTACCACAACCCAAATTCCCGTATTGCCCTTCCTCGATCTCGGTAACCCGTCGATGAAATCCATCGAGACACTATCCCACTTCCACTGTGGAACTTCCAATGGGTGTAGCAACCCACCGGGTTTCCTTTGCTCCACTTTAACTTGTTGGCACACTAAGCATCTAGCCACATACTCGGCCACATCTTTCTTCATACCGGCCCAGAAGAAAACTCTATTCATGTCTTGGTACATTTTGTCTCCACCGGGATGAATAGTCATTCTTGAACGATGTGCATCATCCAAAATAGCCTTCTTCAAACCCTCATCTTGCGGTACACAAAGTCTACCGTCTCTATGCAACCATCCCTTATCATCTATGGTGTATCTACCCAAATGGCTGGACGACTCCCCTCTTATAAGCTTCTCTACCAACACAACCAACTGTGGGTCGTCTCGCTGAGCCTCGCCAATCCGTCTCAAAAGAGTAGGTCTAACCTCCAAGGATGCCAACAAACCAGGTACAAAATCAACAGAAGGTCTGAAGTCAAACAAAGAAAGAAACTCCAAGCTTCGTCGTTCCACGAACAATGGACTCAAAGATAGCCTTTTTCTACTTAAGGCGTCTGCCACCACGTTACCCTTACCAGGGGTATACGCTATCTCGAAATCATAGGATGCTAAGAACTCCATCCACCTTTGCTGTCTTAAGTTTAAATCCTTCTGAGAGAATAAGTACTTCAATGATTTATGGTCGGTGAACAACTCGAATCTCTCACCAAGAAGATAATGGCGCCAAGACTTAAGTGCGAAAACAATCGCGGCCAACTCTAGATCATGGGTAGGGTAATTCTTCTCATGCACTCTCAATTGTCTCCCTCCATAGGCTATTACCCTTCCCTCCTGCATCAAGACTGCGCCTAATCCTGTTCCACAAGCATCGGTATAAACAACAAACGGCTTACTCCCATCTGGAAGCACTAAAACTGGAGCGGTGGTCAAAGCTCTCTTTAACCGTCGGAAAGCATCATCACAATCTACATCCCATGAGAAAACCAGATTCTTCTTCGTCAAGCGGGTTAATGGGGCTGATATCTTCGCGAAGTCTTTGATGAACTTCCTATAATATCCTGCCAACCCCAAGAAACTTCTTACCTCGGTAGCATTTCTAGGAACTTTCCAATCTTGGATAGATACTATCTTTGCGGGATCCACAGCTATCCCTTCCTTAGAGACCACATGCCCTAAGAATCGCACTTCTCTTCTCCAAAAATGGCATTTATAGAATTTAGCTTTAAGACTATGCGCTCGAAGAGTCTCCAACACTTCCTTGAGATGTAAGGCATGCTCTTCTTCATTCTTGGAAAAGACCAAGATGTCATCCACAAAAACTACTACAAACTTATTCAGATACTCTCTGAACACTCTACTCATGAGATCAACAAAGTATGCGGGGGCGTTTGTCAACCCAAATGGCATCACTAGCCACTCATAAAAACCATCCGGAGTCCGGAAAGCAGTCTTCTCTATACTGTCCTCCGCCACTCTTAACTGATGAAACCCTGTAGCTAAGTCCATCTGCGAAAATACTGACGCGCCAACCAACTGATCAAAGAGATCATCTATCCTCGGTAATGGGTGTCTATTCTTCTTCGTGAGCTTATTAAGTTCTCTATAATCCACACAAAGTCTGAGGGACCCATCCGCCTTCGTGGCAAACACTACTGGAGCTCCCCACTCCGATATACTTCGCCTTATGAACCCCTTCTCAAGCAACTCCCCTACTTGCTTATGAAGTTCTCTTCTCTCACGAGGAGCCATGTGGCGTACTGGCAAAGACACTGGTTTGGCATTATCCACCAAATAAATTCGGAAATCTATCTCCCGCTTCGGAGGCAAACCCTTTACTTCTTCAAACACATCCGGATATTCCCGGACTACTCTGACAGAACACAAACTTTCGACCGAAGCATCGAGCGATTCAAGATAACTTAGCAAAACAGATTCCATGGGATTGCAAGAGATCTCGAGAGTGTTACCCAAGCGGGTCATGAGCCTGACAACTCTCCTTTCGCAATCAAGAACGGCACCATTACTGGATAACCAGTCCATGCCCAAGATCAACCCATAGCCCGTGAAGCCCAATACAAAAGCATCACATCTAAACTCAACGCTAAGTATAGAAATCTTCAAACCCAAACATATCATAGACAGATATATGGAGCCCCCAATTGGGTTTGAGACAACCAAGGGATCATCAACTAGACTGGTGTCTAAGTGCAGTGACTCAACTAACGATGATGAGATAAAAGAATGCGATGCGCCAGAGTCAAACAAAGTACGAACTGGATGATCAAACAGAAAAACCAGACTTTCAACGGAAATAGTTCTACCTCTCTGCTGAATCGGTGGAACTGAGAGAACCTGAACTTGCCCCCCTGACTGAGGTGGTGCTATAAGAGCTTGCACCTGGCCTCCTGAGGTAGACCCCGTCTTCTGCCCCTTCTTTGGGCAGTTTTTCACAAGATGCCCTGCTTCACCACAATGAAAGCAACCGGTCTTCTTCTTTTTGCGACAATCCTTACTAAGGTGTCCTGGTGTTCCACAATTGAAGCACTTCTTCTTCGTCTTCTTTTTGTCACCATTGCCTTTTCCGCCCTTGCCTTGTTGTTGCTGTTGCGGTTTCTTCTGATCCCCCTTTTTCTCTGGTGCCTTAGAATTCTTATCATCCTCATGCATAAGTGCCATGTAGACAAGCTTCTCAAAAGTGGCCCCCATAGGAATGTGAGTCATAGCTATTCCTTGCAATGGTTCGTTCAAGCCTCTAACGAACCTCAAAGCCTTCTTCTCCGGTGTATTCACCAACTCTATGCCAAACCTTGCTAATTGATTGAATTTGTTGACATATTCTTTCACCGTGAGATTCCCTTGCTTCAAATTCAAGAACTTCTCCATAAACAGATTCTCTTCCGCCCTTGAGAGAAACTTAGCCCCAAACCTTTGCTTAAAATCTGCCCAAGAGTCAACAGGGCGTTCTCCATTAGTGACCTCCCACCAGAATGAGGCCTCTCCCTTCATTAACCAAGCCGCCAACTTGACTTTCTTTCCCTCTTCCACTTCAAAGATATCTAGCAACTCTTCCACTTCCTTAAGCCAATCTCTAGCCTCTACGAAAGTCTCTGAACCAAGAAAAGGTTTTCCTCCTATAGCCTTGAACTCCTTGCAAACCTTAGCAAAATTATCCACTCTAGGCTGAGGAGGAGGAGCGGTTGTCTCTGGTGTAGTAGCATTGGCCGGACCCGCAGCCGCGGCCCTAGCCTCTTGCAACCTCCTATACCATAGTGGTATAACTAAACCCTCCGGGATGTTAAGATCTTCAGCCATGCTGAAACGAAAGAGGAAAGATTCAAAAAGGAGATTCCGAAAGATAAAGATATGGCTATTGGGGATTATGCTTTTCTTTTTCAAAAACTTTTTCTCTTAGAAGACATGCTTTTAAAAATACTTTCTTCGAAAATACTCTTAGAAAGTAGTTTTTCTCAAAAATTTTATCTGTTCTGGTAACCTTAAGCTCTGATACCACGTGTAACACCCCACTCCCGCTATGATCACTCACTAAGGGAATGCCATAGCATCGGTGGAGTATTTTAGTGAATATAGAACAGAAAAATTACAACAAGACAGATATAAATAGTACTTGAAATTTTAAAACATCATCTCATAACAGCGGAAGTAAAACATGTCTGGTTACATCATAAAACCACAATAAAGGTCAAGTACAATATCCATCAAAATAAAGAAGTACATAATCCCACTCTCATACAATAGCCAAACAAAAGAAAAGATAACTGGATAACTGGAGCTTTACATCTATCCAAGCTCCTAAAGACTGGAACAGCAATCCGATCAAGCTCCACTACTGCTAGGATCCACCGTAGGACCTGAGGGTTGGGAAAAAGATAAAAACAACGGGGTCAGACATAAGTCTGAGCGAGTCCTATAACTTTAACAATACAATCGTTAAAGTAACCAGAGAAGACATAAACTGATATACGGTAACATATAGGGATGAATGGCTACCCTAAGCAGTCAACTGAACGAAGATAAAGGATAAAGACGCATCTACCCTCCCTAAGGTAAATTACTAAACTGCACCACACCAGTCGTTCCTAACTTAAAGGTTGATCCCTCCCAAGGACTTATAAAATTTACTAATTAGTACCTGCGTACCCCTAGGTGACCAAGTAGGCGCCACGGGGCCCTACAATCCACTAGGTGTACACACTACTTCCCATTCGATCGGCTCCCTAACGTAGATACCCGTGCTGGCCCCACCGTGGGATGTATCATTCCCCAATGTGGCAACCTGATGAAACTAAAGGTGCACGGCTTATATCTACTCGATGCAACAACGGCTTACCTACCAGCCCGGGCCCACTCACGCATATGAAGCCCGTTGGACTTGCGTTGCCACCGCTAACCCGTTTGCCTCTTACAGTCAAGCCCAGTATGCGTGTCCCGTCCTCGACATGGGTCGAGCCCACAAAGATACGTATGGGTTACTGGTTGAAATGGGCCTCCACAAGCTACCCACCTAAGCTTGTCCCTTTTTCTAGTATATCCCACTTAACCCTTTAATCATGTTTTAATTACATGTTCTATTTTGGTTAAGTATTCTAATCGTATTTTCTATTGCCACCCAAGGCAACCACTAGATTTTCTCATGCCACCCGAGGCACCCACTTAACCCCTCATGTCCCTCTACATGCTAATGTGGTTAAGTGTTTCTTAATTAATTAATTAAGAACATAACCTTTGTAAAGACCTCTCACATTAGACTGTCTTTTATGACCGCTGGTTAAGCCGGTTGGGTCCGGGCAGCCTTATGTCATAACAGAGTCTAACCTCGTGTCTTTACATTAATTACGTATTTAGTTTGTGCCTAAGACCTCTCACATTGGGCTAACATTTGTAGCAACTGGTTAAGCCGGTTGGGTCCGGGCAGTTTTACGCTACAACTGAGTCCAACCTCGTGTCTTAGTCAATTAATTACACCTAATTAATCACCCTCATAATTTTATATTAATTATCCCTAATTAATCAAGTTTTCTTAACATGGGTAGACCTAACTTAATAGGTAAATTCCCATGGGGTAGACCTAACTCAATAGGTAAATTCCCAACACATAGTATGGGTACACCTAACCAAATAGGCAAATTCCCATACTATGTTTATTTATTTTGTGTTATGCATAATTATATTAATTTCACACAATCTTATTAACTTATGCATTTAATTACCCCATCGTTCCCACGTAATTTCGTTCATGATATAACACATATAAAAGGTGTCAACTTGCATATGAATGAACATGTTTCAAAGGTGCCATCTTGCATATTAACAAACACATAACTTGCATATGAACTTGCATAACATGTCACATAACTTGCATATAATATGTCACATAACTTACATATTCATTTTGCATAACAAACTTGCATATTAGCTTATAGACTTGCATAATGTGTCATCATGAACTTGCATATTAATAAACATGTAACTTGCATATTTACATACATGTAACTCGCATATTAACAAACATGTAACTTGCATATAAAGAAACATGTAACTTGCATATTTACATACATGTAACTTGCATATTAACAAACATGTAACTTGCATATTAACAAACATGTAACTTGCATATTTACATACATGTAACTTGCATATTAACAAACATGTAACTTGCATATTTACATACATGTAACTTGCATAGCATATTACCATGAACTTGCATAACATGCATATGATTACATAGCCCACAACTTGCATATTTAGCATCATGCAAACATAACATACATCATATTAAACTTGCATAAGCTTACATACTCAACATGCATAAACATAAGATTAATGCTAACATCATATCATATGATTCAAAGCTCATTAACCCACATACAAAACCATAAATCTCATCACATCTCATCTAATTAGTTTACCAAAAGATCATCAAAGTGATAGAAACTCACAACTAGCAACTTTGAACACCAAATGAAGAAGATTAAGATGCTAAGAAGGGATTAGAAGTTGATTAGAGAGTGATTAGTATGCAACCCTCTTCATAAAATTAGTGGAGGCCATGAGAGCTAGCATTTTGCCATAGTTTAGTCACTAGGTTTAATTATGAATGAATTAGGGTAGGTTAGGGTCTTATTTATAGATTAGGCAAGTGTTTTAGGCCATAGGATTAACCCTAGATTCAATCCAAGCCATCAAAGCATGTCTTGGGGAAGAAGTCAAGTGTAGGAACCATCTAGGGCCTTTAGATTAAAGATGGACCATGAGAACCATTCAAATGCAAAATCTGCACTTGAGCGAATCGGCCCACGGGTTGACAGCCAAACACCCTGGATTAACCCCTAGTCGACCCAGCGGGCTCGGGTCGACTTCAAAAATCGGCCGGTTCGGTTATTCCCCTCTCCCAATTCGCTGTTTTGAGCATTTTTGCATATTTATTTATTAAATTTTCAATTATATATATATATATATATATATCAATATATATATATATATATATCTACACAACCCATTTCACTTAATTAAGTATACTTTAATTTGGGAATTTTCGTGAAACTTCGCGAGGCCATATCTTGGTCATACGGACTCCGATTTTCGAAAACTCGGACTCTATTTCGCGTATTTTTCCGAGACGAACACAATGGCATAGCCCGTTTCCCTTGATTCCCATTTTAGAATTAAATTCTGCCTCGATTTATGTTATTACAGGTTATTGAAAATACGGGTTGTTACAATCTGCCTTGGTAGCAAACACAACTGGTGCTCCCCACTCAGAAACACATCTTCTGATAAATCTCTTCTTCAACAGATCGCTTACTTGCACCCCGAGTTCTCGCTGCTCCCTTGGTGCCATACGACGAAGAGGTATCACTATAGGTCTGGCATCTTTCAATAAATCAATCTAAAACTCAATCTCTCGGTGTGGTGGAAGTCCGGTCACTTCCTCGAAGACGTCCGGATACTGGCCAGCCACGGGCACATCTGACAACTCATCATGCGGGATGTCGAGGGAATTTAGAAAACTAGCCATTACCCCATCACTAGGTAGACCACCAAACACTACCCTCCGCCCATCATCCGCTCTAACTGTCTCCAAAAAGCCCTCAAAGTCTACCACCACCCCGTACCATTGGAGCCAATCGACTCTCAAAATAATGCCAAACCCGGTAAAGCCCAAAACGAAGCAATCAAAAACAAACATGCATCCATGACTCAATAAGAACACATTACGACAAATCATGCTAAGGCTAGTTGAACCACCAATCGGGTTCATCACCGCTAAAGGCCTATCGACTATCTCGGGTTCCAATCCCAACCTATCTACCAGGTCACTAGATATGAAGGAACGGGAAGCTTCGGTATCAAACAATACTCGAATAGGAACATCATAAACGGAAAGCATACCTTGAATGACGACATTCTTTCCTTTCTCCACCGCAGTTGGGGCATTCGATGAAGAAGGAACAACATTAAGAGCATATGCTTTCACAATCTGCTTTTCTTTAGGGGGTTGCGAACACTTATCCTTATGATGTCCCACTTGGCTATAGTTGAAGCACTTCCTGTCCGCTGGCTTTGCTCGACATTCTTTAGAATAATGGCCCTTCGTGCCTCAGCTAAAGAACTCAACATCTTTCTTGCTCTTTTTCTGACCATCCTTAGCTTGGTTCTTACTCTGCTTCCTTTTATTCTGAGAATTGTTCTTACCTCCACCGCTTGCTTGCGGCTTTGGCCCCTCTCCAGATGCGACAGCGACTTAAGTCTTGGGTTTAGGATGAAGGCTCTCTGACCTCAATGCTTTCCCAACAATCGATTCAAAAGTCTCATCAATATGGTTTATAAGCCTTTCCCCTAAGTACTGATCTAAATTAGTTATGAACTTCTTGTTCTTCTTCTCGAGAGTGTCAATAAAGGATAATCCATACTTCGATAAAGTATCGAACTCAGCAATGTACTCCAAGACTGCTCTACCATTCTTCTTAAGCTCCAGAAATTTCCTAAACAATTCTAATTTCTGAGCAGCTAGAATGAACTTATCGCTAAAGCGGGTCTTGAACTGATCCAGAGTAACTTGATCCTCAGGGGTAGCTGCCTTAATGGCATTCCATCAATTCATTGCCCATCCTTACAGCTGACGGGATGCTAGCTTTCTCTTCATCGCATCCTCAATACCCAAATCTTCAAAGATGCACTCATTGCTATCAAGCCAATCCTGAACTTCTGTAGCCGATTACGTTCCATGGAACGGCTTCCCACCAAGACTAGTGTAATCCTTGCAAATCTTGGCGAAATCGGCTCTAGGAACCTGCACCGCTGCACCACCACCATTTGCAGCATTGGGAACTTCTCCTTGCACATTTCTAAGCATCTCTCTCATGAAGTCGGTGAACATCGTCCTCATATCAGGAGCATTCCCATTATTAGCTCCTCTACCAGCACCCCTTGTATATCGGCTCATCGTTCAATCTGTAAGGAGAAAACGATTAACCATCTCTTCAGTGGTGCCAGTGCAATGCAACTTCATCCTTAAATATACTAATAGTATATATATATATAGCTTTTGAAAACCAAAATATTAATACTAATAGTATATATATCTTTTGAAACCAAAATATCACAAATACGCGCTCTCATATACGTACTATCTCTCTCTGGTGTCTTCCCTTGGTTAACTGCGCAACCTAGAGCTCTGATACCAAATGAGACGGCTCGCCCCACACCAGCCGACATTTCCAATGAAAGTGCGATGTGCCAATGTCCAACCAGCACGGGATGGTCGCCGAAGAAGGAAAAGAAGGAAATTTGAACAAGGAACCTGAAGAATGTCTCACAGCGCATGGAATAAAATATAATAATAAAATACTTGACATAAAACAGACGAGACAGTGCATAAGCTAAAAACTAATCCATAATCATCATAGCAGCGGAAATCCAAAATATAGCTTACGATCCATAACCATTATTACAATTTCAAAATACTGTCTCTAAAGAAAAAGAAAGGAAAGGTACACTATAATGCCCAAAGCAGTGACCATCAACAACACAGGGAGAATATATATAGATAATACGTAGGAGCCTCCTGCTCGTCTCCGGATCAGCTACTCGTGCATAACCAGCTAACCGGTCTCCAGTCTGCTCGTTTAGGAGCACCCGGAGTAATAAGAAGAGACATAAAACTCTAGATCAGACAAAAGTCTAGTATGAGCGATAAGCAGCAAAACAGAACAATAACAGGTATACTAAACCATACCTGAACCTGGACCTACAGCCAAAGAGTTAGCACAACATACCATACAATACTCTAAGGTTCCACTAACATATGGTGTAAAGGATACGGGGATGGGGGTGTGCATGTCACAGTGATGTCAAACAATTAAGCGTAGCAACCATCCTCACATCTCTCACTCAGTGCGTAAAGCATACGATATCCACCGCTTTGATCAACCATATCCTTGCTATAATCACTCTGCCCCATGGGGTCATGGCGACTCCACTGCACTAGTCCATAGCCACTAGTCCTTGCTATGTCCACTCTGCCCCCATGAAGTCATAATGACTCCACTGCACTGGCTCATAGCCATGCTACGGTCACTCTGCCCCATGGAGTAATAACTATCCCACTGCACTGATCCATAGCCTAACAATCGTCTCTCGGTGGTGAATCAAAGCTATGGACGTCGACAACTCTTTAGCACACGTCCCGCAGCAGAGTCCAATCATGAAGTTGACTCATTGGTTCCCATATGGATCCCGAGTTCCACTTCCCATTTGGACTACCTTTGCATCTCGGGTTTTGGTCTCCTCCGGATCGGTTTGGTTCTCCACTTCTCTTCGCTTCAGATCGTACTCCCGGTTCGGTTCGTGGTGCACGCCTCAAGTCCACGCTCTTCGGTTCGGATCATGACACTCCACCCATGTTGGATCGGTCCGTGATTCCAACTCCTAGTCATGATCCTCCTTCCCTACACTGGCTCGTGACAATGCTCCAGGCTCGTGAGTCTTCAGTTGGCTCATGGTGCATTGGATCGGAGCTTCTGGTTTGTGGTTGGCACATTAGTTCGCGTTAAAAACCTTCAGATGCGAGCGGTTCGGGTCGTGGAGCTATCCAGATGGATGAGTCGGTTCGTGTACTCTAATGCGAGCCGATCGGGGTCGTGGCCACCATTCATGATCAGTCGGGGACGGGTAGGGGCGATTCGATCCGGTTCTGGGTCATTTCCTGCAACTTTTCCAATGACTGTTCTTACGCCACACAACGGCGTTTTCGACCATTCTAACTGTTCTAAACAATCACCAAGCATATCATACAGTCATAGCAACATGTTGAATTGACCACAAACACCAAAACCACAATTTGATATGTTAAAATGAATCAAACATACCCAAAAACCCATATTTTCCCCTTAAGCATGTTTAAGCAATTCTAATGGTAGGATTAGCAAAACTTAACTAAACCAACCCAAACTTCTAACAGTTGTCCAAAATAATATTTAAGAATTTCTAAACATTTTTCTGAATTTTCAACATGCAAAATTTCGTTAATTAACACTAATCACCCTAATTAACTGTAATTAGTGTAAAAAAAATGCTAGTCACTCACCTTAGCCACAAATGAAACTTTCAAAACCGGAACTCCTCTAATTTGGGCGAATACCAATGTCTAACGGCAGCTCTAACTCTGAAACGGTGCTATATCTCCTTGATTTGACGTTGCTAAGTTAATCCTTGATTAAACGGTGATTAGGGATGATTTTAGATGTTGGAGGCCATTGTTAGGGTTTCTATGATGTATGTGGCGACTGGAAAATGAGTAAAAACCGAAATCCCTAACCCTAACAGCCCTTAAATACCCCAAATCCCGAAATCTCCCAATGGGTCTAGCTGCTAATCGCCCGGTTAAGCCGAATTAAACTGTTTTTCACCCTCTAAACCTTAATTCAGCCATATCTCCCAAACGGTAAGTCTGTTTGGCTAATGTGACCACTCAACGGAAAGGCAAACCATCATCCGGATCTAATGGAAGTGGTTTCAGGTCAAAACTCCTTTCCAATCAAAAGTTATGGCCAAAACAAGATCAACTAGGGGCAAAACGGTCATTTAAAAATCAGCAAAAATCATGAACATGGAAAATGACCCCAATAGTTGTCTCCCAAAGTTACCTAACCATACGACTTCGTATGTGAGAGAAATAAATATTCTACGATCCTTCGATGCGTAGAATGCAGGTCGTTACAATACCAAAATAATGACTAGCAAAATAATACCATCGGATTGTAAAAAAATTCTTCACGAAATTTTGGATCATCAGCCCATATGACTAGAATTTTGATAGAAAAAGGAATAAAGGAAGAAGCAAATAAAAAGATGAAGCTAAATGAGGAAGACTTGTCTATTCTTTTCATCATGGATATTCTACTTTTATTTTTCTTCCCCAATAATCAACAAAAATTAAGATGTAGACTCTGCAGTTCTTATGTGATTTTGAAAAAAACGAAGACAGTTTCTTAGCCTTTGATAATTGAATTTTTTAATAAATTCATTAAAAAATTCGTTCATAATCCAAGAAATATGTCTATATGTGCAATGCTTCCACTGGTAATTTATTTGTTTTTATTCATTTTTTTTGTAACATTTGTGAACTTGTTACAATTTTCACTCTTTTTTTGACATACTATTGCATGTGTGAGAAGATGAAGCTAATAAAGCCAAGATGGAATGTTAGCGATACATACCCAACAATTGTAAGGTGGGATTTGCGAGGCTTGAAGTCAATTGTTTCCAAAGAATTTCTAGATGGCATCTTAGAAGGTCAAGTATATGTTTTATTTAATTTTTGATTTTCAATTTCTAGATATCAATTTTAGGTGCTTGTTAATATCATTTTTTTTTAATTTCTTGTTAAAATTTATTTTTCATATATCAATTTTATGTGCATGGTACAGTTTAGGCTTATGTTAGTATCAGTTTCTAGGTATTTGTTTCAGCTAATTTTTGTTTTCTATTACTATTGTATTTTGTAGGTATCTGTTTTAGGAAAAAAGTAATATCTGTTTTGTTTAGTTTTTGCTTTCATTTTTTTTTACATTTTCTGGGTATCTGTTTTAGGCTTATGGTAGTTCCTGTTTTAGTTTTAAAAAAATCTGTTACTATTAGACTTTGTAGGTATCTATTTTAGGCAAACACTAATATCTGTTTTCTTTAATTATAGCTTTCATTTGTTTTTTCAGTTTCTAGGTAACTGTTTTATGCTTATGTTTTTATCTGTTTATATTAATATTTGTTTCCAGTTTTATTGATATAGAAAAAAATACAAACTTATACCGTCTTGATATCAAAACTGATATTTTATTATTAAACAACAATTTTAATTGAAAACAAAATTATTTTTTGAAGGTGCAAGAAATCGCAAACATATGTCCGCATGAATCAATTTTTTTGAAAATAGTAGCAGAAATCTCTTCAAGATAATAGAGAGAGGAAAAGAACGTCAAGTAACGAGAAATAGAAAACGTGAAGAACAACAAACACTAGTGGGATCTTCGAAGCAAGAAGTCGATATGAGAATTTTGAACATTCATGTTCAACGAATTGAAGCAGAAAATAGAAAATTTAAAAAAGAAATGAAAAATGAAAGAATTTTGAGAAGAGAAGCAGAGAAAGAGATTTATAATTTGAGACAACAATTAAAAGGCAAGAAAACAGAAAATGAAGAGACAAAACTTCCAAAATATGATTTGGAAGAAACTAAAATTGATTTACCTCCTTGACGTTATGAACAAGAAGAAGAAAAAAGAAATGACAATGAACATGCAAAGAATGAAAATCAAGACAGTATTCATGTTGAGGAAGGTGAACGTGAAGAAAAAGAAAATAATGTATGTGTGGAAAAAATAATCACACCTGCAAAAGAACCAAAAGTCAACAAAAACGTACCACTAGAATTCGCTCCACCCACTTGAACCTTACATAAATTATTAATGAGCTACATACAAAATCAACTCAGCTAGAAGAAAGGAAAGAACCATAGAGCCAAACTCAATCTAATCAATGCAATATAAAATAGTTTTTATATAAATTAACAAATACGCGCTACTATATATATATACTCAAACTCAATCTAGGGTATTACTAACTCCATACCTACTGAGTTACGCCACAGAGCCAAGGTTATTCTCAACCTCGCTCTGATACCAAATGTGACGACCCAAATTTCGGTAATCTTTGAGCTAACTAAATGCAAACCAAGTTTGACCCAAAGAACACTAAACTCAGGTATTGAAGAAAGAAATTAGAAGATGAGAAAAGATAAGATAGAAAAGTTAGAATAGAAGAAAAAGAAGAACATACACAAAATCAGAGTAAACACGAATCTCACTGCGAAAGGGATAAAATATAATAGATACATAATCTCTTTTTGAAATACAGCTTGATTTGAACTTACATACATTATCAGAGTATATCATATACACAACACAGCGGAAATTAAACTTTAAATATCTATCATTGAATCCTCTTGCTATAAGCACTTCTAGAAAATCTGTAAAATTTTGAACTACGTGACTGCTCGTACAAATTTGAGCACCCAAGAGTTTAGGGAAAACACAGAAAAATAAACTTTGGGTCAGTCATGGGATTGGTTGAGTAAACAATTTTAAAACTACTTGATTTATAAAGGATATCTCATATGACTACGCCGTAAAAACGGAACGAGTTTTTCACTTATGAGAACCCCAAGCATATGGTTTAACTTTCAAAACGTTTCGAAAGAAAAGATAATCGTAAGACCAATCCACACATAAACATGGATGGTTTTAACCTTACGATAAGCCAAAGCAATCTTTGAAAACAATATTATTCTAATATTATAATTGTGTCCATCAATCCACAAATAAATCGAAATCTAGCAGAACGCTTGCATCTCACGCTCTACATATAGAATATACAATCAAAACAACGAGCACTTATTGGGTAATGGATTTCCAAGTATGACAAGGCATGGAACCACCTTCCTATAGTGTATCTCTTGCAACACGGCCACACATGACCGACAACTCATTTCTCTTGAGTGTATCAAATATATTATAACCTTACGGTTGGTACCAACATAACCGTTTCCGGGAGATATAAAAGCGAAAGAAGTAACAAATGAATATTGTCTTGATGGTGATAATACAACTTAATGGGAGCGACCCACATAGCCATGTTGTCTGCCCAATTTTTGTCATTTCCCGGTTGTGAGGCTTAAGGTCAAAACTAACCTTTTAGAACACTTGTCTTCATTCATTTTGAATGCCACATCGTCAAACCCGCCAAATCACAAATTGATTTCCTCAAAAAAAAATGGGTATAAAGCTAATAGAAATGTATTTCTTAGCCGCCAAACAAAGTTTTGAGGAGATCAACTTACGCGATCTATTAGGTATACTGTGTCAGGCATTCGTCCATACAAGTTATCCTGGGTCTGGACAAACGGAAGGCACTATCATGTAAATCCATCTTAGGCAATTTCTACCAAGGATCAACAGAACATCCCTTGCGTAAATTCCTTCTTCAATTTGACTTCTAATTAATCATCACCTAGGTCGATACAAGGTGGTATTCGGATTTCATTAAGAAAACCAATCTCGGTCTCTTCGAATCGATGAACGTTAAGGCCAGTGATACTTAAAGGGATCAAGTTATAATATCTAAACGAATTTCAATATTTAATATCAGGACTTATCTACACAATTCCATATTTAAAAAGTAGTTTGATATTTCTTAAATAAGACATGTAAATGATTAAATTAAACCAAACTAGTCTATTTGCTCATACCACAACATTAAAATAAATTTAATCAACAGATCTTGTTTATCACAATCCAAAAATTCGGATACAACTAGGCGTCATTCTTAAATCGGTTGATCATGGAAATTTATTATTTCCAAATCGTATACATCTCAAGTTTAAATTCAGTTTAAGAATCCATTTACTTTACTTGATTATAACGTATCATTATAATCCATACTTTAATATACACGACTAAAATATATAACTATTATCTCATTAATTAAATATATAATTAATTTAATGTATAATTTATTTAAATCTTATTTAAAACAGAAATTGAATGACACTTTCTTAACTTCAACTTAAGTGATTTTCAATATAACATCTCCACCTAATTCATCGTTTTTCCATTGAATTTCAGAACAATCCATCTGTATTGAACAACTAATTTTATCTTACCAATATTTTCCCCAACTATTCTTCTCTACAAAGTATTTTCTTCTAATGTTATTCAATTTGGATTGTGAATATCTCTTCTTTTGGACTTGTTTATCACATCAACTCGATTTCATTTAATTACTAGTACCGGATCAATTCTATTATCTAGTTAATATATAAATTCACATTCCTTTGAATTTTAATATTTAGTTAAATGGTTGTTAATTCAACTTTGAAACCCTTTCTTGATTTAAATTATACTTAGCTACCTAAGTCGATCTAATACACTGCATGTCATACTATATAATCCATCACAACACAATATTTTAATGATCAACCATCGTCCTTTATTTTGACATAACGTCAATTACCATTCAACTAATATGACTTGAACGAATTATCTGGGTTCTAGAAATAGGTAAAATTGTATTATATTAATTAATTCGAAAAGAAATAAATTATTTCTATTTATTAATTTAAAATATATAGATTTATTCATCCTGACAACGTCTAACTCAGTCCATTACGATCATTGTTCGATCATCTATTATCTTCTCCATACCAAACGTTAATCTAATAGTACTTCCGTCTATTTCTTTTTAGACATATATTTATATATATCTTGAATATTATATTTTTATTTATTTTAAAGAAATTCTTTTATTCAATTTACTTTACTTTTTATTCTTTTTTTTTACTTACCATCGTTTATTTCATTTCCTTTCTTTTGTTGTCTTTCTTTAACCTTTTATTTTACTTCTTTTATTTAATTCAGCCCATCAGCCCATACCTAGCCCAACTTCTTCCCCTCATTCTTTCATATTCTCTCGAATCCTTTCTATTTTCTTACCTTTCCAACGTTTTACTCCCTATACTTTTCTTTTATCTCTCCTTTTTTTTTTCAAGCCCCTTCCGGCCCATCAAAACTTTCAGGCCCAACGTTCCTTTTTTTCTTCTCTTGTTAAACCGCTACCGCCCACCTCTCTTTCTTCACTTCTGTCTGCCACCCATACATTTAATTACTCTATTTGTTTAACTGCTTTACTTCTGCATCCCCATTCCTCCCCTCACTTTCTTCGATCAGCTCATGCCATTTTTTTCTTTTTATAAATATGGACACACCCAGGTCCAAACAACCAAATGCGTACTGAACCCGCACACACCCAACTTCCCTTTATAATTGTTTACTCCTCAGTTTTCTTCTACAACTTAAATACTGTATCAGTTTTAATATCCATGCCAACACCAAGCATAGCATTAGTCCTTGCATCATTAGTTTTAATATGTGTATGCCTAAGAACAGTATTAGTTCTTACATATTTTTTCCATACCCAAAATGGGAACAGCAGGTAAATCCTCCCTTCTTTACACTGGAAATGCACATCTGTGAACTTGTGCATAGGCACCAACGTTTCACCCTGTTATCTCGAAAACTTTTACCTAACCATCTAGCTCCTGTTCTTATATATATATATATATATATATATATATATATATATATATATATATAGGCAAGGGATCGGCAGCACCCCAAAAATGGACATATATATATCTTTTGCTCATATATATATATATATATGTCTTTTTATTAAAAACACGGTAACCCAGGCCAACTAATTCGCATGCACATACAAAATCACTGCACCCTCTATCTTTTGCTCTTCCTTTTCCTCCCTTCAATGTTTTCTTTTCTTTGTATCATTCTACTATTTTTCTTTTTAAAAATATTTTGAAATGGGCTGATTCATATTCCCACTAAGGTATATATTTTGTTTTATATGTCAAAAGGTATAAAGTATATGGAACTTGACAGTAAGCTGTGTAAGGTCTGGAAGGGTTCGCCACTAAGAACCAACCTTACCTTTAAAATCTTGAAAGATGCCATGTCAGGGACTGACAGAAACACATTAGTTTAATTGTCTTTACTATGATGTATTGAAAATAAAATATTCACGAATGAATTTACAATATTAACTTATTAAGTGTGTATATTTGGTCATTATAAATGCCATCGTCTCTGTTTTCATCTACTTATTTATTCAAGAAATCCAGGTACAAGCATATACATTTTAAAAAAATGATATATTATTTCTGCTATTACAGTGCTTCGTGGTTCCACAAGCTAACATATTTATGATTATTATGACCGGTTCAACTTTTATAATACCCTAAAGATTTAGTTAATTTTTTATCATGGCAGTAGGTAAATGGTTAAAGCCCTGTTGATACATACGGGCTTCACTTCAATGATTCATGGTGTGTTTAAAACAAATACAGATCGATATACATATGTTATAGTTGAAGTACGTATACACAAACAAACAACATACTTGCACAACTAATAATAGTCAAGGTAAAACAGAGTATAAAGTGAAGTTCACTCACATGATTTTACTGGTTTTCATGACATTTAAACCTAGGTTTTCCAAAGATATATTGTTCATTAATATCACTCATCAACATGTATGCAAGTATATATGTATATTATAATATGTGAAATAAATAACTAAATGGGTGAAAAGAGTTAACTCGCATATTTTTGTCTACTGTTTTATGCATTTCCAGTTATTAACATGAAGCTTTATATTAACTTGACACACATGACATTATATGCACATATATAATGGTTTATATCATAAGTAGTGAATAAATGGGGGTACTTTACTCACATTCATCAGATCCTCTGTTTTATATTCCTCTCCAGCTTTTCTAGTTCTCTGTTTTCTCTTAAGTTTACATGTTTCCAGTCCATAGTTTGCTCCATTGTTCTTACAGTATTTGGTCGAATGGAGTATATATGTATGCAATGGCAGGTGGTTTACTTATAGATGCAAAAAGTGATTAAATAATGGCACCACATATATGCATTAGGAAAATGCAATGCGTCTTGATGAGAATGCTAAAGCTGTAGCTATGCTGATAAGAAATGAAGATATATATACATATAGCTGGTCCTATATGCTACATGTGACAATGCAATGCAGCCTATTCATGTAGCTATGCATAGTAATTTAATGGATCCATGCTATTATCTACGTGAGTTTGATTAGAGATGATACAGCGATGTTTCATATACGTATGTATATTGTGATTGAAAGAAGTGAAGTGATGCAGGTGTAGCTAGTTCTGTCTAAATTGAAATAACAAAATCCAAAAAGAAGTATATATATAGGTACACATATAGCCATGTGCACTTCAATAGAAGCTAGTTCACAATGCTTTTAAATGCACGGCCGTGCTAATTGATGTGCAAACACATATGTACAACAGATGTACACATTTTGTAGGAAACTATAGGGTAGAAATGGAAGATTTTATAGGTTGCATGCATGTCTTAAAGTGATTATGTGTTATGGCTTATCACCCTTCAATCTTTCCAAGCATAAATATGCACGACCACGTGCAAAGAAATGGTTTTTAAATGTTTACTTGGTGGGCTTTTTTTTTGATTGGGAAGATGTATAGCCTAGGGTGTCTTTTCCTATTGAATTACATAAAGTGCAACATACCAATAGGTGTACAACTAGGTACAAAGATGCTTTAGAAATAGAAAGTGCTTGGTTCTTAAGTAATTCAAATAATTTAATACCATCTTCATTATAAACTTGTATGTGTAGTAATAGATATTTTATTAGTTATTCTATGTAATGCAATAAAATCAAGTTTTGAATCCAATAGAAAATGCTAAAGTCATATTTACTTATTTCGTGCATATATATACATATACATACATACATACATACATATATATATATATACACACACACACGTACACTTGAAATTTTCCTTAGTTTACTTCTAAAATTTGTTATATTTAGATCGATAATGGAAACAATCCATAATAAACTATATTATATTCTTAGTCGAAAATAATGGATGTTACAATCTACTCCCCTTAAATGAATTTCATTCCCGAAATTAAAGAGTAACTGAAAAATTTTAGTTATAAATAAAATCGTAAACTTATTTCAACACATATACATAGGTCATCCCCTAGCAATCACAACAAACATTGCATTCAATACACATTGGTTAATTTTCAAACATTTCACAACAGTTAATGCATCAGATACCCACATCCGCAAAACTCCAGATAGACTCCTTATATACTATTTTTAGTCAGCATTCAACTTTTATCCTTGCGCATTTTCATCCATAGGCACCCACCAATCCAAACATATTCATTTGTATAACAAGAATTATCTGTTACTACAGTCGAGAAAATATTTTCAACTCTTCAACATCCATTAGTTCTCGACCATAAATTTGTAAGAAAATAATCCTCTAAGTATCAATCCCAAAGACCGAAATCAACATCAGATCAATACTTAGAAGATCATTTAACTCAACCAATTTCAAGTCAGGTTCTAATTCCATTTCTTAACTCCATATCTTAATCCTTATCAACCCATGTAACCCCATTTTAAATTCAAGACTTTTGAATTTTCAAAATAACTTGTTTTACTTAAACAATTTTCCAGTATCACAAATTTCATTTCTGGTTTGTTTATTTGTATATTCATTCTTATACAAATTCTAATTCGATTATAACAACAATAATCGACACATCAATATATAATAATAATTTCAAAAAAAACCATTTTATAACAAAATATAATTTTGGGAGGAATTATTTCATTTATCCATCTTTTAAAACAATATTGTGTCAAATTACTCTGTTTGAGAGTTTAGAAACACCTATCGATACAATTGACCAGACTGATCGACCAGAATTTATAAACCACTTGACAAACTAATCAACACAATATAAAACATTTTTTATATAAATTAGCAAATACGTGCTACTATATATATACTCAAACTCAATCTAGAGTATTACTAACCCCATTTCTACTGAGTTACGCCACAGAGCCAAGGTTATTCTCAACCTCTCTCTGATACCAAATGTGACGACCCAAATTTCGATACTCTTTGAGCTGACTAAATGCAATCCAAGTTCGAACCAAAGAAAACTAAAACTCAGGTATCGAAGAAAGAAATTAGAGGATGAGAAAAGATAAGATAGAAAAGTTAGAATGGAAGATAAAGAAGAATATACACAAAATCAGAGTAAACACGAATCTCACTGCGAAATGGATAAAATATAATAGATACATAATCTCTTTTTGAAATACAGCTTGATTTGAACTTACATATATTATCAGAGTATATCATATACACAACACAACAGAAATTAAACTTTAAATATCTATCGTTGAAGCCTCTTGCTCCAAGCTCTTCAAGGAAATATGTAAAATCATGAACTACTTGACTGCTCGTACAAATTTGAGCATCCAAGAATTCACGGAAAACTCAAAAAAATAAATTCTGGATCAGTCATGGGATTGATGTGAGTAAAAGATTTTAAAACAACTTGATTTATAAAGGATATCTCAAAAGACTACGCCGTAAAAACGGAACGAGTTTTTCCCTTATGAGAATCCCAAGCATATGGTTTAACTTTCATAACGTTTCGAAAGAAAAGATAATCGTTAGAATGATCCACACATAAACACGAATGATTTTTACCTTACGTAAGCCAAAGCAATCTTTGAAAACAATATTATTTTGATATTATAATAGTGTCTATCAATCCACAAATAAATAGAAATCTAGCAAAACGCTTGCTTCTCACGCTCTATATATATAGTATACAATCAAAACCGCGAGCACTTATTGGGTAATGGATTTCCAACTATGACAAGGTATGGAATCACCTTCCGATAGTGTATCTCTAGAGGGAAATACACTGGGTTCAACAAGAACATCTTGCAACCCGGCCACACATGACCGACCATTCATTTCTCTGGAGTTTATCAAATATATTATCACCTTACGGTTGTTAACAACATCACCGTTTCCGGGAGATACAAAAGCAAAACAAGTAACAAATGAATATTCTCTAGATGGTGATAATACACCCTAATGGGAGCGACCTACATAGCCATGCTACCTGCCCGATTTTTGTTATTTCCCAGTTCTGAGGCTTGAGGTCAAAACTTACCTTTTAGAACATATATCTTCATTCACTTTTAATGCCACATCGTCAAACCCGCCAAATCACAAATTGATTTCCTCGTAACGACGAGTATAAAGCTAAGAGAAACGAATTTCTACACCACCAAACATAGTTTTGAAGAGATCAACTTACGCGATCTGTCAGGTATACTCTGTCAGACATTCGTTCGTACAAGTTGTCCTGGGTCTGGACAAATCGATGGCACTGTCCTATAAATCCATCTTAGGCAATTTCTACCTACGATCAACAGAACAGCCCTTGCGTAAATTCTGTCTTCAATGGTCTTCAATTTGACTTCTAATTAATCAACGCCTAGGTCGATACAAAGTGATATTTGGATTCCATTAGGAAAACCAATCCTGGTCTCTTTGAATCGATGAACGTTAAGGCCCAATGATACTTAAAGGGATCAAGTTATAATATCCAAACGAATTTCAATATTTAATATCAGGACTTATTTACACAATTCCATATTTCAAAAGTAGTTTGATATTTCCTAAATAAGACATGTAAATGAATAAATTAAACTGAACAAGTCTATTTGCTCATACCACAACATTAAAATAAATTTAATCAACAAATCACAACATATCTTGTTTATCACAATCCAACAATTTAGATACCACTAGACGTCATTCTTAAATCGGTTGATCATGGAAATTTATTATCTCCAAATCGTATACATCTCAAGTTTAAATTCAGTTTAAGAATCCATTTATTAAACTTGATTATGACGTATCGTTATACTCTATACTTTAATATACACGACTAAAATATATAACTATTATCTCATTAATTAAATATATTATTATTCAATGTATAATTTATTTAAATTTTATTTAAAACAGAAAGTTAATGACACTTTCTTAACTTCAACTTAATTGATTTTCAATATAACATCTCCTCCGAATTCATCATTTTTCCACTGAATTTCAGAACAATCCATCGGTATTGAACAAATAATTTTCTCTTACCAATATTTTCCCCAACTATTCTTCTCTACAAAGTATTTGCTTCCAATGTTTGGATTGTTAATATCTCTCCTTCTGGACTTGTTTATCACATCAACTTGATTTCATTTAATTACTAGTACCAGGTCAATTCTGTCATCTAATTAATATATATATTCACATTCCTTTGAGTTTTAGTATTTAGTTAAATGGTCGTTAACTCAACTTTGGAAACCCTTTATTGATTTAAATTATACTTATTGACCTAAGTCGATATAATACACTTCATGTCAAACTATTTAATCCATCACAATCCTAGTCTCTTTGAATCGATGAACATTAAGGCCTAATGATACTTAAAAGGATCAAGTTATAATATCCAAACGAATTTCAATATTTAATATCAGGACTTATCTACACAATTCCATATTTCAAAAGCAGTTTGATATTTCCTAAATAAGACATATAAATGAATAAATTAAACTGAACAAGTCTATTTGCTCATACCACAACATTAAAATAAATTTAATCAACAAATCACACATATCTTGTTTATCACAATCCAACAATTCAGATACAACTAGACGTCATTCTTAAATTGTTTGATCATGGAAATTTATTATCTCCAAATCGTATACATCTCAAGTTTAAATTCAGTTTAAGAATCCATTTATTTTACTTGATTATAACATATCGTTATACTCCATACTTTAATAAACACGACTAAAATATATAACTATTATCTCATTAATTAAATATATTATTAATTCAATGTATAATTTATTTAAATCTTATTTAAAACATAAAGTTAATGACACTTTCTTAACTTCAACTTAATTGATTTTCAATATAACATCTCCTCCAAATTCATCATTTTTCCACTGAATTTCAGAACAATCCATTGGTATTGAGCAAATAATTTTCTCTTACCAATATTTTCCCCAACTATTCTTCTCTACAAAGTATTTGCTCCCAATGTTTGGATTGTGAATATCTCTCCATCTGGACTTGTTTATCACATCAACTCGATTTCATTTAATTACTAGTACCGGGTCAATTATGTTATCTGGTTAATATATAAATTCACATTCCTTTGAGTTTTAATATTTAGTTAAATGGTCGTTAACTCAACTATTGAAACCCTTTCTTGATTTAAATTATACTTATTGACCTAAGTCGATCTAATACACTTCATGTTAAACTATTTAATCCATCACAACACAATATTTTAATGATCATCCATCGTCCCTTTATTTTGACATAACGTCAATTACCGTTCAACTAATATGACTTGAACGAATTATCTGGGTTTTAGAAATAGGTAAATTTGTATTATATTAATTAGTTCAGAAATAAACAAATTAATTCTATTTATTATTTTAAAATATAAAGATTTATTAATCCTGACAACTTCTAACTCAGTCAATTACGATCATTGTCCGATCGTCTAATATCTTCTCCATTCTAGATGTTAATCTAATAGTACTTCCTTCTATTTCTTTTTAGACATATATTAATATATATCTTGAATTTGAGATTTTTATTTATTTTAAAGAAATTCTTTTATTCACTTTACTTTAATTTTTATTATTTTTTTACTTACCATCATTTATTTCATTTCCTTTCTTTTCATTTTATTTTACTTCTTTTATTTAATTCAGCCCATCAGCCCATACCCGACCCTACTCTTCCCCTCATTCTTTTCTATTCATTCGAATCCCTTCTATTTTCTTACCTTTCCCACATTTTTACTCCTTATACTTTTCTTTTATCTCTCCCTTTTTTTTCAAGCCCCTTTCGGCCCATCAAAACTTTCAGGCCTAATGTTCCTTTTTTCTCCTCTTGTTAAACCGCTACCGCCCACTTCTCTTTCTTCACTTCTGTCTGCCACCCATTCATTTAATTACTCCATTTATTTAACTGCTTTACTACTGCATCCCCATTCTTCCCCTCACTTTCTTCGATCAGCTCATGCCATTTTTTTCTTTTTCTAAATATGGCCAAACCCAGTCCCAAAACAACCAAATGCGTACTGAACCCGCACACACCCGACTTCCCTTTATAATAGTTTAATCCTCGGTTTTTTTTTTCTACAGTTTAAATACTGTATCGGTTTTAATATCCATGCTAACACCAAGCGTAGCATTAGTCCTTGCATCATTAGTTTTAATATGTGTATGCCCAAGAATAGTACTAGTTCTCATATATTTTTGCCAAACCGAAAGTTGAAACAGTAGGTAAATCCTCCCTACGTTCCACAGGAAATGCACGTCTGTGCACTTGTACATAGGCACAACGTTTCACCCTATTATCCCGAAAACTTTTACCTAACCATCCAGCTCCTGTTCTTATATATATATGTCTTTTTATTAAAAACACAGAAGCCCAGGCCAACTAATTCGCATGCACACACAAAATCGTTGCACCCCCTTATCTTCTGCTCTTCCCTTTCCTCCCTTCACTGTTTTCTTGTCTTTGTATCATTCTTCTGTTTTTCTTTTTAAATATATTTTGAAATGGTCCGATTCATCCTTCCCACTAAAATATATACTTTGTTTTTTGTTTCAAAAGGTATAAAATATAAGGAACCTGACAGTAAGCTGTGTAAGGTATGGAAGGGTTCGCCACTAAGAACAAACCTTACCTTTAAAATCTTGAAAGATGTCATGCCAGGGACAGACAGAAACACATTAGTTTAATTGTCTTTACCATGATGTATTGAAAATAAAATATTCACGGATTAATTTACAATATTAGCTTATTAAGTGTGTATATTTGGTCATTATAAATGCCCCCGTCTCTGTTTTCATCTACTTTATTTATTTAGGAAATCCTGGTACAAGCATATACATTTTAAAAAACGATATACTATTTCTTCTATTACAGTGCTTCATGGTTCCACAAGCTAACTTATCTATGATTATTATGACCGGTTCAACTTTTATAATACCCTAAAGATTTAGTTAATCTTATATCATGGCAGCAGGTAAATGGTTAAAGCCTTGTTGATACATACAGGCTTCACTTCAATGATTTATGGTTTGTTTAAAACAAACACAGATTGATATACATATGTTATAGTTGAAGTACATATACACAAACAAACAACATACTGGCACAAATAATAACAGTCAAGGTAAAACAGAGTATAAAGTGAAGTTCACTCACATGATATTATTGGTTTTCACGACACTTACTCCTAGTTTTTCCAAAGATATATTGTTCACTAATATCACTCATCAACATGTATACAAGTACACATGTATATTATAATATGTAAAATAAATAACTAAATGGGTGAAAAGAGTTAACTCACATATTTTTGTCTATTGTTTTATGCATTTCCAGTTATTAACATGAAGCCGTAACGACCAGAGATTTTCGACCTCGAAACTCGACACCAAAAAACACTATGTCGAAGGAACATTATTAGAAAGGAATTAGAGGGTGGGATAAGAAAGAAAGAAAATTAAGGATAGAAGAATAAGAAGAATCAACACAACATAGAGTCTCACAATGCAGTGGAACAAAATATAATACAGAAATAACTTTTATTGAGAGCTTGAAATAATACTTACAATATTAGAGTATATCAGTACACTTGGATAGTTATAATAGCCTGTCCTTACATAACACACAGCGGAATAATAACGGTATAACATCATACTTAGCTCATCTTTGGACTTCACAGCATTTGATAACCTGAATCTGTACAACCTGGTCTAACCCGAGCATTACAAACACCAGGTCAGTCTGTTGAACCAGAATGAGAAAAAAACTCGCTAATTTTGAATACACCCATATTGATTTTAAATGTCCAAAATCCTTTTGAACGAAAAGAATAATAGTAAGACCAGCCCACACATAAAACACGGACGGTTTTTACCTTACTATAACCCAAAATGTTTTTGAAATCATATCTTATTCTGATATTATAATAGTGTCTAAATACAAATAAATAGAATCTAGCAGAATGCTTGCATCTCACGCTCCACATATGTAGTACATAATCAAAACCGAGGGCGCTTATTGGAGATTGGATTCCGACTATGACAAGGTATCGAACCACCTGCCGATAGTGTATCTCTAGAGAGGAATACACTGGATTCAACAAGAACATCGTGCAACCCGGCCCATACATGACCAACCACTCATTTCTCTTGAGTGTATCGAATATATTGTCACCTACGGTTGCTAGCAACAAAACCGTTCCCAGGAGATATAGAAGTGAAAAGAAGTAACAAATATGAATATTCTCTAGATGGTGACAATACACCTAATGGGTGCGACCCACATAGCCATGTTGCTTGCCCGATTTTTGTCATTTCCCGATTGATGAGGCTTGAGGTTATAATCGACTTTTGGAACATCTGGCCACCGTTCACATCGTCCATACATCATCCAGGAACAGGATGAACCGAAGGTACTCTACTACCACATCCTAGGAATCACCCTATAGATCAGTAGCGAGGAGTCCTTGTAATCCGTAGATTTTAACCATGACAGAATAACAGTATATCTCTAGGGATCAGCTAGAGATTGTAAGTAACTCTTTCATTTTATGAAGATCTACGGTCTTCAATTGCTCCATCTTGTTATATCTACTTTGAAATTATCGTTATATGTACACAAAATTCCCTTTGTTTCCTTTACGGTTGAAATATCATTTCATATACTCAAGCCCCTTTTCCTTCTGCTAATTTGGAAATGTCCATATGCCTTTCTTCAAACTCTTTCATTTCCCATATTTTGGAATCTCATTATCTATCTTCAAATCTTTCAAATGATGTTGCATTATATAGTCTCAAAACAACTCTCTTCTAATGTCTTTACCATTACAACTAATATCATCTTATGAAAATCCTGAAGTCGTTCAAGTTAAGGTATTCTAATTACCTCTCTGACCTTGATCAATATCATTCTTAACACAAGATAAATATGAATTGTAATTCAAAAACCTGTATTCATTCCAATACCAACCATTATCATTTCACTATTTTCTTTAACATACGGTTTTAAAACTCTTCTTACTTTCGAAATCTCCTCTTTAAATATATTATTATCACTAAATTTATTGATTTAGTAAATGATTAAATAAACATTTAACTTTTAAATTTTAACGTCTTTAAACTATTTGTTTAAATACCCGGATTTTTATTCAAAACCTATTACCAGATCTTTACCAAATTCGATTACAAGTATCTTTTCTTTTCTTTTTAAACCCTTTAATATTTCCTTTGGGAAATCTTATCTCAAATCCCATCTATTTCACTTAAGGCCATCCTCAAGTGATGTTAATTTAAAATTTACGCTTTAACTTCACATCTCTCTTTATAAACTTGTTTAAATAACTCTGATTTAATATTAAACCCTTTTCTTCTTGATTTCCTTTACTTAATTCGAATATTAAGTGACCTTTATAAATTTTAAGCTTATCATATTTTCTTAAAAATTTCTTTTATGACTTTATTGACCAACTCGGTTTAAATATAAATCCACAATAATTCACTTGGAATTCAATTATATTGCATTGCTATTTCGATTACTTGAATGAACTTCATTTAAGAAATAATTCCTTAAATTATCATTGATAAAAATTATCATTAGATGGAATCAAATTTCTTTTTTTTTTAATTTCCTTATGTTAAACAACTATTCACTAAATTATTTTATTAGATTAATCAGCATAACTAATTAAATTTACTAAACAATATCAGTTTAAAACAATTGTCTTGGTCAATTCTAAAACATGATTAACTTGTTGATCAACCCTAAATCATCTTTCCATTTAAATTAATTAATAATATAATTAATTTGAATTATCCTCTTTGCTTCGATTATTATTTAAATAACTAATAATCGATCCATAATAATCCTATTTTAACTGTTACTTAAAATAATTAATCTCGATTACTAATTGTTACCTTAATCCTTGCCCACTTACTCATCCGTCTTAGTAATATAGGAATTAGCTTTATAGATTATTTAAAAATTTCTATGAAGCACGTGCTTCGCACATGGTAGATTTTGGTAAAAATGGTGGATGGTGGTTAAACAAAATATATATATTTATATGGTTGGTTTATCTCCTTTTTATAAAAATAATATATTTAAAAATCTCTATTGAATTATAAAATCAATTTATAGCTTAATTTCTATCACTTCACCTGACGGTAAATCAAACTTTGTAAACAATTGTCCTTTGGCCATCTGCCATTGTTTCTCAACCCATATAACACATTGGTTAATAACAAACAACGTTGAATTCATATTCAACAATCGATAATCAAATCAATAATCCGATCATACTGGTTAAACAGTCCATATAACAATTGTATGCAAATCAATTCAATTTATAGCGGTCAATCAATAATAATTCCAGCCATCCAATTTAATTTAAATACGTTTATAAACGTAACCAACAAGGTAAATTACCTCAATTGGAATTAATCATTAAAAATAAAGATTTTACTTTATTTAATTTAAACAACCGTTTAATTTAAATAATTTAATTAATATAAATTTTTCGGTAGACATCCAAACAAGCATCAATTCAACCAATAATTAACAAAAAATACACATACATAATAAACCTGATTTATATAAAATATAAATGAAAAAAAAACTGAGTGAGTTTAACTCATCTTGTTTTGATTCTATCGACTAAACTGCTCGTTTTTAATTAAATTAAACTTGCGTTTAATTTAATTAAAAAAACACGTTGCTTCCTGTGCTGACTAGACCAGCTCCATTTCGTTACACTCGTCGATACGATCCCACCGTAGTTTGTTTCGTCGCATTCTGATAAAACATGAAAAGATATACATGCCTTATAAGTATACGATTTTGAATTAAAATAGTAAATTCTTTACCTAAATAATTTATACTTTTAATTATTTTAATTGGGTTGACAATACTTAGTTTAAATCTGAAGTAGTTGCTCACCTTATTCTCTTCTTCCATAGTAAGAAACATGTTCTTCCTTCGTGTTATTCCAAACACCTGCCACGTCCAAGACATCATCCCATGCAAACCATCCATCTCACATACCCAGCACGCACTTCCCCTATTACTTCATGCATGCTGTTTGGTTCTTTTTTTTTTTAATTTGTAAAAGCCCGACCCACTCATGTACAAAGCAGCCCACGTTATACACTTTTCCTAAGTATTTTTCATTCCACCGGTTGCCAGTCAACTCCCTTTACCAGATCCACCGCATCTCGCCCCCTAGCTTTCAACACTTCACGCCAATTTTTCCAACAGTTACTTTCTTTACACATTTTTTTTTCTTTTTTTTACGGCCCAAGGCACATTTCCCAGCACTAAACACCTAAGACCCGCGAGCTACAGTACCACTTCGTCTTCCCCGAAACATTTACACGCAGAAATTACTTCCTGAACCACCCGTGCATTGTATACATACTGACACCACAAGGAAATCATCCTAAATCTCCATTAAAACACCACCATGTGACTTTCTTCCATCCCCCGGCTCATCAGTACCCTACGCGCACCGTCCAACGCCCTCCTCAACAATCCGATGTTTGCCCACCCTATACGAGGCATGACATAGATTGACACCGGATTTCTCAAAAAATAAATGAGCGTGCTCCTCTTTCTTCTCTGATCACTGCTACGCTCTTGAACTCACGTAATGATCTCCAGAACTCAAGAGAGAAAAAATATACATAAACCTCGACTCTTGATGTCGTTCTTCGTGGATTGAAACTTGGAGACAACGAGAATGTTTAGATGGAGTTTAAGGGATTTTTAAAATAGACCTCGTGATTTTAGGGGTAAATTAGACCGAATAGATTCTTTTTGAAGAAGCTTGCCATTTTCCTTACTGTTAAAACAATCAAGAAGGTGTTCATCGCAGCCTGTATTTATAATACAAATGTCGTGGTAGACACGGTGATGATAGCTTAGGAATCACGGTGTATGGAATTTAGTGAGCACGATATTGGTTTACTTGACCATCACGGTTTTCTTTAGTAGGTACTGCAATGGTTAGTAGGAGAGCAGTGTTTCTTTACTTTATTGATGGATGATGGAAATTTCACATATACTAGTCTGTGCTTCTACTCAGGTAGCTGGGAATTAGTTTACTAGGGTAGCTCCATCTACATTTGTACCAAATGTTTGATATGGCATGTGCAGGTATGTAACACCCCATGTCCGTTAATGTCACTCACAAAGGGAATGCATTAACTTCCATGAAGCATTATAAGTAAACAAAACAGAATATTACAAGACAGATACATAAAGTAGTACTTGAAAATTTTATAACTTTATTATAGCAGAAACAGAAGTAAGTTTGGTTACATCCTTCAAAACCACAATATCGGAATTCAAGTACATAAATATCAGTCTTGTACAAAAGCCTTAAAAGTACGTAATTTTAAAGCCATAATCCCCAACAGAAAATGCCATAAATATGTAGATTCAAAGCCAAGCAATACTTCAAGCACTTCAACCAGAGAGAAATCTAAATCAAGCTCTTACGTTGCCAACCTGAGTACCTAGGGGGGAAACGAAAGAAAAGAGGCGAAACAAACTAGGTCAGACATACGTCCGGTGAGTCCAGTGTCTTTCAGCATAAAAACAGATAACAGTATCATGACATGTAAATAAAACTGGATGAGAGATAGCCGTAATAGGAGTAGCATGTTAACAGAAGAAACAGAATGATATAGACCAAGTTATGCTTCTTACTATATCTTACTTCTCTGCACTAATACTAGTATAACAGAATTAGTTGTTGTCCTAATGTCTAAACAGAAAACAGGATGATCTCTTCAGAAACACGATGCTAGAAATGGGCCTTTACCACCCTAACAGAGACAGACGTTCAGAAACAGAATGCTAGTAATGGGCCTTTACCACCCGAACAGAGACAGACGGTACAGAAACAGAATCAGGAACGGAATCAGAGGCAGAAACAGAATAATCCCGAAGGAAACAGAATATTAGAATTAGGTGTACACTAGTAATGGGCCTTTACCACCCCAACAGACGATACCACACAGAAATAGACAGGTGTTACCACCCCAACAGAAACAGACGGTACCCCAACAGAAACAGACAGAACTAAGTGTACCCTAAATTCTACCCCAAGCGATCGGTTCCCTAATACATAAATACCCTGTGCTGGCCCCACCGAAGGGTGTATCACTCCCTAAAGTGGCAACCTATAGACACAAACCTATTTACAAATGCCACGGTGTCTTACAGCCTTAGAGAAGACTGGATCCATGCACGCACATGACCCGGTTGGAATGCTCCAGCAACACCCCTCGCCATTATCAGAGTGAACCTCTTACAATTAGTTCAGTAAGCGTGCCCTGACTCTCTTAGTGTTGGGTCATAGTTTTGATACCATAAAGGGTTACTGACTAATATGGGCCCCAAACAACAGATGACACAAGTAATTACCCCTCCTAACCTTGTGTCCTTAGACTAAAAAAATTCAGATTAACTTGCTTACATATTTTAGATGTACAAAGTTCAAATTAACAAGTCCCCAGATCAGACATACAAGTTAGCAAGTTTTCAGACTAACGGGTCAGATATACAGATTATCAAGTTTTCAGACTAACAGATCAGATATACAGATTAACAAGTTTTTGGACTAATGGATCAAGTATACAGATTAACAGACTTACAGATTGTTTCACCTAACCTTGTATTGGGCCTACAGATTTTCAAACGGGTTTATTAGATTCATCAGTCCAGCTGATTTAACCCTATCCACCCAACACGTTCTAAGCATCTCCTTTATCTTAGATTTGCATTAATTAAATATTAATGCACAAACCTCTCACATTATGTTTGTAGCTTGTGGCCGCTGGATGTGCCGGGCGGTTCCGGGCAGACTTCTGCCACAAGCCAGACCTAACCTCATGTCTGAGCATCTTTATGCCTATGACCTCTCACATTAGACTGACAGTTTGCGGTTGCTGGTTAAGCCGGTTGGGTCCGGGCAGGCTTCTACCGCAAACAGAGTATAACCTCGTGTCTCAGCATTCTTATTTTTAGCTAAAGTATTCATTCATAGATTATGCCAATATCAGACTAATTATGTCAATTCAACAAATTAACTTCTTCACTAGTTACAGCAGATTGTCCAAAGTTCTATTAACATGTTTTGCTCAATTTTAGATCGAGCCTACAGATTTCATACCCCAAATTACCGTATTTAGTTTCAACAGATTTAGCAAATTGGGAAATTTAACAGATTTAATCATACCTTAAAATTACATTGACATACCTCGCCTAATCATAAAATTAAGCCTAATTTTACATGCCCAAATTATGGTCATAATTGACCATATAACATATGTCCCAAATTTTTGTTAAATTTGCACTGTACAGAATATTCTCTAAAAACCCCAAATCATGATGCACAATAAAAATTATGCCAAATTATAGCCGTTGATTACCGCGTATGTCAAATATCCAAAAATCTGAATTAGATGTATTCACATTAATAGTTATCCCTATTTTAATATAGATCTTTTACGCTTAAATCATATATCCTTTTTTCTTCCAAGTCATAGATCATCATATAAAATATGCCCCCAAATCTAGATTTTAAATTACAACATGTATTATGTCCTCAAAACCAGATCTTGAATTATAACATGCATTATGTCCCCCAAATTACAAGTCATATGTTGTCATACAATAATTCCCCTTCTTCCAAATCACAAACTATCATATATAGTATGCCTAGATCTAGATCTTAAATTACCACTTATGTTGTGTTCTAAATTTAGTCACAAATTAGTTATGTCCAATTATGCATCATTCAATATTTTCCCAATTTAGCGTTCGCGTGTCAATCTCTTATGAGATTTGGCTCAGGCTCGTGGTAGCCTGGCTATACAACAGAAGGAAGGAAGACATACAGAATAGTTACAATAAGATAGATCTACACAGAAAAACAGATCTGATAAACAAGAATAAGATGGATCTACATAGAAAAACAGATCTGATAAACAAGAATAAGATAGATCTCCAATTCAGATTTATACCCATGTCAAGATCATAATTAAATTTCATATTTGAAAATAACTGTACTCACAAATCGTGATTTAAGAAAGAGAAAAATGATTCTGGGATCTGGTTTTTGGAGTTGATTAGCTTTCCGTTGATGTAGGCATTGATTTGTTATCTTTATCTTCTCGCTTGAATTGATTGATTAGGGTGGAGGCTTGGTCACTTTAGGTTTTAGGAGCATGGAGGCGCCATTCCTCTTTGTTAATGAATTAGGGTCGGGTCTTTCTATGTATTTATAGGTGTAGAGTGTGTTTTAGAGCCGTTAGATGAACTAGGAGGCCATCAGAACCACCCAGCTCAAATACACATCATCCGGCTACTCAGAAGAAGACACATCATCACAGAACACTCCGGAATTTTGTGCTGGATCAGTTTGGGCGCATTTGGCAGGTGCCAATGCATTTTTGTACTAGCGCACTTGTGAAGTGCACCAGTGCATTCTTGTCAACTTCCGGTTTTTCTACCTAACTTCGTTCGTCCATATCTTCTTCATACGGTATCCATTTTACGCAAACTCGGACTCTATCTCAAGTAAAATTCCGAGAGGAACGCAATGGCGTAACCCGTTTCACCTAATTATTCTTTTAATAATTAATTATTCTTTAATTATCTCTTATGTCCCATTTTAAAATCATGGGGTGTTACATTCCCCCACTACTTAAAGGATTTCGTCCCCGAAATCTTCAAGTTAAGAAGAATGTGTCTTAACATCCAACCACCCATCTACTCAACCATCATCCACAAGCATCCATTGTCCTTAGAAAACTTCTAATGTTGTATGTATATATGCAAAAGTGTGTGTATATGTCTCTTATCTAATGCAAAGATCAGGCGGTCTACTGATTCAATTGACCTCCTTAATATGAATTATGTTAGTGCCATGAGTCCAATTATGTATGGAAGAAATCCTATTTGATATGCTTCATTTCTATACGAGTGCATAACCATTCATCCAAATGCAACATCCATATGATGAGTCAATCATTTTGTATCCAAAAAAATTGAAAAATGCATACACATCCATATGCAGTATGAAAGTGTTATTGAGCCGATCTAGTGCCTAGTGTGTGTATATGCATCCACGAGCAACCACTAGCAACCACTTGCATCCACTTGCAACCATCAAACATAACATGTCTCAAACACATGTTTACACCCATTAGTTTCTATCTAAAGGTCGAAGACTCGATCGATAGGATATAGACGAGTGATAGAGGCAAGTACAATTAAAATAAAAGTTTTGTTCCCATTAGACATCGGTTAAGAAAATAAATCTCTAAGTATCAACCCCGAAGACCGAAATCAACATCAGATTGACCCTCAGAGAATTACTCCCATTAAACAATGTCAAAACTGGAAATCTACTTCACGCTTCGAGTAAAAACTCCTATCCTTTTCAGAAATATTGAGATATATAGACTACTGGTACAGATCAGATCATCAAATGATTCTCAGGAAACTAAGCATGATAAAACCCTACCATATCCCATAAAAACCAGAATGTATGCATCATAGTGAACTTAACGCCTAACACAGATACCCTCAAACCCCAACCTATCACAAACAGATGAGTCGTAACCCTCATGGGATTTGAGACTATAGCGAGATCAGAAACAAGACTAGTATTAAAGTGCAGAGTCTCAATTACAGAATCAAAATGCCAGAATCAAAGAGAGTTTTAACTCAATAATCAGATAAGGAAATTAAACCTTCTACAGAAATTTTTCCTATCACTATCCTATCCACCAGCCACGAGAGCATTCGCATGCCCTCCAGAAGTAGTTTCTGCCCTCTGCCCTTGCCTTCTGGGGCAATCCTTGATCGGATGTCCTGTCTCATCGCACTGAAAACAACTAGTCTTCTTACATGTTAACAAGTCTTTCTCTAAAGTTGCCCTGATCGCGCGGAAAACCCTACGAAGCTCGAAAAAGGATTAGCCGTAGGTGAAATTACTGTGGCTACAAATGGAAGTTAGGCACTTCTTTGCCCTTCGACACACACCGTAGTTCCATCATGCCTACGGAACCATGTTGCGATGAGGTTACCTCCCAGAAAGTCAGGAGCCTCGGAGACTCAGAAAAGAAGGAAACAAGGATTAAACAGAAAATCAAAAGATAGATATATATGGCTTTGGGGACTATGATTTTCAAAATAAACTCTACTTTTGAAAATACTTCCTTTTTAAAACCTTTTTGAAAATAGTTTTCAAAAACTTTTTATCAAATCTGATAACCTTCAGCTCTGATACCAAGTGTAACACCCCATGTCCGTTAATGTCACTCACAAAGGGAATGCATTAACTTCCATGAAGCATTATAAGTAAACAAAACAGAATATTACAAGACAGATACATAAAGTAGTACTTGAAAAATTTATAACTTTGTTATAGCAGAAACAGAAGTAAGTTTGGTTACATCCTTCAAAACCACAATATCAGAATTCAAGTACGTAAATATCAGTCTTGTACAAAAGCCTTCAAAGTACGTAATTTTAAAGCCATAATCCCCAATAGAAAATGCCATAAATAGGTAGAATCAAAGCCAAGCAATACTTCAAGCAATTCTAGCACTTCAAGCAGAGAGAAATCTAAATCAAGCTCCAATGTTCCCAACCTAAGTATCTTGGGGGGGGGGGGGGGGGAAGGAAGAAAAGAGGAAAACAAACTAGGTCAGACATACGTCTGGTGAGTCCAGTGACTTTCAGCATATAAACATATAACAATATCATGACATGTAAATAAAACTAGATGAGAGATAGCCGTAACAGGAGTAGCAGGTTAACAGAAGAAACAGAATGATATATACCAAGTTATGCTTCTTACTATATCTTACTTCTCTGCACTAATACTAGTATAACAGAATTAGGTGTTGTCCTAATGTCTAAACAGAAAACAAGATGATCTCTTCAGAAACACGATGCTAGAAATGGGCCTTTACCACCCCAACAGAGACAGACATTCAGAAATAGAATGCTAGTAATGGGCCATTACCACCCGAACAGAGACAGACGGTATAGAAACAGAATCAGGAACGGAATCAGAGGCAGAAACAAAATAATCCCTAAGGAAACAGAATATTAGAATTAGGTGTACACTAGTAATGGGCCTTTACTACCCCAATAGACGATACCACACAGAAATAGACAGGTGTTAACCCCCCAACAGAAACAGACGGTACCGCAACAGAAACAGACAGAACTAAGTGTACCCTAAATTCTACCCTAAGCGATCGGCTCTTTAATACATAAATACCTTGTGCCGGCCCCATAGAAGGGTGTATAACTCCCTAAAGTGGCAACCTATAGGCACAGACCTATTTACAGATGTCACGGTGTCTTACATCCTCAGAGCAGACTGGATCCATGCATGCACATGTCCCGGTTGGAATGCTCCATCAACACCCCTCGCCATTATCAGAGTGAAACCCTTACAATTAGTTCAGTAAGCGTGCCCTGACCCCTCTTAGTGTAGGTTCATAGTTTTGATACCAGATAGGGTTACTGACTAATATGGGTCCCAAACAACAGATGACACAAGTAATTACCCCTCCTAACCTTGTGTCCCTAGACTAACATATATCAGATTAACTTGCTTACAGATTTCAGATGTACAAAGTTCAGATTTACCAGTCCTCAGATCAGACATACAAGTTAGCAATTTTTTGGACTAATGGATCAGATATACAGATTAACAAGTTTTTAGACTAATGGATCATATATACAGATTAACAAGTTTTCATACTAATGGATCAAATATACAGATTAACAGACTTACAGATTGTTTCACCTAACCTTGTATTGGGCCTACAGATTTTCAAACGGTTTATTAGATTCATCAGTCCAGTTGATTTAACCCTATCCACCCAACACGTTTTAGGCATCACCTTTATCTTAGATTTGCAGTAATTAAATATTAATGCACATACCTCTCACATTAGGTTGGTACCTTGTGGCCGCTGGATGTGCCGGGCGGTTCCGGGCAGACTTTTGCCACAAGCCTGACCTAACCTCGTGTTTGAGTATCTTTACGCCTATGACCTCTCACATTAGACTGACAATTTGCGGTTGCTGGTTAAGCCGGTTGGGTCTAGGCAGGCTCCAACCGCAAAAAGAGTATAACCTCGTGTCTCAGCATTCTTATTTTTAGCTGAAGTATTCATTCATAGATTATGCCAATATCAGACTAATTATGCCAACTGAACAAATTAAATTCTTCACAAGTTACAGCAGAGTATCCAAAGTTCTATTAACATGTTTTGCTCAATTTTAGATCGAGTCTACAGATTTCATACCCCAAATTACCGTATTCAGTTTCAACAGATTTAACAGATTGGGCAATTTAACAGATTTAATCATATCTTAAAATTCCATTGACATACCTCGCCTAATTATAAAATTAAGCCTAATTTTACATGCCCAAATTATGGTCATAATTCACCATATAACATATGTCCCAAATTTTTGTTAAATTTGCACCGTACAGAATATTCTCTAAAAACCCAAAATCATGATGCATAATATAAATTATGCCAAATTATAGCCGTTGATTACCGCGTATGTCAAATATCCAAAAATCTGAATTAGGTGTATTCACATTAATAGTTATCCCTATTTTAATATAGATCTTTTACGCCTAAATCATGTATCCTTTTTTCCTTCCAAGTCATAGATCGTCATATAAAATATGCCCCCAAATCTAGATCTTAAATTACAACATGTATTATGTCCTCAAAATCAGATCTTGAATTATAACATGCATTAGGTCCCCCAAATTACAAGTCATATGTTTTCATATAACAATTTTCCTTCTTCCAAATCACAAACCTTCATATACAGTATGCCTAGATCTAGATCTTAAATTACCACTTATGTTGTGTTCTCAATTTAGTCAAATATCAGTTATGTCCAGTTATGCATCATTCAATATTTTCCCCAAATTTAGCATTCGCGTGTTAATCTCTTATGAGATTTGGCTCAGGCTCGTGGTAGCCTGGCTATACAACAGAAGGAAGAGATACAGAATAGTTACAATAAGTTAGATCTACACATAAAAGCAGATCTGATAAACAAGAATATGATGGATCTACACATAAAAACAGATCTGATAAAAAAGAATAAGATAGATCTCCAATTCAGATTTATACCCATGTCAAGATCATAATTAAATTTCATATCTGAAAATAACTGTACTCACAAATCGTGATTTAAGAAAGAGAAGAATGATTCTGGGATCTGATTTCTGGAGTTGATTAGCTTTCCGTTGATGTAGGCGTTGATTTGTTATCTTTATCTTCTTGCTCGAATTGATTGATTAGGGTGGAGGCTAGGTCACTTTAGGTTTTAGGAGCATGGAGGTGCCATTCCTCTTTGTTAATGAATTAGGGTTGGGTCTTGCTATGTATTTATAGGTGTAGAGAGTGTTTTAGAGCCCTTAGATGAACTAGGTCGTCATCAGAACCACCCAGCTCAAATACACATCATCCGGCCACTCAGAAGAAGACACATCATCACAGAACACTCCAGAATTCTGTGCTGGATCGGTATGGGAGCACTTGGCAGGTGCGCTAGTGCATTTTTGTACTGGCCCACTTTTGAAGTGCGCCAGTGCATTCTGGTCAACTTCCGGTTTTTCTGCCTAACATCGTTCGTCCATATCTTCTTCATACGGTATCCGTTTTATGTAAACTTGGACTCTATCTCAAGCAGAATTTCGAGAGGAACGCAATGGCGTAACCCATTTCACCTAATTCTTCATTTAATAATTAATTATTATTTAATTATCTCTTATGCCCCATTTTAAAATTATGAGGTGTTACAAGGTAGGTGTACGTGGGAGAGAAAAGGTTAGGGCAGGCTATATTTTTCAGTTGAAAGCTTGTGCGTGTAGACTTTACGGAGATTATTGCATGTGCAGTTTAATTCCTTAAGATGGAAGAAATCGGTTGATTCATGTTGGAATGTGCGTGGTATGTGTGCTGAGATGAAATCTGTTCATGAAGTGAAGTCTCGAATAGGCTTGCGCAGGAAAAAGGAAAGTTAAAGAAAAAGATATTTTCAGCACATGTTTACTGCAAATGGGGTACATGGTACTGAGAAGAATATGACAGCGTTGTATTTCATTTATGTGAATATACGGCAGCTGAAATTTTCGAGCACATGGAGTCTGATTCCATTTGACAAAACTAATAAATATTGACAAAACAGTAAATATAGCAAGGGTGTTTGCGAATGATATACATTTTCTTTGATACGTTGAGGTCAAGCAGTTGTCAAAGGAAATGATGGGCGTACTAATTATCAAACTTGGGGCAAGTGCAAAACTCTAAAATTTGAACACTTGCAGGGACAGTCATATGATATAAGAGCAGTGAAATGTTTTAGTACATAATCGCAAAACAATTATACTGTAGCGTCTTATATTATAGGTTTATATTGACATTAATTAGTATATCGCAATGAATTAATCACTATACTTGTGTACTGAGATTTGTATGCACCAGGATTTTGCGCAAAGGTTTGATTACGAATTGGATTTAGATTTTAAGCTCAATATATAGAATTTTTAAGTTAAAACGATATTTGGTTTATTAAAAATCATTTTTATTTAATGTGACAAAATCGTTATAATTTATTAACGATTCCGTAGCGATTTCGTTATAAATAAAAATAGAAATATATATACGTTCAATCGTTGTTTTAATAAACAAAATTCAATATATAAATCCATCAGTATCTCTAATATAATATCTAAAATCAGTTTAAATATTCGAATTCAAGTGACCAAAAAGTCCGGGTCGTTACATTCTTCCCCCTTAAAAGAATTTCATCCCCGAAACTACAAGGTAAGAAGAATGCTCTGAACTAATTATAATTACATTTTGAATTATCAAAACAAATTCAACTCTTTAAATTTTCGAAAATTTCGCCAGCAACTCCTCTTCATAGCTCGATCAGAATAACTACAACTACCACTTAGGGCCTTAGCTTCTCTACAATAAAACCAAAGCCAAATGGCTACCTAACTCGAGGGTATAAAAACACCCAATCAATAATATTAAGGTTTACCTATTTGTCGGGTAACTCAATTTCAATTTCGATACAAATCGACTAACTGCACTTCATTTTCCAATCTGTACTTCAGTCTTTGTAATCAAGCTAATTTCCATAGCCTTCTGGGATCTGCACTTATCTCTATTTACATCACAAATAACAATAACAGGATTAAATCATCCAGTTCCATTTCATAACTGATTTCATATCCAATTCATTATACTGGAATTTTGCTCAATTTATTCAACTTCTTTATTGGCCCGCTAATGAATTTTATTCGACCTACCCAACATCCTAATAACAAATAACCAAATCATTTTAATTACATTCAACATTGGCCCTTACTAGTCTGCATCCCCTTTGGTTTAAAACATATACAACCATCAATCGATTAATCTTTGATTGATTTCCATTATTATACATTCGATTTCCGAATCCTAATTTATTGTATTCAATTCCACTTAATCAGGTTCAGTCTTACTTCCATATTTAATTAATCAATTGGTTTTTAACCAGATCAATTCCATTTGTTGATTCAATCATTCAGGGCCATAAAACTTGAATTACTTCCAAATAAGTTCTTTTTGTTTATGCCAAATTGGTTTCAACCAAGTTTAAATTTATATTCATTTCCAATTTATATTTATGAAGTCAACCATACCGCCCAAACATCGAATTTAAATTCTTCATATATATTCTTTTGACTTATGTCAATTTTTATCTCAATGTCCATGTTAAATTTTGACTTACATTTGAAATTCTTGCATGGTTAATCCTTTCAATTTCATAACCACCAATTCAAATCCACCAATCAATATTCAATCACACAAGGCACAATCAACAAACCAAATCATTTTAATCCATTTTTAACTTTAATATTCACTTTGATTCCAAGTTAGACTTTACCTTAAAGTTTTTAATTTCATATTCGAAATTCCCATCTGGTTAGATCATTTCAATTTTATAATCCACTCTGAATTCTAATTCAAACCAACATTAGTCGGTTAATATTATAATAATTCGAAGAAATAATCACTTCTATAAAATACATGGGTCAAAATAGTTTAGAACAATTTTATATCAAATTACAAATACGCACTCTAGTATATATGCACTCATACTCAATCTAGGGTATTACTAACCCTATCTCTATTGAGTCACACCATAGAGCCAAGGTTATTCCTAAACCATTCCTCTGATACCATTGTAACGACCAGATATTTTCGACCTCGAAACTCGACACCAAAAAATACTATGTCGAACATTCAAGCATCGAAAATACTGGAACATTATTAGAAAGAAATTAGAGGGTGAGATAAGAAAGAAAATTAAGGATAGAAGAATTAGAACCAACACAACACAGAGTCTCACAACGCAGCGGAACAAAATATAATATAGAAATAACTTTTATTGAGAGCTTGAAATAATACTTACAATATCAGAGTATATCAGTACACTTGGACAGTTATAATAGCCTGTCCTCATATAACACACAGTGGAATAATAACGGTATAACATCATACGCATGAACTCCTTCAGCTCATCTTTGGACTTCACAGCATCTGATAACCTGAATCGGTACAACCCGGTCTAACCCGAGCATTACAAACACCGGGTCAGTCTAGTGAACCAGAGTGAGAAAAAAACTTGCTAATTTTAAATACATCCATGTTGATTTTAAAGGTTCAAAATCCTTTTGAAAGAAAAGAATAATAGTAAGACCAGCCCACACATTAATATGGATAGTTTTTACCTTACTATAACCTAAATTGTTTTTGAAATCATATCTTATTCTGATATTATAATAGTGTCTAAATGCAAATAAATAGAATCTAGAAGAACGCTTGCATCTCACGCTCCACATATGTAGTATACAATCAAAACCGAGGGCGCTTATTGGAGATTGGATTCCGACTATGACAAGGTATGGATCCACCTGCCGATAGTGTATCTCTAGAGAGGAATACACTGGATTCAACAAGAACGTCTTGCAACCCAGACCATACATGACCGACCACTCATTTATCTTGAGTGTATCGAATATATTGTCACCTGCGGTTGCTAGCAACATAACTGTTCCTGGGAGATATAGAAGTGAAAAGAAGTAACAAATATGAATATTCTCTAGATGGTGACAATACACCCTAATGGGTGCGACCCACATAGCCATGCTACCTACCCAATTTTTGTCATTTCCCGATTAATGAGGCTTTAGGTTGTAATAAACTTTTGGAACATCTGATCACCGTTTACATCATCCATACATCATCCAGGAACAGGATGAACCGAAGACACTCTCTTACCACATCATAGGAATCACCCTATAGATCAGTAGCGAGTAGTCCTTGTAATCAGTAGATTTTAACCACGACAAAATCACAGTATATCTCTAGGGATCATCTAGAGATTGTAAGTAACTCTTCCGTTTTATGAAGATCCATGGTCTTTAATAGCTCCATCTCGATCAGCATCTTCGACGTATTCGTATTTATTGGTCGGAATGGTTTTCAAAAATAAATTCGATCCCGGTTTTTCCATACCAACACGTTGGGCCAAATTCTGATAGTCATTTATTTAACTATCGAAATAAACAATCATAAAAATAGAACAAATCCATTGGTTTATTACACAACATCATTTGGCCGTTATACATCAGTTGTAATACCAAAGATAATATATTAGTTTTAATATATAAATATTCCTAAAATGTTTTGCTTAAATACTTAAAATAAATACCTTAAAATTTTCTCTAATTTCCCATTAACTACTATTTCAAATATTTCTGCAACATTGCTTATTAACTATACATAGAAAACGATTCAATTTATCATCGTAAACAATCGTTACAAAATCCATTTTTTTTGTTTCTTTATTTAAACAAAATAATTGTCACTTATCCTTTCATTATAAACCCATTTTAAATATCATTTCGTTACTTCGAAATTATCGTTATATTTACACAATTTTCCCTTTGTTTCCTTTACCATGGAAATATCATTTCATATACTCAAGCCCCGTTTCCTTCTACTAATTTAGAAATGTCCATATGCATTTCTTCAAACTCTTTTATTTCCTATATTTTGGAATCTCAATATCTATCTTCAAATCTTTCAAATGATGTTGCATTATATAATCTCAAAATAACTCTCTTCTAACATCTTTACCATTACAACTAATATCATCTTCTGAAAATTCTGAAGTCGTTCAAGTTGGGGTATTCTAATTACCACTCAGACCTTGATCAAAATCATTCTTAACGTAAGATAACTATGAATTGTAATTCAAAAACCCATATTCATTCTAATACCAACCATTAACATTTCACTATTTTCTTTAACATACGGTTTTACAACCCTTCTTACTTTTGAAATCTCCTTTTTAAATATATTATTATCACTAAATTTATTGATTTAGTAAATGATTAAATAAACAATTAACTTTTAAATTTTAACGTCTTTAAAATATTTGTTTAAATATTCAGATTTTTTATTCAAAACCTATTACCAGATCTTTACCAAATTCGATTACAAATATCTTTTCTTTTCTTTTTAAACCCTTTAATCTTTCATTTGGGAAATCTTATCTCAAATCCCATCTATTTCACTTAAGGCCATCCTCAAGTGACGTTAATTTTAAATTTACGCTTTAACTTCACATCTCTCTTTATAAACTTGTTTAAATAACTCTGGTTTAATATTAAACCCTTTTCTTCTTGATTTCCTTTACTTAATTCGAATATTAAGTGACCTTTATAAATTTTAAGCTTATCGTATTTTCTTAAAAATCTCTTTTATGACTTTATTGACCAACTCGGTTTAAATATAAATCCATCATAAATTCAATTGGAATTCAATTATATTACATTGCTATTTCGATTAGTTGAATGAACTTCATTTAAGAAATAATTCCTTAAATTATTATAGATAAAAATTATCATTAGCTGGAATCATTTTTTTTTAATTTCCTTAAGTTAAACAACTATTCACTAAATTATTTTATTAGACTAATCGGCATAACTAATTAAATTTAATAAACAATATCAGTTTAAAACAATTGACTTGGTCAACTCTAAAACATGATTTACTTGTTGATCAACCCTAAATCATCTTTCCATTTAAATTAATTAATAACATAATTAATTTGAATTATCCTCTTTGCTTCGACTATTATTTAAATAACTAATAATCGATCCAAAATAATCCTATTTTAACTGTTACTTAAAATAATTAATCTTGATTACTAATTGTTACCTTAATCCTTGCTCACTTGCTCATCCGTCTTAGTAATATAGGAATTAGCTTTACAAATTATTTAAAAATTACGATGAAGCACGTGCTTCACACACAGTAAATTTTGGTAAAAATGGTGGATGGTTGTTAAACAAAATATATATTTATATGGTTGGTTTATCTGCTTTTTATAAAAATAATATATTTAAAAATCTCTATTGAATTATAAAATCAATTTATAGCTTAATTTCTAATACTTCACCTGACGGTAAATCAAACGTTGTAAACGATGTGTCCTTTAGCCATCTGCTATTGTTTCTCAAACCATATCACACATTGGTTAATTTCAAACAACGTTGAATTCATATTCAACAATCGATAATCAAACCAATAATCTGATCATATTGGTTAAACAGTCCATATAACAATTGTATGCAAATCAATTCAATTGATAACGGTCAATCAATAATAATTCAAGCCATCCAATTTAATTTAAATACGTTTATAAACGTAACCAACAAGGTAAATTACCTCAATTGGAATTAATCATTAAAAATAAAGATTTTACTTTATTTAAATTAAATAACCATTTAATTTAAATAATTCAGTTAATATAAATTTTTCGGTAGACATCCAAACAAGCATCAATTCAACCAATAATTAATAAAAATTACACATACATAATAAACCTGATTTATATAAAATATAAATTTAAAAAAATAACTGAGTGAGTTTAACTCACCTTGTTTTGATTATGTCGATTAAACCGCTCGTTTTTAATTAAATTAAACTTTCATTTAATTTAATTAAAAAAAAGTTGCTTCCTGTGCTGACCAGACCAGCTCCATTTCGTTACACTCGTCGATACAATCCCACCGTAGTTTGTTTTGTCGCATTCTGATAAAACATGACAAAGATATACATGCGTTATGGGGATACGATTTCGAATTAAAATAGTAAATTCTTTACATAAATAACTTATACTTTTAATTATTTTAATTGGGTTGACAATACTTAGTTTAAATCTGAAGTAGTTGCTCACCCTATTCTCTTCTTCCATAGTAAGAAACATGTTCCTCCTTCGTGCTATTCCAAACATCTGCCACGTCCAAGACATCATCCCATGCAAACCATCCATCCCACATACTCACCACACACTTCCCCTCTTACTTCATGAATGCGGTTTGGCTCTTTCTTTTCTTTTCTTTTTTTTATTTGTAAAAGCCCGACCCAATCATGTACGAAGCAGCCCACGTTATACATTTTTCCTAACTATTTTTTATTCCACCAGTTGCTACGCAACTCCCTTTACCAGGTCCACCGCATCTCGCCCCCTAGCTTTCAACACTTCATGCCAATTTTTCCAACGGTTCCCTTCTTTACACATTTTTTTTGGCCTAAGGCCCATTTCCCCACACTAAACACCTAAGACCCGCGAGCTACAGTACCACTTCGTCTTCCTCGAAACATTTACACACTGAAACCACTTCCTAGACAACCCGTAGATTGTATACATACTGACACCACAAGGAAATCATCCTGAACCTCCAGTAAAACACCACCATGCGACTTTCTTCCACCCCCCGGCTCATCAGTACCCTGCGCACACCATCCAACGCTCTCCTCAACAATCCAACATTTGCCCACCCTATACGAGGAATGGCATAGATTAACACTGGATTTCACAAAAAAAAACGAGTGTGCTCCCCTCTCTTCTCTGGTCACTGCTACGCACTTGAACTCACGTAATGATCTCCAAAACTCGAGAGAAAAAAAACCTAAATCTCGACTGTTGATGTCGCTCTACATCGATTGAAACTTAGAGACAGCAAGAATGTTTAGCTGGAGTTTAAGGGATTTTTAAAACAGATCTCGTGATTTTAGGGGTAAATTAGATCGAATAGATTTATGAAGAAGCTTGCCATTTTCCTTACTGTTAAAACAATCAAGAAGGTTTTCATCGCAACCTATATTTATAATACAAATGTCGTGGTAGACACGGTGATGATAGCTTAGGAATCATGGTGTATGAAATTTGGAAAGCACGGTATTGGTTTACTTGACCATCACGGTTTTCTTTATTAGGTACTGCAATGGTTAGTAGGAGAGCAGTGTTTCTTTACTTTATTGATGGATGATGGAAATTTCACATATACTAGTCTGTGCTTCTACGCAGGTAGCTGGGAATTAGTTTATTAAGGTAGATGCATCTACATTTGTACCAAATGTTTGATATGGCATGTGCAAGTCGGTGTACGTGGGAGAGAAAAGGTTAGGGCAGGCTATATTTTTCAGTTGAAAGCTTGTGTGTATAGATTTTACAGAGATTATTGCATGTGCAGTTTAATTCCTTAAGATGGAAGAAATCGGTTGATTCACATTGGCATGTGCATGGTATGTGCGCTGAGATGAAATCTGTTCGTGAAGTGAAATCTCGAATAGGCTTGCGCAGGAAAAATAAAAGTTAGAGAAAAAGATTTTTTCAGCACATGTTTACTGCAAAAGGGGTACATGGTACTGAGAAGAATATGGCAGTGTTGTATTTCATTTATGTGAATATACAGCAGCTGAAATTTTTGAGCACGTGGAGTCTGATCCCATTTGACAAAACTGATAAGTATTGACAAAACAGCAAATATAGCAAGGGTGTTTGCAGATGATATACATTTTCTTTGATACGTTGAGGTCAAGAAGTTGTCAAAGGAAATGGTGGGCATACTAATTATCAAACTTAGGGAAAGTGCAAAACTCTAAAATTTGAACACTTGCAGGGGTAGTCATATGATATAAGAGCAGCGAAATGTTTTAGTACATAATCGCAAAACAATTATACTGCAGCGTCTTATATTACAGCTTTATATTTACATTAATTAGTATATCGCAATGAATCAATCACTATACTTGTGTGATGAATCAATTTCGTGTACTAAGATTTGTATGCACCAGGATTTTGCTCAAAGGTTTGATTACGAATTGAATTTAGATTTTGAGCTCAACATATCGAATTTTTAAGTTAATACGATATTCGGTTTATTAAAAATCATTTTATTTAATGTGACAAATCGTTATAAATTATTAACGATTCCATAGCGATTTCGTTATAAATAAAAATATAAATATATATACGTTCAATTGTCGTTTTAATAATTCAATATATAAATCCATCAATATCTCTAACATAATATCTAAAATCAGTTTAAATATTCGAATTCAATTGACCGAAAAGTCCGGGTCGTTACAAAAGCTTTATATTAACTTAACACACATGATATTCTATGCACATATATAATGGTTTATATCATAAGCAGTGAATAAATGGGGTACTTTACTCACATTCATCAGATCCTCTGTTCTATATTCCTCTCCAGGCTTTCTAGTTCTTGTTTTCTCTTAAGTTTACATGTTTCCAGTCCATAGTTGGCTCCATTGGTCTTACAATTTTTGGTCGAATGGAGTATATATGTATGCAATGGCAGATGGTTTATTTATAGATGCAAAAAGTGACTAAATAATGGCACCACATGTATGCATTGGGAAAATGCAATGCGTCTTGATGGGAATGCTAAAGCTGCAACTATGTTGATAAGAAATGAAGATATATACATATAGTTGGTCCTATATGCTACATGTGACAATGCAATGCAGCCTATTTATGTAGCTATGCATAGTGATTTAATGGATCTATGCCATTATCTGCATGAGTTTGATTAGAGATGATACAGCTATGTTTCATAGCCGTAAGCATATTGTGATTGAAAGAAGCGAAGTGATGCAGGTGTAGCTGGTTCTATCTCAATTGAAATAACAAAATGCAAAAAGAAGTATACATATATGTACACATATAGCCATATGCACTTCAATAAAAGCTAGTTCACATTGCTTTTAAATGCACGGCCCTGCTAATTGATGTGCAAACGAATGTGTACAACAGATGTACACATTTGGAAGGAAACTATAGGGTAGAAATGGAAGAGTTTATAGGTTGCATGTATGGCTGAAAGTGATTGTGTATTATGGATTATCACCTTCAATCTTTCCAAACATAATTATGCACGACCATGTGCAAAGGAATGGTTTTTAAATGTTTAGTTGGTGGGCATTCTTCTTTTTGATTGGAAAGATGTACAGCCTAGGGTGTCTTTTCCTATTGAATTACATATAGTGCAACATACCAATAGGTGTACAGCTAGGTACAAAGATGCTTTAGAAATACAAAATGATTGGTTCTTAAGTAATTCAAACAATTTAGTACCATCTTCATTATAAACTTGTATATGTGGTAATAGATATTTTATTAGTTATTCTATGTAATACAATAAAATCAAGTTTTGAATCCAATAGAAATGGCTAAAGTCATATTTACTTATTTCATGCATATATATACATATACACACACATACACTTTAAATTTTCCTCAGTTTATTATTCTAGAATTTGTTTTATTTTGATCAATAACTGAAACAATCCATAATAAACTATATTATATTCTTAGTTGAAAATATAGGATGTTACAAAAGAATAATGAACCATGGCTAAAAAATTCTTCTCTCTTGCAAAAGCGAATAATTTATAAGTACATGTTTTATAATAGATATTAATAGAGATTTTTTTAGCATAGCCGACCGGTTTTAAGTTGACCGCAAACACCTGTATTATAACTAATAATAAAAAATACAATATAGTTCAGGTGACTATAGTTAGCAGTTAGTTACTTCTGTTTTTGAGGTGGACTGTCCACCACTTACAGAGGTTACAGTGTTTCGTCCACTTTACCTATATAGGCTTGGAGCACTGGAGCTAACTAATTTACTAGACTACAATGATCTTTGTACTAAACGCAGGGGGTTATGACATATCATATAACAAAATTATAGGAAAGAAAATTATATATTTAGATTACAACATCCTTCCGGGGAAGGACAAAGCAATTTCATGTGCTGAAGAGACAGCAACAGTGTAACATTTCTTAACACACGTGAACAGCCCATGCCTTCTAGCCTGGCTAGAGAACTATATATCCTTGAGAAGCTATGGCACAGGGCTCCAAATTATACTGCAGCTAGTGATGGGAAGCCCAAAGAAACACAACATCCATACTGGTTGCAGATCAGACCTCACAACCGTATTGCTGAAGCCAGACATGAACAGTGAATTTACATAGTAGACGACATCAAAAGTTTGCAAAGGCAGAAACCAAAGCAAATCACATGGTAAGCAATACATGAACATCTGACAAAATGACCTGGATCCATGGAAAGATACAAAGCAAAGAACAATACTAGAAGTAAACAGGCACAAACTACCATCTGTATAACCATACTTTAGTGCAATGCATCTTTGGCATGCCAAAACGAAGAGCAGAAGAACCAATTAACCCCATATAATACTGTAATGCCATGACAAAAAAGAAAGCAAGGAACCAGGCCACACAAAGGTTCGCTAGAAACCAAAATAACAATCAAAACTCAACCAAAGCCAAATAGTGCCTTCAGTTGTTATCAATTTAGCCTTATAAGATGAGATCGAGACAGACAAATGATCAAAAACCACCAATAAAAGCATCTCAACCACCACCCTGATTATATATAGTGATAACCAACATTCACTCAACGTGCTAGAGACTACCGTGCTTCCAATGAGCATACACGATAAGATAGTTATACAACTACAAACACAGTAAGGAGAAAGACGAGTGTTTATAGAGTGGAAAAATAGCACCTGAGCACGCAAATACTCCACGCATGAACCAGCAAGCATCATTACACAAAGCCGAAACCAAACCCAAAGCAATTAGAGAAAAAAACTACACCAGAACATAGGACTTCGCACACACCTCCATCCCCATTCCTTCTAGTGAAGCCAGGCAAAACTCGGACATAAAAACCCTCGGCAATGAGGAGCAATGTAACGATCCAACTTTCGAACACATCGGAAGTCGTGCCATTATTAAGAAATAAGAATAGATAGAAGATAAAACACAGAACATCAGAATCTCACAGCGGAAATTTCACAAAGATAATACTTTATAATGTTACACAACAGTACATAATACATCAGAGCAACATAGGTCTAGTGATACAACTTCTTCATAGTACATCAGTAATTATACAAATCATAGGTAATCAATTGATAGACTTAATTAACAGTAGGTAGGTGGACCACCACACAGCAAAAACCTTCATTCCAGCTTCACAAGTTCCATCGAATCCTGATTCACTTGTCTATTCATAACAAGTGTTATGAATACCCAAGAGTTTAAGGGAAACACAGAAAAATAAACTCCGGGTCAGTCAGGGGACTGGTATGAGTAAACACTTTAAACAGTTAAAGAAAATACCCCATAAGACCACGCCGTAAAGACGGAACGGGTTTTTACCTCATGAGATCAAAATCACTTTGTATACTTGAAACCAGACATTATCAAAATGTTTATTTGATTTTTCATAAATAAATTAGAATCTAGGAAAATGCTTGCATCTCACATTTCCCAATATATTATACAAACAAAACACGCTTGGCGCTTATGGAAATTGATTTCCCAACTTGACAAGGTATGGGTCCACCTTCCGCTGATGTATCTCTAGAGGCAAATACATCTGGGTTCAACAAGAACTTCTTGCAACCCGGCCCTCACATGACCGACCACTCATTTCGCTTGAGTGTATCGAATGTATATCACCGATGGTTGTGTACGGCAACCATCCCCGAATGGGCAGAATCGATAGATTAAGAAACAATAAGAATTTCTCTAGATAGGTGATACTACACCCTAATGGGAGCGACCCACATAGCCATGCTGCCTGCCCGATTTTTGTCATTTCCTGGGTGTGAGGCTTAAGGCTAGACTCGTCTTTTTATCATCACTGGTTCATTTCTTTGAATGCCACATCGTCTAGACTTCCAAATCACTAATTGACTTCCTCAAAAATACATTATAGGTATACGGCGAGAGAAACGAATTCCTCTGCCACCATATAATTACGTTTGAAAAGATCAACGTACGTGACCAGTTAGAATTACTTTGTCGGACACTCGTCCATGCAAGTTGTTCTGGGTTTGAACAAACCGAAGGCACTATTTAAAAATAGTCCTTGTACAACTCCGTCTTCTATTATCTTCGATAATCTCTGACGCGCATCGTATAATCAAATTCAAAGTGGAATATAAATTCCGGTCTCTTTGAAATGATGTTACGAACAAATTTCACTTAAAAATGTAATTCTAACAGGATTATAATCAAATCTGTATAAACGGTTACAGTCAAACCAACCAGTTCATGATCATCTTGTCAATATCTGGTATATTGACCATATTTTCAAAACAGTCAAATTTAGCGTGTGCGTCGCACGGGTTTTTATCTTCGTTTGTTCATCACTTCTAAAAATAAATTCTTTCTTTATTTATCCTTAGAAAAATATTTCTCATCATTATTTACTTACTTTGATTACCATACATGACTTAAGCTATGCTTTAATTATTTATGTTATACTTATACACTTGGTATTCTCTCGTTAGATTTCCCTTTTCGATCATTAATTCTTGATCTACTCATTTTCTTTCTATACTGATAAAATTTCTTCTCTTCATTATCAGTCTAGAAACCATTAAAACATTTATTCACAGTTCTTGTTTTCAAAATACAGAACTGTTCATGATCAGTTCCTTATATCTGATATTTAAGATTTCAGATAAAAGTGACCATTTCTACCGTATGTGTCACATACTGTTTTCCTTTACCTTGTCTTTAGCATTTGAATATTCCAAATATTTTTACTAGAAATAAATTCAATCTTAAATTATTTATAATTTAAAATTTACAGCTTTTGTTGACTTCTCGATTTCTGTCAAAAACGTCTGGTTTTTTTTTTCCCTCTCGATTGACTGTCTTCTCGTTTAACTTTGTAGTTTGAGATCTACATTAGAAAATTATTTCTAATTCTTATTATAATTAAAATTTATAACTTTATTTAAATTCTACTTCTGTATTTTATTTCTAGTTTATGACGAAACTACATTTCCTAATAAAGATTCTATTTTATTTAAATATTTATTCATACTATTTATTTGAAACCTTATTTTGTTTAAAAACTAATTTAAACTTTTAAAACATTGTTCAAACTATTGTTTTCAAACTAAAATAACAAAGTACCAATATGGCAAGGTACCAGTCTCAAAATCCTAGTGTGCACTCACAGAAATGGGCCTGGTCACCATGATTTCAGCTCAGTACCACATAAACTGGTAGTACCACTTTCACTCTTACCAAAAATCAAAGTACCACTTTCAAACTCCAGCTATTTTCCTTGCCCAACCACCCAAAAATGCGTGTGCACCCCATTGCAAAGCCCCACTAGTACTTTGCCAAAGTACCATGTCAATCTTCCAGTGATTTTCCTTGCCCGATCCCAAAAACTCACGGTGGCCAGCCTTCTTCTCCTTCACCTGCCTCATGCCCTGGCTGTGCACGTGCACAGCCACGTCCGTTACTTCCACCACCCCACGACAGCTCAGCCACGTCGGCCACCAACTCCTGACCATCCCGCGACCATCAGAACCACCCCTACCTCGCCGGAACAGGAAATGGCCGTACCACCATTTTCCCAAAAGAAACGTCGTCACAGAAAAAGCCACGCCAGCGCCTTGGTCCTCCACCGATCGACGTCCGCTTCCAACCCTGACACCACGACCCCCTGACGCCCCGAAACCCCCTGGACCGCACCCCTGAATCCCCACCATTTCCGAGCAGTTTTGACTCAAGCAACCGAACCCAAACCTAGGTTTAAAACTCTATTTCCTTTGTTTTCACCAAATCTACTCATTAGAAAAAAAATATTGCATTTTTCCTTGAATCTCCGATCCTTGATGATGCTCCATTCCCATCCACGTGCCTCCCCTCGGCCGGGATGACCAGAATTTGGCCGTAGCTCAAACTTTGATCATCTCAACCATTCTCTTAATTTAAAGAACTAAAAATCATGATTTTCGTTTTAAAAATCATTATTTGATTTGCTGATCATGTTAATGTAACCAAACATTGTTTTAATTCAATTTGAAAATCCACTTTTGGAATGAGCAACAGAGGACAAACTGTTGTTTTCTTCTTCAACAGCAGTGAATGGTTTTTGCACAAGTTCCTTTATTCCTAAACATTTGGATGGGATGTCAGGGGTTTTTAAGACACAATTAACACTCTATTTTAATCCACTAAATATAGATCTACTGATCTATTTGGTTTTGCCAGGGTTTGAAATCATAACAGGAACTTGTGAACACACAACAACAAACAGACAATGCACCTCTTCTATTTTATGATTTTAAAAGGTTTTTGTCAATACAACTCGAGGATTTCTATATCATAATACATAGCAATACATCAGGCCATATCACTTGCATAGTATCACAAACAAAACCAAGTTCGATCCATAATTCAACACCAAAAACTGCAGTGTTTGAAACAGAAAATAAAATGGATATTTACTCACCTGTGTTAAGAGGCTTCACTGATTTTCCTTCTACAGGTTTTGCTAGAAAAGTGTTTTGAAGTTGTCAAGAAAGTAATGCATGCTATGTCCTTATATAGTAGTAGGAAAACATTATAATATGTGGTGCATTAAATGCATGTTTTGAAAGGAGAGACAAAGAAACATTTTTTTCAGTTTTTATGGCACTTGAAAGTCAAAAAAAAAAAAAAACCATTTCTCTCAACAACACCACACACAAATCTAGGATTCACATGGCCTTAAGCCGCCACTTCAGGTAGGATATTTCCTGTACAAGGATTTTAATTGGTGCACTAAGAACCATCAAATTAAATGCTTCTTTCTTTACATGTCATTTTCTAAATCTATCCTAGGACTTAGCCCAAAATTAGAACCCCTTATAGTACCAAACTAGGCTCAGTTTCACATGGTTTTAGCTTCCCTTTTCCTTATGCAAAGTATGCTGATTTAACAAAAATTATAAAATATAAATACCTTGGCATTCAAGGCAAACAAACTCTGAAATTTTCTGCACAGTTTTTAGCTCACGGCTAGTACTTGTTTGTGCAAAGAACTCTTGAAAAAAACATTTCTTTAGGCTTGACTAGGGTAGTGATGAACTATGTTTATTTGTACAAGTTTTTGGTGGCTTCTAGTACATATATATGACAAAATGCAAGTGCTTTTGGGAATATAAAGGAGAAATTTTCAGAAAATAAACATGAAAAGATTTAAAAATTGAAAATGTTGAAACAAGGAAACATTGCCATGTGCAAGTGTTCAAACGCTTTCAAATCATTGTCCTAGAGTAGTCCCTAGTCTAGGCTTTCTCTTGTGTAGTTGCAACCTAGGTGTAGGTGTATGTTTGTCTATGAAATCATGTTTGCAAGTAAATGGGTATTCATGTTTTAATGTTTTAATGAAACATGCATGTTTTGTTAATCTTGCTTTTCAAATTGTATTTGTACTCAAGATAAACTAAACTGTTGTTTGTGATTGACGTAAACACCGGGTCATTACATTCTACCCCCCTTATAAAAATTTCGTCCTCGAAATTTGTAAGTAGTGTATTTAGAGTTATCGACTTATAAACTCACATCAATAAAACAACATCAGCAATTATTCAAAAATATCTGCCCAAATCCCCTTAACTCACAAGTCAATCTTCTTAACTTCGTTAAGTATTTTCCCAAAACTTTAATTTACATACTTAACGATCTCTATTTCAAAACTCAACATGATTTGTTTTCACAAATCGACCCATTCACTTTGACTGAGTCCACACACAAATAAATATTTAAGTCTAGTCTCAATTTCAGTAAAATCCAAATTTTAACTCAATTTAAAATTCTAACTCGATCTCCGGTATTAATGTGATTGGATATTACCCCAATTTAATCCACCCATATTCATTTTATCTCGAGGCTGACCCTAGTTTGTTAACTCCTTTTATAAGAAAAGAGTAAGGTACCTTCTGAAACATCTTCCATTTTCACACTCTCAGAAGTTGATGGCTTATCCATTAAAGCGTAGACCTTTGGTTGCTGTGACTTCTTCATAAGCGGACAGTCTTTAACCAAGTGTCCAGGCTGATGGCAGTTATAGCATGAAAACTTCTGTGGAATAACATCACTTGTTCCCTTTGGTTGCTGTTGCCCCGGCTGCTGAGTCTGCTGTGGCTTTTCTGCTGCTGGCTTGGTGCAGAACTTGGCAATGTGTCCCTTCTGCAAACATTTATGGCATGTGGTATCCTTGAACCTCTCCTTGGCTTTTTCTCCCATCACGGGTATTCCCTTATTATTGTTCCAGTTCGGATTGAATTTCCTTTTATTTGGATTCTCACTATTAGGTCCTCCTGTCCGTGCTTCTTTTGCCACTGTCTTCTTACTTTCCAGTGCCTCATAACGAACAGCCATATCCACTAGATCAACGAATGGAACCTTGAGATGTCCAATCATCTGAACTTGTAGGCTATCCTTTAATCCTGCTATGAACATTTCATTCTTCTTAAGTGAAGTGTTTATCAGTTCTGGGCCGAAACAAGAAAGCGAGTTGAATTTGTTCTCATATTCTGATACTTTCATGTTCCCCTGCTTGAGATCAATAAAATCTCGATACATCCTTGTCTTTCCTGCAGCAGGTAGAAACTGTGCTTCGAAAGCTTCTTTGAACTTGTCCCAAGTGAAATCTTCCTCGGGAACATTAGTAGTCTGAGCGTCCCACCAAATCCCAGCAGCTTCTTGAAGTTGCCATGATGCTAAAAGACGTTTCTGATCGTCATTCAACTTCAACCCTTTGAAAATCCTTTCACATGATCTCATCCAGGCTTGAACTTCACTGAAAGACTCCGTCCCTTTGAATACCCTTCCTCCTAGAGTTGTATACTCGTTACAAATAGTCGCAAAACTTTTGTCTTGTTGAACTGGTGCAACTTCCTCCATTGTTTCTGCTTGATCCTGGGATCCAATAGTACGACCAGTAGTAGTGGACGACCCTCTAGCTCGACCTCTTCGTGCACGGGTGCTCATTTTGATCACCTGACTATAACAGGTTGTCAATCGAGTCTTGATAGGGTATAACTAACCTAGGTATAACATCCAAGTTATTTTAAGTTCATTTTAAATTCTATATAAAAATACGCTCTCTCACACTCACCCAAAGCCTAGGTAATCAGAAACCTAAGCTCTGATACCAACTGTAACGATCCAACTTTCGAACACATCGGAAGTCGTGCCATTATTAAGAAATAAGAATAGATAGAAGATAAAACACAGAACATCAGAATCTCACAGCGGAAATTTCACAAAGATAATACTTTATAATGTTACACAACAGTACATAATACATCAGAGCAACATAGGTCTAGTGATACAACTTCTTCATAGTACATCAGTAATTATACAAATCATAGGTGATCAATTGATACACTTAATTAACAGTAGGTAGGTGGACCACCACACAGCAAAAACCTTCATTCCAGCTTCACAAGTTCCATCGAATCCTGATTCACTTGTCTATTCATAACAAGTGTTATGAATACCCAAGAGTTTAAGGGAAACACGGAAAAATAAACTCCGGGTCAGTCAGGGGACTGGTATGAGTAAACACTTTAAACAGTTAAAGAAAATACCCCATAAGACCACGCCGTAAAGACGGAACGGGTTTTTACCTCATGAGATCAAAATCACTTTGTATACTTGAAACCAGACATTATCAAAATGTTTATTTGATTTTTCATAAATAAATTAGAATCTAGGAAAATGCTTGCATCTCACATTTCCCAATATAGTATACAAACAAAACACGCTTGGCGCTTATGGAAATTGATTTCCCAACTTGACAAGGTATGGGTCCACCTTCCGCTGATGTATCTCTAGAGGCAAATACATCTGGGTTCAACAAGAACTTCTTGCAACCCGGCCCTCACATGACCGACCACTCATTTCGCTTGAGTGTATCGAATGTATATCACCGATGGTTGTGTACGGCAACCATCCCCGAATGGGCAGAATCGATAGATTAAGAAACAATAAGAATTTCTCTAGATAGGTGATACTACACCCTAATGGGAGCGACCCACATAGCCATGCTGCCTGCCCGATTTTTGTCATTTCCTGGGTGTGAGGCTTGAGGCTAGACTCGTCTTTTTATCATCACTGGTTCATTTCTTTGAATGCCACATCGTCTAGACTTCCAAATCACTAATTGACTTCCTCAAAAATACATTATAGGTATACGGCGAGAGAAACGAATTCCTCTGCCACCATATAATTACGTTTGAAAAGATCAACGTACGTGACCAGTTAGAATTACTTTGTCGGACACTCGTCCATGCAAGTTGTTCTGGGTTTGAACAAACCGAAGGCACTATTTAAAAATAGTCCTTGTACAACTCCGTCTTCTATTATCTTCGATAATCTCTGACGCGCATCGTATAATCAAATTCAAAGTGGAATATAAATTCCGGTCTCTTTGAAATGATGTTACGAACAAATTTCACTTAAAAATGTAATTCTAACAGGATTATAATCAAATCTGTATAAACGGTTACAGTCAAACCAACCAGTTCATGATCATCTTGTCAATATCTGGTATATTGATCATATTTTCAAAACAGTCAAATTTAGCGTGTGCGTCGCACGGGTTTTTATCTTCGTTTGTTCATCACTTCTAAAAATAAATTCTTTCTTTATTTATCCTTAGAAAAATATTTCTCATCATTATTTACTTACTTTGATTACCATACATGACTTAAGCTATGCTTTAATTATTTATGTTATACTTATACACTTGGTATTCTCTCGTTAGATTTCCCTTTTCGATCATTAATTCTTGATCTACTCATTTTCTTTCTATACTGATAAAATTTCTTCTCTTCATTATCAGTCTAGAAACCATTAAAACATTTATTCACAGTTCTTGTTTTCAAAATACAGAACTGTTCATGATCAGTTCCTTATATCTGATATTTAAGATTTCAGATAAAAGTGACCATTTCTACCGTATGTGTCACATACTGTTTTCCTTTACCTTGTCTTTAGCATTTGAATATTCCAAATATTTTTACTAGAAATAAATTCAATCTTAAATTATTTATAATTTAAAATTTACAGCTTTTGTTGACTTCTCGATTTCTGTCAAAAACGTCTGGTTTTTTTTTTTCCCTCTCGATTGACTGTCTTCTCGTTTAACTTTGTAGTTTGAGATCTACATTAGAAAATTATTTCTAATTCTTATTATAATTAAAATTTATAACTTTATTTAAATTCTACTTCTGTATTTTATTTCTAGTTTATGACGAAACTACATTTCCTAATAAAGATTCTATTTTATTTAAATATTTATTCATACTATTTATTTGAAACCTTATTTTGTTTAAAAACTAATTTAACTTTTAAAACATTGTTCAAACTATTGTTTTCAAACTAAAATAACAAAGTACCAATATGGCAAGGTACCAGTCTCAAAATCCTAGTGTGCACTCACAGAAATGGGCCTGGTCACCGTGATTTCAGCTCAGTACCACATAAACTGGTAGTACCACTTTCACTCTTACCAAAAATCAAAGTACCACTTTCAAACTCCAGCTATTTTCCTTGCCCAACCACCCAAAAATGCGTGTGCACCCCATTGCAAAGCCCCACTGGTACTTTGTCAAAGTACCATGTCAATCTTCCAGTGATTTTCCTTGCCCGATCCCAAAAACTCACGGTGGCCAGCCTTCTTCTCCTTCACCTGCCTCATGCCCTGGCTGTGCACGTGCACAGCCACGTCCGTTACTTCCACCACCCCACGACAGCTCAGCCACGTCGGCCACCAACTCCTGACCATCCCGCGACCATCAGAACCACCCCTACCTCGCCGGAACAGGAAATGGCCATACCACCATTTTCCCAAAAGAAACGTCGTCACAGAAAAAGCCACGCCAGCGCCTTGGTCCTCCACCGATCGACGTCCGCTTCCAACCCTGACACCACGACCCCCTGACGCCCCGAAACCCCCTGGACCGCACCCCTGAATCCCCACCATTTCCGAGCAGTTTTGACTCAAGCAACCGAACCCAAACCTAGGTTTAAAACTCTATTTCCTTTGTTTTCACCAAATCTACTCATTAGAAAAAAAATATTGCATTTTTCCTTGAATCTCCGATCCTTGATGATGCTCCATTCCCATCCACGTGCCTCCCCTCGGCCGGGATGACCAGAATTTGGCCGTAGCTCAAACTTTGATCATCTCAACCATTCTCTTAATTTAAAGAACTAAAAATCATGATTTTCGTTTTAAAAATCATTATTTGATTTGCTGATCATGTTAATGTAACCAAACATTGTTTTAATTCAATTTGAAAATCCACTTTTGGAATGAGCAACAGAGGACAAACTGTTGTTTTCTTCTTCAACAGCAGTGAATGGTTTTTGCACAAGTTCCTTTATTCCTAAACATTTGGATGGGATGTCAGGGGTTTTTAAGACACAATTAACACTCTATTTTAATCCACTAAATATAGATCTACTGATCTATTTGGTTTTGCCAGGGTTTGAAATCATAACAGGAACTTGTGAACACACAACAACAAACAGACAATGCACCTCTTCTATTTTATGATTTTAAAAGGTTTTTGTCAATACAACTCGAGGATTTCTATATCATAATACGTAGCAATACATCAGGCCATATCACTTGCATAGTATCACAAACAAAACCAAGTTCGATCCATAATTCAACACCAAAAACTGCAGTGTTTGAAACAGAAAATAAAATGGATATTTACTCACCTGTGTTAAGAGGCTTCACTGATTTTCCTTCTACAGGTTTTGCTAGAAAAGTGTTTTGAAGTTGTGAAGAAAGTAATGCATGCTATGTCCTTATATAGTAGTAGGAAAACATTATAATATGTGGTGCATTAAATGCATGTTTTGAAAGGAGAGACAAAGAAACATTTTTTTCAGTTTTTATGGCACTTGAAAGTCAAAAAAAAAAAAAACCATTTCTCTCAACAACACCACACACAAATCTAGGATTCACATGGCCTTAAGCCGCCACTTCAGGTAGGATATTTCCTGTACAAGGATTTTAATTGGTGCACTAAGAACCATCAAATTAAATGCTTCTTTCTTTACATGTCATTTTCTAAATCTATCCTAGGACTTAGCCCAAAAATAGAACCCCTTATAGTACCAAACTAGGCTCAGTTTCACATGGTTTTAGCTTCCCTTTTCCTTATGCAAAGTATGCTGATTTAACAAAAATTATAAAATATAAATACCTTGGCATTCAAGGCAAACAAACTCTGAAATTTTCTGCACAGTTTTTAGCTCACGGCTAGTACTTGTTTGTGCAAAGAACTCTTGAAAAAAACATTTCTTTAGGCTTGACTAGGGTAGTGATGAACTATGTTTATTTGTACAAGTTTTTGGTGGCTTCTAGTACATATATATGACAAAATGCAAGTGCTTTTGGGAATATAAAGGAGAAATTTTCAGAAAATAAACATGAAAAGATTTAAAAATTGAAAATGTTGAAACAAGGAAACATTGCCATGTGCAAGTGTTCAAACGCTTTCAAATCATTGTCCTAGAGTAGTCCCTAGTCTAGGCTTTCTCTTGTGTAGTTGCAACCTAGGTGTAGGTGTATGTTTGTCTATGAAATCATGTTTGCAAGTAAATGGGTATTCATGTTTTAATGTTTTAATGAAACATGCATGTTTTGTTAATCTTGCTTTTCAAATTGTATTTGTACTCAAGATAAACTAAACTGTTGTTTGTGATTGACGTAAACACCGGGTCATTACAAGCAAACTCACTAAGAGACCTAACATTGTGCATTACAGAAGTCATATAGAGATGCGAGAGAAGAACCACCACGCTAGAGAGAAAATCCCCATTTGACATAAGACGTCCGCCGCTGCATAATGATATTGGATGCAAGGAGAAGGATGTCCAGTTTCAGGAGAAAGAAAAGTAAAGAGGAAAAAGGGATTGGAGGTTTCAGATCTAAAAATTGAAATTATGGTCATGTGAGACACAATGCAAGCGAAAGCAAGAATTGTGAGGAGTTTGATACATGAGCAAAAGATGGGGCATGAGAGAGTTGAAGAAGAAAGGTAATCGGAAGAAGTTGAAGAAAGAGATGGCTTTTATCGCCATTAACCGTTTCTCACGAAACCCAAAAACCTTTGATTTTAATATTAACAGAGATTTGTTCATAAATTAACTATAATTTTATTTTCTACAAAACAAGGATGTTGCAAAAACCGATGACACAATTTTAGGCGGTTGCATCATAATGAAAGACATGCTTGTTCATGTTCTGGAAGGAAACACACGGATGGACAGGTACCATATATATGTTGCTAATTTTGCATATCAGTTTTTCAAATTAAATTTTGTATGTATAAATACTAGTGTTGCTCATATATATGTTTATGAATGAAATGTTCATAACGTTAATGTTTCGCATGAAAAATTATTTAACTGATACCTATTATAATGCAGTAGTGGTACCACGAAACTTATGCACGGCTGAAATTTTCAAAATTGATAACTAAAAATCCATAAAACGGATACCCTTTAACTGTAAACAGCAAAATAGCAAAAAACCGACTATTAAGGCATAAAACTAATACCTGTAAATTGTGAAGAAAAAATAATAAAAACTGATACCTATAGCGGTATAAAACTGATACCTATAAACTGATTACAATCAAGGCATTAAACTAATATGTACAACTACTCAAAACAAATACCATGTATACCATATTAGATTATATTCATCGTTACATTTTGAAATATAATTTACCTTCTTATTAACATGTATATGGTTATTATAGATTATTGATTGGTTCACAAAAAATTGTGCATTAACAAAAAACAATTATGCAATGCCAATGATGGGAATGGTAATTATTATTTCAGTTCACATATGTGTAATATTTTATACAAATATAAAATAACAATAAAAATATTATTTGTAACCAAAAAGCAATAATTGAGAATATGGAATCAGTTGTAAAGACAGTAGCTCTTCCTATTTAGAGAAAGCGGTGAAAATGAGTACACAGAGGTCATTTACTTCCCACTTCATTGTCAAACTCACCGGAGGCTAGTGACTTTAACATATGCAAATATGCAGTGGTCACATTTTGACTCCAATTGGCTTAGAAGATCAAACCAAACAACAATGATAATTTGAAAGCTGCAATGACATTGGTATGAAACAGTTCTCAAAAAAGAAACTATATAAATGTTGTAACTTCTATATTTATAAAAATGAAGTCAATACTCATATATCGTTTTATTTATTTTACAAAGAGCTGAAGTCAAGCAAATACTGTAGCAATTATGGGGAAATAATAATGTTAAAAATATGCAGCTCAGTACAAGTGAAATGCATCAAGAAGAGTGTGCACAACAAGGCTGTGACACATAATTCTTTATCATATATTAATTCTGATATCCAGCATACACGAGTATTGATACCACTAATAACATAATTTCCTTCGTACAGGCTTGATTGCAGGATTTATGTTATGATATTTAAAATATCATTAAACATGAAAGAGATACCCCTGAAGGTTGCCAAGAATATCATGTTGAAATGCAAAGCGCATCTAGTCTACGATATTTTGGAAGAAAACGGGTATTGTTAGGACTTAGGAGACTATATGTCAAATCTTCATTTGAAGGGAAATTGATTAGATTTAGTAGTTGAAATTACTGGGTTGTTGCAAATGTAAATATGATGATATTATTTTGAAATACTTATTGTTAGCTGTTGTTTATGATGTTAAATGTTGTAAATGTTCAATGTGATAACCCCAAGCCGTATTGACATGAAAGCAAGGATAATCAGTGAAATATAACACATAAACAATAACAGCAGAACAGAAAATATAGAATTACACCAGATAATGTACATCCAATTACACTGGAAATAATATAATCATCAGAGTTACACAGCATAATAGGATCATACTTAGTATAGAATACGGTTTCAGATTAATATACAATGTCTACGGCGGAATCAAACATAATATGCATAATATAATCTAAATAGCATAATAGAAATGATAGAATTCATCTCCAGCTCCATAGCTATCCAGAATCAACCAGCTAAAACCTAAATACAATGCTTCCCGTGTAGAAAATAGGGGCACCCGAGTTTGCAAAGTGAAGCAAACTATGATTCAGTCATGGGACTAGTATAAGAAATCTTACTTAACCTATTTGATAATAAGGTCAATCACAGGACCACGCCGCTAACACAGAACAAGTTTACTCCATTGGATTGCCAGTGCATAGAATAAAATAAATCATGTAAACAACGCAATGCGTTTTAGGAAAATGAAGCCATTACAAGACTCGAGTCCCATCACACAATGCAACGCAAACCGAAGGATAGAGTTTTACCTTATAATGGCCAAAATATGCTTGATACGTATAAATCAAAATCATTTGATATTATTACTAGTGCATATATGTTTTAAAACACTTTCAATCATAATGTATCAATCATAGACGGCATGGGTACCATATATCATGTCGCCATATATAGGTTTACAGTCAAAACCGCATAATGTCATATTGGAAGTTGGATTTCCATCATGAACCAAGGCAAGGGATCGTCCTTAACGAATTCGAGACAATCTAGCCTACCATGTCTCATGTTACAGTCGCGAATGCACCTAGGAGCCACAGGGCCAGTCCTCCCTTATGTTTGAGGATTATAACTCCTGAACAATACGTTCCCCCACCCTATGGGGCATAATGGTCAGTATGTTGACCATATCATCCACCAGCCCTGTAGTGTCCGATATATCCGAGGTACCTCGCTATCCATCAAATAATATGCAACATCTATATGAGTAAAATGTCTGGGCTCTATACCATGACACCACTTCTAGCTAGAAAGAAACACATGTCCTCCCTGGATCCTTCTCCCATTTGTGGTTCATACCGGGGAGTGAAGCTCGCTAATTAATGCTATACACAAAGCTATGACCTTTAAGGCTGTTCTTTGATCATCAACCACAAGGCTCTGCTTTTCAACAAAAGGCTTGATCATTTGCATCTCAGCAAGCGACATTGACATTCCACGCCATGCGACTAATGTCTATCGATATATAACCTCTAAGCTCGTACATCTTAGACAAAGGTGTTAAGCAAGAGAATAAATTCTCCGCCACCAAACAGATATATACTTAATAGGGATCAATCAACACAGAACGAAATCCAACGTCAGAGATATATCCATTTACGAGTTCGTTCTGGGTCTGAACGAAACCGGAGCACCTTATTCCTCGTTCCATATGTCTAATACGGAAGAGAGGCCCTCACACATCCGGATGATTAATAAGTATGTCTAGACTATTACCACTGTAACCTCATCAAGAGAGCTACAAATATTTAAGGCATCGGTAGCAATCCATACGATGTGAAGATCATCGGTCTTGCACCGTCTTCATATCTTCGACTTTTAATCGTCAATCAATTATTTTAAATAAGAATTGACTCGGCCTTTTCAAATAATTCACATATATATATAGAATTCAAATCAATTCTTTTCCTGGTTAAATTAGTTGGCATTCACGTCTTCAATTCAATATAATAATTTCATGTCAAATACATCTAACCATCTGAATATCCAATAAACCAAGTAAAATCAGTTTATTTCCATTCCATATCATTTATGATATTTTACAATGATTTATCACTATTTTTATTTATATAAAAATAGCTCATTTTAATAAAATGACGCTTCGGGTCATAACGCGGCCCTGGCGTTGTTTTTCTCCAGATTTGATTTACACTTTCTCAAAATCCAACCGTTGGATCTTGAAAAGTTAATACCGTTGGAAAGATCTTTCCAAAGAGAACCTAACGGTTTTTGGAAAGGGTCCGTTTGTCACAGGTCCCTATTAAGTTTCAAAATTAGGCTCACATCCGGTCCAACTTTTCATGTAAATTAGGTCCCTATTTTTAAAAAACATATAAAAAAAATAAAAAAAATCACGTTAATTCATTATTAAATAAAACACGTTCACACCAAAAAATTCAGGTGAAAAAACAATCAAAAACCACGTTAAAACCCAAAATAACACAAAACAGCGAAACAGCAGGTTTTTGCATCAAAAGATGCACATATTCGTACATAGTTGCATACATTCATGCTTATATTTCAGTGTTGCGCCAAACTGCAGTATAAATGCATACATATATGCAGCTAAACACCAATATATGCATCGTTTTATGCATATATTCAAATTTGGCCTGTTTTTTCAACCATTCGCCGTTTTCAGATATTGTTGCTCATATTTATGCTCTTATACAGAATACATTCATATATTCATGCGCAAATTCAGAAGCCATCGCCCCTTCTAACTTTGTTGCACACATGCATGCATATATACAGAATAGTTGCATTCATGTATGCAACTATTCGCAACACTTGCGCAACACTTGAATCTCAGTTCAACTTTGTATGCATACATGTATGCAGTTATTTGCTAATAATTGCATACATGTATGCATATAATTGTCCAGATTTTCAACAGAAATACACTACATGAATATATGCACTTATGTATGCTACTTTTCTGACATTGTTGCACAGAAGTATGCAACTTTTTTTTTTTTTTGGCGAAGGCTTCTGGGAATATTTCCTATTTTTTGAAATTTTTTTTTTTTTTTTAGGTCACTGGCGCATTTTTTTTGCTCAAAATTGAAAAAAGGCGGAAGTGGATGGGGCAACAGGCGGAAGGAAGAAAAAAAAAGAGCGGCACCTTCATTTTAGGGACCGGGTTTGCATACAAAGTTTGGGGGGGACGTGCGCTGCATTTTGAAACTTTTTAGGGATGTGAGCCTAATTTTCACTTTTGGAAAATCCGACGGTTGGATCTCTCGGTATAATCGTTTAAAGTTACGATTTCAAAACGCGAACTACAGCTGCGCTATTCGTTTTATTTTAATTTATATTTATATATATAAATATAATTCATTCTTGCGCTGTTTTTATTCAGATTTGAATTAAACATTAACATAACCTAACCGTTGGATCTCAACAAATTTTATATCATTGGAAAGATTTTTCCAAAGCGAACCCAATAGTTTCAGTTTCGGAGAAATCCGTTGGACGGATTTCTCAGTATAATCGTTTAAAGTCACGATTCCAAAACGCGAACTGCAGCTGCACGATTCGTTCTATTTTAATTTATATATATATATATAAATACAATTCATTCGACGATTTCCAAACCGTTTTCACTTCAAAATTTTGGCTAATGCCTTTAAATTTCAAAAATTTCGCCATAACCACCTTTGTACAGGGAGGAGTTTGGAAATTTATTGGGCCGTATTAGGCACGCAATAAATCCAGTATAAGCATACACAATTTTTAGTGACTAATCTAAGCCCAAGGGAGAGTGTAAAAATCATTTCTCAAGAGTATAAATTCTCGTCACCTTGTCCATTGTTGGAAAATAAATAATCCATGTGTCGTATCTTATAACTAGAGAGACGTGATTATCGTCAACTCCAGACTCATGTGGGGTTTTATTTAATCTGACAATTTATAATTATATTTTATTTAGTCCATGTTAGTCCTCAGTACAACCTGTAATTCAATCATCGCCGTATGATCATCTCGCTCGTATGGTAATCTCAACCTCATCAAACAAGCTCCAAATGCTTATATGGAATATGATATGCTATGACATCAATAGTTCGTCTTCGATTCAACCTGAAATGCAGTCATCGCCATACAAGCCTCTCGCTCGTATGGTAATTCCAACATCGTCATACAAGCTCCAAATGCTTATATAGAATATGATAGAGTACGTTATCTTCACGAAGTATGCTATGTAGTGTAGTTCAAAATTAATTTTTACTATCCTACGGGGACGTTTATAATCTCATACAGAACAACCAACACACCACATGACTATTTTTTAACACTTCATATACATGTTAAAAATAATATTTTCAATGAACAAATATTTATTTCAACACTTTGTTATTTTTAACACTTCATATACATGTTAAAAATAATATTTCCAATGAATAAACATTTTAATCAACTCATGGTTATTTTTAACACTTCATATACATGTTAAAAATAATATTTTCAATGAACAAACATTTATTTCAACCTTTGACTATTTTTAAAGGTTCCTACATACAATAAAAATGTGATTTTTATTGTTAAAACATTTTATTTCAAGCATGAATATTTTTAGTGATTCATATATACAATAAAAATGTGATTTTTATTGTTCAAACAATTTATTTCAAACACGAATATTTCCGAAAACTTCGACATTATAACGGCAGGGTAATTAAAACCGGCACCATGCCTAGCATGGCTTCTTTGCTATCCTAGGCCTCACGGCGATACAAGGGTCTTAATTCAATTATTTCCACAATATCATTCATTTCCACAACATAATGAATGTACCACAAACACAACCAATTTTGTTGCAACCACAATCAATCATTCACAATCATAATCCAAACAACTTATATCGTCCATGGTCTGTGGACAAGGGGAGCGTGTGTATATATATATATATTTCCATTTCAATTTCATTTCAATTCCGTTCAACGCATATATGATTTATACAACGTATATATAATTTATACAACGCTCATACATGAGAAATACAATGCGTATATAATTTGTACATTGCTTATAGAATTTATACATTGTTTTTCCATTCCAATTTGAATTTAGAAATTTCACATTGGTTTCCACTCCCTCTAAAATTGTAGAGAGCTCCAAATATGTTCCAGTCTCTTCTAGAATATCGAAGACGTTGCCACGAGTCCAATGTCTCTTGTTTCACTGGATTTCGACAACATATGGAAAAGATATGATTTTTTTTCCTTAATCGAACTCGCAACGCTTTCAAGTGTTATAAACAGTTTAAATTAACTAAGCCGTTACCTTCTTTTGGTTTCACAACTAGGTTTAGAAAATTCTCGAAATCCACGCAGCTAAGTGATGATCGTGTTTCACCACGTCGTAGGGGAAGGAGAGGCGCATCGGAGGGGACCCACCCCGTTGAACTCGACAGTGGAATCAAGGAGGGGCGGCGCTTCGAACATTGGCACTTCAGGGCATTGGATCTCCCCAAATACATAACGATAGGGGATGAACTTGATATCGATTTGAAGCTTGTGGAGAGCTCTACAAAATCCTCAACTTGACCGTTTGATTTCGTTGAGTGGATTGGCCGGAATCGAAGAGAGAAGGAATGAACACGAGCCGTCGTTCATTTGTGGGTTACGGGGAGGGTTTTCAGAAACGACAAAATGAATGGTTAATTTCTATTAGCCCAATTATTTATATAACTATTATTAATTCTTTTATTTCCAAAAATATTTGTTTCTCTATACGAACTCCAAATCAAACCCAACGAATGTCTCCCCTAGCTAAATACCCTCATTCCGGACATAATGGAATATGTTTTGTGAGCCCATTCAACTGTTTCAGTCAGTTGTTCTTCAAATTAAAATATAAAACATTCAATTTTAGATTTGAACATACATTTTAATTTACCAGGGCCACATACTGATTCTAAAAATTCCCGAAAAATAAATCTAGCTATGTTTGGACGATACGGTCCAAACAAAATTAATTTCGTCGAATTTGGAGATCGTTTGAAAAATGGTCTTTTTCTGGTCGATTGAATTCAAACTGAAATTACCAAATGCGTTTTAATTTACCACGCTCACATATTAATTCCAAAAAGTATGGAATTTTAAACCTAGCAATAAATTGACATTCCAGATCCGAAAAATGTGGTTTCGTAGAAAACGGAGGTTGTTTGCAAAATGTCTATTTTTAAGGGCTATATTTATATTATATTCCATAGCGACTCTTCTGAATATTTAACTGGCCATAACTTTTTATTCCCGCTATGAAATTTCAAATTTTCACATCCGTTAGAAAGATATAATTAAATAGATTTAATTTTTTTTGCTGAAATCCGATTTATTTTGAGTCCTGTACATTCAGTCAAATTTCAAAATCAAATTTTCAAACTACCGCGCCATTTCAGGCTCGTTTTCTAATTAAAATGAATTTATTCGTTCTAACTTCAATTAAATTAAACTTTTAGTTGTTGTTATTTAAAATAAATCATTTTAAATATTCTAAATTCATTAAAATAGTCAAAATAAAATTTTTAAATTGGTTCTGATTTTCCTGGTTGTTACATTCAACATTTCTATGTGGTGTAAAATGTTTTTTATATTACGGTAAATGTATTTATTGTTGTCAAAATGTACAGTATCATGTGTTGTGAACTATCTTTTGCTTGTGTCTATCAAATTGATATCTTAATTTTTCAAAACTGATACTTTTCGCCATGAATAAAAACCTTTTAAGAAAACTGATACCTATTCGATACAAATCTGATACCCACTTACTGCAATTATAACAAAACATAAAAAACAGAGAAAAACTTATACCAAATTTGGTTCAAAATAGATACTTGATTGTTGTAAACAAAAAAAGAGTTCCAAAACTGATATCAGTGTGATTGCAAAACTGATACTAGAAAACTCCTACTATACAATAATAAAATCTAACGCACGTCCATCACCAAATCCGATATCCATCACTAGATAAGGCCATCACTTCTACCACCGTGAAAGAGCAATTTGATGGAGGTCGAATAAGTTGTAGTGGAAGCACTTGCTTTACTTGTTTTGTGTGCAAAAACTTTATGAAAAAAATGATATCAATTTTATTTCAAAACTTATACCTGAATACCTGGTGATGGGCTTGTTTATGTGCCTAGTTATAGGCTCCATTATGTATTTGGTTAAGGGTTAGACTACATGACTAGTTTTGTGCCCGGTTATGGAATCGGTTATGTACTTGGTTATATGCTTGGTTATGGGCTTGGTTGTGTTCTCGGTTATATGCTCAGTTATGGGTTCGGTTATAGTCTTGGTTATAAGATCGGTTATGTACCAATTATGGGTTCAATTATACTCTCAAATATGTGCTCGGTTATGTGCTCGAATATGGGCTTGGTTATATGCTTGTTTAGTGCTTAGATATGTGCTCGGTTATGAGCTTGGATATGGGTTCGGTTATGGTCGTGGTTATCAGAGCAGTTATGTAACCAGGTATGGGTTCAGTTATATTCTCGAATATGTGCCCGGTTATGGGCTTGGTTGTGAGCTCGGTTATGGGCTTAGTTATATGCTCGGTTGTGGGCATGGTTATGAATTCGGTTATAGTCTTGGTTATAGGATCGGTTATGTAACCGGTTATGTGTTCGGTTATATTCTCGAATATGTGCCCGATTATGGGCTTTGTTATATGCTCGATTATGTGCTTGGTTATATGCTCATTTATGGGCTCGGTAATAGTCTCGGTTATGTTCCTGGTTATTGGCTCGGTTATGGGCTTGTTAAGCGCTTTGTTGTAAAAACATAATCTCAGTAAGAAAATTGACGCTAAATGCTTGTAAAACTGATACCGTACTCATGCAAACAAAATTTCAAAAAGAAAACTAATACCATCTAGTTCGCAAAACTGATACCCTAGTGATAAAAACATAATCTAAGTATAAAAATTGACAACAGTGTGCTTCCAAGTCTGATATCTTGACGTTTTTATTAGAAAATTGATACTAGAATGCTTGTAAAACTGATACCATAATCATGTAAGCAGAATTTCAGAAAGAAAAATATTACCATTATTTTTGCGAAAACGGTGGCAATGAATTTGCATCCAGTAGGGATTATTTAACCGAGAGAGTACCTATGACACGTAAAAGACATCCAGATGTAAAGCCTAATTGGGTACTTATGACATGTAAAAGACATCCGCATGCAAGGCTTAACCGGGTACTTCAGCACGAATCTGTACCCAGTAGGGATTGTTTAACCGAGCGAGTACCTATGGCATATAAAATACATCCGGACACAAGGCTTATTCGGGTACTTGTGACACATAAAAGTCATCTGCATTCAATGCCAATTGGGTACTTTAGCAATGAATCTACACCCAGTAGGGATTTTTTAAATGAGTGAGTACCTATGACATTTAAAAGACATCCAGACGCAAGGCATAATCGGGCACTTTTGACATGTAAAAGGCATCTGCATGCAAGGCTTAATCGGGTACTTCAACAATGAATCTGTACAGAGTAGGAATTGTTTAACCGAGTGAGTACCCATGGCACATAAAGACATTCAGACGCAAGGATTAATCAGGTACTTATGACACGTAAAAGGCATCTGCATTCAATGCCTAATCGGGTACTTCAGCAACGAATCGGCACATAGTAGGGATTTTTAAACGAGCGAATACCTATAACATGTAAAAGACATCCGGACGTAAAGCCTAATCGAGTACTTATGACATGTAAGAAACATCTGCGCGCAATGCCTAATAAGGTACATTAGCAACAAATCTGTACCCAATAGTGATTATTAAACCGAGCCAGTACCTACGACGTAAAAGACATTCGAACGCAAGGCCTAATCGGTACTTATGACACATAAAAGACATCCAAACACAAGTCCTAATGGGTACTTCAACAATGAATCTATATCCAATATGGATTGTTTAACTGAGCGAGTATGTAAGACAAATGAAAGATATTTGAATGCAAGGCTTAATCAGGTACTTATGACACATAAAAGCCATCTGAATGAAAGGCCTAATCAGGCACTTTAGCCACGAATCTGCACCCTACCGAGCGAGTATGTAACACCCCACGTCCATTAATGTCACTCACAAAGGGAATGCATTAACTTCCATGGAGGTTTTAAGTGAATATAGAACAGTAAAATTACAACAAGACATATATAAAATAGTACTTGGAAATTCAAAAACTTTATTTCATTGTAGCAGAAGTCAAAACGTGTTTGATTACATCATAACACCATATTCAATGTCAAGTACAATATCTATCTTGATAAAACAAGTACATAATCCCATTACATGAATAGCCATTAAAAAGAAAGATAACAAGCTGGACTTTACTTCAGCAGTCCAAGCTTTCCAGTAGATAAGTGATCCAACTAGACTCCACTAGAACTTGGCCCAACCTGCGGACCTGAAGGGAGAAAAAGGATGGAAAAGAGGGGGTCAGACATAAAGTCTGGTGAATATGATAATTCTACAATACTATTACCAAAATAACTGGACTAAGGCATAAGCTGGAAAACAAGAAAATGTCTATGAAGAGCAGATTAAGGACATAGACAATCGCTAAAGGCAACGTTATAGGCGCTCCTAAATACTAAAGGATAAACACTATACTGCACCACACCAGTCACCCTAAAGATTCATCCCACTTAGCTTCACTTAGAAATTTTCCCAATGGCTTTACGTACCCCTAGCTGACTACATAGGTGCCGCCTGCCCCTATCTCCACTAGGTGTACCCTACTTCCCATTATTCGATCGGCTCCCTAACTCGTAGATACCCGTGCTGGCCCCACAGTGGGGTGTATCACTCCCCTAAAGTGGCAACCTGATACAACGGACATGCACGGCTTATACCTACACGATGCAACAACGTCTTACCTACCAGCCCGGGTCCACACACGCATATGAAACCCGTTGGACTTGCGTTGCCACCGCTCCCTGTTTTGGCCTCTTATAGTCAAACCCAGTATGCGTGTCCCGTCCTCGACTTGGGTCGAGCCCACAAAGATACGTTTTGGGATACTGGTTGAAATGGGCCCCCACTATTTACCACAAGCATTCCACCTAAGCTTGTCCCCATTAGTCCATCCCACTTAACCCACTTAGTCATGTTCATTTACATGTGTGTTTGGTTAAGTCTAATCGTATTTCAAATGCCTCTAAAGGCAACCACCAGATTCCTCATGCCACCCAAGGCACCTACTTAACCCCCATGTCCCACCTTACATGATTATCTGGTTAAGTATTTCTTAGTTCATTAAGGCCATAACCTCATAAAGACCTCTCACATTAGACTGGCATTTATGGCAGCTGGATTTGCCGGGCGGGTCCGGGCAGTCTTACACCATAAAAGAGTCTAACCTCGTGTCTTTACAACTGTTATGCTTTAGTTTGGGCCTAGGACCTCTCACATTGGGCCGACATTTGTGACTACTGGATTTGCCGGGCGGGTCCGGGCAGGTTTACATCACAAACGGGTCCAACCTCGTGTCCTAAGCATTGATTATTAATAATAATCCACTTTCCCCCAATTTTAATAATTCCCTACTTGAATTATTAATTACTTCCAATTTTTAACAATGTCCATAATTGACTCAATTATGGACATCCATTCATGGTATGCAAAATCTTACAAAATTGCACCCAATTTATTAATTCCTAATATTACCCCTACCCCACGTTTGAACGTTTATTCGCAAAATACATGTTAGACTCGAATAGCCTAACTCATAGCATAAAAGAGATTATCATAATAACAACATGTATATGTGACCAAATGAATCATAATAAGGGGTGAAACTTGCATATGTCCAACTTGCATAGATTATACATGTCGTGGACCTAAAGGTGTCAACTTGTTCAAAATTCACCTAATATGATCTCAATCAATTTTGATAAACTTACATATGAACATGTGTGAATCAACATCATCTAATTTTTTAACAACATGGTTTTATATGTGTACACCTAACTCAATAGGCAAATTCCCATAATCAAGTTTTATTTAATTATAGTTTCAAGTTTATGGGTACACCTAACCTAATAGGCAAATTCCCATAAACAAGATCCATTTAAATTAAAAAAAACATAACTTTAAGCATGTTCCAACAACATCATGATTTTACAACATAATATAGCATGATTTATAACATGGCATAGTATGATAGTATAACCTAGCTTGACATGATTCTCAACATAGCACGACATAGCATAAGAGAATTTACAACATAGCATGACATAGCATATATAATTTACATCATACGACAACATAATAACATAATAAGAGATCCACAATATATAGAATTTACAATTACAAATCACATCACTTTCTTGTGATCCATTCATAACTGAGTCAAATTAGTTTGTAATAGTCTTGTGAGAATCATCATACTCACCAACAAAAGAAAAGAATTAGAGAAAGAGAGATCTTTTGATTTGATTTGTGTAGATTTAGTTGTAGAGATTAGGCTTCCTCTTCTTAGTTTGTGACGGCTATGCTGAACTCCATGGCAGCAGCATGACGGTAGCTTCTCTAATTTTACAAGTGATTTAGGTCTAGGGTCTACCCACTTATTTATAGATTTTAGAATTCATTTAGGCCATTAGATTTAACCTAGAAATAACCGCAGCCATTCAGACAAGATGGGGTTTATCTTGTTGACTCAGCAATGAGTCAGAAGTGACTCAGCAAACACTCAGCATATTAATAAACTTCTATTCATGTCATAAATATATATATATTTTCTACAATGTACATATTAGATACATCCCCCTTTACTTATTATTGTTTTTATATACATATTAGATACATCCCCTCTCTCACACACTTATTAATATTTTTATATTCATATTAGATACATCCCCTCTCTTACACACTTATTAATATTTTTATATTCATATTAGATACATCCCCTCTCTTACACACTTATTAATATTTTTATATTCATATTAGATACATCCCCTCTCTTACACACTTATTAATATTTTAGCAACTTTAGTGTTAATAGAAAATTCGAGGTGTTGCATTCTCCCTTCCTTTTAGGATTTCGTCCCCGAAATCTTCAAGTCTGGAAGAATGTATATCCTACCATCCAAACGTCCATCTACTCATCCATCATACACAGGCATCCATTGTCCTTAAAAGACTTCTAATGCTTTATGATCATATGCAAGTGTGTGTACATGTCCTTACCTAATGCGAAATCAGGCGGTCTACTGATTCAGTTGACCTCCTTAATGCAAATTATGTAAGTGTCATGAATCCATTATGTATGCAAAAGATCCTAATTGCTTACATACTACTTCTATATGCGTGCACACCCATTCAACCGAATGCAGCATCCATATGATGGTACAACCATTATACATCCATTATACTAAATACATCCATATATATGCAATATGCAATATGAAGTGACTGAGCCGATCTAGTGCCTAAAGTGTGTGTATATATGCATCCACGAGCAACCACTAGCAAACACTTGCATCCATTTTGCATCCATCATACATAACATGTCTCAAACACATGTTTCAACCATAGGATTATCCTAACTAAAGGTCAAAGATACTAATGAGAGGACATACTAAAGATAAGATAAGATAAGCTAAGCGATAAAGGAGAAATTAAAAGACATACCCTAAAAAAGAAAAGGGTACAACGAACGCATCTTCTCTTCTGTCTCCCAAGTTGCGTTGCTCTCATCATTTACCCATTGCACTTTAACCAGTCTGACCTCTCGATTCCTCAACTTTTTGATCTCCGACCCAAGAATGCATGTAGGAGCTCGTCTAATTGTTGCATCACGCTCTATTTCCACCTCTTTAAGCAAGCTCGGCTCTACCACCTCCGCGGTCTTGTGCAAACACTTCCTCAAATGTGATACATGGAATACGTCGTGTACTCCACTAAGTTTCTCAGGCAACTCCACCCTATATGCCATCTTCCCAATCCTGTTTTTTACAGGAAACGGCCCTACAAACCTTGGTGCTAATTTCCCCACGGACCCAAAGCGAACAACATTCTGTAACGGAGATACTTTGATAAAAACCATGTCCCCAATGTCAAACTCAAGATCTGTCCTCCTCTTATCAGCATACGATTTTTGCCTATCTTGTGTTGCTTTCATCCTCCTTCGAATCAACTCAATCTTCTCCGAGGTTTCCCTAACCATATCGGGCCCAAGTAGGATTTTATCAGTAGATTCCCACCAACATGTAGGCGAACGGCAAGGCCTTCCATAAAGAGCTTCGAAAGGTGCCATGCCAATACTAGACTGAAAGCTATTATTATATGCGAATTCTACTAACGGAAGGTGCTCTTCCCATGTACCCCCAAAGTCTAGGATACAAAGCCTTAAAAGATCCTCTAGAATGCGATTCACCCTCTCGGTCTGGCCGTCTGTCTGAGGATGATATGCGGTGCTCAAACATAGCTGAGTCCCTACCGCCTCTTGTAAACTCTTCCAAAATTCGCTAGTAAAGATGGGGTCACGGTCGCTTACTATACTAGAAGGAATACCGTGCAAACGAACTATCTCCTTAATGTATACAGAAGCCAACCACGGAGCAGTCCTCTTACTTTTCACGGGAATAAAATGGGCGCTTTTAGTAAGTCTATCTACTATAACCCAAATCCCCGTGTTACCCTTCCTTGATCTTGGTAATCCATCCACAAAATCCATTGAGATGCTTTCCCATTTCCATAGTGGAACTTCTAATGGGTGAAGCAACCCACCGGGTTTCTTTTGTTCTGCTTTAACTCGTTGGCACACCAAGCATCTAGCGACGTACTCGGCTACATCCTTTTTCATACCGGCCCAAAAGAAAACCCGCTTCATATCTTTGTACATCTTATCCCCGCCGGGATGAATGGTCATTTTTGAGCGATGAGCATCATCAAGAATGGCCTTCCTTAAGTCTTCGTCTTGTGGTACACAAAGTCTATTATCCCTTCGTAACCAATCCTTATCGTCTAGGGTATACCTACGAAGATGGCTTGATGACTCCCCCCCCCTTGAGCTTTTCTACTATCTCAACCAACTGTGGGTCGTCTCGCTGTGCCTCACCAACCCGTCCTAGAAGTGTAGGTCTAACCTCCAAGGATGCTAACAGACCGGGTACTAAGTCAACGGAGGGTCTAAAGTCAAACATAGAGATGAATTCTAAGCTTTGTCGTTCAACAAACAACGGACTCAAGGACAACCTTTTCCTACTTAAGGCGTCTGCCACCACGTTACCCTTGCCCGGGGTATATGCTATTTCAAAATCGTAGGAGGCTAAGAATTCCATCCACCGTTGCTGCCTTAAATTCAAATCCTTCTGAGAGAATAAGTATTTTAATGATTTGTGGTCAGTGAACAGTTCGAATTTCTCACCAAGAAGATAGTGACGCCAAGACTTAAGCGCGAAAACAATTGCGGCTAGCTCTAAGTCATGCGTGGGGTAATTCTTTTCATGAACCCTCAACTGCCTTCCACCATAGGCTATTACTCTTCCCTCTTGCATGAGGACCGCGCCAAGTCCCGTCCCACAAGCATCAGTATAGATGGTAAACGGTTTATTCCCGTCTGGCAGCACTAAGACTGGGGCTGAAGTTAAGGCTCTCTTTAAACGTTGGAACGCATCATCGCAATCTTTGTCCCACATAAAAACCAGGTTCTTCTTCGTTAACCGCGTTAATGGAGCTGATATTTTTGCGAAGTCTTTGATAATCTTCCTATAATAGCCAGCCAACCCCAAGAAAATTCTTACTTCGGTTGCATTTTTAGGGACCTTCCAATCTTGGATGGCCACTACCTTTGCGGGATCCACTGCTATCCCTTCTTTGGAAACCACGTGCCCTAAGAACCGTACTTCCTTCCTCCAGAAGTGACACTTAGAAAATTTTGCCTTAAGGTTATGCGCTCGAAGGGTTTCCAACACTTCCCTAAGATGTAGGGAGTGCTCTTCTTTATTCTTAGAAAAGACTAAGATGTCGTCCACAAAGACTACCACGAATTTGTTAAGGTATTCCCTAAACACCCTACTCATCAAATCAACAAAATATGCAGGGGCGTTTGTCAAACCAAAGGGCATCACTAGCCATTCATAGAATCCGTCAGGAGTCCTAAAAGTAGTCTTATCTATACTATCCTCAGCCACTCTCAGTTGATGAAAGCCAGTGGCTAAGTCCAATTGTGAAAACACTGAGGCGCCAACTAACTGATCAAAGAGATCGTCAATCCTCGGCAGTGGGTGTCGGTTCTTTTTAGTAAGCTTGTTTAGTTCTCTATAGTCCATACAAAGTCTAAGAGACCCATCCGCCTTTGTGGCAAAAACTACTGGAGCACCCCACTCCGATATACTACGTCTTATGAACCCCTTCTCAAGCAACTCCTTTACTTGCTTATTGAGTTCCCTCCTTTCACGAGGAGCCATGTGGCGCACTGGCAAAGATACGGGTTTAGCATTATCCACAAGATAAATTCGAAAGTCTATCTCCCGCTTTGGAGGTAAGCCCTTCACCTCCTCAAACACATCCGGATATTCCCGGACCACTTCTACCGATCGCAGGTTCTCTACAGACGCGTCAAGCGATTCAAGATAACTTAGCATAACGGAATTTATGGGATTACAAAAGATGTCGAGAGCATTACCAAGGCGAGTCACAAGCCTAACTACTCTCCTTTCACAATCAAGAATGGCCCTATTTCTAGACAACCAATCCATTCCTAAAATTAGCCCATAGCCCGTGAAGCCCAATACATAAGCATCACATCTAAATTCAACGCTAAGTATAGAGATCTTCAAATCCAAACATATCATGGTCAAATGAGCCGAACCCCCAATTGGATTTGAAACGACCAAGGGATCCTCTACTAAACTGGTGTTCAAGTGCAGTGATTCAACTAATGATGCAGAGATAAACGAATGAGATGTGCCAGAATCGAATAAGGTACGGACAGGATGATCAAACAGAAAAACTAAGCTTTCAACGGAAATTGTTCTACCTCTTTCTTGCAGCGGTGGGGCCGCAATAGCCTGAACTTGCCCCCTTGCCTGCCCTGGTGCCATAAGAGCCTGCACCTGTCCTCCCGAGGTAGACCCTGCCCTCTGCCCCTTCTTTGGACAGTCCTTCACTAAGTGTCCCGCATCTCCACAATGAAAACAACCAGTCTTCTTTTTCTTTCTACAATCTTTGCTGAGATGGCCAGGCGTCCCACAATTGAAGCATTTCTTCTTCCCTTTGCCATTATTGTTTTTACCACCCTTCTTATTTTGCTGTTGGGGTTTCTTCTGATCCCCTTTCTTTTCAACTGCCTTATCCTCATGCATAAGTGCCATTTCTACTAGCTTTTCAAAGGTGGCTCCCATAGGGATGTGGGTCATAGCCAACCCTTGCAACGGTTCATTCAAGCCTCTAACGAACCTCAAAGCTTTCTTCTCTGGCGTGTTCACCAACTCCAAGCCAAACCTTGCTAACTGATTAAATTTATTGACATATTCCTTTACTGATGAGCTCCCTTGCTTTAGTGCCAGGAATTTTTCCATATTTAAGTTCTCCTCTGCCCTTGAAAGAAACTTTGCCTCAAACCTTCGTCTGAAATCCGCCCATGAATCAACTGGACGTTCCCCGTTAGTGACCTCCCACCAAAACGAGGCCTCTCCCTTCATTAACCAAGCAGCTAAACGGACTTTCCTCCCATCTTCCACTTCAAAGATATCCAACAATTCCTCAGTCTCCTTAAGCCAATCTCTGGCCTCCACAAACGTCTCAGTCCCTTGAAAAGTTTTTCCTCCCATAGCCTTGAATTCCTTGCACGTCTTTGCAAAAGTGTCAACACGAGGAGGAGGAGGAGGAGGAATGGGTGCAACTAGGGGTGGAGGAGTATCCGCTGGGCCTGCAGTGGTGGCCCTAGCCTCCAAGTATCTCCTAAACCACCCTGGAATCGTCACACCTTCTGGGAGATTAAGATCTTCAGCCATGCTGAAACGAAAAAGGAAAGATTCAAAATGGAGAATTCGAAAGATAAAGATAAGGATATGGCTATTTGGGATTATGTTTTTCATAAAAACTCTCTTTAAATAACATGTTTTTTTTTTGAAAGCACTTCTTCCAAAAATACTTTAGAGAAAAAAAATATTTTTCTAAAAAAAAATTTTATCTGTTCTGGTAACCTTATGCTCTGATACCACGTGTAACACCCCACGTCCATTAATGTCACTCACAAAGGGAATGCATTAACTTCCATGGAGGTTTTAAGTGAATATAGAACAGTAAAATTACAACAAGACAGATATAAAATAGTACTTGGAAATTCAAAAACTTTATTTCATTGTAGCAGAAGTCAAAACGTGTTTGATTACATCATAACACCATATTCAATGTCAAGTACAATATCTATCTTGATAAAACAAGTACATAATCCCATTACATGAATAGCCATTAAAAAGAAAGATAACAAGCTGGACTTTACTTCAGCAGTCCAAGCTTTCCAGTAGATAAGCGATCCAACTAGACTCTACTAGAACTTGGCCCAACCTGCGGACCTGAAGGGAGAAAAAGGATGGAAAAGAGGGGGTCAGAAATAAAGTCTGGTGAATATGATAATTCTACAATACTATTACCAAAATAACTGGACTAAGGCATAAGCTGGAAAACAAGAAAATGTCTATGAAGAGCAGATTAAGGACATAGACAATCGCTAAAGGCAACGTTATAGGCGCTCCTAAATACTAAAGGATAAACACTATACTGCACCACACCAGTCACCCTAAAGATTCATCCCACTTAGCTTCACTTAGAAACTTTCCCAATAGCTTTACGTACCCCTAGCTGACTACATAGGTGCCGCCTGCCCCTATCTCCACTAGGTGTACCCTACTTCCCATTATTCGATCGGCTCCCTAACTCGTAGATACCCGTGCTGGCCCCACAGTGGGGTGTATCACTCCCCTAAAGTGGCAACCTGATACAACGGACATGCACGGCTTATACCTACACGATGCAACAACGTCTTACCTACCAGCCCGGGTCCACACACGCATATGAAACCCGTTGGACTTGCGTTGCCACCGCTCCCTGTTTTGGCCTCTTATAGTCAAACCCAGTATGCGTGTCCCGTCCTCGACTTGGGTCGAGCCCACAAAGATACGTTTTGGGATACTGGTTGAAATGGGCCCCAACTATTTACCACAAGCATTCCACCTAAGCTTGTCCCCATTAGTCCATCCCACTTAACCCACTTAGTCATGTTCATTTACATGTGAGTTTGGTTAAGTCTAATCGTATTTCAAATGCCTCTAAAGGCAACCACCAGATTCCTCATGCCACCCAAGGCACCTACTTAACCCCCATGTCCCACCTTACATGATTATCTGGTTAAGTATTTCTTAGTTCATTAAGGCCATAACCTCATAAAGACCTCTCACATTAGACTGGCATTTATGGCAGCTGGATTTGCCGGGCGGGTCCGGGCAGTCTTACACCATAAAAGAGTCTAACCTCGTGTCTTTACAACTGTTATGCTTTAGTTTGGGCCTAGGACCTCTCACATTGGGCCGACATTTGTGACTACTGGATTTGTCGGGCGGGTCCGGGCAGGTTTACATCACAAACGGGTCCAACCTCGTGTCCTAAGCATTGATTATTAATAATAATCCACTTTCCCCCAATTTTAATAATTCCCTACTTGAATTATTAATTACTTCCAATTTTTAACAATGTCCATAATTGACTCAATTATGGACATCCATTCATGGTATGCAAAATCTTACAAAATTGCACCCAATTTATTAATTCCTAATATTACCCCTACCCCACGTTTGAACGTTTATTCGCAAAATATATGTTAGACTCGAATAGCCTAACTCATAGCATAAAAGAGATTATCATAATAACAACATGTATATGTGACCAAATGAATCATAATAAGGGGTGAAACTTGCATATGTCCAACTTGCATAGATTATACATGTCATGGACCTAAAGGTGTCAACTTGTTCAAAATTCACCTAATATGATCTCAATCAATTTTCATAAACTTACATATGAACATGCGTGAATCAACATCATCTAATTTTTTAACAACATGGTTTTATATGGTTACACCTAACTCAATAGGCAAATTCCCATAATCAAGTTTTATTTAATTATAGTTTCAAGTTTATGGGTACACCTAACCTAATAGGCAAATTCCCATAAACAAGATCCATTTAAATTATAAAAAAAACATAACTTTAAGCATGTTCCAACAACATCATGATTTTACAACATAATATAGCATGATTTATAACATGGCATAGTATGATAGTATAACCTAGCTTGACATGATTCTCAACATAGCACGACATAGCATAAGAGAATTTACAACATAGCATGACATAGCATATATAATTTACATCATACGACAACATAATAACATAATAAGAGATCCACAATATATAGAATTTACAATTACAAATCACATCACTTTCTTGTGATCCATTCATAACTGAGTCAAATTAGTTTGTAATAGTCTTGTGAGAATCATCATACTCACCAACAAAAGAAAAGAATTAGAGAAAGAGAGATCTTTTGATTTGATTTGTGTAGATTTAGTTGTAGATGATTAGGCTTCCTCTTCTTAGTTTGTGACGGCTATGCTGAACTCCATGGCAGCAGCATGACGGTAGCTTCTCTAATATTACAAGTGATTTAGGTCTAGGGTCTACCCACTTATTTATAGATTTTAGAATTCATTTAGGCCATTAGATTTAACCTAGAAATAACCGCAGCCATTCAGACAAGATGGGGTTTATCTTGTTGACTCAGCAATGAGTCAGAAGTGACTCAGCAAACACTCAGCATATTAATAAACTTCTATTCATGTCATAAATATATATATATTTTCTACAATGTACATATTAGATACATCCCCCTTTACTTATTATTGTTTTTATATACATATTAGATACATCCCCTCTCTCACACACTTATTAATATTTTTATATTCATATTAGATACATCCCCTCTCTTACAAACTTATTAATATTTTTATATTCATATTAGATACATCCCCTCTCTTACACACTTATTAATATTTTTATATTCATATTAGATACATCCCCTCTCTTACACACTTATTAATATTTTAGCAACTTTAGTGTTAATAGAAAATTCGGGGTGTTACAGAGTACCTATGGCACATAAAAGATATTTGAATGCAAGGCCTGATCAGGTACTTATGAGACGTAAAAGACATCCGAACGCAAGGCATGATCGGATACCTCAGCAACGAATCTGCACCGAGTAAGGATTGAGGATTGTTTAACCCAGGTGGTATCTACGTCACGTAAAAGACATTCAGATGCAAGGCCTGATCAGGTATTTATGACACATAAAAAACATCCGGACGCCAGGTCTAATTAGGTACTTCAGCACTGAATATATACCCCATATGGATTGTTTAACTGAGCGAGTACCTATGACATGTAAAAGACATTCAGACGCAAGGCCTAATTGAGTACTTATGACACGTAAAAAACATCTGTATGCAAGGCCTAATTGAGTACTTCTACAACAAATCTGTACCTGGTAGGGATTGTTTAACCAAGCAAGCACCTATGGCATATTAGAGACATTAGGACACTAGGCCTAATCGGGTGCTTATGACATGTAAAAGACATCCACACATAAAGCTTAATAGGGTACTTAGCAGCGAATCTGAACCCAGTAGGGATTGTTTAACCGAGAGAGTAACAATGGCACATAAAAGATATCTGAACGCAAGACCTAATTGGGTAATTATGATAAGTAAAATACATATGTGCGCAAGGCCTAATCAGATACTTCTGCAATGAATTTGTATGCAGTAAGGATTGTTTAACCTAGTTGGTACCTACGGCACGTAAAAGACATTCGGACGCAAGGCCTAATCGGGTGCTTATGACGCGTAAAAGACATCCAAATGCAAGGCCTAATCGGGTACTTTAGCAATGAATCTACACCCAATGGGGGTTGTTTAACCGAGCGACTGCATACGACATGCGAAAGACATTCAGACGTAAGGCCAAATCGGTTACTAACACGTAAAAGACATCTGGACGCAAGGCCTAATCCAGTACTTTAGCAACGAATATGCACCTAGTAGGGATTGTTTAACTGAGCGAGTACCTATGATATGTGAAATACATTCGGACGTAAGGCCTAATCGGGTATTTATGACACGTAAAAGACATCCGCACGCAAGGCCTAATCGGGTACTTCAGCAACGAATCTGTACCCAGTAGGGATTGTTTAGCCGAGCGAGTACCTATGACACATAAATGACATTGGGACGCAAGACCTAATTGGGTACTTATGACACATAAAAGACATCCATACAGAAGGCCTAATTGGGTACTTATGACACGTAAAAGAAATCTGCACGCAAGGCCTAATCGAGCACTTCAGCAATGAATGTATACCTAGTAATGATTGTTTAACCGAGCAGGTACCTAGGGAACGTAAAAGACATCCGGACGTAAAGCCTAATCAGGTACTTATGATTTGTAAAATACATTTGAATGCAAAGCTTGATCGGGTACTTACGGCATGTAAAAGTCATCTGGACGCAAAGCCCAATCAAGTACTTATGTACTTGTTAAGGGATACATTATATGACCAATTTTGTTCCTGGCTTTGTGTCCAGTTATGAACTCGGTTATGTGCCCAGTTATGGGCTCAGTTATATAACCGATTATGAGCTCGTTTATATGCTCCGTTATGGGCTCAATTATGAGTTTGGTTGCTATAGGATCGATTATGACACCGATTTTAGGTTCGGTTGTAGTCGCAGTTATGTGTCCGGTTCATGATTTCGTTATGTGCTTGGTTATATTCTCAGTTATAGGCTTGGTTATATGCTCGGTTATATGATCGATTTGGGCTCAGTTATAGGTTTTATTATAGCCTTGGTTATAGATCGATTATGAGCTTGGTTATGTGCTCTGTTATGGTCTTGGTTATATGTTCGGTTATGGGCTCGATTATATGCTCGGTTATGGACTCGTTAAGGACTCTGTTATATAAACATAATCTCACTAAGAAAACTGATAATATAATGCTCATAAAATTGATACCTTATTCATGTAAACAAAATTCCAAAAAGAAAACTGATACCATTACGTTTGCATAACTAATACCCTATTTATAAAAACGTAATCTACTAGTGTGCTTCCAAGACTGATACCTGACATTGTTATTACAACATATAATTGCGCACGTTTGGAAACCTATCTGTATCAAAACTGATACCAGTTAACCTGGAAAACTAATACCATATTCATATAAACAGAATATCAGTATCAAAACTGATACCTGTTAGCTTGGAAAACCGGTACCACATTAGTACAAACAGAATCTAAGTATCAAAACTAATACCATTTTTTTTTCAAAAATGATATCATGACACTGTATATTACAACATTTAACTTACAAATGATACCAATACAATCAATAAATGATATCTACAAATCAAGCACCATAAAACACACACTTGTTACATATATATGTCAATACTTAGGCACATCTGTTGGACGCATGTGTATACAATTGAAGGAAAGCTTGGTTTTGTGCAAAAGATGGTGGAAAACTAAAGCTTCGTTTTGTGTAGAAGTAGGTGAAAACGTAGGATAGTTGCAACCAATTTATTTTGTAAACAAAAACAATTCCATATTTACTTCCAATCAAGTCAGATGTTTAAATTTATGTAGAATATGGATAAAATACTTACAAGGGCAGTTATAATTACATGTAAAAATGTTTGGTTGTTAATAAATATTCTGCTGATGAATTTTGTTAGTACAATTTAGTTGATAAAATCCAAAGCTGTAAAAAACAATCTTACGGTTATCTTCTCCATTTCAACCAATCATTTCAATACCTCAAGTGTTACAAATTTCATGGTTTTTAACTATGTATAAAAACCACTAACTTTAAGTAACCGTCTAGTGAAGAGAAGAAACAACTCAATTACATTCTGTCTTATTGTTTCGTTGGTTTTCTAACACATGCATAAATGTACAATTTTTAATATATGTGTTTTTATTAAATATTTGTCCCTTCGGCATGGAACGGTTACAATAATCATAATAATAATAATAATAATAATAGAGGAAATAAACTTTTCAGTGTATAAATCCAACTCCCTAACTGCAACTCTATACCGAATTAGGAGATTATATATGATTATACGAAGCATCACTGTATTAGTACATTATAACATGAACTTAAATTTACCTTCTTCTTTTTTCATGAGATACCATTACAATGTTATTGTTCATTGTTTAGGACTTCCTGAACTATGTCAACATGAATTTAACATTTATCCGTCCAGTAACACATACTACTTGCGGATTCGAACAAACAAAGACTGTTATCATTATAAGGAATTTTAGAAGCAAATTCATAACCACTGATCATATACAAGAATGGAATGCCTAACCTACAAAAGAAAATCACCTGTTTTTGCCTAACAATAGTATAATAAAAGTCTACCTTGTTGCAAATTTCTCCATCTCGGAATTTCTCATGCTTTTCATGTCATTGTCATAAATCTCATGAGCTCATCCTCTCTAACTACTATTATACCTTCGTCATCATTTTCTTCAAATTCATCATCATCGAATTCTTCGTCACATTCTTCGTCCTCATCGTCCTCAAACAGGTCCTGTGATTTCAAAGAATGAAACTTCGACAGTGGAAGGCAGTCCTCTGTGTTTGCTACGTTTCTTTTGATAATAAGGTGGCAGATGATTCTCTCGTCATTATCAAGCATGCTTTTGAAATCATTTATTAATCCAGTCTCTGTCTCAAAATTCACTGAAACATAGTTTGCATTCTTATTCTTCTTGATTTTGCATGTAAGTCTTCTAGGTCACCAGTTGTTGATCTTGTAAAATCTTTCTTTCCTCTCTCGGATGAAATCTTGTACGTTCGTTACAACACCGTCAACCTCACCGGCATGATCTTCGTGAATCAAGAACGCCACTTCATAATGGCACATTCTTTCTAAATTTAGACTACTATCTAGCGAAAGACTAAGAAACTCATAAAGCTCCTCTTTTTCTACATCTGCAAAATCGGGTTCCGCTTTACCATCCTCTTTAAGTACTTCCTTCTTAAGAAAAGCGGCTTCAAGGGAAAGGCCAGTAGCTTCATCAGGTCTTACTCTGAAACTATGATTATCTTTCTTATTTTCCTTCCTATTTGTCCTGGCTCCAGCAACAATTAGGTCTCTTTTCTTGGTATGTTGAAAATCTGAAGAAGCCACAACTTAATGGGAACTGTTTGGAAACGTGTCGCAATGAATTATGTAACTGACAAAGTATTCACTACGAAGGAGTTGAATGCTTATGAGCTCCGTTGCCAGGCTTCGGTCTGACGAAATCACAATGAAGGACATAAGTTTACATTCATCTTCCTGCACCTATTTGCAAGTATACATGTCATCACATACATTGAATCTTCCATATCAATCAATAATTTTCAATCTTGACATAAACCATTATGTAGTCAGTAATTTCTGCAATTTAGCGCTAGCTACATAGTAAAACATAAAGAGTTGGTTATTCTTAGTGTAGCTTTAGTTTGACAACATGGATCCTGCCTACAATATGTTTTATTCGCACTTTAGAGCCTGGTTGCCTACCTTTAGTGTACAACCTCAGCCAGTAAAGCATTCAACTCTTTTAATACAAAGTCTGTGAAATTTCTCCTTTGATACAAAGTCTACCAAAAAAACACTCTTTCAATACAAAGCATGCAACCTCTCCTACCTTGGTTCATAATTTTTCTTCTTTTTTCAGAATTTAAGACTCTATCGGCTTCATTCACTTCATTTCGTTTAATATTAATAGTGATAGTGTGCACTTCATTGCTCTCATATTTTCTTTTCAATTTAGAAAAGTTTAGGTCTATTATAAAAATCTTCAAAGCATTCAACTCTTTTAGTATAAAGTTATATTGAACTCAGTTTTGTAAATCTATAATCCACTAACAACAACTTCATTGTTTAGTAGATCGTTTTTTAGTTGTCATTAGCATGTAATATTAATTATGACGTTTTAAGTGCATAGACCTAAATCACTAGGATGATTAGTGATAAGTGGTTAACATGAGGTTTCCGAACCAATAGCTTAAATTCAAATTATTTAAACAATATTTTATATTCATGCAAGTAAATTTGGAGATAAATATAGACATCAATGGAACATGATATAAAAATTGTGGTAAGCGTGCTAACAGGGATTTGCCATTTTCATATCTATGTAAAGGTAGAGTTATTCTTGCTGGAGTAAAATATGAGAAAGAGTACTGAATAAAATGAGTCAAATATGAACATAAAATCTTCAAATAGGAAAAGAGAAGTCTAAATAAAGCCTAACCATAGAAAACCAATGAAACAGTAAGACAAAAGCGGAAATGAACACAATAACTCAACTCTCTCGATTGACAAAGAAACTCAGACTGAAAAGGTATCATCTGCTTCCATTGTGTTTCCACTGCGTTGTAATGAAGAATATTCTTATGTTTGTAGCACTGTAAACACACATTGATCCCCAATAAAACCGCATATGAGGTTGGTGTTGAATGCATGCCCTGAAGAATTAATGAAGATTGAATATGTGATGATTGAAGCTTAAATTGTAAAGCAGAAATATGCAAACAAAGTTGAAGATGTCATTTACAAATTAACTCATATATTTATCCGGTTCATGTCTACAGTTTGAAAAAATGAAGAAAGAAAACTTGAAGATGTGGCATTACATGTTTTCTCTAAAAAAAAATCTTGTTGTCCCGTTAAGTAACTGCGTTCCCCATCCCACCATGAAAACTGAAATATATGTTGTTGGGCATATATAACATGAATATGGATAATAGGATGATTACTGTATATTGAGATAAGCATAATTAAAGAAACAGATCAGTAATTGTTAAATGCTGTAAAATTAGCCTCATGAGAATGAATTTAAACCACCGATACAAAGATCTATATCAACAATTTAAGAATTAAAGAAAAACTCACATGTTAAATGCTTAGCTTATTTCAGTGTTGAGCTCAGCAGTTAATCCATTTGTGTTTACAAAAAATGTTACATATTCACCTCTTTACCAGATCCGCAAATATTCGCAATATGAGAACAACGAATGCTAACCTGATCGAAAATTTTAAAAGCTGAAAGAAAATCAAATTGTTGCAATTAAAAAATGTTGTTACATTAATAATTAATTATTTGCTTATATCATCTAAGAATTTAATTGCCTAACATATGAAGACACCTAAGTACTAAAATAGCTTTTATAGGAGTAAGTTCATATGTTTTATAGCATATAATTTCATGAGACTTCCGTAAAAGAGAATCAGTAGATGTGGGTAAGAGGGTTATCCATGTGCTAATCAGTCCTAATAATGTTTTGCTCACATATGGCTACTTTGAAGCCCCTTCCATACATATAAAAAGGGTAGATTTGGTTCACGTCCTTATTAATGTTCCGAATATAAACGGCCTCCCCTTAAAGATTTATGCAAAGCAGGTCCCTATTTTGTCCCCTTATGTTTTTTGAAAGAAAAAATAGGCGCTGCTATGTAAAAAAAATTTCAAAAAATTGCAAATATTCACAAAAGCATCCTGAATAAACATTAAAAAAATATCAGCAAAGTATGCAATTATAACTAATAATTGCATATATGTATGCAATTATTCATCCTGAGTTTATATTGAAAATCTGGATGACTTATTGCATATATGTATGCAATTATTGCATATATGTATGCAATTATTGCATATTCTTACCGACATGTATGCAATTAAAGTTGAACAGCTTGCAAGATGGGTTGTATTTCTGCTGAAATGTATGTATTTATTTTGTATAATTGCTGAAATGCATGCAACAAAGATAAAACGGATCAAGGCATACCAATATGTGCTAACATGTATGCAGTTATTGCTTATAAATGCTGAAATGTAAGCAACAATGCTTTAAAATGGTGTATGGTTAAAAATAGGCGGGGACTGATTTATTGCATCAAACGATGCAATTATTTCAATATTACTGCACACATTTGAGCAGTAAAACTGCAGTTTGGTGCATAACAGCAATTGTTGTTGAAGTGTATGTAGCAATTGTAAATAATTGCATCCTTTGATGCAATATACTAGAGGTTCACTATTTTTTTTTTTTTTTTAGTTTTTGATGCATTTTTTATTTGTTGTTTGGTGGTTTTGCTACATGAATTTGATGACTATTATTTGTTGAATTTAATTATGAATTTAAGTGATTTATTTTTTGATGATTTTTCGAAAAATAGGGACCTAATTTGTAAAAATTAAGATAGGGATGTGAGCTTAATTTTCACTAAAAAAAATCCAAACTTATGCAATATGTCATGCTAATAATTTCAAATTCAAAATGCCAAAACATGCAAATATAAGTTTTAGTTACAATGCACTGCTTCAATTTTATGTTCAAACCATAAACAGTCATCACCCGCATGAAATAGAAATAAGGAAAGGCAAAAGTCCAAACCCAAATAAGAGACAATATATGACTTTTTTTGGGCCCTTTTTTCCAAATGGTAACTTGATATATATTGAACAGTTGAAAATTGTAAATGATTTATTCCAGTATCTTACAAAATGTTTTGTCAGTGTAGAACCTCACCAAGTTTGAGAAAGAAAAGAACACGTTTAAATACCCAAGCTTATCAAAAATATTAGCCGATCAATGCACCAATAACATGTTTTTTTTTATTTCCCTGTATTTTGCTCATCGATGATTAATCAATCTGGTTCCAAACAAACATAGCATTCAACATAACAATAATTCATAGTGATAAAAATATAAAGTCCCGGCGATACCTGTTCTTTGAGGATCATTAGTAGGAAGAAAGCAACAACATTAATTCATTGAAGGAGCGGTAAAGGGATAATAAAAAGAAGCATATATTGTCAGTGTAGAACCTCACCAAGTTCAAGAAAGAAGAGAACACGTTATAAATACAAAAGCATATCGTTCCTTTTCTTCGACCACCTACTGCCGAAGTAACCCCATTCTAGGATCTAAGAGGCATACCAGTTGTACCTTTAAGCAAACAATGACAAAGCAGAAAAGTGTGGGAGGCGATTGACTTAATAGTGAGATTTTTAGTGGTGAAGTATATAGAGATATAAGAAATGCAAGGAGCGGTTGAAAAAAGGAAACACTACAAGAAAACACTGATCTAGCGTCAAATATTTAGAAGCGGAAATTTCTGTCGCTAATTTGCGACGGATTTCCATGTGATTTGCAAGGGATAATTTTTTGTATTTTCAAATTTTTGTCTTTTATTTATTACTATCATCTTCTGTCATCCCTCGCTCATCCGTTGCAAATTGCGTCAAATTACCGACAAAAAATTTCTGTTGCTATTTTCCGCTGCAAATACAGGCAGAATACCGACGAATATTTACTGAAGCTATTTTGCAGCAGAATTTTAACAGATTTGCAAGAGATGAAAATATTAGTTTATTATAATAATTATTTAATAATTAATAATAAAATTTAATACTTATGAAATGGTATTTAGTATTCAATAATTAATTTTATATAATTGTATTTAATAATTACAGTTGAAATTATAGTTGATAATTATAGTTTATAATTATAGTTTATATTTTGAAAAATTTAAAATTTTGAAATCATCTTAAATAAAATTGAAATAAATCATAAAGTTTATAAAAATTGAATATTGCAACTTAAAAGTAAAAAATTTGAATGTAAATATCACATCATTATGATAAAAATTCTTTTACTCATATGTTACAAAAATATTTGAGGAAACAATGGCTAAATTAATTAACAAATTTTTTATATTTAATATTTACTTGTGACGGCCCGCCTCGCACCAGCCTGTATTTCCTCCAAAAGTGCGCTGTACACATGCCCGACTAGCACAGGACGGTCGTCAGAAGAAAGGAAAGAAGGGAACGAACTAATCAAAGAACCTGTAGAATGTCTCACAGCGCATGGAATAAAATATAATAATAACATACTTGACATAAAACAGGCGAGACAGTGCATAAGCTGATAACTAAAACCAACACCAATCTCAAAGCAGTGGAAATCCAAATACAGCTTATTACAATTTTCCAAATTTACTGTCTCTAAACAAAAGAAAGTTGAAGTAGAAGATACACCAACAATGCCCAAGCAGTGATCTTCAACAATACAGGGAGAATACTATATATGTATATTACGTGGAGCCTCCTGCTCGTCTCCGGATCATCAACCCGTGCATCACCAGCTAACCTGTCTCTAGTCTGCTCGTGTGAGCACCCAGAGTAATAAGAAGAGACATAAAACTCTGGGTCAGACATAAAGCCTGGTATGAGCGATAAGCATCTAAACAGAATAATAACAGGTATACTAAACCATACCTGAACCTGGACCTGCAACCAAAGAGTTAGTACCACATACCGTACAATACCCCAAGGTGCCATAATAAATAGTGTAAGGATACGGGGGTGGGGTGTGCATGTCACAATGATAGCAAACAAATCATCCATAGCAACCATCCTCACATCTCTCACTCAGTGCGTAAAGCGTACGACATCTACCACTTTGGAACACTAGACAAACTGAGGTAACGACGAATCCCGACTTGTAGAAACCCTGCTGTGACCAAGCCAAACACTTGGAGTCATGACCAAACATTTCAATGACCCACTTCATTGGTCGTAGCCCTTGGTTCTACCTATGCCATAATGGCCCTGAATCCGCCTTCGCACCTCCTACCATAGTGGTCCAAAGCTACAGACGTCGATGGCTCCTTAACACGCGTCCCGCAGCAGAGCCCAACCATGAAGCGAACTCGTTGATTCCCTTCTGAATCTTGAGCTCTAACTTCTCATTTGGACTTCCTTTGCATCTCGGGTTTAGTCGAATTGGAGTGGGTCTTCAGAAGAGTTGTCGCGCATTAACAGTCCTAGAGTTCTGTTCGGTTCGGTAGTCATCACCATCATCGGGTCGGGTCGGTAGTCCACTTCGGGTCGGGTCGGTTCAGTGATTCTCCCCCTTCAGATATCGGTTCGGTTCGGGTGCCTCTGCTTGAGTTCGGTTCGGTTCGGGTGCCTCTGCTTGAGTTCGGTTCGGAGGTAGTTCATCCGATCTGATTCTTCCTGTTTGACTTGTTTGCCTGCTCCGATCCGTCCTGTTCTCTTCCTCCGATCCGGTCTGCTCCCTTACTCCGATCCAATCTGCTCCATCGCTCCGATCCGATCTTCTGTTCAACTCCAACTCTAAGCAATGGCCTTCCTTCCTGCCAAACTTCTTCCAGTGGCGAGTCCCCATCCAGTTCGGATTCCCTTGGTCAGTTCCCTAGTCCGATCCGACCCCTTTTCTCCGATCCGAACCGGTTCGGAACCTGCACACTTCTGCAACTTCCCAGCGAGCTTTCTACGCCATTCGACGACGTTTTCGAGCAATTTAACTATTCTAATCAATCATGAAACATACCATAGAGTCATAGCAACATATAATAGCAACCACAAACAGCAAATAACAATTCAATTGAACCAAAATGGATCAAAAATGGCTAAAACCTCACATTTGCCTATAATCCCTCTTAATCATGTTTAAGCATACGATTAACAAAACACATCGAAATTTACCCAAATTTCTAACAGAGCCTTAAAACATTATTTTAGAATTTTAAGAATTTTTCCAGAATTTATTTACGTATAAATTCGCTAATCTTCACTAATTACCCTTAATTAACTGTAATTAGTGTCAAAATGATGCTATCACTCACCTTTGCCACAACTAGAACCCCAAAACTGAAATATTCTCTGATTTGGTGCTGTTCCCAATCTTATACAGCAGCTCCAACCTTGCTTTGGTGCTTTTTCTTCTTAATTTAATGTTTGCTAAGCCTAATCTTCAATTAGAAGGTGATTTTTGGGTGTTTTAGAGAGATTTAGAGAGTGGAGGCCATGACTAGGTTAAGAGGAATGAAAGTGGCGGCTGGAAAATTTCTAAAGAAATGTTTTCTAACCGTAATCAGCACCTATATCTCCCTAAACCCGAAATTCCCCTTGGGCCTAGCTGCTAATCACCCGTTTAAGCCCAATTAAGCTGTTTTTCACCATCTGAAACTTGTTTCAGCCATATCTCCCAAACGGTGAGTCCGTTTGGCTAATGTGACCACTCTACGGAAAGAGAAACCATCATCCGGAGCCAATGGAAGTGGTTTCAAGTCAAAATTCCTTTCCAGTCAAAAGTTATGGCCAAAACAGTGACAACTAGGGGTAAAATGGTCATTTAAAAATCGGGAAAAATCATGAACATGGGAAATGACCTCAATAGTCGTCTCCCAAAGTTACATGACCATACGACTTCGTATGTGAAAGAAATAAATTTCCTACGATCCTCTGATGCGTAGAATGCGGGTCGTTACACTCTCCCCCCCTTAAGAAATTTCGCCCCCGAAATTCCTTAACCCAAAACATGCAAAGGATCCCGCATGCCTAACAACCACATACAACAATCAAACATGCAAAACAAGCAAACAAGCCTATCCTAGCATGCGGAAAACTAAATTGAAGTCAAAATCTTACTAGGCAAAGAGTTCTGGATAAGTCTTCCTAATGTTCTCCTCTGTCTCCCAAGTACAATCATTCTCGTCTTCGCCCCACTGAACCTTGACTAGCTTCACCGCCTTCCTTCGAAGTTGCTTCATGTCGTACTCGACAATACGGGCCGGCTTGCGGTTCCCAACCGCCTCGGGTTCTACTTCGAAGTCCTCTAACTGATCAGGTGAAATAGTCATATCTGAGTCGTGAACGAACTTCCTTAGTTGGGAAACATGAAATACGTTGTGAACTCCCGCCATCTGCTCTGGTAAGTCAATTCTATATGCCAAATTCCCGACTAGTTCAAGAACAGGGAATGGGCCAACAAATCTTGGTGCCAACTTGCCTCTCCTGCCAAATCGTATTACGCTCTTTAACGGAGAAATCTTGACAAACACCAAGTCGCCAACGGAGAATTTTAAGTCTCTTCTCCTTTTATCAGCATAACTCTTCTGTCTATCTTGGGCAACCTTCATTCGTTGTTGAATGGTCTTGATTTTATCTGAAGTTTCCCTCACCACATCTGGTCCAAGCATAAACTTCTCGCCAGTCTCTATCCAACATGATGGTGAGTTGCACGGTCTTCCATACAAAGCTTCAAATGGAGCCATACCGATACTGGATTGGTAACTATTATTATATGCAAACTCTACTAGATGCAAATGGTCATCCCATGATCCACCAAAATCCAATATACATGCTCTCAAGAGATCTTCCAAAATACGGTTCACCCTCTCCGTCTGACCGTCGGTCTGAGGATGATATGCGGTACTGAGATGTAACTCTGACCCTAGAGCCTCTTGTAAGCTCTTCCAAAACCCACTAGTAAACAACGGGTCTCGGTCGCTCACAATGCCTTTAGGTACTCCATGAAATCTCACTACCCACTTCATATACAATTCTGCTAACTTAGCTGCCGTTCTGGTCGATTTGACTGGTATAAACCTTGCACTTTTAGTCAGTCGATCTACAATTACCCAAATGCTGTCATATCCCGATCTAGTTCTTGGTAAACCATCGATGAAATCCATCGAGACTTGTTCCCATTTCCATTCGGGAATTTCTAAGGGCTGTAACAAACCACTAGGCTTCTTTTGCTCGGCTTTAACTAGCTGGCAATTCATGCACTTGGATATAAACTTCCCAACGTCTCTTTTCATCCCTTCCCAGTAGTAAGTCTGCTTCATATCTCGATACATCTTATTACCACCGGGGTGTATAGTTAGCTTTGAGTGATGACATTCTCTAAGCACTTCATCTCTCAATCCATTGACATTGGGTACAACAAGCTTTCCATTCTTTCTAAGCCATCTATCTCGATCGAGCCCATACTTGTTCATCTCCTCATCGATACCCATCTCTAACTTGGAGATGATTTCCAATAGGTTAGGATCGTCCCTCTGACTAGAGCCGATCCGTTCAATCAAAGTGGGTCTGACCGTCAAACTTGCTAACATTTCTGGATCCAATTCGCACTTTGGTCTGAAATCAAACCCCGCGATAAACTCCAGTTGCTTCCATTCAAGGAACATAGCCCCTAAGCTGGCATGTCTTCTACTCAATGCATCAGCCACCGCATTGCCCTTTCCCAGTGTATATGCGATGTCAAAATCATAGGAAGCTAAGAACTCTAACCGTCTCTGCTGACGGAGATTTAAATCCTTCTGAGAGAAGAGATACTTTAACGACTTATGGTCTGTAAACAGCTCAAATCTTTCTCCCAAGAGATAGTGTCTCCACATCTTTAACGCGAACAAGATCGCTGCCAATTCTAAATCATGGGTAGGGTATCTTCTCTCGTGCGGTTTCAATTGCCGACTTGCGTAAGCTACAACCCTACCGCCTTGCATCAATACAGCACCCAGTCCGGTACCACAGGCATCCGTGTATACCGTCATCTCTTCATCCCCCTTAGGAATGACTAACACTGGTGCGCTTGTCAACTTGTCCTTTAGACTCTTAAATGCATCCTCGCACCTTTCATCCCAGACAAAAGCTTGATTCTTCTTGGTCAACTGGGTCAATGGTGCTGCTATCTTGGAGAAATCTTGGATAAACTTACGATAATATCCCGCTAACCCCAAGAAACTTCTTACATCTGTTGCATTCTTGGGCGTAGGCCAATCTTGTACCGTAGCCACCTTTGCTGGGTCCACGGCAGTACCACTCTCTGATACAACATGGCCCAAGTACCTCACTTCCCTCTTCCAGAAGTGACACTTAGAAAACTTTGCTTTCAATTGGTGTTTTCTCAACACCTCCATCGCTACTCTTAAATGTTCCTTGTGTTCTTCCTCTGTCCTTGAATAGACCAAAATATCATCAACGAACACAAGGACAAACTTATTCAACTGATCTCTGAATACCCTATTCATAAGATCCACAAAATATACTGGGGCATTGGTCAGCCCGAATGGCATGACCAACCACTCATAAAACCCAGACGGCGTCCGAAATGCCGTTTTAGCTATACTCTCAGCTTCCACTCTAAGCTGATGAAAACCTGTCGCGAGATCCAACTGAGAAAATACTCTCGCGCCACTCAACTGATCGAACAAATCATCTATCCGCGGTAGAGGATACTTGTTCTTCCTCGTCACTTTATTCAACTCGCGGTAGTCTACACACAAACGAAGGGAACCATCCGCCTTGGTAGCAAACACAACTGGTGCTCCCCATTCAGAAACACTCCTTCTGATAAATCCCTTCTTCAAAAGATCGCTGACTTGCACCTCGAGCTCTCGCTGCTCCCTTGGTGCCATACGACGAAGTGGCATCACTATAGGCCTGGCATCCTTTACCAAATCAATACGAAACTCAATCTCTCGGTGTGGTGGAAGTCCGGTCACTTCTTCGAAAACATCCGGATACTGGCTAACCACGGGCAAACCTGACAACTCACTATGCGGAATGTCGAGGGAGTTTAGAAAACTAGCCAATACCCCCTTACTGGGTAGACCACCAAACACTATCCTCCGCCCATCATCCGCTCTAGCTGTCACCAACAAGCCCTCACAGTCTACCACCACCCCGTATCTTTGGAGCCAATCTACTCCCAAAATAATGCCAAACCCAGTAAAGCCCAAAACAAAGCAATCACAAACAAACATGCATCCATGACTCGATAAGACCACATTACGACAAATCATGCTAAGGCTAGTCGAACCACCAATCGGGTTCGTCACTACTAAAGGTCTATCGACAATCTCGGGCTCCAATCCCAACCTATCTACCAGGTCACTAGATATGAAAGAACTGGAAGCTCCGGTATCAAACAAAACTCTAACAGGAACATCATAAACAGAAAGCATACCTTGAATGACGACATTCTTTCCCTTCTCCGCCGCAGTTGGGGCATTCGACGAAGAAGGAATAGCATTAAGGGCATATGCTTTCACCATTTGCTTTTCTTTAGGGGGCTGTGGACACTTGTCCTTGTGATGTCCCATTTGGCCACAGTTGAAGCACTTCCTATCCGCTGGCTTGGCCCGACAATTACTAGCATAATGGCCCTTCTTACCACAGCTGAAGCACTCCACATCTTGCTTATTCTTTTTCTTCTGGCCATCCTTAGTCTGATTCTGCTTTCTTTTATTCTGGGAACCACTCTTGCCTCCACCGCTTGCTTGTGGCTTTGGCTCATCTGCAGATGCAACCTCAGTCTTCGACTTAGGGTAGAGACTTTCCGATCTTAACGCTTTCCCCACAATCGATTCAAACGTCTCATCGATGTGGTTAATAAGTTTTTCCCCCAAGTACTGATCCAAACCAGTTATGAATTTCTCATTCTTTTTCTCGGCAGTATCAATAAGAGATAACCCATATTTTGACAAAGTGTCAAATTCAGCAATATACTCCGAGACAGCTCTGCCATTCTGCTTGAGCTCCAAGAACTTCTTAAACAACATTGACTTCTGAGCAGCTGGAATGAACTTCTCACTAAAGCGAGCCTTAAACTGCTCCCAAGTAATCTGATCTTCGGGAGTAGCTGCCTTTATAGCATTCCACCAATTCATTGCCCGCCCTTGCAGCTGACGGGACGCTAGCCTTCTCTTCATCGCATCCTCGATACCCAAATCTTCGAAGATACGTTCGCAACTATCCAACCAATCCTGAACGTCCGTAGCCGACTCCGTTCCGTGGAATGACTTCCCACCAAGACTAGTATAATCCTTATTCAGCTTGGCGAAGTCGACTCTTGGCGCCTGCACTATTGGACCACCACCATTTCCCCCATTGAGAGCTGCCCTCTGTACATCTCTAAGCATCTCTCTCATGAGGTCAGTAAACATCGTCCTCATGTCAGCAGCATTCTCATTGTTGGCTCCCCTACCAGCACCTCTAGTATATCGGCTCATCGTCAATCTGAAAAAGGAAATGATTAACGACTCCATAGTGGTGCTAGTGCAGTACGACTTCATCCTTATACTACTAATAGTATATATATATATATATATATATAGCTTTTAAAAACCAAAGTAATCACAAATACGCTCTCTCGTGTACGTATATCATCTCTCCCTGATAACTTCCCTAGGTTAACTACGCAACCTAGAGCTCTGATACCAAGTGTGACGGCCCGCCTCGCACCAGCCTGTATTTCCTCCAAAAGTGCGCTGTACACATGCCCGACTAGCACAGGACGGTCGTCAGAAGAAAGGAAAGAAGGGAACGAACTAATCAAAGAACCTGTAGAATGTCTCACAGCGCATGGAATAAAATATAATAATAACATACTTGACATAAAACAGGCGAGACAGTGCATAAGCTGATAACTAAAACCAACACCAATCTCAAAGCAGCGGAAATCCAAATACAGCTTATTACAATTTTCGAAATTTACTGTCTCTAAACAAAAGAAAGTTGAAGTAGAAGATACACCAACAATGCCCAAGCAGTGATCTTCAACAATACAGGGAGAATACTATATATGTATATTACGTGGAGCCTCCTGCTCGTCTCCGGATCATCAACCCATGCATCACCAGCTAACCTGTCTCTAGTCTGCTCGTGTGAGCACCCAGAGTAATAAGAAGAGACATAAAACTCTGGGTCAGAAATAAAGCCTGGTATGAGCGATAAGCATCTAAACAGAATAATAACAGGTATACTAAACCATACCTGAACCTGGACCTGCAACCAAAGAGTTAGTACCACATACCGTACAATACCCCAAGGTGCCAGGTGCCATAATAAATAGTGTAAGGATACGGGGGTGGGGTGTGCATGTCACAATGATAGCAAACAAATCATCCATAGCAACCATCCTCACATCTCTCACTCAGTGCGTAAAGCGTACGACATCTACCACTTTGGAACACTAGACAAACTGAGGTAACGACGAATCCCGACTTGTAGAAACCCTGCTGTGACCAAGCCAAACACTTGGAGTCATGACCAAACATTTCAATGACCCACTTCATTGGTCGTAGCCCTTGGTTCTACCTATGCCATAATGGCCCTGAATCCGCCTTCGCACCTCCTACCATAGTGGTCCAAAGCTACAGACGTCGATGGCTCCTTAACACGCGTCCCGCAGCAGAGCCCAACCATGAAGCGAACTCGTTGATTCCCTTCTGAATCTTGAGCTCTAACTTCTCATTTGGACTTCCTTTGCATCTCGGGTTTAGTCGAATTGGAGTGGGTCTTCAGAAGAGTTGTCGCGCATTAACAGTCCTAGAGTTCTGTTCGGTTCGGTAGTCATCACCATCATCGGGTCGGGTCGGTAGTCCACTTTGGGTTGGGTCGGTTCAGTGATTCTCCCCCTTCAGATATCGGTTCGGTTCGGGTGCCTCTGCTTGAGTTCGGTTCGGTTCGGGTGCCTCTGCTTGAGTTCGGTTCGGAGGTAGTTCATCCGATCTGATTCTTCCTGTTTGACTTGTTTGCCTGCTCCGATCCGTCCTGTTCTCTTCCTCCGATCCGGTCTGCTCCCTTACTCCGATCCAATCTGCTCCATCGCTCCGATCCGATCTTCTGTTCAACTCCAACTCTAAGCAATGGCCTTCCTTCCTGCCAAACTTCTTCCAGTGGCGAGTCCCCATCCAGTTCGGATTCCCTTGGTCAGTTCCCTAGTCCGATCCGACCCCTTTTCTCCGATCCGAACCGGTTCGGAACCTGCACTCTTCTGCAACTTCCCAGCGAGCTTTCTACGCCATTCGACGACGTTTTCGAGCAATTTAACTATTCTAGTCAATCATGAAACATACCATAGAGTCATAGCAACATATAATAGCAACCACAAACAGCAAACAACAATTCAATTGAACCAAAATGGATCAAAAGTGGCTAAAACCTCACATTTGCCTATAATCCCTCTTAATCATGTTTAAGCATACGATTAACAAAACACATCGAAATTTACCCAAATTTCTAACAGAGCCTTAAAACATTATTTTAGAATTTTAAGAATTTTTCCAGAATTTATTTACGTATGAATTCGCTAATCTTCACTAATTACCCTTAATTAACTGTAATTAGTGTCAAAATGATGCTATCACTCACCTTTGCCACAACTAGAACCCCAAAACTGAAATATTCTCTGATTTGGCGCTGTTCCCAATCTTATACAGCAGCTCCAACCTTGCTTTGGTGCTTTTTCTTCTTAATTTAATGTTTGCTAAGCCTAATCTTCAATTAGAAGGTGATTTTTGGGTGTTTTAGAGAGATTTAGAGAGTGGAGGCCATGACTAGGTTAAGAGGAATGAAAGTGGCGGCTGGAAAATTTCTAAAGAAATGTTTTCTAACCCTAATCAGCACCTATATCTCCCTAAACCCGAAATTCCCCTTGGGCCTAGCTGCTAATCACCCGTTTAAGCCCAATTAAGCTGTTTTTCACCATCTGAAACTTGTTTCAGCCATATCTCCCAAACGGTGAGTCCGTTTGGCTAATGTGACCACTCTACGGAAAGAGAAACCATCATCCGGAGCCAATGGAAGTGGTTTCAGGTCAAAATTCCTTTCCAGTCAAAAGTTATGGCCAAAACAGTGCCAACTAGGGGTAAAATGGTCATTTAAAAATCGGGAAAATCTTGAACATGGGAAATGACCCCAATAGTCGTCTCCCAAAGTTACATGACCATATGACTTCGTATGTGAAAGAAATAAATATCCTACGATCCTCTGATGCGTAGAATGCGGGTCGTTACATTACTATTCTTAAACGGCTGAACTAATTTAACTAATTAAAACTAATCCATCATATACTACAAGTCTGGAAGGGTGTACAGGAATGAGAAAACACAGATCCGCGATTATAAAACCATCTCATTCATCACCATTCAATATTGTTGATCCAACGATCAGAAAGGGTTGACAACATTAGTTTCGGATCTCCGAGTTATACCCACTTCATTATTCAAGTGTTTCTTTCCAGTTTTTCCCCATTTCTTCTCCCCTCTTTTTATTTCCTCTTTGAAACAAGAGCACATCTTCATTAAATTTTCTCAATCAAAAAGTTAATCCACGAAATTACTTAATTCCATAAGGTTGTTGTATTGGAAACCAGAAATCGTCACCGCTGATTGTTTGAAGATTTGGGTGTTGCGGTAATGGTTTTGGCAGCGATGGTGTTCTTACCGAGGAGCTACTAGATAATGGTTGGTGTTTTTCTAAAGAAAGAGGATGGTGTGGTTTTTCTGGATTACGGGTGATGGGAACTCTGAAGTTTGTTGTTGGTTGAGCTGTGCGGCTGAGGTTATAGGGAGAGATAGTGTCGAGTGAATGATTGCGGATCTGAGCTTGGGATGTTGTTGTTTCTATGAACCGTGGTTGGTGATTTTCGGCTTAGGGTTGTTTTCCAATTAGGGAAATTTAAGTTTGGAACATTCATGTAAGCCAATCTATTTAGGTCTTCCTGTTCAGTTTTCAACTCCTGCTTCGCTTTCAGGTTGGGCGTTCCCCCACATAATTTCCCCGTCCCTTGAATCTTCCATAGAGTGTACCTCTACTTTCTTTTCTTCCATCTAGGTTTATCATCATTAGAATAATGTTCCTCTAGTGAGTAGTTAACGTCGCTCTCCACGTACTAATGGATCTAGACAGCTACTCCAACTTTTAAATAGGCCTAAGAAGCATAATAGTCCGATGAGTTAAACAGGGAAAAAATTGTGGAAAGGGCTTTTGTGTGTTGACTTGCATCAGCTGTTTGGTAAGTACATTAGTGTATACATATCTCCATTTTTTGTTGTGTCACCTGCAGTTATGCGCAGATTGAGCATTAGATAACAAAATAACATGTATTATTATCAATATAATACAATTGAAACCGTAGTTGGTTAATTCCCATAGTGTTAAGATATTCTAGATATAGTGTCAGAGTTTAGAAAATATAATGTGCAATCTCATGGCATATAACTAATAATTCTCCTAAGCATTATAACATAAAATTGTATTTTGTTGATAAATTTCTCATTGACTTGAAGCAGATGGGATATTCAATTGCAATTTGGAAAAATATCTTATATTAAATTTAATTGTGTTATGCTGTGACTTTCAATTTCGCACTACAATTTAGTTTTGAAAGTGGTAAATAATAATTTGGTAATGACCATCAATTTGTCATGCATTTGTTTGAGTTTATGAGCTATCATCGTTAAGAAATTGATTTGAAATTACAAGGGCAAAGTAAAATGTTTTAATATGAATCACTCCAGTAATACATAGTATCTATGTAAATTCCATGAAAAATGGTATTTGTAAACAATATATGATGGACTGACGCTAATATGTTGGAGTGAAGTGTACCTTATGCTACTTCAAATTCATTAAAAAATATTAATAAATTAAACCTATGAATCAAATAAAGTGAGCCATCACTAAAATTTTACTTAAAAATATTAAAAAAATACTAATAACATGCACCTAAAAATTTAAAATTGAAATCAAAATATTGTATCAAGAACAATCAAATTCGTTCATACATTGTAACGACAAGGAATTTCGCTCGATCTGAATCGATCGCTAAACCGACCAAGACCGTTCGAAACCCCTAGTTGTTTTGAGAACACGACAGATCAGAACGCAAATAGAAGAACATTTCATTGTATATTACAACAATTCCATCAGAATATAAGAATATACAGAGTATGAATAAATATTACGCAGAATATCAGAGATTTAAATTACATTTAAATACATCGCAGCGGAAAATAATACAAAACACAACTAGAAGTAAAACACGGATACAGAGCTTTCCGAGTATCGTTCCAGCTGTAAATCAGGATCCTGTGAATATAAATCTGCAAAACCAAAACAACTAGCTGTCCGTGTCAAAATAAGGGCACCCAAAGTTTAGGTTAAAACAATAAACTCCAGGTCAGTCATGTGACTGGTGTGAGAACTAAAACAGTTATTAATCTTTATTTTAAAGTTAGGTAAATCAAGGGAGCACGCCGTATAAAATGGAACGGGTTTCCTCCCAAGAATACTAGTGCATAAAACAACAGCGCAATGCTAAAATAAAGAACAATGAAGCTATTATAAGACCCAGGTCCCATCACACAATGCAACACAACCCGGAGGATAGGGTTTTACCTTATAATAGCCAAAGAATGCTTGATATGCTAAATTTCATCTTTTATTATTAAGTGTATAGTGTATAAAACAACTTCAAATCATAAGTATCAATCATAGACGGCATGGGTACTATATATCATGTCGCCAATACTAGGCTCTACAATTAAAACCGCAAAGTCACGTATTGGAAGTTGGATTTCCATCTATGAACCGAGGCAAAAGATAGTCCTCTACCGATTCGAGACTCTCTAGCCCGAGGCTTAGGACCCAAACACAGGTGAGCCCTTGGATCGTGTAACTCCCCACGTCCGTTAGTGTAACTCACAAAGGGAATGAACTAAGTTCTGTGGAGCATTTTGGGTAAAAGATGCAGATAAATTACAAGACAGACAAATATTAAACAGCGGAAAATAGAACTTTGCTTTATTGATAAAATAGTCTGTACAAGATTCTTTTACAATATCAGAGTATCATCTGTCTTTACAAAATAAAGAAGCATAAAAAACATTTTATATTCCCCAATGTAGCAAGAGCCAGCCATAGCATCTGAAAGAGAATCCAAGGACGACTTCGTCAAATCTTCAAGCTGGGGAAAGAGCAACGGTCCAATCCAATCCTGAGTTATACTATTCCCTCCTCAACTACCTGGGGGGGGGGGGGGAACGGAAGAAAAGAAGCGAAAGAAAAACAGAGTCAGACATAAAGCCTGAGTAAGTCAGTAACTTCTAGCATGTGAACAGGGAAAAATGAAACGACATGAATTAACTGAATACAAGACAATACCATGATGATAGGGTCAACAGGATAAGATAAGATTACCACAAGATATACTAAGGCAAGATAAACTGGATATACTTTAATACTTTCTCTGCTTCGCTATTACCTTATTATTCTGGTTTCTATATCTCTGCACCGCCTAACTAGTGTCCCTACCAGTAACGATAACGTGATCCTAATCCCTGTAGTTTCCGTCGCCTTCAGGCATCCATTTATTATTTAATTACCTAGATCTAATCTAGGGTTTTTTATCAAGTGCCTTCTAGATTCAACTAGAACTTACGCTATTTTTCTGAATGCTTCTTGGATTCAGGGTTTATGCCACCTAGTTCCAAACTAGGGATTATGCTACCTGTCGAACGATGCCCTTTAGTCTAGGACACACCACCTAGGGTGGTACATGTTCCTAGACTTTTCCCACGCATGTATCACGAATCGTTATTGCTTGTCTAGATGCACATGTCCAGTAATGTGCGGTCCGAGTTCCGCTGTCAGGGCTACTCTAGAAATACGGAACTCAGTCGGGAGCTTTCAATATCTGCCGATGCAGATGCTAAGGTCTGTTTTTCCAGTGGCTATGGTCCCACTCGACCCCTCCCTCAACTAATGGAAGGCCACCCTTGTAAAATGAGAACTGTACGAAGGCCCCTATCTGCCCCACTAATTCTATGGCCAACAACACCCTGCAACCACAACTAGATAGCAAGTATGTGGTCCGTATGAGTCCTCCAGCCTTCCCGCTTCACGTGTCTCGCTTGACTGAAGATGGATGGCAGACGACGAGTTGCTATCACAGGGCTTCCGATTTCTCGCTGAATCACGCTGGTCCATCCGAGTCTTTAGGTTGCCATATATATATATATATATATATATATATATATATATATATTGCAACTAAGGCATACCCTTGGCTCTTCTATCACAGACCTTAACCTCTGTGCGCCCAGGCGGATCATCTGCAGCCTCACAGAGGGATACCAAGAGTACCCTCACGTCCCCTCGAAGCCTCGGGCTTCGTAACCCAATTCGTTGGAGCCTTCTTAAAACCAGATGGATGTCCGCTCCTTCATGTTATACTAAGAATTACTACTTAGTTCTACTAACTAAGGTTTACCACTTAGTTTCCAAATTCCTTGTTTTCTTAACTAAGTTTTACTACTTAGTCCCCTTTTCAACCGAGGTTTACTACTTAGTTTTCTTTCTCGCCAGGTTGGATTGGTTAAGTGTCTTTAGTCGATTCAAGCTATCTTAACCCTCTTCCCTTATCCTGTTAAACTGGTTAAGTGTTATCCCTTTATGCTTTTTACTTAACCCTATTCATTTATCATATTATGATGGTTAAGCGTTCAAGTTTACTTAACCCTATGGTCTAGTCCAACTAACATATTAAATTGGCTAAGTGTATTACTTAACCCCAACCTCTAGTCTAATTAACATGTTAAATTGGCTAAGTGTATTAACTTTACTTAACCCCACCTTCTAGTCTAGTCAACATGTTAATTTGGCTAAGTATTCCCATGGACTTAACCCTCCCATTCTAGCTTTAACTGTGCTAAGTTGGTTAAGTGTTCCTTAACCTTCCCTTTCTAGCTTAACTGTGTTAAGTTGGTTAAGTGTTCCTACGGACTTAACCTTCCCATTCTAGCTTAACTGTGTTAAGTTGGGTAAGTGTTTCTATGGACTTAACCCACCCATTCTTGCTTAACTGTGTTAAATTGGTTAAGTGTTTCTATGGACTTAACTCAGCATTAATTAATAAATTATAGCTGCAACCTCTCACATTAGACAGATATTGCTGCAGTTACTGGATGTGCCGGTCGGTTCCGGGTAGGTTTACACCGCAACTCAGTCTAACCTCGGGTTAGGCATATTCATGTTTTCTAGGTTCAAAGGGTTTTTGATTAATTTCCAAATCTGGTTTTGAAAACAACCATCACGTCCTTCGGATCAGTTAGGGATAGCCAGGGAGGGAAGGAAACTTGTATTTTCCAAACCCAAGCCTAGACACTATCCTCTCTGTCACCCTAGAACTTTCAGGTGTATGTGTTATTCAAAGAGAAAACCTTTCTTTTGTCCATATATAAATTGTCAACAATTTATCTTCAAAGTCCATTTTCCCTTTTTAAATAAACTTGGCCTATACCATTTTCATTTTGTCCTTCCCACTAGTATACTTATATTCTAGGCCCAAGTCCTAACCCAACTTGCAGTTCAGGCCATTTCCTATTTCATTGCCAAAACTAGATTAAATATCCTAGTTTATAATTTATGGCCAAAACTTTACCTACATGCAAGATACATATTTTGTGGTAAATGAACAATTTATCATTTATGACAAATTCTATAAGTAAATTTACTCCTAATTTACTTATTTCATTATTACACTTTTAATGTACGTTGTCACATTTATTATTATGGCCCGTTCCCTCTTATTTATCATATTTATACTTTTTGGTATGTAAATTATACCAAATTAAGTGTCACTAACCATAATTTATTCTAAACATGACAATTTCTCACAATTATGGCTAAATTCAAAATTGTGCTAATATACTTATTCCAAATCTTTAATTAACACAATTTTGATTTAACATTCCTAATTCACAGTTTATGGTAAGACTAGAATTATTATTCTAGTTTACATTTCATGCCTAAAATTTAGCTTACTTGCTAATACTAAATTTAATATGTCAAACTTATCCAATTTGCATTCCTATGAACATGCCATAATACATATTCCCAATTTATGCCAATTTCCAAGCTTATAACTACATTTATGTTCATTTTCATATTTTCCCCAAATTGCATTCCCACCGTTCGTATAATCGTGATTTAACCTAGATTGTAAATAAATCTAGATTCGTAGAAAATAGGGAATGAACCAAAGATGCTATGAAAAGGGATAATAACTGGCATAAAAGGTTTGGATAACGACGTAGGTTCAAGAATATGGGTAGACCTAACTTAATAAGTAAATTCCCACGGTCTAAAACCAATAGATAGAATAGGTTCAAGAACATGGGTAGACCTAACTGAATAGGTAAATTCGCACAGTCTAAAACCAAAGAAAAACAAGGAACAGATAAAATAGATAATCGGGTTTAGACCCAATTTCATAGCCACAAAACTTAAGCAACAATTTTCCTAATTATGAATCATAGGCAAAGTTCATAGTTATAGGCAATGTTCATAGTCCAAAAGGGAAAATAATTCCCATAGTCATAAGTCATTGTCATAGGCAATGTCATAGTCATATGTTGTATGTCCCAAATCAAGGTTCATGTTCGTAATTCAAAGGCAATAGGTTCATGGTCATAGTTCTTATAATCATGATCATAGGCATAGGCATGTCCTCTTTGTTCAATAGTCATAGGCCGTCAATCAAAGTCATAGTATGTTCTGGGCCATAGTCAAGAATTAGATCCAAAAACTTAAATAAACATAGATCCAAGTGAAGAGATTAGGCATTTTTCTTATATCCTTTTAATTTCATGTCACAAATAAAAATAAAACGTTCAAGTCTAGAAATAACCAACTTACAGAAATTAGATCTAGAATAGAAGGACGGCGATGCTAAGATTCGTATGTCGTTGCTCGAGGTTTGTTGATTTAGCCTTTGAATTCTTCACTTTGATTTGAATCTTCTCTTGAACAGAATAGAGCAGCATCTCCATGTCTTGAATTTATATTTTATTTTAATTATTTAAGAAAATTTAGAGGAGGGGAAGAAGCCATGAATCTTAGCAGCATAAGGATAGAAGAGAATTGGTGAAAAGAGAATGAAGACTAGGGCTGTTTATATAGCTGCTCAAGACCTTATCGTACACGCAGCGCTGAGTCAGCATTGAACCCAGTTAAGAAAATAGTCCAGGTACGTAGATGAATCTAGCCAAACCTTATCATACACGTAGTGCTGAGTCAGCATTGGGTTCCACAAGCTATTTTGGCGTAGAAATTTGAATTTCGAATGAATTGTTTTGGCGTAGAAGTTTGATTTTCGAACTTTCGAATTTCTGGAATTTATTTAACTGTTTTATTCACATGAAATATTCTTATATGTATATAACTCCTCTAACGACCATTTTACGTGTATATATATAAGCACAACTTTCATTTTATTTTCAAAATTCAAATGATGTTGCCATATTTCATTGACTGTAGCCTTATCTTGAATTTTATCTTTCGTATACATATATTTTTGCATATATATATATTTATATTCTCATATGTGTACATATATATTTTCTTTATTTCCTTATATGTACGTTCTTATCCTTTCAAATTTTGAATTTGTATACGTACATATATTTGCATGTTCAGTTGGCCCTCTCTAAAACAAAGATAAAAAATTATGTCGCCGCCGGGGTTCGAACCCCCGACCTCCATGCTACAAATCCAATGCCTTAACCAACTGAGCTACAAAGGCTTTTGTTAAAAAGTCTTAGAACAATAATAATTATTGTTCTCTCCTTACTTCTCTTTTTCATGTTAGTTACAATACTTAAATTAAACAACTGCATGGATCTTTTTCTTTTAAAAATTAATTATACTTTAATTTGAGAATCTTAATGTCACAGAATTACGGGGTGTTACAGATCGTCAGGGCTGGTCCACCGATGTGAATTAAAATGCCTGAACACTGCGTTTCCCCACCCTTTGGGGTGTAAATGAGTCCAATGACTCCATCGGTCCCGGATCGACCGATATATTCGAGGCGCCTCGCAACAGCAACAACCACATAAGTCAAACTCGTCAGGGTGTGTAAAACCACTGACGCCACTTCAAGCTAGAAGGAAATGCATGTCCTCCCTGAGGTCCTTCTTCCGTTTCTGGTTCACAACCGGGGTGTGAGGCTCGCGAATCCACGCTACACAAAGCTATGCCACACAGGCCGTGCTTTGATCATCCACCACAAGACTCTGCTTTTCAACAGAAGCCTTGTAACACCCCACCTTCGTTAAGGTCACTCACAAAGGGAATGCCTTAACTTTGGTGGAGCATTTTAGTAAACAGAACAGAAACTTACAAGACAGATAAAACAGTACTTGAAATTTTTTAACTTTATTATAGCGGAAACAGAAATCAATATGGTTACATCCTTTCAAATCTCAGAATTCAAGTACAAAATATCAGTCTTGTACAAAAGCCTTCAAAAATGCATGGTTTAAAATCATAATCCCCATGGAACGGAAGCTATACAGAGCCAAGCCATACTTTAAGCACTTCAAGCAAAGAGAAATCCGGATCAAGCTAAAGTATTCCCTCCTTGGATAACCTGGGGGGAAACGGAAGAAAGGAGGCGAAACAACAAGGGACAGACAAAAAGTCTGGCAAGTCCAGTGACTTTCAGCATATGAACAGATAATAATAATAATATGACATGAACATAAAACTGGATGAGGGATAACTATAACAGGTATAGCAGATATAACAGAAGAACAGAATGACATAAACTATTGCTTTACACTTCTCTGCACTAATACTAGTATAACAGAATTAGGTGTCACCCTAATGTCTAAACTGAAGCAGGAACGGGTACAGAATAATTTAACAGAAACAGAATGCTAATAATGGGCCTTTACTACCCTATCAGAAACAGACAGAAGCAGAAACTGATTAATCCCTACGGAAACAGAATGTAGAATTAGGTGTACACTAGTAATGGGCCTTTACCACCTGAACAGACGGTACCACACAGAAACAGACAGGTGTTACCACCCAACAGAAACAGACGGTACCAATAGAAACAGACAGAACTAAGTGTACCCTAAAACCCTACCCCAAGCGATCGGCTCCCTAATACATAAATATCCTGTGTCGGCCCCACAGTAGGGTTTATCACTCCCTAAAGTGACAACCAATTGGCACAGACCTATTTACAGATGTCACGGCGTCTTACATCCTCAGAGGCAGTCCGGGATCCATGCACGCACATGACCTGGTTGGAACGCACCATCAACACCCCTCGCCATTATCAGAATGAACCGCTTATAATTAGTTCAGTAAGCATGCCCGGACCCTACCTACTGTTGGGTCAAAGTTTTGATACCAGAAAGGGTTACTGACTAATATGGGTCCCAAACAACAGATGACACAAGTAATTCCCCTCCTAATCTTGTGTCCCCAGACTAACAGATTTTAGTTTAACTTGTCTACAAGTTTCAGACATTCAAAATTTAGATTAACTAGTTCACAGATCAAGAAATCAAGTTAACATTTTTTCAGACTAACGGATCAGATGTTCGGATTAACAGGCTTATAGATTAACTGGTTCCAGATTATCTAACTTAGTATTGGGCCTACGGATTCACGAAACGGGTTTATCAGACTCATTGGTCCAATTGGTTTAACCTTACCCAACACGTTTTAGACATCATAATTATCTCAGATTTTCATTAATTAAATATTAATGCCCAAACCTCTCACATTAGACTGACAGTTTGCGGCTACTGGTTAGGCCGGTTGGTTCCGGGCAGGTTTCAGTCGCAAACTGAGTCTAACCTCGGGTTTCTAGCACGTTATGACTAACTTCTCACATTAGAACCTATTGTTTGCGACCACTGGATTATGCCTGGCGGTTCCGGGCAGAATTACGCCGCAAACACATTCTAACTTCGAGTTAGCCATGTTTATCTTTGCGGCCAATTAATTAATGATTTACCATTTATACCCACGCCTAATATACATGTCAATTATTCATAACTATAACCAATTCAGATTATGTCAATAGCGGACTAATTATACCCACTCAACAGATATAGCAGATAACAGATTTCTCAGGTTAGGCGACTTAGCAGATAAAGCAAACTAGCAAATTTAGTATTTTCAACAGACTTAGCAAATGACAGATTTGGCAGATGAACAAATCTAGCAGACTAGGCAGTAGAGCAGAACTAGCAGATTAAGCAATATAACAGAACTAGCAGATTAGGCAATGTAACACAACTAGCAAATTAGGAAAATATAACAAATTTACTTATTTCTTAAAGTTTCATACTGTAACACCCCACACCCTATACGGTCACTCTATAAGGGAATGCCATAACATCGGCGGAGTATTTTAGTGAATATAGAACAGAGAAATTACAGCAAGACAGATATAAGTAATACTTGAAAGTTTAAAACAACATTTCAATGCAGCGGAAAGTAAAACATGTCTGGTTACATCACAAAACCATAATAAGAGTTAAGTACAAATATCCATTCTTGCTAAATAAAAATACATAATCCCAATACATGAACTGATAGCCATAAAAGAAAAAGGGTAAGCTGAGCTCTACATCTAGGGTCCAAGCTCCAAGAGAGTAATAAAAGCAGCCTGATCAAAGCCCGCTCGTACTGGGCCCACTCTGAGAACCTGAGGGTTGGGAAAAAGATAAAAACAACGGGGTCAGACATAAGTCTGAGCGAGTCCTATAACTTTAACAATACAATCATTAAAGTAACCAGAGAAGACATAAACTTGATATACGGTAGTGTCTGGGGATGAATGGCTACACTAAGCAGCTTGGTGGACTTTGGATAAACTAAGATAACCGTAAAGACGCATTTACCCACCCAAGGATAATTACTACACTGCACCACACCGGTCATTCCTACTTAAAGGTTGATCCCTCCCAAGGACTTAGAAAATTTACCCAATAGTTTCGCGTACCCCTAGCTGACTACATAGGTGCCGTCTGCCCCTATCTCCACTAGGTGTACCCACTACTCCCAAGTGATCGGCTCCCTACCGTAGATACCCGTGCCGGCCCCACAGTGGGGTGTATCACTCCCCAAAGTGGCAACCCTATATAATTAACGGTGCACGGCTTATATCTACCCGATGCAACAATGTCTTACCTACCAGCCCGGGTCCACACACGCATATGAAACCCGTTGGACTTGCGTTGCCACCGCTAACCCGTTTTGGCCTCTTATAGTCAAGCCCAGTACGCGTGTCCCGTCCTCGACATGGGTTGAGCCCAATAAGATACATATGGGTTACTGGTTGAAATGGGCCCCCACAAGCTACCCACCTAAGCTTGTCCCTTTTTCTAGAGCATCCCACTTAACCCTTTAATGATGTTTAATTACATGTTTCCGCTTGGTTAAGTATTCTAATCGTATTTTCCATATGCCACCCAAGGCACCCACTTAACCCCTCATGTCCCTCTACATGCTAATATGGTTAAGTGTTTCTTAATTAATTAATTAAGATCATGACCTCATAATGACCCCTCACATTAGACCATCTTTTATGACTGCTGGATATGCCGGTTGGTTCCGGGCAGACTTCTGTCATAAAAAGGGTCTAACCTCGTGTCTTTACTTTAATCACGTATTTAATTTATGACTAAGACCTCTCACATTGGGCCAATCATTTGTAGCCGCTGGATGGCCGGTCGGTTCCGGGCAGACTTCCGCTGCAAAAGGGTCCAACCTCGTGTCTTAGTTGATTAATTACACCTAATTAATCACCCCCATAATTAATTATCCCTAATTAATTACACATTTTTAAGAATATGGGTAGACCTAACTCAATAGGTAAATTCCCAATTCCATAGTATGGGTAGACCTAACTTAATAGGTAAATTCCCAACTCCATAATGTGGGTAGACCTAACTTAATAGGTAAATTCCCAATTATGTCCATTCATTTTATTTTATGCTTAATCATAACAACTTTACACCTTTTTATAATCATGCATATTAACACCATCGTTTCCCACGTAATTCGTTTACATAACACGTCATACATAGGGACAACTTTGCATATGTTAAGCACATCATAAAAAGAGACCAACTTGCATATGAACTTGCATATAAACTTGCATAAAACTTGCATATGAACTTGCATACCATGTCATATCACAAAGGCAAACTTGCACATGTTATGCATATCATAAAAAGAGACTAACTTGCACATGAATCTTGCATATAAACTTGCATATCATGTCACATCACAAAGGCAAACTCGCATATGCTATGCATATCATAAAAAGAGACTAACTTGCATATGTGTTCATAGGTTACACAAAGGGTGAACTTGCATGTCATAAGGTATGCATAAAACCAACCACCTAGCATGCATGAAATCAAGTACTTAGCATGCATAAACCCAAACACTTAGCATGCATAAAATCAAATACTTAGCATGCATGAAATCAAGTACTTAGCATGCATAAAATCAAATACTTAGCATGCATGAAATCAAGTACTTAGCATGCATAAAATCAAATACTTAGCATGCATAAAATCAAATACTTAGCATGCATAAAATCAACTACTTAGCATGCATAAAACCCACCACTTATCTTGCATAAACCCACATACTTAACTTGCATAAACATAGGGTTAACATTAAACATAGATTAGCAAACTAACATCATATCATATGACTCAAAACCCACTAATCCGCATACAAAACCGCATGATCTCATCATATCTCATCTACTTAATTTAGCAATTGGCTATTAAAGTGATAGAAACTCACCAAAACCAAGATTAGCAAACTTATGAAGTAGAACTAGTTGCTATATTTGAAGATGGTGATGATTAGAGGTTGATTAGCTTGCAACTTTCTTCATAAGCTAGTGGAGGCTCCTCTTAAGTTTGATTTTGGCGGCATGATGGCATCATTTCTATTTTTAGTATGGATTAGGCTTGCATTAGGGTGTATTTATAGGATTAGGGTGTGTTTTAGACCATAGGATTAACCCTAGGCTAGATTAGGTCCGTCAGATTTAGGAAGTCTCCAGAACACAGCCCAGCCCTAGCCAGAAAACCAGACCTGGTGCACCCAGGCAAAATGGCTCGACACCCCGTGTCGACAGGCAAGTCGACAGGGCAGTCGACTCCCCAGTCGACAGGCCTGTCGACAGCCCTGTCGACATGGCTAGGGCGGGAAGTTTCCCGCCTGGCCCCCGCTGGCTCCAATTTCGAAATCTGGTTTTGAATTTCTAAATCTGTTTTTAACTTGAATTTTCTACCAACTTCATTGGGCCATAACTGGGCCATACGGACTCCGATTTACAAAATTTCGGACTCTATTCTGCGTATTTTTCCGAGACGAACGCAATGACGCAGACCGTTTCCCCCAATTCTCACACCTGAGATTATTTATTCTGCAATTAGTAAATTTTAGCATTAACTGAAATACGGGGTGTTACATTCCCCCCTCCTTAAAGGATTTCGTCCCCGAAATCTCTAAGCTAAGGAGAATGCATATCCTACCATCCAAACAACCATCTACTCAATCCATCAATCACGGGCATCCATTGTCCTTAAAACAATTTCTAATGATGTATGAGCATATGCAAAAAGTGTGTGTATATGTTCCCTACCTAATGTATGAACATATGCAAACCATGAAAGTGCCATGCATCCATTATGTATGCGAGAGAACCCTATCGACACATACAATATCTACATGAGTGCACAATCATTCAAAAATGCATCATCCATATGATAACACAATCATTATACATCCATAAATATAGCTTCCTACACACAATTTTATGCAATATGCAATATGAAGTGATTGAGTCGATCTAGTGCCTAGAGTGTGTGTATATGCATCCACGAGCAACCACTAGCAAACACTTGCATCCACTTGCATCCATCAACCATAACATGTCTCAAACACATGTTTCAACCATAGGTTTACCCTATCTAAAGGTCAAACAGTACTAACGAGAGGACATACTAAAGATAAGATAAGTACTAGACAACGATAGAGGAGAAAGTAAAGACATACCCTCAAAAAGAAATGGGTACAATGAACGCATCTTCGCTTCCGTCTCCCAAGTTGCGTTGCTCTCATCTTCTCCCCATTGCACTTTGACTAGTTGAACCTCTCTGTTTCTCAACTTCCTAGTCTCTGACCCAAGGAAGCGAGTAGGAGCTCGTCGAATCGTTGCATCACGTTCTACTTCCACTTCTCTAAGCAAGCTTGGCTCTACCACCTCTGCAATCTCATGTAGGCACTTCCTCAAATGTGACACATGGAATACATCATGTACCCCATTAAGTCTGTCGGGCAACTCCACTCTACATGCCATCCGTCCAATCCTTTCCTTAATAGGAAACGGCCCCACGAACCTTGGTGCTAACTTCCCAACAGATCCAAAGCGAACCACATTTCGTAACGGAGACACTTTGACAAAGACCATGTCCCCAACTTCAAACTCAAGATCCGTCCTTCTCTTGTCCGCATAAGATTTTTGCCTATCCTGCGCTGCTTTCATCCTTCTTCGAATCAAGTCAATCTTCCCAGAAGTCTCCCTAACCATATCAGGCCCAAGCAAAATCTTATCCGTAGATTCCCACCAACATGTAGGTGATCGACAAGGCCTTCCATAAAGAGCTTCGAAAGGAGCCATACCAATACTGGACTGAAAGCTGTTATTATATGCGAACTCCACCAATGGAAGATGCTCTTCCCATGTACCTCCAAAATCTAAGATACAAAGCCTCAAAAGGTCTTCTAGGACACGATTCACCCTCTCAGTCTGGCCGTCCGTCTGAGGATGATATGCGGTGCTCAGACACAATTGAGTCCCCACTACTTCTTGCAAACTTCTCCAGAACTCGCTAGTGAAGATAGGATCTCGATCACTCACTATGCTAGAGGGTACCCCATGCAATCGAACTATCTCTCGAAGATATACTGAAGCTAGCCATGGAGCAGTCCTCTTGCTCTTCACAGGTATGAAATGGGCGCTTTTAGTAAGTCTGTCTACCACAACCCAAATTCCCGTATTACCCTTTCTTGATCTGGGTAACCCGTCAATAAAATCCATCGAGATGCTATCCCACTTCCATTGCGGAACTTCCAATGGGTGAAGCAACCCACCAGGTTTCCTTTGCTCCGCTTTCACCTGTTGGCCCACCAAGCATCGAGCGACATACTCAGCCACATCTTTCTTCATACCGGCCCAAAAGAAAACCCGCCTCATGTCTTGGTACATCTTGTCCCCACCGGGATGAATGGTCATCCTAGAACGGTGTGCATCATCAAGAATAGCCTTCCTCAAACCCTCGTCTTGCGGTACACAAAGTCTACCGTCTATACGCAAGCACCCCCTATCGTCTAGGGTGTACCTACTCAAATGGCTGGACGACTCCCCCCTTATGAGCTTCTCTACCAACTCAACCAACTGTGGGTCGTCCCTCTGTGCTTCTCCAATTCGCCCCAAAAGAGTAGGCCTGACCTCCAAGGATGCTAGCAAACCGGGTATATAATCAATGGAAGGTCTGAAATCAAACATCGAGATAAATTCCAAGCTTCGTTGTTCCACGAACAATGGACTCAAGGACAACCTTTTTCTGCTCAAGGCGTCCGCCACCACGTTACCCTTGCCAGGGGTATATGCTATCTCGAAATCATATGATGCTAAGAACTCCATCCACCTTTGCTGTCTCAAATTCAAATCCTTCTGAGAAAACAATTACTTCAACGATTTGTGGTCAGTGAACAATTCAAATCTCTCACCAAGAAGATAATGGCGCCAAATCTTAAGCGCAAAAACAATAGCGGCCAACTCTAAATCATGGGTAGGGTAATTTTTCTCATGCACTCTCAACTGCCTTCCACCATAGGCTATTACCCTTCCCTCTTGCATTAAGACTGCGCCTAGTCCTGTCCCACAAGCATCGGTATAGACAACAAATGGCTTGCTCCCATCTGGCAACACTAAAACTGGAGCAGTGGTTAAAGCTCTCTTTAACCGTCGGAACGCATCATCACAATCTACGTCCCATGCGAAAACAAGATTCTTCTTCGTTAAGCGGGTTAATGGGGCTGATATCTTTGCGAAGTCTTTGATAAACTTCCTATAATAACCCGCCAACCCCAAGAAACTTCTTACTTCGGTAGCATTCTTCGGAACCTTCCAATCCTGAATTGATACTACCTTCGCGGGATCCACAGCTATCCCCTCCTTGGAGACCACGTGCCCCCAAGAACCGCACCTCCTTCCTCCAGAAGTGACATTTAGAGAATTTAGCCTTAAGGCTATGTGCTCGAAGAGTCTTCAATACCTCCCCAAGATGTAGGGCATGCTCTTCTTCACTCTTAGAAAATACTAAGATATCATCCACAAAGACCACCACGAATTTATTAAGGAACTCCCTGAACACCCTACTCATCAAATCAACAAAGTATGCAGGGGCGTTCGTCAACCCAAATGGCATCACCAGCCACTCATAGAAACCATCCGGAGTCCTAAAGGCAGTCTTGTCTATGCTATCCTCAGCCACCCTCAACTGATGAAACCCAGTGGCTAAGTCTAACTGAGAAAATACTGAAGCGCCAACCAACTGATCGAAAAGATCATCAATCCTCGGCAATGGGTGTCTATTCTTCTTTGTGAGCTTGTTGAGTTCTCTATAGTCTACACAAAGTCTGAGGGACCCATCCGCCTTCGTAGCAAATACTACTGGAGCACCCCACTCCGATATACTCCGTCTTATGAACCCCTTCTCAAGCAACTCCCCTACTTGCTTATGGAGTTCCCTCCTCTCACGAGGAGCCATGTGGCACACTGGTAAAGATACAGGTTTAGCATTATCCACCAGATATATTCGGAAGTCAATCTCCCGCTTCGGAGGTAAGCCCTTCACCTCCACAAACACATCCGAATATTCCCGGACCACTCTAACAGATTGCAAACTCTCGACCGAAGCGTCAAGCGATTCAAGATAACTTAGCATAACAGAATCCATGGGATTACAAGAAATCTCGAGAGTGTTACCCAAGCGGGTCATGAGCCTAACAACTCTCCTTTCGCAATCAAGAACGGCACCATTACTGGATAACCAGTCCATGCCCAAAATCAACCCATAGCCCGTGAAGCCCAAAACAAAAGCATCACATCTAAACTTAATGCTAAGTATAGAAAACTTCAAACCCAAACATATCATGGACAAATAAGTGGAGCCCCCAATTGGGTTTGAAACAACCAAGGGATCATCTACCAGACTGGTGTCTAAGTGCAGTGACTCAACTAATGATGATGAGATAAACGAATGCGATACGCCTGAATCAAACAATGTACGGACAGGATGATCAAATAGAAAAACCAGACTTTCAACGGAAATAGTTCTACCTCTTTCCTGAATCGGTGGAACCGCGAGAGCCTGTACTTGCCCCCTAGCCTGACCCGGTGCCATAAGAGCTTGCACCTGTCCTCCTGAGGTAGATCCCGTCCTTTGCCCCTTCTTAGGGCAATCCTTCACTAAATGCCCTGCTTCGCCACAGTGAAAGCAACCAGTCTTCTTCTTCTTTCTACAATCTTTGCTTATGTGGCCTGGTATCCCACAATTGAAGCACTTCTTCTTCCCCTTGCCACCGTTGCCTTTCCCACCTTTGTTTTGCTGTTGTTGCTGAGGTCTCTTTTGATCTCCCTTCTTCTCGGGTGCCTTATTAGCATTGTGGCCCTTCTCTTCTTCATGCATGAGCACCATGTCAACTAGCTTCTCAAAGGTGGCCCCCATAGGGATATGAGTCATAGCCAACCCATGCATCGGTTCATTCAAGCCTTTCACGAACCTCAAAGCCTTCTTCTCCGGTGTATTCACCATGTCTAGGCCAAACCTTGCCAATTGATTAAACTTGTTGACATATTCCTTCACTGAGAGATTTTCTTGCTTTAGAGTCAAGAATCTTTCCATATACAAGTTTTCCTCCGCCCTTGAGAGAAACTTTGCCACAAATCTTTGCCTAAAATCCGCCCAAGAGTCAACGGGGCGTTCTCCATTAGTGACCTCCCACCAGAATGAGGCCTCTCCTTTCATTAACCAAGCAACCAACTTTACTTTCTTTCCTTCTTCCATCTCAAAGATATCTATCAACTCTCCCACCTCCTTAAGCCAATCTCTAGCCTCCACAAAAGTTTCAGATCCTTGAAAAGGTTTCCCTCCCATAGCTTTAAATTCCTTGCAAGTCTTAGCAAAAGTATCCGTGCGAGGAGGAGGGGGAGGAGGAAGATCGGGTGCTACGGTTGGTGGAGGAACATTTGCTGGACCCGCAGTGGTGGCCCTAGCCTCCATCAATCTCCTATACCATACTGGTATCGTCACACCCTCCGGAAAGTTAAGATCCTCAGCCATGCTGAAACGAAAAAGGAAAGATTCAAAACGGAGAATTCGAAAGATAAAGATATGGCTATCGGGGATTATGCTTTTCTTTCAAAAACTTTTCTCTTTAAAGACAAGTTTTTGAAAATATCTCTTCCAAAAATGTTTTTAGAAAAATAGTTTTCTAAAAATTTTATCTGTTCCGGTAACCTTTGCTCTGATACCACGTGTAACACCCCACACCCGCTACGGTCACTCTCTAAGGGAATGCCATAACATCGGCAGAGTATTTTAGTGAATATAGAATAGAGAAATTACAGCAAGACAGATATAAGTAATACTTGAAAGTTTAAAACAACATTTCAATGCAGCGGAAAGTAAAACATGTCTGGTTACATCACAAAACCATAATAAGAGTTAAGTACAAATATCCATTCTTGCTAAATAAAAATACATAATCCCAATACATGAACTGATAGCCATAAAAGAAAAAGGGTAAGCTGAGCTCTACATCTAGGGTACAAGCTCCAAGAGAGTAATAAAAGCAACCTGATCAAAGCCCACTCGTACTGGGCCCACTCTGAGAACCCGAGGGTTGGGAAAAAGATAAAAACAACGGGGTCAGACATAAGTCTGAGCGAGTCCTATAACTTTAACAATACAATCATTAAAGTAACCAGAGAAGACATAAACTTGATATACGGTAGTGTCTGGGGATGAATGGCTACACTAAGCAGCTTGGTGGACTTAGGATAAACTAAGATAACCGTAAAGACGCATTTACCCACCCAAGGATAATTACTACACTGCACCACACCGGTCATTCCTACTTAAAGGTTGATCCCTCCCAAGGACTTAGAAAATTTACCCAATAGTTCCGCGTACCCCTAGCTGACTACATAGGTGCCGTCTGCCCCTATCTCCACTAGGTGTACCCACTACTCCCAAGTGATCGGCTCCCTACCGTAGATACTCGTGCCGGCCCCACAGTGGGGTGTATCACTCCCCAAAGTGGCAACCCGATATAATTAACGGTGCACGACTTATATCTACCCGATGCAACAACGTCTTACCTACCAGCCCGGGTCCACACACGCATATGAAACCCGTTGGACTTGCGTTGCCACCGCTAACCCGTTTTGGCCTCTTATAGTCAAGCCCAGTACGCGTGTCCCGTCCTCGACATGGGTCGAGCCCAATAAGATACATATGGGTTACTGGTTGAAATGGGCCCCCACAAGCTACCCACCAAAGCTTGTCCCTTTTTCTAGTGCATCCCACTTAACCCTTTAATCATGTTTAATTACATGTTTCCGCTTGGTTAAGTATTCTAATCGTATTTTCCATATGCCACCCAAGGCACCCACTTAACCCCTCATGTCCCTCTACATGCTAATATGGTTAAGTGTTTCTTAATTAATTAATTAAGATCATGACCTCATAAAGACCCCTCACATTAGACCATCTTTTATGACTGCTGGATATGCCGGTTGGTTCCGGGCAGACTTCTGTCATAAAAAGGGTCTAACCTCGTGTCTTTACTTTAATCACGTATTTAATTTATGACTAAGACCTCTCACATTGGGCCAATCATTTGTAGCCGCTGGATGGTCGGTCGGTTCCGGGCAGACTTCCGCTACAAAAGGGTCCAACCTCGTGTCTTAGTTGATTAATTACACCTAATTAATCACCCCCATAATTAATTATCCCTAATTAATTACACATTTTTAAGAATATGGGTAGACCTAACTCAATAGGTAAATTCCCAATTCCATAGTATGGGTAGACCTAACTTAATAGGTAAATTCCCAACTCCATAATGTGGGTAGACCTAACTTAATAGGTAAATTCCCAATTATGTCCATTCATTTTATGTTATGCTTAATCATAAAAACTTTACACCTTTTTATAATCATGCATATTAACCTCATAGTTTCCCACGTAATTCGTTTACATAACACGTCATACATAGGGACAACTTTGCATATGTTAAGCACATCATAAAAAGAGACCAACTTGCATATGAACTTGCATATAAACTTGCATATGAACTTGCATACCATGTCATATCACAAAGGCAAACTTGCACATGTTATGCATATCATAAAAAGAGACTAACTTGCACATGAATCTTGCATATAAACTTGCATATCATGTCACATCACAAAGGCAAACTCGCATATGCTATGCATATCATAAAAAGAGACTAACTTGCATATGTGTTCATAGGTTACACAAAGGGTGAACTTGCATGTCATAAGGTATGCATAAAACCAACCACCTAGCATGCATGAAATCAAGTACTTAGCATGCATAAACCCAAACACTTAGCATGCATAAAATCAAATACTTAGCATGCATGAAATCAAGTACTTAACATGCATAAAATCAAATACTTAGCATGCATGAAATCAAGTACTTAGCATGCATAAAATCAAATACTTAGCATGCATAAAATCAAATACTTAGCATGCATAAAATCAACTACTTAGCATGCATAAAACCCACCACTTATCTTGCATAAACCCACATACTTAACTTGCATAAACATAGGGTTAACATTAAACATAGATTAGCAAACTAACATCATATCATATGACTCAAAACCCACTAATCCGCATACAAAACCGCATGATCTCATCATATCTCATCTACTTAATTTAGCAATTAGCTATTAAAGTGATAGAAACTCACCAAAACCAAGATTAGCAAACTTATGAAGTAGAACTAGTTGCTATATTTGAAGATGGTGATGATTAGAGGTTGATTAGCTTGCAACTTTCTTCATAAGCTAGTGGAGGCTCCTCTTAAGTTTGATTTTGGCGGCATGATGGCATCATTTCTATTTTTAGTATGGATTAGGCTTGCATTAGGGTGTATTTATAGGATTAGGGTGTGTTTTAGACCATAGGATTAACCCTAGGCTAGATTAGGTCCGTCGGATTTAGGAAGTCTCCAGAACACAGCCCAGCCCTAGCCAGAAAACCAGACCTGGTGCACCCAGGCAAAATGGCTCGACACCCCGTGTCGACAGGCAAGTCGACAGGGCAGTCGACTCCCCAGTCGACAGGCCTGTCGACAGCCCTGTCGACATGGCTAGGGCGGGAAGTTTCCCGCCTGGCCCCCGCTGGCTCCAATTTCGAAATCTGGTTTTGAATTTCTAAATCTGTTTTTAACTTGAATTTTCTGCCAACTTCATTGGGCCATAACTGGGCCATACGGACTCCGATTTACAAAATTTCGGACTCTATTCTGCGTATTTTTCCGAGACGAACGCAATGACGCAGCCCGTTTCCCCCAATTCTCACACCTGAGATTATTTATTCTGCAATTAGTAAATTTTAGCATTAACTAAAATACGGGGTGTTACACATACCTTGCCTAATTATAAACCTTGCCTAAGTTCACGTGCATAAATAATAGTCTTGATTCACAATATTATCATATACCCTATGTTTGTATTAAATTTACATAGCACAGATTATGGTCATAAATTTACCATATATCATATGTTCCAAATTTTTATTAAACTTGCATAGTACAGAAGATCCATATAATTTATACCAAATATAGCCATAGATTACTATGCATGTCGTATATCCCAAAGGTCCCTTACTTAGGTGTTTATTTACATTAATAGATATCCTACTTTCATGTAAATCTTTATACCTAGGCCATATTCTCTTTATCCTAAATCATGTGTTCAATACAGTCTATATTTATGTTCAATTATATACCTTTTTATGTCATGTCCACAAATCATATGTTCAATACCTTTTTATGTTATAAATATAACATGTCCAATCATATGTCTCAGATTCATGTTCTAGCTATAGTCCATGTTCTTTCCTCAAATTAGTCACCTATTGGTCATGCGCAATTTATGCATCATTCATTTTACTGTCCCAAACATTTTAGCGCATGTTAATCTCTTATGAGATTGGCTCAGGCTCGTAGTAGCCTGGCTATAGAACAGAAAGAGGAAAGAGGCGCAGAATAAGATAAATCAAACCAGAACAAAACAGATATAATCTCAAATTCAGATTCACAATTCATGTCAAAATCAGAATTAACGTTTATAGCGGAAAATAACTGTACTTGCCTTAATTGGATTAAAGAAAGAACTCTAGTTGTTGTAGAACCGTTGCAGAAGCTCTAATTTCTAATTGAATTTAGGTTGATGTTGATTGTCTTCTAGTTTTGATTCCAGCAGAGTGGCAACGCCATTTTTATTTTTAATTTAGAACAGAGGCAGAGTAGAAGCAGAATAGAATTGTGTGCAGAGAAGGCTGGGTTTGGGGCTGTTTAAATAGGTTTAGGCAAACGAATCTAGACAGAAAACGAGACCAGATACATCAGAACGCACCCAGGTAGAAAAGCAGATTCGGGAGGCAGGTCGACCCCCAGGTCGACACTAGGGTCGACCCCCTGGGGGCAAGTCGACTCTAGGGTCGACCCCCTGGGGCAGGTCAAATCTAGGGTCGACTCCCCAGTCGACCTGGTCTGTGCTGTTTAATTTTTTTCTGAACTTTGGAAGGCCATAACTTGGTCATATGGACTCCGATTTACGAAATTTCGGACTCTATTTCGCGTACTTATCCGAGACGAACGCAATGGCACATCCCGTTTCCCTTGATTCTGATTTTATATTTTAATTATACTCAGATTTGTATTTCTTAAGTTCACAGAAAATATGGGGTGTTACATTCTCCCCTCCTTAAAGGATTTCGTCCCCGAAATCTTCAAGTTAAGTAGAATGTGTCCTACCATCCAATCACTCATCTACTCAGTCATCATCCACAAGCATCCATTGTCCCTAGAAATTTGTAGTGCTGTATGAACATTTGCAAGAGTGTGTGTATATGTTCCTTATCTAATGCAAAGATCAGGCGGTCTACTGATTCAGTTGACCTCCTTAATGCGAATTATGTCAGTGCCATGAGTCCAATATGTATGCAATTTTCCTATTTGATACATATCATTTCTATATGAGTGCACAACCATCCACTCATATGCAACATCCATGTGCTGATTCAACCATTTTGCATACATAAAAATTTAAAATGCTCGCACATCCATATGCAGTATGAGAGTGTTTTCGAGCCGATCTAGTGCCTAGTGTGTGTATATGCGTCCACGACCAACCACTAGCAACCACTTGCATCCACTTGCAACCATCAAACATAACATGTCTCAAACACATGTTTACACCCATTAGGATTCCTATCTATAAGTTGAACACTCGATCGATTGGATACAGTCGAGTGATGGAAGCGAGTACAGATAAAACAAAAACTTGATTCCTATCAGACATTGGTTGAGAAAATAATTCCCCTAAGGGTCAACCCCGAAGACCAAAATCAACATCAGATTGACACCCAGAGGGTTACCCTCTTTAGACAATGTCAAAATTAGAAATCTTATCAGAAGTATTCAGATATTTACAGACTACTGGTACAGATCAGGTTCCCTAATGATTCTTCGGAAGCTAAGCATGATAAAATCATATCCCACAAAAACTCAGAATATATGCGTCATATTTGACGCCTAACACAGATATCCCTCAAACCCTAATCTCAAACAGATGAGCCATAATCCTTATGGGTCTGAGTCTACAGCGGAATTCAGAAATAATACTAGTATTAAAGTGCAGAGTATCGATTACAAAATCAAAATACCAGAATCATAAAAAGTCTTAACTCCATAATCAGATAAAGAAATTAAACCTACTATAGAAAATTTCCTATTTCTATCCTAGCCACTAGCCTCAAGAGTGTTCGCCTGCCTTCCTTGTCCTCGTTTCTTCGGGCAGTCCCTAGTGAAGTGTCCCATCTCCCCACAGTTGAAGCAAGCGCCCTTCCTTTTTCTGCAATCCTTGTTCAGATGAGTCGAGCTTCCACAAGTAAAGCACTTTTTCCCCTTCTTATCTTCAGACTTCTCATCCTTCCTTTGTGTTTCCTTTTTGGGCCCCACTTTCTTATTATGTGGTTCCTCCTTCTTTGTCTCTTTCGGGCCATTGTCTTCCTCGTGCAGTAGTGCCATATCCACCAATTTCTCGTAAGATGCTCCCATGGGTACGCGGGTCATGGCTAGGCTGTGCAGTGGCTCGTTCAATCCTTTAACAAAGCGGAGAGCCTTTTTATGCTGGGTGTTGATTAAATCTAGCTCGAACCTGGCCAGTTGGTTGAACTGATTGACGTATTCCCTGACCGTCATACTTCCTTGCTTAAGAGATAAGAACTTTTCCAGTTGTAAACTCCGTTCAGCCTGCGAGAGAAATTTTGTCTCAAACCTTGTTCTGAAATCCATCCAGGTCTCAACCAACCTCTCGGCGTTAGTGACTTCCCACCAGTAGGAAGCTTCGTCTTTGAGCAGCCATACCGCCAACTGTACCTTCTGCCTATCGTCCACCTCGAAGATAATGAATAGATCCTCAGTTTCTTTGAGCCAATTCCTCGCTTCTACGAATGATTCAGTTCCTTTGAAATCCTTCCCACCCATGGCCCTAAAATCTCTATAAATCTTTGAGAAAGCAATTGCACGAGGAGGGGTGGGGGAGGGGGATCATTTGCTGGACCTGCAGCGGCGGCCCTAGCCTCAAGATATTGACGAAACCAACCGGGTACATGAACACCCTCTGGTATCTCAGATGCTTCAGACATGCTGAAACGAAAAAGGAAAGGTTCAATACAAAAAGGACTAAAAGAAAGATATATGGCTCTTGGGGATTATGTTTTTCAAAATAAGCTTTATTTTTGAAAATACTTCCTTTCAAAACCTTTTTGAAAATAGTTTTCAAAACTTTTTGTAAAATCTGGTAACCTTCAGCTTTGATACCAAGTGTAACACCCCACCTCCGTTAAGGTCACTCACAAAGGGAATGCCTTAACTTTGGTGGAGCATTTTAGTAAACAGAACAGAAACTTACAAGACAGATAAAACAGTACTTGAAAATTTTTAACTTTATTACAGCGGAAACAGAAATCAATATGGTTACATCCTTTCAAATCTCAGAATTCAAGTACAAAATATCAGTCTTGTACAAAAGCCTTCAAAAATGCATGGTTTAAAATCATAATCCCCATGGAACGGAAGCTATACAGAGCCAAGCCATACTTTAAGCACTTCAAGCAAAGAGAAATCCGGATCAAGCTAAAGTATTCCCTCCTTGGATAACCTGGGGGAAACGGAAGAAAGGAGGAGAAACAACAAGGGACAGACAAAAAGTCTGGCAAGTCCAGTGACTTTCAGCATATGAACAGATAATAATAATAATATGACATGAACATAAAACTGGATGAGGGATAACTATAACAGGTATAGCAGATATAACAGAAGAACAGAATGACATAAACTATTGCTTTACACTTCTCTGCACTAATACTAGTATAACAGAATTAGGTGTCACCCTAATGTCTAAACTGAAGAAGGAACGGGTACAGAATAATTTAACAGAAACAGAATGCTAATAATGGGCCTTTACTACCCGATCAGAAATAGACAGAAGCAGAAACAGATTAATCCCTACGGAAACAGAATGTAGAATTAGGTGTACACTAGTAATGGGCCTTTACCACCCGAACAGACGGTACCACACAGAAACAGACAGGTGTTACCACCCAACAGAAACAGATGGTACCAACAGAAACAGACAGAACTAAGTGTACCCTAAAACCCTACCCCAAGCGATCGGCTCCCTAATACATAAATATCCTGTGTCGGCCCCACAGTAGGGTGTATCACTCCCTAAAGTTACAACCAATTGGAACAGACCTATTTACATATGTCACGGCGTCTTACATCCTCAGAGGCAGACCGGGATCCATGCACGCACATGACCCGGTTGGAACGCACCATCAACAGCCCTCGCCATTATCAGAATTAACCGCTTATAATTAGTTCAGTAAGCGTGCCCGGACCCTACCTACTGTTGGGTCAAAGTTTTGATACCAGAAAGGGTTACTGACTAATATGGGTCCCAAACAACAGATGACACAAGTAATTCCCCTACTAACCTTGTGTCCCCAGACTAACAGATTTTAGTTTAACTTGTCTACAAGTTTCAGACATACAAAATTTAGATTAACTAGTTCACAGATCAGGAAATCAAGTTAACAGGTTTTCAGACTAACGGATCAAATGTTCGGATTAACAGGCTTACGGATTAACTGGTTCCAGATTATCTAACTTCGTATTGGGCCTACGGATTTACGAAACAGGTTTATCAGACTCATTGGTCCAATTGGTTTAACCTTACCCTACACGTTTTAGACATCTTAATTATCTCAGATTTTCATTAATTAAATATTAATGCCCAAACCTCTCACATTAGACTGACAGTTTGCGGCTACTGGTTAGGCCGGTTGGTTCCGGGCAGGTTTCTGTCGCAAACTGAGTCTAACCTCGGGTTTCTAGCACGTTATGACTAACTTCTCACATTAGAACCTATTGTTTGCGACCACTGGATTATGCCAGGCGGTTCCGGGCAGAATTACGCTGCAAACTCATTCTAACTTCGAGTTAGCCATGTTTATCTTTGCGGCCAATTAATTAATGATTTACCATTTATACCCACGCCTAATATACATGTCAATTATTCATAACTATAGCCAATTCAGATTATGTCAATAGAGGACTAATTATACCCACTCAACAGATATAGCAGATAACAGATTTCTCAGGTTAGGCGACTTAGCAGATTAAGCAAACTAGCAGATTTAGTATTTTCAACAGACTTAGCAAATGACAGATTTGGCAGATGAACAAATCTAGCAGACTAGGCAGTCGAGCAGAACTAGCAGATTAAGCAATATAACAGAACTAGCAGATTAGGCAATGTAACACAACTAGCAAATTAGGCAAATATAACAAATTTACTTATTTCTTAAAGTTTCATACATTGCCTAATTATAAACCTTGCCTAAGTTCACGTGTATAAATAATAGTCTTGATTCACAATATTATCATATACCCTATGTTTGTATTAAATTTACATAGCACAGATTATGGTCATAAATTTACCATATATCATATGTTCCAAATTTTTATTAAACTTGCATAGTACAGAAGATCCATATAATTTATACCAAATATAGCCATAGATTACTATGCATGTCGTATATCCCAAAGGTCCCTTACTTAGGTGTTTATTTACATTAATAAATATCCTACTTTCATGTAAATCTTTATACCTAGGCCATATTCTCTTTATCCTAAATCATGTGTTCAATACAGTCTATATTTATGTTCAATTATATACCTTTTTATGTCATGTCCACAAATCATATGTTCAATACCTTTTTATGTTATAAATATAACATGTCCAATCATATGTCTCAGATTCATGTTCTAGCTACAGTCCATGTTCTTTCCTCAAATTAGTCACCTATTGGACATGCCCAATTTATGCATCATTCATTTTACTGTCCCAAACATTTTAGCGCATGTTAATCTCTTATGAGATTGGCTCAGGCTCGTAGTAGCCTGGCTATAGAACAGAAAGAGGAAAGAGGTACAGAATAAGATAAATCAAATCAGAACAGATATAATCTCAGATTCAGATTCACAATTCATGTCAAAATCAGAATTAACATTTATAGCGGAAAATAACTGTACTTGCCTTAATTGGATTAAAGAAAGAACTCTAGTTGTTGTAGAACCGTTGCAGAAGCTCTAATTTCTAATTGAATTTAGGTTGATGTTGATTGTCTTCTAGTTTTGATTCCAGTAGAGTAGCAACACCATTTTTATTTTTAATTTAGAACAGAGGCAGAGTAGAAGCAGAATAGAATTGTGTGCAGAGAAGGCTGGGTTTGGGGCTGTTTAAATAGGTTTAGGCAGACGAATCTAGACAGTAAACGAGACCAGATACATCAGAACGCACCCAGGCAGAAAAGCAGATTCGGGAGGCAGGTCGACCCCTAGGTCGACACTAGGGTCGACTCTAGGGTCGACCCCCTGGGGGCAGGTCGACTCTAGGGTCGACCCCTTGGGGGCAGGTCGACTCTAGGGTCGACCCCCGGGGGCTGGTCGACTCTAGGGTCGACTCCCCAGTCGACCTGGTCTGTGGTGTTTAATTTTTTTCTGAACTTTGGAAGGCCATAACTTGGTCATATGGACTCCGATTTACGAAATTTCGGACTCTATTTCGCGTATTTTTCCGAGACGAACGCAATGGCACAGCCCGTTTCCTTTGATTCTGATTTTATATTTTAATTATACTCAGATTTGTAATTCTTAAGTTCACAGAAAATACGGGGTGTTACAAGCCTTGATCAATTGCCACTTAGGCATGCCGTACAGGCAATTCACTCCATGCGTTTGATATCCATCAATATATAACCTCTGAGCTCGTAGCTCTCAGAGAAGGGCGTTAAACAAAAGAATAAATTCTCTGCCGCCAAACAGATATATATTTAATAGAAATCAATCACACAGAATAAAATCAAATGTCAGACACATAGTCCATTTACAAGTTCGTTCTGGGTCTGAATGAAACCGGAGGCACCTAGTACCCAGCATATCCATCGATCCCCAAGTATGTTTGGACGATCGCTAACGGATTCCCTCCTCTTGGGTGTACGGCCCAATCAAGATCATCAGTAATCACCCAAATGACGTGAAGACCTCCGGTCTTCGATCACCGTCTTCATCCTCGACACCACGTCGAATCAGCTATTCAGAATGGGATAAACCCGGTCTTACTGAATAACTCGCATGTATAATAAACAAGTGTTACACAAACACAACATACGCCTCATTCCAATTCAGAATATTCTTTTATTCGAATATTCTTACACTTTGGGAAAGGTTCCCATTAATTTTATCAAAGATAAATTCTTTAAATGTATTCTTTAATCTCCTTTTGAATATCAATTCAAACAAGTCTGGATAAGCGAACCACACCGAAGTAATCATTTATTTTATTTCCCAATCCCAACCTATTCATCCCATGAAGTAAAACTGGTAATACTTCATATCTAACACAACGGTGTTATCGGTAAATTCAATTACCATTTCACGTTCAAATCTAATTAAAGATTTAACTATCGTCCGGAACAAAACTGGTGATACTCCTTTCTCGATCGCTTCAATCTAATTAAAGATTCATTAAAACTCCACTTAGTTTTAATATTCACAGAAATCAATATCCTGTCTTTAACTGGGTTAAAGAACCAATGTCATTTAAAACACGGCCCACGATAAACCCAAAATCACATTCATTAATTATCGGGTTAAAGAACAAGTGTTATTTATAACACCGTTCACGATAAACCCAAAAATCAATCCAAATTCAATTCCAATTAAATACCATTTAATTGGTACACTTCATTAAATCTAAATAAAAAGATTCAATCTTTTTCTCAACTGAGCTTAAGAACAGTGTTAGTGAAGACACCATTTACGACAAACCCAAATCACATTTGATATTAAATACAAGGCTCCGAATAGAAAATATATCGGCTTATATTAAATATCAAATTCTAGGACCAACAAATATCGTATTGGAAATAACGATATAGATATATCTTTCAAATTTCCATAACAATATCGGTATAATCACGAAATCCAACATCGAAATATTCCAAAGACAATTTCGATTCAAATCCATTCCAATTCAATTATTGGAAATTCTGATTACTTTCAAAACCATTTCAAATCCGCTTTATTTATTTTAAAAATAAATGGAATTACAATTCTAGTTCAAAACTAGTTCATTTCAATAAAAATCTGTTTTTATCTTTTCAAAATTGGAATTTTTCATCCCAATTTTTCACAAATCATTTCTTATGATTTTACACAAATTATGGGTATTTTTAATAATTTTATCAAGGCCCGTACAATCGATTTCCATCAACGGCCGTTGAACTTCACTTACAACGACCTTTTCCAAATTTGATTTGGACATAATTCCAAATCCAACCGTTATATTTAAAATTTCTAATATTCATTGGAAAGCACTTTTCGATACGAACCCAACGGTTCTGGATTTAGGAGAATCCGACTGTCGGATCTCCCGTAACGTCCATTCAAAGTAAATGGTCGAAATTCGCGAACAGCCGCAGCGCGGTGCGTTCTATTCAGGCCATTATATATATAATATATATTATATATATTTCATCGATTTCCCTTTAAAACGTATTATATAAATCGTTTTAAATTCCTTTTCAAAACGATTTAAACTTCATATTCAATTTTAAATCAATATTGAATATTCCACATCATCTATATTCAAATGATATTATTTTCAAAACATTATATTTTGAAAATCACTTTCTTTTCTATATTCATTATAAAAAAATGAATAAAATCGATATAAATATCGTTCACGTCAAAATGACATCCATCTAATCAACACGGCTTTATATATTTCTATAACTTCGTTATTCTATTCAACAAATGAATATTTTCTTTAACACATGAATATATATTTTATTTCAACACATGAATATATATTTTATTTCAACACATGAATATATATTTTCTTTCAACATATGAATATATATTTTCAATTCAACACATGAATTTATTTTCAATTTAACACATGAATTTATTTTCTAAATTGGAATGATGCCCAATCAATTATCATATAATGTTAATTATATGGATTTTCTACAACACATGTATATAATAGCAACGATAAATAATCAACCATCATCCAGAGTGCACCACGCTACTGCATAAGCATTAAATATAAAAAATTAACCCTTACACAGTCTGTCAACGCATCGATTGACATACAACTAAACAATCGGGATTAGTGTACGTCAAATATCATCCCAATATCCGTGTGGGGTTTCAAATCAACAAACACATATTTTATTTGTGCAGTTGGGCGATGTGTAAAATTTATCGTCCCAATCAATATCAATCAAATCAGTGTATATAAACTAATCGTCCAATTTGTTTATAAATATTTATTTTATATACACGTTAAAAATTATATTTTTAACTATAAAATATTTTCCACTATAAAATATTTTATTTCACTCCAACACAATCAAATTTCACAACACAACAATCAACAAACAAGTCATCCATGGTCGGTGGACAACGGGTGTCGGGTGCTACTAAACACCGTCTGCATCCTAGTATATATTTCAAACTAGAAATAGAAATAAAAGTGAGGAGTTCTCACCCAGAAGCTAAACCAAACGCCGCGACTCATCTAATGTAGAAAATCTTCGCCACTCGCCTTTTATCGCTTTCGTTGACCGTAGCCACTACATATATAAAAATAACATTTTTATATTGTTACTATGTATATAAAAATCACATTTTTATACCGCTACTATATAGATAAAAATTCTATTTTTACTTCGCTATTCCATATGTAAAAATTCTATTTTTACTCTATTCTAAATATTATTTCATATATAGGATAAAATTTATATTTTTACCTAACTAAAAATAATATTTTTATATCGCTAACTATTATAAAAATCATATTTTTACCATGCTTCTTTCTATATAAAAATTATATTTTTATATCACCACTTCTTATATGAAGATCGAATTTTTATTTCCTTTCTATATAGATAAAAATCATATTTTTAGTCAATGATCTTAATAAAATAAAATCACATTTTTATTTTAACGTTATCTTTATAAAAATCATATTTTTACTACTCTACCTTAATAAAAATTATATTTTTATTACTCTACATTAATAAAAATCAAATCTTTACTTTATTAAAAATCCAACCTTTCTTCACTAATATCATATATAAAAATTCAATCTTTACTAACTTTTCACATATATAAAAATTCGATCTTTACTAACTTTTCACATATATAAAAATTCGATCTTTACTATATTAAAACTGTGAACATTTCTATTCAAAATCACCGCCTTTTCCTATACAAAAATCATAGCTCTTCACTTTTTAAATTAAAATAAAAACAAAACAACACAAAATAAATAAATAAAGAGAAATACTCACCTTTCTCTCAACGAAGAAGGGGGGTAGGACTGAAGAAGAAGAACGGGGAGGAGGCATCGCGGCCTGGAGGCGGCGTTCAGATGAGGTGAGACGGGGGGAGGGGGCTGGAGGGTGCGGTGCGGCGCTTTGGTAAAAGGGGGGTAGCGACATCGGGTTTCAGGGGGTAATGGGTCTCGCGGTTCGTGGCGGTGGAGAGAAGAGGAAGGAAGAGGAGAGGGAAGCGCGAGGGGGAGAGAGGGGTTGCTGGAGGGGCCGCCGACGATGGCGCATCAGGGGGGCGACGGCGAGCCACTGGAGGCGGCTAGGGCTGGGAGCGGTTTCAGGCTTTGGGTTTTTTTTTTCTTTTTATTTTTATGAATCAGGAGAGAAGGAGGGTAAAGGGGTGGTTTATATAAATAATATATATTTTATTATTTTAAAATTTCAAAAAGCAACTTTTTATTTTGAACTCGAAATCAAACCCACCGCCTGTCGTCCATAGCTAATTGCCCCATTCCGAACACAATAGGATATGTATCGCAAGCTAATTCGACTATTTCGATCAGTTTTCGTCAAAATCAAAATATAAATCTATATATTGAATTCGAATGCACTTTTCAATTTACCGGGGCTACATACGTACTCTAAAAATTCCCGAAAAATATTTTCTAGCTTTATATTGATGATACGGTCCTAACAAAACTAATTTTATCTAATTCTGAGACCGTTTGAAAATTGTTCATTTTCCAGTCGATTAAAATCAACTGAAACTGTTCAAACGCGCTTTCCTTTGCCACGCTCACATATTGAATCAGAAAATTACGAATTTTGAAACTAGCAATAACTTGACATCATGGATCCAACAAAAGTGGTTTCGTCGAAAACCGAGGTCGTTTGCAAAATTTCCATTTTTAAGGGCCTGAATTCCATAGCGACTATTTTGAATTTTCAACTGGACATAACTTTTTATCCCCGCTATGAAATTTCAATTTTTCAGATTCGTTGGAAAGATATTTTAAAATAGATTCTAATATTTTTGGTTTCGTTAAAATCCGATTTATTTTGAATCCTGTACATTCATTTGAACTTTGAAATCGAATTTTCGAACTACCGCGCCACTTTCAGTTCCTTTTATAATTAAAATAAAATATTTATATTCTAACAACGATCTATATAAATATATAAGTTCTATTTCCATTCAAAATTAATTTCTCGTCGTTATTATTTAAAATAATTCATTTTAAATATTCAAAATTCACTAAAATTGTCAAAATAAAAATTTTAAATTGGCTCAGATTTCCGGGTTATTACAATCTCCCCCACTTAAAACTTTTCGTCTCCGAAAAGGAATGAAGCCCGAAGTTGTTTCACTAATCAAGTCAACTTCCCTTATTTTCATTACTGCTTAAGTTCTTCAACTTTTCAGTTTCTAAGAACTTTTCAAATTTTTCAAAAATTTGGCTAACACCCTAAATTTTCGAAAAATTTCGTCATAACCTCCCCTGCACCGGGGACTTCGTGATATTTCAAATAGCCTCCCATGGCCCTCATCAATCCAAAAAGAAAAAGAAACAGCCAAGCGGCTAGCCAATCGGCTCATAAAAACATCAAAAACCCAATAAATTTGTAAACATGTACATATTTATCGGGCAAACAATTTTATTCGTCTTCTCTAGCTTCCTTGCTATGACATGTTCAATGTAAGTACATGTATATGTATACAAATGCGACAAATTTTCAATACAATTCACTATTTGGTTCAATTTGACTAAAGGTTCAACATTTAATTAAACGAACAATAATCAAACAACACAATCAGCAATCAATTAGTTGATTATCATTTCAAATTCATAACATTGATACATAGTCAAAAAATCACATTTTTGGTGCCAAATCACAACAGTAGGCCCTATCTAATTTTGGTTCTCACACCAATATAATGGAAATATATAGAAATCCCACTTTCGAAACTCGAACAAAAACACTGATGATGAGATGTCAATCATCAGTATCCTCTTCAAGCGACTAGAGTGTGATTTTATATCTATCCAGTATATTAAAACTTCGAATACATGCGGATCAGACGTATACGCAAAATCTTTATATATTGGACTGTCCAAATCAATACAAATAAATAATCAAATACGAATAATTAATTTAAATTTTCAAAAAAAAAATTGTTTTCACTTTAAAAATATACTCTTCACACCCATTCTAGGATATTACTGATCCCATCTCTAACGAGTCATTCTTATTGGATATTACTAATCCAATCTCTGATAAATTCTTTCGTTTGGTTCTAACGTGTCTAGTTCTCGAGCTTTTTAAACAAAAGCTCTGATACCAAATGTAACGACAAGCTCTGATACCAAAGGAAGTAGCCGACGAAATCCGGTAGGCTTTGCAACCATCCCTTCACCCCCCCAAGCAGCAGGTAAAACCCACCGTGGCTTCCATATGGTACCCCAATATCACTTATTTTACGGCCAACCTCTCGACTGTCAGCACACAGCAACCAACCCTCGCAAGGGACATGTAGGGGTAAGAGACCACTGTTCGCCACCAAACCACATGGTGAGAACCCCCCATCATGACTGCAACAAGAACAGGTGATACTCCTTTCTCGATCACTTCAATCTAATTAAAGATTCATTAAAACTCCACTTAGTTTTAATATTCATAGAAATCAATATCCTATCTTTAACTGGGTTAAAGAACCAATGTCATTTAAAACACGGCCCATGATAAACCCAAAATCACATTCATTAATTATCGGGTTAAAGAACAGGTGTTATTTAAAACACCGTTCACAATAAACCCAAAAATCAATTCAAATTCAATTCCAATTAAATATCATTTAATAGGTACGCTTCATTAAATCTAAATAAAAAGATTCGATCTTTTTCTCAACTGGGCTTAAGAACAGTGTAAGTGAAGATACCATTCACGACAAACCCAAATCACATTTGATATTAAATACAAGGCTCTGAATAGAAAATATATCGGCTTATATTCAATATCAAATTCTACGACCAACAAATATCATATTGGAAATAAAGATATAGATATATCTTTCAAATTTCCATAACAATATCTGTATAATCATGAAATCCAACATCGAAATATTCCAAAGACAATTTCGATTCAAATCCATTCCAATTCAATTATAGGAAATTCTGGTTACTTTCAAAAGCATTTCAAATCCACTTTATTTATTTTAAAAATAAATGGAATTACAATTCTAGTTCAAAACTAGTTCATTACGATAAAAATCTATTTTTATCTTTTCATTATATTTTTAACTATATAATATTTTCCACTATAAAATATTTTATTTCACTCCACAACACACAATCAAATTTCACAACACAACAATCAACAAACAAGTCATCCATGGTCTGTGGACAACGGGTGTCGGGTGCTACTAAACACCGTCTGCATCCTAGTATATATTTCAAACTAGAAATAGAAATAAAAGTGAGGAGTTCTCACCCAGAAGCTAAACCAAATGCCGCAACTCTTCTAATGTAGAAAATCTTCGCCACTCGCCTTTTATCACTTTTGTTGACCGTAGCCACAACATATATAAAAATCACATTTTTATATTGTTACTATGTATATAAAAATCACATTTTTATACCGCCACTATATAGATAGAAATTCTGTTTTTACTTCTCTATTCCATATGCAAAAATTCTATTTTTACTCTATGCTAAATATTATTTCATATATACGATAAAATTTATATTTTTACCTAACTAAAAATAATATTTTTATATCGCTAACTATTATAAAAATCATATTTTTACCACGCTTCTTTCTATATAAGAATTATTATTTTTATATCACCGCTTCTTATATAAAGATCGAATTTTTATTTCCTTTCTATATAGATAAAAATCATATTTTTAATCAATGATCTTTATAAAATAAAATCACATTTTTATTTCAACGTTATCTTTATAAAAATCATATTTTTACTACTCTACCTTAATAAAAATTATATTTTTATTACTCTACATTAATAAAAATCAAATCTTTACTTCATTAAAAATCCAACCTTTCTTCACTAATATCTTATACAAATATTCGATCTTTACTAACTTTTCACATATATAAAAATTCGATCTTTACTAACTTTTCACATATATAAAAATTCGATCTTTACTATACTAAAACTATGAACTTTTCTATTCAAAATCACTGCCTTTTCCTATACAAAAATCATAACTCTTCGCTTTTTAAATTAGAATAAAAACAAAACAAAACAAAATAAATAAATAAAGAGAAATACTCACCTTTCTCTCAGCGAAGAAGGGGGGTCGGACTGAAGAAGAAGAACGTGGAGGAGGCATCGCGGCCTGGAGGCGGCGTTCAGACGAGGTGCGACGGGAGGGAGGGGGTTGGAGGGTGCAGTGCGGCGCTGTGGTAAAAAGGGGGGTAGCGACGTCAGGTTTCAGAGGGTAATGGGTCTCGTGGTTCGTGGCGGTGGAGAGAAGAGGAAGGAAGAGGAGAGGGAAGCGCGAGGGGGAGGGAGGGGTTGCTGGAGGGGCCGCCGATGATGGCGCATCAGGGGGGGCGACGGCGAGCCACTGGAGGCGGCTAGGGCTGGCAGCGATTTCAGGCTTTGTTTTTTTTTCTTTTTATTTTTCTGAATCGGGAGAGAAGGAGGGTAAAGGGGGGTTTATATAAATAATATATATTTTATTATTTTAAAATTTCAAAAAGCAACTTTTTATTTCGAACTCGAAATCAAACCCACCGCCTGTCATCCATAGCTAATTGCCCCCATTTCGGACATAATGGGATATGTATCACAAGCTGATTCGATTGTTTTGATCAGTTTTCGTCAAAATATAAATATAAATATATATATTGAATTTGAACGCACTTTTCAATTTACCAGGGCTACATACATACTCTAAAAATTCCCGAAAAATATTTTCTAGCTTCATATTGACGATACGGTCCTAAAAAAACTAATTTCATCTAATTCTGAGACCGTTTGAAAAATGGCCATTTTCCAATCGATTAAAATCAACTAAAACTGGTCAAACACGTTTTCCTTTGCCACGCTCACATAGTGAATCAGAAAATTACAAATTTTATAACCTAGCAATAACTTGACATCATGGATCCAACAAAAGCGGTTTCGTCGAAAACCGAGGTCGTTTGCAAAATTTTAATTTTTAAGGGCCAGAATTCCATAGCGACTATTCTGAATTTTCAACTGGATAACTCTTTATCCCCGCTATGAAATTTCAATTTTTCGGATTCGGTGGAAAGATATTTTCAAATAGATTCTAATATTTTTGGTTTTGTTAAAATCCTGTTTATTTTGAATCCTGTACACTCATTTGAACTTTGAAATCGAATTTTCGAACAACCGCGCCATTTTCAGTTCCTTTTATAATTAAAATAAAATATTTATATTCTAACGATGATCTATATAAATATATACATTCTATTTCCATGCAAAATAAATTTTCCGTCGTTATTATTTAAAATAATTCATTTTAAATATTCAAAATTCACTAAAATTGCCAAAATAAAAAATTTAAATTGGCTCAGATTTCCGGGTTATTACATACATTCTAAAAACAATATAAAATATTCATATTTGTGACACCCAACGTCCGTTAATGTCACTCACAAAGGGAATGCATTAAGTTCCGTGAAGCGCTATTGGTAATCAGACAAAGAATACTTACAAGACATATATAAATAAGATAGGAAATTTTTATTTTAATAAAAATACCGTGGTCCATAATTTCATAAGTCACAAAAACCATTACAGTAAAATAACTTCTATCTTGCATCATAAGAGTACATAAGTAAATAAAAAGCATAATTCCCCAAATGAACGAGTTAAGCCATAGTAGAGACAAGAACTTGAGCCATACTTCAACAATAGCTCCTAGCAAAACGATATCTGAATCCTGACTAAGCATGGGTGTTTCCTCCCTGTGAACCTTGGGGGGGGGGGGGGACAGAAGAAAGAGGGAGAAACAAAAAGGGTCAGACAATAAGTCTGGCGAGTCTAGTTACTTGTAGCCAGTAGATAAATAAAAGTAACATGATAGGCATATAAAGTGGATAAGGGAGATCGCTACATAAATGGCAGGTGTGACAAGGTAAGCAAGATAAAGTGTACATGCCTCACTAATGATTTCTCTGCACTGTTACTAGTATATCCAGATGGAGATGATCCCTCCAACTATTTAGGTATACGTCCAAATGTATCCTAATTACTACCCTGATCGATCGACTCCCTAACCCTCGTAGATATCTTGTGCTAGCGCCACATTAGGAGGTATCACTTCCTAAAGTGGCAACCCCTTGTCGTAGTAATGTGCACAACCATAACTACAGGTGTCACGGTCGTCTTAGCCCCTCTACCCGGCCCATGCACGCACATGTCCCCGGTCAGCTTGCGCCGCCCACACCGTCCTCCTCGTTTGGATCTCTTACAATCAGTCTAGTAAGCATGCCCTTCTCCGACCTAGCTCGGAGTATATACTTGATACCAACTCCGAGTTACTGGCTGAAACGGTTCCCACACAATATGATACAAGCTCTTCCCTTTGTCTTGTATCCCCCACCAGGTTTTTCACTGACTATGTATACCCTTAGGTGTCTTTAATTACATAGCCCTATGTCAGTTATTCTTACCTGTAGGTGTGTTTAATACATAACCCTCAATCTTTCTATCGGTTATGCTTACCTATAGGTGTCTTTAATACATAACCCTACCATTTCTATAAGTTATGCCTACCCTGAAAGGTGTCTTTAATTACATAACTTTATTATTTCCCTCGGTTATGTATACCACTAGGTGTCTTTAATTACATAACCTTATGAGGTTAAGTTTGTGGGCCTATATATACTAATATTACCCATCTACCCAAGATATACTTAACCCTCCCACTGATTCAAGCATGTTTATTTAACGGTTAAGTTTGTGGGCCTATATATATAATAGTATTACCCACCTAACCAAGATTTACTTAACCCACCCCTTTTGTTCAACCAAGTTTACTTAACCCCTAACTTAAATTTAAGTTCATACAATCTCTATGGATTAACTTAGGTTAAGCAGTCCAATTCATTACCATGTCCATTTATGGTTTATAATGGGCTAGACCTCCCACATTAGGCCTAAAACATGTGGATGCTAGATATGCCGGTCGAGTCCGGGCAAACTTATTCCACAGTTGGTCCTTACCTCGTGTCATAGCCCGGTTCGTATTTATGTACTTAGACCTCCAACACTCGGTTCAACATTAGTGGCTACTGGATATGCTGGTCGGGTCCAGGCAGACTTCCATCACTAATGTAACCTAACCTCGTGTCATAAGTACATTTACAATTCCTAAATGTAATTACTAAACATTCCATTTTTAATTAATCAATTAATTAATTCTTTCCTTTTATATGTGTCAATACCTATTTTGCCCAATAATTTGAATTACATGTCCATAAATGTTCATATTCAAATTATGCCATTTTTAATTAATTTACCAATTATTTAATCCTTTCCTTTTATAGGTGTCAATACCTATTTTGCCCAATAATTTGGATTACATGTCCATAAATGTTCATTTTCAAATTATGCCATTTTTAATTAATTTACCAATTAATTAATCCTTTCCTTTTATAGGTGTCAATACCTATTTTGCCCAATAATTTGAATTACATGTCCATAAATGTTCGTATTCAAATTATGCCATTATTATCCCTTTCCTCTGTTCCTTAACTAACGCTCTCACAAAATTGGCAACATGCCTAGGCTATATAATAGCCTAGTCATAAACGATAACAGGGAAAATAATGGAAATATACTAAAATAATCATCTTGGCATAAACATAAACTTGTATGATAAAAGGTGAACATACATACTAGCATGGACATGAAATTTTCATCATAACAAGGTGGATGTAAAACTGATGAACTATTATGTCACAATATCTAAATTAGCCATTTTAGATGTCCAATCGATTTAAATCTAAAATGGTAACATAGGGTGACAATTTAGATCACATAAAATAGATCTAACATTAATCATAAAGTGACAAATTTAGATCACATAGGATAGATCTAACATGAATCAGAAGGTGACGGTTTTAGATCACATAGGATAGATCTAACATGAGTCATAAGGTGACAATTTTAGATCACATAGGATAGATCTAACATAGTAATTTTAGATCACATAAGGTAGATCTAACATGAATCATAAGGTGACAATTTTAGATCACACAGGATAGATCTAACATAATAATAGGATAGATCTTACATGAATCATAAGGTGACAATTTTAGATCACATAGGATAGATCTAACATGAATCATAAGATGACAATTTAAAATCACACAGGAAAGATCTAACATAATAATTTTGGATCACATAGGATAAATATAACATGAATCATAAGGTGACAATTTTAGATCACATAGGATAGATCTAAAAATGAATCATAAGGTTACAATTTTAGATCACATAGGATAGATCTAACATAATAATTTTAGAACACATAGAATAGATCTACATACATCCGCATCATAGCACATCATAAAAGTTACAACCTAAGATCCATAATGATAACATAGTAAAACAATTGAATTGAATCCAAAGAAATAGATCTATCATAATATAACATGAGATCTATCAATAACATAGGTTTTAAAGTCTACAATCGTATCCACATCACAGTCTTTCATAGTTTCACTATTATTTATCTAAACCTAAAAGCAATTATAACTCACTGTGATTGGATTGCTAAAATGATAGAAAAGGTGCTGAGTCTATGCTTGAATCTCAGAATTTGATCCGCTTTAGTTGCTAGAAGAAGATAAGAAACTCTAGTTTGGTTCAGAATCTGGCATAGTTTGGCTGCCATGCTTTCTAATCAAGAAATATGTGAAATAGCCATATATTTATAGCTGCAGAACCATCTAGAACCGATTGCCACATAAGCCCTAGGGTAAATCAGGTCATGGGTTGCCTCCCACTTGGGCAAAGGCCCAAATACCCAAAAAAAAAAAACTATTCTGGGCGCACCTTACAGGTGCGCCAGTGTAAAAATACATGGGCACACTTGTTAAGTGCGATGAAAATGTAACGGCCCACAAATCCGTACTATCTGAGTTGACTAATAACACCACACTTTCGACCTAAATTGCATAGAAATATGAATCATTATTAGAAAGAAGTTAGAGGATGAGAAATAGAAAGAAAGAAAAGTTAGAATAGAATAAAAATGAAGAACACAAATCTCACAGCGAAACGAATAAAATATATTAAATAACATAACTTTTGAAATACAAATCAGCAACTATATATACCTACCATTATTAGAGCATAATAGTCATTCCTGGAACAGTTATAAACACCTATTTCCAGAAACAACATAGTACACAGCGGAAATATGATAGTCTATAGCTAACTGGTGAAGCCTCCTGCTTCTAGCTCTTCCAAGTGAATCTGAAAAGTCCTGACTACTTGACTACCCGTACAAATATGGGCACCCAAGATTTTAGGAAAAACAAAAACAAAATAAACTCTAGGTCAGTCATGGGACTGGTGTGAGTAAACTCCAACCATTTGTTTAGCTTTCAAAATCCTTTCAAAAGAAAGGATAATAGTAAGACTAGCCCACACATAAACATGGACGAATTTTACCTTACTATAACCCAAACACTTTGATATAAAAATCCAGTGATATTATAATAGTGTCTAAGTCAAATAAATAACTATCTAGCGGAACGCTTGTATCTCACGCTCCATATATAATATAAAATCAAAAAAACAACAGGGCGCTTATTGGAGATTGGATTCTGACTATGACAAGGTATGGAACCCCCTTCCAATAGTGTATCTCTAGAGAGGAATACACTGGGTTCAATAAGAACATCTTGCAACCCGGCCAACACATGACCGACCACTCATTTCGCTTGAGTGTATCGAATGTATATCACTAAAGGTTGGGATCAACAACCGTTTCCCGATTGGGACAACATCTAATAGAATAAGGAATTAAATGAATTTCTCTAGATAGGTGATTATACATCCTAATGGGAGCAACCCACATAGCCATGCTGCCTGCCTGATTTTTTTGTCATTTCCCGGTTGTTGAGGCCTGAGGCTACGATTTCTTATCATTCATTGATAGCACGATCAATTTGATTGCCATATGGTCAGATCCGTTAATCACTAATTGATTTGCATAAATATATCCTGGATATTATGCTAAGAGAATAAATTCTCTGCCACTATATATAAAACAACATATGCGATCATCGGAAATACTCTATCAGACATTCGTCCATACACGTTCTTTCTGGGACTGAACGAAACCGAAGGCACAATTTCTATTAACAGAAAAAGTCCTTCCATTTTACTCCGTCTTCGATTATATTCATATAATCTGATTCGCAATGCTACTACCAATACGGAGTAGTTCTCGGATAATAATCCAACCGGTCTCTCCATATTGACAACGATGTTAGCAAATACTTCGATAGTCGGTTACTTAACTATCGAAGAAAAATAAACAAACATTCCAACCATCAAACAAATCATTGGGCTTCTTAACTAATATTTCATTAATTAAATCGCTTCTTCATTTCCTTACCAATATTTGTTAACCAAATATTTTCAATAATCATCATGGTCTCTTACGCTGTTTGGAAAACATTTCCATATTTTGCCATCTTTTATTTTCTATACTTAGAAAGTATTTTCTATTAATAATTGGAAAATATTCCAATTACTTCTCCATTTCATGAAAATTCATTTCTATACTTAGGAAATATTTATTATTATATTTCCAAAATTCCACTTACTTGTGTTAAAACGAATGTTGTGTAAAACATCGTTACGACAACCCAAAACACCGCATTCAACTAACTCTTATTCAAACATTCCTCTTCGAGACTGGATCTTGCTATTCATCAGTTAAAAACGAAATCAATCAAGTTGGGGTATAACTACCTCTCAGACCTTGACTGAAAACATCCTTAACTTCAAAATGGACAAGACCACTTACCTCGAATAATTAACATCATATTAAACCAATTCTCCATTTTTAAAACGTATATACATTTCTCTTTCTATTTCCAGATTTTCCTTTTTATTTATAATATTCTATTTTAAGTTCGTTTCCTTGCCGAATTCTAATATTTTGATATATCGATACATTGATTTCTAACTATCAAATTTTCTTAAAAATATTCTAACTCCTTAAATTTCCGGAAAATTTCGCCATTACCTCCTTTGTACCGGTCGATGGTTCAAACCTCAACTCGCCTCTCTAGGCCCTTTCCATTCAAAACGAAAATCAAAAAGCCAGGCGGCTTGCCGATTCGGCGTATAAAATCTCATATGGAATTTAAACATGTACCTTACTGTCGGGCACACGAATTATAATCTTCATACACTTCATTCCATACCTGTCTAACCCACATACATCCATTTACATTTTATTCCAACTCAATCTGGCCATTTTAATTCAATTCGCAAATTTATTCTTTAATTAGCTCTATTGCCTATTCCACTTTTTAATTGAACATACCATGTTCATATACTATTTTTAATTTGGTTATAAACCAATCGAATTCCAATTTTCAACTCGAGTTTCATATTCGAATTCGAATATAAATTCACGAGTTTAATTTACTTATCCAATGTCAACTTGATTCAAAACTTGATTCGAAATTCAATTATCTAAATATCCTTTAACTTAGTTAATCCTCTTAAAAAAATAAATATATGATTTTGTTTTAAAAATCATTTCACTTACACTTACTCCACTTGAGTCCATATTTACTTTATATCACAAGTTTGGATTTTTCTAGTGGACCATCGGATTTTACTTTTCTTAAAATCCTTTTATTTGTCTAAATAAACCGTCATGGTTTTATAGTGGTCATGGCGCTGCTTTTTCTGAAAATTTGATTTTGACATAAGTCAAAATCTATAAGACGAAATCTAGATTTTTCTCTTCCATTAGAAAACTATTATCAAATCGGTCCTGACGGTTCTTGTTTTAAAGAATTCCGACTTAAATTGAGTTCTGTACACTCAATTGAAGTTCGAAACGCCAATTTACGAACTACCGTGCTGCGGCGAGTACGTTTTAAATATATTTAATATATAAACATTTTAAACTTCATTTATATATAAATTCTAACTCCATTCTTATATATTTTTAATGTATATCAAATCAGTTTCCCAATTCAACATAATATTTTCGATTATCTTTAATCGTCCATTTTTCCTTACTCGGTAATATATTTATTTATACTTCGATCTTCTTTATTTAGTTCCAATTCCTTTTATAAATAAATTATTTATAAAATTCAATATAATCGAATTTCAATTATAAACCCATTGAATCTTCCTCAATTCAGCTTGTATTTCGAATTCTGAAATATAATCAATTGTTCTATTTCAAAACACTCCCCAATTTACTTTTAAATTCCTATTTGAATTAACATGGTTTAAAATATCCAAATGATAATTTATTTCAACAAATTTATAACACTATTTATAAATTAAACTTTCTTGTTTCATATATTTAAACAATTTCCCTTTCCAAATTTCTATTTAAAATTCCATCCCTTTGATATTCCAAATTGCGGAATAAAAACCGTTGTTCCCTTTTGAATGATTTCAAATTCTATTTTTAAATTCATATTTGAATTTAAATATTCAAATTATCTTTTGATAATTAATTCATTATATTTATAAACACCATTTTATAAATTTCCTTGTTCTATATTTAAACAAGTCTATTTCGAAATCTATTTAAAATCAAAATCTTATTTTGGAAATTTCTATTTATAATAACTTATATATATAACACCCAATTTATTTTCATATTTAATTTAACTTCTATTTAAATAAATTCGAATTAATCGAATTCAAATCATAAATCCTTACGGATTTATTTTAGTTCAATTTTTGTTTTGAACATCAGAATAAATTCCATCGTTTATTTATTTAAAATGATTTCCCAATTTCTATTTTTAAATTCACATTTGAATTTAAATATTCAAATTATCCAATGATAATTTTTCCCACTACATTTATAAACACTGTATAAATTCATTTCAATTCCCTGATTTTCCAATGAAAATCATTCCATTTTATTTATAAACACCGTTTATAAATTTTCTTCAATTTCCTGTATTATTTAATTTGTAAACATCATTTATAAATTCAATACTTGTTTTATTTATTCAAAACAAATTAATACATTTACAGCCCATTCGAAATTCAATTTCTATTTTAGAAAATAGTTTTTCCCCTTTTTAATTCTCAAAACCCTATTTGATATTTTTATAAATTACCATATAGTCCGAGTGATTTTTTAAACATTCAAACCAATCAATTATCAATCACTGGTTTTCTAACACATCAATATGATGATATATATGAAAACAACAATAATAATATTTTTGAGGAATCCTGTCGGATCCCTCCAACCTATTTTCCTGCATCCACAGACGTTAGCCAACATAAATAATACCCATCATGCTTCAAGGCAGGATATCGCGGTATAGAAGGTCATCCACTATCATAGCGTGGGGCGTATAGGGTCATCTGCTAATGATACTGCAGGCATCCGCTAATGGTACTGCGGGAATCCAACCACCAATATACATATATATATATATAATAACCATAAACAAAATCCTAAATAACTAATATATATTTAATAATAGCCACAGTAATATTTTAATGCAACTAAACAACCATCGAACAATTATTTTAACGAATAAAATAATTCGAAATAAAAATGAGTGAGATTTACTCACTGGGGTTTTGCTGGATATCTGATTTAAATTCCATAGCTCGCGCTATTTTATTCTATTGGATTCCGAACTAAAATTGCAATTAGCAAAAAAAATCCAGTAAGTGTCATATCCATTCGGTACAGTTTTTGCACGTAGATAACGATAATGTGAATCAACCCAACCAACCATGTTTGATTTTAGACCTAGGATGAATAGGATACCTTATTTTTTTCATACAACTTTGAATATGTAGAATTAAACATTATAAATTAATTTAATTAACTAAACTGAATTTATTAAATTTACCTTAATTATCATCTGCTATCACACTTCATGACGCGACCTGAACTTCCCCGTGAAGGAAAGCACGAATGGCGTTGAGGACAAGACAAAATAGAACACAAACGGAAGAACATTTCATTGTTATTACAACAATTCCATCAGATACAAGAATATACAGAGTATAAATGAATAAAATACATTCGATAAATATCAGAGATTATAATAAATTACATAGCAGCGGAATATAATACAAAGCACAACTGAAGGTGATATACGGATACAGAGCTTTCCGGATATCATTCCAGCTATAAACCAGGATCCTGTGAATATAAATCTGCAAAACCAAAACTATTAGCTGCCCGTGCGAAAAATAAGGGGCACCCAGAGTTTAGGTTAAAACAATAAACTCCAGGTCAGTCATGCGACTGGTGTGAGAACTAAAACAGTTATTAATCTTTATTTTAAAGTTTGGTAAGTCAAGGGACCACGCCATATAACACGAAACGGGTTTCCTCCCAAGAATACCAGTGCATAAAACAAACAGCGCAATGCTAAATAAAGAAAAATGAAGCGATTATAAGACCCAGGTCCCATCACACAATGCAACGCAAGCCGGAGGATAGGGTTTTTACCTTATAATAGACAAAGCATGCTTGATACGTTAAAAACACATTATTTTGATATTACTATAAGTGTGTAGTGTCAAAACAATTTCAATCATAAATATCAATCATAGGCGGCATGAATGACCCATACTACTATGTCGCTATACTAGGTTCTACAAATAAAACCGAAATATCACGTATCGGAAATTGGATTCCATCATGAGTCGAGGCAAGGGGCAAGCTCCTCTCCGATTCGAGACACTCTAGCAAATGTCCCAGGACCCCACTATGATCCTTGGATCATCAGGGCCGGTCCTCACCTAACTTTGGAGGATTAGTTATTCCTGAGCACACGTTTCCCGGTCCTAACAGACCTATATCTGAGGCGCCTCGCATTCCAACAACCACACAGGTGAAAAGTATATAAATGTCAGGGCTGGTAGGTCACTGACACCACCATAGCTAGAAAGAAATGTCGTGCTCTCCCTACAGTCACTATCCCATTTTTGACTCATACCGAGATGTGAGGCTCGCGAATCCACATTATACACAAAGCTACGTCACACAGACCATGCTTTGATCATCAACCACAAGACTTTGCTTTTCAACAGAAGCCTTGATCAATTGCCACTTACGCGTGCCACACTGGCAATTTCCTCTATGCGACTGATGTCCATCGATATACAACCTCTGAGCTCGTATGTCTCAGAGAAGGGCGTTAAGCAAGAGAATAAATTTTCCGCCGCCAAACAGATGTATTTTTAATAGATATCAATCTACACAGAATAAAATCCAATGTCAGACACATAGTCCATTTACAAGTTCGTTCTGGGTCTAAACGAAACCGGAGGCACTTTCCTCGCATATCCATCCATCTCCAAGTACGTCTGAACGATCACCAACTGATTCCCTCCTCTTGGGTGTTCAGCCCAATCAAAATCATTAGTAATCACCCAAACGATGTGAAGACTTCCGGTCTTCAACCACCGTCTTTGTAACACCCCACCTCCGCCAGGGCCACTCTTGCAAGTACACTGGCTTTGGAGGAGTGTTGGACAAGGTAAACATGCATAAAGATATCACAAGACAGAACATATAAGTAAAACAGAGTAAGTAAAGCAGCGGATAAAAATACTATTTCAAAACCATAGTCAAGTTACATCAAAGTACTTAGCCATTATTTTGCAACTACTACAAGTCTAGAAACATAAACTGAAAATTGGAAATAACATAAACTAAACTATCCCCAAAGTAGAAGTGGTAAAGCCATAGCGAGCTCAAGTCCAAACCGTATATGAGCTATCCAGAAAGCAAGCTAAAGATCCAAGCTAGGTGCTAGTGTTCCCACCCTGAGAACCTAGGGGGGAGGGGAACGGAAGAAAAGAGGCGAAAGAAAACGAGTCAGTCAAAAAGACTGGTAAGTCCTACCTACTATTAGTATAAAAACTAATAAAGTTAACTGGACATGTAAAACAAAGACGAAACATAGGATGACGACTGGCATGGTGAGAAATTAACAAGCTAGATCAAGTGTGGCATCGCATATACAAGGTTAAGTTGCACCAAAAGTACTAGTAATCCAACCCATGTCAAGTATAAACAAGAAATGATCCCTCGGCCCAATATCATGAGATGACCCAAGTCAGGGTCCAACTACACGGTCTAGTCGATCGGCTCCCTATAAGCCTAACTCGTCAAGTGTCGGTGTCATACGTCCTAATCACGGAATGTAGTCAAACTGTGCTAGGTCCACCCTAGGGTGTATCAAGTCCTAGGGTGCCAACCACTGACACGAATCAAGCACGCACAGTCTAAACCTACTGGTGCCTGTGCCTGCTTTTTCAACTCCAGACTATGTGCACGACCATAGTCCGCCTGAACCTACACCGGCGCACCAACTCAGCCATCGTTCTGGTCGCTTACAATCAGCCCAGTAATCGTGCCCCACCCTAACCTAGTCCCTAGGGTATCGCTGATACATCCAAGAGGGTTACTGCTGAAAAGGACCGCGTAACTAGGATTTCTAACGGGTTAAGTGTGGTTAACCCTATCCCATCATGTATCAAGTTGGTTAAGTGCCTAGTGGTTCATGTCTTAACCCCATCCAACCCATCGTGTTCAATTGGTTAAGTATTCAAGTGGTCCATGACTTAACCCTACCATGTGGCATTAATTAACTTAATGCAACCCAACCTCTCACATTAGACTTTGTTGTGGTTACTAGTTAAGCCGGGCGGGTCCGGGTAGCTTTACACCACAACCTAGTCTAACCTCGGGTTTTAAGTGCGATATGACCAACTATTCACATTGGGTCCTATTGTTTGTAGCCACTAGTTAAGCCGGTCGGTTCCGGATAGATTTATGCTACAAACTCAACCCAACCTCGAGTTGGCCACTTTCATGTTTTCTACATGTCATGTCCACATTCATGTTTTCAAGCATAATCACATGTCATATTTTCAAATCATGTTTCATGTCATTTAAGTTTACCCATAACGTAACCTCATCGCACGTAAGTTCGCATCAACACAAATAGATCAAAAGGGGGAAACATAATGATATGATAAGTTGGGCATAAAGTGGCAAAGTCTATCACAAGTTTAACATGGTGATGTATGATGCAAAGGTGTTCATCACAACTAGCATATGACATCAACTTAGCAAATAGGTGATAACATGGTCATAGTTAACATAGGGTGATAACTTGTGATTAGCATATTTTTTAAAAATATTTTTAAAAATATTTTTGTTGCGATCTCGGAAAAGTTTGGTTTTGGTTGGATTTCACCAGTTTTTCCGAAAACTGGCCAAATCTAGCTAGAACCATGCTGAAATGTGGGCAATTACAGGAAAGCTTGGTTTTGGCTGGATTTTTCCGGTTTTTTCGAAAATAGGACGTATCAAGCAGAAACCCTGGTGAAACGTGGCCGCTCATGGGAAAGTTCGGTTCTATGTTAACATAAAGATCAAGAGAGTATTTATGTTGCATTATGCATAACTACCAAGTTCTATGTTGCATTATGCATAACCACCAAATAAAGCTCATAGCTTTCTACCCAAAAGTCAAGGTAAGTGATACTAGGTTCATGATAGTGCCACAATCATAGATCAAAAGAGTCATACATGGATCTATGCATACAAATATAGCCCAAAGACAAGCATTATACCCAAAAGTCTCATTTCAACTTGCTACATGATCATATTAACTTCATAGTTTAAATCTAAGAGTAGAATAGGGCTTACAAAGCTTGGCTATGAAGACTAGAACAAAATAAAACAAGATTGAGACGAAGCCACACTAGAAATCCCCAAATGAATATAAGCTCCAAGTTGTCTTTGAGAAATAAGAAGCTCCTTTGATTTGTATGAAGAAAGATGGCTCTTTTACTAGCTTAGAACACTCAAGCTTTCATGAAGAAGATGGAGGCCATGACATGAAGGTGGAGGCCATGATTAGGAAGCATTTTGGCATAACTTAGTTGTAGGATTGATTTGTGTGGGTTTAGGCTAGGTCTTAGGATCTTTTTATAGAAGTTTAGGTTAGTTTAGGCCATAGGATTAACCCTAATTCAGATCTGAGCCATCAAATCACGTCACTAGCCAACAAAACAAGACCCAGGAGCCAAAACAGGCGCACCAGGCCAAACTGGCCGACCACCCAAGTCGACAGGGGTGTCGACAGGGCAGTCGACACCACCTGGGGTGTGTCGACTCCCAAGTCGACTCCCCAGTCGACTTGGGGCTGGCGGGAATTTTCCCGTCTGTCCTGCTAGGGCTGAATTTGAATTCTGAATTCAAATTTGAACTGTTTTTGAACTTGAAACTTCCTGAAAACTTTGACAGGCCATAACTTGGTCATGCGGACTCCGATTTTTGAAAACTCGGACTCTATTTCGCCTATTTTTCCGAGACGAACGCAATGGCACAGCCCGTTTCCCTTGATTCATATTTTATCGTTTAATTCTGCCTTGATTTATGCTATAACATGTTATTCAAAATACGGGTTGTTACATTCTCCCCACCTTAAAGGATTTCGTCTTCGAAATCTTCAAGTTAGGAAGAACGTATCCTACCATCCATCATCCATCTACTCGAAACATCATCCACGAGCAGTCATTGTCCTTAAAAGATTCTAAATGCTGTATGATCATATGCGAAAGGTGTGTGTATATGTACTTATCTAATGCAAAAATCAGGCGGTTACTGATTCAGTAAACCTCCTTAATGAAAGGTATGTTAGTGAAATGAGTCCATATGTATGCAAATTCCTAACACAATTCATAATCTCTACATGAGTGCACATAACATTCATCCATATGCAACATCCACGTGATAGCATAACAAGTTTCAACCATGAATAAGTATAAGCACTCATGCATATGCAATATGAAAGTGTGTGAGCCGATCTTAGTGCCTAATGTGTATCATGCATCCACGAGTATCCACTTGCAAACACTTGCAACCACTTGCAAACATCAAGCATAACATGTTTCAAATACATGTTTCATCCAAAGGGTATCTACCTAAGGTTCTCATGACAAGGTTAACGATATAACAAGATAAACGTGGATAGCAAAAGAAAGATATGCTAACTAGGAAAAGAGATTGAGAATGTACCCTCAAAAAGGAATGGATAAAACCCACGTATCTTCTCCTCGGTTTCCCAAGTTGCATCTTCATCGGCTTCACTCCACTGAACCTTTACTAACTTGACTTCTCGATTCCTCAGCTTCTTGATCTCCGTTCCCAAGATACGAATCGGAGCTCGCCTCAAAGTTGCCTCTTTTCTACCTCCATGTCTTCAAGAATGCTAGGCTCAACTACCTCGGTTGACTCATGTAGGCACTTTCGGAGATGCGAGACATGAAAAACATTGTGCACTCCAGCCAGTTTCTCGGGCAATTCCACCTTATAAGCCATCTTCCCAATCCTCTCTGTGATAGGGAAGGGTCCTACGAACCTTGGTGCTAGCTTCCCAACTGCTCCAAACCGAACCACATTTCACAAAGGAGAAACCTTCACAAAGACCATATCTCATACTTCAAACTCTAAGTCTGTCCTTTGCTTGTCTGCATAGGATTTCTGTCTGTCTTTGGCCGTTTTCATCCGCCTTCGAATCAACTCAACCTTCTCGGATGTGTCCGTTATCATGTCGGGCCCAAGTATAAGCTTATCCATCGTCTCCCACCAACATGTTGGTGACTTGCACGGCCTCCCATATAAAGCTTCGAATGGTGCCATCCCTATGCTTGCTTGGTAGCTGTTATTGTAAGCAAACTCTACGAGAGGAAGGTGGTCTTCCCAAGTGCCCCCAAAGTCAAGAATGCATAGCCTCAACAGATCTTCTAGTACCCTATTCACCCTTTAGGTCTGGCCATTCGTCTGTGGGTGATAGGCTGTACTTAGATTCAATCGTGTACCCATCGCTTCTTGCAAACTATTCCAGAACTGGCTAGTGAAGATTGGGTCACGATCGCTGACTATGCTAGAAGGAACTCCATGCAATCGCACTATCTCTCAAAGATAAACAGATGCTAGCCATGATGCGGTCCTCTTGCTCTTCACTGGAATAAAATTGGCGCTCTTCGTGAGTCTATCCACTATGACCCATATGCTAGTATTCCCCTTCCTTGATCTCGGCAATCCATCCACGAAATCCATAGAGATACTTTCCCACTTCCATAGCGGGACCTCCAATGGATGCAGTAGCCCACTGGGCTTCTTCGACTCGGCCTTTACTTGCTGGCAAACCATGCATCTAGAAACAAACTCTGCCACATCCTTTTTCATCCCATCCCAAAAGAAAATGCGCTTCATATCCCGGTACATCTTATCCCCTCTGGGATGTATGGTCATCCTCGAGTGATGCGCCTCCTCAAGAACCTTATTTACTAAGTCTCCCACTCGTGGGACACATAGTCTTCCATCACGCCTTAGCCATCCCTTGTTATCTATAGTATATCTAACGAGGTGTCTTGACGTCTCACCCCGAATCAACTTGTCCATGATCTCAACTATCTGCGGGTCTTCCCTCTGTGAAGCCCGAACTTGATCAAGAAGTGTAGGTCTAAGCTCAAGGGATGCTAACGAACCAGTCATCGACCCAACAGCAGGTGCAAAATCAAAGGTTGCCAAGAACTCTAGGCTCTTCATCTCAACAAACAAGGGACTCAAAGTCAACCTTCTTCTGCTTAGCGCATCTGCCACAACATTACCCTTGCCAGGGGTATAAGCTATCTCGAAGTCATATGATGCCAAGAATTCCATCCACCTTTGCTGCCTTAGATTCAAATCTTTCTGCGAGAAGAGGTACTTGAGTGACTTGTGATCAGTATACAACTTAAACCTTTCGCCTAGAAGATAGTGGTGCCAGGATTTGAGTGCAAAGACGATCGCCGCCAACTCCAAATCATGAGTGGGATAGTTCTTCTCTTGAACTTTGAGTTGCCTACCCCCAAAGCATATCACTCTCCCTTCTTGCATCGGGACAGCGCCTAATCCTGTGCCACATGCATCGCTGTACACGGTAAACAACTTCCCTCCATCGGGTAATGCTAGAACTGGAGCTGAGGTGAGGGCTTTCTTGAGCCTTTGAAAAGCAAGCTCACACTCTAGGTGTGATGACCCCAAACTTCCACGAGTGAAAGCAAGGAGAAACCATATGGAATACAACATAATTATAATATAACAAGTCACAGGAAACAACATAGCACAGGAAATCCATAAAGTAACAACATCATAGCAGCGGATATATAATATCATCAGCAATAGAAATCCACAGTCACAGAATCTGAATTATTACAACAAGTTTTTTTAGAAAATGACATAAGTTCCAACTCCAAATTTAAATAACATGAAATGGAAATAAGTCTGATGTCTGAAATAAAAGGAAAAATGCGATAAAACATAAGATAGAGGGTCTTCGAAGCTCCAAGTCATCACCTCTTCACCAAAGCAAATTCCAAGAGAGAGAATATAAGCAGCTCCAAAGAAAACTCCAAGCAGAAAGGAAACCTGTCTACTTGGCTGCCCGTGTGGAAGAGAGGGCACCCAAGTTTGCAAAAAGGTGAAACAAACGATGGGTCAGTCGTGGGACTGGTGTGAGAATTCTTAACTAACTTAACTCATACAAAATAAGGCAAATCCAAAGACCACGCCGCTAATGCGGAACGGGTTGTACCAATGGATTGTTGTGCATAACTACAGTGTCAGTACAGATAAATAAAACGTAACACAACGCAATGTCTTTTGAAAAATGGAACCACCATAAGACTCAGGTACCATCACACAATGCAACGCACACCAAGAGGATAGAGTTTTACCTTATGGTGGTTAAACATGCTAAATACGCCAAATACGAAGCTAATATTATCATTGAAGTGTATAGTTTTTTAAACAAAACAAAGCAATGTATTAATCCTAGGAAGCATAGGTACCACATATTATGCCTCCAATACTAGTAATACAATCAAATCCGTCGGGTCTTATTGGAAATTTGGGTTTCCATCATGAGTCCAGGCTAGGGAGGACTCCTTACCGATTCGAGACACTCTAGTTAATGCCTCAGGATTACCCGCAGTTAACCCTTGGAAATGGCACGGCCGGTCCTCAAATACAGCTTAGAGGATTGGCAATTCCTAAGCACACGTTCCCCGGTCCTATAGGACCTATCCGAGGCGCCTCATTTCATCATCCACAAAAGTAAAATGACTACTAACTAGAAAGAAACGTGCTACTTTCCCTGCGTTCCCTTCCCCCTTTTTAGACTCAACCGGGGTGTGAGGCTTGTGAAGTCATGCATCCCATACCACAAGGTTCTGCTTTTCAACAAGAAACCTTGATCATTTCATCTTAGCATGCCACACCGTCACTCCATACCGTGCCATCAACCGTCTATCAATATATAAACGGGTGTTAAGTAGAGAATGAATTCTCTACCACCAACATTTTTATTTTAACAGGAAACCGACAACATGATATTTAATGGGGTACGATGTCAGACACACCATCCATTTACACCCATGCTCTGGGTCTGAGCGAGGGTCAAATCCGTGAAACCAACGCGTATGTTTGGACAATTACCACGACTCTTGAATCGGGAGCTACCCAATTCAGAGTCTTGATCGTTGTCCATTCGAGGGAAGATTTACGGTCTTCATACACCGTCATCATATTTAGACTCTTGAAATCGTACAATCATTTGGAATGGAATAAATCCGGACTTTCCAAATAATCTCGCATTCATAATTTTGAGAAAAACACATTTCATATCGTTATGTTGTTTTATAACGATTAATCCTTGCCTTAATTATTTAATATAATTAATTTCTTTATTTTACGACGCTTCAGGTCAAGGGCGACACTGGCGTTGTTTTTCATCAATTTTGATTTTCACATTTCTCAAAATCTAACCGTTGGATTTTAACGTAGCTTATATCGTTGGAAAGATTTTTCCAAGACAGTCCTAACGGTTTCAGTTTTGGGAAAATCCGACGGTCGGATCTTCTGGTATAATCGTTTAAAAGTTCGATTTCAAAACGCGAACTACCGCGCTCGATTCGTTAAATTTTAATTTTATATACATGGTTCGTTTAACTCATCGTCCTTTCATACACCTTCCTTCTTCTCTTATACTTTCACCGCTTAACTTACATGAAAATGTAATTTATGATTAGACGGTGAATTGTTCCTTTTATTTTATTTTTATTTCATACTATCTATAATTTGCCTTAAAATGTAAATTATAATTCATCGTTCTATTTATTCCATTTTATCTTTCAATTACATTATGATTCCACTTACATATAAATATTCCTTTTCTTTTAAGTGCATTCCTAGTTTCTATTACATCAAAAATGTAACTTCATTTTACGATGAAATTGTCATTCCTAATTACAAAAAAAAAAAAATCTTTATTTACAAGTTACATCCTTATTTTGTTTATATAAAAATAAAATAAAAATGTAACTTTCATTCCTGCCACCTACTAATTTTATTTGCATTGAATAAAAATATAAATTTTACCTCTGGTGTAATTTCTTACATATATATTACATAAAAAAAGTACTCTTCTTCCTACGGTGTATTTTCTCCTTTATATACATTATAAAATAATGTAAATTTCTCCTACGAGGTAAATTCTCTTTTATTTAATATAAAAAAATAATGTTAAATCATCCTACAGTGTAAATTCTTTCATTTTAACATTAAAATAAATGTTAAATCATACTATGGTCAACTCCTTTTATTTACATTGAACATAATGTTACTTTAACATACAATGCATTACCTTTTTATATTTACACTAAAAATGATGTAAATTTCTCTATGTTAAAAAAATCCCTATTTTATTCACATTAAGAATAATGTAATTTTTTCCTATCTATACATTACCCATGAAAATGTATATTTAGATACATCACCACTTCCTACTTTATATTTACAAAATAAAAGTAAATCTTGTCATACAGTGACAATGCCAATTTACCTTTACAAATAAAAATGTACATCTTGCCATTCAATGTAAATTGCTATTTTAGTTTTATATACATTAATAAAGGGGTACATTTCTCATACAATGTAAATGTCTAATTTTCATACAATGTATTTTTATATTTATTAACATTGAAAATAATGTTATTTTACATAATATGACATTTTCTATTTTTATCATAACAATAATTCTATTTTACATACAATGTACTTTTCTATTTTTAACATGACAAAAATGCTATTTTTCATACAATGCATTTTTATATTTTTAACATGACAAAAATGCTATTTTCTATACGACGAACATTTTCTATTTTAACGTAACAAAAATGTCATTTTCAATACGATGATCATTTTCTATTTTAATATCAATGAATCATACGGTGACAGTTTTCTCTATTAACATTTGACAAAAATGCCAATTAATCATATGGTGACAGTATTCTATATTAAAATAAAAATGTCAATTAATCATATGGTGACAGTTTTCTAACTTTTAACATTAACATAAATGTCATTTTCCTACGATGAACATTTTCTATTTTAACATAACAAAAATTGTCCATCAACATACAGTGAATAATTTCTATTTAAATATTGAACAAAAATTGTTCATCAACATACGGTGAATAATTTCTATTTAAATATTGAACAAAAATTGTCCATCAACATACGGTGTAAAATTCCATACTAATAATGACAAAAAATTTGTCCATAAACATATAGTGTATAATTCTATTTTATAATGACACAAATTTGTCCATTTCATATAGTGACATATTCTATTTAATACTGACAAAATTTGTCTATAAACATATAGTGACATATTCTATTTAATAATGACAAAAATTTGTTCATTTCATATAGTGGCATATTCTATTTAATAATGACAAAATTTTGTCCATCTCAACATATGGTGACATATTCTATTTTAATAATGACAAAAACTTGTCCATTAACATATAGTGTATAATTCTATTTTATAATGACACAAATTTGTCCATAAACATATCAATTCTATTTACAATTTAAACATGAAAACAAAGGGATCTAATATTAGCCATTCTATTATAGAACCATCATCATCAACATGTCAAACCGAACAGATCTGAATTTATATTTAAACCACAACATATACTGAATAATTTATTTCAATATAAATTTTAAACAAAGGAACTCTCACCTTGATTGGATAATAATTATAATAAATCCAATTAAATTTTCAGAATGTGTCTATCAGTCTCAGCAAATGCTACTCGTCGTCACGGTCCTGTCGGATCTGAAATTTTCAGAATCGGGGTTCATACGCATTAGTTTTCAACGTTTAAAATAAACTGATTTTTAACAACTGCAGCAGCCACGCTTAAAAGCGTCGCTAAATCTGAAAATAAAATTACCCTTTATAGTTCGTTTTTGTTCAGATTTTTGGATCCGATTTTCGCAGTCTGTAGTTGATGGTTTGAGGTGCCGTTTGTTGGACGACGACCGACTTGGAGAGGCCGAGGTGCACCGAGGAGGGGGTGGCGCTCGGTGGTGCCAGGTGGGCCCGGCGGTGGTGCGACCGGCGTGGGTTCGTGGGCTCGGGGCGGGCGCGATGGTGGACGAGATGGTTCGGGGTTGGTACCAATTTGAAGATCTCGGTTTTCTCTTCGAAACGGTATATGGTATGCTGAAAATCGTTAAGTATTGAGGGAGAAAGAGGAGCTTGAATTTTCAAGCTGAAATGGGTTTCGACGGCCACGAATTGGAACGAGGAAGAAGAGGCACTATTCACGTATACGGCCGCCGTATTTATACATGTATTTTAGGGTTTTTTTTTATTATTTAATTAATTAATTAATTCTAGAAATTACTGTTCTCACATACGATCTCCAAACGAAGCTCAACGACTGTCGAACTTAATGTTTTGACGTCTTCTGAACGCGATGGCGCTATCGCCAATGTCCAATTCTGAAGTTACCGTATGTTTTTCTTTTATTTTCAAATTAAATCGTTTAATTTAAATTTGAACATACGTTTTAATTTCCTGCGGCCACATACTGACTCAGAAAAATCCAGAAAAATTATTTTTGGCATCGTGATGACGATACGGTTCTAACAAAGCCAAATTCGTCGAATTCTGAGATCGTTCGAAAAATGGCTATTTTCAAGCCGTTCAATTTCAACTGTATTTGACCAAACACAGTTTCTTTCGCTACGCTCACATATTAAATCGAAAAATTCTAAAAATTGAAACCTAGCCATATTATGACATTCCGGGTCCAACGGAAGTGGTTTCGTCGAATTCCGAGGTCGTTCGCAAAATGGCCATTTTTAACTGTTTCAGAGTTATTTAAAATTGGAAAATTTAAATTTGGACTAAGAATTCAACAAAATTCCCAGAAATAAAATTTTCAAGCTGGTTCAGATTTCCGGGTCATTACAATCTCCCCTCCTTAAGAACTTTTCGTCCTCGAAAAGGAAAAAGGAAAAAAAACAGAAGAGTAGGAACCAACACAGAGAATACTGAAATGATTAAGCGTACCTCAAAACAAAATTTAATCTGAGATATCCACTCTGCATTTGGGATAGGCCTGTTTGAAACTCTCTTCAGTTTCCCAAGTGCAGTCCCTAGGATCGCCACTCCATTGCACCTTAACAAGGTTGATTCTTTTTTTCCTCAGAACTCGGGTTTCCTTGCCAATAATCTTTATCGGCTCTTTCCTTACTGTTAGATTTGGAGTAATATCCATGACTTGTTGATTTAGTTCATCTTCAATCAAATCTGGGTCATGCACATGCTGGCGGAGTTGGGACACATGAAATACATCATGCACCCCCGGCAACCAGTCGGGCAACTGCACCCGATAAGCCAGGGTACCAATCCTTTCGAGAATAGGGAATGGACCAATGAATCTCAGCGCCAATTTCCCAAACTTCCCAAATCGAATCACCCCCCTTAGTGGAGAAACCTTCAAGTACACATGGTCACCAACGGAGAATTGTAAATCTCTTCTACGCTTGTCTGCATAGCTTTTCTGTCGGCTTTGCGCAGCCAGTAATCGCTTCTTAATTTTATTAACTTTGTCTGAAGCTTCTCGGACCATGTCTGGACCCAAAACAAGGCGATCTCCTTTTTCAATCCAACAAGCTGGCGATCTACATGGCTTATCATATAAGGCTTCGAATGGAGACATCTTCAAACTTACTTGATAGCTATTGTTATATGAGAATTCAACTAAATGCAAGTGATCCTCCCAAGAACCTCCATAAGCGAGTATGCAAGCCCGCAACAAATCTTCAAGAATGCGATTCACCCTCTCAGTTTGGCCATCTGTCTGAGGGTGGTATGCGGTACTAAGGTTTAACTTTGTTCCCAACTCATTTTGGAATGCTTCCCAAAACATGCTAGTGAAGATAGGATCACGGTCGCTAACAATACAGCTAGGAACTCTGTTTAACATGAAAAATTTTCTTTGATTAGACATGAAAATTTTCATTTAGAAAACGATGAAAAGGAAAGATTTAGTTTTATTACCCATATAGCCTGACTATTTCTTTGAGATAAATTTGTGCCAGACTTTGAGCAGTTCTGGTGGACTTGATAGGTATGAAATGAGCGACCTTGGTGAAGCGGTCCACGATCACCCAAATGTTGTCATTCCCTTTCCTAGTGCAGGGCAACCCATCTATAAAATCCATAGGGACTTGGTCCCACTTCCCTTCTGGTACCGGCAATGGTTGCAACAATCCTGCTGGCTTTTGTTGATCGCTTTTAACTCGCTGACATGTAGGACATCTACTCACATAAATGGATATATCTCTCTTCATATCTTTCCACCAAAACGTGCGCTTTAGATCATGATACATCTTGTTCACGCCTGGGTGGATGGAAAGTTTTGATTTGTGCCCTTCATTTAATACTTCCCTGATGAGCTCTGGGATTTTTGGAACACAGATCCTCCCTTGCAATCTAAGGACTCCCTTTTTATCTATTTGGAAGCTCGTGCTTTCACCTTCTTGAACTCTCTTGATCATTCTTTGGATAAACTTATCCTCCTTTTGGAGGGTAGAAATTTTATCAATCAAAGAAGGGGTAACGATGAAGCTTGCAACCATGACAGCCTTTCTACTGAGTGCGTCTGCCACAACATTGGCTTTACTCGGCGTATACAAGATGTCGAGATCATACGCCGCAAGAAATTCTAGCCACCTCAGCTGCCTTAAATTCAAGTCCTTTTGATCGAAGAGATATTTCAAAGATTGATGGTCTGTGAATAATTCGAATTTTTCGCCCAAGAGATAATGCCTCCAAATTTTTAAAGCAAAGACTATGGCTAACAGCTCTAGGTCATGGACACGATAATTTTTCTCATGCGGCTTTAGTTGACGGCTTGCATACGCAACAACTTTGCCCCTTTGCATCAATACTGCGCCAAGACCACCATTTTGAGAAGCATCGGTATAGACGGCTAGATCTTGGTTGCCATCGATGATGGTTAGCACGGGAGCAGTGATCAAACTCTCCTTTAACTTTTGGAAGGACTCCTCACACTCTGCCGTCCAAATGAACTTGGTATGCTTCTTGGTGAGCTGTGTTAAAGGGCCAGATAGCTTGGAAAAATTTTTGACGGACTTTCTGTAATATCCAGCCAACCCTAGGAAGCTTCTTACTTCTGTGGGTGTAGTCGGTTGCTTCCAATCTTGAATGGCGGAAATTTTGCTTGAGTCTACAGCAATTCCTTCTTTTGACACAACATGGCCCAAGAATTTTACCTCTTCTTGCCAAAATGTGCATTTTGAAAATTTTTCTTTTAGAACATTTCTTTGCAGGATCTCTAGCACTTCTCTTAGATGCCCCTCATGCTCCTCCTTGGTTTTGGAAAAGATCAAGATATCATCAATGAAGACTTAGACGAATTTATTCAAGACCTCTCTGAAGACCCTATTCATCAAGTAAACAGAATAGGCTGGAGCATTGCACAGACCGAACGGCATTACCAACCATTCGTAGAATAAGTCAGGACCTCTGAAAGCGGTCAAAGGGATGCATTCTTCGGCTATGCGGAGTTGGTGGAAACCTGTGGCTAGGTCCATCTTCGAAAACACCTTGGCTCCATTTAAATTGTCCATCAAATCATCTATGCGAGGCAAGGGGTATTTGTTCTTCAAGGTCTGTTTATTTAGGTCGCGGTAATCCACACAGAGCCTTAGAGTGCCGTCAGATTTGGGGACAAACACTACAGCTGCTCCCCAATTGGAAAAGCTAGGCCGGATTAATCCCTTCTTCAAGAGCTGTTTGGTTTGGGTCCTCAACTCTTCTTTTTCTTTAGGGGTCACCCTTCGGATAGCATGAACTACAGGCCTTGCACTAGGGACAAGATCAATTCTGAAATCGATTTCCCTCCGTGGCGGTAAACTATCTACCTCTTCAAATACTTCCCCGTAATTCTTGACAATAGGAATATTCTCTGAAGAGATGGGCGTGACTACTAAAGAAGACCAAAAAGCTTTCCTATCAGGCTTTGAGCCTTGGCAAGGTATAGCAACGGTATTTCCTAATCCTGGTTTCGCCTTCACTACTCTTTCTGAGCAAAGCACCTCAGCGTCATATTTTGTAAGCCAGTCAAGACCAAGGATAATATCAAATTCTGAAAAATCCATAATGATCAAGTCGAAGGGAAATTTGAAACGAGAGTAAGAAATAGGCACCCTACAGTATAAATCAAGGATGATAGAACCCCCTACAGGATTATGAACATCAGTTGGCTCTTTAAGGCTTCTTTGCGTTAAATTTAACTTCTTAACCGCGTTGCTAGAAACAAAACTTCTTGATGCACCCGTATCAAACAAAGCAGTGACAGGAATATTTTTAATAGAAACAGTACCATCTAGAACATCAGGCTTACCTCCCTCAGTAGGTGCAGAGGAAGATGGTGTACCTGCTCCCTCATAGACATGGGCAATCTGAGCTCCTTTCAGCAGTGGGCAGTTGGCCTTGACGTGACCCTTCTTGTGGCAGTTGTAGCAGTCCTTGGTGCTATCACTCCTAGCCTTCTTTAGGTTCTTGCACTCCGAGCTATAATGTCCAAATTGCTGGCAGTTAAAACATTGCACCTTTGACTTATCCCCCTTCTTAGTGGCTCCCGAACTACTCCCTTCAGTCTTTTTCTCAGGCTGCTTCCTTTTGTTGTTGTTGTTAGCTAAGCTCCTCTCTCTGTCCTGCTGAGAAACCTTCTTGTCGTTCTCTTCATAACGGCAAGCAAACTCCACCATCTTATTGAAGGAAAGGTCGATGTAGGCAGTGACTCTATCAATATATTTCCTTGCAAGGCCATTTATGAATCTCTTATTCTTCTGAAAGTCATCTCGAATCAGTTCAGGTGCATAACGGGAAAGGTCCTCGAACCTACGAACATACTCTGAAATGGACTTGTCGCCTTGCTTCAGATTGGCGAATTCGTCGTGTAGCCTTTCTACCTCCTGCCTCGGAATGTATTTGTCGTTGAAAAGCTCCTTAAATATATCCTAAGACATATTATCTTCGTCGCCTCCAATGTTGACCACCTCCCACCAGTTTTGCGCTTCACCTTGAAGATGCCATGCTGTAGTGAATCTCTTTCTCTGATCATCTAGTCCCAGTCCTCCAAATATCTTTTCACAATTTTTCAGCCACGCCTGAGCTTGTACCACGGTCTCGGAACCGGTGAATGGAACTCCACCTAAATTCTTGAACTTCTTTGCTACCTTATCCAAATCAAAGGGCTGAGGCGGTGGTGGTGATTGTTGTTGGACAATGGGCTCCTCAGTTTCAGTGGTATTTTGCCTTCTCCTAGTGGCTCTAGCACCTCTAGCAGCAGCGGTACTCATTTTAAGTTAGTTCTGTACAATTAAGGGACGAGTCAGAACAACTTTAATGATGATTTAAGAAATGATAAGATAAAAGGATAAATAAAAGATGGTGATAAAGTGACAGACTATTATGTATCCTTATGAAATGTTCGCCGTAGAATAATGTGATTCTACGTAAACGAGTTACTATAAATATGTTATATTCCGCTTTGTAAACCTGGCTCTGATACCAACTGTGATGACCCCAAACTTCCACGAGTGAAAGCAAGAAGAAACCATATGGAATTCAACATAATTATAATATAACAAGTCACAGGAAACAACATAGCACAGGAAATCCATAAAGTAACAACATCATAGCAGCGGATATATAATGTCATCAGCAATAGAAATCCACAGTCACAGAATCTGAATTATTACAACAAGTTTTTTTAGAAAATGACATAAGTTCCAACTCCAAATTTAAATAACATGAAATGGAAATAAGTCTGATGTCTGAAATAAAAGGAAAAATGCGATAAAACATAAGATAGAGGGTCTTCGAAGCTCCAAGTCATCACCTCTTCACCAAAGCAAATTCCAAGAGAGAGAATATAAGCAGCTCCAAAGAAAACTCCAAGCGGAAAGGAAACCTGTCTACTTGGCTGCCCGTGTGGAAGAGAGGGCACCCAAGTTTGCAAAAAGGTGAAACAAACGATGGGTCAGTCGTGGGACTGGTGTGAGAATTCTTAACTAACTTAACTCATACAAAATAAGGCAAATCCAAAGACCATGCCGCTAACGCGGAACGGGTTGTACCAATGGATTGTTGTGCATAACTACAGTGTCAGTACAGAAAAATAAAACGTAACACAACGCAATGTCTTTTGAAAAATGGAACCACCATAAGACTCAGGTCCCATCACACAATGCAACGCACACTAAGAGGATAGAGTTTTACCTTATGGTGGTTAAACATGCTAAATACGCCAAATACGAAGCTAATATTATCATTGAAGTGTATAGTTTTTAAAACAAAACAAAGCAATGTATTAATCCTTGGAAGCATAGGTACCATATATTATGCCTCCAATACTAGTAATACAATCAAATCCGTCGGGTCGTATTGGAAAGTTGGGTTTCCATCATGAGTCCAGGCTAGGGAGGACTCCTTACCGATTCGAGACACTCTAGTTAATGCCTCAGGATTACCCGCAGTTAACCCTTGGAAATGGCACGGCCGGTCCTCAAATACAGCTTAGAGGATTGGCAATTCCTAAGCACACGTTCCCCGGTCCTATAGGACCTATCCGAGGCGCCTCATTTCATCATCCACAAAAGTAAAATGACTACTAACTAGAAAGAAACGTGCTACTTTCCCTGCGTTCCCTTCCCCCTTTTTAGACTCAACCGGGGTGTGAGGCTTGTGAAGTCATGCATCCCATACCACAAGGTTCTGCTTTTCAACAAGAAACCTTGATCATTTCATCTTAGCATGCCACACCGTCACTCCATACCGTGCCATCAACCGTCTGTCAATATATAAACGGGTGTTAAGTAGAGAATGAATTCTCTACCACCAACATTTTTATTTTAACAGGAAACCGACAACATGATATTTAATGGGGTACGATGTCAGACACACCATCCATTTACACCCATGCTCTGGGTCTGAGCGAGGGTCAAATCCGTGAAACCAACGCGTATGTTTGGACAATTACCACGACTCTTGAATCGGGAGCTACCCAATTCAGAGTCTTGATCGTTGTCCATTCGAGGGAAGATTTACGGTCTTCATACGCCGTCATCATATTTAGACTCTTGAAATCGTACAATCATTTGGAATGGAATAAATCCGGACTTTCCAAATAATCTCGCATTCATAATTTTGAGAAAAACACATTTCATATCGTTATGTTGTTTTATAACGATTAATCCTTGCCTTAATTATTTAATATAATTAATTTCTTTATTTTACGACGCTTCAGGTCAAGGGCGACACTGGCGTTGTTTTTCATCAATTTTGATTTTCACATTTCTCAAAATCTAACCGTTGGATTTTAACGTAGCTTATATCGTTGGAAAGATTTTTCCAAGACGGTCCTAACGGTTTCAGTTTTGGGAAAATCTGACGGTCGCATCTTCTGGTATAGTCGTTTAAAAGTTCGATTTCAAAACGCGAACTACCGCGCTCGATTCGTTAAATTTTAATTATATATACATGGTTCGTTTAACTCATCGTCCTTTCATACACCTTCCTTCTTCTCTTATCCTTTCACCGCTTAACTTACATGAAAATGTAATTTATGATTAGACGGTGAATTGTTCCTTTTATTTTATTTTTATTTCATACTTTCTATAATTTGCCTTAAAATGTAAATTATAATTCATCGTTCTATTTATTCCATTTTATCTTTCAATTACATTATGATTCCACTTACATATAAATATTCCTTTTCTTTTAAGTGCATTCCTAGTTTCTATTACATCAAAAATGTAACTTCATTTTACGATGAAATTGTCATTCCTAATTACAAAAAAAAATCTTTATTTACAAGTTACATCCTTATTTTGTTTATATAAAAATAAAATAAAAATGTAACTTTCATTCCTGCCACCTACTAATTTTATTTGCATTGAATAAAAATATAAATTTTACCTCTGTTGTAATTTCTTACATATATATTACATAAAAAAAGTACTCTTCTTCCTACGGTGTATTTTCTCCTTTATATACATTATAAAATAATGTAAATTTCTCCTACGAGGTAAATTCTCTTTTATTTAATATAAAAAATAATAATGTTAAATCATCCTACAGTGTAAATTCTTTCATTTTAACATTAAAATAAATGTTAAATCATACTATGGTCAAATCCTTTTATTTACATTGAACATAATGTTACTTTAACATACAATGCATTACCTTTTTATATTTACACTAAAAATGATGTAAATTTCTCTATGGTAAAAAAATCCCTATTTTATTCACATTAAGAATAATGTAATTTTTTCCTATCTATACATTACCCATGAAAATGTATATTTAGATACATCACCACTTCCTACTTTATATTTACAAAATAAAAGTAAATCTTGTCATACAGTGACAATGCCAATTTACCTTTACAAATAAAAATGTACATCTTGCCATTCAATGTAAATTGCTATTTTAGTTTTATATACATTAATAAAGGGGTACATTTCTCATACAATGTAAATGTCTAATTTTCATACAATGTATTTTTATATTTATTAACATTGAAAATAATGTTATTTTACATAATATGACATTTTCTATTTTTATCATAACAACAATTCTATTTTACATACAATATACTTTTCTATTTTTAACATGACAAAAATGCTATTTTTCATACAATGCATTTTTATATTTTTAACATGACAAAAATGCTATTTTCTATACGACGAACATTTTCTATTTTAACATAACAAAAATGTCATTTTCAATACGATGATCATTTTCTATTTTAATATCAATGAATCATACGGTGATAGTTTTCTCTATTAACATTTGACAAAAATGCCAATTAATCATATGGTGACAGTTTTCTATATTAAAATAAAAATGTCAATTAATCATATGGTGACAGTTTTCTAACTTTTAACATTAACATAAATGTAATTTTCCTACGATGAACATTTTCTATTTTAACATAACAAAAATTGTCCATCAACATACAGTGAATAATTTCTATTTAAATATTGAACAAAAATTGTTCATCAACATACGGTGAATAATTTCTATTTAAATATTGAACAAAAATTGTCCATCAACATACGGTGTAAAATTCCATACTAATAATGACAAAAAATTTGTCCATAAACATATAGTGTATAATTCTATTTTATAATGACACAAATTTGTCCATTTCATATAGTGACATATTCTATTTAATACTGACAAAATTTGTCTATAAACATATAGTGACATATTCTATTTAATAATGACAAAAATTTGTTCATTTCATATAGTGGCATATTCTATTTAATAATGAAAAAAATTTGTCCATCTCAACATATGGTGACATATTCTATTTTAATAATGACAAAAACTTGTCCATTAACATATAGTGTATAATTCTATTTTATAATGACACAAATTTGTCCATAAACATATCAATTCTATTTACAATTTAAACATGAAAACAAAGGGATCTAATATTAGCCATTCTATTATAGAACCATCATCATCAACATGTCAAACCGAACAGATCTGAATTTATATTTAAACCACAACATATACTGAATAATTTATTTCAATATAAATTTTAAACAAAGGAACTCTCACCTTGATTGGATAATAATTATAATAAATCCAATTAAATTTTCAGAATGTGTCTATTAGTCTCAGCAAATGCTACTCGTCGTCACGGTCCTGTCGGATCTGAAATTTTCAGAATCGGGGTTCATACGCATTAGTTTTCAACGTTTAAAATAAACTGGTTTTTAACAACTGCAGCAGCCACGCTTAAAAGCGTCGCTAAATCTGAAAATAAAATTACCCTTTATAGTTTGTTTTTGTTTAGATTTTTGGATCCGATTATCGCAGCCTGTAGTTGATGGTTTGGGGTGCCGTTTGTTGGACGACGACAGACTTGGAGAGGCCGAGGTGCGCCGAGGAGGGGGTGACGCTCGGTGGTGCCAGGTGGGCCGGCGGTGGTGCGACCGGCGTGGGTTCGTGGGCTCGGGGCGGGCGCGATGGTGGACGAGATGGTTCGGGGTTGGTACCAATTTGAAGATCTCGGTTTTCTCTTCGAAACGGTATATGGTATGCTGAAAATCGTTAAGTACTGAGGGAGAAAGAGGAGCTTGAATTTTCGAGCTGAAATGGGTTTCGGCGGCCACGAATTGGAACGAGGAAGAAGAGGTACTATTCACGTATACGGCCGCCGTATTTATACATGTATTTTAGGGGTTTTTTTTATTTATTTAATTAATTAATTCTAGAAATTATTGTTCTCACATACGATCTCCAAACGAAGCTCAACGATTGTCGAACTTAATGTTTTGTCGTCTTCTGAACGCGATGGCGCTATCGCCAATGTCCAATTCTGAAGTTACAGTATGTTTTTCTTTTATTTTCAAATTAAATCGTTTAATTTAAATTTGAACATACGTTATAATTTCCTGCGGCCACATACTGACTCAGAAAAATCCAGAAAAATTATTTTTGGCATCGTGATGACGATACGGTTCTAACAAAGCCAAATTCGTCGAATTCTGAGATCGTTCGAAAAATGGCTATTTTCAAGCCGTTCAATTTCAACTGTATTTGACCAAACATAGTTTCTTTCGCTACGCTCACATATTAAATCGAAAAATTCTAAAAATTGAAACCTAGCCATATTATGACATTTCGGGTCCAACGGAAGTGGTTTCGTCGAATTCCGAGGTCGTTCGCAAAATGGCTATTTTTAACTGTTTCAGAGTTATTTAAAATTGGAAATTTTAAATTTGGACTAAGAATTCAACAAAATTCCCAGAAATAAAATTTTCAAACTGGTTCAGATTTCCGGGTCATTACACTAGGTCCCATGCAAAGACTAAGTTCTTCTTCGTTAACTTAGTAAGAGGGGTTGAAATCCTAGCGAAGTCCTTAATGAACTTCCTATAATATCCTACCAGACCGAGAAAGCTTCTCACTTCAGTTGCATTCTTTGGAACTTTCCAGTCTTGTACCGCCACCACTTTAGCGGGATCCACAGCTATGCCCTGCTTAGAAACTATATGCCCAAGGAACCGAACTTCCTTTCTCCAGAAATGGCATTTAGTGAACTTGGCTTTCAACTGATGAGCTCTAAGCGTATCCATAACCTCCTTGAGGTGTGTAGCATGCTCTTCCTCGTCCTTAGAGAAGACCAGAATATCATCCACGAAGACAACCACAAACTTGTTAAGGAACTCCCTGAACACCCTACTCATCAAATCAACAAAGTATGCGGGTGCATTAGTCAAACCGAATGGCATGACTAGCCATTCAAAGAATCCATCTGGAGTCCTAAACGCAGTCATATCAATACTATCCTCAGCCACTCTAAGCTGATGGAATCCAGTGGCTAGATCGAGCTGAGAGAAAACAGAAGCACCAACAAGCTGGTCAAAGAGATCGTCAATCCTCGATAATGGGTGTCTATTCTTCTTTGTCAGCGTGTTCAACTCACGATAATCAACACATAGACGAAGCGAACCATCCGCCTTAGTAGCGAATACCACTGGAGCACCCCATTCTGAAATGCTTCGCCTAATGAAATTTTTCTCAAGCAACTCCTTGATTTTCTTGCTAAGCACTCTTCTTTCTCGCGGGGCCATGTGCCTAACGGGCAATGAAACTGGCTTGGCATTATCAACAAGATAAATGCGGAAATCTATCTCTCGCTTAGGGGGTAACCCCTTAACCTCATCAAAGACATCGGGATATTCTCGGACCACCCTTACAGACTGTAGATCATCGATGGACAAGTCAAGAGATTCAAGATAACATAACATGACGGGATCCATAGGGTTACAAGAAATTTCTAATGTATTACCGAGACGAGTCATAAGCCTCACAACCCTATGCTCACAATCAAGAATGGCTCCGTAACTGGACAACCAATCCATGCCCAAAATCAACCCGTATCCCAAAAACCCGAGAACATAAGCATTACATGTGAATTCTATGGTCAAGATAGAAATCCTCAAATCCATACAAATCATAGATAGATGGGCGGAACCCCCAATTGGATTTGAAACACTAACGGGATCCTCAACTAGACTAGTACTTAGGTGCAAACTTTGAACAATGTCAGAAGAGATAAAGGTATGCGATGCGCCAGAATCAAATAAAGTTCGAACAGGAAAACCAGAAATATAAACAAGGCTTTCTACAGAAATACTACCTCGGTCCGAAGCTGGAGTAGTGTTGAGAGCATGCATCTGCCTTCCAGAAGGTCCTGCTTGCTGAGTCTGTCCTTGCCCCTGCCCTTGCTTCTTTGGGCAATCCTTACTGAAGTGTCCAGTCTCTCCGCAATGAAAGCATTCCCCCAACTTCCTCTTCTTCTTCCTACAATATTTGGCTATGTGTCCAACAATCCCACAGAAGTTGCACTTTCTCGGGTCCTTTGCCTTGTTGTTGTTGGCCTTGTTACCCTTGTTGTTCTTGTTGCTCTTGTTATTCTGGTTGCTCTAATTTCCTCCCCACTTGGAGTCTGCCTTCTTGGTTTGAGTCTCATTAGGCTTGACTTCTTTCTTGCCATTCTTATCATCTCCCTGAAGCAATGCCATATCTACTAGGCTCTCAAAAGTGGCCCCCATGGGTATATGAGACATGGCCAGACCTTGTAATGGCTCATTCAATCCTCGTGCAAAGCGTAGAGCCTTCTTCTGGGGTGTGTTAACCATGTCCAAACCGAATCGAGCAAGCTGCTTGAACTTATTCACATACTCCCTCACTGTCATGTCCCCTTGCTTCAAAGATATAAACTTCTCCATTTGCAGATTCTCCTCAGCAGATGATAGAAACTTAAGCCCAAACCTCATCCTAAATTCGGCCCAAGTCTCTATAGGCCTAGTAGCATTGGTGACCTCCCACCAATAAGCAACTTCCTCTTTCAATAGCCATATGGCCAACAGAACTTTCCTACGATCATCCACATCAAAGATAGAAAAAAGGTCTTCAGTTTCCTTTAACCAGTTTCTTGCCTTCGCATAGGTCTCTGTCCCAACAAAATTCTTGCCACCCATTGCCTTAAAGTCTTTGCAAATCTTTACGAAATCCGCTTATGGACGCTGAGGAGGAGGAGGAACCTCAGGTACGGTGGGAGTGGTTGCTGGGCCCGCGTCGTTGGCCCTAGCTTCCAGGTACCTCCGGAACCATCCGGGTATGGGTACTCCCTCGGGAAGGTTAAGACCGGCCATGCTGAAAAAGGAAAAGATAGATTTAGAACGAGGAAACAAAGGATAGTGCTAATGGTTTTTGGGGAATAGCCTTTTAAAATAAACTAGACTTTTCTTGGAAAATACTTAATTGGTTTTGAAAATAGTTTTTTTTTTCAAAAGGGTTTTTAAAACTTCTGTCCGGTCTAGTAAAACCTTATGCTCTGATACCAAATGTAACACCCCACCTCCGCCAGGGCCACTCTTGCAAGTACACTGGCTTTGGAGGGGTGTTGGACAAGGTAAACATGCATAAAGATATCACAAGACAGAACATATAAGTAAAACAGAGTAAGTAAAGCAGCGGATAAAACTACTATTTCAAAACCATAGTCAAGTTACATCAAAGTACTTAGCCATTATTTTGCAACTACTACAAGTCTAGAAACATAAACAGAAAACTGGAAATAACATAAAGTAAACTATCCTCAAAGTAGAAGTGGTAAAGCCATAGCGAGCTCAAGTCCAAACCGTATATGAGCTATCCAGAAAGCAAGCTAAATATCCAAGCTAGGTGCTAGTGTTCCCACCCTGAGAACCTGGGGGGAGGGGGGGAACGGAAGAAAAGAGGCGAAAGAAAACGGGTCAGTCAAAAAGACTGGTAAGTCCTACCTACTATTAGTATAAAAACTAATAAAGTTAACTGGACATGTAAAACAAAGACGAAACATAGGATGACGACTGGCATGGTGAGAAATTAACAAGCTAGATCAAGTGTGGCATCACATATACAAGGTTAAGTTGCACCAAAAGTACTAGTAATCCAACCCATGTCAAGTATAAACAAGAAAGGATCCCTCGGCCCAATATCATGAGATGACCCAAGTTGGGGTCCAACTACACGGTCTAGTCGATCGGCTCCCTATAAGCCTAACTCGTCAAGTGTCGGTGTCATACGGCCCAATCACGGAATGTAGTCAAACTGTGCTAGGTCCACCCTAGGGTGTATCAAGTCCTAGGGTGCCAACCACTGACACGAATCAAGCACGCACAGTCTAAACCTACTGGTGCCCGTGCCTGCTTTTTCAACTCCGAACTATGTGCACGACAATAGTCCGCCTGAACCTACACCGGCGCACCAACTCAGTCGTCGTTCTGGTCGCTTACAATCAGCCCAGTAATCGTGCCCCACCCTAGCCTAGTCCTTAGGGTATCGCTGATACATCCAAGAGGGTTACTGCTGAAAAGGACCGCGTAACTAGGGTTTCTAACGGGTTAAGTGTGGTTAACCCTATCCCATCATGTATCAAGTTGGTTAAGTGTACCCAAGTGGTTCATGACTTAACCCCATCCGACCCATCGTGTTCAATTGGTTAAGTATTCAAGTGGTCCATGACTTAACCCTACCATGTGGTATTAATTAACTTAATGCACCCCAACCTCTCACATTAGACTTTGTTGTGGTTACTAGTTAAGCCGGGCGGGTCCGGGTAGCTTTACACCACAACCTAGTCTAATCTCGGGTTTTAAGTGCGATATGACCAACTATTCACATTGGGTCCTATTGTTTGTAGCCACTAGTTAAGCCAGTAGGTTCGGGGTAGATTTATGCTACAAACTCAACCCAACCTCGAGTTGGCCACTTTCATGTTTTCTACATGTCATGTCCACATTCATGTTTTCAAGCATAATCACATGTCATATTTTCAAGTCATGTTTCATGTCATTTAAGTTTACCCATAACATAACCCCATCGCATGTAAGTTCGCATCAACACAAATAGATCAAAAGGGGGAAACATAATGATATGATAAGTTGGGCATAAAGTGGCAAAGTCTATCACAAGTTTAACATGGTGATGTATGAGGCAAAGGTGTTCATCACAACTAGCATATGACATCAACTTAGCAAATAGGTGATAACATGGTCATAGTTAACATAGGGTGATAACTTGTGATTAGCATATAGTTCATAACATCATAGGCAAGTTAACATAAAGATCATGAGAGGATTTATGTTGCATTATGCATAACTACCAAGTTCTATGTTGCATTATGCATAACCACCAAATAAAGCTCATAGCTTTCTACCCAAAAATTAAGGTAAGTGATACTAGGTTCATGATAGTGCCACAATCATAGATCAAAAGAGTCATACATGGATCTATGCATACAAATATAGCTCAAAGACAAGCATTATACCCAAAAGTCTCATTTCAACTTGCTACATGATCATATTAACTTCATAGTTTAAATCTAAGAGTAGAATAGGGCTTACAAAGCTTGGCTATGAAGACTAGAACAAAATAAAACAAGATTGAGACGAAGCCACACTAGAAATCCCCAAATGAATATAAGCTCCAAGTTGTCTTTGAGAAATAAGAAGCTCCTTTGATTTGTATGAAGAAAGATGGCTCTTTTACTAGCTTAGAACACTCAAGCTTTCATGAAGAAGATGGAGGCCATGACATGAAGGTGGAGGCCATGATTAGGAAGCATCTTGGCATAAATTAGTTGTAGGATTGATTTGTGTGGGTTTAGGCTAGGTATTAGGTCTTTTTATAGAAGTTTAGGTTAGTTTAGGCCATAGGATTAACCCTAATTCTGATCTGAGCCATCAAATCACGTCACTAGCCAACAAAACAAGACCCAGGAGCCAAAACAGGTGCACCAGGCCAAACTGGCCGACCACCCAAGTTGACAGGGGTGTCGACTGGGCAGTTGACACCACCTGGGGTGTGTCGACTCCCCAGTCGACTTGGGGCTGGAGGGAATTTTCCCGCCTGTCCTGCTAGTGTTGAATTTGAATTCTGTATTCAAATTTGAACTGTTTTTGAACTTGAAACTTTCTGAAAACTTTGACGGGCCATAACTTGGTCATACGGACTCCGATTTTTGAAAACTCGGACTCTATTTCGCGTATTTTTCCGAGACGAATGCAATGACACAACCTGTTTCCCTTGATTCATATTTTATCGTTTAATTCTGCCTTGATTTATGTTGTAACATGTTATTCAAAATACGGGTTGTTACAATCTTCATCTTCGACTTATCGTCGAATCGGTTATTCAGAATGGGTATAAACCCGGTCTTTCCAAATAACCCGCGTATATAATAAACATGTGTTACACAAACACAACATACGCCTCATTCCCATTTCAGAATATTCTTTTATTCAAATTTTCACATTCTTAGGGAAAGGTTCCCATTAATTTTATCAAAGATAAATTCTTCTAAATTTATTCTTTAATCTTCCTTTGGATATCATTTCAAACCGTTTTATGGTTTTCCAAACTAGTCGGGATTAGCGAACCACACCGAAGTAATTATTTATTTTATTTCCCAATCCCAACCTATTCATCCCATGGAGAAAAACTGGCAATACTCCATACCTAACACCACAGTGTTATCGGTAAAGTCAATTACCATTTCACGTTCAAATCTAATTGAAGATTTAACTATCGCTTTGGAGCAAAACTGGTGGTACTCCATTCTCGATCACCTTCAGATTTGATAATTTAAATTATCAATTCACATTTTAATCTAATTAAAGATTCATTAAAACTACACTTAGTTTTAATTTTTTCAAAAATCAATATTCTGTCTTTACTGGGTTAAAGAACCAATGTCATCTAAAACACGGTTCACGATAAACCCAAAATCACTTTCTATTGTTAATCGAGTTAAAGAACAGGTGTTATTCAAAACACCGCTCACGATAAACCCAAGAACCAATTTAAATTCAATTCCAGTTAATATTATTTAATTGTACACCTCATTAAATCTAAATAGAAGGATTTAATCATTTTTTCAACTGGGCTTAAGAACAGTGTTAATGAAGACACCATTCACGACAAATCCAAATCACATTTGATACTAAATACAAGGCTCTGAATAGAAAATATATCGGCTTATATTCAATATAAAATTCTGAAACCAACAAATATCGTATTGGAAATAACGATATAAATATATCTTTCAAATTCCCATAACAATATCTGTATAATCACGAAATACAACATCGAAATATTCCAAAGACAATTTTGATTCAAATCCATTTCCACTTCAATTATTGGAAATTCTGATTATTTTTAAAACCACTTTCAAATTCAATTTATTTATTTCAAAAATAAATTGATTTTAATTCTAGTTCAAAACTAGTTCATTTTGATAAAAATCTATTTTTATCCTTTCAAAAATGGAATTTTTCATCTCAGTTCTTTCCAATTCACATATTATGATTTTACACAAATTATTGACATTTTTAATAATTTTATCAAGGCCCGTACAGTCGATTTCCATCTACGGCCATCGAACTGCACTTGCAGCGACCTTTTCCAAATCTGATTTGGACATAATTCCAAATCCAACCGTTAGATTTCAAATTTCTAATATTCATTGGAAAGCCCTTTTCGATACGAACCCAACGGTTCCGGTTTTAGGAGAATCCAGTCGGATCTCCCGTAATGTAGATTCGAAGTCAATGGTCGAAATTCACGTACTGTCGCGGCGCGGCGTGTTCTATTCAGGCCATTATATATATAATATATATATTATATATATTTCGTCGATTTCCTTTTAAAACGTATTTTATAAATCATTTTAAATTCGTTTTCAAAACCATTTCAACTCTATATTCAATTTCAAATCAAAATTGGACATTTCATATCATTACTATATAAATGATAATATTTTCAAAACGTTATATTTTGAAATCACTACCTTTTCTATATTCATTATAAAAACGACTATAATCGATATAAATATCGTTCATGTCAAAATAGCGCAACTCTAATCAACAAAGCTTTATATATTTCAATAAATTCGTTATTCTATTCAACAAATGAATATTTATTCTATTCAACACATGAATCTATATTTCTTTCAACACATGACTAATCTCAACACACGAGTACTGTCAACACATGACTATTTTTGTTATGTAATATATTTTATAAAATTATGGTATCTATCATTTGATTTTTAATCAGAATCCACCGTGAAGTAGATTCTAATTTTAAATATGATAAAGATGTAAATTTAATTGTTAAAATATTTTACTCAACACATGAATATCGTCAACACATGACTATTTATTCTATTCTAATACTCTTTATTTTCCCAATTGGAATGAGGCCCAATCAATTACCATATAATGTTAATTATATGGATTCCATACAACACATGTACCTAATAGCAACGATAAACAATCAACCATCATCCAAAGTGCACCACACAACTGCATAAGCATCAAATATAAATAATTAACGCTTACACAGCCTGTCGACCAATCGTTCGACATACAATTAAATAATTGGGATTAGTGTACGCCAAATATCATCCCAATACCCGTGTGGGGTTTCAAATCAACAAACACTGAATATTATTTGTGCAGCTGGGCGATGGGTAAAATTTATCATCCCAATCAATATCCTTCAAATAGGTGTACATAAACAAACCGTCCGGTTTGTAAATGAATATTTATTTATTCACATTCACGTTAAAAATTATATTTTTAACGATAATTAATTTATTTCAACACATGAATATATTTCATTATCTATTTCACATCAACATCACAAACAATTTTCAGAACACATCAATCAAACGAACAAGCCGTCCATGGTCTGTGAACGACGGGTGTCGGGTGCTACTAAACACCATCTGCATCCTAGTATATATTATAACTAGAAAAAGAAAATTTAAAGTGAGAAGTTCTCACAGAGGATTCCACTCCGCCGTGCATTTCTTTTGAACTGCTGAATCGCCAGGATCTATTTGACATTCCAATGCAGTCCTTTCACGCTGTTCAAATAAAAATATATTTTTACTGCTTTATTCTAATAAATAAAAATACTATTTTTATTTCTACTTTATATATTTTTACAACGCTTCTTCTATATAAAAATTATATTTTTATATTTCTACTTCTTATATATAAAGATCGAATTTTTATTTCATCGCTATAAAAATCACATTTTTATTTCAACATAGATATAATAAAAATCAGATTTTTATTTCGTTACATATATAAAGATCAAATTTTTACTATCTATATAATATAAAAATCCTATTTTTATTATCGCCACTATATAAAAATCATATCTTTATATTTTCTATAAATTAAAAATCAAATTTTTATTCCTCCTAAAATATAAAAATCATATTTTTATCTTCTACATCATATGAAAAATATATTTTTAACTCCTACATTATATAAAAATTATATCTTTAACCTTTCTATATTATAAAAATTACATTTTTGTGGTATTAAAAATCCAATCTTTCCTAGACAAAAATCGTATGTTTTCTAAATTAAAAAAAAACCGTATCTTTTCTATTTATAAAAATTATTTCTTTGTTTATAAAGATCCTAACTTTATACATGAAAATCATGTTTTCACTCTCCTATATATATAAACCATCCCTCTAACATCATAAAAATCATTTCTTTTACATCCTAAAAATCATTACATTAACATCGTTCTCTACACAATCAAGATCATATTTTCTTTCGCTAACATCAAAATAAAAATGGTATTTTTATTTCAATCCTTTATGAACAAAAAATCGTATTTTTAAAACAAAAAATATATATACTTTATTTTCAGATTTTATAAATGCTAATTCATATATATAAAAAACTGATTTTATAAATAAAAATAAAATTAAAAACTTACAGCGTTCGCTCGAGGGGAGGGGGTTATCAGCGTCGGTTTTGGATCCAGGGGGCGCCTGCTGTCTTGCGTCGGACTGGAGGAGGAGGGGGCGGATCTGGTGGGGCGTCGGTGGGACTCAGGGGGGGTCGGCGGTTTTATTCAGAAGAAGAAGAAGGAGGAAGATAGAGAGAAACGCGAGAGGGAGGGAGGGTTGATACCGCACGGCGGTGGTGGTGGGCGGTGCCACCTGCGTCGGCGGGGGGGATCGCGCGACTGCGCTGCGCTGCGCGGTTTCCTTCCCCTTTTTCTTATTTCTTTTTTTATTTTCATCTGATTTGGGAAAAACGAACGGGGAAGGGGGCCTGAGGAGTTAAAAAGGAAGAGAGAGAGGATTTATATTTATTTTTAATTATTTTAATTTCAAAAAGTTGACTTTTTATTTCGACCTCGAAACGAAGCCCACCGCCTGTCGTCCATAGCTAATTACCCCCATTCCAAACACAATGAGATATATATCGTAAGTTGATTCGACTGGTTCGACCAGTTTTCGTCAAAATCAAAATATAACTCTATATATTGGATTTGAACGTGCATTTCAATTTACTGGGGTCACGCACTAACTCTAAAAATTCCCGAAAAATATTTTCTAGCTTCGTGTTGACGATACGGTCCTAACAAAACTAGTTTCGTCGAATTCTGAGGCCGTTAGAAAAATGGCCATTTTCCAGTCGATTAAAATCAACTGAAACTGGTCAAACGCGTTTTCCTTCGCCACGCTCACATATTGATTCGAAAAATTGTGAAATTTGGAATCTAGCAATAATTTGACATCATTAATCCAACAAAAGTGGTTTCATTGAAAACCGAGGTCGTTTGCAAAATGGCTATTTTTAAGGGCCTGAATTCCATAGCGACTATTCTGAATTTTCAACTAGACATAACTTTTTACCCCGCTATGAAATTTTGATTTTTCGGATTCGTTGGAAAGATATTATCAATTAGATTTAAATATTTTTGGTTTCACTAAAATCAGGTTTATTTTGTACCCGGTACATCCAATTGAAATTTGAAATCGAATTATCTAACTACCGCTCCATTTTCAACTTCCTTTTATAATTATAAAATTATTTATATTCTAACGATGATCTATATAATATATACGTTCTATTCTATTCAAAATAAATTCCTCGTCGGTAATATTTGAAATAATTCATCTTAAATGTTCAAACTTCACTAAAATTGCCAAAATAAAAATTATAAACTGGCTCGCATTTCCGGGTTGTTACAATCTCCCTCACTTAAAACTTTTCGTCCCCAAAAAGGAATGAAGCTGAAAGTTGTTTTGACAATTCAACTCAACTTCCAATATTTTCGTTATGGCTTAAGTTCTTCAACTTTTCAGTTTCTAAGAACTTTTCAAATTTTTCAAAAATTTGGCTAACACCCTAAATTTTCGAAAAATTTCGCCATAACCTCCCCTGCACCGGGAGCACCGGGAAAATCCCGAAATTGCCATATAGGCCCTCTAATCTCAAAAAGAAAAATAAAAAGCCAAGCGGCTAGCTAATCGGCTCATAAAATCATCATCACCGAAACAAAACAGTAAATTATAGTAAATATGTACCTATTTGTCGGGCAAACAAATTTTATTCTTCTGCTCTAGCCTCCTTGCTATGACCTGTTCAATGTAAGTACATGTATATGCAAGCAAATGCGACTAATTTTCAATACAATTCAATATTCGGTTCAATTAGGCTAAATGTTTAAAAATGTCAAACAAATAAACAAACAACACAACCAGCAATCAATTAGTGGATTAACGTTTCAAATTCATAATTTTGATATATATACAAAAAGTCATGTTTTGATGCCAAATCACAACAATACATCTATCTATATAAGTTTTGGTTCTCACACCAGTCTAACGGAAATATATAGATATCACACTTTCGAAACTCGAATATGAATACTGATGATGATGTACCATCATCAGAATCATCCCCGAATGTCTAGAATGTGATTCTATATCTATCCAGTATATTAAAATTTTGAATATACGTTCATGTCGTGTATACGCGAAATCTTTATATATTGGATTGTCCAAATTCAATATAAATAAATATTCAAACACGTGTACTTGATTTTAAATTTTCAAAACAATATTTGTTTTCATTTGAAAAATATACTCTTCACTCATTCTAGGATACTACTGATCCTATCTCTAAAGAGTAATTCTAATTGGATATTACTAATCCAATATCTGAAGAATTCTTTCGTATGGTTCTAATGTGTCTTGTTCTCGAGCTTTGTAAACCAAAGCTCTGGTACCAAACTGACATGACCCGAACTTCCCCGTGAAGGAAAGCATGGATGGCGTTGAGGACAAAACAAAATAGAACACAGACGGACGAACATTTCATTGTTATTACAACAATTCCATCAGATACAAGAATATACAGAGTATAAATAAATAAAATACATTCGATAAATATCATAGATTACAATAAATTACATAGCAGTGGAAAATAATACAAAGCACAACTGAAGGTGATATATGGATACAGAGCTTTCCGAATATCATTCCAGCTGTAAACCAGGATCCTGTGAATATAAATCTGCAAAACCAAAACTACTAGCTGACCGTGCGGAAAATAAGAGGCACCCAGAGTTTAGGTTAAAACAATAAACTCCAGGTCAGTCATGTGACTGGTGTGAGAACTAAAACAGTTATTAATCTTTATTTTAAAGTTCGGTAAATCAAGGGACCACGCCGTATAACACGGAACGGGTTTCCTCCCAAGAATACCAGTGCATAAAACAAAAAGCGCAATGCTAAATAAAGAAAAATGAAGCTATTATAAGACCCAGGTCCCATCACACAACGAAACGCAAGCCGGAGGACAGGCTTTTTACCTTATAATAGCCAAAGCATGCTTGATACATTAAAAACACATTATTTTGATATTACTATAAGTGTATAGTGTCAAAACAATTTCAATCATAAATATCAATCATAGGCGGCATGAATGACCCATACCACTATGTCGCCATACTAGGTTCTACAAATAAAACTGAAATATCACATATTGGAAATTGGATTCCATCACGAGTCAAGGCAAGGGGCAAGCTCCTCTCCGATTCGAGACACTCTAGCAAATGCCCCAGGACCCCAGTATGATCCTTGGATCTTCAGGGCCGGTACTCACCTAACTTTGGAGGATTAGTTATTCCTGAGCACACGTTTCCCGGTCCTAATAGACCTATATCTGAGGCGCCTCGCATTCCAACAACCACACAAGTGAAAAGTATATAAATGTCAGGGCTGGTAGGTCACTGACACCACCGTAGCTAGAAAGAAACGTCGTGCTCTCCCTGCAGTCACTATCTCGTTTTTGACTCATACCGAGGTGTGAGGCTCGCGAATCCACGTTATACACAAAGCTACGTTACACAGACCATGCTTTGATCATCAACCACAAGACTTTGCTTTTCAATAGAAGCCTTGATCAATTGCCACTTACGCGTGCCACACTGGCAATTTCCTCCATGCGACTGATGTCCCTCGATATACAACCTCTGAGCTCGTACATCTCAGAGAAGGGCAATAAGCAAGAGAATATATTTTCCGCCGCCAAATAGATGTATATTTAATAGATATCAAACTACATAGAATAAAATCCAATGTCAGACACACAGTCCATTTACAAGTTCGTTCTGGGTCCAAACGAAACCGGAGGCACTTTCCTCGCATATCCATCCATCTCCAAGTACGTCTGGACGATCAGCAACTGATTCCCTCCTCTTGGGTGTACAGCCCAATCAAGATCATCAGTAATCACCCAAACGATGTGAAGACTTCCGGTCTTCAACCACCGTCTTCATCTTCGACTTATCGTCGAATCGGTTATTCAGAATGGGTGTAAATCCGGCCTTTCCGAATAACCCGCGTAAATAATAAACACGTGTTACACAAACACAACATAAGCCTCATTCCCATTTCAGAATATTCTTTTATTCAAATTTTCACATTCTTAGGGAAAGGTTCCCATTAATTTTATCAGAGATAAATTCTTCTAAATTTATTCTTTAATCTTCCTTTGGATATCATTTCAAACTGTTTTATGGTTTTCCAAACTAGTCGGGATTAGCGAACCACACCGAAGTAATTATTTATTTTATTTCCCAATCCCAACATATTCATCCCATGGAGAAAAACTGGCAATACTCCATACCTAACACCACGGTGTTATCGGTAAAGTCAATTACCATTTCACGTTCAAATCTAATTGAAGATTTAACAATCACTTTGGAGCAAAACTGGTGGCACTCCATTCTCGATCACCTTTCAGATTTGATAATTTAAATTATCAATTCACATTTTAATCTAATTAAAGATTCATTAAAACTCCACTTAGTTTTAATCTTTTCAAAAATCAATATCCTGTCTTTAACTGGGTTAAAGAACCAATGTCATCTAAAACACGGTTCACGATAAACCCAAAATCACTTTCTATTGTTAATCGAGTTAAAGAACAGGTGTTATTCAAAACACCGCTCACGATAAACCCAAGAACCAATTTAAATTCAATTCCAATTAATATTATTTAATTGGTACACCTCATTAAATCTAAATAGAAGGATTTAATCTTTTTTTCAACTGGGCTTAAGAACAGTGTTAATGAAGACACCATTCACGACAAACCCAAATCACATTTGATATTAAATACAAGGCTCTGAATAGAAAATCTATCGGCTTATATTCAACATCAAATTCTGAAACCAACACTTATCATATTGGAAATAACGATATAAATATATCTTTCAAATTCCCATAACAATATCTGTATAATCACGAAATCCAACATCGAAATATTCCAAAGACAATTTCGATTCAAATCCATATCCACTTCAATTATTGGAAATTTTGATTATTTTTAAAACCACTTTCAAATTCAATTTATTTATTTCAAAAATAAATTGATTTTAATTCTAGTTCAAAACTAGTTCATTTTGATAAAAAACTATTTTTATCCTTTCAAATATGGAATTTTTCATCTCAGTTCTTTCCAATTCACATATTATGATTTTACACAAATTATTGATATTTTTAATAATTTTATCAAGGCCCGTACAGTCAATTTCCATCAACGGCCATCGAACTGCACTTGCAGCGACCTTTTCCAAATTTTATTTGGACATAATTCCAAATCCAACCGTTAGATTTCAAATTTCTAATATTCATTGGAAAGCTCTTTTCAATACGAACCCAACGGTTCCGGTTTTAGGAGAATCCAACGGTCGGATCTCCCGTAATGTCGATTCGAAGTCAATGGTCGAAATTCACGAACTACCGCGGCGCGGCGCGTTCTATTCAGGCCATTATATATATAATATATATATATATATATTTCATCGATTTCCTTTTAAAAACATATTTTATGAATCGTTTTAAATTCGTTTTCAAAACCATTTCAACTCTATATTCAATTTCAAATCAAAATTGAACATTTCATATCATTACTATATAAATGATAATATTTTCAAAACGTTATATTTTGAAATCACTACCTTTTCTATATTCATTATAAAAACGACTATAATCGATATAAATATCGTTCATGTCAAAATAGCGCAACTCTAATCAACCCGGCTTTATATATTTCAATAAATTCGTTATTCTATTCAACAAATGAATATTTATTCTATTCAACACATGAATCTATATTTCTTTCAACATATGACTAATCTCAACACATGAGTACTGTCAACACATGACTATTTTTGTTATGTAATATATTTTATAAAATTATGGTATCTATCGTTTGATTTTTAATCAGAATCCACCATGAAGTAGATTCTAATTTTAAATATGATAAAGATGTAAATTTTATTGTTAAAATATTTTACTCAACACATGAATATCGTCAACACGTGACAATTTATTCTATTCTAATACTCTTCATTTTCCCAATTGGAATGAGGCCCAATCAATTACCATATAATGTTAATTATATGGATTCCATACAACACATGTACCTAATAGCAACGATAAACAATCAACCATCATCCAAAGTGCACCACACAACTGCATAAGCATCAAATATAAATAATTAACGCTTACACAGCCTGTCGACCAATCGTTCGACATATAATTAAATAATTGGGATTAGTGTACGCCAAATATCATCCCAATACCTGTGTGGGGTTTCAAATCAACAAACACTGAATATTATTTGTGCAGTTGGGCGGTGTGTAAAATTTATCATCCCAATCAATATCCTTCAAATAGGTGTACATAAACAAACCGTCCGGTTTGTAAATGAATATTTATTTATTCACATTCACGTTAAAAATTATATTTTTAATGATAATTAATTTATTTCAGCACATGAATATATTTCATTATCTATTTCACAACAACATCACAAACAATTTTCACAACACATCAATCAAATAAACAAGCCGTCCATGGTCTGTGGACGACGGGTGTCGGGTGCTACTAAACACCGTCTGCATCCTAGTATATATTATAACTAGAAGAAGAAAATTTAAAGTGAGAAGTTCTCACAGTGGATTCCACTCCGCCGTGCTTAGCTTTTGAACTGCTGAATCGCCAGGATCTATTTGACATTCCAATGCAGTCCTTTCACGCTGTTCAAATAAAAATATATTTTTACTGCTTTATTCTAATAAATAAAAATCCTATTTTTATTTCTACTTTATATATTTTTACAACGCTTCTTCTATATAAAAATTATATTTTTATATTTCTACTTCTTATATATAAAGATCGAATTTTTATTTCATCGCTATAAAAATCACATTTTTATTTCAACATAGATATAATAAAAATCAGATTTTTATTTCGTTACATATATAAAGATCAAATTTTTACTATCTATATAATATAAAAATCCTATTTTTATTATCGCCACTATATAAAAATCATATCTTTATATTTTCTATAAATTAAAAATCGAATTTTTATTCCTCCTAAAATATAAAAATCATATTTTTATCTTCTACATCATATGAAAATTATATTTTTAACTCCTACATTATATAAAAATTATATCTTTAACCTTTCTATATTATAAAAATTACATTTTTGTGGTATTAAAAATCCAATCTTTCCTAGACAAAAATCGTATGTTTTCTAAATTAAAAAAAAAACCGTATCTTTTCTATTTATAAAAATTATTTCTTTGTTTATAAAGATCCTAACTTTATACATGAAAATCATGTTTTCACTCTCCTATATATATAAACCATCCCTCTAACATCATAAAAATCATTTCTTTTACATCCTAAAAATCATTACATTAACATCGTTCTCTACACAATCAAGATCATATTTTCTTTCGCTAACATCAAAATAAAAATGGTATTTTTATTTCAATCCTTTATGAACAAAAAATCATATTTTTAAAACAAAAAATATATATACTTTATTTTCAGATTTTATAAATGCTAATTCATATATATAAAAAACTGATTTTATAAATAAAAATAAAATTAAAAACTTACAGCGTTCGCTCGAGGGGAGGGGGTTATCAGCGTCGGTTTTGGATCCAGGGGGCGCCTGCTGTCTTGCGTCGGACTGGAGGAGGAGGGGGTGGATCTGGTGGGGCATTGGTGGGACTCAGGGGTGGTCGGCGGTTTTATTCAGAAGAAGAAGGAGGAGGAGAGAGAAACGCGAGAGGGAGGGAGGGCTGACACCGCACGGCGGTGGTGGTGGGCGGCGCCACCTGCGTCGGTGGGGGGAGGGGAGGATCGCGCGGCCGTGCTACGTGGTTTCCTTCCCCTTATTTTTTTTCATCTGATTTGGGGAAAACGAACGGGGAAGGGGGCATGAGGAGTTAAAAAGGAAGAGAGAGGATTTATATTTATTTTTAATTATTTTAATTTCAAAAAGTTGACTTTTTATTTCGACCTCGAAACGAAGCCCATAGCCTGTCGTCCATAGCTAATTACCCCCATTCCAAACACAATGAGATATATATCATAAGCTGATTTGACTGTTTAGATCAGTTTTTATCAAAATCAAAATATAACTCTATATATTGGATTTGAACGCGCATTTCAATTTACTGGGGTCACACACTAACTCTAAAAATTCCCAAAAAATATTTTCTAGCTTCGTATTGACGATACGGTCCTAACAAAACTAGTTTCATCGAATTCTAAGACCGTTAGAAAAATGGCCATTTTCCAGTCGATTAAAATCAACTAAAACTGGTCAAATGCGTTTTCCTTCACCACGCTCACATATTGATTCGAAAAATTATGAAATTTGGAATCTAGCAATCCAGCAAAAGTGGTTTCGTCGAAAACCGAGGTCGTTTGCAAAATGGCTATTTTTAAGGACCTGAATTCCATAGCGACTATTCTAAATTTTCAACTGGACATAACTTTTTATCCCCACTATGAAATTTTGATTTTTCGGATTCGTTGGAAAGATATTCTCAATTAGATTTAAATATTTTTGGTTTCACTAAAATCCGGTTTATTTTGCACCCGGTACATTCAATTGAAATTTGAAATCGAATTATCTAACTACCGCGCCATTTTCAACTTCCTTTTATAATTATAAAATTATTTATATTCTAACGACGATCTATATAATATATACGTTCTATTCGATTCAAAATAAATTCCTCGTTGTTAATATTTAAAATAATTCATTTTAAATGTTCAAACTTCACTAAAATTACCAAAATAAAAATTTTAAACTGGCTCGCATTTCTGGGTTGTTACACTTCACAAAACGGACTCAACCAAACCCACTGCCGTAACCATCTCCCATTGAAAGACCTCCGACCAAGTTCAGAAACACCCCAGTCCTCTCCAACTCAACTGTTCTTCACTATCACCAAATCTTGAGTTCACCGCAACAATCCCCTCGAATCTGAACAAGGACAAAATCGCTTTCCCTTTTCCAGACCTTCCTCTCTAAAAGTCAAACTCCACATGCAGTCATTTCCATTTTATGCCTCATGATCCAGTACTCACCATGCTTTACTGTCCGACGCACTGGAAGCACCAATGCCCTCGCTAATTTCCTCCTTTTCAACTTATGTATGAAACCCAAGTTCAGAGCCACCTTCCATTAATCGCGAAATCAAATAACTTTGAAAACAAGTGATAAATCTATTGATGCTCAAGATCAAGCCTCGACTAACCCTCGGCCTTTCCTATCATGAACTTCAGTGAACCCATATTTGTCGCGATGCCTCGAAGTCGTGCTCAGTAACATGAGTCGCACTATCCTATAAGCTAGCAGAACGACGCTCTAATTGATGGGAGGTTTAATGGATCTGGAATCATCGAACTTGGTTGAGGATTCGATTTGGAAGAATACAAATTCAATTTTGCAAGTAAAAAGGAATGGTGCGGTATTTTTAAGAAAAGAGGAATGTATCATTTTCTGTCAACAAAATGAATTGGGGAAAGGAGGCATTTATATTTTGAAACTCTCTGTTGATTTGCAGAAGCAACGAAAACGAATATAATTAAGGGGATCATTGCGATAACAAACTTCGATCGGACTTTGGATTACTCTGCCCCTTTTTAAATTGAAAACGACAACTCGATTTGGAGAGGAAAGAATAGGAAGCATCGGATTTGATTTTCAATCTATGAAGCGGCCCTTTTTTGAAACTTTTGATTTACAGGGGAAGACTTCCATTTGTTCTCTGGAGAACGAGAAATATGAATGAATGAATGAATGAACGAGGGGTATCGAGTTACTTATAGATGAAGAGGAGCTTGGCCACTAAGGAAATTATATCTGTATAGTACAAAATTTTAAATATTATTTGACTTAATGAAATCTTTATTCTTTTTAAACAGATTTTGATTTGATTTCGTATTTAATATGATTAGATATAAAGCGAATTTTATTCTTTTTAGATGGATATCGATTTGATTTCGAACCTATCCACAATCAAATATCTCGGTGTTCATTAATTTAAATCACGAACAGCTATTCTAGCATACCGACCGACATTTCAATGTAATAACCCTATTCTGAACTCAACATTAAATATTTTGAAATTTAATTTCAACATTTATACCATATTAAATTAATATAATATAATTTAAATTCGAAAACCACAAATTCTTTGATAACAAATTATTATTTATTATCGTATATATCAAATAAAATTCCTGCTTATCGTCTGAATCATTTTGATTCAGTTTTTAACTTCGATTTCAATTATATTTCGAATTCCAATAATTCGGTATATTCTAAATTAAATTATATTCAATTATTAAATCGATAACTCAATAAAAAAATAATTTATATTGTCAACTAAATATTCAAAATAAATATTAAATATTCAAAAATAAATCGACCAAAATCTGGGTCGTTACATTCTTCCCCCCTTAAAAGAATTTTGTCCCTGAAATTACTAAGGTAGGAAAAATGCTGAAAACCCATTAAATTTTCAAATCTTCTTTATGTTGAAAATGAACTCTTTAAATTTCAACAAAATTAATTCAACCAAAACTTTTGGGTTTCATTCATTTAATCTAAATGATTTACACCTAGTTCATATTCCATTCATATCCATTCAATCTTATTCATATTGATTTTAATCAATTTATTTACCTCAATCCATTTAACTTACTTATGTTAAATTTAAATTCCAAAATTCAAATTCCTGGGTTTTTGTTTCAAACCCTTTTTGAAATTATATAAATATATATACCTATATTTATAACCATCTCAAATTCAAAACATTTGAATTTTCCAAAACAATTTGTTTTCTTTAAAAAAATTCCCACCAAAAACTTTTCTAAGGTAGTAATTCATCACTTAGAAACTCGAAAATGAATACTGATACTGCTGCAGTCATTATCAGAATAATTTTCCAGCCATTGAAGTGAGTTTAGTGCTTTATTGCTTTCAAAATTCATTAAAAAATGATTTTTATTCAAAAATCCTTTCAAAACAAAGCAATATTATTTTAATATACTTCAAAAATATTTTCAAACTTCCCAAGATTTAAATTCCAAATTCTGGTTTGAATTCAATTTTAATTCATCTCATTTGTATATTTATTCATATACAAGTTCTATTTGGTTATATATAACCATTTCAAATTTTAAAATCTCGTTGGATTATAATCAACCAACACATCCATATCTTATAATAATTTCAGAAAATTATTTCTTCTATATTAAAATAGAATTTTGGGTAAAATTATTTCATCTACCCACTTTAAAACAATATTGTGTCAAATTTCTCTGTTCAAGTGTTTAGAAATTCCTATCGACTTCGTGGCGTCCCATGATTCGATCAAAATTCACGAACCACTCTACATACTAGCCAACACAATATAAAATAATTTTTATATCAACTAACAAATACGCTCTCTCGTATATATACACTCAACTCATTCTAGGGTACTACTGACCCTATCTCTAATGAGCACAATCCCACCAAAGCCTAGGTATTCGCTCAACCTAAGCTCTGATGCCAACTATAACGGCCCGCAAATCCATACTATATGAGTTGACTAGTAACACCACACGTCCAACCCAAATTGCATAGAAATACGAATCATTATTAGAAAGAAGTTAAAGGATGAGAAATAGAAATTAGAAAGAAAGAAAAGTTAGAATAGAAGAAAAACGAAGAACACAAATCTCACAGCGGAACGAATAAAATATATTAAATAACATAACTTTTGAAATACAAATCAGTAACTGTATATACATACCATTATCAGAGCACAACAGTTATTCCTAGAACAGTTATAAACACATGTTTCCAGATACAACATAGTACACAGCGGAAATATGATAGTCTATAGCTAATTGGTGAAGCCTCCTGCTTCCAGCTCTTCCAAGTGAATCTAAAAAATCTCGACTACTTGTCTGCCCGTACAAATATGGGCACCCAAAAGTTTAAGGAAAACAAAAACAAAATAAACTCTGGGTCAGTCATGGGACTGGTGTGAGTAAACTCCAACCATTTGTTTAACTTTCAAAATCCTTTCGAATGAAAGGATAATAGTAAGACCAGCCCACACATAAACATGGATGGTTTTTACCTTACTATATCCCCAAACACTTTGATACAAAAATCCAGTGATATTATAATAGTGTCTAAATCAAATAAAAAACAATCTAGTAGAACACTTGCATCTCACGCTCCATATATAATATAAAATCAAAAAAACCACAGGGCGCTCATTAGAGAGTGGATTCCAACTATCACAAGATATGGAACCACCTTCCGATAGTGTATCTCTAGAGAGGAATACACTAGGTTCAACAAGAACATCTTGCAACCCGGCCCACACATGACCGACCACTCATTTCGCTTGAGTGTATCGAATGTATATCACCAAGGGTTGGAATCAACAATCGTTTCCCGAATGGGACAGCATCGAATAGAATAAGGAATTAAATGAATTTCTCTAGATAGTTGATTATACATCCTAATGGGAGCGACCCACATAGCCATGTTGCCTACCCGATTTTTGTCATTTCCCGGTTGTTGAGGCCTGAGACTACGATTTCTTATCATTCATTGATAGCACAGTCACTTTGAATGCCACATGGTCAGATCCGTTAATCACTAATTGATTTGCATAAATATATCCTGGATATTATGCTAAGAGAATAAATTCTCTGCCACCATATATATTTATACAAAAAAACATATGCGACCAATGGAAATACTCTGTCAGACATTCGTCCATACACTTTCGTTCTGGGACTGAACAAAACCGAAGGCACAATTTCTATTAATAGAAAAAGTCCTTGTATTTTACTCCGTCTTCGATTATCTTCATATAATCTGATTCGCAACGCTACTGCCAATACGGAGTGGTTCTCGGATAATAATCCAACCGGTCTCTCCATATTGACAACGATGTTGGCAAATACTTCGATAGTCGGTTATTTAACTATCGAAGAAAAATAAACAAACATTCCAACCATCAAACAAATCACTGGGTCTCTTATTTAATATTTCATTAATTAAATCACTTCTTCATTTCCTTACCAATATTTGTCAACCAAATATTTTCAATAATCATCTTGGTCTCTTATGCTATTTGGAAAACATTTCCTTATTTCGCTATCTTTTATTTTCTATACTTAGAAAATATCTTCTATTAATAATTGGAAAATATTCCAATTACTTCTCTGTTTCATGACAATTCATTTCTATACTTCGGAAATATTTATTATTATATTTCCAAAATTCCACTTACTTGGGTTAAAACGAATGTTGTGTAAAACATCGTTACGACAACCCAAAACACCGCATTCAACTAACTCTTATTCAAACATTCCTCTTCGAGACTAGATCTTGCTATTTATCGGTTAAAAACGAAATTAATCAAGTTGGGGTATAACTACCTCTCAGAACTTGACTGAAAACATCCTTAACTTCAAAACGGACAAGACCACTTACCTCGAGTAATTAACATCATATAAAACCAATTCCCCATTTTTAAAACGTATATACATTTCTCTTTCTATTTCCATATTATTGATTTCCTTTTTGTTTATAATATTCTATTTTAAGTTCGTTTCTTTATCGAATTCTAATATTTTGATATGTCGATACATTGATTTCTAACTATCAAATTTTCTTAAAAATATTCTAACTCCTTAAATTTTCGGAAAATTTCGCCATAACCTCCTTTGTACCGGTCGATAGATCAAACCTCAACTCGCCTCTCTAGGCCCTTTCCATTCAAAAAGAAAATCAAAAAGCCAAGCGGCTTGCCGATTCGACGCATAAAATCTCATATGAAATTTAAACATGTACCTTATCGTCGGGCACACAAATTATAATCTTCATACACTTCATTCCATACCTGTCTAACCCACATATGTCCATTTACATTTTATTCCAACTCAATATGGCCATTTCAACTCAATTCGCGAATTTATTCTTTAATTAGCTCTTTTGCCTATTCCACTTTTTAATTGAACATATCACATTCATATACTATTTTTAATTTGGTTATAAACTAATTGAATTCCATTTTTTAACTCGAGTTTCATATTCGAATTCGAATATAAATTCACAAATTTAATTTACTTATCCAATGCCAATTTGATTCCAAACTTGATTCGAAATTCAATTATCTAAATATCCATTAACTTAGTTAATCATTTTAAAAAAATAAATATATGATTTTGTTTTAAAAATCAGTTCACTTACGCTTACTCCACATGAGTCCATATTTACTTTATATCACAAGTCTGGATTTTTCTAGTGGACCTTCGGAATTTATTTTTCTTAAAATCCTTTTATTTGTCTAAACAAACCGTTATGATTTTATAATGGTCATGGCGCTGCTTTTTCTAAAAATTTGATTTTGACATAACTCAAAATCTATAAGACGAAATCTAGATTTTTCTCTTCCATTAGAAAACAATTATCAAATCGGTCCTAACGGTTCTTTTTTCAAAGAATTCCGATTTAAATTGAGTTCTGTATACTCAATTGAAGTTCGAAACACCAATTTACGAACTACCGTGCTGCGGCGAGTTCGTTTTAAATATATTTAATATATAAACATTTAAAACTTCGTTTATTTATAAATTCTAACTCCATTCTGATATATTTTTAATATATATCAAATCAGTTTCCCAATTCAACATAATACATTCGATTATCTATAATTGTCCATTTTCCTTACTCGTCAATATATTTATTTATACTTCGATCTTCTATATTTAATTTCAATTCCTTTTATAAATAAATTATTTATAAACTTCAATTTAATCGAATTTCAATACCCATTGAATTTTCCTCAATTCAGCTTGTATTTCGAATTCCGAAATATAATCAATTGTTCTATTTCAAAACACTCCCCAATTTACTTTTAAATTCCTATTTAAATTTAAATGGTTTAAATTATCCAAATGATAATTTATTTCACCAAATTTATAACACTATTTATAAATTCAACTTTCTTGTTTCATATATTTAAACAAGTTCCCTTTCTAAATTTCTATTTGAAACTCCATCCCTTTGATATTCTGAATTGCGGAATAAAAACCATTGTTCCCTTTTGAATGATTTCAAATTCTATTTTTAAATTCATATTTGAATTTAAATATTCAAATTATCTTTTGATAATTAAATCATTATATTTATAAACACCATTTTATAAATTTCCTTGTTTTATATTTAAATAAGTCTATTTCAAAATCTATTTAAAACCAAAATCTTATTTTTGAAATTTCTATTTATAATAACTTATATATATAACACCCAACTTATTTTCATATTTAATTTAACTTCTATTTAAATAAATTTGAATTAATCGAATTCAAATCATAAATCCTTACGGATTTATTTTAGTTCAATTTATATTCTGAACAACAGAATAAATTCCATCGTTTATTTCATTAAAACGTTTTCCCCATTTCTATTTTTAAATTCACATTTGAAGTTAAATATTAAAATTATCCAATGATAATATTTCCCACTACATTTATAAACACTATATAAATTCATTTCAATTCCCTGACTTTCCAATGAAAATCATTCCGTTTTCTTTATAAACACCATTTATAAATTTTCTTCAATTTCTTGTATTATTTAATTTATAAACATCGTTTATAAATTCAATACTTGTTTTATTTATTCAAAACAAGTTAATACATTTACAGTCCATTCGAAATTCAATTTCTATTTTAGAAAATAGTTTTTCCCCTTTTTAAATCTCAAAACCCTATTTGATATTTTTGTAAATTATCATTTAGTCCCAATGATATTTTAAACATCCAAACCTATCAATTATCAATCATTGGTTTTCTAACACCTCAATATGATTATATATATGAAAACAACAATAATAATATTTTTGAGGAATCCAGTCGGATCCCTCCAACCTGTTTTCCTGCATCCACATACGTTAGCCAACATAAATAATACCCATCCTGCTTCGAGACAGGATATCCGGTATAGAAGGTCATCCACTATCACAGCGTGGGGCGTATAGGGTCATCTGCTAATGATACTGCAGGCATCCGCTAATAGTACTGCGGGAATCCAACCACCAATATATATATATGATAACCACAAACAAAATCCTAAATAACTAATATATATATTTAATAATAGCCATAGTAATATTTTAATGCAACCAAACAACCATCAAACAATTATTTTAATGAATAAAATAATTCAAAATAAAAATGAGTGAGATTGACTCACCGGGGTTTTGCTGGATATCTGATTTAAATTCCATAGCTTGCGCTATTTTATTCTATTGGATTCCGAACTGAAATTGCAATTAGCAAAAAAATTCCAGTAAGTGTCATATCCATTCGGTATAGCTCTTACACGTAGATAACGATAATGCGAATCAACCCAACCAACCATGTTTGATTTTAAACCTAGGATGAATAGGATACCTTATTTTTTTCATACAAGTTTGAATATGTAGAATTAAACATTATAAATTAATTTAATTAACTAAACTGAATTTATTAAATTTACCTTAATTATCATCTGCTATCACACTTCATAAAACGGACTCAACCAAACCCACTACCGGAACCATCTCCCTTTGACAGACCTCCGACCAAGTTCAGACACACCCCAGTCCTCTCCAAGTAACACAACTGTTCTTCACTATCACCAAATCTTGAGTTCACCGCAACAATCCCCTCGAATCTGAACAAGGACAAAATGTAACGGCTGGAAATTTCCGACTCCTCGAGAGTCGGAAATTCCAAGACGTTAGTGAAAGAATTTAGAAGGTGAGAAAGAAAAGATAGAACTAATAGAATAGAAGAAGAAGAAGAACATCAGAATCATCAGAGTAACACGAATCTCACAGCGGAACGAATAACATATAATATATAACATAGCTTTGAAGTAAACAGTTATATATATACAATAGCACTTATCAGAGTACAACACTTACAACACAGCGGAAATAACTATAGCTATAAAATCTTGCAGGCTCCTGCTCCAAGCTCTCCAAGTATATCTGTAAATCCCGACTACTTGACTGCCCGTACAAATTTAGGCACCCAAGAGTTTAGGGAAAACAACAAAGTAAACTCCGGGTCAGTCATGGGACTGGTGTGAGTAAAATAGTTTAAAACAGGTATAGGATATCTCATAAGACCACGCCGTGAATACGGAACGGGTTTTTCCCTTATGAGTATCTGAACAACTTTGACAAGCAATATCATTGTGATATTATAATAATGTCTAAGTACAAATAGGTATCAATCTAGCAGAAACGCTTGCATCTCACGTTCTACATACATAGTATAAAATCATAAACCGCAGGGATCTTATCGGAGAATGGATTCCAACAGACAAGGTATGGGAGCACCTTCTGAATAGTGTACTCTAGAGGTGATACACTCAGGGTTCAGCAAGAACGTCTTGCAACCCGGCCACACATGACCGCTCACTCATTTAGCTTGAGTGTCGCGAATATATTGCCACCACGGTTGTAGGCCATCAAACCGTCATCCGAAGATACAAAATCAAAAAGAAGTATAAATATGGATATTCCCTAGATCGGTGGCAATACACCCTGCTTGGGGATGACCCAACTAGCCATGCTGCCTAGCCCAACTTTTGTTACTTCCAGGTGTGAGGCTAGAAGCTACGTCTATCTTCAGAACATCTGATCACCATTCACTTTGAATGCCACATCGTCATACTCGCCAAATCACAAATTGACTTATTCAAAAATAACACGGGTATACAGCTAAGAGAAACGAATTCCTCCGCCACCAAACGTGAATACGTTTGAACAGATCAACTTACGCGATCCATTGGATATACTCTGTCAGACCTTCTTCCATATACGTTGTCCTGGGACTGGACAAACCGAAGGCACTATTCAGTATATCCATCTTAGTCACTGTTATCTAAGACTTATACAATAGCCCTTGCACTTTACTCCGTCTTCAATTTATCTTTGGAAGATATTGCTCGCAACGCTTATGCCAATACAGAGTGGTTCTTTGGATAATAATCCAACCGGTCTCTCCATATTAACAACGTTAAAATGGTAAAAACTTTGATAGTCTGTGATTCAACTATCAAATGAAAACATGTCGGTGCACAAACAACGATCTTATTTCCAAATGGAAATTCGATCGATCAATCATCATATGTTCATATTTCCTTATTTCATATATTTAGAAAATGTATGTTATTAATCATTGGAAAACATTTCCATAGCTTATTTCACATCACTATTATTTCGCAACTATCAGTCCCTAACTGTAACTAGTATGAGAACAATTCTCTAAGTATCAATCCGGAGGGTCGAAACCAACATCAGATCGTCACTTAGAAAACCGTTCAACTTACCCTCTCCAGTCAGTTTCTGAATTTGCTTAACTCTATTTCTTAAATTCTTATCATGAAAACATTTATTTTTCTATGTTTAGAAAACATATCTGATTATATTTGGAAAACGTTTCCAAAACTCATTTACGGATTTCCAATGAACGTTGTATAAAACATCGTTACGCTTAATCCATTAATCGCTTATTACTTAACTATATTTCAAATCAACCTTTTCTATCGAACCACAACTATTCCTTTGTCAATTCTGAAGTCAATCAAGTTGGGGTATAATTACCTCGCAGACCTTAATTGAACAACGTCCTTTACTGTGAAATAGATGAAGCTCATCACTCACTTTTTACAATCATCTGTTTATGCAAATTCTCGGATTCAGGTTACGAATCCACTTCTTATATGACAGTGTTTGATTATAACTATAACGTTATAATTCCTACTTCTGCAATATCTAACCTAAATTATAACTTTATCTCCTAACTCGAATAATTTAACAGACACCTAATTTCTAAATCAATAACTAAATCTTGATTTAAACCCTGGAAAGTAAATAGTACTTTCCCGAATTCGCTATAATCGAATTCGACGTATAACTCTCTTTCGAGTAATCTCTATTTGATTAACTCTTTTTCGAATAACCTATATTCGATTATCTCTCTTCGAATAACTCATATTCAAAATCTCTCTCTTTCGAATAAACAATATTCGATCTCTTTCTTTCGAATATGCTATATTCGAAAATCTCCTTTCGATTTACTAATCGATAACTCCTTTCGATCAAAATAAAATCGATAACTCCTTTAACTCTATTCGAATAACTAATATTCGACTAACTCCTTTGGATTAACTAACTTCGAATAACTCCTTTTGATTAGCTAACTTCGAATAACTCCCTTGGATTAACTAACTTCGAATAACTCCTTTGGATTAACTAACTTCGAATAACTCCTTTTGGAGTAACTAACTTCGAATAACCAATATTCGATAACTATTCTTCGAATAAATAATATTCGGTAACTCTTCTCAAATGAATAACATTTGATTTCTCCACTCGAATAAACTATATTCGATGACTCTTCTCAAATGAATAACATTTGATTTCTCCACTCGAATAAACTATATTCGATAACTCTTCTCAAATGAATAACATTTGATCTCTCCACTTGAATAAACTATATTCGATTTCTCTTCTCTCGAATACACTATATTCGATAACTCTACTTCGGATAAGTGATATTCGACAACTCTACTCGATTAACTCTACTTGGATAACTCTAACTGATCAACTCTAACTGGTCAACTCTAACTGGTCAACTCTAACTGGTTAACTCTAACTGGTCACCTCTAACTGGTTAACTCTAACTGGTTTAACCTAACTGGTTAACTCGTCTCGATTAACTGAACTAATCCACTTAGTTTAACTTAGCTAATTCAAGTTGATTAACTCTAGCCGATTCACTTAGTTTAAATCAACTAATTTACTTCGATTAACCACTTAGTTAACTTAACTAATTCACTTCGATTAACCACTTAGTTTAACTTAACTAATTCACATCGATTAACCACTTAACTAATTCACATTGATTAACTCTAACCGATTCACTTAGTTTAACTCAACTAACTCACATTGATTAACTCTAACCGATTCACTTAGTTTAACTCAACTAATTCACATTGATTAACTCTAACCGATTCACTTAGTTTAACTCAACTAATTCACATTGATTAACTCTAACCGATTTACTTAGTTTAACTCAACTAATTCACATTGATTAACTCTAACCGATTCACTTAGTTTAACTCAACTAATTCACTTCGATTAACCACTTAGTTAACTTAACTAATTCACTTCGATTAACTCTAACCGATTCACTTAGTTTAACTCAACTAATTCACTTTGATTAACCACTTAGTTAACTTAACTAATTCACTTCGATTAACCACTTAGTTAACTTAACTAATTCACTTCGATTAACCACTTAGTTTAACTTAACTAATTTACTTTAGTTAACCACTTAGTTTAACTCTATTCGAATAAGTAATTCGAATCACTCTAATGTGTTTAACTCTACTCAAATATCTAATTCGAATAACTCATTTCGAAAGATTTCCTTTTTTCAACGTTTATCCATTGATAAAGATTTACTTTTTACAAGTTTATCCATTTATAAAGATTTACTTTTAGTAAGGGTTCTTCACTTTATAAATGTCCTTTTAATAACGTTTCTACTTCTCTATATAAGTCCAGACTTATATATATTCCATTTATCAACGATAAATAATTTATTTAATTTATAAAACATTATTTATAAATTAATCTACTTCAATTTATCTGTTTAAAACAGATTTCCTATTTAATATCTCATTTAAATCCATATCGTGTTATACCGTGTGCGAAGCACGTGTTTAAATCTATCCTGGTATAATTCTATTTATTTTCCGAACAAGTGTTCCTTTATTTATTCCCTAAATAAATATTCCTTTATTCCATTTATTTATAATCTAAATAAATGTTCCTTTATTTATTTCCTAAATAAATAAATGTTTTCATTTTATAAAATCCTATCGATTTTATAAATAAGATTTATTTTCAATATAAACATTGAAAATTCCCTTTGTACGTTCTAGTATCACATGCGGTGTGTAACGTGTCATATAACAATGATCGGTATCATTCAAACATATGAAATCAATAACAGATTTCATAACACATCATATATCACAATATATGAAAAACGGTAAAATAAATGTTGAGGAATCCAGTCGGATTCCTCCAACCTGTTTTCCTGCATCACAGATGTTAGACAATATAGATAACATCACTTTTAGTTCCATATGATATATTCTGCTAAACAGAATCAATATAGAAATTTAACTAACTGACTAGCAGTTCAATCAAACAATCAACACACAGTCAAACAGATAATTTTAACAGTTCTAACAATACAACATGAAATTATAAACTGTTCAGAGTTAGTGAGTTTTACTCACATTGGCGCGTTAACCATTAAATAACGGTTTGCGTTCGTTGTTTGAGACGGGCAATTTATTTCGCCATAAATTGTAACGAGCTCCGATGGACTTCCAGTCAGCTTCATTGTGAAGCTCTCGTCCATACGATCCCGACGGATCTTGTTTCGCTGAGTTTCGATAACGTATGAATAAGTTGTGGTATCTTCAAGCTTTTAAATAAAAATAGGTTTAAACTATTTTGTTTTATCAGGCCTAACCACTTCTTCTACCCGGCCAACTACCACAAAACCCCACCCGAAATCCTTTCTTCCCAAAATAAAAAGCACCGTCCTGCTCTTACTCCACGCCATTAACGAAACCACAATCCCATTTTCTCCCTTCACTTTCAACTTAGAAATCAAAACCAATGTTATCATCCACTTCCTCTTCGAATTCTCTTTCTTCCCAACCCCAATTTGCACCATTCAAACTCATCTCCGACATCGTGACATCACCCCGTCGACACACTATAACAGCAGTCCACCGAACACCATTCCCAAACTTTGCCACTCTCGTTCACCTCCGTTCCTCAATGAAACCATACAAGAAAACCATCATTCAATCCTCATTTACAAACTCAACATCACCGTACCCAAAAACTAAAACTCGCACCTCACTGGCACACTCCGACGTCAACTGTTCTTCCCAGGAATCGACATTCCCAACCACCGAAGACCCCCAGAATCGCACAAACGAAACCGCACTCCACCACGAGACCCAAAACTCCACGACGGTTTCATCAGGTTCGAACTCGCAGCCTCCTTCAAAAATCCGACTTTGAGCACCGTATTTCGCTGCTACAGGGAACCCAAACCCTACGACTACTTCTACAACAAACCCAGCGAAAGGGAAAGGGTTCGGACCCTCAGGAAAACATGCTAAATCAAAGAGCAAAGCTTGATGAATTCAAAGATCTTTGGTTTGAGAATTTAGGAATTTAATTTGGTTTTATTCGATTTTTAAAAGGATCAAAATCTTTATTGCTTGAAGAAGCTGGCGGCCACGTTTTTCACAGCAGAGGATGAAAATGTGATTAGGTCTTCAGGCTAGTAGTTATGGTGTTATATATACTATTCCCTTTTTGATTTGCTTGGTCTCCGCCTATCCACATTGCAGAGAAACAACATGCGCGGCTGTGACGAAAACGGAGGACGTGGTCTCTCTTTAGCCACTCCATATTATCATTTAAATAACTAACCTTATGTGAAAGCTTATAAAAAAAATAACCCCATACGAGCTGTTACGGACAAAACTAAAGGTACCGTTGAAATCAACAGTGTGCTCCGATCCCAAAAATATAATAATACTGGTAGATGGGCTCATATTTTGAAACTTCAAAATGTTGATTACAGGGTGCGAAACACTCCAAATAAAAAGTTGCTTATTTAATTAATTAAAAATTACAGTAAAATTCTAAAAATTAAATTATCACTATGTCCCAAAAGAACCTTGTCTAAATTCAAACCCGATATTCAATTATTTTGAAAACCCTTTTATAACGTAAATAAAGCGTCGCAAATTATAAAGGAATTCCACAGCGACTTTTTCTGAAATTTGATTTGGACGTACATCAAAATCTACACGACAAAATCCCGATTTTTCTCTTCCACTAGAAAGATATACTCCACCAGCTCCACACGTTTCTTGTTTCACAGAAATCCGGCTTAAAACGAATCCTGTACATTCAGTTGAAGTTCAAATCGCCAATTTACGAACTACAGCGCCATTTCGAGCTATATTATAATTATAATATAATTAATACGTTTTAACGTCGATTATTAAATCGATTCGTTATTCAAATTCAATTCTAAACTGAATTAAATATTTTAGCTGATCCAATTCACACAGTATTGTTTAATTCAGTGATTTCCGATTATTTCGACATTATAATATATTATTATATAGATTAATTTAATTAAATATTCAATATTATTTAATTCAAGTCATCGATATCGCCCAATCGATATTTAATAATTAAATAAATTAATTATTCGACAGCTAACAAAACGCGCCATTACAGACTTCCCCCCTTAAAATAATTTCGTCCTCGAAATTGCTAAGTTAGAGGTTGACCCTATATATTGGAACTCCTAAGATTGGTTTACCCCTTATTTCTGATTTCAACCGAACCACTTAATATCGACTGAAATATTTATTCTTCCGACTAATTAAAATTTTCAAAAATTCTGAAAATTTTCTACCACTTTAAATTTTCGGAAAATTTCGCCATAACCTCCTTTGTACGGCTCAATACGTCAAACCACAACTCGCCTCTCTAGGCCTCCTCCAATCCAAAAGGAAATCAAAATAGCCAAGCGGCTTGCCAATTCGGCTCAAAAATCTCATGCTTATATCAAAAATAAACTTGTACCTTTTTGTCGGCATTTAACTCTATCCCTTGCATCTGCTACCACTTCAACATATACCAATGTTATCCATTCCAATTGATCTCCAATCAGTTCATATCCTCAAATGCAAATCGAATTTCATTCGAACTCTAATATCAAATTCCAAATTATTGACTTATCAATTTGGTTCCATTCTAGATTATCTCTAATCCAATTCAATTTTATTTAACTCGGTTCAAGTTAAATTTCAATTTATTTTTACCATCTCATTTTATTTAACTTCATTATTTAAATTTCAATTCCAGAACTTAAGTTCCTAGGTTTCTTTCAAATCAAATTTGAAATCATAATGCCAATTCAAAACCTTTGAATTTCTAAACAACTTGTTTTCTCAAAACAAATTCAAAAACAAAACCTTTGGTAGTATTCTGTCACTTAGATGTAACACCCCGTGTATTCTATAACTGTGGAATTAACAAATTAAAGTATAATTAATTTGAAATCAAAGAACTAAGGGAAACGGGATACGCCATTGCGTTCATCTCGGAAAAATACGCGAAATAGAGTCCGAGTTTTCGAAAAACGGAGTCCGTATGAAGAAGATATAGCCTCCGGAAGTTTCTGAATTAAGTTTAAAATTCGAACAGAATAAAACAGTTTAAAATTAAAAACCGGGCCCAATTGGCCAAGGCGGGAAAACTCCCGCCTAAGACACCCAGGTCGACTGGGCTGTCGACCTGGTCTAACCAGGTCGACAGGGCTGTCGACAGGGCTGTCGACAGGGCTGTCGATAGGGCTGTCGACCTGGTCCAGACCCAGGTCGAACCCAGTCCACCCTGGCTGGCCTATTCTATGTTGGTCGATTTTCTGTGGTCTGCTTTGTCATTAGGGCTAGGTGGCAGGCTCTAATTAGTCCCTCTTGCGAATGAATGGCTACGATCAATCCAAGCAACATCGATGGTCCTAATCAGTTCATAAACTCTATAAAAATGACCCTAGACTCTACCTAGGTTTCCTACACAATTCTCTAGCCTCCATTGCTCTCTTCTTCTAATAAAAAAATAAAAATGGCGTCGCTGCTCTGCTGGAATTGAAACTAGAAGATAATCAACATCAGCCTAAGCAACTCAATTCAAACTAGAGATTAAAGTTTCTGCAAAGATTCTACAGCAAGTTAAAGTTCTTTCTTTAATCTAATCAAGGCAAGTACAGTTATTTTCCGCTATAAACGTTAATAATAATTTTGATATGTTTTGATTCTGAATCTGAGATTGTATATATATTTTCTTCTGTCAGATCTGTTTTTCTGTATCCATTTTCTTCTTTTCTGTTTTTATAGCCAGGCTACCACGAGCCTGTGCCTAATCTCATAAGAGATGAACGTATGAACGCAAATTTTGGGATGAATGATGCGAAATTTGACAAGACTAAATTGAATGTATGACTTTAGGTCTGAGGCATAAAATATATTGGACATATGCATAAATTTGACTATGAACATATAATTTATGCATGTTGTATGCATAGCTATGTTGTAATTTAGAACTGTAATTAATGAGCATATGTTGTAAACATAGATTTGGATCTATGCATATTCTATGATAGAAGAAAAGAGAAACCATTGTAAGATTACATATGATTTGAGACTTTGGACAAAATGCATATAAAAGTCAAGATCTGATTTTTAGAAGATATGATTTAAAAGATTTATATTGTTGGGTATAGTTTGCATAATGATTCATGACATGAAAAGAAGAAGGATATGGAAAGATAGGTGTAAAGATTTACATTAATTAGGATATCTATTATTTAGATTACACCTAAATAGGGATTTTTGGGATATATGGCATGCATTGAAATTAATGGTTATATTTGGTATAATTTATATGTGAATCTGCTGTAAGATGCTAGTTTAACAAAAATTGGAACATATGTTATATGGCAAATTATGTCCATATTCTGTGCTATGTAACTTTATGCAAACATGGAGTGTATGTTGTGAATCATGACAATTATGTAAGCATATGAATTTAGGCCAATTTATGATTGGGCAAGGCATGTAAATAGAACTTTTAGAAATATTAAATTTGCTAAATCTGCTAATTTGTCTAGTTGCCTAAACTACTAGTTTTGTTATATTGCCTAGACTGCTAATTAGATTGAAATGCCTAATCTGTTAAATTTGTCGGTTGAAATGCCTAACCTGTTATATGCCAAAATCTGCTAAGTTGCTAAATCTGTTAAATCCGTTAAGTCATATAAAATCTGTTATCTGCTATGTTGATATAATCATCCTGTTATTGATATAATCTGAATTGGCATATTTATTGGGCGTGCGCATAAACGGTAAATTATTAATTAATTGGTCGCAAAGATAAACATGGCTAACTCGAGGTTAGAATGAGTTTGCGGCGTAAATCTGCCTGGAACCGCCCGGCACATCCAGTGGCCGCAAACAATAGGTTCTAATGTGAGAAGTTAGTCATAACATGCGTAGGACACGAGGTTAGGTCTGGCTTGTGGCAGAAGTCTGCCCGGAACCGCCCGGCATATCCAGCGGCCACAAGCTACCGACCTAATGTGAGAGGTCTGTGCATTAATAATTAATTAATGCAAAATCTAAGATAAGAATGACGTCTAAAACGTATTGGGGAAAGTAAGGTTAAACCAAAGGGATTAATAGATGTAGTAAAACCCGTCCATGAATCTGTAGGCCCAATACAAAGTTAGACAAATCTGAAAAATCTGTACATCTGACCTGTTAGTCTGAAATCTTGTTAACTTAATTTGTGAATTAGTAAATCTGAATTCTGTATGCCTGAACTTGTAAACAAGTTAATTTGAAATCTGTTAGTCTGGGGACACAAGGTTAGGAGGGGAATTACTTGTGTCATCTGTTGTTTGGGACCCATATTAGTCAGTAACCCTTTCTGGTATCAAAACTTTGACCCAACAGTAGGTAGGGTCCGGGCATGCTTACTGAACTAATTATAAGTGGTTCATTCTGATAATGGCGAGGGGTGTTGATGGTGCGTTCCAACCGGGTCATGTGCGTGCATGGATCCCGGTCTGCCTCTGAGGATGTAAGACGCCGTGACATCTGTAAATAGGTCTGTGCCAATTGGTTGTCACTTTAGGGAGTGATACACCCTACTGTGGGGCCGACACAGGATATTTATGTATTAGGGAGCCGATCGCTTGGGGTAGGGTTTTAGGGTACGCTTAGTTCTGTCTGTTTCTGTTGGTACCATCTGTTTCTGTTGGGTGGTAACACCTGTCTGTTTCTGTGTGGTACCGTCTGTTCGGGTGGTAAAGACCCATTACTAGTGTACACCTAATTCCACATTCTGTCTCCATAGGGATAAATCTGTTTCTTCTTCTGTCTGTTTCTGATCGGGTAGTAAAGGCCCATTATTAGCATTCTGTTTCTGTTAAAGTATTCTGTACCCGTTCCTGCTTCAATTTAGACATTAGGGTGACACCTAATTCTGCTATACTAGTATTAGTGCAGAGAAGTGTAAAACAATAGTTTATATCATTCTGTTTTTCTGTTATATCTGCTACACCTGTTATAGTTATCTCACATCCAGTTTTATGTTCATATCATATTATTATTATCTGTTCATATGCTGAAAGTCACTGGACTTGCCAGACTTTTTGTCTGACCCTTGTTGTTTCGCCTCCTTTCTTCCGTTTCCCCCCCCCCCCCCCCAGGTTATCCAAGGAGGGAAATACTTTAGCTTGATCCGGATTTCTCTTTGCTTGAAGTGCTTAAAGTATGGCTTGGCTCTGTATAGCTTCCGTTCCATGGGGATTATGATTTTTAAACTATGCATTTTGAAGGCTTTTGTACAAGACTGATATTTTGTACTTGAATTCTGAAATTGAAAGGATGTAACCATATTAATTTCTGTTTCCGCTGTAATAAAGTTAAAAATTTTCAAGTACTGTTTTATCTGTCTTGTAAGTTTCTATTCTGTTTACTAAAATTCTTCACCAAAGTTAAGGCATTCCCTTTGTGAGTGACCTTAACGGAGGTGGGGTGTTACATTAGAACTCGAAAATGAACACTGATGATGTCTAGATTCATCATCAGAATCTATTTTCCAGCTATCGAAGTGAGTTCAATACTATATCATTTTAAACCTTTTCATTTTGAAATATATTTCAAATATTTTTCACACTGCTTGAAAACATTTCAAAATCTCCCAGGAACTTAAAATTTCCTTATTTTAAATTCCAAATTCTGATTTAAATTCATATTTAATTCAAACTATTTCATATATTACATTCATATGAATTCTGATTGGTCATTTATAACCATTTCACCTTTTTATAATCTTATTCGATTATAATAACAACCAACACAATCAATATACTATAATAATTTCAAGATATATATTTCTTCTATAAACAAATATATTTTGGGAAAAATTATTTCATTTACCCTCTTTCAAAACATACCATGACGGTTCATCGTATTCGAGTGTTTAGTAACCCTTATCGATACAGTGGATCAACTGATCGACCAGAATTCATAAGCCACTCAACCAATGAGTCTCCACAATATAAAACCATTTTATATTGAATAACAATTACGCGCTCATATATATACACTCAAACTCAATCTAGGATATTACTAATCCCATCTCTATCGAGTTATGCCACAGAGCCAAGGTAATCACTTAACTTAAGCTCTGATACCAACTGTAACGGCTGGAAATTTCCGACTCCTCGAGAGTCGGAAATTCCGAGACGTTAGTGAAAGAATTTAGAAGGTGAGAAAGAAAAGATAGAACTAATAGAATAGAAGAAGAAGAAGAACATCAGAATCATCAGAGTAACACGAATCTCACAGCGGAACGAATAACATATAATATATAACATAGCTTTGAAGTAAACAGTTATATATATACAATAGCACTTATCAGAGTACAACACTTACAACACAGCGGAAATAACTATAGCTATAAAATCTTGCAGCCTCCTGCTCCAAGCTCTCCAAGTATATCTGTAAATCCCGACTACTTGATTGCCCGTACAAATTTAGGCACCCAAGAGTTTAGGGAAAACAACAAAGTAAACTCCGGGTCAGTCATGGGACTGGTGTGAGTAAAATAGTTTAAAACAGGTATAGGATATCTCTTAAGACCACGCCGTGAATACGGAACGGGTTTTTCCCTTATGAGTATCTGAACAACTTTGACAAGCAATATCATTGTGATATTATAATAATGTCTAAGTACAAATAGGTATCAATCTAGCAGAAACGCTTGCATCTCACGTTCTACATACATAGTATAAAATCATAAACCGCAGGGCTCTTATCGGAGAATGGATTCCAACAGACAAGGTATGGGAGCACCTTCTGAATAGTGTACTCTAGAGGTGATACACTCAGGGTTCAACAAGAATGTCTTGCAACCCGGCCACACATAACCGCTCACTCATTTAGCTTGAGTGTCGCGAATATATTGCCACCACGGTTGTAGGCCATCAAACCGTCATCTGAAGATACATAATCAAAAAGAAGTATAAATATGGATATTCCCTAGATCGGTGACAATACACCCTGCTTGGGGATGACGCAACTAGCCATGCTGCCTAGCCCAACTTTTGTTACTTCCAGGTGTGAGGCTAGAAGCTACGTCTATCTTCAGAACATCTGATCACCATTCACTTTGAATGCCACATCGTCATACCCGCCAAATCACAAATTGACTTATTCAAAAATAACACGGGTATACAGCTAAGAGAAACGAATTCCTCCGCCACCAAACGTGAATACGTTTGAATAGATCAACTTACGCGATCCATTGGATATACTCTGTCAGACCTTCTTCCATATACGTTGTCCTGGGACTGGACAAACCGAAGGCACTATTCAGTATATCCATCTTAGTCACTGTTATCTAAGACTTATACAATAGCCCTTGCACTTTACTCCGTCTTCAATTTATCTTTGGCAGATATTGCTCGCAACGCTTATGCCAATACAGTGTGGTTCTTTGGATAATAATCCAACCGGTCTCTCCATATTAACAACGTTAAAATGGTAAAAACTTTGATAGTCTGTGATTCAACTATCAAATGAAAACATGTCGGTGTACAAACAACGATCTTATTTCCAAATGGAAATTTGATCGATCAATCATCATATTTTCATATTTCCTTATTTCATATATTTAGAAAATATATGTTATTAATCATTGGAAAACATTTCCATAGCTTATTTCACATCACTATTATTTCGCAACTATCAGTCCCTAACTGTAACTAATATGAGAACAATTCTCTAAGTATCAATCCGGAGGGTCGAAACCAACATCAGATCGTCACTTAGAAAACCGTTCAACTTACCCTCTCCAGTCAGTTTCTGAATTTGCTTAACTCTATTTCTTAAATTCTTATCATGAAAACATTTCATTTTCTATGTTTAGAAAACATATCTGATTATATTTGGAAAACGTTTCCAAAACTCATTTATGGATTTCCAATGAACGTTGTATAAAACATCGTTACGCTTAATCCATTAATCGCTTATTACTTAACTATATTTCAAATCAACCTTTTCTATCGAACCACAACTATTCCTTTGTCAATTCTGAAGTCAATCAAGTTGGGGTATAATTACCTCGCAGACCTTAATTGAACAACGTCCTTTACTGTGAAATAGATGAAGCTCATCACTCACTTTTTACAATCATCTGTTTATGCAAATTCTCGGATTCAGGTTACGAATCCACTTCTTATATGACAGTGTTTGATTATAACTATAACGTTATAATTCCTACTTCTGCAATATCTAACCTAAATTATAACTTTATCTCCTAACTCGAATAATTTAACAGACACCTAATTTCTAAATCAATAACTAAATCTTGATTTAAACCGTGGAAAGTAAATAGTACTTTCCCGAATTCGCTATAATCGAATTCGACGTATAACTCTCTTTCGAGTAATCTCTATTTGATTAACTCTTTTTCGAATAACCTATATTCGATTATCTCTCTTCGAATAACTCATATTCGAAATCTCTCTCTTTCGAATAAACAATATTCGATCTCTTTCTTTCGAATATGCTATATTCGAAAATCTCCTTTCGATTTACTAATCGATAACTCCTTTCGATCAAAATAAAATCGATAACTCCTTTAACTCTATTCGAATAACTAATATTCGACTAACTCCTTTGGATTAACTAACTTCGAATAACTCCTTTTGATTAGCTAACTTCGAATAACTCCCTTGGATTAACTAAATTCGAGTAACTCCTTTGGATTAACTAACTTCGAATAACTCCTTTTGGATTAACTAACTTCGAATAACCAATATTCGATAACTATTCTTCGAATAAATAATATTCGGTAACTCTTCTCAAATGAATAACATTTGATTTCTCCACTCGAATAAACTATATTCGATGACTCTTCTCAAATGAATAACATTTGATTTCTCCACTCGAATAAACTATATTCGATAACTCTTCTCAAATGAATAACATTTGATCTCTCCACTTGAATAAACTATATTCGATTTCTCTTCTCTCGAATACACTATATTCGATAACTCTACTTCGGATAAGTGATATTCGACAACTCTACTCGATTAACTCTACTTGGATAACTCTAACTGATCAACTCTAACTGGTCAACTCTAACTGGTCAACTCTAACTGGTTAACTCTAACTGGTCACCTCTAACTGGTTAACTCTAACTGGTTTAACCTAACTGGTTAACTCGTCTCGATTAACTGAACTAATCCACTTAGTTTAACTTAGCTAATTCACGATGATTAACTCTAGCCAATTCACTTAGTTTAAATCAACTAATTTACTTCGATTAACCACTTAGTTAACTTAACTAATTCACTTCGATTAACCACTTAGTTTAACTTAACTAATTCACATCGATTAACCACTTAACTAATTCACATTGATTAACTCTAACCGATTCACTTAGTTTAACTCAACTAATTCACATTGATTAACTCTAACCGATTCACTTAGTTTAACTCAACTAATTCACATTGATTAACTCTAACCGATTCACTTAGTTTAACTCAACTAATTCACATTGATTAACTCTAACCGATTCACTTAGTTTAACTCAACTAATTCACATTGATTAACTCTAACCGATTCACTTAGTTTAACTCAACTAATTCACTTCGATTAACCACTTAGTTAACTTAACTAATTCACTTTGATTAACTCTAACCGATTCGCTTAGTTTAACTCAACTAATTCACTTCGATTAACCACTTAGTTAACTTAACTAATTCACTTCGATTAACCACTTAGTTAACTTAACTAATTCACTTCGATTAACCACTTAGTTTAACTTAACTAATTTACTTTAGTTAACCACTTAGTTTAACTCTATTCGAATAAGTAATTCGAATCACTCTAATGTGTTTAACTCTACTCAAATATCTAATTCGAATAACTCATTTCGAAAGATTTCCTTTTTTCAACGTTTATCCATTGATAAAGATTTACTTTTTACAAGTTTATCCATTTATAAAGATTTACTTTTAGTAAGGGTTCTTCACTTTATAAATGTCCTTTTAATAACGTTTCTACTTCTCTATATAAGTCCAGACTTATATATATTCCATTTATCAACGATAAATAGTTTATTTAATTTGTAAAACATTATTTATAAATTAATCTACTTCAATTTATCTGTTTAAAACAGATTTCCTATTTAATATCTCATTTAAATCCATATCGTGTTATACCGTGTGCGAAGCACGTGTTTAAATCTATCCTTGTATAATTCTATTTATTTTCCGAACAAGTGTTCCTTTATTTATTCCCTAAATAAATATTCCTTTATTCCATTTATTTATAATCTAAATAAATGTTCCTTTATTTATTTCCTAAATAAATAAATGTTTTCATTTTATAAAATCCTATCGATTTTATAAATAAGATTTATTTTCAATATAAACATTGAAAATTCCCTTTTTACGTTCTAGTATCACCTGCGGTGTGTAACGTGTCGTATAACAATGATCGGTATCATTCAAACATATGAAATCAATAACAGATTTCATAACACATCATATATCACAATATATAAAAAACGGTAAAATAAATGTTGAGGAATCCAGTCGGATTCCTCCAACCTGTTTTCCTGCATCACAGATGTTAGACAATATAGATAACATCACTTTTAGTTCCATATGATATATTCTGCTAAACAGAATCAATATAGAAATTTAACTAACTGACTAGCAGTTCAATCAAACAATCAACACACAGTCAAACAGATAATTTTAACAGTTCTAACAATACAACATGAAATTATAAACTATTCAGAGTTAGTGAGTTTTACTCACATTGGCGCGTTAACCGTTAAATAACGGTTTGCGTTCGTTGTTTGAGACGGGCAATTTATTTCGCCATAAATTGTAACGAGCTCCGATGGACTTCCAGTCAGCTTCATTGTGAAGCTCTCGTCCATACGATCCCGACGGATCTTGTTTCGCTGAGTTTCGATAACGTATGAATAAGTTGTGGTATCTACAAGCATTTAAATAAAAATAGGTTTAAACTATTTTGTTTTATCGGGCCTAACCACTTCTTCTACCCGGCCCACTACCACAAAACCCCACCCGAAATCCTTTCTTCCCAAAATAAAAAGCACCGTCCTGCTCTTACTCCACGCCATTAACGAAACCACAATCCCATTTTCTCCCTTCACTTTCAACTTAGAAATCAAAACCAATGTTATCATCCACTTCCTCTTCGAATTCTCTTTCTTCCCAACCCCAATTTGCACCATTCGAACTCATCTCCGACATCGTGACATCACCCCGTCGACACACTATAACAGCAGTCCACCGAACACCATTCCCAAACTTTGCCACTCTCGTTCACCTCTGTTCCTCAATGAAACCATACAAGAAAACCATCATTCAATCCTCCTTTACAAACTCAACATCACCGTACCCAAAAACTAAAACTCGCACCTCACTAGCACACTCCGACGTCAACTGTTCTTCCCAGGAATCGACATTCCCAACCACCGAAGACCCCCAGAATTGCACAATCGAAACCGCACTCCACCACGAGACCCAAAACTCCACGACGGTTTCATCAGGTTCGAACTCGCAGCCTCCTTCAAAAATCCGACTTCGAGCACCGTATTTCGCTGCAACAGGGAACCCAAACCCTACGTCTACTTCTACAGCAAACCCAGCGAAAGGGAAAGGGTTCGGACCCTCAGGAAAACATGCTAAATCAAAGAGCAAAGCTTGATGAATTCAAAGATCTTTGGTTTGAGAATTTAGGAATTTAATTTGGTTTTATTCGATTTTTAAAAGGATCGAAATCTTTATTGCTTGAAGAAGCTGGCGGCCACGTTTTTCACAGCAGAGGATGAAAATGTGATTAGGTCTTCAGGCTAGTAGTTATGGTGTTATATATACTATTCCCTTTTTGATTTGCTTGGTCTCCGCCTATCCACATTGCAGAGAAACAACATGCGCGGCTGTGACGAAAACGGAGGACGTGGTTTCTCTTTAGCCACTCCATATTATCATTTAAATAACTAACCTTATGTGAAAGCTTATAAAAAAAATAACCCCATACGAGCTGTTACGGACAAAACTAAAGATACCGTTGAAATCAACAGTGTGCTCCGATCCCAAAAATATAATAATATCGGTAGATGGGCTCATATTTTGAAACTTCAAAATGTTGATTACAGGGTGCGAAACACTCCAAATAAAAAGTTGCTTATTTAATTAATTAAAAATTACAGTAAAATTCTAAAAATTAAATTATCACTATGTCCCAAAAGAACCTTGTCTAAATTCAAACCCGATATTCAATTATTTTGAAAACCCTTTTATAACGTAAATAAAGCGTCGCAAATTATAAAGGAATTCCACAGCGACTTTTTCTGAAATTTGATTTGGACGTACATCAAAATCTACACGACGAAATCCCGATTTTTCTCTTCACTAGAAAGATATACTCCACCAGCTCCACACGTTTCTTGTTTCACAGAAATCCGGCTTAAAACGAATCCTGTACATTCAGTTGAAGTTCAAATCGCCAATTTACGAACTGCAGCGCCATTTCGAGCTCTATTATAATTATAATATAATTAATACGTTTTAACGTCGATTATTAAATCGATTCGTTATTCAAATTCAATTCTAAACTGAATTAAATATTTTAGCTGATCCAATTCACACAGTATTGTGAATTCGGTGATTTCCGATTATTTCGACATTATAATATATTATTATATATATTATTTTAATTAAATATTCAATATTATTTAATTCAAGTCATCGATATCGCCCAATCGATATTTAATAATTAAATAAATTAATTATTCGACAGCTAACAAAACGCGCCATTACACAAAATCGCTTTCCCTTCTCTAGGCATTTCTCTCTAAAGGTCAAACTCGACATGCAGTCATTTCCATTTTGTAACACCCCGTAATTTTAACATAAAAAATTCACAAATTAAAGTATACTTAATTAAGTGAAATGGGTTGCGCAGAGAAATGTATATATATTGATATATATATAATTGAAAATTAAATAAATAAATATGCAAAAATGTTCAAAACGGCGAATTAGGAGAGGGGAATAACCGAACCGGCCGATTTTTGAGGTCTACCCAAGCCCGCTGGGTCGACTAGGGGTTAATCCAGGGTGTTTGGCTGTCAACCCATGGGCCGATTCGCTCAAATGCAGATTTTGCATTTGAATGGTTCTCATGGTTCAGCTTTAATCTAATGGTCCTAAATAACTCCCTACACCTATATATACACCATAAGACCTAACCCTAAATCAAATGAAAAAAAATAGATACAAGGCCGTCATGCCATCAAAATGCAACTTAGAAGGAGCCTCCACAAATTAGAGAAGAAGATAGCTTCTCAAATCAACTCCTAATCAACTCTAGCAACTTAATCTTCTTCATAGAGTGCTAATGCAAGTTTGGTGAGTACTATAGCCTTAATGACCAATTGTTGAAATGATTATGATAGGATATAATGAGGTTATGGCTATGAATGTGGATCAATGCAAGTTATGTTATCATATGCTATGTGTTCATGATGTTAGTTATGCAAGTTTGATGTTATATGTTCATGATGCTAGTTATGCAAGTTGAGTGTAATCTATGCTATGTGTTCATGATGCTAGTGATGCAAATCACTATGATAAACATTGATCCATTATGACACCATGTTATGCAAGTTTGGTGTTTGATTATATGCAAGTTCATATATAACATGTTATGCAAGTTTGGTGTTTGATTATATGCAAGTTCATATATAACATGTTATGCAAGTTTGGTGTTTGACTATATGCAAGTTCATATATAACATGTTATGCAAGTTTGGTGTTTGATTATATGCAAGTTCATATATAACATGTTATGCAAGTTTGGTGCTTGATTATATGCAAGTTCATATATAACATGTTATGCAAGTTTGGTGTTTGATTATATGCAAGTTCATATATGACATGTTATGCAAGTTTGGTGGTTGATTATATGCAAGTCCATATATGACATGTTATGCAAGTTTGGTGGTTGATTATATGCAAGTAACATGTGCAAGTTTACACCTTTGTATGATATGCATACATATGCAAGTTAACCCCTTTGTATGTCATACATACATATGAAAGTTTACCCCTTTGTATGATATAAGTAACTTATGCAAGTTACCCTCTTTATGACATATGTGATTCATGCAAGTTTGGGTTGATTATTTATGCTAGTTGGGTTTGATTCTATGATCATATATGCAAGTTGACACCTTTTAAACCCATGATAATGCTAATGTTATGCTAAGTTGAACCCATTGTATTTGTGATGAATCTTCCCTTTTTAGTATGTCATGTTAGCGTATTACGTGGGGAACGATGGGGTTAATATTCATGTTAACAAAATTGTGTGAAGTTGGTATGATTATGCATACCATAAAGTGGATGGACATAATTGAGTCAATTATGTACATCGTTAAATTTGTAATTAATTAGGGATAATTAATACAAATTATGGGGGTGATTAATTAAGTGTAATTAATCGACTAAGACACGAGGTTGGACCCTTTTGTAGCATAAGACTGCCCGGACCCGACCGGCAAATCCAGCGGCTACAAATGGTTGGCCCAATGTGAGAGGTCTTAGGCATGAACTAAATACGTGACAAGTGTAAAGACACGAGGTTAGACTCGGTTATGGCGTAAGGCTGCCCGGACCCGACCGGCAAATCCAGCTGCCATAAAAGATAGTCTAATGTGAGAGGTCTTTACAAAGGTTACGGTCTTAATCAATTAAGAAACACTTAACCATATTAACATGTAGAGGGACATGAGGGATTAAGTGGGTGCCTTGGGTGGCATGTGGAAAAAATCTAGTGGTTGCCTTCGGTGGCAATAGAAAATATGATTAGAATACTTAACCAAAGTGGAACATGTAATTAAACATGATTAAAGGGTTAAGTAAGTGCCTTGGGTGGCATGTGGAAATCAAGTAAGTGCCTTGGGTGGCATGTGGAAATCTAGTGGGTGCCTTGAGTGGCAATTGAAATATGATTAGATGACTTAACCAAACTTTAAACATGTAAGTGGACATGATTATTAAAAAGGGTTAAGTGGGATACACTAGAAGGGACAAGCTTAGGTGGATAGCTTGTGGGGGCCCATTTCAACCAGTAACCCATACGTATCTTTGTGGGCTCGACCCATGTCGAGGACGGGACACGCATACTGGGCTTGACTATAAGAGGCAAAACGGGTTAGCGGTGGCAACGCAAGTCCAACGGGTTTCATATGCTTGTGTGGACCCGGGCTGGTAGGTAAGACGTTGTTGCATCGTGTAGGTATGAGTCGTGCACCGTTGATAGTATCGGGTTGCCACTTTGGGGATTGATACACCCCACTGTGGGGCCAGCACGGGTATCTACGTTAGGGAGCCGATCGAATGGGAGTAGTGGGTACACCTAGTGGAGATAGGGGCAGACAGCACTTATGTAGTCAGCTAGGGGTACACGAGACTACTATTAAGATTACTAAGTACACTTAGTGGGATCAATCTTTAAGTTAGGAATTACCCTTGGGTGGGTAGATCTGGTGTGGTGCAGTGTAGGAATTACCCTTGGGTGGGTAGATCTGGTGTGGTGCAGTGTAGTATTTATCCTTGGGTGGATAGGTGCGTCTTTACCGTTATCTTAGTTCATCCTAAGTCTAGTTGGCTGCTTATCGTAGTCATTTATCCCCAGTTGTACCGTACCAGATTTATATCATACCCTAATTACTTTAATGATTGTATTGTTAAGGTTATAGGACTCACTCAGACTTATGTCTGACCCCGTTGTTTTTATCTTTTTCCCAACCCTCAGGTTCTCAGAGTAGGCCTAGTGCTAGTGGACTTTGATCAGATCGCTTTATCTGTCTTTTGGAGCTTGGACCATTGATGTAAAGCTCAGCTTATCTTTTCTTTTATGGCTATTAGTTTATGTAGTGGGATTATGTACTTTTGTTTTATCAAGATGGATATTATGTACTTGACTCTTATTTATGTTTTTGTGATGTAACCAAACATGTTTTACTTTCCGCTGCAATGAAATGATGTTTTAAATTCTCAAGTATTACTTATATCTGTCTTGTTGTAAATTTTTTATTCTATATTCACTTAAGATACTCCACCGATGCTATGGCATTCCCTTAGTGAGTGACCGTAGCGGGTGTGGGTGTTACACGTGGTATCAGAGCTTCAGGTTACCAGAACAGATAAAACTTTTAGAAAAACTGTTTTTCTAAAAACATTTTTGGAAGAAGTATTTTCAAAAACATGTCTTTTAAGAGAAAAGTTTTTGAAAGAAAAGAACATAATCCCCAAGAGCCATATATCCTTCCTTCGATTCTCCGTTTTGAATCTCTTCCTCTTTCTCTTTTTGAATTTCCCCTCCGCGTATAGATGTCTTTTTAAGATAAATAAGGACTTCCATATGAAGGACGGAAGAACCACTTCAAGGGACTTAGACGTTTGTCGGGCTAAGAAGTTAGTCCAAGGAGGTGGAGGGCTTGTGGGTACCTTTAAGATGGATGAGGGAGGAAGGTTCAAATAGCTGTTAGGTAAATAAAGGATGAAACCTCATCATGGTGGGAGGTCACGAAAGGAGAATGTGAAGGAGAAGGCTAGTTGTTTTGGAGAAATATGACACCTTATTAGGATTGTCCAAAGAGGTAAGGACAAAGTACAGGATCTTATGGAGGGTAGATGTATTCCCTCACGGCTGGTATACCTGATGGGGGTAGGACCGTCTAGGTTGAAATTTGGTTCTCTCGATCATCCTGTTCGAACTTTATTCGACTCTGGCGCATCGCATTCGTTTATCTCATCATCATTAGTTGAGTCACTGCACTTAGACACCAGTTTAGTAGATGATCCCTTGGTAGTTTCAAACCCAATTGGGGGCTCCACTTATTTATCCATGATATGTTTGGGTTTGAAGATTTCCATACTTAGTGTTGAATTTAAATGTGATGCTTTTGTTTTGGGCTTCACGAGCTATGGGTTAATTTTGGGCATGGACTGGTTATCCAGTAATGGTGCCGTTCTTGATTGCGAAAGGAGAGTTGTTAGGCTTATGACCCGCTTGGGTAACACTCTCGAGATCTCTTGAAATCCCATAGATTCTGTTATGCTAAGTTATCTTGAATCGCTTGACGCTTCGGTCGAGAGTTTGCGATCTGTTAGAGTGGTCCGGGAATACTCGGATGTGTTTGAGGAGGTGAAGGGCTTACCTTCAAAGCGGGAGATAGACTTCCGAATATATCTGGTAGACAATGCTAAACTAGTATCTTTGCCAGTGCGCCACATGGCTCCTCGTGAGAGGAGGGAACTCAATAAGCAAGTAGGGGAGTTGCTTGAGAAGGGGTTCATAAGACGAAGTATATCGGAGTGGGGTGCTCCAGTAGTTTTTGCCACGAAGGCGGATGGGTCCCTTAGACTTTTTGTAGACTATAGAGAACACAACAAGCTAACAAAGAAGAATAGACACCCATTGTCGGGGATTGATGATCTCTTTGATCAGTTGGTTGGCGCCTCAGTGTTTTCGCAGTTGGACTTAGCCACGGGGTTTCATAAGTTGGGAGTGGCTGAGGATAGTATAGAGAAGACTGCCTTTAGGACTCCGGATGGTTTCTATGAGTGGCTTGTGATGCCATTTGGTTTGACGAACGCCCCCGCATACTTTGTTGATTTGATGAGTATGGTGTTCAGGGAGTACTTAAATAACTTCTTAGTGGTCTTTGTGGATGACATCTTGGTCTTTTCTAAGAGCGAAATAAGTTTTCGTATGTGCTTAATAGGTTAAGCAAAGCCAGTTATTTGATCAACGGTGGTTTTGGAGCAAGACTGGCAAGGACATCCAGAGTTGGACAGGTGCTTAATTATTTAGCCGTTTTTACTAGTATCATCTCACGTAGGTCATCTGAATTCGAAGGAGGTATCCCTTGGGTGTTTGTATGATATTGGTTTAGGCCTTTGGGGCTTGCACTTGGGGGATGTCGAGTTCGACTAGGATGGTCTGCGTAAGAGATGGATAGTTGTGACGATTTAGCATGGGAGAATATCCTGGTTTTCTCTAGAAGTGGAGAAAAGCATGCCCTACATCTTAGGGAAGAGTTGGAGACTCTTCGAGCGCATAGTCTTAAGACAACAAAGGTGGATGGAATTCTTAGCATTCTATGATTTTGAGATAGCGTATACCCCTGGCAAAGGTAACGTGGTGGCAGACTCCTTAAGCAGAAAAAAATTGTCCTTGAGTCCATTGTTCATTGAACGACGAAGCTTGGAATTTATCTCGATGTTTGACTTCAGACCTTCCGTTGACTTTATACCTGGTTTGTTAGCATCCTTAGAGGTCAGACCTACTCTTTTGGGACGGATTGGTGAGGCACAGCGGGACGACCCACAGTTGGTTGAGTTAATAGAGAAGCTCATAAGGGGGGAGTCGTCCAGCCATTTGAGTAGGTACACCCTAGATGATAGGGAGTGGTTGCGTAGAGAAGGTAGACTTTGTGTACCGCAGGACGAGGGTTTGAAGAAGGCTATATTTGATGATACACATCGTTCGAAGATGACCATTCATCCCGGTGGGGACAAGATGTACCAAGACATGAAGCGAGTTTTCTTTTGGGCCGGTATGAAGAAAGATGTGGCCGAGTATGTCGCTAGATGCTTGGTGTGCCAACAAGTGAAAGTGGAGCAAAAGAAACCCGGTGGGTTGCTTCACCCATTGGAGGTTCTGCAATGGAAGTAGGATAGCGTCTCGATGGATTTTGTTGATGGGTTACCGAGAACGAGGAAGGGTAATACGGGAATTTGGGTTGTGGTAGACAGACTTACTAAGAGCGCCCATTTTATACCCGTGAAGAGTAAGAGGACTGCTCCATGGCTAGCTTCAGTTTATCTTCGAGAGATAGTTCGATTGCATGGTGTACCTTCTAGCATAGTGAGTGATCGAGATCCTATCTTCACTATCGAGTTTTGGAAGAGTTTGTAAGAGGCGGTAGGGACTCAGTTGTGTTTGAGCACCGCATATCATTCTCTGACGAACGGCCAGACCGAGAGGGTGAATCGTATTCTAGAAGACCTTTTGAGGCTTTGTGTTAGACCGAAATTTGGGCCTAACACCCAAACTCTATGTGAAATCCTCACAAATCACAGATTACAGATAAAAAGCAGAAAAAACAGGGAACACACGAGATTTTTATAGTGGTTCGGCTCAATCCAAGCCTACGTCCACTTTATCGTTTCTCATATCCTGAGGAATTACAATTACAATGGTGTCTCACAATCCGTGAGATTCGATTATACACAATAGCCTTGTGTTGTAATGAAGAAGAAGAGAAAGGAGATTGAATTGATGCACGATAGCCTCGTTTTTGATTGAGTTGAGGAGTACCCAAAGTCCTTGAATGCTTGGTAATGGAGGTCGGGAGGTGTTAGTGCCGGAAAAAGTCCCTTGAAATGACGGTCTCATGGTGTATTTATAGGCGTAGAGGAGCTGCTGGGAGCTCTGATCCGGGTCGGATCGGGTGTGACGTGGTGAGCGGAGAGGACATCTCGGAGAGAGTGGAGAAGTGGCCTTTCAGATCGTGTGCATACAGGTGGCGGCCGATCCGGATTAGTAGGAGGTAGTTATCCCTTAAGAAGCGGTCAAACTTGCTGCGTCTGAGCAGGTACAGGGGGATCGGTTCGGGTCCGACCCGAACCGAGCTGGTGTCTTCAATCCGAAGACTTCATGTGCCAGGTTAGTGCGATGGAGGTCGGATCGGTTTGGCTCCGAACCGAACCGAGGAGGAGGCTCCGAACCGGAGTTATGATGTATACTTCTGAGCTGAGTGCAAACCGGGTCGGGTTCTGATAGTCCGATCCGATCCGGTTAGAGGTGATATCAAATTTCCAAGTCTAAGTTTCCGGTTCTGCATGCGTTCACGGAAACGGGCATAACTTTCAAACCGTAAGTCCGATTGACCCAAACCAAAGCTCAAACTGAAGCTAATTCAGAGATCTACGAGAGTTATAGAGCTCAGCTCCGTAATCGCTGTTTTCAGGCCCAAAAAAGGTCATCTGGTAGGAGTTTCGGGCCATTCTTTGTTTGTGATGCGATTTCAACCAAATCACTTCATGTCTTCTGACGATATTCCCAACACTTGAGTGTATTGTTGAGAAGAGATTCTATGTGTGACTGCTTTGACTAAAAAGCGGGTCAACATTTTGCCCCTCAGAACATATCTTGCTGAATGAAGGAAGATGTGTTCTGGATAATCCAAGGCCACGCCGGGCCTGCCAGCTGCAAGTATAATCCATACCTGCGAAAAAGAGAAAGCAAACGGGTATGTCAAAACCTAACAAAACCGATTACACTTTCGAGCATAAACCATGCTTGGGCGTTTGTTTGAGCATAAACCATACTCAAGGGACGATCGAATCATCCTGCCAAAACCTGACGAGGGACCTAACCTTCCGGGTATAAGCCATACCAAGAAGTTTAAACTGAGCATAAGCCATACTCGAGTTTTATTGAGTTCCTTTGCCAAATCCTGGCAAGACAATAAGCCATTCCAGAGTATAACCCATACTTAGAAATGTAGTAGAGTACAATCCATACTCATACCGAGATGGAGCTATACTTGCCAAAGCCTGACAAGATAGTCCGTCCCTAAGCATAATCCATGCCTAGGGGTCCGAGATAAGTATAAGCCATACTTTAGTTGAGACTGAGAATCCTGCCACAACCTGACAAGATACTTAAATTGACAAACATAATCCATGCTCGGATAGTCCTTCCTTATTCAATTCAAAGTACAAAACCAAAGCAAATCCTGATTGGTTTGTCATCGAGTGCAGAGCACGATTTGGAGCTAAATCCTAACCCCGAACGTGTGTACTCCGATTTAGCCAATCGGAAAACCTAAAGAAAGCAAAGAGACATATCTTAAATCCTAAGAAATGCTGAAAACGCAGAGTGATCCAATCCAGATCAGTTGATGACGAGCCGATGGGAGCTCGTTCCAGGGTCATTCCCTCTCCGGGGAGCAGGTGGTGGCAGCACAGGTACAGGTGTTGTTCGTTGTTTCACATACTCGGGTAGCTCTCCACGTCTAACCCGTTCCTCAATCAGATCTCGCAAGTGTCTACAGTCATTTGTATCATGACCGTCCATATCGTGAAATATGCAATATTTCCCAGAATAGCGTTCTCTTTGTGATGGCTCCCTCCTGGGAGGCTTTGGATAGGAGACGTCGCCGTTTGTGTTCACGTAGATGTCGGTTAGTGACGAATTGAGTTCTGTGTACTTTTCATATCTGGGCCCTCTTCGGGGTTGAGCGTTGCGGTCATTCTTGACGGCAGCTTTTCCTTTGCCTTTGTCAGAATCAGACGGTTCTCCATCTTTGAGCATGTTAACATCGAGAACTTTCTTCTCGGAGGTTGCGTCTTCTTCACGCAAAAACCTATCCGATTCAAGATAGAATTCGCTGAGATTCCTTGGTGGGTCTCGGTACAAGGATTTCTTGAACTCCGAGTTGTCTAGAACGCCGGATACTGCCGCCATCAATACCATAGATGGCTCAGGCCGATCAACTGATGCTGCTGCAATGTTGAATCTTTCCAGAAATGATCGCAGAGTTTCTTTGGGTCTCTGCTTGATTGTAGTGAGTGACATGACATTTTTGGGTCGAGCGATATGGACCCGAAACTGTTCAATAAAGCGAGCGACCAACATGTTCCAGCTGTTGATCGATTCAGATTCCAGCTGCCGAAACCACATAGCAGCAATATCAGTCAAAAAGAGAGGGAAGCACTTTGCCATGACGTTTTCCGACCCCGATTGAACTTCCATATGTCGTTTATAGCGCATTAGGTGCACAGTAGGATCTGCCCTGCCGTTGTAGGGTTCCAGTTGTGGAAGTTTGAAATCCGGAGGATTGCGGGAATTCCTAATTTCCTGTGTGAATGGATTGTGATTGACATCATCCATGTCATTCTGATAAGTGCGGCCTCTCGAGAGGCATTCAATGAGGTTGGCGAGCCGATCGCCTTCAAAGAGCTGTTGCAAGCTGCTAAAGCCAGAGCTGGTGCCCCCAGCGTTGAGTTCAGAAGAGTGTGGAAGAGTATAAGGAGCTTGGCAGGTCATCCGGTTCGGTTCGGAGGTGCCCCCTTGCTGCGGTTCGGAGAAGCGAGGGAGGTTATGGAGAGGTGCACGGTTCGGATCGGAGGTGCCAATCCGAACAGGTTCGCCTGTTCCGAACCGGGGAGCTTGATGTTGAATTTGTGTGGTATTTCCGACCCGAACCGGTGCGGATGTAGGTCGAACAGGAGCGAAGCCTTGATTTCCAGAGGGGAGGCTGCTGCCCCCAGGCTCATGCAGGGTTGCTATTCGGATCGGGTCCGAACCGATCCGGTGGGGAATGTCTCCCATTTCCATCTGCGTTGAATTCAGATTTAGGCCCTCGGTTCGGAACGGATCTGAACCGATCCGGTTTGTAGCTGCTGCTGGGGCTATTTCCGTGCTATTTCCAGCGAGTTGTGTGTTGCCACTCGGCCTACCTTCCATCCGAGCGAAGAATTGGTCGATCATCTCCTGTTGTTTGCGGAGGAGATCATCTTGCCTAGCCATCTGGGTTCTCAATTCATCGAGAACGCCATCCATTTCATCTCTGGTTAAGTATGCTGATGGATTTTCATGAGAGGAAGCCTCCTGGCTTGCCTCGTTCCTTGTGCCTTCAGTGCCAACATCCTCAGCACGGGAGAAGGTTCCGTCTTTCTTTCGCTTGACCATTGATCCAATAGCCAAATAATCCGCTTTCATTCAAGCTAGTAGAAGAAGTTGTATCGTGTGCCCCCCTTCCTGGCGCGCCAAAATGTTAGACCGAAATTTGGGCCTAACACCCAAACTCTATGTGAAATCCTCACAAATCACAGATTACAGATAAAAAGCAGAAAAAACAGGGAACACACGAGATTTTTATAGTGGTTCGGCTCAATCCAAGCCTACGTCCACTTTATCGTTTCTCATATCCTGAGGAATTACAATTACAATGGTGTCTCACAATCCGTGAGATTCGATTATACACAATAGCCTTGTGTTGTAATGAAGAAGAAGAGAAAGGAGATTGAATTGATGCACGATAGCCTCGTGTTTGATTGAGTTGAGGAGTACCCAAAGTCCTTGAATGCTTGGTAATGGAGGTCGGGAGGTGTTAGTGCCGGAAAAAGTCCCTTGAAATGACGGTCTCATGGTGTATTTATAGGCGTAGAGGAGCTGCTGGGAGCTCTGATCCGGGTTGGATCGGGTGTGACGTGGTGAGCGGAGATGACATCTCGGAGAGAGTGGAGAAGTGGCCTTTCAGATCGTGTGCATACAGGTGGCGGCCGATCCGGATTAGTAGGAGGTAGTTATCCCTTAAGAAGCGGTCAAACTTGCTGCGTCTGAGCAGGTACAGGGGGATCGGTTCGGGTCCGACCCGAACCGAGCTGGTGTCTTCAATCCGAAGACTTCATGTGCCAGGTTAGTGCGATGGAGGTCGGATCGGTTTGGCTCCGAACCGAACCAAGGAGGAGGCTCCGAACCGGAGTTATGATGTATACTTCTGAGCTGAGTGCAAACCGGGTCGGGTTCTGATAGTCCGATCCGATCCGGTTAGAGGTGATATCAAATTTCCAAGTCTAAGTTTCCGGTTCTGCATGCGTTCACGGAAACGGGCATAACTTTCAAACCGTAAGTCCGATTGACCCAAACCAAAGCTCAAACTGAAGCTAATTCAGAGATCTACGAGAGTTATAGAGCTCAGCTCCGTAATCGCTGTTTTCAGGCCCAAAAAAGGTCATCTGGTAGGAGTTTCGGGCCATTCTTTGTTTGTGATGCGATTTCAACCAAATCACTTCATGTCTTCTGACGATATTCCCAACACTTGAGTGTATTGTTGAGAAGAGATTCCATGTGTGACTGCTTTGACTAAAAAGCGGGTCAACATTTTGCCCCTCAGAACATATCTTGCTGAATGAAGGAAGATGTGTTCTGGATAATCCAAGGCCACGCCGGGCCTGCCAGCTGCAAGTATAATCCATACCTGCGAAAAAGAGAAAGCAAACGGGTATGTCAAAACCTAACAAAACCGATTACACTTTCGAGCATAAACCATGCTTGGGCGTTTGTTTGAGCATAAACCATACTCAAGGGACGATCGAATCATCCTGCCAAAACCTGACGAGGGACCTAACCTTCCGGGTATAAGCCATACCAAGAAGTTTAAACTGAGCATAAGCCATACTCGAGTTTTATTGAGTTCCTTTGCCAAATCCTGGCAAGACAATAAGCCATTCCAGAGTATAACCCATACTTAGAAATGTAGTAGAGTACAATCCATACTCATACCGAGATGGAGCTATACTTGCCAAAGCCTGACAAGATAGTCCGTCCCTAAGCATAATCCATGCCTAGGGGTCCGAGATAAGTATAAGCCATACTTTAGTTGAGACTAAGAATCCTGCCACAACCTGACAAGATACTTAAATTGACAAACATAATCCATGCTCGGATAGTCCTTCCTTATTCAATTCAAAGTACAAAACCAAAGCAAATCCTGATTGGTTTGTCATCGAGTGCAGAGCACGATTTGGAGCTAAATCCTAACCCCGAACGTGTGTACTCCGATTTAGCCAATCGGAAAACCTAAAGAAAGCAAAGAGACATATCTTAAATCCTAAGAAATGCTGAAAACGCAGAGTGATCCAATCCAGATCAGTTGATGACGAGCCGATGGGAGCTCGTTCCAGGGTCATTCCCTCTCCGGGGAGCAGGTGGTGGCAGCACAGGTACAGGTGTTGTTGGTTGTTTCACATACTCGGGTAGCTCTCCACGTCTAACCCGTTCCTCAATCAGATCTCGCAAGTGTCTACAGTCATTTGTGTCATGACCGTCCATATCGTGAAATATGCAATATTTCCCAGAATAGCGTTCTCTTTGTGATGGCTCCCTCCTGGGAGGCTTTGGATAGGAGACGTCGCCGTTTGTGTTCACGTAGATGTCGGTTAGTGACGAATTGAGTTCTGTGTACTTTTCATATCTGGGCCCTCTTCGGGGTTGAGCGTTGCGGTCATTCTTGACGGCAGCTTTTCCTTTGCCTTTGTCAGAATCAGACGGTTCTCCATCTTTGAGCATGTTAACATCGAGAACTTTCTTCTCGGAGGTTGCGTCTTCTTCACGCAAAAACCTATCCGATTCAAGATAGAATTCGCTGAGATTCCTTGGTGGGTCTCGGTACAAGGATTTCTTGAACTCCGAGTTGTCTAGAACGCCGGATACTGCCGCCATCAATACCATAGATGGCTCAGGCCGATCAACTGATGCTGCTGCAATGTTGAATCTTTCCAGAAATGATCGCAGAGTTTCTTTGGGTCTCTGCTTGATTGTAGTGAGTGACATGACATTTTTGGGTCGAGCGATATGGACCCGAAACTGTTCAATAAAGCGAGCGACCAACATGTTCCAGTTGTTGATCGATTCAGATTCCAGCTGCCGAAACCACATAGCAGCAATATCAGTCAAAAAGAGAGGGAAGCACTTTGCCATGACGTTTTCCGACGCCGATTGAACTTCCATATGTCGTTTATAGCGCATTAGGTGCACAGTAGGATCTGCCCTGCCGTTGTAGGGTTCCAGTTGTGGAAGTTTGAAATCCGGAGGATTGCGGGAATTCCTAATTTCCTGTGTGAATGGATTGTGATTGACATCATCCATGTCATTCTGATAAGTGCGGCCTCTCGAGAGGCGTTCAATGAGGTTGGCGAGCCGATCGCCTTCAAAGAGCTGTTGCAAGCTGCTAAAGCCAGAGCTGGTGCCCCCAGCGTTGAGTTCAGAAGAGTGTGGAAGAGTATAAGGAGCTTGGCAGGTCATCCGGTTCGGTTTGGAGGTGCCCCCTTGCTACGGTTCGGAGAAGCGAGGGAGGTTATGGAGAGGTGCATGGTTCGGATCGGAGGTGCCGATCCGAATAGGTTCGCCTGTTCCGAACCGGGGAGCTTGATGTTGAATTTGTGTGGTATTTCCGACCCGAACCGGTGCGGATGTAGGTCGAACAGGAGCGAAGCCTTGATTTCCAGAGGGGAGGCTGCTGCCCCCAGGCTCATGCAGGGTTGCTATTCGGATCGGGTCCGAACCGATCCGGTGGGGAATGTCTCACATTTCCATCTGCGTTGAATTCAGATTTAGGCCCTCGGTTCGGATCCGAACCGATCCGGTTTGTAGCTGCTGCTGGGGCTATTTCCGTGCTATTTCCAGCGAGTTGTGTGTTGCCACTCGGCCTACCTTCCATCCGAGCGAAGAATTGGTCGATCATCTCCTGTTGTTTGCGGAGGAGATCATCTTGCCTAGCCATCTGGGTTCTCAATTCATCGAGAACGCCATCCATTTCATCTCTGGTTAAGTATGCTGATGGATTTTCATGAGAGGAAGCCTCCTGGCTTGCCTCGTTCCTTGTGCCTTCAGTGCCAACATCCTCAGCACGGGAGAAGGTTCCATCTTTCTTTCGCTTGACCATTGATCCAATAGCCAAATAATCCGCTTTCGTTCAAGCTAGTAGAAGAAGTTGTATCGTGTGCCCCCCTTCCTGGCGCGCCAAAATGTTAGACCGAAATTTGGGCCTAACACCCAAACTCTATGTGAAATCCTCACAAATCACAGATTACAGATAAAAAGCAGAAAAAACAGGGAACACACGAGATTTTTATAGTGGTTCGGCTCAATCCAAGCCTACGTCCACTTTATCGTTTCTCATATCCTGAGGAATTACAATTACAATGGTGTCTCACAATCCGTGAGATTCGATTATACACAATAGCCTTGTGTTGTAATGAAGAAGAAGAGAAAGGAGATTGAATTGATGCACGATAGCCTCGTGTTTGATTGAGTTGAGGAGTACCCAAAGTCCTTGAATGCTTGGTAATGGAGGTCGGGAGGTGTTAGTGCCGGAAAAAGTCCCTTGAAATGACGGTCTCATGGTGTATTTATAGGCGTAGAGGAGCTGCTGGGAGCTCTGATCCGGGTCGGATCGGGTGTGACGTGGTGAGCGGAGAGGACATCTCGGAGAGAGTGGAGAAGTGGCCTTTCAGATCGTGTGCATACAGGTGGCGGCCGATCCGGATTAGTAGGAGGTAGTTATCCCTTAAGAAGCGGTCAAACTTGCTGCGTCTGAGCAGGTACAGGGGGATCGGTTCGGGTCCGACCCGAACCGAGCTGGTGTCTTCAATCCGAAGACTTCATGTGCCAGGTTAGTGCGATGGAGGTCGGATCGGTTTGGCTCCGAACCGAACCGAGGAGGAGGCTCCGAACCGGAGTTATGATGTATACTTCTGAGCTGAGTGCAAACCGGGTCGGGTTCTGATAGTCCGATCCGATCCGGTTAGAGGTGATATCAAATTTCCAAGTCTAAGTTTCCGGTTCTGCATGCGTTCACGGAAACGGGCATAACTTTCAAACCGTAAGTCCGATTGACCCAAACCAAAGCTCAAACTGAAGCTAATTCAGAGATCTACGAGAGTTATCGAGCTTAGCTCCGTAATCGCTGTTTTCAGGCCCAAAAAAGGTCATCTGGTAGGAGTTTCGGGCCATTCTTTGTTTGTGATGCGATTTCAACCAAATCACTTCATGTCTTCTGACGATATTCCCAACACTTGAGTGTATTGTTGAGAAGAGATTCCATGTGTGACTGCTTTGACTAAAAAGCGGGTCAACACTTTGTATCTTAGATTTTGGAGGTACATAGGAAGAGCATCTTCCATTGGTGGAGTTCGCTTATAATAACAGCTTTCAATCTAGTATTGGCATGGCTCCTTTCGAAGCTCTTTATGGAAGGCCTTGTCGATCATCTACATGTTAGTGGGAATCTACGGATAAGATCTTGCTTGGGCCCGATATGGTTAGAGAGACTTCGGAAAAGATTGATTTAATTCGAAGAAGGATGAAAGCGGCACAAGATAGGAAGAAATCTTATGCGGATAAGAGGAGAACAGATCTTGAGTTTGACGTTGGGGACATGGTCTTTGTCAAAGTATCTCCATTACGAAATGATGTTCGCTTTGGGTCCGTTGGGAAGTTAGCACCAAGGTTTGTTGGGCTGTTTCCTATTAAGTAAAGGATTGGACAGATGGCATATAGAGTAGAGTTGCCCGAGAGACTTAGTGGTGTACATGATGTATTCTATGTATCACATTTGAGGAAGTGCCTACATGAGACTGCGGAGGTGGCAGAGCCGAGCTTGCTTGGAGAAGTGGAGTTAGAACGTGATGCTATGATTCGACGAGCTCCTACTTGCATCCTTGGGTCAGAGAGTAGGAAGTTGAGAAACAGAGAGGTTCAACTAGTCAAAGTACAATGGGGAGAAGATGAGAGCAATGCTACTTGGGAGACAGAAGCGAAGATGCGTTCATTGTACCCATTCCTTTTTGAGGGTATGTCTTTTAATTTCTCCTTTATCATTTGTCTAGTACTTATTTTATCTTTGGTATGTCCTCTCGTTAGTATCTTTGACCTTTAGATAGGGTAAACCTATGGTTGAAACATGTGTTTGAGACATGTTATGATTGATGGATGCATGTGGATGCAAGTGTTTGCAAGTGGTTGCTCGTGGATGCATATACACACACTTTAAACACTAGATCGGCTCAGTCACTTCATATTGCATATTGCATATAATTGTGTGTAGGTAGCTATATTTATGGATGTATAATGGTTGTGTTATCAGATGGATGATGCATTTTGGTGTATGGTTGTGCACACATGTAGAAATAGTATGTGTCGATAGGGTTCTTCCGCATACATATTGGATGCATGGCACTATCATGGTTTGCATTAAGGAGGTCAACTGAATCAGTAGACCGCCTGATTTAGCATTAGTATACGGGAATATACACACACTTTTTGCATATGTTCATACGTCATTAGAAATTTTAAGGAGAATGGATGCCAATGTTTGATGGTTTAGTAGATGGTTGTTTGGTTGGTAGGATACGTTCTTCTTGACTTAGAGATTTCGGGGACGAAATCCTTTAAGGTGGGGAGAATGTAACACCCCATAATTTTAACATAAAAAATTCACAAATTAAAGTATACTTAATTAAGTGAAATGGGTTGCGTAGAGAAATATATATATATATATTGATATATATATATAATTGAAAATTAAATAAATAAATATGCAAAAACGTTCAAAACAGCGAATTGGGAGAGGGCAATAACCGAACCGGCCGATTTTTGAGGTCGATCCAAGCCCGCTGGGTCGACTAGGGGTTAATCCAAGGTGTTTGGCTGTCAACCTGTGGGCCGATTCGCTCAAATGCAGATTTTGCATTTGAATGGTTCTCATGGTTCAGCTTTAATCTAATGGTCCTAAATAACTCCCTACACCTATATATACACCCTAAGACCTAACCCTAAATCAAATGAAAAAAAATAGATACAAGGCCGTCATGCCATCAAAATGCAACTTAGAAGGAGCCTCCACAAATTAGAGAAGAAGATAGCTTCTCAAATCAACTCCTAATCAACTCTAGCAACTTAATCTTCTTCATAGAGTGCTAATGCAAGTTTGGTGAGTACTATAGCCTTAATGACCAATTGTTGAAATGATTATGATAGGATATAATGAGGTTATGGCTATGAATGTGGATCAATGCAAGTTATGTTATCATATGCTATGTGTTCATGATGTTAGTTATGCAAGTTTGATGTTATATGTTCATGATGCTAGTTATGCAAGTTGAGTGTAATCTATGCTATGTGTTCATGATGCTAGTGATGCAAATCACTATGATAAACATTGATCCATTATGACACCATGTTATGCAAGTTTGGTGTTTGATTATATGCAAGTTCATATATAACATGTTATGCAAGTTTGGTGTTTGATTATATGCAAGTTCATATATAACATGTTATGCAAGTTTGGTGTTTGATTATATGCAAGTTCATATATAACATGTTATGCAAGTTTGGTGTTTGATTATATGCAAGTTCATATATAACATGTTATGCAAGTTTGGTGCTTGATTATATGCAAGTTCATATATAACATGTTATGCAAGTTTGGTGTTTGATTATATGCAAGTTCATATATGACATGTTATGCAAGTTTGGTGGTTGATTATATGCAAGTCCATATATGACATGTTATGCAAGTTTGGTGGTTGATTATATGCAAGTAACATGTGCAAGTTTACACCTTTGTATGATATGCATACATATGCAAGTTAACCCCTTTGTATGTCATACATACATATGAAAGTTTACCCCTTTGTATGATATAAGTAACTTATGCAAGTTACCCTCTTTATGACATATGTGATTCATGCAAGTTTGGGTTGATTATTTATGCTAGTTGGGTTTGATTCTATGATCATATATGCAAGTTGACACCTTTTAAACCCATGATAATGCTAATGTTATGCTAAGTTGAACCCATTGTATTTGTGATGAATCTTCCCTTTTTAGTATGTCATGTTAGCGTATTACGTGGGGAACGATGGGGTTAATATTCATGTTAACAAAATTGTGTGAAGTTGGTATGATTATGCATACCATAAAGTGGATGGACATAATTGAGTCAATTATGTACATCGTTAAATTTGTAATTAATTAGGGATAATTAATACAAATTATGGGGGTGATTAATTAGGTGTAATTAATCGACTAAGACACGAGGTTGGACCCTTTTGTAGCATAAGACTGCCCGGACCCGACCGGCAAATCCAGCGGCTACAAATGGTTGGCCCAATGTGAGAGGTCTTAGGCATGAACTAAATACGTGACAAGTGTAAAGGCACGAGGTTAGACTCGGTTATGGCGTAAGGCTGCCCGGACCCGACCGGCAAATCCAGCTGCCATAAAAGATAGTCTAATATGAGAGGTCTTTACAAAGGTTACGGTCTTAATCAATTAAGAAACACTTAACCATATTAGCATGTAGAGGGACATGAGGGGTTAAGTGGGTGCCTTGGGTGGCATGTGGAAAAAATCTAGTGGTTGCCTTGGGTGGCAATAGAAAATATGATTAGAATACTTAACCAAAGTGGAACATGTAATTAAACATGATTAAAGGGTTAAGTAAGTGCCTTGGGTGGCATGTGGAAATCAAGTAAGTGCCTTGGGTGGCATGTGGAAATCTAGTGGGTGCCTTGAGTGGCAATTGAAATATGATTAGATGACTTAACCAAACTTTAAACATGTAAGTGGACATGATTATTAAAAAGGGTTAAGTGGGATACACTAGAAGGGACAAGCTTAGGTGGGTAGCTTGTGGGGGCCCATTTCAACTAGTAACCCATACGTATCTTTGTGGGCTCGACCCATGTTGAGGACGGGACACGCATACTGGGCTTGACTATAAGAGGCAAAACGGGTTAGCGGTGGCAACGCAAGTCCAACGGGTTTCATATGCGTGTGTGGACCCGGGCTGGTAGGTAAGACGTTGTTGCTTCGTGTAGGTATAAGTCGTGCACCGTTGATAGTGTCGGGTTGCCACTTTGGGGAATGATACACCCCACAGTGGGGCCAGCACGGGTATCTACGTTAGGGAGCCGATCGAATGGGAGTAGTGGGTACACCTAGTGGAGATAGGGGAAGACGGCACCTATGTAGTCAGCTAGGGGTACACGAGACTACTATTAAGATTACTAAGTACACTTAGTGGGATCAATCTTTAAGTTAGGAATTACCCTTGGGTGGGTAGATCTGGTGTGGTGCAGTGTAGGAATTACCCTTGGGTGGGTAGATCTGGTGTGGTGCAGTGTAGTATTTATCCTTGGGTGGATAGGTGCGTCTTTACCGTTATCTTAGTTCATCCTAAGTCTAGTTGGCTGCTTAGCGTAGTCATTTATCCCCAGTTGTACCGTACCAGGTTTATATCATACCCTAATTACTTTAATGATTGTATTGTTAAGGTTATAGGACTCACTCAGACTTATGTCTGACCCCGTTGTTTTTATCTTTTTCCCAACCCTCAGGTTCTCAGAGTAGGCCTAGTGCTAGTGGACTTTGATCAGATCGCTTTATCTGTCTTTTGGAGCTTGGACCATTGATGTAAAGCTCAGCTTATCTTTTCTTTTATGGCTATTAGTTTAGTAGTTCAAAGCCACCTTCCATGAATCGCGAAATCAACCAACTTTGAAAACAAGTGATAAATCTGTCGACGCTCAAGATCGAGCCTCGACTAACCCTCGGCCTTGTCTATCATGAACTTCGGTGAACCCAGATTTGTCGTGATGCCTCGAAGTCGTGCTCAGTAACATCAGTCGCACTATCCAATAAGCTAGCAGAACGACGCTCTAATTGATGGGAGGTTTAATGGATCTGGAATCATTGAACTTCATTGAGGATTCGATTTGGTTTGATTTGGAAGAATACTAATTCGATTTTGCCAGTAAAAAGGAAGGGTGCGGTATTTTTAAGAAAAGAGGAATGTATCATTTTCTATCAACAAAATGAATTGGGGGAGAGGAGGCATTTATATTTTGAAACTCTCTGTTGATTTGCAGAAGCAACGAAAACGAATAGAATTAAGGGGATCATCATGATAACAAACTTTGATCGGACTTCGAATTACTCTACCCCTTCTTAAATTGAAAACGACGACTCGATTTGGAAAGGAAAGAATAGGAAGCATCAGATTTGATTTTCATCTATGAAGCGGCCCTTTTTTGAAACTTTTGATTTACAGAGGAAGACTTCCATTTGTTCTCTGGAGAACGAGAAATATGAATGAATGAATGAACGAGGGGTATCGAGTTACTTATAGATGAAGAGGAACTTGACCACTAAGGAAACTATATCTGTATAGTACAAAATTTTAAATATGATTTAACTTAACGAAATCTTTATTCTTTTCAAACAGATTTCGATTTAATTTCGTATTTAATACGATTCGATATAAAGCGATTTTTATTCTTTTTAGATGGATACCGATTTGATTTCGAACCTATCCACAATCAAATATCTCGGAGTCCATTAATTTAAATCACGAAACGCTCTTCTAGCGTACCGACTGACATTTCAATGTAATAACCCTATATTGAACTCAACATTAAATATTCTGAAATTTAATTTCAACATATATACCATATTAAATTAATATAATATAATTTCGAAAACCAAAAATTCTTTGATAATAAATTATTATTTATTATCGTATATATCAAATAAAATTCCTACTTATCATCTGAATCATTTTGATTCAGTTTTTAACTTCGATTTCAATTATATTTCGAATTCCAATAATTCGATATATTCTAAATTAAATTATATTCAATTATTAAATCGATAACTCAATGATAAAATTAATTTATATTATCAACTAAATATTTAAAATAAATATTAAATATTCAAAAATAAATCGACCAAAATCTGGGTTGTTACAGGAAATTTCCACTTGTTCTGCCAAACTTCTATTGTCCATAACTTCTTTATATGTTATCCATTTTACGAAAACTTGGACTCTATCTCAAGCAGAATTTCGAGAAGAATGCAATGGCGTAACCCGTTTCACTTAATTCTGAATATAAAATTAATTATTCTTTAATTTATCTTCTTTAATGTCGTTAAAAATTCGGAGTGTTACAATATTTCAGAATGATAAAAATATCCACGTATTTAGATCAGTCATAGAGTCCTTACAAAGTTACTATTTGTAACATCCTAGATTTTTGACCGTTCAAATCGACAATGAACCTCAAATGTTGACTTAAACAAATCAAAAATATAGGTAGTTATTGGGATTAAAATAAGAAAAGAGAAGGAAGAAGAAAACAAATACAGAATCTCGCAGTGGAGGGACAAAATATAATAAATAAATAACAGTTCATGAAGATGTTAAAACATATATTTGATTATATTTTACAACAATTATCAGAGTTAACTATAATACAACATACCAATAATTTTACAGTGGAATAGTAATAATAATACGTCTGTTGAGTTCCATCTTCATCTTCATAATGGTATCTTTAAGGCAAGGTAATCTTCGCTAACTGCAACCTCGGCTGATCTGAGCGTATTGCATAAAAAGAAACACGACAAATTTTCGGATCAGAACTAAATGATTCACATATTAGTCAAATTAAAATACGAAATAAAATGAGTGTTATGGGTGTAGTAATCAAAAGAAGTATTATAGAAATTCGCGAATGATTTTGGAAAAATGAAGCTATCATAAGCTCGTCCCACATCACACAATGCAAGCGCACACCAAATGGGCGAGTTTTGTCTTATGATAACCAAATTTGTTTCATACGTGGAAATCTCTATTATTAGTGCATGGTGTTGAAAACTGTTTCACAAATAAATATATTAATCTTAGCAAGCATAGTGGCTATACCCACATACATAGTTTACAAACAAAACAAAAGGCTCATACTGGTTTAGGTTCCAATATGATGGTTCCTAACACGAAAGATCAATCGGGAACATGATCAAGGTGCATCTCATGTTTTTCATCCAGACACGGACACTAAACACCAGGTAAATCACCGGTTAACATCCAGACACGGACACTGAACAAACCCTTATTTTCTCCAGGTTTCAAAGTAGATCTACCGCCAAAGCCTTCGAGTTTCAATAGAGATATGTATACAACCTAATCGTCAGTTTACCATCAATCCAGGATGTGAGGTTTGTTGAGGTCACGGTATACACAATGCTATGCTTCAATAAACCAAGCTTTGATCATCACTAGCTCATTTCATAACTTGAGTATGCCACATTGTCAATTTACAACTTGTCACTGATTTTTGTCGATACATAACCTCTAAGCCGTAAAACTTAGAGACGGGAATAATTAATTGCCACAATCCGATATATACATTAACAGAAATCAGTGCTATGCAGTCAATTACAATGTCATACACACAATCCATACAAGTCCATCCTAGGTCTGAACGGAACAAAATCTGAAAATCCTCAAATATAATCAGACCTCATGCCACTTATAACCTCGTATTTAGTGATTAGCCCAATCGAGACATCATCAGTTAATACAAATAAATCCAAAGATTTCCGGTCTTCATTTGTCCTTTCCACATCTTTAGTTTCTTTATCACGTCGTGTTATTACTTGGAATGGTTTTCGAACATATATTCAGTCCCAGTCTTCCCAAATAATAAGCGCATTTTAAACAATAGTTATGCATCATTACGGATTTCCCCTTTCAATCTTCCTCCAAATTCATATTCAAATTAGACTAAAATTTCATATCAATATCATGATTATTTAAGCATCGGTTTTTATCCAAAGGAGAATATATTTTTATTTCAAACCGAATCAGTGGTTTAAATCGAGAAATATTCCAATTTAATAAACCTTATAAATATTTAAATAACTTTAAAAATAGATGATTATAAATAAAACCCTTTTTTTGAAAATATATATTAAAATAATTGGGGTATAATAAAATAATTTAAATCACTACATATATAAAATGCTTTACTAAAAAAAATCTTTAAATAATAAATAACATAATATAATTTACTTTATTTCGAATTATAGGTATATATTTTAAACGCTTTACTAAAAATATCTTTAAATAATAAACAATATAATTAAATTTACTTTATTTCAAATTATAGGCATGTATATATATATTAAATGCTTTACTAAAATAATCTTTAAATAATAAATATAATATAATATAATTTATTTCAAAATCCATAAGTGTATATATATAGCTAACTAATTTTAAAAAATAATTTTAATAAATATAATTTAATTTATTTCGTTTCGATTTCTCGTTTCAAATAACATTCAAATTTGACCTATCAAATAAAATGGCTTTTAAATTCGTATTCAATCCAAATCTCGACCATTCCAAGTATATTCGAACATTTTTATTTTTAAAAATTAAATTTAAAGAGAATTACTAAATTTCGCTTTTAAACAATGAGAAATAAAAATCGTAATTAAATCCCATTTCCAAATCCACAATTTATTTTGGAATAATTGGTTTAACAAATTCAATGAACATTCCGTGTTGATTCAATACAGCAACCAATTTCAAATCAAAACATCCATCACAACCATTTCATCCAAATGGTAAATATTATCTTGTTTCACTAGTTACCAAAGGTCGGTAAATTTTTACTATAAATTTATTTTAATTAAAATAACTAGTTATCGATTTCAATTTACACATCAACTCACTAACATTTCAATTTTAAGCAACCAATCAACAATCAATTACAACCATACAACCAAATTTATTTCATAATTAAATTCAATAAATACGGGAATAATTCAGTTAATTGTGAGCAAGAAATTCACTCATCTTGACTTCAAATGAGATTGGAATCCAAAATTTATCCTAAAAATCAACAGTCTCATAATATGTCCAAATCAACGCCATCATGAAGAGCTCGCTGATACGATTCTAACGCAACAACCGTATGTCAATTGGAGCTCGTATGAAAATGTGATACTAGTTTTAAACATACGAATTTCAATTTATACAAAATAATTAAATATACCTTTGACCACTAAAAAATCTGCCAGGTAGGTCGTTACCTCTGCCCTCCTTCTTCGTGTAATCTCATTTCAAAATCCTGGAAACCAAATGCTGCTATACCCTCCAAATCATGCACCGCACCTTGAAGCCCCGGACATTAATCAACCGACGTCGTTCCATGCACCTTCCCGAGCACCTCCGTTGGCAAGAATCTGGTACCGTCCGTTCGACGCCAGCACCGTCAAAATCCCCTAAACCGCACTGCCTTCATGGATATATTCCAGTGATTATAGATCGAAACAAGTATGATCATCCGTATGGATTGGAAGCTATCACGAAGCTCTATGATTTTGCTTCAGAAACTATTTGATTTCTTGATCGGATTGAAAGGAATTAAGGATCAAAGTTTGGAACAAATGTGGCCATAGAAATTAAGGAGGCGGTTGAATAGTATTAGGGTTTTGAGAAATTATTTTATTAATTAATTTGTCATTTTATGTGTTATAAAGCCAAAAATTGGAATGTGTCCAAATCAGGTCCGCTTACTGCCTAACAATATGTTTTGATGCCTTCTGAACCCAATGGAATAGGTTTCAAAGCCCAATTCCAAAGTCTTAAGCAGTTTCTTTTACAACTTGATTATTTAATTAAATTATACACACAAATTTCTACACGATTTAAAATCTTACGATCAATGATAATTCAGCTAGCTAGGAAATTTCAGACTTTACAATAATGTACAATTCTTGATCCAGTAAAATTAATTTCACTGAATTCTGATATCGTTTGCAAAATGACAATTTTAACCAGTTCATTAATATATTCAACTGTTCATTTTTCATTTATCCACCTTTAAATTAAATTCAACGTTTTATAAATTATATTCAAATCAACACAAATAAATTAGTATAACTTATGAGTCAGCTATCGTTAATTGTTAATTCAATCTTTCATTATTTACAATTCAAGTTCAATTTCAGTTATTAATCACACAAACCAACTTCATTAAATATATTAACAATAAATTCCAACATCTCAAAATTAGTTAATCTTTTTTACGTTGTAAATTCAATATAGATTTCAAATTCCATTATAAATAGATTATCAAACACTGTCATATCATACAAAGCTATGGTAGTTCATTTTCTAATAAGTAAATTTAGTTCATATCTTATCAATATACAACATAAATCATAAATTTTAATATTTAAAACAATTTTGTTCAAAATCACATTAAATTTAATATTTTAAATTGTCGCAAAATCTTAGGGTGTTACACTCTCCCTCACTTAAAACTTTTAGTCCTCGAAAAGGTGCAGTAAAAAAGTTTTTGATTTATATATATAATCATATAATTTCTAAAATTACACATTTCAAAACATATATTTTTATTAATACTTAAGTTTAAATCGCAAACTACCCTACCGCGATTTTTTCAAAAATTTGATTTACACATATCTTGAAATTTACAAGTTGAATTTTAAAATTTTCTCTTTCATTAGAAAATTATATTCACATAGATCCGAAGGATTTTTGTTTCAACGATTTGGATCCTATCCATAAACTTATTTCTCTTCAGTTTTCACATACTCAACTTAAGTTACGAATTTCAATAGAAAATTCCAACTATCCAAAATCGTTGGAAATCCATTTCATTTCAAATTTGGTAATTTTTATGCTTATCTATTTAAAATGAGTCAATTACCGCTTATTTAAGTTACTTAAATCCAACTTACTTATTTCCATCCATTACTATTCATTATACTTATTTTAAGTTTTTCATTTCAGGTTCAATCCCATTTTTATACAAAACTCAGCGTACATCATTTATAGTTATAACTTAGGTTTTATCCATATTTAAAATTTCTCACTTAAATACCACTATTTATGGTTGATATCAAACTTATATATTATCAAATTGCTATTCCCATAACATTTTAACTTATTATATATGTGGTAAGTTGTATCTATGGTATAGAAATGTTATTACTATACAAGTTTGATAGTTTCAATATATTTCAAATTTATAATTCCAATTTCCAAAGAGTTTCAAATTCAATTTATATTCCTTTTAAGTTCAATCCCATTATACAATTCAGAAGTCTTCTAAAATTCCAAACTAAATTCTTGTCACTTGTTTGTAAATCGTTCACTATCTTAGAAGTTAAGAATTCAATGTCAGGTTCATTTTCAAAACAACTTTCAAAATATTGTACTATAATATAATATATCTTTTATATAAAACCATAATATAAAAGATTTAAATGAAATTATGTTTCTCAAAACAAAGTATAAAATTTCTAAGTGGTCTCCTCACTTAGTCCCCTGAAAATAAATGTCAATGATGCGTGCATTCATCACCGGAATCATTTTTCCAAAGGCAAGAGGGGAGTATATACTCATTTCAGAAATTCATTTGCAAACAATTTCTATACGAAACAACTTTTAAATATAAATTTATTATTTTAAACCATTTACAAATCAATATTACAAAACCACCCGAAGTTAAATTCTCAAATTCATATTTAACCTTTTCTCATTTCATTACAAATTAATTTTCAATATTTCATTATTTCTTAAATCACAATAACCAATAGTTTTAATTATTGATTAATCAAATGATGAATGATGAAAATCTAATGTTATCAACAACAAAAATCAAAATTCGTAGATTTTGAAATGATTCTTTTTTATATAAAAAATATATTTCAAAACAATATTATGTCAGTGAGTTCTATTCAAGTGTTTAGAAATTCCTATCGATGCCTTAGCGTCCCAAGTATCGACCAGAATTCATAAAAACTAAACAGAATAAACCAACACAATAGAAAACCATTTATATCGAAATTACAAGTACACTCTCTCATATACACTCAAACTCATTCTAGGGTATTATAACCTTATCTCTAATGAGTTAATCCCAAATAGAGCCAAGGTTTTCGCTAAACCAAAGCTCTGATACCAAATGTAAAATCCTTATGCTTTGCAACCATCAAGCAGTGGGCTAACCTCCCACGGTGAGACACAGTGATACCTCAAAATTGATTTTACGGCCAGCCTCGCGACTCAACCAACCCAATCTTCCCATTGGGAGGTGCAGGGGTTACAGTCTCCTGCTCATCACCAAACAGCCAAGGAGAACCCCTTATCACATTCTCTAACCCGCTCTCATACCAACTGCAGTGTTTGTCCAAAGATGGCCACCGCCGGTACCTCAGACGCTAGTTTTACGGGCAGTCTCTAGATTGCAACAGCCAACCCCAACCGGGACGTGTAGAGGTAAGAGTCAATGCTTCGCCACTGATCACAAGGCGAGAACCCCCTATTACGCACAATAGAAACCAGCTCTGATACCAAATGTAACATCCTAGATTTTTGACCGTCCAAATCGACAATGATCCTCAAATGTCAACTTAAACAAATCAAAAATACAGGTAGTTATTGGATTAAAATAACAAAAGAGAAAGAAGAAGAAAACAAATACAGAATCTCATAGTGGAAGGACAAATAATAAATAAGTAACAAATCATGAAGCTATTAAAACATGTATTTGATTATATTTTACAACAACTATTAGAGTTAACTATTATACAACATACCAATGATTTTGCGACAGAATAGTAATAATAATACGTCTGTTGAGCTCCCTCTTCATCTTCATTATGGTATCTTCAAGGCAAGGTAATCTTCGCTAACTGCAACCTCGGATGACCTGAGCGTATAGCATAAAAAGAAACACAACAAACACTCGAATCGGAACTGGATCATTCACATATTAGTCAAATTAAAATACGAAATAACATGAGTGTTATGGGTGTAGTAATCTAAAGAAGTATTATGGAAAATTCGCGAATGATATTGGAAAAATGAAGCTATCATAAGCTCTCCCACAGCACACAATGCAAGCACACTGAAATGACTCGAACTTCCCCGTAAAGGAAAGCCCGGATTGAGTTGAGAACACGACAAATCAGAACACAAACAGAAGAACATTTCATTGCTTATTACAACAATTTACACCAGAGTACAAGAATATACAGAGTACGAATAAATAAAATACATTTGATAAATATCAGAGATTTACAAACTACATTTAAATACCTAACAGTGGAAAAATAATACATAACAAAATTGAAAGAAATACACGGATACAAAGCTTTATGAATATCCCTTTAGCTATAAACCAGTATCCTGTGGATATAATATCTGCAAAACCCAACTACTAGTTGCCCGTGTGGAAAATAGGGGCACCCAGAGTTTAGGTTAAAATAATAAACACCAGGTCAGTCATGTGACCGATGTGAGAACTAAAACAGTTATTAATTTTTATTTTAAAGTTACGTGAATCAAGGGACCACGCCGTATAACACAGAACGGGTTTCCTCCCAAGAATACTAGTGCATAAAACAAACAGCGCAATGCTAAATAAAGAACAATGAAGCTATTATAAGACTCAGATCCCATCACACAACGCAAGCCGGAGGATAGAGTTTTTACCTTATAATAGCCAAAAATGCTTGGTATGTGAAATTTCATATTTTTATTATTACTATAAGTGTATAGTGTCGAAACAACTTCAAATATAAATGTATCAGTCATAGACGGCATGAGTACCCCATCCCACTATGTCGCCATACTAGGCTCTACAATTTAAAACGGCAATGTTGTATTGGAAGTTAGATTTTCATCTATGAACCGAGGCAAGGGATCGTCCTCACCGCTTCGAGACAATCTAGCCTACCATGTCTCAGGAAAAACCGCAACTACACCTAGGAGCCACAGGGCCGGTCCACTCTTACGTTAGTGGATTATAATTCCTGAACAATGTGTTTCCCCGCCCTACGGGGCATAAATGTGCTAGATGACTCAATATCCATCGGCACCGCAGTGACCGATATGTTTGAGGCGCCTCACATTCCAACAACCACATAGGTAAAAATATAAAAATGTCAGGGTGTGCAAAACCCTGACATCACCTCTAGCTAGAAAGAAATGCATGTTCTGCATGGATCCTCTCCTGTTTCCGGTTTATACTGGGGTGTGAAGCTCGTGAATTAATGTTATACACAAAGCGGTGTTATATTAAAGTTATGCTTTGATCATAAACCACAAGACTCTGCTTTTCAATAGAAGCCTTGATCATTTGCCACTCAGGCATGCCACACAGGCAACTCACGCCATGCGACTGATGTCTATCGATATACAACCTCTAAGCTCGTACGTCTAGAGAAGGTTGAAGCATGATAATAGATTCTCCTTCACTAGACAGATGTATATTTAATAGAAATCAATCAACATAGAATAAAATCCAATGTCAGACACGCAGTCCATTTACAAGTTCGTTCTGGGTCTGAACGAAACCGGAGGCACCTTATTCCTCGTCCCATATGTCCAATACAGGAGAGAGGTCCTCGCATATCCGGTCGATCTCCAAGTAAGTCTGGACGATCACCACTTATTACCTTTTCTTAGGTGTACAGCCCAATCAAGACAACAGTAATCATCCAAACGATGTGAAGACCTCTGGTCTTCAACCACCGTCTTCATCATCGACTCATCGCCGATCAAGTTATTCATAGTGAGATAAACCCGGTCTTTTCAAATAACTCGCGTATATAATAAACAAGTGCTATAAAAACACAACATACGCCTCATTCCAATTCTAAATATTCTTTTATTTAAATATTCATATCCTTTGGGAAAGGTTCCCATTAATTTTATCAAAGATAAATTCTTTAAATTTATTTTTTAATCTACCTTTGGATATCAATCCACACTAAATTAAGGTTTATCCAAAGTCGGGATTAGCGAACCTTACCGAAGTAATCATTTATTATATTTCCCAATCCCAACCTATTCATCCCACGAAGCAAAACTGGTAATACTTCATATCTAACACCGCAGTGTTATCGGTAAAATTAATTACCATTTCACGTTCAAATCTAATTAAAGATTTAACTATCGCTTGGAGTAAAACTGGCGATACTCTATTTTTGATCATTTCTCAGATTTGATAATTTAAATTATCAAATCCTCATTTCAATCTAATTAAAGATTCATTAAAACTCCACTTAGTTTTAATCTACCAAAAAATAAATGTTAATGATTATTTAACTTTGGGAAATCATACCTTGTCTTTAACTGGGTTAAAGAACCAATGTCATTTAAAACACGGTTCACGATAACCCAAAATCACATTCCATTAATTATGGAATTTTTACGGAAAACATATCAATGTATAATCAATGTCAATTTTCGTATCCGACTAATAATATAAATGGAATAACGACAAAGTCTTTTAAATTCCATATATGTTAATAGTCTTCCTCCACAGAAGCTCACTTCGATTATTACCAAATCGAATTCCATTCTATTCTAATTTATTTTATTAAATTGGAAAACTTTACTTTGGAAAATTTCCATTAAATCTTAATAAAAGATTTATATATTCCAAATCCTATTTCACTATAAATTGAGTTAAAGAACAAGTGTTATTTAAAACAAAGTTCACAATAAACCCAATTCACATTTCATTTTATTCCAATTAAATGTTAATTAATTGGTGATTCTCCTTTAAATCTTAATTAAAAGATATGTTCTTTTCACACGGGGTTTAAGAACAATGTTAATGAAGACATCGTCCATGACAAACCCAAAATCCAATTCAATTCAATTCCAATTAAATGTTAATTAATCGGTAAACTTCATTTAATCTTAATACAAATATTTAATCTTTTTTCAACTGGGTTTAAGAACAGTGTTGGTGAAGACACCGTTCACGACAAACCCAAATTCCCATTTGATATTAAATACTAGGCTCTGAATAGAAAATATATCGGCTTATATTCAATATCAAATTCAGAAATCAACAAATATCGTATTGGAATAACGATATATATATATATATATATATATATATATATCTTCTAAATTTCTCCTCAATGTCCGTATAATCACGGAATCCAATATCAAAATATTCCGTAGATAATTTCGATTCAAATCCATTCCAATTCATATATTGGAAATTCTGGTTATTTTTAAAACCATTTCAAATCCAATTTATTTATTTAAAAATATTGGATTATAATTCTAGTTCATAACTAGTTTATTTAGATAAAAATATATTTTTATCTTTTGAAATTTGAAAATTTTCATCCCAATTCTTTTCAAATCATTTATTATGATTTTATACAAATTATTAATATTTTTAATAATTTTATCAAGGCCCGTACAGTTGATTTCCATAAACGGTCATCAAACTGCACTTACAACGACCTTCCCAAATTTGATTTGGACATAATTCCAAATCCAACCGTTAGATTTCAAATCTCTAATATTCGTTGGAAAGCTCTTTTCGATACGAACCCAACGGTCCTGATTTTAGGAGAATCTGATGGTCGAATCTCCCGTAAAGTCCATTCGAAGTCAATGGTCGAAATTCGCAAACTGTCGCGGCGCGTTCTATTCAGGTCACTAAATATAATATATATATATATATATATATATATATATATATATATAATGTATATTTCGTCGATTTCCATTTAAAATATATTTTATAAATCGTTTCAAAATTGTTTTCAAAACGGTTTCAACTTTATATTCAATTTTAAGTCAAAATTGAATATTCGATATTATTAAAATATAAATGATAATATTTTCAAAATATCAGATTTTAAAATAATTTCCTTTTCGATATTCATTGTAAAAAAATGAATAAAATCGATATGAATATCGTTCACGTCAAAATGGCGTTAATTTAATCAATATGGCTTTATATATTTAAATATTTTCGTGTCCATCCCAAATCGGACATCAAAATCACATTTTGATCCATTACTGAATATTATTTTTAAAATATTCATTATTTTAAAATATTTATTCTCTATGAACTGGAATCAGACACAATCAATTACCATATAATTTTATTTATATGGATTTCATACACATTTGTACACAACAATAATAAAAAATAGTCAATCATCATCCAGAGTGCATTACACAACTGCATAAGCGTTGAATATGAATAATCAATGCTTATAACAGCCTGTCAACCAATCGGTTGACATACAACTAAATATTGGGATTAGTGTATGTCCAATATCATCCCAATACCTGTGTGGGGTTTTCAAACAACAAACACTGATTATTATTTGTGCAATTGGGCGATGTGTAAAATATATCGTCCCAATCCATATCAGTCAAATGTGTGTACATAAACAAATCATCCGATTTGTAAGTGAATATTTATTTTATTAATATACACGTTAAAATTATATTTTTAACGATAAACTATTTATTTCAACACATGAATATTTTATTTATTCCATTCCACATCACAATCAATTTTGACAACACAATCAAATCAAATAAGTCGTCCCCGGTTTGTGGACGACGGGTGTCGGGTGCTGCTAAGCACCGTCTACATCCTAGTATATATTTTAACTAGAAAATAAAATTTAAAGTGAGAAGTTCTCACCAAGAAGCTGAACCAAATGTCGCGACTCTTCATATGTAGAAAATCTTCGTCATGTTTCCAACCAGATCTATTTCACACGGTATATGTTAAAAAAATCACATTTTTATTTCAACGCTATGAAATTCATATTTTTATTTTAACATTACAAATATAAAAATCATATTTTTTATTACAGTGTTTATAGTATAAAAATCATATTTTTATGCAAACGATATTTAAATATCGCATTTTTATATCGTTGTTATATATATTTTCATTTCGCTAAAATATATATAAAATATTATATTTTTGTTTCAAACCCATATATGTAAAAATCGTACCTTTACTTCAAATCCATACATGTAAAAATCACACTTTTATTTCAAATCCGTATAGATAAAGTCACATTTTGATTTCAAATCCATATAGATAAAGTTCACATTTTTATTTCAAATCCATAAAGATAAAGATCACATTTTTATTTCAAATCCATGTAGATAAAGATCACATTTTTGACACGATGTTAATATTATAAAAATCACATTTTTACTTCGCTAACTTCATAACAGAAATTATATTTTTATCATATCACTTCATGCATAAAGATCATATTTTTATAGCGATGTTTATGGTATAAAACTCATATTTTTATATAAGTAAAAATTGCATCTTTATATTTATAAAAATCCTATCTTTCCATAAGTAAAAATATAATCTTTCTCTAATATTGTATATAATCTTTCTCTAATATTGTATATTTAAAACTAGGAAAAAACAAAGAAATGTAAATTAATAATTAAAAACTCACGGTTTTTGCACTTCGGGTGGCGTGGTGGCCGTTGGCGGAGGTCATTGGGGGGTTGGAGGCTACGGTGGCACGGCGGTCTATGGGGTTGGACTAGGGTGGTGGTTTGCTAGCTAGGGTTTGGGCGGTGGAGGAGATTCGGTGATTTGGGGGTTTTAGAGGGAGATGGAAACGAAGGGGAGGAAGGAGGCGTCGGTCTTGGGAGGTGGTGGCGCGGCCTGGATAGGCGGCGGCGCCGCCGTAGAAGGGGGAGCGGCGGTGAACGATCGTCGATATCCATCTTTCTTTCTTTTTTTAATTGGGTTTGGCACAATGGTTTGGGGAGGGAGTTGACTGGGTATGACGGGAGAAAGGTCCCATTATATAATAATATATATATAAATTTTTTTTATTTCTCCAAAAATTTGTTTTTCCATTTGGACATCAAATCCCGTCCAATGACCGTCGTCCCTAGCTCATTACCCCCATTCCGAACACAGTAGGATATGTCCGGTAAATGTAACAACCCGGAAATTCTGAGCCAATTTAAATTTTTTATTTTGGCAATTTTGATGAATTTTGAATATTTAAAATGAATTATTTTAAATAATAACGACGAGAAATTTATTTTGAATAGAATTAGAACGTATATATATATAGATCGTCGTTAGAATATAAATAATTATTTATAATTATAAAAGGAATAGAAAATGGCGTGGTAGTTCGATATTTTGATTTCCAATTTCAAATAAATGTACAAGATTCAAAATAAACTGGATTTTAGCGAAACCAAAAATATTAGAATCTAATTGGGATTATCTTTCCAACGAATTCGAAAAATTGAAATTTCATAGCGGGAATCAAAAGTTATGCCCAGTTGAAAATTCAGAATCGTCGATATGGAATTCTGGCCCTTAAAAATGGAAATTTTACAAACGACCTCAGTTTTCGATGAAACCACTTTTGTTGGATCCGGGATGTCAAATTATTGCTAGTTTCAAAATTCATAATTTTTGGATTCAATGTGCGAATGTGGCGAAGTTAAACGTGTTTTAACAGTTTCAGTGAATTTTGATCGACCAGAAAATGGCCATTTTCAAACGATCTCAGAATTTGACAGAATTAGTTTTGTTAGGACCGTATTGTAACACCCCACCTCCGCCAGGGTGACTCTTGCAAGCACTCTGACTTTGGAGGGGCGTTTGAATCAGGTAAACATGCATAACGATATATCAAGGCAGAACAAGAACATATGTATATATGTAAACAGAGTAAATAACATAGATAAAACAGCGGAAGATTTCATACTATTTCAAAACAAGTCTGGTACAACATAGCTTTCCAAATAAACAAGTCTAGATAAAAACAACATCAACTGAAAAACTGAAATACATAAGTACTATCCCCAAAATAAGTGATAACCATAGCTAGCTTCATGTCGAAACCATACATGAGCTGAAATCCCACAAGCAAGCAATCCGAAATCCAAGCTAAGCTCCAACGTTCCCACCCTGAGAACCTGGGGGGGGGGGAACGGAAGAAAAGAGGCGAAAGAAAACAGGTCAGTCAAAAAGACTGAGTAAGCCCTACTACAATCAATGTAAACTGATAAAGTTAACTGACATGAGAAGCAGGTATGATCATAAGGATAACAACATACTAGCATGATGATTAACTAACAAGGTAGATAAAGGTGTCATCGCATAATCAGGTCTAAGGTTTTTTTTGCACCACAGGTGTACTAGCAAACTAACATGACTTGAATAAACAAGTATTGATCCCTTGGCCCAAGCTTTGGCCCAATAACATGTAGTGACCCCAATACGAGGTCCAAAGTGTAAACAAGAAGTGATCCCCAGGCCCAAGTTTGGCCCAAACATCATGGATGACCTAAACCAAGGTCCAACTAGCACGGTCTAGTCGATCGGCTCCCTATAAGCCTAACTCGTCAAGTGTCGGTGTCATACGGCCCAACTACGAAGTGTAGCTAAACTGTGCTAGGTCCACCCTAGGGTGTATCAAGTCCTAGGGTGTCAACCACTGACACAAATCAATGCACGCACAGTCTAAACCTACTGGTGCCCGTGCTTGCTTTTTCAACTCCGGACCATGTGCACGACCATGGCCCGCCTGAACCTACACCGGCGCACCAACTCAACCGTCGTTTTGGTCGCTTACCTGGCATCCAGTAATCGTGCCCCTCCCTAGCCTAGTCCCTAGGGTATCATGATACAACTAAGAGGGTTACTGGTGCAAAGGACCACGTAACTAGGGTTTCCTTAATGGGTTAAACGTGGTTAACCCAACCCATTCAAGTACCAAGTTGGTTAAGTGTACCCAAGGTTCATGACTTAACCCTACCAGCCCATCGTGTTTAATTGGTTAAGTATTCAAGCGGTCCATGACTTAACCCTAATCATGAGGCATTAATTAATTTAATGCACCTTAACCTCTCACATTAGACTTTGTTGCGGTTACTAGTTAAGCCGGTCGGTTCCGGGTAGCTTTACACCACAACTTGGTCTAACCTCGGGTTCAAGGTACAACATGGCCAACTTCTCACATTGGGTCCTATTGTTTGTAGCAACTAGTTAAGCCGGTCGGTTCCGGGTAGGTTTACGCTACAAACTCAACCCAACCTCGAGTTGGTCACACTTATCTTTTCTAAGTGTCATGTCCATCATGTTTCCAAAACATGTTACAAATTTTCAAGCAATTGGGTAGACCTAACTTAATAGGTAAATTCCCAATGGGTAGACCTAACTTAATAGGTAAATTCCCAAGCTTATGTTTTTATGTCTTTTAAGTTTACCCAACCCCAAACGCAATCCCATCGCTTACATATCGCAATAGCGCATAAAGGATAGAAAGAGGGAACTTGGCATAATCGTGACATAAAGGTGTTGAAGCCACAAGTTCAACATGGTGGCATAAGAAATGTACATATGTTCATATACTTGCATATTACATTTTTAGGCCTCAAAAGCATGCATAAAACCAAACTTAGCATATTGGTGATACATGGTGATGAGTGGCATGTAGAGATGGCCATAAGTTCGCATTTAGCCTCACATGCAAGTTATCATAAGAGATATGATAACTTATATGTTGCCAAAATGCAACCTTTAGCATAAAGCTTGGAGCTTTAAGCTCATAAACCCAAGATAAGCTTGCATAACATGTTAACATGAACAAAAGGATCAACCCAAACTTGCATAACATAACTAGCATATCATATGACAAACTTGCATATCAAACTTGCATAACATAACTTGCATATCATATGACAAACTTGCATATCAAACTTGCATAACATAACTTGCATATCATATGACAAACTTGCATATCAAACTTGCATAACATAACTTGATGAACTTGCATAACACATCATAGTAAACTTGCATAACACATCATAGTAAACTTGCATAACACATCATAGTAAACTTGCATATCATGGCAAACTTGCATATCATACATTTAACTTTAGAGTTTAAGTATGAAAGTAGAATAGGGCTTACAATGCTTAGGAAGTATGACAAAGCCCTTATGCAACCAATTAAACCCAAAATGCAAGCTTTAATAGAAAACCCTTAAGCCAAAATGATCAAAACTCTTTCTTTATGATGCAAATAGAGAAGCTTGACTTGAATGCAAGCTAATGATGCTCATACAAGCTTGAAAACACTTGTTTGCATGAAAAATCTCATAAAAATTTATTTAGGAATTTTATGAAGAGAGTGGAGGCCAAGAGAGGATTGATTTTGCCATAGTTTAGTTATTAGAATGAATAATGATGATTTAGGGTTAGGTTAGGGGCTTATTTATAGAGATTAGGATTAGTTCTAGCCTTAAGATTAAACCCTAGTTCTAATCTCAGCCCTCAAAACCGAATCTGGCCCCCAAGCTCAACACAATCTCTAAATGGTGCACCAGGCTAAACAGCCTGACTGGACCAAGTCGACGGCCAAGTCGACAGGGCTGTCGACTTGGGTCCAACCATGTCGACTCCCAAGTCGACAGGGCTGTCGACTTGGGTACTCTGGCGGGAATTTTCCCGCCTGGCCCAAACTGGCCCAGATTTCCAAATTCAAACTTGAATTTGAAATCTGTTTTTGCTTTGGAATTTTCTGAAAACTTCGTTGGGCCTTAATCGGGTCATACGGACTCTGATTTTCGAAAACTCGGACTCTATTTCGCGTATTTTTCCGAGAGAAACGCAATGGCATAGCCCGTTTCCCTTGATTCAGATTTTAGAATTAAATTCTGCCTCGATTTATGTTATAACAGGTTATTGAGAATATTGGTTGTTACACGTATCGTCAATACAAAGCTAGAAAATATTTTTCGGGAATTTTTGGCGTTAGTATGTGGCCCCGGTAAATTGAAATGCGCGTTCAAATTCAATATATAGAGTTATATTTTGATTTTGATGGAAACTGATCGAAACGGACGAACTGGCTTGCGATACATATCCCATTGTGTTCAGAATTGGGGTAATTAGCTATGGACGACAGTCGGTGGGTTCGATTTCTAGGTCGAAATTTCCTTTTTGAAATTAAATAAATAAAAAAATTCTTCTCTCTCTCTTCTCCTTAACCATTCAGTCCCCCTCCCCGTTTCATTTCAACGAAAATTAAAAAAGGGCGGAGCCCCGCCCATCGACGTCGCGCGCCACCAGAGGGGGCGACGCCGCACCCCCAACTGCCTCCCCTCCAACGATCGCCCCCTCCCCCTTCCAGCGCGGTGGCGCGAAGCACCCCCCCTCCCTCTAATCGAAACTGCAACTTCCCAAAACCTCCAGCCCCAATTCGATCCCCCCTCACATCACGACCACCATGACACCTCCACCACCAGACGCGTGCGCCCTCCTTCCCCCTTCACTGTTCGCAGCGAACCCCCGCCCTCTTTAAAAATCCTGTAAGTTTATTCATTTTATTTTCATTCATTTAGTGAAAGAGTATTCTTTATATATATATATATATATATATATATATATGTTATTACATAGGAAAAATTAGGTTTTTAAATAAATAAATCAGTTTTTATAAGATTAGTGAAGAAAAGACTGGATTTTTTCTAAGTAGAAAAGATCAGATTTTTTATGTAGGAAAGTTATGATTTTTAATTCATAAAGATTAGATTTTTACGTAAGAAAAGATTTGATTTTTATAACTTAGAGTTGAAATAAAAATTCGATTTTTGTATGTTGTTTTGAAATAAAAATATGATTTTCATATTATATAGATAATAAAAATTCGATCTTTATTATGTAGGAGATATAAAAATATGATTTTTATATTATATAGATAATAAAAATTCGATCTTTATTATGTAGGAGATATAAAAATATGATTTTTATTATGTAGAAGAAGCAAAGATGTGATTTTTATATGAGTGGCAATATAAAAACATAATTTTTATTATATTACTAGCAAGATAAAAATATAATTTTTATCATGGAAGTAGCATTGTAAAGGAGTGATTTTTACATATGTAGAAGAGATATAAAAATACGATTTTTATATAGAGAATGGCGAGAGAAAATTATGGTTTTTATTATTTGAACAGCGGTATAAAAATAGAATTTTTATCTATATAATAGTGGTATAAAAATAGAACTTTTATCTATATAGTAGCGGTATAAAAATAGAATTTTTTCTATATCGTAGCAGTGTAAAAATGTGATTTTTATCCATATAGAGTGATTATAAAAATGTGATTTTTATATATGTAGTGGCTACGGACAATGAAATTGACAAAAGGCGAGCACGACGCAGATTTCCTACATATGAAGAGTCGTGGTGTTTGGTTTAGCTAGTCGGTGAGAACTTCTTACTTTAAATCTTGTTTTCTAGTTAAAATATATACTAGGATGCAGACGGTGCTTAGCAGCACCCGACACCCGTCGCCCACAAACCATGGACGACTTGTATGGTTGTTTGATGTGTTGTGAAGTTTGTCTGTGATATTGATGTGAAATGGATAATAAATTATTCATGTGTTGAAATAAATTAATTATCGTTAAAAATATAATTCTTAACGTGAATGTGAATAAATAAATATTCATTTACAAACCGGACGGTTTGTTTATGTACACCTATTTGAAGGGTATTGATTGGGACGATAAATTTTACACGTTGCCCGACTGCACAAATAATATTCGGAGTTTGTGGATTGAAACCCCACATGGGTGTTGGGATGATATTTGGCGTACACTAATTCCAGTTATTTAGTTGTGTGTCGATCGATTGGTCGATAGACTGTGTAAGCGTTAGTTATTTATATTTAATGCTTATGCAGTAGTGTGGTGCACTTTGGATGATGGTTGATTATTTATCGTTACTATTATATACATGTGTTGTATGGAATCCATATAATTAACATTATATGGTAATTGATTGGGCCTCATTCCAATTGGTAAAATAAAGAATATTAAGAAATATATATATTCATGTGTTGAATAGAATAAAGAGTATTCATGTGTTGAATAAGATATATATTCATGTGTTGAGTAAAATATTTTAAACAATAAAATTTACATCTTTATCATAATTTTATAAAATATATTAAATAACATAAATAGACATGTGTTGAGAATATTCATGTGTTGAAAGAAATATAGATTCATGTGTTGAATAGAATAAATATTCATTTGTTGAATAGAATAACGAAGTATTAAAATATATAAAGCCGTGTTGATTAGAGATGCGCCATTTTGACGCGAATGATATTTATATCAATTATATTCGTTTTTATAATGAATATAGATAAAGAAGTGATTTCAAAATATAACGTTTTGAAAATATTAGCATTTATATATTAATGATATGAAGTATTTAATTTTGATTTGAAATTGAATATAAAGTTGAAATCGTTTCGAAAACGAATTTAAAACGATTTATAAAATACGTTTTAAAAGAAAATCGACGAAATATATATATATTATATATATATATATATATATATATATATATATAATGGCCTGAATAGAACGTGCCGCGCTGCGGTAGTTCGTGAATTTCGACCATTGACTCCGAATGGACATTACAGGAGATCCGACCGTCGGATTCTCCTAAAACCGAAACCGTTGGGTTCATATCGAAAAGAGATTTCTAAAGAATATTAGAAATTTGAAATCTAACGGTTGGATTTGGAATTATGTCCAAATCAAATTTGGAAAAGGTCGGTGTAAGTGCAGTTCGATGGCCGTTGATGGAAATCGACTGTACGGGCCTTGATAAAATTATTAAAAATATTAATAATTTGTGCAAAATCATAATATATGAATTGGAAAGAAATAGGAGGAAAAATTCCATATTTTAAAGGATAAAAATATATTTTTATCGAAATGAACTAGTTTTGAACTAGATTTGAAATGGTTTTGAAAATAATCAGAATTTTCAATACGTGAATTGGAATGGATTTGAATCGAAATTATCTTCGGAATATTTCAATGTTGGATTTCGTGATTATACATATATAGTTGTGGAATTTAAAAGATATATTTTATATCGTTATTTCCAATACGATATTTGTTGGTTTCAGAATTTGATATTGAATATAAGCCGGTATATTTTCTATTCAGAGCCTTGTATTTAATATCAAATGTGATTTTGGGTTCGTCGTGAATGGTGTCTTAAATAACACTGTTCTTGAACCTAGTTTAAAAAAGAATAAATCTTTTAATTAAGATTTAGTGAAATTGTCTAGTTAATTAGTATTTAATTGGAATTGAATTTGAATTGGTTTTTGGGGTTTATCGTGAGCGGTGTTTTGAATAACACCTGTTCTTTAACCCGATTAACAATAGAAAGTGATTTTGGGTTTATCGTGAATCGTGTTTTAGGTCACATTGGTTCTTTATTCCGGTTAAAGACAGGATATTGATTTTTGGGAAAATTAAAACTAAGTGGAGTTTTAATGAATCTTTAATTAGACTAAAAAGTGATTGGGAATGGAGTATCACCAGTTTTGCTCCAAAGCGATAGTTAAATCTTTGATTGGATTTGAACGTGAAATGGTAATTAATATTTACCAATAACACTGTGGTGTTAGATATGGAGTATTACCAGGTTTGCTCCATGGGATGAATAGGTTGGGAATGGGAAATAAAATAAATAATTACTTCGGTGTGGTTCGCCAATCCCGACTAGTTTGGATAACCTTAACATGATTTGAAATGATATCCAAAGGAAGATTAAAGAATAAATTAAGAAGAATTTATCTTTGATAAAATTAATGGGAACCTTTCCCTAAGAGTGTGAAAATTTGAATAAAAGAATATTCTGAATTGGAATGAGGCGTATGTTGGGTTTGTGTAACATTTGTTTATTGTATACGCGGGTTATTCGGATAGGCCGGGTTTAGACCCATTCTGAATAACCGATTCGACGATATGTCGAAGAGGAAGACGGTGGTTGAAGCCCGGAAGTCTTCAAATCGTTTGGATGATTACTGATGATCTTGATTGGGCTGTACACCCAAGAGGAGGGAAACAGTTGGTGATCATCCAGACGTAATTGGAGATCGATGGATATGCGAGGAAAGTGCCTCCGGATTCGTTCAGACCCAGAACTTGTAAATGGACTGTGTGTCTGACATTGGATTTTATTCTGTGTTGATTGATCTCTAAATATACATCTGTTTGGCAGCGGAGAATTTATTCTCTGGCTTAACGCCCTTCTCTAAGACGTACGAGCTCAGAGCTTGTATATCGATGGACATCAGTCGCATGGAGTGAATTTCTTGTGTGGCATGCCTAAGTGGCAAATGATCAAGGCTTTTATTGAAAAGCAAAATCTTGTGGTTGATGATCAAAGCACGGCCTGTGTGGCGCGGCTTTGTGTATGTCGTTAATTCGCGAGCCTCACACCTCGGTATGAGTCAAAAACGGGATAGTGACTGCAGGGAAAGCACGACGTTTCTTTCTAGCTAGTGGTGGTGTCGGTGCTTAAACTGGCTGACATTTATATACTTTTCACCTGTGTGGTTGTTGGAATGTGAGGCGCCTCGAATATATAGTCGATAACTGGCACTATGTGAGCCGACGTACAGACCATTATATAGGTCCTATAGGACCGGGAAACGTGTGTTCAGGAATTGCCAATCCTCAAAAGTAAGAGAGGACCGGCCCTGAAGATCCAAGGATCGCTGTGTGTGGTCCTGAGACATTTGCTAGAGTGTCTCAAACGGAGGGGAGCTTGCCCATGCCTCGACTCATGATGGAATCCAATTTCCAATACGTGATAATTCGGTTTTATTTGTAGAACCTAGTATGGCGACATAGTAGATGGTAGCTATGCTGCCTATGATTGATACTTATGATTGAAATTGTTTTGACACTATACACTTATAGAAATATCAAAATAATCTGTTTTTAAATGTATCAAGCAATATTTGGCTATTATAAGGTAAAACCCTATCATCCGGCTTGCATTGCATTGTGTGATGGGACCTGGGTCTTATAATAGCTTCATTTTTCTTTATTTAGCATTGCACTGTTTGTTTTATGCCCTGGTGTTCTTGGGAGGAAACCCGTTCCGTGTTATACGGCGTGGTCCCTTGATTTACCTAACTTTAAAATGAAGATTAATAACTGTTTTTAGTTCTCACACCAGTCACATGACTGACCTGGAGTTTATTGTTTTAACCTAAACTGTGGATGCCCCTATTTTCCACACGCGCAGCTAGTAGTTTTGGTTTTGCAGATTTATATTCACAGGATCCTGGTTTACAGCTGGAACGATACTCGGAAAGCTCTGTATCCGTGTATTTCTTTCAGTTGTGTGTTGTATTATTTTTCCGCTGCTATGTATTTAAATGTAATTTAAATCTCTTGTATTTGTCAAATGTGTAATATTTATTCGTACTCTATATATTCTTGTATTCTGATGGAATTGTTGTAATAAGCAATGAAATGTTCTTCTTTTTGCGTTTCGATGTGTGTTGTTCTCAAAGTAATTCGTGCTTTCCGTCACGGTGAAGTCATGGGTTACTACAGTGGTATCGGAGCTTTTGTTTACAGAGCTCGAGAACAAGACACATTAGAACCAAACAAAAGAATTCATCAGATATTGGATTAGTAATATCCAATGAGAATAACTCGTTAGAGATAGGATCAGCAGTATCCTAGAACGAGTGTGAAGAGTGAAAATTTTAAAATATAAAATTGAAAGCAAATTTTGTTTTGAAAGTTAAATTCAATTATACGTATTTGAATATTTTATTTGTATTGAATTTGGAAAACCGAGTACACAAAGATTTTGCATATACGCGTCATGAACATATATTCGAAGTTTTAATATACTGGATAGATATAGAGTCACACTCTAGTCGCCCGGACATGGTCCTGATGATGAAGTATACCATCACCAGTATTTATTTTCGAGTGACGAAGGTGTGATATCTATATATTTCCATCAGACTGATGTGAGAACCAAAACTAGATAGGGTGTATTGTTGTGATTTGGCATCAAAAGCATGATTTTCTGTATATGTATCAAAATTATGAATTTGAAACATTAATTCACTAATTGATTGATGGTTGTGTTGTTTGATTATTGGTTTGAAATTTTGAACCATTTAGCCTAATAGAACCAAATATTGAACAGTATAGAAAATGATTACAATTGCATGAATATACATGTATATCCATTGAACATGTCATAGCAAGGAGGCTAGAGCAGAAGAATAAAATTGTTTGCCCGACAAATAGGTACATGTTTACTAATTTCTTGGGCTTTGGATGATTTTATGAGCCGATTGGCTGTTTCTTTTTCTTTTTGGATTGATGAGGGCCATTTGAGGCTATTTGAAATTTCCCGAAGTCCCGGAGCAGGGGAGGTTATGGCGAAATTTTTCGAAAATTTAGGGTGTTAGCCAAATTTTTGAAAATTTTGAAAAGTTCTTAGAAACTGAAAAATTGAAGAACTTAAGCCATAATTAAAATAATGAAAGTTTAGCTGATTAGTAAACAACTTTCAACTTCGTTCCTTTTCGAGGACGAAAAGATTTTAAGTGGGGGAGAATGTAACAACCCGGAAATTTTGAGACAAGTTAAATTTTTTATTTTGGCAATTTTGATGAATTTTGAATATTTAAAATGAATTATTTCAAATAATAACGACAAGAAATTTATTTCGAATAGAATTAGAACGTATATATTTTTATAGATCGTCGTTAGAATATAAATAATTATTTATAATTATAAAAGGAATTGAAAATGGCGCGGTAATTCGATATTTCTATTTCCAATTTCAAACGAATGTACAAGGTTCAAAATAAACCGGATTTTAGCGAAACCAAAAATATTAGGATCTAATTGGGAATATCTTTCTAACAAATCCGAAAAATTGAAATTTCATAGCGGGAATCAAAAGTTATGCCCAATTGAAAATTCAGAATAGTCGCAATGGAATTTTGGCCCTTAAAAATGGAAATTTTGCAAACAACCTCGTTTTTTGATGAAACCACTTTTGTTGGATCTGCGATGTCAAATTATTGCTAGGTTTCAAAATTCGTAATTTTTTGAATCAATGTGTGAGCGTGGCGAAGCTAAACGTGTTTTAACAGTTTCAGTGAATTTTGATCGACCAGAAAATGGCCATTTTTCAAACGGTCTCAGAATTTGACGAAATTAGTTTTGTTAGGACCGTATCGTCAATACGAAGCTAGAAAATATTTTTCGGGAATTTTTAGAGTTAGTATGTGGCCCCGATAATTTGAAATGTGCATTCAAATTCAATATATAGAGTTATATTTTGATTTTGAAGAAAACTGATCAAAACGGCCGAACTGGCTTGCGATACATATCCCATTGTGTTCGGAATGGGGGTAATCAGCTATGGACGACAGTCGGTGGGTTCGATTTCGAGGTCGAAATTAAAAGTTGCTTTTTGAAATTAAATAATTAATTAAATAAATAAATAACTCTTCTCTCTCTCTCTTCTCCTTAACCATTTAGCCCCCTCCCCCTCGGTTTCATTTCAATGAAAATCAAAAAAAAAAAGGCGGAGCCCCGCCCATCGACGTCGCGCGCCAACAGAGGGGGCGACGCCGCACCCCCAACCGCCTCCCCTCCAACGATCGTCCCCCCCCCCCCCAACCTCCTCCTTCCAGCGCGGCGGCGCGAAGCACCCCCCTTCCCTCTAATCGAAACCACAACTTCCCAAACCCTCCAGCCCCAATTCGATCCCCCCTCACATCGCGATCACCACGACAGCCTCCCACTACCAGACGCGCGCGCCCTCCTTCCCCCTCCACTGTTCACAGCGAACCCCCACCCTCTTTAAAAATCCTGAAAGTTTATTTATTTTATTTTCATTCATTTAGTGAAAGAGTATTCTTTATATATATATATATATATATATATGTATATATATATATGTTATTACATAGGAAAATTTAGATTTTTAAATAAATAAATCAGTTTTTATAAGATTAGTGAAGAAAAGATCGGATTTTTTCTAAGTAGAAAAGATCAGATTTTTTTGTGTAGGAAAGTTATGATTTTTTACTTCATAAAGATTAGATTTTTACGTAAGAAAAGATTTGATTTTTATAACTTAGAGTTGAAATAAAAATTCAATTTTTATATGTTGTTTTGAAATAAAAATATGATATTCATATGATATAGATAATAAAAATTCGATCTTTATTATGTAGGAGATATAAAAATATGATTTTTATTATGTAGAAGAAGCAAGATGTGATTTTTATATGAGTGGCAATATAAAAACATAATTTTTATTATATTACTAGCAAGATAAAAATATAATTTTTATCATGGAAGTAGCGTTGTAAAGGAGTGATTTTTACATATGTAGCAGAGATATAAAAATACGATTTTTATATAGAGAATGGCGAGAGAAAAATATGGTTTTTATTATATGAAAAGCGGTATAAAAATAGAATTTTTATCTATATAATAGCGGTATAAAAATAGAATTTTTAGCTATATAGTAGCAGTGTAAAAATGTGATTTTTATCCATATAGAGTGATTATAAAAATGTGATTTTTATATATGTAGTGGCTACGGACAATGAAATTGACTAAAGGCGAGCACGACGCAGATTTCCTACATATGAAGAGTCATGGTGTTTGGTTTAGCTAGTCGGTGAGAACTTCTCACTTTAAATCTTGTTTTCTAGTTAAAATATATACTAGGATGCAGACGGTGGTTAGCAGCACCCGACACCCGTCGTCCACAGACCATGGACGACTTGTATGCTTGTTTGATGTGTTGTGAAGTTTGTCTGTGATGTTGATGTGGATTGGATAATAAATTATTCATGTGTTGAAATAAATTATTTATCGTTAAAAAATAATTCTTAATGTGAATGTGAATAAATAAATATTCATTTACAAACCGGACGGTTTGTTTATGTACACCTATTTGAAGGATATTGATTGGGACGATAAATTTTACACGTCGCCCAACTGCACAAATAATATTCGGTGTTTGTGGATTGAAACCCCACACATGTGTTGGGATGATATTTGGCGTACATTAATCCCAATTATTTAGTTGTGTGTCGATCGATTGGTCGATAGACTGTGTAAGTGTTAATTATTTATATTTAATGCTTATGCAGTAGTGTGGTGCACTTTGGAAGATGGTTGATTATTTATTGTTGTTATTATATACATATGTTGTATGGAATCCATATAATTAACATTCTATGGTAATTGATTGGGCCTCATTCCAATTGGGAAAATAAAGAATATTAAGAAATATATATATTCATGTGTTGAATAGAATAAAGAGTATTCATGTGTCGAATAAGATAAATATTCATGTGTTGAAGATATTCATGTGTTGAGTAAAATATTTTAAACAATAAAATTTGCATCTTTATCATAATTTTGTAAAATATATTAAATAACATAAATAGTCATGTGTTGACGATGCTCATGTGTTGAGAATGTTCATGTGTTGAAAGAAATATAGATTCATGTGTTGAATAGAATAAATATTCATTTGTTGAATAGAATAAAGAATATTGAAATATATAAAGCCGTGTTGATTAGAGATGCGCCATTTTGACGCGAATGATATTTATATCGATTATATTCGTTTTTATAATGAATATAGAAAAAGAAGTGATTTCAAAATATAACGTTTTGAAAATATTATCATTTATATATTAATGATATGAAGCATTCAATTTTGATTTGAAATTGAATATGAAGTTGAAATCGTTTCGAAAACGAATTTAAAACGATTTATAAAATACGTTTTAAAAGGAAATCGACGAAATATATATAATATATATTATATATAACGGTTTGAATAGAACGCGCCGCACTGTGGCAGTTCGTGAATTTCGACCATTGACTTCGAATGGACATTACGGGAGATCTGACTGTCGGATTCTCCTAAAACCGTAACCGTTGGGTTCGTATCGAAAAGAGCTTTCTAACGAATATTAGAAATTTGAAATCTAACAGTTGGATTAGGAATTATGTCCAAATCAAATTTGGAATAGGTCGCTGTAAGTGCAGTTCGATGGCCGCTGATGGAAATCGACTGTACGGGCCTTGATAAAATTATTAAAAATATTAATAATTTATGTAAATTCATAATATATGAATTGGAATGAAATGGGAGGAAAATTCCACATTTGAAAGGATTAAAAAAATATTTTTATCGAAATGAACAAGTTTTGAACTAGATTTGAAATGGTTTTGAAAATAATCAGAATTTCCAATACGTGAATTGGAATGGATTTGAATCGAAATTATCTTCGGAATATTTCGATATTGGATTTCGTGATTATACATATATGGTTGTGGAAATTTGAAAGATATTTTTTATATCGTTATTTCTAATACGATATTTGTTGGTTTCAGAATTTGATATTGAATATAAGGCGGTATATTTTCTATTCAGAGCCTTGTATTTAATATCAAATGTGATTTTGGGTTCGTCGTGAATGGTGTCTTAAATAACACTGTTCTTGAACCCGGTTTAGAAAAGAATAAATCTTTTAAATAAGATTTAGTGAAATTGTCCAGTTAATTAGTATTTAATTGGAATTGAATTTGAATTGGTTTTTGGGGTTTATCGTGAGCGGTGTTTTGAATAACACCTGTTCTTTAACCCGATTAACAATAGAAAGTGATTTTGGGTTTATCGTGAATCGTGTTTTAGGTGACATTGGTTCTTTAACCCAGTTAAAGACATGATATTGATTTTTGGGAAGATTAAAACTAAGTGGATTTTTAATGAATCTTTAATTAGATTGAAAAGTGATCGAGAATGGAGTATCACTAGTTTTTCTCCAAAGCGATAGTTAAATCTTTGATTGGATTTGAACGTGAAATGGTAATTAATATTTACCGATAACACCGTGGTGTTAGATATGGAGTATTACCAGTTTTGCTCCATGGGATGAATAGGTTGGGATTGGGAAATAAAATAATTACTTCAGTGTGGTTCGCTAATCCCGACTAGTTTGGATAACCTTAACATGGTTTGAAATGATATCCAAAGGAAGATTAAAGTATAAATTAAGAAGAATTTATCTTTGATAAAATTAATGGGAACCTTTCCCTAAGAGTGTGAAAATTTGAATAAAAGAATATTATGAATTGGAATGAGGCGTATGTTGGGTTTGTGTAACATTTTTTTATTATATACGCGGGTTATTCGGAAAGGCCGGGATTATACCCATTCTGAATAACTGATTCGACGATATGTCAAAGAGGAAGATGGTGGTTGAAGACCTCAAGTCTTCACATCGTTTGGGTGATTACTGATGATCTTGATTGGGCTGTACACCCAAGAGGAGGGAAATAGTTGGTGATCGTCTAGACGTACTTGGAGATCGATGGATGTGCCAGGAAAGTGCCTCCGGTTTCGTTCAGACCCAGAACGAACTTGTAAATGGACTGTGTGTCTGACATTGGATTTTATTCTGTGTTGATTGATTGCTATTAAATATACATCTGTTTGGCGGTGGAGAATTTATTCACTTACTTAACGCCCTTCTCTGAGACGTACGAGCTCAGAGGTTGTATATCGATGGGCATCAGTCGCATGGAGTGAATTGCCTGTTTGGCATGCCTAAGTGGCAAATGATCAAGGCTTCTGTTGAAAAGCAAAGTCTTATGGTTGATGATCAAAGCACGACCTGTGTGGCGCAGCTTTGTGTATGGCGTTAATTCGCGAGCCTCACGCCTCGGTATGAGTCAAAAACGGGATAGTGACTACAGGGAGAGCACGACGTTTCTTTCTAGCTAGTGGTGGTGTCGGTGCTTAAACTGACTGACATTTATATACTTTTCACCTGTCTGGTTGTTGGAATGCAAGGCGCCTCGAATGTATGGTCGATAACTGGCACTATGTGAGCCGACGTACAGACCATTATATAGGTCCTATAGGACCGAGAAACGTGTGTTCAAGAATTTCCAATCCTCAAAAGTAAGAGAGGACCGGCCCTGAAGATCCAAGGATCGCTGTGTGTGGTCCTGAGACATTTGCTAGAGTGTCTTGAATGGAGAGGAGCTTGCCCCTTTCCTCGACTCATGATGGAATCCAATTTCCAATACGTGATAATTCGGTTTTATTTGTAGAACCTAGTATGGCAACAGAGTAGATGGTAGCTATGCCGCCTATGATTGATACTTATGATTGAAATTGTTTTGACACAATACACTTATAGTAATATCAAAATAATCTATCTTTAAACGTATCAAGCACTATTTGGCTATTATAAGGTAAAACCCTATCCTCTGGCTTGTGTTGCATTGTGTGATGGGACTTGGGTCTTATTGTAGCTTCATTTTTCTTTATTTAGCATTGCGTTGTTTGTTTTATGCACTGGTGTTCTTGGGAGGAAACCCGTTCCATGTTATACGACGTGGTCCCTTGATTTACCTAACTTTAAAATAAAGATTAATAACTGTTTTTAGTTCTCACACCAGTCACATGACTGGCCTGGAGTTTATTGTTTTAACCTAAACTCTGGGTGCCCCTATTTTCCACACGGGCAGCTAGTAGTTTTGGTTTTACAGATTTATATTCACAGGATCCTGGTTTACAGCTGGAACGATACTCGGAAAGCTCTGTATCCGTGTATTTCTTTCAGTTGTGTGTTGTATTATTTTTCCGCTGCTATGTATTTAAATGTAATTTAAATCTCTAATATTTATCAAATGTGTAATATTTATTCGTACTCTATATATTCTTGTACTCTGATGGAATTGTTGTAATAAGCAATGAAATGTTCTTCTGTTTGCGTTCCGATGTGTGTTGTTCTCAAAGCAATTCGTGCTTTCCTTCATGGGGAAGTCACGGGTTACTACAGTAAGCCAATTCAATTGTTTTGATCAGTTTTTGTTTAAATTAAAATATAATTCAATATATATTGGACTTGAACGTACATTTTAATTTACTGGACGGACTCCAAAAATTCCAGAAAAATAAATCTGTCTATGTTTTGACGATAAGGTCCTAACAAAACTAATTTCATCGAATTTGGAGACCGTTTGAAAAATGGTCATTTTCCAGTCGTTTAAATTCAAGCTGAAATTACCAAACACGTTTTCTTTTGCTACGCTCACATATTGATTTCAAATATTATGAAAATTGGAATCTAGCAATAACTTGACAATCCGGATCCAACAAAAGTGGTCTCGTCGAAAACGGAGGTCGTTTGCAAAATAGCTATTTTTAAGAGCTACATTTCCATAGCGACTATTCTGAATTTTCAACTGGGCCTAACTTTTTATTCCCGCTATGAAATTTCAATTTTTCAGATTTGTTGGAAAGATATTTTCAAATAGATTCTAATATTTTTGGTTTCAATAAATCCGGTTTATTTTGAATCCTGTGCATTCATTTGAAATTTGAAATCGAATTTTCAAACTACCACGTCATTTTCAATTCCTTTTATAATTAAAATAAATATTTATATTCTAACTTCGGTTTAAATAAATTCATACGTTCTAATTCTATTCAAAATAAATTTCTCATCGTTATTATTTTAAATAAATCATTTTAAATATTCAAAATTCATTAAAATTGCTAAAATAAATTTTTTTAATTGGTTCTGGTTTTCTAGGTTGTTATAATCTCCCCCACTTAAAATCTTTTCGTCCTTGAAAAGGAACAGAGCTGAAAGTTGTTTAATAAATCAACTCAACTTTCATTCTGGCATTCATTCTTCAACTTTTCAGTTTCTAAGAATTTCTAATTTTTCAAAAATTTGGCTAACACCCTAAATTTTCGAAAAAAATCGCCATAACCTCCTTTGTACGGGGAGCATCGGGAAAATCCCCAAACCGCCACGTAGGCCCTCTCATCTCAAAAAGAAAAAGAAAAGGCCAATCGGCTCATAAAATCATCCAAACCCAATAAATTAGGAAATATGTACCTATTTGTAGGGCATACAATTTTATTCCTCTGCTTAGCTTCCCTGCTATGACCTGTTCACATATATATATATATATATATATATATATATATATATATATGTACATGCATGCAATTTCAATCAAATTTCAATTCAATATTTGATTCCAGTTGGCTAAATGGTTCAAATTTTTAATTAATCAAACCAATAATCAAACAATTCAATCAGCAATCAATTAGTGGATTATCGTTTCAAACACATAAATTTTAATATGTATATATGTATATTCAAAAATCATATTTTTGATGCCAATACATGACAATAAATTCTAACTAAGGTTTTGGTTATCACACCAGTCAATATGGGAATATATAGAAATCCCACCTTCGTTACTCCAAAATAAATACTGATAACGCTGCAACATTATCAGAATCATCCCCGAGCGACTAGAGTGTGATTCTATATCTATCCAGTATATTAAAACTTCGAATACACGTTTGCAAGGTGTATATGCAAAATCTTTATATACTCGATTGTCCAAATTCAATTTAAAGTAATATAATCAAATACGTATTATAAGATTTAAATTTTCAAAACAATATTTGTTTTCACTTTTATTTTGAAAATAACACTCTTTCGACTCATTCTAGGATACTATTGATCCCATCTCTAACGAGTCATTCTTATTGGATGTTGCTAATCTAATCTCTGATGAGTTCTTTCATTTGGTTCTAATGTGTCTTGTTCTCGAGCTCTGTAAACCTAGGCTCTGATACCAAACTGAAACGACTCGAACTTCCCCGTAAAGGAAAGCCCGGATTGAGTTAAGAACACGACGAATCAGAGCACAAATAGAAGAACATTTCATTGTTTATAAAAATAATTTACATCAGAGTACAAGAATATACAGAGTATGAGAAAATAAAATACATTTGATAAATACCGAAGATTTACAAATTACATTTAAATACATAGAAGCAGAAAAATAATAAATAACAGAACTGAAAGAAACACACGGATACAGAGCTTTACGAATATCCCTTCAGTTATAAACCAGGATCCTGTGAATATAATATTTGCAAAACCCAACTACTAGCTTCCTATGTGGAAAATAGGGGCACCTAGAGTTTAGGTTAAAACAATAAACTCCAGGCCAGTCATGTGACTGGTGTGAGAACTAAAACAGTAGTTAATTTTTATTTTAAAGTTAGGTGAATCAAGGAACCACGCCGTATAACACGGAATGGGTTTCCTCCCAAGAATACCAGTGCATAAAACAAACAGCGCAATGCTAAATAAAGAACAATGAACTTATTATAAGACTCAGGTCCCATCACACAATGCAACGCAAGCCGGAGGATAGAGTTTTTACCTCATAATAGTCGAAAATGCTTGGTACGTGAAATTTCATATTTTTATTATTACTATAAGTGTATAGCGTCAAAACAACTTCAAATATAAATGTATCAATCATAGACAGCATGAGTGCCCCATCCCACTATGTCGCCATACTAGGCTCTACAATTTAAAACTGCAATGTCGTATTGGAAGTTGGATTTCCATCTATGAACCGAGGCAAGGGATCGCCCTCACCGCTTCGAGACAATTTAGCCTACCATGTCTCAGGAATAGCTGTAACTGTACCTAGGAGCCACTGGGCCGGTCCACACTTACGTTAGTGGATTATAATTCCTGAACAATGAGTTTCCCCGCCCTAGGGGGCGTAAATGAGCCAAATGACTCAATATCCATCGGCACCGCAGTGACCGATATGACTGAGGCGCCTTGCATTCCAACAACCACATAGGTAAAAATATAAAAATGTCAGGGCATGCAAAACCCCGAAACCACCTCTAGCTAGAAAGAAACGCATGTTCTCCCTGGATCCTCTCCCGTTTCTGGTTCATACCGGGGTCTGAGGCTCGCGAATTAACGCTATACAAAAAGTGGCGCTATATTAAAGCTATTCTTTGATCGTCAACCACAAGATTCTGCTTTTCAACAGAAGCCTTGATCATTTGTCACTCAGGCATGCCACACAGGCAATTCACGCCATGCGACTAACGTTTATCGATATACAACCTCTAAGCTCGTATGTCTCAGAGAAGGGTGAAGTAAGAGAATAAATTCTCCTTCACCAGACAGATGTATATTTAATAGAAATCAATCAACACAGAATAAAATCCAATGTTAGACACGCAGTCCATTTACAAGTTCGTTCTGGGTCTGAACGAAACCGGAGGCACCTTATTCCTCGTCCCATATGTCCAATACAGGAGAGAGGTCCTTGCATATCCGGTCGATCTCCAAGTACGTCTGGACGATCACCACTTATTACCTTGTCTTGGGTGTACAACCCAATCAAGGCATCAGTAATCATCCAAACGATGTGAAGTCCTCCGGTCTTCAACCACCGTCTTCATCGTCTACTCATCGCCAATTCAGTTATTCAGAATGGGATAAACCCGGTCTTTCCGAATAACTCGCTTATATAATAAACAAGTGCTATAAAAACACAACATACGCCTCATTCCAATTCTGAATATTCTTTTGTTTAAATATTCATATCCTTTGGGAAAGGTTCCCATTAATTTTATCAAAGATAAATTCTTTAAATTTATTCTTTAATCCTCCTTTGGATATCAATCCACACTAAATCAAGGTTTATCCAAACTAGTCGGGATTAGCGAACCTTACCAAAGTAATCATTTATTATATTTCCCAATCCCAACATATTCAACCCACGAAGAAAAACTGGTAATACTTCATATCAAACACGACGGTGTTATCGGTTAAATTAATTACCATTTCACGTTCAAATCTAATTAACGATTTAACTATCGCTTGAAGTAAAACTGGTGATATTCCATTTTCGATCATTTCTCAGATTTGATAATTTAAATTATCTAATCCTCATTTCAATCTAATTAAGATTCATTAAAAATTCAATTAGTTTTAATCTTCCCAAAAATAAATGTTAACGATTATTTAACTTTGGGAAATCATATCCTGTCTTTAACTGGGTTAAAGAACCAATGTCATTTAAAACACGGTTCACGATAAACCAAAATCACATTCCATTAATTATGTCATTTGAATAGTGACATGCAACAATGGTCTAATTTGAATTTAATTGTTAACTGACTCAATTTGTGTTATTTGAATTTAAATAAACTTATAAAAACCTCAATTTAAATAAAGAAATTAAATTAATGAATATTTTAATTTACCAAATTTATTAAAATGTAAAATTTTCTAAAAAGGTCGGTTCTGGTAAAATTTGATTAAAAATTGAATTCAAACTAAAATTAAAAAGTTGTCAAAAATAGAATTCATTTCTTTTATATGGATCTATTTTGAATTCTGAGCATGCAACATTTGTCCGGAATTCATGTTTGTAATTGCAAAAACGGGCAAAATGGACGATATTGTTATTTATATATATTTGTTTATAATTAATCTATATATTCCTTTACATTCTCATTAGTATTAATAGTGGCTTGAATTTGAATGGGTGAAAATAAATTTAAGGGGACACATTTATTAAATTGACATTATGTATTTGGTAACTTCCTCGTGCAAATAAAAATCATGTATATCTCTCTTCACCTCATTCACTTATTTTATGAAACTCTTCATTCTCTTTGATCTTCCATGTCTAGATCTAAATCTACATCTCACATAAAAAAAATCTGCAAATTGAAATGTAATGGGAAAGAGATTTAATGTAAATAAACTGCAAGCAAAAAGAAGATCAAAACCAAAATAAATCAACGTGGAATTGCAAAGCTTTCAATCTGACATTTCTTCCATTCACAAATTAATCACCAAATAAATTCTAATTATTTTAATGATTCCTAGTCTTTATCTATATTATCTAATCCATTTTAATTTCAAATTTCATTTGATTTGGGAATTGTGAAAATTTAGATCTAATAATGCAAACAACCATCTTTCTTTCCAGTCAAGGCCTTTCTACCCCATCATCCTCTTGGCCACCCCTTCACCACCGACCTAACCACACCTATCTGACCTTCCTCCACCTCCAGTAAGAGGGCCCTACCTGAAAACCCTAGTCATGATCACTTTTCCCTTTGAAATCAAAGACCTTTTTATTTTTATTTTTTCTAAATTTTTAACCTTTATTGCAGTGGTCATAACTTTCTATTTGAAAGTCAATATTTTTTTTTTAAATTGTCTAAAATTGAAATAGGTATGACTTTTATGTTGAAAACTTTTTCAGATTTCGAATATATTTAGGTCGAAACTGTCAATCTTTCAGATGCATTTTATACCTAGATTTCTGACTTAAAAATTAGGTTGTTGCTGTTTTGGTCATATGTCCTTCATCTTTTTATCGAAAACCAGTTTTTTTTAAACTTGAAGAGAAAAGAATTTGGAACAACCATTCTATTTACGACTTTTTCAGATTCCAATGTTTAGTGGTCCAAATTTTTTTTTAAGACGACTAAAGTTTGTTTACTTTTTTAAAAAATTTGTAAAAATCAAAATTTATCTTCCTAAAACAAAACCTTTATACTCCTTCATTTAAATTGCTTGGGGCACTGATTTGTGAATATGTTCATACCATGGTATTAAACAGAGCATAGTTGTGCTTGTAATTTGAATGGTGCATTATGCTTTTCGTATCCGCATTCGCATCAAACTGCATCATCTTCTTTTTATACTCCATGAAAGGAGAGTTTATCTAACACTTGACTTACATTTTTATAGAAGTGGAATTCAATACATTTGAAATGCTATGAAATGTATAGGAATTTTTTAGAAAATTTTATTACATGTTGTACACAAATGACTTACATTTATGACACGAGTGATATATATCATATAAATGTGCACATGTGACATGTATATGTTTAATATGTTTGACTTGTTGAATTCATTGATATTGTTTTTTTATTTGTTCTCATATTGCAAGTTCCCTATGGGTTGAAATGATACATACCTGAATCACTGTATAGATTTTGGAAATGAATTGAATCGATTTAGGATGCGGGTTGAAATGATATATACTTGGGATTTGAAATTTTAAATCTTGGATTGAAATGATAAATATCCATATTACTTAGCCAAGGTAGAAAATTATATACAGATACCATTGGTTTATTTTGAAATAGTTTCTAAATTTAAATATATTTTAATTATAATATTATTATTTTTAGTTTAAGTAATTTAAATTATTTTATAAGTAATTTAATAAATCTTTTATTATAATTTAATATTATATAAATTTTAAACCTTATATATAAATATAGATTTTTCTTAATACTTCGCATTAAGTAAGGTTTAAAGAAAGATTTAGAATATAATTGTAACTTAATGTGTTTAATGACTAAAATGAAATCGAATTCGAATTTTAGCAAAATAAACATAATTTAGAAAATGATGAAATGAGTTTATATGAAATTGGATAAGATAATGAAACTTAATAATTTGATTTGATAATAATTTATGAAATGAATGGTTTGAATCTAAATATAATTAAAGTAATATTTAGAATTGATTAAACTTGAAATCTGAGATTGAATAGTCGCGAAATGAAAAAAAACGTTATTTCAAGTAGATTATTCGATTGAGGTAATAAATTTTGAACCCAACTTGAATAATATCTGTAATATATTGGAATTTGAATATATTGTTAAGTTTGAAAAAATTTGAAGTGAAGTTTTGATAATTGGATTTATTATAATTTGAACTTGAAAATATGGATATATGGTTCAAATTGGATTATTATTTAAACTAGATTTTAAACTTATATTATTTTATACAAAACTACTTTTAACTATTTTATATAATTATTATTTTATAACTATCTATATTCACTTAACTATTAAACATCTTATAATTATTTTGTTTAAATATTTAAGTATTATATATATATATACATTATAACCATTTTAATTAAATTATTTTATATAAACATATATATTTTTAAATTAAACTATTTTATATTAAATTAACTATTTTAAATAAAAGTATATTTCCGATCCGAGCTATTAGATCTGAAATGTTTGGTATAAGATTTTGAATAACGATAATTATGATAGAAATTTGAAATCAAATGTATTTTTGTTAAAGAACTATTTGTAGATATGAAATCTTGAATGCAACCAAATAATGAACCGATGGAAATACAATTTATGACGTTTGGATATTTGAACTTAATTGTTTATAAAGCCAATATTTGGAGTTAATTGATTCATGATATTTTAAAATATGATTTCAAATATAAATGATCACGGTGTGGAAAATGTAAACGTTTTGGTTGTTAAAGATACCGGGATCGGATATTGTCATACTCTCTTCTAATACCAAAAACCACTTTAACAACTGTGTACATGGTGGAGAGTCCAGAATGAAGTAGGTTGGTTTAACGAACGCTACTGGAATGAAGTAAGAGAACGATGATGGATGTCCTTGACCTTCGGGTCATAATTAAAATGACTAAAACAGGTGTCATACCATGATTAAGTGAGGTCGCACCTCCTATCGGACGCACTTCTTCGAACCATATCTATTACTTTGTGATTTGATTGGTGCTCACCCTTGATTGTGGGAGTGTTGTTCGAGGTGAAAGGTAGCCACCACGTACGTCTGAACGATCACCACTCATTATCCATATTTCGGGATGCCTCCCAATCAGGACCTCGTTTACCATCCAAACGAGGTGAAGATCTCCAGTCTTCGACCACTGTCTTCACCTTCGACTTTCAATCGTCGGTCAATTATTTGAAATGAGAATTAACTCGGCCTTATCAAATAATTCACGTACATTTAGAATTTCAAATCAATTTATTTTAATGGTTAAATCATTCGACAACACCAATCTTGTTCTTTAATGTAATTTTCACACCAAACACATTCAACCATCAAAAGCCACATAAATCGAGCAAATTCAGCTTATTTCCATTCCATATCGCTTATGATATTTTATAACGATTTATCGCTATTTTTATTTATTTTAAAATAGCCTATTTATTCAAAACGACGCTTCGGGCCATAATGCGGTCGTGGCGCTGTTTTTCTTCAGAATTGATTTACACATATCTGAAAATCTAACTGTTGGATCTTCACAAAATTTACATCATTAGAAAGGACTTTTCAAAACGAATCCAACGGTTCCAGTTTCGGGAAAATCCGACGGTCGGATCTCCCGGTACAATCGTTTGAAGTTTCGATTTCAAAATACGAACTGCAGCATCGTTATTCGATTAAATATAGTTATATGTATATATATATATAAATATAATCGTTTCTGGCACTGTTTTTCTTCAGATTTGAATTAAACATTCCAGACAATCCAACCGTTGGATTTTTACAAGGTTGGTGCCGTTGGGAAGATATTTCCAGGGCGAACCCGACGGTTGAGGTTTCGGGAAAATCCAATGGTCGGATTTCCCGCACTAGTTGTTTGAAATCACAGTTTCAAAATACGAACTGCACGGCCTCGTTTCGTTTTAATTTTATTTATATTTATATATTTATATAAATATAGTTCATTCAATGATTTCAATATCGTTTTCACTTCAAATATTTCACTAACGCCTTAAAATTTTGGAAAATTTCGCCATAACCTCCCCTGCACCGGGAGCATCGGGAAATCTCTAATAGCTTCCCCGGTCCTTCTAATCTCAAAAAGAAAAAGAAAAAGCCAAGCGGCTAGCCAACAGGCTCATAAAATCATCACCCAAAGAAAACAGTAAATGTGTACCTATTTGTCGGGCACAAAATTTTATTCCTCTTCTCTAGCCCCTTTGCTATAACCTGTTCAATGAATATGCATGTACACATATATAGTTCTTATCATTTATCATTTTCTATTCAACTTCATATTTGATTTCTAATTGGTTTAAAAACACCATTCATTCTAATGTTACATACATAGGTACAAATCATATCATTAGCTAATTAATGAATATTTCAACTCATATATATTTATTTGCACAAGTGGCTATTTTTAACATTTCACATTTCAACGATTCAAGCATACAATAAAAATGTGATTTTTTATTGTAAAACAACTCATTACAAAACACTATTATTTTATATATTTCATATTGGTGATAAAAATAGGATTTTTCTTATAAAACAATTTCTTTCAAAACGAGATTATTTTACACAGTTCATATAATCGATAAAAGGTGATTTTTATTATCAAACAATTTATTTCAAAATATGAATACCATTCAACACATGAATTTCAAATCAACGAATGAATATCGATTCAACACATGAAGGTTTTCTATAGTTTCTATATATAGATAAAAATGTGATTTTTATATTTAAAACGCGAATACCATTAAACACATGAATTTCTAATCAACGAATGAATATCGATTCAACACATGAAGGTTTTCTATTCAATGAATAAATATAGTTTAAGCAAATGAAAATAATTCAAACACACGAATATTATTCAAAATTTCGGCAGCATAACGGCAGGGTAGTTAAAACCGGGACCGTCCCTAGTACGGCTCCTCGCTCTACCTTAAAACCTCGCAGTTTTTGACAATGGGGATCATGCATCAAGTTCGCACGCAGGCGGCATGTATATATTTATTTCATTTCCACAAACTAATCCTATGTGGTTTCAACCAAATATTTCTCAACCACAAACGGGTATTTTTCAACCTCAATCAATCAATATCAACCACAAACAATCCCAAACAACCTCATGTATAAATTATATATTTTAATAATAAAATTTACATCTATATCAATATAAAATAAAGGTTCATGTGTTGACAGTACTCATCCGTTGAGATTAGTCATGTGTTGAACGAAATATTTTAATAATAAAAATATTTGAAAAAGAAATATTTGAAATAAAATATTTGAAAATAGAAATATATGAAGCCGTGTTGATTAGATTGACACCATTTTGACGTGAACGATATTTATATCGATTTTATTCATTTTAAAATGAATATTGAAAAGTGATTTCGAAATCGAATATTTTTAAATGAAATTTGAATTAAATTGAATAGAAAACGAATTCGAATTGAATATATAACGAATTTGATTTGATTAGAAAATGAATTGAATTTGATTTGATTAGAAAATGAATTGAATTTGATTTGATTAGAAAATGAATTGAATTTATTTGAATAGAAAATGAATTGAATTTGATTTGAATAGAAAATGAATTGATTCTGATTTGAATAGAAAATGAATTGAATTTGATTTGATTAGAAAATGAATTGAATTTGAATTGAATAGGAAAACGAATTCGAATTGAATTGAATAGAAAACGAATTAAAATCGAATTAAAAAGAAAATGAATTCGAATCGAATTAAAATCGATTTGAATTGAAATCAAATAGAAATGAAAGTAAAAAGGATTTATAATAGAAAATTCAATTTTGATTTGAATTTGAAATGGAGGTTGAAATTGTTTTTGAAACGAATTTAAAACTATTTATAAAATTCGTTTTAAATAGAAATCGACGAAATATATATTATATATATAATATAATGGCCTGAATAGAACGCGCCGCGCCGCGGCAGTTCGTAAATTTCGACCATTGACTTCGAATGGACATTACAGGAGATCCGACCTTCGGATTCTCCTAAAACCGGAACCGTTGGGTTCGTATCGAAAAGAGCTTTCTAACGAATATTTGAAATTTGAAATCTAACGGTTGGATTTGGAGATACGTCCAAATCAAATTTGAAAAAGGTCGCTATAAGTGCAGTTCGATGGCCGTTGATGGAAATCGATTGTACGGGTATTAATAAAATTATTAAAAATAGTAATAATTTGTGTAAAATCATAAGAAATGATTTGAGAAAAATTGGGGTGAAAAACTCCATATTTGAAAAGATAAAAATGGAGTTTTATCGAAATGAACTAGTTTTGAACTAAATTTAAAACCCAATTATTTTTAAATAAATAAATTAGATTTAAAAAGGGGTTTTAAATAATCAGAATTTCTAATATATTTGATTGGATTTGAAATGGGTTTATCGTGAACGGTGTTTTAAATAACACTAGTTCTTTAACCCGATAATAAATAGAATGTGATTTGGGTTTGTCGTGAACTGTGTTTTAAATAACACTAGTTCTTTAACCCAGTAAAAGGAGTTTTAACGAATCTACAATTAAATTGAAATGTGAATGGATAATCTAAATTATCAAATTTAGAAATGAGCGAGAATGGAGTATCGCCAGTTTTGCTCCAAAGCGATAGTTAAATCTTTAATTAGATTTGAACGTGAAATGGTAATTAATCTTACCGATAACACCATAGTATTAGATATGGAGTATTACCAGTTTTGCTTCATGGGATGAATAAGTTGGGATTGGGAAATAAAATAAATAATTACTTCGGTGTGGTTCGCTAATCTCGACTAGTTTGGAAAACCATAATTTGGTTTGAAACGACATCCAAAGGAAGATTAAAGGATAGATTTTAAAGAATTTATCTTGGATAAAATTAATGGGAACCTTTCCCAAAAGATGTGAATATTTAAATAACAGAATATTCAGAATTGGAATGAGGCGTATATTGTGTTTTCTAGCACTGTTTTTAATATACGCGGGTTGTTCGGAAAGGCCGGGTTTATACCCATTCTGAATAACCGATTCGACGATATGTCGAAGATGAAGACGGTGGTCGAAGACCGGAAGTCTTCACATCGTTTGGATAATTACTGACGATCCTGATTGGGTTGTACACCCAAGAGGATGGAAATAGTTGGTGGTCGTCCAGACGTACTTGGAGATGGATGGATATGCGAGGAAAGTGCCTCCGGTTTCGTTCAGACCTAGAACGGACTTGTAAATAGATGGTGTGTCTGACATTGTATTCCTTTATATTGTATTTGTTGATCTCTGCTAAATATATATCTGTTTGGCGGCGGAGAATTTATTCTCTTGCTTAACGCCCTTCTCTGAGACATATGAGCTCAGAGGTTATATATTGGCAGAAATCAGTGGTACGATATGGATTGATAGTGTGGCATGCTGAGATGCAGTGATCCAGACTTTTGTTGAAAAGCAAAGTTTGGTGGTTTATGATCAAAGCGCAGCTGATATAGCATAGCTTTGTGTATAGCGTTGATCTGCGAGCCTCACACCCCGGTATGGTGGTAAACTGATGGTTTGATCAGTATGATTTTCGTGGATGGGCACCTTAGTGGTGTCGTAGATTCGGTCGACCGAGATGAGCCTAGTGCTCAGGGATATATAGAGTAGGCGGTGTTTTCTCTCGCTGGGACGTAAGCCGCGGTGGTACTCTGGTCCCAAATGTGCGGATGTGCAGACGGTGTTTTCTCTTGTTGGGACGTAAGCCGTGGTGAATTGCATTACGCAATCGATCTTTCGAATCAGGAGCCACCATGATGGAAATCCAATTTCCAATACGTGTATTTCGGTTGTATTTGTAGAGCCTAGTATGGCGACATAGTGGGATGGGGCACTTATGCCGTCTATGATTGATACTTATGATTTGAAGATATTTTATACAATATGCACTTATAATAGTATCAAAAGATTTGTTTTAAACGTATCAAGCATTCTTGGCTATTATAAGGTAAAAATCCTATCCTCCGGCTTGCGTTGCATTGTGTGATGGGACCTGGGTCTTATAATAGCTTCATTTTTCTTTATTTAGCATTGCGCTGTTGTTTTATGCACTGGTGTTCTTGGGAGGAAACCCGTTCCGTGTTATGCGGCGTGGTCCCTTGATTTACCTAACTTTAAAAATAAAGATTAATAACTGTTTTAGTTCTCACACCAGTCACATGACTGACCTGGAGTTTATTGTTTTAACCTAAACTCTGGGTGCCCCTATTTTCCACACAGGCAGCTAGTAGTTTTGGTTTTGCAGATTTATATTCACAGGATCCTGGTTTACAGCTGGAATGATATCCGGAAAGCTTTGTATCTATATATCTCTTCTAGTTGTGTATTGTATTATTTTCCACTGCTATGTATTTAAATGTAATTTAAATCTATGATATTTCTGTGTAATATTCATTTATACTCTGTATATTCTTGTATTCTGATGCATTGTTGTAATATACAGTGAAATGTTCTTCTGTATGCGTTCTGTTGTGGCTTGTTCTCGAACTATCCGCGCTTTCCTCACCGGGGAAGTTACGGGTTTTCACAGTTGGTAGAGATGACCCGAAATCCCGTTCTAACGGAAACAAGGGTTATCTTTGGAATATAACACAGAAACAGATAATAGCATAACAGAATTAAATAAATACACCAGATAATGAACAATAGAATATACTGGATAAAAGTAATCATCAGAGTTACACAGTATACATAGTCGATAAAAGGTGATTTTTATTATCAAACAGTTTATTTCAAAATATGAATACCATTCAACACATGAATTTCAAATCAACGAATGAATATCGATTCAACACATGAAGGTTTTCTATAGTTTCTATATATAGATAAAAATGTGATTTTTATATTTAAAACGCGAATACCATTCAACACATGAATTTCTAATCAACGAATGAATATCGATTCAACATATATATAATTTTTACAACGCATATATAACTTATACATCGAACGTACAACTTATACAATGCTTATACATGAGGTGTACAACGTTTATATAACTCATACATCGACTATATAATTTATACATCGTCGTTTTCCATATTGTTTTTAAATCAGAAATCTCACCTTGGGTTCCACTCCGTCAATCTTTACGGAACGGTTTGGATTCCCTTTTTATTTAAGTCTGCTTCATCGCCATCTATTTTATGTAGTTGATATTAGAAATCAGCTCTTCAATTCTTTGCCATTTATAAATAAAGATCATATTTTTATTTCTATACAATCTATAAAAAAAATTATATTTTTACATTGCTATTTATTTCAAAAATAATGCTCTTTCTATATTTTTCAAAAATAATGCTCTTTCTATATTTTTCAAAAATATTGCTCTTTCTATATTTTTCAAATATAATGCTCTTTCTATATTTTTCAAAAATAATGCTCTTTCTATATTTTTCAAAAATATTGCTCTTTCTATATTTTTCAAAAATAATGCTCTTTCTATATTTTTCAAAAATATTGCTCTTTCTATATTTTTCAAAAATAATGCTCTTTCTATTCTTTTCAAATATTTTATTCTTTCTATACTCTTCCAAAATCAAGTTCTAGTTTTATTTCTAAAACAAGTTCTATTTTATTTTATACACAATGCAAATCCCAGATTTAAAAAGCAATGCTATATTTTTCTATTCTTCAAAACATATTTATTTTATTTTTCATACTAATGTTACCTTTATTTTCAGAAGCAAATCTAATTTTATTTTCCATGTACAATTAAAACTGAAAATAAACAAGGTTATATTTTATTTTCTAAACCAACGTAGATATTTTTTCCAAATCTAAAAATAAAAATAAATCAATGCTAGCTCATTTTAGAATCTGAAAAATAAATTAATGTCACATTTCATATTATACAACTGAAATTTAAAAACCATAGTTATTTATCAAAGAAAAAGGTAGGAAAAGCTCACTGTTTTTCCCTTAGAACAGTATTCGAAAGTAGCCCCAGAACTAGGGTTGGATGTAGCTGCCGCCTGGAGCCGCGGACTGTCGATCGGAGGAAGTCGCAGGGAGCGCCTTGGCTTGCGTCACCTCCACCCCCAACCTGGACGAATTCGAACTCCCCCTCGTGCTTCAAATCGAGATCAAACGGAGCGACTTCGAGGGTTCGATTCGCGACGGCAGGGAGGAGAGGAGGGTCGAGGGTGGGTTTGATTTGAAGGGGAGGAAGAGGCCGTTCGATTTAGGGTGGTGGCGCTGGCGAACTTCGCCTGAGGCGATCGGAAAAAGGCCGGGAGCGGGGGAGCACGAGAGTCGTCAGAACAAAAGGGTTTACGGGGTTTTTTTTTATATTTTTAAATTAATGAAATAAAAAATCCTATTGGCCGATGCTATATTAAATTCAAAAATTGGGGTTTTCTTGGACGAACTCGAAATCCAACATAATGACTGTCGTCCCTAGCGTTTTACCCCCATTCCGAACACAATGGGAAATGTTTCGCAGGCCCATTCGACTGTTTCAGTCAGTTTCCATTCAAATTAAAATATAAAACATTCAATATTCAATTTGAACGTGCATTTCAATTTGCCAGGGCCACAAACTGATTCGAAAAAATCCAGAAAAATAAATCTAGCTATGTTTTGACGATACGGTCCCAACAAAACTAGTTTCGTCGAATTCTGAGACCGTTTGCAAAAAGGCCCATTTTTGGTCGATCCAATTTAACTATAATTGACCAAAACACATTTTCTTTTGCCACGCTCACATATTAGCTTCAAAAATTATGAAATTTGAAATCTAGCAATAACTTTACATCCCGGATCCAACAAAAGTGGTTTCGTCGAATTCCGAGGCCATATGCAAAATGGCCATTTTCACGGGCTATATAAATCACATAGCGACCATTCTGAAAATTCATTCGGCCATAACTTTTGCTTTCCGCTATGAAAATTCGATTTTTCATATTCGTTAGAAAGGTATTCACTAACAGATTTAAATATTTTTGGTTTTGCTAAAATCCGTTTTGTTTTGCACCCGGTACAGTCCGACAAAGTTTGAATTCAATTTTTGAAACTACAGCGCCTTTTCAGGCCTTGTTTATAATTATAATTAATTATATTCGTTTTCAATTGTCGATTCAAACTCAGTTTTCTTCGTCATTATCTAAAATATTTATTTTAAATATTTAAAATCCATTATTTTAGCCAATTTAAAAAATTTAAATTGGTTCAGATTTTCTGGGTCGTTACACAGCGGTTATGTGTTACCACCGGTCTAGGCGTGCATCGGTAAAATCCTGTCGTGGGTATTCCTCGTGTGCCTTGTGATATTATCTTGATCAATCCCCCTACGATTTTGATTTGTGTCGTACCTATGGAGTGCCCTCTGATGCTACTAGTTTATGGTGGGTTTACGGTACTGTATAGACTACGATATAAATGGTGTAAGGGTAAAAATATAACCTTGCTTACACTATTTTAAATAGTATATTTACCCGTAGACACTACTATAATAGTGTATTGTATTATATGAAATCTAGTTTGACGGATCCTTAGAGGATCGAAATCCCAAACATCCATTAAGTTACTATTGCATTTCATTGAATATTTCGCTTGAGTTGATTCACTGATATAAGAATGTTAGTCCTAATCTGAATGTTTTGTTTTTGCAATATTATTCGAGTCAGTTCGAGTATTGTAGTATTGAGATTTCACCTTTCAAAGCTGGAGACTATTGAAAACATCACCTCTATCTATTTCATCTGGTTATTTCTTCTTTGTATTATAAATTATTGTATTTAGACTTATGCTATATTTGATTCTATAACTCTGATATTGTTGTGCATAAATTTTGAAATTTTATTTAGTAGCTTAATGAACTACTTTGTATTTTATTTATTCCATCACGAGATATTCTGCTTTTCTGTGTCTGTGATTCTCGGCCTGCCCCAAACCAGCCGACATTTCCTTCGAAATGCGTTGTACCGATGTCCAACTAGCATGGGACGGTCGTTGAAAGAAAAGAAAAGAAAAGAGAATAAAGGAATTTGAAACTATGAACTAACAAGGAACCTGTAGTATCTCTCACATCGCATGGAATAAAATATAATAACAACATAACTTTGACATAAAACAGGCGAGACAGTGCATAAGCTGAAAACTAAATCATCATAGCAGTGGAATCCATAACACAGCTTATGATCCAACACTTCAAATTTCTGCCTCTAAAGCAAAAGAAAGAAAAGGTACACTACTAATGCCCAAGCAGTGACCAGCTAAAACATAGGGAGTATATATGTATATCATACGTGGAAGCCACCTGCTCGTCTCCAGACAGCTACTCGCGCATTACCACCTAACCTGTCTCTAGTCTGCTCATTTAGGAGCACCCAGAGTAATAAGAAGAGACATAAAACTCTGGGTCAGACAAAAGTCTGGTATGAGTGATAAGCAACAAAACAGAATAATAACAGGTATAATCCAATAATACCTGAACCTGCAACTAAACAGTTAGCACAACAAAATGTACAGTACGCTAAGGTAATACTAACATAAAGTGTAAAAGTAATATGGGGGTGTGCATGTCATGGTGATAGCAAACATCAAACGTAGCAATCATCCTCACATCTCTCACCCAATGCGAAAAGCATACGATATCCACCACTCGATCACCCAATCCTTTGCTACAATCACTTTGCTCCATGAAGTCACGATGACTCCATTGCACTGATCCATAGCCACTAATCCATCTATCAGTGGTGAACTAAAGTTACGGATATCGATAACCCCTTTGCACACATCCCGTAGCAAAGTCCAACTCATGAAGTTAACTCGTTGGTTCTCATCTGGATCCTGAGTTCTACTTCCCATTTGGACTACCTTTGCATCTCGGGTTTTGGTCTCCTCTGGATCGGTTTGAATGTGCGTAGTACCCCAATTATCATCGGTTCGGTTCGGCCATCCTGGTTCGGTTCGTGTTCCCCTTTACATAGCATCAGGTCGGTTCGGCTCGTAGCCCCTATCTTCGGTTCGGTTTGTGATGTCTTCACTCGAGCGGTCGAGTCGTTAGCTCACTCTTATGGCGGTTCGGATCGGGCTCCTTCACTCGAGCGGTCGAGTCGTCAGCTCCCCTCTCATGGCAGTTCGGATCGGGCTCCTTCATTAGCTCGTAGGTCGAGCCTTCATCGATTCGCGTTCGAGCTCCAGTTCGGTCATGGTCTTCTCCAAGCTCCAGCGGCTCGTGACACCAAGGGTGAAGATTTGTGATGGTGAGTCGGTTCGGTTCGGAAACATGAGGCGGCTCGTGGGTGGGCTACCCGACCCAACCAGGTCCCCCTCCACCGATCCGATCCGGTTCCTGCACCATTTCCTGCAACTTTCCCAGCGACTGTTTTATGCCACACGATGGCGTTTTCGACCATTTTAACTGTTCTATGCAATCATAAATCATGCCAAATAGTAATAGCAACATGTATAATCATCCACAGACATAAAAACGACAATTTAACATGTTTATACATATCAAACATACCCAAAAACCCATGTTTTTCCATTAATCCCCCTTAATCATGTTTAATCATACAATTAACAAAACATATCCAAATTAGCCCACATTTCTATCAGAGCCTTAAAATAATATTTTAGAATTTCACAATTTTTTCTAGAATTTTAACATGCATAGATTCGCTGATTAACACTAATCACCCCTAATTAGCCGTAATTAGTGAAAAACAATGCAAATCACTCACCTTGGCCACAAATTAATCTTAGATCTGAATTTTGCTACTGTTATAAGTCGAATTTCAATGCTCAGCAGCAGCCCCAACTCTGATTTGCCACTAAACTTCCTTGATTTGGTGTAGATTAAGCTAATATGCGATTAAACGGTGATTTGTGATGAATTTAGAAAGTGGAGGCCATTGTTAGGGTTGAAGGAATGAAAGTGGCGGCTGCAAAAATGACAAAGAAGGGTTTCCCTAGTCGCTTTCACTCTTCAAATATGCCTAATCCTGAAATCCACCAATGGGCCTAGCTGCTAATCACCCTATTTGGCCCGCTTAAGCTGTTTTTCACCTTCTAAACCTTAATTCAGTCATATCTCCCAAAGGTAAGTCCGTTTGATTAACGTAACCACTCTACGAAAAGGTAAACCATCAACCGGATCAAACGGAAGTGGTTTCAGGTCAAAAATCCTTACCAATCAAAAGTTATAGGCGAAACAAGATTCTCCCGGGGCAAAATGGTCATTTAAAAATCGGCAAAAATCGTGAACATGGGAAATGACCCCAATAGTCGTTCCCCAAAGTTACACGACCATACGACTTCGTATGAAGACAAAATAAATATTCTACGATCCTCTGATGCGAAGAACGCAGGTCGTTACAATTTGATTTATTAAACCCCATAGCAATAAAAATCTGTCATTTCGAACAGTTTGAGTTGGTTTAATAACCGACTTGAAGGGATCTAAAAGGCAGGTTGTTACACATATAGAATGTTGACCAACTTTTTGGTAAAAGCTGCCACAACTCAATGGATTGAAGCCCAACGTCAAAAGACTCGCCATTCAGTATCGACCAATCCCAACGGACGACCCTTTGTTCTAGAAGGTCCACGTGAGCTTCGGCCTAAACCAATTTCCCTCAAATGGCAGTATATATCTTTCCAACATAATCGCTCTTTCGTCCGACTGAGTCAACCTCTCCCCAAAATTTGAATCAAGCAGATTTACTTGAAGATATCCATATGAATCATCCAGCCTCCAGCGAAGCCCGATTCTCAAGGCAATTAAAGTGGTTAACACTTCCTGCCAAAACTCTACTTTTGCTACACCATAGTTCAAGTGTCACACATGCCACAATTCTTGAGAGAACTATTACTCAGCAGTGGAATGGGTCTCCCCGCCGCAACTATTCTACTGGACCAAGGTCCACGTGTCCAGGCTCTGAAAAAGAGGCAAGCCACATGGCACCCAGCTCAACCCACCTTCTTCACCTATAAATACACCATTGTTAAAAATGGAAAGACATGTGAAAATATCCACTTCCAACCTACGCTCGGTATATTGGAAATATCCGACCGTGCACTGCAAACAATACCCAAATTTCATGATCATACTTCTTTTTTTACAAGAGAAACCAATTGTACTTTGTAATCCATCAAAATCAGTAAATATAAAGTGAACGTAGGCACCGACTTTACCGAACCACTATAAAAATTTTGTGCGTTCCTTGTCTTTATTTTCTTTTCTGTACTCTGTGATTATTTCTCGTGTGTGATCCACACACGATTGGGGTTGATCATCATTATACCAACTTTTGACGTCAACACTTTAGCACGCCAGGTAGGGGGGCACACAGACATACTCTATATATGACCTTTGACCCCCCTCAGCAATTTCTAACAGCCAATCTTGGCAAACAAGCGAAAGAAGAATGCTTCACATTCCCATCCTTTACCTGCCGATGCAGCATGGACAGCAGCAGCCGAGGCTAGCCATGAGGCCTCTTCCCACGAAGACACGTCCCAATACCTTACCCGTGACAACATGGATAAAATCTTGGTAGAATTCAGAAATCAATGGCATCTCAGGGTGAACTCCTCAAACATCAGCAGGAAGTGATGAACAATGTAATGACCCGAAATCCCTGCCTTTTGAATTGACCGTAAGCCACACAAGTCCGATGCAAAACGGTAGAAATCCCGAACCGTTAACTTTGGGCATACAACGCATTAGACAGAAACAAAAGACATTTAATTAACATCATAAAAATGCTACATCAGTGTGCAAGAATATATATATATATATATCAGAGTATAATTATTACTATGCACTGCGAAAATACAAAATTACATCGACGGAAGACTATCAAATGTTGTGGACACAGCTTTATGCTTCAATCCAGAGTCCTGCTCTAAAAAGACTCCAAGTCACATCTACAAAAAAAACTACCCAGCAGCCAATATTTTCCACACAGACAGCTGGATAGTTTGTTTTGTATATGTGACTAAATAAAATATAACAAGAGCATATTCACTCATATATATTACAACACATTGGTTGATATTAATAAGCTAATCACTGCTCTGGCCATGTACAAAAATCAGTGAATTATTTTCCGCAATCCTCACACAATCTGCACATGATGTTCAGAGTTTTCCTGAAGGTCTTAGTTTTTGAATCTACTAATCTAAAACAAACTAAACCAAAGATCATGAATAAACACTCTGCAAGCCTAGCCGAAGCGTAGCCTACAAAAGAAAATTAATAAATAAGTAAATAAATAAATAAAAATGCTTAATCCTCCCAATATATCGGTAAATGTAACAATATAAATAGTTTTGGTATTACAACATGGTGGATCTTCTTGGTTATGTTGCTAGCTTTATTGTTTAATTACCAAGAAGATCCTGTGAACAAATATTGGTACCTCCTACTTAATGAAGGGAAATCAGGCAAAAAGCATGTTAGAGCCTTGTTAATTAAGGGAATCCAAAATGCATGCAACTATGTCTTCACTAAGCATTTATACGTCCTTGCATCACACCTTTTACATGCATGTTCTGTTTGTTAGCTTCCATATTTCAGGTTCGTAGTGATTATGTTACCTATTTTATAATGCAAAACAACGTCAAGTTTGGAATGTTTAAAATTGAATATTTATGTTTTTGTTACTCTATTTTATAAATAGAAAATTATTATTTACTATATATGAAAAAACATTATATTTATGGTAACATGAATTAAATAGAGTAACAAAAACATAAATATTCAATTTTAATTGCCTAATCCTGATAATATAATGACATTTTATAATAGATTACACTCTAAAATAATAACATTGTTTTTTAAATTTATGCATTGAATCAATTAAAATGACAGTTTTTCAGAAGAGTGTAAAAGAAACAAAATTTTCATTGTTCTTGGAAATTAAAAACTGAAAAATAATTAGGACTTGTAATTACTTCTTGAATATTCTATCAAATTTTCAATAGAAAGTTATCCAAAAACTGCCACATCTGAACAGAGGGGGGGAATGAACTTGAGAAGATTTCCAAAAAACAATAAATAACATTAAATATCAAAATTATTAAAGGAATCAGCACAATATAATTGAGTGCAAATTCATTAAAAGGAACCAAAATAATGACATTGTCACACAGTAACGAACGAAGTCCTCAATATAAAGCAGCTAGATAAGTCTTTAAGATGAGGTATAGTAATAATTCTGTTATTATGCACTAATAGTATTATCATCGATGTATGCAGACAATTTAGTATAGGAACAAATGGTTGATACCTGGCACAGTGCAGAGTTATAGATACTCAGGGACTGTATCTGATCTATAGGGGACTGTTAACTTTAGTGGAAGATCAGATTTCTGTATGCATGCTCGACATTGACAAGAGCACGAGATATTTGAGATGTCGACCTTGGTCATTATTTATATGTTACTATACTATTGTAACAGCCAGACGAAATCCGGTAGTCTTTGCAACCATCCTTTCATCCCCCAAAGCAGCAGGTAATACTCACCGAGGCATCCAATGATCCACCAGTCACCTTGTTTTACGGCCAGCCTCCGGACTGATCAACCAACCCTAAGCAGGGGCATGTAGGGGTAAAAGCCCACTGTTCACCACCAAACCACATGGCGAGAACCCCCTATCGTGCTGCACCCTATTACCAGGTATGCCAAACAAGAACTGGTGTGAGAACTAAAACAGTTATTAGTTTGATTTTAAAGTTAGATAAATCAGGGGACCATGTCGTATAACACGAAACGGATTTAACCCCAAGAATACCAGTGCATATAAGAAATTGCGCAATGCTTTTTGGAAAAATGAATCTATTATAAGACCCAGGACCCATCACACAATGCACTGCAAGCCAAAGAATAGGGTTATCCCTTATAATTACCAAACATGCTTGGTACTTTTAAAACAAATCATTTGTTATGATTTTAAACAAATTATTAATATTTTTAATAATTTTATCAAGGCCCGTACATTCGATTTCCACCAACGGCCATCGAACTGCATCCATAGCGACCTTTTCCAAATTTGATTTCGACAAAATTCCAAATCTAACCGTTAGATTTCAAATCTCTTATATTTGTTGGAAAGCTCTTTTCGATACAAACCCAACGGTTTCGGTTTTAGGATAATCCGACTGTCGGATATCCCGTGATATCAATTTGAAGTCAATGGTCGAAATTCACGAACGGTTGCTGCGCGGCGCGTTCTATTCAGGCCATTTAATATATATAATTTATATATTATATATATTTCATTGATTTCCATTTAAAACGTATTTTATAAATCGTTTTATATTCGTTTCAAGAACGATTTCAACTTCCATTTCAATTTTAAATCAAAATTGAATAACATTTTTAGCGAACAAATATTTTTCACATCGCATATATAGATTTTCACATCATATATTTATTATTTTCACATCGTATATACCAGCTAGGACGACCCAAACCCTGCCACTAGAACTCGATCCACCGTGTCTACGCTGTAGGGCGTCGAAGCTCTTCCCGACGGCTTCATATATTTCACTATTTTCGTGTCCATCCCAAATCGGACATCAAAATCATATTTTTATAACTCTATTACATATATAAAAGTCACATTTTTCATATATAAATTGGACGATTTGCTTATGTACACACATTTGACTGATATTGATCGAGACGATATATTTTACACATCGCCCGACTGCACAAATAAAATCTCTATGTGTTGGTCGAAACCCCACATGGGTATTGGGATGATATTTGACATACATTAATCCCAATTGTTTAGTTGTATGTCAATCGATTGGTTGACAGGCTGTGTCAACTATCGTACTGTAAGTTTATATTGATAATGCCTAGATACGATTTTGCACATTATAGAAAATAAAATAACAAAGATTCATGCTCTAGCGGGATTGGGTTTTCTAATTAGTAAAAATCTAGGCTACTAAGTATGGAAAAAGGTACAAACATGAGCTCATATCAGTTAATCAGAATACATTCTTTGCTGGTAGATTAATCAGTGAAAATTTCTTGCTAACATATGAACTGGTTGGAGGTTTTAATAGGAAATTTTTCATAACTTATGCCTAAATTTATTGACAGAAAGCCTATGAAAATATTAATATAAAATTTATGTCTAAGGTTGCTTTAGAAAGTGCAAATGCACTTAATAGAATCGTGATAGAAGGCCTTATGATGAATGATAACAAATATACTGTCTTTTTTAGCTAAGGGGCCAAAAACAAACAAAAAATTCTAGAAATGTTTAACGTCGGTATGTTCAGCCTACACATTACAAATATTTCACTTTTATAGCATATATATTCATAAACTGTAGCCGTGATCTACGCTTCAGTTTGCACAAATTTATTTAAAATTATGTATATGAACTACGACTAATGAAACAAAATTGAGCATATATGAACCAACTGAGATCCATGATCATAACCGGAAAATATCAAACTAGCAAGTGTCAATGTATATAACTATACTACATGAACACGAACATATTCAACAAACCATTTACACTAGTGTAGATCACATTTGAGTATTGTGCCGCCTCAAAATTTTTTATTAGTCAATATATTGTAAGGAGGCAAGGATAGACATACCCTAATTAATGTCTTTGAAGCGAATAAGATAGTGTAAAGAGCCGAGTCCTCAATAGTCTCTGTGACTGAGTCCGTGATTATAATAACGAACGGAGTCCTCAATATGAAGCAGCTAGATAAGTCTTTAAGATGAGATATAGTTATAATTTTGTTATTATGCCCTAATAGTATTATCATCGGTATATGCAATATCGATGAATGAAATGCGCACATATTCAATAACATATTCATGTTTTTGTTGTCTTTGTTGTCGTCACATATTCAATAACATCATGAATTCATTATCAAAGTAAGGAAACAAACAATTTTATATTCCTAATTTAATTAGATATCGATGAATGAAATGCGTATACATCACTATTATAAACTCTTAAATTAAATGTGCATACACAACATTGTTATAACAATGATTATTCATATGTAAAAGAAATACAAATGCAAAGAGTTTGTAACCGTTTAATTTATCAATATCAACAACAGACCAGTTCATGTAACCATTAATTAGCATATTTGTACAAATTCTAGTCCGTTTTATTACCCCATTCTATAAAAGTCAGCAAAACAATGAATGAAACAACCGACTTAAGAAATTGATAGGTTTCTAAAAATTTAAAAATCCATGTGAGTTATACCCATTTACCCCAGGTCAAGTATATTTATTAATAATTGAAAATTTATGTTCAAACACTAAGCTATATTTACAGATTTGGGTTGCAAATTCAACTAAAAAATGAGATGCAATTTAAGAAAAAATAACGAATGAACTTACAAATTTGATAATGCTTCTATTTATGAAAGTGTCGTCCTACAAACGAAAACCCAAGGATAGACGACTGATTTTCTTGACTAGCAAAGAAGAACCGACAAGAACAATAAAGAATCAGTGCTTCCCTGCAATTCAAAAGTACATGCAATGGATGAGTAAGGGGGTGCTAGATATGTACACTACTGCAAAAAAAATATCAAAAAAAAATCGCAAATAAATCAAAAGGAAATCACAAAAGGGGATGGAAGTGAATTACCAAAATCCTTGCTCGGTTAGCTGAAGAACGATAATGCGAATTGGAATCAAGCCAATATCTTCGTTGCCCGATTAGCTGAAGAATTTGATTTAGGGTTTAGGAAAGAGAGTGGGAAATGAGAAAAAGTGGACGGTAGAAATGAAAAGTGGAAAACAACGATTGAAAATTAGGAGGGTAAAAGCAAAACAAGGAGGGAACTTACCTTCGTGTTTACAATTGTTTTTGGCAGAACCAACGAACGGTTTATTTTTTAATAAAAACAATGTGTTATATTTTAAACTACAGCTATAATCTATTACTTTTTAATGTAAGCCCTTGTTTGGACCTGAAGAATTTGACACGTTATTAATCTGATGAATCCAGGGCTCAAATTTTTGTGCCGTGAATGGATCCTGGATTGCATGCAACCAATAAGCATTGCTAAAATTTTATAACGTATTAACTATCAAAAAAAATTAAAAATATGTATCGAAAACGGTTTATTTTTTAATAAGAAAATATGTATTGAATATAGGCAACTATAATTGTTAAATATATATTATAAATGATGAACTTTCTTTTCTACTATCAAAGATTGTTTATTAGTCATTAATTATTAAAAAGTATTTACTAAATATTAAATATGAAATATTAGTCTAAATTTTCAATATTTTTTTGTAATAATTATTATTATATTGATTAATATTGATATTATTTATTACTCGATAATACTAATCATTTTATTGTGATTATTGACTATATAAAAATAATTATCGATCAATAAAAAATTAAATATCACATTACAATTAATTATTAATTATTAAACATGTTGATAATTATATAAAATAACACTAATGCATCATTTATAATAATAACATAAATATCTCTTGCGAATACAATGGAAATTTGTTGCAAAATACCTTTGAAACATATCTGACGGTATTCTGTCTCCATTAGCAACGGAAAAAATTTGTTGGTAAATTGACACAAATTACAATGGATTAGTGGGGGATATAGCAAGGCGACGGGTGATAAATAAAAAGAAAAGAAAATTAAAAAAACAAGAAACTATCCCTTGTAGATATTATGGAAAATTGGCACAAATTACCGACGAAAATTTCCACTTCTGAAATTTGTCGCAAAATCAGATTTTTTTTGTAGTGAGTGTTTGCTAGCGGTTGCTCGTGGATGCATATACACACACTAGGCACTAGATCGATTCAAATAGTCTCATACTGCATATGGATGTGTGTGCATTTTACTTTTAATGGATGTATCATCATATGGATGTTGCGTTTGGACGGATAACTGTGCACACATATAGAGTTTACATGATATACGAGGACTGTTTGTATACATTTTGGATTCATGGAACAAACATATATTGCATTAAGGAGGTCGACTGAATTAGTAGACCGCCGGATTTTCGCATTAGCATAGGGACATATACACACACCTTTGCATATGTCCATACAAACATTAGAAACCTCTTAAGGATAATGGATTCCTATGAATGATGGATGAGTATATGGTTGTAGGTGGATGTTAGGATAGTAACGTTCTCCCAGACTTGGAGATTTCGGGGCCGAAACCCTTTAAGTAGGGGAGAATGTAACACTCCGTAATTTTTAAAGAGACATTAACAATAAACTAAGGGATACTTAATTAAATATTGGGAATTAAGTAAAACAAACTGTACCATTGCGTACGTCTCGAAATTCTAGTTCAGATAGACTTCGAGTTTGCATAAAACGGATATCGTGTGAGGAAGATATAAAGTTTAGAAGTTTGCAAACATATAAGAAGGATATATGTAAATAAAAAACAAACCAAGTTCAAAATAGTTCAAAATAAATGAGCGATAAACGAAGGTGGCAAGAGGCGGGAACCAGACCCGTTATAGGCCAACGGTCAGGTGGGTCGACCTATAGGTCGACCCAAGTGGGGGTGGGTCGACCCACACGAGATCTGGCGAGATTCATTTTCTGCATCTGGACTATTTTGTTAACCAGGCTCATTATTTTCCTAAATAGATTGGATTTAAAAACAGGGATCTGACGGTTAAGGATTGTCTTGTAAACTCTACATAAAGGAAGGCACTCCAATCAAATCAATTACACTGCTTCATACTTCTTCCTCAAACCTTTCTTCTAAAAATTTAAGATGAAGATGGGGAGATGCTGCCAAAACTTGGATTGAATCAAGACAATTCTTATCTGACATATACAAGAATCCCTTTTGCAACATCAGCGTATTTTCCTCTGTTTTTAAATTCAATCTCTGTGAGTTTATGTTATTTTTAGGTAAATTTAACTATAACCTTGACATGTTAATAAACTTGGATTTGAGCCTATGCCGGTTAAGAAACCGATTCATACCTAAACAGTTTTGCTATAATTACATGTATTTTTCTGTACACATGTTCTGCTGTTCTGCAGTTCAGTTGTTTATGCATGTTTCTGTTATTATATGCCTATGTCTGTTCTACTCCCTCTCTTATTCCCTTTTTATTTTATAAGCCTAGGCTACCTTCGAGCCTAGGCCAATCTCGTAAGAGACATATGTATGAACGAAATTAGGACAATTAGGAATGTTTGGGAATGAAAATTTGGGGAATATCTTGTACTGTGGAATATGACTGAAAATTTGGGCATATATTGTACTATGTAATATAACTGAAATTTTTAGGTGTATGAACATGAAAATCTGTAGGCTTAATTCAAAGATTAAGTGGAACATGTTAACGGAACAGTATGTAATCTACGGGATCTGTTTAATCTATAGGGTTAAATAAATCTGTTAAAACTATGGGGTAAAATAAATCTGTTAAATATGTTGGGTTATATGAACTTGTTAACCTGTAGGACTTAACCTGTTTAATCTGTTGGTGTTATATGAACCTGTCAACCTATAAAACTTAACCTGTTAATCTGTGGGGGTTAGGCGAACTTGTTAATATGCAAGTCTTAACCTGTTAAAAATCCTAGTTAATTGGGGGACACAAGATTAGGGGTTTGACTTGTGTCATCTGCTATGTGGGGCCCATATCAGTCACCAACCCATTCTGGTATTAAACGGGAACCTCGGACTAGGTAGGGGTTAGGGAACGTATATTGAACTGATAATAAGAGGTTCATCTTAAAAGGGGGTGTATACGAGCGCGTTCCAAAGGAGTCATAAGCATGCATGGCCCGGGTCTATGGGGGAAAATAAGCCACTGTAACACCAGAAAATAGGTATGTGTCCTTCTGCAGGTTGCCACTTAAGGAAGTAATGCACCCTTTTATGGGGCCGACACAGGATATTTACATGTTAGGGAGCTGATCGCTTGAGGGTAGTAATTAAGGTACATCTAGTCCTACCTATTTTTGTTGAGATACCTGTTATTTCTATTTGGAGTAACACCCGTTATATTTTTATTGAGGTACCTATTATTTCTGTTTAGGGTAGAACCCGTTATGTAACTGGAGTACACCTAAACGTACTATTCAATTGTCTGTTGGGATCATTATGTTTCTATTATATTAGGGAACACCTAATTCTGTTATAAATCCAACCCATTCTGGTATTAAACGGGAACCTCGGACTAGGTAGGGTTAGGGAACGCATATTGAACTGATAATAAGAGGTTCATCTTAAAAGGGGCTGTATACGAGCGCGTTCCAAAGGAGTCATAAGCATGCATGGCCCGAGTCTGTGGGGGAAAATAAGCCGCTGTAGCACCAGAAAATAGGTATGTGTCCTTTTGTAGGTTGCCACTTAAGGAAGTAATGCACCCTTTTATGGGGCCGACATAGGATATTTACATATTAGGGAGCTGATCGCTTGAGGGTAGTAATTAGGGTGCATCTAGTCCTGCCTGTTTTTGTTGAGATACCTGCTATTTCTATTTGGGGTAACACCCGTTATATTCTATTGAGGTACCTATTATTTCTGTTTAGGGTAGAACCCGTTATGTAACTAAAGTACACCTAAACCTACTATTATGATTCTGTTGAGATCATTATGTTTCTATTATATTAGGGAACACCTAATTCTGTCATAAATCCTGTTATACTAGTATTAGTGCAGAGAAAAGTAGTTGAGAAGCATAGTTTACTCTGTTTATTCTGCTTATCTTGTTCATACCTGTTGTATGTTACTGTTATCTCTCGTCCAGTTTTATATGCCTATTATTTCTTTTACTTCTTTATATGTTAAAAGTCACTGGACTCGCTAGACTTTATGTCAGACCCTTTTTGTTTCCCTTTCTCTCTTTCCTCCCTCTCCCTCCCCTCTGGGGTTCTCAGGGTGGGAATGCTCAGTTGTGATTAGGACCCTCTCTCTATTTCTGCTTGGATCTGGATCTGCTTTGATGTATCGTTTCAAATACTTGTCTACTTGGTTATGGCTATTGATGGGGATTATGATTTTGCATTTATGTACTCTTACGGTTTTTAGCTCAAGACAGATGTTTTGGTTTAATGTACTTGTTTTTAGTCTTTTAGAATGATGTTGTAACAGGTTTTGAGACTACGATGTTTTTTTGTTGAATAATGAAGTTTTAAATTTCTGCCGCTATTTTATATCTGTCTTGTTAGATTTTGTTTCTGATTACCTATAACGCTTCACGGAACTTAATGCATTATGTTAAAGAGTGACATTAACGGACGTGGTGTGTCACATTAAATAAGATTGTCGCATGATATTACAAATATATTAGAGAAACATCCATAACGGTCAGTTTGAATATAAATATTTTTATGTTATAAATATATTTATAAAAGGGCAAGTTTTTGAATTGAACTTCTCAAAATAACTTATTCTTGAAAAAGGCATGTTTCATAACTTATTACGAAACTAGGCATGTTCCTAGCAGGATGAGTTGTGCTTGTGCATTCTGAAAACGTGCATGAACAAATATCTTCCTACGTGTTCTCAAAACACACAGTTTTTTAATATATTTTTTATTCATGTGCATTTTGAAAATGCACAAGAAAAAAATGTTCATGCGCGTTTTCAGAACGCGCATGATGAATTCTGTACAAAGTTGAACAACCCCCCTTTTGTATTCATCTTCTATTCTAAATACTCTAAAAGTACCCAACTTCCAAAATCTATTCTCAAACATAAATCAACTTCCAAACATCAAAATTTCCTACTTTCATCTTCAAAATCGTGCAAAATGGAAGAAGCTTCAACATCTACTCAAAGAAGAGGTAAAAATCATAGATCTAAACTGGGTTTTGTAATCAATAGTTTTATGAGTTTTATGAGTTTAGTAAGTTTAGCATATCCGGATAATTTATATTTATTTCACTTGTAGATGGTAATTTTGATTAAAATATCGATGTTGGATTTAGTTATTTTAAATTTTTAAGTAGGATTTGCAATGGTTATGTGTTGTGATGTTGTACGAAACTGTTGTAGGAATTTAGTTAGAGCCTTGGCTAGTCGATCCTAGCATGCTATACCGACAACGTGAACATCGTAGAAATAATCATAAGCTAATGGAGGATATTTATACATCTTTGTATGATCGTTACTTCATTTGTAATATTCATGTTTTTTAGTAATTAAATATCATATATTGTCATTTTTTGAGTAGGGATCTTCGAAAGTTATACCTCTTGATCATTCAAGTAAATTAAAACTCATAGAATGTAAAGATCCTCAAATTGAAGATCATCTTCGAATGGCTGGAATTTGGAAGGTGTTGCAAATAGACAATATTAGGTTGGATCATGGATTTATCATCGCATTGTGTGATCGACGGAAACCTAAAACTAATATGTTTCATTTTAGGGTTAGAGAAATGGCTATTACTTTGCTAGATGTTGAAAATGTACTTGGTTTTCTCACTGATGGTTGTCCTATCATTTAATGATGGCTCCCAAACCAATTACTTGAGTTATGCAACGAACTTTTAGGTGTAGTTGTTGCGAGAAACCAATTTGTAATGAGGTCTGAAATTCAACTGTTTGTTGATAATTCGATATATTTAAAATTAAATCGTATATCGATTATTAAATCGATAAATTCCATACCAAAATTCGTTTATATTTTCAATTCAACATTTAAAATAAATTTAAATGTTTAAAATTATAAGATTAAAAATTCAGGATGTTACATTCCTTCCCTTAAAAGAATTCGTCCTCAAAATTAGCAAGGCGGAAGAAATATACAAACCTGTTGACTTTACAAAAGCCTACTTTGTTATAACTCAGTATTTCATATTTCATAACTCATGTCCCATACAACTTTAAGTTTTTATGGAAATATTTAATTTTCTATTTCCCATTCAAAAACCTTCAAATTGATTCTAATCAATTTATTCATTTTAATCCATTTAACTTGCTTAAGTTAAATTCCAGAATTCAAATACCTGGTATTTATTTTAAATTCCTTTGAAACCATATAAATATATATACATATATCTTGTTCCATCTCAAATTCAAAGCATTTGAATTTTTTTCCAAGCAGCTTGTTTTCTTAAATAATTTCCTTTAGAAGTCTCACTATGGTAGCAATCCATCACTTAGAAACTCGAAAATGAACACTGATGATGGTCGACTCATCATCGGAATTATTTTCAGCGATTGAAGTGAGTTCAATGCTCTATCACTTTCAAAATCCATTCAAATGGTTTATATTCAAAAATCCTTCCAAAACAAAGCCATATAATTTTATAACATTTCACAAAATAGTTTCTAGCAATCCGGGATTTAAATTCCAAATTGTTGTTTCAATCAATTTTTAATTTATCTCATTTATATATACAAGTTCTATTTGGTTACATATATAACCATTCTAATTTTATAATCTCATTAGATTATAATAACAACTAATATATCCATATATTATAATAATTTCGAAAAAATATTCCTTTCTTATAAAGGAATAGTTTTAGGTAAAATTATTTCATTTACCTAGCTTTTAAAACAATACTCTATCGAATTACTCTGCTCAAGTGTTTAGAAACACCTATCGATACAGTTGTACATTCTATACGGACTAGAATTCATAAACCACTCGACAAACCAATCAACACAAATTAATTTTAGATTACTACTGACCCTATCTCTAATGAGTAAACCACCACCAAAGTTTAGGTGTTCGCTCAACCTAAGCTCTCATACCAAAGTAGAGGACTACAAATCCGTACTATCTGAGTTGACAAAATATCACACACGTCCAACCCAAATAACACAGAAATACGAGTCATTTGGGTTAAAGATACAGAAATAGATAGAAGATAGAACAAAAGAAAACATCAGAATCTCACAATGAAACTGAACAAAATATAATATCATGTATCATAACTTTGAAATACAAACTTTTATATCATATATACATGCCATTATTAGAGTATAACACATATACATCACAACGGAAATAACTCTAAATAACTAACAATGAAGCCTCCTGCTTCAAGCTCCTCTACGTGTATCTGTAAAAGCCTGAAACACTTGACTGCCCGTACAAATTTGGGCCCCTAAGAGTTTAGGGAAAATCAAACAAAATAAACTCTGGGTCAGTCTTGGGACTGGTGTGGGTAAACTCCGAACATATTGTTTAATTCTGGAAAAAACTTCTAAAAGAAAAGGATAATAGTAACACCAGCCCACACATAAGCATGGACGGGTTTTTAGCTTACTATAACTCGAACCATTTTTCATATGAAAATCCGATAATATTATGATTGTGTTTATATCAAATAAATAACCAAATAGCAGAACACTTACATCTCACGCTCTACATACATAGTATAAAATCAAAAACCGCAGGGCGCTTATTGGAGATTGGATTCCAATTATGACAAGGTATGGGACCACCTCCCGATTAGTGTACTCTACATGGGATACATTAGGATTCAACAAGAACTTGAAACCCGGCTACACATGACCGGTCACTCATTCAGCTTGAGTGGAAAGAATATATTACCACTCACGATTGTTGGCCACCCAACCGTAATCCGTAGGATAGAGAAGCAAAAGAAAAATAAATGAATTTTCTCCAAATCGATGATAATACACACTGCTTGGGTATGACCTAACTTGCTAGGCTGCCCGATTTTTATCATTTCCCAGTTGTGAGGCTTGAGGCTATGTTTACTTTTTTAGAACATCTGGCCACCATTCACTTTGAATGCCGCACAGTCAAACCCATCAAATCACTAGTTGATCTTCCCAAAAATATTATGGTGTAAAAAGCTAGGAGAATCAAATTCCTCCACCACCGGACGTAATACCTTGAAAAGATCGTCTTATGTGATCTATTAGGCATACTCTGTCAGACATTCGTCCATACTGGAAAAACCGAAGGCGCTATCCTGTAAGCAGAACAGCCCTTGCGTTTTTCGCCTTCTTCAATTATCTTCAGCATAATCTAATTTGGAATGCCTATGCCTATACGAAGTGGTTTTCAGATAATAAATCAAACTGGTCTCTCCATATTGATCATGATGGTCCAAAAACTTCGATGGTTGGTTATTTTACTATCGAAGACAAACAAAAATCCATCAAACAATCACTGGCCTTTATTCATTAATTAAACTACCTTCCAAATTCCTTAACGAGTTATATATATATATATATATTGATTTCTAATTGTCAAATTTGTTAAAAATATTCTATCTCCTTAAATTTTCGGAAAATTTCGCCAGCACCTCCTTTGTACGGCTCAATTGGTATAACTACAAATCGCCCCTATAGGCCCTTTCCATTCAAAAAGAAAATCAAAAAGTCAAGCGACTTGCCCTATTGGCTCATGAACTCTGATGTGCAAATTTAAACGTGTACCTTTTTGTCGGACACTCAAATTATAATGTTCATTTTTGACATTCAATACATGTCTAACATATATTTAACCATCTAAAATTTATTTTAAATCAATTCAACACTTTTTGCGTTCCATTTTCTAATAAATTTCTATTTAGCTTCTTTGATTAATCTTCTTAATTTGGACATATCATGTTCAAATATATTTGTATCCACTTAAACACAAATCAAACTCAAAATCCTTGCTTGCTTCCAAATAAGTTTCATATTTGAATTCCCAATTTCAGTTTACATATTCAGTTCACTTAAACTTCGATCTAAAAACTCTATTTACTAATTTCCCTTGAAATTAGTTAACTTCATTCGATAATTAAAAATCTGATTTTTGTTCCAAAAACCACTTCATCTACTCCACTTGAGTTCATATTTAATTTATAACTCAAATCTGGATTTTACTAATGAAAATTCAGATTTTTATTTACTCAAAATCCTTTTATTTTATTTAATAAACCATTATGGTTCAAAACGATTATAGCGCTGTCTTTTCAAAAATTTAATTTTAATACAAATCATAATCTATAAGACGAAATCCGACTAGATTTTTCTCTTCCATTAGAACATTATCATTCAATAGGTCCAAACGTTTCTTGTTTCATCGAATTCCGACTTATATTGAGTTCTATATACTCTTTTGAAGTTTGAAAAGCTATATTACGAGCTACCACGCTGCGGCAAGTTCATTTTAATTAAATTTAATTATAAACAATTAAAACTTTGTTTATAAATAAATTCCAACTCAATTCTCTAATATTAAATATAAATTAAATCAGTTTTTCGAATCTAACTTAAACAACTTGATTTTCCAAAATCGTTGATTACTTTATTCAAAATTCGTAACTTGGTTATAAATTATCCACAACTCAACTTCTATACTGAATTCCAATTTTCTCGGATATAGATTATTTTAAAAAAAATTGATATAATCAAATTCTGGTTATAAATTTCTTTTATGGGGAAACCAATTTATTCAACATCCTTTACCATCACAAATTAATACCATCCCTTGATAATAGTGAAGTCATTCAAGTTGGGGTATTTTATTTACCTCTCAGACCTTGACCGACAAAGTTCTTATCTTGAGATAGATAAAAGCTTGTAATACAAGAACTCACCTTAAATCTCTCCTTCCATTTCATTTTTTACATTTGGAAATCTATTTCCAAATTACTCGATGAAAATTACTTCATCACATTCATAAACATTGTTTATAAATTAATTTTCCTTATTAACACAAACTTCCAATTTAAATTCCATTTGAAACTGGATTCGATTTTATTTTATTATTATAACTTATATATATATATGTGTGTGTGTGTATGAACATCGAATCTATTTCTATATTTAAATATTGAATTATTAGCTTCTTAGGATTTATAGCTCTAAATTATAAATTCTACTAAATATAATTATAATTTCCTTTCTGGAAATAATTTGCATTATTAAATTTGACATAGTCAAATTCTAGTAATAAATCTTATGGATTTATTTCAATTCAATTTACATTCCGAACATCGGTGTGGGTTCGAAACCCGAAATGGCAAGCTAAGAGCTTACCACATGTGTACGCTAAGATCAGCCACTTAGTGGTGCTCGCGAACTGGGCTAGGTGCACTAGGGAGGGTTTTATGACTCCAGTCGGTTTCCCTCCTAAATTCAAAAAAAAAACTTATAAATTATCCATTAGTAATTTCTCTCTATTATTTATAAACATCGTTTATAAATTTCATTTCTTGTTTTAAATATTAAAACAAATTTCTATTTCAAATACCATTTGAAATCCCGTTTCCACTCAGAATGATAAATTCTTCTTTTTAAGTTCATACTTGAATTTAAAATTTAATAGTATCCAATGATGCTTTTTTCTTTCCATTTAAAGCATCATTTAGAAATTCAGCTACCTGTTTTTATTGTTAAAAACAAGTAAATATTTCATAACTCATTCAAAAATCCATTTATATTACGGAAAATAATTTTTCCTTTTAAAAACTAAAATCCCTTTTTATGATATTTCTAAATATAAAAATCTACGGCCAGTGATAAATCATCTAATTATCAATCACAGGTTTATAACGCATCATATGTGATAATATATATGAAAACAAACAATAATATTTTTTTTTTGAGGAATCCAGTTGGATCCTTCCAACCTATTTTTTTCCTGCATCCACAGATGTTAGACAACATAAATGATACCCATCCTGCTTCAAGTAAGGATATCGCAGTATAGAAGGTTATTTACTAAATATACCGTGGGGCGATAGGGTCATCCGCTAATGATACTGTGGGAAATATTCTATATATATATATATATATAATAGCCATAACCACCAAGCCTAAATATAACTAATATATAATAACCACAATTTATCAATAAATAGCAATGCAATCAATCAACCAACAAACAACATATAAATATTTGTATTAAAAAAGTTCGATTATAATAAACTATAATTGAACCAGAGAGTAAGTTTACTCACCTTGATTTTTACTTACCGAACATTCAATTTAGCTTCAATTTCTCGTAGCTACGAATCTACCCTTGTCTCTAACTTCTACGATTATTTACTTATTTATCGATTAGACGATATTAATTTAAATGAGCTATTAACATATAAATTAATGATTCTATGAAATTTAAATTTTGGTAACATCGTATACCTTGCTGCTCTCGACCAATTTTGAAGCGAACTAAACAAATCGTCGATCCTCTACCACTGCAATCAGCCCCTAAAATTGACTTCTAACTCTTTGGCATTTCGTCGAACATTACATTGACAATCCCCATCTCTTGTCACTCACTGGCATGTCGTTTCTATATCACTAAAATGACTTCAACACCACTGCAATGACTTCGACCAGTCACTCTGCTCTACCGACCAATATACTGTAACCCCACCACCTTTTCGCACCACTATATCGCCTCAAACCCCATCTGCCTCTCTATCCAGACCTCCCCTTCCAAACTTAACATAACTGCATGCCAACCACCCAAACTTCCTGCCCCACGAAATACATGCATAAATCAACACCACCCCCTTGACCAACACAGAGTTCGATATACCCGAGCACCCCTAAAATTCCACAGTGATGTTGCCAGTTTCCCCTTACCAAAACCATCGAGTAGCACAACTCCGACATCATGAACATGGATAAGGCATCGCAACTTCACACTAATAGTCACCTCACTCCCCTAAGCTCTTCGCATCCCTAATCGAACCCAACAGACTATTGCACCCATGTTCTTTCCCCAAAAATCGAACTCCATACTTACGTCAATCTCGTAGTTGAATGATTGAATCGCGATCTCCAATTTCTCTTTTTTTTCGAACGATTCAATTAAAAACAAGGCACAACCATTTTTAATCTTTTTTGAAGTTTCCAATTTTGTTTTTGGGATTTGAGGGAGGTCACGATGTATAAATCGGAAGGAAATGAAATTTATTTACTGGTAGGCGACACCTTTGATTCGAACAGTTGAAGGATTTAGTGGGAAGATGATTTAATTTATTTTAGGATTCCAGTATTTGAGGAAGGAGGCCACTTGAATTAAGCTTCCATTTTTGCCTGAGAACGAAATGAAGAATAACAGACGGATGTTGCGATTAATAAAGAAGTGGAAGGGAGTCAACTCGTACATACGCCATTAATCTGTGTTTCTTTGATATCGAGGGATGCAGACCATTATTTCTGCTCGAGGAAACATTAGGTAAGCGTAACAAACGAAATTTTAAGGCGTTCTCTGTACTTAGGGTATATGTTAATTAATATGATTTGATATTTTTAATTAAAAATTAAAATATCTCGTGATCCCTTACTTTAAAATCCTGAACCGCTATTTCAATGCAACGACCGATGTTATAAAATTATAATGTTATTCTGAACTAAATGGAACTGATTCTGAAATTTAATTCGACTATATAGAAGAGATAACAATTTAAATTAACAATTTAAATTAAAGTCAATTTAAAATATAAATTGATGTCAAACAATTAAATTCATCGATAATAAATTATTATTATCATTCTAATTCAGTATAGAATTTATATTAATCGACTGAATCGTTTCAATTCAGTTTTTGACTCTAAATTCAATTGTTTGTTGATAATTCGATATATTCAAAATTAAATTGTATATCGATTGTTAAATCGATAAATTTCATATTAAAATTCATTTATATTTTCAATTCAATATTTAAAATAAATTTAAATGTTTAAAATTAGACGATTAAAAATCCAAGATGTTACACTTCATTTATAATATTCATGTTTTTTTAGTAATTAAATATCATGTATTGACATTATTTGAGTGGGGATCTTAGAAAGTTATACCTCATGATCATTCAAGTAAATTAAAAATCATAGAAAGTAAAGAACCTCGAATTGGTAATCATCTTCGAATGGCTGGAATTTGGAAGGTATTGCCAATAGATTATATCAGGTTGGATCACAGATTTATCACTGCATTATGTGATCGATAGAGACCTAAAACTAATATGTTACATTTTAGAGTTGAGTAATGGTTATTACTTTGCTTGATGTTGAGAATATACTTGGTTTTCTCACTGGTGGTCGTCATATCATTTATGATGATTCCCAAACCAATTACATTGAGTTATGCAATGAGCTTTTAGGTGTAGTTGCCCGAAAAACAATTTGTATCAAGGTCTGAAATTAGAATGAAATGGTTTAGAGAGGCATTTGGAGATCCTCTTCATGCTACTGCAACAGAAGTCGAGGTAGAGGATTGTGCTTGTGTTGTAATTTTATACATCCTAAATTCTCGTTTTTTGTAACACATTCAAAAGGATGTTGTAATTTAAAGTATTTGCCATTCTTAAGATACTTTCAACAATTTCGTTATCATGCTTGTGGTAGTGCAGTGCTTGCTACTTTGTATAGAAAATTATCGGCTGTTGCATTGCGGAAATCTAATTCTATAATTGGTTGCATGTCTTTATTGCAGTTATATCGTCTTTATTTTATAATTACAATATGTATTTACTCCACTTCCTATTCTCTATTTAAATTTCATTTATTTTTAGTTATGGTCATGGACTCACTTGGCAATTGGTCAATTCAATATACACACCCCAGAAAATTTGGATTCTAACCTTCCTTATAGTTGCAAGTAAATTTATATGATTATAAGTAGATTCAAATTTAAAAAAAACAGTTTTATTTAACATTTTAAATTTTCTTGTAGATGGAGTGCTGCAAAAAATTGGGCAGACACTCCAAAGAATGCCTTATTTTATCACAATGAATTGGATTTGCTTTCATCTGAGAGAGTTACTTGAATCCATTTAATTCAAATCTTGGTAGAGAAGGGCATATTTTTTGGATCGGTATAGATATTTGTTATGTAGGACTCAACTTATTTTCTTTTTATACATTAAGAATTATTGTCCGGATCGAGTAATGAGACAATTTGGTTATATTTTTCAACATATACCTAATCTGGTTGTTCCAGTTCCTGAGAACCCTAAAAATTGGGGCGAGTTCATCAATGAAACTATCTATCATTAGAACAATAGAATGGAAAATGTGATTGTTGAAAGAACGCCTCATATTACGTTGGTCAAGTATGAGTATTCATATTGGCAAATTACTCGTCGTTTTATATTAAAACAATCTTCTAGATAGATAGGTGGTTGCATTCCTCATGTGTCATTGGAATGTGATGTCACTAGTGGAATTTACACTACTATAAATATGACGGAGGACATAGAGCAAAGCCAGTTCAAGCCAAAGCAGGTGAAAGTAAAATGTGTTAGGTTGAAAATTTTGTTGGATTCAATCCTAGGTCGAAACAAGTTGCGTCGATCTCACCCGCCTCATCCACCACCTCCCCCGCCTCCTCGTGCACTCCCGTCTCCACCTCGTTTTATATCAGGATTGGGACCCGATATCGAAAAAGAAGGTGAAGAAGGCAATGTTAAGCAAATTAATGTTCAATAACTTTGGGGTGTATCGATAGAATGGTCGCGTTGGAAAGATGTTTCGCAAAGTTTTGGATATGGAGAAGGCTCGTCGAGTGCAATACAAGAGGATATTTTTGTTGGTCTGTTGCAACCACCACTGGAAACTCAAGGAATACCAACGTCATCTCAACCACCACCTGACTATCTAGAACATCTTGCATCATCTCAACCACTACCGGTAATGCAATGGTATACAAGGAGGCGAGCGAAGAGAGCCACGCTGCCAGGAGTTCTAAGACTTAGGTACAACTAGTGAGTTTGCAATTCTTTAGAGTATCTTACTAATATGTAATGAACTAGTGTTTATGATCATTTTGATGTTTTATGGTCATTTGAATGTTTATGGTCATTTGGATGTTTTAAATATCTTGAATTAACCGATGTAACTGCATATTTTTATTGTTCGGAATGTGTGAGAGTTGGAAGTCTAATGGAGAAGGGATATGATGTAGATTGGAGCTTGCTACCTTTAAAGAGCAGGAAATTGCTCGAGCGCATGAGCATATTGCTTGATGCTCAAAATTGGAACGTGTATGAATCTTTTTACTTATGCACATTCCATTTTTGTGCATGAAGCGCAATGCTCATGCGCAGAAATGGAATGCGCATGAGTATTTTCGTGCTCTCATTGACCAACAAGCTTGTCACATAGTTAGAAGAAATCAAACACAGAAGTATTCAAGACATTTCACTCCTTCATTACATCTACTTAGTTCAAAAGATTCTAAACATAGAAGAACTCAAACATTACATAGAAGTAATCAAGACATAAAAGAATTCAAACATCTACTTAGTTCGAAGAATTCAAACATAGAATTCAACATTACATTCGAACATAGAACTATTCAAACATAGAATTACATCAAATAAACACTAAATTCAAAACATCAAAACATTCAACATGTACAAAAAAAACATCTACATAGTTAGAAGTATTCAAACATAGAATTTAATACATCTACATAGTTAGAAGTATTCAAACATAGAATTTAATACATCTACCAAGTACATTAAATCACATGGAATTCAGAACACTCATCGAGTGCAAGATTTTATTTTGTGGCCTAAAACGCCACATTTACAACACCTATCTTGTTGGTTACTATAAGGTTGACTCAGTTCCCCTTTGTCTTGGTTAGATCGTGGTCGTCCTAAGTTTCTTCGCATTGGTGGGGTTTTATGTTAGGGACTTCGTACACAGTCTAATAACGATTATCCAGAACTGGATGAAACCTAGGAAAATACGAAGTAGTATAATTTGCGGTTGTATACCATGGTGAAATAAAATCATCATTTGCTCTATTAGCACCTCCAGAACCCAAAAAACAAGCAGCTAAAATATGTGAACAAGGAAAATGTTCCAATGTTGGCATATTACAAGAACAAGCAACTTCCTTTTCTCCAACCTTTACCATATTTCCATGCATTTGTGAATCATTTACTTTCCACTCTGAATGGCTATAGTGTTCAATGTTCATATGTCTTAAGGCTTCCATGTGTGTCTTTGCAATAGCTTCCCGCTTAGGCATTCAGCGCGTCGTCAACATTCCGGTTTGAGTACGATGCTGCAAGAAGTAATGATTTACATGATGAAAAGTTCGTGCAACCAATGATTATACAGGTAAGTTTCTTGTTCCTTTTAAAATGCTATTGAAACTTTCCAACTGAAAAAAAGAGTATTGGTATCTCTCAAAATTTAAATATTGAATATAGCAATAGTACCAATTGTACTAAATCTGCATATATTTTTTCCTTATCAAGTAGACTGGAGAGAAAAGGAATTTCCCATATTTATCTGATGAGACATGCGAGACAAAAGAAACAATCTCCACTGTGTGAATTTTTTTGATTTCATTTTTCTCTTCGTCTTCCTTTTCGCAAAAATAGAGAAATGAATTTCTCTATTCATGAGATCCTAGTTCGGGACTGACGGGGCTCGAACCCGCAGCTTTCGCCTTGACAAGGCGGTGCTCTGGCCAATTAAACTACAATCGTGGTGAGGTATATAACATACATATACTTAGGATTTCATAAGAATATCTTGCTTGTCATGTTGGATCATAACAGATATGTGAATGCTATATTGATATTATTTCCATATAAACATGGGCTTTAGTGAAAGTAAGACAAATTATTAGTAACTAGTCATTTTTTATTTTATTGTTAAATAAAAATAATCAATTTTCATTGAGATGAAAAAAGACAGAGAATTTTTTTTCTTTATTTCTCTATGAAGCAAGCATTTCCCTTGCTTTTCCATAGGATAAATTAATTATATCTTACTCATGGGATTGGCTGAATTCCTGGGTCGTGCTGGATTTGAACCAACATAGACAGTCGTCAACGAATTTACAGTCCGTCCCCATTAACCGCTCGGGCATCGATCCAGGAAGAATTCTTTATATGCTTATTGATAATCCATGATCAACTTCCTTTCGTAGTACCCTACCCCCAAGGGAAGTCGAATCCCCATTGCCTCTTGAAAGAGAGATGTCCTGAACCACTAGACGATGGGAGGATATTTACCTGACCATCATCATACTATAATGATAGTATGAATAGTTTTCTGGAATTGTTAATATAATCTAATGGTATGGCTAGATTCGAATAGTCTTTTATATTCTGATTCTATATGATTTGAATTTGAATTGAACGTTTTTTTTCTTCAATTTTAACTCATTGCTTCGTTTCTTGTTCAGATAAAATATGCCTATCACTATCTCATATTAAGTTAGAAAAATAAAAAATGAGAAAATTTATATCCCTTTTCTACGTAAATAAAATTTATTTTCCCATTATTTCTCTTATGTGTCTACTTCATATATAACACATTGCTCGTCATCATGTTAAATCTCATTCCACCATCTCGACATAGTGATGCAGCACATGCTGTAGTGGTATCGACTCAACAATAGTACCGGTATCGTATTCATAGTCTCGGGTTGAAGTTGTTCGACATCAAATAAGCCTTTATGTTGATTTCCTGTTCGGTTCATCGGGTATCGGAATCACTATCTTGGATGTCCTTTATTTCTGTATCGGTACCAAAGTCAGCTGTTTTGTGGATCTTATTCCGGCTTCAGTAATAAAAGTCTTCTTGAAGCTTTCGGTTTCGACTCCAGTTCAAAGAGGATTTGCTTCCGGCTTCGATTCTATGGATTCGGGTTAACTTTTTATAACTTGAATCGATATTGTTTAGCTTTATATTTCTTCTTGTTATTTATTGTATTGTTTTTCGATACCCAAGCTCTTGTATTCTGTTTCAGTATCACGTTATTGGTGTTTACAATGCCGATATCGTCTTTGTATTCCTGAGCCTATAAATAGGCGTGTTGTGTCTCCGTAAAGGGAGTGATTTCTATTATAAAATTTGGTTGTTCGCCATTGATGGGAGCTCCAACATTTATTTCCCATTTTCGATATTCTTTGTGAATCAACGATTCGGAAGTTCGTCTTTCTGATATCATTGGATCAACGAAGAGTTAGTGACTACATTTTCGGCATCATTGGATCAATGAAAATTGGCGTTATCACAAGTTCTCTTTAATCTCATCAAGATTATCGAGTTTTTCTTTTCTTTCGGTATTGTCACCGATCAACGGAGTGGAATTGTATCAGTTCTTTCAGTATTCGTGATTTGTAGATGGAATTATCAAGCTTTCAATTATAAATAGAACGTTTGTGTTTTACCGCTACATCGGTTTGGTATTAGAGCTAAGGCAATTCGATTCATCATTGAGTCGAGGTTGGACCATCAATCATTAGTGTTTCTGATTGATCATCATTCAACATTGTTTCCAAGAGCGTGTCATTACGGTGATTCGATATTTCGAAGTAGTTCATAATTCGATATTGTATTCGGTTTGGAATTCATTTGTTATCCAGAGGGTTTCCATATTGATTTCATTGTTCCAAATGTTTCATTATTCATCTTTGTTCCAAAGTAGTTCGAGGTTTCAAGGTTGATTGTTTTCATTATTTTGAAGTTCAATCCATAATTACAGTCCGAGAATTTTTTTATTTTAAATTGAGAGAATGCCGCCTAGACGAGCAAATAGAAATCAAAATGTAAAGTATGTTTATAGGCAGGAAGATGCAACACAAATGGAAGAACGTCTTAATGCTTGAATTGACAATAGTATTGGACGTTTGGACAGAATGATCTTGGATATGAATCGGAATCAAAGAAAAGAACTCCACCTGCATCGGATAATAGTTTGGTGAAGATGAAAGTAATAGAAGTTCTCCATTTCAACATCATAAGGATATGAGAGCGCAAATCAAAACTCAATTAGCGGATAGGCGATGGGAATTGGGTATGAGAACAAAAATTACAGAATTCAAAGGAGGTATGCAAGTTGAATAATTTTTCGATTGGATTTCCACCGTCGAAGAAGTTTTAGAGTATAAAGGAGTACCAAAAGAATATCGGCTTAGGTTGGTTGCTACAAGATTGAGGGGAAGAGCTATGACATAGTGGCAGCAAACTAAGTTGACATGAGCAAGGATGGGAAAGCCTAAGGTGGTTACATAGGAGAAAATGAAGAAGTTAATGAGGGCTACCCTTTTTCCTTACAACTACCAATCGTTAATTCATCAACGATTGTAAAATTTACGGCAAGGAACTCGTTCAGTTAATGACTATACGAGATAATTTTTTCAACTAATTGCCCTTAATGACATATCAGAGACCAAAAAGTAATTAGCTATAAGGTTTATTGGGGGCCTACGAAATCAAGTTCAAGATATGGTTAATATGTTTGATCCTAAGTCAGTTGCTGAGGCACATTAGAGAGCTCTTTCATGGGAGAAGCATGGTAGACGAGGAAATAGTTTCTCGACTTCGAACAGTCAAAATAAGAATGTTGGTAGTGTTTTTCCAATCAGCAAACTGAATATTCCACATTCAACAAAGGCAAAGGGAAGTAGTAATTGAAGTTTTTCGATTGTCAAGAATTCAGACATAGAATTTCTGAATGTACAAAGCCAAAGAAGAGAATATGGTAGCAGAGGATAGTGCAGGTTATAACAATGAAGAAGAGTTTGATCCTTCGAATCCACCACAGTTTGACGAAGAGACAGAAGAAATTGTAACTGGTGATGAGAAGGGCTTGTCTAATTCCAAAGACAATCGATGAATCTGAATGGTTAGGAAGCAACATTTTCTAATCTTTATGCATTATTTTGGGAAAAGTTTGTCGATTCATGATTGATGTGGGAAGCTGTGATAACATCATTTTAGAGGAGGTTGTTCAAAAACTTGGAACTAAGACAAAAAAGCATCCCCAACCTTACAAGTTAGCTGAAAGGAGGAGAGATGGCTATCTCTAACAATGAGCATTTATTACCATTTCCATTGGATTAAAGTATAAAGATGACATTAAGTGTGATGCTATGAATATGGATGTATCTCATCCCTTGTTGGGGAGGCCATGGCAATATGACAGGGCCATGCAACATGATGGGTGCACAAACAACTATAGCTTCAAGTCCGAAGGAACTAAAATCACTTTAGTTCCAAAGAGGCTGATCAAAGTGGAGCAAAACTGGATAAGAAGACAAAGACTGTCAATTTGCTATCAATGAATGACTTTGTGGATGAGCTGAAAGAAGGTGGCGAGAAGTATTTGCTAGTGGGATTCGATTCTGTAGAAAGTGAAGAAATTCCTGAAGTAGTAAAGCCATTGTTGTGCAAACTTGAAGATATGTTCCCAAAAGAGCTACCAAATGGCCTACCGCCACTATGAGACATCCAACATCTAATTAATTTGGAATCAGTTGCCGTCTTACCACATAGACCACAATATAAGATGAGTCCTTTGGAGCATAAAGAGTTGCGATGACAAGTGGAGGTTTTATTAAGTCAAAATGGAAAGCCTATTGCATATTTCAGTGAAAAATTAACAAGGGCGAAGATAAGATATAACACTTATGATGTCGAATTTTGTGTGGTGGTTCAAGTTATCAAGCATCAGAGATTTTATCTTTTTCATAAAGAATTCGTTTTGTAAATGGATCATGAAGCTCTAAAACATCTCTAATGTCAAGACAAAGTGGCAGCTAGACATGCGTCATGGATGTCCTGTCTACAATAGTTCACTTTTGTAGTAAAACACAAGGCTGGAGTCATAAATAAAGTAGCAGATGCATTAAGCCGGAGGGGAAATCTATTGACGACCATGAGAGTTAAAGTGTTGGAATTTGATTTGTTTTCAGACTTATTGTCTATAGATTCTTATTTTTTAAATATTTTGGACCAAGTCAAGAAAGGTGAAGCAATAGATTTTTCAATAGTGAAAGTGTTTCTATTCAAAGGAAATCAGTTGTGCATTATAGATTGTAGTCTTCGTGATCTTTGAATGAAGATAATCAAAGTGCTTCATAGTGAGGGCCATGTTGGTAGAGACCGTACACTACAACAAGTCTTGGATTCATATTACTGGCCATCAATATGGAAAGAAGTGGAAAAGTTTTTGCAGAGGTGTCGTATTTGTTAAGTGTCAAGGGATGATAACTAATGTTGGGTTGTACATTCCATTGTTGGTTCTTTCACGACCATTGGGTTGATGTGAGCACATATTTTTTTGGGTCAAGAACACAATGGGACAATGATTCCATTTATGTATTCGTTGCTCGATTTTCGAAAATGGTTTGTTTTATTGCTTGCAAAAAACCACCGACGCAGTGAATGTGGCTATACTATACTTTTGAGAGGTATATCATCTCAATGGATTACCAGATCCGGTTGTTTCAGATCGTGATACTCAGTTCTTAAGTCATTTCTAGATCAGTTTGTGGAAGATGGTGAGTACAAAATTGAAATTTATCAGTGTATATCATATGTAAACAGATGGACAAACCGAGGTAGTGAATAGATCGTTGGGGAACTTGTTGAGAAGCCTTGTTAATGACAAATTAAAAAGTTGGGATTTGAAGTTGTGTCGTGCTGAATTTGCACATAATCATGTTGTCAATTGTAGTATTGGATTCAGTCCTTTCAAATTGAGTACTCAGTGGTACTAAAGGGGCCCTTGGATTTAACTCACTACTGCAATAAGATAAAATGCAAAGAAAAGCAATTGATCTTGTTTCAGGGTTATGGGAGCTCCATCGTATGGTACATAAACGGTTGGTTAAAACAAGTCACAAGTACAAGCAAGCTGTTGGTTTAAAGCATCGACATGTTAAATTTACAGAAGGTGAATTTTTGTTGGTTGTGTTGACTAAAGACTTATTTCCAACTGGTACACATAGAAAATTAGCTTCTAGAAAGATTGGCCCTTTGGAAGTCATTGAGAAAATTAACCCCAATGCTTATCGATTGAGACTACCAAGTCATACTCGTACTACTGATGTATTCAATGTCAAGCATTTATTACCATACTATGAGTCTGGTTGAAGAGACAACATTGAATTCGTGGACAAATTCTTTTGGACCTAAGGAGGATGATGCAGCACAGGCTATAGTGGCATCGACTCAATAGTATTTTAGTATCATATTTGTTGTTTCGGGTTGAAGTTTTTCAGCATCAAATAAGACTTTATGTTGATTTCCTATTCGACTCATCAGGTATCGGTATTGCCATCTTGGATGTCCTTTATTTCGGTATAGGTACCGAAATCAACTGCTTTGTGAATCCTGTTCAGGCTCCAGTAATAAAAGTCTTCTTGAAGCTTTCATTTTTAACTCCAATTCAAAGAGAATTTGCTTTCGGCTTCAATTATGTGGATTTGGGTTAACTTTTTATAACTTGTATTTGTACCGTTTAGCATTATATTTTTGCTTGTTGTTTATTGTATTTTGTTTTGTACTGAAGCTCTAGTATTCTATATTGGTATCGTGTTATTGTGGTTTGTAGTGCCGATATCGGCTTCGTATTCCTATGCCTATAAATAAGCGGGTTGTGTCTCCGTTGTAACGACCCAACTTCCCCGGTCTCCGAAGAGAAGAGAAAGAACGGAATGTCTGAGAACATGACAAATCAGAACACAAACAAAAGAACATTTCATTGCTTATTACAACAATTTACATCAGAGTACAAGAATAACAGAGTCAGAATAAATATTACACACTGCAAAATATCAGAGATTTAAAATACATCATATAGTAGTGGAAAAATAATACATAACAACTCATAACACAACTGAAGGGAATATACGGATACATAGCATTTCGAATATAGCTCCAGCTGTAAACCAGGATCCTATGAATATAAATCTGCAAAACCAAAACTATTAGCTGCCCGTGTGGAAAATAGGGGCACCCAGAGTTTAGGTTAAAACAATAAACTCCAGGTCAGTCATGTGACTGATGTAAGAACTAAAACAGTTATTCAAAACTTTACTTTAAAATAAAGTAAATCACGCCGTATAACACGGAACGGGTTTCCTCCCAAGAATACCAGTGCATATAACAAAACAGCGCAATGCTATTTGGAAAAATGAAGCTATTATAAGACCCAGGTCCCATCACACAATGCAACGCAAGCTGGAGGATAGGTTTTTCCCTTGTAATAGCCATACATGCCTGCTACGTTGAAAACAAATCATTTGATACTATTATAAGTGCATCGTGTATAAAACAACTTCATATATAAATGTATCAATCCTAGGCGGCATGGGTACTATCTATCATGTCGCCAATACTAGGCTCTACAATCAAAACCGAAATGCCACATATTAGAAGTTGGATTTCCATCTGTGAACCAAGGCAAGGGATCGTCCTTACCGCATGGAGACTCTCTAGCCCGAGCCTCAATTCAGAGCTCGAGTGACCTTTGGATCGTCAGGGTCGGTCCACCCGAAGTGGATTAAAATGCCTGAACAATACATTTCCTCGTCCTATGGGGTATAAACTGGCCATGTATCGACTAAACAATCCATCGGCACCGCAGTGACCGATATAACCAAGGCGCCTCGCTATCCATCATCCACATAATAAAACATCTGGGCTTGCAAAACCTAGACACTACTCCTAGCTAGAAGGAAACGCATGTCCTTCCTGATGTCCTCTCCCGTTTATGGTTCACACCGGGGTGTGAGGCTCGCGAATTAACGCTATACACAAAGTTATGCTATATTAAAGCCGTGCTTTGATCATCAACCACAAGACTCTGCTTTTCAACAGAAGCCTTGATCATTTGAATCTCAGCATGTCACACGGGCAATTCACGACATGCAACTGATGTCTATCAATCACACATAATGAAATCCAATGTCAGACACACATTCATTTACAAGTTTGTTCTGGGTCTGAACGAAACCGGAGGCACCTTATTCCTCATCCCATATGTCCAATACAGGAGAGAGGTCCTCGCATATCCAGTCGATCTCCAAGTACGTCTGGACGATCACTACTTATTACCTCGTCTTGGGTGTACAGCCCAATCAAGACATCAGTAATCATCTAAATGATGCGAAGACCTCCGGTCTTCAACCACCGTCTTCATCCTCGACATATCGTCAAATCAGTTATTCAGAATGGGATAAACCCGGTCTTTCTGAAGAACTCGTGTATATAATAAACAAGTGCTATAAAAACACAACATACGCCTCATTTTAATCTAGAATATTCCTTTATTCAAATATTCTTATACTTTGAGAAAGGTTCCCATTAATTTTATCAAAGATAAATTCTTTAAATTTATTCCTTAATCTTCCTTTGTATATCAATTCAAACCAAATTATGGTTTATCCAAACTAGTCGGGATTAGCGCACCTTACCGAAGTAATCATTTGTTATATTTCCCAATCCCAACCTATTCATCCCATGAAGCAAAACTGGTAATACTCCATATCTAACACCACGGTGTCATCGGTAAATTAATTACCATTTCACGTTCAAATCTAATTAAAGATTTAATTATCGCTTGGAGAAAAACTAGTGATACTCCATTCTCGGTCGTTTCTTGAATTTGATAATTTTAGTTATTAGATTCACATTTCAATCTAATTAAAGATTCATTAAAACTCTAATTCAGTTTTAATCTCCAAAAATCATTACTTAATGATTTTCTTCAAAGTTAAGAGATTAATCTTATCTTTAACTGGGTTAAAGAACTAATGTTATTTAAAACACAGTTAACGATAAATCCAAAATCCCATTTCATTAATTATGGAATCTTCACGGAAAACAGATCATTATATATAATCGATATAAACTTCCGTATCCAACAAATAATATAAATAGAATAACAGCAAAGCCTTTTAAATTCCATTTATAGTAACGGTCTTCTCTCCACAGAAGCTCACTTCGATTATTACGATCGAATACCATTCCATTCCAATTTATATTGTTAAATTGGAAAACTCTTCTTTGGCAAATTCCCTAAATCTTAATTAAAAGATTTATAAAGGGGTTTTTACCCTCAAGGACAAAAGGAACAAAAAATTATTCCATAAGGATAAGGGGTGTAACACCCCGCGAATTCTATAACTGTGAAATCCATAAATTAAAGTATAATTGATTTTAATCAAAGAACTAAGGGAAACGGGATACGCCATTGCGTTCGTCTCGGAAAAATACGCGAAATAGAGTCCGAGTTTTCGAAAAACGGAGTCCGTATGAAGAAGATATGGCCTTCGGAAGTTTTTGAATTAAATTTAAAATTCAAACAGAATAAAATAAGCTCAGAAAACAAAAATGGGGCCCAATGGGCCAGGGCGGAAAAAGTCCCGCCTGACGCACCCAGGTCGACTGGGCTGTCGACCTGGTCTAACCAGGTCGACAGGCCTGTCGACAGGGCTGTCGACAGGGGTGTCGACCTGGTCCAGAGCCAGGTCGAACCCAGTCTAACCCGGCTGGCCTATTCTCTGTTGGTCGATTTTCTGTGGTCTGCTTTGTCATTAGGGCTAGGTGGCAGGCTCTAATTGGTCTCTCCTTAGGATGAATGGCTACGATCTAACCTAGCAACATCAATGGTCCTAATCAGTTCACAACCTCTATAAAAACAACCCTAGACTAAACCCTAATCTATTCATTCATAAATAAGAACAAAGCCGCCATGTTGCTGAGGAACGACTAGGAGTAGCCACCAAATTGGAGAGAAGATTAGGAGGAAAATTCTAAAGCCTAAAGCAATTCAAACAAAGTAAATCAACACCTACGTCAGAAGGAGTCGCATCTCTAAATTCCTAAATTAGAGAATTCGCCGCAACGATTGTAAGTAGAGTATTACTTTGGTATGAACAAATGATTGTGTAGATATGTATACTTGATTTGTGGCGATAAAGTAATTCATATTTGTGCGTTGGAATATTGTATACGTTTGGATATTCTTGAATTATGTTGTTCATTATGAAAAACTACATGCGGTAGTTTTATGCAAGTATGACGTTTGGATATTCGCAAAATATGTAATTTATGTTGAAGCTACATGTATGTAGTTGTTAAATTGAAAATAATGCAAGTTTGGGGTTTTGCTATTATGCCATCATAATGTGTATTTTTATACAAACATCATTTTTGTGAAGTAATTGGAATAAGTTTGGGTTATCATAATCCACATGAAATTATGTTGAGAATTTGGCATCATGTATTAAGCCATGCTTTTGTACTAGAAAACCTATTTGCAAACTTATGACTAGGCTATGATTGATAATTTGCATAATTGAAATTGTTAACAAGAATTATAGGATGACATATGTGGTACATAGCTAGGTTAGATTCAAAAATCCCTTTTTGCAAGTTTGCATGACTAAAGTAAAAATCATGATTTCATATTTATGCCATGGTTATGTGAACAAATACTTATGTCATGCTTATGTTTAACATTATGCCATGTTTATGTTTGACATTATGCCATGCTTATGTTAGAAATATTTATGCCATGCTTATGTTTGACATTATGCCTAAATAAAAATATAGGTTCATGTTGTAGTTATGACTATGTGTCAATAATGATACCCAATTTAGATTCTTATCTCAACTACAAGTTCACATGCTTTGATTCATGTCACCTATGCTTTATGACCAAAGTATATGTCATTACTATGTAAGTACACCAGTTTCTATTTTGTATTTCCAACGTCATATTGCAAGTTCATGCGCTCACATTCCCCTCTTTGTGTATGTAATCACGCTTCAAGCCTCCCCTTTTCGCATGGCTAAATTGGGCTTTAAAAGGCTAAGCCCAATATATATAAACGGACGTGTAAAACGGGGGAAAATAACGTTGGGTTAAAATTAATTAATGAATGAAAATATAAAATAGAAGGGCCCAAGTTCAAGTATGGGTTGGGCCCATGATTGGTGTAACCTTTACACCATTAACTTAATAATGGGCCGCAAATATTTACATATAAGAAATAAAGAAGAATGACAAAATATGTAAATGTAGAAAATACGATGTGTTTAACCCGAGGTTGGATTGAGTTGTGATGTAAACCTGCCCGGAACCGCCCGGCTGTCCAGTAGTCACAACAATACCTATCCAATGTGGGAGGTTAAACATGGAGCCCAATAAGGACCCGAGGTTAGACTGAGTTGTGGCGTAAGACTGCCCGGAACCAACCGGCAACAGGCAGCCACAACAATACCTGTCTAATGTGAGAGGTCAGGGCCTTAATAAGACAATTAAGGCTAAGTCAGGATTGTTAGGATTAAGTGAACTAAAGACTTAATCAAAATGGAACATGCTAAACTAAACGGACTGGTGGGGGTTAGGTTAGAAAACACTTAACCAACTTAGCATGTTGGCTAGAGATAGAAAACCTAGTAACGGGGGACCCTTTTCAGCAGTAACCCTAGAAGGTGTATCAGGATACCCTGAAACTAGGCAGGGTGGGGCACGATTACTGGGCTGATTGTAAGAGGTCAAACCGACGGCGGTGGTGTAGCAGTGTAGGTTCTAACGGGGTGCGGGCGTGCACACACTCCGGCGCAGAAAAATAAGGCACTGGACACCAGTAGCATACCTGTGCATTCTAAGGTTGTGTCGGGCCGCCACCATGGGACTTGATACACCCCATGGTGGGACCAGCATAGGTAACTACAACATCGGGGGCCGTAAGACACATGTAACTATGCGAGTAGGAGCCGATCATCATTGAATGGATCACATCACCCTGATTATGGGGTGCCAGTTGGAAACTAGTTATATGGGTTCAGAGATTTACATGGGGTACGATAGTATATTCGACCCTAGACAACTTAACCAAGTTTATAGTGCTTTTCCACTTCTTGTTTATACTTATCATACCCAGTTCTTTATTCATAGACAAAATAGTACTAGACTTACTCGGGCTTTATGTCTGACTCTACTTTTCTTTCGTCTTCTTTTCTTCCGTTCCCCCCCCCCCCCCCCCCAGGTCCACAGGGAGGGAACACAGCAGCTTGACCAACCTTAACATCCAGCTTGAAGAAGAGAAATGTATTGCTTGGACTTTCCTGTTTTGAACTATGGCTTTGGACAATCCACTATGGGGACTTTTGCAGTTTATCTATGTTTTATTTATGCTACTTTAAATAATGTACTCAAGACAGATTATGAAAGTGTTATGTTATGGAAAAAAAGATGTAAGACAATCATGGTGATGTTTTGTAACATGTATTTGCTTTGATGAAATAAAAGTTGTTGTTTTTCCGCTGTTTACAAATATGTGTTCTTATATCTGTCTTGTATATCTATGACTTATACTTATAAACCTCCACCAAAATTAGGGCATTCCCTTTGAGAGTGACCCTAACGGAGGTGGGGTGTTTCACTTGGTATCAGAGCATAGGTTTACCAGATAAGAAAAAAAAAAGTTTTGAAAAAATTATTTTCAAAAAGGAAATTTAAAGAAGCATTTTTAAAAGAAAAAAAATGTTATTTTATTTTAGAAAGGCAAAGTCCACTCCCCAAAGCCATAGGTACTATCTCTTATCCTTCGTTTTGAATCTATCCTTTTTGTTTCAGCATGTCTGAAGACCTTAACTTGCCGGAAGGGGTACCAATACCTGGTTGGTTTAGACGGTTCTTAGAAGCAAGAGCCACTCAGCCAGGTCCTACCGTTCCTCCTCCCTCAGCTGCCGGAAATCATCCAGCTGCAGCGGCACCTTTTCCTCCACCTCCTCCTCGGGGAAACACGTTTGCTAAGATATGTAAAGATTTTAAAGCTATGGGAGGAAGGGATTTCCATGGAACTGAGTCCTTCGTGGCAGCCAGAAATTGGCTGAAAGAAACGGAGGACCTATTCATCATCTTTGAGGTAGAGGATAGACAAAAAGTACAATTGGCAGTATGGCTATTGAAGGGCGAGGCTTCCTACTGGTGGGAAGTCACTAATGCTGAAAGACCAGTGGAGACGTGGGAGGACTTTAGGGCAAGGTTTGAGACTAAATTTCTCTCAGATGCGGAAAGAAGTTTGCAGTTGGAAAAATTCTTATTTCTTAAACAAGGGGACAAAACAGTCAGAGAATATGTGAATCAGTTCGATGAGCTGGCTAGGTTTGGGCTTGACCTAGTCAACACCCCGCACAAGAAGGCTCTCCGTTTCGTCAAAGGGTTGAATGAGCCATTACACAGTTTGGCCATGACCCATATACCCATGGGAGCCACGTATGAAAGATTGGTGCAAATGGCATTGCTGAATAAAGAGGATAAGGGCAAGAAGGAGACAAAGGCAGAAAGCTCTCAAGGGAAGAAAGAGGGTTTGCAGCCTAAGAAGACAGACTTTAAGAAGGGCGGGAAAGGCAACAAAGAGAAGAGGAAGTGCAATTTCTGTGGCAAAGTGGGGCATTTAGGAAAGGACTGCCGGAAGAAGAAGGCCAAGGAAAATGGTGGGTGCTTTTCTTGCGGTGAGACAGGCCATAGGGCTAAGGACTGCCCAAAGAAACGAGGACAGGGGCAGAGGGCTGGATCCACCCCAGGGGCACAGGTTCATGTGCTGGAAGCGCCACCTTTGCAACAGCGAGGTATAAATACTTCTGTAGAAAGTGTAGTTTATCTTTATGATCACCCCGTTCGCACTTTATTTGATTCTGGCGCATCACACTCCTTTATCTCGTCTGCTCTAGTAGAATCTCTGCACCTAAAAACTAGTATGGTAGAGGACCCCTTAATTGTTTCAAACCCAATTGGGGGCCCAGCTCATTTGTCTATGATCTGTGTGGGATTGAAAATTTCTATTCTAAGTGTAGAATTTCAATGTAGTGCCTTTGTTTTGGGCTTTTCGGGTTATGGTTTGATTTTGGGTATGGATTGGCTATCCAGTAATGGGGCCATCCTTGATTGTGAGAAAAGGGTTGTTAGGCTCCTAACCCAGCTCGGTAATACTTTGGAAATTTCTTGTAATCCCTCGTATGCGGTTATGCTTAGTTATCTTGAATCGCTAGATGCCTCTGTTGAAAATTTGCAATCAGTTAGAGTGGTCCGGGAATATCCGGATGTCTTCGAAGAGGTGAAGGGCTTGCCTCCGAAGCGGGAAATAGACTTCCGCATATATCTTGTAGATAATGCAAAGCCCGTTGCGTTGCCCGTTAGACACATGGCTCCACGAGAAAGGAAAGAGCTCAGTAAACAGATTAAAGAGCTTCTAGAGAAGGGGTTCATTAGGAGGAGCATTTCAGAATGGGGCGCTCCGGTGGTGTTCGCTACAAAGGCGGATGGTTCACTCCGTCTATGTGTTGACTATAGGGAGCTCAACAAGCTAACGAAAAAGAATAGGCACCCTCTCCCTAGAATTGACGATTTGTTTGACCAGCTTGTAGGAGCGTCTGTTTTCTCCCAACTCGATTTAGCAACCGGTTTTCATCAGCTAAGGGTGGCTGAAGATAGCATCGATAAAACGGCGTTCAGAACCCCAGACGGCTTCTTTGAATGGCTTGTCATGCCTTTCGGCTTGACAAATGCACCTGCTTACTTCGTGGACCTGATGAGTAGGGTATTTAGAGATTTCCTCAACAAATTCGTAGTAGTCTTCGTAGATGATATCCTTATCTTCTCAAAGAATGAAGAGGAACATGCTCAACACTTAAGGGCAATCATGGAAACTTTGCGAGTCCATCAACTAAAAGCCAAATTCTCCAAATGCCACTTTTGTAGAGAAGAGGTGAGGTTCCTTGGGCACATAGTATCCAAACAAGGGTTAGCAGTGGACCCTGCTAAGGTAGTGGCGGTACAGGATTGGAAGACACCAAGGAATGCAACTGAGGTCCGAAGCTTTCTAGGACTAGCGGGTTTCTATCGAAAATTCATAAGGGATTTTGCGAAAATCTCAGCTCCGCTCACGAAGTTGACAATTGTTTATTTTCAAGAGATAATTCATCTATGTGGGATACCTTCTAGTAAAGGAACAAGATCCAAGATTCACTAGTGAATTTTGGAGAGCTTGCATGGAACCATGAGTACGCAGTTAGGCTTGAGCCAAGTATACTAGAAGGAGAATAAGTGAAAAAGGAAACAAGAATTAAGAAGCTACGAAATTGTGAAGTTAAAGACGGACAAAGCATAATGGAGTTAAGCTCAAGAAATGCGACTTAGAAGATTGAAGACTAGATTCGTGCATAATATCTCTTCTTAAGAGTATATCCTTGATCCCTCTCTTCCTGTAGAGCTTACTTGCATAGTACCTTTTCGGTATATCCTCTCGGTCCCATTCTCAATCCAATTTCTGTTGCAAACCACATAGGGAGTATGACTCATCTGTTAGTAACACATGTTGGGGCTCGAGGGTGTTCATTAGTTTGACTAAAGTTTTTGGGTTTTATAGGATACAGATTGGTCTTAGGAAGGGACTCCCTTATGACCTAAAAGGAGTCCATCATGCTTAGTTTCCTAGAATCATATATGGTGGTTGGGTTGAGTAACTCTTTGGGTGTCAGTCTGATGTTGATTTCGGTCTTCGGGGCTGATGCTTAGAGAGTTCTTCTTCTAATCAATATATATGTGGCATAGGTTTTCAGTTTTGACATTGCCTAATGGGCACAAAGTTTTTACTTGCTTCTATCATTCGACTATACCTTTAGATAGGAACAATTGGGAAAATGTCCTATAGATTAGAGCTACCCGAGAAGTTGGCTGGAGTCCACAACGTTTTTCACGTTTCACATCTCCGAAAATGTCTACATGAGTCAGCCGAGATGGTAGAGCCAAATATCCTCGAAGAGGCCGAAGTGGAACGCGAAGCAACCATAAGGAAAGTTCCAACCCGCATATTAGGAACGGAAGTGAAGAAGCTACGCAACCGTGAAGTCAAGCTCGTCAAAGTTCAGTGGAGCGACGCCGAGGGAGACGCGACTTGGGAAACTGAAGCTAGAATCCGTACTGCCTACCCTTTTCTATTCGAGGGTACATCCTTGATCTTTCCTTTTCCTTAAGTTGCGCTTTTATCTATCTTTTAGGTATATTTCCTTGACCTTGTCTTTTAGGTAGAATCTCTTTGGATGGAAACATGTAATTGAAACATGTTATGGATGATGGTTGCAAGTGGTTGCAAGTGATTGCTAGTGGTTGCTCGTGGTTGCATATACACACACAATCTAGGGTTTTAGATCGGCTCAGTCACTTCATATTGCATATGCATATATGTTTGCATTCATGTGTGGTTGAACTTTAATGTGTTGTCATGTGGATGCTGCATTTGTATTGAATGATTGTGCACTCATGTAGAATCAAGAATAGGAAAAATTTGCATACATAATGGATTCATGGCACTTACATAATTCGCATTAAGGAGGTCAACTGAATCAGTAGACCGCCTGATTTTGCATTAGATAAGTACATGTACACACACACTTCGCATATGATCATGAAGCATTAGAAGTCTTTTAAGGACAATGGATGCTCGTGTTTGATGGATGAGTAGATGGATGATTGGATGTTAGGATATACATTCCTCCTAACTTGAAGATTTCGGGGACGAAATCCTTTTAAGTGGGGGAGAATGTAACACCCCGCGAATTCTATAACTGTGAAATCCATAAATTAAAGTATAATTGATTTTAATCAAAGAAATAAGGGAAACGGGATACGCCATTGCGTTCGTCTCGGAAAAATACGCGAAATAGAGTCCGAGTTTTCGAAAAACGGAGTCCGTATGAAGAAGATATGGCCTTCGGAAGTTTTTGAATTAAATTTAAAATTCAAACAGAATAAAATAAGCTCAGAAAACAAAAATGGGGCCCAATGGGCCAGGGCGGAAAAAGTCCCGCCTGACGCACCCAGGTCGACTGGGCTGTCGACCTGGTCTAACCAGGTCGACAGGCCTGTCGACAGGGCTGTCGACAGGGGTGTCGACCTGGTCCAGAGCCAGGTCGAACCCAGTCTAACCCGGCTGGCCTATTCTCTGTTGGTCGATTTTCTGTGGTCTGCTTTGTCATTAGGGCTAGGTGGCAGGCTCTAATTGGTCTCTCCTTAGGATGAATGGCTACGATCTAACCTAGCAACATCAATGGTCCTAATCAGTTCACAACCTCTATAAAAACAACCCTAGACTAAACCCTAATCTATTCATTCATAAATAAGAACAAAGCCGCCATGTTGCTGAGGAACGACTAGGAGTAGCCACCAAATTGGAGAGAAGATTAGGAGGAAAATTCTAAAGCCTAAAGCAATTCAAACAAAGTAAATCAACACCTACGTCAGAAGGAGTCGCATCTCTAAATTCCTAAATTAGAGAATTCGCCGCAACGATTGTAAGTAGAGTATTACTTTGGTATGAACAAATGATTGTGTAGATATGTATACTTGATTTGTGGCGATAAAGTAATTCATATTTGTGCGTTGGAATATTGTATACGTTTGGATATTCTTGAATTATGTTGTTCATTATGAAAAACTACATGCGGTAGTTTTATGCAAGTATGACGTTTGGATATTCGCAAAATATGTAATTTATGTTGAAGCTACATGTATGTAGTTGTTAAATTGAAAATAATGCAAGTTTGGGGTTTTGCTATTATGCCATCATAATGTGTATTTTTATACAAACATCATTTTTGTGAAGTAATTGGAATAAGTTTGGGTTATCATAATCCACATGAAATTATGTTGAGAATTTGGCATCATGTATTAAGCCATGCTTTTGTACTAGAAAACCTATTTGCAAACTTATGACTAGGCTATGATTGATAATTTGCATAATTGAAATTGTTAACAAGAATTATAGGATGACATATGTGGTACATAGCTAGGTTAGATTCAAAAATCCCTTTTTGCAAGTTTGCATGACTAAAGTAAAAATCATGATTTCATATTTATGCCATGGTTATGTGAACAAATACTTATGCCATGCTTATGTTTAACATTATGCCATGTTTATGTTTGACATTATGCCATGCTTATGTTAGAAATATTTATGCCATGCTTATGTTTGACATTATGCCTAAATAAAAATATAGGTTCATGTTGTAGTTATGACTATGTGTCAATAATGATACCCAATTTAGATTCTTATCTCAACTACAAGTTCACATGCTTTGATTCATGTCACCTATGCTTTATGACCAAAGTATATGTCATTACTATGCAAGTACACCAGTTTCTATTTTGTATTTCCAACGTCATATTGCAAGTTCATGCGCTCACATTCCCCTCTTTGTGTATGTAATCACGCTTCAAGCCTCCCCTTTTCGCATGGCTAAATTGGGCTTTAAAAGGCTAAGCCCAATATATATAAACGGACGTGTAAAACGGGGGAAAATAACGTTGGGTTAAAATTAATTAATGAATGAAAATATAAAATAGAAGGGCCCAAGTTCAATTATGGGTTGGGCCCATGATTGGTGTAACCTTTACACCATTAACTTAATAATGGGCCGCAACTATTTACATATAAGAAATAAAGAAGAATGACAAAATATGTAAATGTAGAAAATACGATGTGTTTAACCCGAGGTTGGATTGAGTTGTGATGTAAACCTGCCCGGAACCGCCCGGCTGTCCAGTAGTCACAACAATACCTATCCAATGTGGGAGGTTAAACATGGAGCCCAATAAGGACCCGAGGTTAGACTGAGTTGTGGCGTAAGACTGCCCGGAGTTGTTCATTATGAAAAACTACATGCGGTAGTTTTATGCAAGTATGACGTTTGGATATTCGCAAAATATGTAATTTATGTTGAAGCTACATGTATGTAGTTGTTAAATTGAAAATAATGCAAGTTTGGGGTTTTGCTATTATGCCATCATAATGTGTATTTTTATACAAACATCATTTTTGTGAAGTAATTGGAATAAGTTTGGGTTATCATAATCCACATGAAATTATGTTGAGAATTTGGCATCATGTATTAAGCCATGCTTTTGTACTAGAAAACCTATTTGCAAACTTATGACTAGGCTATGATTGATAATTTGCATAATTGAAATTGTTAACAAGAATTATAGGATGACATATGTGGTACATAGCTAGGTTAGATTCAAAAATCCCTTTTTGCAAGTTTGCATGACTAAAGTAAAAATCATGATTTCATATTTATGCCATGGTTATGTGAACAAATACTTATGCCATGCTTATGTTTAACATTATGCCATGTTTATGTTTGACATTATGCCATGCTTATGTTAGAAATATTTATGCCATGCTTATGTTTGACATTATGCCTAAATAAAAATATAGGTTCATGTTGTAGTTATGACTATGTGTCAATAATGATACCCAATTTAGATTCTTATCTCAACTACAAGTTCACATGCTTTGATTCATGTCACCTATGCTTTATGACCAAAGTATATGTCATTACTATGCAAGTACACCAGTTTCTATTTTGTATTTCCAACGTCATATTGCAAGTTCATGCACTCACATTCCCCTCTTTGTGTATGTAATCACGCTTCAAGCCTCCCCTTTTCGCATGGCTAAATTGGGCTTTAAAAGGCTAAGCCCAATATATATAAACGGACGTGTAAAATGGGGGAAAATAACGTTGGGTTAAAATTAATTAATGAATGAAAATATAAAATAGAAGGGCCCAAGTTCAAGTATGGGTTGGGCCCATGATTGGTGTAACCTTTACACCATTAACTTAATAATGGGCCGCAAATATTTACATATAAGAAATAAAGTAGAATGACAAAATATGTAAATGTAGAAAATACGATGTGTTTAACCCGAGGTTGGATTGAGTTGTGATGTAAACCTGCCCGGAACCGCCCGGCTGTCCAGTAGTCACAACAATACCTATCCAATGTGGGAGGTTAAACATGGAGCCCAATAAGGACCCGAGGTTAGACTGAGTTGTGGCGTAAGACTGCCCGGAACCAACCGGCAACAGGCAGCCACAACAATACTTGTCTAATGTGAGAGGTCAGGGCCTTAATAAGACAATTAAGGCTGAGTCAGGATTGTTAGGATTAAGTGAACTAAAGACTTAATCAAAATGGAACATGCTAAACTAAACGGACTGGTGGGGGTTAGGTTAGAAAACACTTAACCAACTTAGCATGTTGGCTAGAGATAGAAAACCTAGTAACGGGGGACCCTTTTCAGCAGTAACCCTAGAAGGTGTATCAGGATACCCTGAAACTAGGCAGGGTGGGGCACGATTACTGGGCTGATTGTAAGAGGTCAAATCGACGGCGGTGGTGTAGCAGTGTAGGTTCTAACGGGGTGCGGGCGTGCACACACTCCGGCGCAGAAAAATAAGGCACTGGACACCAGTAGCATACCTGTGCATTCTAAGGTTGTGTCGGGCCGCCACCATGGGACTTGATACACCCCATGGTGGGACCAGCATAGGTAACTACAACATCGGGGGCCGTAAGACACATGTGACTATGCGAGTAGGAGCCGATCATCATTGAATGGATCACATCACCCTGATTATGGGGTGCCAGTTGGAAACTAGTTATATGGGTTCAGAGATTTACATGGGGTACGATAGTATATTCGACCCCAGACAACTTAACCAAGTTTATAGTGCTTTTCCACTTCTTGTTTATACTTATCATACCCAGTTCTTTATTCGTAGACAAAATAGTACTAGACTTACTCAGGCTTTATGTCTGACTCTACTTTTCTTTCATCTTCTTTTCTTCCGTTTCCCCCCCCCCCCCCCCAGGTCCACAGGGAGGGAACACAGCAGCTTGACCAACCTTAACATCCAGCTTGAAGAAGAGAAATGTATTGCTTGGACTTTCCTGTTTTGAACTATGGCTTTGGACAATCCACTATGGGGACTTTTGCAGTTTATCTATGTTTTATTTATGCTACTTTAAATAATGTACTCAAGACAGATTATGAAAGTGTTATGTTATGGAAAAAAAGATGTAAGACAATCATGGTGATGTTTTGTAACACGTATTTGCTTTGATGAAATAAAAGTTGTTGTTTTTCCGCTGTTTACAAATATGTGTTCTTATATCTGTCTTGTATATCTGTGACTTATACTTATAAACCTCCACCAAAATTAGGGCATTCCCTTTGAGAGTGACCCTAACGGAGGTGGGGTGTTTCAAGGGGGCAAAATTTTATCCTCAAGGACAAAATTTAGTGTAAAGGAGGAATTCAGGGGCCCACTATAATTCATCCCTTTACACTAACACTTGTCCTTATGGATAAAATTTTGCCCCTTGTCCTTATGGAACAATTCTTTGTTCATTTTATCCTTCATGGTATTTTCCTGATTTATAAATTCCAAATCATATTTTATTGTAAATCGGGTAAAAGAACTAATGTCGTTAAAACACAGTTCACAATAAATGCAATTCACATTCCATTTCATTCCAATTATCAAATATAACTGGAACTCTAATAATCTTAATTAAAAGATTCATTCTTTTCACACGGGGTTTAAGAACAGTGTTATTGAAGACACGATTCACGAAAAACCCAAAATCCCATTTGATATTAAATACAAGGCTCTGAATAGAAAATATATCGTCTTATATTCAATATCAAATTCTGAAATCAACAAATATCGTATTGGGAATAACGATATATATATATATATCTTTCAAATTCCTCCACAATATCCGTATAATCACGGAATCCAATATCGAAATATTCTGAAGATAATTTCGATTCAAATCCATTCCAATTCATATATTGGAAATTCTGGTTATTTTTAAAATCATTTCAAATCCAATTTATTTATTTAAAAATAATTGGATTTTAATTCTAGTTAATAACTAGTTCATTTCGATAAAAATATATTTTTATCTTTTCAAATATGGATTTTTTCCATCCTAATTCTTTCCAAATCATTTATTATGATTTTATGCAAATTATTAATATTTTTAATAATTTTATCAAGGCCCATACAGTCGATTTCCATAAACGGCCATCGAACTGCACTTATAGCGACCTTTTCCAAATTTGATTTGGACATAATTCCAAATCCAACAATTAGATTTCAAATCTCTTATATCCGTTGGAAAGCACTTTTCGATACAAACCCAACGGTTCCAGATTTAGGAGAATCCGACGGTCGGATCTCCCGTAATAACAATTCAAAATCAATAGTCGAAATTCGCGAATTACCGTGGTGCGGTGCGTTCTATTCAGGCCATTAAATATATAAAATATATATGAAATATATTTCATCGATTTCCATTTAAAACATATTTTATAAATCATTTTAAATTTGGTTTAAAAAAGATTTCAACTTCATTTCAAATTTCAAATCAAATTTGAATATTCCTTAATAAATTCGTTCCACATTCATTTTAAAACGATTTCAATTTCATTTCAATTTTCAAATCAAATTTGAATATTCCTTAATAAATTCATTTTAAAATGATTTCAATTTCATTTCAAATTTCAAATCAAATTTGAATATTCCTTAATAAATTCTTTTTAAATTCATTTTAAAACGATTTCAATTTCATTTCAAATTACAAATCAAATTTGAATATTCCTTATCATTATATTATTGAAATGATAATATTTTCAAAATATTTAATTTTGAAATCACTTTTCGATATTCATTACAAAATGAATAAAATCGACAAAATTCTCTTTCATGTTAAAATGGCTGTTAACTACTTAACACGGCTTCACATTTCAATATTCACTGAATATTATTTTAAAATATTCGTTAATTCTGAACTGGAATCCGACACAGGCAATTACCATATGATTTTATTTATATGGATTTCATACACACATGTACACAACAATAATCAAACACAGTCAACCATCATCTAGAGTGCATTACACAACTATATAAGCGTTAAATATAAATAACTAACGCTTACAATAGTCTGTCAACCCATCGATTGACATACAACTAAACGTTTAGAATTAGTGTACGACAGATATCATCCCAATACCCATGTGGGGTTTTCAAACAACAAACACTGATTATTATTTGTGCAGTTGGGCGATGTGTAAAATATATCGTCCCAATCAATATCAATCAAATGTGTGTACATAAACAAATCGTCTGATTTGTAAATGAACATTTATTTTCATTCATATACCCATTAAAAATCATATTTTTAACGATAAAATATTTATTTATACATATGAATATTTTATACAGTTCACATATAATATAAAAATAATATTTTTATTATTCAAATATTTTATTCATCACATGAATATTTTATACAATTCACATCACAATAACAGTCAATTTCCACAACACAATACAATCAAACAAGTCACATGAATATTTTACTAATGATATTTATAATTAAAGATCGCACTTTTAATTTAAAACCATTTGTAAAATTCATATTTTTAATTCAATGCTATATATAATTAGAAACCACATTTTTAAATTGTTCTATATATTTTAAAAATCATATTTTTAAAACAAAGTCACTCATAATAAAAATCATATTTTTAAACTCTCCTATATATATATCACTTTTTTATTTATTTAACGCCAATGCTTTTCTATAAAAATTCTATTTTTAAAACAAATCTATTTTATTTTTAAAACAAATCAATTTTTATTATTTACGAAAACAATGCTATATTTTTTTAAAACCATATTTTAAAACAAAGTTATTTTATTTTTTTAAAAACCATATTTTTAAAACTGAGTCTAAGTTAAATAAAAAAAACAAAACTTGTCTCTGTTTCTTCTTCCCTGTAGGATGTGCACCCTCATTCAAACCAAAACACCACCGTCGCTTGCCAACTCTGGGCACCGGAGGTCTATCAACCATCACCACGTCTTGCGCTACCAGGTCACGCCCCCGCGCCTCCCAATTCTGGTAAACTCGATGCACTTCTGGCGGCTGAAATCCCATGCAAACGAGAGAGCTTTGAGCTCCTAATCCGATCACACTACTTCATGGAATTTAATCAATACCGCCAATTAGGTTAACCTCACGTAGATGAACATTATTCGCATTGAAACTTCTTGATTTTGATTATCAGATTAGGAGAAAAATCGAGGGAAAGATTAGAAGATTCTGATCGTCGAAATCGAATAGATCGGCTCCTAGGAGGGTTGACCGCGTGAGATAAAGATAAGGACTTTGACCCTTTTAACCCAATCCTTATATATATTTTTATATTTTTAGTTTCAAAAATACCCCTTTGTTGATACGAACTCCAAATCAAACCCAATGACTGTCGCCCTTATCGTAATACCCCCATTCCGAACACAATGGGATATGTATTGTAAGCCAATTCGACTATTTCAATCAATTTTCATCAAAATTTAAATATAAATCAATATAAATTGAATTTAAACGTACATTTTAATTTACTAGGGCCACATACGGACTTCAAAAATTCCCCAAAAATAAATCTGGCTATGTTTTGACAATACGATCCTAAAAAAACTAATTTCGTCAAATTTGGAGACCATTTGAAAAACAGTCATTTTGTAGTCGATTAAATTCAAACTGAATTGACCAAACACGTTTAAATTCACCACGCTCACATATTAATTCCAAAAATCATGAAAATTAGAATCTAGCAATAGTTTGACATTCCGGATTTAACAGAAGTGGTCTCATCGAAAACGGAGGTCGTTTGCAAAATCGCTATTTTTAAGGGCTATATTTATTCCATAACGACTATTATGAATCATTAACTGGCCATAACTTTTGATTCCCGCTATGAAATTTCAATTTTTCAGATCCGTTAGAAAGATATAATTAAACATATTCAAATATTTTTGGTTTCACTGAAATCAGCTTTATTTTGAATACTGTACATTTAGTTAAAGTTTGAAATCAAATTTTCAAACTACAGCGCCATTTTCTATTCCTTTTACAATTAAAATAAATATTTATATTCTAACTTCAATTTAAATAAATTTATCTATTTCAATTCTATTCAAAATAAATTTCTAGTCGTTATTAATCAAAATAAATCATTTTAAATATTCAAAATTCATTAAAATAGCCAAAAAAAAAAAAAATTGGTTCTGATTTTCCGGGTTGTTACATCAATAAAGGGAGTTGATTTCTATTATAAAATTTGGCAGTCCTCCATCGTTGGTAGCTCCAAAATTTATTTCCCATTTTTGATATTCTTTGTGAATCAACGATTTGAAAGATCGTCTTTTTGGTATCATTGGATCAATGGATATTTGGTGACCAAATTTCTGGCATCATTGGATCAATGGAAATTGGTATTATCTCAAGTTCTCTCTAATCTCATCGAGATTATCGAGTTCTCCTTCTCTTCCGGTATCATCGCCGATCAACGGAGTGGAATTGTATCAGTTCTTTCAGTATTTGTGATTTGTAGATGGAATTATCAAGGTTTATATTATAAATCGAACTTTTGTGTTCTACTGTTGTGCCATATAGCATCCAACTTTCTTCTTAGTTTTTCAAACTTCTTTTGATCCACTTATCGGCTGCAAGACATACCAACTTTATTTTCTTTCGACAGTCGTTATATTTAACTACTTCACAGGTTGCTGCCGAAGCATGTAGCGGGTTCTGAAGAACATCAGATGCAAATCCAGTTTTTCTAAAATTGGTTTAATATGGTTAACAAAAAATCGGTGATAATGAGGATCATATCAGCCTTCTATTAATGCACGTTGAATTCCTTTCATTCTATCGAAAACAAGTGTAATGCATCTACTATGTAGAGAGGGAATGTGCTTTCATATAGAACTTACAAACCACTTCCATGTATTCTATGACTCGGTTCCAACAATAGCAAATGCCAAAGGATAGAGACCTTAATTAGCATCATCATCGATTGCAACAAGTAGTGTGCCTAAATATGTCCTATATAAATGTATTCCATCAACAGAAAGTAATAGAGACAATGCTTCCATATATTTTTAGAGCAGGATTCTGGATTATGGCTAGAGCTATGCTCTGGATCATTTCTTAGTCTTCCGCTGAGAGTTTCGTACTTTCCACTGAGTATTTTTCTGATGCACTCTAACATTTGTTATACTCGGATATATTCTTGTACTCTGATGTAATATTTTAATGATATTAATGAAAAAGTTCTTTGGTTCAGTTCTTATGAATTGAGCCCCAAGCGATACATCTTGTTGATCGGTTTAAGTCGGTTTAATTATCGAATTGAACCGGGCAAAAAGGTAGGTCGTCACAAGTGGTATCATAGCTTTGATTTATTTAGAGCTTTAGGGTATGACTCATTAGAACAGAAGGACTCCTTAGAGCTAGGATTAGTAATATCCTAGAAGAAAACTCATTAGAGATTGGGTTTATAATGCCCTAAAATGAGTTCAGAGTATTATGCATATGAGAGAGAATGTTTTCGATATAAAAACCGATTTTTGAAAAGTTATATTTTAAATATAATAAGATAGTTTATGGTAATTATAAAGAGTTTGGATTATAAATTGTAATTATCGACGATTTTGGACAGTCGATAATTTCTAAAACCTATTAGGTAAGAAAATAAAATGAGTAAATAATCATGAATACCTTATGAATTAAGTTTCACAATTTTACTAAAAGGTATTTGGTAAATAATTAGAAAGGGTTATCTAAAAAGGATTATAAACAAGTTTGATTACACCTTCTTCCCTTTTCGAGGACGAAAGGTTATTAAGTGGAGGATAATGTAATGATCTAGAATTTCTAAAAGTTATTAAGTTAGAAGGAAACAATTTATCATATGACATCAAAAATGAGAATTTGACATTATTCACCAATATTGAACCTAGACTTGAAAACCTATGGAAAATGAATTCTAACTTTATTTTATATCTTACTGAAGTTAAAATAAGGTTAGTAAACTTTTAAAATTGATTTAAAAGTAAATATATTAAAATTCGATAATATAATATCAATTTAATATTGGGAAAATAGCCATTTTGCAAATGACCTAGGAATTTGATGAGACCAGTTTCGTTAGATCTGTATCTATGAAATACAGTAGGATTTCAAATTTCGTATTGATCGGACTTACAGTTTGATCGTATGAGTCAAAAACGTATAAATGTAGTTTACTTAAATGCAAGCTTAAATTAATCAAAAACATGTTTCCTTAATTTACTCCCTCCTTGACACCTCACTGGCACCTACTTGCACTCTTCCTTAATGACCTACCTAGGTAATGATAGCTTGGCACAACGCACAAGGTGATGTTAAGCTTGGCACGTAAAATAAGGAATGGACACAAAGGTTAATTAATACATGAAATAATTAATAAACCATGGATGGAAAATTGTTTAAAATCCCATTATTTCACCGTGAAACTATCTCCTTTCATGACTACGCATAGGCGACATTATGCACTCAACACCCTAGCTCTTATGTATAAGTAGAGCCTTTCTCCCCCGCTTTTCTTCCCTTTCCATTCTCTCTTCCTTCCCTTCTCTTTTATTCCTCCTACTTCCCCTCATTCTCTCTCCTAACCCACAGTTGAAACTATTCCTCCCCATTCCTCCATCATTTGCACCACTAGACCACTCACACACCTCTTTCCTTCAAGGAGCTAAGCTTATTCACCTTAAACATCCAACATTTAAACCATTTCAAACAAAAAGATGCATCCTTTTAATTATTGTTTAGATTTAACAAGAATAGAAATATTTTTCTGAAATCTCAAGTGAAAAATAATTCGTGATGCCAGACTACCATCTGCTCGAAGATTGGAAGTAATCAGAATCATTTTAAAGTAAGAAAGCTAGGACCTTTAGCCATAGAGAACGAGGAAGTGGATCCCTTGACGAGAAAAACTAACACTTTACACCACTTTTTAACTTCAAACTTGCCCTTTGTTTTGTGGTTATGTTTTGATATAATTTCTATTATTATTATGATTGTTGAGATGTTTATAGTTGATATATGTAAGCATATTGCTTACATGAAGTTTGGCTTGGAAGTTACAAAAAGCTAGTAAGCAATTTCATTAAGTTAGTGAAGTAAAGATACGATCTTTAAGTATAAATGGTGAGCACACTTTGCTCACGTTTGGAAATTGCTAAGTGGTTAAGTAGATTTGGGTTTAAACATGTTAATAGTTATGTTAGTAAGTTAATTACTTGGTAGCTAGAAATTAAAATGGTTACCTAAAAAGTTATGAAGTTAAACCATAAATAAATGATTGTTTTCTTTGGATGACAACGTAGTTGTTATGGATGGATGCTTATGGTTGATTGATGATAGTATAATTGCGCTTAGTCAGTTGATTGACAAAAATATAAGCGTTAATATAGTCTAAATAGGACTAGTCGCACATCGGTAGTTCGCGAATTTCAACTATAAACTTTGAACGCTCATAACAGAAGCAAATTTAGCCGGATTCTTCAAAACAAAAAATGTTTGTTTTCTATTGATAGTAACTGTCAAATGAAAGAAGAAATTTTGGATTTCAACTTATAGAATTCAAGTTATGTTTAAATCTAATTTTGAAAAGGTCGTTATAAGTGCTGTTCGTTGACCGTAATGAGAAACGACTGTTCAAAACAAATAAAAATATGAGAAAATATTTGTTTGTCAGCTCCTTTTGATTTATTTTACGATTTGACTGAAAGGTGTTTAGTGACAATATTGATTCATTTAAATTGAAAACGTAAATTTAAATGAATTTTTTTTTAATGTTTTCATAAAAAAAATGAAATGATGATTTCAAACAAATGGAAAATATTTTAAAATCAATACTTTGAAGATGTTGAATGGTTTATAAAAAAGTGTTTTATCAACGTAGAGAATCTCAAAGGCTTAAATATTAATGTTTAAATGATTTATAAAGCAACAACGATGTGTTTTGAAGATATTTGTGGTTATTAATGTGAAATGATTTATCACTTCAAGATGTTAAATGATTTATTACGTTAATGACTTGGGTAACCCGTTACTAAAAGGTGGGAACATGTGTGAAGGTATGGTTCACTCTTGAGATAGTGGGACATACTTAAATTATTGATGACATAAAGGCTGGGACACAATTGCCTTATTATCGGAAGAAACCTCCCGATCTGGTGGCATATATGTTGTTATGCTTATATTGTAGATATTTAAGACTTTCAAAATTGATTTTCTTTTAAATCCCGAAGTGAAGTATGATTTGATATGAAAGATATATATCGTTTCAATTATTTGAAATGAAACCAAGATTTTAAGTTCGAAGAGATTATTTTCAAATGAATAGATTTTGTAAATAAATGAAGTTGATAAATCTAAATATTGAAGATGAAACTATTTTAGTTTTGAGTTTTATGACTGATATTCGTAAGGGGAAACCCGTTCCGCGATATACGGCGTAGTCTTATGATTTACTTAACTTTAAAATAAAGGTATATTTGTTTTTGTTCTTACACCAGTCCAATGACTGGTTCAGAGTTTATTGTTCTTCCACTTGAACACTTGGTGCCTATATTTTCCACACGGGCAGCCTGGTAGTTTTAGTTTGCAGATTTTTAGAGCAGGATTCTAGATTATGGCTGGAGCTATGCTATGGATCATTTCTTAGTCTTTTTCTGAGAGTTTCGTATTTTACGTTGTGTATTTTTCTGATGTACTCTGATATTTTTTGTACTCTGATATATTCTTGTACTATGATGAATATTGTAATGATATTAATTGGAAAGTTCTTTGGTTCAGTTCTTATCTGTTGTAATCCCAAACAATACGGCTTATTGATCGGTTTATGTCGGTTTAATTATTGGTTTGGATTGGGCAAAAAGGCGGTTCGTTACAATAGGATTTTATACTATAAGATTTTTAGTTCAAATTGCTTAGTTTAATTTATACAACCAAAGTGTTTAATACGTTAGTTATTCATTCAAATTTTATTTTAAATACTCTTGCATTATTGGTCTAGTTATATTCAAGTTAAGTTTGGAATACAAGCTAAGAGCTAAACTAATGCACGAATCTAATTGATATGAATTTACTAGGAATTGAGATTCTAAGATAAATAAATTATGGAAGACTAGGATTTCAAAAGCTATTAATTCCAAAATTTCCTAAGACGGATTCAAAGCAAAGCTAAAAATTTAGGTTTAGAAAATCCTAACATTAAAAAATTCTAACTAAAGAGATAAATTCAAAGGAAAAAATGTTAAAAAAAGGCTAAAATTTTTAAACAAATTTTGTATACACATAAAATCCTTTTAAAATCTTTTAAACTATTTGAAACTTCTTTTTATTTTAAAATACGCTCTCTCGAGAATGGTTCTAGTTTCACTCATTATTGGGTATTGTTGCCATAGCTCTAACGAGATTACCAATACCATAAACTAAGGTTAGTATAAAACCAAAGCTCTGATACCAAGCTGTAGCGACCTGCTTTGTTGACCATTTTGAGTCGATAATTAAACCAACTTGCACCATTCGAAACAATAGATTATTAATTGTCATGGAGTTAAACCATACATCATCACAGGAAGAGAACGCAGAATTTCTCACAATGGAAGTAAATTTTATACAAAAATACAAAATCTTTTAAATTTAAAGATGATATCAATATAAAGTGGAAGACTGAATATAGAACCTTACTAATACATGAATAACCCATAGAAGTGGGAATAACTACATATGAAATAGTATATGGATGATTGAATCTCGAACGAATCTCAAGCTCTAGCAGATAAATCTCCAAAGCTGGAAAACTCAGGCTGGCTCGAGCATTATGCAAAACAAACACTCGAGTAAGGACTAACTTTCTCGTATAAGTGAATACACTCAAGTGAACTGTTTAACGAAATGCAAATAACTTAAAGGATGTTTGAGATTCCGTCCTTTAAGGATCAATGATAATAACACATATAATATAATATGTTATTTTAATAATGTTTATTCAGTAAAATAAATATATTAAAACAGCATGTAACATCCCGTATTTTCTGGACAATTATTTGGATTATTTTAAATATGGATTTGAATATAAATAATCGAATTTAACCATTTTTATTATTTATTTATATTAGTAATATAATAATACTTTAATTTCAGAATATTGGAAAAATGTTGAATTTGAAGTATAACGTGAACGGGCAATTTAAAATGGTTTAATATCGTTCGTATTGAAATTACAATAGCGATTTCATTATTAAAACGACGTTAGAACGTTTAATTTATAATTTAATTATAAAACGAGCTGCGGCGGCGCGGCAGTTCGTAATTTGGCGTTTTGAACTTTATAAGGAGTCGGATTTTCTCGAAACAAGAAACGTCCGAATTTGTTGGATAATATTTTTCTAATGAAAGAGAAAAATCGATTTTTCATGTTGTTGATTTTATTTTATGTCCAAATCAAATTTTGAAAAGGTCGCTGTGGAATTCCTTTATAAATTATAACATTTATTTATATTAAATAAAGGGTTTTAAATATTTATAATATCTATTTGGCTTCAAACTCAACCCGAGCTATTTTATTTTAGTAGTGTATGAAATTCTGGTCATGTATGACCAATTTCAATATTTTAATAATATTATATTGAGGTATTTTAAATTTGGTTTATTTTATTTGAATTGGGCAATTATAAAAGGGACTTTATTCAAACAACCTTCATTTTTGATGAAACAAATTTTATTGAAACTGTAACAGTAAATTATTGCTAGGTTTCAAGTTGCGCATCAATCAGGGTAAATTTGTGAGCGTGGCAAAATAAAATGCAAATAAAAACGACCATTTGAACGTGAACGAGGACCATTTGAGCAAACGGACTCGGAATTCAACGAAACAAGTTTCATTGAGACCGTATCATCAAATTATACTATGTCGTCCATTTGCATCTCGAACGGGGTTTGTATGTGAGCACAGGAGCGAACAAACAACGTTTGAAATAGCGACAGGTACGAAATAAATATCGTTAGTCGCCGTCACTAAAATATCTTCAGTCAAATCAAATTAAACTAATATATTTTCTCATCTATATATACCCATAGCACAAACCCTAAAGCCCCAAATCAGAATTCATCCATCATATTTGCAGAAAAGCCCCTCTTTACAAAATAATTTATTCCCACAAATCTGTAAAGAATTTGCAGAGGTAATCCAAAGGGAAGTTGTAGATCTAGTGGCCAGCTACCTCCAGTAAAAATTGCACGACCAACGGTGACCTATGTTGGCCGGAATTTAGCCAAAACCGAGAAAAACAGTTTTCGTTCTTGGCCAAAATTATAATGATTGGATCGATTTCAGACGTCGAGACCTGGGGGAAATGGAAGGGGAGAGTTCAGGCTTCGATTTGGCAGTGGTCTCGAGTCCTACAGTTGCCGGTGGTCGGAGTTATAGGGAGATGAAAGGAGATGCTCAGATTTGGGTTTTTTCGAGTCAGTGTTGGTGGCGGGGGTCAGAAGGGAAAGGTGTTGGGTGGCGAGGCCTATCGAGTGGTAGTGGTCCCGTGATCTGGAAGTGCCGGTGGTGGTGGAAATTCCCAGATGAACGGAAAGGGTTCAGAGCAAGTTTCTGGCGCAATGGTGCACGTGATGTCGGGGTTTCAGGCGAGTGGGCTGCTCACTGAGGCGGTTCAGGTAGAGGTCCGGGGGTGGTCTCCGGTGATCGTCTGTGGCGGCAGTGGAGCATTTTCTGGTTCGTGTTCTTTGAAGAGGCCTGTTTGAAGAAGAACGTCGGGTTCATTCTGGGGAGAAAGAGGAAAAACACGTTTTTGATTCCTCTCATGATGACGTGGCGCTGGGTTATTAAGGTAATTGGTTTTTAATTATTTAATTAAATTATTAATTAGTTAATTAATAATCGTATATATATTCAAACTTTAAACTAGCATAACTTCCACATACGTTAACGAAATCTGATGAAACTGGATCCGTTGGGATCGCAGGGACAAGACCTAGACGATGGCACTGACTAGGCACTGATCTGACGCAGTTGAAATTTCAGCTAATTTTGAATGTCTGTTTCAAATTAAAAGGTACAAACGCATCAACCGCCAACCGAATAATCTGATGAGTTAGCTCTCACACCTTCTGGAATCCTGTGATGTGGTAAATTCATATTAAAATATAGTTTACCATTTAAAAGCATAAATTGGTTGATTGGTTGCTACCGGTTGGTTATTGTTTGATTGGTTGCAGTTGTTTATATTTCATCGTTTTAAATTAGTAGATCATATGAAATTTATTTCATATATTATTATGGAATAAATAACGAGCTGTGGTGCAGGGAAGAACAGGTTGTAGGGATCCGACCGGATTCCCCGAATATTATATTTGTTGTCTTGTTTTATATATTTGAACTTATTGAACCCCATATGGTAGTAAAATCTGTTTGAGCGTGATGGTTGAATGGATATTCACCTATGTTGTGTTTAAAATCAACCGACAGTGTCGATTGGGTAATTGGCAGTGAATGGCCTAAAATGTGTTGTTTCAGACGTCGGTTTATCGTTCGGTGAATTGACGCAGTTTTAAAGTTATAAATTATTTTATAACTGAATTGAAGTTTTTCAGTCATTTATACAAATAATTAAAGTAGAAATTTATAAATAAATAATTGAATCGAGTTTATAAGAGAAATTATTGAAATTGTTTATGCAAGTTAAAGGTAGCATAAACCCAAAGATTTACATACGGGTTAGAAAAATAGAATAATTGTTTTTAAAACAATTAAATAGCGATTTCAAATTAGTTAATTTAAAAAGGGAAATGACAAATGAAATCAGTTAATAGTTAACTGATATGTACGGTTGGCAAAATCGACCATTCGTAATTGAAATTGATTATCGAATTGTTTTTGGTGTCGAATATTAGTTAATCTTCGATTAACTATAATTCAAAGTAATTATCGAATTGGTTAGTATTAATAAAGTAAATTATTATTTAATCATCTTTTAAAAGTGATAATTATCCTACTTTTATTTAATAACAAAGTTACTATTTTTAATATAGTTTAATGGTAAGGTTAATTATTACTTTAATTAATAATAATTAAAGAAATGGTCTATAATTGGAATTTCCATTAGAAGTGAATAAGTATCGATAAGAGCAATCAAAGTCAAATAAGGATGGATAAAGGGATTTATAACCCAAGTTTTCAAACAAGATTGGTAAATGGGGTTTGTAAGTGAAATGCAAGGATTTAAGCAACATTCTACTTAATCGTTAGATTAAGTAAAGCAAATTCGATTTAAATGAAATGGTTAAGGGAGATGATAAATAGGGAAACTGGAATATGGTAATGGTTTTAGAATAAAATGTAAGTAGTATTATAAGATGCTAAACAGATTTGTGTAGGTGATTTGGAAGAAATCCAAACAAGGTTTTAAAATAGTTTTTAAACCAAATAATGACTTAAAAGTTAAAGAGTTGAATTAAGCGAAGTACGATAATTGAAATGAGTTTTTCAAAACTAAAAGAAAATACATACAATTATTTTGTGCAAAATATTGGTAAAAGGGATCTTTGGAAATAAAATCCAAGTTAAATGTATTAATGAAACAAGGATAATTAAATGTTATAATTATATTGGAAGAATTAAAGGTTGATTAACCATTTTGTTAAATATATTTTAATATGCCAAGTACTGAATCAGCAAACTCATTTCATTTACACAATTGTTATTTGATAGTTAAAACACCAACTATCAAACTTGACCAATACGATTGTTGATACGGAAAGACTGGGATCGAATTTATATTCGAAAACCATTCCGACCAACAAATACGTGAAGATGGTAATTGAAGATGGAGCAATTGAAGACCGTGGATCTTCATAAGCAGAAGGACTGCTTGTCGAAATTTCTCTGGCTTGCAACCAGAGTTATTTGGTTTGTGATTCTGTCGTGGTTGAAATCTACGGATTTTGCAAGGACTACTCGCTACTGATCCTTGGGGTGATTCCTATATTGGATGCAGCAGGAGGGTGCCTTCGGTTCATCCTGATCCTGGATGACTTGTATGGACGAATGTCTGACAGAGTATTTCTAAAGAATCACGTACATTGATTTTTACAAACATCCTTCTGTCAGCTGCAGAGTATATTTGTGGATGTCAATTAGTGATTTGACGGATCTGACAATGTGGCATTCAAAGTGAATGATGACCAGATGTTCTTAAAGATAAATTCTGACCTCAAGCCTCATCAACCGGGAAATGACAAAAATCGGGCAGGTAGCATAGCTATGTGGGTCGCTCCCATTAGGGTGTATAATCACCTATCTAGAGAAATTCCTTTTGCTTCTTTAATCTATCGATGCAGTCCCTTTTTCGGGAGGCGGTTGTTGATCCCAATCGTCGGTGACATACAGTCGATACACTCAAGCGAAATGAGTGGTCGGTCATGTGTGGGTCGGGTTGCAAGATGTTCTTGTTGAACCCAGTGTATTCGCCTCTAGAGATACACTATCGGAAGGTGGTCCCATACATTGTCTTAGCTGGAACCCAATCTCCAATACACGCCCGCGGTTTTCGATTGTATAATACATATGCGGAGTGTGAGATGCAAGCATTCCACTAGATTGTTATTTATTTGTATTTATAAACTATGATAATACCAGAATAAATTATGATTTCAAAAACGCTTTGGGTTATAGTCAGGTAAAAACTGTTCGTGTTTATGGGTGGGCTGGTCTTACTATTATCCTTTGATTTCAGAAAGGAATTTCCAAAGTTAAACAAGTTATGTGTTATGTGAATTTATCACTGAAAGTATTCCAGACTGACCCGATGTATTTTGCTTTTCCTCAAATGTGCTCGGGTCCGACCAAGTATATTTCCAGGTTAGGTTTCGCTTAGAGTTTCAGGAGCTAGAAGCAGGAGGCTTCACCGCTAGTAATATAAAGTTATTATTCCGCTGTGTCTGATATATGCTGTACTCTGATGGTTGGTATGTATATACAGTTCTTTTGTATAAAAAGATTTGTGATATTATATTTTATCTGTTCCGCTGTGAGATTCTGATGTGATGTTCTTCTTCTTTCTTCTATTCTAATATTCTTTCTTTCTTTTCTCATCCTCTAATTTCTTTCTATTGACAATCTGGGGTTCGATACTTGGGTTTTTGGCAAGTAATACGGGTTTATGTATTGTTGTCGAAAATTCGAGCGTCGAGTTTTTCAACGGGTCGTTACACAGCATAAGCAAGATTACAATTTTACCCTTACACCGTTGGCGTACAGTTTGCATATAACACACCAGTATGTCAGTGGATAGGGATGTGTCGTGATACAACAATATTAAATCAAAATCGTCGAGAGCTCGACCAACATAATATGACAAGGCACAGAAGGCAAAACCTAGGGTAGGATTCTAACAGTTGCACTCCCAGACCGGTGGTAACACATAACCACAACTACCGCCCACCTCGGATCATACTTCAATAACAAAAGGTGCACCTAAATCAATCACAACTAATAGAGGTGGTATCGAAGAAGCGTATCCGATCGGAGGTGCGACCTCACTTAGTCAGGGTGTAACTCATGTTTTAGTTATCTTAGTTATGATCCAAAGGTCAAGGCAATCCATCATCGTTCTCTTTCTTCAATCCACTAATCGCACCAAACCATCCTACTTCATTTTGGATTCTCCACCACATGCACAGTTATTAAAGTGGTATCGACATTGACAGAGAGTATGATAATACTGACTCCAATCTTTTTAACAACCAAATGCTTATTTCACACCGTGGTCATTAAATTTTAAATCATATTCATGTATCCTAAATAGGGTAACGTCAAGTATTGATTTATTTATAAATTTCTCAAATTGATTCAATTATTCGGTACAGTTTCAAATCTCAGTTTCATATTTGCATCGAATTCATTATCAAATTTCATAATTGATTTTTATATTACACATCACAAACATCGTTATTCAGTTGAATATTTATTTTCAATCATTGTGGACTTAAATTGCTCGGATTGGAATATTTATGCTTTTATTCATTATAAAAATCTCATCATTCATTTTAGGATTCAATACCCCATTCTATATCAACTTACATTTAGCCAATACAAGTTTTGAATTTTAATTTATGTTAACATTATTTTTCGTCAACACCAAAATATAGGGTATGGTTGTGGACCTAGGGGAACCTAGGGATTATTTAGTCCCTTCAAGTTTGACTTAATTTGTTGTTTCCTATATATCAAGTTCTTAAGCTCGAAGATTAGTTACTCGTCCTACAAGAGAGGAGAGTATCACTCTTACGAGACTCAAGGACCAATAGTTACCTTAGGATAATGGTTTCATAAGATCAGCACAAGTAGGAAGTTAAATGGCTTACAAGTGTTCTTTTGGTAATTATGCCCAAGTAGAAGGCTTTGTCATGAATTAAAAATAAGGAAAACAATTAGAATGACTGACAAGTGTTAAAACTCTCTTTATTGATCGCTTGTGTGTGTACATTGTTGTATATAAGTGAAATCCCCAAATTGATTCATAAATTAGGGTTTTCTATCTAAGAAATGGATACAGATTTGAAAACGAGGAAAAGTCCTCCAAAATGTGATCCCTGAGGTCTTATTTATAGGCAATTTGGACCCCTTTTGGTTGTGATCCAGTAGAAAGCTCGGTTCTGAGAGCTTCTGGCTTCAGTAATAACTAATCAGCATCGACCCGCTTTTGTGCTATGGGTATTGGTCTCAACTCTGTATTGCCTATAATTCCGGTACCGCCTTCATGCAGTGTATCGACACCAAATATATTGGCGTGGATAGATCCCTTCTTCTTTTAATGTCGCTGCTAGCTTCGTGTTTCCGAGTATCGGTCTGCTTCAGAGTTTTGGATAAGGTCTTTATGTTTCTCTCTGCATAGCTTGGACATTGTATTTAGTATTGGCATGGATACCAACCTTGTTGGTATCGACAACACCTTGTTTTCTCCTATGTTGGTCTTGTGTTTTTTCTTTTTACGACTTTGTGCTTCTATATCAAATGTTATGCTTATGGTTTTATATACACGATTAAGCCTTTATTGTTCTTTCCACTTTTGTCTTCACTGTTCGGTACCGGTACCAGGCTATTTGCTTGCTATAGGTTGGTATAGGCAGCATGCATATACAGTCATTTCTTCTATATCGTCACCAAGACATTTGTTCTCCTTTGTTAGTGCCAATAGTATACGTGCTAAGTCCTCTTCTTAATGCTGGTTATGTTTCCCAAACTTTCTATTTTAGTGTTTGGTCCATTTCTTCAGTATAGGTTGAACACCATCCAAAGTTGTGCTTTCGGTATCGACCTCAATATGGTACCCCTTTACTTTGGTGTCGTCTTCCTCCCGATAACCCTTCACCTGGTTTTAGTTTTGAAATCTGGTAGTAATATTTTCCCCCTAGTGAAGGGGTATTTTCAACTTTTCAAGTCGAGAACTTTGGCTTCTGCTCTGTACTATCTTGAAGTACATGATTTTCCCGCCTCTTGGCCTTTTATGATTGATCTGAATCGTTGTCTTGTACTTGCATGTACAGTTACGATGAGAAGTGCCTTTTAGTATAAAGACTCTTCTTCTTCCCTCTTTACTTTCTCCTCCTACGAGAAATTACACTCAAACAAAACCATTATTCTTCGAGATTTTATAAACTTTCTAGTAACAGAGATTCGATCCTTTCATTGTCAGTTTTATTAATTTTATGAATCGATTAAATTAAGGTTCGAAAATTATTATCTCTTAAGCTCGATTATGAACTCAATGGAGGTTATATAGATTTTGATTTCCCATTAGAATGAATACAAATGTATAACAATTAGCTTGAATAGACATTAATAGTGAATCAGATTCATGGAGACTTATCATCTATCATTCTGAAGTTATATGCTCTTCTGGGTTTGAAATGCAAAATTCTACTAGGATGAATCCCAATTTTTATGATTAGGATGGAATTTTCTTTTCGGTACAATGAATTCAATATCAATTGTTATCGATTCCCTTTAGTTTTGGTTTTATTGATATCGAAACCGTGAATAACCTGTACCAAGAGCCATATTTTTCCCGCTTCGATATAAGTTAATCTTGAAACTTCAATGTTGATTAGACCTTTACCAATACTGAAATATTTTGATTTTGACTGCATCGGTGCTTAGCCTTTAGACAATCTTGATATCGGCTAAGTTTTTTGTACCAATGACAAAATGTTTGGTTTTGATTTTGTCGATAGTAAGAACTTGGGCTTTTTTGGTTCTAACTTCATCGATACCAAAAAACTTAGTTATCTCTGGTTTAGGTGTCGTCGCCATCAATGCAAACAATACCAATAACTTAGCCATTCTAAGCAAATGTACAGTGCATGACTAAAAGTGAATTTTGTTAAGGATCCAATTCTAGTGACTCATGATATGTTTTAATTTTCTATTCCAATGATAGATGAATAATGATGATAAGTTTTCATGGTGGTCTTAAACTTGTTACTGGTCAATATTAATTTTAAGAAAAATTAAATCATGGTGCTAATATGCTTTTATGGAATAATATTACCTTGCAACATCATGTCTAAGAAGCAAAGTGTTGATGGATCAAATCCAGCAATTTCTCTACTCCTTAGAAAAAGACTGAAGCTTCTCCACAACATTCTCTTATTTAGGCTCAAGAGGAAGTGAAGGTGATTCTTGAAAGCTTTGGTATGGCTGGGGTAGATGTTGCCCCTTCCTCTGAAAATGACACTATCCAGAATCCACCAGAAGGATTCTTTGCATATTTGGCCATTCATATCTGGCACAGTGGTTTCTTTCTTTTCCCAGACTTCATTTCTAAGGTTCTACAGCATATTCACTTTGCTATGATTCAGCTGACCCCGAATACGTATGCTTATGTTCTATATCTCGAGCTTCTAGCGCTTGAATCAGGACAATCTTTTGTCAGTGCTCACCTTCTTCATCACTTGCTACAACTATTTGTAACTAAAGGATCGGACTCACTCATTTTTCGCGTCCTTCAAAGAAACTGATCAATGATAGTATTAACAAGTTTAAAGACTGGGAAACTCATTTTTCCTACATCATGTGGACCTCATGTATCACGGAAACTTTTGCCAAACCTGGTGATCTTTCATTTTTCTATATTTTTTCGTCATCTCTGTACTTCGTCTAATGTTTGTTTCTTTTCAGACTCTACTCCCGCGAGGAAAAGTTTGAGTGATGAGGAGGCTAAAACTGTTGATGTAATTTACAATGCTTTTGAGACGTTATAAGGCGATCCCATTTGTTAACTTTAGACAATCTCTATACGCATGCCCTTCTCCCTTTAGGGCAAAAGGTTCTAAGGCAACCTCCCCTTCATTTTCCTGGGGTTAAGCATTTAACCTTGGGTTCTGACTTGTTTACTCCTCTGATCCCTCTGTTTTCGAGTGCTTTGGGTAGGGTTACTCTTTTATAGTAATCCCCAGACTCTTATTTCATACTTAAGTTATCTGACCTTACCTTTCTAATATTATTACTTTGATTAGATATTGAGACTTCTACTGGGACATCTACCATGGATGCTCTAGCTCGATCTAATACTGCAACTAAGAGAAAGCTTAAGACAAGTGTTGATGGATTGTCTTTTGAGAGGTGTAAGGATGAAATCTCTACCTCTTCTCTTCACAAGGACATTGTCACGGTACCAACTGAGCAGTATACTCCTGATTCTACCGCCCTTTCCGCTGGCACTATCCCCCACATTGGTTCTTCCCAGACAACGATAACAGGGAGTGAATTTGTTGCTGATCTTTTAGTATCTGATACCTCCGGGAGCTCCAGATTTGATGGAACATGGGTTAACTCCTTTCTTATCTCCTCAACATGCCAACCCTCTGAGGCCTTCTTCACAAGCCAAAGATTTTGATGAGATCATAAGACTTGCCCTTTCATCTAATGACATCACCAACATTTTTCTGCCTACTTCATCTTCAAACTTGATGAATTTACGACAAACTCTCATCAAGTAACAGCTTTTGGTGTAGTTCTTCTAATTTCCTTCGTCTTTTGTTCTTATGTAAACACTGAATTTTCTTTCTTCTTTTCAGATAACCAAAAACTAGTTCTCCCTTCAAGAGAGGACTACTCCGCCCTATTCTGATGTTGCAAAACTTAAAGCAAAGAAGGCTGCCTTAGTGTCTAAAGTCAATGCTCTAATGGAGGAGCATAAGAAGGAGTGTGCTGAGCTAAAAACATCTCTTGAAAAGGCCGAGCCCGAGCTCGAAGAAGAGAGAAAAGCTATAAAACTTATGTTTGACAAGGTTTCGGCTCTTATGTTGTCTAAACAAGAACTCGAGAATAAACAAGTGAGGATGGCAGTTGACCATGTCAACAAGCTGAAAGAGAAAGATGGTCATCTTTCTAAGGTCAAAGAAGCACTCTCCGATGCCAAGCGCATAATTTACGATGCCAAAAATAGGATCTCTTCATTTCTAAAGTCCTATTTTACGAAGACAATGTTGACCTTTTATGAAGATGCTCTTTTCTTAGCATACTCGGATAACTTTCAAAAGAATCCGGAAATTGAACTCCCTTCAATTGATCCTTCTGCCGCAGGCAAGGTCATGGACAAAATTGAGTACCTCAAGCATGGGATTGAAGTCCCTGAAAAGGGCAGAGTGAATCCTAAAGCAATTCTATATATTGAGGACCTTTCGCAGGATTTTAACCCATATAATAGAGGGGAGGGAGACGACATTGATGTTGATTATGATGATGGCAATGATCTTGGTCCCAAGGATAATAGCCTTTGTGATGACTTAGATGTAGGTGACAACCACCATCCCCCTTTTGTTGGCGATACTAGGGGTTTTGAGGAAGAAAACCCTGATCTTTCCGGTGCTCTTATTACCAAAAATCCAACAGATTCTCCTAATAAGAATAGTGGTTCCTCTGAGCAGCGAGGGAAAGAGCCGCCTGTTCAACCCGAAGTCCCTGTTTCTTAGGTATGGCTTTCACTTTTAAAGTGTTTTCTCCTTCCTTGAATTCATGATAATTGATTCCCTATTATTTTATATATACCAAGAAAAACATTACCTCACATTATAAAGCAGAGTTAGATAAAAAAAACAGGGAAATAATTCAATCCTGTGTAGAGCAAGACAAGCTACTGAAAGATTATAATGCTTTATCTCAAAAATATTATGATCCTGATAAAAATTCTTTAAAATTGATGTCTGATAAAGAACATGAAGCTGGGTCGAGACTAAAAGCGGCACGACTCCGAAGAGAAATAATTCTTAAAGAGAACAAGGAATTGATGACTCTATTTTGGATATTAATAGAAAATAGGGAAATTTTAGTAGATTTCTTGTATAAGGTCTATAGTCGATTTGAGATAATAGATTTATATTTCTTGAGGGAGTTCAGTGGTGGTTTACTTCGACGTCTTCATAGATGATGCTTAGATGAACGTGGAACTGACCTCCACCCTGGGGCTTGTTGGAACTTACTAAGGGTTCATTCAATCCCCAGGGACTTGCCCCTAGAAAAGCTTAAAGTATAATAAGAACATATTCATCTCTGAGTTTTTCAAAAGGTCAATATTGTACGAACAAGAAGAATATTTGTAAAGCTATATACTCATGAATGTTACTCCTAACCATAACATTTTATATTTGTGATTTTTGATCTTATTTCATGTTGTGGAAAAATCTCATTCTCCATAAATATGTAGTTTCAAAAATGCTTTATGCTCATTCTCTAAATTAAGGAGAGAGTATTCATTAAAATCATTATATAGAAGAGATCGATTCCTAGGAGACCTTCAGTGCATTTATATGAAATACCCTCAGCTTCCCTTTAACTTTTTGGGTGGATCAAGAATAATTTTAAAGAGACTTAGGACTCGACATGTTGATTTGATATGTAATATAAACAATAGGTGTTTTGACAAATAGGATCAGACTCTGAAATTCTCAGCGTGTGTGTTACCAAAATAGTTTAAAACTTGCTTGGATAAATCTAAGAGTTTATGTAGTAAGCCCTTCTGAAAGGTAAAACATTATCTGTGATGTCTTTTGAAAATAGGACTTTATGTATAATTGTACCTCATTTTGTAAATATGGAATTCAACCCGAAATTTCATCCTTCCAATCCAGGGATGAATCATTACTAGTTACAAAGCAGATGGATGTTCTAAAAGAGGTGCATGTTACAGCCGAAGGAAGAACAATTTTGCTTTAGGGTTTGACCATTAAGCATTTAAACGGAAAAATAATTGTTTTAAAAATTCAATTGGAGGAAAGGAACAAAACTATCCTTGAACTAAAAAGACAGATAAAGGCCAATTCCTCCATTGATTTGATGAGAAGATAAGTGGATTGCACCAGCGGATCACTGACTTATAAATTGAATTAGATAACGCCAAAGTAAGATGTAAAGCTTAGGAATTTACTTTTGGGCATACCACTAACATAGTTGTGCCTAAGTGCTCTGAGGCTGTGACTAAGTCCAAAACCTCAACCGTTGAGAAAATTCCAATTTGGAAAATCCTCCATATGGATTAGATGAGTCGGTTGTTTCAAGATGGTGCAGAAGAATCAAAAATGAAATGAAGAATTTGTATGACACAAAGCATAATGAGGACACACTTCGACGTTTTAATTATTACATCTCCCGAATTAAACAATTACAAGAAGAGAGACACGATTTACAAAAAAGTGTCTTCGATTTTGGAAAAGAGAACATGACTCTAATAGCTATAAGTAGAGCTTTTGACAAGGCTCTAAAATTTCAAGTTAGACCCACATACGGTCCTAGTGAGATCAAGAAGAAGGAGCAAAATCTTAAAGAGCTTTTGTGTGTCGCATTCGTCATGCTATTAACCATCCTTTAACTAACGATGATATAGGTTGGGAAGTGCAAGATGCTTGATGTGGTTATACTAATAATGTTTAACTTATTGTGCTTACCTGATGTGTAATCTTGTTGGTGTTTAGAAGATCCACATCTAAGATTTCTTTCTATATTATTCTGCACAAATCTCAACACATAGTATTCTTGTGTAAGTTTTTGGCTTAGATTCGAATGCATAAAATAACTTTTTCAATCTATATGTGACTCCATCCGGGTCATAACTAAGTAATAAATGAACTTTGCGATAGATTCACTACAACAAATTGACCATATTACAACGGTGGGAAACCGTTGTAAAATACATTTTACAACGGTGGGGTAACCGTCGTATATTAAGAAGTTGTAAAAGACTAAAATCTTTTACAACTGTTTTGCACCGTTGCGACACCATTGTAATTTGTATATTTTACAAAATAATATCTACTACAACTGTTATGCACCGTTGTGATTAATATTTGCGTTTTAAAAAAATAGGCATTTTTTGTAACTTAAATGAACAATACACTAAATATAGCAATACTCCATAAGCAAATTAGATATTACGGTTATATGCAAACTAATTTATTAAAATACTCAAATTGTCAGTATTACAGAAAAGAAATTTTAGAAAACATTTCATGTTATTACATACTTGACCGTTACAAAGTAACTTAGTACAAGCACAAGTTATCCACACAAAAAATGCATATCCTTGGGGAGTAAATTAGTCGAAGATAACGAAATCTTTACGCCATTTATCTTTTTGGTGCAAGTTCACTGCAGTGATCTGAAACCTATTGCATTGAATACGTCTGTTGTTAGAAAAAAAAACAAAAAGTGTAAGCCAACAATACCAAATCTTAATAGCATCAAACATAACTAGCATTCTATACACAAGCTACAACACACAGAGAGAAAGAGAGACATCATAATAAACAAAAATTTACACCAAATACCACAGTGTGACAAACTTGGAATCTGACATGTTAAACTATGACTAACCGACTGGCTGATCAACTCACTAGTACGAGGCATATAATATTAATTAAGACTCATCTTGGCTCGAATGTCCCCAGGCAAACCTGGTAAATTTTACGTTCAAGGGCAAACTTGAGAGAAGTTAAAATGCATGCTTAATTGTGCAGAGATGTTAACTTAACCATGCATCTTGGCACTCTTCATTCCAAGGCTGTTGTTTGTGTTGATAAAATCTGGAACCCAATAACATTAAGAGGTAGTGGAATCAAAACAAATAAAATGTAAACAAAATATGTAATAAAATCTGAAACCCCAAAAAAAAACGTACACAAAAGAGAAACACGGTAAATGATTTGGATCTCATCTTGCCATTCTACCTAAAAAACAACGATAGAAAAAAGATTAAAACACAAAATTAAACTCATTATGATGTTGTTATCACTACTTAAATTCATTACTCATGATAATCACATATCCCTGCAACCATCTATACACATGTTATTTGCATTGCAGAGTATTCTTACTTCATGCTATACAAAAAGTTTAATGTTTCACAAGAATATAAGGGAACACGCATAAAAGTGAGTTAAAGAATGCATAATGGCCAGATTAAGAACACCTTGAGTTGAGTTTACTTCATTAGCAATGCTTATAAAGCAGCCTTAACAATTAAAAGATCCAATAGTGACAAATCATCATCGCTATCACAAAAATAAAGAGAAAAAGGTGAAGGCAACATGTGTTCCAGAACTGCGCAAACACGAGATTTACTGAGATATGTGCATTCAATATCCACGCCTGTGTAGTATTTTGGATTTTCAAAATCAGATTCTTATACAAATAACCGTATGCTATATTAATATAGTTAGAACTTCACATAGTACAAATAAAAGTCAAGTAACACTACCTCAAGTGGAATGGTGCTTTATCATAAGTTCTGATCTGAGACATCCAAATGAGTGCTATACTGAAATGGTGCATTTATTTACATTTCAGAAAAACTTACACGTACTGGGGATAGGGTCAAAAAGCAAAACATGTAATTTAGATATATCAATCGGAAGCTTCTCATATATTTACTGGTTCAAAAAACAAAACCTTCGGATTACTGAGTGTGTTTATGCTTTCAATTTTTTTAACAAATACATATTGTAAGCAACTCACGTTTCTACCATTATTTCCAATATAGTGAATAAGAGTTCTTCCAATTTTTGTACCTCTGCAACATGCACACAAAGAATTCTCCATACTTTCGCCACTATAATAAGAAAATTCAATGTCAGAATTCAACAAGGATCATGAAAATATTCTCATCGAGATGAAATGAAACAAATAGAAGTAAATAGGATTCTGATAAAACAAGAAATATGAAATAAAGAACTACATAGTATATTGTTAGTCTTCACTGTCATCTCAGTTAATGGAATGGCCTTATGTGATACAAGAAGAAGAATAGGAGGAAGGATACCAAGCTTTATTATCCATACCTAAAACTTCACCCTCAAACTGCATGTGAGTATCAGGCTATCGACTTTTTCCATCCGCAAAACCTCATTTGTCTTATCATCCACTAACGAACCATCCCCTCATTTGCAAATTTTATCGGGATGCATATTGGTAACTTGAACCAAAAAAGAGAAAAATGCATAGCAACCAACCAAAATTACACCCTACAATAAAATTTACTTTGGGAGTTAGAACACATCTCGTTGTCAGTGATATAGGATGTCATGCATGTCAGGTTACAAGTTATTAGTAAAGTCTTTGCTGCTTAAAATTAAAGTAATGTATAGTCATGCACAGTTTGATAAACATGTGAATATCTATTAGTAATTTTGATTCCTCAAAACAATTATGCATGATACCGAAAGAAACAAACTATATATGTAGGTCCTAAACCGTTGGTTTGACTGCCAAGCAATAAGCATACGAATGCATAACCTATGTCATACATAAATATAAAATTACTAAGTGGGCTAAAAGTTAAATATAAAAGTTTAAAAACTTAATAAATTAAGTTTGGAAAAAAATCATTGCCTAACTTAACTCAGTGGAAGAGAACCACCAAATTGAGCATACATTCGCATCCTATTATACACACATTATCTTACTTGAGAAATGTTTTGATGGTGGGTATAGAAAGTTGAAAATGTAAAAGCTTTAGTACATCATCTTTCATTTTAATCACTTGTTCACAGTAGAAAATAACCCCATTTTCCAACATGTAACAAAACAATATTGAGACATGGATTTGGACCAAAAACTAAATAAAAGTGATTACCATCTTAAAAAATAAAATAAAGTTTGTTTTTGGGCTATTAAGCCTCAATCTATCATCAAAGGCCAAACAAGATACACAAAGGAGAAAACAGGAGGGAGGCAGAAGGGGATACCGCGTGACTCGCAGTTGGAAGTGAGAGGAGCGGATCTAGAAATAGCGGATCTGAAAAGCGAAGGGGTTAGAAAGAAGCACAAGCGACTTGAGATACAGGACTGGGAAAAGCTAGGTATTGAGAGGAGAGAGTGGAAGAAGAGAGCGTTAAGGAGGAGGAAGCGAAGTAGGATTTGAAGAAGAGGAAAAGAAGGGAGGCGGCGGATAAATCCTTAGTCTCCATTACCACATCTCAAACGCTGATGTACTATGGATGACCCATGTAACAACTAAAGATAAGAAGTACCTTGGAGCCAAAAATTTCATTTTCCCCGCCTGACCGTGACCGCCAGTTTTTTGTCTTTTCGTAGTAACATGACTACCCGTTTTCGTATGTCATAAACATAGTTTGACCAAAATTTATATAATTAAATATTATAAGGTAAAACTAATAAGTAAAAATTTATATTAAATATTATATGGATTTCGTGCAAATTGATTTTCATTAAAATATTGAGTATTAGATATTAATAATAGTTATTACTACTTAGTACTTATTACTTATTTTTTATTTCTTTTTAGTTGTAGATGTATATTAACTATCAAAAGTTAATTATAATTAAATTATTATGTATATGCTACTAGTTATTAACTGGTACTTAACGGTAATTACTAAAAATAATTGTTATTTGTTAATTATTATTCTTTATTATTTTTAATTATTATATTTATAATTAATTATTATTATTTAGTAGCCAAAATTGTTATTAGTTGCCAATATTATATTTATTAAAACTTCTGATATAGTTACTAACGAATCAAAAATTACTTATTAATAATAGTTTTTATTTAACTTTTACTTATTTCTACTTAGATATACTCGATTAATAATTATTAAAAGCTTATAATGTATGTTACTAATTATTGATTAATAAGCAGTTAACATACATTAACTATTAAAAATAAATTACTACTTATTAAATATTAATTATTTAATGATAATTAATAAATATTATTGATTCTTAAGTTTATTATTAATTATTAATTAATATTAAATATTAATATAATTAGTTATTAAATATAGATATTATAAACATGAAGTTTGTAATAGGCATATATTACAACTAACAAAATGAAAAGTTGTTAAAAATACGTTTATTACAATTATAGGGATTTGACGTTTGTAAATAAGCATTTATTACAACGATGCTTTTACCACCGTTGTAAAATTAAAATTGTAATATGGTGTTTTTGTTGTAGTGATTAATACAACCACTTGCATTATATGTTTTGTCAGAATAAACAATATAACTTTTTGCATAATAAAGGCTTAGAGAATCTCATTGTGTGAGATATGAGAAACCATGACCTTTCGTCAAAAGGCTTTAGTGTGGAAGACCCGAGATACCAACTCGAGTATTGTTTTGCAAATCCTTTTTCGGAAATGAGAATTGTGGTCTCGATACCCGAATTAGGGTGTTTTGAATAGGAATCTAGAAGTCCTTTTTTGGAAGTATAGATATAAGTTTTGCAGCCTTTACTCAGGCATTCATAATGGAAGACCAGAAATCAACCTTTGAAAAAATGATTGAGATTCCGAAACCCATATTCGGGTATTAAATATATGACCATAAATTTACATCTGGTAATAATAGAAGTCCCGAACCAAAACCCAGATTCGGGTATTTAATAGAAGACCAGAAATCCACTTTTGGCAATAATAGAAGTCCCGAACCGGAACCAGATTCAGGTATTTAATAGAAGACCAGAAATCCATTTCCGGCAATAATAGAAGTTCTGAACTGTAACTCAAATTTGGATATTTGATAGTTTCGTTACCTATTTCGGGTTTATTTCTCAAAGCAGAGGATGTACATGCTTTGTGGGCTATACCCCAGGCCTCAATTTGATTTGTGAGCCAATGTTGGGCTTTGGCCTTTTCAGCTTTGTGAGCCACTCCATGGGCTTTCTATGTCTAGTGCGCTTGGCTAGCTTATTCTAAAGCAGGGCTCAAGGACTTACCCGACCTACCTCCAAGAGGCGCCTTACCCTGGCTATCGTAGGTGGTGATAAGGGCTTAGATGCTTTACCCTGGCTATCGTAGGCACGGAGAAAGGCTTACCCTTTTGAAGCTCTACCCTGGCCATCATAGGTGGTGACAGAGACTTACACATCACCCCGCTCCAAGGGGTGCCTTAACCAAACCATCATAGGCGTGGATAAGGGTTTCCGATGCTTTACCCTAGCCTTATCTGATTTGGACGCAGATAAAGGCTTACAGTTACCCCCCTCCTCGAGGGGTGCCTTACCCAGGCCATTGTAGGAGGGAGTAAGGGTTTTAGTTCTCTGCCCTGGGGACAGAGGCTTACACTTTTGTTTCTTTAACCTGGCCCTTTCTGAATTGGATGCGGCTAAAGGCTTACACATCGCCTTCCTCCAGGAGACGCCTTGCCCTAACCATCTTGGCATGGACAAGGGTTTTCTACCATCGTAGGTAGTTTCACATGTTTCAGGTAGTTCCAAATTTTTAAAGCATTTTCATACTCCTGTCCATGTGGACATTCTTTCTTCTAAGAAACCTCTATTAGGATTAGCTAAGTCTTCTTTACATATTTGTATAACTAGCCTTGATTGGAGAAATTGATAATCATTCCTTTAAGAACTCTGCATTGATTGGTTTCATGTTCAATCATCATATGATAGTAGAACTAAGGCCCTCCCAACTTTACTTCATATTTGGGTTCCTTATTTGATGATGGACAAAAGCCAAGCTCGTCTTTGGTTAGGAAGTAAATATTTTCAACCGATGTTGTAAGGTGGAACTCTTTAGGTAGCCTTGATTCAAAGTTTCCCTTTCGATGTTGGAATTTAGCCCTTTTGTTACTCGGCCTTATTGCTTTATATATATCCTCAAATATCCTTTTCAATGTATCTTGAGACTGAAGAAAAATTCTTTAGACCGTTTAGAAGTGAAGTGGTTGAAATATTTCATTATCCTTTGCTCGAATACAATTCCTTTAGCCTGTGCATGGATGGCTTCTTTTATGCGAGAGAATAGGTTATATTCCTTTGATGTAGGACCACATAAAGCAAAAATAGGGGGTGGTCCTATGTGGAAAAGGTTAATGCTCCACGGTCGGGATCGTATTGCTTTACTTCCCTTTTCTTATGCATGATTCACAAAGTTTCCGTTCTTAGCCTTTGTTCTTCAATAATTCTTCGATTAACAATGTATGATGTAACTATTTGAGATTTAGAAGATACTTGTCGACACCCTTCATCCATAGTCTGTTTCTTCAAGATTCAACTAATAGGTTGGAATAACTAAGGATGTGGTTGTTAACCACAAAGTCGGAGGTTCAGATCCTTCTTCTAGCACCAAAATGTTAATGTTATTTTTTGTCAACACTGAAATATAGGGTATCGTTTGAAACCTAGGGGAACCTAGGGATTATTTAGTACCTTCAAGTTCTACTTAATTCGTTGTTTCTATATATCAAGGATAAAAGCCCGAAGATTAGTTACTCATCCTTCAAGAAAGGAAAGTATCACGCTTACGAGACTCAAGGACCAATAGTTACCTTGGGATAAGGTTTCTTAAGTTCGGCACAAGTAGGAAGCTAAATGGCTTACAAGGGTTATTTTAGTAATTATGCCCAAGTAGAAGGCTTTGTCATGAATTAGCAATAAGGAAAACATGTAGAATAGTTAACAAGTGTTAAAACTCTCTTTATTGATCACATGCATGTGCACGTTGATGTACATAAGTGAAATCTCCAAATTGATTTACAAATTAGGGTTCTCTCTAAGAAATGGATACAAGATTTGAGAATGAGGAAAAATGCCCTAAAATGTGACTCTTGAAGTCTTATTTACAGGCAATTTGGTCCCTTTTTGGTTGCGATCCAATAAAAAGCCTGATTCTGAGAGCTTCCGGCTTCGGCAACAACTAATCAGCATCAGTATCAACCCACTTTTGTGCTCTGGGTAACAGTTTCGACTCTATATTGCTTGTAATTCCAATACCGCCTTCATGCAGCGTATCGACACCAAGTATATTCGTGTTTCCGAGTATCGGTCTGCTTTAAAGTTTTTGGATAAGGTCTTTATGCTTCTCCCTATATAGCTGGGACATTGTATTTAGTATCGGTATCGATACCAAGCTATATTTTTTCTTTTTCGACTTTGTTCTTAGGTATCGATTTTATGCTTCTGGCGTTAGATACACAGTTAAGTCTTTGTTGTTCTTCCTGCTTTTGCCTTCCCTATCCGGTGCCGATGCTAAGCTATTTGCTTGCTATAGGTTGGTATTGGCATCATGCATTTATAGTCATTTATTCTATATTGGCACCATGCCATTTTCTCTCCTTTGTTGGTGCCGATAGCATACATGCTAAGTCCTCTTCTTGGTGCCAGTTTCGTTTCCCAATCTTGCTATTTCAGTGTTTGCTCCATTGCTTCAGTATCAGTTGAACACCATCCAAGCTCGTGCTTTCAGTATCGACCTCAATATGACAACCCTTTACTTTGGCTCCAGCTTCCCCTCAATACCCCTTCACCTGGTTTCGGTATTAGAATCTGGTATTAACAATTTACAACTTAGAAATCAAAATCCAAGAACCATACTAAAATTTGGCTTAAAATTTGGATTCTAAGTTCCTTTCTTTATATTTTATTTCCAAACAGTTTCGAAGTAAAATTATTAAGTAAGCCTCTTAAACCTCATTCTAATTTTCAACTCTATTACTTTAGCAACTTAAACTCTTATCTTGCTTTAAACTTAATAAAAAAACAAATCTTTCCATTTTCTTCATTTCACACAAATTAAATCTTTAACATTTAATTCTTACATCATTTAGTTTATAAAAGTTATAAAAATTACATCTTTATATCAAATAGTTTTCATTAAACTATCTTAAAAGCTAATTTATCCTTTATATTAAGAATAAGGACTTTTAAATTTAATTATTACATGAAGAATGATTTATATTAAATTAAATTAATTTACATTATAAATTTTGTTTAGATCAAAACTTAACTAAAATAATAATTTTTATAAATTATTTTTATTGCATTAAATCAAATTTTAATTAACTTTATAGATTCAAGAAAATTCAAGTTAATAAAATATTTCAAGCCTTAATCTAGACTCAATATTCAAAATACATTTCAAAAATTGATTTATAAATATCGAAATATGTTTATAACCTTTTAAAATAGTTTTTTTATTCACAACGACGTTCATATATAATTTTCTATCCTATGGTCAATTGAATTGGGCATATATCATTTCAACCTATTTATGTAATCTTACGGGTATATATCATTTCAATTCAAATTCCAATTTATTCAATTTTAATTCCTAAATCCGTAAGATCATTCAGGTATTTATCATTTCAACCCGTAATGATTTTTCCTATATGGTCAAGGGGACTTTCCATGTGAAAGAAACATAAAACATCACATAACATACATCGCATCCATATCGTATCATATATGTCGATAGTATGCACGTCACATGTGCATCAATCACATAACAATTTTAATTTTATAGAGCAATCCTAGCATTTCAATCAACATTTCAAATATTTAATTCACTTAATGATAAGTTAATCGTGAGTGAGTAAACTCACCTTTCTCATAAAAGAGAAGATACAATATTGTTGAGAGGGAATAAGCACGAAACACGTTAACACTTACTACTGCAAATCAAAAGGATATCAACTACCTAGAATGATTCACTAAATTTCAAGAATAAAACACAATATGTTTTTTTGTGTAAAATCACAAAACTGAGTTACAATAGCAAACTCAAACTAGCGACCTCTTAGTTTTGAGTCACTCATCAACAACACTATTATGCAAGCTCTTGGTTAAGATACAGAAAAGAAATTATGTGATAAATTCTAGATCATTGTGTACAAAAAAATACAGGACTGGTGCACACATCAAAACAAAGGCAGCAAGGCCAGCACAAGCACAAGACAAGAGGAAAGAACAGACCAACAAGTACAAAACTGCCTCGAAAAAATGTTTTAGACTAGCATCATAACAAGCATAGGTGCAAATAGGAGCAACATGGTGACAACATAAGTGCACATGCATATTCAAATGAAGAGGTAGTCTATAAGGCAGGTGAACAAGTAGTGCGAATTCAAGAATGGTGATCATGTTTATCAACAATGCAAGTATAGTATCGTTTTAAACCAATAATAACACTAGGCAAAGTGAACTCAAAGGTTAGGGAAGAAAAGTAGAATTACTTCAGAGAAAAAAAAGAAACAAAAGTAACCTTCAACAGCAAACCCACGTCACAGCAGGTCAGAGTAGGCTCGGTCAAGGTGGAGAGCCACGTCGGAACTCGATCGTGAAAATCGACAACGAAGGTGATAACTGGTGGTGGCTTGTGACACCCCGTATTTTTACATTTTAAAAGTAAGAAATTTACATACGTATACGATGATACGCAAAGCATATAAACCAGTGAAGCATGAAGATAAAAGATATTCTGTTTATACTTCTAGAATTAAGGTAAACGGGATTCACCATTGCGTTCGTCTCGGAAAAATACGCGAAATAGAGTCCGAGTTTTCGAGAATCGGAGTCCGTATGACCCGTTAAAGGCCCAAAGAAGATTTCTGGAAATTTGAAATTCGGAAATAGGTTTGAAAACCAGATCTGGGGGCAGGCGGGAAGGTTTCCCGCCTAGGCCACGTCGACAGGGCTGTCGACAGGCCTGTCGACTTGGGCCCAGACCAAGTCGACAGCCCTGTCGACTTGCCTGTCGACAGGGGGTGGCCGGGGCAAATTGCCTGGCACACCTGTTTGTCTCACCTGGCCTTGTTCTTGGGCTGGTTCTGGAAGCTTCCGAGATCTGATGGCCCTAATCTATCCTAGATCTAATCCTATGGTCTAAAACACACCCTAATCTCTATAAAAACACCCCTAAGGCTACCCTAAACCCTCATAACTCACCCTCTCTACGAAGTGCTGCCCAAATGCCAAGTGATCATGGCCTCCATCCCCTTTTCCTAAAGCCTAAGCACTCAAATCGGGTTCAAATCAAGTGGTGCAAGCTAGCTACACCAAATGGAAGGAAGATCAACGTTGCTATGCGAGTTCCATGACGATTCTTCAACAAAGGAGGCACCTTTCTTAGCCAAGATGATTCATGCTCCTTTCCCTAGGCCTAACTATGTAAGTTCTAGCTACTTTTAGATGGAAACGGTAGTTTTGATAATGACATGGGATAAAATGAGGCTAAACATGATTATGCGAACCTATATGAATCTTACCTTGCCTCTTGTGTTCATGTTTATGGTTTTAGGCCATGTGAGTGACTTAATCATGCCTCTCATGCTATGCATAACCTAGTTTAACTTGCAAGTTTGGATCTTTATGCATGAAATGCTAGCATGAACCTTTAGGAACCATTTTTACTTGTGAAACGTTGGCTAAGATTAGATTTTGGGGCTTATGCATGTTTATGAACCCAAACCCCTAATGTTAACATGCAAGTTTGTGGCCAAATCCTTTATGACATTATGCATACTTATGGCCAATTCCCTTTTCTTTTCATGTTATGCATGCTTGTGGCCAAACCTTTATGAACTTATGTATGTTTAAAGCCAAACCCTCATGATACTATGCATGGTTGGGGTCATTGTGTAGCATAGTATCTCTACGATGTGACTCGTCCATTCTTGCGTTGGAACACGATTTGGGTGGAGGTTAGACAAGCGTGAATATAGCATGAAAAACTTAACTTGAAGTTACATGAAACATGAGAGGCGAGCTAAACTTGACATGAACCATGATTTGGGTAAATGGGTATAAACATGACAGCGTGTAACGTTAAATATGACATGTGTTTATACTTGAAAACATGACTTGAATTATAACGTGGAAGTTGACATGTAAGTATTCATAAAAACATAAGCTTGGGAATTTACCTATTAAGTTAGGTCTACCCATTGGGAATTTACCTATTAAGTTAGGTCTACCCAATTGCTTGAAGCTTGAATATGAACATGACACTAGACTAAACATGAAAGTGGCCAACTCGAGGTTGGGTTGAGTTTGCAACATAAAACTACCCGGAACCGACCGGCCTAACTAGTAGTTGCAAACAATAGGACCCAATGTGAGAAGTTGGTCATGTTGTGCTTGAACCCGAGGTTAGACCAAGTTGTGGTGTAAAGCTACACGGAACCGACCGGCTTAACTAGTAACCACAACAAAGTCTAATGTGAGAGGTTGGGTGCATTAAGTAATTAATGCCACATGATAGGGTTAAGTTAATTTGATTAATGACTCTTAACCAAATATGACATGGACAAATGGGTTAAGTAAATTGGTTAGGCTAATGATACTTAACAAAACATGACAAGGTTGGGTAGGTTAAGTAACTTGATTTGCCTAATATACGACTAATGGACGGGATTGAGTTAACTAACACTTAATCAATCCAATACGATAACTTGATAAGGTCAAGTAAATTTTCTTAAGTGACACTTAACCCATTAGACAAACCCCAATTCGGAGGATTGGGTAAATGACCATAGTTAACAAGGATAATGGAAATAAGGCTAAGTGGTAAACCTTAGTTAAGGGAAACTAAGTAATAATTCTTAGTCAAGGAAATTTGGACCATTTCTTAGATAGATTAGTAACCCGATACGTTGGGTCAACGTTGAAGTATGCGTGTAGGAGCAGGCTATCTGATTTAGATAAAGGCTCCAACGAACTGGGTAACGAAGCAGCGGCTTCGGGGAACGTGAGGATATTCTTGGGATCCCTCTGTGAGCTGCCAGGTCATTATACTAGGCTCACGAGAGGTTGAGGTCTGCGGTAGAAGAACCAAGAATATGCCTTGGTTGCTATGCGAGCGACCTAAAGACTGGGGTGGATAGCAGTGAGTCGACGAACACATAAGGTGCCCGAGATAGCAAGTTCGTCGATCATCTACCATCTTGAGTCAAGCGTGTACGTACGGAAAGGCAGGGAACACCCAACAGACCATAATTGCTATCTAATTATGGGTGAGGTAGGCTGTAGGATGTGGGCTGGCCGGAGTGTAGTTCTCATGCAAGATTTTCTCTTGTGTTGCCTTTCACTAGTTGAGGGAGGGGTCTCGTGGGACCATAGCCACGTGTAGAAAAGCAGACCTTAGCATCTGCATCGGCAGATAAATCTAAAGCTCCCGACCGAGTCCTGTATTTCTTGTTTTGGCCGGTGACAGGACTCGGATGGCACGATGTGATACATGTGCATCCAGTTATAGAAAAACGATTCACGATGAATGCGTGGGAAAAAGGGCGCGGTTGAGGGTTAGCGTAATCCCTAGTGGCCTAGGTGGTTTAACCCAAACCGAAATACGAAAGCGTGCAATAGGTAAGTGTAATCCCTAGTGGTGCTAGGTGGCGTAAGTCCTAGTAGTTCAAACGATGATTCATATGGAAGAGCCTAGCTAGAGCAAGGGTGATAGTCCAAACGATTTCAAGGATAATACGACATGAGGAAGCCCGTACGAGGTACGGCAAAGGACTGAACTTATATACATGGAAAGAAACATATGATTTGAGTAACCTATATATGCGATATATTAGGTTGACATGGACCATTACACGACTTTGAGCAAGGGACATTCATGGTTAACACATGACGCGGGTAGGGATACTAGTACGAGAGGCGCAGAGCAAATATATACATGTTAGAACTGGGAAGAATATACATAATAGATACCGTGGGATGTTAGACGGGGTAGATACCTTGGGATAATGTACTCGATAGAAATCTGACGATGTGGTACCTTGACTTATCATAACACCGTAGTATATCATGATACCTTAGTTTACCTTGCCGCAGTAGTTCAACCGGCTACCCTGGTTTATCTATCTTGTAGTTATCCTTATGTTTACTTTCAGTTTATGCATGTCATGTTACCTTTACCTGTTTTTATACTAGAAGTAGATAGGACTTACTCAGTCTTTTTGACTGACCCGTTTTGTTTCGCCTCTTTTCTTCCGTTTCCCCCCCCCCCCCTCCCCCCCAGGTTTCAGGGAGGAAACAATGCTGTTTAGTTCGGACTTCTTCTGCTTGAAGGTCATCATGGATGGCTTGGACTTCTCTTGGCTATGGCTACTTTACGGTTTTACTTGGGGAATAATTTATTAAAAAGTCTTTATGCTTCTTTACTATTGCAAGACAGGTTTTGATGTACTCTGATGAAAAAGGCTTTAGACCTTATTTATTCATGTTTATTAAAGTTTGATTTTACTTCCGCTATTTATATATGTTCTGTCTTGTGATATTTCTGTGCATGTTTACCAATAATGCCCCTCTAAAGCTAGTGCATTCCTTTGCGAGTGACCCTAGCGGAGGCGGGGTGTTACATGGCTCGACTGTTGGAGGCTTGCAATTTTTTTATGAGGTTCGGTCTACAGATCTAGGGTCCACGTGGAACTCGTCATGGGATGATCGGAGGACGATTGGGTCGAAGACACGGCGCGAGCGCTGATAAACGCTTAGGAGGTATGAGAGTGATGAACTCGTCAGTGAAAATAAAGAGGAATAGGAGTGCGACAACCATTACTGATTTGGAGAGAGAAAATCTCTTCTTTGTGTCTAAATTCTTAAGAAGGAATAAAGAAAACAAAAGGAAAAACGAGCGGTATCCTTCTGATATATTTTTGCTTCAATCTTATACTACGTTTACAACTAGAAGATCGAATTCATTTTAAGATGAACTAAATAAACTAACCAAACCAAATCGAACCGAATAAAATATTATTGGTTTTGGTTGGTTTGTCTTCAAAAGATATTGATTGGAACTAGTTCGTTTTTTGTTTTTTGAACGGTTATTTTGACTTCAATATTTTTTAATGGTTTCAAACTATACCAACCATTTGCTCGACCTATGTCAATGTGAACGGAATAACTAATTAAAAATTTAAATTTAATTATTTAGGTAAAATTTTATTATTATTCGTTATGTACGATACTGCTGGTCGTTTATATAAACTGATCTAAATGAAATTATCAAAATCGAAATTTGACGAATTAAATACTACTATTTCAGATATATTTTTTCTAAAATAAATTCATATAAAATAATTATATTTCCAATATAATTTTACATACTGATGCATCAACATAGACATAAAAGAGAAACGACCATTGTTCATAGTGTGTTTGGTGTTCATTCCAAGTGCATAAGTCAATAAACAACGTAAGGCACCAAGAGGACAAAATATGCTGCATCTAAGATAGAAAGGAACTATGTACTTCCAAAATACAACGTGCAAAGGCCAACAAAAGCCCTCACCATAACTGCATAGACTACAATTCACATACGAGAATCGAAACAATATCAAATTTGAGGTGAACGAACAAAATGAACAGATATGACACAAGGAAACAAACTACGTCCTTATTCTTAGAACATCGTCTAGTATTTTTAGTTTAGATTCCCCTAAATTCCGACAATGCTCAAGTTTTAATGATTTAGTAAATGTTTAACAAAACTAATACAAACAGAACAAATTTGCATATTTTACCACAGAATTTATTATTTCGCTATGTCTAGTTGTGTGTATCTCAAATGTTAAATTTCACAGTTCAACTCAAATTGTACATATTTGTAACACCCCACCTTCGTTAAGGACACTCACAAAGGGAATGCCTTAACTTTGATGGAGCATTTTAGTAGACAGAACAGAATATTACAAGAACAGATACATAAAGCAGTACTTGAAAATTTTATAACTTTATTTCAGCGGAAAACAGAAATCAGTTTGGTTACATCTTTCAAAATCACTTTACCAAAACTCGAGTTCATATATGTATCGGCCTTGTTCAAAAGCCCTCAGAGTACAAAACTTTAAAATCATAATCCCCATAGAAGATGCCATAAGAAGTCAAGCCATACTTTAAGCACTTCAAGTACTTAAAGCAGAAGAAATTCAGATTAAGCTAAAGTATTCCCTTCTTGGAAACCTGGGGGGGACGGAAGAAAAGGGGCGAAAACAAGCAAGGTCAGACATAAAGTCTGGCAAGTCCAGTGACTTTCAGCATATGAATGGATAATAATAATCATGGCATGCAAATAAAACTGGATGAGAGATAACGGTAAAAGGAGCAGCAGATGTACTTAGGTTAAACGGAAAAAACAGAATAATATTTCTTTTCATTTCTCTGCACTAATACTAGAATAAAAGGATTAGGTGTCACCCTAATGTCTAAACGGGAACAGAATAATTTCCTCAGAAGAGAATGCTAGTAATGGGCCTTTACCACCCCAACAGAAACAGACAGAAACAGAATGCTAACAATGGGCCTTTACCACCTGAACTGAAACAGACAGAAACAGAATGCTAATAATGGGCCTTTACCACCCGAACAGAAACAGACAGAAACAGAATGCTAATAATGGGCCTTTACCACCCGAACAGAAACATACAGAAACAGAATGCTAATAATGGACCTTTACCACCCGAACAGAAGGTACAGAAACAGAAACAGATTAATCCCTACAGAAACAGAATGTAGAATTAGGTGTACACTAGTAAATGGGCCTTTACCACCCGAACAGACGGTACCACGCAGAAATAGACAGGTGTTGCCACCCAACAGAAACAAATGGTACCAACAGAAACAGACAGAACTAAGTGTACCCTAAAACCCTACCCCGAGCGATCGGCTCCCTAATACACAAATATCCTGTGTCGGCCCCACAGTAGGGTGTATCACTCCCTAAAGTGACAACCAATTGGCACAGACCTATTTATAGATGTCACGGCGTCTTACATCCTCAGAGGCAGACTGGGATCCATGCACGCACATGACCCAGTTGGAACGCACCATCAACACCCCTCGCCATTATCAGAATGAACCGCTTATAATTAGTTCAGTAAGCATGCCCGGACCCTACCTACTGTTGGGTCAAAGTTTTGATACCAGAAAGGGTTACTGACTAATATGGGTCCCAAACAACAGATGACACAAGTAATTTCCCTCCTAACCTTGTGTCCCCAGACTAACAGATTTCAGATTAACTTGTTTACAAGTTCAGACATACAGAGTTCAGATCAACTAGTTCACAGATCAGACAAGTTTTCAGACTAACGGATCAGATATACAGATTTAACAGATTTACAGATTTGTCTAACTTTATAATTGGGCCTACAGATTCCCGAAACGGGTTTGTTAAATTCATTAGTCCAATTGGTTTAACCCTATCCACCCAACACGTTTTAGACATCATATTTATCCCAGATTTGCATTAATTAAATATTAATGCACAGACCACTCACGTTAGGTCGGTAGCTTGTGGCCGCTGGATATACCGGGCGGTTCCAGGCAGACTTCTGCCACAAGCCAGACCTAACCTCGTGTCTATGCATATTTTAGTTATGCCTACGACCTCTCACATTAGACTGACAGTTTGCGGTCTCTTGTTAAGCCGGTTGGTTCCGGGCAGGCTTCTACCGCAAACAGAGTCTAACCTCGTGTCATAGCCAATTCATTCCAATACATATTTTTCAGATATCAGACATATCTGTTTATTTAATAGATTAAACTTCTTCAGATTAATCAAATTTCCATGTTCTACTAAATCTTAGGTCGAGCCTACGGATTTCCATACCCAGATTACCATTATCTAGTTTCAACAGATCAGACAATTCAACAGGTAGCAGATCTAGCAGTTTAAGCGATTCAATAGATTTAGCAGATAACAGATTTAGCAGTTTAGGCAATTCAATAGTTTTAGCAGATAATGGATTAGGCAATTTAACAGATTTAGCAGATAACAGATTTAGCAGTTTAGGCAATTCAACAGTTTTAGCAGATAACGGATTGGGCAATTTAACAGATTTAGCAGATAACAGATTTAGCAGATTATATATATCTAAAACTCTATTTACATATCTTGCCTAATCATAAATTTAGCCTAAACTTACATGCCTAAATCAAGGTCATAATTCATAATACAATATATGCCCCAAATATTAGCCTTAATATTCCCATTTACAGTTCATGTCAAAACTAGATTTAATATTCTAGTTCACCATTTATGTCCAAGACTAATACACATGTAAATCATTCTCTATTATAGCCAACTCAGATTATGCCAACATATTTGTTATGCCAGATTTACTTAATTAAGCTATGCCCAATCCCCGTATAACATGTTTCCACAAGTTCTCTAAATACTCATGAAATGGCCCTATAGGCTCGATGTACATAACAGTGAATGGGGATAAACTAGCAAAGTTACATACTAAATATGAGATCTAACATCATTAAGGGAATAGGCATAAGAAACTAACTACAATAGTTATAGGCAACTAACCACAATAATCACAATAGTTTCTTATTCAATGTCATAGGCAATAGTCTCATAGTCATGAATCATAGTCATAGGCAACAGTTTCATGTCCAATTATGCATTATTATTTGTCCTAAAATTTAGCGTTCGTGCGTTAATCTCTTATGAGATGTGGAGCAGGCTCGTGGTAGCCTGACTATAGAACAGAAAGAAGAAAGAGATACATAATAAAATATATCAGAACAGAACGTACACAATCTCAAATTCAGATTTACAATCATGTCACAATTATAGTTACAGTTTAAAGCGGAAAATAAATGTACTTGCCTTTCGTGGTTTTAAGAAAGGATAATAAATTGTTTTTATAGCTCTAAACTTTGATTTGAGATTTGATTTATCTTTTAATTCTATTCAGGTTGGAAGAAGATGCATCAGTCCAAGTTTTGATTCCAGCAGAGTAGCGACACCATTTTTATTTTTAATCAGAACAGAGGAAGAATATAGACAGAATGAAATCGTGTAGAGAAAATGAGGCTAGAGGGCTGTTTATATAGGATTAGGCGGACGAATCTAGACAGAAAACGAGATCGGATACATCAGAATGAACCAGGTTCAAAAACTGGGTTTCGGGAGCTGGTCGACCCCCAGGTCGACTCCCCAGTCGACCTGGTTGGGGAGGGGGGTCGACTCCCCAGTCGGCCTGGGTATATGGGTGGGAATTTTCCTGCCAGCCTTCTCTGGGTTTGAATTTCGAATTTCTGGCTTTATTTTCGAGCTGTTTTATTTTATATAAATCCCTGAAAATTCTGAGGGTCATAACTTGGTCGTACGAACTCCGATTTTCGAAAACTCGGACTCGATTTCATGTAGAATTTCGAGACGAACACAATGGCGCAACCCATTTCCCTTGATTCTTATTTTAAAAATTAATTATTCTCTGATTTGTTACTTGTACGTTCACCGAAAATACGGGGTGTTACATTCTCCCCTCCTTAAAGGATTTCGTCCCCGAAATCTTCAAGTTAAGAAGAATGTGTCCTACCATCCAGTCATCCATCTACTCAACCATCATCCACAAGCATCCATTGTCCTTAGAAAACTTCTAATGTAGCATGTCCTAGTGTAAGCAAATTCTGCCTAAACATGTCTGCTCTCATGTCTGCTCTTTCCCATCACCCTTTCCCGCCCAATCCAATCGCCGAACCTGTCCTTTCAATCCCTACCTCGAGCCAACCAAAAGCCACACCTCTGTCGCCTGATCCCCCGCCACTTCCCCCTGACCCTACTCCCTCCGTCGCTTTCTCAGGCAAACCCTCGGGTTCCTCCAATTCCCAAAACATAGACAAAGTTATTCAACAACCATGGACTTCTTTCCTTTTCAAGCGTAAGCCGCAAAACGCTGGGAAGTACATTCCTGTTGAATTGATTCCTACTATTTCTAATGGTACTTTGAAATTAATTCATGGTGTTCCTGAAGCTGGAACAGGAGTTTGGGAGGATTCTGTTGTCGGTTTTTTCTTAGACAAGCCCCTTTCATACACTGCTGTGGTGGAAAAGCTCAATTCTCTCTGGAAACTAAAAGGGTCGGTAAAGGTAAAATCTGACGGTGTCTTGTTTCTTTTTGACTTTTCGTGTGTTGAAGATAAAAACAGAATTCTACAGGCTGATCTCATTATCATGAACAAAAAAGTATTTATTATTAAGAAGTTTGATCCGACTATTAGCAACGTCTGTGGAAAGGTGAAGTCTGTTCCTGTTTGGGTTAAGTTTTACAATTTACCAATTTTTGCTTGGTCCAATTTTGGAATAAACTGGATTAGCAGTATGTTAGGAAACCTTCTTTGTATGGATGAAATGACGGAGAGTAGACAACGGATTCAACATGTTAAATGCTTGATTGAGGTCAAACCTGACAAAGAATTGGTGAATGATTTTTTAGTATAAACTCTAGAAGGGGGAGTACAAAGAGTTTATGTTGAATATCTGTGGAAACCGGATATATGCAGTCTGTGTAGATCTTTTGGACATATAAATGATAACTGCGACAAGGAGGATAAAAGTGGAGAGGAGAATATTATTCAAAATAGAACGCAGCAGGAAAACATTCTAAGTAATGTTGGAGTCCCAGTGAATAATAGAAAGCAAGTGCAAAGCAATGAAAATAACAACTCTTGGCAGAAAGTTGGAAGTAGACGGAACAATAATGTTGTTAATACTAATGAGTCTGGTTTTGGCCAGAGAATGCAAGGAAGCTGGGTCATGAAGAAAAAGAAAGTGGTAGTTGAGGTTCAAAAAGGAAATAGTTTCGGTGTTCTTGAAGAAGGGGAAATTGAAGATGATGCGGAACGAATAGAAGTAATTGATAATGTTGAAGTTGGATTTGCAATTATGGATACACAGGAAATTGGAAAAACAGCAAATTCCTCTCTTGATAAGCCTCTACAGAATGAAAGACAACAAGACACACATGAAAGTGAAGCTTTGAGTGAAGGTAATGAGGAAAATGCAGCTGAAGTTGAAGTGTATAATCTCATTGAGGAATTTGTTATGCAAGAGTGTTTAAAAGAGAGAAGAAAGGAGATAAAACAGGGAAAAACAAAAGTAGATGAGGCAATCAAAGTGAAAGACAAACCGGCAACTGTTTTAATTAACAGTGAAGCAAGTTCCAACCAAGTAAATATGCATGAAATCGGTCATTCTCCAAACTTACTACCTCTTCATAATGTTAACACGTCCAAAGCAGCATGCATGAACATAACCACGACACATGACCCAAATATAACCTTGCTTTCAAAGTCTCGCTCTGTTTCACCAATTCAAACTTCAGACTTGAGCATTTACTCCAAAATCAAACCACCTGCAGCTTTCAAACAACCACCACTTGACTCTATCACCCCTGTTCCACCTGACATTTCACTATCCAATGTCCCTACCTTAAGCACTCCCAGTTCTGCCCAAAAACAGTACTTGCTCAGGAGCACGAAATACAAAGGAACCCAACCCCCTACAATTTAATTTATGGTGAAAACTATTTGTGTGTGGAACATAAGGGGTTGCCACGATGATACAAAGCTCGACCAATGCAAACATTTGATTTTTGAAAATAAATTGAGCATTCTTGCAATAGTAGAAACTAAACTTAATCGAGAGTTGACGTTAAGGGCTGCTAATTACATAAATCCGTCTTGGAATTATATTCACAATCTGGATCATGCTCCTTACGGTAGAATTCTTGTTCTTTACAACCCTTCCATTGTAACCTTGAATCCACAACACTCATCAACACAGCATATCCACTGTCATGCCATAAATCACAATGACCAGACCTCGTATTATTTGACTTTCATCTATGCAGCAAATAGCCTGTTACCCAGACAAAACTTGTTCAAATCCATACATTCTCTTAGACAATCTACTCATCCATGGTTCCTACTTGGTGATTTCAATTGTTGTTTTGAAATTACTCAAAGATTTGGTGGTAATCCCCTTTCCATCTCTGAAATTCTTCCACTTAAAAACACTATAGACCATGCCGATCTCATCAGCATCAAATGTGCTGGTATGCCTTTTTCTTGGAATAACAAAAAGAGAGAGGGACCTAGAACTTTTTCCCTAATTGACCATGCTTTCTCCAATGCTAAATCCTACACCTTTTGGCCTGCCCTTTTTTGTACCATGCCCCCTCCCCTGCTTTCCGATCATTCACCTATCATACTCCATCTTCGTGAGCTTGACATGAAGGGTCATTCAAGTTTTAAATTTTTTAATAATTGGGTTGATGACCCGGAATTTCTTGACTTTGTTAAAGGAATTTGGGAGAAACCTACTTTTGGAAACCCTCTTATAATATTGCAGGCTAAACTAAGGAACGTCAAGTACAACTTAAAAGTGTGGGCTAAGCAGAAATATGGAGCTGGTAGCAAGCAAAGCTCTTACTGGAAAGAAAAGCTCAAGCAAATTCAAATAGCTATGATGGAAGATCCTTTGAACCCTGCGCATTCTTACATCGAGAGCTACACAACTAAACAATATCATGCTGCTCTGAATGTTGAGGATGCTATGATCAAGCAAAAGGCGCGGATTAGATGGAAGATAGATGGAGACAACAACAGTGCATACTTTCATGCCTCACTCAAAAATAAACAATGCAAAGATAACATAATGCGAATTGTTGACAAAAATGGTATAGTTCTCAATACTCAAGGTGAAGTTGAAAATGCGTTCTTAATTCATTTTTCTGAACTATTTGGAAATATTGAAAATTTCAAACCTAACATTAATTTGGTAGACCCTTATATTCTACCTAAGTTGTCTACATTTGATTATCAATCCCTGTGTGTTGAAGTTTCCGAATTAGAAGTCAAAGAAGCTATGCTTTCTCTCAATAAAAACTCGACTGGCGGACCTGATGGTTTCAATGCATGTTTTTTTTCTTCATGTTGGTCTTTCATAGCCTCTGATGTTTGCAATGTTGTTAAACATGTGTTCTTGAAATCTGCTATGTTGCCTTCTTTCAATGCCACAAATATTGCTCTTATTCCCAAAATAAAGAATGCCACTAAAGTTTCAGATTATAGACCTATCTCGTGTTGTAATACCCTCTACAAATGCATATCCAAAATTATTGCTACACGTCTCAAAAAAGCTCTTCATTCCATAATTTCTCCAAATCAAGCAGCGTACTTACCTGGACGTAGTATTTTGGACAATGTACTTTTGTCTCATGAACTTTTGTATGGATATGCTAATTCCAATTTAAGTCCTAGAGCAATGTTCAAGCTTGACATTATGAAAGCATTCGATATGCTTCAGTGGGATTCAATTGTGAGAATATTTGGTTACATGAATTTTCCACCTCACTTTGTGGCTTGGATTTATTCATGCATTTCAACAGCTAGGTTCTCCATTGTCATTAACGGTTCTGCTATTGGGTATTTTGATAGTAAGCAAGGTGTTAGACAGGGCGATCCTATATCGGCTTATATTTTCATAGTTGTGATGGAAGTTCTTACTAGGATGTTGAATAAGAAAATTGATAATGGTATGTTCAAACTTCACCCAATGTGCCAGGATCCCAGAGTCTCTTCTTTAATGTTTGCCGACGACCTAGTAATTTTTTGTAATCCATCGGTCCAAACTATTATCGCAATTTTCGAAACTCTTGAAGAATTCTATCAGATGACAGGCCTAAAAGTGAATTTTCAGAAGTCCAATTTTATAGCTGCTGGTATCTCTGATTTCCAGATTCAAGCGATACAACATAGAACGGGTATTATCAACAGCTATGAAACGCTTTCTTACCTAGGCTTGCCTCTCACTACTGCCAAAATCACTGTAAGTCAATGCTTACCCCTTTACAACAAAATTACTGCTAGGCTAAACACTTGGTCTGCTTCTATGTTGAGCCAAGCGGGAAGATTAACCCTAATTAAGTCCGTGATCTTTTCGATGCAAGTATATTGGTCCAGAACGTTTATTCTTCCCACTAAACTGGTATCAATGATTCGTACTGCATTTATGAGATATTTGTGGAAAGGCAAGAATGAAGGAAGATATTTGTCACCTATTGCTTTTAAGAAGATTGAAAGACCAACTGAAAAAGGTGGCCTTGGAATTGTTAATTTAAAACAGTGGAATAGAGCGGCTTTCATAAAGCATATTAATGACTTTCTTAATGGTACTGACAGTCTTTGGGTTAACTGATCGAAGAAGAATGTGATTAAAAATAAAAAATTTTGGACAATGCGCAAGCCTCAAAAAATCAGTTGGACTTGGAGAAGCATTTTCAAACTTAGATCTGAAATTCTTCCTTGCTTCAGATATTCGGTTACATATGACTCTAACTTACTGTTGTGGGAGGATCCGTGGTTAGAAAATGGTCTTATCTTAAGTAATTCTCTCACTGATCTGGAAATTGTTGCTTCGAGAATCAATCTCAATGCCAAGGTTAGTGACTTCATTCAAAGTGGTGTTATTTGCTTACCTCGTTCCTCTATTTCTAGGATAAATCAGTTGTGGACTAAAGCTAGGAAAGTTAAAGTGAAAAGTGAAGGAGGAGATTTGACTGTATGGTGTGATAATGGTAACGATTTCCGGATTAAAAGATTGTATAATTACTTTACTGGAATTGATATGATCCCGAGAGATAGATGGAGTAGCAAAATATGGACCAAAGACAGTAGTGCTCATGAAAATCTTTTGTTGTGGAAAGTTATACATAAGGCAATTTTTACTACTGATAAGCTTAGTTTGAGGGGAGTACAATGTGGACTTGAATGTGTTTTCTGCTCCAATCAAAATGAGTCCGTAGAACACTTATTTTTTCAGTGTCAATTTGTATTCTTACTATGGAATGAAGTGATGACTAATATTGGTAGGAAGGATGCTTGTCATAACAATGCTACTCAGTGGAACATCTTACTTAACCAAACTGGAAGGAAGAGACCTCGTGGAAGACTACTCAATTTCGTGCTTAAAAAGTTCTTGCATACGATCTGGAGGGAGAGAAATGCAATAGTCTTTAATGTTGGCTGCGCTAAGAGCAAGGACCAAATTAGGAAGAAGATAAGGATGGAAATCAGAGAGGGTATTCGGCTGTTGAGTTTCACTTTCGATCCTGGGATACTATCTGGCCTTATGTAATTATTTTTGTCTTCTGTTGTGTTGTCTTCTTGTGTTCGAAGAACCGTGTTCCTATGTTTTCTTGTGCGTGTGTTGTATTTTATTTTTTTTCTCCGGTTCTTTAATAAAGTGGTCGGGGTCCACTCAACCCCGTAAGCCTTGCAAAAAAAAAAAAAGTGTGTGTATATGTTCCTTATCAAATGCAAAGATCAGGCGGTCCACTGATTCAGTTGACCTCCTCAATGCGAACTATGTCAGTGTCATGAATCCAACAGGTATGCAATTTTACTATTTGATACATATTATTCCTATATGAGTGAAAACCATTCATTCATATGCAACATGCATGTGATGAGTCAATCATTTTGCATCCACAGAAATTGAAAATGCTCAAACATCTGTATGCATTATTAGAGTGTATTCGAGCCGATCTAGTGCCTAGTGCGTGAATATGCATCCACAAGCAACTACTAGCAACCACTTGCATCCTCTTGCAACCATAAAACATAACATGTTTCAAACACATGTTTACATCCATTAGTTTATACCTAAAGTTCGAAGATTCGATCGATAGGATATAGTCGAATGATGGAAGCGAGTACAGATAAAACAAATACTTGGTTCCCATTAGACATTGGTTGAGAGACAAATCCCCCTAAGTATCAACCCCGAAGACCGAAACCTAATATCAGATTGACACCCGGAGGATTACCCTCTTTAGACAATGCCAAAACTGGAAATCTCAACCTTTTCAGAAATATTTAGATATTTACAGATTACCGGTACAGATCAGATTACTAAATGATTCTTAGGAAACTAAGCATGATAAAAATCTAGAATGAATGCGTCATAGTCAACTTAACGCTCAACACAGATACCCAACTTATCACAATTGGATGAGTCATAACCCTTATGGGTCTGAGTCTACAGCGGAATCAGAAACAATACTGGTATTCAAGTGCAGAGTATCGATTACAGAATCGAAATACCAGAATCAGAAGAGAGTTTTAACTCAAAAATAAGATAAAGAAATTAAACCTCCTACAGAAAGTTTTTCTAATTCTATCATATCCACTAGCCTCGAGAGTGTTCGCCTACCCTCCAGAAGTTGGTCCTGCCCTCTGCCCTTGCCCCCGTTTCTTCGGGCAGTCCCTAGTGAAGTGTCCCATCTCACCACAGTTGAAGCAAGTGCCCTTTCTTTTTCTTCAATCCTTGTTTAGATGAGTCGAGCTTCCATAAGTAAAGCACTTTTTTCCTTCTTATCTTCAGACTTTTCATCCTTCTTTTGTTTTTCCTTTTTGGGCCAAGCTTTCTTGTTATGTGATTCTTCCTTGTTTGCCTCCTTCTTGCCCTTATCTTCCTCGTGTAATAGTGCCATGTCCACCAATCTCTCGTAAGCCGCTCCCATGGGTACATGGGTCATGGCTAGGCTGTGCAGTGGCTCGTTCAATCCTTTAACAAAGCGGAGAGCCTTTTTATGCTGGGTGTTGATTAAATCTAGCTCGAACCTGGCCAGTTGGTTGAACTTATTGACGTATTCCCTGACCGTCATACTTCCTTGCTTAAGAGATAAGAACTTTTCCAGTTGTAGACTTCGTTCAGCTTGCGAGAGGAATTTCGTCTCAAACCTTGTTCTGAAATCCATCCATGTTTCAACCGGTCTCTCGGCGTTAGTGACTTCCCACCAATAGGAAGCTTCGTCCTTGAGCAACCACACCGCTAATTGTACCTTCTGCCTATCGTCCACCTCGAAGATAACGAATAGATCCTTAGTTTCTTTGAGCTAGTTCCTTGCTTCTACGAATGATTCAGTTCTCTTGAAATCCTTTCCACCCATGGCCCTAAAATCTTTACAGATTTTTGAAAAAGCAATTACACGAGGAGGGGGTGGAGGAGGAGGAATCGCTGCAGCTGGAGGAGGAATATCTGCTGGGCCTGCATCGTTGGCCCTAGCCTCTAAGTACCTCCTGAACCAGCCAGGTATTGGCACGCCCTCTGGAAAGTTAAGATTCCCAGACATGCTGGAATGAAAGAAAATGATTTAAAACGGAGAACGAAAAAGATAGATATATGGCATTTGGGGGATTATGTTTTTCAAAAATAAGCTTTACTTTTGAAAATGATTCCTTTTTAAAACCTTTTTGAAAATAGTTTTCAAAAACTTTACCCAATCTGGTAACCTTCGGCTCTGATACCACGTGTAACACCCCACCTCCGTTAAGGACACTCACAAAGGGAATGCCTTAACTTTGATGGAGCATTTTAGTAAACAGAACAGAATATTACAAGAATAGATACATAAAGCAGTACTTGAAAATTTTATAACTTTATTTCAGCGGAAAACAGAAATCAGTTTGGTTACATCTTTCAAAATCACTTTACCAAAACTCGAGTACATATATATATCAGCCTTGTTCAAAAGCCCTTAGAGTACAAAACTTTAAAATCATAATCCCCACAGAAGATGCCATAAGAAGTCAAGTCGTACTTTAAGCACTTCAAGTACTTCAAGCAGAAGAAATCCAAATCAAGCTAAAGTATTCCCTCCTTCGAAACCTGGGGGGAGGGAACAGAAGAAAAGGGGCAAAAACAAGCAAGGTCAGACATAAAGTCTGGCAAGTCCAGTGACTTTCAACATATGAACGGATAATAATAATCATGGCATGCAAATAAAACTGGATGAGAGATAACGGTAACAGGAGCAGCAGATGTACTTAGGTTAAACAGAAGAAACAGAATAATATTACTTTTCATTTCTCTGCACTAATACTAGAATAACAGGATTAGGTGTCACCCTAATGTCTAAACTGAAACTGAAACGCGAACAGAATAATTTCCACATAAGAGAATGCTAGTAATGGGCCTTTACCACCCCAACAGAAACAGACAGAAATAGAATGCTAATAATGGGCCTTTACCACCCGAACAGAAACAGACAGAAACAGAATGCTAATAATGAGCCTTTACCACCCGAACAGAAACAGACATAAACAGAATGCTAATAATGGGCCTTTACCACCCGAACAGAAACAGACAGAAACAGAATGCTAATAATGGGCCTTTACCACCCAAACAGAAGGTACAGAAACAGAAACAGATTAATCCCTACGGAAACAGAATGTAGAATTAGGTGTACACTAGTAAATGGGCCTTTACCACCCGAACAGACGGTACCATGCAGAAACAGACAGGTGTTGCCACCCAACAGAAACAGACGGTACCAACAGAAACAGACAGAACTAAGTGTACCCTAAAACCCTACCCCAAGCGATCGGCTCCCTAATACATAAATATCCTATGTCGGCCCCACAGTAGGGTGTATCACTCCCTAAAGTGACAACCAATTGGCACAGACCTATTTACAGATGTCACGGCGTCTTACATCCTCAGAGGCAGACTGGGATCCATGCATGCACATGACCCAGTTGGAACGCACCATCAACACCCCTCGCCATTATCAGAATGAACCGCTTATAATTAGTTCAGTAAGCGTGCCCGGACCCTACCTACTGTTGGGTAAAAGTTTTGATACCAGAAAGGGTTACTGACTAATATGGGTCCCAAACAACAGATGACACAAGTAATTTCCCTCCTAACCTTGTGTCCCCAGACTAACATATTTCAGATTAACTTGTTTACAAGTTCAGACATACAGAGTTCAGATCAACTAGTTCACAGATCAGACAAGTTTTCAGACTAACGGATCAGATATACAGATATAACAGATTTACAGATTTGTCTAACTTTGTAATTGGGCCTACAGATTCCCGAAACGGGTTTGTTAAATTCATTAGTCCAATTGCTTTAACCCTATCCACCCAACACATTTTAGACATCATATTTATCCCAGATTTGCATTTATTAAATATTAATGCACAGATACTCACATTAGGTCGGTAGCTTGTGGCCGTTGGATATGCCGGGCGGTTCCGGGCAGATTTCTGCCACAAGCCAGACCTAACCTCGTGTCTAAGCATATTTTAGTTATGCCTACGACCTCTCACATTAGACTGACAGTTTGCGGTCGCTAGTTAAGCCGGTTGGTTCCAGGCAGGCTTCTACCGCAAACAGAGTCTAGCCTCGTCTCTTAGCCAATTTATTCCAATACAGATTTTTCAGATATTAGACTAATTCTGTTTATTTAACAGATTAAACTTCTTCAGATTAATCAAATTTCCATGTTCTACTAAATCTTAGGTCGAGCCTACGGATTTCCATACCCAGATTACCATTATCTAGTTTCAACAGATCAGACAATTCGACAGGTAGCAGGTCTAGCCGTTTAAGCGATTCAAAAGATTTAACAGATAACAGATTTAGCAGTTTAGGCAATTCAACAGTTTTAGCAGATAACGGATTAGGCAATTTAACAGATTTAGCAGATAACAGATTTAGTTGTTTAGGAAATTCAACAGTTTTAGCAGATAACGGATTAGGCAATTTAACAGATTTAGCAGATAACAGATTTAGCAGATTATATATATCTAAAACTCTATTTACATATCTTGCCTAATCATAAATTTAGCCTAAACTTACATGACTAAATCAAGGTCATAATTCATAATATAATATATGCTCCAAATATTAGCCTTAATATTCCCATTTACAGTTCATGTCAAAACTAGATTTAATATTCTAGTTCACCATTTATGTCCAAGACTAATACACATGTAAATCATTCTCTATTATAGCCAACTCAGATTATGCCAACATATTTGCTATGCCAGATTTACTTAATTAAGCTACGCCCAATCCCCGTATAACATGTTTCCACATGTTCTCTAAATACTCATGAAATGGCCCTATAGGCTCGATGTGCATAACAGTGAATGGGGATAAACTAGCAAAGTTACATACTAAATATGAGATCTAACATCATTAAGGGAATAGGCATAAGAAACTAACTACAATAGTTATAAGCAACTAACCACAATAGTCATGGGCGACTAATCACAATAGTTTCTTATTCAATGTCATAGGCAATAGTCTCATAGTCATGGATCATAGTCATAGGCAATAGTCTCATAGGCAACAGTTTCATGTCCAATTATGCATTATTATTTGTCCCAAAATTTAGCGTTCGTGCGTTAATCTCTTATGAGATGTGGCGCAGGCTCATGGTAGCCTGGCTATAGAACAGAAAGAAGAAAGTGATACAGAATAAAATATATCAGAACAGAACGTACACAACCTCAAATTCAGATTTACAATCATGTCACAATTATAGTTACAGTTTATAGCGGAAAATAACTGTACTTTCCTTTCGTGGTTTTAAGAAAGGATAATAAACTGTTGTTGTAGCTCTAAAATTTGATTTGAGATTTGATTTAGCTTTTAATTCTATTCAGGTTGGAAGAAGATGCATCAGTCCAAGTTTTGATTCCAGCAGAGTAGCGATGCCATTTTTATTTTTAATCAGAACAGAGGCAGAATATAGACAGAATGAAATTGTGTAGAGAAAATGAGGCTAGGGGGCTGTTTATATAGGATTAGGCGGACGAATCTTGACAGAAAATGAGACCGGATACATCATAATGAACCAGGTTCAATAACTGGGTTTCGTGAGCAGGTCGACCCCCAGGTCGACTCCCTAGTCGACCTGGTCAGGGAGGTCGACACCCCAGTTGACTCCCCAGTCGACCTTGTTGGGGAGGGGGTCGACTCCCCAGTCGACCTAGGTATATGGGCGGGAATTTTCCCGCCAGCCTTCTCTGGGTTTGAATTTCGAATTTCTGGCTTTATTTTCGAGCTGTTTTATTTTATTTAAATTCCTGAAACTTCTGAGGGTCATAATTTGGTCATACGAACTCCGGTTTTCGAAAACTCGGACTCGATTTCATGCAGAATTTCAAGACGAACGCAATGGCGCAACCCGTTTCCCTTTATTCTTATTTTAAAAATTAATTATTCTCTGATTTGTTACTCATACGTTCACAGAAAATACGGGGTGTTACACATATTAACTCTAATTACGTCATGTCGATTGTTGTTACCCCAAATCAATTGCATAAATCAATTTAAATGGAGCGAGAAAATTTAAACATTTTTGTTATATAATTATTTATATTACTTCCAAGTAATGTATTCAATAATTAAGAATTAACGTTTTATAACTTATCGATTTCACGTTTATTTCAATAAATAATCACATATCCCTGCAACCATCTATACACATGTTATTTGCATTGCAGAGTATTCTTACTTCATGCTATACAAAAAGTTTAATGTTTCACAAGAATATAATGGAACACGCATAAAAGTGAGTTAAAGAATGCATAATGGCCAGATTAAGAACACCTTGAGTCGAGTTTACTTCATTAGCAATGCTTATAAAGCAGCCTTAACAATTAAAAGATCCAATAGTGACAAATCATCATCGCTATCACAAAAACAAAGAGAAAAAGGTGAAGGCAACATGTGTTCCAGAACTGCGCAAACACGAGATTTACTGGGATATGTGCATTCAATATCCACGCCTGTGGAATATTTTGGGTTTTCAAAATCAGATTCTTATACAAATAACCGTATGCTATTTTAATATAGTTAGAACTTCACATAGTACAAATAAAAGTCAAGTAACGCTACCTCAAGTGGAATGGTGCTTTATCATAAGTTCTGATCTGAGACATCCAAATGAGTGCTATACTGAAATGGTGCATTTATTTACATTTCAGAAAAACTTACACGTACTGGGGATAGGGTCAAAAAGCAAAACATGTAATTTAGATATATCAATCGGAAGCTTCTCATATATTTACTGGTTCAAAAAACAAAACCTTCGGATTACTGAATGTGTTTATGCTTTCAATTTTTTTAACAAATACATATTGTAAGCAACTCACATTTCTACCATTATTTCCAATATAGTGAATAAGAGTTCTTCCAATTTTTGTACCTCTGCAACATGCACACAAAGAATTCTCCATACTTTCACCACTATAATAAGAAAAATCAATGTCAGAATTCAACAAGGATCGTGAAAATATTCTCATCGAGATGAAATGAAACAAATAGAAGTAAATAGGATTCTGATAAAACAAGAAATATGAAATAAAGAACTACATAGTATATTGTTAATCTTCACTATCATCTCAGTTAAGGGAATGGCCTTGTGTGATACAAGAAGAAGAATAGGAGGAAGGTTACCAAGCTTTATTATCCATACCTAAAACTTCACCCTCAAACTGCATGTGAGTATCAGGCTATCGACTTTTTCCATCCGCAAAACCTCATTTGTCTTATCATCCACTAACGAACCATCCCCTCATTTGCAAATTTTATCGGGATGTATATTGGTAACTTGAACCAAAAAAGAGAAAAATGCATAGCAACCAACCAAAATTACACTCTGCAATGAAATTTACCTTGGGAGTTAGAACACATCTCGTTGTCAGTGATATAGGATGTCATGCATGTCAGGTTACAAGTTATTAGTAAAGTCTTTGCTGCTTAAAATTAAAGTAATGTACAGTCATGTACAGTTTGATAAACATGTGAATATCTATTAGTAATTTTGATTCCTCAAAACAATTATGCATGATACCGAAAGAAACAAACTATATATGTAGGTCCTAAACCGTTGGTTTGACTGCCAAGCAATAAGCATACGAATGCATAACCTATGTCATACACAAATATAAAATTACTAAGTGAGCTAAAAGTTAAATATAAAAGTTTAAAAACTTAATAAAGTAAGTTTGGAAAAAAAATCATTGCCTAACTTAACTCAGTGGAAGAGAACCACCAAATTGAACATACATTCACATCCTATTATACACACATTATCTTACTTGAGAAATGTTTTGATGGTGGGTATAGAAAGTTGAAAATGTAAAAGCTTTAGTACATCATCTTTCATTTTAATCACTTGTTCACTTTAGAAAATAACCCCATTTTCCAACATGTAACAAAACAATATTGAGACATGGATTTGGACCAAAAACTAAATAAAAGTAATTACCATCTTAAAAAATAAAATAAAGTTTGTTTTTGGGCTATTAAGCCTCAATCTATCATCAAAGGCCAAACAAGATACACAAAGGAGAAAACAGGAGGGAGGCAGAAGGGGATACCGCGTGACTCGCAGTTGGAAGTGAGAGGAGCGGATCTAGAAATAGCGGATCTGAAAAGCGAAGGGGTTAGAAAGAAGCACAAGCGACTTGAGATACAGGACTGGGAAAAGCTAGGTATTGAGAGGAGAGAGTGGAAGAAGAGAGCGTTAAGGAGGAGGAAGCGAAGTAGGATTTGAAGAAGAGGAAAAGAAGGGAGGCGGCAGATAAATCCTTAGTCTCCATTACCACATCTCAAACGCTGATGTACTATGGATGACCCATGTAACAACCAAAGATAAGAAGTACCTTGGAGCCAAAAATTTCATTTTCCCCGCCTGATCGTGACCGCCAGTTTTTTGTCTTTTCGTAGTAACATGACTACCCGTTTTCGTATGTCATAAACATAGTTTGACCAAAATTTATATAATTAAATATTATAAGGTAAAACTAATAAGTAAAAATTTATATTAAATATTATATGGATTTCATGCAAATTGATTTTCATTAAAATATTGAGTATTAGATATCAATAATAGTTATTACTACTTAGTACTTATTACTTATTTTTTATTTCTTTTTAGTTGTAGATGTATATTAACTATCAAAAGTTAATTATAATTAAATTATTATGTATATGCTACTAGTTATTAACTGGTACTTAACGGTAATTACTAAAAATAATTGTTATTTGTTAATTATTATTCTTTATTATTTTTAATTATTATATTTATAATTAATTATTATTATTTAGTAGCCAAAATTGTTATTAGTTGCCAATATTATATTTATTAAAACTTCTGAAATAGTTACTAACGAATCAAAAATTACTTATTAATAATAGTTTTTCTTTAACTTTTACTTATTTCTACTTAGATATACTCGATTAATAATTATTAAAAGCTTATAATGTATGTTACTAATTATTGATTAATAAGCAGTTAACATACATTAACTATTAAAAATAAATTACTACTTATTAAATATTAATTATTTAATGATAATTAATAAATATTATTGATTCTTAAGTTTATTACTAATTATTAATTAATATTAAATATTAATATAATTAGTTATTAAATATAGATATTATAAACATGAAGTTTGTAATAGGCATGTATTACAACTAACAAAATGAAAAGTTGTTAAAAATACGTTTATTACAATTATAGGGATTTGACGTTTGTAAAAAAGCATTTATTACAACGATGCTTTTACCACCGTTGTAAAATTAAAATTGTAATATGGTGTTTTTGTTGTAGTGATTAATACAACCACTTGCATTATATGTTTTGTCAGAATAAACAATATAACTTTTTGCATAATAAAGGCTTAGAGAATCTCATTGTGTGAGATATGAGAAACCATGACCTTTTGTCAAAAGGCTTTAGTGTGGAAGACCCGAGATACCAACTCGAGTATTGTTTTGCAAATCCTTTTTCGGAAATGAGAATTGTAGTCTCGATACCCGAATTAGGGTGTTTTGAATAGGAATCTAGAAGTCCTTTTTTGGAAGTATAGATAGAAGTTTTGCAGCCTTTACTCAGGCATTCATAATGGAAGACCAGAAATCAACCTTTGAAAAAATGATTGAGATTCCGAAATCCATATTCGGGTATTAAATATATGACCATAAATTTACATCTGGTAATAATAGAAGTCCCGAACCAAAACCCAGATTCGGGTATTTAATAGAAGACCAGAAATCCACTTTTGGCAATAATAGAAGTCCCGAACCGTAACCAGATTCAGGTATTTAATAGAAGACCAGAAATACATTTCCGGCAATAATAGAAGTTCTGAACTGTAACTCAAATTTGGATATTTGATAGTTTCGTTACCCATTTCGGGTTTATTTCTCAAAGCAGAGGATGTACATGCTTTGTGGGCTATACCCCAGGCCTCAATTTGATTTGTGAGCCAATGTTGGGCTTTGGCCTTTTCAACTTTGTGAGCCACTCTATGGGCTTTCTGTGTCCAGTGCGCTTGGCTAGCTTATTCTCAAGCAGGGCTCAAGGACTTACCCGACCTACCTCCAAGAGGCGCCTTACCCTGGCTATCGTAGGTGGTGATAAGGGCTTATATGCTTTACCCTGGCCATCGTAGGCATGGAGAAAGGCTTACCCTTTTGAAGCTCTACCCTGGCCATCGTAGGTGGTGACAGAGACTTACACATCACCCCCCTCCAAGGGGTGCCTTAACCAAACCATCATAGGCGTGGATAAGGGTTTCCGATGCTTTACCCTAGCCTTATCTGATTTGGACGCTGATAAAGGCTTACAGTCAACCCCCCCCCCCTCGAGGGGTGCCTTACCCAGGCCATCGTAGGCGGGAGTAAGGGTTTTAGTTCTCTGCCCTGGGGACAGAGGCTTACACTTTTGTTTCTTTAACCTGGCCCTTTCTGAATTGGATGCGGCTAAAGGCTTACACATCGCCTTCCTCCAGGAGACGCCTTGCCCTAACCATCTTGGCATGGACAAGGGTTTTCTACCATCGTAGGTAGTTTCACCTGTTTCAGGTAGTTCCAAATTTTTAAAGCATTTTCATACTCCTGTCCATGTAGACATTCTTTCTTCTAAGAAATCTCTATTAGGATTAGCTAAGTCTCCTTTACATATTTGTATAACTAGCCTTGATTGGAGAAATTGATAATCATTCCTTTAAGAACTCTGCATTGATTGGTTTCATGTTCATTCATCATATGATAGTAGAACTAAGGCCCTCCCAACTTTACTTCATATTTGGGTTCCTTATTTGATGATGGCCAAAAGTCATGCTCGTCTTTGGTTAGGAAGTAAATATTTTCAACCGATCTTGTAAGGTGGAACTCTTTAGGTAGCCTTGATTCAAAGTTTCCCTTTCGATGTTGGAATTTAGCCCTTTTGTTACTCGGCCTTATTGCTTTATATATATCCTCAAATATCCTTTTCAATGTATCTTGAGACTGAAGCAAAATTCTTTAGACCGTTTAGAAGTGAAGTGGTTGAAATATTTCATTATCCTTTGCTCGAATACAATTCCTTTAGCCTGTGCATGGATGGCTTCTTTTATGCGAGAGAATAGGTTATATTCCTTTGATGTAGGACCACATAAAGCAAAAATAGGGGGTGGTCCTATGTGGAAAAGGTTAATGCTCCACGGTCGGGGTCGTATTGCTTTACTTCCCTTTTCTTATGCATGATTCACAAAGTTTCCGTTCTTAGCCTTTGTTCTTCAATAATTCTTCGATTAACAATGTATGATGTAACTATTTGAGATTTAGAAGATACTTGTCAACACCCTTCATCCATAGTCTGTTTCTTCAAGATTCAACTAATAGGTTGGAATAACTTAGGATGTGGTTGTTAACCACAAGGTCGGAGGTTCAGATCCTTCTTCTAGCACCAAAATGTTAACGTTATTTTTTGTCAACACTGAAATATAGGGTATCGTTTGAAACCTAGGGGAACCTAGGGATTATTTAGTACCTTCAAGTTCTACTTAATTCGTTGTTTCTATATATCAAGGCTATAAGCCCGAAGATTAGTTACTCATCCTTCAAGAGAGGAGAGTATCACGCTTACGAGACTCAAGGACCAACAGTTACCTTGGGATAAGGTTTCTTAAGTTCAACACAAGTAGGAAGCTAAATGGCTTACAAGGGTTATTTTAGTAATTATGCCCAAGTAGAAGGCTTTGTCATGAATTAGCAATAAGGAAAACATGTAGAATAGTTAACAAGTGTTAAAACTCTCTTTATTGATCACATGCATGTGCACATTGATGTACATAAGTGAAATCTCCAAATTGATTTACAAATTAGGGTTCTCTCTAAGAAATGGATACAAGATTTGAGAATGAGGAAAAATGCCCTAAAATGTGACTCTTGAGGTCTTATTTACAGGCAATTTGGTCCCTTTTTGGTTGCGATCCAATAAAAAGCCTGATTCTGAGAGCTTCCGGCTTCGGCAACAACTAATCAGCATCAGTATCAACCCACTTTTGTGCTCTGGGTAACAGTTTCGACTCTATATTGCTTGTAATTCCAATACCGCCTTCATGCAGCGTATCGACACCAAGTATATTCGTGTTTCCGAGTATCGGTCTGCTTTAAAGTTTTTGGATAAGGTCTTTATGCTTCTCCCTATATAGCTGGGACATTGTATTTAGTATCGGTATCGATACCAAGCTATATTTTTTCTTTTTACGACTTTGTTCTTAGGTATCGATTTTATGCTTCTGGCGTTAGATACACAGTTAAGTCTTTGTTGTTCTTCATGCTTTTTCCTTCCCTATCCGGTGCCGATGCTAAGCTATTTGCTTGCTATAGGTTGGTATTGGCATCATGCATTTATAGTCATTTATTCTGTATTGGCACCATGCCATTTTCTCTCCTTTGTTGGTGCCGATAGCATACATGCTAAGTCCTCTTCTTGGTGCCAGTTTTGTTTCCCAATCTTGCTATTTCAGTGTTTGCTCCATTGCTTCAGTATCAGTTGAACACCATCCAAGCTCGTGCTTTCAGTATCGACCTCAATATGACAACCCTTTACTTTGGCTCCAGCTTCCCCTCAATACCCCTTCACCTGGTTTTGGTATTAGAATCTGGTATTAACAATTTACAACTTAGAAATCAAAATCCAAGAACCATACTAAAATTTGGCTTAAAATTTGGATTCTAAGTTCCTTTCTTTATATTTGATTTCCAAACAGTTTCGAAGTAAAATTATTAAGTAAGCCTCTTAAACCTCATTCTAATTTTCAACTCTATTACTTTAGCAACTTAAACTCTTATCTTGCTTTAAACTTAATAAAAAAACAAATCTTTCCATTTTCTTCATTTCACACAAATTAAATCTTTAACATTTAATTCTTACATCATTCAGTTTATAAAAGTTATAAAAATTACATCTTTATATCAAATAGTTTTCATTAAACTATCTTTAAAGTTAATTTATCCTTTGTATTAAGAATAAGGACTTTTAAATTTAATTATTACATGAAGAATGATTTATATTAAATTAAATTAATTTACATTATAAATTTTGTTTAGATCAAAACTTAACTAAAATAATAACTTTTATAAATTATTTTTATTGCATTAAATCAAATTTTAATTAACTTTATAGATTCAAGAAAATTCAAGTTAATAAAATATTTCAAGCCTTAATCTAGACTCAATATTCAAATTACATTTCAAAAATTGATTTATAAATATCGATACATGTTTATAACCTTTTAAAATAGTTTTTTTATTCACAACGACGTTCATATATAATTTCCTATCCTATGGTCAACTGAATTGGGCATATATCATTTCAACCTATTTATGTAATCTTACGGGTATATATCATTTCAATTCAAATTCCAATTTATTCAATTTTAATTCCTAAATCCGTAAGATCATTCAGGTATTTATCATTTCAACCCGTAATGATTTTTCCTATATGGTCAAGGGGACTTTCCATGTGAAAGAAACATAAAACATCACATAACATACATCGCATCCATATCGTATCATATATGTCGATAGTATGCACGTCACATGTGCATCAATCACATAACAATTTTAATTTTTATAGAGCAATCCTAGCATTTCATTCAACATTTCAAATATTTAATTCACTTAATGATAAGTTAATCGTGAGTGAGTAAACTCACCTTTCGCATAAAAGAGAAGATACAATATTGTTGAGAAGGAATAAGCACGAAACACGTTACACTTACTACTGCAAATCAAAAGGATATCAACTACCTAGAATGATTCACTAAATTTCAAGAATAAAACACAATATGTGTTTTTGTGTAAAATCACAAAACTGAGTTACAATAGCAAACTCAAACTAGCGACCTCTTAGTTTTGAGTCACTCATCAACAACACTATTATGCAAGCTCTTGGTTAAGATACAGAAAAGAAATTATGTGATAAATTCTAGATCATTGTGTACAAAAAAATACAGGACTGGTGCACACATCAAAACAAAGGCAGCAAGGCCAGCACAAGCACAAGACAAGAGGAAAGAACAGACCAACAAGTACAAAACTGCCTCGAAAAAATGATTTAGACTAGCATCATAACAAGCATAGGTGCAAATAGCAGCAACATGGTGACAACATAAGTGCACATGCATATACAAATGAAGCGGTAGTCTATAAGGCAGGTGAACAAGTAGTGCGAATTCAAGAATGGTGATCATGTTTATCAACAATGCAAGTATAGTATCGTTTTAAACCAAGAATAACACTAGGCAAAGTGAACTCAAAGGTTAGGGAAGAAAAGTGGAATTACTTCAGAGAAAAAAAAGAAACAAAAGTAACCTTCAACAGCAAACCCACGTCACAGCAGGTCAGAGTAGGCTCAGTCAAGGTGGAGAGCCACGTCGGAGCTCGATCGTGAAAATCAACAATGAAGGTGATAACTGGCGGTGGCTCGACTGTTGGAGGCTTGCAATTTTTTTATGAGGTTCGGTCTACAGATCTAGGGTCCACGTGGAACTCGTCATGGGATGATCGGAGGACGATGGGGTCGAAGACACGGCGCGAGCGCTGATAAACGCTTAGGAGGTACGAGGGTGATGAACTCGTCAGTGAAAATAAAGAGGAATAGGAGTGCGACAACCATTACTGATTTGGAGAGAGAAAATCTCTTCTTTGTGTCTAAATTCTTAAGAAGGAATAAAGAAAACAAAAGGAAGGACGGGCGGTATCCTTCTGATATATTTTTGCTTCAATCTTATACTACGTTTACAACTAGAAGATCGAATTCATTTTAAGATGAACTAAATAAACTAACCAAACCAAATCGAACCGAATAAAATATTACCGGTTTTGGTTGGTTTGGCTTCAAAAGATATTGATTGGAACTAGTTCGGTTTATGTTTTTTGAACGGTTATTTTGACTTCAATATTTTTTAATGGTTTCGAACTATACCAACCATTTGCTCGACCTATGTCAATGTGAATGGAATAACTAATTAAAAATTTAAATTTAATTATTCAGGTAAAATTTTATTATTATTCGTTATGTACGATACTGCTGGTCGTTTATATAAACTGATCTAAATGAAATTATCAAAATCGAAATTTGACGAATTAAATACTACTATTTCAGATATATTTTTTCTAAAATAAATTCATATAAAATAATTATATTTCCAATATAATTTTACATACTGATGCATCAACATAGACATAAAAGAGAAACGACCATTGTTCATAGTGTGTTTGGTGTTCATTCCAAGTGCATAAGTCAATAAACAACGTAAGGCACCAAGAGGACAAAATATGCCGCATCCAAGTTAGAAAGGAACTACGTACTTCCAAAATACAACGTGCAAAGGCCAACAAAAGCCCTCACCATAACTGCATAGACTACAATTCACATACGAGAATCGAAACAATATCAAATTTGAGGTGAACGAACAAAATGAACAGATATGACACAAGGAAACAAACTACGTCCTTATTCTTAGAACATCGTCTAGTATTTTTAGTTTAGATTCCCCTAAATTCCGACAATGCTCAAGTTTTAATGATTTAGTAAATGTTTAACAAAACTAATACAAACAGAACAAATTTGCATATTTTACCACAAAATTTATTATTTCGCTATGTCTAGTTGTGTGTATCTCAAATGTTAAATTTCACAGTTCAACTCAAATTGTACATATTGTAACACCCCACCTCCGTTAAGGACACTCACAAAGGGAATGCCTTAACTTTGATGGAGCATTTTAGTAGACAGAACCGAATATTACAAGAACAGATACATAAAGCAGTACTTGAAAATTTTATAACTTTATTTCAGCGGAAAACGGAAATCAGTTTGGTTACATCTTTCAAAATCACTTTACCAAAACTCGAGTACATATATATATCGGCCTTGTTCAAAAGCCCTCAGAGCACAAAACTTTAAAATCATAATCCCCATAGAAGATGCCATAAGAAGTCAAGCCATACTTTAAGCACTTCAAGTACTTAAAGCAGAAGAAATTCAGATCAAGCTAAAGTATTCCCTCCTTGGAAACCTGGGGGGGGGGAACGGAAGAAAAGGGGCGAAAACAAGTAAGGTCAGACATAAAGTCTGGCAAGTCCAGTGACTTTCAGCATATGAATGGATAATAATAATCATGGCATGCAAATAAAACTGGATGAGAGATAACGGTAACAGGAGCAGCGGATGTACTTAGGTTAAACAGAAAAAACAGAATAATATTACTTTTCATTTCTCTGCACTAATACTAGAATAACAGGATTAGGTGTCACCCTAATGTCTAAACGGGAACAGAATAATTTCCTCAGAAGAGAATGCTAGTAATGGGCCTTTACCACCCCAACAGAAACAGATAGAAACAGAATGCTAACAATGGGCCTTTACCAACCGAACAGAAACAGACAGAAACAGAATGCTAATAATGAGCCTTTACCACCCGAACAGAAACAGACATAAACAGAATGCTAATAATGGGCCTTTACCACCCGAACAGAAACAGAATGCTAATAATGGGCCTTTACCACCCAAACAGAAGGTACAGAAACAGATTAATCCCTACGGAAACAGAATGTAGAATTAGGTGTACACTAGTAAATGGGCCTTTACCACCCGAACAGACGATACCACGCAGAAATAGACAGGTGTTGCCACCCAACAGAAACAGATGGTACCAACAGAAACAGACAGAACTAAGTGTACCCTAAAACCCTACCCCAAGCGATCGGCTCCCTAATACACAAATATCCTGTGTCGGCCCCACAGTAGGGTGTATCACTCCCTAAAGTGACAACCAATTGGCACAGACCTATTTACAGATGTCACGGCGTCTTACATCCTCAGAGGCAGACTGGGATCCATGCACGCACGTGACCCAGTTGGAAAGCACCATCAACACCCCTCGCCATTATCAGAATGAACCGCTTATAATTAGTTCAGTAAGCATGCCCCGACCCTACCTACTGTTGGGTCAAAGTTTTGATTCCAGAAAGGGTTACTAACTAATATGGGTCCCAAACAACAGATGACACAAGTAATTTCCCTCCTAACCTTGTGTCCCCAGACTAACAGATTTCAGATTAACTTGTTTACAAGTTCAGACATACAGAGTTTAGATCAACTAGTTCACAGATCAGACAAGTTTTCAGACTAACGGATCAGATATACGGATTTAACAGATTTACAGATTTGTCTAACTTTGTAATTGGGCCTACAGATTCCCGAAACAGGTTTGTTAAATTCATTAGTCCAATTGGTTTAACCCTATCCACCCAACACGTTTTAGACATCTTATTTATCCCAGATTTGCATTAATTAAATATTAATGCACAAACCACTCACATTAGGTCGGTAGCTTGTGGCCGCTTGATATACCGGGCGGTTCCAGGCAGACTTCTGCCACAAGCCAGACCTAACCTTGTGTCTAAGCATATTTTAGTTATGCCTACGACCTCTCACATTAGACTGACAGTTTGCGGTCTCTGGTTAAGCCGGTTGGTTCCGGGCAGGCTTCTACCACAAACAGAGTCTAACCTCGTGTCATAGCCAATTCATTCCAATACAGATTTTTCTGATATCAGACTAATTCTGTTTATTTAATAGATTAAACTTCTTCAGATTAATCAAAATTCCATGTTCTACTAAATCTTAGGTCGAGCCTACGGATTTCCATACCCAGATTACCATTATCTAGTTTCAACAGATCAGACAATTCAACAGGTAGCAGATCTAGCAGTTTAAGTGATTCAACAGATTTAGCAGATAACAGATTTAGCAGTTTAGGCAATTCAATAGTTTTATCAGATAACAGATTAGGCAATTTAACAGATTTAGCAGATAACAAATTTAGCAGTTTAGGCAATTCAACAGTTTTAGCAGATAACGGATTGGGCAATTTAACAGATTTAGCAGATAACAGATTTAGCAGATTATATATATCTAAAACTCTATTTACATATCTTGCCTAATCATAAATTTAGCCTAAACTTACATGCCTAAATCAAGGTCATAATTCATAATACAATATATGCCCCAAATATTAGCCTTAATATTCCCATTTACAGTTCATGTCAAAACTAGATTTAATATTCTAGTTCACCATTTATGTCCAAGACTAATACACATGTAAATCATTCTCTATTATAGCCAACTCAGATTATGCCAACATATTTGTTATGCCAGATTTACTTAATTAAGCTATGCTCAATCCCCGTATAACATGTTTCCACAAGTTCTCTAAATACTCATGAAATGGCCCTATAGGCTCGATGTACATAACAGTGAATGGGGATAAACTAGCAAAGTTACATACTAAATATGAGATCTAACATCATTAAGGGAATAGGCATAAGAAACTAACTACAATAGTTATAGGCAACTAACCACAATAATCACAATAGTTTCTTATTCAATGTCATAGGCAATAGTCTCATAGTCATGAATCATAGTCATAGGCAACAGTTTCATGTCCAATTATGCATTATTATTTGTCCTAAAATTTAGCGTTCGTGCGTTAATCTCTTATGAGATGTGGAGCAGGCTCGTGGTAGCCTGACTATAGAACAGAAAGAAGAAAGAGATACATAATAAAATATATCAGAACAGAACGTACACAACCTCAAATTCAGATTTACAATCATGTCACAATTATAGTTACAGTTTATAGCGGAAAATAAATGTACTTGCCTTTCGTGGTTTTAAGAAAGGATAATAAACTGTTTTTATAGCTCTAAACTTTGATTTGAGATTTGATTTATCTTTTAATTCTATTCAGGATGGAAGAAGATGCATCAGTCCAAGTTTTGATTCCAGCAGAGTAGCGACACCATTTTTAATTTTAATCAGAACAGAGGAAGAATATAGACAGAATGAAATCGTGTAGAGAAAATGAGGCTAGGGGGCTGTTTATATAGGATTAGGCGGACGAATCTAGACAGAAAACGAGATCGGATACATCAGAATGAACCAGGTTCAAAAACTGGGTTTCGGGAGCTGGTCGACCCCCAGGTCGACTCCCCAGTCGACCTGGTTGGGGGGGGGGGGTCGACTCCCCAGTCGACCTGGGTATATGGGTGGGAATTTTCCTGCCAGCCTTCTCTGGGTTTGAATTTCGAATTTCTGGCTTTATTTTCGAGCAGTTTTATTTTATTTAAATTCCTGAAACTTCTGAAGGTCATAACTTGGTCATACGAACTCCGATTTTCGAAAACTCGGACTCGATTTCATGTAGAATTTCGAGACGAACGCAATGGCGCAACCTATTTCCCTTGATTCTTATTTTAAAAATTAATTATTCTCTGATTTGTTACTTATACGTTCACCGAAAATACGGGGTGTTACATTCTCCCCTCCTTAAAGGATTTCGTCCCCGAAATTTTCAAGTTAAGAAGAATGTGTCCTACCATCCAGTCATCCATCTACTCAACCATCATCCACAAGCATCCATTGTCCTTAGAAAACTTCTAATGTTGTATGAACATATTCAAAAGTGTGTGTATATGTTCCTTATCAAATGCAAAGATCAGGCGGTCGACTGATTCAGTTGACCTCCTTAATGCGAACTATGTCAGTGTCATGAGTCCAACAGGTATGCAATTTTCCTATTTGATACATATTATTCTTATATGAGTGACAACCATTCATTCATATGCAACATGCATGTGATGAGTCAATCATTTTGCATCCAAAGAAATTGAAAATGCTCACACATTTGTATGCATTATTAGAGTGTATTCGAGCCGATCTAGTGCCTAGTGTGTGTATATGCATCCACGAGCAACTACTAGCAACCACTTGCATCCTCTTGCAACCATAAAACATAACATGTCTCAAACACATGTTTACATCCATTAGTTTATACCTAAAGTTCGAAGATTCGATCGATAGGATATAGTCGAATGATGGAAGCGAGTACAGACAAAACAAATACTGGGTTCCCATTAGACATTGGTTGAGAGACAAATCCCCCTAAGTATCAACCCCGAAGACCGAAACCTAATATCAGATTGACACCCGGAGGATTACCCTCTTTAGACAATGCCAAAACTGGAAATCTCAACCTTATCAGAAATATTTAGATATTTACAGATTACCGGTACAGATCAGATTACTAAATGATTCTTAGGAAACTAAGCATGATAAAAATCTAGAATGTATGCGTCATAGTCAACTTAACGCTCAACACAGATACCCAACTTATCACAATTGGATGAGTCATAACCCTTATGGGTCTGAGTCTACAGCGAAATCAGAAACAATACTGGTATTCAAGTGCAGAGTATCGATTACAGAATCGAAATACCAGAATCAGAAGAGAGTTTTAACTCAAAAATAAGATAAAGAAATTAAACGTCATACAGAAAGTTTTTCTAATTCTATCATATCCACTAGCCTCGAGAGTGTTCGCCTGCCCTCCAGAAGTTGGTCCTGCCCTCTGCCCTTGCCACCGTTTCTTCGGGCAGTCCCTAGTGAAGTGTCCCATCTCACCACAGTTGAAGCAAGTGCCCTTTCTTTTTCTTCAATCCTTGTTTAGATGAGTCGAGCTTCCATAAGTAAAGCACTTTTTCTCCTTCTTATCTTCAGACTTTTCATCCTTCTTTTGTTTTTCCTTTTTGGGCCAAGCTTTCTTGTTCTGTGATTCTTCCTTGTTTGCCTCCTTCTTTCCCTTATCTTCCTCATGTAATAGTGCCATGTCCACCAATCTCTCGTAAGCCGCTCCCATGGGTACATGGGTCATGGCTAGGCTGTGCAGTGGCTCGTTCAATCCTTTAACAAAGCAGAGAGCCTTTTTATGCTGGGTGTTGACTAAATCTAGCTCGAACCTGGCCAGTTGGTTGAACTGATTGATGTATTCCCTGACCGTCATACTTCCTTGCTTAAGAGATAAGAACTTTTCCAGTTGTAGACTTTGTTCAGCTTGCGAGAGGAATTTCGTCTCAAACCTTGTTCTGAAATCCATCCATGTTTCAACCGGTCTCTCGGCGTTAGTGACTTCCCACCAATAGGAAGCTTCGTCCTTGAGCAACCACACCGCTAATTGTACCTTCTTCCTATCGTCTACCTCGAAGATAACGAACAGATCCTCAGTTTCTTTGAGCCAGTTCCTTGCTTCTACGAATGATTCAGTTCTCTTGAAATCCTTTCCACCCATGGCCCTAAAATCTTTACAGATTTTTGAAAAAGCAATTACACGAGGAGGGGGTGGAGGAGGAGGAATCGCTGCAGCTGGAGAAGGAATATCTGCTAGGCCTGCATCGTTGGCCCTATCCTCTAAGTACCTCCTGAACCAGCCAGGTATTGGCACGCCCTCTGGAAAGTTAAGATTCCCAGACATGCTGGAATGAAAGAAAATGATTTAAAACGGAGAACGAAAAAGATAGATATATGGCTTTTGGGGGATTATGTTTTTCAAAAATAAGCTTTACTTTTGAAAATGATTCCTTTTAAAACCTTTTTGAAAATAGTTTTCAAAAACTTTACCCAATCTGGTAACCTTCGGCTCTGATACCACGTGTAACACCCCACCTCCGTTAAGGACACTCACAAAGGGAATGCCTTAACTTTGATGGAGCATTTTAGTAAACAGAACAGAATATTACAAGAATAGATACATAAAGCAGTACTTGAAAATTTTATAACTTTATTTCAGCGGAAAACAGAAATCAGTTTGGTTACATCTTTCAAAATCACTTTACCAAAACTCGAGTACATATATATATCAGCCTTGTTCAAAAGCCCTTAGAGTACAAAACTTTAAAATCATAATCCCCACAGAAGATGCCATAAGAAGTCAAGTCGTACTTTAAGCACTTCAAGTACTTCAAGCAGAAGAAATCCAGATCAAGCTAAAGTATTCCCTCCTTGGAAACCTGGGGGGAGGGAACGGAAGAAAAGGGGCGAAAACAAGCAAGGTCAGACATAAAGTCTGGCAAGTCCAGTGACTTTCAACATATGAACGGATAATAATAATCATGGCATGCAAATAAACTGGATGAGAGATAACGGTAACAGGAGCAGCAGATGTACTTAGGTTAAACAGAAGAAACAGAATAATATTACTTTTCATTTCTCTGCACTAATACTAGAATAACAGGATTAGGTGTCACCCTAATGTCTAAACTGAAACTGAAACGGGAACAGAATAATTTCCACAGAAGAGAATGCTAGTAATGGGCCTTTACTACCCCAACAGAAACAGACAGAAATAGAATGCTAATAATGGGCCTTTACCACCCGAACAGAAACAGACAGAAACAGAATGCTAATAATGAGCCTTTACCACCCGAACAGAAACAGACATAAACAGAATGCTAATAATGGGCCTTTACCACCCGAACAGAAACAGAATGCTAATAATGGGCCTTTACCACCCAAACAGAAGGTACAGAAACAGAAACAGATTAATCCATACGGAAACAGAATGTAGAATTAGGTGTACACTAGTAAATGGGCCTTTACCACCCGAACAGACGGTACCACGCAGAAATAGACAGGTGTTGCCACCCAACAGAAACAGATGGTACCAACAGAAACAGACAGAACTAAGTGTACCCTAAAACCCTACCCCAAGCGATCGGCTCCCTAATACACAAATATCCTGTGTCGGCCCCACAGTAGGGTGTATCACTCCCTAAAGTGACAACCAATTGGCACAGACCTATTTACAGATGTCACGGCGTCTTACATCCTCAGAGGCAGACTGGGATCCATGCACGCACATGACCCAGTTGGAACGCACCATCAACACTCCTCGCCATTATCAGAATGAACCGCTTATAATTAGTTCAGTAAGCATGCCCGGACCCTACCTACTGTTGGGTCAAAGTTTTGATACCAGAAAGGGTTACTAACTAATATGGGTCCCAAACAACAGATGACACAAGTAATTTCCCTCCTAACCTTGTGTCCCCAGACTAACAGATTTCAGATTAACTTGTTTACAAGTTCAGACATACAGAGTTCAGATCAACTAGTTCACACATCAGACAAGTTTTCAGACTAACGGATCAGATATACGGATTTAACAGATTTACAGATTTGTCTAACTTTGTAATTGGGCCTACAGATTCCCGAAACGGGTTTGTTAAATTCATTAGTCCAATTGGTTTAACCCTATCCACCCAACACGTTTTAGACATCTTATTTATCCCAGATTTGCATTAATTAAATATTAATGCACAAACCACTCACATTAGGTCGGTAGCTTGTGGCCGTTGGATATGCCGGGCGGTTCCGGACAGATTTCTGCCACAAGCCAGACCTAACCTCGTGTCTAAGCATATTTTAGTTATGCCTACGACCTCTCACATTAGACTGACAGTTTGCGGTCGCTGGTTAAGCCGGTTGGTTCCAGGCAGGCTTCTACCGCAAACAGAGTCTAGCCTCGTCTCATAGCCAATTTATTCCAATACAGATTTTTCAGATATTAGACTAATTCTGTTTATTTAATAGATTAAACTTCTTCAGATTAATCAAATTTCCATGTTCTACTAAATCTTAGGTCGAGCCTACGGATTTCCATACCCAGATTACCATTATCTAGTTTCAATAGATCAGACAATTCAACAGGTAGCAGATCTAGCAGTTTAAGCGATTCAAAAGATTTAACGTATAACAGATTTAGCAGTTTAGGCAATTCAACAGTTTTAGCAGATAATAGATTAGACAATTTAACAGATTTAGCAGATAACATATTTAGTTGTTTAGGAAATTCAACAGTTTTAGCAGATAACGGATTAGGCAATTTAACAGATTTAGCAGATTATATATATCTAAAACTCTATTTACATATCTTGCCTAATCATAAATTTAGCCTAAACTTACATGCCTAAATCAAGGTCATAATTCATAATATAATATATGCTCCAAATATTAGCCTTAATATTCCCATTTACAGTTCATGTCAAAACTAGATTTAATATTCTAGTTCACCATTTATGTCCAAGACTAATACACATGTAAATCATTCTCTATTATAGCCAACTCAGATTATGCCAACATATTTGCTATGCCAGATTTACTTAATTAAGCTACGCCCAATCCCTGTATAACATGTTTCCACAAGTTCTCTAAATACTCATGAAATGGCCCTATAGGCTCGATGTACATAACAGTGAATGGGGATAAACTAGCAAAGTTACATACTAAATATGAGATCTAACATCATTAAGGGAATAGGCATAAGAAACTAACTACAATAGTTATAGGCAACTAACCACAATAGTCATGGGCGACTAATCACAATAGTTTCTTATTCAATGTCATAGGCAATAGTCTCATAGTCATGGATCATAGTCATAGGCAATAGTCTCATAGGCAACAGTTTCATGACCAATTATGCATTATTATTTGTCCCAAAATTTAGCGTTCGTGCGTTAATCTCTTATGAGATGTGGCGCATGCTCGTGGTAGCCTGGCTATAGAACAGAAAGAAGAAAGTAATACAGAATAAAATATATCAGAACAGAACGTACACAACCTCAAATTCAGATTTACAATCATGTCACAATTATAGTTACAGTTTATAGCGGAAAATAACTGTACTTTCCTTTTGTGGTTTTAAGAAAGGATAATAAACTGTTGTTGTAGCTCTAAAATTTGATTTGAGATTTGATTTAGCTTTTAATTCTATTCAGGTTGGAAGAAGATGCATCAGTCCAAGTTTTGATTCCAGCAGAGTAGCGACGCCATTTTTATTTTTAATCAGAACAGAGGCAGAATATAAACAAAATGAAATTGTGTAGAGAAAATGAGGCTAGGGGGCTGTTTATACAGGATTAGGCGGACGAATCTTGACAGAAAATGAGACCGGATACATCATAATGAACCAGGTTCAATAACTGGGTTTCGGGAGCAGGTCGACCCCCAGGTCGACTCCCCAGTCGACCTGGTCAGGGAGGTCGACACCCCAGTTGACTCCCCAGTCGACCTTGTTGGGGAAGGGGTCGACTCCCCAGTCGACCTAGGTATATGGGAGGGAATTTTCCCACCAGCCTTCTCTGAGTTTGAATTTCGAATTTCTAGCTTTATTTTCGAGCTGTTTTATTTTATTTAAATTCCTGAAACTTCTGAGGGTCATAATTTGGTCATACGAACTCCGGTTTTCGAAAACTCGGACTCGATTTCATGCAGAATTTCGAGACGAACGCAATGGCGCAACCCGTTTCCCTTGATTCTTATTTTAAAAATTAATTATTCTCTGATTTGTTACTCATACGTTCACAGAAAATACGGGGTGTTACACATATTAACTCGAATTACGTCATGTCAATTGTTGTTACCCCAAATCAATTGCATAAATCAATTTAAATGGAGCGAGAAAATTTAAACATTTTTGTTATATAATTATTTATATTACTTCCAAGTAATGTATTCAATAATTAAGAATTAACGTTTTATAACTTATCGATTTCACGTTTATTTCAATAAATAAGTCCTAAACTAACTTATCGTTCAATTTCTATATTTCAAACAACATACATGGTTAAGTTTATAATTGGGAATCAAATTCATATCATTAACATATCATAAAATTTTAAGTTTCTAATTTAAATTACAATTATAAATATTTACTTATGACATTAAATTTTAATTAACTTCGTATTTTAAGACGTTGAAATTATCGAGTCCTTACAATTGTGGAGCGGAGAATGCGCATCTAAACTTTTTCGGACAAAGCACAAATAAAGACGAGTTACTATTGGAAAACAAAAGTTGTGTTGCTACATGTAATTATTATAAATGTACAATGACACATAATTATATAATGACCTTTTACCGGCATACCGAGAATTAGTTGTTAGTACACGAACTTTTGCAGTTGATGCATCACTTTGTTCCATATTTAATTATGCTGTTGAATTCAAATAAAGAGGAGTATGATTGGAAAAATTTATGCTATAACACATCTATTCCATTATGTAAAAACAATTCAGACATGCACCATACATTATTTAGGGTGCGTTTGGCGCAAGCGGAAGCGGACCATTTGAGCGGAGAATTTAAGCGGAGAATTATAGTTAGCAGGGAATGCGTTTGGCGCGTTAAATGGAGAATTTGAACGGAACAAGTAAGCAGATCATTTTATTTTTAATTTGTAATTTAATTAATTAATGGTTAATTAATTTATTGTTTGTTTTTAATAAATAATACGCATCAATAATTTACATAAATAACAACAACAACAACAACAAAGCCATATATCTCAAACAAGTTGGGGTTGGCTAGATATGGAACCCAAAATTAAAATAAAATAAATTTAATAATGTTGATAATATATATATATATATATATATATATATATATATATATAAAGGGTTTAAAATAACCAATCAAATAAAAAGTCGCCCAATAAAGGGTTTTTTAAATAATAATAATAATAAGTAAAAATGTTCAATAAAAGTGAAATAAAATCTAAAATAGTAAATAAAAAGGTTCAGTAAACATGAAATAAAGTCTAAAAAAAAAACCTATGGTTCTGGTACATGGATTGCCAATTTCCATGCACTCCTATCAACTACCAGCTCTTCCGATAAACTCCAGTTACTTAAATCTCTCTTTATTATTTCCTTCCATGTCATTTTAGGTCGACCTCTACCTCTCTTTGGGCCTTCGGCGCGACCTAGAATTCCAGCGCGTACAGGTGCATCGTATGGTCTACGTTGGATATGTCCAAACCATCTCAAGCGATATTGGACTAACTTCTCTTCAATAGGTGCAACTCCAAGTTTTTCCCGAATATCCTCATTTCTAATCCGATCTCGTCTGGTATGCCCACAGCTCCAACGCAGCATTCGCATCTCTTCTATATTTATCTTCTGGACGTGTTGCCTCTTAGTAGGCCAACATTCGGCACCATATAACATTGCAGGTCTGATTGCTGCCCTATAGAACTTTCCTTTAAGCTTCTGAGGAATCTTCCGATCATAGAGAATGTCAGATGCTAGTCGCCATTTCACCTATCCTGCTTGAATACTAAAACTAACATCCTTATCAATCTCTCCATCAAACTGCAACATAGATCCTAAGTATCGAAACGATTCCTTCTTGGGTACTACTCTACCGGCCAGGGTAACATCTCTGTCATCTGACCTGACACTGCTAAACTCACACTTCATTTACTCTGTTTTAGTTCTGCTAAGCCTGAAACCCTTTGATTCCAAGGTCTCCCTCCACAACTCCAGTTGTCGATTAACCCCTATTCTACTTTCATCAATCAGCACAACATCATCGGCAAAGAGCATACACCAGGGAATCTCCCTTTGTATATCTTTTGTGATTTCATCCATCACTAATGCAAAAATATAGGGGCTCAAAGCCGAACCTTGATGTAACCCTATGTTAATTGGAAAGTCTCTGGTCTCACCATCGCATGCCCTAACACTAGTCACAACGCCCTCGTACATATCATTAATAAGGGTAATATACTTTGATGACACTCTCTTCCTTTCTAGCGCTCACCACATAAACCTCCTCGGTACTCTGTCATAAGCTTTCTCCAGGTCAATAAAAACCATGTGGAGATCTTTCTTTTGCTCCTTGTATCTCTCCATAAGTTGCCTAACTAAGAAAATCGCCTCAGTGGTTGACCTTCCCGGCATAAAACCAAATTGATTCCTAGAGACACTTGTCAACCTCCTCAAACGCTGCTCGCAAACTCTCTCCCAAAGCTTCATTGTATGACTCATAAGGTTAATTCCTCTATAGTTTGTGCAACTTTGAATATCTCCTTTATTCTTGAAGATCGGAACTAAAATGCTTCTCCTCCACTCATCTGGCATTTTGTTTGATTTGAAAATATTGTTGAACAACTTAGTTAGCCATTTTATCCCTGCATCTCCAAAGCATCTCCACACCTCAATAGGAATATCATCAGGCCCTACCGACTTGTCTGATTAAATAAATAAAAAATAAAAAATTATAAGTTGCTTCGATTCACTTCAAACCAATTCCATTACGTGTAGCATTTCGATACGATAGCAATGCAAAAAACTGTGTCTCAAACGGATTTTTTTGCACAAGTTATTAATTTATGAAAAGTTAAATTTATCAAATAAATAAATAAAAAGTATATATTTATACCCAACAGCTCAAAATTTGGTTGTTGGACCCTCGACCCGTCCGATGCGTAGAACGCGTCGGGGTCCAACAACTCAATTTTGAGTTGTTAGGCAAATGGAACAAATTGATCCGTTGTCCAACAGATGCGTTAATAAGTTATTTATGTAGAAACCTTAAACATAGAATACAACAAAGTAATTAGCTTATGTAACTAATATATAATCGTAGCCATACTGCACGAAATTGAGAACACAGATAGAAAATGAGAAGCAGGAAATCCGATGCAACTTTTATGTAGCCTTAAATTCCATTTGGGCCTGAATTTGGACATAGCGGGATTGAATAGCCTGCCGACCCGGCTGCTAACCCTAGAGCCTAGACCGTTCTTAGACGATATAAAATACGCAGCCATCGGCAATCCCAAAACATGTTATTGTTTCCAGAAACCCAAATTAAATATAAATTTCGTTCTCTTTCAAGGCGGCAAAATCATTGGTGTAAGCTCACCAGATCGGTTTCAGTCGCTGTTGAATGGATGCAGAGGAGAAACCGAACGGTTAATCCATGTTTTCCGATGGCCTAGCAAACTACTTGATAGATTGACTCAAAATTTTGGTAATTTACCTTTTCTCGTTTTATCACCTTTAGAAGAAGGCTGATTTGGATTAGAGATCCATATTATTTTTAATAGGTCCAATATTTTTAACTAGTAATCTTATAATTTTATAAGGTTTCTAATATGATATTTTTTTAATAGGTCCAATTATGTAACTCTGTTCGCTCCAATCGAACAAAATTAGTTAGGAAGAAAATAAATTCATAGAGTATTTTTAATCTACGAATAAACCAATCATATTAAAAAAAATTGCAAATATTTGCAGCCATGCCCTTGATATTTGCGATTCCAGTTGTAATTAATGGACACTGCAGAAATATGTACAGGCATTAAATACTTCAGTATAGTACGATGCAATGCGACATAAGATTATAGCTAGTGAATTCATTATACATAGTTTTATTGAGCAAAGTATGTTTCTTTTTTTCTTCTTTTGTTTCCACCAAAGGAGTTGAGATGGATTATGGCAAGTCTATTCATAATGCACAGTTATAATTTTTTGTAATAAAATATAATTTATTAACATTTTTATTTGTTCGTGTACGAATTGAAACCAAACTGCTATTGTACACAAGCAATTACTTGGAACATAGCACATAAATAAAAGAAGTGTTTTTGTGTGTTGTCAAAAAACTCATAAGTAAATATCATTTGTGGTTTACAAATCAGAAATTGTTTTTAAATGTAATTATATATTTATCTTTTACATTAAAAAGTCTAAAGAGAACCAACATGAGATTAGCCAACGCACTCATTCACAGATCGGCCTGCATTTCTTCTATCTGAATAATGCAATGTCGCTTTATCTTTCTCACTTTTCTGTAGTTTGACTTCCGTATAAAGTTTATAGTCATACTCTGGATCGATCCTGATAGACTAATATGACAGTGGAAAAATCTCATCGTAATATGAGATGTCAAAGTTTACGATGTGAGAGACTTGAGAAACAATTTCTCCAGTCCAAAAATCCGTTGTTCCTGTTACAGGTTTGTTTAATATGCATAAATCACTTACCATTCTAACTATTTTCATATTATTAGAACTTACAGCAGGAAGTTACACGCTGCAATTTGTAGTCATTTGAACAATATGGATAGTGGTCTTTATATGAACATGGTACCTTGAAGGAAAAAAATTACAAATATGCATTTTGGCATGATGGTAAAATTTGTATGCATCTTTTAGAAATAATAAAATGTTATGTACTGAAAATAATAATATAATAATACTTTATTTACTTATACAACTAAGTATGTTTAAGATTGAAGAATTTCAAGAACATGGAAAAGCATATGGATTCAAGAACACGGAAAAACATATGGACTTTCCTTTTCCAAAATAACAGTGCCGGCCAGACAAAAGCTAACGTTGGGGACATGTCATTTGAAGAAAACTTATGATTATGATTATCATAAAAAATAATAATATAATATTTGAAGTGTCAATAATAACCTCTTTTTTCCATCATTTACATTAGTTACATAGAGCCGAAACAACCCGACAAGACCCGAACCGGAACCGAACCTGATGGGTCAAGGGTCGGGCCTAGGTGATGAAAAATACAGTTTAGACTCGATCAAACCGACTTAAATTGACCCGACCCAAAAGATTAATTGGTGTAGATTATTTTTTCTTCGAATATGCGCGTTAGAATAAGGCAAATATAAATTTTGCCAAAACTTTTGAGTTCTATTATATTTTATACGTTGAATTTATACATTGATTAACTTATTTTGAGTTCGATTAACTTATTTTGTAAGTTTGATTAACTTTTGAGTTCGATTAACTTTTGTTAACCTTTGATTAAAAACAATAAAACTTTTGAGTTCTATTATATTTCGTACGTTGAATTTATACATTGATTAACTTATTTTGAGTTCGATTAACTTATTTTACAGTTGAAATGGGGTAGGCTAAACTCAAGATTTAAAGGAAAAAAAATCAGGTCAGGTGATTTTGCATATTATTAGACAATGAAGCAAATGAGAATATCGTATTACAATAATGTATTTCAGACTTGAGAATAATTACGAATTTTAATTACTAGAAGAAACTTGGTACACTTATTATTGAAATAAAATTGGAAAAATTACACATGTTGATGGATGCATATATGTGACTTCTGCAGATTTAGAGCTCAAAGGATGAAAGACAACAAGAAGTTGGTGAAAGACGCTTTGGCAAGTCCCAAAACTCCAAAACCTCTCACGTTCAATCCCTTTGCCTGCCTTGCGCTTGTTTGTCTTCCTTACAAGGTTTATAGTCACTCTTGATCCATCCTGACATGACTAATATGACGGTGGAAAATCATATGGTAATTTGAGATGTTAAAGTTTACGATGTGAGAGACCTGAGAAACAATGCCTCCAGTCCAAACATTCGTTGTTCCTGATACAGGTTTGTTTAATATGCATAAATCACTTAACATTCTAACTATTTTCTAAAACACAAAAATATAATTGGAACTTATCGCAGGAAGTTATACGCGGCAACTTGTAGACATTTGACCAATATGGATGGTGGTCTTTTTATGTACATGGGTACCTTGAAGAAAAAATTACAAGTATGCATTTTGGCATGATAGTAAATTTTGTATGCATCTTTTAGAAATAATAAAAGGTTAATATAATAATACTTTATTTACTTATATAGCTAAGTAAGCTTGAGATTGAAGAATTTCAAGAACATGGAAAAGCATATGGACTTTCCTTTTCCAAAATAACAGTGTCGGCCGGACAGAAGCTAACAGTGGGGACATGTCATTTGAAGAAAACTTATTATTATGATTGTAATACAATTTTAATTTCGCGCAATTAGTGCTCTAGACGTATCAGTGGACGTCATAATCACTGGGTACATGAACTCGAACGAGAAGCGCAATAAAAAGTTCCCTTTAAATAAAAATTGGTGCGACGCTTTGTCAAACTTGAGATCCAATGGCAATGACTATATCTACGACACCATGGCTAATTCAAAGATAAAATAAATGAGACTCGTTAGAATACTGGTGGAATTTAAAAATTACGAGATGGTTGATATAAAATTAATCGGACATGAACACATTTGGTGGGCGGTATCAAAATGGTATATGGATGAACCACTACCCCTTCTACCGAGCGTTCACAGTGTATTGCTGCTCACCATTCGCCACAAATGAACCATGTAAGTCTCACTATCTTCATTACTCATTTTATTGCATAAAATTTCTATGAGTGGCGTAAGGAATTAAATATGTTTTAGCCTGAATGACAAATAGGCTGTGTTTATGCTAAAAATGTATGTATTGTAGACAACAAAAAGCTAGAGTAATGGCAGTGATGTTCAAGCAATTAAGAGTGATGCTTCAAGCCTCTTTGCATCGTCTTTTGTAATGTATCTTAATTGTGCTGGTACATGCAGTAGTTTATAGGGCATGACATAAAATGTATGAGTTAGTTTGGTCTGAAGGTTGAGGTGGCATAGATACTAGTGTATAACCATACTAAGGTGGAAAAAACGACAGTTTGAATATATCGTTGAAAATAATATTTATATTTGCTATACTTCTAAATTAATTACACTATAAATGAAAGATATCAAAATTCATTTACATATCTAATTGAAGTAGGCAGCATGTTTATGATGGTATGCTTTTGGTAAATATCAATCCAATAAAGTGAAAGAAAAATATGTTTTAGTGTAATTTAATAAATAAATCTGAAAGCATGTGATCCAAAAATATGGTATAGATTTCTAGGCAATCATGCTTCTAAATTTGAGAATGTCATGAAGAAACGTTTGCTCAATTTTTTGTAAAACAACCTACTTTATTGCATGATTTGGTAATAAGTTTGTTGCATCCCCTTCATGTTATTGATTGTATATTTATCTGTCCTCCAGTTTAATTAGGGGTAATATAATTATTGTAGTCTTTAAGCACTCATTGCCCTCAATTCTAGTACCATAAAAGAGTGCGCGCATTTATATTGTTCAGGTTGCGATGGACATGTTTACCGCACTCCACATTAAACTTTTTTTTACGTCTGTTGTTTTATACGGTTAGATTATGATGTACATGAATGTACATGGTAGATTTGATCTTGCATGAGCTTAGGTTCGCTGTTAATACCATTGTCCTTTTTCCGTATCAAGCTTCTCTAATTTTATCTCTAAACTTCTTCTTTGTACTTTTTTTTGCATTATTTTATCTCTAAACATCTTCTTCATTAAGAATACATGATATAAATTAGCTTTTTTTTACTTAACAAAGTTACAGTAACCAGAAGTTCAATATATTATTCATTTATGTCAAAAAAATTAGCATTCTCTACAATATGTATTTTGTTTTAGGGCTATAATCTAAAGAGAAATCCTTTTTCATTGTATTGTAGTATGCAAACTATTTGATAGTTTGACTTGAAATTTGGTAATTAACTATTTTTGTTTTATTACTTTTTGAAGGAAACTGATTTAGGTAAGACGAGATCCTTTTTTTTTTAATAAAATCAACTTTTTTGAAGTAATAATCTTATAGGGTTTTGAATAAGATATAAGCAGTAATCTTACAAGGTTTTTAACAAGATTTTTTTCTTTTAATTCAGTCAGCACCAATCAAAACAAGGAATAGTTAGAAAGAAAACAAACATAGCAATTTTTTATCTACTAATCTAACTGGAAAAATGTAACTGTTTGCATATTAGTGTCGTGCTTTTGATACTTTTTTGCAGTTCCGTGTAATTGGTGGACACTGCAGAAATATAGACATAAAATACTTCACTTTTAATGATGCAGTGTGACATAAGATTATAACAAGCAAATTTATTAATGCACAGTCATTATAATAAGATAAAATTTATTAACATTTCTATTTCTCTTTGTAGGAAATAGAGTTAGATTGTTATCATGCAGGAGCATTGGCTTGGAAAGTAGCACACAAAAATAGGAAAACAATCCACGTGCAATTGGAAAATTTGTAAATCAAAACATAATTTTGTTCATATAAGATGTTTTTCATGCTGGCTGATTTTATATTTCATATTGAATGGCAAACTCACATACGATGTAGGGGACCGATTTATACAAGTCTGCCACATGTTCAAGTCATGCGTATTAAAATAAGCAGAAATAAAGTAAACACTAACAAAATTAATTAAACCATCACGTAGAATATATGCACCAAAACAAATTAATTTTTAGTGCTAACAAAATGCAAGTAATTCGAATACAGGAAAATTGAAGGTATATAAATAATAATGCGGATTTGGATTTTTAGAAAATGCTTAAAGCGGTTAAATGCTTTAGATATTAGCGAACCTCAATTTCATCTAATTTTTGTAACTTTCTTAATTAAAAATATTCAAATTTGATGAATTTAGAGTGAAAAAGTTTGATCGTTCTGTAGTATGTATATATTACAAAGTTCATTCTGCTACAATCCACACTAGTTTCTTCATTCGTATCTTTGTAGATATCTGATTTGACATCGTATATGATTGTGTTGTGTCCCCAAAAGCTCAATGTCAGACATGAGTACGATGAAAACTAAGCACAGCTGAATATTTTTAGACAAAATAAAAATAACATATATAGTTTGTATGCTCTATGCAACTCCTCGCTTGAGCGTGACAATAGCAAATAAAACGTAAACCACTTGATTGGAATCTTCGGAATTTGCATGACCTCATAGTAATCTGTCCTATATATTTGTTTAGCTAGCTACTGACTTAATTTCGTTTTAACATGGGGCATCTGTTAGATGCTGTGTGCATTTTTGGTATCATTTGAAAATTAAAGACATTGGATGGGGCACCCACATCGAGCACTCATAGTGCAGAATGATGCAGGATGAGATTTTGAGATATAGTACGCTTTTGATGGATAAACATATTCCCTTGACTGGATTACAACCAATGAGTTGCTAAGGCTGCTTCAGTTCTTTGATCCGATCAGCTCATAAAACCAATAGTGGGTGTCGAACCTACTAGGCATTCACTGTCACTCTTAGAGTTTCCTCCTACTTCACCATGTAATTTTGGGTCCTATCAATATCAAGTTCTTTTGGTATTGTACCCATCAGGGATTGCTGCATAAGCGTACAACGGCAGATTACTTCAAAATTTGAACTTCAGCCTCCTAATATCACTGTCAACCTGTATCCACATATATAAGATTTAACCACCACTACATAATTTACACACAGAATGATTCTACTCACTTTCAACTTTGAATTTTCACAGATTTGCTGGGTTGTCCATTTTTTTGGCACTACCAGAAATCACAACATGCTTATCTCCCTTAGGCCTTAGTTTTTCTACCATGCTTCCAGAAATCACTCGGCCTGTCCATTTTGTTTAGCTAGGTATACACATAACTGGGACACAATTACATATGCTTTGCATTCATTATCTCGTTCTTGGGAATCCAGATTTTCCTTTAACGATCCTTTTTCCTGTATTTGCAGCAGTTTTTGCCTACACTCTTGACTGAATTCCTCCCTGTTAAAGGCATGCCCAATTTCAAAATGAATATTCAGCTAGAAAATTTAGTATTGTAATAAGTAGCTTGTGGCTGGAGTTTTGGATACAATCAGAGTCGTATGTTAGCCAAAGTTCAAAGGTCGGCAGTTTTTAGTTGAAATTTTACGAGGTGTTTGGTTTACCCTTTTTAGTTTTGGGTTTCCTTAAAAAAATACGGACGACACATGTTTATGTGACAATTGACCGTTTTAGAAAACGAAGTTTGCACAGAATAAAAATCAAATTTTTTTAATGACCGTTTTAGAAAGCGAAGTTTGCACAAAAATCATTTTTTTTTTTTTTTTTTTTTTTGGAGGGGGGGGGGGGGGGGGGAAGCAACAGAAAGAGAGACCCTTTACTATTCTGTCGTCCTTCTATTGCCCTCTTCGTTATCCTTCTACTCCCTCTACCGTTCCCGGTTCCTCAGTTATTATTTTTTGTAATTGACATTGAAAACGCTAAATCCATATACCATTTTAGTACCTATGTCTAGCATTACTTGTTGGAACTCTTTGTTGTGAAATATAATTAATGATCTGGGTATCGATATGACTTCAGGTTTCAATATCTTTTCCTCTGCAGTTTAGAAGTGTTAAACAGCAATTTTTTTTATTCATTTTGTCATTCTAGGATAAGATTATGGTGCGAATTTATTACTTCCTCATTGCTACATGTTTGTCAGTACTCCCTTCAGAATTTGTGGACCTGTAGTTTAAGCAATCATTTCAATTTTTAGGTCATTTAGTTTCGGATATGTTGGCGTCTGTGTACTGCAAATAAACCTGTAACACAAATAGAATGATTGATTCTGCGTCTGTTATGCTTTTATTGAGCATTAATTACGTGTTCTAAACCACCATGAAACCAGTGAACTCATGCAAGTTTCAGAAGCAGTTAGCGTCACCAAGAGAAAATGCTTTTAAAAATTTGTGGATGGAGATGCAAAACAATCACAATCAAATGCAAGTGGATGATAAATCAATGAGTTTGGCCATGGCAAGTATACAACGATATATGAAGCAACTTATTTGTTAATTTGGAGGAGATATGACACCAACAATGGATCAGATTGAGAAATGCATCGACAACGAGAACTTACACAGGATCAACCGTTCATCAAGAACGGCGTTTGTCTGCAGCGATCCATGAATATCACTTGAAAAATACAAGAAATGGTTGTTATCTGCCGCAATGCTGAAGCGGTACTGCTCTTTTATGTCAAGGTTATCACATGCCGTAATTTTTATTTTTTTGGCCAATATTGTATTTTACGTCTGCCACTTTTATTCCTTTTTATGTCCTCTTTGTCCTTCAGTAAAGTATTTTACACGTATTCTGCATATCATGATGGAAACAGTGCAATGTCCCAAGGTTTGTGTTATTTCATTCCATGCTGTAATATTAATTTCCTTGCGTGATAAAAGAATGCAACCGACAAGCCCTGAAATCTGTATAGATATGGTAACCATTTGGACGTATTCAAGACAAACTTATGTAGCAATCTGAATGCATACAACAAAAATGAAGGAAAAACCACCGAATATTCCAGATTTTGTCTATTTATGTGAATATGAAGAATACGAAAGATACAGATCACGGATAGGTGTTATGGTGATAGCATATAATATTCGACAACTTAACACAGAATAAGAGGTGCTCTTTGATCTTTTTGGTGTTGGATATCCAAAGGTGCTTACGATATTAACATGCGAGAGCAAAGTGCACACAAGGTTGCAAATTGGAAAATGTTGTATCCAAACCTTTTTTTACATAGATTGTGTACTTGGGTAATTGTATTATTACTGTAAGTTTTAGATGGTACAATCAAATCATGAAAATAAATTTAACCATGAAAAATGTGAAAAAGAGTTTCGACCTTCAAAATATCTATTATGATTTACTATAAATTTAAAATTTGAAACAAAAATTAAATTTTTTTATTAGAATTTAATATAGTTACAAATGAATATTCAACTAAAATATATTATAAAGTAATTAAATAATATAACTTTGAGCTGTGCACAAGATTTGGTATTTTGTAAAAAAGTTTACCAATGATTAATCAATTAACATAATTTTTATATAAATAGAAATAAAATTTAATTTTACTGATATATACATAAGTTAATGTGAGCGGCTATTTAGACACAAAAATATGACATAAATTAGATAATATAAAATCTCAGCCACTAGATTAATTTATCCTTATATGAACGGTGAAAACCATGGAGCAATCCAATAATTGAGATTTTGTGTCTTCCAATTTGTGTTAAACTTCTGTGTCTAATTAGACTTTCCTTAAGTTTTATATATATATATATATATTATATATATATATATATATATATGTATATGTGTGTGTGTGTGTACATATATATGTGTGCGTGTATATACACACACACACATATATATATATATATACACACACATACATATATATATATATACACACACACACATATATATATATATATATACACACACACACACATACATACATACATACATACATATATATTTGAGGCAGGTTCAATAACACTCCAAAAATGGAGCATCCTTTTAGCCTACCACTTTTTCACCACACATTTCCTCCCTCTCTCCTTCCACTAACTCTCTCACCTCCCACTAATTAAATAACTTTAATTAATATAAATGAGAGGTGCAAAACAGGGAGGTCAAAGGGGTGCTCCATTTTTGGGGTGCCATTGAACGCTCACTTACACACACACACACATATATATACACACACACACACACAGATATATATATATATATATATATATATATATATATATATATATATATATATATAGGTCTTTCTTCATTAATGGCGGAGTCCGCCAAAGAGAATTTATCGCATTTTCCTCATCCTCAAACAACTTTTCCCTCCTCAAAATTTAATCCATCTATTAAATCATCGATTGATAATCATCCTTCTTCATCTAATCCAGATCGACTTATGAAATCCTCATCGCCATCGATTAGATATAAGGATTGAAATCTGGAATATGTGAAACCTATGGAAGAGTTTGTTTTAATTTCAGAACAAATATTCAATGAATCAAATCAAGAATGGATATATACCTTAGCTTTAATCCCGATTAATTTTAAACTTTCTGTAATAAAACTTAAAGATTATATTCAAAAAGTTTGGAAGCCTTTGAGTGGATTCAACGTGCATATCACTCCTCAATACAACTTTGCTGTGACAGCCCGCCCCGCACCAACCGACATTTACTCCAAAAGTGCGCTGTACACATGTCCAGTTAGCACGGGACGGATCGTCAGAAGAAAAAAGAGAAGAAGGAAATGAACTAATCAAGGAACCTGTAGAATGTCTCACAGCGCATAGGATAAAATATAATAACAACATATTTGACATTAAACAGGTGAGACAGTGCATAAGCTGAAAATAAACTAACATAGCAGCGGAAAATCCAAATACAGCTTATGATCCAAAGCCAACATTATTACAACTTTTCTAACTGTCTCCAAAAACAAAAGCAAGATAAAGAAGATACACTACTAATGCCCAAGTAGCGACCACCAACGACACAGGGAGAATATCTATATATCATACGTGGAAGCCTCCTGCTCGCCTCCGAATCAGCTACTCGCGCATCACCAGCTAACCTGTCTCTAGTCTGCTCGTGTGAGCACCCAGAGTAATAAGAGGAGACATAAAACTCTGGGTCAGACATAAAGCCTGGTATGAGCGATAAGCAACAAAACATAACAATAACAGGTATAATCCAATCATACGTGGACCTGGACCTGCAACCAAAGAGTTAGCACTACATACCGTACAATACTCTAAGGTGCCACTAACATACTGTGTAAGAGATACGAGGGTGGGGGTGTGCATGTCATAGTGGTGTCAAACAATCAAGCATAGCAATCATCCTCACATCCCTCACTCAGTGCGTAAAGCATACGATATCCACTACTTTGGTCACCTAATACTTTGGGCCATGACGTAATCCAATCCCGTGTAACTATCACTACAAGCCCACCATCCATCTCTCAGTGGTGAACCAAAGTTATGAATACCGACAACCCCTTTGCACACGTCCCGCAGCAAAGCCCAACCATGAAGTGAACTCATTGGTTCCCAACTGGATCCTGAGCTCTAACTTCCATTTGGACTACCTTTGCATCTCGGGTTATTGGTCAATACTGGGTCGGGTCGGATTCCCCTTCAAGTCATCGGTTCGGGTCGGGTTCGCTCCGTTGCGTCAGTTCATGGTCCTCCTCTGGTACGGTTCGGTTCGGGTCCACTCCATCGCATCAGTTCGGGTCGGGTGTCTCACTTCGGGTCGGGTCGGGTGTCTCACTTCGGATCGGGTCGGGTGCCATCTCCCATCCAGCTCATGCTTCCGCTCCGATCAGCTCCCTCGCCCTTCATTTGTTCCGATCCGATCCTCCTCCTTTAGCCGCTCCGATCCTCCTCCTTTAGCCGATCTGATCCCCCTCCTTTATCCGATCCGATCCCAATATTGCTAGCATGGCATTCCTTTCTGCCAGATTTCTCAAGTGTCAAGTTCCGATCCGATCGAATCCCTTTCCCAGTTCACTTATCCGATCCGAGCCCCCATATCCGATCCGATCCGGTCCAGAGCCTGCACTTTTCGTGCAACTCTTCCAGCAAGTGTTTTACGTCATTCGACGACGTTTTCGACCAATCTAACTATTATAATCAATCACAAAACATGTCAAACAGTCATAGCAACATAGCAAACTAACCACAAACACCAAAACAATGAATTTACGTGTCAAAATGGATCAAATATACCCAAAACCCCATATTTTCCCTTAAGCATGTTTAAACAAAACTAATCATAGGGTTAACAAAACTTAACCAAATTAAACCAAATTTCTAACAGAGACATAAAATATTATTTTCGAATTTATAGATATTTTTCCAGAATTTATTAGTGTATAAATTTGCTAATCTTCACTAATCACCCTTAATTAACTGTAATTAGTGTCAAAACAATGCTAATCACTCACCTTAGCCACAAACAAACTTTAGATATAAAATAATCTCTGATTTGGATCCAATCCCTATGTGTTCCAGCAGCTCTCTCTGATTTGGTGCTACCCTCCCTTGATTTGATGTAGCTTTGCTTATTCTTCGATTAGAAAGTGATTAGAGACGATTTGAGATGAAATTAGAAGGTGGAGGCCATTACTAGGGTTTCAAGAAGGAAAGTGGCGGCTCAAAACTGAAATGAAAATGATTCTCTAACTCATTTCAGCCTCCCCATAACCCTAATCCCGAAATGGGTTATGGGCCTATTCACTAATCACCCTATTTGGCCCGGTTAAGCAGTTTTTCACCTTCTAAACCTTATTTCAGCCATATATCCCAAACGGTAAGTCCGTTTGGCTATTATGATCACTCTACGAAAAGGTAAACCATCAAACGAATCTAACGGAAGTGGTTTCAGGTCAAAATTCCTTTCCAATCAAAAGTTATGGCCAAAACAAGATCAGCTAGGGGCAAAACAGTCATTTAAAAATCGACAAAAATCATGAACATGGGAAATGACCCCAATAGTCGTCTCCCAAAGTTACATGACCATACGACTTCATATGTGAAAGAAATAAATATTCCATGATCCTATGATGCGTAGAATGCGGGTCGTTACACTCTCCCCCTCTTAAGAAATTTCGCCTCCGAAATTCCCTAACCAAAACACACAAAGGGTTCCGCATGCCTATCAACCATAAAACAACAATCAACATGCAAAACAAGTCTATCCTAGCATGCGGTTTACTAACAAGGGAAGAAACTATCACTACCAAAACCTTACTAGGCAAAGAGTTCTGGATACTTCTTCCTTATATCCTCCTCTGTTTCCCAAGTACAGTCTTTTTCATTCTCACCCCACTGGACTTTGACTAGTTTCACTGCCTTCCTTCGAAGCTGCTTCGTATCGTTCCCAACAATACGCATAGACTTGCGGTTCCCAACCGCCTCGAGTTCAAATTCGATGTTATCCAACTGATCAGGTGAAATAGCCACACTAGGGTCGTGCACGAATTTCCTTAACTGGGAAACATGAAATACGTTGTGAAATCCCGCCATCTTATCAGGTAGCCCTACTTCATACGCCAAATTCCCAACTTGCTCGAGGACTGGGAATGGGCCAACAAATCTTGGTGCTAACTTACCTCTCCAACCCATCCGAATCACATTCTCAATGGAGAGATCTTGACGAACACCAAGTCGTCAACGAAGAATTCCAAATCTTTTCGTCTCTTATCGAGATAAGTCTCCTGCCTATCTTAGGTAGCCTTCATTCTCTAATATACAATTCACTCAAATACCATCATGACTTGACCTAGTCCTTGGTAAACCATCAATGAAATCCATTGAGACTTGTTTCCAACGGTTGTGACAAACCACTAGGCTTCTTTTTGCTCAGCTTTAACTAACTGGCAATTTATGCATTTGGACATAAACTTCCCAACGTCTTTCTTTATCCTTTCCCAGTAGTAGGTCTAATCCATGTCTCAATACATTTTGTTACCACCGGGATTCATAGTCAATTTCGAGCGATGATATGCTCTAAGCATTTCATCTCTCAGTCCATCTACGTTGGGTACAACTAGTCCCTTATTCTTTCGAAGCCACCCTTCTCGATCAAATCCTTACTTGATCATTCTCTTTCCATCGATACCCATCTCTACCCTAGAGATGGTTTCCAATAGATTAGGATCGTCCTTCTAATTGGAACCAATCCACTCAATCAAAATCGATCTAATCGTCAAGCTTACTAGTGTTTCTGAATCCAATTCACTCTTAGGCCCAAAATCATATCCTGTGATATACTTTAGTTGCTTCCATCCTAGAGACAAAAACCCCTAAACTGGCATGTCTCCTACTCAATGCAACTATTACCGCACCCACATCCTTTACTATGATCACTCTGCCTCATGAAGTCATAACAACTCCACTGCACTGGCTCATAGCCTTACTAATCCTTTACTATGTCCACTTTGCCCCTCGAGTCATGATACTCTACTGCACTGGCTCATAGTCCTACTATAATCACTTTGTTCCCCATCGCTGGAACCCTACAGGTGATAGTCTACTCAAGGGAAGAAAAATAGGAACAACATAGCAACCATAACATCCATCAAACAAGTCCTACCTATCACCTGCTAAATTCATAAACACATCGACACCTACATGATTGGTCTAACCAATCCCAATATGTCGATTCTAGTATGTCTGGTCCAACCAACATCAATAACTAATGGAAGCCCATCCTCTATACATACACTGATGCCTACCTGACTGGTCCAACCAATCCCAGGCCAATGGAAGCCCCGCCTCCCTACGGACTACCGTACGTCCAACGTACGTTTATACTCCAAGGATAATTAAACTAATGGAAGCCCTGCCTCCAATCGGACTACCGTACGTCCAACGTACGTTTATCCTCCAAGGATAACTAGATCACATCCAACGGATCCAAGGTAACGGGCGTCCCCAGATACCCCTGCTTTTAGTCCTCCTAAAATACTTGAGTCCAACCCAAGTCTATCCATTTTCTTGCTGCCCTCTCGAGTCCAACTCAAGCCGAATCCAATTCCTTGCAGCATTCTCGAGTCCAACTCGAGTCAATCTATAACTCAGACCCAGTCTTGAGTATCCATTAGTGACAATCTCTAGTCCAACGTGAGTCGTCTCCCTATTCGTTGCATCTCCAAGATCAACGAACACCCATTTTCTTTTACGAGTTCAAGTCCAACTTGAATCGCCCTAATCTTCGTTGTATCTTCCATGATCAACGAACACATCCTATTCCTTCAAAGTTATACTATCCAATAGAGAACATCAACATAGGGTCCTAAACGATCCATTACTTTGCATTTTTCCCGAGTCCCACTCGAGCAATCTCATAACCCCATCGAGTCTAACTCTGGGCAGTCTATACCATTGAACAGTCTTATCATGTTCCGTCTGCCCATCACTCCTCGAGTAAACCAAGATATCATCCAATGAAAAATCACAACAACTATTTACCCCTCATGCAAACCATCCTAGTCGAAATCGACATTCCCCAAGCACAAGCCCCAAAGGCCTAAACCAATATCAGACAAGCACCCAAGGAACATCTCCTCCGAGTTCGGACAATCCACATGAGGTGATACAAGAAAAACAATCTAGCACTGGAGTGCTCATTTGCCTCCCAGAGACAACTAAAACTTATTACAACGATAACCTCTTAGCTTCCTTAACTCTAGTTACTATCGCCATCACTAGGTAGGTACCTAATACCACCCTATTCCTTTGGAGTAGATCGACTCCCCAAAATAATGCTAAACCCAGTAAAGCCCAAAACAAAGCAATCACAAGGAAACATACATCCATGACTCGATAAGACTACATTAACAAATCATGCCAAAGCTAGTCGAACCATCAATCGGGTTCGTCACTACTAAAGGTCTATCGACTAACTCAAGTTTGTCAAACAAAACCCGATCAAAACATCTTAAATAGAAAGCATACCTCGAATAACGACACCTTTTTCCTTCTGCGCCGCAGTTGGGGCATTTGACGAAGAAGGAACAACGTTGATAGCATACGCTTTCACAATCTGCTTCTCCCTAGGAGGTTGTGGGCAATCATCCTTGTGATGTCCTGCCTGGCCGCAGTTAAAGCACTTCCTTTCCCCAGGCTTTTCTCGACAATCTCTGGCATAGTGGCCCTTCTTGCCACAACTAAAGCTTTCGCCATTTTTCTTATTTTTCTTATTCTGACCATCCTTGGTCGAGTTCTGCTTCCTCTTGCTCTGAGAATTCTTCTTGCCTTCACCGCCTGCTTGCGGCTTTGGCTCCTCTGTAGATGCAATAGCAACTTCGGTCTTCGACTTAGGGAAAAGGCTCTCTGACCTTAATGCCTTTCCTACAATAGACTCGAACGTCTCATCGATATGGTTTATAAGTCTTTCCCCCAAGTACCCATCCAAGCCAGTTATGAACTTCTCGTTCTTCTTTTCGATTGTATCGATAAGGGACCATCCATATTTCGATAGAGTGTCGAATTCAGCGATATACTCCGAGACTGCTCTACCATTCTGCTTAAGCTCCAAGAACTTCCTGAACAGTTCCGATTTATGAGCAGCTGGAACAAACTTATCACAAAAGCGAGTCTTAAACTGATTCCAAGTAACTTGATCTTCTGGAGTAGCTGTTCTAATAGCATTCCACCAATTCATCGCTCGCCCTTGCAGCTGACGAGACGCTAGCCTTCTCTTCATCGCATCCTCAATACCCAAGTCGTCGAAGATACGATCACAGCTATCCAACCAATCCTGAACATCTGTGGCCGAATCCTTTCCATGGAACGGCTTCCCACCAAGGTTAGTGTAATCCTTGCACAACTTGGCGAAATCGACCCTAGGCGCCTGCATTACTGGACCACCACCATTTCCGGGATTGGGAACTGCCCCTTGAACATCCCTAAGCATCTCCCTCATGAAGTTGGTGAACATTGTCCTCATGTCAGGAGCATTCCCATGGTTGGTCCCTCTACCAGCACCCCTGGTGTCTCTACTCATCGTTCAATCTGTAAAGAGAAAACGATTAACGACCCCATAGTGGCGCTAGTGAAATACGACTTCATCCTATACTAATAATAGTATATATATAGCTTTTGAAAACCAAAGTAATCACAAATACGCGCTCTCATATACGTAATATCTCTCCCTAGTGTCTTTCCTTAGGTTAACTACGCAACCTAGAGCTCTAATACCAAATGTGACGGCCCGCCCCGCACCAACCGACATTTACTCCAAAAGTGCGCTGTACACATGTCCAGTTAGCACGGGACGGATCGTCAGAAGAAAAAAGAGAAGAAGGAAATGAACTAATCAAGGAACCCGTAGAATGTCTCACAGCGCATAGGATAAAATATAATAACAACATACTTGACATAAAACAGGTGAGACAGTGCATAAGCTGAAAATAAACTAACATAGCAGCGGAAAATCCAAATACAGCTTATGATCCAAAGCCAACATTATTTCAACTTTTCTAACTGTCTCCAAAAACAAAAGCAAGATAAAGGAGGTACACTACTAATGCCCAAGTAGCGACCACCAACGACACAGGGAGAATATTTATATATCATACGTGGAAGCCTCCTGCTCGCCTCTGAATCAGCTACTCGCGCATCACCAGCTAACATGTCTCTAGTTTGCTCGTGTGAGCACCCAGAGTAATAAGAGGAGACATAAAACTCTAGGTCAGACATAAATCCTGGTATGAGCGATAAGCAACAAAACATAACAATAACAGGTATAATCCAATCATACCTGAACCTGGACCTGCAACCAAAGAGTTAGCACTACATACCGTACAATACTCTAAGGTGCCACTAACATACTGTGTAAGAGATACGGGGGTGGGGGTGTGCATGTCATAGTGGTGTCAAACAATCAAGCATAGCAATCATCCTCACATCCCTCACTCAGTGCGTAAAGCATACGATATCCACTACTTTGGTCACCTAATACTTTGGGCCATGACGGAATCCAATCCTGTGTAACTATCACTACAAGCCCACCATCCATCTCTCAGTGGTGAACCAAAGTGATGAATACCGACAACCCCTTTGCACACGTCCCGCAGCAAAGCCCAACCATGAAGTGAACTCATTGGTTCCCAACTGGATCCTGAGCTCTAACTTCCATTTGGACTACCTTTGCATCTCGGGTTATTAGTCAATACTGGGTCGGGTCGGGTTCCCCTTCAAGTCATCGGTTCGGGTCGGGTTCGCTCCGTTGCGTCAGTTCATGGTCCTCCTCTGGTACGGTTTGGTTCGGGTCCACTCCATCGCATCAGTTCGGGTCGGGTGTCTCACTTCGGGTCGGGTCGGGTGTCTCACTTAGGGTCGGGTCGGGTGCCATCTTCCATCCAGCTCATGCTTCCGCTCCGATCAGCTCCCTCGCCCTTCATTTGTTCCAATCCGATTCTCCTCCTTTAGCCGCTCCGATCCTCCTCATTTAGCCGATCCGATCCCCCTCCTTTATCCGATCCGATCCCAATATTGCTAGCATGGCCTTCCTTTGTGCCAGATTTCTCAAGTGTCAAGTTCCGATCCGATCGAATCCCTTGCCCAGCTCACTTATCCGATCCGAGCCCCCATATCCGATCCAGAGCCTGCACTTTTCATGCAACTCTTCTAGCAAGTGTTTTACGCCATTCGATGACGTTTTCGACCAATCTAACTATTCTAATCAATCACAAAACATGTCAAACAGTCATAGCAACATAGCAAACTAACCACAAACACCAAAACAATGAATTTACGTGTCAAAATGGATCAAATATACCCAAAACCCCGTATTTTCCCTTAAGCATGTTTAAACAAAACTAATCATAGGGTTAACAAAACTTAACCAAATTAAACCAAATTTCTAACAGAGACATAAAATATTATTTTCGAATTTATAGATATTTTTCCAGAATTTATTAGTGTATAAATTTGCTAATCTTCACTAATCACCCTTAATTAACTGTAATTAGTGTCAAAACAATGTTAATCACTCACCTTAGCCACAAACAAACTTTAGATCTGAAATAATCTCTGATTTGGATCCAATCCCTATGTGTTCCAGCAGCTCTCTCTCTCTGATTTGGTGCTACCCTCCCTTGATTTGATGTAGCTTTGCTTAATCTTCGATTAGAAAGTGATTAGAGACGATTTGGGATGAAATTAGAAGGTGGAGGCCATTACTAGGGTTTCAAGAAGGAAAGTGGCAGCTCAAAACTAAAATGAAAATGATTCTCTAACTCATTTTAGCCTCCCCATAACCCTAATCCCGAAATGGGTTATGGGCCTATTCACTAATCACCCTATTTGGCCCGGTTAAGCAGTTTTTCACCTTCCAAACCTTATTTCAGCCATATCTCCCAAACAGTAAGTCCGTTTGGCTATTATGACCACTCTACAGAAAGGTAAACCATCAAATGAATCTAATGTGATTGCAGGTCAAAATTCCTTTCCAATCAAAAGTTATGGCCAAAACAAGATTAGCTAGGGGCAAAACGGTCATTTAAAAATCGACAAAAATCATGAACATGGGAAATGACCCCAATAGTCGTCTCCCAAAGTTACATGACCATACGACTTCATATGTGAAAGAAATAAATATTCCACGAACCTATGATGCGTAGAATGCGTGTCGTTACATTTGCAGTCCAGTTCGAATCAATAGAAGATTATTCACGCATATTAGAAGGATCTACCTACTCTTATTTTTGCAGACTTTTATTGGTGGATGAATGGACTCCAGGATATGATTTCTCGAAAAAGTAGAGTAATAACATCCAGATCTGGGTAAGATTACAAGGTTTACCTATGGAGTTGTGGATAAAAAAGGCTATTCAGATGATAACGAGTTTTATTTCAATTCCTGTGCTTATAGATTCAAATTTAGTGGAGAAGCGATTCACCAAATATGCGAGAGTGTTAATTTCCATTGATACTCAAACAGAGTTGAGAAATGAAATTCCTATTGTTCTTCACAATGGCCAGAAATTAGAAATTTCAGTTGAATATGAATTTGTTCCTAACAAATGTCTAAAGTGCAAAATATTTGGACGTGATGATGACGAACATGATGTAGCTACTGATCCTAGGTGGATGCAAAATGATATTGATAATGATATTGAAGCTTCTGAAGATGTTAATGAATTACAAAATCCAGATCCAGTTAATGATGCACATCCAGATTCAGTTCAACTTGAAAGAACAACATCAGTTAATCCAGATGATCTGGATTTTCTCAACACAAAATTGCTAAAAACATTTTGCCTGATGTCTTGAGTCAAGTAGCTGATCAAATTGAAGGAAACGAGCCTCTGAAGGACCCTGATAAAGGAAAGCAGTTAGATGTATCAGGTTATGTTGACAAAAATACCAGTTATTTGCAAACTGTCAAGTTAGCAGTTGCAAAAGCTAATAAACACACTCATTTTACTCCTCCTAAAAGAATTACAATAAGTAATACTACCATTAAATGGCAATTTTATGCTGAAATGTAAGGGGTATGAACTCTCTTTCTCGTATGAAAGAGGTGATCAAACTCCTTAATCAAGCTAAACCAACTATTGTTGGTTTAGTTGAGAATAAATTGTCTAAACAGAACTTGCTTTTATTTCTTTCAATGTTGCCTGATTCTTGGTTGCATATGACTAACAACTCTGATGTTACAAATGGTAGAATATTAATGACTTGGGATTCAAATGTTTGGGATTTAACATCATTGGCATCTTATATCAACATATTACAATTTCTGCTTTAAACAAAGTTGGAATTTTCCATGTTTTTTTCTTTGATCTATGCTAGCAACTGTTTTGTTGATAGGCAAAACTTATGGCATTGGCTTCTACAAGATTCGGCTCTGGTCAATTCTTCTTAGATTTTAATGGGAGATTTCAACAATGCATTAACTCCTAATGATAAAAAAGGTGGACGTCCAATACCATATCAATACATTAGAGAGTTTCAAAAGTTTTTAATCCAAGCATCCCTGTCTGAGATTAAGCCTCTTGGTTTTTTATTTATATAGCGTAGAAAAGGAATTGCATGCAATTTAGACAAATTTTTAGTAAATAATGACTCTTTCCAGCATTTTCTCAATATGACGGCATTGACATTATCCCAACACTCAAGTAATCATAATCATGTTATTCTAGATCTTACTCCAACTGTTCAAGTTAAAGGTTTCCCTTTCAGATTTAAAAATGAATGGCCAAAGTTGCCAGGATACATGAATGCTGTAGAAAAAGGTTTGAATAGTTCTACATTGGGGTTTCAAAGTTATCAATTTCTACATAAACTCAAAAGGTGTAAAGCTAAACTTAAAGAATCGAACAAAATTAGAGAAAGAAACTCTTCAAACCTGAAATTAGCTGAACAACATTTTCATGAATTGGAGCTAGCATCAGACCAGAATCCAGAAGATTCAATGTTATTTGAGAATTATCTACAGGCAAAACAAGAGTATCAAAATATGCAAAAAATATTTTTTTTGAAGGATTTAAGCAACAAGCTAAGGATTCTTGGCTTCAGCAAGGTGACACTAACTCAATTTTTTTTTACTCTTGTATGTCTAAGCGTAGATATATCAATCATATTCATGCTCTTTTAGACCAAAATGGGAATTTAATGTTCAAAGCAGAAGAGATAGAGGAGGAATCTATTAAATATTATACTGAAATGTTTAATGGTTCCTCAATTTCTGTGTTTCCCAACTTTCAGCCTATTAGTACAATCAACTCTCAAGGTCATGAATTCTTGTTAAGAGAAGTTTCATTGATTGAAATTCATGATGCTTTGTTTTCAATACAAGATGATACTAGTCCAGGCCCAGATGGGATCAATTCTAAATTTTTGAAACTGCATTGGGACATGATTAAGAAAAATTTACATGCAACAATTTCTGATAAATTCATTTCTGGTAAATTACCAAAGTCGATAAATCGTACCTTTCTTACTCTCATACCAAAGAAAGAATGCCCTACTGAAATCCCTCACTATAGACCGATATCATGTTTCAATGTCTACTACAAAATCTTTGCTAAGGTTTTATGTAATAGACTAAAATATTTTTTACCTCATCTAATATCCGAGAACCAAAGTGCTTTTATAGAGGGAAGGTATATTGGTAATAATATTTTATTGGCACATGAAATGCTAAGGGATTTCAAAAGAAAGGGTATTGATAAATTATGTGTTAAGGTAGACTTACAAAAAGCTTATGATCGGATTAATAGGAATTTTATTTGTCACATTATGTATACGATGAAGTTTCCAATTCAATTCATAAATTTGATACATGAGTGTATGTCCACAGCAAATTTCTCTATTTTACTACAAGGAATTCCTAAAGGCTTCATTACATCTTCAAGAGGAATTAGACAACGAGATCCCCTATCTCCTTACTTATTTTCTATTGCAATGCAATATTTCTTGTTTCTAATGGATGAAGCAACTTTCTCTAAAGACTTTCAGCCTTGTAATGTAGTGCAGCCTAGAATTTCTCATTTACTTTATGTTGATGATTTAATGATATTTGGGAAGTGTTCAAGGCAGAATGCATATACACTAAAGAATATATTTCAAAAGTTGGGAGACTGTGCTAGTCTACAAGTCGATGCTGCTAAAAAAAAAATCTTTAGTACTGCAGTTTCAAATGCACAAGAAATTCAAGATATTTTGGGATTTGATGTGGGAGTACTACCAATTAAGTAGTTAGAGGTGCCAATATCATCGAATTATCTTCATTATACTGAATGTAATTCATTAATCCAGAGGGTTCAAGCTAGAATTCAAGGCTGGGAATCCAAATTCCTTTCATTTGCAGGCAGAGCAGAATTAATAAATGGTGTTATTACTCCTATCATTTTATACTGGCTTTTTATATATCAAATACCAGAAGCTACTCTTGATAAATTACAATATCCTTGTGCAGATTTTTTCTAGGGTGGATCTAGTCACAAAGTGGCCTGGGAAACTTTATGTAAGCCAAAATCTGAAGGTGGAGTAGGTTTGAAAATTTTCACTGATCTTAAAAAAGCTGCATCAGTAAATTATAATGGAAACATATTTCTGGTGATTCTCTTTGGAGTCATTGGATGAAAAATAAGTATATGGCAAAATTTTCTGTTCTATGGATATTGATAACAATGCTTCTTCAACATGGAAATCTATGATGAGACTACGAAATCATTCAAGGCGGTTGTTCAATAAAATTTTAGCTAAAGGTGAAGAAACTTACTTATGGCATGATCCTTGGATTAATTGTCAATGTTTAGTAGATCTTCTTGGCTTTGACATATTACATTTGATAGGAGATCCTATGGTAAAAGTAAGATTAATCATTAGAGATGGAGTAATTGATCCATATATTCATCCAACTACTCGAGAGTTACTTAATGAAATTAGTTTAATTTCAGTTCACCCCAATATTCTTCAAGATAAATATGAATGGGGAGAAGGTGGATCTTTTTCATTTCACAAAGCTTGGGATTTTGTTTGTATAAATGAAGAAAAAGATCCAACTTTTTCAGTAATTTGGCATGGAAAAAATAGTAAAGAGTGTCTTTTATAGCATACCTTGCTGCTTTGGACAGACTGAATACAAAAGACATGATATTTCGTTTTGGAAATATTGCAAACACTATATGTCCTTTGTGTGAGTTGCATCCTGAATCGATAGAACATCTGTTCTTTCAATGTGATTTTTCTTCTTTTATTTGGTTATCTCTAAAACAAAAGTTATCTTTGCCACTATTAATTTAACCTCAATTAATGGATGAAGCTAGAATGATTCATAACTCATTCAAAAGCAAAGATCAGATCAGGGATTTGGCATGTGGAGTGTAACGTCTCGCATTTTTAACGGTTTATATTTGAATATTTAAATTAGTTTAAATATTGAATCCGAAATATAAATGGAATTTTATATTAATTAAATCGAATTTTGAACGTATAAATATATATTTATTTAAAACGAGCTCGTAAATGGCACGACAGTTCGTAATATTTAGTTTTGAACTTTAGTTGAGTGTACAGGATCCATTATAGGTCGAAATTCGCTGAAACAAGAAATATTCGAACCTGTTGAATTATAATTTTCTAATGAAAGAGAAAAATCAGAATTTCGTAATTTATATGGTCAGTTATGGTCAAATCAAATTTTCAAATAGTCGCTGTGAAATCGTTTATAAACCATAGCGATTTATTTAATTAAATAAATCAATTTAATATTGATTTAACTGGAGAATGGGATATCGAGTTTAGAATTTAAGTCAGTGTATTCTATAATTTATATAAATTTAGTTGTGTGTATTTTAAATAATAAATTAGTAGATTTGTTTATTTTTAAATCAGTTTATACTAAATCGAATCAAATGTTAAATTATCCGTTTAATTTAATATCTTCGGTATATGGTCAAATTAGACCGTGGAAACTGTTGCAATGTGTTCAGAATGGTGGTTGAGCGCTAGGAATATCGTTCGTTGCGCTCAAATAAGTGTTTGGAACTGTATAGTATTTTAATTAAAGATACCGCGTTAAATAAATAAATAAAATCAAAATATAGGAGACGACCTACTTTCCAAACATAGTCTACTCTGTAAGCTACATCCATCACCTCCACTGAATTGCGTTCCTTCTCCCTTAAGATTTCAGAATTGTACACTGTGATCTAACTCTACCTACAACCTACTTAATTCGACATCATTCCAATCCTCTCATCGCTCCCCTATAAATAACCTTGCGCGTTCATTTTTCCTACATCCTCAAACCAGAAAACTGATTTCGATCTCTACCTCTTTACTTGTTTTCTCTTCAGTAAACTAAAATCGCAAATCCCTTCAAAGTTAAAGATAAAATCGATAATCGAAAAGAAAATCACAACATCAATTCAACGCGATTTGAATCTGCTGCAGATCTTGGAGCTCGACGAGGTGTTGAAGTCGTTGTTATCGGAGTTGTGAAAATCGGAAAGGGGTTGGTCACTGGAGTTTGATTTGGAGGGTCGCGAGATTCGATAGTTGAACGGAATTCGAATTGGGTTAAACATAGAAGTCCGATCCTTTGATTTTGGAGATGGCGCTGGAGTTCGAATATCGGATGATGCGCTACAGTAGTGTGAATTTGCTGAGAGAAAACGAGAGGATTAAAAGGTGGATCGACAATGATTTGGGGATGGTTGACAACGTAAGGAAGGTGAGTTCGATTCTTTTGTTTTGGGAATAATTTGATTAATTTACGAATAAAAAGGGATAATGTGGATTTCGATGGTACTATATTGAACCGAGAATGGTTCAACTGTGTCAATGATACGCTGGGTGGCAAGCTCAACATTTGGGGTTTGACAATAAAATTCAGGAGAGTAAGATTGTATTCTTGGGGAAGTATATGCTGTCTTGAGTTTTGTTCGGATTTGTGTGTTTTGGGAGATGGGATTGCAAGTCATTGACTGAGGAGGCACGTTGGAGTGCAGTTGCTGTTTTGATGATGGATGCAATGAGGAACTGGGGAAGATGTTGTAGAGATGGACAAGGGATTTATTGTGACAGTATAGAGTTGTTTGTTGGCAACAAGACAGTTGAATTTACGAAAGATGTTGAACGCAATAAGAGGTGAGGAAGGGATCAAATAGGATGGTGTAGTCATGAAGTAAGGTATACAAGACACAATAAGGTATACACTTTTTTTTGAAATTTCAAATTTCGTAAATTTATTAATTTATTTAATTTAGTAGCTAATTTAAATAGGTATTTAATTGATAAATAAAAATTTTTAATCGTAGGAATAAATTAATACACGACAATTCGAGACAAGATGCGATGATTGGGAATTAAACTGGGTAATCGGCACGGAAAATCCTGGTGAGTTAAACTCACTCAGTTAATTATTTGAACTGTTTTTAATAGTTCAAAATTTTGTTTGATTGCTTGGTTGGCAGATAATTGATTGATATAGAATGATAATAATATATAATAATAATATTGGTGATTGGATAATTCCCGCAGTACTATTAGCAGATGCCCTCAGTACCATTAGCGGATGATTTCCCTATGCACCCCACAATATATATAGTGGATGACCATCATACCGCGATATCCTACCTCGAAGCAGGATGGGCATTATTATTGTTGATTGACATCTGTGGATGCAGGAAAAACAGGTTGGAGGAATCCATGGATTCCTCAACATTTATTTATTTATTTTCACATATATGCTATGATTGATAACCTGTGATAGTAAGTGACATGTTTGGATGGATTTGAACAAGTAGACTTTGATTTTTGATATATTTGAATGTAAAATATGATAGATGAATGTTAAAACAAAATTTAAATAAATAGAAGTATAAAAAGAGAATTTTATTTTCAAATAAAATATTTATTCAGAAATCAAATTATAAATGGAATTGAACAGTAAAGGTTTATTTTAGTAAATAAGACAAGAAGTTGATTTGTGTAAGCAATATGTATGGAGATGTGAAATTATTATTTTTATTCAGAAAATATAATACGAATATGAAGATAGATGGAAATTGGGTTTGAAATCGGTATTATTAATAGACTTGAATTCTATAGGTTCAATGGAAATATATATAAATTGGATTATATAACTAGAAGTAATAACGAGATTGAAACTTGAAATTTGATTAAAGAAATCAAATCTAGGATGGAATTGTATTAAATTATTATTCACGGCTAAGGTAAATAAAGTGAATAAAGCAAGTTGAGTGGAAAAATAGAAATTGAAATGTAAAAAGAGCTTAAAGGAAATTTTCTATTTTCAAATAGAAATGTTTATTTAGAATCCAAATTAATGGAATTTTAACATAAATTATTTGTTAAAACAAATGAGATGAGGAGGCAACGTCATAAACAACATTATAAGAAGTGGAATTTTTATTTGGGGAATTTTGAGAAAAATGTGAAGTATGTATTTAGGAAAGAAATGAGATTCGAAAAATAAACTGTTATTTTTAAATAGAATGAAATTTTCTCATTCACAAGGGGAAATATTTATTTTTAAATAGAAAGGTTCATTTGAAATCCGTATTATAAATATAATTTATAAGGAAAGATTTGTTCAAATAAATGTGTTAATGAGGCAATTTTATAAACGAAATTTATAAAGAAATGAAACAATTACCCTTTACGGAATTGGAAAAATATGTTTGAGTGAGAATTTGGAAAAAAGTTGGAAACCGAGTTATATATCAATATTTTAAATGGACTGGAATTTCCTAATTCCAAGGAAAATAATAAAAGAGATTATATGAGATAAATTTATAATTATAAATAAACTTTAAACTTGAAGTGCAAGTAAGAAATCAAATTGACTAAAGGGGTCGAGTAATGACATGTATTAAGGAATATGATTCACGGGTAAGGTGTATAGGGATTAAAGCAAAATAGGAATCTTCTTAAGAGGAGTTTTTAAATATATAAATACTAATGGAATTTTAGTCAAACTAAATTTGAATAATATAATATATATTATATTAAAGAAATCTATATAAGGTCTATAGATAAAAGTTTTGAATAGTAAGAATTTATAAATGATATATACATACGAATACTTTAGAATGAAATGTAGTTTATTGGAATAAATCTATAAGATGTTTATGAAACTTATTCATGGAATCAATTTCATATAAGTTGAAGTGATGAATTTAATCAACATTATAATCAAACTTCATACAAGTATATATATAAATAAGTTTATAACATGGTTTGAATTTAATTAAAATTTTATATAAGTTTATAACATTATAATCGTCTATATTTAATTAAAGTTCATCTAAGTGTATAAGTTGGATAAAATCATTTGAATGTAATCAAACTTCATATAAGTTGAGGTGAATTTCTCATTTGAAATAAAAATGGATATTGGAATTTTTATTCGATAGAAGTTAAAAATGAAATTTAGGAAAATAGAAACTGACTGGGGATTAGTGTGTTGAATAATATTCTGAGTGTCGATCTGATGTTGATTTCGGGCTTCGGGGTTGGTACTTAGTAAGTTATTCTGTAACTGGTTTACGGTTATGGACTAATGATCGAGATGAGAGGTACGGTTTTAAAAGTATTTTAAGTTGAAGGGATTTGAATATTCTTATATTAATATGAGAGAAGAAATGAGGATTCCAAACATTGAAAAGGAAGAGAAGTTTTGAATTAAGGAATGATAAATCAAAAAGAGGATAAAGTGATGGAGAATATTAAAACATTTGAATTCGATTTTTCTTTTATGGATGAATGATTGTTTTATTTGATGGTTAAATAACCGACTATCAAATCTGGCCTAATACGATTGTTGGTACGGAAAGACCGGGATCGAATTTATTCGAAAACCATTCCGAACAAACTAATACGTAAACGTCGAAGATGCTGATTGAAGATGGAGCAGTGAAAACCATAGATATTCATAAACAGAAGGACTACTTGTCTAATTCTTTGAAGTCATCCCGGAGATATTTTGATGGTGATCCTGTCGTGGTTGAAATCGACGGATTGCAAGGACTACTCGCTACTGATCCATAGGGTGATTCCTAGGATGCGATGGGAGAGTGCCTTCGGTTTGTCCAGTCCTAGGACAACTTATATAGATGAGTGTTCGACCAAGTATTTCAAATGGACCACGTACATTGGTTTCCTCAAACGTATTTCTGTTGATGGCGGAGAAGACACCTTCTCTTAGCTTGAACATTAGAATATTTTTGTGGACGTCGATTAATGATATCTTACAGATATGACGATGTGGCATTTAAAGTGAATGGTGGCCAGATGATCTAGAAATACGATTATAACCTCAAGCCTCACAACCGAGAAATGACAAAAAATCGGACAGGCAACATGGCTATGTGGGTCGCCCCCATTAGGATGTATTGTCACCATCTAGAGAATATTCATATTTGTTACTTCTTTTCGCTTCTGTATCTCCCGGGAACGGTTATGTTGCTAGCAACCGTAGGTGACAATATATTCGATACACTCAAGAGAAATGAGTGGTCGATCATGTGTGGGCCAGGTTGCAAGACGTTCTTGTTGAACCTAGTGTATTCCCCTCTAGAGATACACTATCAGAAGGTGGTTCCATACCTTGTCATAGTTGGAAATTCAATCTCCAATAAGTGCCCGCGGTGCTAATTGTATACTATATAGGTAGAGCGTGAGATGCAAGCGTTCTGCTAGATTGATATTTATTTGTATTTAGACAATATTATAATATCAGAAAAGATATTGATTTCAAAACTGTTTTGGGTTATCGTAAGGTAAAAACCATCCGTGTTTATGTGTGGATTGGTTTTACGATTATTTTTTCCTTTTGAAATGATTTTTGACTCAAAAATCAAGATGGATGATACCAATAATTTAGTAGGTTTTTCTCATGCTGGTTCACCAGACTGACCTTGGCGTTTGTAATGCTCGGGTCAGGCTCAATTGGGTCGGACCGAGTTGTACAGGTGCAGGATAAGATAATACAAACTTCAAGAGACGAGCTGGAGGAGGTCGATGTATTATATATTTAAATATTATTCCACTGTGTGTTGAAAATGAGGACAGACTGTTATAACAGTCCAGATGAATTAAATGGTCGTTGTACTCTAATGAATTGTAAGTATTATTTCAAGTGTTCAATAAAGAGTTATTTCTATGTTATATTTTATTCCGCTGCAATGTGAGTTGTTCTACGTTTTCTTCAATTTTATTCTTTCTTTCTTATCTTTTTCTCACCCTCTAACTTCTTTCTTTAACATTCTGGATTTCGGTACTCGAGTTTGGACACGAGTTGTATTTGTGTCGAAAATTCGAGCATCGAATTTTCCGGGTCGTTATAGTGGTATCAGAGCAATGGTTTAGGAATAACCTTGGCTCTATGGCGTAACTCGATAGAGATGGGGTTAGTAATACCCTAAATTGAGCTGAGTATATATATATAAGAGAGCGTATTTGTAGATTTCATAAAATTGTTTTGTATTGTGAACAGTTCAAATTTGAACTGTCGACTGATATGATATTATTTTGAAAAGTGGGTAAATGAAATAATTTTGCCCAAACTTATTTTTGTATATGAAAGAAACCGTTTTATCAAATTGTCATTGATATTTGATTGCTTGAATAATTTGAATGAAATTCAAATGGTATTATGGAATTGAACTGGTTAAATATAACCAGAAGATGAAATAAATGATGTTGGAATAAAAATCAAAATTTGAAAAATAAATTGGAAGCTAAGGAAAACAAATTCCAATATAATGAATGGAATGGACCAGAACTTGGTTAAAAGTAAGCTAAATAAATTTTAATTGAAATTAAAACCATATTAATTTAAAAAGAATTATTAAATCGATATGGGTTGAGAATTCTTGAATTCATGTTGAAATACAAATAAAGTGGATGTTGATAATATAAATAGAACTCGACACATATCATTTAAATGTGTCGATTGAAATAAAAAGAGAATTGCAATAAATCCAATTTGAGTAGTAATAATTGAACATGACTTAGAATATTATTCAATTGAGTCTTGAAATGGAACTAAATATGTGTATAATGAATAATGAATATTAAACTTGGATTATAAACTTGAGTTGAATTGAAATTGAGTGAAGCATGAATCAAATTGAGTTCAACTAAATTCGGAACTCAAGTGTAAATTTAAAATGGACTTGTAAATTAGAAATAAAATCCGTGAACTTGGATTATAAATGAGACTTTACTCGTTATAAGCAAATGTATACATATGAGAACATGATTGTTTAAATTGTCACGAGTTAAGCAAGTAAACGAATTAAAGGATAAATTGGAAAATTTGAAGTAAGAAGTAAAATGGATTGTGATCGAATAGTAATGGAGGTGCATATGATTGTACAGGTTATGGGATTGAAGCAAGTGTGAAGAGAAAATATGAGATGCCCGACAAAAAGGTACATGTTTAATTCAATATGGGATTTTATGGGCCGAATCGGCAAGCCACTGGGTCTTTTGATTTTCTTTTTAAATAGGAAGGGCCTAGAGAGGCGAGTTGAGATTTGAACTATTGACCCGTACAAAGGAGGTACTGACAAAATTTTTCAAAAATTTAGGGAGTTAGAAAAAATTTCAAAAGTTTTGAATTTTTTTTTTAACAAAAAGTTAATCGAAGTTAAAGATTTTTGAATGGGATTGGAAACTAGCGAGTTAATTGAGTAATAAGGGTATTGAAGTGAGTATTGAGTTGCATGAATGGATTAGGAGAAGTTAATAAGGCATAGCTATTTTTCCTACTTAGTAATTTCGGGGACGAAATTCTTTTAAGGGGGAAGGAATGTAACGTCCCACATTTTTAACAGTTTATATTTGAATATTTAAATTAGTTTAAATATTGAATCCGGAATGTAAATGGAATTTTATATTAATTAAATCGAATTTTGAATGTATAAATATATATTTATTTAAAACGAGCTCGTAAATGGCACGAAAGTTCATAATATTTAGTTTTGAACTTCAGTTGAGTGTACAGGATCTGTTATAGGTCGAAATTCGCTGAAACAAAAAATATTTGAATCTGTTGAATTATAATTTTCTAATGAAAGAGAAAAATCAGAATTTCGTAATTAATATTGTCAGTTATGGTCAAATCAAATTTTCAAATAGTCGCTGTGAAATCGTTTATAAACCACAGCGATTTATTTAATTTAATAAATAAATTTAATATTGATTTAACTGGAGAATGGGATATCGAGTTTAGTGTATTCTGTAATTTATATAAATTCAGTTGTGTGTATTTTAAATAATAAATCAGTAGATTTGTTTATTTTTAAATTAGTTTATATTAAATCGAATTAAATGTTAAATTATCCATTTAATTTAATATCTTCGGTATATGGTCAAATTGGACCGTGGAAACTGTTCCAATGTGTTCAGAATGGTGGTTGAATGCTAGGAATATCGTTCATTGCGCTCAAATAAGGGTTCGGAACTGTATAGTATTTTAATTAAAGACATCGCGTTAAATAAATAAATAAAATCAAAATATAGGAGACGACCTACTTTCCAAACACAGTCTACTCTGTAAGCTGCATCCTTCTCCTCCACTGAATTGCATTCCTTCCCCCTTAAGCTTTCAGAATTGTACACTGTGATCTAACTCTACCTACAACCTACTTAATTCGACATCGTTCCAATCCTCTCATCACTCCCCTATAAATAACCTTACGCGTTCATTTTTCCTACATCCTCAACCCAGAAAACTGATTTTGATCTCTCCCTCTTTACTTATTTTCTCTTTAGTAAACTAAAATCGCAAATCCCTCCATAGTTAAAGATAAAAGCGATAATCGAAAAGAAAATCACAACATCAATTCAACGCGATTTGAATCTGCTGCAGACCTTGGAGCTCGACGAGGTGTTGAAGTCGTTGTTATCGGAGTTGTGAAAATTGGAAAGGGGTTGGTCACTGGAGTTTGATTTGGAGGGTCGCGAGATTCGATAGCTAAACGAAATTCGAATTGGGTTAAACATAGAAGTCTGATCCTTTGATTTTGGAGATGGTGCTGGAGTTTGAATATCGGAGGATGCGCTACAGTAGTGTGAATTTGTTGAGAGCAAACGAGAGGATTAAAGGGCGGATCGACAGTGATTTGGGGAGAGTTGACAACGTAAGGAAGGTGAGTTCGATTCTTTCATTTTGGGAATAATTTGATCAACTTACAGATAAAACGGGATAATATGGAGTTCGATTGTACTATATTGAACTAAGAATGGTTCAACTGTGTCAAGGATATGCTGGGTGACAAGTTCAACATTTGGGGTTTGACAATAGAATTCAGGAGAGTAAGATTGTATTTTTGGGGAAGTATATGCTGTCTTGAGGTTTGTTCGGATTTGTGTGTTTTGGGAGATGGGATTGCAAGTCATAGACTGAGGAGGCATGTTGGAGTGCAGTTGCTGTTTTGATGATGGATGCAATGAGGAACTGGGGAAGATGTTGTAGAGATGGACAATGGATTTATAGTGACAGTATAGAGTTATTTGTTGGCAACAAGACTGTTGAATTTACGAAAGATGTTGAACGCAATAAGAGGTGAGGAAGGGATCAAATAAGATGGTGTAGTCATGAAGTAAGGTATACAAGACACAATAAGGTATACACTTTTTTTTTAAATTTCAAATTTCATAAATTAATTAACTTATTTAATTTAGTAGATAATTTAAATAGGTATTTAATCGATAAATAAAAATTTGTAATCGTATGAATAAATTAATGCACGACATTTCGAGACAAGCTGCGATGATTGGGAATTAAACTGGATAATCGGCACGGAAAATCCTGGTGAGTTAAACTCACTCAGTTAATTATTTGAACTATTTTTAATTGTTCAAAATTTTGTTTTATTGCTTGGTTGGCTGATAATTGATTGATATAGAATGATAATAATACATAATAATAATATTGGTGATTGGATAATTCCCGCAGTACTATTAGTGGATTCCCGCAGTATCATTAACATATGATTTCCCTTTGCGCCCCACAATATATATAGTGGATGACCTTCATACCGCGATATCCTGCCTCGAAGCAGGAAGAGTATTATTATTGTTGACTGACATCTGTGGGTGCAGAAAAAACAGGTTGGAGGAATCCAACTGGATTCCTTAACATTTATTTATTTATTTTCACATGTATGCTATGATTGATAACCTGTGATAGTACATGACATGTTTGGAAGGATTTGAACAAGTGGACTTTGATTTTTGATATATTTGAATGTAAAAAATGTAGATGAATATTAAAACAAAATTTAAATAAATAGAAGTATAAAAAGAGAATTTTATTTTCAGATAAAATATTTATTTAGAAATCAAATTACAGATGGAATTGAACAGTAAAGGTTTATTTTAACAATTAAGACAAGAAGTTGATTTGTGTAAGCAATATGTATGGAGATGTGAGACTATTATTTTTATTCAGAACTGAATATGAAGATATATGGAAATTTGGTTTGAAATCGGTATTATTAATAGATTTGAATTCTTCAGGTTCAATGGAAATATATATAAATTGGATTATATAACTAAAGTAATAATGAGATTGAAACTTGAAATTTGATTAAAGAAACCAAGTCCAGGACGGATTTGTATTAAACTATTATTCACGGCTAAGGTAAATAAAGTGAATAAAGCAAGTGGGGTGGAAAAATAGAAATTGAAATGTAAAAAGAGCTTAAAGGAAAAATATCTATTTTCAAATAGAAATGTTTATTTAAAATCCAAATTAATGGAATTTTAACATAAATTATTTGTTAAAACAAATGAGATGAGGAGGCAACGTCATAAACAACATTATAAGAAGTGGAATTTTTATTTGGGGAATTTGAGAAAAATGTGAAGTATGTATTTGGGAAAGAAACGAGAATTGAAAAATAAACTGTTATTTTTAAATAGAATGAAATTTTCTCATTCACAAGGGGAAATATTTATTTTTAAATAGAAAGGTTCATTTGAAATCCGTATTATAAATATAATTTAAAAGGAAAGATTTGTTCATATAAATGTGTTAATGAGGCGATTTTATAAACGACATTTATAAAGAAATGAAACAATTACCCTTTGCGGAATTGGAAAAATATGTTTGAGTGAGAATTTGGAAAAAGGTTGGAAACTGAGTTATATATCAATATTTTAAATGGAATGGAATTTCCCAATTCCAAGGAAAATTATAAAAGAGATTATATGAGATAAATTTATAATTATAAATTATAAATAGACTTTAAACTTGAAGTGCAAGTAAGAAATCAAATTGACTAAAGGAGTCGAGTAATGACATGTATTAAGGAATATGATTCACGGGTAAGGTGTATAGGGATTAAAGCAAAATAGGAATCTTCTTAAGAGGAGTTTTTAAATTTATGAATACTAATGGAATTTTAGTCAAACTAAATATGAATAATATAATATAGATTATATTAAATAAATCTATATAAGGTCTATAGATAAAAGTTTTGAATAGTAAGAATTTATAAGTGACATATACATACGAATACTTTAGAATGAAATGTAGTTTATTGGAATAAATCTATAAGATGTTTATGAAATTTATTTATGGAATCAATTTCATATAAGTTGAAGTGTTGAATTTAATCAACATTATAATCAAACTTCATACAAGTATATATATATAAGTTTATAACATGGTTTGAATTTAATTAAAACTTTATATAAGTTTATAACATTATAATCGTCTGGATTTAATTAAAGTTCATCTAAGTGTATAAGTTGGATAAAATCATTTGAATGTAATCAAACTTCATATAAGTTGAGGTGAATATCTCATTTGAAATAAAAATGGATATTGGAATTTTTATTCGATAGAAGTTAAAAATGAAATTTAGGAAATTAGGAATTGACTGGGGATTAGTGTGTTAAATAATATTCTGAGTGTCGATCTGATGTTGGTTTCGGCCTTCGGGTTTGGTACTTAGGAAGTTATTTTCTTACTGGTCTACGGTTATGGACTAATGATCGAGATGAGAGGTACAGTTTTAAAAGTACTTTAACTTGAAGGGATTTGAATATTCTTATATTAATATGAGAGAATAAATAAGGATTCCAAACACTGAAAAGGAAGAGAAGTTTTGAACTAAGGAATGATAAATCAAAAAGAGGATAAAGTGATGGAGAATATTAAAACATTCGAATTCGATTTTCTTTTATGGATGAATGATTGTTTTATTTGATAGTTAAATAACCGACTATCAAATCTGGCCTAATACGATTGTTGGTACAGAAAGACCGGGGTCAAATTTATTTGAAAACCATTCCGAACCAACTAATACGTAAACGTGGAAGATGCTGATTGAAGATGGAGCAGTGAAAACCGTAGATATTCATAAACAGAAGGACTACTTTTCGAATTCTTTGAAGTCACGCCCGGAGATATTTTGATGGTGATCCTATCGTGGTTAAAATCGACGGATTGCAAGGACTACTCGCTATTGATCCATAGGGTGATTCCTAGGATGCGGTAGGAGAGTGCCATCGGTTTGTCCAGTCCCAGGACAACTTGTATAGACGAATGTCTGACAAAGAATTTCCAATGGACCATGTACATTGGTTTCCACAAACGTATTTTTGTTTATGGCGGAGAAGACACCTTTTCTTGGCTTGAACACCAGAATATTTTTGTGGACGTCAATTAATGATATCTTACGGATTTGAGATGTGGCATTCAAAGTGAATGGTGGCCAGATGATTTAGAAATACGATTATAACCTCAAGCCTCACAACCGAGAAATGACCAAAATCGGATAGGCAACATGGCTATGTGGGTCGCCCCCATTAGGATGCATTGTCACCATCTAGAGAATATTCATATTTGTTACTTCTTTTCCCTTCTGTATCTCCTGGGAACATTTATGTTGCTAGCAAACGTAGGTGATAATATATTCGATACACTCAAGAGAAATGAGTGGTCGGTCATGTGTGGGCCGGGTTGCAAGACGTTCTTGTTGAACCCAGTGTATTCCCCTCTAGAGATACACTATCGGAAGGTGGTTCCATACCTTGTCATAGTTGGAAATTCAATCTCCAATAACTGCCCGCGGTGTTAATTGTATACTATATAGGTAGAGCGTGAGTCGCTATGGAATTCCTTTGAAATTTATAATTATGTATTTATATTATAAAAGGATATATATATAAATCGAATATCGATATAACTGAGAACTTTGAAATATTGAGTTATAAATCCCATTGGAGCTGTATGATATTCTATTGTGAATATATACAATAATATTTATTTATAAATATTTAATTTAATTATTTTTAAGTATATTTCTATATTTAAATGGGTTATTTAGAGCTTTAAAAATAGCCAGTTTTGCAAACGACCTCTGTTTTCGGCGAAACTAATTTTGTTGGATCCGCAATAATAAATTATTATTATCAGAATTAAATTTCCGTGATTTTTTGGGTCAGTGTGTGGTGGTACGGATTTTTAATGTGAAAAACAGTTAGTATTTTGATGGTTAAAAATACGTTGTGTGAGCAAACGGAGTCGGAATTCGACGAAACCAGTTTTGTTGGGTCCGTAATGTCGAACTGAAGGTGTATGTCCATTTTCGTGATTTTAGATATCATGTATGATCATAGGAATTTTTAAGGACAAATGTAAACAGCGATTGCTTAAAAATGAATATAAAAATCGAATAATAAAATAATATTTCCACTCTATAAATACCCTATATCTTTCTAACCCTAATCCATTTACATTCCACGGTCAACCTCATCACGCCGCCATCATTTTTCCACTCAGCAAAAATCGATAGTTTTACAAATTCATATAAAGATCAATAAATTTCGAAATATATGTATATGAATTCAGCAACTAAAGGGCTTCATTTCTAGATGCGGTTTTCTCAGTTCGACTCCATTTCCGTAGGTTGGTCTGTATACTGCAAATCTAGGGCTCACTATCTAGGTTGAATCATTGAGTTTTGGGGAATTCGAGGTTAAGATTGGTATTTAGGGTAGAGTTTAGCATCTTTTGGGAAATTTTGGTGAAGTACTGGAGTATTTTTAGTCGCTTCTTGTTTTGGTAGCAACGACAGTAGGCTGTCGAACGGGTTTTGGTCTGTGGCTTCGAATTTTAGGGTGTTGGGATGAATTGATGGAGTCTTTGATGAGAAGAGAAATGGTGAAGTTTATTGTGATTTTTACTAAGTGGAGAAAGAACGAGGAGGGTCAAGGTTTGGTCGGGTATGGCCACTGAAATATGAAGCAGTGGTTAACCTGGGTGAAGAAGAGGATTAAGCAAAATATTGTATTAAAGAATGGATTATTAAGTGATGTAGTTTATGTAGAATGGTGAAAGGTCGGTGAATTTATGAAAGGGGGTTCGCTGTTTTCCTGATGCAGCTGGAAACATGGTTCGAACGCACTGCAGAAGTAAACATCAAGCTTTGCAACTTTGGTCCGAGGAGATTGAGTTTGAAAGAAGATTTGTTTTGGATATTAGTTGATAGGGGAGTCAAAAGGGGGATTCAATGGTTGTTTATTTGAATTATGGTAAAGGAGAGAAGGAGCTTGTATTTTACAAAGAACGGAAATGGAAGACTTCGGGTATGAATAGACCTGGAAGAAGGCTTGATGAGCAGCCAGATTAATAAGGTAACGAAGTGATTTGGGTGGTGATAATAAATTATTATATATAAGTAAATGATGATAAATGTATACAAATTTAACAAATGTATAACTATTTCATACGTGATCAGAATTTGGAAAAACAAGATCCTTTAGGACCGTATGGACGGCGACTACAAAATGGAACTGAATGGGAGTGAATTGGAGTTCGTTTGGATTCACGGTGAAATTAAATTCCTGAATCAAATCAATGACCAATTATCGTTATTTAACAATAACCGTCCAATGTGAGTAAATCTCACTAACCCTGCTCAATTTATATTTTTATAAAATATTTTTTAGAATTTATAAATGATGGTTGTTTGCTGTGTTTTGGCTGTTTGGTTGAACTGCTAGTTAATTGGTTGAAAATATAGATAACAATATTTATAAATCATTAAATCGAATATTGATTCTGTTATCAGAATATTTCATATTCGTGTTATTTATGTTGATTAACATCTGTGGAGGCAGGGAAACAGGTCGGAGGGATCCAACTGGATTCCTCAACATTTATTTTACTGTTTTTCATATATTGTGATATATGATGTGATTTATAATCTGTTGTTGATTATGTGTGTTTGATCATTGTTATTTGGTACTTCTAAATACTAAAGGGAATACTAGAGGGTGAAAAGGGGAATTTCAAACTATAATTTGAAATAAAATATTTATATAAAATCAAAGGATTTTATATAAAAAGGGAATTTTCAAAGTGTATATTGAAGTAAAAATATTCTTATAAAATCAAAGTATTTTATAAAAATAAATGTATGAAGTGAATATGGGATTTTGGAATTTTATAAAATCAAATGGACTTATTTAAAGGAGATATTTGAAATATAAATAAAAGACTTCTATGTGAAGTTAACAACAGTTATATGAAAGTTTGAAAGACCGATTTGGTTAAAATACTAAATGGAGGTAATAAGAAGTAAATAAAGAACTTTATGGAGTAAATATAATATTTAGGAAAACAATTAGAATTGAAAGGAAATATTTCAAAAATCAAATTGAATTATAAAAGAAATTATTTGGGGAAATAAATAGAATTATAAAAGAGAATTGAGAAGATATAAAAGAACAAGGAGGAGATGGTTTCAAAGTAGATTTTTAAATAGAAATCTGTTTTAACCGATAAATTGAGCAAATAAATTTATAAACGATATTTATAAATTAAAATAATATTTATCTTTTGATAAATGGAATATATAAGTCTGAACTTCTATAGAGAAGTAGAGATCGGTTTTTAACACCGATATTTTAAATAGAATGTGAAGTCAGCATTTATTAAAGGAATTTTGAATGAGATTTAAGTGTTAGAAATAAAAAGAAGGTTTCTATAAATAAATCTATAAATAGAAGTTGGAAAATGGGATATTGTTTTGAAATACGAAATCAAACTAAAAAGATTGTATAAAAGGAATATTTTCACATTTGGTGTGAAAAAAATGGATTTAAGCAAAGATTTTGCAAATAAACCCATTTATAAAGGAAAGTGGATTTTTGAAATAGAAATTTAACAAAAATGGAATTTAAAATGGTTAGAAATAAATAACTTGTTTAAAAATGAAGATAAGTGTTGTGATTTATAAACAATGTTTATAAATGAACTAAAATATAATTATCAGTGGATAATTGAGATTGCAAATTCAATAGTGAATTTGGAAAATGGGAAAATTGGAGTTGTTATTAAAAGGAACGATGAAATCTATTCCGATATTCGAAAAGTAAAAAGGATTAGATAAAATCTGTAAAGATTTGTAATTAGAATTCAACTAAGCCAGATGTTTTAAAAATAAATTATTTGAAGAAATTATATATTGGATAAATCAGGATTTAACAAGATAATTAGTATTCGGTTGGAAACCGATATTTGATAATCGAATATAAGTTATTCGGAAGAGGATTAATCGAATATAAGTTATTCGAGAGAGATTATCGAATATAAGTTATTCGAAGAAGAGAGTTAATCGAATATAAGCTACCCGAAAGGAAGAGTTATCAAATATAGTTTATTCGAAAGAGAGGTTATCGAATATAGTTATTCGAAGAAAGATAATCGAATATAGTTATTCGAAGGGGAGTTATCGAATAGAGATTATTCAAGAGAGAATTGTAAGTTGAAATTCGATTATATCGAATTAAGGAAAGCACCAATTACTTTCCGTTTTAAAACCAAGATTTATTTATTCATTAATAAATTAGTTATTTGTTTATTCATCCAAATTAATAAGGAAGAGTTATATTTAAGTTATTTTATTTCGGAAGTATGGGATTATAACACCATCGTTATAGTCAAATGATTTTGGTAAAAGGAGTGGATGCGTAAATAGAATTCGAGTTTCATAAGAAAATTGGTTAAAAGATTTAAAAGGGTGAACTTTGTCTATTTCGAGGTTAGAAATGTTGTTCAGTTAAGGTCTGAGAGGTAATTATACCCCAACTTGAGTGACTTCGTTTTTAACTAAGGGATGGGCAAGGTTCGATAGTGAAGGTTGGTTAAGTGAATTTAGTTAATGAGTGTAATGGTTTGAATTGGCTTAGTGATGTTTTATTTAAACATTTGTTTAAATCAAATGAAGGAGCTTTGGAATTTTTTTCCAAATAAGAATCAAAAATGTTTTCTAATATAGAAAATAAGGAAGGAAGCAAATACGGAAATGTGTCCAATGATCAATAAAGTATATTTTCTAAATCTAGAAATAAGAATTTACGAATATATAGAAATGGGTAAATTAATGATAATTTAATCTAAAGAGATAAATGTGGAATGATAATTGATCGATAGATTTTCCATCTGGAAATAATATCGTTGTTTGCACACATGTTTTTTTTGGATAGTTTAATCATCGACTATCAAAGTTTTTGACCATTTTTCCGTCATCAATACGGGGAGATCAGGATCAGATTCATTATCTGAAAACCACTCTGCATGGACGTTAGCATTGCGATCAAATATGATGAAGATAATTGAAGACGGAGTTATACAAGGGCTATCCTGTTTACAGAATAGTGCCTTCGGTTTGTCCAGTCCCAGGACAACGTAAATGGACGAATGTCTGACAAAGTATATCTAACGGATCGCGTAAGTTGATCTCTTCAAACGTACTTATGTTTGGTGGCAGAGGAATTCGTTTCTCTTAGCTTTATGCCCATGGTATTTTTGGGGAAATCAATTTGTGATTTGGCGGGTATGACGATGTGGCATTCAAAGTGAATGGTGGTCAGGTGTTCCAAAAGATACGTTATGACCTCAAGCCTCATCAACCGGGAAATGACAGAAATCGGGCAGGCAGCATGGCTAGGTGGGTCGCTCCCATTAGGGTGTTTATCGCCTATCTATAGAAATTCCATTTCATTCTTTTATCTATTTTCGATGTTTCCCTTTTCAGGAAACGGTGGGTAGCTCCCAATCATTGGTGATATACATTCGGTACACTCAAGCGAAATGAGTGGTCGGTCATGTGTGGGTCGGGTTGCAAGACGTTGTTGTTGAACCCAGTGTATTTGCCTCTAGAGATACACTATCGGTAGGTGGTCCCATACCTTGTCATATTCGGAATCCAATAACCATTAAGTGCCAGCGGTTTTGTTTGTATACTATATATGTGGAACGTGAGATGTAAGCGTTCTAGTGGATTGTTAATTACTTATGATTAGACACTATTGTAATATCAGAGAAGTATTGATTTCCAAAACTCTTTTGGGTTATCGTAAGGTAAAAACCGTCTATGTTTATGTGTGGATCGGTCTTACGATTACCTTTTCTTTTGAAAAGGATTTTGAAAAGTTAAACCAAATGATTTGAGTTTACTCACACCAGTCCCATGACTGACCCATAGTTTATTTTGTTTTGTTTTTCCTTAAACTCTTAGGTGCCCAAATTTGTACGGGCAGTCAAGTAGTTCAAGTCTTTATAGATATACTTGGAGGAGCTTAAAGCAGGAGGCTTCAGGATTATATAGCTATCGTTATTTCCGCTGTGTGTAAGTGTTGTACTCTGATAATGTTATTATATATACTATTTTATTGCAATGTTATGTTATATATTATATTTTATTCGTTCCGCTGTGAGATTCATACTACTCTGATTCTGTTCTGTGGTGATCTTCTTCTTCTTCTATTCTAATTTTCTATCTTATCTATTCTCACCCTCTAACTTCTTTCTATTAATGATCTAGAATGTTCGATACCTGAATAATTAACATGGGGTTTATGTTTATTTTATGGGTCGAAAATCCCAGTTCGTTACAGTGGTATCAGAGCTGAAGGTTAAGCGATTACCTTGGCTCTGTGGCGTGACTCAGTAGAGATGGGGTTAGTAATACCCTAGATTGAGTTTGAGTGTATATATACGAGTGAACGTATTTGTAGATTTTATAAAAATTCTTTTATATTGTGGATATTTATTGGTTGAGTTGTTTATGGGTTCTAGTCGATCAGTTTGATCCACTGTATCAGTAGGAGTTTCTAAACACTCGAATATGATGGGTCGACACAATATGTTTTGAAAAGAGGATAAATGAAAATAATTTTACCCAAAGTATATTTTGATATAGAGAAAATATATATATATATTGGAATTATAATATATTGGATATATTGGTTGTTATTATAATCGAGTAAGGTTATAAATTGAATGGTTATATAAATAACCAATCAGAATTCATATAAGTGTAATATATGAAATCGAGATGAATTAGAACTGAATTTAAACCATAATTGAAATTTAAACTCTGCGGTTTGAATAGGTGTTGTAAATGAATTTGGATTAAATATATGAGAATTTTAAAATCCTGGGAGATTTTAAATTGTTTTACAAGAAATTGTGAATGGTATTTTGAAAGTGTTTTCAAAATGAAAATGTTTATATGTGTTTTGAAAAGTGGTATAGTATTGAACTCACTTCGATCGCTGGGAAAAAACTCTGATGATGCTGGCCACATCATCAGTGTTCATTTTCGAGTTCTAAGTGACGGATTACTACTAAAGAGATTGTTTTTGAATTATTTTGAGAAAAACAAGTTGTTTTGGATCCTGAAAAGGAATATTTGATTTTTTTGAAAAGTAAAGTTATTTAAAACTTCCAAGAAAAGATTGTTTGAATAAAAACAAAATTTAAAGTAATTTGGGAAAGCAAATTAAAATTGAAATTAAAGCCAGCTAAGTGGAAATTGAATTGAAATAGAGTAATTGAGTAAAATAGGAATTTTGTATATTATTGGACTCAGTTGAGTAAATGGATTGATTTTTGAGATAAAAACCAGTATTGTGATTTTGGCATGAAGATAACTGATTGTAAAAATTAATTAGTTAATGGAATGCGGGAATGAAACTTAACTTGGTTAAGTGTATGGGATTGACGAGTTAAGAAAAATTGAACTTGAGTTGAAATGAGATGAGGTTTGGATATAAGCGAATAATTGTGTTGAGATTTGATTGGTTGAAATTGATTGGAAATCGATTGGTATAGATGGATATATGATCAGCAAGTATTGAGTAGAAGCAAGTGCAAGAATAAAATGATATGCCCGACAAAGGTACATGTTTAAGTTTCCATATGAGGTTTTATGTGCCGAATCGGCAAGCCACTTGGCTTTTTGATTTTCTTTTTGAAAGGAAAGGGCCTAAAGATGGGGATTGAACTATTGACGGGTACAAAGGAGGTGCTGGCGAAATTTTTCAAAAATTTCGGGTGTTAGAAAATTTTCAAATTTTTTGAAAATTTTCGTTAATCGAAATAAATAAATAATTTAGTTGAAATTAATATTTTACTTGAAATAAATTAATTCAGTTGAAACTGAAATTAAAGAAGTAAAGAATAATTTTAAACCAGTTAATAAGGTTTGTTTTCTACCTTAGCACTTTTGAGGTCGAAATTATTTTAAGGGGGGAAGAATGTAATGTCCCGTAATTTTAGCGATATAATAATTATTTTATTTAATTATTTAAATAGCGATTAGAGGTTTAAATGGTCGTTTAATTAAATAGTATTGAATTTTTAATTAATATAAGTAATAGGATAATATATTTAGTTTCCGAAATAGTTGGGAATAGTGGAATTCACAATATTGTGTGAATTGGATCATATAAAATATACAATTCATTAGAGTTGAATTATATTAACGAATCTATTCAATAAACGAAGTTTGAACGTATAATTGTAATATAATTAAAATCAAGCTCGAAATGGCGCTTCAGTTCGTAATTTGGTGATTCGAACTTTAATTAAATATACACGTTTAAAATCGGATTTCTGTGAAACAAGAAACGTTCGGAGCTGGTGAAGTATATTTTTCTAGTGGAAGAAAAAATCAGGATTTCATTGTGTAGATTTTGACTTATGTCCTAATCTAATTTTAGAAAAGTCGTTATGGAATTCCTTTGAAATTTATAATTATATATTTATATTATAAAAGGATTTAAATATAAATCGAATATCGGTATAACTGAGAACTTTGAAATATCGAGTTATAAATCCCATTGGAGCAGTATGATATTCTATTGTGAATATATACGATAATATTTATTTATAAATATTTAATTTAATTATTTTTAAATATATTTATATATTTAAATGGGTTATTTAGAGCTTTAAAAATAGCCAGTTTTGCAAACGACCTCTGTTTTCGATGAAACTAATTTTGTTGGATCTGCAATATTAAATTATTGTTAGATTTCAATTTCCAGAATTTTTGGGGTTAGTGTGGGGTCGTACGGATTTTTAATGTGAAATACAGTTGGTATTTTGATGGTTAAAAATACGCTGTGTGAGCAAGTGGAGTAGGAGTTCGACGAAACCAGTTTTGTTGGGTCCGTACTGTCGAACTGAAGGTGTATGTCCATTTTCGTGATTTTTAGATATAATGTGTGATCATAGGAATTTTTAAGGACAAATGTAAATAGCGATTGCTTAAAAATGAATATAAAAATCGAATAATAAAATAATATTTCCACTCTATAAATACCCTACATCTTTCTAACCCTAATCCATTTACATTCCATGGTCAACCTCATCATGCCGCCATCATTTTTCCATTCAGCAAAAATCGATAGTTTTACAAATTCATAGAAATTCATATAAAGATCTATAAATTTCGAAATATTTGTATATGAATTCAGCAACTAAAGGGCTTCATTTCTATGTTTGGTTTTCTCAGTTCGACTCCATTTCCATAAGTTGGTTTGTGTACCGAAAATCTAGGGCTCACGTTCTAGGTTGAATCATTGAGGTTTGGGGAATTCGAGGTCAAGATTGGTATTTAGGGTAGAGTTTAGCATCTTTTGGGAAATTTTGGTGAAGTACTGGAGTATTTTTAGTCGCTTCTTGTTCCAGTAGCAATGACAGTAGGCTGTCGAACGGGTTATGGTTTGTGGCTTCGAATTGTAGGGTGTTGGCATGAATTGATGGAGTCTTTGATGAGAAGAGAAATGGCGAAGTTTGTTGTGATTTTTACTGAGTGGAGAAAGGACGAAGGTTTGGTCGGGTATGACCACTGAAATATGAAGCAGTGGTTAGCCTGGGTGAAGAAGAGGATTAGGCAAAATATTGTATTAAGGGTTGGCTTATTAAGTGATGTGGTTTATGTAAAATGGTGAAAGGTCGATGAATTTATGAAAGGGGGTTCATTGTTTTCCTGATGCAGCTGGAAGCAAGGTTCGAACGCACTACATAAGTAAACACCAAGCTTTGCAACTTTGGTCCAAGGAGATTGAGTTTGAAAGAAGATTTGTTTTGGATATTAGTTGATAGGGGAGTCAAAAGGGGGATTCAATGGTTGTTTATTTGAATTATGGTAAAGGAGAGAAGTAGTTTGTATTTTACAAAGAGCGGAAATGGAAGACTTCGGGTATGAATTGACCTGGAAGAAGGCGTGATAAGCGGCCAGATTAATAAGGTAACGAAGTGATTTGGGTGGTGATAATAAATTATTATATATAAGTAAATGACAATAAATGTACACAAATTTAACAAATGTATAACTATTTCATACGTGGTCAAAATTTGGCAAAACAAGATTCTTTAGGATCGTATGGACGATGACTACAAAATGGAACTGACTGGGATGAATTAGAGTTCGTTTGGGTTTATGGTGAAATTAAACGCCTGAATCAAATCAATGACCAATTATCGTTATTTAACGATAACCTTCCAATGTGAGTAAATCTCACTAACTCTGCTCAATTTATATTTTTGAAAAATATTTTTTAGAATTTATAAATGATGGTTGTTTGCTGTGTGTTGGCTGTTTGGTTGAACTGCTAGTTAATTGGTTGAAAATATAGATACTTATAAATAGTTAAATCGAATATTGATTCTGTTATCACAATATTTCATATTCGTGTTATTTATGTTGATTAACATCTATGAATGCAGGGAAACAGGTCGGAGGGATCCAGTTGGATTCCTCAACATTTATTTTACTGTTTTTCATATATTGTGATATATGATGTGATTTATAATCGGTTGTTGATTATGTGTGTTTGATCATTGTTATTTGGTACTTCTAAATACCAAAGGGGATACTAGAGGGTGAAAAGGGAAATTTCAAACTATAATTTGAAATAAAATATTTATATAAAATCGAAGGATTTTATATAAAAAGGGAATTTTCAAAGTGTATATTGAAGTAAAAATATTCGTATAAAATCAAAGTATTTTATAAAAAGAAATGTATGCAGTGAATATGGGATTTTGGAATTTTATAAAATCAAATGGACTTATTTAAAGGAGATATTTTAAAATTAAATAAAAGACTTCTATATGAAGTTAACAACAGTTATATGAAAATTTGAAAGACCGATTTGGTTAAAATACCAAATGAAGGTAATAAGAAGTAAATAAAGAACTTTACGGAGTAAATATAATATTTAGGAAAACAATTAGAATTGAAAGGAAATATTTTGGAAATCAAATTGAATTATAAAAGAAATTATTTGGGCAAATAAATAGAATTATAAAAGAGAATTGAGAAGATATAAAAGAACAACGAGGAGATGGTTTCAAAGTAGATTTTTAAATAGAAATCTATTTTACCGATAAATTGAGCAAATAAATTTATAAATGATGTTTATAAATTAAAAGAATATTTATCTTTTGATAAATGGAATATATAAGTCTGAACTTCTATAGAGAAGTAGAGATCGGTTTTTAACACCGATATTTTAAATAGAATGTGAACTGTAACGACCCGTATTTTTCGCTGTTAATTTTAAAATATTTAAATTTATTTAAATGTTATATTGGATACATAAAATCATTTTTATAGTGTATTTTATACAGTTCATTTATACAATAAAAATGATATTTTTATTGTTCTAATTTTTTTTTTAGAAAATTTTCGACAGCATAACGGCGCGATACTAGAACCGGAATAAGGTCTAGCCTCCCTTGCCTACTAATGGCTCGCGCCATGTACATACCAATTCTAATCAAATCATTTCATTTCCCAAACCAAATTCAACCAAACAACGAAACAAACATGGTTTCTAACAAAGGTGTCGAGTGCTATTAAGCACCGTTTGCATCCTAGTATATATTTTTAACTAGAAAATAAATTAAAGTGAGAAGTTCTCACCTTTGGGATCCACTCCTCCATTCTTTCTTTCTGAGCAGTTCGGATTTGAATTTGATTCCAGTTGGTTCCATCGTAATCTGTTTCACACGATTTTTATATTAAAAATCACATTTTTATTTCAACGCTATAAAAATTACATTTTTCTTATGCTATTCATATAACAAAATATATATTTTTATACTGATGTTTATATTATAAAAATCATATATTTATAACTCAGTTTTCTATATAAAAATCATATTTTTAACTCCATAAAAATATTTCAAACATACGATGAAAATCATATGTTTATCTTCATAAAAATATTATTTTTATCTATTGAAATCATATTTTTGTTTTGCTGACTTCATAATAAAAATCATATTTTTTTTCTCGTTATTATATATATAAAAATCGAATTTTTATATCGTTGTTATGTATGTAAAAAATCACTTCTTTATAACGTTATTATATATAAAAATCATATTTTTATAATGCTACTGTATATATATACATCATATTTTTATAACGCTACTGTATATATAAAAATCATATTTTTATATCGTTATTCATATAATAAAGCCCAAATTTTTATAACGATATCTTGATAACAAATATCATATTTTTATTTCGAATCTCTATATATAAAAATCACATTTTTATTTCAAACTCTAGATGATAAAAATCATATTTTTATTTTCAACTCTAGATGATAAAAATCATATTTTTATTTTCAACTCTAGATGATAAAATTCATATTTTTATTTTCAACTATAGATGATAAAAATCATAATTTTATTTTCAACTCTAGATGATAAAAATCATATTTTTCTTTTGCTTTTCATATAAAAAAATCAAAATTTTACACTGCTATATATTTATTAAAAATCACATCTTTATACCGCTATATATAAAAAGAATCCTATTTATATATTGAGAACTGAAAATAAAATCTTTGTCTTTTTTTATTGACAAAAAAACTATTTTTTTCTAATTTAACTAAACTAATTCCATCCTAATAAATAAATAAATAACTCACTTTTTAATTCGGTTTTCTATGGAGGGGGCCCACATCGATGTTGGATGGTGGGGAGCAGGTGAAGGCGGCGGTGATGGTCAATGGACTCACGGCGTCCAGTTTCAGGTGGAGGTGTTGGCGGTTTTCTTGGCGTGGGATTCGATCTAGAGGGAGAGAGAGAGAGAGAATGTGTGAGAAGATGGGGAGGAGGGGAGAGCGGCGCCTGAGGTGCGGCGGGGACAGCAGGCCGGGCGGCAGATTTGGTCTTCAAGGATAGCGGCGGCAGGATTTTGGAGGACGATGTGGTTTTTTTTTAAATTGGGCGCTCGTTTTGTCTGAGAAGGGAAGTTAGGGTTTAGATTAGGAAAATTATATATATTTATATATTTTATAATATTTTATTCTTTTAATTCATTTCCAAACTCAACATCGCGATGAACTCCAAATCAAACCCAATGAATGTCGCGCTAACCAAATGCCCCCATTCCGGACACAATGGAATATGTTTCGTAAGACAATTCGATCGTTATGATCAGTTTTTATTTAAATTACAATATAAATCAATGTATATTGAATTTGAACGCCCATTTTGATTTACCGGGGCCATATACTGACTTGAAAATTCCCAAAAAATAAATCTAGCTATGTTTTGACGATACAGTCCTAACAAAACTAATTTCGTCGAAGTTGGAGACCGTTTGAAGAATGGTCATTTTCCAGTCGATTAAATTCAATCTGAATTGGCCAAACACGTTCAAATTCACCACGCTCACATATTGATTCCAAAAATTATGAAAATTGGAATCAAGTAATAATTCGACATTCCGTATCTAACAAAAGTGGTTTCGTCGAAAACGGAGGTCGTTTGCAAAATGGCTATTTTTAAGGGCTATATATTATATAAATTCCATAGCGACTATTCTGAATTTCCAACTGGACATAACTTTTTATTCCCGCTATAAAATTTGGATTTTTCACATTCATTGGAAAGATATTTTCAAACAGGTTCAAATATTTCTGGTTTTACTAAAATCCGGTTTATTTTGAATCATGTACATTCATTTGAAATTTGAAATCGAATTCCAAACTACCACGCCATTTCCAGTTCCTTTTATAATTAAAATAAATATTTATATTCTAACTTCGATTTAAATAAATTTATACGTTCTAATTCTATTCAAAATAAATTTCTAGTCGTTATTATTTAAAATAAATCATTTTAAATATTCAAAATTCATTAAAGTTGCCAAAATAAAAATTTTAAATTGGTTTTGATTTTCCGGATTGTTACACTTCATCCATAGTCTGTTTCTTGAAGATTCAACTAATAGGTTGGAACAACTAAGTATATGGCTGTTAATCATAAGGTCGGAGGTTTAGATCCTTCTTCTAGCACCAAAATGTTAACGTTATTTTTCGTCAACACTGGAATATAGGGTATGGTTGGAGACCTAGGGGAACCTAGGGATTATTTAGTAGTCGTTTCCTAGATATCAAGGTCTTTATCCCGAAGATTAGTTACTCATCCTTCAAGAGAGGAGAGTATCACGCTTATGAGACTCAAGGACCAGCAGTTACCTTGGGATAAGGGTTTCTTAAGCTCAGCACAAGCAGGAAGTTAAATGGCTTACAAGAGTTATTTTAGTAATTATGCCTAAGTATGAGGATTTGTCATGAATTAGCAATAAGGAAAACATGTAGAATAGTTAACAAGTGTTAAAACTCTCTTTATTGATCACATGCATGTATACATTGATGTATATAAGTGAAATCTCCAAATTGATTTACAAATTAGGGTTCTCTCTAAGAAATGGATACAAGATTTGAGAATGAGGAAAAGTCCCCCAAAATGTGACTTTTGAGGTCCTATTTATAGGCAATTTGGTCCCTTTTTGGTTGCGATCCAATAGAAAGCTTGGTTCTGAGAGCTTCCGACTTCGGCAATAACTAATCAACATTGGTATCAACCCGCTTTTGTGCTCTGGGTAACGTTTTCGACTCTGTAGTGCTTGTAATTCCAGTACCCCCTTCATGTAGTGTATCAACACCAAGTATATTCGTGTTTCCGGGTATCGGTCTGCTTTAAAGTTTTTGGATAAGGCCTTTATGCTTCTCTTTATACAGCTGGGACATTGTCTTTAGTATCGGTATCGATACCAGGCTTATTGGTATCAATAGCACCTTGTTTGCTCCCATGTTAGTCTTGTGTTTTTTTTTCCTGACTTCGTGATTAGGTATCGATGTTATGCTTCTGGATTTAGATACACGGTTAAGTCTCTGTTGTTCTTCCTACTTTTTCCTCCCCTGTCCGGTGTCGATGCTAAGCTATTTGATTGTTATATGTTGGTATTGGCATCATGCATTTATAGTCATTTCTTCTGTATCGGCATCATGCCATTTTCTCTCCTTTGTTGGTGTCGATAGCATACATGCTAAGTCCTCTTCTTGGTGTCGGTTTTGTTTCCCAATCTTGTTATTTCAGTGTTTGCGCCACTGCTTAAGTATCGGTTGAACACCATCCAAAATCGTGCTTTCAGTATCGACCTCAATATGATACCCCTTTACTTTGGCGCCAACTCCCCCCCCCCCCCCCCGACACCCCTTCACCTTGACCTGGTTTCGGTATTGGAATCTGGTAGTAACAATTTATAACTTTGAAATAAAAATCCAAGAACCATACTAAAATTTGGATTGTAAGTTCCTTTCTTTATTTTTGATTTCCAAATAGTTTCGAAGTAAAATTATTAAGTAAGCCTCTTAAACCTCATTCTAATTTTCAACTCTATTACTTTAGCAACTTAAAATCTTATCTTGCTTTAAACTTAATAAAAAAACAAATTTATCCATTTGCTTCATAAATTAAATCTTTAACAATTAATTCTTAAATTAGTCATTTTATAAAAGTTATAAAATTAAATCTTTATATCAAATAGTTTTCATTAAAATTTCTTTAAAGCTAATTTATCCTTTATATTAGGACTTTTAAATGTAATTATTACATGAAGAATGGTTTATATTAAATTAAATTAATTTCCATTATAAATTTTATTTAGGTCAAAACTTAACTAAAATAATAACTTTTATAAATTATTTTTATTGCATTAAATCAAATTTTAATTAACTTTGTAGATTCAAGAAAATTCATGTTAATAAAACATTTCAAGCCTTAATCTAGACTCAATATTCAAATTACATTTCAAAAATTGGTTTATAAATTTCGATATTGTTGTAATATATACGACTGAGTATGCTTTTGTAATATTCTATTTAGTCCCACACCATGGGGATAAGTTTAACATTAGCTCCAAAGCCTATATATAAATGAGTCAATGTAATAGAAATAAGATACACTTGAATGAATAAAAATAAAAGTCTCTCTCTTATTTTTTCTGTTATCTCTAATGCTCTCTAATAGCTTCTCTTTTATTATACGTTCTATTTTATTTTATAATACGTTGTTAACACGAGATTCCACTAAAGCTTTTTTTTAATGTTTTGAAATCATCTAGATCTACATCCATGAATTTGTTGTATCTTTTGCTTAGATGTGATTCATACTTCTAGATCTCTGTTCTTTTTCAGTTTTTGTAGATCTAGATTCTATTTTAGTGGATCTAACTTTTTAGATATAATTATCTATATTGATCCTAAATATGTGTAGATATATTCTTTCAATTCATTGCGGATCTAATTTTGAGTTTTCCAAATCCAAATGAAGATTTGATTATATATGTATTGTTTACATTACAGATGATGCAGTGGTAGATCTAGTTTAATCCTTTCCGATCTACTATTACTTTTTGTATGTAATTTTTTTTGGATAGACTAAAGACAAAATATCTCCTAAAAAAAATGTTTTTTAAGTATATCCAACAGAATTATGGGTATAAAATATAATGATGTAGCATTTAAATTCAATAGCAGTATTTATTTATCACTGATAGTGAGATTGAAAACACATGATATAAACCAATTCTTTCAAATGAGGAACCTGAAGTTCATATGTAAATGACCTGAAGTTCATATGACATGAAGTTTATACACAATTTTTTTACAAATCAGGAACCTACAGTTCATATGCAAATGAGGAACCTAAAGTTCATAAACAAACGAAAAATCATAAGGTATATTAATTCTTTGGAATCTGAAATAATATGAACCTGAAGTTCATATGTTGAAGAAAAAAAATTGAAGCCCGAAGCTTTCTTAAAAGTTGTGACATAAAAAGATTGTACTTCCAGAAGAAGTTAAAAGAGACATCGTTTATGTACAGTTTATATTAACGGAATATCCTGAAGATATAGTATGCGTATTAGTCTCTTGAAGAGATGTTTTAGAGATTTAATTTTATGTATCAAATCCAACATCATAGAAGAGATGTTAGAGATTTTTTTTTTGTTGCATTGCAATTACATAAATAAAAGATATGTTCCCTAAAGGAACATCATACACTCCAGAAGTAGTGATTTCTTTTCTCTCTTAAATCTTTTTTTTATTTAATGCACCTAATTATGTTAATGCATTTAAGCTTTGATATGTATTTTCGTATATTGATATTACATTTCAATTATTTGTATATATTAATCTATGAAGGAGATAAGTTCATCCTAAAAGCTGTGATAACAAAATATCTTTAGAGGATATTTGTATATTTGAAAATGGTAAAATATCTCTAGAAGAGATCTGTTTATTTGAAAATAATAAAATATCTCCAAAAAAGATTTTTACAATTAAAGGTGATAAAATATTTGTAGAAAAATTTCATAAATTTTTCCTAAAAAAAGAAAATATGCATCTCGAAGATCACAAGAAAAGATTTAAATATTGATCTTAATTTAGCACACTAAAGTGTATGCAGAAGCAATTTTTGTTATAAAAATGGAAAATTTAGAACCTGCAGCTTCTATAATGGTAAGAGATATTTTGATATAAAAAAGAAAGATCTAAAAGATTTTTACATGGATTGTATAATTTGAACCTAAAACATATAATTTTTATGTTGAAAATTTTATGTATAGGTCTATAAGTTTTCGAATCATTCATATTAAAGAATATAAAATCTTGGTTTCGTAATTATGCACTACTAACCAATTCTCTATCAGACATTATGCATATATATGGTATTTTAGAAGATTTGATTATTGAGAAATGCAGTACAACTATATGTTGTTTATTTCAGTTATATTGTTGATCAATACTGTAGCTAGATCCAAATTTTATTCTGTTGATTCATGTAAAAAATATATTTATTTGATTCTAATATTTGAACCACATAAAGATTATTTCCATAGTTTTTATATTAAATGTATCGTTATGGTAATATAGATTGTATTACCATATTATCATAAATGTATTAAAATCATTTGTTATTGTAAGTTAATTGATGTATGTTTGTGTTTGGAATAAGAATAGACATATGTATTATTATTCGATGTATTTGGCAAGCAATATCTAATGAATGGAAGAAGTTATATAACTTAGATATGAGACCAGCAGTCTTGAATTATGAAAAAAAAAACTTTTTAGTGAAGTTTACAAGTTTGAAATCTTGACAATTAGCAAGAATGTAAAAGCTTCTAAATTAGAAGTATGTTAAAAGATTGAGAACCAGAAGTTCATCATAAATTAATAAACTTGATATAATATGTATGTGTATATATATGCATAGGAACTTGAAGTTCCTCAATCAATGAACTTGAAATACTTCATAATTTAAAAGCCAGAAGCTTTATTGAAACTGTGTAAAATAATAACATTATACTTCTTAAAGAAGTTACATCATATACGACAATAATAATGCATCCAAAGATTGCACAATTTTCAAAATGAGTTGTATTTTGCTTGTATATTTATATTTACATATTGTATTGAAGAATAAATTTTAACAACTTGAAGTTGTTATATATTTTATTTGAACCAAAAATCAATACAGTTGAACCAGAATTTCAATACAGTGGAACCAGACGTTCAATACAGTGGAACCATAAGTTCTATACAGCTGAACCAGAAGTTCAATATAGTTTAACAACTTGAAGTTGTTTATATATTTTATTCGAACCAGAAGTTCAATATAGATTAACAACTTGAAGTTGTTTATATATTTTATTTGAAACAGAAGTTCAATACAGTTCCAAATCAAATATTTTGGATATTATGATACGATCTTTAAGGTCCGCATTGACATTGCTTGATAAGCAAAAACTAATGATTGGAACCTTATAAACAATTTGTTCTAAAATCGATAACTCGAATGAGAAAGAATGTGCAAATCAATTACGTATATAATACGTGGACGCACGTATATACACATATATGCAAATATTTAATTAACAACCTGAAGTTGTTATGATCTCATATTATAAATTATGCATATATTATTTAATATTTCAGAAAGTCGAATAACATCAATATTGAATGACAAGAAGTCATGTGCATATTCAAATGATAGAAAATTCCTCCAAGCCATCAGATCAATGAAAGTGAATAAGCAATACAATATGAATGCATCTTATCAACTAATAAGAGCATTATCCTCCAATAATTGAAATACATCTAATGTATTTGCTAGCTATAATGCGATAATGGATCAAAAATGAGAATCCAAAGAAGGTTTCTTATTTTAAGTGACAATGTTTGTCAACATTGAGCGGGAGGATAAAAGAACCATCGACGTTAAATATTTGCTAACATATAAAATTATGCAAAATATTAAGTAACTTGCATGAATTATCAATTATGTCCCTAATAGACTTTCTCCAATATAGATTTGAATCCCTTTAGGATCAAAAGTGTAAACCACAGCTGAAAATGTGGTATATAAGTCAGTTCAAAATATCTTTGGAGTAAGTCATAAAGATGCAAAATAAAGGAGCTGAGTGTTTCTAAAGAAACACGTAAGCTTTGAAAGAAACCCATGACATGATTGTCAAAATAACCCCAGAAGTGGATTAGGTACCTAAAGCATGATAATTTTTGAGATATCAATAAATCATGTATAGAACTGACAAGAAATAATCATCGATGATAAATTAATAAATAATAAAGCGCTTATTTATAAATGGATTAAAAATCCCATATTAGAGAGAAACATGATTGGCCATCATGAAATTCTCTTAAATAAGATATATGGACTTATAGTCCATAAGATATGAATCTGTAGTTCATAAGATAAAAATAGAAATATATATAATGATAAAAACACACTGAAGTTACTAAAGCACCATAGAGTGTCAATATCATATTATGTGTCATGATTATTGTACTTTCAGAGATATTTGAATTGATTAAAATACTAAAAGTGTTTAAAACGCTTATAATACCCTGAAGGTATAAACGATGAAAGTATATAAATTCCTGAAGAATTTATATAACTTTGGTAGTGATAAATAATGCAAAAGCAAGAAATGTAGATTATAACAATATTCTATGTATTGTTGTGATGAAAATATTGATATAATTCATGATGAGTAGATCACTTCCTACTTTCAAGAATTGTCGTAATGAAACTCTTATTATCCATTGAAGTGGTAGTTGCGATATGCAAAACTTATTATAATATATAAGTTCCTGAAGAACATAAATAATATTTGTTATCATAAAGAATACAAAGAACATGGACGACAGATTACAGCAATCTTCTAAGTATTGTTGTAATGAAAATCTTGATATACTTCAAGATGAGTAGATTACTTCCTACTTAGTGTTCTAGTAATGAAAGTTGTCGTATTCGTCAAATGTGTATTGCAATATGCAAGCCTGGTTGAAACACAAAATTATAAGCATTTGAAGTGTGTTCATAAATGAATATTAGTAGCATAAAAATCACAAAACGAAGGCGTTTTAAATAAGAAAACATGCCTGAAGCATGGAAACGCACATGAAGTTTTTAAAGAAAAACTTTATTAAGAAGTATCTGTAAGAAATTTGAGTTATTCAGAGGAAACAATTAAAATAGGGGAGCATCCATAAGTGTGTTATAATGCACTTTTTTACCTTAACTAAGTTTTTTCCCCATTGGGTTTTCTTAGCAAGGTTTTAATGAGGCATTGTCATGATCCAGAAGTACCAACCCAAAAATAACATACAAAAATAAGTTATAATGTACTCTTTTTCCTTATTTAAGTTTTTTCCCACTAGGTTTTTCTTATTAAGGTTTTAACGAGGCATTACATTGATCTAGAAGTATCATACCCCTTTTGACGTAATAAATATGACATTTTATATTGTACTCATTTTCGTTCACTAAGATTTTTCCCAATGGGTTTTTCTTAGTAAGGTTTTGACGAGGCAATATTTTGATCTAGAAGTATCAAACATCTTTTGATGCAGTAAATTATTATTTATGAAGAAAAGGCAGTTTGCATGGCTCGGATTCTCAAGTGAATTATATCAAGAGTGATAGGATGGAGCACATTTCTTCTAAAATTCTTTACACACATGAATGAAAGGATAACAAGATAGAGGAGAAACAAATTCAAGAAAAGCAGGTATATCTGTTTTCCAAATCAATATTCCAGAAGATGATGTACAAAATTGGCATGCGTCGATTACATCAATAGACTAGTTGAATAATGAGTTATAAATAAGGGGGAACATATAAAAATTTGTTATAATGTTATCTTTTCCTTCACTAATATTTTTCCCACTGGGTTTTTGTTAGTAAGATTTTTAATGAGCCATTATCTTGATCCTGAAGTATCAACCCTTACGCTAACATTGTAAAACATGTTACCTAAAGATGAAATAAATTTACACTCTTTTCCTTGTTTATGATTTTTTCCACTGGGTTTTTCATAAAAAAGTTTTTAATGAGGCATCGTTTTGATCCTAAAGCATCAAACTCTTTTAAGGGATATCAATTTAATATGATATTCACAATGTCAGACGTTGTACTCTTTTTCTCGTTTAAGGTTTTTCCCATTGGGTTTTCCTGATAGAGTTTTGAAGGCAATAGACAATAGTTGTATCGACTGAACGGATGTACGCAAGCAAGATAATTGTAAGGGGGAGCAATCATCATATATGTTTTAAAAGGGACAACTTCAAGTTAGTAGAGTATTCAAGATTTTGAAGAGGCATATTCAAGGGGGAGTGTTGTAATATATAAGAGTGAATATGCTTTTGTAATATTCTATTTAGTCCCACATCATGGGGATAAGTTTAACATCAGCTCCAAACTCTAAAGCTTATATATAAAGGAGTCAATGTAATAGAAATAAGATACACTTGAATGAATAAAAATAAAAGTCTCTCCCTTATCTTTTCTGTTATCTCTAATGCTCTCTAATGGCTTCACTTTTATTATACGTTCTGTTTTATTTTATAAGAGATACATGTTTATAACCTTTTAAAATAGTTTTTTTAATTCACCACGACATTCAGATATAATTTTCTATCATATGGTCAAGTGAATTGGGCATATATCATTTCAACATATTTATTTAATCTTACGGATATATACGTTTCAATTCAAATTCCAATTTATTCAATTTTAATTCCTAAATCTATAAGATCGTTCGAGTATGTATCATTTCAACCCATAGTGATTTTTCCTATATGCACAAGGGGACTTTCCATGTGAAAGAAACATAAAAGATCACATAACATACATCGCATCCATATTGTATCATATATGTCGATAGTGCATGCGTCACTTGTGCATCAATCACATAACAAACAATTTTATTTTTTCTAGAACAATCCTAGCATTTTATTCAACATTTCAAATATTTAATTCACTTAATGATAAGTTAATTGTGAGTGAGTAAACTCACCTTTCGCATAAAAGAGAAGATACAATATTGTTGAGCGGGAATAAGCATGACAAGAAAACGCCAACTACCGCAAATCAAAAGGATATCAACTATGTAGAATGATTCGCTAAATTTCAAGAATAAAACACATTGTGTTTTTGTGAAAAATCACAAAATTGAGTTACAATAGCAAACTCGAACTAGCGACCTCTTATTTTTGAGTCACTCATCAAAAAACACTATTATGCAAGCTCTTGGTTAAGATACAGAAAAGGAATTATGTGATAAATTCTAGATCATTGTGTACAAAAAAAATACAGGACTGGTGCACACATCAAAACAAAGGCAGCAAGGCCAGCACAAGCACAAGACAAGAGGAAAGAACATACCAACAAGTACAAAACTTCCTCGACAAAATGATTTAGACTAACATCATAACAAGCATAGATGCAAACGGCAGCAACATGGTGACAACTTAAGTGCACATGCATATACAAATGAAGCGGTAGTTTACAAGCCAGGTGAACAAGTAGTGTGAATTCAAGAATGGTGATCATGTTTATTAACGATGCAAGTACAGTATCGTTTTAAATAAAGAATAACACTAGGCAAAGTGAACTCAAAGGTTAGGGAAGAAAAATAGAATTACTTCAGAGAAACAAAAGTAACCTTCAACAGCAAAACCCACGTCACAGTAGGTCAGAGTCGACTCGGTTAAGGTGGAGAGCCACGTCGGAGCTCGATCGTGCAAATCGACAACGAAGGTGATAACTGGTGGTGGCTCGACTATCTGAGGCTTGCAATATTTTTTTTATGAGGTTCGGTCTGCAGATCTAGGGTTCACGTGGAACTCGTCATGGGATGATTGGAGGACGATGGGGTCGAAGACACGGCGCGAGCGCTGACAAACACCAAGGAGGTACAAGGGTGATGAACTCGGCGGTGAAAAAAGAGAGGAATAGGAGCGCGACAACCATTACTGATTTGGGAAGAGAAAAGCTCTTCTTTATGTCTAAATTCTTAAAAAGGGATAAAGAAAACAAAAGGAAGGACAGGTGGTATCCTTCTGATATATTTTTGCTTCAATCTTATACTATGTTTACAACGAGAAGATCGAATTCATTTTAAGATGAACTAAATAAGCTAACCAAACCAAATCGAACCAAATAAAATATAATTGGTTTTGTTGGTTTGGCTTCAAAAGATACTGATTGGAATTAGTTCGGTTTACATTTTTTGTACGGATATTTTGACTTCAATATTTTTTAATGGTTTCAAACTGCACCAACCATTTGCTCGACCTATGTCAATGTGAACGGAATAACTAATTAAAAACTTATATTTAATCATTCAGGTAAAATTTTATTATTATTCGTTATGTACGATACTGTTGGCCGTTTATATAAACCGATCTAAATGAAATTATCAAAATCGAAATTTGACGAATTAAATACTGATGTTTTAACTATGCTTTTCCTAAAATAAATTCATATAAAATAATTGTATTTCTAATATAATTTTATATACTGATGCATCAACATAGACTTAAAGGATAAACGACCATTGTTTATAGTGTGTTTGGTGTTCATTCCAAGTGCATAAGTCAATAAACAACGTAAGGCACCAAGAGGGCAAAATATGTTGCATCCAAGTTAGAAAGGAACTACGTACTTCCAAAATACAACATACAAAGGCCAACAAAAGCCCTCACCATAACTGCATAGGCTACAGTTCACATACGAGAATCGAAACAATATCAAATTTGAGGTGAACGAACAAAATGAATAGATATGACCCAAGGAAACAAACTACGTCCTTGTTCTTAGAACATCGTCTAGTATTTTTAGTTTAGATTCCCCTAAATTCTGATAGTGCTCAAGTTTTAACGATTTAGTAAATGTTTAACTAAACTAACACAAACAGAACAAATTTGCATATTTCACCATGAAATTTATTATTTCGCTATGTCTAATTGTGTGTATCTCAAATGTTACATTTCACAATTCAATTCAAATTGTACATATTAACCCCAATTACGTCATGTTGATTATTGTTACCACAAATCAATTGCATAAATCAATTTAAATGGAGCAAGCAAATTTAAACGTTTTTGTTATATAACTATTTATATTACTTCAAAGTAACATATTCAATATATAAGAATTAACATTTTATAACTTATTGATTTCACATTTATTTCAATAAATAATTCCTAAACTAACTTATCGTTCAATTTCTATACTTCAAACAACGTACATGATTAAGTTTATAATTGGGAATCAAATTCATATCATTAACATATCATAAAATTTAAGTTTTTAATTTAAACTACAATTATAAATATTTACTTATGACATTAAATTTTAATTGACTTCGTATTTTAAGACGTTGAAATTATCGAGTCCTTAGTCCTTACAATTATGGAGCTGAGAATGTGCATCTTAACTTTTTCGGACAAAGCATAAATAAAGACGAGTTACTATTGGAAAACAAAAGTTGTGTTATTACATGTAATTAATATAAATGTACAATGACACATAATTATCTAATGACTTTTTACCGACATACAGAAAATTAGTTGTTATTACACAAACTTTTACAGTTGATGCATCACTTTGTTCCATATTTAAATATGCAGTTGAATTCAAATAAAGAGGAGTATGATTGCAAAAATTTATGCTATAACACATCTATTCCATTATGTAAAAACAATTCAGACATGCACTACACATTATTTACGGTGCGTTTGGCGCAAGCGGACCATTTGAGCGGAGATTTTGAGCGCAAAATTTAAGCGGAAAATTATAGCTAGCGGAGAATGCGTTTGGCGCGCTAAACGGAGAATTTGAGCGGAACATTTAAGCAGATCATTTTATTTTTAATTTGTAATTTAATTAATTAATGGTTAATTAATTTATTATTTGTTTTTAATAAATAATACGTATCAATAATTTACACAAATAAATAAAAAATTTGAAAAATTATAAATTGCTCCGATTCAGTTCAAACCAACTCCATTGCGTATAGCATTTCGATACGATCGCAACGCAAAAAACCGCATCTCAAACGGATTTTTTTTGCACAAGTTATTATTAATTTCTGAAAATTTAAATTTATCAAATAAGTATATATTTATACCCAACAGCTCAAAATTTGGTTGTTGGACCCCCGACCCGTCCGATGCGTAGAACGCGTCGGGACCCAACAACTCAATTTTGAGTTGTTGGACAAACGGACCAAAATGATCCATTGTCCAACAGACGCGTCGGACGTTGTTTGGTTTAGCCAAACAGCCCCTTAATTTACAAAGGCATAATAAGTTATTTATGTAGAAACCTTAAACATAAAATACAACAAAGTAATTAATATATGTAACGAATATACAATCTTAACCATACCGCATGAAACTGAGAACACAGATAGAAAATGAGAAGCCGGAAATCCGATGCAATTTTTATGTAGCCTTAAATTCCATTTGGGCCTGAATTTGGACATAGCGGGATTGAATAGCCTGCCGACTCGCCTGCTAACCCTAGAGGCTAGACCATTCTTAGACGGTATAATAAAAGTTTGCTGCTATTCACATCCCAATTTCCTCTTCTGGCCACCAAAACTAAAGGCCACCATAAAGAATATCATTTTCTTCTTTCAGCTACCGTATGTTAAAAATATTAATATGAACAGGCACCCCACTACGGAACGAAAGCTTCGGTTTCTTCCTGCCTAATTTACAATCATATTTCGGTTGGTAGTAGCCGTACAGTTGCTTCCTGCCGAATTCATATTGTTAATTCGGTTGATTATGACCGAATGAAGAAAAATGATGTGCTGGCCAGAAGTGTAAAAAATATAATCAAGTTTATTAAATTTTGTGTGGTGGCCAGAAGATAAAAATGGGGTGTGAATATCAGTACACTAATAAAAAAAGCAGGCATCGGCATTCCCAAAACATGTTATTGTTTCCAGAAACAATTAAGATATATTTCGTTCTCTCTTTCAAGACGGCAAAATCATCGGCGTAGAAGTAAACAAGCTCACCTGTAAAACGCTAGCATCAGTTTCAGTGGCTGTTGAATGGATGCAGAGGAGAAACCGAACGGTGAATCCATATTTTTCGATGGCATAGCAAACTACTTGATAGATTGACTCAAAATTTTGGTAATTTACCTATTCTCATTTTATTACCTTTAGACAAAGGCTGATTTGGATTAGAGATCCATATTATTTTTTAATAGGTCCAACTTTTTAACTGGTAATCTTATAATTTTATAAGGTTTCTAATATGATATTTTTTTAATAGGTCCAGTTCTGAAACTCTGTTCGCTCCAATCAGAGAAAAAAAAAAAACAGTTAAAAAGAAAATAAATCTATTCATAGAGTTTTTTTTTAATCTACCAATAGACCAATCATATTCAGAAAAAATGCAAGTATTTGCAGCCCTGCCATTGGTATTTGCAATTCCAGTTGTAATTAATGGGCACTACAAAAATATATACAGGCATAAAATAATTCAGTATAGACGATGCGATGTGACATAAGATTATAGGCTTATAGCTAGTGAATTCATTAATACGTTGTTTTTTGAGCAAGTATGGTTCTTTTTTTTTTTTTTCCTTCTTCTTTTGTTTCCACCAAACCAAAGGAGTTGAGATGGATTATGGCAAGTCTATTCATAATGCACAGTTATAAATTTTTGTAATAAAATATAATTTATTAACATTTTTATTTGTTCGTGTACGAATTGAAACCAAACTGCTATTGTACACAAGCAATGATTTGGAACGTAGCACATTAAAAAAGTCTTTCTTCTATCTGAATACTACAATGCCGCTTTATCTTCTTTACTTTTTTGTTGTCTCTATTCCTTATAAAGTTTATAGTCATATTATAGTCATACTCTTGGTCACAGACTAATACGACGAAGATAAATCTCTTGGTAATATGAGATGTCAAAGTTTACAACGTGAGTGACCTGAGAAACAATGTCTCGAGTCCAAACATCTGTTGTCATGTTATAGGTTTGTTTAATATACATAAATTACTTACCATTCTAACTATTTTCTAAAACACAAAAATATAATTGGAACTTATCGCAGGAAGTTACACGCGGAACTTGTAGCCTTTTAAACAATATGGATGGTGGTCTTTATATGAACATGGGTACCTTGAAGAAAATATTACAAATATGCATTTCTGCATGATGGTAAAATTTGTATGCATCTTTTAAAAATAATAAAAGGTTATGCACGGAAAATAATAATATAATAATACTTTATTTACTTATACAGCTAAGTAAGTTTAAGATTGAAGAATTTCAAGAACATGGAAAAGCATATTGACTTTTCTTTCAACAAAATAACAGTGCTGACATGTCATTTGAAGAAAACTTATGATTATGATTGTCATACAATTACAAGATACAACCAAGCCTTCCGCGTAATTAGTGCTCTAGACTCATCAATGGACGTCATCATGGGGACATGAACTGCAACGAGAAGCGCAATAAAAAGTCCCTTTTAAATAAGAATTGGTGCGACGCTTGGTCAACCTGGAGATCCAATTACAATGGCTATATCTACGACGTCGTGGCTGATTCGATGATAAAACAAATGAGACTCGTTAGAATACCGGTGAAATTAAAAATTTACGAGATGGTTGATATAAAATTAATTGGACATGAGCACACTGGTGAGCGGTATCAAAATGGTATATGGATGAACCACTATCTCTTCTACCGAGTGTTCAGAGTGGATTGCTACTCACCATTCGCCACAAATAAACCATGTAAGTCTCACTATCTTCATCACTCATTTTATTGCATAAAAATTTCTACGTGTGGTGTAAGGAATTAAATATGTTTTAGCCTGAATGACACATAGGCTGTGTTTATGGTAAAAATGTATGTATTGTAGACAACAAAAAGTTATAGTAATGGTAGTGATGTTCAAGCAATTAAGAGTGATGCTTCAAGCCTCCTTGCATCGTCTTTTGTCATATATCTTAGTTGTGCTGGCACATACAATAGTTTATAGGACATGACATAAAATGTATGAGTTAGTTTGTCTGAAGGTTGAGGTGGCATGTATACTAGTGTATAACCATACTTTGGTGGAAAAAACGACCGTCTGAATATGTCACTTGAAAATAATATTTATATTTGTCATACTTCTAAATTAATTACACTATAAATGAAAGATTTCAAAATTCATTTACATATCTAATTGAAGTAGGCAGCACATTTATGATGGTATGCTTTCGGTAAATATCAATCCAATAAAATGAAAGAAAAATATGTTTTACTGTTATTTAATAAATAAATCTGAGAGTATATGATCCAAAAATATGGTACGGAGTTCTAGGCAATCATGCTTCTAAACTTGAGAATGTCATGAAAAAACATTTGCTCAATTTTTGTAGAACAACCTACTTTATTGCATGATTTGGTAATAATTTTTTGCATCCCCTTCATGTTATTGATTGTATGTTTATCTGTCCTCCAGTTTAATTAGGGGTAATATAATTATTATGATCTTTAAGTACTCATTACCCTCAATTCTAGTACCGGAAAAGAGTGCGCATTTATATTGTTCAGATTGCGGTGGACATGTTTACCGCCCTCCACAGTAAACTTTTTTTTTTTTACGTCCGTTGTTTTATACGGTTAGATTATGATGTACATGAATGTACATGGTAGATTTAATCTTGAACAAGATCTTGCATGAGCTTAGGTTCGCTTTTAATACCATTGTCCTATTTCTATATCAAGCTTCTCTGATTTTATCTCTAAACTACTTCATTGTACTTTTTTTTACATGATTTTATCTCTAAACTTCTTCTTCATTGAGAATACATGATATAAATTAGCTTATCGTTACTGCAAATCAATCACATAAATCAATTTAAATGGAGCGAGCTAATTTAAACGTTTTTGTTATATAACTATTTATATTACTTCAAAGTAACATATTCAATATATAAGAATTAACATTTTATAACTTTTCGATTTCATGTTTATTTCAATAAATAAGTCATAAACTAACTTATCATTCAATTTCTATATTTCAAACAACATACATGGTTAAGTTAATAATTGGGAATCAAATTCATATCATTAACATATCATAAAATTTTAAGTTTCTAATCCAAATTACAGTTATAAACATTCACTTAAGACATTAAATTTTAATTAACTTTGTATTTTAAGATGTTGAAATTATCGAGCCATTACAATTGTGCATTAGAGAATGTGCATCTAAACTTTTTGAGACAAAGCACAAATAAAAACGAATTAATATTAAAAAAACGAAAGTTGTGTTATTACAGGTAATATAAATGTATAATAACACATAATTATCTAACGACCTTGTACCGACACATAGAGAATTAGTTGTTATCAGACAAACTATTACGGTTGATGCATCACTTTGTTCTATATTCAAATATGCAGTTGAATTCAAATGAAGAGAAGTATGATTGCAAAGATTTATTCTATAACACATCTATTCCATTATGTAAAAACAATTCAGACATGCACCACACATGACACGTATATAGTACACATTATTTAATTTACAAAGGCATGATAAGTTATGTAGAAACCTTAAACACAGAATACAACAAAGTAATTAGTATATCTAACTAAATATATAATCATAGCCCTACTGCACGAAACTGAGAACGCACTACACAGATAGAAAATGAGAAGACGGAAATCCGATGCAATTTTTATGTAGCCTTAAATTCCATTTGGGCCTGAATTTGGACATAGCGGGATTGAATAGCCTGCCGACCCGCCTGCTAACCCTAGAGGCTAGACCGTTCTTAGACAATATAAAATACGCAGCCATCGGCAATCCCAAAACATGTTATTGTCTCCAGAAACCCAAATTAAAATATAAATTTCGTTCTCTTTCAAGACGGCAAAATCATTGGTGTAAGCTCACCAGATCAGTTTCAGTCTCTGTTGAATGGATGCAGAGGAGAAACCAAACGGTTAATCCATGTTTTCCGTTGGCCTAGCAAACTACTTGATAGATTGACTCAAAATTTTGGTAATTTACCTGTTCTCGTTTTATTACCTTTAGAAGAAGGCTGATTTTATTTTTGATAGGTCCAATATTTTTAATAGGTCCAATATTTTTAACTAGTAAATGGCCTAGCAAACTACTTGATATTATTTTTAATAGGTCCAATATTTTTAACTAGTAATCTTATAATTTTATAAGGTTTCTAATATGATATTTTTTTAATAGGTCCAATTATGTAACTCCAATCGGAACAAAAATAGTTAGGAAGAAAATAAATTTATTCATAGAGTATTTTTAATCTATGAATAAACCAATCATATTCAGAAAAAAATGCAAATATTTGCAGCCATGCCTTTGATATTTGCGATTCCAGTTGTAATTAATGGACACTGCAGAAATATATATAGACATAAAATACTTCAATATAGACGATGCAATATAACATAAGATTATAGCCAGTGAATTCATTAATACATAGCTAGATTTTTGAGCAAGTATGTTTATTTTTTTTTCTTTTTTTGTTTCCACCAAAGGAGTTTGTGGATTATGGCAAGTCTATTCATAATGCACGGTTATCGATTTTTGTAATAAAATACAATTTATTAACATTTTTATTTGTTTGTGTAGGAAATGAAACCAAACTGCTATTATACACGAGCAATGACTTGGAACGTAGCACATAAAAATAAAAAATAGAAGAAGTGTTTTTGTGTGTTGCCGAAAAACTTTCATGTTGGTTTAATTTATATTTCATACATAACAACAAATGCACATACAATGTCGGGGGCTTATCTATTGAAATATGCAACATGTTTAGGTTATGCATATTCGAAAATAAGCAGAAATAATATAAAAAACTAGCAAAATAAATTAAACCAACTTATAGAACAGATTGCACTAAAGGGACCGACTATTTGGACGCAAAATTAGATACAATGTAAAAGGCACAAGACCTCAACCATTGGATTTTTTTGTCTTTATATGGAAAGGTGAAATTTAGAGAACGATCCAATGGTGGAGATCAATTGTGTAACCAATTATGTTAAAATTTTATGACTAAATAGACTTTCCCTGCACAAACAAATTATTTTTCTCAATGCTAAAAAAAAATGAAAAAAAAAACAAAAAACATTTTTTTTTTTAAATAGCATGTTCAAAGTACCATATTGTGGCTTACAAATCAGAAAATGTTTTTAAATGTAATTAAATATGATTCTTTTACATAAAAAATTCTAAAGAGAACCAGCATGACAAAAGCCAAAGCATTCACTCACAAATTCAACTTGACTCATAAAAAAACTTGATATTAAATAAGATCGACCTGCATTTCTTCTATCTGAATACTGCAATGCCGCTTTATCTTTCTTACTTTTTTGTAGTTTGTCTTCCTTACAAAGGTTATAGTCATACCCTTGATCGATTCTGACAGACTAATACGACAAAGATAAATCTCTTGCTAATATGGGATGTCGGAGTTTACGATGTGAGAGACCTGAGAAATAATGCCTTCAGTCTAAACATATGTTGCCATGTTACAGGTTTGTTTAATATGCATAACTCACCTACCATTCTAACTATTTTTTAAAACACAAAAATATAATTGGAACTTATCGCAGGAAGTTACACGCGACAACTTGTAGCCTTTTGGACAATATGGATGGTGGTCTTTATATGAACATGGGTACCTTGAAGAAAAAAGTACAAATATGCATTTCTGCTTGATGGTAAAATTTGTATGCATCTTTTAGAAATAATAAAAGGTTACGTACGGAAAATAATAATATAACAATACTTTATTTACTTATACAACTAAGTAAGTTTAAGACTGAAGAATTTCAAGAACACGGAAAAGCATATGGACTTTTCTTTCCCAAAATAAAAGTGCCAACGGGACAAAAGCTAATGGTGGGGACATGTCATTTGAAGAAAATTTATGATTATCATTGTCATAACTCACCTTCTGCGCAATCGGTGCTGTAAACTCATCAATGGACGTCATCATCGCCGGGATATGAATTGGAACGAGAAGCACAATAAAAAGTTCCCTTTAAATAAAAATTGGTGCAACGCTTGGTCAACCTTGAGATCCAATGACAACGGCTATATCTACGACACCGTGGCTAATTCGACACAAACACACTGGTGAGCGGTATCGAAAATGGTATATGGATGAACCACTACCTCTTCTACCGAGTGTTCACAGTGGATTGCTACTCACCATTCGCCACAAATATACCATGTAAGTCTCGCTATCTTCATCACTCATTTTATTGCATAAAACTTCTACATGTGGCGTAAGGAGTTGAATATGTTTTAGCATGAATGACAAATAGGCTGTGTTTATGGTAAACATGTATGTATTGTAGACAACAAAAAGCTATAGTAATGGCAGTGATGTTCATGCAATTAAGAGTGATGCTTCAAGCCTCTTTGCATCGTCTTTTGTCATGTATCTTAGTTGTGCTGGTACATACAGTAGTTTATAGGACATGACGTAAAATGTACGAGTTAGTTTGGTCTGAAGGTTGAGGTGGGATAGATACTAGTATAACCATACTATGGTGGAAAAAACGACCATTTGAATATATCACTTGAAAATAATATTTATATTTGTTATACTTCTAAATTAATTACACTATAAATGAAAGATATCAAAATTCATCTACATATCTAATTGAAGTAGGCAGTATATTTATGATGGTATGCTTTCGGTAAATATCAATCCAATAAAATGAAAGAAAAATATATTTTACTGTTATTTAATAAATAAATCTGAAAGCATGTGATCCAAAAATATGGTACGGAGTTCTAGGCAATCTTGCTTCTAAATTTGAGAATGTCATGAAAAAACATATGCTCAATTTTTTGTAGAACAGCCTACTTTATTGCATAATTTGGTAATATTTCTTTTGCATCCCCTTCATGTTATTGATTGTATGTTTATCTGTCCTCCAGTTTCATTAGGAGTAATATAATTATTATAATCTTTTACTCAATGCCCTCAATTCTAGTTCCATAATAGTGCGCATTTATATTGTTCAGATTACGATGGACATGTTTACCTCATTCCACAGTAAACTTTTTTTATGTCCGTTGTTTTATATGGTTAGATTATGTTGTACATGAATGTACATGGTAGATTTGATCTTGCACATGATCTTGCATGAGCTTAGGTTCGCTGTTAATGCCATTGTCCTTTTTCTATATCGAGCTTCTCTGATTTTATCTCTAAATTTCTTCTTTGTATTTTTTTTACATGATTCTATGTCTATAGCATTCATTAAGAATACATTTTATAAATTAGTTTTTTTTTTTTTTACTTAACAAAGTTACAGTTACCAGAAGTTCAATATATTATTCATTTATGTCAAAAAAATTAGCATTCACTACAATATATATTTTGTTTTAGTGCTATAATCTAAAGAGAAACCCTTTTTCATTGTATTGTAGTATGCAAACTATTTGATAGTTTGGCTCGAACTTTGGTAATTTACCTAATTTTGTTTTATTACTTTCTGAAGGAAAGATTTAGGTAAGACCGTAAGAGATCCATTTTTTTTTTTTTAATAAAACCAACTTTTATGAAGTAGCAATCTTATAAGGTTTTTAACAAGATATAAGCAGTAATCTTATTTTGTTTTAATTCTGTCAGCACCAATCAAAACAAGGGACAGTTAGAAAGAAAACAAACACACCAATTTTTTATCTACTAATGAAGCAATCATAACTGGAAAAAGTGTAACTATTTGCATATTAGTGTCGTGCTTCTGATATTTTTTGCAGTTTTCTGTAATTGGTGGACACTGCAGAAATATAGACATAAAATACTTTACTTTTAAATGATGCAATGTGACATAAGATTATAACAAGCAAATAATTAATGCACAGTCATTATAATAAGATATAATTTATTAACATTTCTATTCCTCTGTGTAGGAAATGGAATCAAATTGTTATGGAAAGTCTCACACACAAATAGGAAAACAAGCGAAGTGCTTTGCGTGTGCAGTTGGAAAATTTGTAAGTCAAAATATAAATTTGTTCATATAAGATAATTTTCATGCTGGGTGATTTTATATTTCATATTGAATGGCAAACTCACATATGATGTAGGGGACCGATCTATACAAGTTTGCCACATGTTCAAGTCATGCGTATGAAAATTAGCATAAATAAAATAAAAACTGTAACAAAATTAATTAAACCAACATGTAGAGTATATGCACCAAAACTAATTATTTTTTCAGCACTAAAAAAATTGGAAAGTAATACGAATACAGGAAAATTGAGTGTATATAAAGAATAATGCGGATTTAGATTTTTGGAAAATGCTTAAAGCTCAGTGAAATGCTTTAGATAGCGAACCTCAATTTAATCTAGTTTTTGTAACTTTCTTAACTAAAAATATCCAAATTTGATGAATTAAAAGTGAAATTTTTTTGATCTTTCTGTAGTATGTATATATTACGAAGTTCATTCTGCTATAATCCACACTACTTTCTTCATTCGTAGCTATGTTTTAGATATCTGATTTGACATCGCGTATGATTGTTTTGTGTCCCCAAAAGCTCAATTTTATAGATGGATTTTATTACAATGAAAACTAAGCACAGCTGAATATCTTTATTCTTTAGACAAAATAAAAATAAAAATAACATATATAGTTTGTATGCTCGATGCAACTCCTCGCTTGAGCGTGACGATAGCAAATAAAACGTAAACCACTTGATTGGAATCTTCGGAATTAACACGACCTTATGGTAGTCTACACTATATATTTGTTTGGCTAGCTATTGACTTAATTTTGTTTTAACATGGGCCATCCGTTGCCCCTTCTGTCTTACTTTATCTCCTCTACTGTTCCTCGGTTCTTCTCTGTTATTATTGACATTGAATACTCAATCGAAATACCATTTTAGTACTTATATCTAGCATCACTTGTTGGAACTCTTTATTGTGAAATATAAATAATGATCCGGATATCGATATGACTACAGGTTTCAATGTCTTTTCCCCTGCAATTTACGAATGTTAAAAAAACATTTTTTTAATTCATTTTGTCATTCTAGAATGAGATTATGGTGTCGGTTTATACTTTCTCATTGCTACATGATAAGATATTGTCAGTACTCCCTTCAGAATTTGTAGAGCTGTACCAATCATTTCATTTTTTAGGTCATTTAGTTTTGGATATGTCCACGTTTGTGTACTGCAAATAAACCTGTAACACACAAATAGAATGATTGATTCCGCGTTTGCTGTGCTTTTATTGAGCATTAGTTACTTGTTCTAGTATATGCAATTTATCTGTTTCGCCTTATATCGTGTTATTTTTAATGACAGTAAGTGGACTCGAAATAAAAACATCAATGGATTCCTGCACTGGATTAATCGGTTGTATTATTTTATGATAATTGATGTATGCGCAGGTTTTGACGAAAGCTGTAGAAAAAAGACTACATCGGTAAGTGATGGTGATATAATAGATTTGAATGATTTTGAAAAAAATCATGTTGCTGAAGAATTTGAATATGACAAAATACAAAACTATTGTCATGCTACGAGTTCTAAACCACCATGAAACCGGTGAACTCATACAAGCTTCAAAAGCGGTAGTCTCGCCGAGAGAAAATGCTTTTAAAAACTTGTGGATGGAGATGCAAAACAATTACAATCAAATGCAAGTAGATGATAAATCAATGAGTTTGGCCATGGCAAGTATACAACAATATATGAAGCCACTTATTTGTTAATTTGGAGGGGATATGACACCAAGAATCGATCAGATTGAGAAATATGACACCAAGAACTTACACAGGATCAATCAACCATTCGTCAGGAAAGCGTTCTTCTGCAGCAATCCATAAAGCAGTACTGCTCTGTTATGTTAAGGTTCATGTACAGTTTCTATCACATGCCGTAATTTTTATTTTTCGGCCAATAGTGTATATTAGGTCTTTCACTTTTGTTCTTTTTTTTTTTTCTTTTTTTTTTTAATGTCGTCTTTATCCTTCAGTAAAGTATGTTACAATGTTCCAAGATTCTGTGTTATATCCTTCCGTGCTGGTATATTAATTTGCCTACGTGGTAAAAGAATGCAACCATTTGCACGTATTGTAAATGTTGCAATCTGCGTATATATATGAATGCATTTGTGTATATACATAGGCTGGAATTCTAATCATGTATTGCCACAGAAGTATTGACAATGTGAAAAGAAGGAAGCTGCTTGAAATCGAAATGCATGCAAGAAAATGAAGGAAAAACCAGCAAATATTCCAGATTTGGTCTATTTTATGTGAATATGAAGGATACGAAAGATACAGATCATAGATGGATGCTATGATGATATAGCATGTAATAGTTGAAAACTTAACGCAAAATAAAAGGATCTGTTGGAGTTTTCTTGTATATATCCAAAGGTCCATACGATATTAACATGTGAGAACAAAGTGCACAAGATTGTACATTGGAAAATATTGTATCCCAACATTTTCTTTTACAAAGATTGTGTACTTAGTAGTATTATTAGTGAAGTTTTAGATAGTACAATCATATCATAAAAACATATTATTATACATGAAAAATGTGAGAGTTTGACCATCAAAATATCTATTATGATTTACTAGAAATTTAAAATTTGGAAAAAAAATTAGAAAATAATTTTTTATCGGTATTTAATCTAATTTCAAATGAATATTCAACGAAAATATATTATAAAGAATAAAATAATATACTATTGAGCTGTGCGCAAGATTTGGAATTTTGTAAAAAAGTTCACTAATGATTAATCAATTAATATAAATATTTATATGTTATAGATATATTTATCTAAATAAAAATAAAAATATTATTTTACTAATATATAAATAAGTTAATGTGAGTGGCTCGTTAGACACAAAAATATGACACAAATTAGAAAATATAAAATCTCAGCTGCTAGATTAATTTATCCTTATATGAGGCGGTGAAAATCATGAGATAATCTAATTATTGAAATTTTGTGTTTTTCAGTTTGTGTTAAACTTCTATGTCTAACTAGGTTTTCCTTAAGTTAATATATATATTATTCACAATTTAAATTTTTGATTTAAATATTAATACTTTATTCATAAGATTTCAAATATACACACACATGTGTGTGTGTGTGTGTGTCTATATATATATATATATATATATATATATATATATATATATATATATATATATATATATATATATATATATATATGTATGTATGTATGTATATCATATATTTAAATAAAATTACTTAAACAAACTTAACATCTAAATTTACGTGTGTGTATACACACCTAGCACATTAGGCCCGTACAGTTGGACGTGTGTAAATAATCAAGATTTAATTTATGGATTGTGAAATTTTTGCCACGTGCATAAATAATGTGTTGATACAAATAAATATGTGAGTTAACATTTATGTATGTTGAAATATATGAACTTATAAACATCGATCTGATCACGTTAGTCTAATGGAAAAAAAATCACAGCATTTGGAACTGAACACATTGATCATGCTTGTCCGTTTTAACTAGGGACGGATCTACTATTACTCCAGCTACAGCCACCGCCCTAGCTGAGATTTTGTAAAACTGGCAAAATGTCAGCTGTTTCAAAGGATTGCCTCAACTGGACGACGTGTTCTGCCCTATCTCAGGCTTGAGTAGGGCTGTCAACGGATACTTTCGAATGCGGATAGTGCCATATCCGTATCCGTATCCGCATCCGAAACCATTTTCGGATATCGGATATCGGATATCCGCATCCGCAGATACGGACGGATATCGGATAATTATCCGCTCCGCCAACGATCGATAAATAAATGAACATCAATGAATTTTTTTAGTTTAATATTAAGCTTTTTCAACCTAATTAATTACTAAAGTGCTAAAAATAAATAGATATGATGATCATGTATAATTTTGAGCAATTAACATGCATTTAGTAGGCTTTTAATTTTGCAAAACAATAAATTAGTATATTTAATTATGCTAAAATACATATAATTTAAGCTGTAATCGTGAAAAAAAGTGGACGGATAATTTTCGGATGCGGATATGCCTATATCCGCATCCGCATCCGCTTTCCCGGATATCGGATATTTATCCGCTTTTCGGATGCGGATGCGGACGGATTTCGGATTTTTCGGGTATCCATTGACAGCCCTAGGCTTGAGAACCTACAAATATTCAAACAACACTTGTTTTATCCAATTTGCAATAACTAGACGCATATTGATATATATGTAAGAGGTTTTCAAGAAATTTGGCGATGTGGGACTAGCTTTAAAATTTTTTTTTGCCCTACCTAACCTTACAAGCTAGCTCCGCCACTGGTTTTAACGATAATCTGAAGGAAATAATGCCATTAATCAGCACTTACATGGTAATTGACTAAACGGGCGTACCGCGAGCATACTCCAAAACATAGTGGTTGTTCTTTATGTATTCAAGCGAAAAATAATAGGTTACGCAGTTTGCAACGACCAAAAGGTATTAAATCAGAATCTTCTGTGATGACAACATCAACGTAGTTGTTCATGCACAAATGTGTCATCTGAGCATCAGCCTCATAACGTGCCATAATGTAATCAACTTTCTCTTGAAGACCCGTATTGATATCTCTAATTCATCTTCAACGTTGAGAATTAGAATGCATGTCGTCTTGGAAATTCCCCCAAGGCAATGTAACATGCACACGTGCACAATTTAATCCACGTTCATGATTTTACCCCTAGATATCCGAGAATTGATTTCCTTCCAAATTTTGTAGATTACCTTCTTTAAAGAAATCAATCTAAAGCCAGTAATCAAGCCTATCCACCTTATTGACTTGAAGATCTGAAAGCATTCTTCGACTGAGTTGTATCTTACCATCTACTATCAAATTTTGTGATAACCTCCTACTAAATATAACATATTATCAGAGTCGAAACATCTATCTTCACACCTGAGTGCCCCATCCACTTCTTGTTTTTGCCTCGATTCCACTTGATCTTGCCCCGTCCTTGCTAACCAAACCACTACTCTATCTAGCACTGCATTGTCAGATTATTTTTGAGTTTGATACTTTTGTTTTAAATCTGAGAATAACAAGTGATTTGCAGGTGCTCTATGGGATCGTCGGTGCTTTCGGGTGGCTGATATAACGTGTTTAATATATTTCTCTAAAAAGAATTATGTCGAAGTGATTTGGGAGAAAACGTGTATGCTCACTACAAAAAAAAGAGGCATTTTTTCAATTCAGAATTCCTTACGCCATTCCTACACGGCGTTGGCGCGGCGTAGGGAAAATGTAACACCCCGTAATTCTGTTAATATTAATATTCACAAATTAAAGAATAACTAATCTCAGACGTGAGAATTGTGGGAAACGGGTTGCGCCATTGTGTTCGTCTCGGAATTCTGGATGAAATAGAGTCCGAGTTTGCGTGATTTGGACTTCGTATGAAGGAGATATGGCCATCAGAAGTTTCAGAAAATTCAAAACAGATTTCAGAAAATTTAAAATTTAAAATTCGAAGTCAAACAGGCTAGGCGGGAAATTTCCCGCCCAACACCCCAGGTCGACTGGGGAGTCGACTGGGCAGTCGACACCCCAGGGACCAGGTCGACTGCGCAGTCGACCTGGGTGTCGACCTGGTCCAGTCGGCTAGGGTTTGACAGAGCCCATTATTGAGCTGCTGATGTGTCTTTAGGGCTGAGTTGGCAAATTTAACGGTTCATGTTAGTTCTGAGTTGATCTAACGGTCTAAATAAATCCTAAACTCTATATATACCTAGGTAGTCTCTCACTCTAAAATCACATGAAATATAGAATAGCCACCGTCATGCCATCGCCATGGAACTCAGTGTAGCCGCCGCCAACTAAGAAGGAAGAAAGCTAATCAAAACCCTAATTCTACTCAACTCTAAAGCAAATCAAGACTCTCTTTCTTTTCTAATTGTGAGTATGATGATTTTAATAAGATTATTATTAAACTAATTAGATTAAGATGTGATATGGATCATAAGTGTAAGAACCCGTAACTTCCCCGTGAAGGAAAGCGCAGATACTTTGAGGACAACACACAAATGAACGCAGACGGAAGAACATTTCATTTATTATTACAACAATTCCATCAGATACAAGAATATACAGAGTATAAATGAATAAATTACATTCAACAAATATCAGAGATTTAAATAAATTACATAACAGCGGAAAAATAATACAAAAGCACAACTGAAAGTGATACACAGATACAGAGCTTTCCGAGCATCGTTCCAGTTGTAGATCAGGATCCTGTAAATATAAATCTGTAAAACCAAAACTACTAGCTGCCCGTGTGGAAAATAGGGGCACCCAGAGTTTAGGTTAAAACAATAAACTCCAGGTCAGTCATGTGACTGGTGTGAGAACTAAAACAGTTATTAATATTGGTTTTAAAGTTTGGTAAATCAAGGGACCACGCCGTATAACACGGAACGGGTTTCCTCCCAAGAATACCAGTGCATAGAACAAACAGCGCAATGCTAAATAAAGAAAAATGAAGCTGTTATAAGACCCAGGTCCCATCACACAATGCAACGCAAACCGGAGGATAGGGTTTTTACCTTATAACAGCCAAAGCATGCTTGATACGTTTAAAACACATTATTTGATACTATTATAAGTGTATAGTGTCAAATCAATTTCAATCATAAATATCAATCATAGGCGGCATGAATGACCCATACCACTATGTCGCCATACTAGGTTCTACAAATAAAACCGCACTATCACGTATTGGAAATTGGATTCCGTCATGAGCCGAGGCAAGGGGCAAGCTCCTCTCCGCGTTCGAGACACTCTAGCAATGCCTCAGGACCCCACTATGATCCTTTGGAACCTCCAAGGCCGGTCCTCTCTTACTTTTGAGGATTAGTTATTCCTGAACACACGTTTCCCGGTCCTTACAGACCTATATCTGAGGCGCCTCGTATCCAACAACCACACAGGTGAAAAGTATATAAATGTCAGGGCTGGTAGGTCACTGACACCACCCTAGCTAGAAAGAAACGTCGTGCACTCCTTGGGTTCGTATCCCGTTTTTGACTCATACCGAGATGTGAGGCTCGCGAATTCACGTTATACACAAAGCTACGCCACACAGGCCGTGCTTTGATCATCAACCACAAGACTTTGCTTTTCAACAGAAGCCTTGATCAATTGCCACTTACGCATGCCACACTGGCAATTCATTCCATGCGACTGATGTCCATCGATATACAACCTCCGAGCTCGTACGTCTCAGAGAAGGGCGTTAAGCAAGAGAATAAATTCTCCGCCGCCAAACAGATGTATATTTAATAGAGATCAATCAACACAGAATAAAATCCAATGTCAGACACACAATCCATTTACAAGTTCGTTCTGGGTCTGAACGAAACCGGAGGCACTTTCCTCGCATATCCATCCATCTCCAAGTACATCTGGACGATCACCAACTGTTTCCCTCATCTTGGGTGTACAGCCCAATCGAGATCATCAGTAATCACCCAAACGATGTGAAGACTTCCGGTCTTCAACCACCGTCTTCATCTTCGACATCTCGTCGAATCGGTTATTCAGAATGGGTATAACCCCGGCCTTTCTGAATAGCCCACGTATATAGTAAACAAATGTTACACAAACACAACAAACGCCTCATTCCAATTCAGAATATTCTTTTATTTACAAAATCACATTCTTAGGGAAATTTTCCCATTAATTTTATCCAAGATAAATTCTTCTAAATTTATCCTATAATCTTCCTTTGGATATCATTTCAAACTAGTCGGGATTTGCGAACCACATCGAAGCAATTATTTATTTTATTTCCCAATCCCAACCTATATGTCCCATGGAGCAAAACTGGTGATACTCCATTCCTAACACCACGGTGTTATCGGTAAAATTAATTACCATTTCACGTTCAAATCTAATTACAGATTTAACTACCGCTTTGGAGCAAAACTGGTGGTACTCCATTCTCGATCACCTTTCAGATTTGATAATATAAATTATCAATTCACATTTCAATCTAATTAAAGATTCATTAAAACTCCACTTAGTTTTAATCTTTTCAAAAATCAATATCCTGTCTTTAATTGGGTTAAACAACCAATGTCATTTAAAACACGATTCATGATGAACCCAAAATCACATTCTATTGTTAATCGGGTTAAAGAACATGTGTTATTCAAAACATCGCTCACGATAAACCCAAGAACCAATTTAAATTCAATTCCAATTAATATTATTTAATTGGTACCCTTCATTAAATCTAAATAGAAAGATTTAATTTTTTTTCCCTATTGGGCTTAAGAACAGTGTTAATGAAGACACCATTCACGACAAACCCAAATCACATTTGATATTAAATACTAGGTTCTGAATAGAAAGTATACCGGCTTATATTCAATATCAAATCCTGAAACCAACAAATATCGTATTGGAAATAACGATATAAAATATATCTTTCAAATTCCCATAACAATATCTGTATAGTCACGAAATCCACCATCGAAATATTCCGAAGATAATTTCGATTCAACTCCAGTCCAATTCACGTATTGGGAATATTGATTATTTTTAATAATTTTATCAAGGCCCGTACAGTCGATTTCCACTAATGGCCATCGAACAGCACTTACATCGACCCTTTCCAAATTTGATTTGGACATAATTCCAAATCCAACCGTTAGATTTCAAATTTCTAATATTCATTGGAAAACTCGTTTCGATATGAACCCAACAGTTCCGGTTTTAGGAGAATCCGACGGTCGGATCTCCTGCAACGTCCGTTTGAAATAAGTGGTCGAAATTCACGAACTGCCGCGGCGCAGCGCGTTCTATTCAGGCCATTATATATATATAATATATATATATATATATATATTATATATTTCGTCAATTTCCTTTTAAAACGTATTTTATAAATCGTTTTAACTTCATTTCAAAACCATTTCAACACTATCTCAATTTCTAATCAAAACTGAATATTTTATATCATTACTATATAAATGATAATATTTTCAAAACGTTATATTTTGAAATCACTTCTTTTCTATATTCATTATAAAAACGAATATAATCGATATAAATATCGTTCACGTCAAAATAGCGCAACTCTAATCAACACGGCTTTATATATTTCAATAAATTCGTTATTCTATTCAACAAATGAATATTTATTCCATTCAACACATGAATCTATATTTCTTCCAACACCTGACTAATCTCAACACATGAGTACTGTCAACACATCACTATTTTTGTTATGTAAAATATTTTATAAAACTATGGTATCTATCGTTTGATTTTCAATTAAACTCCTACTGAGAAGTAGTTCTAATTTTAAATATGATAAAGATGTAAATTTCATTGTATAAAATATTTCACTCAACACATGAACATCGTCAACACATGACTATTTTTATATTCAACACATGAATTTTCTTTTATAATATTCATTATTTTCCCGATTGGAATGAGGCTCAATCAATCACCATGTAACGTTAATTATATGGATTCCATACAACACATGTATATAATAGCATTGATAAACAATCAACCATCATCCAAAGTGCACCACACAACTGCATAAGCATCAAATATAAATAATCGACGCTTACACAGTCTGTCGACCAATCGATCGACAATAATTAAATAATTGGGATTAGTGTACGCCAAATATCATCCCAACACCCGTGTAGGGTTTCAAATCAACAAACACTGAATATTATCTGTGCAGTTGGATGATGTGTAAAATTTATCATCCCAATCAATATCAGTCAAATCATTGTATATAAACAAATCGTCTGATTTGTAAATGAATATTTATTTATTCACATTCACGTTAAAATTTATATTTTTAACGTCAAAAATATTTATTTCAACACTTTACTATTTTTAACTAACACTTTTTATTTTAGAAAATTTCGGCGGCATAACGGCACGATACTAGAAACGGGACGAGGCCTAGCCTTATCCCCGGTCTAGTGAAGGCCCACGCCATTCACACATCAATCAAATCCATTCCATTGCACCAAACAATTCAATTCCAACCAAATAAACTAACCAACTACTCAACCAAACAATTTAACAAGCAAGTCATCCATGGTCTGTGGATGACGGGTGTCGGGTGTTACTAAGCACCGTCTGCATCCTAGTATATATATATATAACTAGAAAAAGAGATTTTGAGTGAGAAGTTCTCACCAACTAGCTAATCCAATCATCTCGGCTCTTCTTATGTAGAAAATCTTGTCGTTCTCGCCTTTTGTCACTTTCGTTGCCCGTAGCCACTACATGTATAAAAATCACATTTTTATTATCTACATTATATAAAAAACTTATCTTTATACATTCTATAAGTTAAAAATTGGATTTTTATTTTCTCTATAATATAAAGATCATATTTTTATTTATTTCATATGTCAAAACCCATAGAAGCTTTATAACGGAGAAAACTCACATATTTTCTATCGTCCGGATTTGTTGTTCTGACTCCAGAATTTGCAAACGAGCTTCAATCTTCACACCATCTTTTTTTCTAGCACAAGCACGCCATTCTGAACAACTTTTGCCTAGTGGTCTTCTTGCCGAAAATGTGCCATTTCGCAGGAAATCGCGAAAAGATAGCATTTTGACAGTGTTTGAACAGCAGACTTCGGACGCGTTTTCCCGACAACTCCGCAATGCAAAATAGGACTTATCATATACCAAATCGAAGAGAAAATCGTGCTCTTCGACTTTGGACTTGAGGAACTTCGGCTAGAAACACACGGTTTGGGAGTTATTCGCGAAATGGTGACAGGGTGTTATTTGCAAAACGGGATTTTTGGTGAAAATGGATTTTTGGGTGTAGCGGGGCCCACGGCCGGAGTTGGGTGGCCAGCGGGCGGTGGCGGGCCTAATGGACGTGGGGGAGGGTGCTGGTGGGTGGTGGCGGTGGTGGTGGGGCCCACGGTGGTGGTGATTGGTGGTTGGGGCATAGGGTTGCAAATTGGAGAGAGAAGAGAGGAGGAGGAAGAGGAGGAGGAGGGGGTGGCGCCGGTGGGGAGGAGCGGCGGCGGTGGGTGGTGGCAGCGGAGGAGGGGCGGCAGCGGCGGCGGTGGTCATTTTTGAGTTTTTTGAAGAGAAAGAGAGAAGTGAAATTATGAAGAGAGAAATGGAGTAAAAGTGATTATATGCTAGTTTCTCGCGTATCGCCTGAACGCTAGCGATCTCCGATGGCCGCGGATTTCGGACACGAGATAGTAGACGTGAAGACGAGTCCAACGAAACAAGTTTCGTCGAATTCCGAGTTCGTTTGACCATTCAAAAAAAATCACAAAAATGCTCAGATAAGCTCTAAAAATGCGATTTTGGCGCACCTTTTCTTCTCGCACGCTCACATGCTAACTTCAAAAATCATGCCCTTTTAGATTTAACCATTTTTAGACGATACGAATCCATAAAAAAAAGTAGAATCGAATTCCGAGGTCGTATCAATAATGTTCCTTTGTAAAATGACTGCTCGTTTTGCCTTGAACTGTTTTAGCTCGCACGGCCACATACTGACTCCGTTCGACGCGCCCTTTGGAATATAACGATAATTTGTCATTATGAATCCATAAAAATTTATCTCGTCGAATTCTGAGCTCGTATGCAAAATTTCACTTTTTAAGGGCTATGTATTGTTAACCGAACAACTCCAGCCCATAGCCACTATTCCGGATATCGTAATATATCAAAGCTTATACTTTTCGGAGTTCTAAACGGCATTTTGAACTCAATGGAAGTGGTTTCGAGTCCAAATTCATCCGTATCCAAAATATGACTTTTTGGCGCCGCATATAATTTACATAGCGACTATTCTGAATTTTCAACTGGGCATAACTTTTGATTCCTGCTATGAAATTTCGATTTTTCAGATTCGTTGGAAAGATATTCTCAACTAGATCCCATTATTTTTGGTTTCACTAAAATCCGGTTTATTTTGCACCCAGTACATTCATTTGAAGTTTGAAATCGAATTATCGAACTACCGCGCCATTTTCAATTCTATTTATAATTATATATAAATATTTATATTCTAACGACGACGTATATAATATATACGTTCGAATTCTATTCAAAATAAATTTCTCGTCAATATTATTTAAAATAATCTATTTTAAATCTTCAAAATTCGCTAAAATGACCAAAATAAAAAATTTAAACTGGCCCAGATTTTCGGGTTATTACAATAAGAAAATGATGTGAATTGTCATATATGTTGTTGTAAACCTTATGCTATCATGTATGTTGTAAATCCCATGTTATGTGATGATGATATCCTATATGTTGTAAATCATGCTATGATGATATTGTATAGGTTGTAATTTTCTATGCTAAGTTGTGATAAATCATACATGTTATAAAGTCATGATGTTATTATCTATGCTAATTAGTTCATGTTAATCAAATCATAATGTTGATATTATTTGGGCTATGTTGATCTATATGACAAATCATGTATGCAAGTTTAGATTGACTAGTAAAGATTATGAACATATGCCATGACATCTATTTAGATCTAGAATTGTGCTATGACATGTGTGAGTTCTATGTGTTACATGCTAGTTCACATCATCATTATGTTGCATAAACAACATATGCAAGTTTATACATGAATTTGGATTATGATCATATTATGTAAATTGTGACATTTTACCAAACAAATTGACACCTTTAGATCCATGACATGTGTATCTTTATGCAAGTTGTAGTTTGCCTATGCAAGTTTAGGTGTTGGACATCTATCACACATGCAAGTTTCACCCCGTTTATGATTAGATCTATTTTATTTGTCTATATGTTGTGATAATTTATCTTTGTGCTATGAGTTAGACTATTCGAGTCTAACGTACATTTTGCGTTGAATAAGCGAACGTATAACGTGGGGTAGGGGTAATGTTAAGGATTTAATATTAAGAAATTGGGGTGCAATTGATATGATTTTGCATACCATTAGTGGATGGCCATAATTGAGTCAATTATGGACATCATTAAAATTGGAATTAATTAATGATTTGAATAGGGATATATTTAAAACTGGGGTAAAAGATTATAAGTGTTAATCAATGCTTAGGACACGAGGTTGGACTCGTTTGCGACGTAAAACTGCCCGGACCTGCCCGGCAAATCCAGTAGTCACAAATGTCAGCCCAATGTGAGAGGTCGTAGGCCCAAATTAAAGCATAACAGTTGTAAAGACACGAGGTTAGACTCTTTTATGGTGTAAGACTGCCCGGACCCGCCCGGCAAATCCAACTGCCATAAATGTCAGTCTAATGTGAGAGGTCTTTATGAGGTTATGGCCTGAATGAATTAAGAAATACTTAACCAGATAAACATGTGAAGTGGGACATGGGGGTTAAGTAAGTGCCTTGGGTGGCATGAGGAATCTAGTGGGTGCCTTTAGTGGCATTTGAAATACGATTAGTAAGACTTAACCAAACACACATGTAAATGAACATGACTAAGTGGGTTAAGTGGGATGTACTAGAGCTTAGGTGGATAGCTTGTGGGGGCCCTTTTCAACCAGTAACCCAAACGTATCTTCGTAGGCTCGACCCAAGTCGAGGATGGGACACGCATACTGGGTTTGACTATAAGAGGCAAACGGGTTAGCGGTGGCAACGCAAGTCCAACGGGTTTCATATGCGTATGTGGACCCGGGCTGGTAGGTAAGACGTTGTTGCATCGTGTAGGTATAATCCGTGCATTCTCAAGTTGTATCGGGTTGCCACTTTAAGGGAGTGATACACCCCACTGTGGGGCCAGCACGGGTATCTACGAGTAGGGAGCCGATCGAAAGTGGGTAGTGGGGTACACCTAGCGGAGATAGGAGCAGACGGCACCTATGTAGTCAGCTAGGGGTACACAAAGCTATTTATATAATTTCTAAGTGAAGAAAGTGGGATCAACCTTTAGGGTGACTGGTGTGGTGCAGTGTAGTAATTAGTCATTAGTATTAGGTGTGCCTTTAACGTTATCTTTATCTGCTCTTCCGTACCCAATAGTTCACAGACATTTCCTTGTTTTCCAGCTTATGCCTTAGTCTAATTATTTTGATAATAGTATTGTTAGAATTATCATACTCGCCAGACTTTATGTCTGACCCCCTCTATTTCTATCCTTTTCCCCCCTCCAGGTCCTCAGGGTGGGCCCAGCTCTAGCGGAGTTTGATTGGATTGATTTATCTCTCTTTTGGAAAGCTTGGACCGCTGAAGTAAAGTCCAGCTTGTTATCTTCTTTAATAGCTATTTATGTAATGGGGTTATGTATTTTGTTTTATCAAGATGGATATTGTGCTTGACTCTGATTTATGGTTTTATGATGTAACAATCATGTTTAATTTCCGCTGCAATAAAATAAAGTTTTAGATTTCCAAGTACTACTTATTATCTATCTTGTTGTAATTTTTCTGTTCTATATTCACTTAAAACCTCCATGGAAGTTAATGCATTCCCTTTGTGAGTGACATTAATGGACGTGGGGTGTTACACGTGGTATCAGAGCTTAAGGTTACCGGAACAGATAAATTTTTTAGAAAAACTATTTTTCTAAAGTATTTTTGGAAGAAGTGTTTTCAAAAACATGTCTTAATGAGTGATTTTAAGAGGAAAGTTTTTATGAAAAACATAATCCCCAATAGCCATATCTTTATCTTTCGAATTCTCCATTTTGAATCTTTCCTTTTTCATTTCAGCATGGTTGAAGATCTTAACCTTCCGGATGGTGTAACGATACCAGGATGGTATAGGAGGTTATTAGAGGCTAGGGCCGCTGCAGGTCCAGCCAATGTTCTTCCACCACCAGTTGCACCCGCTCCTCCTCCTCCTCCTCGCGCTGATACTTTTGCAAAGACATGCAAGGAATTTAAGGCTATGGGTGGAAAACTTTTTCAAGGGTCAGAAACGTTTGTGGAAGCTAGAGATTGGCTTAAGGAGGTGGAAGAATTGCTAGAAATATTTGAAGTAGAAGAAGGGAGGAAAGTCAAATTAGCAGCTTGGTTAATGAAGGGAGAGGCCTCGTTTTGGTGGGAGGTCACTAATGGGGAGCGTCCTGTTGATTCTTGGGCGGATTTCAGGCGTAGGTTTGAGGCAAAGTTTCTCTCAAGGGCAGAAGAGAATCTATACATGGAAAGGTTCTTGACATTAAAGCAAGGAAGCTCATCAGTGAAAGAATATGTCAACAAATTTAATCAGTTAGCAAGGTTTGGCTTAGATTTAGTGAACACGCCAGAGAAGAAGGCTCTGAGGTTCGTTAATGGCTTGAATGAGCTATTGCAGGGGTTGGCTATGACCCACATCCCTATGGGGGCCACCTTTGAGAAGCTAGTAGACATGGCACTCATGCACGAGGAGAAAGGCGCTAATGCTAATAAGGCACCCGAGAAGAAAGGGGATCAGAATAAACCACAACAGCAAAACAAGAAGAGTGGTAAAGACAATAATGGCAAAGGAAAGAAAAATGCTTTAACTGTGGGACACCAGGTCATCTCAACAAGGATTGCAGAAAGAAAAAGAAGACTGGTTGTTTTCACTGTGGTGAAGCGGGACATCTAGTGAAGGACTGCCCAAAGAAGGGGCAGAGGGCAGGGTCTACCTCGGGAGGACAGGTGCAGGCTCTTATGGCACCAGGGCAGGCAAGGGGACAAGTTCAGGCTCTCACGGTCCCACAACTGCAAGAACGAGGTAGAACCATTTCTGTTGAAAGCTTAGTTTTTCTGTTTGATCATCTTGTCTGTACCTTATTCGATTCGGGCACATCGCATTCATTTATCTCTACATCATTAGTTGAATCACTGCACTTAAACACCAGTTTAGTAGAGGATCCCTTAGTTGTTTCGAATCCAATTGGGGGCTCAGCTTATTTGTCCATGATGTGTTTGGATTTGAAAATTTCTATACTTAGCGTTGAGTTTAGATGTGATGCTTATGTTTTGGGCTTCACGGGCTATGGGCTAATTTTAGGAATGGATTGGTTATCCAGAAATGGGGCCATTCTTGATTGTGAAAGGAGAGTAGTTAGGCTCATGACTCGCCTTGGCAACACTCTCGAAATCTTTTGTAATCCCATAAATTCCATTATGCTAAGTTATCTAGAATCGCTTGACGCGTCTGTGGAGAATCTACGATCTGTTAGAGTGGTCCGAGAATACTCGGATGTGTTTGAGGAGGTGAAGGGCTTGCCTCCGAAGCGGGAGATAGATTTTCGAAAATATCTTGTGGATAATGCGAAACCAGTATCTTTGCCAGTACGCCACATGGCTCCTCATGAAAGGAGGGAACTCAATAAGCAAGTGAAGGAGTTGCTTGAGAAGGGGTTCATAAGACGTAGTATATCGGAGTGGGGTGCTCCAGTAGTATTTGCCACGAAGGCGGATGGGTCCCTTAGACTTTGTGTGGACTATAGAGAACTTAATAAACTTACTAAGAAGAACAGACACCCACTGCCGAGGATTGACGATCCCTTCGATCAGTTAGTTGGCGCCTCAGTGTTTTCGCAGTTGGACTTAGCCACTAGTTTCCATCAGTTGAGAGTGGCTGAGGATAGCATTGACAAGACTGCCTTTAGGACTCCGGACGGTTTCTATGAATGGCTAGTGATGCCCTTCGGTTTGACAAACGCCCCCGCATACTTTGTTGATTTGATGACTAGGGTGTTTAGGGAGTACCTTAATAAATTCGTGGTGGTCTTTGTAGACGACATCTTGATCTTTTCTAAGGACGAAGAAGAGCATGCCCTACATCTTAGGAAAGTGTTGGAGACTCTACGAGCGCATAACCTGAAAGCTAAATTTTCTAAGTGTCACTTCTGGAGGAAGGAAGTGCGATTCTTAGGGCACGTGGTTTCCAAAGAAGGGATAGCTATGGATCCCACGAAGGTGGTGGCCATCCAAGATTGGAAGGTCTCTAAAAATGCTACCGAAGTAAGGAGTTTCTTGGGGTTGGCTGGCTACTATAGGAAGTTTATCAAAGACTTCGCAAAGATATCAGCTCCATTAACGCGTTTGACGAAGAAGAACCTAGTTTTCACATGGGACGTAGATTGTGATGATGTGTTCCAATGTTTGAAGAGAGCTTTGACTTCAGCCCCAGTCTTAGTGCTGCCAGACGGGAGTAAGCCGTTTACTGTTTATACCGATGCTTGTGGTACAGGACTAGGCGCAGTCTTAATGCAAGAGGGAAGGGTAATAGCCTATGGTGGAAGGCAGTTAAGGGCGCATGAGAAGAATTACCCCACGCATGACCTAGAGTTGGCCGCAATTGTTTTTGCGCTTAAGTCTTGGCGCCATTATCTTCTTGGTGAGAAATTCGAATTATTCACTGACCACAAATCTTTAAAATACTTATTCTCTCAGAAGGACTTGAATTTAAGATAGCAAAGGTGGATGGAATTCTTAACGTCCTATGATTTCGAAATAGCATATACCCCTAGCAAGGGTAACGTGGTGGCAGACGCCTTAAGTAGGAAAAGGCTGTCCTTGAGTCCGTTGTTTGTTGAACGGCGAAACTTAGAATTCATCTCTATGTTTGACTTTAGACCTTCCGTTGACTTTGTACCCGGTTTGCTAGCATCCTTAGAGGTCATACCTACGCTTTTGGGACGGATTGGTGAGGCACAGCGAGACGACCCACAGTTGGTTGAGTTAGTGGAGAAGCTCAAAAGAGGGGAGTCATCAAGCCATCTCCGTAGGTATACCCTAGATGATAAGGGTTGGTTACGTAGGAATAGTAGAATTTGTGTACCATGAGACGAGGACTTGAGGAAGACTATTCTTGATGATGCACATCATTCGAAGATGACTATTCATCCCGGCGGGGACAAGATGTACAAAGACATGAAGCGAGTTTTCTTTTGGGCCGGTATGAAGAGGGATGTGGCCGAGTATGTCGCTAGATGCTTGGTGTGCCAACAAGTAAAAGCGGAGCAAAAGAAACCCGGTGGGTTGCTTCACCCATTGGAGGTTCCACTATGGAAGTGGGAAAGTGTCTGGATGGATTTTGTGGATGGATTACCAAGATCAAGGAAAGGTAATACGGGGATTTGGGTTATAGTAGATAGACTTACTAAGAGCGCCCATTTCATTACCGTGAAGAGTAAGAGGACCGCTCCATGGTTAGCTTCTGTATACGTCCGAGAGATAGTTCGTTTGCATGGTGTTCCTTCTAGCATAGTAAGCGACCGTGATCCTATTTTCACTAGCGAATTTTGGAGGAGCTTGCAAGAGGCGGTAGGGACTCAGTTATGTTTGAGCACCGCATATCATCCTCAGACGGACGGCCGGACCGAGAGGGTGAATCGTATTCTAGAGGACCATTTGAGGCTATGTATCCTAGACTTTGGGGGTACATGGGAAGAGCATCTTCCGTTGGTAGAGTTCGCATATAATAACAGCTTTCAGTCCAACATTGGCATGGCACCTTTCGAAGCTCTTTATGGACGACCTTGTCGTTCACCTACATGTTGGTGGGAATCTACGGATAAGATCTTACTTGGGCCCGATATGATTAGAGAGACTTCGGAAAAGATCGACTTGATTCGAAGGAGGATGAAGATGGCACAAGATAGGCAGAAATCTTATGCAGATAAGAGGAGGACAAATCTTGAGTTTGATGTTGGGGACATGGTCTTTATCAAAGTGTCTCCCTTACGGAACGTTGTTCGCTTTGGGTCCTTTGGGAAATTAGCACCAAGGTTTGTAGGGCCGTTTCCTATTAAGGAGAAGATTGGACAGATGGCGTATAGAGTGGAGTTGCCTGAGAGACTTAGTGGTGTACACGACGTATTCCATGTGTCACATTTGAGGAAGTGCTTGCACGAGACCGCGGAAGTGGTAGAGCCGAGCTTGCTTAGAGAGGTGGAGATAGAGCGTGATGCGACGATTCGACGAGCTCCTACATGCATTCTTGGGTCGGAGATCAAGAAGTTGAGGAATCGAGAGGTCAGACTAGTTAAAGTGCAATGGGGAGATGATGAGAGCAACGCTACTTGGGAGACAGAAGCGAAGATGCGTTCGTTGTACCCTTTTCTTTTTGAGGGTATATCTTTTAATTTCTCCTTTATCGCTTAGCTTGTACTTATCTTATCTTTAGTATGTCCTCTCGCTAGTATCTTTGACCTTTAGTTAGGATAATCCTATGGTTGAAACATGTGTTTGAGACATGTTATGTATGATGGATGCAAAGTGGATGGTAGTGGTTGCTCGTGGACGCATATACACACACTATTAGGCACTAGATCGGCTCAGTCACTACATATTGCATATTGCATATAAATGGATGTATTTAGTAAAATGGATGAATGATGATTATATTATCATGTGGATGCTGCATTCAGATGATGATTGTGCACGCATATAGAGATAATATGTAGCATTAAGGAACTTTTGCATACATAATGGACGCATGGCACTATCATGATTTGCATTAAGGAGGTCAACTGAATCAGTGGACCGCCTGATTTTGCATTAGATAGGGACATATACACACATTATGCATTTAAACATGAAAGCATTAGAAGTCTATAAGGACAATGAATGCCTGTGTTTGATGGTTGAGTAGATGGACGATTGGATGTTAGGATATACATTCTTCTGGACTTAAGATTTCGGGGTCGAAATCCTTTAAGGCGGGGAGAATGTAACACCCCGTAATTCTGTTAATATTAATATTCACAAATTAAAGAATAACTAATCTCAGACGTGAGAATTGTGGGAAACGGGTTGCGCCATTGTGTTCGTCTCGGAATTCTGGTTGAAATAGAGTCCGAGTTTGCGTGATTTAGACTTCGTATGAAGGAGATATGGCCATCGGAAGTTTCAGAAAATTCAAAACAGATTTTAGAAATTTTAAAATTTAAAATTCGAAGTCAAACAGGCTAGGCGGGAAATTTCCCGCCCAGCACCCCAGGTCGACTGGGGAGTCGACTGGGCAGTCGACACCCCAGGGACCAGGTCGACTGCGCAGTCGACCTGGGTGTCGACCTGGTCCAGTCGACTAGGGTTTGACAGAGCCCAATCTTGAGCTGTTGATGTGTCTTTAGGGCTGAGTTGGCAAATTTAACGGTTCAGGTTAGTTCTGAGTTGATCTGACGGTCTAAATAAATCCTAAACTCTATATATACCTAGGTAGTCTCTCACTCTAAAATCACATGAAAAATAGAATAGCCACCGTCATGCCATCGCCATGGAACTCAGTGTAGCCACCGACAACTAAGAAGGAAGAAAGCTAATCAAAACCCTAATTCTACTCAACTCTAAAGCAAATCAAGACTCTCTTTCTTTTCTAATTGTGAGTATGATGATTTTAATAAGATTATTATTAAACTAATTAGATTAAGATGTGATATGGATCATAAGAGAATGATGTGAATTGTCATATATGTTGTTGTAAACCTTATGCTATCATGTATGTTGTAAATCCTATGTTATGTGATGATGATATCCTATATGTTGTAAATCATGCTATGATGATATTGTATAGGTTGTAATTTTCTATGCTAAGTTGTGATAAATCATACATGTTATAAAGTCATGATGTTATTATCTATGCTAATTAGTTCATGTTAATCAAATCATAATGTTGATATTATTTGGGCTATGTTGATCTATATGACAAATCATGTATGCAAGTTTAGATTGACTAGTAAAGATTACGAACATATGCCATGACATCTATTTAGATCTAGAATTGTGCTATGACATGTGTGAGTTCTATGTGTTACATGCTAGTTCACATCATCATTATGTTGCATAAACCACATATGCAAGTTTATACATGAATTTGGATTATGATCATATTATGTAAATTGTGACATTTTACCAAACAAATTGACACCTTTAGATCCATGACATGTGTAGCTTTATGCCAGTTGTAGTTTGCCTATGAAAGTTTAGGTGTTGGACATCTATCACACATGCAAGTTTCACCCCGTTTATGGTTAGATCTATTTTATTTTTCTATATGTTGTGATAATTTATCTTTGTGCTATGAGTTAGACTATTCGAGTCTAACGTACATTTTGCATTGAATAAGCGAACGTATAACGTGGGGTAATGTTAAGGATTTAATATTAAGAAATTGGGGTGCAATTGATATGATTTGTCATACCATAAGTGGATGGCCATAATTGAGTCAATTATGGGCATCATTAAAATTGGAATTAATTAATGATTTGAATAGGGATATATTTAAAACTGGGGTAAAAGATTATAAGTGTTAATCAATGCTTAGGACACGAGGTTGGACTCGTTTGTGACGTAAAACTGCCCGGACCCGCCCGGCAAATCCAGTAGTCACAAATGTCAGCCCAATGTGAGAGGTCCTAGGCCCAAATTAAAGCATAACAGTGGTAAAGACACGAGGTTAGACTCTTTTATGGTGTAAGACTGCCCGGACCCGCCCGGCAAATCCAGCTGCCATAAATGCCAGTCTAATGTGAGAGGTCTTTATGAGGTTTTGGCCTGAATGAATTAAGAAATACTTAACCAGATAAACATGTGAAGTGGGACATGGGGGTTAAGTAAGTGCCTTGGGTGGCATGAGGAATCTAGTGGGTGCCTTTAGTGGCATTTGAAATACGATTAGTAAGACTTAACCAAACACATATGTAAATGAACATAAATAAGAGGGTTAAGTGGGATGTACTAGTGGGGACAAGCTTAGGTGGATAGCTTGTGGGGGCCCATTTCAACTAGTAACCCAAACGCATCTTTGTAGGCTCGACCCAAGTCGAGGACGGGACAGCATACTGGGCTTGACTATAAGAGGCCAAACGGGTTAGCGGTGGCAACGCAAGTCCAACGGGTTTCATATGCGTGTGTGGACCCGGGCTGGTAGGTAAGACGTTGTTGCATCGTGTAGGTATAAGTCGTGCATTCTCAAGTTGTATCGGGTTGCCACTTTAGCGGAGTGATACACCCCACTGTGGGGCCAACACGGGTATCTACGAGTAGGGATCCGATCGAAAGTGGGTAGTGGGGTACACCTGGCGGAGATAGGAGCAGGCGGCACCTATGTAGTCAGCTAGGGGTACACGAAGCTATTTATATAATTTCTATGTGGAGCAAGTGGGATCAACCTTTAGGGTGACTGGTGTGGTGCAGTGTACTAATTATTCATTAGTATTAGGTGTGCCTTTAACGTTATCTTTATCTACCCTTCCGTACCCAATAGTTCACAGACATTTCCTTGTTTTCCAGCTTATGCCTTAGTCTAATTATTTTGATAATAGTATTGTTAGAATTATCATACTCGCCAGACTTTATGTCTGACCCCCTCTATTTCTATCCTTTTCCCCCCTCCAGGTCCTCAGGGTGGGCCCAGCTCTAGCGGAGTTTGATTGGATTGCTTTATCTCTCTTTTGGAAAGCTTGGATCGCTGAAGTAAAGTCCAGCTTGTTATCTTCTTTAATGGCTATTTATGTAATGGGGTTATGTATTTTGTTTTATCAAGATGGATATTGTACTTGACTCTGATTTATGGTTTTATGATGTAACAAACATGTTTAATTTCCGCTGCAATAAAATAAAGTTTTAGATTTCCAAGTACTAGTTATTATCTGTCTTGTTGTAATTTTTCTGTTCTATATTCACTTAAAACCTCCATGGAAGTCAATGCATTCCCTTTGTGAGTGACATTAATGGACGTGGGGTGTTACAGAAAACGTAAAAGTATGTAGATGGTGTAGGGATTGTGTAGGAAACCATGAATGTTTTAAACGGGTTGTAGTAAACCGTGAGCGTTTCAAACCCGTTCCATCACTAATCATTCTATCGCAACATCCTTGCATCATTTACAACCGTTTTCTCTTTTATTTCATTATTATACTATTTATAAAAAAACTCTAAATTTCTCTTTGCAGCCGCCGCCGCCCTTGCCATCTACCGCGCCGCCGCGCCCCCTTGCCATCAACCGCGTCGCTGCGCCGCTACGCCTCCCCTACCACCTGTACTCGTGCGCCATCAGGTTGTTTACTTTATTGAAAATGAATTACAAAATTCCAACGCCCTTCCACAACTATATCTGCTATTTATCTTACACTGTCAAGTGATTCGTGTTTAATTTGGGAATCTGATTCTGCCTGTCAACTTAATATTATTTTACAATACATAAATTTGTGTTTTAACATTTAAAATTGCAGTGCTTCTGCTTTTTTCATCACACGAACATTAAAGAATTTGTCAACAGATGGTCGTACTGTTATTGCTTCTGTTCACCAGCCTAGTAGTGAAGTCTTCGCTCTATTTGATTGCTTATATTTGCTTTCTAGTGGTAAAACTGTTTACTTTGGCTAAAGCTTCAGAGGCTTGTGATGTATTTGGACATGCTTAATCCTAAATATCTTTTTTCTCCTTAGGACTAAATAAATCAAAACTGGAAAGTCCAACCTGACATAACTTCAGTGTTCCATATTCATAGAACATATATTTACTGCACCTAACATAATAATAAATTGAACAGTAAAATGCTAAATTGTCAAGGTCTGCAGGAGTTTATGTTCTGAACGGTTACATGAGGGAACTTTTGTTTGATACAAAGAATAGCAGTTTGCATGGGATTTATGCTTATATTAAATTATCTTACTTTGAATTATTGTCCCCCTTTATTTATGTAGTTCTTTGATCAAGCTGGCTTTCCTTGTCCTACACAATGGAATCCATCAGATCACTTTCTGCATTGTGTAAACTCTGTTTTTGATAAAGTGAAATCAACTTTGCAGGGTTCTATGAAAATGCAGGTAAATATTAAATCAATTTTTCTTAACTTGTTCATAATCAAATAACAAATAAGCATTTATTGTGTATGCTGACAGCTAGTGAAAAGTGATGATCCTCTTGATCAGTGCCGACCCAAGAAATCTGTTGCCCAAGCCACCAGGGACGAAGCCAGAAAACCAAGGAGAGGGGGGCAAAACCATGGAGGAGGGGGGGGGCATGATAGCTAGAATCTGCCTGATGGCTGAGTTTGTATGAGTTTGCATGGACAATTAATGGCTTATTATAAAAAATCGGGGGGGGGGGGGGGCATGACCCTTACTAGCCCCATAGCCCCCCCAGCTACGTCCCTGCGTGCCACAACTGTAATTTGTTGCCTCAAAAAAAAAAGTCAGAAGTTTTTTTTTAATAAAATGTACACTTTTGCATTGGATGAAAGTTAATTACCTTTAGTAGTCCACACAACAATCTTTGAAGTCATGAAAGTTTATGGCATATTAACTGTGAACTGAGAAAGTGCAGCTTCGCCAAACATTGCATATCCCATCCCACGACTGCACCTGCACTAAACATTACATTACAAATGAAAAATCTGCATATGAAATAATGACTACGATATTCAATTCTCAAAATATGGACTAAATTACATATGAAGTAATGACAGCAATCTTTGAAGTCATGAAATAATGAAAAAACTACATTACATTATGTTGCATTTATACATGAAGTAAGCTACAATATTCAATTCTCAAAATATGGACTAATCATCAACAAAATATAGACTAAACTTTAACTTTCCATACAAAATAATGACTAACTTTCCTTAAGTAGTCTAAAGAAAAATGCTTCTTCTTGCTTTTTTTAGCAAATTCTACAAAATAATGACTAACTTTCCTTAACTAACTTTCGTCGCTTGTTTCTTCATCAACAATTTCATTAGAATAAATAACTTCATTAATACGCACTTCATCTACATCAATGTCTTTGTCCAAGTCCAAGTCTACATTTTCATTAGTAGCTTCACTTGTTTCTTTAACTTGACTTGAACCAATAAATTGTTGCGATTTTGCATTGAACAAATAGATTGTTGCGATTTTGCATTGAACAATTTAGAAATTGAGCCCACTAATGATATAGATAATGTATCTCGACATTGTTTTACTTTTATGTTATAAGCTCCGGAGTTTTTCTTCCTATCTCTCAACCGTTTCTTGTCGTCTTCTTCTTTTGTCATATTCTCTACTTTTTAACAAATAACAAATTAATGGTATTATCAACCAAACTAAGTAACATACAAATTAAAAAATAATACAGATTTTTTTTTTCTTTTGAATAATTCAGAATCTGAATGGCCTCTGTAGGCCTGCAGCTTTGCCTAAATTTAGTTTATAGTGGCCTTTGCTTAAATTGAATTCATAGTTTACAAGTTAAACCCAAATTCCAGACAAGTTACACCCAAATTCCATTGAGTAAACAACCAATTACCAAAACCAAATAAACACAAATTAAATTCATCCATAGAATTAGGATTGCCATCATCTGAAAGAAGAAATTACCTTAAGTTGTTTGGAGATGGAAGGAGCAACAGTGGTCTGATATTCGACAATGGAGAAGAGATGACTGCAGGCGCAACAATGATTGAAGGCTGCTGAGGAATGAGGAGCTATTAGCAGAGCCAGACTGAGATGAGATGATTAGGCTTTCAGTAAAAGCCCCAAATTTTGTTGTGGGATTAGGCGACTAGCAGAGCGAGATTTGTAAAGGATAGGAAGAAGAGAATGAGACTGAGATGGAAACAGGCTGAAAAAATTTACTTGTGCTAATCGGTTTTTTTTTTTTTTTTTTGGCCCTTGTGCCTGTCGTTGCCCAAGCCCAAGGTCTTGGTGGGCTTGAGTCTAGGCCGGCTCTGCTCTGTATAAAATAACCACCAGTGAAGTAATTCAAAGGTTAACACAGTTTTACTACAGCTCATAGTATTATTATGCTGCTCGTTAAAAAGTAGATGAGATGTCCCGTGTTGTATGTATCGTAACATAATGTTTCTTCCATGTCCAAGGATGTATAATGACTGTTTTACATAATTGTGGATTAAAAAAATGAGTGTCACGATGTTTGAATTAGATGAAACGACCATATTTGAGTTATGTAGCAACATTATTTTATTGTTTGTTGGATATGATTTGTTTAAAATATATTTGTCGCAAGTTTATGGTAATTTGACAATGATATTCATTTTACATCAATGTTTTTATTGACATATATTGTAAAGATTTTACATATGTTCGGTTTTATTATGATATGTGGTAAATGAAGATAAATATAAAATAACCAAATTAAATTTTGGTGTACGAAGGCATATGGAATGCGTATGGAATGGGTAAGGATGCGTATGAAGCTTGGCGTAGGGAATGCATAGAAATACGGCGCAGGAACGGCGTAGGGAATTTGGCGTAGGGATGGCGTAAGGAAATATTTGCGACGAGCTGTTTTCCAACTTCGTTTTTGGCGTAAGGATGCCGTAAGGAAATTTGATTCCCTACACCGTCCCTACGCCAATTTGGCGTAGGGAATTCAGAATTCTTTTGTAGTGGCTGCAGGCGATCAACTGGCCCTTAAGTCCATTCTGTTTTGAATGAGTAAGATTTATACCATGCCATATGCACTTCTCCCTTACAATAAACAAAACACTATAAAATATTACTTCAGGTTTATTCATGTTACCTTAGGCCTTCAAATTTGTGCTTCAGGACTCCGATCATTATAAGCCTAACCGTTTCAGGCATTACTTCAGCTCTTCGGTCATTATTGGAACCTATATACATGTTCTGAATGCATGCCAATTGCAATTTCAACTATCGAATGCCTATGCTGAAGAAAAAAAATAGCAGTAGAATAAAATAAAAGAAACTTTTCATATTTGACCATGAGAGTTGCTAACCCATTGTATATATTTCCTTCAAATTCTTCCTAAATATATCCAGTCTCTCTAATTCATCATCTTTTATCTGTTATTGTTAGAGTTTATAAAACGCAGGTTATCACAAATCCAGTTGGCAATGTGAAAGGTGAACTCTTAATATTTATACTGATTTATTTTTATAAATTCTCCGGTGTGGGATTTGTCTCAACAGTTATAGTCACATTTTGTCAGTACACTTCAAACATAATTAATTTGTAATTAACACATTTGCTTGTTATCCAACAATTTTTTGGCTTATTTAATTACTTAACTGACTCATTTATGTGATTGCTTATATGTTCAATCGCTTTTGTGTGGAGAAATGAGAATGAGTCGATCTAATTCATTTTTTCCAATTCTCTAAATGTAATTGGAGTAAATCTATAATAAAGTTATATGATGACAGAAACGTAAACGTGAGCCCATATATTTAAAAAAGGGGTATTAATTAGATTTCATAAGCTCAATACATCACACCATTAGCAACGGATAAATTTAGATAGAATTTTGGAGAGTAGGGCTAGGGGTACTTGGAAAATAATGAGAAACTTCAATATCTAATACAACATCTAACAATTTCATATTGCATCGAACATAACAAGGGAAAATGACTTAAAAGGATGTGTTCAATTCGTGCCATGCATAAATTGCGTATAGACATACAAAATTGAGTCGGTTATGTGCTCATATTATTGTTTATTTGTACTCAAAGTTTACATAAATTATACATCATATTATAAACCCTTGTAGGTTCTAAACTTCATCATTTGCATTACTTATTTCAAAAGAAATATTTGAATGTGTGTGATATAATAAACGTTCGTATATTTTTTTAATCTAAAATCGATCAAAATGCGTAGTAAATCTTTATTCGCTTTGAATAATTTGTACATTATTATGCATAGTTGCCATAATTTTTCAAATATGGTTTTTCAAAGAAACAGGTTTATCTGTAAATGACATAAACAAAATGAACCCAATTAAAAAATTAAGTATGTATAGGGACCAATTACATTAAATCGATTTTCACTGCTCCATACTAATTATAGAGTATGGCTATATTACAATAAGTACTTCAAATACAGATAATATTCCACCGTTCAGAATGCTAATCTTTTTATAAAATACCTATTCACAACTCCTTCTCTGTAATGGAAAAAATGTAACATCCACATACCCTTATCCCAAAAAAAAATACTACTAAGATAATTTCAAAATAAATATCCAAATAAAATAACAAAGGAAATTATATCAAAAATAACACTTAAGAAAATGAAATGAATGTGGAAATATTCAGTTTTGAGATTCAAAGAAATGAGAATTGAACAAATACTTTGAAAAAAGAAAAAAAGCAACTATCTGAAAAATACATTTTTTGTAAAATAGAAAGGTTGAAAAACAAATATAAATTCAAAGCCTGCTTAACCAATTTAAACAAAAAGAATAAGTCTTAAGGCCAAAAAATTAACATCATCATATCATGAAAATAAAAGAGTTTTGCATTAGGGAATTTATTGATTATTAAAAAATGATAAAGAAAAAATTGAGAATGGATGTTTGAAAAACTTATGGTAAAGAAATAACTTAGGTGCAAACCTATTTTTGTTTTTTTTACAGGTACTCTGCAGTCAAATTATGCTCAGTGCACCATCTTCCTTGTTAGCCTATGCCGACTCTACTGCTCAAAAACATTCTCCTCCCATCAAGATTTGTTTAGCACCGGTGCAGTATTTTACCCTAATCGTTTTCTCCAATGACTAATTTATCGGCCTAGCAACCCAACAGCTCGTTTTGGCTAGCATGACAAATTTAGTTATCTCATAGCTGGACCATCTGCATCAAGTATTGCACGTGCCCTTCATTGATCTCTTATTCACTCATGCTTATTTACCCAATTTTCTAAGTAAAATATGCATCATCCTAGCATTCTTATCATAAGCAGATGGCTTGAGTCAGTCACATATCTCAAGACTGATTTCCTGCTTCATGCAACAACTTATCGACAATAATCACATAAAAACTTACTATAGCTAACAACAATTTAATAATTAAAGTTTTTTTTCGTATTTGCATGGAAAATGAAAATATTCCACATGTCCAAAATGACTTGTCTGCATATACATGGAAAAAATAAAACTCAATGGAGATAAAGATAATTATCCACCAACTAACTATTTTAAGTAAGAATTCTATCCCATGAATTAAAAAAGTAACTGGTTAAGTCAACATATTTGAAAACGTTGTTACAAAAAGAATCAAGAACTTACTTGTGAGAGGTTTAAGGTGGCCTCCTTTTAATTGGCCTTATTCTATCTATTATTGCTGGCAAGACCAAACCCAATGAAAACACCACTGTCATAATATATTAGCAATAAAGTACGCTTATTCACATCATCTAGTATTAGGCTCCTTTTCTGCAGAGAACAACATAGTGTACATAACTGCAAGTTTGGAAACAAATATAAATATGAACATTCTTACAAATAAAATTAATGAGGCATATTTTCAGTCTCTCCCTTTTCTAATTAAATCGTTATGCTTTGACCAAAAGATGACTACTGTATCATGAAACAACAAATTGATCCAAAACCGAAAATTAATTGATGAAATAATAGACAAAACTCAGTTTTACATATACCTAAAATACATTAAAAAGTATTATTCAATTGAAAAAGTATCAGAATGGTATAAAGATTTAAAGCCATTAAAGAGTTTTCTAACAAATGAGTTGCATAGAAATCATACTGATGTTTATGAAAGAAAACCCAAAGAAATCATTGTCCCAGCTTTCTTTTGGTGTATTGACTTGAGATTGGATATCACACTATATCATTTAGAATAAAGTCCCGAATTCTCCATCATGCACGTGCATCCTTGTAATAGAAAATTCAGATCATCCTGCTAGATTTAAATGCATATACATTATACGGTCCAGAAAATTCCCGGTACAAAAACTATTTTAAGAGCTAGCGATATCATTCTGTACCAAAAAGTTGTAAACATAATATCAAGTGAATTTGATTTTTAATCATTACTGTATTTTTGTTTAAGATCTTGACCATACTCTTAGTTACAAACAATACATGAATCATACCTGTAGACATTGATTGAGAAGAAGATAATGAGATGTAGATTTGTAAGTTGTCGATCTAGAAATTGCCTTCTCTCTCTTAGCCATACTATTATTTGTGATGTCTTTTCGATAACCGTAACAATGAATATTGGATTATATTTATAGACAGAGAGAGGACCAAATTCCATTATGGATATAATCTCAACCGTTTATCAAGGTTGACTGTTAATAGAGAATATCCATATCTAAAGGTATATACCTTCTATTTCAGTCTTATCTTATCAAATCAATCACTACTAGAATGTTTTGTTATTCCGACGTCCAGTTTCCAACGGCCACCAATGGTTTTTTAACAGCCGTTGGAACAAAGACCGTTGGCGGCTGTTGGAAGCCATTGATCATTTACGGGATATTACCTGCTACAACCAACTGAGAGCTTCATTTCCTCCTCCTCCTCCACCACCAATTATTCATCTCCTACAACCCTTCCTCTCCTTCCAAATTTGCTGCCAAAGCTTCCTCCATCACTTCAACCTCTTTGGGCGCCATCTACGAGCTTCTCCAACCCATCTCCACCCTTCTCGTTATCCAAATTAGGTAATTTCATAAAACCTAATTTTTAGGGTTTAAATGATTTCGGATTTAATTTGTAATTTGCTTAATTCCTACTTGTTTGTATATGTATATTACATCATGTTTACCTTATTATTGTCATTTTAATGATCAAATTGTTTAGGGTTAAATTGATTTAGGGTTTGATTATGTTTGTTTAGGTAACTTTAGTTAGTGAATGTTATATGTGTGTGATAGTATTTGCTAATAGTATAATTTATGCAAACACGAAGATTATATTATGTTGACAAACACAAAGTTGATTACAAAAATATATAAATTTATGCATACACGAAGTAAATTACTATAATTGGTGCAAACACGAAGTAAATTAAAAAAAAATTTGTACACATGTACTAAAACGGTAAAATATTTACAAATTGTATATTTAAATTTAATGTAGATAAATATTTAAACCCTTAGTCATTATTTGGCCCCGTCTGACAAGTGTTGTATATGATCGTTATATGGATATTTGTTCTTCTACAAAACGGAAATCTATATTCATCAAATACAACATTTGTCAGATTTGTCCTTGTATTGGAAAAGTTACAAACACTATAAAGTAATTATATTTCGTAGATCATATCACTTTAAACGGTTCATAAAATTTTGACGGCATTTCCTTTACGTTCCTTGTGTACATGCACGTGTGTACGATATAAGGAACATGGGGGAAATGCTGCCGAAATTTTGTGAAATCATTTAAAATGATATGATTTACGAAATATAATTACTATTGTGTTTGTAATGGGAAGTAGGATGACCGACCATCAAAGATGACACATAAGCGTCAATGAACCAATAATTATTTATTTTGAAATAAACTATAAAATTATTTTTTATTTCATCATAGATGTTAAAGTATAGGAAAAATGGCCAATTAATTTAATGATCAGAGTTGGATGTATCAAAGAAGGGAAATTTGTGGTGCAATAAGTGAACATTTTTAAAATGGTGTAAAAGTGTTCTTTGATTTAGCGATAAGTAATATCAGAAACAATAGAGAAGTTCGTTGTCCATGTAGTACATGAAAATTATTGAACTGTTTAATACCGAATATGGTTAAGATTCATTTGCGCCAATACGGTTTTCTATCCAAATATTTGTTGTGGGATCGTCATGGAGAAATTGTAGCCCCTAATATTGAATATCAGTCGACGGAGGTCAATAATGTTGAAGTTAGCATGAATCTCATAGAAAATATGGTAGAAGATAATGCATGATCAATGTTCCCTGCCATTCAAATTGGTAATAACGATGATAACGTCGAAAAGGAGCGAAACGTTGAAGCTAAAAAATATGATTTATTGAATAATGCTAAAAAAAACCTTTGGAATGAATGTGAAAGTGACACTCAATTATTGGAAACTGCAGAATATATTGCAATGAAATCAAAATACAACCTTACGGAAGCTGGATTTACGACTATTGTTCAAGCGGCTAAACGCCATGTGCCATTTGATAATTTAATGTGCGAAAATTATTATGAAGTGAAAAAACTTTTGTCATCTTTTGCTTTGCCATATCAAAAAATAGATACATGTATAAAGGGTTGCATGTTGTATTGGAAAGAAGACAACAATCTTATAAAATGTAAGTTTTGTAATCAAGAAAGATACAAACCAAGAAAAAAGAAAGGAAAAGAAGTTATGTACAAGCATATGCATTATTTACCCATCACCCCTAGACTTCAAAGATTATATGCATCATCCATAACAGCGCAACATATGAGATGGCATAGTGTGAGAACACCTCAAGAAGGTACGTTGACACACCCATCGGATGGAGAAGCATGGAAACATTTTGATAAGAAATATCCCTATTTCGCAGCGGAAAGCCGCAGCATTAGACTAGGTTTATGTATAGATGGCTTCGCACCGTTTTCTCAATTTGGTTCTAAATATTCATCTTGGCCTATAATAATCACACCTTATAATCTACCCCTGTGGGTGTGTATGAAAACTCCATACATGTTTCTCATAGTTGTCGTCCCTGGCCCTGATGATTCGACATAGGGTATTGATGTTTACTTACAACCGCTAATCAAAGAATTGAAAATATTATGGAATGAAGGAGTTGAAACATACGACGTATCAAAAAAGAATTTTTTTTGGATGTTCGCTTCTTTGTTATGGACTACTAGTAATTTTCCTGCATATGCAATGGCTTTCGAGTTGGAGTATGGTCGGTCATCTTGCTTGTCCTTATTGCATGGAAGAAACACGAGCATTTTCGTTACCGTACGGAAATAAAATTTCATGGTTTGATTGTCATTGTTGCTTTCTTCATATTAATCCTACTTTTAGAAGAGACAAACTTTTTTTATGTCTAATAGACATGAGGCTCTACGGCCACCGACGGTTTGGTCAAGTGAGGAAATATATGAACTTGTAAAAGATTATCCAAAGATACATGAAACCGGAAAACAAATTTATATTCAAGGTAAATCGACGATTCATAATTGGTGAAAACAGAATATATTCTGGGAATTGCCTTATTGGAAACATCTCTTAATTCATCATAACATTGATGTGATGCATAACGAGAAAAACGTATTTGATAATGTATTTAATACAGTTCTGAATGCGAAGGGCAAGACTAAGGATGATTTGAAATCAGACATGATATAGAGGAAACATGTAATCGTCCTGAGCTTCATATGAAGCCCAATGATAGTAAAAAAAAACCCAAAGTATGCTATGAACTAGACAATAACCAAGTTAAAGTACTGTTAAAATGGGTGGAAGAATTACGGTTTTTCGATGGAATTTACTCTAATCTTCGTAGATGTGTCCACTATAAAAACGGAAAGCCGAGTGGAATGAAAAGCCATGATTGTCATGTAATGATGGAAAATTTGTTACCCATCGCCTTCAAAGAATTGTTACCTGGACAAGTTTGGGATGTAATAACAGAACTTAGCTTATTTTAAAAGGAGCTTTGTTCAACTACTTTAAAAGCTGACCGTCTACTAAAACTTGAAGAAGAAATCCCCGTACTGCTCTGCAATATGGAGAAAATATTTCCTCCAAGTTTCTTTAATGTAATGGACCATTTACCTGTTCATCTTCTAAAGGAAGCACGTCTTCGAGGTCCTGTGCAATATAGATGGATGTATCCATTTGAAAGGTATATTATTATACTAAGTATTCAAATGATAATTTAATTATATTTAGATATTAATATTGAACCGAACTATATTCTATTAGGTACTTAACTCATTAAAAAAAATGAGACAAAAAGCTCGAGTTGAAGGTTCTATTTGCAAATCATATATCGAAGAAGAAACCTCTTTTTTTCCTCTCATTATTTTAACGATCATGTGAGCTTATCATTTGCAAGCGTTCCGCGTAATGATGAGAGGGTTGAACAAGATTCTTCTTCTAAATCAACATTATCTATTTTTAAACAACATGGCCGACATGCTGGAAAATGTGTGGAAATATGGCTCAATGATAAAGATTGTAATGTAGCACACACATATATTCTTCTTAATTGTCCAGAAGTTGCTCCTTTCATCAAGTAATCAATTTTTTTTTTAAATTTTAATAAATTTATGTTAAACGTGTTAATAATAACGTAACATATATTGTTTGTGTTTGCAATATTTATGAATCACAAAATCCAAGCGGCGATTTAAGCAAAGATTTAAGTAGCTGGTTTAGAAACTATGTTTTTAATCCCACAAATAATGTGCTCAACGAAGGAATAAAACATTTAGGTAGCGTTTGGTTTAGATTTTTCAATTTTGAGTTTTCACACATACAAAAACACTAACAATGCACATATATCATGAAAAATGACCGTTTTACAAAACGGAGTTAACACACAAAACCGAAAACAACTTTTTATTATTTTTCATATTTTAAGAAACAAGAGAATGACAATAACACATCCGTCTATCCACCATTCCCGCGGTCCCCTCCGTCACTCTCATTTCCTTTGATCCATCACCACCGCTACACTTAAAATCTTCACAACTTTCATAATTAACGCCGAAAACTAAAAATGCAAAACACAAAATAAACCAAACGCTACCTTAGCATTTGGACCGAAAATAAAAGTCAAAACATATCCAATATTTTTTGTTAATGGGTATAATTCAACACCAAAGAATATGGTGCTAAAAAATTAACAAACAATACTAGTGTGTTTGTTAAAGGCAGTGAAGATCCTAATAATCTTATAAATGATTTTTATGGCGAGTTAACTCAGATTTTGCAAATGACATATTTTACAAGGCCCGCAGAGGATGTTTATTTGTTTAGATGCAACTGGTTCAGCAATGTTTCAGGTTCTGGTATTAACGTGCATCCAAAGTATAATCTTGTAGAAATTAAACATACCTCACATTATCAAAAGTACGACCCTTTTGTACTAGCCAAACAAGCTCTACAAGCTTATTATGATCCTTATCCGTCTCTAAAAAGGGATAAAGCAGATTGGTCTGCGGTTTTTAAAACCAAGGCAAGTTTTACGTTCGATGGACAGTATATTCCTGATGAACAAGCCTATCAAGCATCTAAAGGAAAATGTTGAAATAACAATTGCAGATGATCAAACTGATTTTCGACCTTTAAATGATGAGGCAAATGTATTAGTCGATGCATTTGAGAGTGTAGAGGAAAACGACATAGAACCCGAAACCTAGTTTGAATCAGAAAACGACAAAGAAATTGACGAAGACTGAGTAAAATTTAGTAATTTTCACAACTGCTCACATTACATTTACCTTAATATTGCATTTTCACAACTATTCACATTACATTTATCTATGTTTAATATTGCATTTTCACAACTATTCACATTACATTTGTAATCTAAGTTTAATATTGCATTTTCACAACTATTCACATTACATTTACCTATGATTTGTATATGTATCAATGTGGCAGGTATATTATGTATGGCTCTCAACGACGTGGTGGTTGGAATAGTGGCTTCAAGAATTTGACGGTAATGAATCCTTCTGTATGCATACAATAAATTAACGTTTAAATATACAGTGTTATAATATTTTATATGCTGAAATAACATTTTTACTATTCATTCTATTTGCAAACTCGACAACCTAAGAAGGCCCAATACATAGAAGAAATTAAAGAGCTTAGAATTATGATTGAGCAACTACGTGACCAGAGTCGTCTTCAGACTATGTAGTTGGAACAACTAAATCATAAGTTTGTGAAGTATGTGCACATTCATGATAGTCGTCCTTCGTCGTCTGCTGATTCCGGAAGCAATGCTTAAGGTATGTTGTATGTTTTGGTATTGAGTGGGCGTGAATGATAAATTTGTTATGTTTAGATGATTTGTAGACATGTAACTTTAATGTATCTGGTTTATGAACATGTATTTGTTGGTTTATGGATGATTTGTTCATATTGATGTTTCTTTGTTATATTTTGGTTGTTTATATTGTTATTGGTATATGTGTGTTGTATATATGTGGAATTGATTGGGATTGGATTAAAAATGGATTGGAATTGGATTGGATTGGAAATGTAGTGGCAGGAAGGTTATATGATTGCTGGAATAAAAAAAATAACCTAGTTTTTCCAACGATTACCAACAACCTATAGGTCATTGATATTTAATGGCTTTTAACGGAGGCACGCCGTTTGAAGCCATTGGTATCGCCATTGGAAATATTCTGTTGCTTCTGTTGGTAGCCGTTGGAAGTCATGAATGCTATTCCAACGACTTCAACGGCCGCCAATGGCAAGAAGCTGTTGGAATAGCCCTGTATTCTAGTAGTGAATGGACTCCATAAATGACCACATAATGACATTTAATATTAAATTAATAATTCAATATTTGTTATATGGACTTACATAATGAGATGTATAAAAATTCTTACATTCTCCCACTTGGTCCATAAGACAAATGCTTTAGTGGTCATATAGGAACAAACATAAGGTGCGCATAAATGTTGAAATAATATTTTTGATAAGTTCATATTAATTACACTTAGTCGATATGAATCATCAATTAGGATCATGGCGTTTCTATATTAACTAAATAACGTAGCCTCTTCCATGTACCACTAACTGACAATCAAAAAACTAAGTCTGTATAAGTAGAAGTAACCATAATGGTCCTCATTCATGTCTTGATGAAAAACTAGTTCTGTTATCATGTATAACTTTGATACGTACATGAACATAAAGATCCATAATATGAAACAGAAAATTTTAGAAGTTGCAATAATGTATACTTAAAACGTGTCATGATAAAACCACTTAACAATCCACAAATTCATAAATAAGAAGAGCGACATTATTGGTTACTCTCAAGTCCCATTGCTTCAACATGCTGCTTAAATGTCTTAGGTGGTAACCCATTAGTTAATGGATCTGTTATATTAGCACGTGTACTGATGTGCTCGATTAACACTCTTTTCTTCCGAACTTCATCCTTGGCTGATAAGTATCTCATCTTCATGTGCTTTATACCTTTAGAATACTTATCATTCTTTAAAAAGAAGCTACGGTGCTATCACAATAAATTTTAAGCGGTCCAGTAATATAATCTATGACCGTAAGCCCTGAAAAAAAATTTTGCAACCATAATGCTTGAATTGTAGCCTCAAACCATGCTACATATTTGACCTCCACAGTGGATGATGCTATGATGGATTGTTTGACACTTCTCCATAAGACGACACCACCAGCTAACATGAATACTTAATGTAACACCCTGCATATAGCAATAATTAAATAATGCATATGCGTATATATTTCCATATACATAAACATTTAAAAGAAAAATATAATAACGATAATATATGATTGCATGTAATAAATACATGCACCGAAAAAGAAAAAAATATTAATGTAAATAAAATTGTGATGCATACATTAAAAGAAAGAAAGGATTGGTTGCATGTAGTGTAAATAAGTTGCATCCACTGATTTACAAATAATATGCATTAATAATAAAAGAAAATGAAAGAAACGTATGCATACAAAGTGATAAGGTTGCATGCAACAGTTTAAATGAAAAGGAGAAATAAGAAAAGAACAATGACCACCATTGTTCTGCCTTGTTAATAAAAGCCTTAGTAGTTCAGTTGGTTAAAACATGTGACTTACATCAAGAGGTGCAGAGCTCGATCCCCTCAGGTGTCATAATTTTGTTTTAAGGGAACGACTGAAATAACACATCTTCTAAAGAGCAAATATGTGTAAACGTAAATATAAGGAAGTGTAAAAAAAATATGTATATATGTGCAGAAATATATATACAAGAGAAAAGTTCAAAATAAGGCTGCAATTAAAGAAATATGGCAAGAATTAAATAACGGTACAACACCGTTTGAATTTTGAAAACGAATATATACGTGTAAAATGGTCATTAGAGGTTTTGCATACATATAAGGACCTTATATATGAATATAATTCAAGTCATTTAAAAATTGATGGAAAGATAATAGATGCGCTAAATTAATGTAATGGATTGGTTGAAATAAAAAAAACATGATAATGATTGCATTAAAGATAAGGCATGTAAAACAAAATGATAAAGTAATATGTGTATAATTATGTACACATAACATTCGAAATTCAAAAGTAAAATAATAATAATGATAGGCAATATAAGGTAAACAATAAGTGTTAACGGAAAGAGAAAATTAAACAAGGTACAATTTATAAGGTTATATACATATGTACAAAATGTGCATGCAAATATAGAGAGGAAAAAAAGAAAAGAAAAATAGCTGCATAATCAACTTAAAAGGAGTAAATCAAGGAATTGATATAATGAATTAATTGAAAGGGGATATATGTGTATATACTTAGAAATATATGAAGAATGTATGCACATGATAAGGAATTAATGTGCATAACGGTAGAAAATTAATGTGGCGCTTAATAGGCCCATTTAATTGTCATGAAATGACAATGCATGCCTTGTTGGCTTTATTTTATTGGTCCAATTCAAAAATTATATTGACTTCGCAACTTCCTATTGACCTTATAACGTGAAGAGAATAGATTTCATCAAGAAAAATAGACGGTCCACAACACCATATTGTCAATTTTGCCACACCCAAATGCGGAAAAATTACCATGGTCTAAAGTCATAGCAATTTTGGAACGGTTTTGGGCCGTGGCAAAACGGTTTAGCATGGTTTTAGACCATGGTTGTTTTGGAATGGGTTTGGCCCGTTCCAATGATAATGGGAAAAGTTTCACAGCCCATGTACCCTATGTCCTCATTCTTTCACGCTGCTAACGTGAAAAGAAGCCGTCATCCCCAAAATCAACCAGATCTATCTTTTATGCCAATAATTCCAAAAAAAAATACCGCATCATTCTGCGAATCGATCCATTTGTGTCTTCCTCTCGTTCCAAGATTCTGATTCAAGTGATTTTTCGGGTATTAAATCGAAACCCTACTTATATGTTTAATTTTTTATCATCTTTAAAATTAAATTAATTGAGTTGGGATCTGTTATGGGATTTCGATTTTCGGCCTCCCAATTCTCGATAGAAGAACTGTAATCTAGCAAACTCGACCTTAAATTCATGAGTTACTTGAAAATTAGTAAGCGAATGATTATGCTAAATGTAGTTGAAGCTTGAATTAAATAATTGAAACTTAGATCCATTTGGTGTGGATTTTGAATGGGTCAGTTAAACTCCAATGTTATGTTTTCTTCGACAATCTAAGATGAAGAAACCCATTAAGATACTTGATCCAGTTGTGCAGCCTTTGAGAATCGAAGAAGAGTTTGTAATCAACAGCGCTTCATTGTGTATAAGGTTGTCTTCTTTGACAGCCATTACTATGAATCTTTTTAAATGTTGGTTTATGAAAGCCTGTTGTGTTCTTGGGTTTCTTTTAAAATGGCTTTCTTCTTAGATTGGGATTTAAATGTTGGATTCTCATCGTTTTACAGTGGCTTTCTTTGTGGTCGGGAGCAATACGTATTGTAATGGATTATCAATTTTTTTACTTTCATTCTCTTGCTGTGGAACAATATTAGTCGGTTTATATATTTTTGCTACCTATGACTATATAAATTTGGCAGATATGAAACACATGAAAAACAGGTTTAGATGTTTCTGTTTCCAATGCAGCCATGCGTATCAATTTTTTTTTAATATGCTTTGCTTTACTGACATTACACATGAGTGCCATTGTGTCTTCTACTGCACTTAATATAATTTCCTGCGTACTGTTTTAAATATTTAGTTAAATATTATAAATTGGTATATATTGCTAAATATATAAACTGATTCTTATTTTTCTGATAGATTTATGCTGTTATTTTGACTAGAAGACTTTTTTTATAAACAACTCTTGGTTAACCTTTGGTTAACCTAATACAAACTAATAGGAAAGTTTCATTTCTACGCAACTATTTTTGTTAAAAATAATAGTTTCTGAATTCTTTCCACAAAAATAGAGGTCTACTTTACATAGTTGCATGTGCATGAAATGTTTAGCCTTAATCCATGGTGCTTTACCAATAGATTACTAGTTACAAAACCATATACAATTCTCACAGTCGTCCTCTTGGTGCATGTCAGTACTCAGTAGCCATCTTTTCAGTTCTGTCCCGTTTTTGAGTAGTAAGAAGCTTCCCGAGCCTTGGAGAATATGCCTGTTATGTTTGCTTTAGTACTACAAATGTCGCCACTCTCAGTTAGTTGTTAACCATTGTCAAAGAATTATTGTTGAGCAAGATGTTGCATTGATATACAATTTTATAAAAAGTTAATAATTCTTCACATAGTGAATGGAAGCCGTAATTCGGTATTGCTGCAAATTTAAACTATTTGGACCAATAACATCCATACTGTTACATATTGAGTATAATTTTTGCAACTTTTTATCCAAATTCTTCGCAAATATAGGAAGTGTACTTAATTTTGTAAATTTAACATCACAAATGGAGACACAATTTACGCATGCAAGAATAATATCTCTTATTCTAGATTCTATATAGATGCTTTACAAATTAATTCAAATATTGAAAATATACTTTAAATTTTTATACATATACCAACATAAGTGGTTAACAAAAATTTCATATGAAATGAGTAACATAAAATCAGAAAATCTTATAAACCATTTTAAAAGTTATTTGCAAATATAGAAATTATAAGAACATTGTGTACATTTATCAGTGAAAACGATAATGAATTTATAAGGAATAACATTTCAGAAACTCGCAAACTGAAACAAAGACTTCCAGCTAAAGTATGAAACTATAGTATTTAATATATACTATGGATTTTTGGTAAGATGTTGAAAACGAAAACAAATGACGTTAAAAATGTAATCAAAAAAGGAAGTATTTAAATTAAATAACACAGCAGAAAGAATAATAAAGTAATACAAAATCGTGTGATAATGCATTAAAGGCATTGTTAAAGGCATGAGCAACGTTGTCATGTTTAACATCAATTTCAATTTTTAATATCAGTTTCTCTAACCAGCTTATGTAGAGTTTTTTAAATATCAAATGTTCTGGATGTAAACAAATTTCATAAATATCTTATAGTTGGTATAATAATATCCAAACTGATCCATAAAGTTCAACATTGGTAGGTGCATCAGGCCTTTAAATTTACTTATTCTGAGAAGGTAACCAAGACTAAAGTTAAGGGTCAATTTTACAATCTAGAAGAACATGGAAGGAAGTTGAGACGTAGAAGTTTGGTAGAAGTTTATATGATGTGTGTAGTTAAATATTACAAAAACCTTTAGTATGCAAGTGTAGGATTTTTATCAAAAATTTGAGTTTATACATGTGCTCGGTTGATTCTAGCATTTTCATCAGCTTTGGACCAATGAGAATCCATATAAATTTTAAAGTACAGAGGTAGTTCGGGAAGAGGAGGAACAACCAGGTAATTTTCATGTTTTCCTCTGGTAAAAAGGGATTATTATGCTACTTGTTCCTTATGTATAAAACTTAGATACAACTGCATTTGTATACAAAATAATAAATATGTTTCCTGTATGCTCCAAGAAGAAATCACTTTCATGAGTAAGTACCGTGAAACCTCTTTGGACTCCATAATAAAGGATAGGTAATACATTTATCGCATTAATTGCGTGAAAATGCTTGAAGTTAATGCTAATTGTGGTAAAATCATAACAAAAACATGGCAATTCCTTTTTGCTTTATCTCGACAGAGCAATCTACCAGGTTTATAGAAAGCAAATTATAATCACAAAATTTGCAATTTCAAGGCCAAGGTAATAATTATATAAAAATGCATTATTCCATTTTTAAATATAAAAATATGTGAAGAAAATTTTCTAGCATAAAAATAAATTAATACAAAAGTGAAAATGTAAAAACGGGAAAAAACTTATAATATTAAATTAAAATAACCCATGGTAACTTTAGGCACGATCTGTCATAAACATGTAATCCTTAATTTTAATATACAATAATGTATGCGATTTATACAAACAAAAGCATGATCATAAAGTTTGTAATCTTAGTTCCAACGTTGAGGTATTACTGTTTCAAAGTGACTTACTGATAAGCCATGCAACTAAGTAATATATTTTAATTTGTTAGATTGTAATATACTGTTCCATAAATAATTTTGAGATTTATTACCATGAATCCTCTTCACTGTTTATAAATATTGTGTAAACTAAGCATATAATATTCTGGTAACAAATATCGGTTTTTTTAATATAAAAGGAAATAGTTATCATATCTTTATTAGCATATATGTAGCATACAATTTATGTCAATGTAATATCTCTTAAGTATAATAATACATTGGGGCGGAAGTCCAATTATCTAGTTGTTAATTGAATTCAAGGCCACTTATGAACTTTGCAAAACTTAGTGTGAAAATCAGTTAAAGAGGGCTTCAGCAATCTAGATTTCAGTTTGGGTTGGTTACAAAAAAACAACATACCAGTTCTTCATAATCAATTATGGTAACGATACAATAACAATAAGCGGTAGATAACATAATAGTGTAGAATGTTTGTCCTATTGACCTGTTGACAGAAAATAGAAATCCTGTAAAAAAATGTGTAGGCTGTTTAATTATAAAGGATAATGATTTTTTTGAACATGCAGCACATAAAAGTTCAGATGTCGCAGGAATAAATGGGTAGCACTACAATTCAACTGGCATCAAGTTGATGTAGCATCATAAACTACACAAACTATATCATTTAATAATAAATTAGAAATATAGATTAAGTAGGAGAAAAAACTGTGAGCGTCATTGATTGAAGAAAAACTTAATTTGTAGACATACAGATTAAGCAGGATACGACTTTCTAATAATAAATTTAAAAATCATGTGATTCCGAGGAATTTAAGTTCCTTGAATATTGATGTATAATAGCAGTTTAGTTCAATTTAGTATGTATGTAAACTTGAAAGGATGAGCCATACTTTATTAAGGATGTATATCTTGTTCTAATGCATTGCCTTTGAAAGTTTTCCAAAGACTGAAACATGTATTTTCATCAGAGTAAAAATTATGATTTCTTCTTTTGAAAAATCTATGTCATATTGTATGCTAAACACACATTTTAATCAAAAGGTTTTACTCAAAATTAACCTTGGTGAGGTGTTGTGTCATTTGAAGAAGATGTTCTAATTTTGAAATGGAGATTGAAATTTTGATAGTGCTGGTTGCAATGTAGATTGAAGTTGTGTACTTACTTGTAGTGACCCGTACTTCCCCATTCTCCGAAGAGAAGAGAAAGGATGAATTACTTTGAGTACAAGACAAATCTGAACAAAAACAGAAGAACATTTGATTGTTAATTACAACAATTCCATCAGAATACAAGAATATACAGAGTATGAATAAATAAAATACATTCGATAAATATCAGAGATTACAATAAATTACATAGCAGCGGAAAAACAATACAAAACACAACTGAAAGTAATACACGGATACAGAGCTTTCCGAGCATCGTTCCAGCTGTAAAACAGGATCCTCTGAATATAAATCTGCAAAACCAAAACTACTAGCTGCCCGTGCGGAAATAAGGGCACCCAGAGTTTAGGTTAAAAACAATAAACTCCAGGTCAGTCATGTGACTGGTGTGAGAACTAAAAATAGTTATTAATCTTTACTTTAAAAGAGAGTAATTCAAGGTACCACGTCGTATAACACGGAACGGGTTTCCTCCCAAGAACACTAGTGCATATAACAAAACAGCGCAATGCTTTTTGGAAAAATGAAGCTATTATAATACCCAGGTCCCATCACACAATGCAACGCAAGCCGGAGTTCCCTTATAATAGCCAAACATGCTTGGTACGTTTAAAACAAATCATTTGATACTATTATAAGTGTATAGCGTCAAAACAATTTCAATCATAAATATCAATCATAGACGACATGAGCGCCCCATCCAACTATGTCGACATACTAGGCTCTACAAATAAAACCGAAATATCTCGTATTGGAAATTGGATTTCCGTCATGAGTCGAGGCAAGGGGCAAGCTCCTCTCCGCTTCGAGACACTCTAGCAAATGTCTCAGGACTACTCTCCCTGGGTAACCCTTGGAATCGGCTGGGTCGGTCCTCCCTTACGTTTGAGGATTAGTTATTCCTGAACACACGTTTCCGGGTCCTTACATACCAAAATCGAGGCGCCTCGCATTCCAACAACCACAAAGGTGAAAAGTATATAAATGTCAGCCAATTTAAGAACTGACACCACCCATAGCTAGAAAGAAACGTCGTGTTCTCCCAACGGTTCGTATTCCATTTTTGACTCATACCGAGGTGTGAGGCTCGCGAATTACCGCCATACACAAAGCTATGCCACGTAGGCCGTGCTTTGATCATCAACCACAAGACTTTGTTTTTAAACAAAAGCCTTGATCATTTGCCACTTAGGCATGGCACACTGGCAATTTATGCCATGCGACTGATGTCCATCGATATACAACCTCTGAGCTCGTACGTCTCAGAGAAGGGCGTTAAGAAAGAGAATAAATTCTCCGCCGCCAAACATATGTATATTTAACAGAGATCAATCAACACAGAATAAAATCCATTGTCAAACACGTAGTCCATTTACAATTTCGTTCTGGGTCTGAACGAAACCAGAGGCACTTTCCTCGCATATCCATCGATGATTCCCTCCTCTTGGGTGTACAGCCCAATCAAGATCATCAGTAATCATCCAAACGATGTGAAGACTTCCGGTCTTCAACCACCGTTTTCACCTTCGACATATCGTCGAATCGGTTATTCAGAATGGGTATAAACCCGGCCTTTCCGAATAACCCGCGTATATAATAAACAAATTTTACACATACACAACATACGCCTCATTCCAATTCATCAGTCACTAACCGTAAATTAGCAAGAGAACAATTCCCAAAATATTAACCCCGAAGGCCGAAACCAACATCAGATCAACACCCAGGAAACCATCCTTCTTAGCTAACCTACAGTTAGTTTCTAAATTTCACATTCTTAGGGAAAGGTTCCCATTAATTTTATCAAAGATAAATTCTTCTAAATTTATTCTTTAATCTTCCTTTGGATATCATTTCAAACTAGTCAGGATTAGCGAACCACACTGAAGTAATTATTTATTTTATTTCCCAATCCCAACCTATTCATCCCATGAAGCAAAACTGGTAATACTCCATATCTAACACCACGGTGTTATCGGTAAAATTAATTACCATTTCACGTTCAAATCTAATTAATGATTTAACTATCGCCTTGGAGCAAAACTAGTGATACTCCATTCTCGATCTTTTCAATCTAATTAAAGATTCATTAAAACTCCACTTAGTTTTAATCTTTAACTAGGTTAAAGAACCAATGTCATCTAAAACACGATCCACGATAAACCCAAAATCACATTCTGTTGTTAATCGGGTTAAAGAACAGGTGTTATTCAAAACACCGCTCAAGATAAACCCCAAAAACCAATTTAAAATCAATTCCAATTAATATTATTTAATTTGTACACTTCATTAAATCTAAATAGAAAGATTTAATCTTTTTCTCAACTGGGTTTAAGAACAGTGTTAATGAAGACATCATTCACGACAAACTCAAATCACATTTGATATTAAATACAAGGCTCTGAATAGAAAATATATCGGCTTATTTTCAATATCAAATTCTACGACCAACAAATATCGTATTGGAAATAACGATATAGATATATCTTTCAAATTCCCATAACAATATCTGTATAATCACGAAATCCAACATCGAAATATTCCAAAGACAATTTCGATTCAAATCCATTTCCACTTTATATATTGGAAATTTCTGGTTATTTTAAAATCATTTCAAATCTAGTTCAAAACTAGTTCATTTCGATAAAAATATATTTTTATCCTTTCAAATATGGAATTTTTCATCCCAGTTCTTTCCAATTCATATATTATGATTTTACACAAATTATTGATAGTTTTAATAATTTTATCAAGGCCCGCACAGTCGGTTTTCAATAACGGCCACCGAACTACACTTACAGCGACCTTTTCCAAATTTGATTTGGACATAATTCCAAATCCAACCGTTAGATTTCACATTTCTAATATTCATTGGAAAGCTCTTTTCGATATGAATGCAACAATTCCGGTTTTAGGAGAATCCGACGGTCGGATCTCCCGTAACGTCAATTTGAAGTCAATGGTCGAAATTCGCGAACAGTCGCAGCGCGGCGCGTTCTATTCAGGCCATTAATATATATATGATATATATAATATATATTTCATCGATTTCAATTCAAAATGTATTTTATAAATTGTTTTAAATTCGTTTTCAAAACAATTTCAACTTCATATTCAATTTCAAATCAAAATTGAATATTCCATATCATTAACATATAAATGATAATATTTTCAAAATATTATATTCTGAAATCACTTCCTTTTCTATATTCATTATAAAAACGAATGTAATCGATATAAATATCGTTCACGTCAAAATGGCGCATATCTAATCAACACGGCTTTATATATTTCAATAACTTTGTTATTATATTCAACAAATGAATATTTATTCTATTCAACACATGAATCTATATTTCTTTCAACACACGACTAATCTCAACACATGAGTATTGTCAACACATGACTATTTTTGTTATTTAATATATTTTATAAAATTATGATTTCTATCGTTTAATTCTTAATCAGACTCCAACCGTAAATTAGTAAGAGAACGATTTTCTAAATATTAACCCCGAAGGCCGAAACCAACATCAAATCAATACCCAGGAGACCACTCATCTTATCTATTTTCCAGTTAGTTTCTAATTTCATATATGATAAAGATGTAAATTTTATTGTTAAAATATTTCTCTCAACACATGAATATATACATTCAACACATGAATATATATTTTATAATATTCTTTATTTTCCCAATTGGAATGAGGCCCAATCAATTACCATATAATGTTAATTATATGGTTTCCATACAACACATGTATATAAATAGCAATGATAAATAATCAACCATCATCCAAAGTGCACTACACTGTATAAGCATCAAATATAGATATCTAACGCTTATAGCAGCCTATCAATCAATCGATCGACATACAACTAATTATTGGGATTAGTGTATGTCATATATCATCCCAATACCCGTGTGGGGTTTCAAACAATCAAACACAGATTTTATTTGTGCAGTTGGGCGATGTGTAAAATTTATCTTCCCAATCAATATCAGTCAAATCAGTGTACATAAACAAATCGTTCGATTTGTAAATGAGTATTTATTTTATTCACATACTCGTTAAAAATTATATTTTTAACGACCAAAATATTTTACTCAACCTATGAATATTCTATTCAGTTCATTTATTCAATAAAATGATATTTTTATTTTTCTAACATATTTTAGAAAATTTCGGCAGCATAACGACACGATACTAGAAACGGGACAAGGCCTTGCCTTATCCCCGGTCTAATAATGGCCTGCGCCATACACATACCTATCTAATCAATCTCATTTCATTTCCCAAACCAACCAAACAAATAAATCAACCACCAAACAATCAACTAAACAAACAAGTCGTCCACGGTCTGTGGACGACGGGTGTCGGGTGCTACTAAACACCGTCTGCATCCTAGTATACATTTTTAACTAGAAAACAAGATTAAAGCGAGAAGTTCTCACCGAGAGCTAAACCAAACACTACGACTCTTCATATATAGAAAATCTTCGCCGTGCTCGCCTTTTGTCACTTTCGTTGTCCGTTTCCACTACATATATAAAAATCACATTTTTATATTGTTGCTATGTATATACAAATCACATTTTTATACCGCTACTATATAGATAAAAATTCTATCTTTCTATCTCTAATGAATATATAAAAATCACATTTTTATATCGTCACTTCATATGTAAAAATCGTATTTTTATCCTATCGCTACAAATATAAAGATCAAATTTTTACTTCATTACATATATAAAAATCATATTTTTATTATCTCTATAATATAAAAATCATATTTTTATTATCTCTATAATGTAAAAATCATATTTTTATTTACTTCATATGTAAAAATCCATAGAAGATTTAAAACGGAGAAAACTCACATATTTTCTTTCGTCCGGATTTGTTGTTCTGGTTCCAGAATTTGCAAACGAGCTTCAATCTTCACACCATCTTTTTTTCTAGCTCAACCCGTCATTCCGGACAACTTTCGCTTAGTGGTCTTCCTTCCGAAAATGCGCCATTTCACCGGAAATCGCGAAAAGACAGCATTTTGACAGTGTTTGGACAACAGACTTTGGACGCGTTTTCCCGACAACTCCACAATGCAAAATGGGACAATCATATACCAAATCGAAGAGAAAATCGTGCCCTTCGACTTTGGTCTATAGGAGATTTGACTAAAAATGCACGGTTTGGGATTTAATCGCGAAATAGTGACAGGGTGTTATTTGCAAAACGGGATTTTTGGTGAAAATGGATTTTTGGGTGTAGCGGGGCCCACGGTTGGAATTGGGGGGCCTGAGGGGGGCGCCGGACCTGATGGACGTGGGGGAGGCCGTTGGTGGCGGGGTGGTGTCCATGGAGGCGGGTGGTGGTGGTTTGGGGGTAAGGTTTGTGATTTTGAAGAGGGAAAGAGGAGGAGAGAGAGGGGAGGAGGAGGAGGTGGCGCCGGAGGGAGGTGGTGGCATTCAGATGTGGTGGTGGCAGTGGAGGAGGGGCGGCAACCCTCTTGGAGGAGGAGGAGCCCATTTTTGAGAAAAGAGGAAGAGAGAAAAGTGAATGAAGAGAAGGAGGAAAAGTGATTATATGCTCGTTTCTCGCGTATCGTCTGAATGCAAACGATCTCCGATTGCCGCGGATTTTGGACACAACATAGTAGATGTGAAGACGAGTCCAACGAAACAAGTTTCGTCGAATTCCGAGTTCATTTGACCGTCCGTTAAAATTCTCAAAAATGCTCAGACAAGCTCTAAAAATGCTATTTTGGCGCACCATTTCTTCTTGTACGCTCACATGCTAACTCCAAAAATCAAGTCCTCTTAGATTTAACCATTATTAGACGATATGAATCCAAAAAAAAAGTAGAATCGAATTCTGAGGTCGTATCAATAATGTTCCTTTGTAAAATGACTGCCCGTTTTTGAACAAATGGTTTTGCTTCGCACGGCCACATACAGACTCCGTTCGACGTGCCCTTTGGAACTCAACAATAATTTACCATTATGAATCCATAAAAATTTATCTCGTTGAATTCTGAGCTCATATGCAAAATTTCACTTTTTAAGGGCTATGTATTGCTAACCGAAAAGCTCCTGCCAATTGCCACTATTCCGGATATCGGAATATATCGAAGCTTATACTTTTCGGATGTCTAAACGGCATTTTGAACTCAATGGAAGTAGTTTCGAGTCCAAATTCATCCGTATGCAAAATATGACTTTTTGGGCCATGTATAATTTTCATAGCGACTATTCTAAATTTTGAATTGAGCATAACTTTTGATTCCCGCTATGAAATTTTGATTTTTCGGATTCGTTGGAAAGATATTCTCAATTAGATTCTAATATTTTTGGTTTCGCTAAAATCCGGTTTGTTTTGAATCCTGTACATTCATTTGAATTTCGAAATCGAATTTTTCGAATTACCGCGCCATTTCAGGCTCGTTATATAATTAAAATAAATTTATTCGTTTTAACTTCATCGAAAATAAATTTTCCGTCATTATTAGTTAAAATAATCCATTTTAAATAATCAAATTTCACTAGAATTGCCAAAATAAAAATTTTAAATTGGCTCAGAATTTCCGGGTTGTTACATTACTCTTGATTTGGTTGTGGTTGTTGCATGAGGTTGTAGGCAGAAGCAGGTAGTGGTGATGTGGAAATTTATCAATAAATCTCATATAGTTATTAAATTAAACTATCCGCGGTTGTATCTCAGATGATTGTTGTAGTAAGTGTTTGATAATTGTGAATGTGTATAAAGTTGTTCCTTTTTTATCTATCCCCCTACACAATATTCCCTCAGTTTCATTTGAATCCCTCACTTCTTTCTTCTTGCTATTGATTTTGGTTGCAGGCAGATTCATGAATTGAGCATAGGAAAATCATCCGCTAGCTAAAAAACGATCAATAACCTATGTCTTTTAGGAAGGTAAGATGCATACAATTTCTAAATTATGATAACAAATAGATTTGATTTTATTTCCTACCTGTTTGAACTTTATTATATTATTTTATATGCAGAGGATATTGACAGGTGTTATTCTAATTAGGGGACTTAGTTCTTAATATTTTAGTTTTCTTAAACATGTTTTTTTAATTTAATGAGTCATTAATTTACGTGCATTTATGTGTTCTGATTTGTGTGTTCGCTGTCAATTACACTTCCTCTTGAGTCATATAAATATTTGTTAACCTAGCTATTTAATGGTTTAGCTCATTTTTAATTTTATTTTTGACAAAAAGATGAAAGATAATCAAAAGATTAAGATATTACAATCAGTTACCTGCAATTCTTTAATCCTATATCTTGCAACTACTTATATATCAGTTTTAAAATATCAATGAAGAATAACGCGCGACTCAGGGTATTCTGTTCCTTTGATTTGACGTACTCAAGAATTTGTGTTCTAACAGACAGGAATCCATATGATTATTATTCGCATAATTTCTAGTAAATTTAGTATGCAAGGGATAAGCTAACATTGAAACAACAACAAATGACATATAAGCAATTTTCCCCCCTCCGTTTCGCATGCGTTGAATGCTTTTTAGAAAAGGGCCCTAGGCTGCATGCATTGAATGTTCGTATGCCTAAGATCTGCAGTCATAAAACATATGGCCAAATAAAATAAAATATAATTCAGTATTAGTTTGAAACTTTCGTCAAATGAATACATTCATATCCCTTCATCAAGGTATCGGATAAAACTAAGTACCTATTTGGTTTACTTTGTATTTTTGTTTTCAAATTTCAGTATTAATTAGGCTGATTCTATTTTCACCTCAAATTCTGCATTTTATGCAATTACAAAGTATATAATTAATATTTTATCCTTGTTTAATACACAACCTCGAACTCTTATTTTATTATTTAGAAAAAATGGCACTGAATAAAAATAGTGCAAGAGTTTTCGTTAACTTTAAAGAAGATAGTGGTGGTTCTTTAGTTCTCATGTGATCCCCTTCTCAGTATCTATTGTGTAAAGATAACAAACTGCCATCTTTTTCAGTAAAACTGCTTAATTTTATGTACTTCGCTTTGTACTTAAGGGTAATATCAAATTTATTTAAAAGTTAGATAGAAATCTGATTAATTTAACATTTGAGATTGAAAAAAAAAGTAACGAGGATGGATGAAGAGATGAGTTTAACAAGTAAGGAAAAATAATAATGTTTGTGAGATATAATGGATGAAGAGATGAGTTTAAAGGTGATATATATATATATATATATATATATCAATATTGTTTTTCCTTAAACAGTTCAACCGTATACCATCTCATATCACAACAATGCGCTTTAGTTTTTATTGCCTTCATTTGGTGCGTTTGCAACGTGGCTGTGCCTACACATAGTTAATTATTTTGCAGCAGTTTTAGCAGGTTCATTCCAAATCTACCGTTACTTTCACAGAAATATAGGCAACCAATGTGTGCATTTATTACATTTATGTCAGCACTCTATTTCAAAGTGTTGTCATATCTATATAGTCCAGCAAAATCTATATCCTTAAGATTAACTTTCTTTTACTTACAACAGTGGAGAAGTCAAAAAATACCATAATCAAATACGATCTTAGCTGTACTATTGTCTACTATGACTTCATAAAGAAAATAAGTTATCCTGGTTCATTTTATTAGTCTTCCTTCTCAAGGGAAGGTTTCATTTCTGACCTCACAAAAGAAAAAGGAAAAGAAAATGACGCACTGAATTATTCAACAGGAAAATGGCTGTTTGCAGCTAATATATTTCCATAAAAATAAAAATAGAAATAAAACAGTGAAGCATGCAGTACTATGTCGTATATGAACAAAACATGGTCTAGTCATATGCAGAAGTACAATACTATGCTTCCATTTTTGAACTGTTTACAGATATATTAATGTCACTCATGTCTACATAAAATGTTCATGTATCTTTTATATATCTTCAGGCTAGCATGAAATTGAAAGCTCATCCCCACAACGTGCAGTCATGCTTCTGCTGTGTCGGTGGATGACTAACGTCTCCATTTGGCGGAAATTGCTTTTTAGTCATATGCAGAAGTACAATACTATGCTTCCATTTTTGAACTGTTTACAGATATATTAATGTTACTCATGTCCACATAAAATGTTCATGTATCTTTTATATATCTTCAGGCTAGCATGAAATTGAAAGCTCATCCCCACAACGTGCAGTCATGCTTCTGCTGTGTCGGTGGATGACTAACGTCTCCATTTGGCAGAAATTGCTTTTTAGTTATAAGGTAGCGACTTTGTAATTTGGTATCATCATTGAAAAAATTCAAGTCCATAATTTTTTTGCTTTGCGGCTTATTGTTTTCACTGAGTTGTTCTATTTTTTGTTACATGCTATCAAAACAAGGCTGCCTATAACGTTTTTGACCTGAACTGCACATTGTGCGAGCTTGTTTGCCTTGTAGAAGGAATGATGTTGTTGTACCTCAAACTTGATCGGACCACATGGGGTTGTGAAGTGCTTTGACTTGCGAAAGGTATAGGAAGCCATGGGGAGACTTTGCCTAAGGAAGTGTTGTGATCATCAGTCATTCGTATGTATACACTTATCGATGGATTTAATTCAACTGGTGTGTAAATTAAAATTTCTCTATAAAATCAATGCTTGAAATTTAGACAACTATAGGTATGAGTCCACATTTGTATTTTAGTTTGGATATGTTGTCTGTGTGCTAATTAAGTATGAGTTGTTTATTTGAACTTTATAACTATGAAGACTACAATTTGTATTGATGGGTATGATATACTCATAAATTTATATTTGTGAGTATAACATGCTCGTATTTTGTTCAAATATGAGCTTTATGCTTTAGGTAGCGGGGTCTGATTAATATGCAGTTTCTTCAATTGAATTTAGCCACCATCCAAAGTGGTGGCTAAATTATATTTAAAAAAACTACAATTTCAAATTGCCATGGCTTTAGTCCGTGGCAAAATATGATTTTGCCACGGACTAAAGCCGTGGCAAAACTCAAATCTGCCACGGTTTTGGACCGTGGCAAAATTACAATTTGCCACGGCTTTGGGCCTTGGCAAAGCCGTGGCTAAAATTTTGCCACACCAAGTTTTGCTACGGCCTAAAGCCATGGCAAAACATATTCGCCACGGCCCAAAGCTGTGGCAAAATCGCATTTCTGGTGTAATGGTCAGTATCAATTTGAGCTTCATATATAAGGAACCCTATAGCTCTCCATTCTCATTTCCTGTTTCTTCGCTATCTTCTTCTTCCTCCATGTAATTTCTGAATAAAATTATTAATTATAATATTGGAGCGCTATCCAAATGAAGATTAAAAAGCAAATTTATCGTCAACAACGACAAATTCAGAAAATAAGGCATTTTCAGCTGCAACAACACAAACTCATGGCTCTCCATCTGCAACCAATCCAAAGAGATTCTCTTCTAGATCGGCATATCAATTTGAGTGGATTTAAGTTATATCATTTTGATAATGTTATATTATCGTTTAACATTCCCCGTTAACATGCAATGTAAATCTGTTAGAAATGTTAATTTGATATGATTATATGTTAAATGATTAAAAGTGTTGAAATGCTAATATGACATGTTGAAATATTAATATGTTAAAATATTAATATGTTGGAAAATTCATATTTTGAAATGCTTAATGTGCTAAAAGGTTCACATGTTGAAATGTAAACTTGTTAAAATATGTGCAGGGTTACTGTTGTTCTAATTACATGTTAACTTGTGACATTTATGTACTTGAACTCTTAATTGTATAAATTGGAATAATTACATGTTAAATTTGAATAATTACATGATTTGACGATCATATATTATTTTGGGATGAGAACATACGACATAACATGGGCATAATATGATGACATGTAAAATAGATTATAGTAAAAATTTGGAAAGAATAATATACCTAAATTTACAGTAAATAGAAAACTGCGATGCACTTAGACACGAGGTTAAATTCAACTTGTGTTTGAAGTCTACCTGGAGCCGCCCGACAAATCCAACGTCCGCAAGTTGTTAATTTAATGTGAGGGGTCTAGTGCGTGAATAAATATGTAACGGTGCTAAGACACGAGGTTAAGTCAGCTTGTGAAAGAAATCTACCCGGAACCGCCCAACAAATCCAGCATCCACAAGTGGTAGGCTCAATGTGAGAGGTCTAGTACGTAAACATATATATAAATTAATATATGTATATAAAAGAATAGAAATAAATGACACTACTTGTGATTAATGGAAATGAATAAAAGAAAATTACAACAGCAAAAGAAGTGGAATGAACGGGGAATGATAATAACCTATTATAAGTAAATTACATTAATAAGAATGTTGTATAATAGGGAGGCTTGTCCTAGGGACAAGTGGAAATTATATCTTAGATTATAATAAACGAAAAATAAAATGGAATAATTTTTGCATTGAGATAAAGGCTAATTCTATTTGGACATCTAATTTTGCTTTTCATACACTGAATGTTAGACTGAAAATTTAAACACTGCATTTTACTTTTCCCATACCCTGTATCTTCCCATATTACCCTTAACCGAGCAAATCATTCACTCTCGTTTAATATAACGACCCGAACTTCCCCGTGAAGGAAAGCACGGATTGAGTTGAGAACAACACACATCGGAACACAAACAGAAGAACATTTCATTGCTTATTACAACAATTCCATTAGAATACAAGAATATACAAAGTACGAATAAATATTACACATTCGATAAATATCAGAGATTTAAATTACATTACTGCAACGGAAAAATAATGCAAAAAACAACTGGAAGGAATATAAGGATACAGAGCTTTCCGAATATCATTCCAGCTGTAAACCAGGAACCTGTGAATATAAATCTGCCAAACCAAAACTACTAGCTGCCCGTGTGGAAAATAGGGGCACCCAGAGTTTAGGTTAAAACAATAAACACCAGGTCAGTCATGTGACTGGTGTGAGAACTAAAACAGTTATTTAAAACTTTACTTTAAATCAGATATATCAAGGGACCGCGCCGTATAACACGGAACGGGTTTCCTCCCAAGAATACCAGTGCATATATCAAAACAGCGCAATGATTTTTGGAAAAATGAAGCTATTATAAGACCCAGGTCATATCACACAATGCAAAGCAAGCCGGGGGATAGGGTTTTCCCTTATAATAGCCAAACATGCTTGGTACGTTAAAATAAATCATTTGATACTATTAAAAGTGCATAGTGTATAAAACAACTTCAGATATAATGTATCAATCCTAGGCTGCATGGGTACCATATATCATGTCACCAATACTAGCCTCTACAATCAAAACCGCAAACGTCACCTATTTGGAAGTTGGATTTTCATCTGTGAACCAAGGCAAGGGATCGTCCTTACTGCTTCAAGACGCTCTAGCCCGTGTCTCAGGATCAGAGCTCAAGTGAACCTTGGATCTTCAGGGTCGGTCCACTCGATGTGGATTAAACTTAAACCCTGAACAATGTGTTTCCCCGCCCTATAGGGCGTCAATGAGCCAAATGACTCCATCAGTCCCGGATCGACCGATATAACCGAGGCGCCTTGCAATCCATCATCCACATAAGTAAAATGTCCGGCCGTGTAAAACCCAAAACACCACTCCTAGCTAGAAGGAAACACATGCCCTCCCTGTAGTCCTCTCCCGTTTCTGGTTCACACCGTGGTGTGAGGCTCACGAATTAACGCTACACAAAGCTACGCCACAAAGGCCATGCTTTGATCATCAACCACAAGACTTTGCTTTTCAACAGAAGCCTTGATCATTTGCATCTCAGCATGCCACACAGGCAATTCATGCCATGCGACTGATATCTATAGAAATATAACCTCTGAGCTCGTACGTCTCAGAGAAGGGCGTCAAGCAAGAGAATAAATTCTCTGCCACCAAACAGATATATATTTAATAGAAATCAATCAACACAGAATAAAATCCAATGTCAGACACACAATCCATTTACAAGTCCGCTCTGGGTCTGAACGAAACCGGAAGAACATTATTCCTCGCACATCCATCGATCTCCAAGTACGTCTGGACGATCACCAACTGATTCCCTCCTCTTGGGTGTACAGCCCAATCAAGATCACCCGTAATTATCCAAATGACGTGAAGACCTTCGGTCTTCAACCATCGTCTTCACCTTCGACTTATCGTCGAATCAGTTATTCAGAATGGGTATAAACCCGGTCTTTCCGAATAACCCGCGTATATAATAAACAAGTGTTATAAAACACAACATATGCCTCATTCCAATCCAGAATATTTCTTTATTCAAATATTCTTATACTTTGGGAAAGGTTCCCATTAATTTTATCAAAGATAAATTCTTTAAATTTATTCTTTAATTCTTCTTTTGAAAATCAGTTCAAACCAAATTATGGTTTATCCAAACTAGTCGGGATTAGCGAACCTTACCGAAGTAATCATTTGTTAAATTTACCAATCCCAACCTATTCATGCCATGAAGTAAAACTGGTAATACTTCATACCTAACACCGTGGTGTTATCGGTAAATTCAATTACCATTCCACGTTCAAATCTAATTAAAGATTTAACTATCTCTTGGAGCAAAACTGGCGATACTCCATTCTCGATCATTTCTTGAATTTGATAATTTTAATTATCAAATTCACATTTCAATCTATTTAAAGATTCATTAAAACTCCACTTGGTTTTTATCTTCCCAAAAATCAATATTAATGATTGTTTAACTTGGGAAATCATATCCTGTCTTTAACTGGGTTAAAGAACCAATATCATTTAAAACACGGTTCACGATAAACCCAAAATCACATTCAATTCCATCAGCCTTTAACCGTAAATTAGCAAGTGAACAATTTCCCTAAGTAATAACCCCGAAGGCCGAAAACAACATCAGATCAATACCCATGAAACCATTCAACTTAACTAATCCCCAGTTAGTTTCTGATTTTCTTAACTCTGTTGGGCCTAATAGCAGTATTATTAAAGATACCATTCACGACAACCCAAAATCACATTCCATTAACGATGGAAACTTCATGTAAAACAAATCGATATATATAATCGATATAAACTTCCATATCCGACTGATAATATAAATGGAATAACGGCAAATCCTCTTAAATTCCATATATATTAGCAGTCCTCATCCACAGAAATTCACTTCGATTATTACCAAGTCGAATTCCAATCCATTCCAATTTATTTTATTAAATTGGAAAACTTTACTTTGGAAAATCTCCTTTAAACTTATCAAAAATATTTATAAATTCCAAACAACATTTCACTGTAAATCCGGTTAAAGAACGAATGTCGTTAAAACACAATTCACGATAAGCCCGCTTCACATTCCTTTAATTATCGGGTTAAAGAACAAATGTTATTTAAAACACCGTTCACGATAAACCCAAAAATCAATTCCAATTCAATTCCAATTAAATATTGTTTAATTGGTGTACATCATTAAATCTAAATAAAACGATTTAATCGTTTTCTCAACTGGTTTTAAGAACAGTGTTAATGAAGACACCATTCACGACAAACCCAAATCCCATTTGATATTAAATACAAGGCTCTGAATAGAAAATATATCGGCTTATATTCAATATCAAATTCTACAACCAACAAATATCGTATTGGAAATAACGATATAAATATATCGTTCAAATTTCCATAACAAAATCTGTATAATCACGAAATCCAACATCGAAGTATTCCGAAGACAATTTCGATTCAAATCCATTCCAATTTATATATTGGAAATTCTGGTTATTCTCAAAACCATTTCAAATCCTATTTATTTATTTTAAAAATAAATGGATTATAATTCTAGTTCAAAACTAGTTCATTTCGATAAAAATCTATTTTTATCTTTTCAACTATGGGATTTTTCATCCCAACTCTTTCCAAATCATTTCTTATGATTTTACACTAATTATTGATATTTTTAGTAATTTAACCAAGGCCCGTACAGTCGATTTCCATCAACGGCCATCGAACTTCACTTACAACGACCTTTTCCAAATTTGATTTGGACATAATTCCAAATCCAACCGTTATATTTCTAATTTCTTGTATTCGTTAGAAAGCTCTTTTTGATACGAACCCAATGATTCCAATTTTAGGAGAATCCGACGGTCGGATCTCCCGTAATGTCCACTCGAAGTCAATGGTCGAAATTCGCGACTACCGCAGCGCGTTCTATTCAGGCCATTATATTATATATATATTATATATAATATATATTTCGTCAACTTCCATTTAAAATGTATTTTATAAATCATTTTAAATTCATTTTCAAAACAATTTCAACTTCCATCTCAAATTCAAATCAAAATTGAATTTTCCAATATAAATTCGTTTTAAATTCATTTCAAATCAATTTCAATTCAAATCGATTTAAATTCGATTTAAATCCTTTTTAAATTCAATTCAAAATGATTTCAATTCTATTTCAATTTAATTCGAATTTTAATTCTATTTGAATTTTAATTCGAATTTCAAATTCAATTTCAATTTAATTCGAATTTCAATTCTATTTCAACTTCATATTCAATTTCAAATCAAAATTGAATATTCCATATCATCGACATATAAATGATAATATTTTCAAAACATTATATTTTGAAATCAATTCCTTTTCGATATTCATTATAAAAATGAATAAAATCGATATAAATATTGTTCATGTCAAAATGGCGTCAATCTAATCGACACGGCTTTATATATTTAAATATAATCGTGTCCATCCCAAATCGGACATAAAAATTAGATTTTGATTCTTTTGCTGAATATTATTTAAAACTATTTGTTATTTTAAAAAAATCGTTATTTTAAAATATTCATTCTTTCTGAATTGGAATCAGACACAGTCAATTACCATATAATTTGATTATATGGATTTCACACAACAAATGTGTATAACAACAATGAAAACAGCAATCCATCATCCAGAGTGCATTCTACACTATATAAGGATTAAATATAAATATATAACGCTTATAACAGTCTGTCAATCAATCGATCGACATACAGCTAATTATTGGGATTAGTGTATATCTAATTTCATACCTGTGTGGGGTTTCAAATCAATCAAACACAGGTTTTATTTGTGCAGTTGGGCGATGTGTCAAATTTATCGTCCCAATCAATATCAGTCAAATCAGTGTACATAAACAAATCATCTGATTTGTAAATGAATATTTATTTTATTCACATACGTTAAAATTATATTTTTAACGATAAAATATTTGTTTGGTTCATTTACACAATAAAATTGATATTTTTATTTTTCTAATATTTTAGAAAATTTTAGCGGCATAACGACGCGATACTAGAAACGAGATAATGCCTAGCCTTATCCCCAGTCTAATAATGGCCTGTGTGACGGCCCGCCCCGCACCAGCCGACATTTCCTCCGAAAGTGCGTTGTACACATGCCCAGTTAGCATGGAACGGTCGTCAGAAGAAAAGAAGGAAGAGAATGAACTAATCAAGAACCTGTAGAATGTCTCACAGCGCATAGGATAAAATATAATAACAACATACTTGACATAAAACAGGCGAGACAGTGCATAAGCTGAAAACTAAAACTACACATCGTAGCAGCAGAAATCCAAATACAACTTATGTTTCACATCACCATTATTACAACTTTTAAAACTGTCTCTATATCTAAGCAAAGGAAAGGTACACTACTAATGCCCAAAGTTGTGACCCGCAGTGACACAGGGAGAATATCTATATATATCATACGTGGAAGCCTCTTGCTCGTCTCTGGCATAGCTACTTGTGCATCACCAGCTAACCTGTCTCTATTCTGCTCGTGAGAGCACCCAGAGTAATAAGAAGAGACGTAAAACTTTGGGTCAGACAAAAGTCTGGTATGAGCGATAAGCAGCAAAACAGAACAATAACAGGTATACTAAACCATACCTGAACCTGGACCTGCAACCAAAGAGTTAGCACTACATACCGTACAATACTCTAAGGTGCCATTAAATAAATGGTGTAAAGATAATGGGGGTGCGGGTGTGCATGTCATAATGATGGCAAACAAATCAAACATAGCAACCATCCTCACATCTCTCACTCAGTGCGTAAAGCATACGATATCTACCGCTTCGATCACTAAACCCATCGAAGTAGTGACGGAGTTCAACTTGTACAACTACTGCTACTACCAAGCTTACCACATGGAGTCATGACCAAACCTTTACAAATGACTCCACTTCATTGGTGTGTAGCTCTTTAGTCATACTTAGGCCACTGTGGCCCTGAATCCGTTCACGTACCCCCTACACATAGTGATCCGAAGTTATAGACATCGACAACTCCTTAGCACATGTCCCGCAGCAAAGCCCAATTATGAAGTTCCCTCCTTGGTTGCCATCTGGATCCTGAGGTACAACTCCTCATTTGGACTTCCTTTGCATCTCGGGTTTAGGTCTACTTGGTGTTCTATCCCCCGGTTCAGTTCGGTTCGCCCCCTCCTGCTTGTTTCGGCTCGAATGCTCCTTTCTAGTTCAGTTCGGGTGCTCGGATGCTCTTATTTGGTTTGGGTCGGATGCCTCTATCCGGTTCAGATCGGATGCCCCTATCCGGTTCAGATCGGATTCCCCTATCCAGTTCGGATCGGATGCCCCTTTCTGGTTCGGATCGGATGCCCCTATCTGGTTGCTCCTATCCGAATGCACCTATCCGAGTGCTCCTATCCGGACGCTACTATTCGGATGCTCCTATCCGAATGCTCCTATCCGGATGCTCATATCTGAATGCTCATATCTGAATGCTCCTATCCGAATGCTCCTATCTGAATCCTCCTATCCGGTTTGCTGCAAGTTTTTCCAGCAAGCTATTTTCGCCAAACGACGGCGTTTTCAACCATTCTAACTTTTCTATGCAATCACAAAACATACCATACAGTCATAGCAACATCTATAATCATCCACAAACACTAAAACAACAATATGACATATTTATAAGGATCAAACATACTCAAAAACCCATGTTTTCCCCTTAATCATGTTTAACAACAACTAATGATAGGAATAGGAAAACTTAACCAAATTAACCCAAATTTCTATCAGAGCCCTAGAATATCATTTTAGAATTTTACAAATTTTTCCAGATTTTTATGAGCTATAATTTCGCTAAACTTTTTTTGAGGAAGACGGGTGTGTAGCGTGGCACTACACAGCCGGTTACACATAGATATAAATAGCTAGATAAATATCTGGTTGACAGGCCCAACCAGTAGCATAAAGTACCGCCAAGAAGACCCAAGTATATAGTACCAGCTTATTACAACGCAAAATTATACATCAGAAAGATCAGAGCTTACCATAAATAATTAGAATACAAGCCAAAATAAAGTAAAACAGGTAGCAAAAGAGCACAAAACCAATCAGAGTGGGATCTGGGTGCTACTTTCTTGTGAACCAGGCGAATGAGGCATAGGCAGAGTTAGCCTGAAGCGAGCAGGCCTGGTCGATCCTGTCCAAGAGTCGAAAAGATGCAAGATGTGATGACAAATACCCAATAGAAGTTTCTTTGGTCTGCCGAAGATATGAGCGTTTCGTTCCAACCAGATACTCCAGGCGAAGAGAGCCACTAAAGAATCCAATGCAGGGTCAGGGGGGTTGTGCTGCCAATACTCAAAAAATGAGTGAATCGAGGGAATGAAACCAAGAAGGAACGAGCTGATTGCGGCCCAAACCGCATAGGAGAAATCGCATTCAAAGAAGAGGTGAGTGAGAGATTCATTATGACTGTTATAGAGGACACAAATAGGATCGATATTGTTGTTGAAGCAACAAATACGATCTTTGTGTTGATGCGGTTGTGAATGAGTAGCCATTGAAAGAAGATAACGCAAGGAAGATGATAACAATTCCAAACACGAGCGAAAATGAAGCACCTACCTGGGTGAATAAGGAATTTATAACAGGCCACGACAGAAAAGATGGAACCTAAGGCCCAAATAAATCTATCCGGGATAGGGTTGAATTGGACTGTGTTAAGGATATGATCAATGCACACAAGCTCATTAGTCATTTCAAGCCCAAAATAGGTGGAAGGTAAAAAGCCCAATGGGCCCAGAGAGTGTGCTGAAGCAACTGACAGGGGATTCAATTGGTTAAATAATGTCAAGTTTAGAAAAAGGGAGGAGAAGGGGATCTGTTCATTCCAAATATCCATCCAAAATAAGCAAGAGTTTCCATTATTGACTATGACGTGGAAGAGAGATTTTAATCTAGAAATGGTGGATAATACACCTTTCCAGAAAGGCGATGGATTAAAAGAAGGGCTGAAGTGAAGGATGAAGAAGGGGTTAGCTTGATACAGTCTGTGAAGTATCCAGTGCTAATCACTAATCACCCCTAATTAGCCGTAATTAGTGTCAAAACAATGCTAATCACTCACCTTGCCCACAAATAAACTTTAGATCTGAAATAATCTATTATTTGGCGCTGTTCCCAATGTAACACAACAGCTCTAACCTTGCTTTGGTGCTTTCTCTCCTTAATTTGAGGTAGTTTAAGCCAAAACTTGAATAAGAAGCGATTAGGGATGATTCTAGATGTTGGAGGCCATTGTTAGGGTTTTCTAAGATGTACGTGGCGGCTGGGAAATGAGAAAAAACCGAAATCCATAACCCTAACAGCCCTTAAATACTCCAAATCCCGAAATCCCCTTTGGGCCTAGCTGCTAATCACCTGGTTAAGCCCAATTAAGCTGTTTTTCACCATCTGAAAATTGTTTCAGCCATATCTCCCAAACGGTGAGTCCGTTCGGCTAATGTGACCACTCTATGGAATTGTAAACCATCAATCGGAGCCAATGGAAGTGGTTTCAGGTCAAAACTCCTTTCCAATCAAAAGTTATGGCCAAAACAAGATCAGCTAGGGGCAAAACGGTCATTTAAAAATTGGCAAAAATCATGAACATGGGAAATGACCCCAATAGTCATCTCCCAAAGTTACATGACCATACGACTTCGTTTGTGAAAGAAATAAATATCCTACGATCCTACGATGCGTAGAATGCGAGTCGTTACACTCTCCCCCCCTGAAGAAATTTCGTCCCTGAAATTCCTTAACCCAAAACATACAAACGATCTCGCATGCCTACCAATCATATACAACAATCAATCATGCAAAACAAATAAAACAAGCCTACCCTAGCATGTGGAAAGACTAAATCGAAGTTAAAATCTTACCAGACGAAGAGTTTTGGATACGTCTTCCTAATGCTCTCCTCTGTCTCCCAAGTACAGTCATTCTCATTCTCACTCTACTGAACTTTGACTAACTTCACCGCTTTCCTTCGAAGTTGCTTCGTATCATTCCCAACAATACGCATAGGCCTGCAGTTCCCAACCGCCTCGGGTTTAACTTCGATATCATCCAACTGATCAGGTGAAATAGTCACATCTGGGTCATGTACGAATTTCCTTAACTGGGAAACATGAAATACGTTGTGAACTCCTGCCATCTTCTCTGGTAATTCAACTTTGTATGCTAAATTCCCAATTTGCTCAAGAACTGGGAATGGACCAACAAATCTTGGTGCTAACTTGCCTCTCCTGCCAAATCGTATCACGCTCTTCAACGGAGAAATCTTGATAAACACCAAGTCGCCAATGGAAAACTTTAATTCTCTTCTCCTTTTATCAGCATAACTCTTCTGCCTATCTTGAGCAGCCTTCATTCGCTATTGGATAACCTTAATCTTGTCTGAAGTTTCTCTTATCACATCGGGTCCAAGCACAAACTTCTCGCCAGTTTCTACTCAACATGACGATGAGTTGCACGGTCTTCCGTACAAAGCTTCAAACGGAGCCATACCAATACTGGATTGATATCTATTATTATATGCAAACTCTATTAGATGCAAATGGTCATCCCATGTTCCACCAAAATCCAATATGCAAGCTCTCAAATGATCTTCTAACACTCGATTCACCCTCTTTGTCTGTCCGCCGGTTTGAGGATGATACGCAGTACTAAGATGTAGTTCTGATCCTAACGCCTCTTGTAAGCTCCTCCAAAATCCACTAGTGAACAACGGATCTCGGTCACTCACAATGCCTTTGGGTATTCCATGAAATCTCACTACCCACTTTATGTACAGTTCCGCTAACTTAGCTATTGTCCTGTTTGACTTAACGGGTATAAACCTTGCACTCTTAGTCAATCGGTCCACAATCACCCAAATGCTATCATGGCCCGATCTAGTCCTTGGTAACCCATCAATGAAATCCATTGACACTTGTTCCCACTTCCATTTTGGAATTTCTAATGGTTGTAGCAAACCACTAGGCTTCTTTTGCTCAGCTTTAACTAGCTGGCAGTTCATGCATTTGGATATAAACTTCCCAATGTCTCTTTTCATCCCTTCCCAGTAGTAGGTCTGCTTCATGTATCGGTACATCTTGTTACCACCGGGGTGTATAGTCAGTTTTGAGTGATGACATTCTCTAAGCACTTCATCTCTCAATCCATTGACATTGGGTACAACTAGTCTTCCATTCTTTCTAAGCCATCCATCTCGATCAAGCCCATACTTGTTCCTATCTTCGTCGATTCCCATCTTTAACTTTGAGATGATTTCCAATAGGTTAGGGTCGTTCCTCTGACTGGAACCAATCCGCTCAATCAAAGTGGGTCTGATCGTCAAACTTGCTAACATTTCTGGATCCAATTCGCACTTTGGTCTGAAATCATACCCAGCGATGTACTCCAGTTGCTTCCATTCTAGAAACATAGCCCCTAAACTGGCATGTCTTCTACTCAATGCATCAGCCACCGCATTACCCTTTCCTGGTGTATATGCAATGTCGAAATCATAGGAAGCCAAGAATTCTAACCATCTTTGCTGCCGGAGATTTAGATCTTTCTAAGAGAAGAGATACTTTAACGATTTATGATCGGTAAACAGCTCGAATCTTTCTCCCAAGAGATAATGTCTCCACATCTTCAGTGCAAACACGATCGCTGCCAATTCCAAATCATGGGTAGGGTATCTTTTCTCATGCGGTTTCAGTTGCCGACTTGCATAAGCTACAACCCTACCTCCTTGCATCAATACAACACCTAGTCCGGTACCACATGCATCCGTATATACCGTCATTTCTTCATTCCCCTTAGGAATGACTAACACTAGTGCACATGTCAACTTTTCCTTTAGGCTCTTGAATGCATTCTCGCACCTTTCGTCCCAAGCGAAAGCTTGATTCTTCTTGGTCAACTGATTCAACGGTGCTGCTATCCTGGAAAAGTCTTGGATAAACTTACGATAATATCCAGCTAATCCCAAGAAATTTCTTATGTCCATTGCATTCTTGGGTGTAGACCAATCTTGTACCATAGCCACCTTCGCAGGATCCACGACAATACCATTCTCTGAAACAACATGGCCCAAGAATCTCACTTCCCTCCTCCAGAAGTGACACTTATAAAACTTTGCTTTCAATTGGTGTTTTCTCAACACCTCCATCATTATCCTCAAATGTTCCTTGTGTTCTTCCTTTGTCCTCGAGTAGACCAATATATTATCCATGAACACAAGGACAAACTTATTCAGCTGATATCTGAATACGCTATTTATAAGATCCACAAAATATGTTGGGGCATTGGTCAGCCCGAATGACATGACCAACCACTCATAAAATCCAGACGGCGTCCGAAACGCCGTTTTAGCTATACTCTCAGCTTCCACTCTAAGCTGATGGAAACCTATCGCGAGATCCAACTGAGAATACACTCTCGCTCCACTCAACTGATCAAACAAATCATCTATCCATGGTAGAGGATACTTGTTCTTCCTCGTCACCTTATTCAACTCACGGTAGTCTACACACAAACGAAGGGAATCATCCGCCTTGGTAGCAAACACAACTGGTGCTCCCCCTTCAGAAACACTCCTTCTGGTAAATCCCTTCTTCAAAAGATCGCCGATGTGCTCCCCGAGCTCTCGCTGCTCCCTTGGTGCAATACGACGAAGTGGCATCACTATAGCTCTGGCATCTTTCACTAAATCAATAGGAACTCAATCTCTCGGTGTGGTGGAAGCCCGGTCACTTCTTCGAAGACGTCCGGATACTGGCCAACCACGGGAAAACCTGACAACTCATTATGCGGGATGTCGAGAGAATTTAGAAAACTAGCCATTACCCCATCACTAGGTAGACCACCAAACACTACCCTCTGCCCATTATCCGCTCTAGTTGTCACCAAAAAGCCCTCACAGTCTACCACCACCCCGTATCTTTGGAGCCAATCGACTCCCAAAATAATGCCAAACCCAGTAAAGCCCAAAACAAAGCAATCACTAACAAACATGCATCCATGACTCGATAAGACCACATTATGACAAATCATGTTAATGTTAGTCGAACCACCAATCGGGTTCGTCACTACTAAAGGTCTATCGACGATGCGGGCTCCAATCCCAACCTATCTACTAGGTCACTAGATATGAAGGAACCGGAAGCTCCGGTATCAAACAAAACTCTAACAGGAACATCATAAACATAAAGCATACCTTGAATAACGACATTCTTTCCCTTCTCCGCCGTAGTTGGGGCATTCGATGAAGAAGGAATAGCATTAAGGGCATATGCTTTCACCATCTGTTTTTCTTTAGGGGGTTGCAGACACTTGTCCTTGTGATGTCCCATTTGGCCACAGTTGAAGCACTTCCTTTCCGCTGGCTTGGCTCGACAATTACTAGCATAATGGCCCTTCTTACCACAGCTGAAGCACTCAACATTTTGCTTATTCTTTTTCTTCTGGCCATCCTTGGTCTGATTCTGCTTTCTCTTATTCTGAGAATCATTCTTGCCTCCACCGCTTGCTTGCGGATTTGGCACCTCTGCAGATGCAACCTCAGTCTTCGACTTAGAGTAAAGACTCTCTGACCTCAATGCTTTCCCCATAATCGACTCAAACGTCTCATCGATGTGGTTAATAAGCCTTTCCCCCAAGTATCCATCCAAACCAGTTATGAACTTCTCATTCTTCTTCTCGGCAGTATCAATAAGAGATAACCCATATTTCAACAAAGTGTCGAATTCGACAATATACTCCGAGACAGCTCTGCCATTCTGCTTGAGTTCCAAGAATTTCTTAAAAAGCACTGACTTCTGAGCAGCTGAATGAACTTATCGCTAAAGCGAACGTTGAACTGATCCCAAGTAATCTGATCCTCGGGAGTAGCTGCCTTAATAGCATTCCACCAATTTATTGCCCGTCCTTGCAGCTGACGGGATGCTAGCCTTCTCTTCATCGCATCCTCGATACCCAAGTCTTCGAAGATACGCTCGCAGCTATCCAACAATTCCTGAACATATGTAGCCGACTCCGTTCCATGGAACGACTTCCCACCAAGACTAGTATAATCCTTGTTCAGCTTGGCGAAATCGGCCCTAGGCGCCTGCACTATTGGACCACCACCATTACCAGCATTGGGAGCTGCCCTCTGCACATCCCTAAGCATCTTCCTCATGAGGTCAGTAAACATCGTCTTCATGTCAGCAGCATTCCCATTATTGGCTCCTCTACTGGCACCTCTTGTGTATCGGCTCATCGTTCAATCTGTAAAGAGAAAACGATTAACTATCTCCATAGTGGTTCTAGTGCAGTGCGACTTCATCCTTAGCTATACTAATAGTATATATATATAGTTTTTAAAAATCAAAATAATCACAAGTACGCGCTCTCATATACATATACTACCTCTCCCTGATAACTTCCCTAGGTTAACTACGCAACCTAGAGCTCTGATACCAAGTGTGACGGCCCGCCCCGCACCAACCGGTATTTCCTCTGAAAGTGCGCTGTACACATGCCCAGCTAGCATGGAACGGTCGTCAGAAGAAAAGAAAGAAGAGAATGAACTAATCAAGAACCTATAGAATGTCTCACAATGCATAGGATAAAATATAATAACAACATACTTGACATAAAACAGGCGAGACAGTGAATAAGCTGAAAACTAAAACTACACATCATAGCAGCGGAAATCCAAATACAACTTATGTTTCACATCACCATTATTACAACTTTTCAAACTGTCTCTAAATCTAAGCAAAGGAAAGGTACACTACTAATGCCCAAAGTAGTGACCCGCAGCGACGCAGGGAGAATATATATATATATATCATAAGTGGAAGCCTCCTGCTCATCTCCGGCATAGCTACTCGTGCATCACCAGCTAACCTGTCTCTAGTCTGCTCATGAGAGCACCCAGAGTAATAAGAAGAGACATAAAACTCTGGGTCAAACAAAAATCTGGTATGAGCGATAAGCAGCAAAACAGAACAATAACAGGTATACTAAACCATACTTGAATCTGGACCTGCAACCAAAGAGTTAGCATTACATACCGTACAATACTCTAAGGTGCCATTGAATAAATGGTGTAAAGATAATGGGGGTGGGGGTGTGCATGTCATAATGATGGCAAACAAATCAAACATAGCAACCATCCTCACATCTCTCACTCGGTGCGTAAAGCATACGATATCTACCGCTTCGATCACTAAACCCATCGAAGTAGTGACGGAGTTCAACTTGTAAAACTACTGCTACTACCAAGCTTACCATATGGAGTCATGACCAAACCTTTACAAATGACCCCACTTCATTGGTCTATATCTCTTTAGTCATACCTAGGCCACTGTGGCCCTGAATCCGTTCACGTACCCCCTACACATAGTGATCCAAAGTTATAGACATCGACAACTCCTTAGCACACGTCCCGCAGCAAAGCCCAATTATGAAGTTCCCTCCTTGGTTCCCATCTGGATACTGAGGTACAACTCCTCATTTGGACTTCCTTTGCATCTCGGGTTTAGGTCTACTTGGTGTTCTGTCCTCCGGTTCGGTTCGCCCCCTCCTGCTTGGTTCGGCTCGAATGCTCCTTTCTAGTTCAGTTCGGGTGCTCGGATGCTCTTATTTGGTTCGGGTCGGATGCCCCTATCCGGTTTGGATCGGATGCCCCTATCCGGTTCGGATCGGATTCCTCTATCCGGTTCGGATCGGATGCCCCTATCCGGTTCGGATCGGATGCCCCTATCCGGTTGCTCCTATCCGGATGCTCCTATCCGGATGCTCCTATCCGGATGCTCCTATCCGAATGCTCCTATCCGAATGCTCCTATCCGGATGCTCATATCCGGATGCTCCTATCCGGATGCTCCTATCTGAATGCTCCTATCCGGTTTGCTGCAAGTTTTTCCAGCAAGCTATTTTCGCCAAACGACGGCGTTTTCAACCATTCTAACTTTTCTATGCAATCACAAAACATACCATACAGTCATAGAAACATTCATAATCATCCACAAACACTAAAACAACAATATGACATATTTATAAGGATCAAACATACCCAAAAACCCATGTTTTCCCCTTAATCATGTTTAACAACAACTAATGATAGGATTAGTAAAACTTAACCAAATTAACCCAAATTTCTATCAGAGCCCTAGAATATCATTTTAGAATTTTACAAATTTTTCCAGATTTTTCTGAGCTATAATTTCGCTAATTATCACTAATCACCCCTAATTAGCCGTAATTAGTGTCAAAACAATGTTAATCACTCACCTTGGCCACAAATAAACTTTAGATCTGAAATAATGTACTATTTGGCGCTATTCCCAATGTAACACAGCAGCTCTAACCTTGATTTGGTGCTTTCTCTCCTTAATTTGAGGTAGTTTAAGCCAAAACTTGATTAAGAAGTGATTAAGGATGATTCTAGATGTTGGAGGCCATTGTTAGGATTTTCTAAGATGTATGTGGCGGTTGGGAAATGAGAAAACCCGAAATCCATAACCCTAACAGCCCTTAAATACTCCAAATCCCGAAATCCCCTTTGGACCTAGCTGCTAATCACCTGGTTAAGCCCAATTAACTGTGTTTCACCCATATCTCCCAAACACTGAGTCCTTTCGGCTAATGTGACCACTCTACGAAATTCTAAACCATCATTCGGAGCCAATGGAAGTGGTTTCAGGTCAAAACTCCTTTCCAATCAAAAGTTATGGCCAAAACAAGATCAACTAGGGGCAAAACGGTCATTTAAAAATCGGAAAAATCACGAACATGGGAAATAGTCATCTCCCAAAGTTACATGACCATACGACTTCGTATGTGAAAGAAATAAATATCCTACGATCCTGCGATGCGTAGAATGCGGGTCGTTACAGCCTGCGCCATACACATCCCAATCAAATCAATTTCACATTCACACACCACAAACCAATATTCAAGAAAACACATCAATCAACACAAATAACCAAACAAGTCGTCCATGGTCTGTGGACGATGGGGAACGGTTCATATACGCAGTTACATAATAAATAACTGTATAAAGAAAATTAAAGTGAGGAGTTCTCACCTTTGGGTTCCACTCCGCCAGTTCTACTTCTGAACTTCTGAACAGTTTGGATTTGTTTGAAATTCCAATGCAGTCCTTACCACGCTGTTCATAATAAAAATTATATTTTTTATTGCTTCATTCCAATAAATAAAAATCATATTTTTATTTCTACTTCATATATTTTTACAACGCATCTTCCTATATAATATATTTCTACTTCTTATATAAAGATTGAATTTTTTTATCATTGTTCATATAATAAAATTCATGTTTTTCTGTCGCCATTCTCTATATAAAAATCACATTTCTATATATAAAGATCGTATTTTTATATCTCTACTACATGCGTAAAAATCACTCCTTTACACCGCTACTTCCATGATAAAAATTATATTTTTATCTTGCTAGTAATATAATAAAAATTATATTTTTACTTCTCTACATATATAGAAATTATATTTTTACCTCACTATATATATATAAATTATATTTTTATTACCCTATATAAATAAAAATCATATTTTTATATAGGTAAAATTCTCACCTTCATATAAATAAAAATCTCATCTTGATATATATATATATATATATCTTATTTTTATGTATATAAAAATTATACTTCCATATTATCACTTCATGCAAATAAAAATATAAACTTCATGTTTTAAAAATCACTTCTTTTCTTCTAACTAAAATTCAAATCTTTTTATACAATTAAAAATCAAATCTTTATAATGATAAAAATCAAATCTTTATCTCTATAAAAATCAAGTCTTTATATAAATAAAAATCATACCTTTTCAAAAATAAAAGCCAAATTTTTACCACTTCGCTATACATATAAATCACATCTTGAGATTATTTAAAATTGCTTCTTTATATATAAAGATATTTCTATAAGAAATTGCATTTTTGTTTACTGATTTTCATATAAAAAAATTGGATTTTTCATTGCATAAGCAAACGAAAATAAAGGAGGACTTACCAGTGAAAATAGAGGTCCACGTCAGCGCTGGGTAGTCTGTTAGAGGAATGGGACGCGCCAGAGGCGCGACGGCGGCCTTAGGAGGTTTGGACGACGCTGAAACGGATCGACGGGGGCTAGAGCTTGTGCTCCTCTTTGATGGGTGCAGCGTCGTAGGAGCGGAAGGGGGGTCTGGGGTGGAGAGTGAAACACCCCACCTCCGTTAGGGTCACTCTCAAAGGGAATGCCCTAATTTTGGTGGAGGTTTATAAGTATAAGTCACAGATATACAAGACAGATATAAGAACACATATTTTTGAACAGCGGAAAACAACAACAACTTTTATTTCATTAAAATACTTGTTACACAAACCATGCCATAATTGTCTCACAATTCTTCCAAAAACATAACATCTTCATAACTGTCTTGATTACATTACTTAAAGAAGCATAAAGAAAACATACATAAACTGCAAAAGTCCCATAATTGCTGCCCAAGCCATAGTCCAAAACGGAAAAGATCCAAGTAATACATTCTTTCTCTTCAAGCTGGATGTGAAAACTGGTCAAGCTGCGGTATTCCCTCCCTGTGGACCTGGGGGGGGGGGGGGGAACGAAAGAAAAGTAGAGTCAGACATACGCCTGAGTAAGTCTAGGACTATTCAGTCTATGAATAAAGAACTGGGTATGACAAGTATAAACTGGAAATGGGAAAGTACTATAAACTAAGTTAAGTTGTCTAGGGTCGAATACACTATCGTACCCCATATTAATCTCTGTACCCATATAAACTAGTTCCCAACAGGCACCCATAATCAGGGTGAAGTGATCCATTTCCGATGATCGGCTCCTACTCGCATATTTACATGTGTCTTACGGCCCCCGATGTTGTAGTTACCTATGCTGGTCCCACCATGGGGTGTATCAAGTCCCATGGTGGCGGCCCGACACAATCCTAGAATGCACAGGTATGCTACTGGTGCCCAGTGCCTTATTTTTCTGCGCCGGAGTGTGTTCACGCCCGCACCCCGTTAGAACCTACACTGCTGCACCACCGCCGTCGATTTGACCTCTTACAGTCAGCCCAGTAATCGTGCCCCACCCTGCCTAGTTCAGGGTATCCTGATACACCTTGTAGGGTTACTGCTGAAAAGGGTCCCCCACTACTAGGTTTTCTATTTCTAGCCAACATGCTAAGTTGGTTAAGTGTTTTGTAAACCTAACCCCCAATCAGTCTGTATAGTTTAGCATGTTCCATTTTGATTAAGTATTAATTTAATTTACTTAATCCTATCAATCCTGACTCATCCTTAACTGTCTTATTAAAGCCTTGACCTCTCACATTAGACAGGTATTGTTGTGGCTGCCTGTTGCCGATTGGGTCCGGGCAGTCTTACGCCACAACTCAGTCTAACCTCGGGTCCTTATTGGGCTCCGTGTTTAACCACCCCCATTGGATAGGTATTGTTGTGACTACTGGACAGCCGGGCGGTTCCGGGCAGGTTTACATCACAACTCAATCCAACCTCGGGTTAAACACATCGTATTTTCTACATTTACATATTTTGTCTCTTTCCTTTTTATATGTAAATATTTGCGGCCCATTATTCCAATTCATCTTTATTGGTTTAAAATTTATTTATGCCACTTGATTATTTTTCAAGGTTGTTGGCATGCGTCAAACATGCCACACATATGTTCTATGTTTTAACCCCGTCGTCATTACCCCCGTTTTTATACTTTCACCAAAATATAACATATGTTGGGTTTAACATTTAAACCCAACTTAGCCTCATGAAAGAGGGGAGGCTTATAACATGGTGTTTATATATTCTAAGTGACATAAAAGGGGAGTGTGAACGCATGAACTTGCAACACAACGATCTAATTAACATGAATTAGGCATATGTGAACTTACATTGTAACAGCATGTAATCATGACATAAACAATACTTAAACATGAATCATTCTATTCATATAATCATGGCATAAACAATACTTAAACATGAATCATTCTATTCATATAAACTTGCAATTGAAAATCTAACTTAATTGTGTCACATATATCACCATATGGTTTTGATAACAACTTAGGCCTAAAACATGTTTTCAACTAGGCATAATACCAAACATAGTTTAGTCATGTTCATAAAAATGCTTACTTTTGTTTTCTAATACAAAAGTATGATTTGCCAATTCCAACATAGATTCATATAAACCATAGTACTTAGTCGAGTCTAATTACACTCTTAAAGTGATCATAAAAGTATGTACATCATATTGGCATAATAGTGAATCATACACTTGCATTGAATCCCAAATAAAACACCACAACATATGGTTGTCAACATAAATCATACACTTGTATGAATCCCAAATAAAACACCACAACATATGGTTATTAACATGAATCATGTACTTGCATGAATCCCAAATAAGATACCACAACATATGGTTGTCAACATAAATCACATACTTGCGAATATCCAATCGTATACCATAGCATTTCCAAATCGTTTAGAATCACAATAACATACAAATATAGATTATTATCGCCGCAATTCCATTTCTCATTTTACACAAATCAAACACAATTAATTATTCACATCGGAATAGCACTCTACTTACAACGTATGACGAATCTTCAATTCAGGAATCTGAATTCTGAATTTGGAGATGCTATCCTTTGTTGTAGGCGTTGCTTTGATTTAATTAACGTTGCTTTAAGCTTTCGATTTATCTCCTAATTGTCTCTCAATTTCTGACGGCTATCTCTAGTCTCTCCTCAGCAGCATGACGGTCTCATCTCCATTTTTGTTTATGTGAATTAGGGTGAGTCTTAGGTCCTTTTTATAGAGTTTGTGAGTTGATTTAGACCGTCGATGGAGCTTGGTTTAATAATAGCCGTTCGTTTGAAGGAGAGACCAACCAGGAGCTGACACCTAGCCCTAGTGACAAGGCAAGGCTCAGAAAATCGACCAAACACAGACCAGCCCAGCCAGGGGGGCTGGGTTCGACCTGGCTCAGGGGCCAGGTCGACATGCCAGTCGACACCGTGTAGACTTGGCAGTCGACACGGGTGACCCAGGTCGACTGCCCAGTCGACCTGGTTAGGCCCAGGTCGACTGCCAAGTCGACCTGGGTGCCTTGGGCGGGAAAATTCCCGCCCTGGCCAATTGGGCCCGATTTTGAATTTTGAATTAGTTTTTCTGGGCTGTTTTGGTCTGTTTGAATTTTAAACTGAATTCTGAAACTTCCGGAGGCCATATCTTCTTCATACGGAGTCCGTTTTATGCAAACTCGGACTCTATCTCAAGCAGAATTCCGAGACGAACGCAATGGCGTATCCCGTTTCCCTTAATTCTTTGATTTGAAATTAGTTATACCTTAATTTGTGAATTTCACTGTTGTAAAATACACGGGGTGTTACAGAGAGCGCCGTAGGGAAGGCTCGACGGTGGTGTATCGGTAGAAAAGGGGTTTTGGGCTTGGGTTGTTCGGAGAAGAGGTTGGAGCTTCTAATCGGAGGGGAGGAGGGAAGGTGGAGGCGCGGCCAGGTCTGGTGGTGGCCGGAGGAGGCCAGGCGGCGTCGTAAAAGAGGGGGGGGAGGGTAGCGGGGTCAACGGGCGGAATTTCTTTTTCTTTTCAAAAGTGAACGATAGTATAGGAGCGGTGCCTAAATATATTTATATATTATATTTTATTATTTAAAAACTCAAAAAGGTTACCTTTTTGTTTAATCTCCAATTCCAACCCAATGACTGTCGTCCCAAGCTATTTACCCCCATTCCGAACACAATGGGATATGTATCGTAAGCTGTTTCAATTGTTTCTATCAGTTTTCATCAAAATCAAAATATAAATCTATATATTGAATTTAAACCCGCATTTCAATTTACCGGGGCCATATACGGACTCTAAAAATTCCCAAAAAATATTTTCTAGCTTCGTATTGACGATACGGTTCTAACAAAACTAATTCATCAAATTCCAAGACCCTTTGAAAAATGGTCATTTTCTGGTCGATCGAAGTTGACTGAAACTGTTAAAATGCATTTTACTTTGCCACGCTCACATATTGATTCAAAAAATTACGAATTTTGAAATCTAGCAATAATCTGACATCCCGGATCCAACAAAAGTGGTTTCGTCGAAAACAGAGATCATTTGCAAAATTTCCATTTTTAAGGGCCGAAAATTCCATAGCGACTATTCTGAAATTTCAACTGGGTATAACTTTTTATTCCCGCTATGAAATTTCAATTTTTTTGGATTCTTTGGAAAGATATTCTCAAATAGATTCTAATATTTTTGGTTTCGCTAAAATCAGGTTTATTTTGAATCATGTACATTCATTTAAAATTTGAAATCGATTTTTCGAACTACCACGCCATTTTCAATTCCTTTTATGAATAAAAATAAATATTTATATTCTAACGACAATTCAAATAAATATATACATTCTAATTCTATTGAAAATAAATTTCTCGTCGTTATCTTTAAAATAAACCATTTTAAATATTCAAAATTCATTAAAATTGCCAAAATAAAAATTTTAAATTGGTTCGGATTTTCCGGATTATTACAATCTCCCCCACTTAAAACTTTTCATCGCCGAAAAGGAACGAAGTTGAAAATTGTTTACTAATCGACTCAACTTTCATTATGGCTTAAGTTCTTCAACTTTTCAGTTTCTAAGAACTTTTCAAATTTTTCAAAAATTTGGCTAACACCCTAAATTTTCGAATTTTTTTGCCATAACCTCCCCTACACGGAAGCACCGGGAAAATCCCGAAATTGCTATACAGGCCTCTCCAATCCAAAAAGAAAAAGAAACAGCTAAGCGGGTAGCCAATCGGCTTATAAAATCATCCAAAACCCAAGAAATTAGTAAACATGTACCTATTTGTCAGGCAAACAATTTTATTCTTCTGCTCTAGCCTCTTTGTAATGACCTGTTCAATGGATACACATGTATATGCATGCAATTGCGACTAATTTTCAATACAACTCACTATTTGGTTCAATTTGGCCTAAATTCACCTTTCTTTCACATAATGGTTTAAAGGAATAATCATATAGCACAACCATCAATCAATTAGTTGATTAGCTTTTCAAATTCATAACTTTGACACATAGTCCAAAAATCAGATTTTTGATGCCAAATCACAACAATAAGCCCTATCTAATTTTGGTTCTCACACTAGTCAGTTGGAATCATATGGAAATCCCACTTTCGAAACTCGAACACAAATACTGATAACGCTGCAGCGTTATCAGAATCATCCCCGAGCGACTAAAGTGTGATTCTATATCTATCTAGTATATTAAAACTTCAAATACACGCGGATCAGACGTATACGCAAAATCTTTATATACCTGATTGTCCAAATCAATATAAAAATAATATTCAAATATGAATAATCGATTTAAATTTTCAAAACAAAAACTATTTTCATCTTTATTTTAAAAACATCACTCTTCCGACTCATTCTAGGATACTACTGATCCCATCTCTAACGAGTCATTCTCATTGGATATTACTAATCCAATCTCTGATGAATTCTTTCGTTTGGTTCTACTATGTCTTGTTCTCCGAGCTTTGTAAACCAAAGCTCTGATACCAAACTATAACGACCCAAACTTCCCCGTGAAGGAAAGCACGAATTGAGTTGAGAATAACACATATCGGAACACAAACAGAAGAACATTTCATTGCTTATTACAACAATTCCATCAGAATACAAGAATATACAGAGTACAAATAAATATTACACATTCGGTAAATATCAGAGATTTAAATTACATTATTGAAGCGGAAAAATAATACAAAATACAACTGAAAGGAGTATACAGATACAAAGCTTTCCGAATATCATTCCAGCTGCAAACCAGGATCTTGTGAATATAAATCTGCAAAACCAAAACTACTAGCTGCCTGTGTGGAAAATAGGGGCACCCAGAGTTTAGGTTAAAACAATAAACTCCAGGTCAATCATGTGACTGGTGTGAGAACTAAAACAGTTATTTAAAACTTTACTTTAAATCATATATATCAATTGACCTCGCCATATAACACGGAACGGGTTTCCTCCCAAGGATACCAGTGCATATATCAAAACAGCGCAATGATTTTTGGAAAAATAAAGCTATTATAAGACCGAGGTCTTATCACACAATGCAACGCAAGCCGGGTGATAGGGTTTTCCCTTATAATAGCCAAAAATTCTTGGTATGTAAAAACAAATCATTTGATACTATTATAAGTGCATAGAATATAAAACAACTTCAAATATAAATGTATCAATCCTAGGCAGCATGAGTACCATATATCATGTCGCCAATACTAGGCTCTACAATCAAAACCGCAAACATCACATATTTGGAAGTTGAATTTCCGTCTGTGAACCAAGGCAAGGGATCGTCCTTACCACTTCGAGACGCTCTAGCCCGTGTCTCAGGATCAGAGCTCGAGTGACCCTTGGATCTTCAGGGCCGGTCCACTTGATGTGGATTAAACTTAAACCCTGAACATTGTGTTTCCCCGCCCTATGAGGCGTCAATGAGCCAAATGACTCCATCGGTCCCGGACCGACTGATATAACCGAGGTGCCTCGCAATCCATCATCCACATAAGTAAAATGTCCGGGCGTATAAAACCCAAAACATCACTCCTAGCTAGAAAAAAAGCATGCCCTCCCGGTAGTCCTCTCTCGTTTCTGGTTCACACCGGGGTGTGAGACTAGCAAATTAACGCTACACAAAGCTATGCCACAAAGGCTGTGCTTTGATCAACAAACAGAAGAATTTGCTTTTCAACAGATGCCTTGATCATTTGTATCTCAGCATGCCACACAGGCAATTCATGCCATGCGACTGATATCTATCGATATATAACCTCTGAGCTCGTACGTCTCAGAGAAGGGCGTAAAGCAAGAGAATAAATTCTCCACCGCCAAACAGATATATATTTAATAGAAATCAATCAACACAGAATAAAATCCAATGTCAGACACACAATCCATTTACAAGTCCTTCTGGGTCTGAACGAAACCGGAAGAACCTTATTCCTCGCACATCCATCGATCTCCAAGTACATCTGGACGATCGCCAACTGATTCCCTCCTCTTGGGTGCACAGCCCTATCAAGGTCATCAGTAATTATCCAAACGACATGAAGACCCCCGGTCTTCAACCATCGCCTTCACCTTCGACTTATCGTCGAATCAGTTATTCAGAATGGGTATAAACCCGGTCTTTCCGAATAACTCGCGTATACAATAAACAAGTGTTATAAAACACAACATACGCCTCATTCCAATCTAGAATATTTCTTTATTCAAATATTCTTATACTTTGGGAAAGGTTCCCATTAATTTTATCTAAGATAAATTCTTTAAATCTTCTTTTGAATATCAATTCAAACCAAATTATGGTTTATCCAAACTAGTCGGGATTAGCGAACCTTACCGAAGTAATCATTTGTTAAATTTCCCAACCCCAACTTATTCATCCCATGAAGTAAATCTGGTAATACTTCATATCTAACACTGCGGTGTTATCGGTAAATTCAATTACCATTTCACATTCAAATCTAATTAAAGATTTAACTATCGCTTGGAGCAAAATTGGCGATACTCCATTCTCGATTATTTCTTGAATTTGATAATTTTAGTTATCAAATTCACCTTTCAATCTATTTAAAGATTCATTAAAACTCCACTTGGTTTTAATCTTCCCAAAAATCAATATTAATGATTGTTTAACTTGGGAAATCATATACTATCTTTAACTGGGTTAAAGAACCAATGTCATTTAAAACACAGTTCACGATAAACCCAAAATCACATTCTATTCCATCAGCCTTTAACCGTAAATTAGCAAGTGAACAATTCCCTAAGTAATAACCCCAAAGGCCGAAACCAACATCAGATCAATACCCAGGAAACCATTCAACTTAACTAATCCCCAGTTAGTTTCTGATTTTCTTAACTCCGTTGGGCCTAAGAACAATATTATTAAAGATACCATTCACGACAACCCAAAATCACATTCCATTAACGATGGGAACTTCATGGAAAACAAATCGATATATATAATTGATATAAACTTCCATATCCGACTAATAATATAAATGGAATAACGGCAAAGCCTTTTAAATTCCATATATATTAGCAGTCCTCATCCATAGAAATTAAATTCGATTATTACCAAATCGAATTCCATTCCAATTTATTTTATTAAATGGGAAAACTTTACTTTGGAAAATCTCCTTTAAATCTTATCAAAAAGATTTATAAATTCCAAACTACATTTCATTGTAAATCGGGTTAAAGAACGAATGTCGTTAAAACACAGTTCACGATAAACCCACTTCACATTTCTTTAATTATCGGATTAAAGAATAAATGTTATTTAAAACACCGTTCACGATAATCCCAAAAACCAATTCCAATTAAATATTATTTAATTTGTAAACTTCATTAAATCTAAATAAAAAGATTTAATCTTTTTCTCAATTGGGTTTAAGAGCAATGTTGATGATGACACCATTCACGACAAACCCAAATACCATTTGATATTAAATACAAGGCTCTAAATAGAAAATATATCGGCTTATATTCAATATCAAATTCTACGACCAACAAATATCGTATTGGAAATAACGATATAAATATATCTTTCAAATTTCCATAACAATATATGTATAATCACGAAATCCAACATCGAAATATTTCGAAGACAATTTCAATTCAAATCCATTCCAATTTATATATTGAAATTATGTTTATTCTCAAAACCATTTCAAATCTAATTTATTTATTTTGAAAATAAATGGATTATAATTCTAGTTCAAAACTAGTTCATTTCGATAAAAATCTATTTTTATCTTTTCAAATATGGGATTTTTCATCCCAACTCTTTCCAAATCATTTCTCATGATTTTACACTAATTATTGATATTTTTAATAATTTTATGAAGGCCCGTACAGTTGATTTCCATCAACGACCATCGAACTGCACTTACAGCGACCTTTTCCAAATTTGATTTGGACATAATTCCAAATCCAACCGTTAGATTTCTAATTTATTGTATTAATTAGAAATCTCTTTTTGATATGAACCCAACGGTTCCGGTTTTAGGGGAATCCGACAGTCGGATCTCCCGTAATGTCCATTCGAAGTCCATGGTCGAAATTCGCGAACTGCCGCAGCGCGGCGTGTTCTATTCTGGCCATTATATTATGTATATAATATATATAATATATATTTCGTCGAATTCCATTTAAAACGTATTTTATAAATCGTTTTAAATTCATTATAAAAACGATTTCAACTTCCATCTCAAATTCAAATCAAAATTGAATTTTCCAATATAAGTTCGTTTTAAATTCATTTCAAATCGATTTCAATTCAATTTCAATCCGTTTTAAATTCAATTCAAAATGATTTCAATTTAATTCGAATTTCAATTCTATTTAAATTTCAATTCGAATTTCAGATTCAATTTCAATTTAATTAGAAATTTCAATTCTATTTCAACTTCATATTCAATTTCTAATCAAAATTGAATATTCCATATCATCGATATATAAATGATTATATTTTCAAAACATTATATTTCGAAATCAATTCCTTTTCGATATTCATTATAAAAATGAATAAAATCGATATAAATATCGTTCACGTCAAAATGGCGTCAATCTAATCGACATGGCTTTATATATTTAAATATAATCGTGTCCATCCCAAATCGGACATCAAAATTAGATTTTGATTCTTTTACTGAATATTATTTGAAAACATTCGTTATTTTAAAATAATCGTTATTTTAAAATATTCATTCTTTTTGAACTGGAATCAGACACAGTCAATTACCATATAATTTGATTATATGGATTTCACGCAACAAATGTGTATAACAACAATGAAACTAGCAAGCCATCATCCAGAGTGCATTCTACACTGCATAAGCGTTAAATATAAATATTTAACACTTATAACAGCCTGTCAATCAATCGATCGACATACAACTAATTATTGGGGTTAGTTTATGTCTAATTTCATCCCAATACCCGTGTGGGGTTTCAAATCAATCAAACACAGATTTTATTTGTGCAGTTGGGCGATGTGTAAAATTTATCATCCCAATCAATATCAGTCAAATCAGTGTACATAAACAAATCATCTGATTTGTAAATGAATATTTATTTTATTCACATATGTTAAATTATATTTTTAATGATAAAATATTTATTCGGTTCATTTACACAATAAAATTGATAATTTTATTTTTCTAATATTTTAGAAAATTTTTGCGGCATAATGGTGCGATACTTGAATCGGGATAAGGCCTAGCATTATCCCCAGTCTAGTAATGGCCTGCGCCATACACATCCCAATCAAATCAATTTCACATTCACACACCACAAGCCAATATTCAACCAAACACATCAATCAACACAAACAACCAAACAAGTCGTCCATGGTCTGTGGACGATAGGGAACGGTTCATATACGCAGTTACATAATAAATAACTGTATAAAGAAAATTAATGTGAGGAGTTCTCACCTTTGGGTTCCACTTCGCCAGTTCTACTTCTAAACTTCTGAACCGTTTGGATTTGTTTGAAATTCCAATGCATTCCTTACCACGCTGTTCATAATAAAAATTATATTTTTATTGCTTCATTCCAATAAATAAAAATCATATTTTTATTTCTACTTCATATATTTTTACAACGCTTCTTCCTATATAAAAATTATATTTCTACTTATATAAAGATCGATTTTTTTTATCAATGTTCATATAATAAAAATCATATTTTTCTGTCGCCATTCTCTATATAAAAATCACATTTCTATATATAAATATCGTATTTTTATATCACTACTACATACGTAAAAATCACTCCTTTACACCGCTACTTCCATGATAAAAATTATATTTTTATCTTGCTAGTAATATAATAAAAATTATCTTTTTACTTCTCTACATATATAGACATTATATTTTTACCTCACTATATATATAAAAATTATATTTTTATTACTTTACATAAATAAAAATCATATTTTTATATAGGTAAAAATCTCACCTTCATATAAATAAAAATCTCATCTTGAGATATATATATAAATCGTATTTTTATGTATATAAAAATCATACTTCCATATTATCACTTCATGTAAATAAAAAATATAAAATTCATGTTTTAAAAATCACTTCTTTTCTTCTAAATAAAATTCAAATATTTTTATACAATTAAAAATCAAATCTTTATAATGATAAAATCAATTCTTTATAAAAATCAAGTCTTTATATAAATAAAAGTCATACCTTTTCAGAAATAAAAGCCAAATTTTTACCACTTCGCTATACATATAAATCACATCTTTAGATTATTTAAATTTTCTTCTTTATATATAAAGATATTTCTATAAGAAATCGCATTTTTATTTACTGATTTTCATATAAAAAAAAATTGGATTTTTCATTGCATAAGAAAACGAAAATAAAAGGAGGACTTAACAGTGAAAATAGAGGTCCACGTCAGCGCTGGGTAGTCTGTCAGAGGCAGGGGACGTGCCAGAGGCACGGCGGCGGCCTCAGGAGGTATGGACGACGCTAAAACGGATCGATGGGGGCTAGGATTTGTGCTCCTCTTCGATGGGGGCTGTGTCGTAGGAGCGGAAGGGGGGTCTGGAGTGGAGAGCGCCGTAGGGAAGGCTCGACAGCGGTGCATCGGTGGAAAAGGGGTTTTGGGCTTGGGTTGATTGGAGAAGGGGTTGGAGCTTCTAATCGGAGGGGAAGAGGGAAGGGGGAGGCGTGACCAGGTCTGGTGGTGGCGCGCTGGGGAGGTGGTGGCCGGAGGAGGCCAGGCGGCGTCGTGAAAGAGGGGGGATAGTGGGGTCAACGAGCGGATTTTTTTCTTTTCAAAAGTGAACGATAGTATAGGAGGGGGCCCAAATATATTTATATATTATATTTTATTATTTTAAATCTCAAAAAGGTTACCTTTTCGTTCAATCTCCAATTCCAACCCAATGACTGTCGTCCCCAGCTATTTAACCCCATTTCGAACACAATGGGATATGTATCGTAAGCTGTTTCGATCAGTTTTCGTCAAAATCAAAATATAAATCCATATATTGAATTTGAACGCACATTTCAATTTACCGGGGCCACATACGGACTATAAAAATTCCCAAAAACTAATTTCGTCAAATTCCGAGACCGTTTGAAAAATGGTCATTTTCTGGTTGATCAAAATTGACTGAAACTGTTAAAACGCGTTTTACTTCGCCACGCTCGCACATTGATTCAGAAAATTATGAATTTTGGAATCTAGCAATAATTTGACATCTCGGATCCAACAAAAGTGGTTTCGTCGAAAACAGAGATCGTTTGCAAAATTTCCATTTTTAAGAGCCAAAATTTCCATAGCGACTATTCTGAAATTTCAACTGGGCATAACTTTTTATGCCCGCGATGAAATTTCAATTTTTCTGATTCATTGGAAATATATTCTCAAATAGATTCTAATATTTTTGGTTTCGCTAAAATCCGGTTTATTTTGAATCCTATACATTCATTTGAAATTTGAAATCGAATTTTCGAACTACCACGCCATTTTCAATTCCTTTTATAAATAAAAATAAATATTTATATTCTAACGACGATTCAAATAAATATATACAATCTAATTCTATTCAAAATAAATTTCTCGTTGTTATTCTTTAAAATAAACCATTTTAAATATTCAAAATTCATTAAAATTGCCAAAATAAAAATTTTAAATTGGTTCGGATTTTCCGGCTTGTTACATTTAATCTCTCGCTCTCGATTTTCAGGAATAGTTAGTCAACATAATCCTAGGACAGCGAGTGCAGGGAAAGATGAAAACCTAGTAGGTGGCGCGGGGGAAGAAACCATTCCATGCAGTCGTGGTGTGCGGCTAGCGCACAACCTCGCATCGCAGCCGTGTTGAACGTCAACTTCGATCCTCCGACTAGCTTGATGTTCGGGCCAAAATTAACTAACCTCATCTGCATATTCTGCTCCAAAATCATGATTCCCTCTTGTTTCTGCATCAAAGTGATTAGCATGTATAAATCTTAACCCTAAATTTGTCTCTTCTTCAACAATTTCCATTGCTAAAAGTTTGAATTTTGGTTTTTACCTTTAAACTGACTAATTAGTATGTTAGGGTTTTAGAAAAATATAATTACAACGTATAGTTTACTATTATTATATATTAGGGTATTTTTGTTCATTAAATTTTTATAAAAAAAATTGGTGTAAGAAAAGAAAAATTAGGTGTATAAATAGAACTTGCCTGAAATAAATTGTACTTAATGCTAAATTAAGAACAAAATTTGAAATCTACGGATGAGGAATACATAAGTTATATTTATGCGAAGAGAAACTTATTAGTAAACCTTAGTTAAGAGAACTAAGTTAATAAGTAAACAATGATAAGGGTAGTGACATTATAAGATGGAATTATGATTAAATAAGAAAGAAGGAGACAAACTTATAAACTGAAATAAGTTATATTTAATCATAAATAATAAGTGACATGTTAAACAGGAAACATGCGAATTGAGATATACTTAATTACATATTAAGTAGAACATGTTATTGTAACTATGAGATTGCACTACACCAAATTAGTCAATTTATAACATTCATTTCTTAGAATTCGTAAGAGTTATAACCGTTATAGAATCCTAATGGTTATTTCCGTTACTTTAAGTCATCGCCGTTAAAACCGTGAGAATACTAATTTCCATTGTAAATATAGTGAACTAAAGGGAATAAAATGGTAATTTTTGTTTCAGCTCTTTCTACCCCGTTTCGTTATGCTTATTCGCTCAGATCTATGGTTTTATTCACATTTTGCTTCTTCTCTCATGAATGGTCCTTACCAGGGCAACAAAAACAATATCTTGCTTCCCAATCCTTCATCTCACGCTTCCCCTGTTTCAACCATCGTGCTCTACTACTCCCATTCGACAAACAAGTCCAACCTTTCTCTTGACTGATGCTCTACTGCCTGTTGTGATGCTTAGTCGTTTTCCTTAATTTTCAGTTTCAGTTGCTTTGTCCCTTCTGGTTTTCTAAATTATAAGTCTTCCAATAATTGTCTTTTGTTAATTAAAATAGTTAAAATTATGTATTGATTTGCTGTAATAAATTATATTTTCATAACCAGAATATTTTTGTTTAGTAAAAACAAAAAACCCTTTTAATTTTAATGCGTGATGAAGGTGATAAATTCCTTTATTTGTTAATTAATCATGTTGATTTCATTATATAAGATTACTATTTGCAACATTCAAGAAGACAAGTAGTAAATATGGGGTTATCCCAATCCAGCTTAAAAGGTGAGTTTTTATTTTTCTGAATGGACTTCTTTCATAGGCTAAAGCAGTGGTTTTACTTTAAATAATCAGTTTGTTTTTGGTTTGAAGTTCAGTGGTTTTCACATATTTGTATTGGTGCTTATACAAAAAAAAATAGTTTTTATAGTATAATTAACATACATACCAACCACATATAGTAACATACTTTACATACCTTTTATCTTAGTACAAAGGACTTTGTGAACTAAGAAAGAAGAAGACGAAGATGATCACTTACCATCGTCATTATTTGTTGCACTTTGCAGAAGAGAAAGGATTAATTTCGTTGTGTTTTCGACCTTTTCAATCAATTTTTTGATGTTCCTTCACTTAATTTCCAGGAAATAGCTTATTTTGATGTAACATGAATTGGAGAACTCTTCAATAGATTATCTAAGGATACTCGGACCAATAAAAATGCTGCAATAACTAATCTATCTGAAGCGCTGAGTAATCTTGCTACCACAGTTATTGTCGTTGACTTCATGCTCACTACATGGAGATTAACATGTGAGAAATGCTTTATTGTTTAGTTCAACAGTTGTGTTCTCAAAATTTGATGTGATGCTAATATTATTCTCTATCATTAATTTTGCATTGTTGGCTTTATTCGTTATGTTGGTTTTATTAGTTATTGTTCAAAAATTTGGGAATTACCTTCATGAACTTTGTCACAAAACCCAGGTAACAGCTGAGGCTTCTACTTTAATCACTAAGGTTTGTTCCAACATAGTTCAAGTATTTTTCTTGTTAGCCTACTACCAACAGTCTGGTGATGTTTTTAATTTGATTATGTGCCCATATTTATCTGGTAAGTCAATTAAGAAAACTAGCCTGTATTAGTGCGTAATATGAAGTTTTATGGTGGATTAGAGAAAAAAATATTGTTGTTGATAGTAATATTTCACGAATCTAATATTGTTTCTTAATTCTTCAAGCTTAGATTGGTTAAATTCCATGTTGAGTTAGGAAAAAGAAAATCATGTTTATGGATGTGAGGAGAAGTATTTGTTAATGGGTTGATTTACTACACATTGATAGCTTATGGCAATACTTGTTATTCTCCATTTTACTGAATTATAGTTAACTGTTTTTTTTCTTGGTCTTAACTTATAACAGTTATTTAGTTGAATTCGAGTGTCCAACATTTCTAATCTTATATAATGCATTGTCCTATTCTTAACATTTATATTTTATTAAGTTTGTTTTGTATAAAAGGAGCTTGACGTTAATATATATCTCAGAACAACCTCACATGAAGCCATGTTTAATATTTTTTAAAATGGGAGATTTGAAGAAAAGAGCTATGCTACGGAGCCCGGAAATTATGTGAATGGATGGTGGGAAAATGGATCCAACGATGGATTTCGGGGGGAGGGGGTATGTATTGATGAGCGGCTGTGCTGATTTCGGGCTCATTCCCCGACCTTATGCTTCGGGCCTTCTAGACTTGCTGTGAATAAAAAAGGTTGAGATAATGAGAGAAAAACTTACCATGTTTATGTTTTCTTAGAGGTATGATTTATTTTATGCCAATTTTGCAATTTTTTTGGTATTGATGATATTTTTAAAGCCAAATACATGATATATTTCTTAGTTTCAATTTATTACTTGTAAATTCTTACATATGTGGTAAAGGTAGAATAGTCATGTCAAATATATAAGCTATGACTATCATTAAAAAGGGAGTATTATCTGTTTTATTTCAAGAAGCATATATGTCAAGTTTGTTATAATCAAATCTTACCTTTTACATAAAATAGAAAAATATAATTATCAGTCTTCATTAATATAACTAATTCATATCTGTAAAATGTTCTAGCGTCCAATGGAACCCACATATTTTTGTTAAATTAATTGATTTGTTCATAGGACAAGACCTTCAAGTATAATAAGTTAGGGCTAATTTGTTATATAACATAAATATTTTTTTGGTTTGCTTCGAGCGTTTAACTAGTTTCTTTTGTTTGTAAAAGAAATGAGCGAATTGAAAATTATTCCAAACTATTTGATTTGTTCCAGCTAATTTAGAATTTTGCCAAATATTTGAAAGGGTTTGAATCTCTATGAAAAAATATTAGATATATAGATTCTATTGGTTAAATTATCAAACTAATTGACAATTTTTCTTGTATAATTTTTTAATACAATTTCGGCGTATTTTCGCAGCACCCAATATTTTCTCCGTCGTTTCCTTCTTTCTCAAATCTATCAACTCCGATTCTTTCTCTTTACGAAATTCCTTTTCGTGTTTTCCTTCTTTTCATTTTATTTCCTACGACTTTTTTCTTCTTCAAATATGAATTCTGCGTTTTCCTTCCGTTCCTCATCTTCTATCGCCATTTCATTTTATTGGGCGATTTCCAGATTCATATTCTCTAGATCTAATCGAGAATTAAATCTAGTCGATCAACAGTTCGCCTGTGCTACTAGCTAACATTTTTTAAGTGGATGGTTAAGAAGCCGAGTAAATGGGGCGTGGAAATTTGATGTTACAGATTATAAATTTTGCTCTGCGCAGATGATTAAATGATACAAGGTATCAAAAAGCATTGATTCATATTTTCATAGTTATGATATATACATCCGAAATTAATTTAGTGGTTGAATTTCGACATCTAGATCTAAAGCTTAACTTTCTTTCTTGTTCCTTCTTTAGTTTGTTTAGAAACGGTTAAATCTGAATTACATGATGATGCGGGTATGTTGTTAACTTTTTATGTCAACATTGGTCGAACGGTTTAGATATTGGACTTATTTACTACCAATTAACACTCACTGTCTTAGTTTGGTCAATAACCATACTTTCACATCCTTATTATTAATAAAAGAGGCGTTGATCCTTGGATGGGTTAAACAATTATGTAGTTTGTTAGTTATTATTTATGTCATTTTCCCTTGTCATATGAAATCAATTTTAAAGACCATAAGTCAAATAGCAATGTAAAAAATGTCTTTATCTTTTATGATTCAACCAACGGTAAACTATTCTAATAATTCAAAACTAATCAACTGAGAAATCCCGATTCTTGAAGATCAGGATTAAACAGGAAAAAGAAAACACAAAACAAAAACCAAACTAAATCCTAAGAATAACAAAAGTGAAATAAATAGAAGCTCGATAGTATATTGTTTACCGATTTCAGAGAATTCTAGCTCAGATAAATAAGTTGACTAATAGAAAAACCACAAGTCACCTTTTCTCCTTGTTGTATTTGTTTCAAATCAATCATTTACTTCGATTTAATTCGATTCTAGTTTACAGATAGAAGATATGGGAGGCAGAAGGTACGGATTCCTTATTTATGAGGTTGGGATGGGTAATTTACGGATTGTAGAATAATGGTAGGAGGTCCAACCAATAGTTTAATGGAAGGCGGAATAGTTAGTGAGAGTTTTGTAGCATTAGGCGATGTATTGGAAGGGTCTACTGATGCAAAAGAAAGCGAAGGAAGAAACAAGTTGTTAAGTGGAGCAGAAATATAGAGGGAAGACGCGAGGAAAGTGGGAAGATCATGGACTAACCGCTGAAACGTGCTACTGGAGTAAAAACAATAACATATATACCCTACTCTTTTATTTTGTTACCAAGTACTTCTAACAAAGTGAGCAGAGTGGTATTTTAGGAAGTCAATAAAAGCTTCACCATGCCTAAAAGATTTTCTTTATTAGTGGATATATATATATATATATATGTATGTATGTATATATATATATATATATATATATATGATGAGAATTCCGCTACACCTCTTATACTGCACGTGAACTCTCCCCCTTACTCTCTACCACCCATTTTCCCACCCATTCTCTCTTCCTATTTTAATATTATTTCTTAATGGGAACAGGGAGAATGAGTGGGGAAATGAGTGGTGGAGATTAAGGGGGAGAGTTCATGTGCAATATAAGAGGTGTAGCGGAACCCTCCTCCCTCTCTCTCTCTCTCTATATATATATATATATATATGTGTGTGTGTGTGTGTGTGTGTATATATATATATATATGTATATATATATGGGGGATAGGATCAAGAGCACCCCAAATAGTGCAGCACTCCTTTAGCCCCCTGATTTCCACCACATATTCTCCATTCTCTCTTTTCCCACTAACTCTCTCTCCATCCACTAACATATTTAATTATAAATGAATGGACCTTACCGAGGGGCAATTGGGGTGCCACAAAATAGGGGCGCTCTGGAACCTTCCTATATATATATATATATATATATATATATATATATATATATATATATATATATATATGAAAGGCAAGGTAATGGATCTTGCATGTATTGCTATTTTAAAGGAGAAAAACAATAAGAAACTACAACGGATAATCCTCTTGGGCAATGAATCATATGATAATATTTTTTACTAACCTTACCCTTCATTGAGGGAAAAAAGGAATTAATACGAAATACATTAGTTTCCAAATGTTAAAAATTACACTCTCCTATCCTTCTTTTATGTTCTTATTCACTCCGATAATCCCTTCTATAATCCAGTTTTCATTGTTGTGGATTTTTAGCTTCTCCTTTCCCTTTTTAGATCTAACCTTTCCATCTTTTATTGCCTGAATCTCTACTTCCACCTTGCGTTTGTCTAGCCTTCCTCTCGTTCAGATTTACCTATTCCTTTCCCTCGATGACTCCTTTTGACCAATTTATACTTCTCATTTGAGTACCTTCCATCTTCTCATATGCTTGGTTTCTAGTATTTGCGAGTAGCAACACACGACTCCTCCGGCCAGACTTTTATCCAACTCTACACTGATTCACGTACTCTATCTCTCTTTCTCACAGCGGAAGGTAGGCCATTCACCCTTTATCTTTAGCATGGTTCTTGGCTATGAATCAATTTGTCGACATGCTGGTGTGAGATTGGTCTTCACGAGTCTCGTGAGTTTTTTAGCTGTGTTGTTAGGTATTTGTTAAAGTTGGAGTTTGGTTGGTTTGCTTCTAGTTTTCTTCCATATTTTTGGTGTCTATTTTTGATCGAGAGTGCATCGTCTATAGTAGTAGATTTTGCTCTTTATTCTGTGTTTGGGTAAGCTGTGGCATAGTGAGTATGTTTGCGCTGTTGTGGAATGGTGTAGTCGGAGATGCTTATGGGTTGCCCTGATATTGGTAGTTTTGTAGTGAGTGGTGAAAGGTCTCTCAGCGTGGAGTTTGTTTATGAACGAATGATAGTCTAGTGCAGTTTTTAATGTTAATTGCTTTGTCAGTTCATACGAGATGTATTGAATAGCCATCAATATGATTTGGGTTTAAAAAAATGTATAAAATTAAAGATCTTTTTATAGTGAAAGAACTTTGTCCACTAAAATGCTTTTGCATATTATACACCAAATGTGCCTATAGACTTAACTTTATCCACAATTTTTACATATTATTGTTTCAAGTATTTATACACCAAAATTGCAGGACATGGTTTTCCTTATTATTGACTTATAGTTAATAGTAGATACTGCGAAATAGCTAGTAAAGGGATAACATATTATTGTTTCAAGAAGAGCTTGTCTGATGCTCTACGTTCACTTTTCATAGTTTATGTTTTCCTTTTTTCTCTTATACTAGCTGTGAACTAAGTAGGAGGAGACAATATTTTATGTGAAAGTAGGAATCCTGCGCTTATCACACTATTATATTCTATAAATGAAGACTGTATTTATTTTTAAATACATCAATTATTCATAAAAGATGAAATGTGAAATTATTTTTAGTTACTAAATTAAACCGACCAAATTCCATCCTTATGTTTGATGTCCTTGTGTTTAGTATATGTTCTTGGACTGTGTCACCAATAAATTATTTAACATTAAAGGTGCAGCACAAAGGGATATGATTTAGGCATTTTGTTTCAATATTTTGAAAGGGTTAATAAATTTTATTCACAGTAGATTTTCTTATATAAATGATGATGATATGTTTTATACTGGTGGTAGCCATTCAATGGTGATGTAGTGAGAAAATTGTATACTAATAAATCAACCACATTCATTCGTGGATTCACTAGTACCAAAAAACAAAAACAAACAAACAATATCAATTTTACCATAACAGTAATATTTGCCATTGAGCATGTTCTCTAATTCACTTATCGTGGAAATAATTCAATTATTTTTAAGGTTTCTTAGTTACAAGCCCTAGTGTTTATTTTAAACAAGCTTTCTTCTTCTTCTCAAGATCATTTATAACCAAAGTGAATTATTTTGTTTATAGGCCAACTTCAGTGAAATATTTGATTATCGACACTTGCACACCATAGCGTGGTGACCAGAGTGGGAAAAAAATTGGTAATATTTGCTTCTTTTGTATTATTTGTTCTTAGCTTATATTTGCGTAGCATGTTCACACTAGTCATCTTAATATGATTTTGGATATTTTGAACCAGCATACATATGAGCTGTAAGCCTAGTAAACCAGCTATGAACTGAGTGCTTTGGTCTTTGCTCAGTTATAAATTGAGCAGTAAGCTCAGTTTGTGGATAGTATCTATAACAAAAAATTGCCTTATCCTATATTAATTTAAGTGATGCATTTCAATTTAAATGGTGCAAATTGTTAATAATAGTTTATCATATGAATCCATTGTTCCCTTTTTCACCTATAAATCAAATAGCCTTTTGCAGTAAATGTGACTACTGTTTCTGGTGTTATTTATTTCCGTCCCCAGCGATGTTAATTGTTGATATTGTAGGTTGAAGATAGTGAACTTGCTGATGTCAGCTATCAATGCTGGAAATAACAATGAAATCGGGAACATGATTGTTCCTTCCCTCTATAAAAAGTACTCGATAGTTGTAAATACTTTAAAGTTAGATGTAAGCTTCTTAGCTTGCCTATAGGTTGAGATGCTTCAAAATTATTAAGTATTTTGATGATTGTTGTTTTAGGCGAATGGTTGTACAATGAAATTTGAAATTTTGATTGATGAAATTAAAATTTTCTCTATGTGAATTGTTATATGTCGTTCTATATGCTTTTAGGCAATAAAATTTTCACATGTTGCTATATATATTCTGTGATAGCTGGTATAAATTGTGATTGTTAAATGTCTGTAAATTCAATAACAGTTATAAATGTTACAGGGTTTCACTTTGTAATGGTTACAAGCATTACAATTTTCATATTCATCATGGTAATAAATGTTAGGGAAGTTTTTTTGTAATGGTTATAAGTGTTACAAATTATATGGCTTATAACGGTTACAACCGTGACATTATCTGTAACAAAAAATTACCGCGCACTTTGGGATAACAGTTATAACTGTGACAAAGTTAATTTATCATGATTATAAGCATTGTAGTTACCCTTTTCTAGTGTTGTGTTAGACAATGAATAATATAAAGAGGTTGTAGATTACAGACCTTAGATTGCAATTTAGAGAATAACATGTTATGGGCTTATTAATAAACTTAAATGGGTTTAGTTATATGACTGAAATTAATAAGGGATTGGAACTTGGTAGCTTGAATAAGAAGTCAATGTGAATGGAAATAACCAAGTTAAATGGAAACCCGATGAGTTGGAGCAAGCGCATAATTGGATGTTTAGACATAGGTCTAATAACATATTAAAGTAAGGCGCTTGGACTAGTCCGCATGTTTAAGGTGAATAAACCAACAGGGTAGATCATCGCGGTGTCATGAGGCTTGATGAGAGCGCATGTACGTCTGATTATTCTTTTAGCTTTAGAGGACTGGAAGGGGAAGCACGCGACTTCCGGAGATGCGTAAGGTGCTCCTAGTAGTCCTCTGTGCGGTGGCAGATGTTTAGGCTGTGCTCGTAGAGGTTGAGTCTGCGCACTACTACCAGGTGGGTGGGCCTTGAATACAAAAGCAGCTTTTCCATCAGAATGCTGTGACGAGGTGACACTAGGGTGATTCAGCGATCGCCTCCACGGGAGGCCGGGTCAGGACCAACAAGGATAGTAGATCGTCGCGTACCCGTCATCGACAGCCAGTGGGATGAAAAACTATAACTAAACCTAAGACGCCATCAACCTTTCACTATCGAGGCATGGTGGTTGAGGGAAGACACCATCTGGTTGTTTAGATTGTTTGTTAGGGGAAAGTCGCTTAGCTCTTGTAGTCTTTACTAGTTGAGGGAGGGGCTGAGGTGGGGCCATAGCCACCAAGAAAAACAGACCTGAGGGATATCTGTATTTTGAGGCCCTTAATGGGGGGCCTGTACATATGTGAAAAAGCTCCTGATCGAGTTCCGTGTTTCATGTACAGCCCTGCCACGGAACTCGGTGCACGTTAGAGGATTGTGTGGTTAAGGCATCGAGTATGATTGACGATACATATGTGGGAAAGTCTAGATACATGCATGTATGCTCTGGGTGGTGTATCGTAGGCTCTAGGGCATTACTCTGCGATCTGATCCAATCATAGGTGGCAGTTTGTATGCTTACGTAGCATGGCGATGGCAGTTCTATGCGGAACGTAGTGTTGTTATATAGAGGTCTGTACGTCACTCCGACGTATGACGAGGGGCTGCGTATATTTCTGTGGCGTTACAGCGGAGACCGTGCGAGTAGGGTACAATGGGGTGTGCCTTAATTTGGGGTTAGCTACATATATACTTTATTAGGTTAATCCACCGGGGAGTAAATGGGTACGACGTGTGTGCAAGCCTTGAGTGTTATTAACCCAAGTAACCTAATAAATAAGAACATGTGATTGAACGATATATGTAGGGTTATCCAAAATGTGTAGTTTAAATACAGTCACCAGAACCTGTGTTCAGACTCCCTCCTTATCACATACTCGTAGAGCAGAGATATGATAGCTTTGGATACTGGTTAAGTAGTATTATAATTTGGATAAGGCTATATTTTGATTATATTATATTTTATCCATTCCGCTATGAGATATTTTTTGAGCTCTGATATATTTTATATCTCTGTCTTTTCTGTAGGATACCAGAGCAACCAACACGAGTTTCTATATATTAGAATTTTGAAGAAAAAATTCGGTCGGGTTGTTACACTTAACCAAAAGTGTTATTCCTAGTGTCCACACATCCACCACAATCTTAATTATGTATCCGGTTACTTCAAGCAGATCAACATCCCTAAATGTGAGCATAAGTTTCTTTGTTTCTTGTAAGTACCTCAACACTTGCTTTGCAGCCTTCCAATAATCAATGCCTGGATTGCTTTGGTAGCGACCTAGCATGCCAACTGCAAAACCGATGTTTGGTTTAGTGCAAACCTGTATATATCCCAAGCTCCCTACAAGAGATGCATAAGGATAGTCTCTCATTCAATCATGTTCAAACTTAGTTTGAGGACATTGACTTAAGACGAATTTATCCACCTTTTGAATTGGAGAAACATCAGGATCTCATGACGCCATACCAAAAATTTCCAAAACTTTTTTGATATAGGTATTTTGAGATAGTCCTAAAATCCTACGCGATCTGTCATGGAATATTTCTATCCTAATCACATAAGAAGTGCCTCCCATATTTTTCGTATCAAGGTTTTGAGAAAGAAAGTCCTTGGTTTCCCGTAATAAGCCAAGGTCACTACTTGCTATTAAGATATCATCAAAATATAGAACCAGAAATGCAAACTTAGTCCCATTGATCTTCAGGTACATGCACTGATCACCCATGATTTCAATGAACCCAAAGGTAGTAATGGTATCATGAAACTTAAGGTACCATTGCCGAGAAGCTTGATTTAGTCCATATATTGATTTTTTTAACAAACAGACCATGTTTTCCTTTCCATCTATAATGAAGCCTTCTGGCTGGGGCATATAGACTTCTTCTTTTAAGCTCCCAACAGAAAAGCCGTTTTCACATCCATTTGATGAAACTCTAAGTCAAAAGGAGCTGTTAAGGCCATGATGATTCGTAAAGAATCCTTCTTTGAAACAGGAGAGAAGGTCTCATTATAGTCAATGCCCTCTTTTTGATGGAACTCTTTAGTTACAAGTCTAGCTTTATGTTGTTTGATTTTACCAAGAGAGTCACGTTTAATCTTATGGACCCATTTACAACCGACTTTCTTATGTCCTTCTGGTGAATCAACCAACTCCCAAACTTTATTTGCAGCTATAGATTTCATCTCTTCAAACATGACATCAATCCATTTCTCATGATCTTCACTTTTCAAGGCTTGTGAGTACGTAGCCGGATCTTTTTTCAATCCTGTGTTAAATTCATATTCTTGCAAGTATAACATATAATCATATGATATAGCTGGTCTTCATGGTCTATTGGACCTCCTTAATGCTACTTCAAGTGCTTTATTCACATTCGGTTCAATGGTGACAGGCTCATGATGAAGTGCAAGATCATCAACAATTGGTCCTACATTATTGACTAGGCCAACGACATTAGGTAGAATAATGTCAGTCGAAATTCTAGCCGTAGGAATTGGTATAGGTTTCCGAATCTCTCTTATGACTACTCTTCTTACTGGACCACTCCCACCAACTTCGTCATTCTTAAAGAATTTAGCATTACCGGTTTCTATAATTCTAGTGCTATGATTAGATAGTAAAACTTATACCCTTTTGTTCTTTCTGGATATCTAATAAAAAAACCACTGATGGTTTTTAGGTCCAGGTTCTTCTCATGTGGAATATAAATGCGTGCCTCTACTGGACATCCACAAACACGTGAATATCTTAAAATGGGTTTCCATCCTTTCCACCTCTCAAAAGGTGTTTTAGGGACAACTTTACTGGGAACCCGGTTCAAGATATATACAGCAGTCACAAGGGAATGCATCCACAATGATATGGGTGAGTTTGAATTATTCATCATACTCCTAACTGACTCTAAAAGTGTACAATTACGTCTCTCAGCAACACTGTTAATCCATAGTGAGCTAGGCATTGTGTACTGAGGAACAATTCCTATTTTTTCAAGAAGTTTAGCAAAAGGGTCAGGGTGTTGTCCCGATTCATCATACTTTCCATAATATTCACTACCTTTATCAAACCTAATGATTTTTACCTTTTACCTAATTTTCTCTCAACCTCAGTTATGTAGGATTTTACAGCATTTACAGATTGAAATTTATCGTGCAAAGGATAAAGATAACAATAGCGTGAGAAATCATCGATGAAGGTAATGAAATATATTTTTTCCACCAAAAGATGGATAATCAAAAGGTCTGTATATGTATGTATGAATAATTTCAAGTAGTCCAGTACTTCTTGTGGCTCCTTTCTTGGTATGTTTAGTTTGCTTACCCTTAATGCAATCTCTATAAACCTCGAAATCAGTGAAATCAAGAAATGGAAGAATTCCTTCTTTCGCTAATGAGTTAACACTTTCTCTGGATGTATATAAGAATAAACTTTGATAAACATAAAAGGACTATAATAATGAGGCTGCCATATCTAGAGAAAGACACAAAGTACACAAATAGTGAAGCATATAGTTATTTATCTTTTCTTTCTTTTATTAAGTATAATAATGAGCCATTCCATAATAGTGGATTAGAAATAAAGAAATATCAATTATCAAATGCCTTTGGAAGTGTGATTCGAAGCATAAGTTATATTTATGGCAATGAAACATGAGAGCTTTGAATTACTTGTCTCATATGTCAATAGCCCAAACATGAGACTGATGACATATAGAAGGAAATAATTTTTTGTAATTATCTACTCAGTGAAGAAATAGATGATTTTCAATTTAAGCAAAATTTAAATTATCAATACACTTGTATTTGACCTTTCGTTATTGTTCATCAAGTATGTTATTTCTATCAGCTTGAATTTCCCTTCGTTTTTCCTTCTCTTCTCGCTTAGAAACCATAATTCTAAAGACATTTCATTATTGAGATGTCTTGATTCTCTAATCTATAGTTGTTGCTTTAAAGAACTCACTACAATAACTGGTAGAAAAGAGATAAGATAACTATCTATGTGTCTTGATATCATCTTACCTTTTTTTGGATGCCTCATGCTTAAGATTATATTTGTTTGTTGTTCTTTATTTATTAGTTAAATTTTATTCGCAAATATGGTACTTGTTTAGGTTGTCGGAAGCATGGAAACTAAAAAAAAAATCAAATGAAAAGAGATTTGTTTAGTCAAAATTATACATAATAAACGCGAGGAAAGAAAATTAATGGCAAATAATTGAGATTTAGGTAGAAAAAAGATGTAGGAAATAATGTTGGATTGCGGATAGTAAGAAAATATGAAATAAGTGAGAAAACAATAATCATTGCATATTATAGGGTTCAATATAAAATAAATTACCAAAAGAATTTAATTTTACCTAAATTCTTGTAAGAGTGGTTATCAGCAATGTTAAACACATGGTACATTCAATATACTACAACCTGCATAAAGTGGAATCAAGTCAGTTTAAAGCAAATTAATGTGAGCACAGATGCAACTTAATATGGCTCTAATATGGAAGATAACAACATATAGGAATAATAAGCCAGCAATTGTAGAGTTGTTTCAAACTATTGGAATATGACGATGATACAAATGTAAATTTATTAAACAGATGGTTATATGTACAAAGTCAAGAAAATTTTACTGCTATATTGTTCTTAAAATCGGCTAAATCTTATATCAGATCTAACAAAAAATCTGTTAGGGCTGATAAACTAAGCATATAGGCTACAAATGACTACATCTAATTTGGCATGCAATATCCATTTTACGTTATTCCAATATCATGCAATTTATAGTGTTTTCTTTTTTTGAATTTGTTCAGGAGGGAAATAGACCGAAGTCGTAACATCCTCCCTAGTGCACATAGCCAGTCCATGAGCACCACATTAGTAGTTGATCTTAGCGTATGCACATGGTAAGCTCTTAGTGTTTTATGTGTATATATATATACACACACAAATAATATAAGGGTATATTTATAAATTTTAAAGAGTAATAATAATATCTGTATTTAGAAAAATACAGGTTTTATCAAACATAACATTTATATATGAAACGATGTTGTCTTTTATAAGTGACTTTTGGATTATGTTTAAGTGTTGTTGCTTTTCTTTTTAGTAGCATTAAATGCTATTGTTTTTGCTTTTAGTAGCATTCTAAAGTGCTATCGGGAGTTAGATTATATATATATATATATATATATATATATATGTATGTATATATATGACACAAAACTTTTATTAAATTTATTCCATATATATAACTAGCTATTAAGTTTAATGTATCTTCTAGTATTTTATATAGTAACATAATAAACTAATTATTCATTTTAAGAAAACTTAGTGGCAACTTATAGGTTTTTTTTTTCAAGGGTTCACTAACTAAATTCTAAAATAGAGAATTAGGAACTCTGATTATATGCATTGGGAAGCCTTCTAATTTTTTATTTTGAATTTGTGTTTCTTTTACCAGTCTCTGTATATATCCAGGTCAAAATAATATTCATTATTAGAAAAATGTTCTATATATATTTCTATATCTACTCTTTGTTTATTGATAATTTCTCTGTGTTTTCAAGGTACTGTTTAAAAGTTCTGTTGCTTATTGGTTTTGTTTCTTTTGGACTATTTATTATAAAGTTTCTATTAATATTGTTTATGGCATATACTTGATCAATTTCAGGATCGTCTGTTAAGTCTATTAGCTCTTCAGTGTATTTACTTTTGAAAATAGTTGTTATTTCATATTGTTGCTTTTCATTTATTTTCATATTTTTCATTATGTGGAATATTTTTGATAAAAACTTTTCTTCTAGATGTTGTTCTAATATTTCCATTTGTTTTTCTCGAGAAAATATAAGAATTATCTGGATTTTCATAGAAAATTACGTTATAGTGAACTAAAGGTGTTTCCGTTCTTCTTTTTAGACAATAATCAAAGATTTTGGGAATAATCAAATAAGTTTCTATAACAATGAGGTTATGTCTGGCTATTTTCTTCTTACAAAATGTTTGCTTAAATATATGATAATTCATGTTTAAATAAAGTATGTTTTAAAAGTTCCATTTCTTATTACTAGAATATTTTTTTCTTAACTGGCAAAAGTCCTCACCTTATTAATCTCATCTTACTTTTTTCCCCTAATGGTCATACCTAAGTGGGTACTTTTTCATACTAAACGAGCTTACGTCTTTTGGATTAATTGTTAAGAGGGGTATATATAATCCAAATATCTGGTGTCAAAGTAACTATATTCTTAAACATATATTATTCAAGCACTAATATCTTAATATATGAGTAATTTAGTAAGAAAAAATACAGATAAAATAATCTTACATAGCTATAGAATTTAATCTTTTCTTCTTCAGCTCTGATTGGAAGGTTTAGTTGTAGATCATTGAACAAAACTCAAACGCCATTGAAAAGTAAAACTTACCTGAAGAAGTATCATTATTTCAACTTGGAGATGGTTTACAACAATTTTTTCAATATGTTTTTTTAAGGCTTTTCATACATATATATAGCCATCGTCCAACCTTTTTTTACCGACACATGTGGGTTATACCATCCCACTTCCACACCTACAAAAAAGAAATATTAAAAGTACAATAATTCACATATGCTAGCTTATAGAGAGCATTATTAATGGCTAGCTTGCATTATGTCGGGATCTTTCGGTGTGTGCATACGTTATAGCTTGTAAAGTACAATAATTCTTTTTTATTTAGTGGCCAGCTCTTTCGCATGGTAGGTAGCTAGTTCGTATCATATTTTCTTGAATCTTCTGATTGATGCTAATTTATGCATGCTTTATAGGGGTATTTTATGGGTCTTTATGTCTTGTCAATCATTCAAATCTTCTGTACTATACTGCGAAGCTCTGTCTTCTTCTTTGATTTTGGGTATCTATTTATAGTTTGCAATTATATTTGGTTTACAGAGGTAAATGTCATACATTTTGAACCTAAGATTGAATTCTTGTATATTTTTACTGATATATGTTTTGATAACAAGTGTTTCAGATGTCAGGAGATAATCTCCATTATCTACCCATCCTTGGTTTATTCCAACAATATAGGCACGATACCTTTCATATGCATTTTGTTCAAACATTTTCGTTGTAGAGAAATTATAGGGAATACAATGTTTATCCCACTCAGGATAATCTGAATCAAAGTTGTGTGCCTTTAACTTTATCAATGTCTGGTAGTATGAAATATTTTTTTGCCAAAATGAGGTGGTATAGAGGTTATTTCTAGGCATATTTCTATATCTAATACCTCTGAGAAATAATCTGTAACATTCCCAATAGGCTCAGGTAATTCTATTTGTGTCTATGCATCCAAATATAGTTTATTCATAAATCCATGGTTAGAAGAAATTGTGGATCATACGTAACTCCCTCATTTATCAAAGATTTATATTGGGACATTCTTATGTTTACTTGTGGATATAAGGAAACGATTGTACACTTGCATTAATAATGAAGTCTGAGCAATCTTTATGTTGATTTGTATAGGATATATTCTTGTTTCTGACTACTTCCCATTTTATTTGAATCCCTTCTATTGGTTATTCTGAAATAACTGACAAGACTTTATAGGCTTTTTTATATTCTGTGATGTTTAGATATATTGGGTGATGAAGAAAGTAAACTCTCTTTGTAATTGAACTGGAAAATTGGGTTGAGTTCTTTGTTTTTGTGGTATTAGTGCCATTGTTTGGGTCGATCCAAAGTGTACGGAAAAGTTGGGTCACAACAAATTCTAACCTTAAATAATTTGAATATCAAAAATAGTTAAAAGTATAATTTAAATATAGTTTATATATATATGAAATGGTTTGAAAATAAATAATTTATATCTAAAATAGAATTATTAAAATTAGTAAAATTTAATGTTAAAATATTAAAGTAGTTTATAAATAAATAGTTCATTATAAAAATGGTTTATTTAATATAATTAATATACATAAGTTAAAAATAAAATAGTTGTTGGACAGAAATGATTTATAAAGTAAAATAGTTAACATTGAAATATTTTACAGAATTGATTAAAATATTATAGCTGAACTCATTTCATCAAATTTTCAATTAAACTTGGGTCATATTCCCATTTCAAATCAAATCAACTCAACTACAATATTTTAATTCGATTCAACTTTCAATTTGAATTAAATCTAATTCAAATATTTGAAATTTCCAATTAAAATATTTCAATTCATAAAAATCTCGAGTTCACAATTAAAATATAACTTTAAATCAACTTAATTTAAAGTATATTTCAAAGATGGATAAATAATTCAATTTCGATAAATTCAGTTCATATTCAACTCAGCTTTTACTTCAGTTATCAATGTTACTACCAAAATTAACTCTGGGACTAGCTGACGGTGGAGGGGTGTCAGAAGAACGCAAGCACAGAAATGTCTTCCAGAAGCGGAAAGCCAAGCAATAGAAAGAACCGAAATCCGGAGAGTATAATTGGAAAGTATCATAAACCAGCATCTTCCCGAAAGGAACAAGATCAAAGGATACAAAATGCCAACAAAGCGCATCCGACAGGGACCTTCCGACAAAACCTATTCAATAGGAAATTTTGCCGTGAAAGGTCACCTAGGACAGGAGCTACGAAAATGAAAACAAGAGCTCCGCCATTTGGGATCCGAACGGACCTTCGGTATTAACCTGCTTAATACCGATAAGACAGAAGGTTGAAACACCAAGAGCATCAAGCTAGAGATACATAACAATTATCTGGAACAGTTTCCAAAGCATCAACTGCATAAACGCTGAAAGGTCACGTTGATTAGCATCGCGAAAATCATCTAAAGCCACCTTCTGAAGAATCAGGCTATACCTGGAACTCCCACTGGAAAGCAGACCGGAACCCCAAAAGGGAAAAAAGATATCCGCATTAGTTTACTTAGCACAGACACCGACAATGATTCCGAACTGGCAGCTATCCATGTACATAATGAGGACAAGCTCTTCTAAGTACTCATGGGAAAATGGGAGGCCTATATTCTGTGATGTTTAGATATATTGGGTGATGAAGAAAGTAAACTCTCTTTGTAATTGAACTGGAAAATTGGGTTGATGTTCTTTGTTTTTGTGGTATTAGTGCCATTGTTTGAGGAGTGCCAAGATTTACCATTTTTTCTTTGCCTTTCATACTTATGGAAGCAAATGTGATTCCTGGCCTGAGACTTGAAGAAGTACTAGAAGAAGATATTTCTTCTTTTATCAATTTTCCAGAGGATACCTTTTGGATTTGTTCTAAAGTCTCAGAAATTATATAGTCTTTTCCAAGGATTTTTTTTTCTATTTCCTTTTTTGTAGATTTTTTATCATAATATCCTTTAAAATAGGGTATTCCAAATTTAGGATTTTGTTCTATGTATTTAATCTTGGTGCTCATTTCCTCATATGAGGTATATATTCCAGCATCTGGACCATTGTACAGACAATAATAGGATAACTTTCTATTTTTGATTTTTGAGAATAAGTCTATCAAAGTACATAGAATGCTCATTGTTTGCTAGTTGTCTTGAGGGGCGGCTAGTATATTCCATATATTATCTAGTACAAGTTGCTGGTCTTCAGCCAATGGATCTTTTGTCACAAATTTATTTTGTGTGTCTAGAAATTTCTTGTTGTCCGGAGAAGACATTGTTATATTTGTAGATATATTGTTCATAAATAGAAATATATATCAAGCTTTGTTAGAGAATGTATATTTTATAGGATCAGGGATATGTACCAGATATTTAGATAAACATTTTAGAAAGAATATCAAGGAGTTTATTTATTTTTCCCTAGATGTGTTCCCAGATAATTTTGGTACCACAATTTAATATGGTGTGTCTCAATTTTATCCACCTATTGTTTATGATAGTTTTTTCTTTTCTTTTATCAACATATTTTACTATGGCTTCCCAATAAGTTCTGATTGTAATTTCTTTAGGAGATATTATAAATAAACAAAATACTCCAATGCAATATATTATAGCTAGTATTTCATAGTCTAAGGATGTTATATATCCTTTTTCCTTATAGGTACCTTTAGTATATCTACAAAAAATTTCTATAGATTTAGAGTCATACATGTTGGTTTTTGACAATATGATTCCTCCCCATCCGTGAGATGATCCATCTGTTTCTATTATTAAATATTCTAATTCAAGTGGTAAAGTTAATGGTTTTAAACTTTTGATTAGCTCTTTAATTTTTTGAACTTGCTTTATATCTTCTTCATTGAATTCTCTTTTTCCCTTTAGGATTGCTTTGTTATATAAAGGTCCAGTGTATTTTGAATTATTTTGTAAAAAAGGTCTAGATGTTGATGCTAAAATATGGTGACAACAACCCTAGTTTCCTAATTACTTAAGAAATCTAGTTTCACGTAAGGGAAGTAAGTGCGTAAAAGCAGTAATTGACACTTGCGATTTATAGTGGTTTGGTCCCATGAGGGGACTACGTCCACTTTGGAAGAGCTACTGAGATTTTATTGATAACAAATGGTTTACAAGCTATGAGGCCCTTTTTGGCATCTACGTACAAGCATTTTCATGTAACTTGAAGTCATAGTCATCATATGTGATTGTATGGAAAAAATATATTTTCCCTTCTTCTTCCTCAAAGAGAGATGCCAGTAGAAAGGTCCCTAGGAGCTCTATGGAGGCATCGAATTTGCAATTTTCCAAACCTTGTAACAAATAAGGTTGGGGGTACTTATAGTGGAATGGTTTGGTGGGAGTAGGAAGGATTTGAGGACAACTTAGCGGAAAATCGCATCACAGGCTTGTGCGCACCCGAAAATTACTTCACTTCAGAGTGGTAGAAGGACCACTCGTATTCTGCCCTATGATGTGATTTCCACATCCCAGAGGAAGCAACGATCGCATCCCAAAGAGGATGCGTTGTGGAGGCGCCGCATCCCTTAGATGCGATTGCATCACATCCTGGGTGAGGCGGCGCCATCGCACCCCCTTTGGATGATATGTCGTAGCATCCGGAAGGATGTGATGCCATCAGATCCCTTTTGGGCGCGATGGCACCATATCCCGATGGATGCGGCGTCGTCGCATCATGTTGGATGTGATGGCATCGCAACCCGAGGGATGCGATGACATCATACCTAATTGGATGTGATGCGAGGTGTGCCAGCATGACGTGATGCGACTCATACAGAGTGATACGAGTTAGTGTGAGACGAGCTAGATTGAGGCGAGGGCATGAGAGGAGAGGCGAGGGTTTGTGAGGCTATATAAGGAGTTTTAAAGTTGTCGCTTGCTTGACCTCTTCTCAGTTTGAATCTTCAAACAAAGTGGCAACATTTCGAGCTTTTAATACCTCATGACGTTTTAGGTCGAGTGGGTCTTGTGTGCTTTTGGGAGCCATACAAAAATGCCGGTTAACACTAGCATAATTTATTAATCCAAGAAAAGACTGTAATTGTTTCAATTTTTCTACTTTATTTTGAAATTCTAGTATTTTTCTTGATATATGAGGTTGTAATTCTATTTTTCCTTTTCCTGTTTCTACTCCTAAAAAATCTATTGTTTTTTTTTTGAACAATTCTATTTTCTTTTTGGACATAAGTAAGCCATGTGTTTCAAATAGTCTTAATATGGTATATAGAAGTGAGATGTGTTCTTTCTTGGTTTTAGAGAAAACAAGTACATCATCTATATAAACGCAAGTAAATTTATTGCAATGTGTAAATATGTTATCCATGTTTCTGTGGAATATTTGTGGAGCATTCTTTAGTCCAAATGACATAACTAGCCATTCATAGTGTCCTTCTACATGTGAGTGTTGTCCATGGTATAGATTCTGGGTGCATTTTTACTTGCCAGAATCCAGATTTTAGATCAAATTTAGAGAATCAATAATTATCTTGTGTTTTATTAATTAGAATGTCTTCATCTGGTATGCAATAACCATTGTATTGTCATTTAGTTTAGTACAGTCCATTACCATCCCAGATTCTCCTCCTTTTCTTCCAGATTCTTTCTGTATAATGAATGTTGTCGATGTCATGAATCTATTTTTCTTATTATTCCTAATTTGTTTAGTATTTCTATGTGCATTTTGAATTCCTCTATCATCCAATTGTAATATTTGGACGATCTGGTTTTTATTGTTATACTAGTGCGAACCAGTGCTTCGCACACGGGAATAGGAAAAATAATAATCATATAAAAGTAGTGGTAAAAATATGAAAGCACATGCTAAAGCAATAAAATAAACATGAGCCTTAAGGTGTATGAGGTAAAAAATGCTTACATTATATTGTATATTATTCTTTTAAGTAGAATCCTTTTATACTGCAACATATAAAATGTGGTATATATTAACATGTGCAAACCTTTATTTTTAAATGCTTTTATAGTGTAAGACAGAGCAATCAGTATATGCTACGGTTGATACACATGATAAGCGTTGGCATAAAACCAAGAAAATTAAATTATGTCTCCTTCAAACAATTCTACTAGAGAACATCCAAGTTCAACTGGATAGAAGCAAGAAAGCATGTCAGAAAATCAATGAGTCAAAAAAACATTAGAAGTGGATTTTATTCAAGAAAAACATGATTTATTTTACCTATTATTACATCAACAGCAAAAGTTCGGGTATTAATAATTTTTGTTACATCCGCAAAAGGAAGCAGGTGAGCTGAGAGATTTATTTTTCATATTATTGATTGGCCATAGATATAAGTTATTTAGTCCATTGGTATCCTTCATTGTGTTCCTGCAATTGAATTTGGTTAAAGTCAGCAATAGTTGCAGTAGTAATAAATGCTTTAATAACTGCGGAAAATGGAAATAGTAGTGTAAGTTGTTGTTTTGGATAAATAACAAAAGAAATAGGTAAAAGGCCATAATCAATTTCTATATTTATGTACACAAGCAATCTAGAAACATAGAAAACCAAAGCCTAAATTATTGGATGTTCGTTATTGACATGCAAAATAACCTATAAAGAATTAAAAAAATATGGGTGAAGGACATATTTAATGAAATAAAAGATAATTTTTTTTTTGGAAGAGATGTATTTGATCTCATGTCTATATGGAAGTAGCAACTGTTAATGTGAGTATAAAGCAAGCACATGAGATAAGGGAAAATATGTGTAATCATTTAAGAAAAGGCCATATGCGTATGGAAATCACCTAAGAAGATTCTATTAGATGCGTTGTTTGATAGGTCAATTTGGTAATTCGTTTTTGAATGTGCTGATATGGCTAAACTAAAACAATAGGCAAAATAACTTTATTCCACATCCTGTGTTAAATTATAGCATGTATGTTACTATGTATCTTCCTCATGCAATTGCCATAAAATTAAACTTCACCTATTTGTATTGGCCTAGAGTGGATTGTAGTTGACAGAATAAGATTGACCCTGAAACAACAAAAATATTTAGAAACAGCTTGCATTCAGTGAGTAAAATTTAAGAATAAATAGTATATGTGTGCTCGTTTGCAAAAATGTTCCTTTGGAACCTCTAGGCCAAGAAAAAGACATGCAATTTCATTGATAGTCGGAAATATGAGCTGGCCACTTTAGAATCATAATCTCATGTTGTTTGGGCCAGTTGTCCTAATAGTTGGTCCTATATTTCATATAGTTATAAAAGTTAAATTAATAGTTAGCATGTAAGGTGATGTTTCTCTAACACATATTCGTCAGTCAAAATTTCCTAATATTAATATCCATGTTTGCATTCCTACATTATCGTCAATAGATATGGCTAGCAACTTGCAATCCCTGACCTACAAAAGAAGGCAAGATATATATTTTGAGTCAACTTAAATATTTAGTACAAAAAGCACTAACGGTAGAAAGATTAGCCTGGTTGTAAAATATCTAAGTACCTGGTACATTTCTTTAGTTTTTAATAATCCTTATATCACTTCATTTATATTTTCAACTAACTTTGCGACCACACAAATGGTAAATTTTTATTGTAGCAAAACATCATTCTTAGAACTTAATAATTAAAACCTTGCATTATATTCTAATACAAACAAAGCAGTATCATTGCTAAATCATAATAAGATACAATATTACACTATTTATAATTTCGTTGTACATGCATTTCAATCTATCAATTACTGTTTTTGGAATAAATGGATTATCTATTCAAGCATAAAGTTTTTCATTGCATATTTGAACCTATAATCATTTGCTATGAAGCTTGCAAGGTTCAGGTATGAAATAAAACTAAAGAACCAACCCTACACTTGAAAAAAAAAAAGATCCAATAATGCCATCTAATTAGTGGAAGCATGAGAATAATGAGTTTATTACAAACAAATAAAAAAACCGATTTTCATGTAAAAGGAAAAGGGAATTTTCGAAGAGTTCATGAACAGAAGTATTAGTTCATACAATATAGCACCCAAGTAAACAAATATAACTGGTTTGTATTATTTAATGAGTGTCTTTGATTGCTAAATATGTGTTTGTTTCTATTTATTTACAAAGAATTGCATTCACATAATGCACAAAAATAACTGAAAATAAATTAAATGGACATATCGGTAATAAAAAATTAAATGGAAGACATCATATTGTAGTATACATGAATCAGATCCAAATATCAAAAAGGAGAATGAAAGTAATAAAAAAATGGTGATGCAACTAGGAATTAATAAATTCATTTGCTGATAAAATAAAATAGATTCATTGAATTAGGGAATTAAATAATTTTGATTTTTTTTTTCATTTATTTCATTGGACATTATGTAAGTTGAAACGAAGAAAGTGCACCAACACATAGAAAGCTACATAGTAACTCCAAAAGAAATAAAAATATAAGTTGATATAAACTATTATTAGAATAACTAAATGTAAAAAAAGAACAAAGTGGTAATAAACTTGTTATTAAGCGAAGTTATAATTAAAAGGGGTAGCAACCAAATGCTAAATGATATCATAAAAATGATTAAAAAAATTCATGAAGCATAGGGAGTATGATTCAACTAAACTATATGGAAAAAACATCCTAGAAACTCATAAAGAGCTAAAAAGGTACAATATCGTGTAAGCTAATAGCTAGAGTATGGTCAGTCAAATAAGCATTAACAAAAGATTATTGTTAATTAACCATTTATTTCAATCTTCAAGCTTGGAATTAAATGAATGAATGAAAATGGCCAAACTGCAGATGCGCAGGCGTCTGGCACAATTTTATGCTACCATTGTAACGACCAAAGTTTTTGACCGTTCAAATCAATAATGATCCTCAAATGTCGACTTAAACAAATCAAAATTACAGATAATTATTGGGATTAATATAAGAAAAGAAGAAAGAAGAAACAGTCATAGAATCTTACAGCGGAAGGACAAAATATAATAAATAAATAACAGTTCATGATGTTGTTAAAACATACATTTGATTTACCATTACATGAATTCATCAGAGTTAACTATCATAAACATACCAATATTTGCAGCAGAATAATAATAATAATAATAATATGTCTGTCAAACTCCATCTTTTCTTCGTAACAGTGTCTTCGATAACTGAAAAACTCAGGCTGACGTGCATAAATGAAAACACGAAAACATTCGGATCAGAACTAAAATATTCTCATATCAGTTAAATCAAATTTATGTGATAATATAAGTGTAATAACTTAAGAGATGTTACGGGAATTTCCATCTCCTAAGGATCCGTTAAACTTGATACTATATAATATAATACGCTATTATAATAGTATTTATAGTTAAATATAAAATATTAAAATTGCATAAGCAGGATTTTATTTTACCTTTACACTGTTAACAATATCATAGTCTATACAGATATCGTAAAGTCCACCATAAACTAGTGGCTATTAGAAGGCACTCCATAGATATGGTACAAATCAAAATCGTAGGGGGCTCGATCAGGATAAATATGACAAGACATCGAGGCAATACCCATCAGTAGTGATTCTACCGGATTGCGGACCCAGGTCAGTGGTAATGCATAACCGCTAGCTACCGCCTACCCAGACAATACTCCCAAAAATCAAAGGGCACCCAATCAATAACAAAGTAAGAGATATGATATCAAAGATGTATGTCTGCTAAGAGGAGCTAACTCACATTAACCTAGGTATGGCTCATGTTTTAGTCATTTCAATTATGACCCAAAGGTCAAAGCTGTCCATCATCATTCTCATTCTTCAAATCAAGTAATCGCCTTCAAATCAACCTACTTCATTCTGGATTCTCCACCATATACACAACTGTTAAAGTGGATTTCGGTATTGGTAGAGATATTATTCATTTTAACAACCAAACGTTTACATTTTTCACACCGGTCAGTTCCTTTGCATTCCAAAGGGGTTCATACTTCATATCAAAATATCATATTTCCTTAAAAATCATTTCAATATTCAAGATGAAATATTATTCATAATGAAATCTCCATTTAAACAAATTTAAAATCTTGAAAAAATTCTGTAACAACCCAGAATTTTAACCATTTTGATTAAACATTTAGTTTGGTTTTAAATGTTGATTTGGCAATATAAAAGGTTTTATATCTATATATTAAACGAAGTTGAACGTATAATTTATAAACGAGTTGGTAACTTTGTGGTAGTTCGTAATATTACATTTTGAATTTCAATTGAACGTACATAATCCATTTCAAGTCGGAATTCTATGAAACTAGAATCGTTTGAGTCTATTTGATTATAGTTTTCTAATAAAAGAGAAAAATCGAGATTTCATATTGTAGATTTTGAGTTATGTCCAGTTCGAATTTTCAAATAGTCGTTATGGAATCGTTTATTAAAACAATTGGGTATTTCGATCGATCCGAATCGATTGCTAAACCAACCAAGACCGTTCGAAACCCTTGATTGTTTTGAGAACACAACAAATTGGAACACAAACAGAAGAACATTTCATTGCTTATTACAACAATTCCATCAGAATACAGGAATATACAGAGTATGAATAAATATTACACATTCGATAAATATCAGAAATTTACAAATTACAATGCAGCGAAAAATAATACAAAACACAACTGAAAATAATATATGGATACAGAACTTTCTGGACATCATTCCAGCTATAAACTAGGATCCTGTGAATATAAATCTACAAAACCAAAACTACAAGCTGCCCGTGTCGAAAATAAGGGCACCCTGAGTTTAGGTTAAAACAATAAACTCCAGGTCAGTCATCTGACTGGTGTGAGAACTAAAACAGTTATTAATCTTTATTTTAAAGTTAGGTAAATCAAGGGACCACGCCGTATAACACGGAACGGGTTTCCTCCCAAGAATACTAGTGCATAAAACAACAACGCAACGCTAATAAAGAACAATGAAGCTATTATAAGACCCAGGTTCCATCACATAATGCAACACAAGCCGGAGGATCGGGTTTTACCTTATAATAGCCAAAGAATGCTTGATACGCTAAATTTCATCTTTTATTATTACTATAAGTGTATAGTGTCAAAACAATTTCAATCATAAGTATCAATCATAGATGGCATAAGTGCCCCATACCACTATGTCGCCATACTAGGCTCTACAATCAAAACCGCAAAGTCACGTATTGGAAGTTGGATTTCCATCTGTGGACCGAGGCCAGGGATCGTCCTCCACCGAATTCGAGACAATCTAGCCTACCATGTCTCAGGCAAGCGCGCAGGCAAGCCTTGGATCGTAAGCGCTGGTCCACTCGATGTGGATTAAACCTAAACCCTGAGCACTACGTTTCCCCACCCCTTGGGGCGTAAAAGAGCCAAATGACTCCATCGGCTCCACATAGTCACCGATATATCCGAGGCGCCTCGCAACAGCAACAACCACACAAGTGAAAATAATATAAATGTCAGGGCTGGTAGGTCATTGACACCACCCTAGCTAGAAAGAAACGCATGCCCTCCCTGATGCCCTCTCCCGTTTCTGGTTCACAACCGGGGTGTGAGGCTCGCGAATCAACGCTACACAAAGCTCTGTCACACAGGCTGTGCTTTGATCATCAACCACAAGACTCTGCATTTCAATAGAATCCTTGATCATTTGCCACTTAGGCATTCCATACAGGCAATTCACTCCATGCGACTGATGTCCATCGATATACAACCCCTGAGCTCGTACGTCTCAGAGAAGGGTGTTAAGCCAGAGAATAAATTCTCCGCCACCAAACAGATGTATACTTAATAGAGATCAATCAACACAGAATAAAATCCAATGTCAGATACACGGTCCATTTACATGTTCGTTTTGGGTCTGAACGAAACCGGAGGCACCTTGTACCTTGCATATCCATCGATCTCCAAGTACATCTGGACGATCACTAACTGATTCCCTCCTCTTGGGTGTACAGCCCAATCAAGATCATCAGTAATTATCCAAACGATGTGAAGACCTCCAGTCTTCGACCACCGTCTTCATCCTCGACACATCGTCGAATCAGTTATTCAGAATGGGATAAATCAGGTCTTTCTGAATAACTCACGTATATAATAAACAAGTGTTACACAAACACAACATATGCCTCATTCCAATTCAGAATATTCTTATACTTTGGGAAAGGTTCCCATTAATTTTATCAAAGATAAATTCTTTAAATTTATTCTTTAATTTTCCTTTGAATATCAATTCAAACCAAATTATGGTTTATCCAAACTAGTCGGGATTAACGAAACTTACCGAAGTTAATCATTTGTTTTAAATTTTCCCAATCCCAACCTATTCATCCCATGAAGTAAAACTGGTAATACTTCATATCTAACACCACGGTGTTATCGACAAATTCAATTACCATTTCACGTTCAAATCTAATTAAAGATTTAACTATCGCCTGAAGCAAAACTGGTGATACTCCGTTCTCGATCATTTCAATCTAATTAAAGATTCATTAAAACTCCACTTTGTTTTAATCTTCCCAAAATCACTATCAATGATTATTTATCTTGGGAAATCATATCCTGTCTTTAACTGGGTTAAAGACAGGATGTCATTTAAAACACGGTTTACTATAAATCCAAAATCACATTCCATTCTATCAGCCTCTTACCATAAATTAGCAAGTGAACAATTCCCCAAGTATTAACCCCGAAGGCCGAAACCAACATCAGATCAATACCCAGGAAACCATTCAACTTAACTAATCTCCAGTTAGTTTCTGATTTTCTTAACTCTGTTGGGTCTAAGAACAGTATTATTAAAGATACCATTCACGACAACCCAAATCATATTCGATATTAAATACAAGGCTCTAAATAGAAAATATATCAGCTTATATTCAATATCAAATTCTAAGACCCACAAATATCGTATTGGAAATAACGATATAAATGTATCTTTCAAATTTCGATAACAATATCTGTATAATCACGAAATCCAACATCGAAATATTCCAAAGACAATTTCGATTCAAATCCATTCCAATTCAAATTTTGGAAATTTTGATTACTTTTTAAAACCCTTTTCAAATCCAATTTATTTATTTCAAAAATAAATGGATTATAATTCTTGTTCAAAACTAGTTCATTTTGATAAAAATCTATTTTTATCTTTTCAAATATGGAATTTTTCATCCCAATTCTTTCCAAATCATTTCTTATGATTTTACACAAATTATTACTATTTTTAGTAATTTTATCAAGGCCCGTACAGTCGATTTCCATCAACGGCCATTGAACTGCACTTACAGCGACCTTTTCCAAATTTTATTTGGACATTATTCCAAATTCAACCATTAGATTTCAAATTTCTAATATTAGTTAGAAAGCTCTTTTCGATACGAACCCAACGGTTCTGGTTTTAGGAGAATCCGATGGTCGGATCTCCCGTAATATCCATTCGAAGTCAATGGTCGAAATTCGCGAACTGCCGCAGCGCGACGCGTTCTATTCAGGCCATTATATATATAATATATATATACTATATATATCGTCGATTTCCTTTCAAAACGTATTTTATAAATCGTTTTAAATTTGTTTTCAAAACAATTTCAACTTCATATTCAATTTCTAATCAAAATTGAATATTCCATATCATTAATCTATAAATGATAGTATTTTCAAAACGTTATATTTTGAAATCACTTCCTTTTCTATATTCACTATAAAAATGAATAAAATCGATATAAATATCGTTCACGTCAAAATGGCATCAATCTAATCAACACGGCTTTTATTCAACACATGAATGTTTATTCTATTCAACAAATGAATATTTATTCTATTCAACACATGAATATTTATTTTTATTCAACACATGAATATTTATTCTATCAACACATGAATATTTATTTTTATTCAACACATGAATATTTATTCTATTCAACACATGAATATTTATTTTTATTCAACACTTGAATATTTATTTTCCAAATTGGAATGAGGCCCAATCAATTACCATATAATGTTAATTATATGGATTCCCTACAACACATGTATATGATAGCAACCATCATCCAGAGTGCACCACACAACTGCATAAGCATTAAATCTAAATAATTAACGCTTACAACTGAACAATCCGGATTAGTGTACGTCAAATATCATCCCAACACCCATGTGGGGTTTCAAATCAACAAATACAGATTTTTATTTGCGCAGTTGGGCGATGTGTAAAATTTATCGTCCCAATCAATATCAATCAAATGAGTGTACATAAACAAATCGTCCGATTTGTTTATAGATATTTATTTTATATTCATGCCATAAAATAATTTATTCCATTCCACGTCACACAATCAATATTCACACCACAACAACAAACAAACAAGTCGTCCATGGTCTGTGGACAACGGGTGTCGGGTGCTGCTAAGCACCATCTGCATCCTAGTATATATTTTTAACTAGAAAACAAGAGTTAAAGTGAGAAGTTCTCACCGAGGGTTCCACTCCTCCATTATATTTCTGAAATTCAAAATAGTCTGGATTTGCCTGTACTTCCAACGTAGTCTTCTCCACGTTGTTCATATTAAAATCACATTTTTAATATGTTGTTAATATATTTTAAAATTGCTATTTTTATACTGCTACTCACATGAAAATTATATTTCTATAACGCCCTCTTCAAAATAAAAATCATATTTTTATTTCAATATAACATATATAAAAATCGAATTTTTATTTCATTACATATACAAAATTCATATTTTTACGGTGCTCTTCATACGATAAAAATCCAATTTTTAACGCTACATCATTTTGATAAAAATCATATTTTTATCTAAACAAAGGTCATATTTTTATTTCAACATTATATGCATGAAGATTATATTTTCTTTCACTATCCTCATAACAAAAATCAAATCTTTTCTATCATAAAATATAATCTTTTTCAAATAAAAAATCCTATCTTTTTATTTTCAAAAATCTAACCTTTTCATGAAATAAAAATCATAACTTTCTATTCTTAAAAATCTCAACTTTTTACTCTTAAAAATCTTACCTTTCCTATGATAAAAATCTATTCTATTCTAGTTTAAAAATCACTTCTCTGCTATTTTAAAAATCACTTCTTTACTATTTTAAAAATCACTTCTATTTATATTTTCTGGTTTTTAACAATGTTATTTCATTAAGAAAGATCTTATTTTTAAGTACTTAAATAATTAAAAATCAAAATACAAACTTACCGGATGATTTGGGGGTAGGGGATCATCGGAGGGGAGGCGCCTAAGGCCGGCGGCTCGAGCAGACGTGGGTGAGTGACTCCATTTCAGGTGGTGCGTCGGTTTCACGGAGGGGCCTTGCGCGATTCGAGGGGGGCCTCTGTAGCGACCCGAACTTCCCCGGTCTCCGAAGAGATGAGAAAGAACGAATTACTGTGAGAACAGGACAAAATAGAACGCAGACGGAAGAACATTTCATTGCTATTACAACAATTCCATCAGATACAAGAATATACAGAGTATAAACGAATAAATTACATTCAATAAACATCAGAGATTACAATAAATTACATAGCAGCGGAAAATAATACAAAGCACAACTGAAGGTGATATACGGATACAGAGCTTTCCGGATATCATTCTAGCTGTAAACCAGGATCCTGTGAATATAAATCTGCAAAACCAAAACTACTAGCTGCCCGTGTGGAAAATAGGGGCACCCAGAGTTTATGTTAAAACAATAAACTCCAGGTCAGTCATGTGACTGGTGTGAGAACTAAAACAGTTATTTAAAACTTTTACTTTAAAAGAGAGTAATTCAAGCGACCACGCCGTATAATGCGGAACGGGTTTCCTCCCAAGAATATTAGTGCATAGGAAAGACAACGCAATGCCTTTTCAAAAAATGAAGCTATTATAAGACCCAGGTCCCATTACACAATGCAACGCAAGCCGGAGGATAGGGTTTTACCTTATAACAGCCAAACATGCTTGGTATGTTCAAAACAAATCATTTGATACTATAATAAGTGTATAGTGTCAAAAGAATTTCAATCATAATATAAATCATAGGCGGCATGAATGTCCCATACCACTATGTCGCCATACTAGTTCTACAAATAAAACCGCAATACACGTATCGGAAATTGGATTTCCGTCATGAGTCGAGGCAAGGGGCAAGCTCCTCTCCGCTTTCGAGACACTCTAGCAAATGCTCAGGACTACGCACTCTGGGCAGCCACTTGGATCGGTTGGGCCGGTCCTCACTTACGTTAGAGGATTAGTTATGCCTGAGCACACGTTTCCCGGTCCTTACAGACCTATAATCGAGGCGCCTAATTCCAACAACCACAAAGGTGAAAAGTATATAAATGTCAGGGCTGGTAAGTCACTCACACCACCAAAGCTAGAAAGAAACGTCATGTTCTCCCAACGGTCCGTATCCCGTTTTTAACTCATATCGAGGTGTGAGGCTCGCGAATCCATGCTATACACAAAGCTGCCACGTAGGCCGTGCTTTGATCATCAACCACAAGACTTTGCTTTTCAACAGAAGCCTTGATCCATGCAACTCAGTGTTCCACACAGGCAATTCATGCCATGCGATTGATATCTATCGATATATAACCTCTAAGCTCGTACGTCTCAGAGAAGGGCGTTAAGCAAGAGAATAAATTCTCCGCCGCCAAACTGATATATATTTAACAGAAATCAATCAACACAGAATAAAATCCAATGTCAGACACACAATCCATTTACAAGTTTGTTCTGGGTTTGAACGAAACCGGAGGCACTTTCCTCGCATATCCATCGATCTCCAAGTACGTCTGGACGATCACTAACTGATTCCCTCATCTCGGGTGTACAGCCAAATCAAGATCATCAGTAATCACCCAAACGATGTGAAGACTTCCGGTCTTCAACCACCGTCTTCATCTTCGACTTATCGTCGAATCGGTTATTCAGAATGGGTACAAACCCGGACTTTTAGAACAACCCGCGTATATTAAAACAAATGTTACACAAACACATCATACGCCTCATTCCAATTCATTAGTCACTAACCGTAAATCAGTAAGAGAGCAATTCCCCAAATATTAACCTCGAAGGCCGAAACCAACATCAGATCAATACCCAGGCAATCATTCTTCTTAACTAACCTACAGCTAGTTTCTACATTTCAATTCTTAGGGAAAGGTTCCCATTAATTTTATCAAAGATAAATTCTTTAAAATTTATTCTTTAATCTTCCATTGGATGTCATATCAAACTAAATTACGGTTTTCCAAACTAGTCGAGATTAGCGAACCACACCGAAGTAATTATTCATTTTATTTCCCAATCCCAACCTATTCATCCCATGAAGCAAAACTGGTAATACTCCATATTTAACACCACAGTGTTGTCGGTAAAATTAATTACCATTTCACGTTCAAATCTAACTAAAGATTTAACTATCGCTCTGGAGCAAAACTGGTGATACTCCATTCTCGCTCATTTGCCAAATTTGATGATTTAGATTATCAATTCACATTTCAATCTAATTGCAGATTCATTAAAACTCCTTTTACTGGGTTAAAGAACTAATGTCATTTAAAAAACAGTTCACGACAAACCCAAATCACATTCTATTTATTATCGGGTTAAAGAACAAGTGTTATTTAAAACACTGTTCATGATAAATCCATAAATCAATTCTAATTCAATTTCAATTTATTTATTTAAAAATAAATGGGTTTTAATTTTAGTTCAAAACTAGTTCATTTCGATAAAAATCTATTTTTATCCTTTCAAATATGGAGTTTTTCATCCCAATTTTTCCCACATCATTTCTTATGATTTTACACCAATTATTACTATTTTTAATAATTTTATCAAGGCCCGTACAGTCGATTTCCAACAACGGCCATCGAACTGCACTTACAGCGACCTTTTCCAAATTTGATTTGGACGTATCTCAAAATCCAACCGTTAGGTTTCAAATTTCCAATATTCGTTAGAAAGCTCTTTTCGATACAAACCCAACGGTTCCAGTTTTAGGAGAATCCGACGGTCGGATCTCCCGTAATGTCCGTTTGAAATAAATGGTCGAAATTCACGAACTGCCGCGGCGCGGCGCGTTCTATTCAAGCCATTATATTATATATATAATATATATAATATATATTTCGTCGATTTCTATTTAAAACGATTTTTATAAATCGTTTTAAATTCGTTTCAAAAACAATTTCAACTTCCATTTCAATTCAAATCAAAATTGAATTTTTCCCTATAAATTCGTTTTAAAATTCATTTCTATTCAATTCAAATTTCAATTCAATTTGAATTCATTTCAATTCGTTTTCAATTCAATTTGAATTCGTTTTCAATTCAATTTGAATTCGTTTTCAATTCAATTCGAATTCGTTTTCTATTCAATTCAATTCAAATTCGTTTTCTATTCGATTCAATTCAAATTGGTTTTCTATTCGATTCAATTCAAATTGGTTTTCTATTATATTCGATTTTTATCTCTTTTCAATATTCATTATAAAAACGAATATAATCGATATAAATATCTTTCTCGTCAAAATAGCGCATCTCTAATCAACACGGCTTGATATATTTCAATAACTTCGTTATTCTATTCAACAAATGAATCTATATTTTTGTCAACACACGACTAATCTCAACGAATGAGTACTGTCCACGTGTGACTATTTTTGTTATTTACTATATTTTATGAAAATTAAGGTATCCATCGTTTGATATTAAATCAGACTCCAACCGTAAATTAGTGAGAGAACGATTCCCTGAATATTAACCCCGAAGGCCGAAACCAACATCAGATTAATATCCAGGAGACCACTCATCTTATCTATTTTCCAGTTAGTTTCTAATTTTATATAGGATAAAGATGTAAATTTTATTGTTAAAATATTTCGTTCAACACATGACTAATCTCAACGGATGAGTACTGTCAACACATGAACCTTTATTTTATAATATTCTTTATTTTCCCGATTGGAATGAGGCCCAATCAATTACCATATAAAATTAATTATATGGATTCCATACAACACATGTATATAATAGCAACGATAAATAATCAACCATCATCCGAAGTGCACTACACTGTATAAGCATCAAATATAGAAATCTAACGCTTATAACAGCCTGTCGATCCATCGATCGACATACAACTAATTATTGGGATTGGTGTATGTCATATATTATCCCAATACCCGTGTGGGGTTTCAAATCAGCAAACACAGATTTTTATTTGTGCAGTTGGGCGATGTGTAAAATTTATCGACCCAACCAATATCAGTCAAATCAGTGTACATAAACAAATCGTTCGATTTGTAAATGAATATTTATTTATTCATATTCACGTTAAAAATTATATTTTTAACGATAAAATATTTTATTTTAACACATGAATTTTTATTCAGTTCATTTACAAAATAAAAATGATATTTTTATTTTTCTAACTTATTTTAGCAAATTTCGGCGGCATAACGGCACGATACTAGAAACGGGACGAGGCCTAGCCTTATCCCCGGTCTAGTGATGGCCCACGCCATTCACACATCAATCAAATCAATTTCATTTCACCAAACAATTCAATTCAACCCAAATAATCTAACCAACTACACAGCCAAACAAACTAGTCCATGGTCTGTGGACGATTGTGTCGGGTGCTACTAAACACCGTCTGCATCCTATTATACATATATATATAACTAGAAAAGGAAATTTAGAGTGAGAAGTTCTCACCAAAGCTAATCCAAACGCCACGACTCTTCATATGTAGAAATCTTCGTCGTGATCGCCTTTTTGTCATCTTAGTTGCCCGTATTCACTACATATATAAAAATCACATTTTTACTTTGCTATTCAATATATAAAAATCGAAATTTTACTTCGTTATTCAATATATAAAAATCGAATTTTTACTTCGTTATTCAATATATAAAAATCGAATTTTTACTTCGCTATTCAATGTATAAAAATCGAATTTTTACAATCGAATTTTTACTTCGCTATTCAATATATAAAAATCGAATTTTTACTTCGCTATTCAATATATAAAAAACCCATTTTTATACCGCTATAGTATAGATAAAAATTCTATTTTCACTTCGTTAATCCATATGTAAAAATTATATTTTTATCGCTACTTCAAAATGGAAATCTAATTTTTCTTCATATAAAGATTTTACCTTTTCACATATAAAGATTTAACCTTTTCAATTTCATCACAATAAAAATCACATTTTTATTTTGCTACATATATAAAGATGATATTTTTACTATATATAAAATATAAAAATTATATTTTAATTATCTCTACTACATAAAGATAATATTTTGACTATCTATAAAATATAAAAGTTATATTTTTATTATATTTACTATATAAAAATCGTATTTTGATTCTTTTTATAATCTAAAAATTATATATTTTATTTCATGTCTAAACATAAAAATCAGATTTTTTTTCCTATACTAAATTTAAAATAATATAAAATTAAAATGAAAATATTCCCCTCCCTTGCCCTTATCTCTCCTCAGACCCCCCCCCCCCCCCCCCCCGGTTCATTTTAAAAAAAGTATTTATTTATTTCTGTTATGCTATTATCTGTTTCTGTGTTATATTCCAAGGATTACCCTTGCCGCCGTCAGTACGGGGTTTGGGGTTGTCTCAACGTGGTATCAGGCACTTTCCTCGCATATCCATCGATCTCCTAGTACGTCTGGACGACCACCAACTATTTCCATCCTCTTGGGTGTACAGCCCAATCAGGATCGTCAGTAATTATCCAAACGATGTGAAGACTTCCGGTCTTCAACCACCGTCTTCATCTTCGACTTATCATCGAATCAGTTATTCAGAATGGGTGTAAACCCGGCCTTTCCGAACAACCCGCGTATATTAAAAACAAATGTTACACAAACACAACATACGCCTCATTCCAATTCCGTAGCTACTAACCATAAATCAACAAGAGGACAATTTCCCAAATATTAACCCTGAAGGCCGAAGCCAACATCAGATCAATATCCAGGAAACCATTCTTCTTAACTAACCTACAGCTAGTTTCTAAATTTCAATTATGTATCAAAATTATGAATTTGGAATCTAGCAATAATTTAACACTGCGGATCCAACAAAAGTGGTTTCGTCGAAATCCGAGGTCGTTTGCAAAATTCCCATTTTTAAGGGCCTGAATTCCATAGCGACTATTCAGAATTTTCAACTGAACGTATCTTTTGATTCCCGCTACGAAATTTCAATTTTTCGGATTCGTTGGAAAGATATTCTCAAATAGATCCTAATGTTTTTGGTTTCACTAAAATCTGGTTTGTTTTGCACCCGGTACATTCAATTGAAGTTTGAAATCGAATTATCGAACTACCTCGTCATTTTCAATTCTATTTATAATTATATATAAAATTATTTATATTCTAACGATGACGTATATAATATATACGTTCTAATTCTATTCAAAATAAATTTCTCGTCGATATTATTTAAAATAATCTATTTTAAATATTCAAAATTCGCTAAAATTGCCAAAATAAAAATTTTAAACTGGCCCAGATTTTCGGGTTGTTACAGCCTCGATGAGGTAGGGAGCGGAGCAGGCTGTCTGGTGGTGGATCTAGGGCTTCAGGCGGCGGGCGGGTCTTTGGGTGGCTCGGTGTCGCGATTAGAGCGGCAGAGAGGAGAGGAAGGAGGAGGAGAGAGGCAAGGGGGGAATCAGAGTAGGGAGGCGCGCGGTCAGGGGGGAGGGTGCCTCGATCGGCAGTGGGTCGCGTCAGGCCAGGGGGCCGCGGTGGTGAATCTCGAGCGTTTTATTTCTTTATTTTTCTGTCGATTAACACTGAAGGGAGAGAGAGGGGTTTAGGGGAAAAGAGAGTATTTATTTATTTTATTTAATTCTCCCATAAAGTTGACTTTTCTTTTGAACTTCAAATGAGGCCCAACGGTTGTCGTCCCTAGCTAAATACCCCCATTTCGAACGTAATGGGATATGCCACATAAGTCAATTCGACTGTTTCGAACATTTTCATCAAATTTAAAATATAAATCAGTATATATTGAATTTGAAGTACATTTTAATTTACCGGTGCCACATACTAACTTTAAAAATTCCAAAAAAATTATTTCTAGCTTCGTATTAACGATACGGTCCTAACAAAACTAAATTCATCAAATTCTGAGACCATTTGAAAAATGGCCATTTTCTGGTCGATCAAAATTGACTGAAACTGACAAAACATGTTTTCCTTCGCCACGCTTACATATTGATTCGAAAAATTATGAATTTTGGAAAGTAGCAATAATTCGACATCCCGGATCCAACAAAAGTGGTTTCGTCGAAAACAGAGATCATTTGCAAAATTTCCATTTTTAAGGGCCAGAATTCCATAGCGACTATTCTGAATTTTCAACTGGGCATAACTTTTTATTCCCGCTATGAAATTTCAATTTTTCGGATTCGTTGGAAAGATATTTTCATTTTGATTCAAATATTTTTGGTTTTGCTAAAATCCGGTTTATTTTGAATCATGTACATTCATTTGAACTTTGAAATCGAACTATCAAACTACCACACCATTTTCAATTCCTTTTATATTTAAAATAAAATATTTATATTCTAACGACGATTCAAATAAATATATACATTCTATTTCTATTCAAAATAAATTTCTCGTCATTATTATTTAAAATAATTCATTTTAAATATCCAAAATTCATCAAAATTGCCAAAATAAAAATTTTAAATTGGCTCAGATTTCTGGGTTATTACATTTATTAATTATAACGATTTATTGAATAAATAAAAAGGGCTTTTAATGAATTGAATATCGTTTTAATCTAGAATTTTACCACAACGGATTCTAAACAGAAATATATGTTATTAAAATATAATGGAAGCTAACATAATTTTAAAATAATTTGTTTAATATTTATTTGGTAGAAATGTGAATTTTATATTAATTTAATCCATTAAAAATTGTCATTTCTGAAATAGTGACGGATTTCAATGGAATCAGTTTCATTGGATCTGTATTAGTAAGTTGTTATAGGATTTCAATTTTTGTATCGATCGGATATACCGATTGATCATGAGAATGGTAAACGCCTATGTTTTTATTTAATCATTTTATTCGATTTAATATGATCCTTATAATTAACCGATTTTCAGATGATCTCAGAATTCAACGAAACCAATTTTATTAGATCCGTATTGATTAATTATTGCAAGATTCCAAGTTTTAAGACTTTTGGAGTTAATATGTGATCATGTTCAATTAAAATGCGAATTGATTCACATTATGACGTTATAAAGGAACTTTTACAAACGACCTCAAAATTTGATGAAACATTTTCCATTCTGTAATCCTGTTCAGCCCAACATGATCTGATTTTTGAACAGATGTGATTGGTTTTCATGGACTATATTGACCAGAATCTCTACTTGAACTGATGACGGGTTTTGGGTTTGAGATGGCGATAAGGGAAGCCAAATTTGTTGATACTTTGAGCGAAGGAGAAGCTAGCGTAGGCGGGCAAGCCAGTGACGTTAGATGGTCAAGCGAAATATTTCATGCGTGGTTGGGTGTTTTCGAACAGATGAAGAGCAGGCATCGCGTTTCTGAAGGAAAGAAAGGCATTAGCCTGTTTTTCTCCATGCTAGAAGTAATTAAAAAAGTTAATTAATCCTTCGTTAATAAAGTTATTTATTTTAAATTAAATAGTAAACTTATATTGATTATAATTCGTGCATTTGTTAACAGAAGCATGAAACATGGGAGAAGGACTTGGTTGCGGCCTGAATAAACTAAATCCTCTAATTGATTAAACTAATACATTAATTTATTATTTATTTAAAATTGTTTATACATATAATAGCATCATGCATTATGCATGGTGCAGGGAACAAGATTCGGCTGGTGTTGTTTCGTGAATGATGCGTGGAAGTGTTGTTTGAACGATAATAAGGAAATGATGCTATGAAGAAAATTATTCGGATAGTAAATTCAAAATAAAGTAATTAAGGAAATAAGTATATTTATTTAAATCATATTGTTTAGACATTGATAACTTTTTATTACGCAATGCATCATTTGACCAAACTAATTGCATTGGGATCGTGGTACCAAACACTGTATTCTGGAACTAATCGGGACATAATTAGAGACTATGGAATTTCTAGTTAAATTAAACATCTGTTTAATTTAACTAGAACTGAACCGCTCAAGCGACAAATTAAACTCAGTGAATATAACTCACTCAGTTTTCCCACTTATATTTTTATATAAGTCGGTTTTGATGGCAAAAAATGTCGTAAACATTGAAGATTCCTATTACTAGGAATAGTTAATTTGTTCGCAAGACTAAGTAAGAGAAAGCAGTAAAAGACACGAGTATTTATAGTGGTTCGGCCATGGATTAGGCCTATGTCCACTTTGGAAGGATGTTGAACTTTTATTGATCACTTAAGAATTACAAGGTAGAGCAATGCTCATTACATTCACTTTTATAATTTCCATATGCTAGGTATTTGGGAAAAAGAATATTTAATTCTCCTTCTTCCTCAAATAGGAGATGCCATTAATAGAGTTCATAGAGCTCTAGGAAGGTCTCAAGTGAAGGAAATCAACCCCCTTTGAAGTGTGAGGCCATGGGATATTTATAGGAGCGGGGATAGGTAGGATTAGGCGGGAGTAGGTAGAAATAGGGACCACATGTAGAAAATTCGAACCCGCCGCTCGCACTAGCAGAAATTTCAAACCTAGCTCGCACTAGCAGAAATTTCAAACCTAGGGCTGGGATAGAAATTTCGCACCTGCTGGGTTTGAGATTTCGTACCCGCTGGGTTCAAAATTTCAAACCTAGGGCTGGGTTCGAAATTTCATACCTGTTTGGTTCGAAATTTCGAACTAGGAGCTGGGTTCGAAATATCGCACCTGTTGGGTTCGAAATTTCGAACCCGGAGCTGGGTGCGAAATTTTGCACCTGCAGGGTGTGAAATTTCGCACCTACGGGGTGCGATGTTCGATTTTCGAGGTGTGTGTGGACTGCTGGTTCGGGCACTTCGAGAGTCGTGATTCCTTTAGGATTTGAGGCCTTGGCTCGGAAACGGTTCGGACTGAGAGGCCTATGTTTGGAGGCGCGGCGAGGTTCGCGGAATTTGTTGGCTAAATCCCGACTCTGAGTCGATCTGGTGATGTTGGGCAACACACTTGTTGGCGGAAATCGGATGAATCGGGCGGTGCCGTGGGGCCCCGGACCCCCACCGGCACAGCGCCCATACCCGCTGGACGGCTCGCCTTTGGCTCGACTACGAACAGATACAGATGGAGGTCGCGTTCGAGGGATGCGACATTCTGCTGGTGGCCAGGCTCAGGTCTTCAGGTACTGGCAATGCTACCGGGCCGTAAAATCACGCGATATGCTGAGTTGAGCGTGTCTTCCGTACTTTTGGGAACCGGACCAAAAAACCCGTTAACATTTCCCCCCTCAAAGTATGTTCTGTGTTAACGGGGCATGCTTTGAATTGAGATGAGTCTAGTATGGGTGCAAACGTCTTCACGCGGTGCTAAGCGTTTGATTATGACCTTCCTCTTGAGTTGTATACTGAGAACGCACTGCTTCGAAGCGGTCGTAATGCCTTGTCGGAATATGTTGTTATGAGCTTAGGATTCCAACATTGCTAAGAGTTTTGACTTGCTTTAGTTGGAACCTCTCCAAGGCATTTAGTTCCTGTAGATTAAAGACAATAAACGTTAGTTGCCGACTCCTGATTGCACTGAAGTGCAAATGGTTCGTTATTGGGTTATAATCGCGTATGCAATCGCAAGTTTGTGCGTGGTTTTGTGTGATGCAATCTGATTTGGAATAGGTAACATGAAAGTGAATTGCATGCCATGGGCTTGTAATAGCGCATTTTGGATTTTCGAGGAGTTTTCGGATCGAGAGCCCACCGTTGGGTGTGTACATTTGAACCCTTGAGGCTTGTGGGCATGTATTTGGATCAAGTCGGTCTGCTCGTTTGAGATTTCCAAAGCGTGTATGCATGGTCATTGTTGTGGCTTAGGTGTGCGATCGCCCTAAGTGGTTGTTGAAACGTTGTTGGGATGGAGCTTGATAGTTTGGAGTACCCGCTATATCGCTTGGATTTGTGAACCCATGGTCGTTCAACGTTCCAAGCTAGTCCTATCGATCAAAGTTTCGACAACTCATATATGGGAATGCCATTGTTCGGACAATACTCGTCATATGTCGTGGCATGTACTCATATGGATTTTCCTTTGAGGCAAGGTCGGACCTAAATGCTGGGCGCGTGCACTTTGATGATTGAGCACTTGGTGAGTACACAAGCGGCCGCTGAGTCATGATTGACTACGTAGTTGGAGCTTCGAAGTTAAGTGAATATGATCGGAGCTTGGTGTATAATCCCAAATTCCGATCCCGGAACGTTCGCTTAGGGTATACCGATCCTCTGATTGTAGTTACTTCCTTTCTTCTCTTCTCCAGACAGAAAATTATCGTAAGGCATGGAGGATGCCAAAATACTTCTTTTTTACTTTGGATGTTTGAGGCGTTGTTAGGTTTTCGGGAGAAGGGAAGAGAGATACGGAAAGTAAGAGGGCTTTCGGATTTGGCACTCAAGAACGTGGAGCGGCGGATCATAGGAAACGTAATTAGGAATTTGGATAAAGGTCGCCAAGTATGGGTGAATACGGGAGTGGACTTCGTATCCCGGACACTTAATAAAACCTCTTGGTTTTTCAAGAGGCCGAAGTTGGCTGGAGGGATGTGATAATCTAACAAGTGCATGGGAGTACGATGCATAACTTCGCACTCTGATGACTTAGTCTTGGCTCAAAGCTTGGGCTAGTAAGCTTAAACATTTGCATGGCGCCCGATGAGCGGACAGTGATTAGTGAGTTTTGGTCTCGCGACGCGGTCCTTGAGGAGTGGACTTTCTTGGGCTGTCGGCTCGAATACTTATCTGGGATGTCGACACATAGTTGAGTTGTTAGTCTCGGGATTCGATCAATAACCCAACCATGATGCAGTTGCATCTTGACTCAGGCGTTGCGCTGGCGGTTGGTGATGGCCATGACACTAGTTGTTGAGGCTAAAGGTTATCATCATATTCCAGAGTGCCTGCTTTTTGTGAAGTCTGTGCACTGATGGGAAGCCGGAAAAGCCTCCAGGGCCTGGACTTTGGCTCTGGATTGCCTTCGTTGCGAGGTGAAGGCACTCCCAAGATGGTGGCTCCAAGGGATGTTGTGAAGATGATGCCTACGCAGGGAGTAAAGGGGATCTGATCGGGTCTTGAGATTGCTAGGCCAGTGCGATAATCGGTAGGGGGAAGCCCCAAGCCCGGGTATCTGCTAGGTTTTGCTCGATGTCAGAGATGAGCTAACTAGTTCGAATCGTTTCTCAATGTCTCATGTTTGGTTTGTGATTGAAGTTAAACGTAACACAACTGGTTGGCGAATGATTATGGAGATGGACTTATTCCGGCTGACTACTCAGACATGCACATAAGATGTAAACAAACAGTTGAGTCGTTAGTTCCAGCCCAATTATGTTGTAACGCTTTTCCAACCCGAGAATGGTGTTGATGGTTATCGGTAATCATTGCCATAGCTATTAGAACTAGGTGCCATCACCACGTTCTGATGCGCTTGTAGGTAGGAAGCTGTTGCATCGAGGGGTGTGAGTCAGCTTCACGTTGTGATTAACTATGAGCTCGTTGGCAAGGCGTTGGGGCTTTGGGAACTCAGTGAACCGACCATGGAAACTCAAGAACTTGCATCGAGGTATGAATTTTTGTTTCGTGTACTAAGAACATGTCTAAATTCTCCTGTTCCCCAGTGAACTGGTGGTTGTATTGCTCTCTCTGTCCTTTCGTTCGGGCTTCTATGCCTGGTCTTAGTATTGGTGAGAGGTTAGAAGTTTCAGAGACCCGAGCTTTTGGGTCTGGATCATTCTCGTGGCGAGGCGTATGTTCCTCTTTGGAATGGTTGCCTCGAAGGTTGTAGCGATGGAAATACTAGCGCGGAAGCTGGTGTGGATCCTCAGGTCCTGCGATGAGTAAGTTAGTGCAAGGATAAGTGGGGGACTGCAACCAAGCTCGAGTACCTACTGACCGACGAGGATGCGGGCGATGAACCCTTAGAAGTCAAAGAGTTGTTTCTTTTGCTGGGAAGCCCCCTAGAGCGGAGGCGACATCAGGTTTTGCCCTCGTGCTTCCTAAAGCATCCGAATCCTGGTTGGAGTTGCAGTGGGACCAATCTAGAGAAGTAGGAGATCCCGTAGCCTCGGGATCCCACATTTATATGAGTCTCTTTGGAGGAGGAGAAGTTTTGGTTGGCTGAAGTGCTCGTGTGACGGGCATAGCTGACGTAAGTTTGCCAACAATACAAGCTATGGTGGAAGGTCAGGAAGCCCGGCTAGCGACAAAGTCTGAGGAGCCGGAAGGGAAGAGGGACAGGAACGAGGCTTCCATATAAGAAGCATGGGCAAAGGCTAGGCAGGATGCCGAGACGAAATCTGCCATTGCAGTGGCGAAGAAGCAGGCTGATATTGAGGCGGTGAAGGAGAGATCCTCTGAGTAGGCTTGGAAAAAGGAAAATCATCGATGATGCCCACCAAAAGAGGGTGTGGGGACCTTAGCAAACTCGAAGAAGATGCAATTATGCGACTCCAGGCCAGGGAGCTAGCTGATTAGAAGACCGCCAAAGATGCTGAGAAGGGAGCGGAGTCGGGCACCAAGAAGACTTGGGGAGAAAACCCAGGCTGCATTGGTCCTCTCCTTTGACATCGTACCTAGGCCATTGCCATGTATCATTCTCGGGGAAGTTACGATAATTACAAGCGGCGAGGATAATGGCAGGATGCGTGCATCGATGTCTTACGAATCTGTTACTCTTGTGAAGAGTAGAGGAGGAGGAAGCGATTCTGGAAGGAAATGTACCATCGCTGGTGGTGACCTGTCAAGTGCCGAACCTGTACACAAAAAAGGAAAAGATAAGAGAAGCATGAGTAGCATCAACAATTTTTAAAGGAATTATAGATACTTTGGGTGAAGTAGACCGATAGCCTATGAGAGTATGGTCCTCGCTTTCGGTTCTTAAAGACATGGTGCGGTATTCATGTACACCTTGTCATCAGAGAGAAAAGATGTTAGACATGTAGGTTGTTTAATGTGTGTATGTGAGAGAGAAAATGAAATATGAATTATTAAAGATCACAATTTGTGTTAAGTGTTTGGATGCTCTTCTTATGATTTCAGGCAACCCGTACGTGCATAACCATACTTATCGTTACACCTAAGAAAAAAGCGATTGTGTACTGTGCTCTGGGTCAATTATTACAGAGGGGTGTAACTGTATACCATGCTCCGGGTCAATTATTTAGGAGGGGTGTGATAGAGCGTAGGATTCTAGTAAGTTTCCCTCAGCTCAGGAAACCCGTAGTTTGTGAAGCCAGGCTGAGCGCTTACTGTGCTTGGGTTGCCCGGGGTTAATCCCAAGTGTAGCGAAGGCGTATGACTTCGCGTTGTGCGGTCTGTCTGGTGTGTCTCTCTCCCGTCGTTCATCGGGTTGGGGCAAGCCGCCAAGCGTCATTTATTCGCCGGCATAGAAAAGCTCCGATCATCAGCCCGTAGGGTCCAATCGTGGCCATGAGCTGCACCTAAGCCTTTAGGGCTTCAGGGAGAAACGATTTAAGGTCAGTCTTGGTGATGCACCAAGATTCGACTGGCACCCGTAACCAGTGAAGAGAGACTTTCATCACTCCTAGTCGGCCGTTGGGTGGCCGCGCCAAGTCGCCTGGACTTGGGCGCGGAACGATTTATCGTCGGTCTCAGCACGGGGCCGAGGTTCGAGTTAGTGGTTATTTATACTCGGTCGCGCCGCGGGCTAGTGATTCGAGTGGTGTTGCCAGCTCCCATGCTCGGGGGGAGGGGCTGGAGGTAGCCAATGTTGTTTAGCCTCGATGTTGGATCGAGGTTCGGATGGCGGCACCGGCTCCTGTGCTCGGGGCGCCGATGCGGCGATCGAATGTTTGTACGCAAGCTGTTTGTCAGAATTAATCAAACACGTTATGAATGCCTTGCATGGTGTAAACATGGAAGGGAGGTAGGAAACTGAACATCATTTCTATGGATAACTCTAGTATTAGTGGCCTTTATAATGTGTCGAATTACAGGAAAGGAAAACATCATTGGAAGGCGTGAATCAATTGTACACTAAGTTGTGTAAAGTAGAGGAGAAGATGTTCGTTGTCCCATGGCATTGGGAGTTCGGCTCCGTCCATGGTTGAGCATTTGAAAATTCCATCGCTGAGCTTCCATTATATGAGTATGGACCTTCCTAACAAGGAGTGAGGCCTGCAGGTGGAGGAAAGACCCGTTTGAAGACGAAGCCGCTGATGTGCATTCGAGCGGGCCTTCGGTTGAGTTTTCAGTCATACCCCCAAGTGGCTGGAGCATTAGTTGGAGGAGGATGGCTATGATGCAGCAAAGAGGAGGTGTGTCTTGGAGAAGGGGCCTTGTTTTTCGTTTTCATTTCATTCACCATTCATTTTTTTTGCATGCCTATATATACATAGGCCGGAATGAGGCATCTATCCGTGAATGGACGACTCTATTTGAATCACGACAGTAACGATTATTGAAAAGGTTGCGACCCTTTAACCAATAGACATTTCCATCGGCAATTGCACTCGAGGTCCTGTTTTTTGATTTGTTAATGTGTATGCCTTCTTTATGAAATTGAATCATCTCTCTCACCTCTCTCTTTTTTTATGGGCGAGCTTATTGTTTTAATGAGTTGATGGCCGATATCTCCAATGATAACCTCGGGTATTGCTGCATCATTGATGACAGTCTTGGGGATGACAGAGAGAAGGAATTCTCGTGCTCGCTTCCAAACGTTCCTTCGTTAATGCTTCCCAATGTGCCCCTTGTTGATTGGAAGAGGCCGGCGGTGCCGTATGGGGGACAAAAAAGGCCATGGCGCAGCAAAAACGAGGTGTCTTCTATAGGAGAAATTTTGCTTTTTAGTTTCTGTTCTACTTCCAATGAGGGAGGCAGAGGTAGGGAGGAGTTGCTAACTGGTATCTCCGATGAAAATCTAAAGTCAACTGCGCCATGAAAGCTGTAGTCCTGACAAGGTGGGGGGATGATCTTGAGGGATTAGTCATCGGTCGAGGTCACGTTTAGTAGGAATCTTCGATGAGTGTCGAGTGGCTCGAAGATCCCACGTAGTGGGAACCCTCGATGTGCGTCGAGCGGCCCGGCGATCCAGTGCAGTGGGAGTCTTTGACGAACGTTGAGTGGCTCGGATTTCCCATACAGATGAGTTCCTTGACGTTGTCCTGCAAGTGGCAAAACATGTCTATGTTGTGTCCGTGGATGCTTTAGAACCGAAAATATCCTGTAGAGTCCCTTGGTGCGCTCATCGGACTTTCTAGTCTTGGCCTTTTGCATGGTTGGGAATTGCAGGTCGCGGGATAGATTTTCTCGGGGGTGTCGTTGAGAGTAGTATAGCTGCGGAAAGAGAGTCGAAGACGATTCCATCCATTGCTACGACTACTTCTGACGTTGCCGGTGCGAGCAAGGTTGTGTAGAGCGATAGAATTAGAGTTTTTGGAGCTTTGAATGTCGTCACGGGGCAGAATGTTGAGGGTAGCAGCATGATTCCTTTAGGCTCAATTTTATCGTAGGAAGTAGCCGGCAGTAATGCGGAGTATCTCCTAAATCTTTGATTGCTTCTGATCGGTCCATGCTCTAAGTTCGGAATCAGGTTGTATGTCATTTGTGAGTTGGAGGAGTGCCATCCGAGGAGAAAATTTCTCGACTTCAGCCAAGGCACTGTGTGATCTTGCGAGATAGCCTTTGAGAGTTTTCACGGGTGCCTTAGTAAATGTTTAAGACTAAGAGGATGTCTCTAGGCGTCGTGATGTGCAACCTGGATTGCACGACCAATCTTTTGGCGAGTTAGTCAAGAGTTGGGATAGTTTAAGGTGGAAGACGAGAGAACCCAGATAGAGCCATCTTGGGAAAGGACAGGGAAGCACTTGCACTTTATTGCGCGAGCGACGTGTAGCGAATCCATGTGCCGTTTGTGATGGCTAATGAAGATTCGGGAGTCATGGCTTCTTTAAGTACGTGGCAAGTGTCGGTATGTCGAAGCGCTTGCACCATTTGGTATTAAGGGTGGACGGCGCAAACGGGTTATGCCTTGTACTGGTTTTGCAGATGTCGCGGGCAAGCCACCGTGGTTCCCTCACGGTATCCACAAGTCGTGTTGGCGATAATCAGAGGTTGGGATCCTGTCGCATTATAGAGGTTGTGTTCTGGCCCAGGACTTTGGTGTCTAGCATGCCTTCTTGACGGAAGGTATTCGACAATCTATGAGTCTCCAACTTCGATTTCATGATTTTGCGGAAGTTGGCTGAAGTGAGCTTGGGCCCAGTTGGATACTAGAAGCGTAGGTGACAAGTTTGGACTCATAGCAATTTGAGTCCGCCTAGTGGAGACTCGAGCGTCAAAGCCGGGGACGGTCGGGATGACGCGTTCCATTTCTGATGGTGACACTGATATTTTTGAGATTAGAGGTCAGTCGTGCCTTCATATAATGCCATATGTGGTGTTGAAACATTGGGGTCACTCAGCTTTGTGTACGATCCTAGTGAAGGGATTACGCCTCAAGTGGGTTTCTCTGGAGTGGTTGGCATTTCTTCGTATATCTCTTATGATTATTCGGACCATGTCTGGGAGATATGATGAAGGGGGATTTTCTTATGGAACCCATTAGTTTTGATGAATTTCGGGATTTCCATTCAGTCGACATCTTCTGTTGTACACATCCGGCTTGCTCTCTTTCATGTCACGGATGGTCTGGTTTTGGTATGGCTGTCGAGGTTGGGTGAGCTGGTGTGCGTCCTAGTCTGGAAGTACTTTGGCTCGATGAGCTGCTGGAAGAGTGGGACTCTGGTTGCGAGTGGAGACAGTTGGGCTCTTCTGAGTAGAAGGTTGGTTAATCAAATCCGGTTTGTTACCGTGTTCCTTAGCCATAAGTGATGGTGGTTCGATCATCATCTCATTTCTGTTGTTGTTGCTATCGCCGTACGAGTGTTGGAGCGGACGGCGATGTTTTTAATGAGGCTAAACTTCTCCCTTGACGTGGGCCCCTAACTTCGAAAGAAGAAATTCCCAATGCGGTGAGCCGCGAGCGGGCGCGGTTTTGAGCCAGCTGAAGTAGAATGACGATGCGTTGACTTTCTTGAAGTTGGCGCATAAGGTTGATGTTAATCCTCAACGCCTAGCGTGAAAGCTGCATTCTCATATTTCTTATTAAGCATTTGAATCTGTGCTTGAGTCACAGGAGCTTCGGGGTCCGAAAGTGGAAGGAGATCCATTTCCAATGGGTCCCCGGCCGCTCGGGGCTGGTGAGAGGTACCAGCGTCAGTTGTGGCCAACGTGGTTAGCGTTAGGTTTCGCTAGAATTCTGCTTAATGTCGGTGAGAGTCATGATGCTTTTTGGACGTACTACTCAAGGCACCTCTCGCAGATAAGCCTTTCTATTATGTCTTTGAATTGACGGCAATTATTGGTGTTATGCTTGTACATGTCGTGGTATCGATAGTACTTGCCGGTATTCTTCTCATGATTAGTGGATTCCCTGTTGTATGGTTTCTTGTATCAAAGCGCGTTGCACATTTCTCGATAGATCGTTTCCAATTCTTTATTCAGCGGGGTGTAGATCTTGTATGTCTAGTGAGGGCCGGGCGTCTTGGGTTCCATAGGAACTTTGCCATTATTGCGGCCGCGTTGCCTACTGCTATTCGGCCTTCCCTTGTCCTTATCAAAAAGCTTTCCTGTTTGTTTCCCTTTGACGTTGTCATTTATGGTACCCGCATGTGGATTGTTGGGAAGACCGACCCTGGAGGGTCGGTTTCGTCTTCCTTCCTCTTGACATAAGTATTGCCTAGCCTTCTCATGGAAAATGTCGAGGCTTTTTGGCTGCTTCCGATCGATTCATGCCCCGAATTCGGAAGTAGGGAGAACGCCCTTTGCTAACTAGAAGAGCACGGTGCGAGGGTCTGGATCCTCGACCTCGGCGAGGGCAACATTGAACCGGGAGAGATAACTTTTGAGAGACTCAGCGGGTCCTTGGTATAAACTGGACAAGGTGAGGGCACTCTTTGGAGTTGGAATATGCATCCTGAATTGTTTGACCAACAGTGTCTCTAACAGGCCGAAGTTTTCAATGGAACCAAGTGGAAGACGAGAGAACCATAATAGACCGGTCCCTGATAACAAGACTGGGAAGCACTTACATTTGACCGTATCATTGCCCCGAGTCGAGTCCATTTGCCATTCATATTGATTTAGGAAGGCACAGAAATCAGTGGTGCCGTCGTAAAGCGGCATCTGTGGCATGCTGAAGCGTCGCGGCCACTCAAATTCATTTACCCTTCTTGTGAAGGGGTTGTTCCTAATGTGCGCTTCCCATGAATTGTTCACATTCCCTCGCACTTCCCTTATAATCCTTCGGACCATGTCGGGAAGATAAGTTGGATGCGGATCCACCGTTGGGACCCATGGGTTTTGGTGAGGTTCCGAGGCTCTGTTGCGAGGGCACCTTGTAGGATGGATGTCCGGATCGTCTTCCTCCATGTCCTCGACATCTATGATTGGGTCTTGGTGTGGATGGTTAGGTGGAGCGGGGTGATGCATATTCTGTTCTAGAGGAGCGCAGGCCGCTGTAGTTCGATCGCCGTTGCTGGTGACGTTGTTGATGAGTAAACCTCCTTCTTTGATGCGGGCCCCTTGATTCGTAAGATGAAGTTTCTGATACAGTTGGTCGAGGTCGAGCGTTATTTCGAGTTATTTGAAGTCAAGTGACGACACACTGACTTTCTTGAACTTGTTGCATAAGGTCGATGTTATTCCTTAAAGTTGATTAATCTCGACCGCCGTGTTCTCATATGTTTCATTAAGCGCGCGAACTTGAGCTTGTGTTGCGGGCACTTCGGGATCCACAATAGGAGGGGCAGTTTCATTAGTGGCCGGGACGTCCGTGTGTTGAGGCGGTTGGGAGGTACCGGCCTCGGTTGCAGCTGAAGAGTCGACCATCACGTTCTTTGGCTTCTTTACCATCGTAAGCGGACTCGACAGTAGGTTGAGCAAGGAACCTCAAGCTTGTCGAAGTCGAGATGATAATATGGAAGAAAGGCGCAAATCTCGAATTCAATTCTCAGTGAAAGCACCAAATGTTGACAGCAAAAAAAGTCGTAAACACCGAAGATTCCTATTACTAGGAATAGTTAATTTGGTCGCAAGACTAAGTAAGAGAAAGTGATAAAAGACATGAGTATTTATAGTGGTTCGACAGCAGTTTAGGCCTACGTCCACTTTGGAAGGATGTTGAACTTTTATTGATTACTTAAGAATTACAAGGTAGAGCCGTGCTCATTACATTCACTTTTATAATTGCCATATGCCAGGTATTTGGGAAAAAGAATATTTAATTCTCCTTCTTCCTCAAATAGGAGATGCCATTAATGGAGCTCATTGAGCTCTAGGAAGGTCTCAAGTGAAGAAAATCCAACCCCTTTGAAGTGTGAGGCCATGGGCTATTTATAGGAGTGGGGGTAGGCAGGATTAGGTGGAAGTAGGTAGAAATAGGGACCACATGCAGAAAATTCGAACTTGTCATTTATATGCTTTTTAGTTTCTGTTCTACTTCCAATGAGGGAGGCAGAGGTAGGGAGGAGTTGCTAACTGGTATCTCCGATGAAAATCTAAAGTCAACTGCGCCATGAAAGCTGTAGTCCTGACGAGGTGGGGGGATGATCTTGAGGGATTAGTCATCGGTCGAGGTCACGTTTAGTAGGAATCTTTGATGAGTGTCGAGTGGCTCGAAGATCCCACGTAGTGGGAACCCTCGATGTGCCTCGAGCGGCCCGGCGATCCAGTGCAGTGGGAGTCTTTGACAAACGTTGAGTGGCTCGGATTTCCCATACAGATGAGTTCCTTGACGTTGTCCTGCAAGTGGAAAAACATGTTTATGTTGTGTCCGTGGATGCTTTAGAACCGAAAATATCCTGTAGAGTCCCTTGGTGCGCTCGTCGGACTTTCTGGTCTTGGCCTTTTGCATGGTTGGGAATTGCAGGTCGCGAGATAGATTTTCTCGGGGGTGTCGTTGAGAGCAGTATAGCTGCGGAAAGAGAGTCGAAGACGATTCCATCCATTGCTACGACTACTTCTGACGTTGCCGGTGCGAGCAAGGTTGTGTAGAGCGATAGAATTAAAGTTTTTGGAGCTTTGAATGTCGTCACGGGGCAGGATGTTGAGGGTAGCAGCATGATTCCTTTAGGCTAAATTTTAGCGTAGGAAGTAGCCGGCAGTAATGCGGAGTATCTCCTAAATCTTTGATTGCTTCTAATCGGTCCATGCTCTAAGTTCGGAATCAGGTTGTATGTCATTTGTGAGTTGGAGGAGTGCCATCTGAGGATAAAATTTCTCGACTTCAGCCAAGGCACTGTGAGATCTTGCGAGATAGCCTTTGAGAGTTTTCACGGGTGCCTTGGTAAATGTTTAAGACTAAGAGGATGTCTCTAGGCGTCGTGATGTGCAACCTGGATTGCACGACCAATCTTTTGGCGAGTTAGTCAAGAGTTGGGATAGTTTAAGGTGGAAGACGAGAGAACCCAGATAGAGCCATCTTGGGAAAGGACAGGGAAGCACTTGCACTTTATGGCGCGGGCGACGTGTAGCGAATCCATGTGCCGTTTGTGATGGCTAATGAAGATTCGGGAGTCATGGCTTCTTTAAGTACGTGGCAAGTGTCGGTATGTCGAAGCGCTTGCACCATTTGGTATTAAGGGTGGACGGCGCAAACGGGTTATGCCTTGTACTGGTTTTGCAGATGTCGCGGGCAAGCCACCATGGTTCCCTCACGGTATCCACAAGTCGTGTTGGCGATAATCAGAGGTTGGGATCCTGTCGCATTATAGAGGTTGTGATCTGGCCCAGGACTTTGGTGTCTAGCATGCCTTCTTGACGGAAGGTATTCAACAATCTATGAGCTCCAACTTCGATTTCATGATTTTGCGAAAGTTGGCTGAAGTGAGCTTGGGCCCAGTTGGATACTAGAAGCGTAGGTGACAAGTTTGGACTCATAGCAATTTGAGTCCGCCTAGTGGAGACTCGAGCGTCAAAGCCGGGGACGGTCGGGATGAAGCGTTCCATTTCTGATGGTGACACTGATATTTTTGAGATTAGAGGTCAGTCGTGCCTTCATATAATACCATATGTGGTGTTGAAACATTGGGGCAACTCAGCTTTGTGTACGATCCTAGTGAAGGGATTACGCCTCAAGTGGGTTTCTCTGGAGTGGTTGGCATTTCTTCGTATATCTCTTATGATTATTCGGACCATGTCTGGGAGATATGATGAAGGGGGATTTTCTTATGGAACCCATTAGTTTTGATGAATTTCGGGATTTCCATTCAGTCGACATCTTCTGTTGTACACATCCGGCTTGCTCTCTTTCATGTCACGGATGGTCTGGTTTTGGTATGGCTGCCGAGGTTGGGTGAGCTGGTGTGCGTCCTAGTCTGGAAGTACTTTGGCTCGATGAGCTGCTGGAAGAGTGGGACTCTGGTTGCGAGTGGAGACAGTTGGGCTCTTCTGAGTAGAAGGTTGGTTAATCAAACCCGGTTTGTTACCGTGTTCCTTAGCCATAAGTGATGGGGGTTCGATCATCATCTCATTTCTGTTGTTGCTGCTATCGCCGTACGAGTGTTGGAGCGGACGGCGATGTTTTTAATGAGGCTAAACTTCTCCCTTGACGTGGGCCCATAACTTCGAAAGAAGAAATTTCCAATGCGGTGAGCCGCGTGCGGGCGCGGTTTTGAGCCAGCTGAAGTAGAATGACGATGCGTTGACTTTCTTGAAGTTGGCGCATAAGGTTGATGTTAATCCTCAACGCCTAGCGTGAAAGCTGCATTCTCATATTTCTTATTAAGCATTTGAATCTGTGCTTGAGTCACAGGAGCTTCGGGGTTCGAAAGTGGAAGGAGATCCGTTTCCAATGGGTCCCCGGTCGCTCGGGGCTGGTGAGAGGTACCAGCGTCAGTTGTGGCCAACGTGGTTAGCGTTAGGTTTCGCTAGAATTCTGCTTAATGTCGGTGAGAGTCATGATGCTTTTTGGACGTACTACTCAAGGCACCTCTCGCAGATAAGCCTTTCGATTATGTTTTTGAATTGACGGCAATTATTGGTGTTATGCTTGTACATGTCGTGGTATCGATAGTACTTGCCAGTATTCTTCTCATGATTAGTGGATTCCCTGTTGTATGGTTTCTTGTATCAAAGCGCGTTGCACATTTCTCGATAGATCGTTTCCAATTCTTTATTCAGCGGGGTGTAGATCTTGTATGTCTAGTGAGGGCCGGGCGTCTTGGGTTCCATAGGAACTTTGCCATTATTGCGGCCACGTTGCCTACTGCTATTCGGCCTTCCCTTGTCCTTACCAAAAAGCTTTCCTGTTTGTTTCCCTTTGATGTTGTCATTTATGGTACCCGCATGTGGATTGTTGGGAAGACCGACCCTGGAGAGTCGGTTTCGTCTTCCTTCCTCTTGACATAAGTATTGCCTAGCCTTCTCATGGAAAATGTCGAGGCTTTTTGGCTGCTTCCGATCGATTCATGCCCCGAATTCGGAAGTAGGGAGAACGCCCTTTGCTAACTGGAAGAGCACGGTGCGAGGGTCTGGATCCTCGACCTCGGCGAGGGCAACATTGAACCGGGAGAGATAACTTTTGAGAGACTCAGCGGGTCCTTGGTATAAACTGGACAAGGTGAGGGCACTCTTTGGAGTTGGAATATGCATCCTGAATTGTTTGACCAACAGTGTCTCTAACAGGCCGAAGTTTTCAATGGAACCAAGTGGAAGACGAGAGAACCATAATAGACCGGTCCCTGATAACAAGACTGGGAAGCACTTGCATTTGACCGTATCATTGCCCCGGGTCGAGTCCATTTGCCATTCATATTGATTTAGGAAGGCACAGAAATCAGTGGTGCCGTCGTAAAGCGGCATCTGTGGCATGCTGAAGCGTCGCGGCCACTCAAATTCATTTACCCTTCTTGTGAAGGGGTTGTTCCTAATGTGCGCTTCCCATGAATTGTTCACATTCCCTCGCACTTCCCTTATAATCCTTCGGACCATGTCGGGAAGATAAGTTGGATGCGGATCCACCGTTGGGACCCATGGGTTTTGGTGAGGTTCCGAGGCTCTGTTGCGAGGGCACCTTGTAGGATGGATGTCCGGATCATCTTCCTCCATGTCCTCGACATCTATGATTGGGTCTTGGTGTGGATGGTTAGGTGGAGCGGGGTGATGCATATCCTGTTCTAGAGGAGCGCAGGCCGCTGTAATTCGGTCGCCATTGCCGGTGACGTTGTTGATGAGTAAACCTCCTTCTTTGATGCGGGCCCCTTGATTCGGAAGATGAAGTTTCTGATACAGTTGGTCGAGGTCGAGCGTTATTTCGAGTTATTTGAAGTCAAGTGACGACACACTGACTTTCTTGAAGTTGTTGCATAAGGTCGATGTTATTCCTTAAAGTTGATTAAGCTCGACCGCCGTGTTCTCATATGTTTCATTAAGCGCGCGAACTTGAGCTTGTGTTGCGGGCACTTCGGGATCCACAATAGGAGGGGCGGTTTCATTAGTGGCCGGGACGTCCGTGTGTTGAGGCGGTTGGGAGGTACCGGCCTCGGTTGCGGCTGAAGAGTCGACCATCACGTTCTTTGACTTCTTTACCATCGTAAGCGGACTCGACAGTAGGTTGAGCAAGGAACCTCATGCTTGTCGAAGTCGAGATGATAATATGGAAGAAAGGCGCAAATCTCGAATTCAATTCTCAGTGAAAGCACCAAATGTTGACAGCAAAAAAAGTCGTAAACACCGAAGATTCCTATTACTAGGAATAGTTAATTTGGTCGCAAGACTAAGTAACAGAAAGCGATAAAAGACATGAGTATTTATAGTGGTTCGACAGCAGATTAGGCCTATGTCCACTTTGGAAGGATGTTGAACTTTTATTGATTACTTAAGAATTACAAGGTAGAGCCGTGCTCATTACATTCACTTTTATAATTGCCATATGCCAGGTATTTGGGAAAAAGAATATTTAATTCTCCTTCTTCCTCAAATAGGAGATGCCATTAATGGAGCTCATGGAGCTCTAGGAAGGTCTCAAGTGAAGAAAATCCAACCCCTTTGAAGTGTGAGGCCATGGGCTATTTATAGGAGTGGGGGTAGGCAGGATTAGGTGGAAGTAGGTAGAAATAGGGACCACATGCAGAAAATTCGAACTTGCCACTCGCACTAGCAGAAATTTCGAACCTAGGGCTGGGTTTGAAATTTCGCACCCGCTAGGTTCGAAATTTAGAACCTGGTCTGGGGTTCGAAATTTCGTACCTGTTGGGTTTGACATATCGAACCCGAAGCTGGGTTCGAAATTTCGTAACTGTTGGATTCAAAATTTAGAACTGGAGTTGGATTCGAAATTTCGAATCCGTAGCTAGTTTAGAAATTTCATACCTGTTGGGTTTGAAATTTCAAACCCGGAGCTGGGTGTGAAATTTTGCACCTGCAGGGTGCAAAATTTCGCACCTATGGGGTGCGAAGTTCGCTTTTCGGGGTGTGTGTGGACCGTAGGTTCGGGCGCTTCGAGAGTCGTGATTCCTTTAGGATTTGAGGCCTCGACTCGGGAACAGTTTGGACTACGAGGCCTCTGTTTGGAGGAGCGGCGAGGTTCGCGGTAGTTGTTGGCTGAATCCTGACTTTGAGTCGATCTGGTGATTCTGGGCAACACACTTATTTGCAGAAATCAGATGAATCGGCGGTGCTGTGGGGCCCCGGACACCCACCGGCACTGCGCCTAGACCCGTTGGATGGCTCGCCTTCGGCTCGGAGTACGACTCTCCTTCAGCTCGGCTGCGAACGGATACTGATGGAGGTCGCGTTCGAGGGATGCGACATTCTGCTGGTGGCCAGACTCAGGTCTTATGCTACTGGCAACGCCTTCGGGCTGTAAAATCACGCGATATGCTGAGTCGCGCGTGTCTTGCGTACTTTTGGGAACCGGACCAAAAGGCCGGTTAACATTTTCCCCCTCAAAGTATGTTCTATGTTAATAGGGCGTGCTTTGAAGTGAGATGAGTCTAGTATGGGTGCAAACATCTCCATGCGGTGCTTAGCGATTGGTTATGACCTTCCTTTTGAGTTGTATACCGAGAACGCACTACCTCGGAGCTGTTGGGATGCCTTGTCGGAATATGCTATTATGAGCTTAGGATTCCAACACTACTAAGATTTTTGACTTGCTTTAGTTGGAACCTCTCCAAGGAATTTAGTTCCTGTAGATTAAAGACAATAAACGTTAGTTGCAGACTCCCGATTGCACCGAAGTGCAAGTGGTTCGTTATTGGGTTATAATCACGTATGCAATCGCAAGTTTGTGCGTGGTTTTGTGCGATGCAATCTTAGTTGGAATATGTAACATGAAAGTGAATTGCATGCCATGGGCTTGTAATCGCGCATTTTCGCTTTTCGAGGAGTTTTCAGATCGAGAGCCGACCGTTGGGTGTGTACATTTGAACCCTTGAGGCTTGTGGGCATGCATTTGGATCAAGTCGGTCTGCTCGTTTGAGATTTCCAAAGCGTGTATGCATGGTCATTGCCATGGCTTAGGTGCGCGATCATCCATGTATCATTACATAATGTATGCATGGTTTTATGCGATGCAATCTGACGAATATGTTGTTATTCCATCTTATGCATATATATGAACTATTCACCCAAATATCATTATATATAATTGTATGCTAATTAGATGCTGACCGTTGAATTAAAAATTCAACAATCGTTGTATTTTTAATCAATAGACAGAATTAAATAAGTAGTTGGCATTGAATGGTCTAAAAACCGTATTTTCAAACGTTGATTGCATTCAGGCAAATTAACGCAACTTAAGTTATAAATATTATTTTATAACTAAAGCGAAGTTTTTAAATTATATTTTATTATAAATGATTTGTTTTGATAGTTTGATAACTTTATAAGTTTATGAAGTTAGAAATGAACCGAATAATTTGGGACAATTGTTTTGGGGAAAACAATCGAGCTATGGTTTAAATAAATTATATTATTGATTAATTTAAGAAGATGAATTAAGGGAAATTAGTTAAACAAGTTAACTAATGTTTTTAAGTTTCCACCGTTTTAATTTAAATACGTTATCCATATTTATTAGCTTCCCTTAACTTAGTAGAGATTATTTTTTAACAAGCAACTTAGTAAGATTTGTTAAAGTTTAATTAACTGTTCGGGTAATTATCAAATTTGTTATAAAAGGTTATCATTTTAAGAATTGAACTTTTACAAGTGATAACTAACCTATATTGTTATTGATGAAGTAAACTACGTTAGTAAATAAGTACATCTTAAAACATAAATCATTTAAGAAAAACTTAAGGAAGTAATGAGGTTTAGTTAAATTCTAAAAGGAAATTATGAATGGATTTTTATAGTAATAAGATCCAAGATTTATAAACAAAGTTTATAAAGAAATTTCAAGTTAATATGATAGTCGATGACTTGATTACATAAAAGAATCGAAATTTATAAAATGTGATTTGTAAAGAATACAAGAAAATGGTTTATGGACTATAATTTGAGTTAAACTGCAAATTTTTTAGATATCGGAATTATATCAGTTTTGAGGTTGCAAACTGTTATCTATCTTAAGATAAGAACGTTGTCGATCAAGGTTTGAGAGGTAATTAGATGACCCCAACTTGAACGATTTCACTATTATCGAGAGATGCTATCAGTTTGTAATGGTGTACGTAGTAGAAAGGAGATTTTGTGAGTATTTAATATAATATTTCCGAAGTAAAGGAAATTTTAAGAATATATATAACGATATTTCCAAAGTCAGGAAATACGAAAGGGTTTTGATAATAAAATGGTGTTGGAAATTTTAACGATAATTTTGAGATAAAAGGAATCAAAGAAACAGTTTGGAAGGATGTTAGAAAGAAAGTATTGATTTTGTTCCCAAGTAATGAAAAGAAAAGAGATTTATCTTAGATAAGTTATAGTATTTATTTTGAATCGATAAATGGATAATATAAAGAAATGATTTTTTAATGAAAAGAGACCTGAGCTGCCAAAGTAATAATATATACTATTTGAATTGACAGTTAAAACACCGACTATCAATAAATATTGTTTGACCTTTTGACGAGTTAGTTTGAAGAGACTGGGATGGGAACTAGACCTAAAACCACTTCGAACCAACTATGCCTCGAATCTAACTTGCAAGGAACGTATAAAGATGGAGCATTGAAGACCATGGATCTTCATGAGCGGAAGAACTACCAATTGAATTTCTTTGGCTAGCAACCAGAGTTATTTTGACAGTGATTCTATCATGATTGAATCTTCAGATTGCGAGGACTTCTTGCTACTGATCCTTTGGGTGATTGCTAGGATGCAGTAGAAGGGTCCTTCGGTTCATCCTGTTCCTGGATGACTTGTATGGGCGAATGTCCGACAGTGTATTTCCTAAGGGTCATGTACATTGATTTTTACAAATGTACTTCTGTTTGGTGGCGGAGAAGACACCTTCTCTTAGTTTAGCACCGAGGGTATTTTTGTCGGTGTAAGTTAGTGATCTAATGAATCTGACAATATGGCATTCAAAGATTGGTGTGTTGTCCACTGAAGAAAATTGTGACCTCAATCCTCACAACTAGGAAATGACAAAAATCGGGAAGGCAGCATGGCTAGGTGGGTCCTTCCCAAGCAGGGTGTATTATCACCATCTACAAAAATTCCTTAATTGTTCTTCTTTTGATTCTGTATCTCCACGGAAGGATGGTGGGCCCTTGAAACCATTGGGTGATAATACATCGGTCCACTCAAGCTAAATGGGTTACCGATCATGTGTGGCCGAGTTGTAAGATGTTCTTGTTGAACCCCAACGTATCGTCTGTAGAGTACATAGATCGGAAGGTGGCCTCATACCTTGTCATAGTTGGAATCCAATCTCCAATAAGCGCCTTGCGGTTTTTGATTATATAATGAATATGTAGAGCGTGAGATGCAAGAGTTTTGCTAGATGGTTATTTATTTATAATTTGATAAACATTACTATAATATCACTAAATTTTGATATATAAAAAATGTTTTGGGTTATAGTAAGGTAAAAACCGTCCATGTTTATGTGTGGTCTTGCCTTAATATTTTCCTTTTCTTTCAAAAGGATTTTCTAAAGTTAAGCAATTTGGATGATACTTAAACTTAGTGAGTTCACGCTGGTTCACCAGGCTGATCCATGGCGTTTGTAATGCTCAGGCCAGACCGAGTTTTATAGGTTTAGACTATCGGTTGTTGTGAAATCCAGAGACAAGCTGGAGGTGTTCAGCCATATGATACTATTCTTATTCCACTGTGTATTGTATATGAGGATAGGTCATTATAATTGTCCGGATTGTTTGTTGTACTCTAATGAATGCAAGTATTCTATACAAGTTCTTTATAAAGATTTATTTCTATATTATATTTTTTTCTGCGGTGATGTAAGACTTTATGTTATGTTCTTCTTCTTCTATTCCTATACTCTTTCTTGTATCACCCTCTAATTTTTTTCTACTAACGATCTGCTTTTTCGTGCAATTTGGGTTAGACGGAAGCGTAATTAGTCAATCCAAAGTGTACGGAAAAGTTGGGTCACAACAAATTCTAACCTTAAATAATTTGAATATCAAAAATAGTTAAAAGTATAATTTAAATATAGTTTATATATATATATATATATATGAAATGGTTTGAAAATAAATAATTTATATCTAAAATAGAATTATTAAAATTAGTAAAATTTAATGTTAAAATATTAAAGTAGTTTATAAATAAATAGTTCATTATAAAAATGGTTTATTTAATATAATTAATATACATAAGTTAAAAATAAAATAGTTGTTGGACAAAAATGATTTATAAAGTAAAATAGTTACCATTGAAATATTTTATAGAATTGATTAAAATATTATAGCTGAACTCATTTCATCAAATTTTCAGTTAAACTTGAGTCATATTCCCATTTCAAATCAAATCAACTCAACTACAATGTTTTAATTCGATTCAACTTTCAATTTGAATTAAATCTAATTCAAATATTTGAAATTTCCAATTAAAATATTTCAATTCATAAAAATCTCGAGTTCACAATTAAAATATAACTTTAAATCGACTTAATTTAAAGTATATTTCAAAGATGGATAAATAATTCAATTTCGATAAATTCAGTTCATATTCAACTCAGCTTTTACTTCAGTTATCAATGTTACTACCAAAATTAACTCTGGGACTAGCTGACGGTGAAGGGGTGTCAGAAGAACGCAAGCACAGAAATGTCTTCCGGAAGCGGAAAGCCAAGCAATAGAAAGAACCGAAATCCGGAGAGTATAATTGGAAAGTATCATAAACCAGCATCTTCCCGAAAGGAACAAGATAAAAGGATACAAAATGCCAACAAAGCGCATCCGAGAGGGACCTTCCGACAAAACCTATTCAATAGGAAATTTTGCCGCGAAAGGTCACCTAGGACAGGAGCTACGAAAATGAAAACAAGAGCTCCGCCATTTGGGATCCGAACGGACCTTCGGTATTAACCTGCTTAATACCGATACGACAGAAGGTTGAAACACCAAGAGCATCAAGCTAGAGACACATAACAATTATCTGGAATAGTTTCCAAAGCATCAACTGCATAAACGCTGAAAGGTCGCGTTGATTAGCATTGCGAAAATCATCTAAAGCCACCTTCTGAAGAATCAGGCTATACCTGGAACTCCCACTGGAAAGTAGACCGGAACCCCAAAAGGGAAAAAAGATATCCGCATTAGTTTACTTAGCACAGACACCGACAATGATTCCGAACTGGCAGCTATCCATGTACATAATGAGGACAAGCTCTTCTAAGTACTCATGGGAAAATGGGAGGCCTATATTCGATGGCCTATCACCAAAAGCATACGGCCAGAGACTCATGATACCTTCCAAAGAAGCAACTGTATCAACAGACACATTCCAGTCTCAAGGAAAACTCCCAACTAGCTGAAACCTTCATTACGGAAGTTGTAATTAACACAACAAAGCGCCTGGAAGAAAAAGCATCTGAAACCCAAGAGAAAAGCAGCTGACAAAGGCTCTTGCAGGCCCAACGAACTAATAACAGAAGGGGCTCCAAATCCACTATAAATAAGACCCCAAGGGTTGCCCTTGAGGGGGACTATTTTTTTTCTTAGAATCTCCACTCTAAGGAAAATCCTAATTCTCAAATTAGCCGGAGACCCTAGCTCGAATTCTTGTATTCATTCTCTTTAAACCCTAGCATTGAAATAGATCCATAAATTTCTCCGATTTTGTTCCTGTATTTAAAGTGAAGAGATTAATAAAGAGCCAATCTACCTCAATTATAACAACCCGGAAAATACGGGCCAATTTAAAAATTTTAAATTGGTGATTTCAAAGGAATTTGAACAATTGAAATAGAATATTTCAATAAAATAGTGAATTAGAAATAGTGAGTCAGTTTGAAAATTTGAATTCAAACATTGACTGACTGTGCAGAGTGGAAAATATAACGGATTTTAGCGAAACCAAAAATATTTAAATCTGTTTATCAATACCTTTCTAACGAATCTGAAAAATCGAAGTTTCATAACAGGAATCAAAAGTTATGGCCGAATGAATTTTCAGAAAGGTCGCTAGACAGTATATATAGCACTGGAAAAAGGATATTTTGCAAACGACCTCGGAATTCGACGAAACCACTTTTGTTGGGTCCGGGATGTCAAACTATTGCTAGGTTTCAAATTTCATAATTTTTGAAGCTAATATGTGAGCGTGGCAAAAGAAAATGTGTTTGGTCAATTTTTGTTAAATTGGATCGACCAGAAAAAGGCCATTTTTTAAAACGATCTCAGAATTCGACAAAACTGGTTTTGTTGGGACCGTAGCGTCAAAACATAGCTAGATTTATTTTTCTGGAATTTTTCGAATCAGTTTGTGGCCCTGGCAAATTGAAATGTACGTTCAGAGTTAAAAATTAAATGTTTTATACTTTAATTTGAAAAATAACTGGCTGTAACAGTCGAATAGGCCAACGAAACATATCCCATTGTGTCCGGAATGGGGGCATTTGGCTAGGGGCAACAGTCGTTGGGTTGAAATTGGTGTACGTTGGTTAGAAAGGATATTATAGGAATTTAAAAATATAATATATTAGAAAATATCTTTCATTTTCTCTCACATCAAAAAAAAGTCGGTCAACCCCACGAACGAATGACGCAAACCCGATCAAACCTTTCCACCTCGATCGCTGCCGCCACAGGCCATTTCGCCGCCGCCCCCTGTTGGCAATTCTGATCGTCTTCCTCCCCTCTTCCAATCAACCCCAGCCTCGTCGGAAACCATCCCCTATCGACGTCGAATTTCGTCGAGGAAGTCCGCACCTTTCTGCCGCCGCCGATCGTCATAGGAGCCACCGAGCTGCACCTCACCACCGTCGATAGGAAGCCTGTTCGTAGCTCTTCGACGTCGTATAACCTGATCTGGGCATCGAGCTACGGTTTTGATTTAAATTCAAAACCTAGTTTTGAAGGTTTGCAAAACATTCTGCTTTGAATTTCTGAATTGAAAATAACACTTTTAAGTGTTACAAAATTTTGAAAAATCATATCTTTTTGATGTGTTGACGAAATTCGATGAAACAGGAAACATCGGGACCGCAAGGAAGCTCTCTACCACATAGAAGAAGCCGCGGATTTTTCTGAGTCATCTACGATTTTTAGCACTCCGCAAACCAATGTGAGAAATCTAAATTAAATGAATTTGAATGGAAAATGTCGTGTATAAATCATATGAGCGAAATATAAATTACACACGTGTTGTATACCTCATGTACATGCATGGTGTAAGCTATATAGGCAAAGTATGAATTATACATGCATAGAATAATTGATATATGTGTTGAAATTCAAGTGAAATATAGCACTATATATATATATATATATATATATATATATACTCCCCTCGTCCACAAACCATGGACGATATTTATTGTTGTGAATTGGTGTGAAATATTGGATGAAAAATACGAATGGTTGAATAATTGTTTGTGGTTGATATTGTTTGGTTGTGGTTGAAAAATACCCATTGGTGATTGAAATGAATTGGAAATATTTGTGGAAATAAAAATAAAACATGCCGCCTGCGTGCGAATTAGATGCATGAATCCCCATTGTTAAAAACCGCGAGGTTTTAAGGTAGAGCGAGGAGCCGTACTAGGGACGGTGCCGGTTTTAACTACCCTACCGTTATGCTGCCGAAATTTTGAATAATATTCATGTGTTAGAATTATTTTCATATGTTGAAATTATCTTCATGCGTTGAAATTAAAGCCATATGTTGAAACTATATCCATGTGTGGAAATGTTCATGTGTTGAAAAGTGATGTGTGAAAATTAAATTCATTTGTGAATGAATGAAGTGTTTAAACAATAAAAATCACATTTTTATAATATATAGGAAGTATGAAAAATATTCGCCTTATATATAAATAGTTTCAACAATAAAAATTTCATCTTTCTTATATGAACAACATATATAAAATATCCATGTGTGGAGGTGCTCATGTGTTGAGAAGTGTGTGTATTGGAAAAGTTCATGTGTTGAATAAAAAGATCGAACAATAAAAATTACATTTTTATTGAAACTATGAAGTGCTGAAAACATTCATTTGTCGAATAAATATTTTAAATGATAAAAATATCATTTTTATCATATATGTGATATGCTAAAGATATGCGGACGTTGAAATAAATATTTGTGAATGAAATATTATTTTTAACATGCATAGGAACTAAATAAAATAGTCATGTGTTGAAATCTATTTTAGTTCGCCAAAATTATCATCTTTGAAATGTGAAGTGTTAAAAAAAAATAGCCACTCATTCAAATAAATATGCATGAGTTGAAATATACATTAATTAGCTAATGATATGATTTTTGCCTATGCATGCAACATTAGAATGAATGGTGTTTTGAAACCAAATTGAATCAAATATGAAGTTGAATGGAAAATGATAATTGATAAGAACTGTATATATGTACATGCATATTTATTGAACAGGTTATAGCAAAGGGGCTAGAGAAGAGGAATAAAATTTTGTGCCCAACAAATAGGTACACATTTACTGTTTTGTTTGGGTGATGATTTTATGAGCCTGTTGGCTAGCCGCTTGGCTTTTTCTTTTTCTTTCTGACATGAGACGCCCGTGTGGCTATTTGGGAATTTTCCCAGCCCCTCCCGTACAAAGGAGGTTATGGCGAAATTTTCCAAAATTTAAAGGCGTTAGTGAAAAATTTGAAGTGAAAACGATATAGGAATTTTTGAATGAACTATATTTATATAAATATATAAATATAAATAAAATTAAAACAAAACGTGGCAGTGCAGTTCGTGTTTTGAAACCGTGATTTCAAATGAGTAGTGCGGGAAATCCGACCATTGGATTTTCCCGAAACTGCAACCGTTGGGTTCGCCTTGGAAATATCTTTCCAACGGCACCAACTGTGTGAAGATCCGACGGTTGGATTGTCTGGAATGTTTAATTCAAATCTGAAGAAAAACAGCGCCAGAAACGAGTATATTTATATATATATATATATAATTAAATTAAATCGAATAACGACGCTGCAGTTCATAAATTGAAATCGTAACTTCAAACGACTAGTGTGGAAGATCCGACCGTCGGATTTTTCCAAAACTGAAACCGTTGGGTTCGCCTTGGAAATATCTTTCCAACGGCACCAACTTTGTGAAGATCCAACGGTTAGATTTTCAGATATGTGTAAAACAAATTTGGTGAAAAATAGCGCCAGTGCATCGGCACGACCTGAAACGTCGTTTAATTAAATATGGTCGTTTTAAATTAAATAAAAATGGCGATATATCGTTATAAAATACTATAGACGATATAGAGTGGAAATAAACCAATTTCGTTGTGTTTGCTTGATATGTGATGGTTGAATGTATTTAACATGAAAATTATAACTAAAGAACTTAAATGTGAATGTTGAATAGTCCAACCATGTGACTAATTGATTTGAAAATCTAAATATACATGGGTTATTTGAAAAGTCCGAGTTCATCTCATTTCAAATAATCGATCGACGTTGAGAAGTCGAAGAGTCGAAGACGGTTGAAGACCAACGATCTTCACATTGGATGGATGGGCGCTACTGATGCTCGTGATTGGAGTAGCTACCATGAAGGAGCTGAAGTAGTAGCCGTCCAAACATACTGTTGATTGTACGGATATGCGAGGAATTGGTGCCTCCGGTTTCGTTCAGACCCAGAACGGACTTGTAAATGGACCGTGTGTCTGACATTGGATTTTGTTCTGTGCTGATTGATCTCTATTAAATATATATCTGTTTGGCGGCGGAGAATTTATTCTCTTGCTTAACGCCCTTCTATGAGACGTACGAGCTCAGAGGTTATGTATTGATAGAAATCAGTCGCATGGAGTGGATTGCCTGTGTGGCACGCCTAAGTGGCATATGATCAAGGCTTCTATTGCAAAGCAAAGTCTTGTGGTTGATGATCAAAGCATGGTCTGTGTGACGTAGCTTTGTGTATAACGTGAATTCGCGGGCCTCACACCCCGGTATGAATCAAAAACGGGAGAGTGACTGCAGGGAGAGCACGACGTTTCTTTCAATCTAAGGTGGTGTCAGTGACCTACCAGCCCTGACATTATATATACTTTTCACCTGTGTGGTTGTTGGAATGCGAGGCGCCTCGATATAGGTCTGTAAGGACCGGGAAAGGTGTGTTCAGGAATAACTAATCCTCAAAAGTAAGAGAGGACCGGTCCTGAAGATCCAAGGATCATAGTGGGGTCCTGGGACATTTGCTAGAGTGTCTCGAATCGAAGAGGAGCTTGCCCCTTGCCTCGACTCATGAAGGAACCCAATTTCCGATACGAAATATGCGGACGTTATTGTATTACTAGTATGGCGACATAGTAGATGGTAGCTATGCCGCCTAGGATTGATATTTATGATTGAATTTGCTTTTGAAACATATATGCACTAGTAATAATATCAAACACTTTTGTTTTATTCGTATGAAGCATTTTTGGCCATTTTAAGGTAAAACTCTATCCTCCGGCTTGCGTTGCATTGTGTGATGGGACCTTAGTCTTATAATGGCTTCATTTTATAAAAAGCATTGCGATGATTTAATCATTTACTTTATTTCATGCACTAGCACTCATTGGAGTAAACCCGTTCCGCGAAAGTGGCGTGGTCCTTTGATTTGCCTTATTATTGTTGTCAATAAGCTAAGTAGATTTCTCATACCAGTCCCATGACTGACTCGTAGTTTGTTTCACCTTGCAAACTCGGGTGCCCTCATTTTCACACGGGCAGCCTAGTTACAGGTATCTGGCGCACTTTTGGCTCATGGCGAGGCTTGACTACACTGTGCTGACTTTGATTTTCTCCGCCATTATTGTATCTATATTATGATTCCGCCACTGGCGATGTAGACTGATATTTATTTTGTGTACTCTTTATGTATGATTCCGCCTCAGGCGATGGTGGCTGATTATGTATCATTATGCACTAAGTTGTATCTTGCACTGTGCTCTCTGATGTGATGATATCTATATGATTCCGCCGTCATATGTGTGTAAATTATTCTATTTTCTGTTTATGCTATTATCTGTCATCTGCTAATGAAGATTAATGTGTTATATTCTAATGATTATTCTTAACACCGTGTCATGGGGTTTTGGGGTCGTCTCATCAATGATGTTGTCTGTGAGTTTACCATGATTTTCCTTAATTGTTTTGGTATAATTTACTGTTTGCTACTTATGTATGCATGGAATTTGTCCATGTCTCTACCGATAATCGGAGGAAACATCCCCTTCTATAAACTTAAATCCTCTTAACAAGCTTAGGTTCCATCTATAGGATTCAATTCCTCTGAGAGATCGATCCGGATATTCAGGGACAATGGCCTGACTCAAACTTGTGTAGAATAAACGACCTAATTCTCCTTTAGATCCTTTTCCATTGACCTATTCACCGGTGTTGATGAAAAATATCGTTAACATTTTGGTGCCAGAAAGATGGCTTGAACCTTCGACCTTGTGGTTAACAGCCACGTACCTAAATGTTCTATTTCGTCCCGGATTGGACTAAAGCCTTGGAGAGGCGAACATTATGAGTAAAAGAGAAGAATGTACGACCTTATGACCCTAATTGATGGAGCATTAACCCATTAACTTAGGATCAACTCCAATTTTTGCCCTAAATCAGCCCTCTCGGGAAAGATATAACTCCTTTCTCCACATTGAAGAAGCTATCCTAACACAGGCCAAAGGAACCATATTCGAACAGAAGGTTGAGAAGGCTCATACCCCTCTTACCAACAAAAGGTCTGAAAAAGATATACCCCCATATTGAGAGGCGGTTAAAGGAAATTTTAGAAACGAAGTAGGAACAACAAAATCAAGTGGTAAAAAGGAAAAAATACAATAACAAAGAAGACTTTCGAGTCCATATTGCTAAAAGGTTGTAAGCTCACGACATCTACTTCCTAACTAGACATGAGTCAAATTTTTGGCCATCGTTAAAGAAGAAACCCAAAAACGAAGCTAAAAGGGAGGGGCTATATTGCTACTACCATATGGTAAATGGACAAGAAACCAACCATTGCAGAGTCTTAGAGGGAATGATTATCAACTTCTTAGGCTAAGGAAAACTACAAAGGTATGTAAAGAAGGCATAGAAAATTGCGCCGGCAATATTTTCTAGAAGAAAGATCTCTGCCTGATTGCAAAGAAAAAGATCCCCACAATTTCGAAATGACCAAGGACAGGTCAGGCTACAAATGGATATAAGAAAATATAAAAACCCTTGTCACCACCAAAGATTGGTCGGGGCGAGGCATCCCCCGGAGGGGAGTGATGTGTTAGTATTTCTCCATGCCTGAATCAGAGGCGGCTAGGTTAAAGCATCAAAAGCTTGAGCCTTCGTTTCACCCTAGAAATGGTCGTAGTGTTGCATCTAAAAAATAGCACCCCCTGTCTCTACTCGTAAAAGAGTATGCCCTACCTCTGCTAAAACTAAGCACATCCTACCTCTGCTAGCAGAAGAGCACGTCCTACCTCTGCTTATGTTCCGCGTTACCAGCAGAAGGGAACAAGAATCCCCATCATCACTTATGATGGTCAGGATGGGGTACCCCTTAGGGGGGAGGGGTAAAATGTAAGCCTCTATCAGTACCTACGATGGTCAGTATAGAGCGTCAAAAGATCAAACCTTAGTTCTGTGCCTACAATGGCCCCATCTAAGTGTCTAAGACCTTATTGCTACCTACAATGGTCAAGATAAGGCGCCTCCTGGAGGAAGGATGGGTAAGTCCTTGGGCCCTGCTTGTGGATAATCTAGCCAAGTGCACCAAACGCATAGGCCCAAAGAATGGCCAAAAAAGCACGTACATCCTCTGCTTTGACATCAAAAGCCCAGGGAGTGACTTAAGAAGCACGTACAACCTCTGCTTTACATCCAAGGCGACACCCGAAACACAAAGGCCGGAAGGGTTTTCGGTCTTCAAACTTTAAATACCCGAATCTGGGTGGATTCGACTCTTCACAAATGCCGGAAGGTTTCTGGTCTTCAAACCTTAAATACCCGAATCTGGGTTGATTCGTCTCTTTCCAAATGCCGGAAGGGTTTCCTGTCTTTAAACTTTAAATACCCAAATCTAGGTTGATTCAACTCTTCGTAAATGCCAGAAGGGTTTTCTGTCTTCAAACTTTAAATACCCGAATCTGGGTTGATTCGGCTCTTCACAAATGCCAGAAGGGTTTTGATTCTTCAAACTTTAAATACCTGAATCTGGGTTGATTCGGTTCCTTGCAAATGCCATAAGGGTTTTCGTTCTTCAAACTTTAAATGCCTGAATCTAGGTTGATTCGGCTCTTCACAAATGTCGGAAGGACTTCCGGTCTTCAAACTTCAAATACCCAAATTTGGGTTAATCCAGCTCACATCAAATGCCGGAAGAGGATTCCCGATCTTACACCGACATCTGAATATGAATAACGATGAATTAATTAAAATGGATCTGAAAGATGATAATTCACCAATAGAAAAGCTTCGAAGTAATCATCACAATTTGGAACAACCACAGATGAATTCACGGGAGAAGGGTTATCTCTTCATGGAAGCTTTTAAGTCATTTATATGCAAGCAAGTGTTATTCATGTTTTATACCAACAGTTATTTACATAATAGACATTGTCAATACACAAGTTCATTCACCAAAAAGTTGCATTCTTAGTACCCTGATTATGGTATAATTATATTTCACCATTACAAAATGTTACTTAATATCTAGGTCCTCTCCATCCTCAGGCAAAAGAGGGTCAATGGCACGGCGAATTGCAATGCCTAGTAATTTGTTAAGTCTTCGCACCTTCCTGCTCATTTTGTCTAAATGACTGAAAGGTTTAATCTGAAGTTTCAAAGCTATGTTGTAAGCCTTACACATTGCCCTGAGAGACTTGTTTTCCTTTTCCAATTCAAAAATGTTTATATGCAAATCATTATTTTCTTCTTGCAAACGTCTAATTTGGTCGGCAAACCTGATGACACGGTCGTGAGAATCCTTAATTAACTTAGTATCATATATTCCTTTCATCTCGGCTACCACTCTTTTACACCACTCAGAAATAATTGATTCCTTTAACCTTGGAGGAGGGTTATTCAAGTAATAATACTTCTGAAGAGTAGGAGCCTTACGAGCTGTCGCAACACTAGGAGATGGAGATCCCGTCATTATAGGGATATTCTTGAAACAATGTTCCCACATCTCTCACTTTGTAGTAGCATTGTTTAAATCAATTTCCAAGTCAACGATACATTGACGTAAGCTCCTTAGCTCATCCTCAAACTCGATAGAGGGTTTAGTCTTTATATATGTCCGCATTCCAAGAATAGTCCTATCCCTTTCTCCCAATAAATCTTTCAAGGCATTAATTCTTTCGTTCAAATATTTTATGATTAAGCTCTAATGAAAAATTTGCCTTCTTTAAGACATAGAAGGTTGTTCTTTTGACAAGGGTGCTCCACCTAGAGGTGGCTAATCTTGACGAAGGTCTACCTACTTGCAAGAACAAAGAAAAATAGCCCTGGTTATGTCTTCTTCAGTCTACAAAAAGTACAACCCTATTATTATATAAAAAGCTCTGTGAAGCCAATCTACTATGACATATAGACAAAAAGAGAATTATAAGAAAATCACTTTTTCATACATATATTGTTTACATAGAATCTCAACATGTTTAACCCTAAAACTCTTTAGTAGCACTTCACGATCCCCGCCCAGAAAGTTAAGGGAGAGCTGAGGGAATGCGGTGTAAAAGTTCTTTAGTTCCTCAAGAAAACGCTTTCCCTGAAAGCTCGAGTAGGTTTTGTTCGAAACTCCTTTTTAAGTCTACAAATCATGCGTAATGCATCCCAATAATAAAAAAATTCTGTCATGATGCAAACATACTAGCCTTCACATGTAATAAAGGGGAACCCCATACAAACATTACATAAGTCGTTGAGTTAAGTCTACAAGTGTGCCTCTTGCTCTACACAAAAACGGTTTGAATTCTTCCGTTTGTTACCTAACTCTGCTTAATGCAGGAAAAAGCTTTTCTGTTGTAATAACAGGAGTCTAGTTATAGTCAAATATTCTAGGAAAGAGAAAAATGCGTCTGAAGTGAGAATTATACCCAAGGAGAAGGAGCTTCATGACCAACAACTTTCTTCCCTCCCAGAAGACTGGAGGGGACACCTTCTTTGAGCAATGACAATTCAAAGTTGAGGACAATATGCTTATCCTAGCGGTCGCCACCTCCGGAACCATCACCATCATTCTCCCTGTTGTTGCCAACAAAAGCGAGAGTCACCCCTCCTTCGCCTAAAGCGTCCAGAAGATGGTTAATATATAAAAGGCCCTCGACTTTGGATTTACTCCTATGCGGTATCTCAACACCTTTTTCACCCAACTAAATCCTTTCCATAACCCGATCCCTGACGAAAGGATGGACTATGATGGTTCGGAGTTCAGGAAGACTTTGGAGGTTATCAGAAAGAAGGTGAATAAAGCATCTTCATAACAGTCGGACTTGATCTACGAAAGGTGGACTTGCAAAAAAATAGAAATTTTGTCTTCAGTTGCATAGATTATCTGGGCAGCACGAGAAAGCTTCTCATCCTTCTTTTGAAGCTCATCGGCATGAGTAAACCCATCTTCCGCTATCTATGCTCTAAGGCCGACACCTTGTCACGGGTTACACCCCTGGTATGCCTCTCTTTCTCTAAAGCTGACTCGACATGTTCCAAGGAAGCTTTCAACCTCTCACATTCATCACTCAAAGCTGCGTTCGCTTCTCGAAGCCGAATGATTTCAGTAGAAGAGGATAAAGGAATGGGTTTAGACAAGTGCCATTCCTTGATAATCTGGGAAATTAGAAGCATTCAGCATATAGTCGCAACGAATGGAAAGTTCACACTACTACAAAATACACCTGTTGTATCGCCTCATTTGCTTCAGTTGTGCTCGCAACTAAACCAAATAGTATCATTTGCTTCGGTTCTATTGACAGCCGAAGCAAATGCACTGAAGCAAAAGTATGCAAATACTGTTATTTGCTTCTATTCTGCTCACAACCGAAGCAAATAGAATCTTTTGCTTCGGTTTTGTTACCAACTGAAGCAAATGCAGTGAAGCAAATAACGTTATTTGCTTCAGTTCCTCTTACAACCGTAGCAAATAGTGTCATTTGCATCGGTTTCTTAGAAACCGAAGCAAATGCACTGAACCAAATAATTAAAGCAAAAGCACATACCAGTGATTATAAGCAAAAGCTTACATACATCATTATTCTCAATTTATTATGATTAATGATTATCAATAAATAATTTATTATTAGTAATTATTATAAATAATCAATAATTACTTGTGTATCTCTATATATAGGTAATTATAAGTAATTAGTAAATTATTATTAATATTAATTTAATACATTTTTTATTTAATAAATAAATTAGTATTATCATAAAATAATTAATAGTTAATAACCAATAATCAATATCTAATCATTAATGTTTAATGCTTAATATCTTATTTGTAAGTACGTAACATTTAAAGGTTAAGAAGTATTCTACAATTAAATAATTAATTATTACTAATTATATAACAATTAAGTCTAAAATTTAATACTCAAGAATCGACATTTAGTGTTTAATAAATAAATATTTTTAATTGTTAATTAATAGCGATAGTAAAAAAGTAATAATCCATATTTAAGAATAATATTTAAAAATTCATAATTAGTAAGAAATATTAGAAAATGAGAATAATTTTTAGTATTTAATATTTAATAATTAATAAATATAGTTAATACTTATGATTAATAGTTAATATTAAATAATACTGTAATAATTACTAATTATTAAATCATACTATCAATAAATAATTTATAATTACTATTACAAATAACCAACAAATATTTGTTACATTTAATAAGTTTTTATAGTGAATTGCTAATTACTTGTAAGTTATAGTTAATACTTATTAATTACACTTAAGAATAAATAAATATAATTATTAATAAATAATATTCATTGATTGCATTCAAATAAAATTTATATTTAGTATTTAGTAAATAATACTTATTGATTAATATTTAATAATTAACAATGCATATTTTTCAATTAATAAATACAAATAAATAAATAATATTTAATGTTTGTTAATTAGTTTTTAATGTTCATCAATTAATAATTAATAAGTGACAGTTAATTGTTAATAATTAGGAATTTATAATTTATAATTAATAACAAATAATTAGTATACATTTACCAAATATTTTGTAAATGGTAATTTAGATTTAATTATTATTATTTATATCCCCCTTATTTCATGGGACTACGTTCATATTATTTAAATTTCATTTAACCAAGGGAAAACGAAGACGGTAATCGCATGAGGTACTCCAATAAGTGATACCATACCCGACCCGACATAACAGATAAAATGCCCTAATCGCGTTGAACAGTTCCAGCCGCTTCATTATCTTCTTGAAACCTAGCAATTAAAATAATGGTGAATTGATTCCTCAAATGCACTCGCTTCTATTTCCTTCTCCTATGAAAATTCTCTTGCGACACGGTTTTGGAACTAGAGGTCGTTCAACGACTACGGCTGGTAGCCGGATAGTTCAACGGGAACGGAGTTCGCCACTCGATTTCGTCTGTCGATGGCTTTTTTGTTGTTCCAGTTTGTGCATTTACAGTTGGGGTTCGCTGGGCATGGGGCCTGAAAGAGGGCAGCTTCGTCAGGGGTTGGATGGAGCATCTTTGGAGGGGACAGTTGGGACCAGATCAGAAAGTTTCGATTGATCATTTGGGTGGGATCGTTCGATTTTGGAAACCCTAGCCCTAGATTTTGGGCTTCATCATGTTGTTGTTCCTGTCGTCTTCGCTCGATGCAGAGAGAAGTGATTTAGATGAATCAAATGAGTTCCTGTCAACTTCGGTTCTAGCCTTCGTCGTTCAGAAACTTGGGAAGTAGAGACGGGATGACGTCAATCTTCGAATTAGTGTCTTCATATGATATTTGTTGCTTTACAGCTGGAGTTACTGGTAATCTCCCATTTACTTCAATCCTTAGAGCAATCATTTTATTATTTGGTGGAAATCTACTTGAGTTTTCTTCATAGGACTGTATTATTAATAATTAAACATATTATTCTAATTTTCAGGCAATCTACTCGCATTTTTATTCTTCGTCTCTCCCATGTAAGTTCAGTAATTACCCCTAATACTTGAATTTGGAAAGCTCATAAAGTAAAAGCTAGGATTTTGTTAATTTTTAGAAAAAACTTTGTTTTAAAAGCAATCGAAAAAATGATAGCCATAACTAAGAAAAGTATGTTGATTATTCAGATCAACATTTAGAAGGATCGTGAGAAATATATCGACGGAGCAATTTTCAGGGATGCCTTATCTTTACGCACTGTTGAATTGCTTGATTTCCCTTTGTTTATGGTTTCATGTACTAGGCTAAAAAACCTTCAATTATATATGGATTTAGATGAATATGAAAAGTTTTCTAGCTATGTATACAAGTTCAAGTTAGCAGGCTTCAAATATATGTTAGTCTAGAATGTATGAATACATGTCAGGTTTCCAAAGTAGTGTATGTTTCGATTAAACTATTGACAAAACATATATAATTCACAAAAAAATAGAACCAAAAAATTAAGCAAATGTTAACATTAATTTGTGCACGTCTCTAATATGTTTCTTTGTTTCCGCCAAGTGTTGACATCAGTTTTTAATTGATTTTCCAGTATTTGTTATGCTTGCAATACGTTTGTGATCCTAACATTTAATGTACAGGTGATTAAACTGGTTTTTATTGTTCATTTTTCTTAATATTGAATCAGTCTGCTAACACTATTATTAAGCACAAAGAAAATCATAATGGCACAACAGACTGGTTTGTAATTGTGTTCTGAACTATATTGAGGCAGTTTGTCTTTGCTAATACTATTTATTATATCGCAACATAATTAATATTGAGACGGTTTGTCTTCTCTTGTTTCCATTGTGTCTTGAACTTATAATTTTTTATTTTTTATTTTCTCAGAGATATTCTAAAGCATGGAAGAGTCTGAACACTATAATAAGTGGGAGCCTGGTTTTCCTTTAGTGGAAGCTGCATTTTGTAAACACAATATGTTCATCTTCTTGAAGCATTGATTTTGTTAGTAAGTTAGAATTCTTATTTTGTATTTGTTTTTTTTCTTGTAAATTGTCAATGCATTTAGTTTAAGAACATCTATGCTATTGGACGTTACAATTGTTGTGCTAAGACCGGATTATTAACACTATTAATGAATTATATCATTTTTTATTGTGTTGTTCCTCTTAGATGTATAAATTATTAACATTGTTGATGAATTATATTTGTTTGTGCATTGTATTGAGTTATCTATATTGTTATTTTGTTTGGTTATATAATGGAAAGCAATCATTATTTGTTTGATGCATATTCATTTTGTTGTATGTTTGAGAATTACAATGATTTGCAATAAGGTATTTTTTTTTTTGTTAAAATCAGTTTTTGTTGCTTCCGTTGTAACCATAATTGAAGTGACAAAGTATGGTTGTTTTTTTGGCCGATGGTGCACTTTTTGCTTTGGTTGTTAACCCAATAGAAGCAAAATTATGGTTTCTTACTTCGGTCGAACAACCGAAACAACAGATTTTGGTCTGTTGTGTCTGCTGCATTTGCTTCGGTTGCTGAGCCGAAGCAACAGGGGTTAAACAACCGAAGAAAATGATCTGCTTTGTAGTAGTGTAAAAATGGAAAGGAAATGTTGTACCTTTAGATGTTGGGTTATCAAATGCTGGTTGAAGTCCACCATGTTTGAAGAAGTGGAGGGTAGCGGGATGTCAGAAAATTCTGGTCTAAAAAGAACAAGTTTCACAGCTAAATTCGTTGGAGATTCAAGGGGCCTCAAAGTCTCAATGGACCGAGAAGCTAGAATACATGGCGCAACATCTACACCTGCTCCTGATGTACTTCGAAGGGATAACGGGAAAACACAACTTCCTGTTCCTCTACCGGAAGCACTCCTGGAAATCACATAACCAAGAATATCAAGCTTTAGCCTCTTAGCTGGCTGGTCAATAGGTAACTCAGCCATTCTCTTAACAGCAATAGTAGTAGATCAATTCAAAACGTCAGTAAGAGTAGGGGTTTCCGCAGTCAAAACTCCTAGTCCAACGAAAAACCAAAGAGAGATTCAAGAACGCGGAATTTTGATGCCAAAAAGACCTCAATAAAGGAACTATCGAATCAACAAAAGATACCCGAAAATAAGGGAGTCAAGGAAGCAAACACTTCTGAACATAATAATAAATGCTTAGAGCCAGGAAGACGAATAGGTGGATTCCCCAAGACCTTCTGTCCGTTAGGAAGGAGGTTATAGAGACACAACTTGTCCTTGGTTATTAGAGTAGACCGACCTAGCGGCTTTTCGAGTAGCTTCAAACTAAGCTCAAATACACAGAATTCGCTTTCGGTCAAGGGAACTCTCTTAGAAGCAGGATCCGAAAGAAAACGGTTAAAGATAAATCACCGATGAGAAGAATAGTCGCTTACAAAGGGTTATGGAATTCACCATAATCAGCAAATTTGCCTGAAATGCCGACATGGCATCAGATGAAGAAAAATTGATCCTCCCAGGATATAGCTTTACCCGTATCATCATTAACGATTTTCTTTAAGGGAGTAGCATGGAATATAGGGAGGTTAGCACCTCTTGAAAAATGCATCAGGTGTTGAATAAGGTTAGGAGTAAGAGAAGCCTGGCTCGATTCAAGAACCAGCACGTCAAGACATAAGAGCAGTGTATAAGTGCTTGGTAAGAGTCGGAGCGGAGCAATCTCTAAATCCTGCGGAAGAGAAAACACGAAGGATGGGAAAGGGAAGAAGTCTCCATGTCAGATATGTGCAGCCGAATAAGCGAAGTATCCTTCAAGATGATTCATGATGTTATCATAATAAGCAATAGGGATGGCCTCCACGTTGTCCATTTAAAGCTGGCGAGGTTAGAGTTTACTTCATCTTGGGAGGAGGTCAAAGAATTCTTTAAAGTAAAATATTTTCTCCTTCGAGAAATGTTGTAAATACCAGTTGTTGATGGACCGGAACTCCTTTCATTAGACATAGCACTTCCAAGTGATATAATTCCATTAACATGTAAAACTCATATTCTGCTCATTGGAATATAATGGAATGATAACACATAAACCCACTAACAGTGGATGACCAAAATAGTGCACAATAAAACGATTCCAGATATCAATTTAGACAAGGCACATAACAAATATCGCATTTGTCAAGAAAAACCCATAGCAATGACGGAATCATTTTATTTCCTAAGGCTAACACTTAAAGGGTTCAGAAGAAGGGTAACGGCTGAACCAGAGTCATTAATCCTTAAATCAACACCGCATACTTGATTGATTCCCGACACTAGCAAAATCGGTGGAGCCAGCAACACTATTTCCATCATTTAATCTTGAAAATTGATTTTCCTGTGTAAATTTCATACCTTGAACCCTAAAAATTGGCATTTGGGGAAAATAGTGTATGTGTAGCCTACCATGGATGCTAATCCCAATCATTAAAATTATAATGACTTACATTTAACAGCCAAGGCCCAAATTAGATTAAGTAGAGTAGTGCAACACTTAATTAAAGTTTAAAGCATAAGTATTTACCAGAAGCTCAATCGAGAAATTCTTGAGACAAATTTTCAGTCCTTAGTGAACAGATAATCTATTTCGAAAAATTAACGTTTCAGGTAAAAGTTAAAGAGAAAGAAGCGATAGTAATTATACAAAAAATACTTCAAATCTGTACCATACAAATAGAGACCAATCAATGCATCCAATCAAGGGAGATCAACCGACACAGAAACGACTCTTTGGATAAGACAAAAGAAAAAAAATGACTTGAAAAGTCGAAAACATCCCTTCAACAAGGGGGAAAATGTTACTACAAAAATTAACTCCATGACTAGTTGACGTTAAAGGGGTGTTGGAAGAACACAAGCACAAAAAAGTCTTTTAGAAGCGGAAAGCCAAGCAATAGAAAGAACCGGAAGCCGGAGAGGATAATTGGGAAGTAGCACAAACCGGCATCTTCCCGAAAGGAAGAAGATCAAAGTCTAAAAAATGCCAGCAAAGCGCATCCGACAGAACCTATTCAACAGGAAATTCTGCCGCGAAAGGTCACCTAGGACAGAAGCTAAGAAAAACAAAAGCAAGAGCTCTGCCATTTGGGACCCGAAAGGACCTTCGGTATTAACGTGCTTAATACTAATACAACAGGAAGATGAAACACCAAGAGCATCAAGCTAGAGACACATAACAATTATCTGGAACCAGTTTCCAAAGCATCAACTGCATAAACCCTGAAAGGTCACGTTGATTAGCATCAGGAAAATCATCTAAAGCCACCTTATAAAGAATCAGGCTATACCATGAACTCCCACCGGAAAGTAGACCGGAACCCAGAAAGGGATACAAGCTATCCGCATTAGTCTACTTAGCACAGACACCGACATTGATTTCGAACCGGCAGCTACCCACGTACATAATGATGACAAGCTCCTCTAAGTACTCACGGGAAAATGGGAGGCCTATATCCGATGGCCTGTCACCAAAATCATACATCCGGAGACTCGAGATACCTTCTAAAGAAGCAACTATATCAACAGACACATTCCAGTCTTAAGGAAAACATCCGACTAGCCGAGGCCTTCACTACGAAAATTGTAATTAACACAACAAAGCGGTTGGAAGCCAAAGCATCCGAAATCCAGGAGAAAAGCAGCTGACAAAGGCCCTTGTAGGTATGGCGGCCTAACAATAGAAGGGGATCCAAATCCATTATAAATAAGACCCCAAGGGTCACACTTGAGGGGGACAACCTTTTTTTTCTTAGATTCTCCACTCTAAGAGAAATCCTAATCCTCAATTAGATGGAGACCCTGGCTCGAATACTCGTATTCATTATATTTAAGCTTTAGCAATGAAATAGATCGATAAATTTCTTCGATTTTGTTCTTCTATTTAAAGTGAAGAGATTAACAAAGAGCAAATCTACCTCCATAATGATGTCTGTGAGTTTATCATGATTTTCCTTAATTGTTTTGGTTATAATTAACCATTTTCTACTTATGTATGCATGGACTTTATCCAAATCTCTACCGATGATCGGAGGAAACATCCCCTTTTATCAACTTAATCCTCTCAACAAGCTTAGGTTCCATCTATAGGATTCAATTCCTTTGAGAGATCGATCCGGATATTCAGGGACATTGGCCTGACTCAAACTCGTGTAGAATAAACGACCTAACTCCCCCTCAGATCCTTTTCCATCGACCTATTCACCGGTGTTGACGAAAAATATCGTTAACAATCAACATTTACGAATCCTTTAAAATTTAATTTTTAAATTTCAAAGTTCAAAGTCAAATTCAAAGAATCGATTTATAACATCATTTACATTATCTTTAAAAGAATACTTTTAGATTCAAAGTAAAATAAAAAATTTATTTAACCAGCCGATGTCCATACAAAATTTTCTATCTTATGGCCAAAAAATACTTAAAATTAAATTTTAGTATTCTGGGAAAGGATATATATCATTTCAATCCAAATCAGGGTCATTGGTGTTTATCATTTCAACCTACGTTCCTAATTCATTTTAATGATTGATCCCGGGCTTATTTGATGCCTGCAACATCTAGAGTAAATGATTGGGATTAATCAACACAACAATGGTTATGTAAAAAACAAGGTGAATAATGAGATGATACACTTCAATACATTGAATATATAAATCCAAGGCATCCACCAAAATCAATACATTCAAACAGTTCAAGATAACATCGGTTTACTAGTCATCAGGTACGAGTTTTTAAACTAGTAATTAAATTCTAACAGTAAAACTTATATTAACAATTAAATTAAATTATGATGTCTCTGTAGATTAACACAAATAAGCAATTTAAACATCAAACAACAAACAATACAATCATATCATAACATGAATTTAATTTAACTAACAATCAAATAGTTTACTTAGGCGTAAATGGGTTTAATCACTCGCCTTTGGTTTCGAACAATATTGAAATCGGAAATAGGCCCAAAAACATCTATAGTCCTAGAACTAGCTCATGGCCGCTTCATGTTGTTCGGAATTTCGATGCGATTCCAGTGGATCCAACCGCACGTCAATTTGATTATGTATGTAAAAGTTATACGCGTTTAAACATTTGAAATTCAAATTATATTGAAATAAACAAACAACTTCTCACCTAATTATCCACTTCCATGTCACCTTCTCTCTCTATCTCTATTCACCCTTTTCTTCGTGCATCCCTTCCAGAGAAAAACCAAACCTAGACTGCCCTCTTCTCATTCAACACCGCACCGCCTCCACAGCCTTCCACCGTGATCGGAGACCGCTTGTTGAACCACAATCCACCACTCGCCATATGCTTAGTATACGGGACCACTCGACGACCATCATGACCACCAAAAGCACAAAATCTGCGCCGGCTACTTCGAAGGATTCTAGTGAATCTAAGTCACCATAGACACAATCATCCATACGGGTTCGAGGAGGAGATTGAGGGCTACGTTTTTCATTTTGGAACTTCATTGAATCGTTGAACGGATTTGAAGAATTTAGCAAGAATAGTTCGCATTTTTCTGGCCATTAAAATTAAAAGGAGGCGGCAACCTGATAAGATATTAGGGTTTCGAATAAAAATAATTTTAATTTTCATAGTTTTATGTGTATTTAAGCCAAAAAAGGGACTTTGTCCAAATCAGGCCTGCTTACAGCCTACCGATAGGTTTTAAGGCCTTTTGAACGTAATGGAACTAGTGGCGAAGCCCAATTCAGAAGTCCGCAGCAGTTCAACTTAAAATCTGATTATTTAAATTAAATTATACACACAAATTTCTACATGTTTTAAATTCTTATGATCAAATGATAACTACGATGGCTACGAAATTTTAGATCTTACAATAATTTACAATTCCGGATCCAATAAAACTAATTTCATCGAATTCCAAAATTGTTTACAAAATGGCTATTTTAACATGTTCATAATATATTAAAATCTTCAATTTTCATTTATTCACTTTTAAATTAAATTCAAAAGTTTATAAATTCTATCCAAATCAAAAATAGAATTCATATAAATTTATAATTCAACAATCGTTTATTATGAATTCAAAATTCATTTTTTACAAATTTAAATATTATTTCAATTATTAATTACACCAATCAATCTCATTAAATATATTAATATTAAATTCCGACTTTCGCTATTAATCAATGTAAACAAATCACAAGTTTATTTGCAATCAACATAAGTCACTACTTGTCAAACTAAGTTGTATTAAATTACTTAAACAATTTACTTGAATTTCCACTATACGGTTTTCCACAATTAGATCATTAAAGTTTAGTCATAAATTTATTAACTCAATTTAAATTCAAATAATTCAATATTAAATTTCAATTCTCAGAAATTTCAATACGACCAAATTATAACTATCTTTACAATAAATGTATATAATTACATTTACAACTAGTTGAAATTTCATTGCACGATCAAATGGATCTATATTATTTCCATATTCCATAAATTAGAATTATCAATATATAATAGAATCTCAAATTTAGTTCATCTATTTTATATTTTTAATTCAATATAGATTTCAAATTCCATTATAGATAGATTATCAAACACAGTCATTATCATATATAGCCATTGAGAATCAATTCTCAATAAATCAAGTTAAGTTCATATTTCAACAATCAATGACATAACATTAATTTTAATATTTACACCAACATTGTTCAAAATCACATTAAATTTAATATTTCAAATTGCCGCAAAATCTCGGGATGTTACATTCTCCCTTACTTAAAACTTTTCATCCTCGAAAAGTCATAGTGAGAATGTTGTCAAATTATATATTTAATCATATAATTTAATTCAACTTAGGAACAATTATCTATACAAAAGTTCAATATAGGTTTCAAAACTCAAATTTTCTCCAAATTTTCTAAGTCATTAATTCACAGAAAATTTCGGCAAAGTCTCCTTTGTACGGTTAGGTCCTTAAACAACAATATGCATACAACCACAAATATACATCTCATCTCAATGATAAGGCATCCCAAACAATGGGGAAATAATACATAACATTTAAAATACGATGTATAACTTGATATACGTACCTTTCATTTGCGTTATTAGCGATTTAACTTATTTTTAAGCACGCAAAAGCAATATTTTATGTGCAAATAGTTCCAGAAGCGAGTATTTTCCCTCAGTACCTACTAAAACATTCAATAACCAAAAAAAACATAAATATTAAAGAAGTATTTCGATGTATGAGCAATAACCATTCATGACATAACAATTTCAGCAAAAGCAACAAGTAAAACATCTAAACGGTCACATTCATCAAATTTAAAACATAATTCCAGAAAATTTCCATGTCAATATATTATTTCTACAATTCCATTTTACTAATTTTAGTGGTATGCAATTCACATTTTTTTCTTTTCTCATTAGTTTGTCATATTTCCATTCCTTATCAATGTTCAGTTGTTTTGCCTTTATTCATTGACATTTATTTAATTTGCATACAAGTTGTTTGCTTTTAATTTGATTCATTTCAAATTTTACCACTTCACTATTCACTTGTAATTCATTCAAGGCAAATTCTATTTAAACCCCTGTATTTGCTGAGTATACCCAGGGAAACATAAAAAAATCATATACCCAGAAAATTGCTGAGTATACCCATTTTTCCTAGTATTTGTACCACTTCTACCCTTAACATAGTTATTCAATCGTGAAAAACACCCTAAACAAAATAGCCGTTTCTTTCGTTTCCCCGATCTTCCCTAAAATCGCGATTTGTTCTTCTACAATTTTAGATCTTTGTAAATCAACTGATTATCAAGCTGAAGGTGTCCTCGAAATCTTATGCTGTTAGAATCGATAGTCTTGAAGCAACCCATTTATATGCTAATCAATTTTTATGCTTTCAGTTCTTTGTGAATCAATCGATTTTAGGCATTTCAATTCTGTTATGGTGCTTGAAGTGTTCAGTAACCACGGATTAATTTTGCGTGGAAAAATTTATACCCATGCAAGAGTTATGTATGGAAAATTTATTTACCATGCAGGAACTCTGCGTGGTAATATATCTTTCCACGCTGTTATTCTGCGTGGAATCCAGAAGTTTGAAATTTTTTTTCCTGAACTTCATAATTTTTTCCATTCTTGCATTTGTCTTAATTGCTTTCTGTGATAATTCAGTCCTTTTTAAATGCATTCTATAATAATTCATTCCTTTATTTGCACTTGTTCTTTATAAAAGGGTATTTTAGTCTCTTAAATTTTTATTAAGTTCCCTGGGTATACTCAGTAAATACATAGGTTTAAATAGAATTTTCCTTTATTCAATCTTGTCTCATTCATTAGTTTATTCAACTAATTTCATTAATTTTAGTTCTCAAGCGTGACTTAAGTTTTATTTGTTTTCATAAGCCATCCATTTTAATTTCAACATTCATCATTCATAACACTACTAGTATGTTATCGAATTCCTTATTTTCCATAACAATTTAACTTTATATGTTTAGTAAATCATATACAAGTTGTAGAAAAATTAGTATTATTCAAGTTCAATAGTTGCCAAACTATTTCAAACTCCAGTGGCTTCTTTCTTTTTCTTGGATTTATTTCCCTATTTCACCATTTGAAAGTTCATGCAATTGCAAGTTTAATTTGTTTGAAAACCAATATTTATTTGAAAACTTAAGAATTCAACTTTGGGTTTATTTCAAAGTAAACTTTCAAAATATTTCATATATTATATCATTTATACCAAACCATACTATAAAAGATTAAAATGAAATTCGATTTCGCAAAACAAAGTATAAAAGTTCTAAATGGTCTTCCCACCCAAACTCTTGAAAATAGGTGTCGATGATGCATGCATTCATCACCGAATCATTTCCCGAAGACAAGAGAGGAGTATACACTTAATTCTAAAATTCATTTGAAAAAAATTTCTATATCAGACAACTTTTAAAAAATAATGATATTATTTGAAATCCATTTTTATATCAATATTACAAAACCACTCAAAATTTAATTCTCATATTCATATTCATATTCAAATTCATTTTATTCGATTAATATCATTCAATAGTCTATAGTTTAAATCACCAACTAATTGAACAATAAATGATGATAATTTAATATTTCATTTCAAACCTATCGATATAATTATATATATATATATAATATAACTCAAATGATATTGTGTCGATCAGTCTTATTCGAGTGTTTAGAAATCCCTATCGATGCCTTGGCATCCCAAGTATCGACTAGAATTCGTAAATACTCAAAGGAACAAATAAACACAATACAAAACCATTTTTATATCAAATTACAAATACGTTCTCTCATGTACTCTCAAACTCATTTTAGGTTATTATAAACCTATCTCTAATGAGTTAAATCCAAATAGAGCCAAGGTTATCACTAAAACTGGCTTTGATACCAACTGTAATGACCGGGATTTTCAACCATTCAAATCGACAATGATCCTCAAATGTCGACTTAAACAAATCAAAATTATAGATAGTTATTACGATTAATATAATAAAAGAAGAAACAATAACAGAATCTCATAGCAGAAGGACAAAATATAATAAATAAATAACTGTTCATGAAGCTGTTAAAACATACATTTGATTTTAAATTACTTGAATTTATCAGAGTTAATTATCATAAAAATACCAACATTTGGTGCTAAATAATAATAATACGTCTGTCAAAATCCATCTTCATCTTTGTAATAGTGTCTTCGATAATTGAAAAACTCAGGCTGACCCGAGCACAAATGAAAAGACAAAAACACTCGGATCAGAACTAAAATATTCTCATATCAGTTAAATCAAATTCATGCGATAATATGAGTGCAATAACTTAAGAGATGTTACAGGAATTTCCATCTCCTAAGGATCCGTTAAATTAGACACAATATAATACAATATGCTATTATAATAGTGTCTATGATTAAATATTAAATATTAAAATAGCGTGAGCGGGATTACATTTTTAACCTTACACTGTTTATAATACTGTACTCTTTACAGATACCGTAAATTCCACTATAAACTAGTGGCTATCAGAGGGCACTCCATAGTTACGGGACAAACCAAAGTCGTAAGGGGCTCGAGTAGGATAAATATGACAAGGCATTGAGGCATTACACATCAGTAGTGATTCTACCGATTGCGAACCCTGGTCGGTGGTAACGCATAGCCTTCAGCTGCCGCCCACTGTAACGGCCCGGGAAATCCGACGCTCGAATTTTCAACAGTAATACATAAACTCGTATTACTTGCCAAAAATCCAAGTATCGAATCCCTGACTGTTAATAGAAAGAAGATACAGGGTGAGAAAAGAAAGAAAGAAATGTTTGAATAGAAGAAAAAGAAGAATAACATCAGAATCTCACAGCGGAACGAATCAAATATAATATATCCAAACTCTTTATACAAAGAAAACTGTATATATATACATACCAATCATCAGAGTACATCATATATCAGACACAGCGGAAATAACTTTGAATAACTAACGGTGAATCCTCCTGCTTCCAGCTCCTGGAAAAAAACTTCCAAGCGAAACCAAACCTAGAACATACTCGGTCTAACCCGAGCACATTTGAAGCAAAGCAAATTCACGGGGTCAGTCTGGAATACTATCAGTGACAAATTCACCGCACAAACACTTGTTTAACTTTGGAAATCCTTCTGAAATAAAAAGATAATAGTAAGACCAGTCCACACATAAACACGGACCGTTTTTACCGTACTATAACCCAAACCATTTTTGAAATCAATATCTTATTTTGATATTATAATAATGTCTATCAAGCCGCAAATAAATAACAAATTAGCAGAATGCTTGCATCTCACGCTTCACATATATAGTATACAATCGAAACTTGCGGGTGCTTATTGGAAATTGGATTCCGACTATGATAAGGTATGGGACCACCTGCCGATAGTGTATCTCTAGAGGCGAATACACTGGGTTCAACAAGAACGTCTTGCAACCCGGCCCAAACATGACTGACCACTCATTTCGCTTGAGTGTATCGAATGTACACCACCGACGGTTGGGATCAGCAACCGCCTCCCGAAAAGGGACAGCATCGATAGATTTAAGAAGCAAAAGGAATTTCTCTAGATAAGAGGTTATACACCCTAATGGGAGTGACCCACATAGCCATGATGCCTGTCCGATTTTTGTTATTTCCCAGTTGATGAGACTTGAGGCTAGGATTTATCTTCCCCTTTAGATCAGCACATCACTTTAAATGCCACATCATCAGATCCATCGGAAATCACTAATTGATTCCCACAAAAATACTCAGATTGTCAGGCTAAAGAAGTTTCCCTTCTTTGCCACCAACTTCGTACGTTTGAAGAAATCAACATACGTGATCCCTTTGGAAATACTCTGTCAGACACTCGTCCATACAAGTCATCCAGGAACAGGATGAACCGAAGGCACCCTCCTACCGCATCCATATAGGAATCACCCCAAGGATCAATAGCGAGAAGTCCTTGCAACCCGTAGATTTCAACCATGACAGAACCCAGTATATCTCTGCGTCGACTCAGAGATCGTAAGTGGTTCTTCCATTTATGAAGATCTATGGTCTTCAGTGCTCCATCTTCATCGCCTGCTAATTAGTCGCGAACGTACAGTTGATTCGAAGTGGGTTTGGGCCTAGTTCCCATCCCAGTCTCTTCGAAACAACTCGACAAAAAGGTCAAATAGAATAATTGATTTGATAGTCGGTTGTTTAACTATCAAATCTTCGCAGTGATGTTAAGTAAATTGGCAACTCAGGTCATTTATTTCAAAATGCTTTATTAAACTATTTTATTGATTTCATAAATCTAATCTGGACAAAACTTTTCTAATTCATTATCATGAAAATGTAGTCAATACTTGCTTTCGAATAACTTCTTTATCAAACTTTACCTATATTTCCTTTGTTCGGAAATATTCTTTATATATTTCAATAACACCATCTTTATTTCTTTTTATCTTTGAAAACATCATTTTAATTGTCAAAACATTCTCTATCACTACAAACTAATACAATCTTTTGACAATAGCGAAGCCGTCCAAGTTAGGGTATTTAGTCACCTCTTAGACCTTGAACGACAACGTTCTTATCGCGAGACGATAAAAGTTTGCAACTCGAAAATCTCATATATCATTTCCATTCCCATTTACTATGGCTTTAAACACCATTTTCTTTGATTTGAAAACCCACATTACATTCAAATTCCTATCCCTTCATTAAGTAATTTCGTCGACAAAACCTTACTTGCCATTAGATCCTAATATGGTTTTATAACCCACTTCTTCCATTGGTAATTGCCTTAAAATCTCTTTACTTAATCTTTTAAGTAAATATACCAATTTCCCTTTCCAAGCTTTATTTTAACCAACTCGCTTTACTTAATCAAGTAAATTCTTATTGGAACTCTCGTATTGATTTACGAGTTATTTTTACCAACTTCGCTTGTAACTCAGCTATAACCCTCTTATAAAGCTTGTACTAAACCTTAATCGACTTATTTCCATTTAGTCACTTTTTAACTTCATTTATCATTAAAAAGCAATCGCTTTAATTATCATTATTTAAAATAATAATTTATTTCAACGTTTGCCACTTTAAAAGTGGTTCATTCCATTATTCACTATAAATAGGATAATTAATCATTTTAAAAGGTCATTAAATAATAATTAACTTTTTAACAAAATTAACTTGATAATCATTTTCAAAACATAGTTAATCGACGATTAACTAACTTCTAACAAAATTCATTAAGTTTAATGAATATTCAAAAACTATCGATTTGATTAATTAAAATCAAATCATTTTAATCGTCAACTTTGATTACAACAGTCGCTTTTGTCGACCGTCAACATCAGTTAACCATTAACTGATATTCGTGCACCATTCTCCTTTTTAAATTAATTAATAACTTAATTAATTTAAAAATATCATTCCATTGTTATATAAAACAATTTTTAACTTTTACTAACCCGTCGGTTAATTTCTTCCTTTCCAACCATTAATGACATAGTAATTCATTTAAATAAATTCTTATATAAACATGATTATAAATATAACTATATTTATAAAGTTTCTATTTTAATTAACTCGTATGAAACAATTTAAAATTTCATTTTAGTTATAATAATAAATTTATAACTAAAATCTTCGTCCGTTCGCCTAGCGGCAAAACGACGCCATAACCGATGGATTTTACACCATCACTGCCAATCACTTAATCAATACTGTCGATTGATTAAAAATCACAACATGATCAACAACCATTCAATATGAACAGATTTGATGTCATTTTGGGGTAAACAATTCATATATATGAGAAATATGATCAATGAATAACATAGAATAAATTTGGGGAATCTGGTTTGATTCCTCCTACTTGTTCTTCCCTGCAACACAGTTTATTATAACATTTCATGATAGCATAAAATTTGAAATAAATTAACGACGATAATATAATTATCAACAACCATTAAATCAAACGTAAGTAACCAATGCATCTAATCAACCAATATATATATTATAAATGATATTTTTAATTTATATGGATTTATCACATCATGGCAGTCCAGAAAAGTGTGAGAATTAACTCACCAGTGATTTTCAGTCGATGGTTCACACGTTGTGTTGTATAATTTTAAACAGACGCTTAAAATTATACAAAATTCCAACTATCTCTGTTTGCAACCCAACCAGTTCGTACGCGTAGTGCTCGTCGCCACGATCCCAACGGATCCTGTATCATCGAATTTCGTCAACGTATGAAGAAGACATTGCGTTTTAAAGTTTATAAAGTTTAAACGAGAATTAATTAAATAATTAAATTTATAAATTACCTTATTACCTTAATTTCTTAGTCCACATCAGCCCGTCTTTAACAAACCTCACGCGTATTCCCTTTTTAATCTTTCTCGGCCCCGATCCCCCTCCATCAAAAAAAACCCGATCCCCAGAATTGACCACCGTCGCCGCTACCATCAACTAACCGGCCACCTGACCTCACTGCTGTCCTCCCCTCAACGTCCAGCTCCGGCGCCTGAAGACCCCTGCCCCGACGATGCTCCGTCCAATCTGAAATCGGTTTTCCGACAATTCAGTGTGTGCTTCGATAGCCTCCGCCACAGGCGAACTCAGGCAGCTGGACCACCACCAAAATGACCGCCGACCATCCCCCTTCGATCAACCCTCAGACCCCGCCACCAGTTCGGCCTCCACCACCAGAAATTGAGCAAAATCCGACCACCATTAAAAAGAAAACCCCCAAAAAGTTCAGCTCCGTTCAACCTCCAATCACGGCCACCACAAGCCGTATCAGCACCTCCGACCAAACCCAAAAACATAGCCCTCTCTCTCCTCTACAACATCACCTTAGACTCCACCACCCATCGTCAACCAAAACTCCACCAAAATACCCAAAAACGAAATCAGATCTCCACCGTTCATCGCTATTTCCGGCCACCACACTTGACGATACTTCCCCAACTTTTGGCTGTAGGTAGCCATTGCCCAGATATACGACTTTACTTCAGGTCCCCATATCAATTTCATCACGGATTGAGAGATATAAATGTTTTTGTGAAGAAGAACTTTTTTGCAAAATTTGATGACGAAATTTAGGGTTGGGCTGGAATTTTCTGATTTGGGGGCTATATATAAGCGGGATTTATTATATTTTAACTTGAAGTGAGGTCTGACAACGACCGACAATTTTTATTTCGTGTCTATCGCTATTTTCAATACTGTTTATTCGCTCCTGTGCTCACATACAAACCCCGTTCGAGATGCGAATAGACATAATATAATTTGACGATATGGTCCTAACGAATCTTGTTTCCTCGAATTCCGAGTCCGTTTGCTCGAACATCACTCGTTCACGTCCAAATGGTCGATTAAATTTGCATTTTATTTTGCTACACCCATAAAATAACCCCGATTGACGCGCAACTTGAAATCTAGCAATAATTTATTATTGCGGTCTCAATAAAATTTGTTTCGTCGAAAATTGAGGTCGTTTGAATAAATTCACTTTTATAACTGCCCAATTCAAATAAAATAAACCAAATTAAAAATACCTCAATATAATATTAATAAAATATTGAAATTGGCCATATACGACCAGAATTGTATACACTACTAAAATAAAATATCCCGGGTTGAATTTCAAGCCAAATCGATATTAAAAATATTTAAAAACCCCTTTATTTAATATAAATAACGTTAAAATTTATAAAGGAATTTCACAGCGACCTTTTCAAAATTTGATTTGGCCACAAAATAGAATCTACAACACGAAAACTCGATTTTTCTCTTCCATTAGAAAAATATTATTCAACAGGTTCGGACGTTTCTTGTTTCGAGAAAATCCGACTCATATTGGGCCCTATACGGCCATTTAAAGTTCAAAATGCCAAATTATGAACTGTCGCACCGCTGCAGCTTGTTTTATAATTAAATTATAAATTTTACGTTCAATCGTCATTAAATAAGCGATATCGTCGATATATTTCCAATACAGACCATATTAACCCTTTATATTTTGCCAATTCAAATTATACATTGAATTCAACATTTTCCCAGATATTTTGAAATTAAATATTATTATATTATTCTTATTAATTAAAATATTCAACTTTATTAATATTCAAGTCATTTAAATTCAAATCCACATTTTAAAATATTAAAATAAATTTAAATAATTGACCAGAAAAATACGGGACGTTACATTCCTTCCCCCTTAAAATAATTTCGTCCCCGAAATTGCTAAGGCAGAAAGAACACTACAACCCCATTATCTTTACAAAATATATTCAATTAAATACGGTTTTATTTCAAAACTAATCTTATCGGTTTTTAAACCAATTAATTTTAAATAATAAAATTTCAAAAAAAATCTTAAAAATTTTCTAACACCTTAAATTTTGGAAAATTTTTGGCAGAGTCTCCCTTGCACGGAGGGACATCTGCAATATCGCAGGTTCAAGAAATATATATACATCGACTCTCATGGTAGGAAAATCCAAAATCAAATCCTAAAACCGAAATCAAAATCCAAAAATTTATATTTGGCGCAGGCGTACCTTTTTGCGAGCGTTATTTTAGCGTACTTTTCAATTTATAGCAATATGCATAATCAAATTCTATCTTCAAAGCCGTCTCATACCTGTACTTAACTCAAATACCAGGTAAGTGACGATAAATGGAATTTAAATAACAATCATTGGCTAATAAGTATGAAAACATAAATTTCAATTCATCCAGCTTTTTTGTAGCGTCCCGAGAATTTCGACACTCGAATCATGACACTAATAAAGATCATGTGCCCAAAACTCAAGTACTGAAAACCCAGAAGGCTATAAGAAAGAATTTAGAGGGTGAGATAAGAAAGAAAGAATATTAGAATAGAATAATAAGAAGAACAATATAACATGAAGTCTCACATCGTAGAGTAACAAAATATAATATAGAAATAACTTTTATTGAGAGCTTTAAATAATACTTACAACATCAGAGTACATCAATACATCTGGACAGTTATAATAACCTGTCCTCATGTATCTATCACCAGAGAATAATAAGGGTATAACATCATACGTTGAACTCCTTCAGCTCGTCTTTGGATTTCACATCATCTGAGAACCTGAACATGTACAACCCGGTCTAACCCGAGCATGTACAAAACACAGGGTCAGGCTGGTGAACCAGAGTGAGTAAAACACACTAAGTTTAACGGGCTCATTCAACTTGATTTTAAAGTTCAAAATCTTTTCGAAAGAAAAGGATAATCGTAAGACCAAATCCACACGTAAATACGGACGGTTTTTACCTTATGATAACCCAAAACGTTTTGAAATCAATATCTTATTCTAATATTATAATAATGTCTAAATACAAATAAATAGAATCTAGCAGAACGCTTGCATCTCACGCTCTACATATATAGTATACAAACAAAACCACGGGCGCTTATTGGAGATTGGATTCCGACTATGACAAGGTATGGGACCACATGCCGATAGTGTATCTCTAGAGGCGAATACACTGGGTTCAACAAGAACGTCTTGCAACCTGGCCCACACATGACCGACCACTCATTTCTCTTGAGTGTATCGAATGTATATCACCAACGGTTAGGCTCAAACCACCGTTTCCCAAAAGAGACAGCATCGATAAATTAAAGAAGCAAAAGGGATTTCTCTAGATAAGTGATTATACACCCTAATGGGTGCGACCCACATAGCCATGCTGCCTGCCCGATTTCTGTCATTTCCCGATTGATGAGGCTTGAGGTTAGAACTTTCCTTTAAAACATCTGGCCACCATTTACTTTGAATGCCACGTCGTCAGACCCGCCAGATATCATTAATTGACGTCCACAAAAATACCTTGGTTGGGAGCTAACCAACTATGATACGTTTGAAGAAATCAACGTACGTGATCCTTTGGAAATACTTTGTCAGACATTCGTCCATACAAGTCACCCAAGAACAGGATGAACCGAAGGCACCCTCCTACCACATCCTAGGAATCACCCTATAGATCAGTAGCGATTAGTCCTTGCAATCCGTAGATTCTAATCACGACAGAATCATTGTCAACTCTAGGGATCAGCCAGAGATATTTAATAATAGGTCTTCCGCTCATGAAAATTTACGGTCTTCAATTGCTCCCTCTTGATCAGCATCTTTAACGTATTCGTATTTATTGGTTGGAATGGTTTTCGAATATAAATTCGATCTTGGTCTTTCCATACCAATAATGTTGGGCCAGATTTTGATAGTCAGTTATTTAACTATAAAAAAAACAACCATAAAAATAAAATAGATCAATTGGTTTATTACACAGCATCACTTAGCCATTAAAAATAATATATTGGTTGTAATACCAATTATTACTATTTCACTATTTTATTTAACATACGGTTTTACAACCCTTCTTATTTTTTGAAATCTCCCCTTTAAATATTTGTTATTACTAAAATTTAATAAATGATTTGTAAACATTATCTTTTAAACTTTAACATCATTAAAGTATTTGTTTCATTATCTGGATTTTGATACAAATCTCATTACTCGATCTTTTACCCAATTTCAATTACCAGAATCCTTTTCTAAACCTTTCAATTGTTAATTCTGGGAAATCTTGTTTCAAATCCCATCCATTCCACTTAATGCCATTATTAAATAACATTAATTTAAAATTAATGCTTTGACTTTCCATCTCTCTTAAAAAACCGATTTATACCACTCTGGTTTAATATCAAACCCTATTTCTTCTCCATTTTTCTTAATTCAAATCTTCTTTGCTTAAAATCACCTTTATAACTTCATTTACCAGACTTGGTTTAAATATAACCCGTTCATAACACACTTTAAAAATTCAATTATATTTCAGTACTACTTTGATTACTTAAATGAACTTCATTTAAGAAATAACTCCTTAAATTATTATTAATTAAAACTATAATTCACTTTATCACTAACTGAGTTTAATATTAAATTCTTTTTTTTTCAAATCTTATTAAATTGCCACTATTTGTTAATTATCTCATTAGATTAATCGGCACAATCTAATTTAATTTAATAATCAATTTCAGTTAAAACAGTGGGCTTGATACATTTAAAACATGATTAACTCATTGATCAATCCTAACTCGTCTTCTCATTAATAAATAATATTATTAATTTAAATAATCCATTTCAAAATAATCTTATTATAATTTTTTGCTAAAAACAATTATTAATCGTTTCACAGTTGCTTAACAATCTTATTAATACAAAATTTTGCTTTATAAAAGATAAAGCATGTGCTTCGCACACGGTAGATTTTGGTATTAAAAATGGTGATTAAAACAATCAACATATTTTTTTTCTTTTTTGTTTTCTTTTTCTTTTTATAAACCTCATTTAAAATAATATATTTAAAAGAAAATATATATTCATTTATAAAGTAAATTTCATAACTTCAAGCCTATCGATTCACCTGACGACGAATCAATCTTTATAAAACAGTTGTATTTTGGCCATCTACTATAAATTCCTCAACCAATATCACCCATTGGTTAATAACCAAACAAATGTTGAATTTGGGTTTAACAATCAATAATCAATTCAATAATCCAATCATACTGGTTAGACGGTTCATATGATGATGATAAACAATAAATTTAACTGATAACGGTCAACTAATAACAACCATTCAAGCATCCAATTTAATTTAATACGTTTATATTGTTATAAACGTAACCAACAAGGTAAGTTACCTTATTTGTAAATTATTGTTAAAAATAACGATGTCATTTCATTTAAATTAAACAACCGTTCCAACGCGCTTTGCTCTGTTAAATTCTGCCAACGAATTGAGAAGTTATTTACACTATAATTTAATACAATTTTAACTTATTATAATTAACTTTAAAATAATATTTTAATTTGTCTAACTAAGTTTGTTTAATCGCAACACTACCACCATATATTCTCACGGTGTGGATATATTTTAATTGTCTACACTCTATCGATCATATATAATTGGAAACTATAATTTAAACTAATTCTTCATTAAATATTTTGGGCCTTACTTTTGTATCTTCAGTGTTTGGTAAAAGGTGGCTTTATTCCTCTGCTTTGACATAAACAGAACGGTCCACTTCTGCATTTGACAAAAACAGCTGACTTCTATGTATGTACTCTTCATTATTCACATTTGTTTGAGCCAACTTCCGCCTGCATCATCCTTTCTCACGTATTGCACTCTTCCCCAATGAAGCCGACCTCGTCATCTCAGTTCCCAGCATCACGTCCCTTTTCTTTTTCCATCCACCTTCTGTTAGTTTCTTTTTTTTATTTGAGCCCAACTGGCCCAATTTAAATCCTTCAGCCCAATACGCCCATACTCAATACCCGCCTCGTTCTTACTTGCTACAGGAACCCTCTTCAACCCCTTCCCCTCTCCCAATTCCTATCGCATGCAACGGCTACTAACGCCATGCCTCACTTCACTTCCAGATAAAGAACTCACGAAATCAGCACACCCATTTGAGGCACTGGAACTCCCATTCACACATCCATCTGCATACATGTAATACATGCACTATGCGTTGCTCCTCTATCCCAATGCCTCCTGAGGCATTTCGTTTATCCATTCTTTCTTCTTCTTTTTTTTTTTAAAAAAAAACGCTGTGCCCAAAACAACTTCACACAGTCCACGTCCATTCCTCTAACTCACGAACACAGTACCACCGCCCCTTTGATACTCCTCTCCTTCTCCAACAACAAAATGGCTTCAGCATATATACGCCATCTTCATTTCCAGTAACCCGAACCCGTAATACTCAGTAACCCGAACAACCGCCACTCACAATTACCTCCCATAAAACTCCTGCTCTACTGTCTCTGTAGCATGAATCAGTCCAGCGTTGGCGTAGTATACCCCTTCGGAAATGTGTACGAGTTTGTCTATATTTAAGTATATATATTTTTTAAAGTTGGAGCTTCCATTACTTCTACTGGATAACAAAAACAGTGAAGGGGGAGCATATTTATAGTGTGAGTGGCTTGTATGGCACGGTATTGGAAAACTTGGCTATCACGGTTCTTAGTAGTTTGGAGATCACGGCATCATAGTAGGGTAGCTGTAAACCATAAAATAGGTCAGTCGAAATTTCTTTTCAATAGCTGGGTTGGCATGTGCGAAAGAAGGAAAGAACACAGTGTGAAAGAAAGAACAGACAAGGTAGGCAAAGAAAAAGTAGAGTAGCTGTTGTGCTTCCATTATTGTATGATGGGATTTGATATAGCTGAGTTTGCATGAAGGGGATTGGTTCGAATGAGTATTCAGTGAACAGTAAAAAAACAGAAGTAACATGGAAAGGGGGGCGAATAGACTGATGTTAATACACCTATTAGATTTTTTTTATTTTCTTACTGTGTTTATGATATTGCCGATCCAATCATTCCCAAAGCTCAACTGTGTTTATACAGAGATTTCACATGCTTCCTACTGTCTAGAATTGAATATGGACACAGCTGCTCTTATATTTAACACAAGGCCGTATGATTTCACTTCCATCCTACGGTACTCTGCACATACTTTCTTAACAAATAGAAGGACGCGACAAGAAAAGTTGTATGCAGTATAGGTGTACGAGTAAAATGGGTAATATGTATATTTCTTTTATTTTGTTCTGCAGATGGCACGTGGACTGATGAGAAAAATATACCGGCAGTAGCACATGAAGGAAAGAAGTAACATGCGGGGAAGGGCAAGGGATCACCTGGACCCAAAATAACGTGGTTCGGTGGACCAAACACACCTGCCCCCTGATTTCAGGTGGGTCCCACCGAAATCAAAGGACCAGATTTATTTGGTCCACGGAACCACGTATTTTTGGATTCAGAGGATCCGCCCCCGCAGGAAGGCACTAACGAGGTAACATGGAAATGACAGAAGTTTTAAACAAAGATATGACCAATGATTTTTTTTATCTTACCAGCTTACATAGTGAATTTTCACTTACAGTTGGTATGTACGAGCACTCAGATGGACAGGAGAATTAAATTTTGATTTGAAGTGACAAACGTGTATATATACCCCTGAGTCAAAAACTTCCATCACAATATTGGTTTTGTCATGTACGAGATTATGGATGGGCACACATTTTCCTTTTTCTGTTCAACAAAAGGAAACGAAATACAAATCATATCCAACATTTAACAGACGTTATATGACGATTCGCTCACACTATGAACAACTTTGAAATATTATGGCTGATGTTTGCTGAAAAGATTTATGGAGATTTTTAGGCTAAGATTGAAAATGACATAAAGACCGTTGACCGCGATTTGTAAAGATTGTCTTAAATTTGAAAATGAAGTATTGAAAACGACCATTGTTTTATAAATAAATTCAATATCAGAATCTATTAGTACTCCAAATATAATATTTAAAATAAGTTTTAATATTCAGCGAAAAATCCGGATCGTTACATTTTTAATCGTTAATGAATGTTATTCAGTCCAAACAACAAACAAACAAGGCAAACTGAATCAATCAATCACTTTGATTCAACATTAATATTTCATTTGGTTTCACTTATCGATTCATGTCAAATCGATTTTTAATTCAATTATTAATTCTCTTACCGAATTCCAATGTATTTTATTTAGTTCCAACACCATATCCCTTCCTGATTTAACTCGACTTAACAAAGGTAAGTCGTATTTCCACATTTGGTTTTAATTCCGTCCAAAACAATAAAACAACAAGATATCTCAACAATTCAATAAAATAATTTCCTTTTTATACAAAAATATGGTTTGGGCAAAATTATTTCATTTACCCACTTTGCAAAATCTTTAAAATAATTTTATATTCAACTACAAATACGCGCTCTCATATATATACACTCAACTCAATCTAGGGTACTACTAACCCAATCTCTATTGAGTTACACCAAAGAGCCAAGGTTATCACTAAACCAATAGCTCTGATACCAACTGTAACGGCCCGGGAAATCCGACGCTCGAATTTTCAACAATAATACATAAACTCGTATTACTTGCCAAAAATCCAAGTATCGAATCCCTGACTGTTAATAGAAAGAAGTTAGAGGGTGAGAAAAGAAAGAAAGAAATGTTAGAATAGAAGAAAAAGAAGAATACACATCAGAATCTCACAGCGGAACGAATCAAATATAATATATCCAAACTCTTTATACAAAGAAAACTGTATATATATACATACCAATCATCAAAGTACATCATATATCAGACACAGCGGAAATAACTTTGAATAACTAACGGTGAAGCCTCCTGCTTCCAGCTCCTAGAAAAAAAAACTTCCAAGCGAAACCTAACCTGGAACATACTCGGTCTGACCCGAGCACATATGAAGCAAAGTAAATTCACTGGGTCAGTCTGGAATACTATCAGTGATAAATGCACAGCACAAACACTTGTTTAACTTTGGAAATCCTTTTGAAATAAAAGGATAACCAGTCCACACATAAACACGGACGGTTATTACCTTACTATAACCCAAACCATTTTTGAAATCAATATCTTATTCTGATATTATAATAATGTCTACCAAGCCGCAAATAAATAACAAATTAGCATAACGCTTGCATCTCACGCTCCACATATATAGTATACAATCGAAACTCGCTGCTGCTTATTGGAAATTGGATTCCGACTATGACAAGGTATGGGACCACCTGCCGATAGTGTATCTATAGAGGCAAATACATTGGGTTCAACAAGAACGTCTTGCAACCCGGCCCACACATGACCGACCACTCATTTCTCTTGAGTGTATCAAATGTATACCACCGACGGTTGGGATCAGCAACCGCCTCCCGAAAAGGGACAGCATCGATAGATTTAAGAAGCAAAAATAATTTCTCTAGATTGGTGGTTATACACTCTAACGGGAGCGACCCACATAGCCATGCTGCCTACCCGATTTTTGTCATTTCCCGGTTGATGAGGCTTGAGGCTAGGATTTATCTTCCCCTTTAGATCAGCACATTACTTTGAATGCCACATCATCAGATCCATCGGAAATCACTAATTGATTCCCACAAAAATACTCAGATTGTCAGGCTAAAGAAGTTTCCCTTCTTTGCCACCAACTTCGTACGTTTGAAGAAATCAACGTACGTGATCCCTTCGGAAATACTCTGTCAGACACTCGTCCATACAAGTCATCCAGAAACAGGATGACCGAAGGCACCCTCCTACCGCATCCATATAGGAATCACCCTAAGGATCAGTAGCGAGAAGTCCTTGCAACCCGTAGATTTCAACCATGACAGAACCCCAGTATATCTCTGCGTCGACTTAGAGATCGTAAGTGGTTCTTCCATTTATGAAGATCTATGGTCTTCAATGCTCCATCTTCATCGCCTGCCAATTAGTCGCGAACGTACAGTTGATTCGAAGTGGGTTTGGGTCTAGTTCCCATCCCGGTCTCTTCGAAACAACTCGTCAAAAAGGTCAAATAGAATAATTGATTTGATAGTCGGTTGTTTAACTATCAAATCTTAGCAGTGATGTTAAGTACATTTGCAGCTCAGGTCATTTATTTCAAAACGCTTTATAAAACTATTTTATCGATTTCATAAATCTAATCTCGACAAAACTTTTCTAATTCATTATCATGAAAATGTAATCAATACTTGCTTTCGAATAACTTCTTTATCAAACTTTACCTATATTTCCTTTGTTCGGAAATATTCTTTATATATTTCAATAACACCATCTTTATTTCTCTTTATCTTTGAAAACATCATTTTAATTGTCGAAACATTCTCTATCACTACAAACCGATACCATCTTTTGATAATAGCGAAGCCGTCCAAGTTGGGGTATTTAGTTACCTCTCAGACCTTGAATGACAACGTTCTTATCGCAAGACGATAAAAGTTTGCAACTCGAAAATCTCATATATCATTTCCATTCCCATTTACTATGGTTTTAAACACCAATTTCTTTGATTTGAAAACCCACTTTGCATTCAAATTCCTATCCCTTCATTAAGTAATTTCATCGACAAAACCTTACTTGCCATTAGATCCTAATATGGTTTTATAACCCACTTCTTCCATTGGTAATTCCCTTAAAATCTCTTTACTTAATCTTTTAAGTAAATATACCAATTTCCCTTTCCAAGATTTATTTTAATCAACTCGCTTTACTTAATCAAGTAAATTATTGATCTACGAGTTATTTTTACCAACTTCGCTTGTAACTCAGCTATAACCCTCTTATAAAGCTCGTACTAAACCTTAATCAACTTATTTCCATTTAGTCACTTTTTAACTTCATTTATCATTAAAAATAAATCGCTTTAGTTATCATTATTTAAAATAATAATTTATTTCAATGTTTGCCACTTTAAAAATTGTTCATTCCATTATTCACTAAAAATAGGATAATTAATCATTTTTAAAGGGTCATTAAATAATAATAATTAACTTTTTAACAAAATTAACTTGATAATCATTTTTAAAACATAGTTAATCAACGATTAATTAACTTCTAACAATATTCATTAAGTTTAATGAATATTCAAAAAGAATCGATTTGATTAATTAAAATCAAATCATTTTAATCGTCAACTTTGATTACAACAGTCGCTTTTGTCGACCGTCAACATCAGTTAACCATTAACTGATATTCGTGCACCATTCCCCTTTTTAAATTAATTAATAACTTAATTAATTTAAAAATATCATTTGATTGTTATATAAAACAATTTTTAACTTTTACTAATCCGTAGGTTAATTTCTTCCTTTCTAACCATTAATGACATAGTAATTCATTTAAATAAGTTCTTATATAAACATGATTATAAATATAACTATATTTATGAAGTTTCTATTTTAATTAACTCGTATGAAATAATTTAAAATTTCATTTTAGTTATAACAATAAATTTATAACTAAAATCTTCGTCCGTTCGCCTAGCGGCAAAACGATGCCATAACCGATGGATTTTACACCATCACTGCCAATCACTTAATCAATATTGTCGATTGGTTAAAAATCACAACACGATCAACAACCATTCAATCTGAACAGGTTTGATGTCATTTTGGGGTAAATAATTCATATATATGAGAAATATGATCAATGAATAACATAGAATAAATTTGACGAATCCGGTTTGATTCTTCCTACTTGTTCTTCCCTACAACACAGTTTATTCTAACATTTCATGATACCACAAAATTTGAAATAAAATAACGACGATAATATAATTATCAGCAACCATTAAATCAAACTTAAGCAACCAATGCAGCTAATCAACCAATATATATATTATAAATGATATTTTTAATTTATATGGATTTATCACATCATGGCAGTCCAGAAAAGTGTGAGAATTAACTGACCAGTGATTTTCAGTCGATGGTTCGTGCGTTGTGTTGTATAATTTTAAACAGACGCTTAAAACTATTCAAAATTCCAACTGTCTCTGTTTGCAACCCAACCAGTTCATACGCGTAGTACTCGTCGCCATGATCCCAACGGATCCTGTTTCATCGAATTTCGTCAACGTATGAAGAAGATATTGTGTTTTAAAGTTTATAAAGTTTTAACGAGAATTGATTAAATAACTAAATTTATAAATTACCTTATTACCTTAATTTCTTAGTCCACGTCAGCCCGTCTCTAACAAACCTCATGCGTTTTCCCTTTTTAATCTTTCTCATCCCCGAACCCCCTCCATCAAAAAAAACCCGATCCCCAGAATTGACCACCGTCGCCGCTACCATCAACTAACCGGCCACCTGACCTCACCGCTGTCCTCCCCTCAACGTCCAGCTCCGGCGCCTGAAGACCCCTGCCCTGACGATGCTCCGTCCGATCTGAAATCGGTTTTCCCCCAATTCGGTTCGTGCTTCGATAGCCGCCGCCATAGGAGGATTCAGACAGCCGGACCACCACCAAAATGACCGCCGACCATCCCCCTTCGATCAACCCTCAGACCCTGCCACCAGAAATTAAGAAAAATCCGACCACTATTAAAAAGAAAACCCCCAAAAAGTTTACCTCTGTTCAACCTCCAACCACGGCCACCACAGGTCGTATCAGCACCTCCGACCAAAGCCAAAAACATAGCCCTCTCTCCTCTGCAACATCACCTTAGACTCCACCACCAATCGTCAACCAAAACTCCACTAAAACACCAAAAAACGAAATCAGATCTCCATCGTTCATCGCGATTTCCGGCCACCACACTCGACGATACCTCCCCAACTTTTGGCTATAGGTAGCCCTTGCCCCGATCTACGACTTTACTTCAGGACCCCATATCAATTTCATCACTGATCGAGAGATACAAATGTTTTTGTGAAGAAGGACTTTTTTGCAAAATTTGATGACGAAATTTAGGGTTGGGCTGGAATTTTCTGATTTGGGGGCTATATATAAGCGGGATTTATTATATTTTAACTTGACGTGATTTCGGACAACAACCGACGATTTTTATTTCGTGTCTATCGCTATTTCGAATACTGTTTATTCGCTCCTGTGCTCACATACAAACCCCGTTCGAGATGCGAATGGACGACATAATATAATTTGACGATACAGTCCTAACGAATCTTGTTTTATCGAATTCCGAGTCCGTTTGCTTGAACAGCGCTCGTTCACGTCCAAATGGTCAATTAAATTTGCATTTTATTTTGCCATGCCCACAAAATAACACCGATTGACATGCAACTTGAAATATAGCAATAATTTGTTGTTGTGGTCTCAATAAAATTTGTTTCATCGAAAACTGAGGTCGTTTGAATAAAGTCCCTTTTATAACTGCCCAATTCAAATAAAATAAACCAATTTAAAAATACCTCAATATAATATTAATAAAATATTGAAATTAGCCATATATGACCAGAATTGTATACACTACCAAAATAAAATATCCCGGGTTGAATTTCAAGCCAAATCGATATTAAAAATATTTAAAAACCCCTTTATTTAACATAAATAATGTTAAAATTTATAAAGGAATTTCACAACGACCTTTTCAAAATTTGATTTGACCATAAAATAGAATCTACAACACGAAAACTCGCATTTTCTCTTCCATTAGAAAAATATAATTCAACAGGTCTGGACGTTTCTTGTTTTGAGAAAATTCGACTCATATTGGGCCCTGTACGGCCATTTAAAGTTCAAAACGCCAAATTACGAACTGCCACGCCGCTGCAGCTCGTTTTATAATTAAATTATAAATTTTACGTTCAATCGCCATTAAATAAACAAAATCTTCGATATATTTCCAATACAGACCATATTATCCCTTTATATTTTGCCAATTCACATTATACAGCGAATTCAACATTTTCCCAGATATTTTGAAATTAAATATTATTATATTATTCTTATTAATTAAAATATTCAACTTTATTAATATTCAAGTCATTTAAATTCAAATCCACATTTTAAAATATTAAAATAAATTTAAATAATTGGCCAGAAAAATACGGGACGTTACTCCCACCCCAGACAATACTCCAAAAAATCTAAGGGCGCCCAATCAATCACAAAGTAAGAGATATGGTATCGAAGAAGCATGTTTGCTAAGAGGAGCTAACTCACATTAACCTGGGTATGGCTCCTATTTTAGTCATTTCAATTATGAGCCGACGGTCAAAGCTATCCATCATCGTTCCCTTTCTTCAAATCTAAAATCGCCTCCAAATCAACCTACTTCATTTCGGATTCTCCACCATGTACATATTTGTTAAAATAATTTTTGGTATTGGTAGAGAGTACGACAACATCCAATCCCTGTCTCTTTAACAACCAAACATATACATTTTTTACACTGGTCGGTTCTTTTACATTTCAAAGGGGTTCATACTTCATATCAAAATATCATATTTTCTTAAAAATTATTTTAATATACAAGATAGAATATTATTCATAATAAAATCTCCATTTAAACAAATTTAAAATCTTGAAACAATTCAAACCTTAAATAATTTGAATATCAAAAATAGCTAAAATTATAATTTAAAAATAGTTAGATATACATATGAAATGGTTTGAAAATAAATAGTTTGTATCTAAAATAGAATTATTAAAATTAGTAAAATTTATAGTTAAAATACTAAAGTAGTTTATAAATAAATAGTTAATTATTAAAATGATTTATTTAAAATAATTAATGTTGATTAGTTAAAAATAAAATAGTTATAAGGTAAAATAATTTATAAAGTAAAATGGTTATCATTGAAATAGTTTACAAAATGGATTAAAATATTATAGTTGGAATTAACATCATTTCATCAAAATTTCAATTAAACTTGAAGTCATATTCCCATTTCAAGCCAAATCAACTTTGATATTTCAATTTTGTTCAAATTTCAATTTAAATTAAATCTAATTCAAATAATTTGATTCAAATATTTGAAATTTCCAATAAGAATATTTCAGTTCATAAAAATCTCGAGTTCACAATTCAAATGTAACTTTAAATCAAGTTAATTTAAAGTATATTTCAAAGATGAATAAACAATTCAATTCCAAGAAATTCAGTTCATATTCAACTCAGTTTTAACTTCAGTTATCAATATTTACAAATCCTTTAAAATTTAATTTTTAAATTTCAAAGATCAAAGTCAAACTCAGAGGGAATCAATTTATAACATTATTTATATTATTTTTAAAACAATATATTGAGATACAAAATAAAAACAAAATTTTATTTAACCAACTGGTGTCCGTATAAATTTTTCTATCCTATGACCAAGTAGTACTTAAAGTTAAATTTTAGGATTTTAGTAAATGATATATATCATTTCAATCCAAATTAGGGTCTTAGGTATTTATCATTTCAACCTACGTTCTTAATTCATTTTAATGATTAATCCCGGGTTTATTTGATGCCCGCAACATCTAGGGTAAATGATTAAGATTAATCAACACAACAATGGTCATATAAAAATCAAGGTGAATTACAAGATGAATTATACGTCAATACATTAAATATATAAATCCAAGGCATCCATCAAAATTAATACAATCAAACAGTTCAAGATAACATCAGTTTACTAGTCATCATGTACGAGGTTTTTAAACTAGTAATTAAATTCTAACTGTACAACTTATATTAACAATTAAGTTAAATTATGTTATCTATGCAAATTAACACAAATAATCAATTTAAACAATCAAATAGCAAACAGCGAATGATACAATCATATCATAACATGAATTTAAATTAAATAACAATCAAACATTTTATTTAGGTGTGACTGAGTTTAATCACTCACCTTTAGTTCTGAACAAGATTGAAATCTAAAATAGGCCCAAAAAAATTAGTAGTCTCCATGATAGCTTCATGTTATCAGGAATTTCGATGTGATTCTGATGGACCCAACTGCGCGTCAATCTGATTACGTATGGAAAATTATACGCGTTCAAACGCTTGAAATTCAAGTTATATTGAAATAAACAAACAACTTCTCACCTAATTATCCACTGCCATGTCACCTTCTCTCTCTCTCTCTCTCTCTCATCACCCTCATCTCCGTGCATTGCTTCCAGAGAAAAACCAAAACCAAACCGACCTCTTCCCATTCAACACTGCACCGCCTCTGCAGCCTTCCACTATGATTGGAGACCAACTGTCAAACCGTCATCCACCACTCAACCTACCCATAGTATATGGGCCACTCGATGGCCATCACAACCTCCAAAAGCACAAAATCCACACTGACTACTTTGAAGAATTCTGGCAAATCTAGTTCACCATAACCACAATCATCCATATAGATTCGAAGAGGAGATTGAGGGCTACGCTTTTCATTTTGGAACTTAATCGAATCTTTGAACAGATTTGAAGAATTTAGCAAGAACAATTCGCATTTTTCTTTCCATTAAAATTAAAAGGAGCCAACACCCTGATAAGCTATTAGGGTCTTGAATAAAAATAATATTAGTTTTCATCGTTTTACAAGTATTTAAGCTAAAAATGGCACTGTGTCCAAATCAGACCTGCTTATAGCCTACCGATAGGTATTAAGGCTTTCAAAATGCAATGGAACTAGTGGCAAAGCCCAATTTGAAAGTCTACAATAGTTCAACTTAAAATTTGATTATTTAAATTAAATTGTACACACAAATTTCTATACGTTTTAAATTCTTATGATCAAACGATAACTCCGATGGCTTCAAAATTTTAGATCATACAATAATTTACAATTCCGGATCTAATGAGACTAATTTTATCAAATTCCGAAATTGTTTACAAAATGGCTATTTTAACAGGTTTATAATATATTAAAATCTTCAATTTTCATTTATTCACATTTAAATTAAATTCAAAAGTTTATAAATTCTATCCAAATCAAAAATTGAATTCATATAAATTTATAAGTCAACTATCATTTTTTGTGAATTCAAGTTTTGTTATTTACAAATTAAATATTATTTCAATTATTAATTACACCAATCAATCTCATTAAATATATTAATATTAAATTATGACTTTCACTGTTAATCAAAATAAACAAACCACAAGTTCATTTGCGTTCAATATAAGTCACTACGTGTCAAAATAAGTTGTATTAAATTACTTAAACAATTTACTTGAATTTCCACCATATAATTTTCTACAATTAGATCATTAAAGTTTGATCATAAATTTATTTACTCAATTTAAATTCAAATAATTCAATATTAAATTTCAATTCTCAGACATTTCAATAAAACCAAATTTTAACTATCTTTACAATAAAAGCATACAATTACATTTACAACTAGTTGAAATTTCATTGCACAATCAAATCGATCTATATTATTTCCATATTCCATAAATTAGAATTATCAATATATAATAGAATCTCAAAATTAGTTAGTCCATTTTAAATTGTTAATTTAATAAAAATTTCAATTTAGCTAGATTATCAAATACTGTCATTATCATATATAGCCATTGAGAATCAATTCTCAATAAATCTAGTTAATTTCATATTTCAACAATCTATGACATAACACTAATTTTAATATTTGAACCAACATTGTTCAAAATCACATTAAACTTAATATTTCAAATTGTCGCAAATTCTCGGGATGTTACAATTATATATGTGTATTGAAAAAACCATAAAAATATTTTATGTGCCTACAACTAATGGAACTCTTTCAATTTCTCCTTACCTGGTATTATAGTAGCTAGACTTGATTTTATTATAAGTCAATCACTGAAATCTCAGAATGCAAGCTAGTTATTGACTTAAGAACGAAAAGTCAATTAAAATAATCAAAATAAATCCAAGATGTTTCTCCATCTGTTTCAATCTTCAAGCTTGGAACTGAATAAATAAATGAAAATGCTAAATTACACATGTTTACACCAAAACAGCAAATTTGGTACACCAGGATGTGGGGATTTGATACGGCTTAAAGCCGTATCGAATTTGATGGTGCTTACAGCCGTACCAAATTCGCTTGGCACACCAGTTTGTGATCTGCACCACCTCCAACAAGCAAAATCTAACCCTTCATCTCCGAAGTCTCGGATCAGTTCAATTGACAAGGGTTTGAGCCGTATCAATTTTTCCATTCCTCGCAACAACTAAAATTCCACAATTAAAATCTGCATCGCATTTTTACTCCCCCACTATTTTTTGATTTCCCGCAATCCCTAGTATTCTTCCTTCGTGGATTTTGATTGCCTCGCTCGCTTCCCTTCCCTCAGGTAACAAATCTCCCTTTTCAATCGTTATCTGTTTTAAATACATTTGATTTTTGGGATCGTTTCTTTTTCCACCGAATTTGGATGGTGTCGAAATCGATTTGGGTTTCGAAATTGACTTGGATCTTTATTTCGAATTCGATTTCCTTTTAGAAATTTATTTCAATTTAGGTTTCAGAGTTGATTTCGATTTTGAATTCTGTTCAGTTAAATTGTTAAAATACTTTGATTAAGAAATGATTTTACCTTTTAATTTTGTGTTTCGTCTTTGTTCAAAGTCTGTTATCTGATTAGCGTGAATTTTTGTAGGACTACGATGTCCTAGCAGAGCCAGTTCCCAGGGTTTACCAAAGAACGAGGATCCAAGTTTGGTCAAAAGAAATAGACGAATGTTGGGACAGCTTTTAGGGACACTGGAGGTAATAAACATGCAGATTGGATGTTCCTTTTGCTTTTTGTTATATTGTAGTTTCTCATACAAAGTAGGACTGAAAATTATACTAGTTTACTGGAATTTATTAAAGAATATATGTCATCTTCATTATCACACTATTATAATCTAATAGCTACAAAGTGCAAATCGTTGCTATTATCAAGATATTTGTGTTTAATTTTTAGGTAAAATTTAAATCATTTCCATCTTACAAACATTGTACATTTTAAGCGGTTGGAAACATAGCATGGCATCATTCTTTATCACATCTTATATGGTAGTATTCTTTATTACACTGGCATATAATATTGATGCAAACTCTCTTTTCTATATTGTTATGGACTGTGAGCTTATAGCTTGCTTCATTTTTTTAAAATAGTCACACATAGGAAATTCAATATTAGGCTGTTTTGAAACTTGATTGCTTATATCACCAATATTTCAGTTAATTCAAAGTATCAAAACAAGTGTACCTTGGAAGTGGACATATTTATAGTACATATCACCAATATTTTCTCATCTATTTTGGGGCTAAGAGTTTATCGACTCATCATGGGATAAGCTTACAAACTTATGTGCTGAGGAAGAAAGCATCTTTGTTAGGCTTCTACTTAACGTGTTTAGAAGGATGACTACATTAATCTTGTAGGATGTACTACAACTCTAAAATTTACGCTTATTTAGTTTGATTTAATTTGTCCTAGAATTTGTTTATGGATTGTGCCATGTCGATTTCTAGATAATGTTTGTTGTGAATCTTTTATTTTAAGCATAACATGTATACTAGACTACATATAATCCTTGACAAATCCTTGATTTTTATACTGTTATTACTCCTTAAGTTGATGCTTTTATTGGCTAGGTTACCATTTGATGGAAATTTCATTTTAAGCAAATTGGTGGGAAAAAATAAAAAAAGTATAAATTCATCGTTTATTTTGTATTATTTTCAAAAGAATAGTTTACTTCTATCCTTTTTTATGCACATCCACCGGACGTGCCTAAGTACTCACGCATGCGTGTGCTTGTGTTCCTCTACTGAAACCAAAATTTGGTAGCATGTCAAATGAGATCTGTTGGAACCAAAATATACGAGACCTGGCTCTGTTGGATTTGCTTCAAAATCTAGTGGCATGTCAAAGAGCTCTACAACACGGTTGCATGTGTTACTGATGGCATTTATGAGGGCATTGCAATTGGTGGCGATGTTTTTCATAGTTCAACTCTTTCAGATCATATTCAAAGGTTTGACAACATACCCCAGGTAGCTTATTTGCCAACTACATGGTTATATTTTATTTTAGCATCAGTTGTACATTGTGTCCATAAATCAAGACACTCGGGTGCTATTTACAGTACATGATCAACATCATTCGTATAAGCACGCGAAGTTTTCTCTTATAAATATGTGTATTTTCATAGGTGAAAATGATGGTCGTGCTAGGCGAGCTTGGTGGGCGTGGTGAATACTCATTTTTACGCTGAGGAAGGCAAAACTAGTCGAGTAACTGAAGTTACACCTCCTGAAATTCCTGAATATCTCAAAAGTGCAATGAAGAGTGGAAAAGCATGGGCACCAACCCATACTACATCGACAATATCCGATGATAGAGGTTTAATCGACCAATTTCCATCCTTTCCGTGTAGCTGAGTATTTGCAAGCATATATCCGATGCTAGTTGGCTTAATCGAGACACTGAATACGTATGGTTGGAGTGCAAATTGTCAAACACTTCAAAGACAGTTTTTTTTGGGGGGTGGGTGGGGGGTGGGGGTATTTATAAAGGAGACTTTTAAAGTAGAATTTGGTTATATATATTTGTTTGTACATATGTTTGTTGTCTAATTCGTTTTGTTTTCAAAATACAGGCATACTTTTGACCAATAGAGATTAAAGCAACCACTATACCGTCATCCCTGGGAAGATGTTTTATACTCAAAGTGATCATATTTTAAGATTCAAAGTTTAACATGTATCCAGTCAGTATTGGTCATCTTTGGAAAATGGACTTGGATTTCTGCTATCAATATAGGTAATATACGTATTTAAGAACCAATGCATTGCTTACTTATCGTTTCTCGAGTTCGTAGGCTGTCTTAATTCATTTTATACTCTAGAATATCTTTTTTCATCAAACTCAAAATTTGTTCCTAAACAAGAATCTGTATTTTTTTATACTGCTAAGTTACTATATATGAGAACTCAGTTCGGCACTGAGTTCGCGAACTCAGTTCGGAACTCAGTTCGCGATCTGTGTTCGGGACTGAGTTCGCGAACTGTGTTCGGGACTGAGTTCGCGAACTGAGTTCGAAAACTCAGTTCATGAACTCAGTTCGAAATTGAGTTCGCAAACTCAGTTTTGAACTGAGTTAAACTCAAGCGTGATACCATGACTACAAAGTAGATAATTTCCCATTTTTTAATTTCTTTTGCTTTGAATATCAAACTCAGTTATGACATCCAGCTTTGACTGTTTATTTGGTAAATGGGGATGCATTTTTAAATTCTATTCTTGTTGTAAAGAAAGAGCGTTCAATCGTGACATATAAGCTAACATCTTTGGGTACTTTGCATAGTCTTATAACTATTCATTTTCAAGTTGAAAATGAGATGATGTTATCACTCTGTTTTCATAAAACATCTAACTGAAAAATCAAATGGTTTGTTTGAGCATGATTCATAACTTGCGTTGATCTCTCATTTAAATGTTATAATAATACATACTTGAATGTAAAATACAAGGTATGAATTCATTATTTTTCAGTTGACACATAGCTTAGACATATTTTTCAAATGCCTAATGCTTTTACAGTTTAATTGCGGATAAATTCACTTACAAATAAGGGACTCTCTAACCCTTGGCTTCTTACTGTAAGTGTTTAACATGTCCAGATTACATTATAGTTTCTATGTACTAATATGTCCAGATTACTTTCTATGCTAAAAAAATTGGCATTATATGTAGTCTATCAGGGATACATTTACTAATGTTTATATTAATATGTTTCATGGTTTCAGGCTTTCAGCTGATAGCCTAATATGATGATTGGAACTTGGAAGTGGAGACTAAGTTGAAGTGGAAGATTGGAACTTGGAAGTGGAGACTGAGTGGAAGTGGAAGACTGGGACTAGAAGTATGTGTTTCATTGTACCAGACTATCAGTATGTAATATATATCATGTATATTGTATTGCTGTATCATTGATGTCATGTTACATTAATAAAATGGTTTATAGATTTAATTCTTAGACTAGTTTATGTTTGTGTTGATGATGAGTTTTGAAATTCATAAATGTTTGTGTTGATTTTTTTTTTCCATGTAAATTCAAATAGTAGCTAATTATTTTTTGTTTTTTTTTTAATTTGATACGGTTTTAAACCGTATCAAAATCATAAATTAATACGGTTTTAAGCCGTACCAAAATCATAAATTGATACGGCTTAAAACCGTATCAAATTGTTAATTTGATACGGTTTTAAGCTGTATCAATTTATGATTTTGATACGGCTTAAAACCGTATCAAAGCAACAAAGGCGCCATTTTTTGATACGGCTTAAAACCGTATCAAATCGATTTTGATACGGCTAGAAGCACTGCCAAATTGGCATTTCTGATGTAGTGTCCTATACAATTTCATACTATCATATATGTGTATTGAACAAATAATGGAAATATGTCATGTTCTTATCTAAATCTTGTAGATGAACAAAGCCTAGATTTATATAAGGTATTGTAAAAAAAATCATGGAATTTCTTAAATTGCTGAACATAATATTTAAACAAACCATATTTGTATAGTGGATATTTTTAACTGTTTAAAGTTTCAAAAACCTGCAACTAAGTGAACTCTTTCAAATTTTCTCACCATGTTTTATGGTAAAAGAAGCTACACTTACAATTATTATGAGCCATCCATAGCAACGTTGGATTGCAAAAAAGTTATTAACAAGGAAAAGTCAAGTACGAATAATCCGAAATAATTTGTGTTGTTTTCACCATCTTTCTCAATTTTCAATCTTGGATGTAGGTGTCTAAAAATTGACTAAAAAGCAAATAGTCAACTACTTGAATAATCAAAATAATCCAAGACAATTTGGCATCTTTTTAAATATTCCAGCTTGGTTATACGAATATAGACCTCCAAAAAGTAAGCATAAATTTTGCATTAATGTTAAGAGCGATAAAGTAAAAAGGTACTATAATGCATCAACTTACAAAGCCTTTTCGATTGGAATTTAAGTTGGTTAAAATCCTATTCTAAATCAATATCTAAATCGTCTACTACAAACTAAATAGGAATGATAAAGGCTACTAAATATAGTATAATAATTTCACACTTTAAATTAACAAGAAAATAGTGTGAAGGACAAAAAGAAGGAAAAATTATGTCAAAAGGACAAGAGGCAAAGAAATTATTCAAAAGGACAATGTGTAGTGTAAACCTGAAATGATAATGGGCCCCTAAATTCAAAGTTTAGTGTAAATTTTTCCTTGAAGCTAAAGTTTTGGTTGACTGTCCTTATGGGTAAAGTTTTGTTTGACTTTGTCCTTATGCTAAAAATCCCCTTAAATTAAATTCTCAATGGTAATTAACAAACTATATTGTTCGTAAGCCAAAAGCTACAACAACATATAGATTTTTTTTAATATTTATATTGGATGACTTTTCCGTACAGAAACATTTCAACCTCAAAAAATATTTAGTATGTTAGATATAAATGGTGCAAAAGATAAAACGAAAAGGTATTGTTCTCTACCTTCATCAGTAAAGGTAAATTCTACTGATAGAGAATATAAACGTCATATGTAGCAGTGTAGGTTTTTGTACAATAAATTCCTAATCAAAGCTTGCAAATAGGAATCATTACTTAACTGGACACCAGATGTGGGATTTTGGCCTACATGCTATAAAGCTTTCATAACACCTGGAAGAGAGGAGGGAAAGGACAAAAACTAAATAACTTATTGTGATATTTTGACCGAACAGGAAGAGACTGTTACTTGTATGGCTTTAAAATGATTTGGTAAAAATTAGTGAGGGAGACAGTGGAAATTGTGGTTCAGAACAGACGAAGAGGAATTTTTTGTGCTAGGGACCATCAATTATCTAAAAAGGAATATGAAAGTAGACGGTAAGGGAAGTTAGAGAAATTCAAGAAAAGAACGCAATATTGGCAACTGTAGAAATTCCCATTTCCTACGGTTAAAAAGTCAACGAATGGGAAAAGATCTGATGACCATCGGATTTTTTTGTGTACACATAGCAGCACAGGCTATTTTTTGGTGCAAATGGAACTAAAAGCATCTTCGATGTAATGCTGAGCTTTCATATAATATAAGTAGTATAATACATTTTAATTTGATTTAGGTTAGGATTTGCATTTTTAACTATACCATTTATTGAAAAGTGCAAAAGAAAACAGATAATATTGAGAGAAAATGAAATGGATGTGAATGAGGCAAGAAATGACAAATGTGCGCAAATGTTTCTCTTAAATATATAGTGACACATAAAAACACGTGAAATTTTTGAAAAAGAACACGTAAGGTATTTAGATGAATATTGTGCTTTTTACATAATAGATATGTAACTTTTTAACATTAATTTAGGAGTTTTCTGAATGTGAACATCTAATGTTGATTGAAGGCATGTTACTATAGAAAACCAAGAGATGCGCATGTTTAAACTCATTTTTCCACCGTTGATCTATTTCTCTTGACACATGTCACGGTATTGTTTTTTGACAGAAATGGAACTGAAAGGTCTATAGAGGAAGACTGTGCTTTCTTATAATATATAATAGATATGAATTGATTATATCAAGTTTATAATAAGTTGTATCTTTTTCCCAATAGTTTAAGGGTTTATCTCCTATTATTTCTATTTTTTCTAACTTACTAAATATTTGGTCAATGTCATCAATACTTAGTAAAATTTTACTTAATTTATTAGTTCTAAAGTAAATTTTGTATTTTCATATTCATTTAATTCAAAATCATCTTATTTATTTAATTCAAAATCATCTTCATATTCATTTTTGTCAAAATTTTCAAGATCTTTTTGTAGTTCTTGTAGTATTTTTTTTGTTTTTTACATTGTCCTTATGTGTCGCAAATACAATGTTTTTCTTTTTCTTTCTGTCCACCACTAATCTTAAGCGTATACTCTGATAAAATTGGTGTTAATGTAGTCTTTTTAGATATTTGTAAATAATCTTTATTAAAAGATTTGTCTATTATCTTTTAATAGAAAAACTAATCCAAGTATCAAACTTATACTTCCTAAGTTTAATTTTGTTACCTATAGTTGTTTTAAGAGGTAATGTTGAGACCAATCATTACAGGTGGTACTAAATTTTATTTGTACTTTTTTACAATATCTCTTATAATGGTTGTTTTTCCATCAAATTGTATACTTTGTTTTGGTTTATCTACTTTAGAAACTAAATAATGTGGTATTAATCTTCAACATATAGTATAATTTGTAGTGTCTGTATCTATAAAAGCTAATAATTGTATTTCTATTCCTTTTATATTTAACAAAGTGAGAATACTTGGTTCCCTTAGATTTTCAGTATTACATATTAAGGGTATATTAACTGGTTTATCTAGATTATTTAGGTTATTGTCAACGATCTCCTTTAGGTTTTCAGTATTACATATTATGGGTATATCGAATTTTTTTAGACTATTGTCAATGATAGATAAAGAACTACTTGTAGTAATTATTTCTTTTCCTTTTTTTGTTTGTTCTATTTTTTGTAAGTTTGTTTTGACTTCATCAAATCTAGTTCGAAATTATTAATTCTTTCTTCTGGGATTTTTATTCTATCTTCATTGATTTTATTTTTGTCTACAAATTGTTTTTTCTTTTCATTTGGTATACTTAGTTTAAAATGTTTTTCTTCATAAACATAACATAATTCTAAGGTGCATATTTTGCATTTAAATCTTTTATCAAATGCAAGTTACCATGGACAAAAATAGCATTTTGTAGTATTCATTCCCATTTTATATTTAAAGTTATGTTCGCATCCATCTCTGTTTAATAAGTTTAATAGTTGATCAAAATAATCTTATTGGCTTATCTGATTTTTTGTTCATTCTTATACTAAAGAATAGTCTGAATTAGAAGGTAATTCTTGTTCTTCTAATCCCTCTAGTGATATTGCAGAATATATTGTAGAGGTTTCTGAAACATCTTATGTTATCTCTAACGAGCCTTCTTTTACTGAATCAACTAAATTTGATTCTTCGGTAAATAGATTATGTCTTTTAGGACAAGCAGAAGAAAGATGTACTTTTTCATTACATGCAAAACATGTAATTGTGTTTCTATATGTTTTTCCTAGGAATATATTTTCAAACATGTTTTGTTTTATTTAGGTATGGTTTCTTAGCCATTGATTTTCTTATATAATATTTCTTCGTATACTACTTCTTTGGTTTATGTTTTCTGACAATAGGATTCTCAGAGCCATATTGTTGGGAATATATATTTGTGAACAAAATCCATAATTCTTTTATTTTAATTCTCTTTGTATTTGGATATATGTACATTGTTTCTTTAGTTCAGAAATAATATGGATTATTCTGATTCCTATGTTATCATATGTTTTAGGAACTTTAGGATACATTTCATTCCATGAATTGTGTATTTCTTTACCTAGATCTCCTGGTGATTTGGAAAACAGCCTATCTCCTATTTCTTTAGAATAGTAGTTCCCAGAAGTTTTTGCATAATATAGAAATTCATTTAAAAACTTTATTATATGCTTCCGATCTAGTAACTGTATTTGTTCTAAATCTCTCATAGCTTCTTGTTGTCTAAAGTTAATCTTGTGTTTACTTCTCTTCCCATTATTATTCTATGTACCACATATGCAAATTGTAAAAATTTCCACCTTGGGCTACCAAGGAGGCTACTTCATCTGGAAAATTTGATTTATATGCTTCCCACATTCCTTTAGCAACATCACCTAAATAGTTTTCTGCAATTCTGACCGTTTCTTCTCCTATATATATATATATATATATATATATATATATATATGGGTGTTTAGCATAATAATCTCTAGCTATTGTTGTAGTCCATTGTTTAGGGTAGGTATCTAATAGTTGTGGGTGGCATTGCATAACATTAAGTATTACGGAATTTGTTCCAAAAGAGGTTATTTCTGTTGGTAGTTTTTTTCCAGTTGTCCTTAAATTTTTATTTTCGTTTGTGTAGGGATTTACATTTTTTCTAGGAGGATGTCCTAGTCCATAAGTCATTTCTTCTGGTGATCTTTGGTGATAAGTTACAGCACTAGTACTTTCTTCTTGGGCGTCTGTTAGTCCATTTGTTTTGTATATTCACTTATTAATTCATCAAGAAGTTGATGTTATTTATTTTTATTGTTTCATTATTTTGATTATTTATTATTTCATTAGAATCTTACCGGAAGGTTTCTGATGTACGTTTTGTTTTAACTCTTATATTGTTTTCATCATCAGTGTATACAAAGTTATTATTGTCTATATGATTACTTTTGTTAGAGAATATGCTAAGAAATATGCCAGAGAATATGCTATAGAATAAAGAATATGCTAAAAAATAAAGAATATGCTAGAGAACAAGGAATATTCTAGAGAATAAAAAAACCTATATGTAATGGCCTAGGGGATTTTCACCCCCAAAAATCAACATAAAACACCATGTCGACTATTCAAGCATAGAAAATACCATGTCATTAATAGAAATAAGTTAGAGGGTGAGAAATAGAAAGAAAGAAATTTAGAATAAAATAAGAAGAGAAGAACTCAACGGAACAGAATTAGAGTAAACACGAATTTCACAGCGGAGAGAACAAAATATAATATCATATATTATAACTTTGAAATACAAATCTGTATTGTATATTCATACCATGTCAAAGTACAATGCACATACATCACAGCGGAAATAACTCTAAATAACTAATGGTGAAGCCTCCTGTTTAAAGCTCCTTTAAATGTATCTGTAAAAGCCTGAAACACTTGATTGCCCGTACAAATTTGGGCACCCAAGAGTTTAGGGTGAAACAAACAAAATAAACTCTGGGTCAGTCATGAGATTGGTGTGAGTAAACCCTAACCATATTGTTTAACATTAACCTTTTGGAAGAAAAGGATAATAGCAAGACCTGCCCACACATAAAAATGGACGGTTTTTACCTTACTATAACCCAAAACACTTTTGATATGAAATCCATTGATATTATAATATCGTCTAATCAAATAAATCACCATCTAGCAGAATGCTTGCATCTCGCGCTCACATACATAGTATAGATAAAAAATCGCAGGGCGGTTATGTAACAACCCGTATTTTTGGAACTAATTTAAAATTTATTTTTAATTGATTTTCATGGATTTTAAATATTTAAAATGATTTAATTTGTGAATTAATGATTTAAAATTTGTTTAAAATCGAAGTTAGAACGAATACATTTAAAATTTAATTAAAATGAACATGAAATGGCGTGGTAGTTTGAAAATTTGGTTTTAAATTTCAAATGAATGTACAGAATTCATTATAAATCAGAATTGGGCAAAACAAGAAATGTTGGAATATTTTGAACTGTAGTTTTCTAACGAATGTAAGAAACTAAGGTTTCACTTTATAAATTGTAAGTTACGTCCAGAATAACATTTAGATTAGTCGATGTGGAATATATATATTATATATATAGCCCTTAAAAATAACCATTTTGCAAACGAACTCCGTTTTCGACAAAACTAATTTTGTTGGATCTGGAATGTCAAATTATAGTTAGGTTTCAAATTCATAATTTTTGGAATTAATATGTGATCGTACTAAATCTAAACGCATTTTCAATTTCAATTTAATTAGCTAGTTAAAAGACCATTTTTCAAACGGTCTCCAAATTCGATGAAATTAATTTTGTTAGGACAGTATCATCAAAACATAGCTAGATTTCAATATTCGTAGTTTTTGGAGTCAGTATGTGGCCCCGGTAAATTAAAATTTACGTTGGAATTCAATATTGACCACTATATTAATTTATATTTTAGTTTTGATAAAAACTGATCAAAACTGTTGAATTGGCTTACGAAATATATTTCATTTTGTCCAGAATGGGGGTATTTTTGGCTAGGAACGACCGTCATTGCTTTTGATTTGGAGTTCGAATGCAAAAACTCACTTTTTGGAATTAAATAATATTATATATATTCTGCAACCCTAATCTTCGTTCATAAAACCCATCATTGTTCTCTTCCAAGAAGGGAGAAAATCAACCCAATCTTCTTCCCCCATTTTCTCCATATCCACACACTGAACCCCAAAACTTCCAAAGGCAAAATCGATCAGCTAGGAGAGATCTACATATCCAACGGGTATGATCGGAGATGGGTTTATATTTTGTTCAATTTTCCCCTTCAAATGTCGCTCGAATTCCGTGCACCTGGGGCGTGCGAGCTGAGCCCCATGGCCGGTGATGGGAGGTGGTGACGGCGGCTACACGGTGGCGGTAGAGGATCGGGGTTCGGTGGCCCCTAGGCGTGGCAACGACCGATTTTTCTTGGCGATGATGGGTTACAGCGTGTGAACGATAGAAGAGAGGGATTAGTGATGTAATTAGATTATTTAATTATCTTAGTTAGTTAATTTTTGTAATTAATGTAACGACCCAGAATTTTCGACATTACAATATAAATTAATTTATCATTCAAATAAATTTTTATAGTTGGGTTTTGGTATACAATTTGAAAATATTATTTACAGTTGAATATATTTATGTTTAGGTTTCAATTTGAAATTCGGACGTTGAATGTGTTCAAACATATTTGTAAAAATATGTAAAAGAAAAAAATTCTTTTTTTAAAATTCAATTTCTAATATGAACGTTGTGGAAATTTATAGTTTGATTTTTTAAAGTTAAACCATCTATGGTCTATTTGTATTTAACTACTTTTTATTGACTGTGTATTAAGCCTTCTAACTTTCTAAATTATCTTATATGTAACTAATTTATATAATATTCTAGCTTTTAAATTTGAATTCGGTTATTTAGTTGTATTTTTTCTTGACTATTTGTATTCGACCATTTAATCGCAAATATAGTATTAAACTTTTACTCAACTTTTGTATCTTGTACTGAATTATTTGTGTCTAGCTTTCATATATTATATTCTTTGTTTTCTGACTTCTTCACGATTATCGTTAACATTCAAATTTTTACTTAATTACCTATCTTTGACAAATAATAGTATTTTTATTTTTCTGTCTTATTTAACTTTCTTATCTATTTCGACTCAAATTTATTTCTTTTGTAAATCATTGTATTTACCGATTTGATACCAGATATATCTATTGCTACTTGACCGCTTTAGTTAAACTATCATGTGTAAATTAAGTCAAGATTTGATGTTTAAATAAATAATTATATTTGGATCCTGGCTTTATATTTTGGATTCCATTTATTTTGAACATAGTAAGACATATTTAATGATGGAATTCCCTTCGAAAATTTAATGGTTGATAAACATTTACGACAATTTGTCCATTTGACAAAATAAACCAAGAAGTTGAAATCAAGTTTATTTTAAAGCATGAGTTTAATGCATAGTTTGAAATTCTAAATTTGATCGTTGACTTATTTTATTTTGCTAAGCGTTGATTTATTTCAATAACATCAACAGTTGAATACGGTTAATGTAATGAACTGAAGTACGGAATAAATTTTGAGTATTATTGCGTTAGCATTTAAGTTAATTTATCATTTAATACGTGTTACAATTTATAACGCATAAATGATGCTAATTATTTCGGTCGTGCTCCATTTGCTAGTACGTTCAAAACAGAATTGTTCTTGCAAACCTTTCACTAGAATATGTCTTTTTAAACCATTTCCACCGTTCAGCCCATTATTTGAGTCAAACCATATCTGATGACATCTTAATCAAGATTTATGCGGTGAAAATAATTTGCCACTTGCCTCTGGTTTACTGTATTTTTCAACACCTGCCAATACCCTTATGAATTGTTTACCATGGTGTGTTTCTTCTCTGCTGATGGTCTCCCTCCTCTATGTTATAAAATAGCGTATGCAGTTCCATCCGCTCATAACCAAATCAACTCTTTTCCCTTTTACTTTGGTTACACGGTTCCATTCACCCCTACTTTTGCTGATAACAAAAGGAAGATAACATTTTCCCCTCTAATTCCTTTATCAGCCAAAATGAAACCCGTTTTCCCCAAATCCACATTTTATTTTTCCATGAAACGAAATTTAATGGCTTGCAAACATTACTCCCATCGTTCCTTCCGATCCAATTCCTCCACGTCTATGCCTTCCATCACCGTCCACTGTCTCCACACCCATCGCCGCTCCTCCCTTCAAATCAACCCGCAACCACAGCCGCACCCTCGAAGCCATGGCCTTCTGTAGTGTTCGCTTCTCAAGACCAGGCCTTTGCTGCTTCCAGTCATGGTAGATGCTGCTGCCACCATATACAACAACTCCTACTTCTTTGGCGTTGACCGTGAGCCTGCCATCCACTTGAAGCACACCACGAGCCACAAGACCGAGGCTCCGCTTCCAGTCCAGCGTACAGATCAGGGTGGGAAGTCATCCGAACTCGTCGCTGCCGTGACAAAATGTAAGTATACCTTACAATTAAACCTGCTGCAAGTCTTTTGCTTCATTTTCACTATGTATAATTCATTTCGGCTGTTTCATTGTTGCCTTTCCATCACTTTGATTTTTTGGTTTTGAACATTTGTATATGCTTTAGTTGTGCCATGTTTTGCGGCCAGGACCCTTGCCATCTTGTTTTGTCCATGTAAATTGTGTCATATGGCCTTACCTTTGTGTTTCGTCTTCACCCCTGTCTATACATTCTTACAATTCCTCTTATTTTGGTGTGAACACTCTTTGCTCTTGCGGTGTTGTGTTCCAATCCTTATTAGGATATTACTTCCATATGTTAGACCAGTGTGCAAGCATGGGTCCGACATGCTATGACTATGCCTCAACGTTATAAACCGAGACTGTTATATTTCCACCTCACGTTAGTTTCCCCGTAAACCGAATATGTACACAATGACCCATGTTGAATATCGTAAGTGTTGGCTCTTTTGTGTATGTCCAGCATTGTATATTTGCGATTAAATTTATAGATATATTTTAAGCTTATGAGAAACCTACCCATTCATTTGAACTAGTTTAAAGTGCAAAGATGCCATGTTGTGACCCCTATACAACTTGTAAAGTTTGCTGCATGTAGATATTTACTTCATAAATACATGTAGTTCCACAAATTCAAGTTAGTTCGATAGAAATATGAGGAACCTTGGCCTTTCCAAACTAGTTATGCATACATCGTATGATTTTGTCTTCACTTCTTTAGCTAATACAGTTGCACACACGATATATGATGTTCACGTTGCCTCTTTTGGAAAAACAATACATATGAAAATTGTTCTATCCTTGGTTTAGATAAAGAATGTGTGCTGTATGAATATTGTCGCCATTCTCTTGCATGCAAACATTTGGTGCCCTTATAGACGCTGTATATTCCCTTTTCTAGTCATTTCTTGCTGCCTAACCGCGTGTTCCCTAGGACCTGAGCTCAGAACAGTACACATGACCGTGAGTTGGCAACTTAGACCCTTGAACTAGTGCTTAAGCCGGATCTACTATCCTTATTTACATTGACCTGAAGTGAAAAATATATTTTCTATATAATGAGTTTTAGAAACCACCTCATACGTGACACACACTATCCCAATCTTGCTTGGCTCTTTTTTTCATGAACGAGCTGTGCACAGTTTTGTAATACCTTGTTCCAGCTATTTGAGGCAAACCATGATATCCCACTTTGTTGTAGCACAATTGCATACCTTATGTTGTATCCATACATGCTTGCTTCCCATATGAGCTATATGATATTGCATGTTTTATGCTCCCAGTTGAGAGTTGATGTAGCATATTTTGATGCAGGCACTTCATTTTTGTCCTGCTATCATGCGAACCATGAGTTACTACCATCGATCCTTACGGTATGCTCGGAAATGCATTGCCCTGTTGAGAGTAGTGTACCAAGTATGTTCAGTAGCTTGTCACACCTAAAATCCTTTCGATCTGTTTTAAAGTCTATATATTTCGATAGTTCACACGGTTAATTATCTAAGAATTTATTAGGATTAAACTCATTCTAAATTGTGTTTATCAAAGTTTACTGACTTGAAATAAGTTTAATCCTGACTCGGGAGTTTTGTGTATTTTGCATGGAACGCTTGGGTCATGCACCAAGTGTTCCAGGTTTAAAGATATCAGCCTGCAAATTGGAGAGGACTTGAAGATGTGAAGATGCCCGCACGCGCTATGCTCAAAATTAAAGTGTAAAATTTTATTCATCTAAAATTTATGTACAAATTTATTTATCTTCCGCTGTAAATATTGTACAACTCTGATATCTGTATTAAATTCTATTCCACTGCAAATTATTGTACTATATGATTCTTTATTAATTCTTTTTAAACCGTGTAAGCCAATAACAATATGTCGTTTTGGACGTTTCGAATTGGTTTAAATACTGATTTGGAACGGGAAACATGCCAAGTTGTTACAGTTGGTATCAGAGCTTTGGTTCATACAAAACTTGGCTTATTCGGTTTAAAAACTCATTAGAGATAAGGTAGAAGTTCCTTAGAATGAGCAGAATTGATGTTGGAATCAGCGGATTCCATGAAAAAAGAAAAAAAATTAATTAAAACCTTCAGAAGAGCTTTTGGAAAATAAAATAATTTGAAGATAATTATTTTCGAAACTAAAACTTACTTTTGAAATGATTACTTAAAAGCTCTTTGTAATAAAGATTTTGGAATTCATTAATGAGTCGTTCGAATCATCAGAAAATAAAATGAAATTGGTTTTTCCAAGTGTTTGCCAAATTAATATTAAAGGGCTTTGTGAAAAAGAAAAGAGAAAAAGAGTTTTCGAAACTAAATGAAAATGTGTAGATAATTGGAATGAAAAATCTCGAAGCTTATACGTAATGATTTATAACAGTTAAATGAAAGGGAAAAGCAAGATGAGTGCTAACTATGGATATTGGGAAGTATTTTAAATCTTGGTAAACAAATGAAACTTGACGAAGCAGATATTGACGGTACTCAATTTAAGGAACGGTCGAAGAAAAGTGAGTTGAAACAGTAATGGAATGGACTCGAATCGGATTTAAACTAGTGTTAATTATCTTTATTTAAACCATTTTGTTTGTTCTCTAACCAATACTATTTATATTCAACCGTATATTCATCGTTTACTTAAATTATTTTGCCAAAATTGTTCATTTTGTATGTGTACCTAACTTCCTACTTTATTATAGTGTTATTATATTTTAGCCTTCGTCATAACTTTTTTAAATTGCCAATAGTTATTCAGTTTTGATTTTGTTTAGATTATTTGTGTTTAACATTTTTTGAATATAATATTTGAACCCTTTTATTTGAACCTTTTATCTTATAATAAATTATTTGTATTTAGCTTTTATATATTGTATTCTTTGTTTTCTAACTTCTTTGCAATTACCGTTAACATTCTGGTTTGACTAAATTGCTTGTATTTAACAATTTATAATGTTTTAATATTTGTCTTTTTTGACCCACTTATTTACTTCAATTCCAATTTATTTCTTTATAAACTGTTATGTTCACTAATTATATTTACTTTTTTTTATTTTACCTAAACAATCTTAACTAAATTATTTTGGACTCAACTATTTTATGTGGTTTATAATTTGCGAAACTTTTACCTTATGTTTTACTCAACTTGTTTTGTCCAACTTATGTTACTTTAAAAAACTTTACTATTTTACTGTCCTCTTACTTAACTATTTTATTTGATTTATGATATGAAAAGCTTTTATCTATATTTTACTCAAAGCTATTTAATAAAATTTATTTTGGAAGTTTATGAATTTTGATCCGAGAAACTATAGTCTGAGTAATTATATATGAAGACTTGATTGAATAATGATATCCAAGAACGTGAAAATCCCAATCAAATATGATGTTTATTTGAGAATATGAATATGGATTTTTGAAATAATGGGAAAATTTGGATCGATTTAGAAAAAGAAGAAAAAATGATTTTAAGATTGGAATAAAAAAATACAAGACATTTGATTTGGAAGTTTTTGAGACTTCTATGAAAGATTTATATAAGCATACCGTTAAATTTTTTAAGAGTGAATCGAATTGAAATTACTTGATAAGTAATCACTTATAATGCAAAGAAAGATGAAATTTTGAAATAAGAATTAATCAAGGGATATTCGAGTATCCCATGACCGAAATGCTAACACTTGCATCCTTGTGTATCTTGGCCTTGATTTGTTCATCATTTGGGTTCGAACCATTGTCCTTGGGTAATGTCAATCATACCGTTTATCTTATGAATTCGGCCAAGCGTTTTGATTTGAGCCATCATACCTTTTGATACTCGTTTGGTGTTGAACTTCTATTTTGAGCACATGAAATTTGATTTGATCCATGTATGTATACCCCCTCTTGGCGGGGTATCGAACGAAACCAAAATTGAAATCAAACTAGATAACTTTGATTTTATCCAAGACATTATGTAACGGAACCTTAATGAGAATTCCATAGTAATTAAAAGTGTTTGGAATATCGAATCCAACTTATGCAGAACAATTGGATTTTGGAAAATATTAATTTTGAGAATTTGGTTCCGAAAAATTTTGAAATCAACGTTTTGGAATGTTTTACCCATACTAGTTTGAATATGTATATGCAGAATCAGAGTGCACAGCGGAAGCGTGACGGTATTTTGAATAGAAAATGTTCTAGAGGTTTTCCAACTAAATTGAATAGTGCAAACTTTTCAACAAGATTTGACTTTAAAATTTGAAAGAAAAGGTTATTTGAATATCTAAATTGTAAATAATTTCTAAGAAATTGATTTGAAACTCTTGAACATCTTATATTATGAGAATATGAAATTTATTTGGAAATCTGGAAATTTTCAAAGCTAGTTAAATGAAATTTGATCTAAGGAAAGATTGATATGATTTGTGTATATTATAAACAAGCCTTTAAGATTTGAAAATCTTAATTGAAAAGGACGATAAGAAAATCTTATTGATCAAATTTGATTTCCAATTATTGAAAGAGAATTGTTGGCAATGTAAACTTCTTAGAAGTTATCAACTTATGTGTAATTGTGCGAAAAATATTTTGAAATATGTAACACCCCTAAGTCTCATATCGTGGAAGCCTATGTGAAGTGTGGACCACAGTGTCAAGGTGAGTTGTTTGTGAGCCAACGGGGACGTTGGGCTCTGTATGAGGGGAGAATGTAACACCCCTAAGTCCCATATCGTGGAACCCTTGTGAAGTGGGTACTTATATTGTAACGAACAGTGATTTTCAATCCCGAAAAATGACACAAAAACACCATGTCGAACATTCAAGCATCGAAAACACCGGAATGTTATTAGAAAGAAATTAGAGGGTGAGAAAAGGAAGAAAGAAATATTAGAATAGGAGAAGAAGAAGAATTAACACAACACAGAATCTTACATCACAGCGGAACAAAATATAATATAGAAATAGACTTTATTGAGAACTTTGAAATAGAAACCTACAATCATCAGAGTACATCAACACACCGGGATAGTTATAATAATCTGTCCTCATATACATCACACAACGGAATAATACTAGATAATATCATACGTCTGAACACCTTCATCTCGTTATTGGACTTCACAACATCCGATAACCTAAACCTGTACAACCCGGTCTAACCCGAGCATTTCAAACACTGGGTCAGTCTGGTGAACCAGAGTGAGAAAAAACTCGCAAAGTTTATAATATCATCCATCTTGATTTTAAAGTTCAAAATCCTTTTAAAAAAAGGATAACCGTAAGACCAAATCCACACATAAATACATATGGATTTTACCTTATGATAACCCAAAATATTTTTGAAACTAATACCTTATTCAGATATTATAATAATGTATAAATACAAATAAATAGAATCTAGCAGAACGCTTACATCTCACGCTCCACATATATTGTATACAAACAAAACCGAGGGCGCTTATTAGAGATTGGATTCCGACTATGACTAGGTATGGAACCACCTGTCGATAGTGTATCTTTAGAGGAGAATACACTGGGTTCAACAAGAACGTCTTGCAACCCGGCCCACACATGACTGACCACTCATTTCCCTTGAGTGTATCGAATGTATATCACCAACGGTTGGGAGCTACCCACCGTTTCCCGAAAAGGGACAGCATCGATAGATTAAAGAAACAAAAGGAATTTCTCTAGATAGGTGATTACACACTCTAATGGGTGCGACTCACATAGCCATGCGGCCTGCTAGTTTTTTGTCATTTATCGGTTGATGAGGCTTGAGGTTATAATCGACTTTTAGAACATCTAGCCACCGTTCACTTTGAATGTCACATTGTTAGATCCGCCAGGAATTCACTAATTGATGTCCATAAAAATACTCTAGTTGTTAAGCTAGAGAATGACCATTCTCCGCCACAACTGTTGTATGTTTGAAGAAACCAATGTACATGATCTCTTTGGAAATACTCTGTCAGACATCCGTCCATACAAGTTGCCCTGGGGCTGGACAAACCGAAGGTACCCTCCTACCACATTCTAGGAATCACTCTGTAGATCAGTAGCAAGAAGTCCTTGCAATCCGAAGATTCCAATCACGATAGAATCACTGTCAAATATATATATCTCTAGGGATCAGCTAGAGAAATTCAACAATAGTTCCCCCACTCATGAAGATTTATGGTCTTTAATTTCTCCATCTCGATCAGCATCAGATATCTTCTTCGTTTACATAGTTGCTGATTCAGATTGGTTTTCGAATATAAATTTGATCCCGATCTTTCCGTATCAACATGCATTGGGTCAGATTTTGATAGTCAGTTATTTAGATATCAAAACAAACAACCATAAGAATAAAATACTTGGCCTTTAAAAATAGTGTATCAGTTTTAATATATCAATGTCCTCAAATCATTTATTTATATACTTCGAAAAATATCTTAAAACCATATCCAGATACCTCGTTTACTATCATTTCAAAACATTGCTACCACATTGCTTATTATTTAATTGAAAAATCGATTCCATTCATTATCGTAAAACAATCATTATGAAACCTCATTTTGTTTTTGTTATTTGAACACCATAATCATCATTTACCTTTTTAGAATAAATCCATTCTAAATCTCATCTCTATACTTCGAAATATCGTTATATTTTCATACATCTCCCTTTTATTCTGTTTATTATGGAAATACCATTTCATATTCTCAAGCTCTTTTTATTTCCGCTACTTTGGAAATATCAATATATATTTCTTTATATCCATTTATTTCCTTTATTTTGGGATATCAATATCTATCCTCAAATCCTTCAAATAACGTGGCATTCTTATTTCTCAAAATAAATTACTTCTTACATTTTCATCATTACAGCCAATATCATCCTTCGATAAATCCCAAAGTCATTAAAGTTGGGGTATTTTAATTACCTCTCAGACCCTTATCAACAACGTTCTCATCTTAAGATAAATACCAGTTGCAATACCAAAACCGATATTCATCCCCAATATCAAAACAAATCCCATTTTAATTATACCTTGATGAAATCCCATCTTTTATTCAATATAGTGAACCTATGTCGCATTTTAATAACGTAACTTGTTTAACCACTTTAATTCAAGCTTGAGTTCTCGTTTTAATTTTCATTTCAAACTTCATCAGTTTTAACCGTATATCAATCAAAAAATAATTCCCTAAATATTAACCCCGAAGGCCGAAACCAACATCAGATCAATATTCAGAAAATAAATTATCTCAACTGATCACCAGTTAAGTTCTAGTCCTTTAATTTCAAATCCTGTCTTTTACTTTATCCAAATTTCATTTTTAATAACCCGTTTTAGTAATGTATTTTTAATAGAGACTTGGGTTTTATATATGTGGTTAAACAAACAATATATAAGTGTGGTTTATTTTAAAAAATTAAACTTCATTTCAAATAATATATTTAAAAACTTATATTCAGTTATAAAATAAATTTCATAACTTCGTCTCTATCGATTCACCTGACGACAAATCAATCTTTATAAAACAGTTTATATTTGGCCATCTGCTATAAATTCCTCAGCCAATATCACTCATTGGTAAGTAACTAGACAAATGTTGAATTTTGGTTTAACAATCAATAACCAATTCAATAATCCAATCATGTGGGTTCAACGGTTCATATGATGATGATGATAAACAATAAATTTAACTGATAACGGTCAACTAATAACAACCATTCATGCATCAAATTTAATACATTTATATTGTTATAAACGTAACCAACAAGGTAAGTTACCTTGTTTGGAAATCATCGTTAAAATAACGAACTGGTATAATTTGACGTTATAGTTCTAATGAAACTAATTTCGTTTAAAACAATCCTTGTTTGTAAAAATGGCACTATTTAGATCCCAAATTATCCATCAGTTCATTTTTAAATTTCGTCTACCGACAAAACAATTCAGTTTGGCTCCAAACTGGAAAACTAGCAATAACTAATCATATGTATTCCAATAAAATTCGTTTCGTTGAAAACGGAGGTTGTTTGGAAAAATAATTATTTTTGGCGCTTATATAGTACCGTAAAAATAAATTACAAAACAATTATATAAATAATAATAAATTATTATTGCCATATACCCAAAAAAATATCATTCCAGATTCAACCCATATGGATTTATAACTCAACATTATCGTAATCGAGTTAAACTATATCAAAATTATATTGAAATTCTTATTTAAATTATTAAATAAACGTTATCGCTTATAATCGAAATCCATAGCGATTATTTTAAAGTTTGAATTGGACATAACTTACAATACATAAGCTGAAATTTCGATTTTTCTCTTTCATTAGAAAATTATAATCGATAAGACCCCAACGTTTCTTGTTTCACAGAATTCCGACTTAAAATGGATTATGTTTATTCAGTTGAAGTTCAAAACTCAATATTACAAACTACCGTGCCATTTCAAGTTCGTTTTATATTGAATATAAATATAAACGTTCAGTCATCGTTAAATAACGAATTCTACATTAAATCAATTAATATTTTCAATATAATATTTAAAACAGATTTAAATATTCGAAATCAAATGACCGAAAAATCCGGGTCATTACATTCTCCCCCCCCCCTCTCCCCGAAATTACTAACTAAGAAGAACGCTCCAGTCTCATTTTTTTATTTATAAAATAATTAATTCAAAATATTATCAAAAATATTTCTAAGTTATTAAATTTATGAAAAATTCGCCAGCACTTCCCCTGTATTGTTCGGTCCAAGCAACTACAACTCGCAACTCCGGGCCTCTCATTAATCAAAAGAAAATAAAAGCCAAGTGGCTACCCATCTCAGTGGTATAAAATTAATCACCCAAATCAATATTATTAAGGTTTACCTATTAATTGGGCAACCCATACTCAAATCTCGAAACAAAGCAACTTCCTTTTCCAATCCTGCACTTAATCTCGATATATAATGCAAATAACAGAAACATGATTAAACCATTTAATTTTATTTCATATTGATTCTATTCAAATTTATTTTATTGAAATTTATTCCATTAGTTTCCAATTGATGACTTCTTATATTCAACTAATCCAACATCCAACAAGCAAACAATGGACAACCAATTTAACCAAACCATTCCATTTTATTTCTAATTTTATTTAACTTCTCTCAAGTTAAATTCTAATTTATCTGATTTCTTATTAAAATTCTTATTCACAATTCTTTATGTGAAAATTCACTTCTAGCTATATTAAACCATTTAAATTCACTATCCCATTTGAATTCCATTCAATCAATCAATTAACCACTGTCAATTTTTTTGATAAAATTATTTCTTTTCTATACGAAAATTTAGTTTGGGCAAAATTATTTCATTTACCCTCTTAATAAAAAAATATTGTATTAGTTTGTCAATTCAACTAATTGAAACCGATCAAACAATACAATACAAAACATTTGTATATAAAATCTACAAGTACGCTACTCATATATACACACACTCAACTCGATCCAGGGTACTACAAACCCAATCTCTATCGAGTTACACCACAGAGCCAAGGTTATTACTAAACCATTTCTCTGATACCATGTAACGAACAGTGATTTTCGATCCCGAAAATCGACACAAAAGCAACATGTCGAACATTCAAGCATCAAAAACACCGGAACGCTATTAGAAAGAAATTAGAGGGTGAGAAAAGGAAGAAAGAAATACTAGAATAGGAGAAGAAGAATTAACACAACACAGAATCTCACATCGCAGCAGAACAAAATATAATATAGAAATAAACTTTATTTAGAGCTTTGAAATAGAAACCTACAATCATCAGAGTGCATCAACACACCGGGATAGTTATAATAATCTGTCCTCATATACATCACATAGTGGAATAATACTAGATAATATCATACGTCTGAACACCTTCAGCTCGTTATTGGACTTTGCAGCATCCGATAACCTGAACCTGTACAATCCGGTCTAACCCGAGCATTTCAAACACCGGGTCGGTCTGGTGAACTAGAGTGAGAAAAAACTCACTAAGTTTATAATATCATCCATCTTGATTTTTAACTTCAAAATCCTTTTAAAAGAAAAGGATAATCGTAAGACCAAATCCACACATAAATACAGATGTTTTTTACCTTACGATAACCCAAAACATTTTCTGAAGCCAATATTTTATTCTGATATTATAATATTGTCTAAATACAAATAAATAGAATCTAGCAGAACGCTTGCATCTCACGCTCCGTATACATTGTATACAAACAAAACCGTGGGCTCTTATTGGAGATTGGATTCCGACTATGACAAGGTATGGAACCACCTGCCGATAGTGTATCTCTAGAGGCGAATACACTGGGTTCAACAAGAACGTCTTGCAACCCGACCCACACATGACCGACCACTCATTTCGCTTGAGTGTATCGAATGTATATCATCAACGGTTGGGACCTACCCACCATTTCCGAAAAGGGACAGCATCGACAGATTAAAGAAGCAAAAGGAATTTCTCTAGATAGGTGATTATACACCCTAATTGGCGCGACCCACGTAGCCATGCTACCAGCCCTATTTTTGTCATTTCCCGGTTGATGTGGCTTGAGGTTTTAATCAACTTTTGGAACATCTAGCCACCGTTCACTTTGAATGCCACATCGTCAAATCCGCCAGGAAACCCTAATTGACGTCCACAAAAATACTCTAGTTGTTAAGCTAGAGAACGACCATTCTCCACCACAATTGTTGTACGTTTGAAGAAACTAACGTACGTGATCCCTTTGGAAATACTCTGTCAGACATCCGTCCATACAAGTTGCCCTGGGACTGGACAAACCGAAGGTACCCTCCTACCACATCCTAGGAATCACGCTATAGATCAGTACTGGGAAGTCCTTGCAATCTATAGATTCCAATCACGACAGAATCACTGTCAAATATCTATCTCCAGGGATCAGCTAGAGAAATTTAATAATAGTTCCCCCGCTCATGAAGATTTACGGTCTTCAATTTCTCCATCTTGATCAGCATCAGATATCTTCTTCGTTTATATAGGTGCTGATTCGGAATGATTTTCAAATATAAATTCGATCCCGGTCTTTCCGTATCAACATGCATTGGGTCAGATTTTGATAGTCGGTTATTTAGCTATCAAAATAAACAACCATAAGAATAAAATACTTGGCCTTTAAAAATAGTATATCAATTTTAATATATCAATGTCTTCAAATCATTTATTTATATACTTCAAAAAATATCTTAAAACCATATCCGATTTCATATCCAAGTACCTCGTTTACTATCATTTCAAAGCATTCCTACCAAGTTGCTTATTATATAATTGCAAAATCGATTCCACTCAATATCGTAAAACAATCGTTATGAAATCTCCTTTTGTTTTCGTTATTCGAACACCATAATCATCATTTACCTTTTTAGAATAAATCCATTCTAAATTTCATCTCTTTACTTCGAAATATCGTTATATTTTCACACACCTCCCTTTTATTCTGTTTATTATAGAAATACCATTTCATATTCTCAAGCTCTTTTTATTTCCGCAGCTTTGGAAATATCAATATATATTTCTTTATATCCATTTATTTCCTTTATTTTGGGATATCAATATCTATCCTCAAATCCTTCAAATAACGTGGCATTCTTATTTCTCAAAATAAATTACTTCTTACATTTTCACCATTACAATAATATCATTCTTCGATAATCCAGAAGTCGTTCAAGTTGGGGTATTTTGATTACCTCTTGGACCTTGATCAACAACGTTCTCGTCTTAAGACAAATACCAGTTGCAATACCAGAACCAATATTCATTCCCAATATCGAAACAAATCCCATTTTAATTATACCTTGATGAAATCCCATCTTTTATTCAATATAGCGAACCTATATCGCATTTTAATAACTTAGCTCGTTTAACCACTTTAATTTAAGCTTGGGTTCTCATTTTAATTCCCACTTCAAACTTCATCAGTTTTAACCGTACATCACTCAGAAAATAATTCCATAAATATTAACCGCGAAGGCCGAAACCAACATCAGATCAATATTCAGAAAATCAATTATCCCAACCGATCACCAGTTAAGTTCTAGTCCTTTAATTTCAATTCTTGTCTTTTACTTTATCCAAATGTCATTTTTAATAACCCGTTTCAGTAATGTATTTTCAATAGAGACTCGGGTTTTATATCTTCACAAAATCTTGGATTTCATATAATCCAATTAAGTATGATTCAAAAATAATTAAATTAAAACTTTGGTTTAATCATAACTTATATTATTATAAACCTTAAATCGCTTAAATAATTATTAGACTTAACTTTTAACTTCACAAACTTACATTACTAAGTTTTACATTTCCATATCTTCACTTCGATTATCATTAAATAAATAATCATTGATTCAATATAATTCCATTTTAAATTGTGACTTAAAAATAATTAATTTTAGTTATAAATCATTACATTAATCCTTTCTCACTTGCTTATCCATCTTAGTAATATAAGAATTAGCTTTATAAATCATTTAATCATTAAGATGTGGCACGTGCTTCGCACACGACAGATTTTGGTATAAGAATGGTGATCGGTGGTTAAACAAACAATATATATGTGGTTTATTTAAAAAAAAACTTCATTTAAAATAATATATTTAAAAACTTATTTTCAGTTATAAAATAAATTTCATAACTTCATCTCTGTCGATTCACTTGACGGCAAATCAATCTTTATAAAACAGTTTATATTTGACCATCTGCTATAAATTCCTCAGCCAATATCACTCATTGGTAAATAACCGAACAAATGTTGAATTTGGGTTTAACAATCAATAACCAATTCAATGATCCAATCATGTGGGTTCAACAGTTCATATGATGGTGATAAACAATAAACTTAACTGATAACAGTCAACTAATAACAACCATTCAAGCAGCCAATCTAATTTAATATGTTTATATTTTTATAAACGTAACCAACAAGGTAAGTTACCTTGTTTGGAAATCATCGTTAAAATAATGATTTGGTTTTGATTAAATTAACGAACCATATAATTTAAATTAGCTATATAAAATATTCAATGCATATCGAAACAAATCAGCAAATCAGTCAACAGTCAGCAAACATAACATACAAATATAAAATCCAAATTATACTAAATATAAGTGAGATAACTAAGTGAGTTTAACTCACCTTGGTTCTCCATTTATTGTCGACACGGTTCATTCTAGTAAAATTTAAACAAGCATTTAAATTTAACTGAAAAATTACAGTTGCTTACAATCATGTCCAATTCCGCTTCAGATTGTAGTGCTTGTCGAGACGATTGTAACATCGCTCGATTTGGTCGGATTCTGTTAATATATGAACGACTCGTAACCATATAAATTTATGGCTTAAATTCATAAAAATAAAATCTTAACTAAAATTTAAACTAATTACCCATTTATTCATCCTAGGCCTGCATTACCCTTCACTTGCCATATTTCCTTGGATGCACTCCAGCTTTTGTATTTACACTGCCACCATAGTGATGATACCATCCCTTTTCTATCCATTTATTTATATATAATTTCTTTTTCTTTTTTCGAATGGGCTTTATCCGTTGGCTCAAACCACTTCAGACATAACCAGTCGTGAACAGTACCCGAAGTATGAAACCACGAAACCGCTGCCTTGTTTTCAAGCTTGCCACTTATCCCGCACCTGCCGGAGACCAATTCTTCTGTGCCCAACCCCACTGTCCCCATGCGTGCCCACCAATCAAATCTCTCCATTTCCTTTTTTTGCATTTAGGTCCTCGGACAATTAAAGGGTTTAACTGCAAAAAGCGGAAATCAGGGGGCTGTGATTGGTTGGGGACACCGGGCACATAGAGTTTCGGTACAGAACAATTGGTGCGCACCTGCCACCCCATTGTTATGTTCATATATATATATATATATATATATATATATATATATATATATATATATATATATATATATATATATATATGCCGAAAGTCATGCAACTAGACCATCTCCCCTGAGGCCAACAGTAATTCCTTCCCATGTTTTTCACGTAAATGCTTTCTTCACCTCCGATCCCTTTTTCTTCCAAAAGCCATCTGCTACGTGTTTTTTACCGTGCTGCTCTTCTATTTTTCATATAGTTTTTTTATGAATACAAGGCACAAGCCCACTGTCTACTTCACAAGCCCAGACCCTCATTTTAATTTCTGAAAACAGTCCACCAGCTTCAAACAGTTTCTTCCCCAAATTTTCAGTCTTCCTGAAGCACCTGTACACGCACTGTGTTCAACCAAATATGAAACCACCAACTGTTCTATGAATCTTCATATAAACTACACCAAACGACTTCTCCTCGCCTGCTCGACTCATCGGCCACCTTGTCTCTCCCTCGGGCGTCCCCGATGTCAGTCCGACGTGAACACAACATGCTCCAGGATCGACAATTTTTGTTTCATATTTTTGAAAAAAGAAATGCTACGTGACCTCTGTTCTTCGCTGATAACTATGCCACTCTCCAACTCGTGCATGGATCCATACATCTTGATAAAACTCGACACTTAGATCATGACTTTTATTATCGAACACTATCGTTCGAAGAACGGGGACTTTAGAAACGTAGAGATGGGTTTGAGGAAGCTAATATGACTGCTTAAGTGATTTTTAATTGTATACGTGAGGTGGAATAAATTTTCTGAAGTCATGAAATGTTAAACTATATACGTAAATATATATTTTTGTATTCATATTGATCAATCAGGCTGTAATTATTTACCTAATTAGTATTCATATTGATCAATTAGGCTAGGCTTTAATTATTTGCCTAATATTGATCAATTAGGCTAGGCTTTAATTATTTGCCTAATATTGTTGTACTATCCTTGTACTATCTTATAATTTGTACTATCCTTGTAGTACAGTTAACTTCCTATTTAAGGGTTGGTGATTAATGAAAAGGCACGGATCATAATCTTTCATGGTATCAGAGCTAAGAATAACATCTCCAGGATGTCCTAGACGACTATGCCAAAGATCAGATGACGCGGCAGTAAAAGCAGATGAATTGACTGAGAATGTGTCTCGTTTATTTTGGAAAATAGGATAGAGATCTCCAGTGCTATCACATCTCATTAGTTTGGTCCTAGTCTGTAAATCATTGACAGAAAACCCAAAAGGATCAAATTCAACTGAAACCATATTATCGGTGGTAAATTTTCGAATAGATATAAGGTTTTTAATGAGTTGAGGAGCATGCAATACATTGTTTAAGGTTAATGGAGGGTATGGTGGAGGCAAGTTAGTGCAACCATGGAAATTCTGCAGATTACCCTCGCCAAAATCATAATAATAAAAACAATAGAGGAAAGGGAAATAGAAAGAACCCCGGCAGGGGAAGTTGCGACTACGGGGGCGTGTTAAACTATATATGTAAATATATATTTTTGTATTCATATTGATCAATCAGGCTGTAATTATTTACCTAATTAGTATTCATATTGATCAATTAGGCTAGGCTTTAATTATTTGCCTAATATTGATCAATTAGGCTAGGATTTAATTATTTGCCTAATATTGTTGTACTATCCTTGTACTATCTTATAATTTTACTATCCTTGTAGTACAATTATCTTCCTATTTAAGGGTTGGTGATTAATGAAAAGGCACGGATCATAATCTTTCATGAAATGCCATTTTCCCTACTGTGTGTTTCTCCTTGCGGAAAAGAACGAGAGTGACATGGTATATATAGGCGAAGAAAGTTCAAATAGGAACAATGTCCCCTCCATTCAATACACATAGGAGCAGGGGAGGCTTGCAAATGGAAGGTTAGGTGTGCTAGTACTGATCAAATTCTTATGGAGACTTGACGAAGAAAGGAGCATATTTGTTTTAGACTCGCAGTATATAGGGTAGCATGTTTTGATATATATTTTCTTTTTTCCTCTTTATTAGCTGTGCATGAATATACATTTCATTAGGCCAGATTTTACATTTCATAGCATCACATAGGTTCATACTTCTTCCTTAGGTCTCTGCGTATCACTTGGGGATACATGAATAGCACAGCGAAAACCATTATAGGGTCTGTTATGTATTGCCATAGTTGTGGTGATCGTCCATTTCATTATAGTGGGCTTTCACTTCATGAAGCTGTAGCGTAGCTGGGGAGGAGGGAGAAACAGGGTGCATAGGTTTCCATTTGCATTTGGGGTAGGTAAAAATAAAGGGCAACGTAACTAGGCATTGATGCGGACATAAGGCGTATGTAATAAACAGTGAACGATATTGTCAACTGTTAAGGTTGATACTTTTGTATTTAATGATATTTGAAGTTAAATGTTGTCCTGTATTCTCTTCTCCCTATGTTGTGTGATAAGAACGCTGGGAAGAGTAGTCATGTATTTGCACTTCACACTGATTTAGTACTGATGCGTACATCTAAGTCGGTTAGGTAGCTGCATGTGGAGGTTAGGGTAGTTTTGTTTTATTTGATACCGTTATTAAATATTGCAAAATATGCGCCGTTGTGTAATCTCCAAAAATTTCGAAACTGGACGCCATGGTATAATTTGACATTACGGTCCTAATGAAACTAATTTTGTTGAAAACGGTCCCCATTTGCAAAAGCGGCGCTATTTAGATCCCAAAATTATCCATCGATTCACTTTTAAATTTCGTCTACCGACAAATAATTCCATTTGGCTCCAAACTGGAAAACTAACAATAAATAATCATATGTACTCCAATAAAATTCGTTTCATTGTGTTGAGAACAAGATTATGATTGATGCCAACATATAAAGTTGCAATGAAGATCATTTCATAGAGACAAGCTTTTATATACATATATAAATATATATACATTGAGTCGTACTAGAAATATGTTAAAATCTATCCTCAAAGTATAAAATGAATGCACAAAAAGTTATATTATATCTTCGCTGCCGAAATCTGTATATTTGAGAAATTGAAAAGTCACAGAAAAAGCCCAAACGGTCCAGGCTTCGACCAGGAAAGAGCGCAGAGCGATCTAGTCTGTGGACCGAGGTCCTCCGGTCCACAACCATAAACCGATCAACCGGTCCAAATATGGGCGGTCGACCGGTCATTGTGTTTTTGCACATAACGGCTATTTTTCTGGAAGTTTTAATTTTATTTAAATTCAACCAGTCGACCAGTGATGTTTAACCTGTCGACCGTTTTTAAACAGAAGCAACCTTTCGTATAGACACTTCCATGTCTTCAAGAGTTGCTTCTCTTTCTCTTCACCAACGATCAAGACTATTGTTTGTAACTTTTCACAAATGGTTACAACTGTTTATTTCTTATTTAAACATCATGAAATCATCATTTCAATTAACCGAATCATTCTATATTCTCTCGAATTTCTGAATTGCATTTTAATACTCTTTGCAAAACAAAAGCTCTCCAAATTTAAATACTTGTTGAATCCTTGAATCAATTTAATATCATTTGATTCAACAAGCATTCTATTTCTTTAAATCTACGCATACTAAGTATATACTCGAGGATCAGATTATAGGAAGATTGTACTCAAACTGTTGACTATCCGTGTTGAATCAAGAACACAAAGCAGAAGTCAAAAACCATTGTATTAGTTAAAGTCCTATGTGTGATCAGGCAAGTGTTGAAGTCCTTGTGTTGTTAGAGGCATGAAATCCCATTCGGCTGCTCGGGTGTTGTATACCTGTTCCTCCGGGTGAAGTGAGGTAGTTGTTAGTGAAAATCCAGAAGGAAGTCTGGGACTACACGTAGGATAGTGGTCCGATACCAAATGAAAGTGTGTGCGTGTGTACTTGCCATGTATAATACACTCACAAGGATCGTGTAATATGACGAACAATATTCAAGAACGAAGTAATAGCTAATCACAGATTTTGATCGATGCCAACATATAAAGTTGCAATGAAGACCATTTCATAAAGATAAGGTTTTATATATATATATATACACACATTCAGTCGAAATAGAAGAAAACATTTTTTTGGTAAAACTAGCCAAATGTTTTGAAAATACCTTAGAAGAGCTGTTTCTCAAAAGATTTCCTTCAAAAAGAAAATGAGCGGGTAGAAGATAAAAACAATGTTTTTTTAAAAGGAAATCGATCTTTTGCAAAATAGAAATAAATCATTAGAAGATTCTTTAAATAATTCTAGTTCTTTAATTTCGTCACTTGAAAAAGAGAATGGAGCACTAACTGAAAAGAACTTGGAATTATCTAAAGGATGTGAGTTTTTAAAAGTGAATAATAATATTTTGCAAAATAAAATTTCTGACTCAAAAGAAAATTTTAAAAAATTACAATCTTTTTAATTAATTCAGGATCTCTTTGTGGTCTCAAAACTGAGAATGCTTTAAAAAGGAAGAACTCTGAATTAAATAAGGAAATTGATAATTTTCAAAATAACAAAATTTATTTTGTCACTCGTGATTTTGGAATTAAATTTGATAAATGTACAAATAAGTTCGCGAAATTTAATAAAGGTCAAAATGATTTAAACATGGTTTTATCTAGATCTCGACCTTTACATGACAAAGGCGGTATAGGATATAATAAAACCAATCATAGAAATAGTACTAGATATGCTTTTATGTATAATAAGAATATCACTGCTAGTACTAATGCACATCCAAGACCCAATTATTATAGAAATTCGAATACTTCTATGACTAGCAGTATTTATAATAAATATAGAAGTACGAAAAGGAATATCACTAGAGATTACTTAAGTATTTGGGTTCCTATAAGTTGGAAAAACAGAGAAAAATATATCGATGATTATTTTGATTCAGTAGTTAATAATGAAAATTTTATCTTTAAAGGTTCCATTAAACCCTCTTGGGTATGGTTGCCTTCCATCTAACCCATTGACCCAAACAAAGCAAGTGGGTACCAAAACTATATTTGTCATATTTTTTGCAGGTACACCACAATAAAGAGATGGTTATTCGGTATCTCTAAATATCTTTGAAAACTCCGGTTATCAAAAAATCACATGATTCAATATCTCCTAAAGGTGCTATAATTATTTGTATTCTCTACTACTCTTGATTACTGTGCTTATTATGGTATTTATTCTTTTTAATCGATGACAAAGGGGGAGAAATATTTTCTCTCATGATGATACGTATAATTCATGTTACATATACTATCATATAAAATTATGTGCTTAACATGGTAATAGTATATGTGTGCTAACATTTATTAATGTAGGAATCAAAAGGTAAGATTATTTATATTATGAACTAACAAATGTTGCAGAAATTCAGGGGGAGCTTTATATTTAGAGAGAGAAAATCCAAGGTGTTGTCATCAATCAAAAAGGAGGAGAATGTTGAGAACAAGATTTTGATCGATGTCAACATATAAAGTTGTAATGAAGATCATTTCATAGAGATAAGGTTTTATATATATACACACACACACACACACATTGAGTCGTATTAGAAATATGTTAAAATCTATCCTCAAAGTATAACACGAATGCACAAAAAGTTATATCATATCTTCGTTGCTGAAAGCTGTATATTTGAGAAATTGAAAAGTCACAGAAAAATCCCAAACTGTCCAGGATTCGACCGGGAAAGAGCGCAGGGCGATCTAGACTGTGGACCGAGATCCTCCGGCCCACAGCCATAAACCAGTCAACCGGTCCAAATATGGGCGGTCGACCAGTCAGTGTGTTTTTGCACATAACGGCTATTTTTCTGGAAGTTTTAATTTTATTTAAATTCAATTTGTCGACCGGTGATTTTTAACCTATCAACCGTTTTTTAAACAGAAGCAACCTTTCGTAGAGACACTTCCATTTCTTCAAGAGTTGCTACTCTTTCTCTTCACCAACGATCATGACTATTGTTTGTAACTTTTCACAAATGGTTACAACTGTTTATTTCTTATTTAAACATCATGAATTCATCATTTCAATTTACCGAATCATTCAATATTCTCTCTAATTTCTGAATTGCATTTTCATACTCTTTGCATAACAAAAGCTCTCCAAATTTAAATATTTGTTGAATCCTTGAATCAATTTAATATCATTTGACAAGCATTCTACTTCCTTAAATCTACGCATTCAAAGTATATACTCGAAGATCAGATTATAGGAAGATTGTACTCAAACTATTGAGTATCCGTGTTGAATCAAGAACATAAAGCAGAAGTCAAAATCATTGTATTAGTTGAAGTCCTGTGTGTGATCAGGAAAGCGTTGAAGTCCTCAGTGTTGTAAGAGGCCACTGTTGAAGTCCTCGTGTTGTTAGAGGCATGAAATACCGTTCGGCTACTCGGGTATTGTATACATGTTCCTCCGGGTGAAGTGAGGTGGTTGTTAGTGAAAATCCAGAAGGAAGTCTGGGACTGGACGTAGGATGGTGCTCCGAACCAGTATAAAAATCCCTGGTGTGGTTTTTCCTTTTTAATACATTTACTATTTTATATCTATGATTAGCTATTACTTCATTCTTGAATATTGTTAGTCATATTACACGATCCTTGTGAGTGTATTATACTTGGCAAGTACACACGCACACACTTTCACGTTGAAAACGGAGGTTGTTTGGAAAAATGACTATTTCAGACGCTTACATAATACCATAAAATAAATTACAAAACAATTATATAAATAATAATAAATTATTATTTCCATATACCAAATAAAATAATATATCATTCAAGATTCAACCCATATGGATTTTTAACTCAACATTATCGTAATCGAGTTAAACGATATCAAAATTATATTGAAATTCTTATTTAAATTATTAAATAAACGTTATCGTTTATAATTGAAATCTATAGCGATTATTTTAAAGTTTGAATTGGACATAACTTACAATACATAAGCTGAAATTTTGATTTTTCTCTTTCGTTAGAAAATCATAATCGATAAGATCCCAACGTCTCTTGTTTTACATAATTCCAACTTAAAATGGATTATGTATATTCAATTGAAGTTCAAAACTCAATATTACAAACTATCATGCCATTTCGAGTTCGTTTTATATTAAATATAAATATAAACGTTCAATCGTCATTAAATAACGAATTCTACATTAAATCCATTAATATTTTCAATATAATATTTAAAACAGATTTAAATATTCGAAATCAAATGACCGAAAAATCCGAGTCATTACGTATATAGTAGAGTCCATCTCTTACTAACGCCGAGGCCTTTTAAGGAACAAAACCCCAACCCTATACGGTGGCTAAGTTGGGGGCAATATCTTGTGTAAACAGAGGTGCGGGCTGTTACAAAATAAATGGAAGTTATCTTCATAATGCTTGATATATAGTGATCCTTAAAGTCGCTAATTTAAAGAATTTGAAAGACTTGAAATGTTTGAATAAGATCATTAATTTTGAAATATAAAGCATAAGTTGTATATTTGTAAGTTGAAATTGTATTTACAATTATTTGGAATTGTTCTTCCAAATTATTTTTGGATATAATGAGTAGTTTATAAATTTATTTATGAACTAAGAAAATTTTGATGACTTGAATCTCGATATTTGAAATGTTTGAAAATCAACAATACTATGATTGAAAGTATTTGTGAATTATTGTTGTGAAATAATTTCGGGATATGAAATGATTTAATGTATTCTCATGGATTCGGGGGACCCATGACTAAAAGATAGACGTGTGTGATTTAGAGTGAGCAACCTAGGCATATACGGTATCCAAGTCTGGATAAAAATCGAGTTATATATGCTCCGCGATTTTGTACTTAGAAGTCCATGTATGGACGAAGGCCATGAGATACACTTCGCTTAGGATCCCTCGATGATGGTATTTGGGAAGAGCAACCTAGGCGTATACGGTGTTCGTTTCTGGATGAAAATCGATATACATGTGCTCCACGATTTTGTGCTTGGGGGTCTGTGTTTGGACAAAAAACGTGATGCACACTTCGCTTGAGAACCCGTAACGATGGTCTGCTTTAGGTGTCCGGAGCGACCTTGATTATCTATATTATTGCATACGATAGGCTGCCCTTAGGCCTTATTGTGGGAAACTTGAGGAAATGAACAGAATTTTTGATGAGAAGTTGAAACAAGTATATTTTGGTACTTGTGTATTTTAGTCACGCGCCTAATCAACACATGTCTAATGTTTGCAAGGACGACGATGAACTTGTTAGGCTTCGAGTTAACATATATGTTTGATATATTTAAAAGCGATTTTGGTTTTGAAATCCCGAAGTGAAGTATGATTCTATATGAAAGAAATGTATAGTACTTCAATGGTTTGAAATAAAAATGGGATTCTAAGTTCGAAGAAATCATTTTAAGACATTCAAATGTTTTGAAATTTATAAATATAACAATTTATATAGTATTTTAATTTAACTAATCTAACTTATTCATTTTACTTAACCTTTCATTTCATTAAATAATTTTATTTTGCATTGTACTAATGATTTTTCAATTTTAAGCTCTTTGCCTTATATTATTTTACTGTTTATTGAATTATCTATTTTACTTATATCATTGTATTTACCGATTTTATACCAGAAATATCTATTGCTACCTGACCGTCTATCATGTATAAATTAAGTCAAGATTTGATGTTTAAATAAATAATTATATTTGGATCCTGGCTTAATATTTTGGATTCCATTTATTTTGAACATAGTTGGACATATTTAATGATGGAATTCCCTTCGAAAATTTAATGGTTGATAAACATTTACGACAATTTGTCCAATTAACAAAATAAACCAAGAAGTTGAGATCAAATTTGTTTTAAAGCATGAGTTTAATGCATAGTTTGAAATTCTAAATTTGATCGTTCACTTATTTTATTTTGCTAAGCGTAATTTTATTTCAATAACATCAATAGTTAAATACGGTTAATGTAATTAAATGAATTACGGAATAAATTTTGAGTATTATTGCGTTAGCATTTAAGTTAACTTATCGTTTAATACGTGTTACAATTTATAATGCAAAAACAATGCTATTTATTTTGGCCGTGCTCCGTTCGCTAGTACGTTCAAAACAGAACTGTTCTTGCAAACCGTTCACTAGAAAATGTTAGTTCAAACCATTTCCGCCGTTCAGCCCATTGTTTGAGTCAAACCATATATGATGACATCTTACTCAAGATTTGGGTGGTGAAAATAATTTTCCACTTGCCTTTGGTTTACTGTATTTTTCAACAACTGTCCTTACCCTTCTGAATTGTTTATAACGTTGTGTTTCTTCTCTGCTGATGGTCTCCCTCCTTTGTGTTATAAAATAGCATACGCAGTTCCATCCGCTCACAACCAAATCAACTCTTCTCCCTTTTACTTTGGTTACACGGTTCCTTTCGCCCCTACTTTCGTTGATAACAAAAGGAAGATAACATTTTCCCCTCTAATTCCTTTATCAGCCAAAATGAAACCTATTTTCCCCAAATCCACATTTTATTTTTCCGTGAAACGAAATTTAATGACTTGCAAACATTTCTCCCATCGTTCCCTTCCAATCCAATTCCTCCACGTCTACGCCTGCCATCACCACCCACTATCACCGTACCCATCGCCGCTCCTCCCTAAAATCAACCCGCAACCAGAGCCACACCCTCGAAGCCATGGCCTCCTGTAGTGTTCGCTTCTCAAGGCCGGGCCTTTGCTGCTTCCAGTCACAATAGATGTTGCTGCCACCATATACAGTAGTTCCTACTTCTCTGGCGTTGACCGTGAGCCTGCCATACACTTGAAGCACACTGTGACCCACGAGCACCGAGGCTCCGCTTCCAGTCCAGTGTACAGATCAAGGTGGGAAATCATCTGAACTCGTCGCTGCTATGACAAAATGTAAGTTTACCTTACGGTTAAACCTACTGCGAATCTTTTACTTCGTTTTCACTATGTATATTTCGTTTGGGTTGTTTCATTGTTGCCTTTCCATCACTTTGATTTTTTGGTTTTAAACATTTGCAAATGCTTTAGCGGTCCATGTTTTGCGGCCAGGACCCTTGCCATCTTGTGTTGTCCATGTATATTGTGTCGTCTGGCCTCACCCTTGTGTTTCTTCTTCACCCTTGTCTATACATGCTTACAATTCCTCATATTTTGGCATGAACACTCTTTGCTCTTGCAGTGTTGTGTTCCAATGCTTATTAGGATACTACTTCCATATGTTAGACCAGTGTGCATGCATGGGTCCGACATGCTATGACTATGCCTCACTGTTATAAACCGAGACCGTTATATTTCCACCTCACGCTAGTTTCCCCGTAAACTGAATATGTACACAACGACTCATGTTGAATATCTTAAGTGTTATCTCTTCTACATTTGTCCAGCATGGTATATTTGCAATTAAATTTATAGATGTATTTCAAGCTCATGAGAAACCTGCCCATTCATTTGAACTACTTTAAAGTGAAAAGATGCCACGTTGGGACCCTGTACAACTTGTAAAGTTTGTTGCATGTAGATATTTACTTCAGAAATACATGTAGCTCCACAAATTCAAATTAGTTTGGTAGAAATATGAAGAACCTTGGCCTTTCCAAACTAGTTATGCATACCCCGTATGATTTTGTCTTCACTTCTTTAGCTAACACAGTTGCGCACACGATATATGATGTTCATGTTGCCTCTTTTGGAAAAACAATACATATGAAATTTTTTCTATCCTTGGTTTAGATAAAGAATGTGTGTTGTATGAATATTGTCGCCATTCTCTTGCATGCGTACATTTGGTGGCCTTATAGACGCTGTATATTCCCTTTTCTAGTCATTTCTTGTTGCCTAACCGCGTGTTCCCTAGGACCTGAGCTCAGAACAGTATGCATGACCATGAGATGGCAACTTAGACCTTTGAAGTAGTGCTTAAGCTGGATCTACTATCCTTATTTACATTGACCTGAAGTGAAAAATATATTTTCTGTATAGTGAGTTTTAGAAACCACCTCATGCGTGACACACACTATCCCAATCTTGCTTGGGTCTTTTTGTCATGAATGAGCTGTGCACAGTTTTGTAATACCTTGTTCCCGCTATTTGAGGCAGACCATGATATCCCATTTTGTTGTAGCACAATTGCATACCTTATGTTGTATCCATAAATGCTTGCTTCCCATATGAGCAATATGATATTGCATGTTTTATTCTCTCAGTTGAGAGTCGCGGTAGCATCTTTTGATGCAGGCACTTCATTTTTGGTTTTTTGTCATGCGAACCATGAGTTACTGCCATCGATCCCTACGGTATGCTTGGAAATGTATTGCCATGTTGAGAGTAGTGTACCATTTATGTTCAGTAGCTTGTCACGCCTGAAATCCTTTCGATTTATTTTAATGTTTATATATTTCGATAGTTCACTTGGTTAATTATCTAAGAATTTATAAGGATTAAACTGATTATATATCATATTTATCAAAGTTTACTGACTTGAAATAAGTTTAATCCTAACTTGGGTGTTTTTTGCATTTTTCATGGAATGCTCGGGTCAGGCTCCAAGTGTTCCAGGTTTAAAGATATCAGCCCGCAAATTGGAGAGGACACGAAGACGTGAAGACGCTCGCACGCACTACGCTGAAAATTAAAGTTTAAAATTTTATTCATCTAAAATTTATGTACAAATTTATTTATTTTCCGTTGTAAATATTGTATAACTCTTATATCTATATGAAATTCTATTCTGTTGCAAACTATTGTACTCTGTGATTCTATATTAATTCTGTTTAAACCATGTAAGCCAATAACAATCTGTTGTTTTTGAAGTTTCGAACTGGTTTAAATACCGATTTGGAACGGGCAAAATGGTAGGTCATTACAATTAATGTATTAAAGGCCATAACTTTTTCATACGAGAGACAAAATTCGACGATTTCAGTTGTGTTGCGATCGTGGAAACAAACTCTACATTTCAGAACTGAATGGGAGGAATTTGGAAGCAGTTAGAATTTTTGACTAAATTAAGCATCCGGTTTAATTTTGTTAAAACCGTCGCCAATTAAAGAATGACGGAGTGGAAATCAATGTGACAACTCTCTCACTAAAATATTTGTACAATCATTTATTTTAAAACTGAAAATATATAGATTGCTAGTGTTGAATTTTATTTGTTTAATTATCACAAAAATATTGTACGGCGCCTGTTAGCTCACATTCACTATTGTTTGAAAACCATGAATGATTTAATTGACTGTATTATGTTGTGATTGTGATGATTAACATATTAAAAATAATTTTAATATTAGTTTGGTAGTTGAAATTAAATTATAAATATCCATTTATAATTTAGACAATGAAAATTGGTTAATTAGAAAAATAGTTCGAATCAAATTAGAATTAGTTAAATATATTAACCAGTGATTAATTTGAATTCATTGTTGTTGGTTGAAAACCCCACTTGGGTCTGGGGATGATAATTAATTCACATCTCCCTAACTGTATGTCAACCGATTGATTGACAGGCTGTGATAAGCATTATTTAATTATTTAATGCTTATACAGTTGTAAATTACACTCTGGATGTGAATTGAATGTTTAATAGCTGTTTATCACTATTTTTGAATACGTGCGATGTATGGAATCCACATAAATAAAATTATATGGTAATTGATTGAGTCTGGTTCCAATATAGAATAACGAATATTTTATAATAATATCAATGAAAAATCAAAATATGATTTTGATGTCCGATTTTGGATGGACACAAAAATATGGAAACGTATGAAGCCGAGTTAAGTAAAAGTGCGCCATTTTAACTCGAATGGATTTTTCTGTTGATTTTATTCATTTTATAATGAATATCGAAAAAATTTGATTTTAAATCTGATATATTGAACATATTATTATTTTAACATTATAATGATATAGAACATTCAATTTTGATTCAAAATTGAAAAATGAAGTTGAAATCATCTTAAAAATGACTTATAAACGATTTATAAAATACGTTTTAAAAAGGAAATCGACGAAATATAATATATATATATATATATATATATATATTTGAATGGTTTGAATAGAACGCGTCGCACAACGACCGTTCGCGAATTTCAACCATCGACTTCAAATTGATGTAACCGGAGATCCAACTGTTAGATTTTCCTAAAACCAGAACCGTTGGGCTTGTATTCTTAAAGATCTTTCAAATACATGAGATTTAAATTTAAACAGTTAGATTTTAAGATATGTCCAAATCAATTTTGGAAAAGGTTGCTATGGATGCAGTTCAGTGGCCGATATTGGAAACCGATTATAAGGGCCTTATTAAAATTATTATAAATACAAATAAATTATTTGGAATCAAAATAAATGTTTTGAAATGATTTTAGATAGAAAATTACACATTTATAAAGATAAAAGATACTTTTACCAGAATAATTTGTTTATCAACTTAAGTAAAGAACTGAAAGGAATTGAATGGTTTTGATATAACCAAAATTTTCCAACGTATGAATTGGAACTGATTCGAATGGAAATAATCTTTGGAATGTTTCTGAGATGAACCGAACTTCCCCGTATAGGAAAGCCCAAATTGCTATGAGGACAAGACGAATCAGAACACAAACGACAGAACATTTCATGGCTTATTACAATAATTTACATCAGGATACAAGAATATACAAAGTATGAACAAATATACATTCGATAAATATCAGAGATTTAAATTACATTAGAAGCGGAAAAATAATACAAAACAAAACTGAAAGAGATAAACGAATACAGAGCTTTCCGAACGTCATCCCAGCTGTAAACCAGGATCCTGTGAATATAAATCTGCAAAACCAAAACTATTAGGTGCCCGTGTGGAAAATAGGGGCACCCAGAGTTTAGGTTAAAACAATAAACTCCAGGTCAGTGATATGACTGGTGTGAGAACTAAAACAGTTATTTAAAACTTTACTTTAAAATCAGATATATCAAGGGACCACGCCATATAACACGGAACGGGTTTCCTCCCAAGAATACCAGTGCATATAATAAAACAACGCAATGCTTTTTGGAAAAATGAAACTATTATAAGACCCAGGTCCCATCACACAATGCAACGCAAGCCGGAGGATAGGGTTTTCCCTTATAATAGCCAAACATGCTTGGTACGTTTAAAACAAATCATCTGATACTATTATAAGTGCATAGTGTTTAAAACAACTTCAAATATAAATGTATCAACACTAGACGGCATGGGTACCATATATCATGTCGCCAATACTAGGCTCTACAATCAAAACCGCAAATGTCAAGTATTGGAAGTTCGATTTCCATCTGTGAATCAAGGAAAAGGGATCATCCTATGCTAATTCGAGATGCTCTAGCCCATGTCTCAGGAATAGCCACAACTGCACCTTGGATCGTCAGGGCCGGTCCACACTTACGTTAGTGGATTAAAAATTCCTGAACAATGCGTTTCCCCGCCTTGTGGAGCGTCAATCTGGTCTGTATAAAGACCATACCATCCATCGGCTCCGTAGAGACTGACATAACTGAGGCGCCTCGCTATCCATCATCCACATAAGTAAAACATCTGGGAGTGCAAAACTCAGACACCACTCCTAGCTAAAAGGAAACGCATGTCCTCCCTGATGTCCTCTCCCGTTTCTGGTTCACATCGGGGTGTGAGGCTCGCGAATTAACGCTATACACAAAGCTATGCTATATTAAAGCTGTGCTTTGATCATCAACCACAAGGCTATGCTTTTCAACAGAAGCCTTGATCATTTGCATCTCAGCATGCCACACAGGAAATTCATGCCATGTGACTGATGTCTATCAATATACAACCTCTGATCCTGTACGTCTCAGAGAAAGGACAAGTAAGAGAATAAATTCTCCTTCACAAGGTAGATGTACATTTAATAGAGATCAATCAGCATAGAATAAAATCCAATGTCTGACATACAGTCCATTTACAAGTCCGTTCTGGGTTTGAACGAAATTGGAGGCACCTTATTCCTCGTCCCATATGTCCAATATAGGAGAGAGGCCCTCGCATATCCAGTCGATCTCCAAGTACGTCTGGACGATCACCACTTATTATCTTGTCTTGGGTGTACAGCCCAATCAAGACATCAGTAATCATCCAAACGATGTGAAGACCTCCAATCTTCAACCACCGTCTTCATCCTCAACATATCGTCGAATCAGTTATTCAGAATGGGATAAACTCGGTCTTTCTGAATAACTCGCGATTATAATAAACAAGTGCTATAAAAACACAACATACGCCTCATTCCAATCCAGAATATTCCTTTATTCAAATATTCTTTTACTCTGGGAAAGGTTCCCATTAATTTTTCTAAGATAAATTCTTTAAATTTATTCTTAAATCTTCCTTTGGATATTAATTCAAACCATTTTAAGGTTTTCCAAACTAGTCGGGATTAGCAACCTTACCAAAGTAATCGTTTGTTTAATTTCTCAATCCCAACCTATTCATCCCATGAAGTAAAACTGGTAATACTTTATATCTAGCACCACAGTGTTATTGTTAAAGTTAGTTACTGTTTCACGTTCAAATCTAATTAAAGATTTAACTATCGCTTGGAGCAAAACTGGTAATACTCCATTCTCGATCATTTCAATCTAATTAAGGATTCATTAAAACTCCATTGTTTTAATCTTCCCAAAAATCAATATTAATGGTTATTCAACTTCTAGGAAAAACAATTCTTGTCTTTAACTGGGTTAAAGAACCAATGTCATTTAAAATACAGTTCACGACAAACCCAAAATCGCATTCCATTAGTCTCTAACTGTAAATTAGTAAGAGGAAAATTCCCAAAGTAGTAATCCCGAAGGCCGAAACCAACATCAGATCAATACCCAGGAAACCATTCAACTTAGCTAATCTCCAGTTAGTTTCTAATTTTCTTAACTTTATTGGGTTTAAGAATAGTATTATTAAAGATACCATTCACAACAAACCTAAATTCTCATTCCATTGTTAATCGGGTTAAAGAACAAGTGTTATTTAAAACACCGTTCACGATAAACCCAAAATCCAATTTAAATTCAATTCCAATTAAATATCAATTAATTGGTAAACTCCTTTAAATTTTATTTAAAAGATTTATTCTTTTCTTATTTGGGTTTAAGAATAGTGTTACTGAAGACACTGTTCACGAAAAACCCAAAATCCAATTTGATATTAAATACAAGGCTCTAAATAGAAAATATATCGACTTATATTCAATATCAAATTGTCAATTTAACAAATATCGTATTGGAAAATGATATATATCTTCCAAATTCTTCCACAATATCTGTATAATCACAGAATCCAATATCGAAAAATTCCAAAGATAATTTTGATTCCAATCCATTCCATTCCATATATTTGAAATTTTGGTTATTTTTAAAACCATTTCAAATCCAACATATTTATTTAAAAATATTAGATTATAATTCTAATTCATAACTAGTTCATTTCGATAAAAATATATTTTTATCCTTTCAAATATGGAATTTTTCATCCCAATTCTTTTCAAGTCATTTATTATGATTTTACAGAAATTACTAATATTTTTAATAATTTTATCAAGATCTGTACAGTCGATTTTCATAAACGGCCATCGAACTGCACTTACAGCGACCTTTTTCAAATTTGATTTGGACATAATTCCAAATCCAACCGCTAGATTTCTTGTATTCGTTATAAATCTCTTTTCGATATGAACCCAAAATTTCCGGTTTTAGGAGAATCCGACGGTCGGATCTCCCGTAACGCCAATTCGAAGTCAGTGGCTGAAATTCGCAAACGGTCGCAGCGCGGCGCGTCCTATTCAGGCCATTTAATATATATATTATATATTTCGTCGATTTCAATTCAAAATCTATTTTATAAATCATTTTAAAATCGATTCCCATTTCTTTTTCAACTTTCAACCAAAATTGAATATTCTACATCATTATAATATAAATGATGATATTTTAAAAATATTTGATTTTGAAATTATTTACTTTTCGATATTCGTTATAAAAACGAATAAAATCGATATAAATATTGTTTGTGTCTAAATGGAGCGTATCTAATCAACACGGCTATATATTTCTAAATTTTCGTGTCCATCTAAAATCGGACATCAAAATCATATTTTGATCCTTTATTGAATATTATTTTAAAATATTGGTTATTGTAAAATATTTTTTCTTTCTGAACTGGAATCAGACATGGTCAATTACCATATAATGTTATTTATATGGATTTCATACAACACATGTATCGAACAACAATGATAAACAATCAACCATCATCCAGAGTGCATTCTACACTGCATAAGCATAAATATAAATATTTAATGCTTATAACAGTTTGTCAACCAATCGATTAACATATAACTAAATAATTGGGATTAGTGTACGTCAAATATCATCCCAATACCTGTGTGGGGTTTCAACCAACAAATATTAAATGTTGTTTGTGTAGTTGGGCGAGATATGTAAAATCTTATCGTCCCAATCCATATCAGTTAAATGTGTGTACATAAACAAATCGTCTGATTTGTAAACGGATATTTTTTTCATATACACGTTAAAAATTATATTTTTAATGATAAACTATTTATTTCAACACATGAATATTTTATACAGTCCATTTCACATCTCAAACAATTTTCACAACACAATCAAACAAACAAGTCGTCCATGGTCTACGGACGACGGGGAGTAGTTCATATATGCAGTTATAAAATAAATAACTGTACAAAAATAATTTTGGTGAGAAGTTCTCACATTGGGATTCAATCCGTCCGTTTTATCTGAATTTCTAGTTCGGTTCGGGTTTGAATTTGCCTGTAATTCCACATACTCCGTTTCGGATGCGGTTAGTTTTGTTGTGAAGCTCTCGGCTCCATGATCGCAACGGATCCAGTTTCATACAAATCAGAGTGCATATGGACGAGTTATTAACTACAAATGTCGTATATAAAAATTTTAAAATAGAAATTAAATTTTTAAACCTTAAACGTTTTTCATCTCCTCCAGCCACTGACTGCCGCCACTTGGGCCCAGCTGGACGCCGCTGGACCCTACCGCTGGCAAGCCCCTTCCACCTCCGACCTTTACCTGGAGGCGCACCTACCCAAACGCCACTGTCGCGCCGGAATATGAGAAATCCCCAAAACCGCGTCGAACAGAATTGCGCCGCCACCACGGCGACTTGGCATTGCTGACCACCACAGATTGAACCGCCGCCTAACCCCCTACGACTTTGCTTCAGTGACCCCCCTCTATCTCGGCCTGTGGCACCACTGACAAGCCCAACTCCGATTGCCAGTCTAGCCGGAAACACGTTCAACGTTGAACTCGAGATTTCGGCCACCTCAAGCAGTTTCAGACCATCGAGCCAAAGACAAACTTGTAGCCTAGCCTTCCCTCTACAACTTCCTCTACTGCGCCACCATCTAATTTTTAACGGATCGGCCATAATTTAGCCAAAATTGAAACTGATTTTCAGGCGTTGACCATCGATTTCTCCCAATCCATGCAATGATAGGTCCCTAACTTTTTGTGGTATGTAGAGGCCATGATGATCTTCAAAACCCAGAAGCTGTTTGTGATAATTGTTGGTGGATTGAGAGATACAAACATTTTTGTATTCGGGGGCTTTTATGCAAATTTACAAGAGGGGCTGATGCAAATTTGGGGAGAAGGAACAAATAAATGTTTATGAAGTGGTGGGGGTGTCATACTGTAGTGGGGTGAATTATTTTAATGTTTTCTTAGTTCACGCTGTCTCCAATCGACAATTATCGATGTCCCAGCCAAAGATGAACTCCGTTGGCGATGAAAATTGATATGCTATTATGTCTTGATGATATGGTCCCAACAAAACTGGTTTCGTCAAATTCCGAGTCTGTTTGCTCAGAAAGCTCTGTTTCTAGCTTAAATGGCTGATCGATTCACAATTTATTGTGTACGGCCACATACTGACTCCAAAAATTCCAAAAAAAAATAAATTTAGCTATGTTTTGACGGTACGGTCCTAACAAAACTATTTCATCGAATTTGGAGACCATTTGAAAAATGGCCATTTTCTGGTCGATTCAATTCAAACTTAAACTGTTAAAACACGTTTTCTTTTGCCACGCTCACATATTGATACCAATAATTATGAAAATTGGAATCTAGCAATAAATTGACATTATGAATCCAACAAAAGTGGTTTCGTCGAAAACGGAGGTCGTCTGTAAAATGGCTATTTTTAAGGGCTTTATATATATATATATTAATATATATATATATAAATTCCACAATGACTTTTCTAAATTTTAAACTAGACGTAACTTTCAGTTTATATAACGAAATCTCAGTTTCTTACATTCGTTAGAAAGATATAGCTATACTGTAATGTCCCGTATTTGTACGGTCGAATAATTAATTTATTTAGTTATTTAAAAATATAGTTTGGTAATTTAAAATGGTTTAAAGTAAATAACATTGAATATTTAATTAAAATAATAATTAAATAATATATTTAATTTTTGAAATAATCAGAAATAGTGAATTGACAGTATAATGGCGAACTGGATAATTCAAAGTATTTAATTCAGCTTTTCTGTATGTATAATTTCAGGTTAAAGTAGAAATGTCACTAGCCTATATTACTTAATAACCAGAATATTATTAAGTTATCTATTTTTAAAGAGAGTGATTTTATAAAAGGAAAACAAGTTGATTTTTTCTTGTTTATGCTGTGTAGCGATTAATTATTCATAATTAATCAAAGGTCTTTGCTATTTAATTTAACTCTAATTTAAGCAAAAGATGACTTGTATATCTTCTTATATACAAGTTATTACTAAATTGAACTATACTAATATTTCTATATTGGTGATGAGTGATCCTGGAATAGTAAGGGTTGGAGGAGGATAACCCTTGAGTAGAGGACCTAGAATTGGATTAAATTATTTAATTTCAATTGAAATTGTTGGAAAATTTTGGAAGGCTATTGATTTAAACTTCATGAATTTTTGATTGTTTTGCTAAATGTGTTTATTTGGTTAAAAATAGCAGCTTAAAAATATGCTAGAAATCTTGTTTCAAGATAAGTTAATAACTAGTATGTGTAAACTTTCAATTGAATAACCATATTAAATATTTTGCTAAGCTTAAAATGTTAGATGCACAGATTAAGATTTTGATAATTTTTGAATAATTATCTATCACTATTTAATTTGCTAAAGAGAAAGCATACGTTATAAAAACAAATATAGAAGTGTCTAGCTTCTGAAATAAAAAATAAAGTAGTAAATATATACATGAGCCTACTATAAAGTGTTGTAGGGTGAAGAAAACGGCTTATAATTAATGAATGATTATGATTTTCCTTAGGTAGTGAGATATATTTTAATTAACTCATATGTATATTTGAGGAAAAATGTGCTTAGACCTGAATTTAAAAATTTCTAAAATACTTCATAATATGTTTATATGTGTGTTTGCTTACATTTTGTGAAGCATCCCGGTTAATGCTAGGAAAAAAATTATCATGCTTCAAATTCTCGTAAATGATGCTAGGATAATTACAAGATTAAGTGATTTAAGTTTAAAAAAATAAGTTTCTTAAAGAAAACAAGAAAACGCCATGGATTTTATGCATGTGTGCGCTGATGTGATTGGATGGCACTTGAGAAAAAAGCGCATGGTCAAACATGTGCTTTAAAATTGTGTGCAAATAATACCTTTGAGACAGTGTGTTTATCTGAATGTAAATAATATTACATAGGCTGCATGTTATAGTTTGAGAATATATGAATAATTGAAAATTCCTTAGTTTATTTGATGTTTTTTGAAACAATGTACAAAAATAGGCTTTGTTTTGATGAGTACAAATTAACTTGTTTTGTAAGATGTTGCAATATAGAATAAAGTTCTTTCTATTTTTGAATTCAGACGTATTTTTAGTAAGATGCTAAATTTTATATATGCCAAAAGATGATTTGAATATGCTTATAAAGGATATTCCTAGAATGGTATATTTTTGCAAATCAAATACTAAAAATTTTTAAAAAAGAAATTTGATTATGCAATTATGAATCTACTGAATGGTTTTGGCATGATGATGAGCTTGAATGTTGATCTCAATTTTTTTAATAAAAATAGTACAATTGTTTTAAAAGGGGTATTGTGCCATGATAACATACCTTAGACTACAAAAATATATAGTATAATGTGTTTATCACATCTTCAAAATAACAAATATACATAGATTTGAATTTAAAACAAGTACTTGAGCTTTTTGATTATATGAAAAATTAATAACAAATGATTTTATACTTACATTTAGTTAATTTTCATTGCAGGTTATTACAAAGATATCCACAATTGGAAGAATTATACATCCTTAAAAGCAATTTTCATTGCTCATGCCAAGCGAAAATGGATTTATTTCCATCCAAACTTTCAGGAAGATAAGTATCATACTTCCATTTAAATATTATATGAGAAAAATAGAGACTTGGTTGTAATGTATGAAACAGAATATAGAAAGGCAGGTTGAAATACTCACAAGGGCAATGTAGTTATCCAATTTCCTTGAGTATGTGTTTTCGGTTAGTAAAAGCCTTTAAACAACGTTTCTTAAACATTGATATATTTCAGTTTACTTTTAGAAACTGATTAAGAAAAAACACTTACATATATAAGATCACTTGAGCATAAGAAGTTGGATTTTAATTAATTTGTTTTTGCTGAATCAAGCCTATATCAAGTAGAAGGTTGGATTGCTAGGAGCAGCGTGCACACATAGCATACGCATATTACAACAAGGATCGAAGCTTAATTTTGCATTTATCTTGAAATTCCAAAATTGATTTCTTATTTCAAAAATCAGTCCATTTTAACTCACATGAGTTCATATTTAGCTAATAGCTTAATTTTGCATTTATCGAGAAAGATCCTGATTTTAATTCACTTATAATTCGTTCATTTTTAACTTGTTTTTAATTCAAACAATCTCTTCCTGGGAGTTTTAAACAGCTTAGCTTTTCTAAAGTCAAATATTCCTTTTCAGATTCAAAACAACTTGTTTTCTCAAAAAAAATTCAAAGACAACATTTTTGGTAGAAAATCGTCACTTAGAAACCCGAAAATGAACACTGATGATGCGACCATCATCATTAGGGTTATTTTATAATGACTTAACAGAGTTCAATACTATATCACTTTCGAAACTCATTCTTTAACACTTCCAATTGTAAGTTACTTCAAAATATCCTTCACACTGCTTGAAAAATATTTTTAAATCTCTCAAGATCTTAAAATTTCCATATATTTAATCCAAAATTCATTTACAATCACTTTTCCAAGTTTTCTGAGTTTTAATTCCAATTTTGGTTTAAATCCATGTTTAGTTCATTTCATAATAGTTATGCGAATTTTATTTGGTTATAGATATAAACATCTCAAATTTATAATCTCGTTCGACTATGATATCAACCAGTGCATCCAATATACTATAATAATTTATCAATCATTCTTTTATATCAAAATATACTTTGGGTAAAATTATTTCATTTACCCACTTAATAACAATATTATGCCAAATTGCTCTGTCCATGTGTTTAGAAACACCTTTCGATACAGTTGATCTTAATGATCGACCAAAATTCATAAACCACTCAACAAACCAACCAACACAATAAAAAACATTTTTTATAAAAATAACAAGCACGCTCTCTCATATATATGCACTCAACTCAATCTAGGGTATTACTTACCCCATCTCTATTGAGTCACACAACAGAGCCAAGGTTATCACTCAACCTTATGCTCGGATACCACTATAACGGCCCGACCAATTCCCGATCCAAATCGTTGACACAAATGCCATATCAACTAACCAAGCACCGAAAATTACAAGAACATTAATGGAAAGAAGTTAGAGGATGATAAATAGAAAGAAAAGCAAGAATAGAAGAAATATGATTACAATATCACAAAATCAGAGCAGACACAGATCCCACAGCGGAACGAATAAAATATACTATATAATATAACATTTGAATTACAAATCTGTAACTATATACACATGCCATCATCAAGTACAATATATAAAACATACTGGAAATAATAGTAGCTATTAAATTCTAAAGCCTTCGACTCCAACCTTTCCCGAGTATATCTGCAAAATCATGACTACTTGACTACCCGTACAAATTTGGCCATATAATAGTTTAGGGTAACACTAAATAAACTCTGGACCAGTCATGGTACTGGTGTGAGTAAACTCCAAACACTTGATTTAACTTTTAAAAATCCTTTCGAAAGAAAAGATAATCGTATGACCGATCCACACATAAAAACTGATGATTTTCACCTTACAATAGCCCAAAACATTCTTTGTATCAACACTAGTCTGATATTATAATAGTGTCTACTCAAACCAATAATAAACTAGCGGAACGCTTACATGTCATGCTCCACATACTTAGTATACAATCAAAAATCATGGGCGCTTATCGGATAATGGATTTCCATCTATGACAACGTATGAAACCACCTTCCGATAGTGTATCTCTAGAGAAGAATACAATGGGTTCAACAAGAAATTCTTCCAATGCAGGTCATACATGACCGATCACTCATTTCGCTTTAGTGTACCGAATGTCTTATCACCAACGGTTGTGGTCAGTAACCCGTTACCGAAAGCATACAACAATGGTAGAATAAGAAACAAATTAATTTTCTCTAGATCAGGTGATAATAGATCCTAATGGGTGCGACCTACATAACCATACTGCCTGCTTGATTCTTTTCATCTTTCAAGTTTATGAGGCCTGAGGCTATGTCTTACCTTTATAACACCACATAATCATTCACTTTATATGTCACATTGTCTGATCCGTCAAATCACTAATTGAAGTCCCAAAAAATACACTGGGTGTTAAGCTAAGAGGATTTCCTTCTTTGCCACCAACTATGATACGTTTGAAGAAACCAATGTACGTGATCATTTGGAAATACTCTGTCAGCCATCCGTCCATATACATTGTCCTGGGACTGGACAAGCCGAAGGCACCATCCCATCAATCCCTCTTAAGCAATTTCTACCTAGGATTAATAGAACAACCCCTGCATTATACTCAGTCTTTAATTATCATTACATAATTCGATTCGAAATGCTAATGCCTAAACAGAGCGGTTTTCAAGTAATAAATCAGATCTTGTTCTCTTCGTATTGACAACGGAAACATAAAATGGGCAAAAACTTAGATAGCTGGTTATTTAACTATCAAAGGAAGCATCCATACAACCAACGACCCTATTCCCAAAAGGAAATTCTATTGATCAAGCATCAAGAAACACTGAGCCTTATTAAATTAATTTCTTATTAATTTATCATTTCTCAATTGTTTCTTCAATATCTTTACCCAGATATTCCACAAAACCATTTTGTCTCTCACGACTCTTGGAATCATTTCCAAAGATCATAAACTCTTTATTTTCTATAATCTAGAAAATATATGTTATTAATATTAGAAAACATTTCCATATATATTCATACTTTTTATTTCCCATCAACCAATTCATTTTATTTTCCATTCTTAGAAAACATCACCGATTATATTTGGAAAAAGTTTCAAAAATTAATTTACTTGGATTTAAACAAATGTCATATAAAACACTGTTACGACAACTCAAAACCATAACATTCATTAACTGCCCGTATCTTTAACCAAATCTCGCTACTGAACTTTAGACATTCCTTAGTAAAAAATGAAGTCGATCAAGTTGGGTATAATTACCTTTCAGACCTTAATTAAAGAACATTCTAACTTCGAAATGGACAAAGCCCACAACTTTGAATACCAACAAAACATCGCTCATGCAACTCTCGGATTCAATTTGAGAATCCACATTGATTGTTACGGCAGCATTATAATCCATGCTTTTGAAATATATAATTTTAAAGTATAGATTTTATTAATTAATTTGAATAAATATAAAAATAATTTATTAATTAAATAAATAAATAGATCTTGATTAAAACGGAAGGTAAATAGTACTCTTGAATTCGATATAATCGAATTTCAATGTAACTCTTTTTCGAATAATTTCTATTCGGTTAACGTTACAAACTTGGGTATAATTTACCATTTCAGGTCAACTAAATTTTCATTATAAATTCACCTTTTAATTTATCACTTTTAAATCCTTACAAATTTCCTTTATAACCATTCCAATCTGCAAAACGTTGGCTTTTAAACCATTATCCACTTTAAAATGTGAATATTATTCCTTTATAGGAATATTAACTCTTCTTATCAAATAAATTTTGAGTTTATTTGTAAACACTATTACATGTTCAAATTCTGTTTATCGAGTCATTTAATAAAGCCACATCATTAATAAACTTCGTTTATATGTTAAAAACTTCTTATTAATTATCTATCAAGTTTATAACTTAATATAGACTTCGTATTCGATTATAAATTATTGGTTCAAAACCAAATATTAATTTTCTTGTCAAATTCTGAATTATATAATATATAATTTTTGAAAATAAATTATTTTTATGACATTTGACATAGTCGAATTCCAATTATTAATCCTTATGGATTTATTTTAATTCTATTCACATTCCGAACATCGGGATAAATTTCATCATTTCCTTTTTAAAACGATTTCCAATTTCCCTTTAAATTCATTCTTGAATTTACATTCCCAAATTATCCAATGATATAACTTTAATTCATTTATAAATTAAACTACTTGTTTTTATTTTTAAAACCAAGTTATTATATTCTATCCTATTCGAAATTCAATTTCTATTTTGGAAAAATAGATTTTTCCTTTTTAACCTCAAATTATTTTCCCTTTCATTCGAATATATTTTTCTCAGTATTTTACCAATATTTAGGGTTAGTGTTATTCAAACATTCAAATCGCACAATCATTAATCATGGATTTTCTAACACATCATGTATTATAATATATATGAGAACAAACAATAATAAATTTGAGAAATCTAGTTGGATCCCTCTAACCTATTTTCCTGCATCCAAAGACGCTAGACAACATAAATAACACCAATTCCACTTCGAGGCAGAATATCGCCGTATATAAGTCATCCTCTATTATGCAAGGCGCATAGGGTCTCATCCGCTAAAATGTTCGGGAACACCCAACTAATAACCTTAAATATAAATAATATATAATAACAACAATTGATAATAATATATCAATTCATCCAAACAATCATCATGCAACATTCAATCATCATACATCAACATTAAATTACCTTTATAATATTATAAAACTGGATAAGGCTATTGAGTTTACTCACTTTGCTTATTAACCATTGAATAACGATTAACCGTCGGTTAATCCAAGTAGGCGTATTATTTTTGTAACAACCCGGAAAATCAGAACCAATTTAAAATTTTTATTTTAGCTATTTTAATGAATTTTGAATATTTAAAATGTATTTTAAATAATATCGACTAAAAAATTATTTTAATCGAAGTTAGAACGAATAAATTATTTAATTATATAACGAGCCTGAATTGGCGCGGTAGTTTGAAAATTCAATTTCAAATTTCAAATAAATGTACAAGATTCAAAATAAATTGGATTTCAGTAAAACCGGAAATGTTTGAATCTATTTAATATTATCTTTCCAATGAATGTGAAAAAACTTGATTTCATAACGAGAATAAAAAGTTATGTCCAGTTGAAAATTCAGAATAGTCGCTAAGGAATTTTATATTATATATAGTCCTTTAAAATAGCGATTTTGCAAGCAACCTCCGTTTTTGATGAAACCACTTTTGTTGGCTCCAGAATGTCAAATTATTGCTAGATTCCAATTTTCATAATTTGTGGAATCAATATGAGAGCGTGATGAATTTAAACGTGTTTGGTAAATTCAGTTTGAATTTTATCGATTGAAAAATGATTGTTTTTCAAACGATCTCCAAATTCGACGAAATTAGTTTTGTTAGGAGTGTATCATCAAAACATAGCTAGATTTATTTTTTGGGAATTTTTGGAGTCAGTATGTGACCCCGATAAATTAAAATGTACGTTGAAATCAATTTTGAACGTTAAATTAATTTATATTTTAATTTTAACAAAAACTGACCAAAACAATCGAATTGGCTTACCGAATATATCCCATTGTGGTCAAAATGGGGGTATTTGGTTAGGGGCGGCATCGTTGGGTTCGATTTGGAGTTCGAATGAAAAGTTAACTTTTTGGAATAAATTAATAATATAAATTATTATATAATAGTCAACCTTCTTTTCTCTCTCCCTCACTCCCTTTTGCCCCGTCATTCAACAGAGAGAAAAAAGCGATTCCCATTGCCTCTTTCCTCAGCCCCGCCCGCATCGCAGGAGGCCCCCCTTCGCCGCCGCCGCCATTGATTCCTCCCCCCTCTCTTCTCCCTCCTCCCTTCTCCAATTCGAGATTTCACAAACCCCTTTCCTCCGTCCAAACAGCCACCTTGAATCCAACCAAATCCGCTACCAACCGCCCCTACCAACCGCCGCCACCACTACAAGGACCCCCGACCTCGCCAACCACTAATGCCAAAATACAATGAGTTTTTATTTTTATTTTATTATATAAAATCTGAGATTTTTTACATAAAGTTAATTTTAGATTTTTTTTATGTGTAAAGTTTAGATTTTTAATTAGAAAAGTTTAGATTCTTTTCTATTAGTAAAGTTTAGATTTTTAATTATGAAAATATACTTCATGTAAAAATAAGATTTTTATTTATATTTATAGCGAATAAAAATATGGTTTTGAATTCAAAAATATGAATTTTAATGAAGTAAAAATATGATTTTTATATATGTAGCAAATTGAAAATTGGATTTTTCTATATATGAATAGGGAATAAAAATGTGAATTTTATTATATTAATAGAATTATAAAAAGATAATTTTTATTGTTTGAATGACACTATAAAAATATAATGTTTAGAGATAAAAAAATATTTTTAATGATGTAAAAATATGATTTTTTATTATATAAACATCGTTATGAAATATATGATTTTTTTATATATGTAGCGATATAAAAAAAATGTGATTTTTTATATATACAGCGACATAAAAATGCGATTTTTAAATATATAAACATCATATTAAAAATGTGACTTTTACTATGAACAACGTGGAAAGGATTGCGTTGAAATTTCTGGCAAATCCAAAAAGTTCAGAAATTCAGAAATAAAACTGGTCGAGTGGATCCCAAAGGTGAGAACTTCTCACTCTAATTATTTTCTAGTTAAATATATAGTAGGATGCAGATGGTGCTTAGTAGCACCTGACACCTTTGATTGAAACCATGGATGTTTGGTTGTTTGTTTGACTGGTTTATTTGTTTGAATTTTGTTTGGGAAGTGAAATGAATTGATTAGAATTGGTATTGTATGGCACGAGCCAGTATTAGGCGAGGAGTAATGCTAGACCTTATTCAGGTTCTAGTATCGCGCCGTTATGCTGCCAAAATTTTCTAAAATATGTTAGACCAATAAAAATATCATTTTTATTGTATAAATGAACTGTATAAAATATTCATGTGTTGAATAAAATATTTCATCGTTAAAAATATAATTTTTAACGTGTATAAGAATAAAATAAATATTCATTTACAAATCGGACGATTTGTTTATGTTCACTCATTTAATTGATATTAATTGGGACGATAGTTTTACACATTGCCCAACTGCACAAATAATATTCAATATTTGTTGATTGAAACTCCACATGGGTATTGGGATGATATTTGACATACACTAATCCCAATTGTTTAGTTGTATGTCAAGCGATGGGTTGACAGACTGTTGTAAGCATTAATTATTTATATTTAACGCTTATGCAGTTGTGTAATGCACTCTGGATGATGGTTAACTATGTTTGATTATTGTTGTGTACATGTGTGTATGAAATCCATATAAATAAAATTATATGGTAATTGACTGTGTCTGATTCCAATTCAGAAAGAACGAATATTTTAAATTAACGAATATTTTAAAATGATGAATAATGAATATTTTAAAATAACTAATATTTTAAAATAATATTCAGTAATGGATCAAAATATGATTTTGATGTATGATTTGGGATGAACACGAAAATATTGAAATATATGAAGCCAAGTTGATTACATATGCGCCATTTTGACGTGAACGGTATTTATATGGATTTTATTCATTTTCATAATGAATATCGAAAAGGAAGTGTTTTCAAAATCTAATGTTTTGAAAATATTATCATTTATACATTAATGATATGGAATATTCAATTTTGATTTAAAATTGAATATGAAGTTGGAATCATTTTTAAAACGATTTATGAAATACATTTTAAATGGAAGTCAAAAAATATATATAATATATATATTATATATACATAATTGTCTGAATAGAACGCGCCGCGCTGCGACCGTTCACGAATTTCGACCATTGACTTCGAATTGACATTACGGGAGATTCGACAGTCGGATTCTCCTAAAACCGGAACTGTTGGGTTCGTATCGAAAAGAGATTTCCAATGAATGTAAGAGATTTGAAATCTAATGGTTGGATTTGGAATTATGTCCAAATCAAATTTAGAAAAGGTCGCTGTAAGTGCAGTTCGATGACCGTTTATGGAAACCAAATGTACAGGGCTTGATAAAATTATTAAAAATATTAATAATTTGTTTAAAATCATAATAAATGATTCGGAAAGGATTTGGATAAAAAATTCCACATTTGTAAAGATAAAAATATATTTTTATCAAAATGAACTAATTGTGAACTAGAGTTATAATCCAATATTTTTAAATAATTAAATTGGATTTGAAATGGTTTTAAAAATAACCAGAATTTCCAATATGTGAATTGGAATGGATTTGAATCGAAATTATCTTTGGAATATTTCGATATTGGATTCCGTGATTATACGGGTATTGTGGAGGAATTTGGAAGATATATATATCGTTATTCCTAATACGATATTTGTTGATTTCAGAATTTGATATTGAATATAAGCCGATACAATTTCTATTCAAAGCCCTGTATTTAATATTGAATTGGATTTTGGGTTTGTCGTGAATGGTGTCTTCATTAACACTGTTCTTAAACCGAGTTGAGGAAAGAATAAATCTTTTAATTAAGATTTAGTGAAGTTTTCCAATTAATTAAGATTTGATTGGAATTGAACAAAAGAATTGGATTTTGGGTTTGTCGTGAATGGTGTCTTAAATACCACTGTTCTTAAACCCCGTGCGAAAAGAATAAATCTTTTAATTAAGATTATTAGTATTTCCAGTTAATTAGCATTTAATTGGAATAAAATGGAATGTGAATTGGGCTTATTGTGAACTGTTTTTTAACGACATTTGTTCTTTAACCCGATTTATAGTGAAATGTGATTTGGAATATATAAATCTTAATTAAGGTTTAATGGGATTTTCCAAAGGAAAGTTTACCAATTTAATATATTAAATTGGAATTGAATGGAATTCGATTGGTAATGATCGAAATGAGCTTCTGTGTAGGAAGACTGTTAATATATATGGAATTTAAATGGCTTTGTTGTTATTCCATTTATATTATTGGTCGGATATGGAAATTGATATCAATTATATATTGATTTAACTTCCGTGAAGATTCCATTTTTATGGAAGAAGATTTGGGTATATTTGTGAACTGTGTTGTAAATGACATTGGTTTTTTAACCTAGTTAAAAACAGGATTACATGTCTGACATTGATTCCTTTGTACCGTATTCGTTGATCTTTGCTAAATATATATCTGTTTGGTGGCGGAGAATTTATTCTCTTGCTTAACACCCTTCTCTAAGACGTACGAGCTTAGAGGTTGTATATAGGCATAAATCAATAGTACGGTGTAGATTGTCGATGCGACATGTTTGATTTCCCAAAGTTAAATAATCATTAATATTGATTTTTGGGAAGATTAAAACTAAGCGAGTATTTAATGAATCTTTAATTAGATTGAAAAGAGAATGTGATAATTTAAATTATCAAACTCGGGAAATGATCGAGAATGGGGTAGCACCAGTTTTACTCCAAGCGCTAGTTAAATCTTAATTAGATTTGAATGTAAAATGGTAATTAAATTTACCGATAACACTGTGGTGTTAGATATGGAGTATTACTAGTTTTGCTTCATGGGATGAATAGATTGGGATTGGGAAATTAAACAAAGGATTGCTTTGGTAAGGTTCGCTAATCCCGACTAGTTTGGATAAACCTTAATTTGGTTTGGAATTAATATCCAAAGGAAGATTAAAGAATAAATTTAAAGAATTTATCTTTGATAAAATTAATGGGAACATTTCCCAAAGTATAAGAACATTTGAATAAAAGAATATTCTGGATTGGAATGAGGCGGATGTTGTGTTTTATAGCACTTGTTTATTATATACGCGAGTTATTCGGAAAGACCGACTTTATACCAATTCTGAATAACCGATTCGACGATAAGTCGACGATGAAGACAGTGGTTGAAGACCGGAGGTCTTCACAATGTTTGAATGATTACTGATGTCTTAATTGGGTTGTACACCCAAGACGAGGTAATAAGTGGTGATCGTCCAAACGTACTTGGAGTTCGACCGAATATGTGAGGACCTCTCTCCTGTATTGGACATATGGGATGAGGAATAAGGATTTCTCTCCTGTATTTATCTCTATTAAATATATATTTGTTTGGTGGCGGAGAATTTATTCTCTTGCTTAACACCCTTGTCTTAGACGTACGAGCTCAGAGGTTATATATCGATAGACATCAGTCGCATGGAGTGAATTGCCTGTGTGGCCTACTGAGATGCACATGATCAAGGGTTCTATTGAAAAGCAGAGTCTTATGGTTTATGATCAACGTGCAGCTTTAATATAGCATAACTTTGTGTATAACGTTAATTCGCGCGCCTCGCACCTCGGTATGAGTGAAAAACGAGATAGGGGACCCAAGGAGGACATGACCTTTCTTTCTATCTATAGGTGGTCATGGTATGGAGCCCGGATAGTTATTATTTTTACCTATGTGGTTGTTGGATTGAAAGGCGCCTCGGATATATCGGTTACTACGGAGCCAATGGGTAGGTCTGATAGGACTGGGAAATTTGTGTTCAGGAATAACTAATTGTCAAACGTAAGGGAGGACTGGCCTTGGAGGATCCAGGGGTTGCCCAGAGTGTGCAGTCCTGAGGCATTTTCTAGGGTGTCTCGAAGCAATTAGGAGTGCATCCCTTGCCTCGACTCATGGTGGAAATCCAATTTCCAATACGTGACATTCAGTTTTATTTGTAGAGCCTAGTATGGCGAGATAGTAGGATAAGGCACTATGTCGTCTATGATTGATACATTTATATTTAAAGTTTTTTTCATACACTTTACACTACAATAGTATCAAAATGATTTGTTTTAAACGTACCAAGCATGTTTGGCTATTATAGGGTAAAACTCTATCTTCCGGCTTGCGTTGCATTGTGTGATGGTACCTGAGTCTTAAAATAGTTTCATTTTTCCAAAAAGAATTGCGCTATTTGTTTTATGCACTGGTATTCTTGGGAGGAACCCCGTTCCGTGTTGTATGGCATGGTCTCTTGATTTACTCCATTTTAAAGTAAAGCTTTAAATAACTGTTTTAGTTCTCACACCTGTCACATGACTGACCTGGAGTTTATTGTTTTAACCTAAACTCTATATGTCCCTTTTTTCCACACGGGCAGCTAGTAGTTTTGGTTTTGCAAATATTATATTCATAGGATCCTGGTTTACAGCTGTAGCTATATTCGGAACGCTCTGTATGTGTATTTCTATCAATTGTGTTTTGTATGATTTTCCGCTGCATTGTAATTTGTAAATCTCTGATATTTATCAAATATATATTGTTTGTGTTCTGATTTGTTGTGTTCTCAACTCAATCCGGGCTTTCTCGAAAGGGCGAGTTTGGGTCATTGCATCGTGGTATCAGAGTGTTGGTTTTACAGAGCTCGAGATCAAGGCATATTAAAACCAAACGAAAGAATTCATCACAGATTAGATTAATAATATCCAATGAGAATGACTTATTAGAGATAGGATCAGCAGTATCCTAGAACGAGTGCGTAGAGTGTTGTTTTAAAATAAAAATTAAAAACAAAAATTGTTTTGAAAATTTAAACCTTATTCAACGTATTTGAATATTTATTTTAAATTGATTTGGAAATCTAGTATATAAAGATTTTGCATATACGCCTTGAAAATGTATATTCGAAGTTTTAATATACTGGATAAATATAGAGTCACACTCTAGACGCCCGGAGATGAGTCTGATGATTGTATCTACATCATCAGAATTTATGTTCGAGTTTCGAAAGTAGGATGTCTATATATTTCCAATTGACAGGTGTGAGAACCAAAACTAGATAGGGTTATTGTTGTGAACTGGCATCAAAAACATGATTTTGAGTATATATATTACAGATATATGATTGAAAAACTAATCAACTAATTGATTACTGATTGTGTTTTTTGATTATTAGTTGAACTAATAATCATATTGGAACAATAAAGCCAATAAGAGAAATTGAGCCAAATTGAATCGAAATTTGAACTGAATTGGAAATTGATTGGAAATTGCATACATTTACATGCATATATATTGGACAGGTCATAGCAAGGAGGCTAGAGAAGAGGAATAAAATTGTATGCCCGACAAATAGGTACATGTTTACTAATTCATTGGGTTTGGATGATTTTATGAGTCGATTGGCTAGTCGCTTGGCTTTTTCTTTTTCGTTTGGATTGGTGATGGACCTGCGTGGCTAGTAGTGGTTTTAAATGTCTCCCCGTACAAAGGAGGTTATGGCGAAATTTTTCGAAAATTTATGGTGTTAACCAAATTTTTGAGGAATTTGAAAATTCTTAGAAACTGAAAAGTCGAAGAATTAAAGCTAGAATGAAAGTTGAGTTGGTTAGTTAAATAACTTTCAGCTCCGTTCCTTTTCGAGGATGAAAAGATTTTAAGTGGGGGAGATTGTAATAACCCGGAAAATCAGAACCAATTTAAAATTTTTATTTTAGCAATTTTAATGAATTCTGAATATTTAAAATGATTTATTCTAAATAATAACGAATAAAAATTTATTTTACTCGAAGTTAGAACGAATAAATTTATTTTAATTATATAACGAGCCTGAAATGGCATGGTAGTTTGAAAATTCGATTTCAAATTTCAAATAAATGTACAGGATTAAAAATAAATCGAATTTAGTAAAAGCAGAAATATTTGAATCTGTTTAACAATATCTTTCCAACGAATGTGAAAAATCGAGATTTCATAACGAAAATAAAAAGTTACGCCCAGTTGAAAATTCAGAATAGTCGCTACGGAATTTAATATTATATATAGCCCTTAAAAATAGCAATTTTGCAAGTGACCTCCGTTTCTGACGAAACCACTTTTGTTGGATTCGGAATGTCAAATTATTTTCAGATTCCAATTTTTATAATTTTTGGAATCAATATGTGAGCTTGGTGAATTTAAACGTGTTTGGTAAATTCAGTTTTAATTTTATTGACTGAAAAATGACCATTTTTCAAACGGTCTCCAAATTCGATGAAATTAGTTTTATTATGACCATATCGTCAAAGCATAGCTAGATTTATTTTTAGGGAATTTTTGGAGTCACTAAAAGAAAACACTTATTTAGCATCATATATTCAGAAGTGGAAATTTTCGTTGCTAATTTGCGACGCATTTCCATATGATATGCAAGAGATAGTTTTTGGTTTTTTTAAAAAAAAATCCTTTTACTTATTACCATCATCTTCTATCATCCCTCACTAAGCCATTGCAAATTGCATCAAATTACCGATAGAAAATTTCTGTTGTTATTTTCCGCTGTAAATCCGAATAGAATACTAATGAATATTTATCGAAGCTATTTTGCAGTAGAATTCCAATAGATTTGCAAGTGATGCTTATATTATTTTTTTAAGATCTACTTTAGCGTTACTTTTTAATAATTATTAACAAATTCTCAAACCCTAGTTTCTAACTCCTCTTTTTTTGTTCAAAAAAAACCGTAACGAATTCCAGTTAAAAGTTAGTAATTAAAACTAATAACTAATATATTTAATAATTAATTTTTAATAATTATTTTTAATAATTATTTTTAATAATTATTAATACAATATAATTAATTAAATAACCACTAATCTCTAATAATGTATGAATAACAGTGTATAGTAACTATATTATCTAATGATTTATTATACTGGATAATTCATAAATAACGATTAATAGTTTAAAGTTACTTTTATGTTAAATTGTGATTAATATCTAATATTTTTAGTAATTTATAAGTAATACTTTAATAGTTCATAAACAACTAACTAATTGATAATTTCAAATAATAATATAAAATAACATATACTTTTAGAAACATTATTATTCGCAAATAATATAAATAGATTTATCTTTTTTAAATAAGCTTAGCAATATTCATATAATTTTAAGACAAAATTATGAAATTTAAAAAAATTAAAAAATAAAAGACTAAAATATTACAGATTTCAAAATACTTTAAATGCTAAAGTAATTTAGAACACCAAAAATATAAATATTACTCTGTAGAATTATTAATTTCAAAAGCATTATGGTATACGTTCGTAAGCTTTTTATTAGTTCAACAACAAAAGTTTGGCTCCAATTCTAGAATGTTCCCGCAGCCCAAAATATTTCGCTCTCCCGCCTTTTCATTTCAAAACCGCCGATTCCTTGAAATCCCCAATTAACAATCTAAATTTTATCGTCAATTTTCGCTTACCACCTTAATTTGGTGTCTGCTTAGATTGTAAAACTCTATTTTGGTTAAACCATTTATTCTTCTTTCCACTTCCAATCAAATCCCAAAAAAAGCCAAATTTTTAGCGTCGCCCAGATTCTAAAACTCTCTTCTGACCAAACCCTCTTATTCTTCACTTCGCTGTTTTTCAAATCCAAAAAGCATGATCTTAAAATTCTCCAATTGAACCGACGGATTCCTGATGTCGAACAGGTGAAACACTTTTTCTCAGATCTTAGATCCTTGAAACTTATGGTGAGGTTTGGTTTTGCGCTCGAAGGTTGTAAGTGGTAATTCGAAAGTCGATGAGGAACACAATGACGACTGAGGAGGCTAGGGTTGCGGTTTTAGATTTGATGAATTTCAAGTAGTTAGCAGTTAGCTATGCATGTTTTGGGTTATGGATTAGGGATCGTTAGAGCAATTTTGGGTTGCTTGTTGAAGTTGACTGGGGTTGCAGATGTAATTAGGGCTGGGATCTTTTTTCCAATTTTTCGAATACCATCAAAAACCCTAGCCTTGCTTTTTTTCTCCAGGTACGTCAGTATTTTTTTCCAGTTCGATCTTAACTTTCTTTGTTTAAGTACGATCCCAACTCCGCAATAAAGTAATGCATTCATGTTGGGTTTTCATATTTCCTTGAGTTGTATACTCAATTGAAGTAAATTTTTTGTACAGTTTTATATCTGATGGTTGAATTGATAAAATGGCAATAACACACTTGTTAATGAGAAACCATTTGGATCTGCTAGTCTAACCATGGAAGAAAATATCATTAGGAAGCAAGTAATTAAGGATATTAGTAGAAGCATTAATAGGTACCTAACAGTAAAAAAAGGCAAATACAAAATGCCAAATGAGCTAGCTTAAATAATAGGAATAAAATAGGAGACATAGTTTCACTGTATAATCAAAAAGTTACTGTTCTTGGAAAATTTAAAAATCTAGATATTGCAAATAACCTTGATGAACGCGAGATTGGGAACAATATTGTTGATTCTTTCTCACTTGTTCATAGTGAAGCGAGAACCAATACTCAACATGTTAGTGGACAAGAAACATATAAGAATCTGGAAAGTTAAATTATGACAAATAATTGTTTTGTTACTCTACTAATTAACGTGGAAGAAGACAATGTAAGGAATTATGATAGCACTACCCATGCAATTGTGGCAAGTAAGATTGACTGCAATGGCGTAACATTGGGAATAAGTTTAACCGGGAACTATATGTTGGTGTGCTAATATTGTTTTTATACAATTACAGGTTTAACCTGCAATGGTGTAACAATATTAATTAATGGCCATCTAAATGGGGCGAGTCCGTGTTCTGAATGTATAAATGTAGATGCCGCATTAATACGCCTCTGTTACAAATTGGGATTCTTATTCCAACTCTTTGCTCTTATATTTCTAGGAATATTTAGCAACAGTAATTGATATCAAAATAACACCGAGTTTTGGTGATGTGACGGCTAGTTTATTAGGGTTTTGGCTTTGTTTGAAAAATATTTCAATTGAAGGGGTCTTATAACAATGCCATTAAAATTGAAGGGGTCTTATACGGATATAACATGTAACAGTCCCATGTATATCGAGCGTGCACTAACAATGCCATTAAAATTGAGTGTCCACCAAAGACTCAGAAAAATCAATCAAAGTGGAAGTACAGATCTCTACACTACAAAACAAAAAATGTAAGTGGCAGCAAATTCTGCTTTAACCTGGAGTTGTATGTTATGTGATAATGAACATCTTACATATGCTACCAATTTTCAATAAAACTGCATGTATTTTTGTTATGTCCAAATAACTTTCAGTTTGGATAAGACATTAACTTTTGTTCATATTTTTGTAATAATTTGGATGATCTATTAAATTACAAGATACTTGTATAGATAGTCGGAGCATCCTTTAGACAATACAAGTTTAAGAACTAACTAAAATATATCTGCTTTGCATTTTGATGTCTTATGCTGCTGAATCTTTAAATTTGACCTGCTCCAATTTTTTAATATAAAGGTATGTAATACTTGCAGGTTTTGTAGCAAACTATTACTCTAGATCTTGCAATGAAAATTACAGAAGGAAATTATCTATGAGCAACACAGGATCTTTGGAGCTTGGTTTATTTTGTTTGGTCAATATACAATATAACAATTACTAACATTCTGACTATTTATTTGACATTAACAGGACCATTGTTGTTGATGTTAATGAGAAAATATCAGAAGCAAAGCAAGATTAAATCTATCATTTTTCTATTTTTAAGTAAATTTATTGATGTAAAAATGTATGACGTATTATGTATGGACATGGAAAAGTTAATAAAACAATATGTATGAAATGCTAAATTGTTTGAATGATATGTATGAAATAATATACAGTAATTTATGTATTTGTCGTTTATTTTTTTGTTGGGTTATGTTATTTATTTTACCGTTGACAGTTGAACGATAGTATTTGGTAAAGTTGTAAGTAGAAAACATGAAAGAATGTTTATAAGTAGAGTAGAAAGGGAATAGCGATGGATCACCTACAGAAAATGTTTTGTTTAAAAATATTTTGTCACTAATCCCTTGGCAATTAGTAAAAGTTTACCCACTCCTTTTTACAATAATATTTTACTATAAATTAATTATCCATCGGTAAATAGTCGGTAAATAAATAAAAATCAAATTAATAAATAAATTTTATTTTTATTATAAAATTAGTAAAACGAAGGAAAACTGTCGGAAAACTCATTCTAAATTTCGTCGCAAATTATGACGCAATTACCGTCACGATTTTTACCGACCATAGTGTCATGCAGGAAATCCGTCGTTAAGGTCAATTTAGCGATGGATTAGAAGCGGAAATTGTGGCTGCTATATGCTGTTTTTCTTGTAGTGAGTCAGTACGTGGCCCCGGTAAATTGAAATGTACGTTGAAATCAATTTTGAACGTTAAATTAAATTATATTTTAATTATAACCGAAACTGACCGAAACAGTCGATTTGCCTCACCGGGCATATCCCATTGTGTTCGAAATGGGGGTATTTGGTTAGGGGCGGCAGTCGTTGGGTTCGATTTGGAGTTTGAATGAAAAGTTAACTTTTTGGAATAAATTAATAATATAAATTATTATATAATAGTCAACCCTCTTTTCTCTCTCCCTCAGTCCCTTTTACCCGTCGTTCATCAGAGAAAAAACGCGATTCCCATCGCCCTTTTCCTCAGCGCCGCCCGCCTCGCCGGAGGTCCCCCTTCGCCACCGCCGCCATTGATTCCCTCCTACCCCCTTCTCTCTCCTTCTCCCTTCTCCAATTCGAGATTTCCCAAACCCCTTTCCTCTGTCCAAACAGCCACCTCAAATCCATCCAAATCTACCGCCAATCGCCCCTATAGACCGCCGCCGCCACTGCAAGGACCCCCGACCTCGCCAACCTCTCCTCCAACCACCAATGGCGAAATACAGTGAGTTTTTATTTTTATTTTTATTATATAAAATCTGAGATTCTTTTTTATATGAATTAAAGTTTAGATTTTTTTTTATAAGTAAAGTTTAGATTTTTAATTAGAAAAGTTTAGATTTTTTTTAATTAGTAAAGTTTAGATTTTTAATTATGAAAATATATGATTTTTATTCATGTAAAAATAAGATTTTTGTTTATATTTATAACGAATAAAAGTATGGTTTTGAGTTTAAAAATATGATTTTTAACGAAGTAAAAATATGATTTTTATATATGTAGCGAATTAAAAATTGGATTTTTCTATATATGAATAGTGAATAAAAATGTGATTTTTATTATATGAATAGAATTATAAAAATATGATTTTTATTGTTTGAATGGCATTAAAAAAATATAATGTTTAGAGATATAAAAATATAATTTTTAGTGATGTAAAAATATGATTTTTTTTATTATATAAACTTTGTTATGAAAACATGATTTTTATATATGTAGTGATATAAAAAATGTGATCTTTTGTATGTATACAGTGATATAAAAATGCGTTTTTTAATTATGTAAACATCATATTAAAAATGTGATTTTTACTATGAACTGCATGGAAAGGATTGCGTTGGAATTTCAGGCAAATCCAAACGATTCAGAAATTTAGAAATAAAACTGGCCGAGTGGATCCCAAAGTTGAGAACTTCTCACACTAATTATTTTCTAGTTAAATATATACTAGGATGCAGAAGGTGCTTAGTAGTACCCGACACCTTTAATTGAAACCATGGATGTTCGGTTATTTGTTTGATTAGTATATTTGTTTGAATTTGGTTTGGGAAGTGAAACGATTTGATTATAATTGGTATGTGTATGATGCGAGTCAATATTAGGCAAGGGATAAGGCTAGACCTTATTCCGGCTCTAGTATCGCGCTGTTATACCGCCAAATTTTTTTAAAATATGTTAGAACAATAAAAATATCATTTTTATTGTATAAATGAACTGTATAAAATATTCATGTGTTGAATAAAATATTTCATCATTAAAAATATAATTTTTAACGTGTATAAGAATAAAATAAATATTCATTTACAAATTAGATGATTTGTTTATGTACACCCATTTAACTGATATTGATTGGGACGATAATTTTACATATCGCCCAACTGCACAAATAATATTCAATATTTGTTGATTGAAACCCCATACGGGTATTGGCATGATATTTGACGTACACTAATCCCAATTGTTTAGTTGTATGTCAATCGATGGGTTGACAGACTGTTGTAAGTGTTAATTATTTATATTTAACGCTTATGCAATTGTGTAATGCACTCTGGATGATGGTTGACTATGTTTGATTATTGATGTGTACATGTGTGTATTGAATCCATATAAATAAAATTATATGGTAATTCACTATGTCTGATTCCAATTCAGAACGAACGAATATTCTAAACTAATAAATATTTTAAAATGACAAATAATGAATATTTTAAAATAACTAATATTTAAAAATAATATTCACTAATGGGTGAAAATATGATTTTGTTGTCTGATTTTGGATGGACACGAGAATATTGAAATATATGAAGTCGTGTTGATTAGATATGCTCCATTTTGACGCGAACGGTATTTATATCAATTTTATTCATTTTTATAATGGATATCGAAAAGGAAATGTTTTCAAAATCTAATGTTTTGAAAATATTATCATTTATATATTAATGAAATGGAATATTCAATTTTGATCTAAAATTGAATATGAAGTTGGAACCGTTTTTAAAACGAATTTAAAACAATTTATAATATACATTTTAAATGGAAGTCGACGAAATATATAATATATATATATATATTATGTATATTAAATGGCCTGAATAGAACGCGTCGCGCTGCCACCGTTCGCGAATTTCGACCATTGACTTCGAATTGATATTACGGGAGATCCGACCGTCGGATTCTCCTAAAACTGAAACCATTGGGTTCGTATCGGAATGAGCTTTCTAATGAAAATAAGATATTTGAAATCTAATGATTGGATTTGGAATTATGTCCAAATCAAATTTGGAAAAGGTCATTGTAAGTGTAGTTCGATGACCGTTTATGGAAATTGACTATACAGGCCTCGATAAAATCATTAAAAATATTAATAATTTGTATAAAATCATAATAAATGATTTGGATGAAAAATTCCACGTTTATAAAGATAAAAATATAATTTTATCAAAATGAACTCGTTGTGAACTAGAGCTATAATCCAATAATTTTAAATAAATAAATTGGATTTGAAATGGTTTTAAAAATAACCAGAATTTCCAATATATGGATTGGAATGGATTTGAATAGAAATTATCTTCGGAATATTTCGATATTGGATTCCATGCTTATATGGGTATTGTGGAGGAATTTGGAAGGTATGTATAGTTATTCCCAATACAATATTTGTTGATTTCAGAATTTGATATTGAATATAAGCCGATATAATTTCTATTCGGAGCCTTGTATTTAACATTGAATTGGATTTTGGGTTGGTCATGAATGATGTCTTCATCAACACTGTTCCTAAACCCAGTTGAGAAATGAATAAATCTTTTAATTAAGATTTAGTGAAATTTTCCAATTAATTAAGATTTAATTGGAATTGAATAAAAGAATTGGATTTTGGGTTTGTCGCGAATGGTGTCTTAAATAACATTGTTCTTAAACTATGTGTGCAAAGAATAAATCTTTTAATTAAGATTATTAGTGTTTCCAGTTAATTAACATTTAATTGGAATAAAATGGAATGTGAAATGGATCTATTGTGAACTGTATTTTAACGACATGCGTTCTTTAACCCGATTTGCAGTGAAATGTGATCTGGTATATATAAATATTTTATTAAGATTTAATGGGATTTTCCAAAGGAAAGTTTACCAATTTAATATATTAAATTGGAATTGAATGGAATTCGATTGGTAATAATCGAAGTGAGCTTCAGTGGAGGAAGACTATTAATATATATGGAATTTAAAAGGCTTTGTCGTTATTCCATTTATACTATTGGTCGGATATGGAAATTGATATGATTATATATTGATTTGTTTTCCGTGAAGATTCCATTTTTAAGGAAGGGATTTAGGTTTATTGTGAACCGTGTTTTAAATGACATTGGTTCTTTAACCCAGTTAAAAGATTGGATTACATGTCTGACATTGATTCCTTTATACTATATTCGTTGATCTTTGCTAAATATATATCTGTTTGGTGGCGGAGAATTTATTCTCTTGCTTAACACCCTTCTCTAAGATGTATGAGCTTAGAGATTATATATAGGCACAAATCAATAGTACAGTGTAGATTGTCGATGCGACATGATTGATTTCCCAAAGTTAAATAATCATTAATTTTGTTTTTTGGGAAGATTAAAACTAAGTGGAGTTTTAATGAATCTTTAATTAGATTGAAAAGAGAATGTGATAATTTAAATTATCAAATTCGGGAAATGATCGAGAATGGAGTAGAACCGGTTTTACTCCAAGCGCTAGTTAAATCTCTAACTAGATTTGAACGTGAAATGGTAATTAAATTTACTGATAATGCCATGGTGTTAAATATGGACCATTACCAGTTTTGCTCCATGGGATGAATAAATTGGGATTGGGAAATTAAATAAAGGATTACTTCGGTAAGGTTCGCTAATCCCGACTAGTTTTGATAAACCTTAATTTGGTTTAGAATTGATACCCAAAGGAAGATTAAAGAATAAATTTAAAGAATTTATCTTTGATAAAATTAATGGGAACCTTTCCCAAAGTATAAGAATATTTGAATAAAAGAATATTCTCGATTGGAATGAGGCGTATGTTGTGTTTTATAGCACTTGTTTATTATACACGTGAGTTATTCAGAAAGGCCGGGTTTATACCCATTCTGAATAACTGATTCGACGATAAGTCGACGATGAAGGCGTTGGTTGAAGATCGGAGGTCTTCACATCGTTTGGATGATTACTGATGTCTTGATTGGGCTGTATACCCAAGACGAGGTAATAAGTGGTGATCGTCCAGACGTACTTGGAGATCGACCGGATATGCGAGGACCTATCTCCTATATTGGACATATGGAACGAGGAATAAGGTGCCTCCAGTTTTGTTCAGACCCAAAACAAACTTGTAAATGGATGTGCGTCTGACATTGGATTTTATTCTATGTTGATTGATCTCTATTAAATATATATCTTTTTGGTGGCGGAGAATTTATTCTCTTGCATAACACCCTTCTCGGAGACGTACGAGCTCAGAGGTTATATATCGATAGACATCAGTCTCATGGAGTGAGTTTCCTATGTGGCATGCTGAGATGCAAATGATCAAGGCTTCTGCTGAAAAGCAGAGTCTTGTGGTTGATGATCAAAGCACGGCTTTAATATAGCATAGCTTTGTGTATAGCGTTAATTCGTGAGCCTCACACCTCGGTATGAGTCAAAAACGGGATAAGGGACCCAAGGAGGACATGACGTTTCTTTCTATCTCTGGGTGGTGTCATGGTATAGAGCCCAGACATTTATTATTTTTACCTCTGTGGTTGTTGGATTGCGAGGCGCTTCGGAAATATCGGTTACTATGGAGCCGATGGATAGGTCCGACAGGTCTGGAGAATGTGTGTTCAGTAATAACTAATCCTCAAACGTAAGGGAGGACTAGCCATGGAGGATCCAAGGGTTACCCATAGTGTGCTGTCCTGAGGCATTTGCTAGAGTGTCTCGAAGCGATTAGGAGTGCATCCCTTGCCTCGAATCATGACGGAAATCCAATTTCCAATACGTAACATTCGGTTTTATTTGTAGAGCATAGTATGGCGACATAGTGGGATGGGGCAGTATGCTGTCTATGATTGATACATTTATATTTGAAGTTTTTTCATGCACTTTAAACTAGAATAGTATCAAAATGATTTGTTTTAAACGTACCAAGCATGTTTGCGATTATAAGGCAAAATTCTATCCTCCGGCTTGCGTTGCATTATGTGATGGGACCTGAGTCTTGTAATAGCTTCATTTTTCCAAAAAGCATTGCGCTGTTTGTTTTATGCACTGGTATTCTTGGGAGGAAACCCGCTCCGTGTTATACGGCGTGGTCCCTTGATTTACTCCATTTTAAAGTAAAGTTTTAAATAACTGTTTTAGTTCTCACACCAGTCACATGACTGACCTGGAATTTATTGTTTTAACCTAAACTCTTGGTGCCTCTATTTTCACATGGGCAACTAGTAGTTTTGGTTTTGCAGATATTATATTCACTGGATCCTGGTTTACAGTTGGAGATATATTCGGAATGCTCTGTATCCGTGTATTTCTTTCAGTTGTCTTTTGTATGATTTTCCGCTGCATTGTAATTTGTAAATCTATGATATTTATCAAATGTATATTATTTGCTCATACTCTGTATATTCTTGTCCTCTGATGTAAATTGTTGTAATAAGCAACTAAATGTTCTTTTGTTTATGTTCTGATTTGTCGTGTTCTCAACTCAATCCGAGTTTTCTCGAAAGGGCGAGTTTGGGTCGTTGCATCATGATATCTGAACTTTGGTTTTACAGAGCTCGGGAACAAGGCATATTAGAACCAAACGAAAGAATTTATCAGAGATTAGATTAGTACTATCTAATGAAAATGACTCGTTAGAGATAGGATCAGTAGTATCCTAGAACGAGTGTGAAGGGTGTTGTTTTAAAATAAAAATTAAAAACAAATATTGTTTTAAGAATTTAAACCTTATTCAACGTATTTGAATATTTATTTTAAATTGATTTGGACAATCTAGTATATATAGATTTTGCATATGCGCTATGCAAACGTATATTTGAAGTTTTAATACACTGGATAGATATAAAATCATACTCTAGACGCTCAGAGATGATTCTAATGATTGTAGCTACATCATCAGAATTTATGTTCAAGTTTCGAAAGTGGGATGTTTGTATATTTCCAATTGACTGGTGTGGGAACGAAAACTAGATAGGGTTATTGTTGTTAATTGGCACCAAAAACATGATTTTGAGTATATATATTAAAGATATATGATTGAAAAACTAATCAACTAATTGATTGTTGATTGTGTTGTCTGATTATTAGATGAACTAATTAACATATTGGAACAATAAAACCAATAAGAGAAATTAAGCCAAACTAAGAGAAATTAAGCCAAACTGAATCTAAATTTGAACTGAATTGGAAATTGTTTGGAAATTGCATACACGTACATGCTCATATATTGGACAGGTCATAGCAAGGAGGCTAGAGAAGAGGAATTAAATTGTACGCCCAACAAATAGGTACATGTTTAATAACTTATTGGGTTTTGATGATTTTATGAGCCAATTGGCTAGCTGCTTGGAATTTTCTTTTGGATTGGTGAGGGCTCTGTATGGCTAGTTGCGGTTTTAAACGTCTCCCGTACAAAGGAGGTTATGGCGAAATTTTTCGAAAATTTAGGGTGCTAGCCAAATTTTTGAAGAATTTGAAAATTATTAAAAACTGAAAAGTTGAAGAATTAAAACCAGAATGAAAGTTGAGTTGGTTAGTTAGACAACTTTCAGCTCCATTCCTTTTCGAGGACGAAAAGATTTTAAGTAGGGGAGATTGTAACAATCCGGAAAATCAGAACCAATATAAAATGTTATTTTAGCTATTTTAACGAATTTTGAATATTTAAAATGATTTATTTTAAATAATAAAGACTAAAAATTTATTTCAATCGAAGTTTGAACGAATAAATATATTTTAATTATATAACGAACCTGAAATGGCATAGTAGTTTGAAAATTCGATTTCAAATTTCAAATAAATATATAGGATTTAAAATAAATCGGATTTCAATCAAATCAGAAATATTTGAATCTGTTTAATAATATCTTTCCAACAAATGTGAAAAATCCAGTTTTTATAACGAAATAAAAATTTATGTCCAGTTGAAAATTCAGAATAGTCGCTATGGAATTTTATATTATATATAGCCCTTAAAAATAGCGATTTTGCAAGCAACCTCCGTTTTCGACAAAACCACTATTCTTGGATCTGGAATGTCAAATTTTTTCTTGATTCCAACTTTCATAATTTTTGGAATCAATATGTGAGCGTGGTGAATTTAAACGTGTTTGGTAAATTCAGTTTAAATTTTATGGACTGAAAAATGACCGTTTTCAAACGGTCTTCAAATTCTATGAAATTAGTTTTGTTAGGACTGCATTGTCAAAACATAGCTATATTTATTTTTCGGGAATTTTTGGAGTCAGTATGTGGCCCCGGTAAATTAAAATGTACATTAAAATCAATTTTGAATGTTAAATTATTTTATATTTTAATTTTAATGAAAACTGACCGAAACAGATGAATTGGCTTACCGGACATATCCCATTGTGTTCGGAAGGGGGTATTTGGTTAGGGGCGGCAGTCGTTGGGTTCGATTTGGAGTACGAATGAAAAGTTAACTTTTTGGAATAAATTAATAATGCAAATTATTATATAATAGTCAAACCTCTTTTCTCTCTCCCTTACTCCCTTTTACCTTGTCGTTCTTCAGAGAAAAAAAAGAAAAGAAACGCGATTCCCATCGCCCCTTTCCTCAGCACCGCCCGCCTCGCCTGAGGTCCCCCTTCGTCGCCGCCGCCATTGATTCCACCCTCTCTCTTCTCCCTCCTCCTCCCTTCTCCAATTCGAGATTTCCCAAACCCCTTTCCTCCATCCAAACAGCCACCTCAAATCCGCCGCCAACCGCCCCTACAGACCGCCGCCACACTGCAAGGACCTCCGACCTCGCCAACCTCTCCTCCAACTACCAATGCCGAAATACAGTGAGTTTTTTATTATTATATTATATAAAATCTGAGATTATTTTTATATAAAGTAAAGTTTAGATTTGTTTTATAAGTAAAGTTTAGATTTTTAATTAGAAAAGTTTAGATTTTTTTTATCAGTAAAGTTTAGATTTTTAATTATGAAAATATATGATTTTTATTCATGTAAAAATAAGATTTTTATTCATGTAAAAATAAGATTTTTATTTATATTTACAGCGAATAAAAATTTGGTTTTGAATTTAAAAATATGATTTTAAATGAAGAAAAAATATGATTTTTATATATGTAGCGAATTAAAAATTGGATTTTTTTATATATGAATAGAAAATAAAATTGTGATTTTTATTATATGAAAAGAATTATAAATCATGATTTTTATTTTATGAATGGCCTTATAAAAATATAATGTTTAGAGATATAAAAAAATAATTTTTAGTGATGTACAAATATGTTTTTTTATTATATAAACATCGTTATGAAAAATATGATTTTCATATAAGTAGTGATATAAAAAAATGTGATTATATATATATATATACAAGGATATAAAAATGCGATTTTTAAATATATAAACATCATATTAAAAATGTGATTTTTACTATGAACAGCGTGGAAAGGATTGCGTTGGAATTTAGGGCAAATCCAAACGGTTCAGAAATTCAGAAATAAAACTGGCCGAGTGGATCCCAAAGGTGAGAACTTCTCACTCTAATTATTTTCTAGTTAAATATATACTAGGATGCAGGCGGTGCTTAGTAGCACGCGACACCTTTGATTGAAACCATGGATGTTTGGTTGTTTGTTTGATTGGTTTATTTGTTTGAATTTGGTTTGGGAAGTGAAATGAATTGATTAGATTTGGTATGTGTATAGCGCGAGCCAGTATTAGGCGAGGGATAAGACTAGACCTTATTCCGGTTCTGGTATCGCGCCGTTATGCTGCAAAAAATTTCTAAAATACGTTAGAACAATAAAAATATCATTTTTATTGTATAGATGAACTGTATAAAATATTCATGAGTTGAATAAAATATTTCATCGTTAAAAATATAATTTTAACGTGTATAAGAATGAAATAAATATTCATTTATAAATCGGACGATTTGTTTATGTACACCCATTTAACTGATATTGATTGGGACGATAATTTTACACATCGCCCAACTACACAAATAATATTCAATATTTGTTGATTGAAACCCCACACGGGTATTGGGATGATATTTGACGTACACTAATCCTAATTGTTTAGTTGAATGTCAATCGATGGGTTGACAGACTGTTGTAAGCATTAATTATTTATATTTAACGCTTAAGCAGTTGTGTAATGCTCTGGATGATGGTTGACTATGTTTGATTATTGTTGTGTACATGTGTGTATGAAATCCATATAAATAAAATTATATGGTAATTGACTGTGTCTGATTCCAATTTAGAAACAACGAATGTTTTAAATTAACGAATATTTTAAAATGATGAATAATGAATATTTTAAAATAACTAATATTTTAAAATAATATTCTATAATGGATCAAAATATGATTTTGATGTCCGATTTGGGATGGACACGAAAATATTGAAATATATGAAGTTGTGTTAATTAAATATGCGCCATTTTGACGCGAACGATATTTATATCGATTTTATTCATTTCTATAATGAATATCATAAAGGAAGTGTTTTCAAAATCTAATGTTTTGAAAATATTATCATTTATATTTTAATGATATGGAATATTCAATCTTGATTTAAAATTGAATATGAAGTTGGAATCGTTTTTAAAACAAATTTAAAACGATTTATAACGTATGTTTTAAATGGAAATTGACAATATATATAATATATATTATATATATTAAATGGCCTGAATAGAAAGCGCCGCGCTGCTACCGTTCGCGAATTTCGACCATTGACTTCGAATTGACATTACGGGATATCCGACCGTCGGATTCTCCTAAAACCAGAACCGTTGAGTTCATATCAAGAGATTTCCAATGAATATAATAGATTTGAAATCTAACTGTTGGATTTGGAATTATGTCTAAATCAATTTTGGAAAAGGTCATTGTAAGTGCAGTTCGATGACCGTTTATTGAAATCGACTGTACAGGCCTTAATAAAATTATTAAAAATATTAATAATTTGCGTAAAATCATAATAAATGGTTTGGAAAGTATTTGGATGAAAAACTCTATATTTGTAAAGATAAAAATATATTTTTATCAAAATGAACTAGTTGTGAACTAGAGTTATAACCCAATATTTTAAATAAGTAAATTGGATTTGAAATGGTTTAAAAAATAACCAGAATTTCCAGTATATGAGTTAGAATGGATTTGAAACGAAATTATCTTAGGAATATTTCGATATTGGATTCCGTGATTATACGGGTATTGTGGAGGAATTTGGAAGATATATATATATCGTTATTCCCAATATGATATTTGTTGATTTCAGAATTTGATATTGAATATAAGACGATATAATTTCTATTCAGAGCCTTGTATTTAATATTGAATTGGATTTTGGGTTTGTCGTGAATAGTGTCTTCATTAACACTGTTCTTAAACCTAGTTGAGGTAAGAATAAATCTTTTAATTAAGATTTAGTGAAGTTTTCCAATTAATTAAGATTTAATTGAAATTGAATAAAAGAATTGGATTTTGCATTTGTCGTGAATGGTGTCTTAAATAACACTGGTCTTAAACCCCGTGTGAAAAGAATAAATCTTTTAATTAAGATTATTAGTATTTCCAGTTAATTAGCATTTAATTGGAATAAAATGGAATGTGAATTGGGTTTATTGTGAACTGTTTCTTAACGACATTCGTTCTTTAACCCGATTTGTAGTGAAATGTGATTTGGAATATATAAATCTTAATTAAGGTTTAATGGGATTTTCCAAAGGAAATTTTACCAATTTAATATATTAAATTGGAAATGAATGGAATTCAATTGGTAATGATCGAAGTGAGCTTCTATGGAGGAAGTCTGTTAATATATATGGAATTTAAAAGGCTTCGTCGTTATTCCATTTATATTACTGGTCGGATATGGAAATTGATATCAATTATATATTGATTTAATTTCCGTGAAGATTCAATTTTTATGGAAGAAGATTTGGGTTTATTGTGAACCGTATTTTAAATAACATTGGTTCTTTAACCCAGTAAAAATAGGATTACATGTCTGACATTGATTCCTTTGTACCGTATTCGTTGATCTTTGCTAAATATATATTTGTTTGGTGGTGGAGAATATAGTTTCTTGCTTAACACTCTTCTCTAAGACGTACGAGCTTAGAGGTTATATATAGGCAGAAATCAATAGTACGGTGTAGATTGTCGATATGACATGTTTGATTTCCCAAAGTTAAATGATCATTAATATTGGTTCTTGGGAAGATTAAAACTAAGCGGAGATTCAATGAATCTTTAATTAGATTGAAAAGAAAATGTGATAATTTAAATTATCAAATTCGGGAAATGATAGAGAATGGAGTAGCACCAGTTTTACTCCAAACGCTAGTTAAATCTTTGATTAGATTTGAACGTGAAATGGTAATTAAATTTACCGATAACACCGTGGTGTTAGATATGGAGTATTACCAGTTTTGCTTCATGGGATGAATAGATTGGGATTAGGAAATTAAACAAAGGATTGCTTCGATAAGGTTTGCTAATCCCGACTAGTTTGGATAAACCTTAATTTGGTTTGGAATTGATATCCAAAGGAAGATTAAAGAATAAATTTAAAGAATTTATCTTTGATAAAATTAATGGGAACATTTCCCAAAGTATAAGAATATTTGAACAAAAGAATATTCTGGACTGGAATGAGGTGTATGCTGTTTTTTATAGCACTTGTTTATTATATGCGCGAGTTATTCGGAAAGACCGCCTTTATACCAATTCTGAGTAACTGATTCGACGATGAAGACAGTGGTTGGAGAACGGAGGTCTTCACAACGTTTGGATGATTACTGATGTCTTAATTGGGCTGTACACCCAAGACGTGGTAATAAGTGGTGATCGTCCAGACGTACTTGGAGTTCAAGCGGATATGCGAGGCCTCTCTCCTGTATTGGACATATGGGATGAGGAATAAGGTGCCTCCGGTTTTGTTCAGACCAAGAACAAACTTGTAAATGGATGTGTGTCTGACATTGGATTTTATTCTATGTTGATTGATCTCTAATAAATATATATCTGTTTGGTGGCGAAGAATTTATTCTCTTGTTTAACACCCTTCTCTGAGACGTACGAGTTCAGAGGTTATATATCGATAGACATTAGTCGCATATAGTGAATTTCCTGTGTGGCATGTTGAGATGCAAATGATCAAGGCCTCTATTGAAAAGCAGAGTCTTATGGTTGATGATCAAAGCACGGCTTTAATATAGCATAGCTTTGTGTATAACGTTAATTCGCAAGCCTCACACCTTGATATGAGTCAAAAATGGGATAAGGGATCCAAGGAGGACATGACGTTTCTTTCTAGCTATGGGTGGTGTCATGGTATGGAGCCCAGACACCTATTATTTTTACCTTTGTGGTTGGTGGATTGTTGTAACAATATGGAATTTTGCTCGATCCGAATCGATCGTTAAACCGACCAAGATCGTTCGAAACTCCTGATCGTTTTGAGAACAGGACAAATTGGAACGCAGACAGAAGAACATTTCATTGTTGATTACAACGATTCCATCAGAATACAAGAATATACAGAGTATGAATAAATATTACACATTTCACAAATATCAGAGATTACAATAATTACATAGCAGCGGAAAAATAATACAACACACAACTGAAAGTAATACATGGATATAGAGCTTTCCGAGTATCGTTCCAGCTGTAAATCAGGATCCTGTGAATATAAATCTACAAAACCAAAACTACTAGCTGCCCATGTAGAAAATAGGGGCACCCAGAGTTTAGGTTAAAACAATAAACTCCAGGTCAGTCATGTGACTGGTGTGAGAACTAAAACAGTTATTAATATTTATTTTAAAGTTCGGTAAATCAAGGGACCATGTCGTATAACACGGAACAGGTTTCCTCCCAAGAATACCAGTACAGAAAACAAACAGCGCAATGCTAAATAAAGAAAAATGAAGCTATTATAAGACCCAGGTCCCATCAGACAATGCAACGCAAGCCGGAGGATAGGGTTTTTACCTTATAATAGCCAAAGCATGCTTGATACGTTTAAAACACCTTATTTTGATATTACTATAAGTGTATAGTGTCAAAACAATTTCAATCATAAATATCAATCATAGGCGGCATGAATGACCCATACCACTATGTCGCCATACTAGGTTCTACAAATAAAATCGAATTATCACGTATTGGAAATTGGATTCCATCATGAGCCGAGGCAAGGGGCAAGCTCCTCTCCGTTCGAGACACTCTAGCAAATGTCTCAGGACCGCACACAGCAATCCTTGGAACTTCAGGGTCGGTCCTCTCTTACTTTTGAGGATTGGCAATTCCTGAACACACGTTTCCCGTTCCTAACAGACCTATATCCGAGGCGCATCACATTCCAACAACCACACAGATGAAAAGTATATAAATGTCATCCAGTTTAAGCACTGACACCACCACTAGCTAGAAAGAAACGTCGTGCTCTCCCTGCAGTCACTATCCCGTTTTTGACTCATACCGAGGTGTGAGGCCCGCGAATTCACGCTATACACAAAGCTATGCCACACGGGCTGTGCTTTGATCATCAACCACAAGACTTTGCTTTTCAATAGAAGCCTTGATCATCTGCCACTTAGGCATGCCACACTAGCAATTCATGACATGCGACTGATTTCCATCGATATACAACCTATGAGCTCGTACGTCTCAGAGAAGGGCGTTAAGCAAGAGAATAAATTATCCACCACCAAACATATGTATATTTGATAGAGATCAATCAACACAGAATAAAATCCAATGTCATACACACAGTCCATTTACAAGTTTGTTCTGGGCCTGAACGAAACCGGAGGCACTTTCCTCGCATATCCATTGATCTCCAAGTACGTCTGTACGATCACCAACTAATTGTCTCATATTGGGTGTGCAGCCCAATCAAGATCATCAGTAATCACCCAAACGATGTGAAGACTTCCGGTCTTCAACCATCGTCTTAATCTTCGACATATCGTCGAATCAGTTATTCAGAATGGGTATAAACCCGGCCTTTCCGAATAACCCACGTATATAATAAACAAATGTTACCCAAACACAACATACGCCTCATTCCAATCCAGAATATTCTTTTATTCAAATTTTCACATTCCTAGGGAAAGGTTCCCATTAATTTTATCAAAGATAAATTCTTCTAAATTTATTCTTTAATCTTTCTTCGGATCCCATTTCAAACCCTATTATGGTTTTCCAAACTAGTCGGGATTAGCGAACCACACCGAAGTAATTATTTATTTTATTTCCCAATCCCAACCTATTTATCCCATGGAGAAAACTGGTAATACTCCATATCTAGCACTACGGTGTTATCGGTAAAGTTAATTACCATTTCACGTTCAAATCTAATTAAAGATTTAACCATCGCTTTGGAGCAAAACTGGTGATACTACATTCTCGATCACTTTTCCAATTTGATAGTTTAAATTATCAATTCACATTTCAATCTAATTAAAGATTCATTAAAACTCCACTTAGTTTTAATCTTCTCAAAAATCAGTATCCTGTCTTTAACTGGGTTAAAGAATCAATGTCACCTAAAACACGATTCACGACAAACCCAAATCACATTTGATATTAAATACAAGGCTCTGAATAGAAAATATACCGGCTTATATTCAATATCAAATTCTGAAACCAACAAATATCAAATTGGAAATAGCGATATAAATATATCTTTCAAATTCCCATAACAATATCTGTATAATCACGTAATCCAACATTGAAATATTCCAAAGACAATTTGGATTCAAATTCACTTCCACTTTATATATATTGGAAATTCTGGTTATTTTCAAAACCAATTCAAATTCAATTTATTTATTTCAAAAATAAATTGATTTTAATTCTAGTTCAAAACTAGTTCATCTCGATAAAAATCTATTTTTAACTTTTCAAATGTGGAATTTTTCACCCCAGTTCTTTCCAATTCATATATTATGATTTTACACAAATTATTAATATTTTTAATAATTTTTTCAAGGCCCTTACAGTCGATTTCCATCAACGGTCATCGAACTACAATTACAACGACCTTTTCTGAAATTAATTTGGACATATCTCCAAGTCCAACCGTTAAATTTCAAATTTCTAATATTCATTGGAAAGCTCTTCTCGATACGAACCCAAGATTCCGGTTTCAGGAGAATCCGACGGTCGGATCTCCCGTAATGTCAATTCGAAGTCAATGGTCGAAATTCACGAACTGTCACGGCGCGGCGCGTTCTATTCAGGCCATTATATATATAATATATATATATATATATTATATTTTGTCGATTTCCTTTTTAAAATGTATTTTATAAATCGTTTTAAATTCGTTTTCAAAACCATTTGAACTCTATATTCAATTTCAAATCAAAATTGAATATTTCATATCATTACTATATAGATGATAATATTTTCAAAACATTATATTTTGAAATCACTACTTTTTCTATATTCATTATAAAAACGAATATAATCGATGTAAATATCGTTCACGTCAAAATAGCGCAACTCTAATCAACACGGCTTTATATATTTCAATAAATTTGTTATTCTATTCAACAAATGAATATTTATTCTATTCAATACATGACTAATCTCAACACATGAGTACTGTCAACACATCACTATTTTTGTTATGTAATATATATTATAAAATTATGGTATCTATCGTTTGATTTTTAATTAGACTCCAACTGTAAGTAGTTTATAATCTTAAATATGATAAAGATGTAAATCTTATTATTAAAATATTTTACTCAACACATGAATAGTTTCAACACATGAATATTCTCAACACATGAGCATCGTCAACACATGACTATTTTCATATTCTTATATTCTTTATTTTTCCCAATTGGAATGAGGCCCAATCAATTACCATATAATGTTAATTATATGGGTTCCATACAACACATGTATATAATAGCAACGATAAACAATCAACCATCATCCAAAGTGCACCACACAACTGCATAAGCACCAAATATAAATAATTAACGCTTACACAGCCTGTCGACCAATCGATCGACATACAATTAAATAATTGGGATTAGTGTACGCCGAATATGATCCCAACACCCGTGTGGGTTTTCAAATCAACAAATACTGAATACTATTTTTGCAGTTAGGCGATGTGTAAAATTTATCATTCCAGTCAATATCCTTCAAATAGGTGCACATAAATAAACCGTCCGGTTTGTAAATGAATATTTATTTATTCACATTCACGTTAAAAAATATATTTTTAACGATAATTAATTTATTTCAACCATCTACAATTTATTATCGATTTCACATCAACATCACAAACAAATTTCACAACACATCAAACAAGCATACAAGCCGTCCATGGTCTGTGGACGACGGGTGTCGGGTGCTACTAAGCACCGTCTGCATCCTAGTATACATTTCTAACTAGAAAAGTAAATTTAAAGTGAGAAGTTCTCACAAAGGGTTCCACTCCGCCGTGCTTTGCTTTTGAACTGCTGAACCGTCTGGATCGGTCTAAAATTCCAATGCAGTCTTTGCCCCGCTGTTCATAATAAAATTTATAATTTATTGCTTCAATTCAATAAATAAAATTCATTTTTTATTTCTACTTCATATATAAAGATAATATTTTTATATTCTATATCTTATAAAAATTATATTTTTATCATCTCTACTTTATAAAAATTATATTTTTATTCTTTACATTATACAAAAATCTCGCCTTTTCAAAAATAAAGATTTGATCTTTTCAAAAATAGAGATTTCACCTTTTCATAAATAAAGAATTGATCTTTTCATTCTTCATTAACGTATATAAAAATTTGATCTTTTTATTCTACAAAGGTCTACTTCTTATTCACTATGAAAATCAGATTTTCTTTTTCCTAATAAAAACAATCTCTATCATATTAAAAATCAAGTTTATATATTTTCTTAAAACAAAAATCAAAACTTCATGTATTTCTTTTAATTCACATAACTAAAACTGAGTTGAAATAACATGTACAATGTTATTTAAAACAGAAAATAGATGGAACTCATGGTTTTTCGGTTGGAGGGGTCCCACGGTGGACTGAGATGGTCGGTGGAAAGGCGTAGGGTGTCGCACTGGGTTGGGGAAGTGGGACGGGGCGGCGATGGAAGAAGAGGGGGATGCGGCAGTAAAGGAGGAGAGAAGGGGTCGGTGGAGGAAGGAAGAAGCGGGAGAAGAGGGGGTGCGAGAGGATGACGAGGGGGAGGGGGTGCAGTGGCCCCGCCTTGGGTGGCGGCGGCCATTTGAGGGGGGGCGATGGCAGCGGCGCCCCCCACCCCGGTCGCCATCCTCTTCCCTTTTTTTCTGTTGAAAATGAAATCGGAGGGGGGGGGAGGGGGTTAAGGGTTTTATTAAATTTTTTTATTCTCCAAAAAGCAACTTTTATTGTCGAACTCGAAACAAAACCCACCGCCTGTCGTCTATAGCTAATTACCCCCATTCCGAACACAATGGGATATGTATCGTAAGTTGATTCAATCGTTTCAATCAGTTTTCGTCAAAATCAACATATAACTCTATATATTGAATTTGAACACGCATTTCAATTTACTGGGGTCACATTCTAGCTCGAAAAATTCCCAAAAAATATTTCTAACTTCGTATTGACGATACGGTCCTAATAAAACTAATTTCGTCAAATTCTGAGACCGTTTGAAAAATGGTCATTTTCCAGTCGATTAAAATCAACTAAAATTGGTCAAACGCGTTTTCCTTTGCCACGCTCACATATTGATCCGAAAAATTACGAAATTTGAAAATTAGCAATAACTTGACATCACGGATCCAACAAAAGTGGTTTCGTCGAAAACCGAGGTCGTTTGCAAAATTTCCATTTTTAAGGGCCTGAATTCCATAACGACTATTCAGAATTTTCAACTGGGCCTATCTTTTGATTCCCGCTATGAAATTTTGATTTTTCGGATTTGTTGGAAAGATATTCTCAATTAGATTCAAGTATTTTTTGTTTCATTAAAATCCGGTTTATTTTGCACCCGGTATGTTCAATCGAAATTTGAAATTGAATTATCGAACTACTGCGCCATTTTCAATTCCTTTTATAATTTAAATTAAATATTTATATTCCAACGACGATCTATATAAATATATACATTTTAATTCTATTCGAAATAAATTTCTCATCGATAATATTTAAAATAATTCATTTTAAATATTCAAAATTCGCTAAAATTGCCAAAATAAAAATTTTAAATTTGCTCGCATTTCCGGGTTGTTACAATCTCCCCCACTTAAAACTTTTCGTCCTCGAAAAGGAACGAAGCCGAAAGTTGTTTAACTAATCAACTCAACTTCCATTATTTTCTGTTACGGCTTAAGTTCTTCAACTTTTCAGTTTCTAAGAACTTTTCAAATTTTTCAAAAATTTGGCTAACACCCTAAATTTTTGAAAAATTTCGCCATAACCTCCCCTGCACCGGGGACTTCGGGATATTTCATATAGCCTCCCATGGCCTTCTTCAATCAAAAAGAAAAAGAAAACGCCAAGCGGCTAGCCAAGCGACTCACAAAATCATCATCACCCAAACAAAACAGTAAATTATGGTAAATATGTACCTATTTGTCGGGCAAACAATTTTATTCTCTGCTCAAGCCTCCTTGCTATGACCTGTTCAATGTAAGTGCGTGTATATGCATGCAATTGTAATTATTTTTCAATACAGTTCAATTTGGAATAACGATTCAAAATTATCAAACAAATAAACAAACAACACAACCATCAATCAATTAGTGGATTAACGTTTCAAATTCATAATTTTGATATATCTAAAGAAAATCATGTTTTTGATGCCAAATCACAACAATAAATCTATATAGTTTCGGTTCTCACACCAATCTAATGGAAATATATAGATATCACACCTTTGAAACTCGAAAATAAATATTGGCGATGGTGCACCATCACCTGGATTATCTCCGGGCGACTAGAGTGTAATTCTATATCTATCCAACATATTAAAACTTCGAATATACGTTCATGACGCGTATATGCAAAACCTTTATATATTGGATTGTCCAGATTCAATACAAATAAAATATTCAAATACATATAATTGAATTTAATTTTTAAAACAAAATTGTTTTCATTTAAAAACATACTCTTCACACTCGTTCTAGGATACTACTGATCCCATCTCTAACGAGTTATTCTAATTGGATATTACTAATCCAATATCTGATGAATTCTTTTGTTCGGTTCTAATGTGTCTTATTCTCGAGCTCTGTAAACCAGAGCTCTGATACCACTGTAACAATAAGGAATTTCGCTTGATCCGAATCGATCGTTAAACCGACCAAGATCGTTCGAAACCCCTGATCTTTTTGAGAACAGGACAAATTGGAACGCAGACAGTAGAACATTTCATTGTTTATTACAACAATTCCATCAGAATACAAGAATATACAGAGTATGAATAAATATTACACATTTCACAAATACCAGAGATTACAATAATTACATAGCAGCGGAAAAATAATACAACACACAACTGAAAGTAATACCCGGATACAAAGCTTTCTGAGTATCGTTCCAGCTGTAAATCAGGATCCTGTGAACATAAATCTGCAAAATCAAAACTACTAGCTATCCGTGTAGAAAATAGGGGCACCCAGAGTTTAGGTTAAACCAATAAACTCCAGGTCAGTCATGTGACTGGTGTGAGAACTAAAACAGTTACTAATCTTTATTTTAAAGTTCAGTAAATCAAGGGACCACGCCGTATAACACGGAACGGGTATCCTCCCAAGAATACCAGTGCATAAAACAAACAGCGCAAGGCTAAATAAAGAAAAATGAAGCTATTATAAGACCCATGTCCCATCACACAATGCAACGCAAGATGGAGGATAGGGTTTTTACCTTATAATAGCCAAAGCAAGCTTGTTACGTTTAAAACACATTATTTTGATATTACTATAAATGTATAGTGTCAAAACAATTTCAATCATAAATATCGATCAAAGGCGGCATGAATGACCCATACCACTATGTCGCCATACTAGGTTCTACAAATAATCCTGAATTATCATGTATTGGAAATTGGATTCCATCATGAGTCAAGGCAAGGGGCAAGCTCCTCTCCGTTCGAGACACTCTAGCAAATGTCTCAGGCACACAACAATCCCTGGATCTTCAAGGTCGGTCCTTTCTTACTTTTGAGGATTGGCAATTCCTCAACACACGTTTCCCAGTTCTAACAGACCTATATCCGAGGCGCCTCGCATTCCAACAACCACACAGGTGAGAAGTATATAAATGTCAGCCAGTTTAAGCACTGACACCACCACTAGCTAGAAAGAAACGTCATCCTCTCCCTGTAGTCACTATCCCGTTTTTGACTCATACCGAGGTGTGAGGCTCGCGAATTCACGCTACACACAAAGCTATGCCACACGGGCTGTGCTTTGATCATCAACCACAAGACTTTGCTTTTCAACAGAAGCCTTGATCATCTGCCACTTAGGCATGCCATACTAGCAATTCATGCCATGCGACTGATTTCCATCGATTTACAACCTCTGAGCTCGTACGTCTCAGAGAAGGGCGTTAAGCAAGAGAATAAATTCTCCGCCGCCAAACAGATGTATATTTGATAGAGATCAATCAACACAGAATAAAATCCAATGTCAGACACACAGTCCATTTACAAGTTTGTTCTGGGCCTGAACGAAACCGGAGGCACTTTCCTCGCATATCCATCGATCTCCAAGTACGTCTGTACGATCACCAACTAATTGTCTCATATTGGGTGTGCAGCCCAATCAAGATCATCAGTAATCACCCAAACGATGTGAAGACTTCCGGTCTTCAACCATCGTCTTAATCTTCGACATATCGTCGAATCAGTTATTCAGAATGGGTATAAACCCGGCCTTTCCGAATAACCCACGTATATAATAAACAAATGTTACCCAAACACAACATACGCCTCATTCCAATCCAGAATATTCTTTTATTCAAATTTTCACATTCCTAGGGAAAGGTTCCCATTAATTTTATCAAAGATAAATTCTTCTAAATTTATTCTTTAATCTTTCTTCGGATCCCATTTCAAACCCTATTATGGTTTTCCAAACTAGTCGGGATTAGCGAACCACACCGAAGTAATTATTTATTTTATTTCCCAATCCCAACCTATTTATCCCATGGAGAAAACTGGTAATACTCCATATCTAGCACCACGGTGTTATCGGTAAAATTAATTACCATTTCACGTTCAAATCTAATTAAAGATTTAACCATCTCTTTGGAGAAAAACTGGTGATACTCCATTCTCGATCACTTTTCCGATTTGATAGTTTAAATTATCAATTCACATTTCAATCTAATTAAAGATTCATTAAAACTCCACTTAGTTTTAATCTTCTCAAAAATCAATATCCTGTCTTTAACTGGGTTAAAGAACCATTGTCACCTAAAACACGATTCACGACAAACCCAAATCACATTTGATATTAAATACAAGGCTCTAAATAGAAAACATACTGGCTTATATTCAATATCAAATTCTGAAACCAACAAATATCATATTGGAAATAACGATATAAATATATCTTTCAAATTCCCATAACAATATCTGTATAATCACGGAATCCAACATCGAAATATTCCAAAGACACTTTCGATTCAAATGCACTTCCACTTTATATATATTGGAAATTCTAGTTATTTTCAAAACCAATTCGAATTCAAATTATTTATTTCAAAAATAAATTGATTTTAATTCTAGTTCAAAACTAGTTCATCACGATAAAAAATTATTTCTAATTTTTCAAATGTGGAATTTTTCACCCTAGTTCTTTCCAATTCATATATTATGATTTTACACAAATTATTAATATTTTTAATAATTTTATCAAGGCCCGTACAGTCGATTTCCATCAACGGTCATCGAACTGCACTTACAGCGACCTTTTTTGAAATTGATTTGGAAATATCTCCAAATCCAACCGTTAAATTTCAAATTTCTAATATTCATTGGAAAGCTCTACTCGATGCGAACCCAACGGTTCCGGTTTCAGGAGAATCCGACGGTCGGATCTCCCGTAATATCAACTCGAAGTCAATGGTCGAAATTCACGAACTGCCGCGACGCGACGCGTTCTATTCATGCCATTATATATATATATATATATATATATATATATATATATTTATATATAATATATATATATATATATCGTCAATTTCCTTTTTAAAACGTATTTTATAAATCGTTTTAAATTCATTTTCAAAACCATTTCAACTCTATATTCAATTTCAAATCAAATTTGAATATTTCATATCATTATTATATAGATGATAATATTTTCAAAACATTATATTTTGAAATCACTACCTTTTCTATATTCATTGTAAAAACGAATATAATCGATGTAAATATCGTTCACGTCAAAATAGCGCAACTCTAATTAACACGGCTCTATATATTTCAATAAATTCGTTATTCTATTCAACAAATGAATATTTATTATATTCAACACATGACTAATCTCAACACATGAGTACTGTCAACACATCACTATTTTTGTTATGTAATATATATTATAAAATTATGGTATTTATCGTTTGATTTTTAATTAGACTCCAACTGTAAAGTAGTTTCTAATCTTAAATATGATAAAGATGTAAATCTCATTAATAAAATATTTTACTCAACACATGAATATTCTCAACACATGAGCATCGTCAACACATGACTATTTTCATATTCTTATATTCTTTATGTTTCCCAATTGGAATGAGGCCCAATCAATTACCATATAATGTTAATTATATGGGTTCCATACAACACATGTATATAATAGCAACGATAAACAATCAATCGTCATCCAAAGTGCACCACACAACTGCATAAGCACCAAATATAAATAATTAACGCTTACACAGTCTGTCGACCAATCGATCGACATACAATTAAATAATTGGGATTAGTGTACGCCAAATATCATCCCAACACCCGTGTGGGGTTTCAAATCAACAAACACTGAATATTATTTGTGCAGTTGGGCGATGTGTAAAATTTATCATCCCAGTCAATATCCTTCAAATAGGTGTACATAAACAAACCGTCCGGTTTGTAAATGAATATTCATTTATTCACATTCACGTTAAAAATTATATTTTTAACGATAATTAATTTATTTCAACCATCTACAATTTATTATCGATTTCACATCAACATCACAAACAAATTTCACAACACATCAAACAAGCATACAAGTCGTCCATGGTCTGTGGACGACGGGTGTCGGATGCTACTAAGCACCGTCTGTATCCTAGTATATATTTCTAACTAGAAAAGTAAATTTAAAGTGAGAAGTTCTCACAGAGGGTTCCACTTCGCCGTGCTTTGCTTTTGAACTGCTGAACCGTCTGGATCGATTTAAAATTCCAGTGCAGTCTTTGCCCCGTTGTTCATAATAAAATTTATAATTTATTGCTTCAATTCAATAAATAAAATTCATATTTTTATTTCTACTTCATATATAAAGATAATATTTTTATATTCTCTATATTATAAAAATTATATTTTTATCATCTCTACTTTATAAAAATTATTTTTTTAATCTTTACATTATATAAAAATCTCGCCTTTTCAAAAATAAAGATTTGATCTTTTCAAAAATAGAGATTTCGCCTTTTCATAAATAAAGATTTGATCTTTTCATTCTTCATTAACATATATAAAAATTTGATCTTTTTATTCTATAAAGGTCTACTTCTTATTCACTATGGAAATCATATTTTTTTTATCCTAATAAAAACAATCTCTATCATATTAAAAATCAAGTTTTTATATTTTCTTAAAACAAAAATCAAAACTTCATGTATTTCTTTTAATTCACATAACTAAAACTGAGTTGAAATAACACATACAATGTTATTTAAAACAGAAAATAGATGGAACTCACGGTTTTTCGGTTGGAGGGGTCCCACGGCGGACTAAGATGGTCAGTGGAAGGGCGTAGGGTGTCGCACTGGGTCGGGGAAGTGGGACGGGACAGTGATGGGAGAAGAGGGAGATGCGGCGGTAGAGGACGAGAGAAGGGGTCGGTGGAGGAAGGAAGAAGCGGGAGAAGAGGGGGTGCGAGAGGAGGACGAGGGGGTGTGGCGGCCCCGCCTTGGGCGATGGCGGCGATTTGAGGGGGGGCGATGGCAGCGCCCCCCCCCCCCGGTCGCTCTCCTCTTCCCTTTTTTTCCTTTTGAAAATGAAATCGGGGGGGGGGGGTGTTAAGGGTTTTATTAATTTTTATTTTATTTTATTTATTCTCCAAAAAGCAACTTTTATTGTCAAACTCGAAATGAAACCCACCGCCTGTCGTCCATAGCTAATTACCCCCATTCCGCTGCATTGTAATATCTAAATCTATGATATTTATCAAATGTATACTATTTGCTCATACTCTGTATATTCTTGTACTCTGACGTAAATTGTTGTAATAAGCAATGAAATGTTCTTCTGTTTGTGTTCTGATTTGTCGTGTTCTCAACTCAATCCGGGCTTTCCCGAAAGGGCGAGTTTGGGTCATTGCAATTTTGCTATAAATTGTAACGAGCTCTTAATCGTTCCAAACTAGTTTCATTGCGTAGCCTGCATCCATACGATTCCAACATGACAAACGGTTCGTCCGTCTGATATTGCATAGGCAAGATATTTTAATTACAAGTTAATGCACTATTTAAATTTAATTAAACAAAATTCATTTCAATATTGGGCCTCATCACTTCAGCCGGCCCACGTTCTTACTGCGCCCAACTGCTACTGCTCTACTTTCTTCTTCCTCACAACACAGCGAACCCATCAATGGCCATGACTGAATTTTAAAATCCCTTTTTCTCCTTCAACAACCCATGATTAATCGAACAAAAATTTCCAAACCATTTCATATTACAAACTCTTCTTCTCATAACTCTAACACTCAATTCGAAGCCTTCATTCATGTCCTATTCCTCAGCAGGTCTCCACGCAAGCACTATATTAGTGCAACATCTTTTCTCTCGAAAACCTTCCAAACTTTAACAAATGATGCTGCTTTCCATAATAAACTCGAATCCAAACTCAATTCGCTAACAGATGATTCAAACTCCTTCAAACCTTAACCCTAATGCACGATTAAAAAAAGACAACGAACATAAGTTGTCTGAATTCCCTCAAAACCCATACGAGAATATAGAGAATCATCTCAGGGATTTAAATATGCTAGGTTTGGATTTTTATATAGAGCATGGGTTTTGAAACAAATTTTGAAAGCCATTGAAATTCACGGCTTAAGAATTTTTGATGCAAAGAATGAGTTGTTGTTTGATCATATAGAAAAAGAGAGATAGTCATTTTCAAAATGGTACAACGCATTAGGCAATGAAAACTAGTGTATTTTTTATATTAGTTAGCTTCGTGTCTAAGGTATTTTGATTTGATTTTCCTATTAAATTGAATTTATTTTATTAGATGTTTTATTACAATTTGATATTAAAAAGGTGTGAACTGATTTTTTACATCAGTATGATTTGATTTTAAAGAGATTTTTATTCTAATTAAAAAGATATGGATTTGATTTTGATTTGATTTTTATATATATAATGTACACATGAAACTTACACACGAAGTAGCACGCTCAAATGACCACATATGAGCACCAATCGCGATGAAAATTGTAAGTCTGCAATAGTTTAACATTCCAAACATGATGGAACTAGTTTTGTCAAATTCTGAGATCATTTGTAAAACTCTTTTTTAATTTCAAACGGTTAAATAACACGCATTTATATTGCGTACGATCGTAAAATAACTCCAATTGATGCGGAACTGGTAATCTTGCAATAATTTTTCTCTACGGATTTAATAAAATTAGTTTTGTCGAAAACGAAGGTTGTTTGAAAATTTATTATTCTTTGGTTCCATATCAAATCGATATAATATAATTGATTTCAAAATAAACAAATCTATTAATTATAAATTATTTTTATCTTATATACTCAACAGAATATCATATAACTTCCAAATAGTCTAACTTGAATTTTAAACTCGATGTTTTTATTTTCAAGTTAAAACAATATTCAATTTATTTTATTAAATAAATCATTGTGGTTTATAAATGATTCTATAACGACTTTCTAAAAATTTGATTTGGACATAACTTATAATCTACAAGATGAAATCTCGACATTTCACTTTCATTGGAAAACTATATTTTAATAGATTCGAATGTTTCTTGTTTCAAAGAAATGTTACTTATAATAAGTCATATATATCAGTTGAAGTTCAAAACAAAAAAAAAAGAACCACCGCGACATTACAAGCTCGTTTTTAATTTAATTATAAATTATACATTCAAACGTTGTTTATAAATAAATTTGTTATAATAATCCATTTATATTACCAATTCAAAATTTTAAAACTAATTTAAATAGTTCAAAATTTAACGCTTAAAAATACAAGTCGTTATTGAACAGAAACAAAACCAAATAAAAATCAGTTATGATAAGGAGAGGGCTCCTCCAAATGAGGTGTGGTATAACTCAAAAAACAACATGGAGCATCCAGTGGTATTTTGGTTCCTCTAGAAACAACTAGAGAATATCAATCTACCTAAGGAGTTTCGTGATCGGAAAACTTCCAAAAGCCCAATTCAGTCATAACTAAATATTTGAAAATTTACATCACAAATTTTCAAATTTCTTTTAAATCACTTTTTCATATTCACCAAGATTGAAGTCCTAACTCAAAATAAGAAGTTTTATAAATTGTAATCTATAAAATCATATAATCAATCAATCTAAATAAATCAGATTCGTACAAAATGCCAAATAAATAATTTCTAGATTTTTGGATGAGTCGCCAACAATACATTTAATTATAGTTAGGTTTATACGATATGCCTAAATTATTCATACGCCAAATTTTGGATCCAATCCCTTGTTTGAGTACTTAGACTACTTGGACTTAAACTTAGTATTAGCACCGCTCATTCAACCTTCCTAATACGGCCGCCGATCTGGTTTCTTGATTAAAACATCTATCTTCCTTAGATAGCCTTCTATAATGATGCAAAACTTCTGCATCATACAAGAACCCAAATCAAGTGTTCTTTGCCAGAACGAACTGAGAAATCCTTTTTCTAATTAATTAGTGCAAGTTACGACGAAATTATGTATCCAAATTCTAAATCATACATCGTGCGAAATAAACGATTTGCGCATACCTGTCTTACTCAATTTGATCGGTTTCTTGGTTATACCAATCTTTCATAAATCACTTTCACATTTATTAATAATATTTTAGTCAATACTAAGTTATTTATGAATTTATTTGTAAATCTCCAATTATGTTTATACTTATTTTATAAAGACGAATCTTTATAAATCTCTAATTTAAAACTTACTCTAATTCGATTTATTTTCGATGATACTCTCTTGAATCCAAAGAGTACACATGAAACATAAATTTAATTTTGTTTATTAATTTATTTAGTTACGAAATTCAATTAGGTACCCAAACAAAACATGGGTTTAAACCAAGCCAACCCTTCGACATTTTTATTAGTCATTTCCTTGTAATAAAACTAGCATAAATAAGTAAAAGGGAGGCTAACTTTTTGAAATACAACTTAATTAAAACTTAACTTCGTTTTTTATGAAATCCATTTAAAACTTAGATAATAAACACATATCTATAACAAAAATTTGGTTTTGTTAATTGTTTTCATGCTTAAGTAAGTTTACTTCCTTAAAACCTGATTGACAATCCACAAATTATCAATACCATGTGTGGTAGTAGTAATTAGTTAATGAAGAAAGCACAATTATTGAACATAGACTATGAGTTTAAAGGTGAAGTAATATTAGTGGTAAAATCAATTGAAATTCAGTAGTTGTTCCCATTTCACAATGTTTCTCTTCACCGCTATTTGAGTAATGATATAATTTATGTTTCATTATTTTTAAACATGCCATTTTTCTCTTCACTTTTATCACTTCCACACATTGAAGTAGAAGTTATAAAGTTTAAGTTCTACTACTGTATTTCCATTAAGTAAATTGGTATACTCACATCTCTGATTGCACTTGATAAGGTAGTAATTTTGTAAGTAACATAATTACGATAAGTAATAAGGCCAATATTAAAATATTAACATCGAATAGATGAAACTTTAATGACTGCTACATAATTTCAACAAAAACGGCCAAAAATCATTAGCTCTTAGGTAAATGATTTTTGCAAGAAATACTAATATTGAATATAGTTTATAATCTACACCACATCAGGTTTTAGCAATCCATCCTATAGTCAGAAACAAAATTAAAAATAAGCACAGGCGAACCTACTATCATATAATAGTTATGCTCCAAGTTCTCTTGATAGGTGCCTAGTCTTTTTGTGTGCTTTTAGCATGGCATGTCTCTTAAGCAGAAGGTCATTTATCTGTTGCTTCCAACATGATTGCATTCTTCCTTTTTGCCTGAACATTAGTCTGCGTATATAGAGTTTTTGAGTAATAACTACCGAATAGTAATCATAATTAAAAATATAAAAAAAAAATCTTCAAGAGAGATCTTGTCTAAGTTGGTTTTAAATATAAATAAATCATAGATCTACTTGCTTTTGACCAAGTATAGCACAGATTTCAATTTATTCAAAAAATTAATAATGTTATAGCTAAGTTCTATCCTTGCAGTTCAAACCTAAATCTTAAATGCTACTCTATTTCTCATAAATTTTGATCAAAACCTAAACGAATCTCTTCAGATCCTAGCTCTAATTAACATCCAAACTCTAATTCAAATTCCGTTTGACTTAAACTTCTGAAATTTTACATTGTAGAAACTATATTTTTACAAAATCTACATAACTAAAAAAATTGGATAGCAAAATAATCGAATTTCAAAATCAACTTGAAATAAAGTTGGAATATAAAATCCATAACTATTTATCTTTTACGTTTAAATCTCGAGCAACCAGACACTATATTCGGTTGAAATTATTGACAAGGGCGGAAAGGGCTAGCAAGATGATAACAACAAAAAGCGGTGGCATGAGGACGCTGATGATGGAGGAATCATGGGATGAGGTGAATTTGACTGAACCGAAAAGGAGGAAAAAAACATGTATCAAAGAAAATTAAGTGAGGTAAAAGAAAATCTGAAGTACGAAACAAAGAACGTGAAAAGGAAAGGCAGCCAAATTTTTTAGAGCGTCAATTTTTACACTAAGGCACGAGGGCGGCTAATATTTAGTTGCTTGCATAATACAAGTTGAAATATTATTAGTTGCACTTGCACTTAAACGCAATGAATTTCTGCAACCAAATGTTATTTTTCTTGTAGTGTCACCTGATTATACTCGAACGATCTCGTTAGTGACATGCCAAGATCTCTCACTCTTGGCTATTGGTTATCTGGATATTGGTTAATTTGGATTTACGGATTTCGGGTTTACCCGATTTCCCAGCATTGGTTATTTTGGTTACTCTGGTTCTCGGATCCTTGCAGTTCTTCGATTATTCTGGTTACTTCAACTATTTTAGATACTGGACTTCCTTGGTCCCTCGGCTATTCTACTTACTTCAGTTACTCTGGTTATCTCGGTTATTCTGGTTAACTCTCATGGAATGATCATCGGTTTTCAATGTATTTCAAGCTTTGGATTTATGGTTCGTGGGACCCAGCGCGATCGCAGATTTCTAGTTAGTACGATCCGGCGAGATCGCGGCTTCTAGATTCTTTGGCTTACAAGTTTTCTGGTTTTATGGTTAATGCAGTCTGATGTGATCGTGGCTCTTCGACTTTCTGGTTATTGGATTGCCTTCGTACTCCACCTGGCTTTGATTCATGGACTCTTGGATTTCTAGTTTACTCACAAAACGTTTCTCCCTTTGGTCAAGGAAAATATGTTTTGAGGAGCAAAGTGTTGACCAGCTGTAAGGACCCCGGATTCCCCCGGTCTCGGAGGAGAAGAGGAAGAACGGAGTGCCTTGAGGACAAGACAAATCAGAACACAAACATAAGAACATTTCATTACTTATTACAACAATTCCATCAGAATACAAGAGTATACAGAGTATGAAACAAATAATATACATCAGAAAATATCATAGATTTACAATACATTACATAGCAGCAGAAAACAATACAAAACACAACTGAAAATAATACGCGGATACAGAGCTTTCCAGATATCGCTTCAGCTGTAAATCAGGATCCTGTGAATATAAATCTGAAAAACGAAAACTACTAGCTGGCTGTGCGGAAAATAGGGGCACCCAGAGTTTAAGCTAAAACAATAAACTTCAGGTCAGTCATGTGACTGGTGTGAGAACTACAATAGTTATTTAAAGCTTTACTTTAAATCAGATATATCAAGAGACCACGCCGTATAACACGGAACGGGTTTCCTCGCAAGAATACCAGTGCATATACCAAAACAGCGCAATGCTTTTTGGAAAAATGAAGCTATTATAAGACCCAGGTCCTATCACACAATGCAACGCAAGACAGGGGATAGGATTTTCCCTTATAATAGCCAAACATGCTTGGTACGTTAAAACAAATTATCTAATACTATCATAAGTGCATAGTGCATAAAACAACTTCAAATATAAATGTATCAATCCTAGACGGCATGGGTACCATATATCATGTCGCCAATACTAGGCTCTACAATCAAAAACTACAATTGTCACATATTGGAAGCTGGATTTCCATCTGTGAATCAAGGCAAGGGATTGTCCTTACAGAATTCGAGACTGTCTAGCCCGAGCCTCAGGCAAGTACTCTGTCAAGCCTTTGGATCATCAGGACCGGTCCACACAGAGCGAATTAATAATACCGTAAACGATATGCTAGTCTACCCTATAGGGCATAAATGAGCCAAATGACTCCATCGGCTCCACAGAGACCGATATAACCATGGTGCCTCGCTATCCATCATCCACATAAGTAAAATGTCTGGGCGTGTAAAACCCAAAACACCACTCCTAGCTAGAAACCAGTATATGTCCATTTCCCTGAGGTCCTTCTCCCATTTTTGGTTTACACCGGGGTGTGAGGCTCGCGAATTATCGCTACACAAAGCTATGCTATATCAAAGTCGTTCTTTGATCATCAACCACAAGACTTTGCTTTTCAACAGAAGCCTTGATCATTTGCAACTCAGCATGCCACGTAGGAAATTCACGCTATGCAACCGATGTATATCAATCACACAGAATGAAATCCAATGCCAGACACACATCCATTTACAAGTTCGTTATGGGTCTGAACAAAACCGGAGGCACCTTATTCCTCCCCCATATGTCCAATACAGAGGAAAGGCCCTCGCATATCCGTTGATCTCCAAGTACATCTGAACGATCACCACTTATTACCTCGTCTTGGGTGTACAGCCCAAATCAAGACATCAGTAATCATCCAAACGATGTGAAGACCTCTGGTCCTCAACCACCGTCTTCATCCTCGACATATCGTTGAATCAGTTATTCAGAACGGGATAAACACGGTCTTTCTAAATGACACGCATATATAATAAACAAGTGCTACAAAAACACAACATACGCCTCATTTCAATCCAGAATATTCCTTTATTCAAATATTCTTATACTTTAGGAAAGGTACCCATTAATTTTATCAAAGATAAATTCTTTAAATTTATTCTTTAATCTTCCTTTGGATATCATTTCAATCTAATTAAAGATGCATTAAAACTTCACTTGGTTTTAATCTTCCTAAAAATCAGTATTAACGATTGCTTAACTTGGGAAATCATATCCTGTCTTTAACTGGGTTAAAGAATCAATGTCATTTAAAACACGGTTCACGATAAACCCAAAATCACATTCCATTCCATCAGCCTTTAACCATAAATTAGCAAGTGAACAATTCCCTAAGTATTAAACCCGAAGGCCAAAACCAACATCACATCAATACCCAGGAAGCCATTCAACTTAACTAATCTCCAGTTAGTTTCTGGTTTTCTTGACAAACTGGGTCTAAGAACAGTATTATTAAAGATACCATTCACGACAACCCAAAATCTTATTCCCGTCTTTAATTGGGTTAAAGAACCAATGTCCTTTAAAACAAGGTTCACGAAAACCCAAAATCACATTCCTTTCCATCAGCCTTTAACCGTAAATTAGCAAGTGAACAATTCCCTAAGTATTAACCCCAAAGGCCGAAACAAATATCAGATCAATACCCAGGAAACCATTCAACTTAACTAATCTCCAGTTAGTTTCCGATTTTCTTAACTTCGTTGGGTCTAAGAACAGTATTATTAAAGATACCATTCACGACAACCCAAAATCTTATTCTATTGTTAATCGGGTTAAAGAACAAGTGTTATTTAAAACACCGTTCACGATAAACCCAAAGACCAATTTCAATTCAATTCCAATTAAATATTAATTAATTGGTATACTTCATTAAATCTAAATAAAAAGATTTAATCTTTTCTCAACTGGGTTCAAGAACTGTGTTAATGAAGACACCATTCACGACAAACCCAAAATCCCATTTGATATTAAATACAAGGCTCTGAATAGAAAATATATCGGCTAATATTCAATATCAAATACTACAGCCAACAAATATCGCATTGAAATAACGATATAAATATATCTTTCAAATTTCCATAATAATATCTGTATAATCACGAAATCCAACATCGAAATATTCCGAAGACAATTTCGATTCAAATTCATTTCCAATTTATATATTGGAAATACTGGTTATTTTTAAAACCATTTCAAATCCAATTTATTTATTTTGAAAAATAATTGGATTATAATTCTAGTTCAAAACTAGTTCATTTCGATAAAAATCTATTTTTTTCTTTTCAAATATGGAATTTTTCATCCCAATTCTTTCCAAATCATTTTTATGATTTTACACTAAATATTGATATTTTCAATAATTTTATCGAGGCCTGTACAGTCGATTTCCATAAATGGTCGTCGAATTGCACTTACAGCGGCCTTTTTCAAATTTTATTTAGACATATTTCCAAATACAACCGTTAGATTTCAAATTTCCAATATTCTTTGGAAAGCTCTTTTCGATACAAACCCAATAGTTTCGATTTTAGGAGAATCCGACGGTCGGATCTCGCGTAACGTCCATTCGAAGTCAATGGTCGAAATTCGCGAACAACCGCAGCGAGGTGCGCTCTATTCAGGCCATTATTTATATAATATATATTATATATATATTTCATCGATTTCCATTCAAAACATATTTTATAAATCGTTTTAAATTCATTTTCCAAATGATTTCAACTTCATGTTCAATTTCAAATCAAAATTGAATATTCCATATCATCGATATTTAAGCGATTGTATTTTCAAAACATTATATTTTGGAATCAAATCCTTTTTGATATTCATTATAGAAATGAATAAAATCGATATAAATATCGTTCACGTCAAAATGGCGTTAATCTAATCAACACGGCTTTATATATTTATATATATTCGTGTCCATCCCAAATCGGACATCAAAACCAAATTTTGATATTTTACTGAATATTATTTTAAAGCATTCATTATTTTAAAATATTTGTTCTTTCTAAACTGGAATGAGACACAATCAATTACCATATAATGTGATATTATGGATTTCATACAATACATGTATATAACAACAATAAAACACAGTCAAGCATCATCCGGAGTGCATTCTACACTGTATAAACATCAAATATAAATATTTAACGCTTACAATAGCCTATCAATCAATCGATCGACATACAGCTAATTATTGGGACTAGTGTATGTTATATATCATCCCAATACCCATGTGGGGTTTAAATCAACAAATAATGAATTGTATTTGTGCAGTTGGGCGATGTGTAGAATTTATCGACCCAATCAATATTAGTCAAATTAGTACACATAAACAAATCGTCCGATTTGTTTATGAATATTTATTTTATCCATGTATGCGTTAAAAATTATATTATTAACTATAAAATATTTTATTCCATTCCACAACACACAATCAATTTTCACAACACAATCAATCAAACAAACATGTCATCCATGGTCTGTGGACGACGGGTGTCAGGTGGTGCTAAGCACCGTCTGCATCCTAGTTTATATTTTAACTAGAAAATGAAATAAAAGTGAGAAGTTCTCACCTTTGGTTTCCACTCCGTCGTGCTTCGTTGTCACTCAGATTCGCGGTTTTAATTCCAGCACAATCTGTATTCACGAAATTTATAGTAAAAATCACATTTTTAATCCACTACCTCGTCTTGCTTCTGGCAAAGCTTACAGTGCTATATATATAAAACTCGTATTTTTATTTCAAAGTTATATATATATAAATCGTCTTGTTATACTATGTTTATATATTTATATAAAAATTCCTATTTTAATTTCAAAGCTATTTTATAAAAAACCCTATGTTATTATTTTTTAATAAAAACAATGTATTTCCATCTTTAAAAAATAATATTATATTTATATTTTCAAAAACATCGCTATTTATATTTTCAAAAATATCGCTATTCTATTTCAAAAATCTATGCTATTTTATCTTTAAAAATCTATGTTTTTCATATTTTAAAACTCGGTAGTTTTCGTCTTTTAAAACTCTATATTTTTATATTTTAAAACTCTATATTTTCAAACAAGCTATTTATACTGCTATTATACATTTTTTAAAACATGCTATTAATATAAAATGTCATTTCTAAAACAATGTTGTATTATATATAAAAAATTACATTTTTTTAAAAAAACAACGATTTAAACATTACTTGCATAAATTTAAAATAAAACAATTAATTAAATTAACTAGGGGATTACCCCCTTTCATCTTCATCAGCGGATTGAAGAAAACCCACACTCCAAACCTTCACGCCATCACTGCTGCCACTAGAGAACGCCGGACCGGAATTGGCCTGCACCACCTCAAACCCCCGACCACCCTCTATCGCCGCCATGCCTGGCGACGAACTCGACCCCACGATGGAGCCAGGAAACCTTCTCGAACGCCGCAGGTTGGAGCTCAAAATTCGAGAGCACCATACCACGAGACTTGATCATGTTTATACGAATCGAAAGAGCATAAAAATCTCCATTATTTTCGTTTATATTTCATCAGCTAATTCACTATGGATTGAAAATAATTAAGGGATGAAAAAGGGACGATTTCCGCCCATGATTCTGTGGAGATGCGTTTTGACCGGGTGGAAGAAGGATTTAGGGTTTTGACTTGCTTAGTTGGCTATTTATATATTATTTTATTATTATTATTTAATTCTCGTCTATTCAGTTTTTGCTTCCGAGCTTCAAATTAAACCCAACGACTGTCGCCCCTTGCCAAATACCCTACTCCAGACACAATGGAATATGTTTCGTAAGATGATTCAGCTGTTTCGATCAGTTTTTATCAAAATCAAAATATAAATCAGTATATATTGAATTTAAACGGACATCGATTTACTAGGGCCATATATTGACTCTAAAAGTTCCAAAAAAATTATTTCTAGCTTCGTATTGACGATACGGTCCTAACAAAACTAATTTCGTCAATTTTGAAGTCCATTTGAAAAATGACCATTTTCTGGTCGATCCAAATTAACTTAAACTGTCAAAACACGTTTTACTTTGCCATGCTCACATATTAATCCCAAAAGTTATGAATTTTGGAATCTAGCAATAACTTGACATCCTGGATCCAATAAAAGTAGTTTCGTCGAAAACGGAGATCGTTTGCAAAATTTCCATTTTAAAGGGTTATATTTTCCATAGCGACTTTTTGAATTTTCAATTGGGCATAACTTTGTTTTCTCGCTATGAAATTTCAATTTTCAGATTTATTGGAAAGATATTTTCAAATAGATTCTAATATCTTTAGTTTCGCTAAAATCCAGTTTATTTTGAATCCTGTACATTCATTTGAAATTCGAAATCGAATTTTCAAACTACCGTGCCATTTCCAATTCCTTTTATAATTAAAATAAATATTTATATTCTAATGACGATTCAAATAAATATATACGTTCTAATTCTATTCAAAATAAATTTCTTGCCGTTATTACTTAAAATTAAATATTCAAAATTCGTTAAAATGGCCAAAATAAAAAAATTATATTGGTTCGGATTTTCCGGGTTATTACACCAGCTTTTTGGCAAAGTAGTAACATGTCAGGATTATGATTAACGACGTGCTCGTGAGTCGAGTAAGCTCACTGGAGTTCACAAATCGGCTTGGTCGAAGTCACGAAGTGTTAAAACTGGTCGAAGGAAAATATTTTGGATTCTGGCAAACTCAGTATTGATCACTCAAAAAGTGTTGCGCGACATGTGTTAATCACCAAAAAATAGCTGGGCAATTCAGTTTGGCAAAATATGGCAATTTGAAGGCTTGTTTTGACACTCGAAAAAGGGGGATCGACAGGGTCGGATCACTTAAAATCACGAGTGTGCATCGGATCTGGCAACCTCTGGTTTTGCGCTTGGCTCCAGGAGGTATTTCGCATCGCCGGGATTTCGCATCCTGGCACGATGCGAAATCCTAGATCGCATCATGCTGAGTCATCAGATCCTTGTGTTCGCATCACAAGGACATGATACGAAATTCTAGGATTGGAGCAAGGGTGGATTCGAAATCTGGCATGGGTTTGGATATGAAAAGAAGTTGATTGCATCGTGATGCGATTTTCTGGAGCATGACTCGAGGATTCATGATGCGATTTCGCATTATGGCAGGGATGTGATAATCCTTAGAAGACCTAACACGTCCGAAGTAGCAGTTGGATCAGTTGTTTTGAGGTGATCATCTCGTGGAGATCACTATTTTTTAGGCTTTTTCCCAGCGAAATCCTCAGGAACATCATGGTTTTTTGGCTAAGTTTTCAAGATGCGAATTTCGCATCCCCTTCGATACAAAATTCAGGCTGATGCATGGAAACATCAACTATAAATACCCCTTTGCTTGTCATAATAAAGGGTTGATATTTTTAGACTTTGGCTACACTTTGGCATACGGGATTGAAGCTCCATGACACCATTAATGGCTTTCATGGCGATTCTCTTGGTTTTGGACTTCTTCATGGACATGTAAACTTCACATAGAAGTTTGCCTACCGCTTTTTGGTATTTACTTGGACTTTTGGCTTGTTCTTGGACATATTTGGCATAATTGGATATTCTTGGACATTAAAGTATACTCAAATACACTTTGGTTCAACGAAGAAGAAGAAGAAGAGTGTAACAACCCGTATTTTACGGTACTTAATTAATCTTTTTAATTATATAAATAGTCATTCAGAGAATTAAATGATCGTTAAATTAAAATATATGGATTATTTAATCAATATAAATTATAGAACAATATATTTAATTCAGAAATAATCAAAAATAGTGGAATTCACAATATAGTGTAAATTAGATTATTTAAAATATATAATTCAGTTTAGAGTTGTATTATATTAATGAATATATTATATAAACGACAGTTGAACGTATAATTATATTATAATTAAAATTTAGCTCAAAATGGCGCGACAGTTCGCTATTTGGCGATTCGAACTTCGACTGAATATACAGGGTTTGTTTTAAATCAGATTTCTGTGAAACAAGAAACGTATGGAGCTGGCAAAGTATATTTTTCTAGTGGAAGAGAAAAATCGGGAATTCATTGTGTAGATTTTGATTTATGTCCAAATCAAATTTTAGAAAAGTCGCTATGGAATTCCTTTATCATTTATAACGATATATATAAGGAATTTCAATATAAATTTGAATATCGATTCAACCGGGATTTGAATATCGAGTTGTAAATCCCAGTGGAGCTGTATGATATTCTATTGTGAATATATACGATAATATTTATTTATTAATAATAAATTTAATTATTTTAAATATCTTTATATATTTAAAAGGGTTTATTTAGAGCTTTAAAAATAGCCAATTTTGCAAACGACCTTAGAATTCGACGAAACTAATTTTGTTGGATCCGCAATGTTAAATTACTGTTAGATTTCAATTTCCATGATTTTTGAAGCCAGTATGTGGCCGTACCGAATTTTAAAGTGAAAAACAGTCAGTATTTTAACGGTTAAAAATACGTTGTGCGAGCAAACAAAGTCGGAATTCGACGAAACCAGTTTTGTTGGGTTCGTAATATTGAACTCTAGCTACATGTCCAGTTTCGTGATTTTTGGGTATTATGTGTGACCACGTGAATTTTTAGAAGTCAGAAACAAATATAAAATGAGATTAAATAAAATATCCTAAATTTGTAAGTGAACCAAAACCAGGCCACGTTCTCCTTCCTCAGCCTCACCCTTACCTTTATAAACGCAAGAAGAAAAATACGAGCCGCCAGTTCTTTCTCATCTCAAAACAAATCCAACCTTCTTAAATTCAAATAAAATCCAAAGTAAATCTACAAATCAAAATATATATGCTTGAATTCCTGTATTTTTGCTCTTCTCAATCATATAAAAATTTATGGGTTCGGTGTTTGTTCTGGGGCCTTGATTTTCGGAGCAGCGATCTAGCGTTCATATTGTAGGAGGATTGAGGCGATGTGGTGTGAATCGAATGTGGTATTTGTGTTTGTGGTAAGGAGAAGGTTTGTTTGTGGTTTTTTTGTGGAATCCGGAGTTGAAAGTGTCGCACCTGTGTAGCAGGGGTGCTCGACGACGGAAAATGCAGGGGAGTTCGAGTGGTGTAGAGATGGTACCAGGTGAATGAGATTGTGAAGGAGAATCCGATGGTATATTATGTTTGAGTAAATACATGGTATCGAGTGAGATAGGAGGAAGCAAAGAGTTCGGTCATGGCATTGATGAGGAGCAGGCATCGACATATTTCATTTGGGGGAGAAGGTTGAAGCGGGTTTGGGCTGTAGACGTTAGTGGGCTGGTAAGAATAAGGAAGGCCAAAGTGTTAAAGTATATATATTTTTATTTAATGTATATACAAACTTGTAAACTTTATAACTTGTCCGTCCGTTATCAGAATTCAGCAAAACAAGATCTGATGGGATCGTATGGACGACAGCTACCCAATGAAACAGATTGGGAGAGAATTCGACTTCGTTACAATTTATTGCAAAATAAATTGTCTGTATGAATCAACAGACGCAAATCGTTATTTAACGGTTAACGCGAAATGTGAGTAAAACTCATCAACTCTGAACAGTTATATTTTTATAACGTATTCTTAGAACTGATAATTATCTGTTAATTGTTGTGTGTTAACTGTTTGGTTGAATTGCTTATGTATTGGTTGAAATTATAGATAATGATATATAGAAAAATCGTTAATCAAATATTGATTCTGTTTAGCAGGATATTTCATATGTAAATGAAATCGATGTAAATTATATTGTTTAACATCTGTGATGCAGGGAAACAGGTTGGAGGAATCCAACTAGATTCCTCAACATTTATTTTACTGTTTTTCATATATATTATGATATTTGATGTGATATACAATCTGTTGTTGATTGTGTGTGTTTGGGTGATACGGAGCAGTGATATATGGTATTTGAAACACCATAAGAAATACTGGAATATACAAAGGGATTTTCCAAAGTGTATATTGAAATATAAATTATATTTGTGAAAACAAATATAATAGAATTGGAAATATTTGTGAAAACAAATATATTATTTGTTAAATAAATAGAAAAGGTAAAAGGAATATTTATTTGTCAAACAAATAGAATTGAAAAGAATTATTTATTTGTTAAATAAATAGAATTAAAATGGAATATTAATTTAAGAAATAAATAGAAGTATAAAAGGGTTATTTATTTAGAAAATAAATAGAATAAATATAAAAAAGAAATATTTGTAAACCATTTACAAATAGAATTGGAAAGGGAATACTAGTAAAACATTTAGAAATAGAATTGCAAAGGGAATATTTGTAAAACATTTACAAATGGAACAGAAAAGGGAATATTATTTAGTGAATAAATAAATTTAAATGGAATATTTATTTAGAAAATAAAAAGAAAAGATAAAAGAAATATTTATTTGTTAAATAAATAGAAAAGGTAAAAGAAATATTTATTTGTTAAATAAATAGAATTGAAAAGGGAATAGTTATTTGTTAAGCAAACTAATAGAAAAGGAATTAATCAAAGGAGTTAATTCAAAGGAATTAATCAAAGGAGATAATTCGAAGGAATAAATCAAAGTAGTTAACCAGTTAGAGTTAATCAGTTAGAGTTAATCAGTTAGAGTTAACCAGTTAGAGTTAACCAGTTAGAGTTAATCAGTTAGAGTTAATCAGTTAGAGTTATTCCAATAGAGTTAATTGAAAAGAGTTAATCGAAATGAGTAAATCGAATATTAGTTATTCGATTAGAGTTAAAGGAATAGAGTAAATTAATTAGAGTTAACCAGTTAGAGTTAACCAGTTAGAATTAACCAGTTAGAGTTAATCAGTTAGAGTTAACCAGATAGAGTTAATTGAACGTAGTTAATCGAACTAGGATTAATTGAATATTAGTTATTCAATTAGAGTTAATCGAATTTTAGTTATTCGATAGGAGTTAATCAAGTTGAGTTAAATAAGTCGAGTTAATCAAGTTGAGTTAAATAAGTGGAGTTAAATAAGTCGAGTTAATCGAGTTAGAGTTAGTCGAGTATTAGTAACCGAACTTAGTTACTCGAAAGGAGTTATCGTTTACAGTTTAATCGAAAGGAGTTATCATTTATAGTTTAATTGAAAGGAGTTAATCGATGTTAGTTTAAATCAGAAGGAGTTAATCAATTATAGTTTAATCGAAAGGAGTTAATCGATGTTAGTTCAATCGAAGGGAGTTAATCGATGTTAAATCGAAAGGAGTTATCGATTATAGTTTAATCGAAAGGAGTTAATCGAATTTAGTTATTCGAAAGTGAGATTATCGAATATAAGTTATTCGAAAGGAGATTATCGAATATAGCGTATTCAAAAGAAAGAGATCGAATATAGTATAGTCGAAAGAGTGGGTTAATCGAATATAAGTTATTCGAAGAAGGATAATCGAATATAAGTTATTCGAAGAGAGATAATCGAATATAGGTTATTTGAATAAGAGTTAATCAAATAGAGATTACTCGAAAGTGAGTTATACATCGAATTCAATTATATCGAATTTGGGAAAGTACTTATACTTTCTGGTTTTTAAATCAAGATTTATTTATTTATTTATAAATTAGGTGTTTATTTATTTATTCACATTAAAGAATTAAAGTTAAAATTGAAGTTAGATATCTCGAAAGTAGGGATTATAACATTATCGTTATAACAAAAAAATTCAGTAAAGAAATGGATACGTAAATAGAACTCGAGAGTTACGTAAGGAAGTTTGTTAAAGGTTTAGAAGATAAACTTTGGCTATTTTTAAGTTAAAACGTTGTTCAGTTAAGGTATGAGAGGTAATTATACCCCAACTTGATTGACTTCCTTCTTAACTAAGGAATGGTAAGGTTTGATAGTGAATGATGGTTAAGTGAATTTAGTAAATGGTTTGAGTTGGCATAGCATTGTTTTATTTAAACATCTGTTTAAATCCAATAAAGGAGTTTTGGGAATGTTTTCCAAATCAGAATCAAAAATGTTTTCTAATAATAGAAAACAAGAAATGGGAGAGATATGAAAATGTTAATAACGTATATTTTCTAAACTTAGAAAATAAGAATTTACGAATATATGGAAGTGGGAAATAAGGAAAGGAATAAATTAATGTTAAATTAATTTAAAGGGGTTAAATGTTAAATGATGATTGATCGATATAATTTCCATCTGGAAATAATATCGTTGTTTGCACACGTGTTTTTCTTTGATAGTTAAATCACAGACTATCAAAGTTTTGACCATTTTAACGTTGTTAATATGGAGAGACCGGTTGGATTATTATATGAAGAACCACTTCGTATTGGCATAAGCGTTGCGAATCATATATGTCAAAGATAATTGAAGATGGAGTAAAGTGCAAGGGTTGTTGTATAAATCTTAGGTAAAGATTACCTAAGATGGATGTACTGAATAGTGCCTTCGGTTTGTCCAGTCCCAGGACGACCTGTATGGAAGAATGTCTGACAGAGTATATTTAATAGATCGCGTAAGTTGATCTCTTCAAACGTATTTACATTTGGTGGCGGAGGAATTCATTTCTCTTAGCTGTATACCGTGGTATTTTTGAGGAAATCAAATTTGTGATTTAGTGGGTATGACGATGTGACATTCAAAGTAAATAAATGTGTGATCTGTCAGAGATAAGCGTGGCCTCTAGCCTCACGACCGGGAAATGACAAAAATCGGGCAGGCAGCATGGCTATGTAGGTCGCACCTATTATTCTTCTGCTCTAGCCTCCTTGCTATGACCTATTCAATGTAAGTACATGTATAAGTATGCAAATGCGACAAATTTTCAATACAATTCACTTTTTGGTTCAATTTGGCTAAAGTTTCAAATTTTAGTTAATCAACCAATAATCAAACAACACAATCAGCAATCAATTAGTTGATTATCTTTTCAAACTCATAATTTTGATACATATGTAGAAAATCATATTCTTGATGCCATGTCACAACAACATATTATAATTATATTTTGGTTCTCACACCAGTCAATTGGAAATATATAGATATCCTACTTTCGGCACTCGAGTATAAATTCTGATGATGATATATCAATCATCAGAATCATCTCCGGGAGACTAGACTGTGATTCTATATCTATCCAGTATATTAAGACTTCAAATACACGCGGATCAGACGTATATGCAAAACCTTTATATACTGGATGCTCCAAATTCAATATAAAATAAATAATCAAATACGAATAATTGATTTAAATTTTCAAAACAAAAATTGTTTTCATTTTAAAAATATACTCTTCATACTCGTTCTAGGATACTACTGATCCTATCTCTAACGAGTCATTCCCATTTGATATTACTAATCCAATTTCTGGTGAATTCTTTCGTTTGGTTCTAACGTGTCTTGTTCTCTAGCTTTGTAAACCAAAGCTCTGATACCAAATGTAATTACAAGGGATTTCGCTCGATTCGAATCAGTCGCTAAATCGACCAAGACCGTTCGAAACCCCTGATTGTTCTGAGAGCACGACAAACCAGAACGCGAACAGAAGTACATTTCATTGTTAATTACAACAATTCCATCAGAATACAAAAATATACAGAGTATGAATAAATATTTTACATCATAAATATCAGAGATTACAATACATTACATAGCAGCGGAAAAATAATACAATACACAACTGAAAGTAATACACGGATACAGAGCTTTTCGAGTATCGTTCCAGCTATAAATCAGGATCTTGTGAATATAAATCAGCAAAAACAAAAATATTAGCTGCCCGTGTCAAAATAAGGGCACCCAGAGTTTAGGTTAAAACAATAAACTCCAGGCCAGTCATGTGACTGGTGTGAGAACTAAAACAATTATTTGTCTTTATTTTAAAGTTAGATAAATCAAGGACTACACAGTATAACACGGAACGGGCTTCCTCCCAAGACTACCAATGCATAAAACAACAGCGCCATGCTAAATAAAAAAAAATTAAGCTATTATAAGACCCCGGTCCCATCACACAATGCAACGCAAGCCGGAGGATAGGGTTTTTACCTTATAATAGCCAGCTTGATACGCTAAAAACAAATCATTTGATACTATTATAAGTGCATAGTGTATAAAACAATTTCAATCATAAGTATCAATCATAGACGGCATAAGTGCCCCCATACCACTATGTCGCCATACTAGGCTTTACAAATAAAACCGCAAAGTCACGTATTGGAAATTGGATTTCCATCTATGAACCGAGGCCAGAGATCGTCCTCTACCGAATTCGAGACAATCTAGCCCATGTCTCAAGCAAATACTCAGTCAAGCCTTTGGATTGTCAGGGCCGGTCCACCGATGTGGATTAAAATGCCTGAACACTGCATTTCCCCGCCCTTTGGGGCGTAAATGAGCCAAATGACTCCATCGGCTCCACACATTCACCGATACATCCAAGGCGCCTCGCAACAGCAACAACCACACAGGTGAAAATAATATAAATGTCAGGGCTGGTAGGTCACTGACACCAACCTAGCTAGAAGGAAACATATGCCCTCCTTGATGTCCTCTCCCGTTTCTGGTTCACAACCGGGGTGTGAGGCTCGCGAATCAACGTTACACAAAGCTATGCCACACAGGCGATGCTTTGATCATCAATCACAAGACTTTGCTTTTCAACAGAAGCCTTGATCAATTGCCACTTAGGCATGCCACAAAGGCAATTCACTCCATGCGATTGATATCCATCAATATATAATCCCTGAGCTCGTACATCTCAGGGAAGGGCGTTAAGCAAGAGAATAAATTCTCCACCACCAAACATATATATATTTAATAGAAATCCATCACACAGAATAAAATCCAATGTCAGACACACAGTCCATTTACAAGTTCGTTCTGGGTCTGAACGAAACCGGAGGCACCTTGTACCTCGCATATCCATCGATCTCCAAGTACGTCTGGACGATCACCAACTGATTCCCTCCTCTTGGGTGTACAGCCCAATCAAGATCATCAGTAATCACCCAAACAATGTGAAGACCTTCGGTCTTCGACCACCTCTTCATCCTCGACACCACGTCGAATCAGTTATTCAGAATGGGATAAACCCGATCTTTCTGAATAACTCGCGTATACAATAAACAAGTGTTACACAAACACAACATACGCCTCATTACAATTCAGAATATTCTTTTATTCGAATATTCTTACACTTTGGGAAAGGTTCCCATTAAATTTATCAAAGATAAATTCTTTAAATTTATTCTTTAATCTTCATTTGAATATCAATTTAAACTAGTCGGGATTAGCGAACCACACCGAAGTAATCATTTATTTTATTTCCCAATCCCAACCTATTCATCCCATGAAGTAAAACTGGTAATACTTCATATCTAACACCCCAGTGTTATCGGTAAATTCAATTACCATTTCATGTTCAAATCTAATTAAAGACTTAACTATAGCCTGGAGCAAAAGTGGTGATACTCCATTCTCGATCATTTCGATCTAATTAAAGATTCGTTAAAACACCACTTTGTTTTAATCTTCCCAATAATCAATATCTTGTCTTTAACTGGGTTAAAGAACCAATATCATCTAAAACACGGTTCAGGATAAACCCAAATCCCATTCCATTAATTATCGGGTTAAAGAACAAGTGTTATTTAAAACACCGTTCACGATAAACCCAAAAATCAATTCAATTTCAATTCCAATTAAATACCATTTAATTGGTACACTTCATTAAATCTAAATAAAAAGCTTTAATCTTTTTCTCAACTGGGTGTAAGAACAGTGTTAATGAAGACACCATTCACGACAAACCCAAATCACCTTTGATATTAAATACAAGGCTCTGAATAGAAAATATATCGGCTTATATTCAATATCAAATCCTACGACCAACAAATATCGTATTGGAAATAACGATATAAATATATCTTTCAAATTTCCATAACAGTATCTGTATAATCACGAAATCCGACATCGAAATATTCCAAAGACAATTTCGATTCAAATCCATTCCAATTCAATTATTGGAAATTCTGGTTACTTTTAAAACCCCTTTCAAATTCAATTTATTTATTTCAAAATAAATTGATTTTAATTCTAGTTCATAACTAGTTCTTTTCGATAAAAATCTATTTTTATCTTTTCAAATATGGAATTTTTTTCATCCCAATTCTTCACAAATCGTTTCTTATGATTTCACACAAATTTTTATTATTTTTAATAATTTTATGAAGGCCCGTACAGTCAATTTCCATCAACGGCCATCGAACTGCACTTACAGCGACCTTTTTCAAATTTAGTTTGGATATAATTCCAAATCCAACCATTAAATTTCTAATTTCTAATATTCGTTAGAAAGCTGTTTTCGATACGAACGCAACGGTTTCGGTTTTAGGAGAATCCGACGGTCGGATCTCCCGCAACGTCCATTCGAAGTCAATGGTCGAAATTCGCGAACTGCCGCAGCACGGCGCATTCTATTCAGGCCATTATATATATAATGTATATATTATATATATTTCGTCGATTTCCTTTTAAAACGTATTTTATAAATTGTTTTAAATTCGTTTTCAAAACGATTTCAATTTCATATTCAATTTCGAATCAAAATTGAATATTCCATATCATCGATATATATATATATATATATATATATATATATATAAATATAATAATATTTTCAAAAACGTTATAATTTGAAATCACTCCCTTTTCAATATTCATTATAAAAACGAATATAATCGATATAAATCTCGTTCACGTCAAAATGGCGTCAATCTAATCAACACGGCTTTTATTCAACACATGAATGTTTATTTTATTCAACACATGAATTTATTTTCTATTCAACACATGAATTTATTTCTATTCAACACATGAATTTATTTTTCTATTCAACACATGAATTTATTTTCTATTCAACACATGAATTTATTTTTCTATTCAACACATGAATTTATTTTCTATAATATTCCTTATTTCCCAAATTGGAATGAGGCCCAATCAACTACCATATGATGTTAATTATATGGATTTTCTACAACACATGTATATAATAGCAACAATAAATCATCAACCAACATCCAGAGTGCACCACACAACTGCATAAGCATTAAATATAAATAATTAACGCTTACACAGTCTGTCAACCCATTGATTGACATACAACCAAACAATCGGGATTAGTGTATGTCAAATATCATCCCAACACCCATGTGGGGTTTCAAACAATCAAACACAGATTTTATTTGTGCAGTTGGGCATGTGTAAAATTTATCGTACCAATCAATATCAGTCAAATCGGTGTACATAAACAAATCGTCCGATTTGTTTATTAATATTTATTTTATATACACGTCCAAAATCATATTTTTAACTATAAAATATTTTCCACTATAAAATATTTTATTTCATTCCGCATCACACAATCAAACTTCACAACACAGTAATCAAATAAACAAGTCATCCATGGTCTGTGGACGACGGGTGTCGGGTGCTACTAAACACCGTCTGCATCCTAGTATATATTTCAACTAGAAAACAAATTAAAAGTTAGGAGTTCTCACCGATTAGCTAAACCAAACACCGCGACTCTTCATATGTAGGAAATCTTCACCTCGCTTCCAACGAGATCTGTTCAACACCGTTTGTGTTAAAAATTATATTTTTAACGCTACTTCCTATATAAAAATTGAATTTTTATCGCTACTTCATATATATAAAAATCGAACTTTTTCTTTGCTAATATATATATATATATATAAATCAAAACTTTATACTAGCATAAAAATCGTATTTTTATTTTACTTCTCATATAATAAAAATCATATTTTTATAATCTCTACCATATAAAAATCATATTTTTAATTCGCTACATGCATTAAAATCACATTTTTATTTCACTACTTATATAAAAATTATATTTTTAATTCGCAAAATATATAAAAATCATATTTTTATTCTCGTCATTCATATATAAAAAGATCATATCTTTTCCAATACAAAAATCAAATCTTTTCTATTTTAAAAATCCCGCCTTTTCACTACTAAAAAACCCACCTTTACACACAGAAAGATCCTATTTTTACACCGCTATTTTTAATCATGAATAAAATTAGATTTTTTTTAAAATAAAGTAAACTAAAAATCTCACCTTTATTGGCTTCAATGTTCATCTCCGATAGAGGGGGGAGAATCGCGGCAATCGAGCTAGAGTGGCAGAGGCTCTACAGTGGCGGAGGCGTTGATCGGTTAGGGTTTGAGGGCGGGTTTTGGGTGATTGCGAGATGGAGAGAGGAGGGAGCAAACGGTGGAGGATTTCAGTTGTTAGAGGGGTGAGGGGGAGGCTGTGTCGGAGGTGGTTGGAGCCGGAGGATAGGGGCGGCGGTCGTTGGCTGTAGTGGGGAAACGACGGGGTTTGCAATTGAGGAAGGGGGCGCAGCTCGGAAAGGGGGGTCCTCGAGATGGCGATGGCCTGAGGGGGAGGAAGGGGGTCGGAGGGGGAGTCGGCGGCGTCAGAGGGGGGTGCGACGCTGGCGATCCGCCTTGGGGCGACGAGGAGCGGATGCGGTTTTCCTTTTTTTTCGATTTGTGAATAGAGAGAGAAGAGGGAAGTAGAGATATTTATAATAATATATATTTTATTATTTATTTATTTCTAAAAAGCACCTTTTACATTCGATCTCCAATCGAGATCCAACGACTGTCATCCCTAGCGAATTACCCCCATTCCGAACAGTATGGGATATGTATCGTAAGCCAACTCGGCCGTTACAATCAGTTTTGATCAAAAATAAAATATAAATCCTTATATTCAATTTTAAACGTACATTTTAATTTATCGGGGCCACATACTGACACGAAAAATTATAGAAAAATTATTCCTAGCTTCATACTGATGATACAGTCCTAACTAAACTAATTTCGTCAAATTTTGAGACCTTTTGAAAAATGGTCATTTTCAGGTCGATTAAAATCAACTAAAACCGGTCAAACGCGTTTTCCTTTGCCACACTCACATATTGATTCGAAAAATTACGAATTTTAAAACCTAGCAATAACTTGACATCACGGATCCAACAAAAGTGGTTTCGTCGAAAACCGAGGTCATTTGCAAAATTTCCATTTTTAAGGGCTAGAATTCCATAGCGACTATTCTGAATTTTCAACTGGGAATATCTTTTGATTCCCGCTATGAAATTTCAATTTTTAGGATTCGTTGGAAAGATATTCTCAATTAGATCCAAATATTTTTGGTTTTGCTAAAATCCAGTTTATTTTGAATCCTGTACATTCATTTGAAATTTGAAATCGAACTTTCAAACTACCGCGCAATTTTCAATTCCTTTTATAATTAAAATAAATTATTTATATTCTAACGATGATTCGAATAAATATATACGTTCAAATTCTATTCAAAATAAATTTCTCGTCGTTATTATTTAAAATAATTCATTTTAAATATTCAAAACTCACCAAAATTGCCAAAATAAAAATTTTAAGTTGGCTTAGATTTCTGGGTTATTACAATCTCCCCCACTTAAAACTTTTCATCCCCGAAAAGGAACGAAGCCGAAAGTTGTTTAACTAATCTACTCAACTTCCATTATTTTCTTTACGGCTTAAGTTCCTCAACTTTTCAGTTTCTAAGAACTTTTCAAATTTTTCAAAAATTTGGTTAACACCCTAAATTTTCGAAAATTTCGCCATAACCTCCCCTGCACCGGGAGCTTCGGGATATTTCAAATAGCCTCCCATGGCCCTTATCAATCCAAAAAGAAAAAGAAACAGCCAAGCGGCTAGCCAATCGACTCATAAAATCATCCAAAACCCAATAAATTAGTAAACATGTACCTATTTGTCGGGCAAACAATTTTATTCTTCTGCTCTAGCCTCCTTGCTATGACCTGTTCAATGTAAGTACATGCATATGTATGCAAATGCGACAAAGTTTCAATACAATTCACTTTTTGGTTCAATTTGGCTAAAGGTTCAAATTTTAGTCCGTCAACCAATAATCAAACAACACAATCAGCAATCGATTAGTTGATTATCTTTTCAAACTCATAATTTTGATACATATACAGAAAATCGTATTCTTGATGCCATGTCACAACAATATATTCTAATTATATTTTGGTTCTCACACCAGTCAATTGAAAATATATAGATATCCCGCTTTCGGCACTCGAATATAAATTCTGATGATGATATATCAATCATCGGAATCATCTCCGGGCGACTAGAGTGTGATTCTATATCTATCCAGTATATTAAGACTTCAAATACACGCGGATCAGACATATACGCAAAACCTTTATATACTGGATGGTCCAAATTCAATATAAATTTAATAATCAAATACGAATAATTGATTAAATTTTCAAAACAAAAATTATTTTCATTTTAAAAATATACTCTTCACACTCGTTTTAGGATACTACTGATCCTATCTCTAACGAGTCATTCCCATTGGATATTACTAATCCAATTTCTGATGAATTCTTTCTTTTGGTTCTAACGTGTCTTGTTCTTTAGCTTTGTAAACCAAAGCTCTGATACCAAATGTAACGACAAGGGATTTCGCTCGATCTGAATCAGTCGCTAAACCGACCAAGACCGTTCAAAACCCCTGATTGTTTTGAGAACACGACAAATCAGAATGCAAACAGAAGGACATTTCATTATTAATTACAACAATTCCATCAGAATACAAAAATATACAGAGTTTGAATAAATATTATACATCATAAATATCAAAGATTACAATACATTACATAGCAGCGGAAAAATAATACAATACACAACTGAAAGTAATACACGGATGCAGAGCTTTCCGAGTATCGTTCCAACTATAAATCAGGATCCTGTGAATATAAATCTGCAAAACCAAAACTACTAGCTGCCCGTGTCAAAATAAGGGCACCCATAGTTTAGGTTAAAACAATAAACTCCAGGTCAGTCATGTGACTGGTGTGAGAACTAAAACAGTTATTTATCTTCATTTTAAAGTTAGGTAAATCAAGGGACCACGCCATATAACACAGAACGAGCTTCCTCCTAAGACTACAAGTGCATAAAACAACAGCGCCATGCTAAATAAAGAAAAATGAATCTATTATAAGACCCAGGTCCCATCACACAATGCAACGCAAGCCGAAGGATAGGGTTTTTACCTTATAATAGCCAAAGAATGCTTGATATGCTAAAAAAAATCATTTGATACTATTATAAGTGTGTAGTGTATAAAAACAATTTCAATCATAAGTATCAGTCATAGACGGCATAAGTGCCCCATACCACTATGTCACCATACTAGGCACTACAAATAAAACCGCAAAATCACGTATTGGAAATTGGATTTCCATCTATGAACCGAGGCCAGGGATTGTCCTCTACCGAATTCGAGACAATATAGCCCATGTGTCAGGCAAGTACTCAGTCAAGCTTTTGGATCGTCAGGGCCGGTCCATCGATGTGGATTAAAATGCCTGAACACTACGTTTCCCTGCCCTTTGGGGCGTAAATGAGCCAAATGACTCCATCGGCTCCACACAGTAACCGATATATCTGAGGCGCCTCGCAACATTAACAACCACACAGGTGAAAATAATATAAATGTCAAGGCGGGTAGGTCACCGACACCACCCTAGCAAGAAGGAAACGCATGCCCTCCCTGATGTCCTCTCCCGTTTCTGGTTCACAACCGGGGTGTGAGGCTCGCGAATCAATGTTACACAAAGCTATGCCACACAGGCGGTGCTTTGATCATCAACCACAAGACTTTGCTTTTCAACAGAAGCCTTGATCAATTGCCACTTAGGCATGCCACAAAGGCAATTCACTCCATGCGATTGATATCCATCAATATATAATCCCTGAGCTCGTACGTCTCAGGGAAGGGCGTTAAGCAAGAGAATAAATTCTCCACCACCAAACAGATATATATTTAATAGAAATCCATCACACAGAATAAAATCCAATGTCAGACACACAGTCCATTTACAAGTTCGTTCTGGGTCTGAACGAAATCGGAGGCACCTTGTACCTCGCATATCCATCGATCTCCAAGTACGTCTGGATGATCACCAACTGATTCCCTCCTCTTGGGTGTACAGCCCAATCAAGATCATCAGTAATCACCCAAACGATGTGAAGACCTCCGGTCTTCGACCACCGTCTTCATCCTCGACACCACGTCGAATCAGTTATTCAGAATGGGATAAACCCGGTCTTTCTGAATAATTCGCGTATATAATAAACAAGTGTTACATAAACAAACATACGTCTCATTCCAATTCAGAATATTTTATTCAAATATTCATACACTTTGGGAAAGGTTCCCATTAAATTTATCAAAGATAAATTCTTTAAATTTATTCTTTAATCTTCTTTTGAATATCAATTCAAACTAGTCGGGATTAGCGAACCACACCGAAGTAATCATTTATTTTATTTCCTAATCCCAACCTATTCATCCCATGAAGTAAAACTGGTAATACTTCATATCTAACACCACGGTGTTATCGGTAGATTCAATTACAATTTCACGTTCAAATCTAATTAAAGATTTAACTATCGCTTGGAGCAAAACTGGTAATACTCCATTCTCGATCGTTTCGATCTAATTAAAGATTCATTAAAACACCACTTGGTTTTAATCTTCCGTATAATCAATATCCTGTCTTTAACTGGGTTAAATAACCACTATCATCTAAAACACGGTTCACGATAAACCCAAATCCCATTCCATTAATTATCTGGTTAAAGAATCAGTGTTATTTAAAACACCGTTCACGATTAACCCAAAAATCAATTCAAATTCAATTCCAATTAAATACCATTTAATTGGTACACTTCATTAAATCTAAATAAAAAGATTTAATCTTTTTCTCAACTAGGTTTAAGAACAGTGTTAATGAAGACACCATTCACGACAAACCAAAATCACCTTTGATATTAAATACAAGGCTCTGAATAGATAATATATCGGCTTATATTCAATATCAAATCCTACGACCAACAAATATCGTATTGGAAATAACGATATAAATATATCTTTCAAATTTCCATAACAGTATCTGTATAATCACGAAATCCAACATCGAAATATTCCAAGGACAATTTCGATTCAAATCCATTCCAATTCAATTATTGGAAATTCTGGTTACTTTTAAAACCCCTTTCAAATTCAATTTATTTATTTCAAATATAAATTGATTTTAATTCTAATTCAAAACTAGTTCATTTCGATAAAAATCTATTTTTATCTTTTCAAATATGGAAATTTTCATCCCAATTCTTCACAAATCATTTCTTATGATTTTACACAAATTATTATTATTTTTAATAATTCTATCAAGGCCTGTACAGTCAATTTCCATCAACGGCCATCGAACTGCACTTACAGCGACCTTTTCCAAATTTGATTTGGACATAATTCCAAATACAACCATTAGATTTCTAATTTCTAATATTCGTTAGAAAGCTCTTTTCGATACGAACCCAACGGTTCCGGTTTTAGGAGAATCCGACGGTCGAATCTCCCGCAACGTCAATTCGAAGCCAATGGTCGAAATTCGCGAACTGCCGCAGCGCGGCGCGTTCTATTCAGGCCAATATATATATTATATATATTTCGTCGATTTCCTTTTAAAACGTATTTTATAAATCATTTTAAATTCGTTTTCGAAACGATTTCAACTTCATATTCAATTTTGAATCAAAATTGAATATTCCATATCATCGATATATATATATATATATATATATATATATAAATGATAATATTTTCAAAACGTTATATTTTGAAATCACTCCCTTTTCTATATTCATTATAAAAACAAATATAATCGATATAAATCTCGTTCACATCAAAATGGCGTCAATCTAATCAACATGGCTTTTATTCAACACATGAATGTTTATTCTATTCAACACATGAATTTATTTTCTATTCAACATATAAATTTATTTCTATTCAACACATGAATTTATTTTCTATTCAACACATGAATTTATTTTTCTATTCGATACATGAATTTATTTTCTATTCAACACATGAATTTATTTTCTATAATATTCCTTATTTCCCAAATTGGAATGAGGCCCAATCAACTACCATATAATGTTAATTATATGGATTTTCTACAACACACGTATACAATAGCAACAATAAATCGTCAACCATCATCCAGAGTGCACCACACAACTGCATAAGCATTAAATATAAATAATTAACGCTTACACAGTCTGTCAACCCATCGATTGACATACGACCAAACAATTGGGATTAGTATATGTCAAATATCATCCCAATACCCGTGTGGGGTTTCAAACAATCAAACACAGATTTTATTTGTGCAGTTGGGCGATGTGTATAATTTATCGTCCCAATCAATATCAGTCGAATTGGTGTACATAAACAAATCATCTGATTTGTTTATTACTATTTATTTTATATACACGTTAAAAATCATATTTTTAACTATAAAATATTTTATTTTATTCCACATCACACAATCAAGCTTCACAACACAGCAATCAAACAAATAAGTCATCCATGGTCTGTGGACGACGGGTGTCGAGTACTACTGAACACCGTCTGCATCCTAGTATATATTTCAACTAGAAAACAAATTAAAAGTGAGGAGTTCTCACCGACTAGCTAAACCAAACACCGCGACTCTTCATATGTAGGAAATCTTCACCTCGCTTCCAACGGGATCTGTTCAACACCGTTTGTGTTAAAAAATATATTTTAAACGCTACTTCCTATATAAAAATCAAATTTTTATCGCTAGTTCATATATATAAAAATCAAATTTTTTCTTTGCTAATATATATATATAAAATCATAACTTTATACTAGCATAAAAATCATATTTTTATTTTACTTCTCATATAATAAAAATCATATTTTTATAACCTCTACCTTATAAAAATCATATTTTTAATTCGCTACATATATAAAAATCACATTTTTATTTCACTACTTATATAAAAATTATATTTTTAATTCGCTACATATATAAAAATCATATTTTTATTCTCGTCATTCATATATAAAAAGATCGTATCTTTTACAATACAAAAATCAAATCTTTTCTATTTTAAAAATCCTGCCTTTTCACTACTAAAAATCCCACCTTTACACGTAGAAAGTTCCTATTTTTACACCGCTATTTTTAATCATGAATAAAATTAGATTTTTTTTTAAAAAAAAATAAACTAAAAGTCTCACTTAATTGGGTTCAATGTTCATCTCCGATAGAGGGGGGAGAATCGCGGCAATCGAGATAGAGGGGCGGCAGCTCTACAGTGGCGGAGGTGCTGATCGGTTAGGGTTTGAGGGCGGGTTTTGGGTGATTGCGAGATGGAGAGAGGAGGGAGCAAACGGTGGAGGATTTCGGTGGTCAGAGGGGTGAGGGGGAGGCTGCGTCGGAGGAGGGTGGAGCCGGAGGATAGGGCGGCGGTCGTTGGCTGTAGGGAGGGAAACGACGGGGTTTGCAATCGAGGAAGGGGGCGCGATTAGGAAGGGGGGTCCTCCCGGTGGCGATGGCCTGAGGGGGAGGAAGGGGTCAGAGGGGGAGTCGGCGGCGTCAGAGGGGGGTGCGACGCTGGCGATCCGCCTGGAGGCAACGGGAAGCGAATGCGGTTTTCCTTTTTTTTCGATTTGTGAATAGAGAGAGAAGAGGGAAGTAGAGATATTTATAATAATATATATTTTATTATTTATTTAATTCTAAAAAGCACCTTTTACATTCGATCTCCAATCGAGACCCAACGACTGTCATCCCTAACTAATTACCCCCATTCCGAACAGTATGGGATATGTATCGTAAGCCAACTCGGCCGTTACAATCAGTTTTGATCAAAAATAAAATATAAATCCTTATATTCAATCTTAAACGTACATTTTAATTTATCGGGGCCACATACTGACTCGAAAAATTCTAGAAAAATTATTCCTAGCTTCGTATTGATGATACGGTCCTAACAAAACTAATTTTGTCAAATTTTGAGACCGTTTGAAAAATGGCCATTTTCAGGTCAATTAAAATCAAATAAAACCGGTCAAACGCGTTTTCCTTTGCCACGCTCACATATTAATTCGAAAAATTACGAATTTTGAAACCTAGCAATAACTTGATATCGCGGATCCAACAAAAGTGGTTTCATCGAAAACCGAGGTCGTTTGCAAAATTTTCGTTTTTAAGGGCCAGAATTCCATAGCTACTATTCTGAATTTTCGACTGGGCATATCTTTTGATTCCCGCTATGAAATTTCAATTTTTCGGATTCGTTTGAAAGATATTCTCAATTAGATCCAAATATTTTTGGTTTCGCTAAAATCTGGTTTATTTTGAATCCTGTACATTCATTTGAAATTTGAAATCGAACTTTCAAACTACCGCGCCATTTTCAATTCCTTTTATAATTAAAATAAATTATTTATATTCTAACGAAGATTCTAATAAATATATACGTTCTAATTCTATTCAAAATAAATTTCTCGTCGTTATTATTTAAAATAATTCAGTTTAAATATTCAAAATTTACCAAAATTGCCAGAATAAAAATTTTAAACTAGCTCAGATTTCCGGGTTATTACAGTTATACGGCGTGGTCTTATGAAATACCGTTTAATGGCTCAAACTGTTTTAAACTATTTTACTCATACCAGTCCCATGGCTGACCCAGAGTTTATTTTGTTTTGCTTCCCTAAACTCTTGGGTGCCCAATTTTATACGGGCTGTCAAGTAGTCGGGATTTACAGATACTTGAAGAGCTAGAGCAGGAGGCTTCAGGATCATATAGCTATTGTTTATTTCCGCTGTGTTGTGAGTGCGGTACTTTGGAAATGATATGTATATTCCAGTACAGATTTATATTTCAAAGTTAGGATATATATTATATGTTATTCGTTCCGCTGTGAGGTTTGTGTTACTCTGATGTTGTGTTCTTCTTCTTCTATTCTAAGTTTCTATTTTATCTATTCTCACCCTCTAGTTTCTTTCGTGGACTATCAGGCGTTTTCGATGTTTGAATACTCGACATGGTGTTGTATGTCGAATTTTCTTAGTCGAAAATTTTTGGTATGTTACAGTGGTATCATAGCAAAGGTTAAGTAATTAACTTGTCTCTGTGGCATGACTTAGTAAAGATGGGGTTAGTAATACCCTAGATTGAGTTGAGTGTATATATACGAGAGAGCGTATATGTTATTTGATATAAACATTGTTTTATATTGTGGGGATTTATTGGTTGAGTGATTTATGAATTCTGGTCGATAGTGGGGCACCACAATATGGATAGGGATTTCTAAACACTCGAATACGATGAACTGACACGGTATGTTTTGAAAGAGGGTAAATGAAATAATTTTACCCGTATTATATTTTGATATAAAAGAATGATTAGGATTGGAATTATTATCGTATAATTGAATGTGTTGGTTGTTATTATAATCAAATAAGATTATAAAAAGGTGAAATGGTTATAAATAACCAAGTAGAATTCATATAAAGTATCATATATGAGAATTTTAAAATCTTGGGAGATTTTAAATTATTTACAAACATTGGAAGGATATTTTGAACTAATTTCAAAATGGAAATGTTTAAGAAATGAGTTTTGAAAAGTGATATAGTATTGAACTCACTTTGATAGCTGGGAAATAACTCTGATGACGATGGCCACATCATCAGTGTTCATTTTTAAGTTCTAAGTGGCGGATTACTACCAAAGGTATTCATTTTGAATTGTTTTGAGAAAAACAAGTTGTTTTGAATCCTGAAAAGGAAAGTTTGATTTTTGAGAAAAACAAAGCTGTTTAAAACTCCCAAGAAAAGATTGTTTGAAATAAAACCAAATTAAATAGAAATTGTGGAAGTAATTTGGAATTGGATTAAAGCCAGTGAAGTGGAAATTGAATTGAAAATAGAACGATACTGAGTAAGATTGGATTTTAAATATAATTTGACTTAGGTAAGTAAATGGTTTTGAAATAAAAATCAGATTTGAGTTATGAGATAAAGGTAACTGATTAGAGGGAATTAATTAGTTAAGAAATATGGAATGATAACTTAACTTGGTTAAGTATATTGAATTGGTAAGTTAAGAGTTGAAATCAAGAACGGATCTTGAGTTTCAAATGGATTTGGCTTGGGGTATAAACAAATGATTTGGTTTGAGAATGAATTGATTTGAGATCAAGTTGAAAATGTATCGGTATATGCTAAGTTGGTAGCAAGTGAAAGTGATATAATGATATGCCCGACAAAAAGGTACAAGTTTATATTTCATATGAGTTTGGTGATTTATGAGCCGAATTGGCAAGCTGCTTGGCCGTTTGATTTTCTTTTGGGTTGGAGATGGCCTAGAGAGGCGAGTTGGAGTTTGAGCTATTGACCAGTATAAAGGAGGAGCTGGCGAAATTTTTTGAAAGGTTAAGGTGTTAGAAAATTTTCAGGATTTTTGAAAATATTAGTTAATAGAAATAAATTAATATTTTAATTAATTAAACTGGTTCAATTGAAACTGAAATTTAGAAGTGAACAAAAAAAGTTCTAACCAGTCAATAGGGTTTGTTTTCTACCTTAGCAATTTCGAGGACGAAATTTTTTTAAGGGGGGAAGAATGTAATGACCCGTATTTTACGGTATTATAATTAATCTATTTAATTATATAAATAGTAATTCAAAGAATTAAATGATCGTTAAAGTAAAATATATGGATTATTTAATTAATATAAATAATAGAATAATATATTTAATTCAGAAATAATAAAATATAGTGGAATTCACAATATAGTGTGAATTGGATTATTTAAAATATATAATTCAGTTTAGAGTTGAATTATATTGACGAATATATTATATAAACGACAGTTGAACGTATAATTATATTATAATTAAAATCGAGCTCAAAATGGCGCGGCAGTTTGCTATTTGGCGATTCGAACTTCAACTGAATATACAGGGTCCGTTTTAAATCGGATTTCTGTAAAACAAGAAACATATGGAGCTGGCAAAGTATATTTTTCTAGTGGAAGAGAAAAATCAGGATTTCATTGTGTAGATTTTGATTTATGTCCAAATCAAATTTTAGAAAAGTCGCTATGGAATTCCTTTATAATTTATAACGATATATATAAGGAATTTCAATATAAATTTGAATATCGATTCAACCGGGATTTGAATATCGAGTTGTAAATCCCAGTGGAGCTGTATGATATGCTTTGTGAATATATACGATAATATTTATTTATAAATATTAAATTTAATTATTTTTAAATATATTTATATATTTAAAAGGGTTTATCTAGAGCTTTAAAAATAGCAAGTTTTGCAAACTACCTCAGAATTCGACGAAACTAATTTTGTTGGATCCGTAATGTTAAATTATTGTTAGATTTCAATTTTCGTGATTTTTGAAGTCAGTATGTGGTCATACCAATTTTTAAAGTGAAAAACAGTCAGTATTTTGACGGTTAAAAATACGCTGTGTGAGCAAACGAAGTCGGAATTCGATGAAACCAGTTTTGTTGGGTTCGTAATATTGAACTCAAGCTACATGTCCAGTTTCGTGATTTTTAGGTATCATGTATGACCACATGAATTTTTAGAAGTCAGAAACAAATATAAAATGAGATTAAATAAAATATCCTAAATTTGTTAGTGAACCAAAACCAGGCCACGTTCTCCTTCCTCAGCCTCACCCTTACCTTTATAAACGCAAAAAGGAAAATATGAGCCGCCAGTTCTTTCTCATCTCAAAACAAATCGCAACCTTCTTAAATTCAAATAAAATCCAAAGTAAATCTATAAATCGAAATATATATATATGTGTGTATGTATATGCTTGAATTTCTGTATTCTTGCTCTTCTCAATCATTTAAAAATTTATGGGTTCGGTGTTTGTTCTGGCGCCTTGATTTTCGGAGCAACGATCTAGGGTTCAGATTGTAGGAGGATTGAGGCGATATGGTGTGAATCGAATGTGGTATTTGTGTTTGTGGTAAGGAGATGGTTTGTTTGTGGGTTTTTTTGTGGAATCCGGAGTTGAAAGTGTCGCACCTATGTAGCAGGGGTGCTCGACGATGGAAAATGCAGGGGGAGTTCGAGTGGTGTAGAGATGGTACCAGGTGAATGAGATTGTGAAGGAGAATCCGATGGTATATCGTGTTTGAGTAAATACATGGTATCGAGTGAGATAAGAGGAAGCAAAGAGTTCGGTCATGGCTTTGATGTGGAGCAGGCATCGGTATATTTCATTTGGGGGAGAAAGTTAAAGCGGGTTTGGGCTGTAGACGTTAGTGGGCTGGTAAGAATAAGGAAGGCCAAAGTGTTAAAGTATATATATTTTTATTTAATGCATATACAAATTTGTAAACTCAATAACTTGTCCGTCCGTTATCAGAATTCAGCAAAACAAGATCCGATGGGATCGTATGGACGAGAGCTACCCAATGGAACTGATTGGGAGAGAATTCGACCTCACTACAATTTATTGCAAATAAATTGTCCATCTGAATCAACAGACGCAAATCGTTATTTAACGGTTAACGCTAAATGTGAGTAAAACTCACCAACTCTGAACAGTTATATTTTTATAACGTATTCTTAGAACTAATAAGTATCTGTTGATTGATGTGTGTTAACTATTTGGTTGAATTGCTTATGTATTGGTTGAAATTATAGATAACGATATAAAGAAAAATCGTTAATCAAATATTGATTCTGTTTAGCAGGATATTTCATATGTAAATGAAATCAATGTAAATTATATTGTTTAACGTCTGTGATGCAGGGAAACAGGTTGGAGAAATCCAACTGGATTCCTCAACATTTATTTTACTGTTTTTTTATATATATTGTGATATATGATGTGATATACAATCTATTGTTGATTGTGTGTGTTTGGGTGATACTGAGCAGTGATATATGGTATTTGAAACACCATAAGAAATACTGCAATATACAAAGGGATTTTCCAAAGTGTATATTGAAATATAAATTATATTTGTGAAAACAAATATAATAGAATTGGAAATATTTGTGAAAAAAATATAATAGAATTGGAAATATTTGAGAAAACAAATATAATAGAAAAGATAAAAGAAATATTTATTTGTTAAATAAATAGAAAAGGTAAAAGGAATATTTGTTTGTCAAACAAATAGAATTGAAAAGAATTATTTATTTGTTAAATAAATAGAATTAAAATGGAATATTTATTTAAGAAATAAATAGAAGTATAAAATGGTTATTTATTTAGAAAATAAATAGAATAAATATAAAAAAGAAATATTTGTAAACCATTTACAAATAGAATTGGAAAGGGAATATTTGTAAACCATTTACAAATAGAATTGGAAAGGGAATATTTGTAAAACATTTACAAATGGAATTGAAAAGGGAATATTTATTTAGTGAATAAATAAAGTTAAAAGGAATATTTATTTAGAAAATAAAAAGAAAAGATAAAAGAAATATTTATTTGTTAAATAAATAGAAAAGGTAAAAGAAATATTTATTTGTTAGATAAATAGAACTGAAAAGGGAATAGTTATTTATTAAGTAAACTAATAGAAAAGGAATTAATCAAAGGAGATAATTCAAAGGAATTAATCAAAGGAGATAATTCAAAGGAATCAATCAAAGGAGTTAATTCAAAGGAATTAATCAAAGGAGATAATTCAAAGGAATAAATCAAAGGAGTTAACCAGTTAGAGTTAATCAGTTAGATTTAATCAGTTAGCGTTACTCAGTTAGAGTTAATCAGTTAAAGTTAATCAGTTAGAGTTAACCGGTTAGAGTTAATCAGTTAGAGTTATTCCAATAGAGTTAACCGAAAAGAGTTAATCGAAATGAGTAAATCGAATATTAGTTATTCGATTAGAGTTAATCGAACAGAGTAAATTAATTAGAGTTAACCAATTAGAGTTAACCAGTTAGAATTAACCAGTTAAAGTTAATCAGTTAGAGTTAACCAGATAGAGTTAATTGAACATAGTTAATCGAACTAGGATTAATTGAATATTAGTTATTCAATTAGAGTTAATCGAATATTAGTTATTCGATAGGAGTTAATCAAGTTGAGTTAAATAAGTCGAGTTAATCGAGTTAGAGTTAGTCGAGTATTAGTAATCGAACTTAGTTATTGGAAGGGAGTTATCGTTTATAGTTTAATCGAAAGGAGTTATCGTTTATAATTTATTCGAAAGGAGTTAATCGATGTTAGTTTAAATCGAAAGGAGTTAATCGATGTTAGTTTAATCGAAAGGAGTTAATCGATGTTAGTTCAATCGAAGGGAGTTAATCGATGTTAAATCGAAAGGAGTTATCGATTGTAGTTTAATCGAAAGGAGTTAATCGAATTTAGTTATTCGAAAGTGAGATTATAAAATATAAGTTATTCGAAAGGAGATTATCGAATATAGCGTATTCAAAAGAAAGAGATCGAATATAGTGTATTCAAAAGAGTGAGTTAATTGAATATAAGTTATTCGAAGAGGGATAATCGAATATAAGTTATTCGAAGAGAGATAATCGAATATAAGTTATTCGAAGAAGAGTTGATCAAATAGAGATTACTCGAAAGAGAGTTATACGTCGAATTCAATTATATCAAATTCGAGAAAGTACTTATACTTTTCGGTTTTTAAATCAAGATTTATTCATTTATAAATTAGGTGTTTATTTATTTATTCACATTAAAGAATAAAAGTTAGAATTGAAGTTAGATATCTCGAAAGTAGGGATTATAACATTATCGTTATAATAAATATTTTCAATAAAGAAATGGATACGTAAATAGAATTCGAGAGTTATGTAAGGAAGTTTGTTAAAGGTTTAAAAGATAAACTTTGACTATTTCAAAGTTAAAACGTTGTTCAGTTAAGGTCTGAGAGGTAATTATACCCCAATTTGATTGACTTCCTTCTTAACTAAGGAATGGTAAGGTTTGATAGTGAATGATGGTTAAGTGAATTTAGTAAATGGTTTGAGTTGGCATAGCGATGTTTTATTTAAACATCTGTTTAAATCCAATAAAGGAGTTTTGGGAATGTTTTCCAAATCAGAATCAAAAATGTTTTCTAATAATAGAAAACAAGAAATGGGAGAGATATGGAAATGTTTTCCAGCGATTATTAACGTATATTTTCTAAACTTAGAAAATAAGAATTTATGAATATATGGAAGTGGGAAATAAGGAAAGGAATAAATTAATGTTAAATTAATTTAAAGGGGTTAAATGTTAAATGATGATTGATCGATATACTTTCCATCTGGAAATAATATCGTTGTTTGCACACGTGTTTTTCTTTGATAGTTAAATCATAGACTATCAAACTTTTGACCATTTTAACATTGTTAATATGGGGGAGACCGGTTGGATTATTATCCGAAGAACCACTCCGTATTGGCATAAGCGTTGTGAATCATATATGCCAAAGATAATTGAAGATGGAGTAAAGTGCAAGGGCTATTGTATAAATCTTAGGTAAAGATTGCCTAAGATGGATGAACTGAATATTGCCTTCGGTTTGTCCAGTCCCAGGACGACCTGTATGGAAGAATGTCTGATAGAGTATATTTAATAGATTGCGTAAGTTGATCGCTTCAAACGTATTTACGTTTGGTAGCGGAGGAATTCGTTTCTCTTAGCTGTATACCCGTGGTATTTTTGGGGAAATCAAATTTGTGATTTGGCGGGTATGACGATGTGACATTCAAAGTGAATAAATGTGTGATCTGTCAGAGATAAGCGTAACCTCTAGTCTCACAACCGGGAAATGACAAAAATCGGGCAGACAGCATGGCTATGTAGGTCGCACCTATTAGGGTGTATAATCACCTGATCTAGAGTTTCATTTACTTCTAAAAATCTATTGTCGATGTCGTCCCATTCGGGAAACGATTGCTGATCCCAACCGTTGGTGATATACATTTGATACACTCAAGCGAAATGAGTGGTCAGTCATGTATGGCCGGGTTGCAAGATGTTCTTATTGAACCCAATGTATTCCTCTTTAGAGGTACACTAGCGAAAGTTGGTTCCATACCTTGTCATAGTTGGAAATCCATTACCTAATACGTGCTTGCGGTTTTGATTGTATACTATATATGTAGAATGTGAAATGAAAGCGTTTCTGCTAGGTGATTATTATATTGTGGTAGATAGACACTATTATAATATCAATGAGTTTTGATATAAAGTTTATTTTGGATTCTCATAAGGGAAAAACTCGTTCTGTTATACGGCGTGGTCTTATGAGATATCGTTTAATGGCTCAAACTGTTTTAAACTGTTTTACTCATACCAGTCCCATGGCTAATCCGGAGTTTATTTTGTTTTGTTTCCCTAAACTCTTGGGTGTCCAATTTATACGGGCAGTCGAGTAGTCGGGATTTACAGATACTCGAAGAGCTGGAGCAGGAGGCTTCAGGATCATATAGCTATTGTTTATTTTCGCTGTGTTGTGAGTGTTGTACTTTGCAAATGATATGTATATTCAAGTACAGATTTATATTTCAAAATTATGATATATATTATATGTTATTCGTTCCGCTGTGAGGTTCGTGTTACTCTGATGTTGTGTTCTTCTTCTTCTTCTTCTATTCTAAGTTTCTATCTTATCTATTCTCACTCTCCAATTTCTTTCATGGACTATCCGGCGTTTTCGATGTTTGAATACTCGACATGGTGTTGTATGTCGAATTGTCTAAGTCGAAAATTTTCGGTACGTTACAAAGAGCATTTTGGTCAAAATTATGAACTAACAAGACATTTGTTATTTAATTGTACAAATTTGTAACAAAATCTCAAATAAACATTGTAATCGACAAGAGGGTGATTAAAGATTACTATATAGCAGACGTAGGCATTGGCGCCGAACACTATAAAAGTTGTGCATCCCTTTACATTTCTCGTACTTTCGTTGTTTGGATATCGAATTCATCACTAAACTCACACTTGGGGGTTGATGTGCGCAAGTGACAAACTTCCCGCATCAACACATATAACCTGATAATTACAAAATTGACAATATAAGTAAACTAAAAAATATCTAATAGTAATTCAAGATGCCATATTGTGATCCTAAATCAGGTTCAAACAATCTAATAGCATTTCAAGATGCTATCTCGCGATCCTTTATTCAATTCAAACAATTAATTAATTCAAACAACCAATTGATAATATAGTAATCTGACCAAGCCAAATGTTATGTTACGACGGTTGGAACAAAGTCCATCTTCCTTCCACATTGGGCGCACACTTATGAGTTGACACACACATTCTTGTAACAAGGAATCTCTATTGTTACGTACCTACCAACTCATATTTGTATTACATTCCTTCAATTTATTCTGTGATTTGAGACTATCTATTCAAACCGTCATTCCTACCTTAACAACATGCAAGGCAATCCTAACAGTCTCTTCTTTGGCTTGCATCCTACGAGTATCTTTTGAGAGCAGTGCCTTACATGCATAGCTCAGACCGTAACATTCAGCTCTGATACCGCTGTTATGCAACGACGGTCGGAACAAACCCCACTTCCTTCCACATAGGGCGCACACATATTAGTTGACACACAAATCCTTATAACAAAAGGAATTCATGTTGTTACGTGTCTTCCAACTCATATTTGTACTTCATTCCTTCAATTTATTCTATGATGTGGACTATTTATTCAAACCGCCATTCATAACTTAACAACATGCGAGACAATCCTAACATCAAACAACTATGAGTTTTCACAATCAAGAAGACAATTAATATTTTAATCTACTTTATAAAATACTAGTAAACCAGAAAGGTGAGTTTAACTCACAGAGATTCTTGTTCTCCCAAAGCCGATTCGATTTGAACTAAAACATACATGCATTTGATTTTAACCCAAAATTCCACTAGCTTAGAAAAAGTCTAATCCAATACTATCACGTAGCTTAGGTCGATGCAAGTTCAGGTAAACTAACGGCACCTAGATCTGACCTCATACGAGTTAAATATTGATTTTATAGGAAATTGAACTTAAAATAAATTTTAATCTCTAATTACTTTTTAAGCACAATTACGTACTCTTAATCCATCTTCCTCATTCAAGCTCAGCTTCCCTCCCTATAGTAACGAACACTTAAACCTACAAACGTCGAACTCTTAACCAATAATTCTTCACTCTTCACATCACGAAATCGAGCAATCACACTTCCACTGGTTTGCCCTTCGCTTATACTCCGCATCTGCCACCATCCCTTTATGCTCGCAGCCTCGCAATGGAACCTCGACCTCCTACAGGTTTTTGTTCCCTGACAATCATGCAAAAAAAAATGTTGCCAAATCCCAACATTTTTTGGCCAAATTGTGCATCTTCCTTCCATTCACACCAATCAAACCCCTGATTTTCAAATCAAATACCATAATTCCCTAAGACATGAACCCTAGTTCGCACGCCAAAACAAGTGCCGACCAAAACAAAGATCACACCCAACAAGATGGGTACGAATTCGAAGAGCTAACCAATGAGAACACAAAAAAGCTAACTTTTTTTAATTGGATTATTTTTGAATTGTAATGAATTTTAATAGGAGGTTGGTTTTATGCTCTTTCTTGACATTGAAGACGAATAAAGAGAGAGAGTGAAGAGGGTCAAAATGAATAAGGGTGTAAGGATGGGCTTATTATTTTATATATGCATATGTCTATATTCTAAACCAAAGAAAAAAAAATCATGTTGCTTCTAATTCAAGCTAACCAAACAAATAATGTTAAGTAAAAATTTCACTCCATCATCACATCACTACGTTATTAAATCTTAATCAAAACTGAGAATTTTTATTTAAAGATGTAGTTTAGTTTTATTAATTTAATTTCAAAACAAAAAACATATGTGTTTCTTGCATGCACGATCAAACAGTACGTTTGATCGTTACAAAACTTGACATTTAACAATAGCTTACCGTTCTAAATCTAATGGAACTGGTTTCGTTGAAATCTGAAACAGTTTACAAAATTGTTATTTATATATTAAAATGTTATTTTATATGCTGCAGAACCTTGGCCTACTAAAAGGCAACACGTACAAAAGATAAGTGTAGCAGAGATGCGTATGACGTGCTGGAGCTGTGGGCATACCAGACGAGATCGGATTAGAACTGATGATATTCGGGACAAACTTGGAGTTACAGCTGTTGAAAAGAAGTTAGTTCAACACCGCTTGAGATGGTTCGGACATCTCCAACGACGACCGCACGATACACCAGTGCGCGTTGGAATTATAGGTCGCGCCGAAGGCCTAAGTAGAGGTAGGGGACTAAATTGAAATTTCAAATTGATAAATTCCAAAATTTAATTATTTGAAGTTGAATATATATTTAAAGTTCAATATAAAAAAATTGGATTGTTACAGATATTTTGAAGTTCAAACTCCTTTTTTCACATTTCTTGTGGTTAAATTGACTGTTCACAATTTTGTATTCTTATATTCACATAAAAGGACCAAAGTCTGTTTACAATTTTGTTGTATATATTCGAATTCCAAGCAGCTTCTGTCTTTTTACCTTGTCAATACTTGTGTGGCAATAAATGATTAGAATTCCATATATATACACACACATGTACATACACACACAAGTGTGTCTATGACACTATATACACATGGAGAATGCTGCATTAGTCTGCCTATATTACAGCACAGAAGCGTATAACACGAATCTTGGGACATTACACTGTTTCCATCATGATTATGCAGAGTACGTGTAACATATTTTACACAAGGACAAAGAGACAGACGTATAAATACACTACCGGCTAAAAAATAAAAATAAAAATTATGGCATGTTAACCGATCAGTAATGCTTCAGCATTGCAGCAGATATCAACCATTTGCTGTATTTTCCAAGTGATATCCATGGATTGCTGAGTACTAAAGCGCATTCCCGATGAACGTCCCATATGTGCTCAGAAAATCAAATATCTTTTTGCTGAATCAGACATAGGCTGATTCAAACGTCAGATTAAACAAGAGAATCAGCACAAGTCCTACGGAACCTCCAGGTGAAAGATGATGTATTTAAAGGAGAAGAGGATGTGAGGACTCGAGAGCAGCAGAAGAAATAAGGGTCTATATCAGCAGCTGAATCGATGGTAGAGAGGTGACAGGTAATGGTTGGAATCGGTAGTGGGGTGAAGTTGACGCGGATTCTGCAGAAGTGGCGACAGGAATTGGATTGCTTCAGTTCATTTTTAGTGGAGCTGCTTCCTATTTTGTCATATTCAACTGCTTCAACGACATGAGTTTTCTTAAAATCATTCAAACTTATTATATCGCCACCACTTTCTGATGTAGTATTTTTTTCTACAGCTTTAGTCAAAACCTGCACAAACATCAATTATCATAAAATAATAGAACCAGTGAATCTACTGCAGTTCAATTAGGATGAATCCAGTGCAGGAATCAAGTGAAGTTTTCGTTGCCAGTTCACTTATTGTCATTAAAAAATAACACGGAGATTAAATTGCTTATACTGAAACAAGTAACTAAATGCTCAATAAAAGCACAGCAGACGCGAAATCAATCGTTCAATTCGTGTGTCAAACGTGAACAAGTCCCAAACTAAATGACCTAAAAATTGAAATGATTAATTAAACTACAGCTCTACAAATTCTGAAGGGCGTGATGATAATATCTTATCATCTATCATTAAGTAATATTGACACCATAATCTCATCCTAGAATGACAAAATGAACTTTTTTAAATTAAAAAAAACTTTTTTAACACGTGTAAATTGCAGAGGAAAAGATGATTGAAACCTGAAGTCATATCCATACCCGTATCATTAATTGTATTTTACAAAAAAAAAAATATTTTAAGGGTGAAAACCCAAAAATTAAAAGGGTAATAACATGGTTTGAGATTTCGGCCGGGACGACGGAATTCCGGTGATGCCGTCCCGGTTCCGTCGTTAACTGGGCCGGAATCCGCTCAATAACCCGGTTCCAGTGGATATGGTGGATAAAATCAAAAAAGCTACCAAAATCGTCGAGCAAAGATAGAAGTCGAAAAATAAACAATAGGAATTGGAAGATGAAAACAGAAGCTTTTACAAAAGATTGAAAGATTCAAATTCAAAGACGCAAATTGAACAATAGTGTAAAAAAACCTGAGAATCAACAAAAGCATAGGACTGCACTGATGTTTCAATAGATTATGGCTTCTAAGTTTTACTGTTTCGATTTCCAAGTATTTTACTTTTGTCTATTTTAAAGATTAGGCAACCTATGTTCAGAATAATTGAAAACAAGAAAGAGACGATGATTTTTTGGGGCTGCTTACTTTATTCGGGGTTATTAAAAATTTTAGTTGGGCTTTAGACTTACTGGGGCAGTATTCACATACAGCAAAGTGATGATGTCTTTGGTGTTGCAAGGCTTTGGCCTATAAATAGGGATTCAAATTACAAAATGAAAGATTGCTATTTGTCAAGGTATTTTTATAAATAAAAGGTAACAAAATCCGGAACCAGAAATAAAATGGAATTTCGGGAATTTCCGAAACGGAACCGGAACTTTCAATAATTTAAAAACACCACCTAAAATTTCGACAAACAACTGCTGAAGTTTGAAGTTTGCTAACATCTGGTTTTGATTGTATCCAAGACTCCAGTCACAAGGTATGAATTATCTCCTAACATATCTTATGAATCATCAAGCAGGCTACTTATCACAATACTAAAGTTTTTAGCTAAATATTCATTTTGAATTTGGGCATGCCTTTGACAGAGAGGAATTCAGTCAAGAGTGTAGGCAAAAACTGTAGCAAATACAGGGAAAAGGGTCGACAAAAGGCAAATCCAGATTGTGAAGAAAGAGATGATGAATGCGAAAATTGTCGAGTTGAAGACATGCATATCAGCATATGTAATTATGCCCCAGTTATGTGTACGCCTAACTAAACAAAATGAACAGGCTGAGCGAAGATCTATGTTGCTGCCATGGTAGTCTGTAGACTACAGTCAAGGAGCATGCTAGAAAAACTAGGGCCTAAGGGAGATAGCATGTTGTGATTTCTGGTAGTGCCAAAAAAGATGGACAACCGAGCAAATCTATGACGATTCGGAGTAGAAATTGAGTAGAATTATGTTGCGTGTATTATATCATCACGCTCAAGCGAGGAGTTACATAGAGCATACAAACCATAAATGTTATTTTTATTCTGTCTGAAGATATTCAGCTGTGCTTAGTTTTCATTGTAACAAAATCCGTATATGAAATTGAGCTTTTGGGGACACAATACAATATATACGATGTCAAATCAGATATCGAAAACGTAGATACAAATGAAGAAAGTAGTGCAGATTGTAGCAGAATATACATACTATAGAAAGATCAAATTTCTACACTCTAAACTCACCAAATTTGGATATTTTTAATTAAGGAAGTTACAAAAATTAGATAACATCGAAGTTCGCTCATATCTAAAGCACTTCATTGAGGTTTAAGCAATTCCTAAAAATCCAAATCTGCATTATTATTTACATACTTTCAATTTTCCTGTTTTCGATACAAATGAAGAAAGTAGTGCAGATTGTAGCAGAATACACATTATAAAAAGATCAAACTTTTACACTCTAAATTCACCAAATTTGATATTTTTAATTTTACAAAAATTAGATAACATTGAGGTTCACTCATATCTAAAGCACTTCATTGAGGTTTAAGCAATTTCTAAAAATCCAAATCTGCATTATTATTTACATACTTTCAGTTTTCCTGTTTTCGTATTACTTACGCATACTTTTTAGTGCTGAAAATTAATTTGTTTTAGTGCATATATTCTACATGTTCGTTTAATTTATTTTGTTAAAATTTATTTTATTTTTGCTTATTTTCATACGCATAACTTGAACATGTTGCAGACGAATATAGAATCGGTCCCCTACATCACATGTTAGTTTGCTAATCAATATGAAATAAAAAGGGGATTGTTATTGACACTTCAAAAATAGCTAAGGATGACACGTCCGAAAACAAAATTCAGCATACACCCATCGTTTTCCATTTTTTTTAAATTTCAGCTGCAATTTATTGGATTTAAGGGTAAAATTCAACCACAACCCCGCCGAATATCTTGAATAAATGCGGCAAAGCCATGCCAAATTTCACCCATGTCCCCCAACCCCCCAGCCCTCTAACCATTTTTGGAGTGTCAATAGCAACACCCAATATAAAATCGTCCGACATAAAAAATTTCTTATGTGAACAAATTTATGTTTTGACTTACAAATTTTTCAAATGCACGCGGAAAGCACTTCTCTTGTTTTCCTATTTTTGTGTGCTACTTTCCAAGCCAATGCTCCTATATGACAACAACCTGATTCCATTTCCTACACAGAGAAATAGACAAGTTAATAAATAACATTTTATTATAATGATTTACGTGCATTAATAAATTTGCTTGTTATAACCTTATGTCACATTGCAACCTTTATAGTGAAGTATTTTATGTATATATTTCTGCAGTGTCCACTAGTTACAACTGGGACTGCAAATATCAAGATTGCTTTATTAGTAGATAAAAAATTGCTATGAGTAAGTTTATTTTCTTTCTAACTGTTTCTTGTTTTGATTGGAAGAAGATAAAAAAACTTTACTAGAAACCTTATAAGATTACTGCTTATATCTTGTTAGAAACCCTATAAGATTACTGGTTCAAAAAAGTTGGTTTTATTAAAATATATATATATATATATATATATATATATATATATATATATATATATATATATATGCAGCACTAATCTAAACCAGTTTTCTTCAAAAAGCAATAAAACAAAAATAGGTAAATTATCAAAATTTCGAGCCAAAATATCAAATAGTTTGCATACTAAAATACAATGGAAAAGGATTTCTCTTCAGATTATAATATTAAAACAAAATCTATATTGTAGTGAATGCTAACTTTTTCGACATAAATGTATAATATAATGAACTTCTGGTTACTATAATTATGTTAAATAAATAAAAAATCATGTATTCTTAACGAATGCTATAGACGGAAAACCATGTAAAAGAAGTACAAAGATGAAGTTTATAGATAAAATCAAAGAAGCTTGATATAGAAAAGTAAGGACAATGGTATTAACAGTGAACCTAAGCTAATGCAAGATCCCGTGCAAGATCAAATCTATCATGTACATTCATGTACATCATAATTTAACAATATAAAACAAAGGACATAAAAAGGTTAACTGTGCAGTGCGGTAAACATGTCCATCATAATCTGAACAACGTAAATTCACACACTTTTATAGTACTAAAAATGAAGATAATGAGTACTTAAAAATTATAAAAATAATATTACCCGTAATGAAACTGGAGGATAGATAAACATACAATCAATAACATGAAGGGAGATGCAAAAAATCTACAGCAGATAATAAAATTTCAGTAAAATGTGGAATCACAGCTTTCGCACCACTCATGCAATCATAAACATTCACATTATCACCTGTCAACCGTCTCTCTCACATAAAAGAGTATAGGACATCAAATCTCAGCCGTAAATTCAACAGAACCAGAAGCAGTTCGCTTTACCTTTACAAAAAGCTCATACTCCTTCAAGGAGTTATTTTCTTTATTATCTGATTCAGTTTAAAGTAGCAACAGCCTCTGTCTTTCTCAGAAAATGCATGCGTTCCGAATTCTGCTCTCTCCATTATGTTAAACAGTATCTTCTACCATACAGTCCATGAGGTGTAAGCTTCTTTTTATCAGGATTTTGTCCATACTATAGAACACCTGACCTCTGAAGTCAAAAAAGTTTATACAATGCATTTTTCCCTGTAACAGTCCATATGGATAGCCAGAAGATAGCTAAAAGTTCTGTAACTTCGAGAAATTTTGTTACCACATTGTAGTCATTTACTCAGGAGTTATTGAAAAGATAATTACACATACTCTCTTCAACCGATAAACCATTCGGAGAAAAATCATGCCACCGTAACCTTTTCTTCTCTTTCCTGTAAATTTCAGCATCAGAATCTCTACCAGCAGCTCGAAGTCCGAGTATCAACACTTCATATGTACCGTACGAAACTCGAAACCCTTGCCTTCTCATTTTTGAATAGAGCTCAAGCCCTTTATCCACATTACCAACTTGAAAATAAGCACTGATTAAAGAAGTATAAGTGGCAATATTATGCTCGTTTGGTAAGTAGTTAAAAACCTTTTCAGCTAGAGAAGAAAAACCTGCACGCCCGAGTTGGTATATTAAAATAGATACAAGGTACGTTCCTACGCTAATACCAAGCCTAGCCATTTCTTCCACGATCTCAATGAGATATTCAAAGGACTTTGTTCTTATGAACATGCCAATAAGAGATAGATATGATGACTTATTAAGCTTTATATTTGTGTTCTTGCAGTATTGGAATGCTAGTAAGGCACCAGGCGTTCTGTAGTTAGCAACATTGATTTCAATAACGATGGAAAGGAGTTCGGAGTCAAGTGTAGTACCGTTGCTTATCATTCTACTTAACATATGGTCCACGGCTAAAAAGTTAGTTCTCGCAAGAAGGTTGAAAATAAGCTCCCTATCAATAATGTAACCAATCTCATATGTTGCTGGTTTGGAGTAGGGTCCTTTTGCAATGCCTTCGAAAGAAAGATGAGGATTTACTTCACGGAGGAGACGATCAATCTCATGATACGACTTGAATGCTTCTACTGCTTGTAGAAATACAGGTCGTCGGAGAACAATAGAATTGTCCTTCATATATTGAAGGACTTGTGTAATTGCTGATGTGTTTGAAGCAACAGAAGATTTTTGCGCTAAGATGTTGCATGTAGCTTTGTCGGGTGGAAATCCTGATTCTAACATTTCATTCATTATATCAAAAGCAGCTTTGAATTTCCCAATCCCGGCAAGATACTCAATCAAAACGGTATAAGTCCAACAGTTTGGTTTAATTCCAGCCTCCATCATCTCCTTATAAACCTCCTTCGCCATATCCACCTTCTCAAACTTCAACAACACCCTGATATATGCCGTATAACTAACAACACTCAATCCCATCCCTTTCCTCTTCATCTCCTCCCAAACCTCAACCGCCCTATCAAAATCTCCACTCTTTGCAACCCAATTCATAACGGATGTCAAGACAACGTGATCCACCTCAATACCAGATTCCACCATCATGTCGAAGCAATGCCACATGGATTTCAACTGCCCAGCCTCACCAAAGATGTCAATCATGGTGGTAAAGGTGTACTTGTCGTGCTTGAATTGGGGTTTGAGGTAGGTGTGTGCCCAATTAAAGAAGAGCCAGGATTTCTGGAGAGGGGGGTGGGTTTTGAGCACTTTGTTGATAAGGAAAGAGTCGAGCTTTCCTTTTAGGGATTGGAGATGGGTTTGGGTTTCCTGCCATGGCGAGTAGCGGAGCAAAGAGCAGATGTGGTGGACCGTGTCCCTTGTATATTCAGGTTCCGGATTATTGGATTTCTTATTGGGGTTGGTTTTGAAGTTTTTGTTGTGGTTGCGGTTGTTTTGGTGGCGGCCGAAGGAGGAAAAGGAGCGGCGAACGTTTGAAGTGAAGCTCCTCATCTAAGGGGAGTGACAGATCCACAAAAAATGGGAGTTTTCGCAGCCGGGCAGGGTAAGATCATTAGTTAAAAAGGCTGGCCTTATTAAAAAATAATATGAATCCCTAATCTAAATCAGTCTTCTTGTAAAGTAATAAAAGAAGAATTGGTAAATTACCACAATTTTGAGCTAATCTATCAAGTAGTTTGCTACTCGAAGTTTCTTCCTCTACATGGAATCACCGCTTAGTTTCTTCCTCTGCATCCATTCAACAGCCACTGAAATTGATGCCAGCATATACCAGTGAGCTTGTTTACTTTTCATTAACGATTTTGCCATCGTGAAAAGGAGAAAACGAAATTTATATTTTAATTGTTCCTGAAAACAAATAATATGTTTTGGGATGGGTGGCGGCTGCGTGTCTGATGTTGTTTAAGAATTGTTTGGGTTTAGCAGGCGGGTAGGCAGGCTATTCAATCACGTTGGGGCATATTTGAGGAGAACGAGTTTCTTGACAGGCCCCTTAATTGATGGAAATCAGGGACGTCTGCATGAATCTCTCATTTCCACCAATTAGGGGGTGAAGTCACCTTGACACCACATAAAGTGGTGTCAACAAACTAGTATTGATAATTCAGACCCAAATGGAATTTCATGTCCAATCTTATTCGTATATACTACCTGAAAATTGCATCGAAAATACAGAGAAAGAAAGAAGATATGTTTTGTCTTCAATACGAATTTGTTGACACCGCTTTATGTGGTGTCAACGTGACCCCTCCATCTAATTGGTGAAAATCAGATGGACTCATATGTATCTCTCTGATTTCCACCAATGAAAGGCCAAAGTCATGATGGTACCATATAAAGTGGTGCCAACAAACTGCCTCTCTCTTTCTTTCATTTTAGAAGCCATGCTACTCAAAGTTCTAATTACATTATGTATTACGTTAATAATATAATATCAGTGCTTTTTTTACGCTTAGAAGTTTAGGACTTGGACAGATTTCTTGCTTCTTCTCGTTTCCTATCCATGTTATCAATTTTATGCACTAGTTTTACGCTTATATTAGTTACTTATGCGTAAATTGTTACATATGCTAATTATTTTGTTGTATAGTTCATCTATATTTAAGGTTTTTACGTAGATAACTTATCAGCCTTTGTAAGTTAAAATAATGTGTAATATATATGTGGTGCATGTCTGTCTTGTTTTACCATAATGTAATAGTTGTGTTATAGCATAAACTTCTACAGTTATACTCCACTTCATTTGAATTCAACAACATTTTGGAACAAATTAAATGGTGCATCCACTGTAAAAGTTTGTGTAATAGCATAGATTAACTAATTATCTATGTGTCGATACAAAATCACTAGATAATTATGTGTTATTATACATATATAATACCCGTAATATACAGCTTTCTTTTTTCGATAGTAACTTGTCTTTATTTGTGCTATATCTCAAAAAGTTTAGATACAACATTCTCCAAGAAAATTTTGTGCACATTCATGTTAATCTCATATGCGTTTTTTGCATTCTGATGCTTAATCATATAATTTAACCACACAAAAAAAATTCACTTATTGAACTGTGAAATTCAACTTAACAACAATGTTTTCTTATATGTTAAATTACTACATAAAAACAACTGCAACAAGTATGATAAACATTAAGAAAAAATATATTAAAAGAGAAACTATGAACTACTACCATTAGACTTGGTAAACTTGCAACGCTGATACATGCTACTGCTTATTTATAATTAGTCAAGAGTCATATTTACACTTTAATTAACTAAATATACACTCTAACAGCTATAATACTCTTGAGAGAACACTGTCAAATAACTAGAAATATACTCGAGCATCACTAGCTGACAAGCTTTTTAATATATCTTTTGGAGGAGTGTACCGACTCTAGCATTTTTGATCAGAGATTAAATTCTTCAACAGTAGAATTTTCTGGATATGCTCTCCAGCAATGCTGGCAATATACCTTCTTCCATGTTTTCTCTTTATGAAAAGAATGGACCTCTATATCAATAGCAATACGTCAAGGTTTATGAAGAATGTGAACAAGCAGCTATCTCCCATAAAATGAGGAGTGCTTAAGTAATTTTCTGTAGTATTGACAAACACCTTGTCCAAATTGGTTAAAACAATTAAACGTGATACAAGAGGTCATGGGTTCGATTTCCGCCTCGTGGGCTCTAATCCAATTGTCATCTATTATGTTATATGCTACTTAGTCTGGACAAGCATCATTGCCTGAGTGGTAAAGACACTTCAACATGTTGTCAAATGTCACAGGTTTGAATTCGATGTTGTGGGGTCTAAACCGACCTGCCATGTAGTATGTTGCAATTGCATACTACCTAAACTTGTGTATAAATACTCAATATTCCAAAAAAAAAAAAAAAAAAAAAAAAAATGCTACTTAAACTTGTGCATAAATACCAAATTTCAAAAAAAGTAGAGGTCTTGTTTGCACAGTTCCAACAATAAACTTTGACATGCATGGTCGGGCTCCAAATCCAATAGCAGAACCAATGGCTAAATCCAACTATCACTGTTGATTTTCTCCATAGCACAATTGTGACTAAAGCTGCAACACCTCCAAGTGAGTGACCCCTAATCCTCAACCTGTAGTCCAGCCAATAATTTTTGCGTACCATTAATGCATATTATGTCATGGCATTCCATTTATTTTTCTCTCAAGGTTCACAATCAAACTTAAAATAAGTTGGTGAGTGTACGATTAAAATTTGGTGTATAATATGTAACATTTTCATGATAATTAAAAAGGTAATAATTGAAATAAAAATATGAGTACTAGCATTCAAAGAATTTTTATTATATTAATCACTGCACCAAAACAGGTGGTTACCAACGAGTATAACCATCGCAAATAATTTCAGCAATACGTATTAGTGTTGCTATGAGGGCGTGGCAATTTATTTCCAATGCATATATGCGTTGCTAGATTTTCTCTTCCAACGCTTATAAGGGTTGGTGTATTTTCTTTCGCAACGCTTATAAGCGTTGGTAGACTTCTCTTCCAACGCTTATAAGCATTGGTATATTTTCCTTCGCAATGCTTATAAACGTTGGTAGATTTTCCTTCACAACGCTTATAAGCATTTGCAGATTTTATTTCGCAACGCCTGTAAGCGTTTGTAGATTTTCTAATGTATAATCAATTAACGTTGCTAAAATGACAACTAATAACTAACATGATTATAATATAGAAGATATTTAATATGAATCCAAAACTAATATTACTCTTAATTAGAAAGTATAACTCAATGTATATCAATAAACAACATTCATAATCAAGTAATGACATAGAATATCAATTAAGAACAAACAAATACAATACATAATGAAGTTGTTAAATTCAATACATAAATGAAATTCTACAAATACCGAAAACAAAACTCGGGTCATACAACGAAGCCTCCATCTGAAAATTCAAGATCTTCTTCATCATTAGCACTACAACTACCCTCCAATCTTCTAGAAGTATCCACATGGAATGAATATCACAATGATATGAAATTATCAGTTAAAGCCAAGACATCAATATTCAAAGAAATAATGCACTAGTCCAACATTCAAATTCAATCCGAGCTGTAAACTTAGTTGCAAACTGAGTTTGCAACTCAGTTGCACAACTGAGTTTGCAACTCAGTTGCACAACTGAGTTTGCAACTCGGTTGCACAACTGAGTTGCAAACTCGGCTCACCATTGTGCAACTCGATGCGTAAACTTAGTTGCACAAACTCGGTGCGCAAACTAAGTTGCGCAAACTCGATGCACAAAAGAGTTTGCGTAACTCAGTTTTGCACTGAGTTGCGCAAATTGAGTTGCGCAAACTCGGTGCGCAAACTGAGTTTGCGTAACTCAGTTTGCCAAAGAGTTTGCACAACTCAGTTTTGCACTGAGTTGCACAACTAAGTTTGCAACAAATTCTTTTGCAAACTCAATTTTGCAACTCAAGTTTGCAACTGAGTTTGGAACAACAACTCAGTTTGCAAACTGATTTTGCACAACTCAGTTTGCGCAACTCCGTTGCGCAACTCAATTGCGTAAACTTACTTGATTGACACCAAGGCAGTGGGAATGACTACTATAATATTCAGACTTACTTGATTCATCACCAAAGTTGTATGGTACATGAAATGTATATCCGACTAAGCATATCCTAGTACAGCAATTATACGAACTAAATTACGAAAATAATACGGTTAATTTATCAAGTTTAAGTTACGACATTGTAATTTCACGAACTGTAATGAAAATTGACATTACTTTGTATGTTTTGGTTCACGTTTGATGCAATATTGTTCAAGTAAGGACATTACATGCATTGAGTTAAATTATATGAGCAATAAATTTTGTATTGCATTTATTGTGTAAATTATACAAGTGAAAAAAATTATGCGATTCCTGTGAATCAAAAGGTTATGGTCTCTGTTTTCAACTAGACATTCCATGGCATGGTTATACAAAGTGGAAAAGGAAATGAGTAAAAATGATTTTTTTTCCAACAAATACCTAACGCCTCTTGGAAGGGGTAAACAGTTGCACAAATCCTTGTTAGTGAATGTAAACCATTAATCTACTAATTGACCAGCATGTGTGTATACTTCCTACCACGTATATATAACTTGATCTGATCAAGAATACAAAATATAGTCTGCTAGCGCTATTTGAATACAAATAAGGAAATAGACTAAACAGATAGAATATACAGCAAGAAACCAACTTTAGTAACTTCTTGTCCTGTTCCCATACTATATTATTTTTAGTGGGAAGTACACATATGGGAAAAAGTTTAGGCAAAATAAGAAACAAAAGAACGGATCGATGGCACTAAAACTTTAAACTAAAATACAAGCAAAACATCTAGGAAACATTAACATATTCATACCTTGGAAATTTCTGCTTATCATGCTGAAGTTCTTCGAATAGACTTGGCAAGTTCTAAGAATCAGCAATATAAAGTATCAATCCCTATTTTTTAATCTACGCAGTGAATATCTAGCTTCTTTTTCACCATACCACTTTTTCGGCCTATACCCTGTTGAAAATTCAGCACACACGATTGGAAATTCACATTTGTAAAGTCTCATTATGGATTGAGAAAAAGAAAAAAGGAAAAGGGTAAAGAAACTGGGAAGCATGATGAAATGTACCATTCATAAGAAGCAAGACCAACCTAATCTTCAAACATAATCACCTCTTATGTCACTGGCTATGCTTTCTTCTGTCACTTTCATTGAAGTTCAATTCAGTTTCAGATTCGGAGGAGGAAAAAGAAGAATCTGACGGTGCTGGAATTGTCTGAACCAGAACTTCCAGAATCGTCATCAGATTCCGATATCGATTGTTGTTGCTGCATATTAAGAGGAGGCATGCTCTTTAGATATTCACACAACCTCTCTGTGATGCCATCCAAACAAAACGATGTAAAGAAATTGATTGCATGTTGTGTGTTTTTGGGGTTGTCCTTCGGGAATATAGATTCAAACGAATCTTGTGTTGCTGGATCATTTAACCGTTTGTTAATCAGTTTCATGCCAAGATGCTCTGATAATTCCTGCAGGGGAAAATGACATGCTAAGTTCAACGATTCATCACTCGCCATCATCACAATCAGACGTGGATGAAAGTGAGATGCTAATTGTTATGAATGAAAGTACATACAGCTATTCACAGAATAAATAGTTAATGATGCTTAGGAGATTCAATCCCAAACCTCTGAACACTCGATACAACTATCACTAATGCTCTTTGACACATCCGGCTCACTCACAAAATCAAAATGTTCCTTTTTAGGGGAAAAAAGTGTTGGAAAATGAATGAGCAAAGAAAGAGAAAAGTGGGAATAAGAAGAGATAAGCATAGCAACATTTAAAGTCCCACATCATAGAAATATTAGCACAATCTCTCCTTATATATTAGAAGCCAAATAGACGTATGTAAAATAAAAAGAGATGGATGATAAAAGGATGTGGACTTGGCCATATTAAATACATTAAAAAGTCAAAGATAAGGGCCTTGGGGCTCTTGGGATCTAGTTTCTATAACCAACTTCAGTTCGTCGGACATTATTTAAACAGAATACTTTCTGTTTATCTTTGATTTTATGCACAAATCGGTTACGCTTTCTATGATTATTGTAAACATAGTTTGACGTGACAATTGTGACATAATTGATTAACAGTGATTGTTGTTGCTGTCTGTTTGTAATACAATTGTGTAATTACAAAAGTTCTAACAAAAAGTCAATTGCGCAAACTCAAAATAATTGATTTGATTTCAAAAATTCAAACAAAATTTGTTACTAACATAATTTCAAGAATACCCAAAACTCAAAAATAAAAAATATCGCAAAAAATATACAAATAAATTCAACTAGTTAGACCCAATAAAAACAAACTAACAACTAGTGTATCGTTCGACTAGTTAGAATAGCAGTTACACATTCATGGGAAAAGAAATATTAACATATATTTCAACCTGTGATGCATGAGTCTCCTAGGAGGCTTTGGTTTTGGTTTTTACATGTTTAATGTAACCTTCTTTTTAAGACCATATGGTTGAAGCTTCACCTGTAATTTTTGAAGGACTGCAGATAGATCGTATATTCGTACCTATAAATCCGCGCTCTTTGGTTGCATAGAGTTTTCTTATAATGTGGGAAAAAAAATTCACTGCAGCAGAAGCTGATGACACATTATCAACCACGAGTGTCGCCATCGGTGTTGACGGCCCGCATGCTATTTATGGCTATCACAATACATAAAATATGTAATCTTCTATGTATAAAATAAGAATGTAACTATGATCATTTTAGCCCGCATATAAAAATAAATTCATACCGTACAATAGTTAACAATAAATTAATTTTTGCTTGCATGTTGTCCAACTTCTTTTCCAAAAGCTCCCTTTTTGTTCTTACTCCTAAGTACATTACATGAGAATGAAGTGTAGCCTCATACTTGCTTTTAGAAACCTTGCTTCCAACACCCAGCAAACATTGTTGTTTGCCTAAAACTTGAGACAAAGGATCGTTGTCAATGGATAAAAGATGGCCATTATCGCTGCCTCCACTTCTTTTGAACTCTTAAACTTTAGCTTTGACTTTGGTTTTTGAATAAAAAATTATGTCAGGTAATTCTTAATTTGGTTTTTGAATAAAAAAATCCTTTTTACAAATTAAATCTGAACCTAACTTCCGCCGAGCCTCACAATCACTCATTGTTACACCCTTCCATATACAATCCAAAATAAAATGAAATATACAAGAATAACAGTTTAATGATAAATTACAGTGATGAAATCGATTAACTCCAATCAAATTTCGCAGCAATTCATAACAGTTTAATCAAACCTGAATAAAATTTTCCTACATCATACCTGTAGCCCAAATCGATTAACTCAAAATTGAGTATCCTCGAATCTAACGTCAAAGTCGAACTTGAGTCTGAAGCAATTATCAGTACACTCGAATCAAACGTCGAAGTCGAGGGCTTATTCTCTTAAGTTGAACTTGAGTGCAATTCTCCCAGCGTCTGAAGTCGAGGAGCCAATTCGTAGAGGAGCCGATGGATTTTTTTTTTAAACGACCGAGATGAGTAAAAGCGTTGAGAACGGGATAGAGAAAGGCAAACTAGGTTTATTGGAGATAGCAAGTGTTTGTTTACATTTTTTCCCTCTAGAACCAGTCTTACCAATGCAAATAAGCATTAGCAACAAAAATATTATAATTATGTATTTTTAGTAACGCATTTTTAACATAGCAACGCTTATTATTGTCATTAACCTGTAACACAAATAAGTGTTGGCAATTGAGAAAAATAAGGGTTACAAAATGGTTATTATGGTGTAGTGAATTATATACATTAAAGAAAGAGTTACATGTGGTGTTGTGATGAAAAGGGTTAGCTGAAATCTAAGGACATAGAACTATTAATGAAGTGTTTGGAATATGCACAACAATTTAGAGTAATGTCAATTGCCAACTTAATGCTTTAAAACTGTAGCAAATGTCAAATTTGTTGATTCAAATTTTTTTTTTTTAAGAGGAATGTAATCAATTAATTGATTTGATTGATTGGTTGCTTGGTTGATTGATTGATTGATTTTATCATACATGGAAAGAAATAAAAGATTATATTCTATAGATATTTTGAAGGAGCAATATGGATATTTGCTTAGGTCTTCTATTCTTCTATATATACAGTCTTCATGGCTAGATCAAAAAAAATTGAAACCATGTAAACATTTCTAGAGAGGAAAATATAGGATTTAGGGTGAAGAGAAGCTATTCCTATTTACTGCTGGTAGATGTAGTTGGTGTCTCCAGGTTGATTCAATGTTGTCATACTTCATTGCTCTTATTCTCCAAAAATATTTGTAGTCATCTAGATATTCTTTCCCTTTCTCAACAAGGTTGTTGATTTAATTGTAATTTTGTTTATTTGTGGTTTTGATCCATTGAGTGTAAACTAAATTGTTTTTGGTGAATCAATACAGAAGGTTGTTAGATGGAATATTTGTGTCTTGCTGTTATTTCCGATCTATTATGTTGTTATTTTCAATCAAATTCATCTTCAAGAGATTGGATTAAAAAAAAAAAAAACCTTTTTTGGGGCATTTTTCTTTTCCGTTGCACGTAAAACTCCAATAGATTGGTATCAGAGCTCAGATCATCGCATAGCTTGGAATGATTTTGGATTGAAGATTGTAGATGTCGAAGATGATGTTGTTTTTGGAGATGACTATTTTGATGGAAGAAATTGGGGGATTTGGAAGTCTAAGATGATGGATATTTTATATCTTAATGTTCTTCATGATTTGATTGATGGAGATGAGAAGAAGCCCTGTGATATGGATGAGGGAAGATGGAAGAAGACGAAGAAAAGGTGTGGTCGTAGCCTGTTCAAATCGACTGGGTGTGATTGTAGCCCGGAAATCAATTGAGTCACGCTATACTTCGGAAACAGGAGGTGTGCACCTCGTAGCCTTGAGATCTAGGGTTGTAAATTTGGAGATGAGAAAGTGCTAGTGATGACTTGTTTTGTGATTGTTGGAGATATGTGATATTTGAATCAAGGTGAAGTGTTGAATTTGTTGATTCAAATATTTTTTGAAGAGGAATGTAATTAATTAATTGATTTGATTGATTAATCAATTAATTGATTTGATTGATTGGTTGATTGATTGATTTTATCATAGAAGGAAAGAAATAAAAGATTATAAGATATTTTGAAGGGGCAGTTTGGATATTTGCCTAGGTGTTCTATTCTTATATGTATGTAGTCATCGTGATTAGATCAAAACAAACTGAAACCATATAAACATATCTGGAGAGGAAGATGTAGGAATTAGGGCTAAGAGAAATTATTCCTGTTAACTACTGATAGATGCAGTTCGTGTCTCCAGGTTGATTCAAGGGTTTGTCGTTGTTCTTTGTTGCTCTTCTTCTCCAGCAATATTTGTTGTCATCTAGATATTCTTTTCCTTTCTCAATTAGGTTATTGATTCAATTGTAATTTTGTTTATTTGTGGTTTTGATCCATTGAGTGTAAACAAAATTCGTTTTTGGTGAATCAATAAAGAGGGTGCTTGGGTGGAATACTTGAGTATTGTTATTATTACTGATCCATTGTGTTGTTATTTTCAATCAAATTCATCTTCAAGTGAATGGGTGAATTTTTTTTTTTTTTTGGTGTTTTGTCTTTTTCGTCGCACACAAAATCCCAACAGCAAATACATGGAAAAGAGTCAGTAAAAGCAAATCTAATTTTGAAAATAAAGATAGTGAATGGGAAATTGTAGTTTGAAGACATGCATATTAACATATATAGTTTTTTTTATCGATTATGTGCTTACCTAGCTAAAAAAAATTGAACTGGGTGGGTGATAATCTATGACGTTGTTGACATAGTAGACTGTAGGCTATAGGCAGGGAGCAGGCCAAAAAACCAAGGGAGGTAGCATTTCGTGTTTTCTGGTAATGCTAGTCGATGGACAACTGAGAAAAACTATGAAGATACAGAGTTTAATATGAGTGGAGTTCTATTAGGTATAAATTATATAGTGGTAGTTAAAGCTTATGTGTATACCGGTTGACCATGACATAAGAAGGCTATATTTAAAAAACAGAAGTAATCTTCCATTGTTGTTAATATATGCAAGAATCCATGATGGGTACAATACCAAAAGGACTTCATGTTGATAGGACACTGGATTGGAGGATAAAGTTGAAAGAAATAGAATATGAAAGTCGTCTTTTGGAGACATAATGCAAGGATGTGAAATCAAATATCTAAAACATATATAAATAGTGCGGATTATAAAGGAACGAACTTGTAATATATAAGTATTGTAGAAGGATCAATTTTTTTCACTCAAAATTCAACAAATTTAGATATTTTTAATTAATAAAATTATAACAATCTAGATAAAATTGAGGTTTACTCAATTATAAACCATTTCATTTAGTTTTATGCAATTTCTAGAAATCCAAATTTGCATTATAATACTTTCAAAGTTTCTATTTGAATATACTTTTTTCCCTTTTTTAATGTAGAAATTTTGATTTAGTACATATGTTCTACATGTAGGTCTAATTCATTTTGCCATTTTTTATTTCAGTTCTGCTTACTTCCCATATGCATGACTTAAACATGTCACAGATTTATATACATTGTTGCCCTACATTATATGTGAATATTTTGTTCTGTGTGAAATATAAAATCGCTTTGCATGAAAATTTTCTTATATGAGCAAATCTATGTTTTAACTTACAAATTATTCAGTTGCACATAGAAAACGTTTCTCTAGTTTTACTATTTTTGTATGCTACTTCTCATGCCATTGCTCAAGTAATAATAGTTTGGTTTCATTTCCTATACAGAAAACGGAAATGTTTATAAATTATATCTTATTGTAATGATTACAAATGTGCATTAAAAAAATTGTTTTGTACGAACTTATGTCACATTGCATTGTTCATACTGAAGTATTTTATCTATATATTTTTGCTGGGCCAACTAATTATAACTTGAACTGCAAATACTAAGACACGACTCAAATATATTATATTATATACAAAGCACAATATAGTGTCTCACCTCGTTGATTCTCACCTTTAATACTCCATTCTCAGCTGTTTGAACTATATTTTTTGCCTTTAAACCATCACACAAAATTCCACGTTTGTGAATTTGAGTCTCCTTAATAAATAGACATATATATATATATATATATTCTCATTTGGATATCTAACATTAAATCCCTTTACATTTTTCCCATATCTATACTCTAAGCTAATGTGCACTTTTAGTGTGTTCCTTTACCATATCTGTCTTTTTCCTATCATTGCCGTCAACTCCTAATTATGTGACATCTCTCAATTTTTTTAATCTCCAACAATAATTCCAAATTATGTTAAGCTTTTCATCCACTTAATTTCAATTGATATTAAGCCTTAATCTTTTGACCTATTACATTTTAGGTGCGTTGTTGCTAGTCCCTATGCAGGGTTGATTTTTAAATTGCTCCCATTTTGGTATTTAATAGTTTTTTTTTATTGCTGCTCTCTATTTGCTTAGTTGTTTAATCCCTATTTTATTTGGTTATAAATAGTTTTTTTTCATTGTCCATATATGCAAACATATTTCATTGCTATTTCAATAAGGTTTCCATTGCTATTTTCTTTGCTCATATTGCAGTTTCATTAATGATTTATCTATATGTTGATACTATTCTAACTTCAAATGTTTTTCGTATGTACTAGATTATTTCATTTGTATTTGATTGCATTAATAATCGGAACATGGATAAAAATAATTGCTCTATATTTATTACTGATAGGTAGTATGATTAGATATTTGTCTTTTGTTTTGTTTTTTGCTGCATTTATTGACTTACTCTATTGAAATAGATCAACACACATACATATGGTCATTTAATAGACCAAAAAAAAAGATTTAAATATTTCAAACCAATACCATCAATTTTTGTTTTTCAATTTATGCTCTTTGTAATAGTGATAATTGGATTTTCAATTATAAAAACATATATTTGACAATAGAAGAGTGGCCATTAGGGAATATTCAAACTTTTGGTTAGTTAAAATTATGTGATTTGTTGGATTGTGTTTATGTACTTTTTTGTGTTATTCCTATCTTTCTTATGAATCCATTAGGTTTTTGTTATCCCTAGTCCTTTCAGCTGGTATCAGAGCACGGTTCTTTCAATTTACAGTAACACGTATTTGAAACATATCTAGTATGGCAAGTACATTTCAAGAGGGTCAATTTACTGCACATCCACTATTCATTGGCTCAAACTATGCCTATAGGTCTACACATATGCATATATTTATGGAAGCCAATGGTCTAGAAATTTGGCAAGCAACACAAGTTAGATATGAAGCACCTAACATAGACATAAGTACATGGACTGATGCACAAGAAAACCATGTTACTAGCAGTGCTAAAGCTATGAATGTTCACTTTTGTTCATTAGAAAAAAATGAACTTTCACTTGTCCTATTGTGCACTTAGGGTCGGGCTTGTTTACACTATTGCTTATGATATTTGATGGACTTTGCGAATCACACATGAAGACATAAAGTTAAACAAATAAAGATTTAAATTTTGCAAGATCAATTTTCTTCGTTCAAAATGAAAGCCAATGAGTCTATAAGTGACATGTACACTAGGCTTCAAACTATTCAACATGATCTCATGGCACTCTGAGTCAAACTTGCAGACTTCGACCTAGTTACATGCATATTGAACTCTTTAACAAGTGATTGGGAAAGAAAAGTATTGGCTATTGAAGAGGCAGACGATATTTATCAACTTAAAGTTCAACAGTTAATAGGAATTTGATGCCATACGATGCTAACATGCAAGCTAAAAAAGGACAAAATCAAGAAAAGAAAAATATAATGTTTCAAGCAAACAATGAAGACTCATATTTCGATGAAGAAGAGATTGTGTTTATACCTAAGAATTACAACAAATTCAGGAAAATGACCAAATTTAAAAAGGATGAAAGATCAAATACAACCAATCAAATGCTATGAATGTGATCAATTTGGTCATCTGAAGAAGGACTGTCCAAAACTCAACAATAAAAAGAAGAAAAGAAAACATAGGAAGTTAATAAAAAAATCCTTTCAAGTTACTTGGGGTGATTCAAATTCTCCCTCATCAGACAACGAAAGTGATAATGATACTGAACAAGCCAACGTATGATTCATGACAAACGTGAATGAGGTATGTCTTGATCTTACTTATGATTGTAATTTAGCACGTAGTTAAATGATAAATATATAAAAAAAACTAAGAAGTTAAATAAAGAATATATTGCTACGATGAGTCGAATGGTACTTGAAATAGAATTGTTAAATGATAAGAAAACTATTTTAGAAGAAGAATTAGAATGCAAGAAAAATACAAATAAAATTCTATGGAAAATGATTTGTTATCAAGTGAATTAGGAAAAGTTAAACTAGAAAATAACGATATTTCTAATGAAAATGTAACCATAAAAAGTAATCTAGAAGCATCACATTCTGATATCTCGGAACTTAAGAATAAGTTAGAAAATATTATCTCTAATTTATCAAAATTTAATAAAGGAAAACAAAAATTAGAAAACCTAACCAAAAATTCTAAACCATCAAGTAATCGGAATGGACTATGTTTCAATAACAATTATAAACACAAAAATTATAGTTTTCTTAACAAAAAATTCAAAAAGCCAGTTTCAAATAAAAAGATTTTAGAACCTAAAGAAATAATAATATGGAATTTTAAGTATATTAATATGTTAATTAGACCAAAACATATAGAAATTTCCTAAAAAAAGTTGTTTATAACACAAACTATATTTTTTAAGGTCCCAAACCACTGGGTATGGCTTCCTTCGCCACCTAACATCTAGAACCCTAACAGAAAAAGTGGGTACCAATTAAATCGATTTATCATTCAAGTATCCATAGAAAGAAAAAGGGGAAATGGATACTTGATAGTGGATGCTCTAAACACATGCCGGGTAATGCGAGTATGTTATCCGACATAACTTACACTGATGGTGGCATAGTGACTTTCGAAGACAATTCAAAAGGATTCATCATTGGCACTAGAGAAGTTATCAACATCGATATATCTAAATCTCCTATAATTTCTAGTGTTTTGCTTGTTGAGAATTTAAAATATAATATCTTATGCATTAGTTTTTGATAAAAGATTTCGAATCAATTTTGAAAAAGACAGATGCCATATATTTGACCATAATAAAAATCTAGTCTTTGAAGGATATATATATATATATTAAATATGAATATAAAACAAAATTCTGATCTATGCTTAACGGTGAAACACCCTATGGCATTACTTAAACTTTAAGTATATTAATAAATTAGCAAAATATGAACTACTTATAAGTTTGCCAAAAATCAATTATAAAGTTAACAATTTATTTAATGCATGTCAGATCGGAAAATTAATAAGAATTTCTTTTATATTTAAAGATAACATTTTAACGAAGCAACCGTTAAAATTATTGCATTTAGATTTATTTGGTTCTACACAAACTCTGTCAATAAATCACAACAAATAAGTTTTTGTAATAGTCAATGATTTTTCAAGATATACGTAGACATTATATTTTAAACATAAAAGTGACACTTTTGGTATGTACAAAATTTTTGCTACAAAATTTAAAATCTAATGTATTTAAAAATTAACATTCATAGCGATCACGAAGGCCAATTTGAAAATGAACTTTTTACAAATTTTTGTAATAAAAGGGAATTAACCACAGCTTTTCATTTCCACGAACCCCACAACAAAATGGTATAGTAGAAAGGAAAAAAATAAAACTTTACCAGATTGTGCACATACGTTATTAAATAATAGTAATCTACATAAATATTTTTGGGTCGAAGATGCTACAACAGTTTATCATGTATAAACAGAGTGACACTACATCCACTAACTAAAGACACATGTTATGTAATATACTATGGAAAGAAACCCAAAGTTTCATATTTTGGGGCACTTGGTTCAAAATATTTTATTTTAAATACAAAAGATAAACCAGGAAAACTTTATCCAAAAGCCGACGAAGGTATCTTTGTTGGTTATTAAAATCATAGTAAAACTTATAAAATTTTTAATAAAAGCGCTAATATTATAGAAGACAGTTTACATGTCTTGCTCGATGATTTTTTTTTAACTAATAAAATCAATGATGAAGAAGAATTACAATACAATCTAATGAGAATAATGGAGTTTCAAATAATAATAATAATGTCTCGAATGCATTAAAGATTAATAATGAAATTTCAAATACTTTAAGACCATCCCTCGTATTTTAAAGGACCATCCTTCTAATAACATTATCGTTGATCTAAACTCAAGAGTATCCACTAGACATCAGTCAACTCAGATGAGTCACATTGCATTTATTTCAACTTTAGAACCAAAGAATTATAAGGAAGCAGCAACATGGCGAATCATTGATTACGGCAACGCAAGAAAAAATCAATAATTTTAAACGAAACGAAGTATGGGAACTCGTTCCTAGATCTATAGATCAATCTGTAATTGGAACAAAATGGGTTTATAATAATAAGTGAGATGAAAATGGAAACAACATTCGAAATAAAGCAAGACAAGTAGCTCAAGGAAATAACCAAGAAGAAGACATTGATTATGAAGAAACTTTCATTCTAGTAGCTCATCTTGAGGCCATTAGAACGTTACTTGCTTTTGCATGCCATCACAATCTTAAACTCTTTCAAACGGATGTAATTTTTTTTCTTAAACAGTTTCATAAAATAACAAGTATATGTCGAATAACCACCGTTATTTATACTTGTTACCAGATTTGGACACCGAATCAGTGACAGTAAAGGGGCATCGGAGGACAACAAACACAAGGAGATTGTTTTGGAAGCACAATACTGACACCAAATCGCAAGACAACCGATACCGAAAGCAAGAAGGGGAAGATATAGTCAATATGCTATCGGTACCAACGAAGGAGGCAAAGCTTTATACCAATATAGGGGAAATAGCGGCAAAATGATACCGAAACCAACAAGGGTGCAAAAAGCGATCAGAAGAGGTTACAGTACCGCCACCGAAAGCCATCAACCTAGTATCAATTCCGAGAGCATTAAATTTGACACTGAAAGAGAGCGATGGAAGGTAGCCAAAGGCTTATGATCCGATACCAGGAAGCAGAACTAAAAAAAGGAAAGCACGATGCCAAAACAGGGGGAGCAAAGAGCTATTGATACAAATATATTTGGTATTGATATCGACACTGAGAAGTAGTTCAAAAGCCACCAAAAGGATCCATAGGCAATGCTATCGCAAGACGAAACTATAACTAATGGCAACTGAAATAAACTCATGAGGAAGAAAGGTCATCCACAATAACATGTTTAGTATCGATGCCGATACCAAAGGATGGTGCTAAAGTAAAGATTATGCTCAACAGTCGCTAAGGCAAGGAAAAGATCAGAATTGGCTATCAAAATCAAAACTCACTACCAAAACCGAAAGCAACTAAGAGAAATTATCAAAACCAATTTGCTTGGTATCGATATACCGAAAGAAAGTAGCACCAATTTCATAAGCAAGAAGAAACCAATAACAACACTTAATAAAGAAGCCGAAACTTGGAAGTCGTCACCGAAAGCCACTGATGCGGCCAACACTGACACCAATTGACTTTATTGAACCCAGAAGAGGGCTTCTGCTGATTGCTACCAAAAGGTGGTCCAATTTGTTTATAAATAAGACACTAGGGGTCTCATTTTGGGGGACTTTTCTTATTCTCAAATCTTTTATTCATTTTCTTAGAGAGTAAACCCTAATTTGTAAATCGATTTGGGGATTTTACTTAGAAACTTTTATGTACTCAACAAAGTGATCAATAAATAGAAAACCTACACTTGTGATCAATTCCACGCATTTCTTTACTGCTTTATCACTTATTTCCTTATTGATTCCATATAGATAAGCCTAGTGCATAAGCTTAATGACTAAAGTACCCTCTTACAAGCCGTTTAGCTTTCTATCTTGCATTGCGCTTAAGGAACCCTTATCCCAAGGTAACCCTTGGTCCTTAAGTCTCGTAAGCGTGATGCTCACCTCTTGAAGAAAGAGTAACTAATCTTAGGGCTTAAGACCTTGATATATAGGAGACGGTGAACTAACTCAAGCTTGTAAGAACTAAATAACTCTTTGGTTCGCTTAGGTCCACATCCTTAGACTTAATTCTGGTGTTGATGATAAATATCATTAACATTTTTGGCTATAGAAGGAGGGTTTGAACCTCCGATCCTTTGGATAACCTTACCACATCCCTAGCTGTGTTATTTCGTCTCGGTTGGAATAGTAATTAAAGAAGCGAGACCATGGGCAAAAGGTCCCAACAAGGATCTTCCGAACCTCAAATGGTTATTACTGACCCAAGAGTGATGGAAGAACAAACGTTAAGAATGGAGGCTTTAAGAACTATAAGTAAGAAAAGGGAAGTAGAATAATACAATTCTGACCATTTGAGCATTAACCCTTTCCACATAGGACTAAGCCATCTCTTTGCCTTAAGTGTTTCTACATCAAAGCAGTATTACCTATTCTCTCACATAAAAGAAGTCATCCATGCCCAGGCTAGAGGAATTATATGTGAACAAGAAATAATGAAATATTTCAATCACTTCACCTCTAAATGGTCTAAAAGAATTGCACTTCGGTCTTAACATGCCTTGAAAAGAAGGTTCGAGGATATGGATGAAGTAACAAGATTAAGTAACAAAAGGACTAAGTTATAACGACAAAAAGGAATCTTTGAATCAAGACTACCTAAGGATTACCACCTTACTACATCAATGAGAATATCTACTTCCTAACCAAACACGAGCTTAACTTTCGACCATCATCTAGGAAGAAATCAAAGTATGAAAGAAAATTAGGAGGGCCTTATTTGCCACTACCATATGAAGAATGGACGTGAAACCAATCGTTGCCGAGTCCCTAAAGGGATGATCATATGTAAAGAAGAATTAATCAACTACAGTAAAAGATTCTTTGAAGAAAGATTGTCTACATGGTAAGGGGTATGATCTCCCTAAAACTTTTGGACCTACCCAAAAAGGGTGAAACTACCTACAATGGCAGAAAACTCTTGTCACCAACAAGATGGCCAGGGCAAGGCACCCCTGGGAGAGGGTGGTGTGTAAGACTTTCTCCGCTCTCTAATCAGAAAGGTCCAGGTTAAAGAATTGAAAGTGTAAGCTTCCACCCCTATGACGAAGCAGTTAAAACCTTACTCCCGCCTATGATGGCCTAGGTAAGGCACCTCTTGGAGGGGGGTTGAGTGTAAGCCTTTATCCACGTCCAAATCAAACAAGGCCAGGTTAAAGCATCGAAAACCCTTATCCGCATCTACGATGGCTAGGTTAAGGCACCCCTTGGAGGAGGTGGAGTGTAAGCCTCTATCATTGCCTACGATGGATAAGGTAGATCAGCATTAAAAGAGTGAGCCTTTACCCGCACCTATGATGGCCAGGGTAAAGCATCTAAGCCCTTATCATCGTTTACGATGGCTAGGGTAAGGCGCCTCCTAGAGGGAGGTTGGGTAAGGTGCCTCCTAGAGGGAGGTTGGGTAAGTCCTTGGGCCTTGCTTGAGAATAAGCAAGCCAAGTGCACCATTCACACAAGCCCAGTGAGTGGCTAACAAAGAACGTACATCCTCTGCTTTGACAATCACATGCCCAGAGAGTGGCTAACAAAGCACATACATCCTCTGCTTAGCAAATCAAAACCGAAAGGGGTAAAAAAAATATAAATTGTCAAATGTGGATTTTTGGTCTTTTATCAAATACCTGAATCTAGGTTATGTTTCGGGACTTCTATAAATAGCAGAAGTGGATTTTTGGTCTTCTATCATCAATACCCAAATCTGGGTTGGTTTGGGACTTCTATTAAAGTGAATATTAGGCACACATCCCTAAAACGAAACTTAATTAGGCTCACCCCCGGTCATAAACTTATTGTAAATTTAGTCCCTATTTTCAAAAACATATAAAAAAATATAAAAAATATATTAAAAAACCATGTAAATTCGTATTTAATTAAAACAATTAATCGTGAAAAAAATCAGATCAAAAAAACATTAAAAACAACGTCGAAATCACGAAATACAGAAAATCAACGAAATGCAGTAAATTGCATCAAAACATGCATATAAATCGATTAGTTGCATACATGTATGCATTTATTTCAAATCTGCGTCAAAACTGCAGTATAAATGCATACATGTATGCACATATTGTTAAAACATGCATCTGCTGATGCATTTATTTAAAAACTGCATACCTACGTGCAACTTATTCACGTTTGCATGTATTTTGACATATATGCACACATGTATGCAGTTATATAGAAAAACTGCATACATGTATGCAATTTTTCAAACAGGCGTGCATAAATATATGCATGTGTATTCGAATAGTTGCATAAATGTATCCAACTATTCGTAAAAGTTGCATACATTGATGCAACCTTTTTTTTTTAATTTCTGTGGACTTCCGAGAATATTTACAGATTTTAGAAATTTTTTTTTTTTTTTAAGTGATAGCGCCTGAAAATTTGGACAGAAAACGAAAGAGGCGGAGGTATGGAAAGTGGCAGGCGGAAGATTCCAGGCGGCAGCTAAAATAGGGGGCGGGTTTACAGAGAAAACATTAATTACAGGGATGTATTGTGAATTTAAAACTTGCAAAATATTTGCATACATGTATGCAACTTTTGCCGATAGTTGCATACATGTATGCAAGTATTTCTGAAGCTGTTTTAGTTGAAAATGTATGTAGAAACTTGCATACATGTGTGCAACTATTTGAAATACTTGCACACATGTATGCAAGTATTTACATGTGAAAATAAAATATGTGCAGAAACTTGCATACATGTATGCAACTATTTTAAATACTTGCACACATGTATGCAAGTATTGCATGCAAAAATATAACAGAGAAATATTTGCACAGATGAATGCAAGTATTCCAAATATGTGCATGATTTGATGCAAATTACTGCATTTTTCGTTGTTTTCTGTATTTTTTCGATTTTGATGCATGTTTTGATTTTATTATGTTCTGAATTTTTGGGCGAGTACATGTTTAATTTAAATACGAATTATTGTGATTTTTTTATATTTTTTTTATGACTTTTCAAAAAATAGGGACCTAATTTACAATAAGTTTATGACCGGGTTTTTTTTATATTTTGAAACTTAATAGGGACCTCTAAAAAACGCACCCAAAAAAATACCAAAAATGAATTTTTAGCCTTCCATCAGTACCTGAATCTGGGTTGGTTCGGGACTTCTATTAAATACCAGAAGTGGATTTCTGACCTTCTATCAAATACCTGAAATTGGGTTATGTTTCTGGACTTCTATAATCGCTAGATGTGGATATCTGGTCTTCTATTAAATGCTTGGATTTAGGGTATAGTTCGGGACTTCTGATCATTGCCAAAAGCGGAATTCTGTCTTCTTTTATTAATAGCCGAATATAGGTTTCAAAGCTTCTAAGTGATATCACTATATATGGATTTCTGGTCTTCTCTTATGAAATTCCCGAACATGGGTTTCGACGATTCTCTTTATGCTTCCAGAAAAGGGGTTCTGGACTTCCAACTTAATACTCTAATCTGGGTCATAAGACTGTAATTCTTACTCCTAGAAAAGGATTCACAGCACTATACTTGAATTGATATCCCGAGCCTACTATCCAAAGACCTTCAAACGAAGATCGTGATCTTCCATCTTGCTCAGAGATATTTTCTTAACCCATATACATTAAGTCATTACTCGCTACTCTATTAAAATATGTGGTGCGAATAGTCACATTATCCTATTACAGAAATTATGAAGTAATACTCCTAACAAAGGAATATTCAAAAATACAAACTCAAGTTATGGTGATAAGCTTCTATTTCCAGACAAGATCCTGGGTTTATCCCTAGATCGATGTAGTTTGAACATCTAGAGACAGGTGAAAGTACTCCAATCCTTGTTTCAAGGAAAGGAGGTTATAAAAGCTCCCATTACTTTGCCTAAGTAAGGGGGGCGCAAAATTATTGTCTAGTTTCCTAAGAGAGGATTTTCCTAATAAATACCCAAGTAGGCATCTTGACTCTTCCAATTAAAACCTTATAACAAAGGTTATGTTTTCCTCAACACCTCACATAGGGAGGTTCTTTAAGAACTCCTATTAAACAGAATTGTTGTTCCCAAAATGTAACAACCCATATTTTGAATAACAAGATATAACATAAATAAAGGCAGAATTAAATCGTAAAATCTGAATCAATGGAAACGGGCTGTGCCATTGCGTTCGTCTCGGAAAAATACGCGAAATAGAGTCTGAGTTTTCGAAAAACGGAGTCCGTATGACCAAGTTATGGCCCAATGAAGTTTTCAGAAAATTCCAAGCCCGAAAACAGTTCAAATTCGAATTCAGATTCGAATTGCAACCAAGGAAGAATGGGCGGGAATTTTCCCGCCCTAGGCAGGGTCGACACCAGTGTCGACCCTCCCCCCAATGGGTCGACACCCATGTCGACCCAGGGGTCGACACCCATGTCGACCCAGGGGTCGACCCCCCCGGTCGGACCAATTTTTCTGGTGCACCATTTTGACATGTTGGGTCTTGTTCTGGAAGTTTCCGACGGGAGTTGATGGCTTAGATTCGATTTAGGGTTAATCGTATGGTCTAAACTACCCCTAATCTCTATAAAAAGACCCCTAGACCTAGCCTAAACCCTCATTAATCATTCCTACAACTAAATGCTACCCAAATGTTCACTAATCATGGCCTCCACCTTCTTCATGAGAGCATGAGTGTCTCAAATCAATCTATGTCATAAAGGAGCCATCTTTCTAAAGTAAAAGAGCCATCTTTCTTTGTCTTTGGGGTTATTCCTTCTTGTTCTCAAGTCTTGAAGTGGAGTTTATCGTCTTTGGTTGCGGATTTGCTAGTGTGGCTTCGTCTCAATCTTATTTTATATTAATTCTAGTCTTCATAGCATTGTAAGCCCTATACTACTCTTAGATTCTAACTATGAAGTTAAATGTGACATGTTGCAAGTTGAGTTTGGGCCTAAGTATGATATGTGCTTTGATTCTAACATGTTATGCATAGGTTTATTCTATGCATATTTGTAAAGCTATCACCTTGACCTTGTGGGCTAAAAGCTATAAGCTTCATGTTGAAATGTTGCATTATGCAACATGAGAACTCTCATAACCTTTATGATAACTTGCATATAATGTTATATGCGAACTTCTAGTCATCATCCTATGTCATCTAGGACCATGTATCACCTATTCGCTAAGTTTGAATGTTATGCATGTAACATGCAAGTTTAAATGAACATATTTATGCCTCATATGCCACCATGTTTAACTTGTGGCCAACCTTATTACCTTATGCACTTTTGTCATGCTTTTGCCAAGTTCCCTCTTTTGATCTATGTTATGTTATGCGAAACGTACATGCGATGGGAATGCGTTGGGTTTGGGTAATATTAATGACATGAAAACATGGTTTTAAAATATGACATGAACATTAACTTGGGATTATGTTTGTAAACATAATGATGGACATGACACTTAGAAAATATGAGTGTGGCCAACTCAAGGTTGGGTTGAGTTTGTAGCATAAATCTACCCGGAACCGACCGGCTTAACTAGTGGCTACAAACAATAGGACCCAATGTGAGTAGTTGGTCATGTCGCACTTGAAACCCGAGGTTAGACTAAGTTGTGGTGTAAAGCTACCCGGACCCGCCCGGCTTAACTAGTAACCACAACAAGGTCTAATGTGAGAGGTTGGGTGCATTAAATTAATTAATGCCACATGATAGGGTTAAGTCATGGACTACTTGAATACTTAACCAATTAAACACGATGGATTGGTAGGGTTAAGTCATGAACTACTTGAATATACTTAACCAATTAAACCCGATGTATTGATAGGGTTAAGTCATGAACTGCTTGAATACACCTAACCAACTCAATACATGGTTAGGATAGGGTTAACCACACTTAACCCGCTTGAAACCCTAGTTACGTGGTCCTTTTCAGCAGTAACCTACTTGGAAGTATCATGGGTACCCTGGACTAGGCTAGGGTGGGGCACGATTACTGGACTGATTGTAAGAGGCCAAACGAGGCGGCTGAAGGGTGCACCGGTTGTTCAGGCGGACCATGGTCATGCACATTAAGTCCGGAGTTGAACATGGGCACCAGTAGGTTTAGACTGTGCATGCTTGAATTGTGTCTGTGGTTTACACCTTAGGGCTGGATACACCCTGAGGTGGACCTAGCACAGTTAACTACATTCCACGATTAAGCCGTATGACACCGATACACGACGAGTTAGGCTTATAGGGAGTCGATCGACTAGACCGAGTAGTTGGACCTCGATTTAAGTCATCTCATGATGTGGGCCAGCTTCGGGCCAAGGGATCGTTTCTTGTTTATACTTGACATGGATTAGAATACTAGTACATACCTGGTGCAACTTAACCTTGTATATGCGATGCCACACTTGATCTATCTTGTTAACTTTTCACCATGCCAGTTATCACCCTACATCTCATCTCTGTTTTACATGTTCAGTTAACTTTATTAGTTTTTATACTAATAGTAGATAGGACTTACCAGTCTTTTTTTTGACTGACCCGTTTTCTTTCGCCTCTTTTCTTCCGTTCCCCCCCCCCAAGGTTTACAGGGTGGGAACACTGGTACCTAGCTTGGATCTTTAGCTGCTTTTCTGGATAGCTCATGTACGGTTTGGACTTGAGCATGTTATGGCCTTATTCTACTTTGGGGATACTTTACTTTATGTTATTTCCAGTTTTCAGTTTATGTTTTTCTAGACTTTGTTTTGTGGAAAATAATGACTCTGTACTTTGATGTAACTTGACTATGGTTTTGAAATACTAGTTTTATTCGCTGCTTTACTTACTCTGTTTTACTTATGTGTTCAGTCTTGTGATATCTGCATGCATGTTTACCTCGTTTAACGTCCCTCCAAAGCTAGTGTGCTTGCAAGAGTGGCACTGGCGGAGGTGTGGTGTTACATTTGGTATCAGAGCATAAGGTTTACAAGATTTGAGCAAAGATGTTTTTAAACTTACCTTTTTGGAAAACTATTTTCAAAGCCAATTAAGTATTTTCCAAGAAAAGTCTAGTTATTTTAAAAGGCTATTTCCCAAAAGCCATTAGCACTATCCTTCATTTCCTTGTTCTGAATCTATCTTTTTCTTTTTCAGTATGGCCGATTTTAACCTTCCCGAGGGAGTAACCATTCCCGGATGGTTCCAGAGGTACTTGGAAGCTAGGGCCAACAATGCGGGCCCAGCAAATACCCCCACCGTAACTGAGGTTCCTCCTCCTCCTCCTCAGCATCCACAAGCAGATTTCGCAAAGGTTTGCAAGGACTTTAAGGCGATGGGTGGCAAGAATTTTGTTGGGACGGAGACTTTTGTGGAGGCAAGAAATTGGTTGAAAGAAACTGAAGATCTTTTCGCTATCTTTGATGTGGAAGACCATAGAAAGGTTTTATTGGCAGCATGGTTATTAAAAGAAGAAGCTGCTTATTGGTGGGAGGTCACCAATGCTACTAGACCTATAGAGACTTGGGCCGACTTTAGGACAAGGTTTGGGCTTAAGTTTCTATCATCAGCTGAGGCGAATCTGCAATTGGAGAAGTTTATATCTTTGAAGCAAGGGGACATGACAGTGAGGGAGTATGTGAATAAGTTTAACCAGCTCGCTCGATTCGGTTTGGACATGGTTAATACTCCCCAGAAGAAGGCTTTACGCTTTGCACGAGGGTTGAATGAGCCATTACAAGGCTTAGCCCTATCTCATATACCCATGGGGGCCACTTTTGAAGGCCTAGTAGACATGGCATTGCTTCAAGGAGACGATAAGAATGGCAAGAAAGAAGTCAAGCCTAATGAGACTCAAGCCAAGAAGACGGACTCCAAGTGGGGAGGAAATCAGAGCAATCAGAACAACAAGAACAACAAGAACAACAAGGGCAACAAGGCCAAGGCAAAGGACCCAAGAAAATGCAATTTCTGCGGGATTGTTGGGCACATAGCCAAGGATTGCAGAAAGAAGAAGAGGAAGTTGGGCGAATGCTTTCACTGTGGAGAGCCTGGACACCTTAGCAAGGATTGCCCCAAGAAGCAAGGACAAGGGCAAGGACAGACTCAACGTGCAGGACCTTCTGGAGGGCAAGTGCATGCTCTCAACACTGCTCCAGTTCAGGACCGAGGTAGTATTTCTGTAGAAAGCCTTGTTTATATTTCTGATTATCCTGTTCGCACCTTATTTGATTCTGGCGCATCGCATAGTTTTATTTCTTCTGACATTGTTGAAAGTTTGCACCTAAGTACTAGTCTAGTTGAGGATCCCGTCAGTGTTTCAAATCCAATTGGGGGTTCCGCCCATCTATCTATGATTTGTGTGGATTTGAAGATTTCTTTCTTGACCGTGGAATTCACGTGTGATGCTTATGTTCTCGGGTTCACGGGATACGGTTGATTTTGGGCATGGATTGGTTGTCCAGTTATGGAGCCATCCTCGATTGTGAGCATAGGATGGTGAGGCTCATGACTCGCCTCGGTAATACCCTAGAAGTTTCTTGTAACCCTAGAGGTCCCGTCATGTTATGTTATCTTGAATCTCTTGACTCGTCCATCGATGATCTGCAATCTGTAAGGGTGGTCCGAGACTATCCTGATATCTTTGAAGAAGTTTAGGGGTTACCCCCTAAACGAGAGATAGATTTCCGCATTTATCTAGTCGATAATGCCAAGCCAGTATCATTGCCCGTTAGGCACATGGCCCCACGTGAAAGAAGAGAGATCAGTAAGCAAATCAAGGAGTTGCTTGAGAAGAATTTTATTAGGCGAAGCATTTCTGAATGGGGTGCTCCGATGGTATTCGCTACTAAGGCGGATGGTTCGCTTCGTCTATGTGTTGATTATCGAGAGTTGAACAAGCTGACAAAGAAGAATAGACACCCGTTACCGAGGATTGATGATCTCTTTGACCAGCTTGTTGGTGCTTCTGTTTTCTCTCAGCTCGATCTAACCACCGGATTCCATCAGCTTAGAGTAGCTGAGGATAGTATTGATAAGACTGCGTTTAGGACTCCAGATGGATTCTTTTGTCATGCCATTCGGGTTGACTAATGCACCCGCCTACTTCGTAGACTTGATGAGTAGGGTGTTCAGGGAGTTCCTTAACAAGTTTGTTGTTGTCTTCGTGGATGATATTCTGATCTTCTCAAAAGATGAGGAAGAGCATGCTAGGCATCTCAAGGAAGTGATGGATACGCTTAGAACGCATCAGTTGAAAGCCAAGTTCTCCAAATGTCATTTCTGGAGAAGGGAAGTTCGGTTTCTTGGACATATAGTTTCTAAGCAAGGCATAGCGGTGGATCCCGCAAAAATGGTTGTGGTTTAAGACCGGAAGACTCCTAGGAATGCAACCGAAGTCAGAAGCTTTCTCGGTTTGGCGGGCTACTACAGGAAGTTCATCAGGGACTTCGCTAAGATTTCGGCCCCTCTTACTAAGTTGACGAAGAAGAACTTAGTCTTTACATGGGACTTGGAGTGTGAGCTTGCTTTTCAAAGGCTCAAGAGAGCCCTTACCAAAGCTCTAGTTTTGGCATTACCCGATGGCGGTAAGATGTTTACCATGTACACCGATGCATGTGGCATGGGGTTAGGTGCTGTTCTAATGCAAGAGGGAAGAGTAATATGTTATGGGGGTAGGCAACATAAAGTTCATGAGAAGAACTATCCCACTCATGATTTGGAGTTGGCGGCGATCGTCTTTGCACTCAAATCCTGGCGCCACTATCTTCTAGGCGAAAGGTTTGAGTTGTATACTGATCACAAGTCACTCAAGTACCTCTTCTCGCAGAAAGATCTGAATTTAAGGCAGCAAAGGTGGATGGAATTCTTGGCATCTTATGACTTCGAGATAGCTTATACCCCTGGCAAGGGTAATGTTGTGGCAGATGCACTAAGCAGAAGGAGGTTGACTTTGAGTCCCTTGTTTGTTGAGATGAAGAACTTAGAGTTCTTGGCAACCTTTGATTTCACGACGGCTGTTGAGTCGATGACGGGTTCATTAGCATCCCTTGAGCTTAGACCTATGCTTCTTGATCAAGTTGGGGCTTCGCAGAAGGAAGATCCACAGATAGTCGAGGTCATGGACAAGTTGATTCGTGGTGAGACATCTAGTCACCTTGCTAGATATACTATTAATGACAAGGGTTGGCTAAGGCGTGATGGAAGGCTATGCGTTCCACAAGTAGGAGACTCGGTGCATAAAGTTCTCGAAGAAGCACATCACTCGAAGATGACTATACATCCTGGAGGAGATAAGATGTATAGAGATATGAAGCGCATTTTCTTTTGGGCCGGAATGAAGAAATATGTGGCAGAGTATGTTTCAAAGTGCATGGTGTGCCAACAAGTGAAAGCCGAGTCAAAGAAACCAGGTGGGCTATTACATCCATTGGAGGTCCCGCAATGGAAGTGGGAGAGTATTTCTATGGATTTTGTGGGTGGATTTCCTAGGTCAAGGAAAGGGAACACGAGCATATGGGTCGTAGTTGATAGGCTTACGAAGAGTGCTCACTTCATTCCAGTAAAGAGCAAGAGGACCGCATCATGGCTAGCATCTATTTATCTTCGAGAGATAGTGCGGTTGCATGGAGTTCCTTCTAGTATAGTTAGCGATCGTGACCCAATTTTCACTAGCCAGTTCTGGAATAGTTTGCAAGAAGCGATGGGTACACGATTGAATCTGAGTACAGCCTATCACCCCCAAACGGATGGCCAAACCGAAAGGGTGAATAGAGTGCTAGAAGATCTTTTGAGGCTTTGTGTTCTTGACTTTGGTGGTACTTGGGAAGACCACCTCCCTCTTGTAGAGTTTGCTTATAATAATAGCTATCAAGCCAGCATAGGGATGGCACCATTTGAAGCTTTGTATGGGAGGCCGTGTAGGTCACCATCTTGTTGGTGGAAGACAACAAATAGGCTTATACTTGAGCCCGATATGATACGGGACACATCCGAGAAAGTTGAATTGGTGAGAAGATGGATGAAAGCGGCCCAAGACAGACAGAAATCCTATGCTGACAAGCGAAGGGCAGATTTGGAATTCGAAGTGGGAGACATGGTTTTCGTGAAGGTTTCTCCTTTGTGTAATGTGGTACGTTTTGGAGCAATTGGGAAGCTGGCACCAAGGTTCGTAGGACCCTTCCCTATCATAGAGAGAATTGGAAAGATGGCTTATAAGGTGGAATTGCCCGAGAAGCTAGCCGGAGTGCATAATGTCTTTCATGTCTCGCATCTCCGAAAGTGCCTACATGAGTCTGCTGAGGTGGTTGAACCAAGCATTCTTGAAGACGTGGAGGTAGAGAAAGAGGCAACCTTGAGGAGAGCTCCGATTCGTATCTTGGGAACAGAGATCAAGAAGTTAAGAAACTGAGAAGTCAAATTGGTGAAAGTTCAGTGGAGTAAAGCCGATGAAGATGCAACTTGGGAAACCGAGGAGAAGATGCGTTGGCTTTATCCATTCCTTTTTGAGGGTACATTCTCAATCTCCTTTCCTAATTAGCATATCTTTCTTTTTGCTATCCGTGTTTATCCTGTTTATCTTGTTATCCTTGTCATGAGAACCTTAGGTAGAAACCCTTTGGATGAAACATGTATTTGAAACATGTTATGCTTGATGGTTGCAAGTGGTTGCAAGTGTTTTCAAGTGGATACTCGTGGATGCATGATACACATTAGGCACTAAGATCGGCTCACACACTTTCATGTTGCATATGCATGAGTGTTTATGCTTATTCATGGATGAAACTTGTTGTGCTATCACGTGGATGTTGCATATGAATGAATGTTATGTGCATTCATGTAGAGATTATAAATTATGTTAGGAATTTGCATATATATGGACTCATTTCACTAACATACTTTGCATTAAGGAGGTTTACTGAATTAGTAACTGCCTGATTTTTGCATTAGATAAGTACATATACACACACCTTTTGCATATGTTCATACAGCATTTAGAATCTTTATAAGGACAATGGTTACTTGTGGATGATGTTTTGAGTAGATGGATGATGGATGGTAGGATATGTTCTTCCTAACTTAGAGATTTCGGGGACGAAATCCTTTAAGGTGGGGAGGATGTAACAACCCATATTTTGAATAACAAGATATAACATAAATCAAGGCAGAATTAAATTGTAAAATCTGAATCAAGGGAAACGGGCTGTGCCATTGCGTTCGTCTCAGAAAAATACGCGAAATAAAGTCCGAGTTTTCGAAAAACGGAGTCCGTATGACCAAGTTATGGCCCAATGAAGTTTTCAGAAAATTCCAAGCCCGAAAACAGTTCAAATTCGAATTCAGATTCGAATTGCAACTAAGGAAGAATGGGCGGGAATTTTCCCGCCCCAGGCAGGGTCGACACAGGGGTCGACACACACCAGTGTCGACCCCCACAATGGGTCGACACCCATGTCGACCCAGGGGTCGACACCCATGTCGACCCAGGGGTCGACCCCCCCGGTCGGACCAATTTTTCTGGTGCACCATTTTGACATGTTGGGTCTTGTTCTGGAAGTTTCTGACGGGAGTTGATGGCTCAAATTCGATTTAGGGTTAATCCTATGGTCTAAACTACCCGTAATCTCTATAAAAAGACCCCTAGACCTAGCCTAAACCCTCATTAATCATTCCTACAACTAAATGCTGCCCAAATGTTCACTAATCATGGCCTCCACCTTCTTCATGAGAGCATGAGTGTCTCAAATCAATCTATGTCATAAAGGAGCCATCTTTCTTAAGTAAAAGAGCCATCTTTCTTTGTCTTTGGGGTTATTCCTTCTTGTTCTCAAGTCTTGAAGTGGAGTTTATCGTCTTTGGTTGCGGATTTGCTAGTGTGGATTCGTCTCAATCTTATTTTATATTAATTCTAGTCTTCATAGCATTGTAAGCCCTATACTACTCTTAGATTCTAACTATGAAGTTAAATGTGACATGTTGCAAGTTAAGTTTGGGCCTAAGTATGATATGTGCTTTGATTCTAACATGTTATGCATATGTTTATTCTATGCATATTTGTAAAGCTATCATCTTGACCTTGTGGGCTAAAAGCTATAAGCTTCATGTTGAAATGTTGCATTATGCAACATGAGAACTCTCATAACCTTTATGATAACTTGCATATAATGTTATATGCGAACTTCTAGTCATCATCCTATGTCATCTAGGACCATGTATCACCTATTCGCTAAGTTTGAATGTTATGCATATAACATGCAAGTTTAAATGAACATATTTATGCCTCATATGCCACCATGTTTAACTTGTGGCCAACCTTATTACCTTATGCCCTTTTGTCATGCTTTTGCCAAGTTCCCTCTTTTGATCTATGTTATGTTATGCGAAACGTACATGCGATGGGAATGCGTTGGGTTTGGGTAATATTAATGACATGAAAACATGGTTTTAAAATATGACATGAACATTGACTTGTGATTATGTTTGTAAACATAATGATGGACATGACACTTAGAAAATATGAGTGTGGCCAACTCGAGGTTGGGTTGAGTTTGTAGCATAAATCTACCCGGAACCGACCGGCTTAACTAGTGGCTACAAATAATAGGACCCAATGTGAGTAGTTGGTCATGTCGCACTTGAAACCCGAGGTTAGACTAAGTTGTGGTGTAAAGCTACCCGGACCCGCCCGACTTAACTAGTAACCACAACAAGGTCTAATGTGAGAGGGTGGGTGCATTAAATTAATTAATGCCACATGAGAGGGTTAAGTCATAGACTACTTGAATACTTAACCAATTAAACACGATGGATTGGTAAGGTTAAGTCATGAACTACTTGAATATACTTAACCAATTAAACCCGATGTATTGATAGGGTTAAGTCATGAACTGCTTGAATACACTTAACCAACTCAATACATGGTTAGGATAGGGTTAACCACACTTAACCCGCTTGAAACCCTAGTTACGTGGTCCTTTTCAGCAGTAACCTACTTGGAAGTATCATGGGTACCCTGGACTAGGCTAGGGTGGGGGCACGATTACTGGACTGATTGTAAGAGGCCAAAAGAGACGGCTGAAGGGTGCACCGGTTGTTCAGGCGGACCATGGTCATACACATTAAGTCCGGAGTTGAACATGGGCACCAGTAGGTTTAGACTGTGCGTGCTTGAATTGTGTCTGTGGTTTACACCTTAGGGCTGGATACACCCTGGGGTGGACCTAGCACAGTTAACTACATTCCACGATTAAGCCGTATGACACCGATACACGACGAGTTAGGCTTATAGGGAGCCGATCGACTAGACCGAGTAGTTGGACCTCGATTTAGGTCATCTCATGATGTGGGCCAGCTTTGGGCCAAGGGATCGTTTCTTGTTTATACTTGACATGGATTGGAATACTAGTACACACCTGGTGCAACTTAACCTTGTATATGCGATGCCACACTTGATCTGTCTTGTTAACTTTTCACAATGCCAGTTATCACCCTACATCTCATCTCTGTTTTACATGTTCAGTTAACTTTATTAGTTTTTATACTAATAGTAGATAGGACTTACCAGTCTTTTTTTGACTGACCCGTTTTCTTTCGCCTCTTTTCTTCCGTTCCCCCCCTAGGTTTACAGGGTGGGAACACTGGTACCTAGCTTGGATCTTTAGCTGCTTTTCTGGATAGCTCATGTATGGTTTGGACTTGAGAATGCTATGGCCTTATTCTACTTTGGGGATAGTTTACTTTATGTTATTTCCAGTTTTCAGTTTATGTTTTTCTAGACGTTGTTTTGTGGAAAATAATGACTCGGTACTTTGATGTAACTTGACTATGGTTTTGAAATACTACTTTTATCCGCTGCTTTACTTACTCTGTTTTACTTATATGTTCAGTCTTGTGATATCTGCATGCATGTTTACCTCGTTTAACGCCCCTCCAAAGCTAGTGTGCTTGCAAGAGTGGCACCGGCGGAGGTGGGGTGCTACACAAAACATAAAATGGGAATAGACATTTCATCCCATCACGTGTTCATTTATTATTTGGTTATAGTGCAAACACTGTCTCACAGAAAACATGCAATTTATCATACATACCTAACAAGGTTAATACCAAACAGTGTGTGTTAAGTCTGTGCAGGATAGAGCAGTAAGACTTCTGGAAGAGAGTGTTCTCAACAAAAGCAAAGATCACGTGTCAGGTGATATCTACATAATTTGCAAATATGTTTACAGCATCATTTCATAAGTTACCACATACAAAGTACGATTACGTCAAGTTTGCTGCTTCCTACATTTTATCTTTCTGGTACCTTACCATAAGTTATCAAATAAAGAAGTTTCATAATAACTATGTTTTTTGATTGGAGTTAGGATTCTTAAAGGCATATTCCTAGGATTTACAACTCGCTATAGTATCCTCCAATTCAACTTCTAATTCGTTGACCGATTGAAGCAGCTTACTTATCTCCTCATCCGCAGATTGACTGGCCCTTAGTTGCCTTTTCAACTCAAGAATAGTTTCATCTTTTTCTTTCAATCAACCTTCCAGAATGGACATTTGTTCATTCTGATTCCTAATTGTCACCATTTGGAGGTAGTATGGCATTTCCCGACTTATGGAAGGAGCAACTTTAAAAATATCCCTTGGCTTTACAATTTGTAATGATTCTTCTCTGAGTTGAGAAGGTGAAACTTTAGGTTGACTCTCTTATTCGCACAAAAAACGAAACAGAATCATTTACAAGTCCTACTTCAAAAGCCTGGTATTGATATATTATAACTTTCATTAAAAAAAGAGTTTTCTACAAAAATACGCACACATTAGAAGTTATAACAATAACCTTGTTTGTCAAAGCACACCTTATATTTGAGTAAGCATGATAAGTTGGGTTTTAAGTTTCTTTTGGAATGACTTCCTGTTTATTACCTAGAAAATCTAAAGGAAGCCCATATTTCATACAAATGCGTCGAAGGTTACATATATAAGGGTCTCTTTCAAGTCCGGATGTCGTTTGAGAAACAATTTGCAACAAGCATTCCTTCATTAGACTAGAATGAATGTAAAGCATCTCTTGAAAATGCATCTTCAAGTTGGTAAAATTCTGTCCCAACATAAAATAAAATAGGAGGTTGGTGATATGAGAGATTATTGTTGGAAACATTTTAGTTCTATCATTAACTTCATCTATTTAAAGCAAGGCTAAATTACGTCCTAGTTATTATCTAACCCCGCATTATATTGACAAACAATGTTTTCTCCTATCTATATGTTGTCATGCGAAACTGGTTACCCAGAATTGAAGGGGTAAGGAGAATACTACTAAAGCAAAAAAAGTTATACCTGAGCAACACAGACTCTAGGTTGGGCAGGACGCATCGTTCCTTTATGTCCTTGGCTTGAGGAAGCACCACCTTTGGAGAGAATTCCAACTGAATCTAGGTCAGAAGAAAAATTCAAAGGACCGAGAATTATTTCTTTAAAAGCATGAATACCACTAGCAGAAGGAGGGATGGCTTTTTGTAGCGATCCAAATTTCCGGTACCCATTTAGCTGACCAAACCACACCATTCCAACCCAAAGTGCATGGAAATTGGATTACCAGAAGAAAGAAATTAGAGGATGAGGTAAGAAAGAAAGAAATATTAGAATTGAAGAAGTAGAAGAACCAACACACCATAGAGTCTCACATCGCAGCAGAACAAAATATAATATAGAAATAACTTTATTGAGAGCTTTAAATAAAAATTACAATATCAGAGTACATCAACATCACTGGGCAGTTATAATAATATGCCCTATACACAACACGCAGCGGAATAGTAACTATATAATATCATACACCTGAACACCTCCAACTCATCTCTGGACTTCGCAGCATCTGATAACCTGAACCTGCACACCCTGGGCTAACCCGAGCATTTACCAAGCACCGGGACAGTCTGGTGAACCAAAGTGAGAAAAACTCGCACAGTATTAAGGGTATCACACAACCTGATTTAAAAGTTAAAATCTTTCAAAAAAAGGATAATCGTAAGACCAAATCTACACATAAACACAGACGGTTTTTACCTTACGATACCCAAAACATTTTTGAAACCAATATCTTATCTTATATTATAATAATGTCTAAATACAAGTAAATAGAATCTAGTAGAACGCTTGCATCTCGCGCTCCACATATATAGTATATAATCAAAACCGTGGGCGCTTATTGGAAATTGGATTCCGACTATGACAAGGTATGGGACCACATGCCGATAGTGTATCTCTAGAGGCGAATACACTGGGTTCAACAAGAACGTCTTGCAACCCGGCCCTCACATGACCGGCCACTCATTTCTCTGGAGTGTATCGAATGTATATCACCAACAGTGGTAGCTAGCCACCGTTTCCTGGAAAGAGACAACATCGAAATAGATTAAAGAATGAAATGGATTTTCTCTAGATAGGTGATTATACACCCTAATAGGAGTGACCCACATAGCCATGCTGCCTGCCCGAATTCTATTATTTCCCGGTTGATGAGGCTTGAGGTTTAGATTTACTTTTTGGAACATTTGGCCACCATTCACTTTGAATGCCACTTCGTCAGATCCGTCAAATCACTAATTGACGTCAACAAATATACTCTGGATATAAAAGAAGTGCCCCTCTTTGCCACCACTTGGTATATTTGTAAAAATCAACGTACGTGGTTTCAGGAAATACTCAGAAATTCGTCCATACAAGTCATCCAGGAACAGGATGAACATAAAGTACTCCCCTACTACATCCAATATAGGAATCACCCCATGAATCAGTAATGAGAAGTCCTTGCAACCCTTAGATTTCAACCACGACAGAATCACAGTTTATCTCTGGCTGCACTCCAGAGATTAGTAGCGGTTCTTCCGTCTACGGTCTTCAATGCTCCATCTCGATCATCTTCTGGTATCTTCACGTATTTGTTGGTCGGAATGGTTTTCAATATAAATTCGATACCGGTCTTACCGTACCAACAATCGTGTTGGATAGATTCGATAGTCGGTGATTTAACTATCAAAATAAATAGTGTTTCAATCATGACAATCCAGTGAGTTCACTGGTCCAGTATTCGGTCTTACTTGGCCTTTTAAATAAAACAAATGTAAATTCCAACTCTGAAATAATTCAATATTTTAAATATAGTTTTCTCGCTTCTTTATTTAACATGAGATTCTTCTTTAAACCAATTCATAATTTAGGATAATCCTATATCATATTAGTTTTCTATTTTCACTATCAAACCTTTTTACCACATTATCATATAATATTGGGAATCAATTCAACTTATTACTCGTAAACCAACATTACGAAATATCTTTTATTTCATTATATGAAACACTACTCCACGCCTACTCTTATAGAATAAATCTCATCTTTTACATTTCCCTTTTTAACTTGAAATTATTGTTATAATTTCATGCAACGGCTTTTATTTCCCTTCTCTTTTAAAATCATCATTTTATATATGGTTTCACCAAAAATATTTCGTTATCATTTCACTAATGAAATAATAAAGTTTATTAACCACATTTACCATTACCACTCATATCATTCTAAGAAAATCCCGAAGTCGTTTAAGTTGGGGTATTTTAGTTACCTCTCAGACCTTGATCAACAACGTTCATACCTTAAAATAAATATAAGTTGTAATTCCAAACCAAATATTTTATTCTAATCCTAATACAAATACCATTGGACTATTTTATTCAAAATACGGTTTCATAAAACCCTCTTACTTTTTGCAAATCTCTTCTAGGCTATAACCATTATTCCTTAATTTTATGAATAAGTAAATTCCTATGAACCACCACTTTTTAATATTTTATTAAAAATTCAATTTATTACAACATTCTATGACTCGCTTCTCTCGCCAAATTCACTTTTACCAAACCTTTTCAAATCCATTCAACCTTTCCCCGCTTGTAGCTCTTATTTCAATTTCCCGTTTTCACTTAATCACATTTCTAAGTAACGTTAATTTAGAATTAACGATATAACACCTCAAACCTTTTTTATATAACTTTGGTTTATTATAAACCCTTTTATTCTAAATATCCTTTCACTTAATTCAGTTAATTATCGTTTATTTTAAGCTATAATATTCGCTTAAAATTTCCTTTTTATAACTTTGTTGTAAAAACTCAAGTTTTAAACGAACCCTGTTCATAAACTTCTTTCGCTTTTCCATTGGATTTCACTTCCCATTTCGAGTACTTTTTAAATGAATTCAATTAAAAAGTATTTTCCCAAATTATTACCAATTAAAATAATAATTTGCTTCGATAGTTAACTACTTCCGTAGTTAATCCCTTTATTTACTAAAATAAATATTAATTCCCATTTTAAAGAACTTATTAAAATTAAAACAATATTCACTAAACTATTTTATTAAATTAATTCAAATCAAAACTAATTTAAATCAATTCCAATTACAATGGTTGACTTAGTCAACTTAAGGCATAGTTATTTTCTTTAACCCATTCCAATTCGTTCTCACTTTAAATTAATTAATAATATAATTAATTTAAAAATTTATAATATCTTAACAAAATAATTATTCACTTTAACCATTCGGTTAATTTCCTATTCTCATACTTATAATTCTGATTAACATCAGAATTTACTTTATTAAATCACTTAATAATAAATTATAACCTAAATAATAAATAATAACTAATTATTTCCCTTTTTATAAACTTATTTCAAAATAATATATTTCAAATCTATCTCCATTATAAAATAATTTTTTATAACTTCAGTTCTATCGATTCACCTGACGGTAAATCAATATAACCAAAACGATTTACTTTTAGGCCATTTACTGTCGATTACTCAACCAATATCGCTCATTGGTTGAAACACAACACATGTTGACTTTTCAGTCAATGATCACCACTAAAATAAATAACCCAATCACCACAGTTCATATGATAATATGAAAATAAATAATATAATTAAGGAATCCAGTTGGATCCCTCCAAACTGTTCTTTTCTGTATACAAATGGTTATCTCCACACAGTTCAAAACAATTCAAACAGATCAAACAATTCAAAAAAGTCAAACCATTAAACACGTTTATTGATAAACGTGGCCGATAAGGTAAGTTACCTTTATTGGAACCAATCGTTAAAATAACGATTTGGTACTTCACTAAAATTAAACTACGATTTAATTTCATCAGTTAAATCAGCAAATAAATATATAATTAACAAACAGTCAACCATTGGCAAGCAGAGCACACAAAATAAAAACCCAATTTATATAAAATATAAATGGGAAAACTGAGAGAGTTTAACTCACCTTGAGTCGATTCTGTTCACCGTTGGCGGATCTTTCTAATTAAATTAAACAGTCATTTAATTTAGTTAAAAACTCTAGTTGATTTCAGTTATGTCTGTTTCTGTCCAGAACAGTTCCAAAATGTGTGTTCGTCCATGCGGTTCCAGTGGCGCCTTGTTTGTCCAATTCTGATAAGATGTTAACGAGTCATAATATTTTAAGTTAAAATCTTAATTAACTATTTAATTATAATTTAAACCCTAATCATCGATTGATAAATGTAAAGTAATCACATCCTATTAAAAGGTCTGTCCAATTACTCTTTCCCAGTCTGTTCCTCTTTGTTTCCCATATACAGCTCCTGTTCACGGTATAAAAGTAATATATGTTTTAGTACAAATTCTAATTAGATTCCTTAATTAAAACAATTTCCTTAATCATAATATATATAAGGTTCATTACTTTCTAAATTCATTTGTATGCTTCGACTAGTTGTTTCCTCCTCACGCTACAGTTCATGTTTGGAAACCCTGTACTGTATTTATTCTTAATATCATAATATAGGAATTATATAAAAAGGTTTAATCCATTAATTATAAACAACTAACATAATTTAGGACTTAACCAAAATGGGACGGCATCCTGTACTAATTTACCTTGCATTTGTTCACTTCTGTTCAGGGATGAAAAGGGTCTCACGGCTTAGTATATATCATGAAATTAAGTTTTCCTTGATCACAATTAAATATACCTAAATAAGTTTGCTTATGAATTGAATCAGGCCGATTACTTCCCAATTCTAGTTTCCAATGTTTCGTTAGCACCCTGCACCAAAATGATGAATAAGTCATCTAATCCACTTACTGCTGAACCCGATAACCCCAAATTCTGTCTAAAACCGCCGCCATCCACCCTAGACTCCACCGGAACTTCACCCGAAGGTGTCATCTGGTGCGCCTCATCCCCTTCATCCGGCGCCCTAAGTTTCAGACGATGTGTTTCCTCCTTCCGCCGTCAGAAAGGTCTCGAACGTCGGAACTGACTGAGCTGAACACGGCTTCCACTGTTATCAAAATTTCATCTCTACTGGTCAAATAGTAGACCTCGTTGAGCACTCCAGTTTTGTTGTTAAACATATTTTGATTTTTATATAAAAATTTGAAGATCAAAGAGGAGGAGAGTTGAATGATTCACGGACGTTCATTGTTGAATGGCGGCCACTATAAGTGTTGACCACCCAGATGAATTTGACGGAAAGTTAGGTTTCATGAGAGTTTGAGATGGTTTATATATAAAGTGAACAAATAAATAGAATATTATCTATGAAACTTCACGGTGAAGTAGTTGATAAAAACAACCACAAACGATTTCTGTTTACTGATAAAATAGCTAATCTTGGTATAAAATAATATTCCGGACCTAATGAGACAAGTTTCGTTGAATTCCGACTTCGTTTGAAAAAAATTCCTTTATAAAACCAGAAATAAACACGCGTTTTAATTTTTCACGATCATTAGATAAATCCGATCAACTCGAAATTTTTGAGATCCTACAATAATTTTTCAATACGAACCCAACGCCACTAGTTTCATCGCATTCTGAGACTGTTTCCCCGGTAGGCTATTTTTACGCGCACCGCAATGCCATTTTGGACACCAAATTAGCCACTCTCCAAAAATAACAAACTATATACCTATCCTGACTCTAATTGATGATACAAACTCAACGGAATTGGTTTCGCGGTCTAATTCGATCGTCTGTTCAAGTTATACCGAAATAACCCTTTATTAAATTAATTATGCATTATAGAAATTGAACAGGCATTTGTGGCAACCGTGGTCACATACGACATCGGTTTGCCATGCCATTCAACACCGTACAATAATTTAACGATATAGTTCCAATGAAACTGATTTCGTTGAAATCTGAGTCCATTTGCAAAACGGCTATTTTAACGCGTATATTATAATAACGATTTCCATAGCGACTATTTCAAAATTTGATTTGGCCATAACTAACAAAGTACAACACGAAATCTGAATTTTTCTCTTCCATATGAAAATTACCATTAATACGGTTCCAATGTTTCTTATTTCACAGAAATCCGACTAAAAATGGATTCTGTATTCTCAATTGAAGTTCTAAACTCCATATAACGAACTGCCGCGCGATTTCGAGCTCGATTTATATTATACATAAAATAACGTTAAAAATTCGTTTTAAATAACAAATTAAATATTAAAAATCCAATAATATTCCTATTAAAATATTTAAAATAATAAATCAAATTAAATATTTGATCACCAAAAATACTTGTCGTTGCATTCTTCCCCCCTTAAAATAATTTCGTCCTCGAAATTGCTAAGGTAAGAAAGAATGTTAAAAACCCGTTATCTTTATAAAAATATTTAGTCAAAACTCCTTTTTATTTCCAAAATAAATCTAATTGGTTTTAAAACCAATTTATTCCAAATAAAAGAATTCCCAAAAATCTTCAAAAAAATTTCTAACACCTTAAATTTTGGAAAAATTTTGGCAGAGTCTCCCCTGTACGGAGGACATCTGCAATATCGCAGGTTCAAGAAATATATATCCATTGACCAACAGGGTCAAAAAAACTCAAAACCAAATAAAACCCAAAATTTCATATTCTGCATAGGCGTACCTTTTTGCGAGCGTTATTATGCGGTAAGCAATATTTTATATTCGAGCTTGCTTAGTTCTTATGCTCTCTATTCAAACTGGATTCAGTTAACTCCAGAATTTTCTTTTGGATGGATTTTAAAGCTGAATTGGCGCTTCTGCAGCTGTTCTCAACTCAAATAAATTTCATTAGTCCCCAAAACAACATTAATTAGCTTCAAATATCCATATCATACGATCCAACCAGTTCTACACACAATCTAATCCACATGGGATTATAATTATTTATAATCACTTCATTTATTTCTTTAATTATCCATTCAGGTTTATTAATGTGGATTGATTTACCCAACTTATTTATTTCATATTGGTTTCAAACCAAGTCTATCATTTTCAGATTTATATTCAAGCAATCAATAACACAATCCAAACATATCATTCAAATCAACAAATCTAAATTATTGCCCATATTATAATAAATTGAGAAAATCATTACTTTTATTATAAAATAAATTGGGCAAAAATAATTTCAAAAATAATCTTATATTAAATTACAAATACGCGCTCTCATATATATAACTAACTCAATTTAGGGTATTACTAAACCCATCTCTATCGAGTTACGCCACAGAGCCAAGGTTATCACTAAACCAATAGCTCTGATACCAACTGTAGCAACCCAAATTTCCGGAACCCTTTGAGCTGACCAATCCACACCAGTCCAACCCAAAGTGCACGGAAATTGGATTACCAGAAGAAAGAATTAGAGGATGAGGTAAGAAAGAAAGAAATATTAGAATAGAAGAAGTAGAAGAACCAACACACCACAGAGTCTCACATCGCAACGGAACAAAATATAATACAAAAATAACTTTATTGAGAGCTTTAAATAAAACTTACAATATCAGAGTACATCAACATCACTGGGCAGTTATAATAATCTGCCCTATACACAACACGTAGCGGAATAGTAATATATAATATCATATGCCTGAACACCTCCAGCTCGTCTCTGGACTTCGCAGCATCTGATAACATGAACCTGTACACCCCGGGCTAACCCGAGCATTTACAAAACACCGGGTCAGTCTGGTGAACCAGAGTGAGAAAAACTCGCACAGTATTAAGGGTATCACACAACCTGATTTAAAAGTTAAAATCTTTCAAAGAAAAGGATAATCGTAAGACCAAATCCACACATAAACACGGATGGTTTTTACCTTACGATACCCAAAACATTTTGAAACCAATATCTTGTCTGATATTATAATAATGTCTAAATACAAGTAAATAGAATCTAGTAGAACGCTTGCATCTCACGCTCCACATATATAGTATATAATCAAAACCGCGGGCGCTTATTGGAAATTGGATTTCGACTATGACAAGGTATGGGACCACCTGCCGATAGTGTATCTCTAGAGGCGAATACACTGGGTTCAACAAGAACGTCTTGCAACCCGGCCCTCACATGACTGACCATTCATTTCTCTTGAGTGTATCGAATGTATATCACCAAGGTGGTAGCTAGCCACCGTTTCCCGAAAAGGGACAGCATCGAAATAGATTAAAGAATGAAATGGATTTTCTCTAGATAGGTGATTATACACCCTAATGGGAGCGACCCACATAGCCATGCTGCCTGCCCGATTTCTGTCATTTACCGGTTGATGAGGCTTGAGGTTTAGATTTACTTTTTAGAACATTTGGCCACCATTCACTTTGAATGCCACATCGTCAGATCCGTCAAATCACTAACTGACGTCTACAAATATACTCTAGATATAAAAGAAGTGCCCCTCTTTGCCACCACTTGGTATATTTGTAAAAATCAACGTACGTGGTTTCAGGAAATACTCTGTCAGACTTTCGTCCATACAAGTCATCCAGGAACGGGATGAACCGAAGGTACTCCCCTACTGCATCCAATATAGGAATCACCCCATGGATCAGTAACGAGAAGTCCTTTCAACCCGTAGATTTCAACCACGACAGAACCACAGTTTATCTCTGGTTGCACTCCAGAGATTAGTAGCGGTTCTCCCGTTTATGAAAATCTACAGTCTTCAATGCTCCATCTTGATCATCTTCTGGTATCCTCACGTATTTGTTGGTCGGAATGGTTTTCGAATATAAATTCGATCCCGGTCTTTCCATACGAACAATCGTGTTGGATAGATTTGATAGTCGGTGATTTAACTATCAAAATAAACAGTGTTTCAATCATGACAATCCAGTGAGCTCACTGGTCCAATATTCGGTCTTACTTGGCCTTTCAATTAAAACAGATGTAAATTCCAACTCTGAAATCATTTGATATTTTAAATATAGTTTTCTCGCATCTTTATTTAACATAAGATTCTTCTTTAAACCAATTCATTACTTAGGATAATCCTATATCATATTAGTTTTCTATTTTCACTATCAAACCCTTTTACCACATTATCATATAATATTAGGAATAAATTCAACTTATTACTCATAAACCAACATTACGAAATATCTTTTATTTCATTACTTGAAACACTACTCCACGCTTACTCTTATAGAATAAAGCTTGTCTTTTACATCTCCCTTTTTAACTTGAAAATATTGTTATAATTTCACGCAACGGCTTTTATTTCCCTTTTCTTTTGAAATCATCATTTTATATATGGTTTCACCGAAAATATTTTGTTACCATTTCACTAATGAAATAATAAAGTTTATTAACCACATTTACTATTACCACTCATATCATTCTAAGAAAATCCCGAAGTCGTTCAAGTTGGGATATTTTAGTTACCTCTCAGACCTTGATCAACAACGTTCATACCTTAAAATAAATATAAGTTGTAATCCCAAACCCAATATTTTATTCTAATCCTAATACAAATACCATTGAACTATTTTATTCAAAATACAGTTTCATAAAACCCTCTTACTTTTTGCAATTCTCTTCTGGGCTATAACCATTATTCCTTAATTTTATAATTAAATTCCTATGAATCACCACTTTTTAACCTTTTATTAAAAATTCAATTTATTACAACCTTCTATGACTCGCTTCTCTTGCTAAATTCACTTTTACCAAACCTTTTCAAATCCATTCAACCTTTCCCCGCTTGCAGTTCTTATTTCAATTTCCCATTTTCACTTATTCACATTTCTAAGTAACGTCAATTTAGAATTAACGATATAACGCCTCAAACCACTTTTATATAACTTTGGTTTATTATAAACCCTTTTATTCTAAATCTCCTTTCACTTAATTTAGTAATTAACATTTATTTTAAGCTATAATATTCGCTTAAAAATTCCTTTTTATAACTTTGTTGTAAAAACTCAGGTTTTAAATGAACCCTGTTCATAAACTTCTTTCACCTTTCCATTGGATTTCACTTCCCATTTCAAGTACTTTTTAAATAAATTCAATTAAAAAGTATTTTCCTAAATTATTATCAATAAAAATAATAATTTACTTTGATAGTTAACTACTTTCGTAGTTAATCCCGTTATTTACTAAAATAAATATTGCTTCCCTTTTTAAAGATCCTGTTAAAATTAAAACAATATTCATTAAACAATTTTATTAAATTAATTCAAATCAAAACTAATTTAAATCAACTCCAATTACAATGGTTGACTTAGTTAACTCAAGGCACGGTTACTTTCATTAACCCATTCCAATTCGTTCTCACTTTAAATTAATTAATATATAATTAATTTAAAAATTTATTATATCTTAACAAAATAATTATTCACTTTAACTGTTAGGTTAATTTCCTTTTCTCATACTTATAATTCTGATTAACATCAGAATTTACTTTATTAAATCACTTAATAATTAATTATAACCTAAATAATAAATAATAAATATTTATTTCCCTTTTTATATACTTATTTCAAAATAATATATTTCAAATCTATCTCCATTATAAAATAACTTTTATAACTTCAGTTCTAACGATTCACCTGACTGTAAATCAATATAACCAAAACGATTTACTTTTAGGCCATTTACTGCCGATTACTCAACCAATATAGCTCATTGGTTAAAACACAACACATGTTGACTTTTCAGTCAATGATCACCACTAAAATCAATAACCAAATCACGGCAGTTCATATGATAATATGAAAATAAATAATATAATTGAGGACTCCGGTTGGATCCCTCCAACCTGTTCTTTTCTGTATACAAACGGTTATCTCCACACAGTTCAAAACAATTCAAACAGATCAAACAAGTCAAACAATTCAAACCATTAAACACGTTTATTGATAAAGGTGACAAGTAAGGTAAGTTACCTTTATTGGAACCAATCGTTAAAATAACGATTTGGTACTTCGCTGAAATTAAACTACGGTTTAATTTCATCAGTTAAATCAGCAAATAAATATATAATTAACAAACAGTCAACCATTGGCAAGCAGAGCACACAAAATAAAAACCCAATTTATATAAAATATAAATGGGGAAGCTGAGTGAGTTTAACTCACCTTCAGTCGATTTTGTTCACCGTCGGCGACTCTTTCTAATTAAATTAAACATTCGTTTAATTTAATTAAAAACTCTAGTTGATTTCAGTCACGACTGTTTCTATCTAGAACAGTTCCAGAATGTGGTGTTCATCCATGCGTTTCCAGTGGCGCCTTGTTTGTCCAATTTTGATAAGATGTTAACAAGTCATAATATTTTAAGTTAAAATCTTAATTAACTATTTAATTATAATTTAAACCCTAATCATCGATTGATAAATGTAAAGTAATTACATCCCATTAAAAGGTTTGTCCAATTACTCTTTCCCAGTCTGTTCCTCTTTGTTTCCCATATACAGCTCCTATTCACGGTATGAAAGTAATATATGTTTTAGTACAATTCTAATTAGATTCCTTAATTAAAAAAATTTCCTTAATCATAATATATATATAAGGTTCATTACTTTCTAAATTCATTTGTATGCTTCGAATAGTTGTTTCCTCCTCACGCTACATTTCATGTTTGGAAACCCTGTAGTGTTTTTATTCTTAATATCATAATATAGGAATTATATAAAAAGGTTTAGTCCATTAATTATAAGCAACTAACATAAATTTAGGACTTAACCAAAATGGGACGGCATCCTGTTCTAATTTACCTTGCATTTATTCAGTTCTGTTCAAGGGTGAAAAGAGTCTCACAACTTAGTATATATCATGAAATTAAGTTTTCCTTGATCACAATTAAATATACCAAAATAAGTTTGCTTATGAATTGAATCAAGCCGATTACTTCCCAATTCTAGTTTCCACTGTTTCGTTAGCACCCTGCACCAAAATAATGAATAAGTCATCTAATCCACTTACTGCTGAACCCGATAACTCCAGATTCCATCTAAAACCGCCGCCATCCACCCTATACTCCACCGGAACTTCATCTGAAGGTGTCATCTGGTGCACCTCATCCCCTCCATCCTGCGCCCTAAGTATCAAATGATGTGGTTCCTCCTTCCGCCGTCAGAAAGGTCTCGAACGCCGGAACTGACTGAGTTGAACACGGCTTCCACTGTTATCAAAATTTCATCTCTACTGGTCAAATAATTGACCTCGTTGAGCACTCCAGTTTTGTTGTTAAACATATTTTGATTTTTATATAAAAATTTGAAGATCAAAAAGGAGGAGAGTTGAATGATTCACGGACGTTCATTGTTGAATGGCGGCCACTATAAGCGTTGACCACCCAGATGAATTTGACAGAAAGTTAGGTTTCACGAGAGTTTGAGATGGTTTATATAAAAGTGAACAAATAAATATAATATTATCTGTGAAACTTCGTGGTGAAGTAGTTGATAAAAACCACCACAAACGATTTCTGTTTACTGATAAAAAAAGCTAATCTTGGTATAAAATAATATTCCGATCCTAATGAGACAAGTTTCGTTGAATTCCGACTTCGTTTGAAAAAAATTCCTTTATAAAACCAGAAATAAACACGCGTTTTAATTTTCACGATCACTAGATAAATCCGATCAACTCGAAACTTTGAGATCCTACATAATTTTTCAATACGAACCAAACGGCACTAGTTTCATTGCATTCTGAGACTGTTTCCCCGGTAGGCTATTTTTACGCGCACCGCAATGCCATTTTGGACAACAAATTAGCCAGTCTCAAAAAATAACAAACTATATATATTTTGACTCTAATTGACGAAACGAACTCAACGGAATTGGTTTCGCGGTCTAATTCGATCTTCCGTTCAAGTTATACCCAAATAACCCTTTATTAAATTAATTATGCGTTATAGAAATTGAACGGGCGTTTGGGCTACCGTGGTCACATACGACATCGGTTTGCCATGCCATTCAACACCGTATAATAATTTAACAATAAAGTTCCAATGAAAATGATTTCGTCGAAATCTTAGTCCGTTTGCAAAATGGCTATTTTATCACGTATATTATAACAACGATTTCCATAACGACTATTTCAAAATTTGATTTTGCCATAACTAACAAAGTATAACACGAAATCTGAATTTTTCTCTTCCATATGAAAATTACCATCAATACGGTTCCAATATTTCTTGTTTCACAGAATTCTGACTAAAAATGGATTCTGTATTCTCAGTTGAAGTTCTAAAGTCCATATAACGAACTGCGGCGCGATTTCGAGCTCGATTTATATTACAAATAAAATAACGTTAAAACTTTTTTTTAAATAACGAATTAAATATTAAAAATCCATTAATATTCCAATTAAAATATTTAAAATAATAAATTAAATTAAATATTTGATCGCCAAAAATACGGGTCGTTACATTCTTCCCCCCTTAAAATAATTTCGTCCTTGAAATTGCTAAGGTAAGAAAGAATGTTACAAACCTATTATCATTATAAAAATAATTTGTCAAAACTCCTTTTTATTTCCAAAATAAATCTAATTGGTTTAAAACCAATTTACTCCAAATAAAAGAATTCCAATAAATCTTCAAAAACATCTAACACCTTAAATTTTGGAATTTTTTTGGCAGAGTCTCCCCTGGACGGATGACATCTGCAATATCGCAGGTTCAATAAATATATATCCATTGACCAACAGGGTCGGAAAAAATTCAAAAACCTAACTCAAAACCCAAATAAAACCTAAAATTTCATATTCTGCATAGGCGCACCTTTTTGCGAGCGTTATTACGCGGTAAGCAATATTTTATATTCGAGCTTGCTTAGTTATTATGCAGCTTTATTCAAACTGGATTCAATTAACTCCAGAATTTTCTATTGGATGGATTTTAAAGCTGAATTGGCGCTTCTGCAGCTGTTCTCAACTCAAATAAATTTCATTAGTCCCCAAAACAACATCAATTAGCTTCAAATATCCATATCAAATGATCCAACCAATTCTACACACAATCTAATCCACATGAGATTATAATTATTTATAATCACTTCATTTATTTCTTTAATTATCCATTCAGGTTTATTAATCTGGATTGATTTATCCAACTTATTTATTTCATATTGGTTTCAAACCAAGTCTTTCATTTTCAAATTTATATTCAAGCAATCAATAACACAATCCAAACATATCATTCAAATGAACAAATCTAAATTATTAGCTATATTATAATAAATTGAGAAAATCATTACTTTTATTATAAAATAAATTGGGCAAAAATAATTTCAATAATAATCTTATATTAAATTACAAATACGCGCTCTCATATATATAACCAACTCAATCTAGGGTATTACTAACCCCATCTCTATCGAGTTACGCTACAGAGCCAGGGTTATCACTAAACCAATAGCTGTGATACCAACTGTAGCGACCCAAATTTCCGGTACCCTTTTGAGCTGACCAAACCACACCAGTCCAACCTAAAGTGCACGGAAATTGGACTACCAGAAGAAAGAAATTAGAGGATGAGGTAAGAAAGAAAGAAATATTAAAATAGAAGAAGTAGAAGAACCAACACACCACAGAGTCTCACATCGCAGCGGAACAAAATATAATGCAGAAATAACTTTATTGAGAGCTTTAAATAAAACTTACAATATCAAAGTACATCAACATCACTGGGTAGTTATAATAATCTGCCCTATATACAACACGCAGTGGAATAGTAACTATATAATATCATACGCCTGAACACCTCCAGCTCGTCTCCGTACTTCGCAGCATCTGATAACCGGAACCTGTACACCCCGGGCTAACCCAAGCATTTACAAAACACTGGGTCAGTCTGGTGAACCAGAGTGAGAAAAACTCGCACAGTATTAAGGGTTTCATACAACCTGATTTAAAAGTTAAAATCTTTCAAAGAAAAGGATAATCGTAAGACCAAATCCACACATAAACACGGACGGTTTTTACCTTACGATACCCATAACATTTTTGAAACCAATATCTTGTCTGATATTATAATAATGTCTAAATACAAGTAAATAGAATCTAGTAGAACGCTTGCATCTCACGCTCCACATATATAGTATATAATCAAAACCGCGGGCGCTTATTGGAAATTGGATTCCGACTATGACAAGGTATGGGACCACCTGCCGATAGTGTATCTCTAGAAGCGAATACACTGGGTTCAACAAGAAGGTCTTGCAACCCGGTCCTCACATGACCGACCACTCATTTCTCTTGAGTGTATCGAATGTATATCACCAACAGTGGTTGCTAGCCACCGTTTCCCGGAAAGGGACAGCATCGAAATAGATTAAAGAATGAAATGGATTTTCTCTAGATAGGTGATTACGCACCCTAATGGGAGCAACCCACATAACCATGCTACCTGCCCGATTTCTGTCATTTCCCGGTTGATGAGGCTTGAGGTTTAGATTTACTTTTTGAAACATTTGGCCACCATTCACTTTGAATGCCACATCGTCAGATCCGTCAAATCACTAATTGACGTCTACAAATATACTCTGGATAAAAAAGAAGTGCACCTCTTTGCCACCACTTGGTGTATTTGTAAAAATCAACGTACGTGGTTTTAGAAAATACTCTGTCAGACATTCGTCCATACAAGTCATCCAGGAACATGATGAACTGAAGGTACTCCCCTAGTGCATCCAATATAGGAATCACCCCATGGATCCGTAACGAAAAATCCTAGCAACCCGTAGATTTCAACCACAACAGAATCACAGTTTATCTCTAGTTGCACTACAGAGATTAGTAGCGGTTCATCCGTTTATGAAAATCTACGGTCTTCAATGCTCCATCTCGATCATCTTCTAGTATCTTCACGTATTTGTTGTTCGAAATGGTTTTCGAGTATAAATTCGATCCCTGTCTTTCCGTACAAACAATCATGTTGGATAGATTTGATAGTCGGTGATTTAATTATCAAAATAAACAGTGTTTCAATCATGACAATCCAGTGAGTTCACCGGTCTAGTATTTGATCTTACTTGGCCTTTTTGTTAAAACAAATGTAAATTCCAACTCTGAAATCATTCGATATTTTAAATATAGTTTTCTCGCTTCTTTATTTAACAAATGCTTCGAATAATTGTTTCCTCCTCACGCTACATTTCATGTTTGGAAACCCTGTAGTGTTTTTATTCTTAATATCATAATATAGGAATTATATAAAAAGGTTTAGTCCATTAATTATAAGCAACTAACATAAATTTAGGACTTAACCAAAATGGGACGACATCCTGTTCTAATTTACCTTGCATTTGTTCACTTCTGTTCAAGGATGAAAAGAGTCTCACAGCTTAGTATATATCATGAAATTATGTTTTCCTTGATCACAATTAAATATACCTAAATAAGTTTGCTTATGAATTGAACCAGGCCGATTACTTCCCAATTCTAGTTTCCACTGTTTCGTTAGCACCCTGCACCAAAATGATGAATAAGTCATCTAATCCACTTACTGCTGAACCCGATAACCCCAAATTCCACCTAAAACCGCCGCCATCCACCCTAGACTCCATCGGAACTTCATCCGAAGGTGTCATCTGGTGCGCCTCATCCCCTCCATCCTGCGCCCTAAGTATCAGACAATGTGGTTCCTCCTTCCGCCGTCAGAAAGGACTCGAACGCCGAATTGACTGAGCTGAACACGGCTTCCACTGTTATCACAGTTTCATCTCTACTAGTCAAATAATAGACCTCGTTGAGCACTCCAGTTTTATTGTTAAACATATTTTGATTTTTATATAAAAATTTGAAGATCAAAGAGGAGGAGAGTTAAATGATTCACGGACGTTCATTGTTGAATGGCGGCCACTATAAGTGTTGGCCACCCAGATGAATTTGACAGAAAGTTAGGTTTCACGAGAGTTTGAGATGGTTTATATATAAAGTGAACAAATAAATATAATATTATCTGTGAAACTTCGTGGTGAAGTAGTTGATAAAAACCACCACAAACGATTTCTGTTTGCTGACAAAAAAGCTAATCTTGGTATAAAATAATATTCCGGACCTAATGAGACAAGTTTCGTTGAATTTCGACTTCGTTTGAAAAAAATTCCTTTATAAAACCAGAAATAAACACGTGTTTTAATTTTTCACGATCAATAGATAAATCCTATCAACTCCAAACTTTGAGATCCTATAATAATTTTTCAATACGAACCCAACGACACTAGTTTCGTCGCATTCTGAGACTATTTCCCCGGTTGGCTATTTTTACGCGCACCGCGATGCCATTTTGGACACCAAATTAGCTAGTCTCCAAAAATAACAAACTATATACTTATCCTGACTCTAGTTGACGATACGAACTCAACGGAATTGGTTTCGCGGTCTAATTCGATCATCTGTTCAAGTTATACCCAAATAACCCTTTATTAAATTAATTATGCGTTATAGAAATTGAACGGGCGTTTGTGGCTACCGTGGTCACATATGACATCGGTTTGCCATGCCATTCAACGCCGTACAATAATTTAACAATACGGTTCCAATGAAACTGATTCGTCAAAATCTGAGTCCGTTTGCAAAACGGCTATTTTAACGCGTATATTATAGTAACGATCCATAATGACTATTTCAAAATTTGATTTGGCCATAACCAACAAAGTATAACACGAAATCTGAATTTTTCTCTTCCATATGAAAATTACCATCAGTACGGTTCCAATTTTTCTTGTTTCATAGAAATCCGACTAAAAATGGATTCTATATTCTCAGTTGAAGTTCTAAACTCCATATAATGAACTATCGCGCGATTTCGAGCTTGATTTATATTAAAATGAAATAACGTTAAAACTTCGTTTTAAATAACGAATTAAATATTAAAAATCCATTAATATTACAATTAAATTATTTAAAATAATAGATTAAATTAAATATTTGTTCACCAAAAATACGGGTCGTTACACTTTTCCTCCACTTGACTTATCAGGAAGCTCTTTACCATCGGGGCTCAAGTCACCACCATCATTGTCCCAGTCGTGATCAATATCAGTAGTTCCATCCTCTCCCTCAAATGAGTTAGAATCATCTGGAAGATCCTTAGTATATAAAAGGTCTCCAAGCTTCACTGAAGCCTCCTTAGGAACACCATTACCTTGCTTGAGCTACTCAATTTTGCGCATGACTCGGCCTACAATAGAAAAACGAAGTGAAGGAAATGCAATCGTTGGATACTCTTGAAAATTATCAGAATACAACAACAAAAGAGCATATTTAAAACACTTTAGCACTGCTTTCGGATAATGTGTTCCAGAAAGGAAGAGATCTTGTTTTTGGCCTCATAAATTATGCGCTTGGCATTGGAAAGCACATTTTGATCCTTAGAGGATTTGGTCATCTTTCTGTTTTAGCCTTCTAGTATGATTAGCTACCATTTTGGCCTTCTCATCCTCAACTTCCTACTTAAACAACTCAAGTGCCAATACTTGGTCATTTGAGAGGAATGTAGTCTTCTTTTCATCCTCAAGCTCCAATTCAACCTTCTCAAGATGTCTTTAATTCCACACACTCTTTCTTATATCCTTCCATCAGGGATTTAATCTTGAAATCCAATACAACCTTCACTTCTTTATGTATCTTAACTTCTAAAGAAAACGCGGTATCCATCTTCAGAAGTAAGAACCATTTCTTGGTTATCAGGGAAAAGAAAGTAAGATCAATGTTCAGGCAAAAGTGGAAAATAAAAGAAGTAAAGAGAAATAAGGCTATACTGATAGTTGTTGTTCAACAAGTGATCGTGGCAAACTTAGTAAATCTAAAGATGAGGACAACATGGAAATGTTGGCAATCTCATCAGTAGAAAGAGCAAGCACTACGAGTTCATCAAAATCTTGAGTCATTGGAGGAGGTTTGGAAGAACTGGGATGTCTAGGTAAAGAATGCGTCCTTAATTCTTTCTCCACTAAATTTAAATATCTGAGAGAATCATGTATCCAGATATAGTAAAGGAAGTCGCTAACCAGCGTCATAGTTTTTGAAGAAGTGGCACCAGGGGTCGTGTCAAGGGCAATAGTGTCAGGAGTAGATGCTGACCAGGTTCAAAAGCGACATATCTAGAAAAGGGAGGAGTTGAAGATTCATCCTTATGTCTTCTAAAGGCAGGTTCGTCAGTGATGATGAAAATACCACTTTTGGCCGCAACATTAGATCGAACTAGGGCATGCAGAGTGGATTCCCCATTGAAAGCTTAAGAAGCCGATCAAAATAGTTAGCAGGATAAATAGAATTGAAAAGATTGAATATGGAACAAGCCCTAACAATTAAGAATAAAAAGAGTGCCCTTACCTGAAGTTTCGGGAAAAGAGGAATTAAGTATGTGAACACATCTGAGCCCAGAAATATGTGCTTAGTACCAGGAAAATGAATAAGTGGTCTTCCCAGAATCTTTTGTCCTGGAGGAAGAACACCATAGCTTTGAAAGTTACCCGAATCTGTAAGAAAGATTGCTTTCCCAAATGCTCGGAAGCCTTATAAAGATCATCAACAGTTCGAGCTTCCTCATAACTTAGATCTTTGTTTTATGGGAGTAGTTACTGAAATAGAATAAGGGTTAAACAAAACCTAAGAAATGACATAATGGATACTAAAGGATAAAACTCATCCGGAGTAATAAAAGCGCATGTGATATCCGAAGGGGGATCTATTGTAGAAAAATTGCGTTTCCTGGTCTAAGAATTGGGTGAGGTTGTCACTAATCAGCTTCTTTGAAGGACTCGCGTGAAGAATAGGCAAATTTAGCCTTCGACTGCTAACGGTCGTAATAAATAATGAAAAAGGCGAGGGCTGAGAGAAGATTGACCTGACTCAAAAGCTAGGAATTCAAGGCATAAAAGGCAAGTATATGTATACGGAGTAAGTTGAATAGGAGTCAACTTCAAATATTGTAAGAACTTTGAAACGAAGCCTAGAAATGGGAAGAAACCTCCATGCCAGATGTGAATAGCAGAACACGCAAAAAATCCTTTTGAAGGCTTTTTTAGAAGCAAGGATGGTGTCAACTTCAGTCATACAATAACTCTCAAGGATAGCTTTCACTTCACCTTGAGTTCGAATAAGAGAACGTTGCGAAATGGTTTCCATCTTTTGACTTGAAGGAAAAGAAGTTGCCTAAGTTTGGTTTATCGACACCTTTCTTTTCAAATGCAATGCTGCCAGGTGATATTATTCCATAAAATCATATTAATACCAGAATTTCATATAAACAAGTATCAATTATTCATGCGTTTAGGGTTATTGTAACGACCCGCCCCAAGTCGATAACCAAACCGACTTGGAACGTTCTCAATGGTGGATGTTATGAGAATATGGCACATCAAAATACAGAACATGAGAACTTTTCGTTATTATTATAACAATTTACATTAGAGTACAAGAAGTACATCGTAAATAATACAGCGGAAGATAAACTATAATAAATACAATACGCAGTGGAAAACAGAAACTAACACAACAGAAGACTATTAATTGCTCTAGACATAGCTTTAAGCTTCAATCCAGAATCCTGCTAAAGTATATCTGCAAAACAAACTACCCGGCTACTGTGAAAATAATGGGCACCCGAGTTTGCAAAGGAAAAACAAACTACGAGTTAATCATGGGACTTGTATGAGAAACCCTACAACTAACTTAACTTATTTTAAAACAAGGAATATCACGAGACCACGCCGTATAACACGAAATATGTTTCCTCCACACGAATGCCAGTGCATAAACAACTACCGAAAATAGACTTATGAAGCCTATGAGGCAACAAACAATATGCAATTCCTCAAATTACTCATTTATGCTTAATCCCAAACTTAGATTTTTAAAATCCAATTCACTTTACAGAAGTTATTTCTTTGGACTTTATTCCCGATTTCTTATTTCAAATCATTTGAAATACATATCTAGCTTTCATATCAAAGTAGATTTCACTTCGGGATCTCAAACAAAAACATATTTTAAAATCTCAAATATCTACTATACAAGCATATCAAAATATATTCCACCTGATCGGGAGGTTCCCCTGATGACTAGACTCCAGGCACACCCTAAAATCACGACTATAATTCAGGTACGTCCACTCTCTATTCATGAGAGCGAACTATACCTTCCATGGACCGTAGTCCATACATGCCCGACTTTTCGTCACTAGGGTCGTTACCCGATCATTAGTAACACATAGAAATCATTTCTATATCTCGAAGTTGGGAAAAACCATTTCTCAACAATAATAATCACAAGTACTTTCAAATCATAGTACTTCACATTGTCAATTCAAACATATGATCAGTTCCTATTAATAATATAACCTTTGAGCTCGTATGTCTCAAAGAAGGGTGTTATGCTAAGAGAATACATTCTCCGCCACCAAACAGATATATCATCAACAACAACTAAACGGTTATGTAATGAAACACAATTTCAAACACATAGTCCATTTCCAAATTATTTCAAAAAACATTGGGTTTAGTCCTCGAAATCCTTTCTTCTTTATAAAGCATTTTTATAAAACATTCCCTGTCCGAAATCGGGAATAACATTTCCTTTCTCTTATGAGAATCTCATTTCAAAACCATTCATTAAATTGAAATGAACCAAACAACATCACTAAACACCTCATAGTAAAATCGTGAAATAAATCATAAGGTGTTAGCATACAAATATTTCTGCCCAACCTAATGCTAAATATTAAAGCATACCTGCTCATAAACTGGTTGAGTACAATCCAAATAGTCAATCAACAACCAAGTATATTTGGTTTTAACACCTCTCGTGTTTTGGTAAACTTAATTACCTTCTTACTTCTTATATCCGATTAAAGATTTATTAAAACCCAAACTTAGTATTAATCTTCAAATACCATTATTCAATGATTATTTAACTTTAGGAAATTAATCATGTCTTTAACTTAGTTAAAGAATAGATCTTATTCAAAAAAAACCTTCACTAAAAACCTAAAATACAATTTGATATTAAACACAAGGCTTCAAGTAGAAATCGTATCCACTTGTATTCAGTATCAAATCCTGAAACCAATAGATACTGTATAGGGAATAACAATATCTCCATCTACCAAATTCCTCAAAACAGTATCCGTATAATTACGGAATCCAATATCAAAGCACCCAAAAGATTATTTCCATTCAAACCCAATATTCATTCGTTGGAAAACTTGACTTGGTTAAGTATCCATTAACTTCAAATTGTTTTAATTACTTTACCAAAGCAGCTAATTTACACAAAATAGTTATATATCATTCAAAACTGGATATATTAAATCCAAACCACTTTTAAATCATTTACAATGATTTATCATAAAATTTCCCTATTATTGTTTATATTATTTTTTTAAGCAGAAGGTTATTCTCTCATTAATACGAATAAATAGTACAAAATACAGCAAAATATGTTGTTATTTATATAAAAATAGTCCACAATCGCAATTTCCAATAATAGGTCATTACAGATTTTAGCGCGGTTTTTATTTAAATTTGATTTGAATATTTCTCAAAATCTAACCGTTAGATATCAAAACTCTCCTTATCATTTGAAAGATATCTTTAATACGAACCCAACGGTTCCAATTTCGGGAAAATCGGATGATCGGATTTCTCATACATTCATATAAAAGTTACAGGTAAAATCGTGAACTACCGCTGCGTGGCACGATCTATTCTAATCCATATTCGATGTATAATATAAAAAACGTCGAATCGCTCCGAAACCATTTTATATATTATATAAAAAATATATAATAATTTTCCAAAGCTGTATTTTAATTTTTCAACCTTAAAATCCATTATTTCAATATTATGTTCATATGATAATATTATAATGATTAAAGTAATATTATTTTTCAAACTTCAGTATTTTAATCCAAACTTTCCTGACATTCTTATAAAAATAAACAAGAAAATTTCGAAAAGAAATTTATTTTAAAACGCTTTTTGGATGGCCTAACCGAATTTCACTTTTTACCGTTACTATTCATTTCGAAATTAAAATTTTGATAGACCTTAAGTATATGAAAATTGATTCAAAATAACTTGTTACAATTATGAAAATTCATCTATATTTTATAGTCTTCGCGTCCATCCAAAATCGGACGTCAAATTCAAACTTTGATTTTCACCTATTATTATATAATTAAAATATTCATTAAAAACCATTTTTCTTGATGGAGACTTAACCAATGAACCAATAACCACTTTTACTGTTCATTTTCAAACAACATATATTATAACACCCAATAAACCGTTAAACGATATTTAGTTTACGCACAAACTGCACTACACCGTATAAACCTTAAATAGATAACACTTATACAGTCCTATCAATCAACAGATTGACAAACCACACACTTGGGAGTAGTGTTCATTATCATCTCAATACCCGTATGTGGTTTTCAGCCACAATTAGTGATTATTATCAACTATACACTTAGGAGATGTGTAAAATTATCATCCCAATACCCGTGTAGGGTTTACATCACAATCCATGTGAACTTATCTAAACACTTGGGAGACATATAGGCTACTGTAATCCCAAAACCTGTATGGGGTTTTCATCACAACCAACAAACAGTAATTAATAAATTACTCAACCAAAACCATTCAATTTTCAACCAATTTCCAATCAACACTATATATAATATAAGTGTCACATACCCAAGGGATTTCACATATATGATATAAAAATCATATTTTTATCGCACTACTCATCATATAACATCATATTAAACATAAACGATCAATGTTAAGTATTATTAAACATTCATAATTAACAATTAACAGTTAATTGTATTCAATCCTTTCTACGTTAGTTTCGGTTTCTCACAAATTTTCAAGTTAACACTATTTGCATGTATATGTCATGTATCCAAGCAATTTCATATATATTAATTAAAAATGATATTTTTAACATGCTAACCATTATTTAACATCATAAAACTTGTATTAGAGACCAATACTTGACACACAACTCAAATTAATTAACTAGTAAAAGTTAATTATAAACTAGCCCTTATTGAGTTCTGGTTTCTCACCGCGAGTTTCCACTCTGCCAAACTTTATGGAAGGAACACAAACTCTCGCATATGACTCTGTCACCTCTCTGGAGCTTAAGAATTTTTCTCGAGGCCTTATGCAACTTTGTTTAGTGGATATATGGTTTATACACCTCACGAACTCCCGTATACTAACAAATCTGGAGTTTTAAGGCAAACGGGAGGGATTAAGAGGGTCTAGGGGGCACAACTTGGGGTTGGGCCACAGATTTGGGCTATGTAGGGGATATAGGGCATTGTGGGGCCTAAGAATGGGGGTGTAGAGTTGATATGAGGTGGAAAGTTGAATCTTTGAGGGGCTAAAGTGCAAAAAGGGCAAAAATTGGTGTTTTAGGGTTTATGGAAGAGGAGTGGGCTATAGTGGTAGAGAGAGGGGACGGTGGCATAGGTTAGAGGGGAGGTAAGGAGGAGGCGCAGGTGGTGGAGGAAGAAAGGTTGGCGGCCATGGAAGCAAGAAGATGGAGGTGTAAAATGAATATTGAAAAGAAAGAAAGGAGAAGAAGAAAGGAAGAAGGGATTTTTAACAATTTTGCAACCTCACGGATCCATGAGGTGTCGCACGGAGGAGAGGGGTAAAGAAAAACATCTAGAAACCTTAGGATGTTGACACCTCAAATGGTGATTTTAGGCTTAGATTTTAATTTCAACGTTGAACGTCTTTTTGTTCAGCTTTGCGTCTTCTGATTGTGTGATCAAAGAGCAACTCCGTTTTAGACAAAAATTTGTACTCTAGCATAAAACGTAATTCTGGATCCAATGGAGCAAGTCTTATCAAATCGTGAGTTCGTTCGACCTTCCATTTTATTTTATTTATCGCGTTTTTGCTTAATTTTGACATATTGACTCGGTATGCATTTATTTTTTGCATGCTCATATATTAACTCAAAAAATCTTGAAATTTGGAACCTTACCATTTTTGACATTTCCGATTCAATAAAAATGGTTTCGTCGAATTCCGAGATTTTTAGAAAAATGTTTCTTTGTAAGCTATCAAAAATAGCACCAAATCAACGAATTTTTAAAATCGACTACAAATTCTTGTAATTTTGAATTGGTTTCAAAATTTTGGATTGTTACAATTATCATGAAGATTCATTAACATAAGTGGTCGAATGAACCTATTAGATAAACTGAAATGCACCATGAGTTATTAAAATGAAGCTTTTGACATAATTTACATGTGGCTATGCATTGTGCATATATGTCTAAAAACAGCTAAGTGGTTGGTATTGTTTATATCTATTATTTTGACGCTAGTACTGGTAGGGTCAAAAAATTGTGATAACCCAAATCCTTGGTATCAGTCTAGCCGGGACCAAATGTTTTGTTATCGATGCCAAAAGACTTATTTAACATCAAGAGGGACAAAGGCTAGACACCAATGGGGTCAACATTAAAATAGATAAGGGCTTAGCCAACCCCAAAAGTTTAAAGCTTTGCTGAGCTTCGACATCACTCACAACCCTTTTCCGTACCAGCTAAACTGAAACCAAAAGGATTCGATATCAGATTAATATTGAGTCCATCAGTATCACAAGGGAAATCATATCTTCATAATAAAATTGAATTCTTCATACGTGAATTTTGCATTTTAAACCCTGGAAAACCTGATAGGGGGATAAATGATGAATTCACACCATCCTCCATTACTGATCATTACATGCTATAACTACTATATTTGATCGAATTCATTGCAACAAGAAATGGAAAACTTATGGATCTTAATCGATTTCATAATCAAGTAGGAGAAATGATTTTCAAGCTCTAAGCCAAATTTGTCAAACTACAGAGATGTAGTTGAATTTGCAATCCTAAAAATATGCAAAGAATATTGATCATATGTAAAAAAAATTGCTTCCAAGTGAAGGAATATGAAAGAAGAAGAAGAACTTTTATGTTGAAGGCGCCTCATAATCCTGGCCGCACAAATAGGCACAAATCAACAAACCAGATAAATTCAAGAATACAAAAAGGCAAGAAATCGAAGTACAAAAATGTAAGTCAAAGTTTGACTGAAAAAGTTGAAAATACCCCTTCATTAGGAAGCAAATGTTACTACTGAATTTCAATGTCGAAAGCAGCGACGGTGAAGGGGTATCAAAGCACAACAAACACCAGGAGATTGTCTCGGAATCACAATACCGACATCAAACCTCCAAGACAACCAAAACCGAAAGCAAAAAGTGGAAGATATGGTCAATATGCTATCGGTACCAACGAAGGAGGCAAAGCTTGATATCGATACAGGGGAAATAGTGGCAGGATGATACCGAAACCAACAAGGGTGCAAGAAGCAATGAGAAAAAGTTACAGTACCGCTACCGAAATCCATCAACTTGGTATCAATTCCAAGAGCATTCAATTCGACACTGAAAGTGAATGATGGCAGGTAGCAAAGGCATATGATCTTATACCAGGATGCGGAACAACAAAAAGGAAAGAACGAAGCAAAAATAGGAGGGAACAAAGAGCTATCGATAAATATATTCGGTATAGGTACCGACACCGAAAAGCTGTTCAGAAGCCACCAAAAGGATCCATAGGCAACGTTATCGAAAGACCGAAACCGGAACTAAATGCTACTGAAATAAACTCATGAGGAAGAAAGGTAATCCACACAAACATGTTTAGTTCCGATGTCGATACCAAAGGAGTGTGATAAAGTAAAGATAATGCTCAGCAGTCACTAAGGTAAGGAAAAGACCAGAGTTAGCTACCAGAATCAAAACTCACTACCGAAACCGAAAGCAACTAAGAGAAGCTATCATTACCAATTTTCTTGGTATTGACACACCAAAAGAAGGCAATACCAATTTCACAAGCAAGAAGAAACCAATAACAACACTCTGTAAAGAAGCCGAGACCTGAAGCCGGCACCAAAAGCCACTGATGTGGCCGACACCGACACCAAATGACTTTGCCGACCCGGAAGAGGGATTCTGCTGACCACTACCGGAAGGAGGCCCAATTTGTCTATAAATAAGACCCCATGGGTCTCATTTTGAGGAACTTTTCTCATTCTAAAATCTTGTATTCATTCTCTTAGAGAGTGTAACGTAATTCGTAAATCGATTTGGGAATTTTGCTTAGTAACTTCTATGTACTCAACAAAGTGATCAATAAAGAGAAAATCAACACTTGTGATCAATTCCACGCATTTCTTTACTGCTTTTGTCACTTATTTCCTTATTGCATCCCTATAGATAAGCCTTATGCATAAGCTTAATTTCTAAAGTACCCTTCTATAAGCCGTTTAGCTTTTTATCCTGCATTGTGCTTAGGGAACCCTTATCTCAAGGTAATTGTTGGTCCTTAATTCTCGTAAGCATGATACTCAACTCTTGAAGGAAGTGTAACTAATCTTCAGGCTTAAGACTTTGATATCTAGAAACGTTGAACTAACTCAAGCTTGTAGGAACTTAATAACTATTTGGTTCCCTTAGGTCTACATCCTTAGACTTAATTCTAGTGTTGACAAAAAATATCGTTAAAAATACTCGAATTTTTTTTGGAACATGTATATGAATTAAAGAAAGCTTTATACAGAATAAAACAAGAATCTTGTGCTTGGTATGATAGGTTAAAAAGTCATTTAATTAATTTTGCTTTTCAAATAGGTAAAATAGATACTGCATTATTTATAAAAAGAGTACATAATGATACTTTAATTATTCAAAATATGTCGATGAAATAATTTTCGGTTCAACTAATGAAGAATTATGTAACGATTTCTCAAAAATTTTGAAAAATGAATACGAATTTTCTCATACTGGAGAGTTAAATTTCTTCTCAGGATTACTATTTAAAAAATTAAAAGATGGAGATTTTTTTTTTGATTTGGGTCAGTTGTCATAGGTTATAACAACAATAGATCAATTTACAAATTATTTTCAAAAATAGACCGTTGGCCATAATTGGCGGCATCTTAGATGCCACTAGTTATTTTTTTATGATGGAGGCATCCGAGATGCCGCCTTTTTTAATCAAACCGACGACATCTAAAATAGTGCCTTTAGGCACTATTTTGGATGCTGCCACGTTCTGTAGGCTAAAACTAGCCTTTCCTCTTTTTTCCCTTTCACTTCCTCTCAGACCCATATTTCAACAAAAATAAAAACATACTCCTACACTTTAAATTTAGTCCAAAAAACACATTTTCCCCTTTAAATTCACTTGATCGACTTTCTGATCTTTTGAAGTTCCCACTATTGATAACTATTCTTTACCTTTTTGAATAAATTTGTGATTTCTCATATTCTAAGGTTTTGAAAAATAATGTTGTATATGTTTAATTGATTTGTTGTATTGTTCCCACAACGTACTAGTTGATGTTAACATTAACAAATTCATGAATTTGGTTTTATTTTATATGACTTTGTATTTCAATTGGATAGGAATTATGATAAATGTGAGTGTATTGATTGTATGTGTATATTGAGTATGTGTGGAAAGAGAATGTGGCATATAGTATGTTTAAAAATGAAAAATACGATGTTGTAGTATTGTTTAATTTCGTTAAGTTTTATTTGTACATTGAAAACTTGTTTTCTGATAAAACTAGTATGTAAATTTGTTTGCTTGTGAATTTTTTTATGAAGTTGATAATGAGAAAGAGTTATGACATTTGATAAGTGTACAAATGTGTGAATTGTTAACATCATTTGAATAACTTTTCAAAAACCGGTTGAGTGTTTGTTGATGGATTATTAGACTAATTTGTGTTTCTTAATGGTTACAGAATATGAAAAAATGGAACCTGGACCGGTAGATCCAAACATCCTATACTTGTAGGCACAACATCAGACTAATTATCTGAACTTGATGGAGGTAGCATTATTTCGTTAATTTATCAAAAAAATTGATCATGTCGGAGTTTATCTTCTTACTTATACTAGATTATATTATAGCTAAATAAAGGCTTGCGATCCAGAGGGGACTATCGATCATACTTCTGCACTTTAGTAGGTTACGTTGAAGCATCCAGAGGTATCAACACTACTGGATAGAGAAGGATTTGGCTTGGTACATAAGTTGGAGTATGCACAGCTTGATCACAACTTGATCACGGCTTTGCTCGATAGGTGGAGGCCTGAGACATCAACATTTCACCTTTGAGTAGGTGAGATGACGATTACCTTGAAGAATGTGGCTGTGTTATTTGGTTTTCCAATAAACGAAGATCCGATTATTTGATACGTTATTCCCCATGATTATATGGCCTTGCTGGAGCAATTTCCTGAAATAAATCCTCCGGAAGAGGCTGGATGGGGTAATGAGATGGTTGTGAGTATTTGGTGTTGATCTCAGTTGGTTGATTATATCCCAATGAATGCAACTGCACAACAGATAGCACAATAGGCTCATGCTATCATATTGCACATTATTACTCAGTGCTTATTATGTGATAATTCGAAAACTATAGTTGCTCTCCACTGGCTCCCTCTAATAAACAATTTTGATTCATGTCAACAATATGCATGGGGCACTACAGTGCTAGCTTCCATATACATAGAGTTTACTAGGGCAACTTTAGTACATCAAAGGTCTATGGGTGGTTGTTTGAGCCTCGTACAGGTACGGTTTAAGTAAATTATTATGTCTTATAAGTACTGGACAAAATCCAAATACAACACATATTACTTTTGCAGATGCAGTCTTGGACTTACCTCACTACAACAAAATGGACTTTTTATAGCCTAAACATACAGCGTTCCCGCATTTCATCGTTGGTACGCTATACAAGAATAGGGTGTTCAATGCTATTTGACCGGTAAACTCAGGGTACAACGCTATTCAGTAAAAAAGGCGGTTGGAAGAAAATTTGTGCGGGAATTGAAAAAGGTTTCTTTCTCATTTCTCTAGAAAATATTGTTCTTATCACTATATCTCTCCTCGAGCAAATATTATTCTCCATCATCATCATCTCCTAAAAACCCTATCGTGGAACCCTAACCACCGTTGACAATCGATCGATGTTGTCATCTCTCTAAGACAGGCAATCCCAATCCCTAAACCTCGAAAGCATCTCCAATTTGAACTTCCCTAAGAGGTATTATTATTTATTTTTCATATAATTTTAATTATCATTATTATGTGAACAACTGTATTTCTTGCAATTCCTAGTAATGACCTAGTTTTGATTGTATATTATTTTGGGCTTACGCTTTAAATTTAGTAAACGGATAATACATGATGTTCCACTTGTTCTACATGCTAAGTACCTAAATATAAACAATAATGATAGGAAAATGGTCTGTTTTCAGTAACAGCAGTATACTTCAATAGCCATGTAGTTCTTGGTTTTCAATAAGGATGTACAGAGTATGTCATTAGTTTTAGTCAACCAACATTTGAGTTCTTAATGATGTAAACTATGCTCTCAAGTACTTTTTCTTTTTCTAGAAATAGGTATATAAAATTTGAAATAGAAAAGAGAAGGGAAGAAAAAGGACATGTGCTAATTAAATACAAATTGCTATAATTTCAAACTAAACACAGGCATCTTGATGAGATATCTGTCGATTAAACTCACCACTGCTTATATATTATCTGCTGACCACAATTAAAATTAAACTTATTATGTAATACTTAAGGTTAAATGTCAAGCAATGGATTTTATGGACTCAGTGGCTTATCCTAAGTCTACGTTGTAATTCACATGGAGAATAACTTTTTTTTAAGCAAGACTATAGATGTGTTTTTGAAGATGGAAATGGTTGTTGCATTAAGAGTGGCAGTTGAGGAGATATGTCTATGCATTCAAAATGGTTTATAATTTAATCACTGGATATTATACAATGAAACCAAATGAACTTAGGAGACTCAAACACACTTAGCTCTTGCCTCTGTTATAGGTTGAGCACTTGAACATAGCATGCTCAGTTCTGAACTGAGCACTTAATCCATGTGCAAACAATACTCTGAGATCTATACCGAGCACTTAGTTCCTGGAAATGACTAATTCAAATTCTTATTTGTATTAGCGTTGCTACAATAATGAATTACGATTGATTTTTTTATTTTTTTTAGTACGGTTTCCTAAGGTTTATGTTAAAAGCAATCTTGTATGTATTCTTCTATCTACGAGTGTGTTTTCTACGAGAATGATTCTTATGTAACCTTTGACTTATATCCTTGTTCATATAAAATGGGGATGTTATTCTTTTGTCATAAGAGCAATCAAGTGTTTACTCAATGATTCGACCTGCTACTAAATTATAGATAAAACACGGCTGTGGTGATTTGTCCACACAAAATGTTTATTTTATTGAACATAAAATGAGATTCATGCAAGAATGATGTTTATTGCTTTCAGTTTTGCAGCATTGATGTAAAACCACATGTATTTATTATATCCAGCTTACTATTATTATTTTTTTGGTTAATTATTGCTATAATATTTCTAGTTTATTAAGACTACCATAAGTTTATTTCCAACCACGTGTTGCATGGATAGAAATTAGGCAATAGATTTGTGATGATATAATGGCATCCAACCGATCAAAATGTTTTCAAGCAAATTTCATAAAATCTCATTGAATGCTGTCAACCATCCTCTTGTACCTTGCATCATTGAGTGCAAGTACCATGAACTATAAATTCTCTAACACAAATACAAATGAAATACTTGAAACCAAATTGCTAAATTGGTAAGGATAGCTCATATGCTTTTGTTGCTTTTCTATCCAGTTGATTATCTTCCTAGTAAGGTGAATGCAATATGATGATTGCAATCTGCAAGGTCGAGTACGATATGCTGCTTTAAAAGAGTTATCTTCTTCCAAGAAGAGTGATAGTGTGTTTTTCCTCTCTCAAGATGGTATGTTCATGATTAAGACACTTCATTATTCTGAAGTGCAGGTATATTTATTAACTTACCTAGTTGCTTGTAAAATAGTTTAACGCTTTTTTACTATACTGGCTTAAATCTAATAGTTATTAACATAAATGCATATCAACTTGTTTATCATATTAGTAACGAATTCCCTTTTTCAATGTTTTAATATCAAGGACCTTCGAGTTTATAGATGAAATATAGGTTAGAATTGTCAGCCAAAATGATTGGCATAAAGTGTTTCCATTCCATCAAAAAAGGATCCTACATCTTGTAATGGCGGTGATTTTCGACCCAGAAAATCAACATAAAAACACACTGTTGACTATTCAAGCATCGAAAATACCGGGACATTTATAGAAGAATTTAGAGGGTGAGAAAGAAAAGATAGAACTAATAGAATAGAAGAAGAAGAAGATCACAACTGAACAGAATCAGAGTAACACGAAACTCGCAGCGGAACAAAATAAGATGTATTATATAACATAACTTTGAATACAAAACTGTATTGTATATACATACCATTATCAGAGTACACTACATCATATCACAGCGGAAATAACTCTACATAACTAATGGTGAAGCTTACTGCTTTTGAGCTCCTCCAAGTGAATCTGCAAAGCCTGAAACACTTGACTGCCCGTACAAATTTGGGCACCCAAGAGTTTAGGGAAAACAAACAAAATAAACTCTGGGTTAGTCATGAGACTGGTGTGAGTAATTTCCAACCATACTGTTTTACTTTGAAAATCCTTTTCAAAACAAGAAGATAATAGTAAGACCAGCCCACACATAAACATGGACGGTTTTTACCTTACTATAACCCGAAATATTCTTGATATCAAAACCCAGTGATATTATGATAATGTCTAACCAAATAATTATACAAGTAGTAGAACGCTTGCATCTCACGCTCCACATATATATAGTATAAAATCATAAACCGCAGGGCGCTTATCGGAGAATGGTTTTCAACAGACAAGGTATGGGAGCACCTTCTGAATAGTGTACTCTAGAGGGGATACACTCAGGGTTCAACAAGAACGTCTTGCAACCCAGCCACACATGACCGCTCACTCATTTAGCTTGAGTGTCGCGAATATATTGCCACCACGGTTGTAGGCCATCCAACCGTCATCCGAAGATACTGAATCGAAAAGAAGTATAAATATGAATTTTCTCTAGATCGGTGACAATACACCCTGCTTGGGGATGACCCAACTAGCCATGCTGCCTAGCCCAACTTCTGTCATTCCTGGTTGTGAGGCTAGAGGCTACGTCTATCTTCAGAACATCTGATCACCATTCACTTTGAATGTCACATCGTCAAATCCGTAATCACACATTGATTACACAAATGCACACTGGGTGTAGAATAAAGAGAAGTTACCTTCTCCCCACCAACTTGGTATATTCGTAAAATCAACGGCATGACCGTTGGAAATACTCTGTCAGACACTCGTCCATACAAGTTGTCCTGGGACTGGACAAACAAACATCATTCTAGAACTGGACGACCCTTGCATTTAACTCCGTCTTCAATTATCTTCAGCATATCTAATTCGCAGCGCTTATGTCTATACGGAGTGGTTTTCGGATAACATATCCAACCGGTCTCTCCGTATTGACAACGACGGTCAAACACTTCGATAGTCGGTTATTTAACTATCGGAGTTAAAACAACATCCATTCTAATGTATAACTAAACATCATACAATCACGGGCGCTTTTTATTTAACATTCGTTATATTTTCAAATTCCCATATCTCACTAGATATTTCTCAAACTCTGTTTTTGCCTTTAACACTTTTGGAAAACATTTCCAATTATTATAAACTTTTATTCTTTCATGTTCCAAAAATATCCGTTATTAACGTTCGAACTATTTCCCATTAAGTTCACATTCTTTATTCCTATACTTGGGTAATCTACCTTATTTACACTGGAAAATATTTCCAAATTCATCTTAACCTTTTAATCGACCCAACGTTCACTTTTAAAACATTATTCCCTTTGAAATGGGAATACCATACCTTCTTATAGAAATCTAAACACCTTGATCATATAACTCTTTATTCACGTAATAATCTCCCTTATCTTATTTACCGAAATCTCTTTCATACTTTTTCACTCCTATTCCACTTTATAAACTCTGTCTCTAAGTCAACTTCTTATCTAATCGATATCAAGTTTATAACTAAATACTGATTTCTATCCTATCAACATTTATTTGTTTATAACTAAATGTTAATTATTCTATCAGATTATAATCCCTAAAAATAGTTTACTTTTAATACATTCGACATCGTCGAATTCTAGTTCCAAATCCTAACAGTTTAATTATAATCATATTTCGAACATCGAAATGCTGTCATCAGTTTCTAATACGATTCCCCAATTCTTTTTCTAAACTCATTCTTATATTTCTTTGATCAAACATCATTACTTATTACTCTAGAATAAGTGGATTTCAAACCAAACTGTTACATTTCCTAGGAAGTGTTGCTATATATAAAAGTCACGCTTAAGTCTAATCAATAGCAGTTAATTTGTCGCTATAGTTCTAAACTTGTCATACACTGTAATATTCTCCTTTATAACTAATCTTAACATACAATCACGCTTAAGCCTAATCAACCGCGTTTATTTTATCGCTATAGTTCAAACTTGCAATACGCTGCTATATTCTTTTTGTAACTAATTTGACATCTCTTTCCGTTACAAACTGATATCGTTCCTCGATAATAGTGAAGCCGTTCCAGTTGGGGTATTCTATTTACCTCTCAGACCTTGATCGACAACGTTCTTACCTTAGAACAGATATAAGTTTATATTCTAATCCCTTATACATCAAACCGTATTTTCTTGCTTAATTTTAACTATGGTTTTATAACACCATATTCTTACTTTTAAATCTCTATTGTTTATGATTATTCATTTTTAAACATTAACTCTTCGCTCTTCCATTCCACAGTTCCACTTATAACTTCTTAACGAAAAGGTAATTAATTTCGATAAACTTATTTCTAACCTGTTTTCATTAGATTAATTAAAGACCAATTAATCTAATAATCATTTTCCCAAATAACAGTTGATCTAGTCAACTCCATTCCATCAGTAAGTTTGTTAACTGATTTTGATTACATCTCAACATTAGATTAATATAATTAATCTAATAATATTTCTAAATTGTTTATCTTAAATATAATTATCCAAATATTTAGTCGTCGGATAATTTCTACTTTATAAACTTATTTTAATGCCAACAATCGTTTTATTTTACTTTATAAAAACGAACTCTAAAATACTGGTTTATAATAGAACTTCTATTATAAATTTAGAACTTCTTTTAATTATAAAAATATAATTTTTATAATTAACTTCGTTGATTTGCCTGACGAAAAATTAACTTCTTAACAAAACGACGGGTTTACAGTCGATTGTTACCATTTCCTTAATCGATATCGTTTATTTATTTATCGAAACAGATGTTGAATTTTTCATTCAACATAAATATTCACACGGGGTATTAAATATAATTCGGGTTCAAACAGTGCATATAAATATAGAGGAATCCGGTCAGATTCCTCCAACCGGTTTCCGCATCCACAGATGTCAGTCAATACAATTTACACTAACTCTATACCAGGGGATATTCTAATTGATGGAATCAGTGTCCAACTGATGATGTGTACATATGCAACAATATATTTATTTCAACTAATTTAATTGAAATCTACTTATACGACCATCACACATCATTCAAACAACATTAAAATATAATTAAAATATTTTAAAATAGATCAGAGTTAGTGATTTTACTCACCTTCGCGTGTTAACCGTTAAATAACGATTTGCGTCATTCCTTGCTTTCTCTTACCGACTTTCTCATTCTAGTGAACAGTTTATGACCAATCCGCATGCTCTTCTCTCCACCGTCAGCCCATATACCGCTTGTTCATGTCTCGCTGCCGGAAACCCCACACACACACAAGTTCGTTTCTCTTTACTTTCTCTCTTCTTTGTTTTTCTTGCCACTCCTCATACGACCATTACAACGACAATGGATACCATCAACCAAAACTTCTTCATCCAATTAGAACAGATCCTCCTTCCAGTAAAACAGTTTTCAAACACGCACCTCCATACCATTTCTCCCCTATGCACCCTTCTTTTTATTTTTCATGCGTTTAACTCTTCTCTAAAACTCGCCTCTTCATCCTTTGTGGTCCATCCTTGCACTGAAATTACACTCCAGTTACAGTCACCGCGATCTGCTTCCATACTTGTTTTCACTCTTTGTTTCTGTTTTGTTTTACACCGCACCTCTCATGGACGAGAACTTCATCTCGCTCCCTGTTTGCACCGTACTCCACGCGAAGACATGCAAGACTAAACCATATGTACTGTGCATGAACGATCCTGGAAACTCCATTTACCGTACCTTCATGACATTACAAACCAAATGATTAATGATCCTCAAACCTCAACGCCCTTTCTCCATAAAATACAATCGGCCTCCCTCATCTCTTCTGACAAACGCAGGTTTACTACTCCATTCCACTACAATCGGTCACCTTCCCCCATCTCAGCGCCATGCATCCACTGTTTAAACTTTCCAATACCATATAAACCTCACGCCATCAAGTCAGTTCGCACCATATTCCCTCTCACCATTTTTACACAGTGCCTCTTCTCCCAAAATGCACGCCATACTCCTCATACCTCCCACTTACATAGCAATAGCATCCACGTTCTGCATGAACCCACCCTTCATTTTGAACTGGGAGGCCACGTACCTTACATTCTTGGCACACGCACAGTCACCATCCACACACATCATATTGCACAACACATATACACACACTCCCCAACTTTATGCTATAACTCACGCTTCCTTCCTCTCCGTCCTTAGCCATCGAAAGTTCGACGCTGCTCAACTCTGATCCTCCAGCTCCGCAAACTTCTCCTCTTCTGTCTTTGCATGTTCTTCAACATCAGTCTTCCTTTGTCTCGTTCATTTTGTTTCATGGCTTTGATTATATTTTTATTTGATGATTTTCTTAGATCCGAACTTGCGTTGGATAGTTTTTGCTGAAAGCCAGAGGAGAAGAGATCGCGATGTGTATTTAAATATGAAGAACATAACTTAACCCTTAAGGTATAGATCATACCAGTAGGCTTTAGATTAGGGTATGGCTGTTTGTACCTTTGTGAGATATTTTCATTTATTCTATTGTATTTATATGTCGGCAGCCTACCAATTTTAGACTAAAGTTCCCTAGGCTAGCGTGCTAATTGATCCTGTACAATTTTTATTTGATTTGAAGCATCCACGGTATGGTTTTCATTTTAATGCGAGGGTATGGTTTACACTTTAGGGTGTGGTTGTGAGTTTTCAATCATAGGCTCAGTTCCCATGCTTGCGTTAATTAATGCGTATGGCTCACCAGTTGTTGTAAAACTAGAGTAGGAAAGTAGTTTATACTTTCAAATGGTCTACTTAAGCGTGAAAGATGCTTCACTTCAATGTTTTCAACTTCGGGCGTTTGTTTTATTTATTGAACTTAACTAACATGATATAGAGTTATGTATGACAAACAAAATATGAACTTTCACTAGTTAAATCAAAGGGTAATTAGATCATATGCAAATGATAATAGTTTGAACAAGCGTGGAGAATTCTTTAACTTTGAGCATTGTATTAGTTTTTGAGCCGTGCATATAGTTGCATTGCTGTTGAGTCATTTATTTGTGGGCCTCTATGGACAGAAATAAGAATACGGTCATGTCCAGCGAGGTGCCACGATCCCAAAAATAAAATAATACCGGTAGGTTGATACATATTTTGAAACCCCGAAATATCGATACAGGGTGCGAAATACCCCAAATAAAAAGTTACTTATTTAATTTATTAAAAATTACAGTAAAATTCTAAAAAATAAATTATCGCTATGCCTCAAAAGAACCCTGTCCCGATTTGCAACCGATATCAAGTTATATTCAAATAACAGTTACAATCGATATATGATTTCATAGCGACTTTCTGAATATTTGATTTGGACATATCTTGCAATCTACACAACGAAATCTTGGTTTTTCACTTCTGTTAGAAAGATACAGTTCAACAGATTCCAACGTTTCTCGTTTCGAAGAAATCCGCTTCAAAACGAGTCCGGTACACTCAGTTGAAGTTCAGAACGTTAATTTACGAACTACCGCGATATTTCAGGCTCGATTATATTAAATATATATTTTTATACGTTCAACTTCGTTTTTAATAAATATATAAATCCATTTATATTACTAATTCAATATTTAAACTGTTTTAAATATTCAAATACGAACCGACAAAATGCGTGACGTTACAGTCCTTCCCCCTTAAAATAATTTCGTCCTCGAAATTGCTAAGATAGGGAAAATGCTACAATCTCTGTTATAGACAGGTTAAAAATCTTTTTGGTTTACTTCATAATTTTAGTTTCAACTGAACTGATTAATTTCAATTAAAATATAAATTTCTTCTTATTTCGAATATTTTCAAAATTCTGAAAATTTCCTAATAGCTTAAATTTTCGAAGGATTTCGCCAGTATCTCCTTTTCATGGCTCAAACGGTATAACTACAACTTCGCCTCTCTGGGCCTTCTCTCATTCAAAAGAAAATAAACAGTCTAGCGACTTGCTCAACAGGCTTGTAATCTCATATCCAATATAAGCGTGTACCTTTTGTCGACATTCAGCTCTATCTCCTTTATCCGCTTTCAGTTCAGCATATACTCATACAATCCAAATGTTGATCTCCAACCAACTTATCCTTAAATTCCATCATTCGCTCATATTTTAGCCATCTTCCATTTCAACTCCAGCTCCAATTCAATTTCAAACTTTTAACCATCTAATTCTATTTCACTACCAAATTCCCAATCGGTCCACTTACTCACTTGAGTCCATTTTATTTCAAAATCCAATTTCAATTAACATTACTTTGTTACCTATCAATTTTCTCTTAATTGATTTCAGTTAAATTTCAATTTTGTTGTCTTAGTTTAAGTTCCACTTGTTCCATTTTAGCTTCACCAGTTAAATTTTTATTTTAAAAAAAATTCAAATTTCCTGGGACTTATTTCAAATCAGTTTGAAATCATATACATATATATCCATAACATAGCAATTCAAAACATTTGAATTTTCGAACAACTTATTTCAAAACAAAATCTTTGGTAGTAATCCGTCACTTACCAGCTCGAAAATGAACACCGATAATGTCGCGATCATCATTGGAATTTATTTCCCAACCATCGAAGTGAGTTCAATACTATATTGCTTTCAAAACTCATTCTCAAATGCTTTTATTTTGAAATCACTTCAAAATATACTTCACAACGTTTAGAAAACATTTCTAAATTCACCCAGGATCTTAAAATTCCATATATTAAATTCAAATTCAACTTCAACCCTATTTCTAGAGTTTTATTTCAGTTCTGGTTTTAAATTCAGATCTAGTTCATCTGATTTTGCATATTATACTTATATAATATTTCGATTGGTTATTTATATAACCAACACAATCTTATTTGATCATAATAACGATCAACACATCCAATATATACTAGATAATTCCAATATCTATGTTTTCTTTATATCAAAATATATTTTTAGGTAAAATTATTTTACCCTCTCCTCAAAACATACTATGTCGAATTACTCTGTTCAACAGTTTAGAAACACCTATCGACGCAGTTTGCATTACTGTTTCGACCAGAATTCATAAACTACTCGACTGACCAGTCAACACAATATAAAACAGTTTTTATTTCGATTTACAAATACGCCCTCATATATATACACTCAATCTAGAGTATTACTAACTCCATCTCTATTGAGTCACACCACAGAGCCAAGGTAATCACTTAACCTTTAGCTCTGATACCAACTGTAATGGCAGGGATTTTCGACCCAGAAAATCAACATAAAAACACACTGTTGACTATTCAAGCATCGAAAATACCGGGACATTTATAGAAGAATTTAGAGGGTGAGAAAGAAAAGATAGAACTAATAGAATAGAAGAAGAAGAAGATCACAACTGAACAGAATCAGAGTAACACGAAACTCGCAGCGGAACAAAATAAGATGTATTATATAACATAACTTTGAATACAAAACTGTATTGTATATACATACCATTATCAGAGTACACTACATCATATCACAGCGGAAATAACTCTACATAACTAATGGTGAAGCTTCCTGCTTTTGAGCTCCTCCAAGTGAATCTGCAAAGCCTGAAACACTTGACTGCCCATACAAATTTGGGCACCCAAGAGTTTAGGGAAAACAAACAAAATAAACTCTGGGTCAGTCATGAGACTGGTGTGAGTAAATTCCAACCATACTGTTTTACTTTGAAAATCCTTTTCAAAACAAGAAGATAATAGTAAGACCAGCCCACACATAAACATGGACGGTTTTTACCTTACTATAACCCGAAATATTCTTGATATCAAAACCCAGTGATATTATGATAATGTCTAACCAAATAATTATACAAGTAGTAGAACGCTTGCATCTCACGCTCCACATATATATAGTATAAAATCATAAACCGCAGGGCGCTTATCGGAGAATGGTTTTCAACAGACAAGGTATGGGAGCACCTTCTGAATAGTGTACTCTAGAGGGGATACACTCAGGGTTCAACAAGAACGTCTTGCAACCCGGCCACACATGACCGCTCACTCATTTAGCTTGAGTGTCGCGAATATATTGCCACCACGGTTGTAGGCCATCCAACCGTCATCCGAAAATACAGAATCGAAAAGAAGTATAAATATGAATTTTCTCTGGATCGGTGACAATACACCCTGCTTGGGGATGACCCAACTAGCCATGCTGCCTAGCCCAACTTCTGTCATTCCTGGTTGTGAGGCTAGAGGCTACGTCTATCTTCAGAACATCTGATCACCATTCACTTTGAATGTCACATCATCAAATCCGTAATCACACATTGATTACACAAATGCACACTGGGTGTATAATAAAGAGAAGTTACCTTCTCCCCACCAACTTGGTATATTCATAAAATCAACGGCATGACCGTTGGAAATACTCTGTCAGACACTCGTTCATACAAGTTGTCTTGGGACTGGACAAACAAATAAACATCATTCTAGAACTGGACGACCCTGCATTTAACTCCGTCTTCAATTATCTTCAGCATATCTAATTCGCAGCGCTTATGTCTATACGGAGTGGTTTTCGGATAACATATCCAACCGGTCTCTCCGTATTGACAACGATGGTCAAACACTTCGATAGTCGGTTATTTAACTATTGGAGTTAAAACAACATCCATTCTAATGTATAACTAAACATCATACAATCACGGGCGCTTTTTATTTAACATTCGTTATATTTTCAAATTCCCATATCTCACTAGATATTTCTCAAACTCTGTTTTTTCCTTTAACACTTTTGGAAAACATTTCCAATTATTATAAACTTTTATTCTTTCATGTTCCAAAAATATCCGTTATTAACGTTCGAACTATTTCCCATTAAGTTCACATTCTTTATTCCTATACTTGGGTAATCTACCTTATTTACACTGGAAAATATTTCCAAATTCATCTTAACCTTTTAATCGACCCAATGTTCACTTTTAAAACATTATTCCCTTTGAAATGGGAATACCATCCCTTCTAATAGAAATCTAAACACCTTGATCATATAACTCTTTATTCACGTAATAATCTCCCTTATCTTATTTACCGAAATCTCTTTCATACTTTTTCACTCCTATTCCACTTTATAAACACTGTCTCTAAGTCAACTTCTTATCTAATCGATATCAAGTTTATAACTAAATACTGATTTCTATCCTATCAACATTTATTTGTTTATAACTAAATGTTAATTATTCTATCAGATTATAATCCCTAAAAATAGTTTACTTTTAATACATTCGACATCGTCGAATTCTAGTTCCAAATCCTAACGGTTTAATTCTAATCACATTTCGAACATCGAAATGCTGTCATCAGTTTCTAATACGATTCCCCAATTCTTTTTCTAAACTCTTTCTTATATTTCTTTGATCAAACGTCATTACTTATTACTCTAGAATAAGTGGATTTCAAACCAAACTGTTACATTTTCTAGGAAGTGCTGCTATATATAAAAGTCACGCTTAAGTCTAATCAACAACAGTTAATTTGTCGCTATAGTTCTGAACTTGTCATACACTGTAATATTCTCCTTTATAACTAATCTTAACATACAATCACGCTTAAGCCTAATCAACAGCGTTTATTTTATCGCTATAGTTCAAACTTGCAATACGCTGCTATATTCTTTTTGTAACTAATTTGACATCTCTTTCCGTTACAAACTGATATCGTTCCTCGATAATAGTGAAGCCGTTCCAGTTGGGGTATTTTATTTACCTCTCATACCTTGATCGACAACGTTCTTACCTTAGAACAGATATAAGTTTATATTCTAATCCCTTATACATCAAACTGTATTTTCTTGCTTAATTTTAACTATGGTTTTATAACACCATATTCTTACTTTTAAATCTCTATTGTTTATGATTATTTATTTTTAAACATTAACTCTTCGCTCTTCCATTCCACAGTTCCACTTATAACTTCTTAACGAAAAGGTAATTAATTTCGATAAACTTATTTCTAACCTGTTTTCATTAGATTAATTAAAGACCAATTAATCTAATAATCATTTTCCCAAATAACAGTTGATCTAATCAACTCCATTCCATCAGTAAATTTGTTAACTGATTTTGATTACATCTCAACATTAGATTAATATAATTAACCTAATAATATTTCTAAATTGTTTATCTTAAATATAATTATCCAAATATTTAGTCGTCCGATAATTTCTGCTTTATAAACTTATTTAAATGCCAACAATCGTTTTATTTTACTTTATAAAAACGAACTCTAAAATACTGGTTTATAATAGAACTTCTATTATAAATTTAAATCTTCTTTTAATTATAAAAATATAATTTTTATAATTAACTTCGTTGATTTGCCTAACGGAAAATCAACTTCTTAACAAAACGATGGGTTTACAGTCGATTGTTACCATTTCCTTAATCGATATCGTTTATTTATTTATCGAAACAGATGTTGAATTTTTCGTTCAACATAAATATTCACACGGGGTATTAAATATAATTCGGGTTCAAACAGTGCATATAAATATAGAGGAATCCGGTCAGATTCCTCCAACCGGTTTCTGCATCCACAGATGTCAGTCAACACAATTTACACTAACTCTATACCAGGGGATATTCTAATTGATGGAATCAGTGTCCAACTGATGATGTGTACATATGCAACGATATATTTATTTCAACTAATTTAATTGAAATCTACTTATATGACCATCACACATCATTCAAACAACATCAAAATATAATTAAAATATTTTAAAATAGATCAGAGTTAGTGATTTTACTCACCTTCGCGTGTTAACCGTTAAATAACGATTTGCGTCATTCCTTGCTTTCTCTTACTGACGTTCTCATTCTAGTGAACAGTTTATGACCAATCTGCATGCTCTTCTCTCCACCGTCAGCCCATATACCGCTTGTTCATGTCTCGTTGCCGGAAACCCCACACACACAAGTTCGTTTCTCTTTACTTTCTCTCTTCTTTGTTTTTCTTGCCACTCCTCATACGACCATTACAACGACAATGGATACCATCAACCAAAACTTCTTTATCCAATTAGAACAGATCCACCTTCCAGTAAAACAGTTTTCAAACACGCACCTCCATACCATTTCTCCCCTATGCACCCTTCTTTTTATTTCTCATGCGTTTAACTCTTCTCTAAAACTCGCCTCTTCATCCTTTGTGGTCCATCCTTGCACTGAAATTACACTCCAGTTACAGTCACCGCGATCTGCTTCCATACTTGTTTTCACTCTTTGTTTCTGTTTTGTTTTACACCGCACCTCTCATGGACGAGAACTTCATCACGCTCCCTGTTTGCACCGTACTCCACGCGAAGACATGCAAGACTAAACCATATGTACTGTGCATGAACGTTGCTGTAAACTCCATTTACCGTACCTTCATGACATTACAAACCAAATGATTAATGATCCTCAAACCTCAATGCCCTTTCTCCATAAAATACAATCGGCCTCCCTCATCTCTTCTGACAAACGGAGGTTTACTACTCCATTCCACTACACTCGGTCACCTTCCACCATCTCAGTGCCATGCATCCACTGTTTAAACTTTCCAATACCATATAAACCTCACGCCATAAAGTCAGTTCGCACCATATTCCCTCTTACCATTTTTACACAGTGCCTCTTCTCCCAAAATGCACGCCATACTCCTCATACCTCCCACTTACATAGCAATAGCATCCACGTTCTGCATGAACCCACCCATCATTTTGAACTGGGAGGCCACGTACCTTACATTCTTGGCACATGCACAGTCACCATCAACACACATCATATTGCACAACACATATACACACACTCCCCAACTTTATGTTATAACTCACGCTTCCTTCCTCTCCGTCCTTAGCCATCGAAAGTTCGACGCTGCTCAACTCTGATCCTCCAGCTCCGCAAACTTCTCCTCTTCTGTCTTTGCATGTTCTTCAACATCAGTCTTCCTTTGTCTCGTTCATTTTTTTTTCATGGCTTTGATTATATTTTTATTTAATGATTTTCTTAGATCCGAACTTGCGTTGGATAGTTTTTGCTGAAAGCCAGAGGAGAAGAGATCGCGATGTGTATTTAAATATGAAGAACATAACTTAACCCTAAAGGTATAGATCATACCAGTAGGCTTTAGATTAGGGTATGGCTGTTTGTACCTTTGTGAGATATTTTCATTTATTCTATTGTATTTATATGTCAGCAGCCTACCAATTTTAGACTAAAGTTCCCTAGGCTAGCGTGCTAATTGATCCTGTACAATTTTTATTTGATTTGAAGCATCCACGGTATGGTTTTCATTTTAATGCGAGGGTATGGTTTAGACTTTAGGGTGTGGTTGTGAGTTTTCAATCATAGGCTCAATTCCCATGCTTGCGTTAATTAATGCGTATGGCTCACCAGTTGTTGTAAAACTAGAGTAGGAAAGTAGTTTATACTTTCAAATGGTTTACTTAAGCGTGAAAGATGCTTCACTTCAATGTTTTCAACTTCGGGCGTTTGTTTTATTTATTGAACTTAACTAACATGATATAGAGTTATGTATGACAAACAAAATATGAACTTTCACTAGTTAAATCAAAGGGTAATTAGATCATATGCAATTGATAATACTTTGAACAAGCGTGGAGAATTCTTTAACTTTGAGCATTGTATTAGTTTTTGAGTCGTGCATATAGTTGCATTGTTGTTGAGTCATTTATTTGTGGGCCTCTATGGACAGAAATAAGAATACGGTCATGTCCAGCGAGGTGCCACGATCCCAAAAATAAAATAATACCGGTAGGTTGATATATATTTTGAAACCCCGAAATATCAATACAGGGTGCGAAATACCCCAAATAAAAAGTTACTTATTTAATTTATTAAAAATTACAGTAAAATTCTAAAAATTAAATTATCGCTGTGCCTCAAAAGAGCCCTGTCCTGATTTGCAACCGATATCAAGTTATATTCAAATAACTGTTACGGTCGACATATGATTTCATAGCGACTTTCTGAATATTTGATTTGGACATATCTTGCAATCTACACAAAGAAATCTTGGTTTTTCACTTCTGTTAGAAAGATACAGTTCAACAGATTCCAACGTTTCTCGTTTCGAAGAAATCCGCTTCAAAACGAGTCCGGTACACTCAGTTGAAGTTCAGAACGTTAATTTACGAACTACCGCGATATTTCAGGCTCGATTATATTAAATATATATTTTTATACGTTCAACTTCATTTTTAATAAATATATAAATCCATTTATATTACTAATTCAATATTTAAACTGTTTTAAATATTCAAATACGAACCGACAAAATGCAGGACGTTACACATCTAAAAGTTCAATAATCTCAGCCATATCTTTTGTGGTCGTGTTATCTTATCATTTTACACGTATTTTTTTTGTCCATAATTTTTTCCCTTAACAACATTTCCGAATGTGCATTAACTTTTCGTAAGAAAACAACATTGGATTTAATTTATATAATTAGGTCCTAATGATGAACTTTTGTATATGCATCACTATATGTGCATATATATGTAAGAATAAAAATAGAAACTAATTTTTTGTTTGGACGACTTTTTAAACATAAAAGCTCAAGATGTTTATGCCTTGGCAATATATGCTTCGTTGAATGAATGAGGTTTGAAATGTAATAAAACTTCAAATTCTTTCAATAATCCAGATTGAGATATAATATGTCCTTTACTGTTTAGGCAATATGATATTAAACCAAGATTTAGTGTGATTGATGTTGCCTACTGTTCATAGTTTCCACCCTCAAAAGTTTTTGTTCTCTAAATTTGCAATTTCCAATTGATCGGATGCATGTGATATTGGGTTCGTTTTTCTTATTGCATTGCATTTGATCCCCAAGATATATGTGCATGTGTACGGAAATCTTAATTAGTTCTCTTGAATACTTACCTGATAGCCATGTAGGTTTCAGAAGAAAACCACATTTTCTTAGTTGCAGAATATGTTTTAATTTTTCATCATTTTCCGATGTGGTATATAATATTCCCAATGTGCTTGTTAAAAATTGAGAAAATGTTATGAAAGTCATTTTATTCCTGTTATTACAGTAGTAAAATGTAGCGATAGCGCATACTAAAATTGCTTTCTACACTTTGGTTTCCACTTCAACATGATTTCGTATAGTTACCTATATAATTTTTTTCTTTAATATACTGTAAAAGGAGTATTAATCGGTTAGAGTTTTTCAAACCAAAACCATTTTGTAAAATTAGATCATAAACTTCTCGTACGTACAACATTGCAGTGTATCATCGTTTGTTCGTCTTGCATGTAGGCTTATGATAAATGATAGTAAAACATAGACAAAATACTTACTAAAAATAAATATATACAGCCTCCAAGCAAAAGCACATTACAAACTAAATAGCCTACTTAATTTTTTTTAGCAAAAGGCTAATCATCTTATATCAGCAACAACAAAACAGCTGAAAACTTCTTAATCTATCTTCATGTTTAGCAGCACTATGTACCAACTCAATCAAATTTATTATGCAATAAAAACAACCATTAAAAAAGACAAGCAAAATTATATATCACACCCTCTAAAATGATAAAAGTATGAGAAATGTAATACAAAATAAATTATTGAAAAATGAATATAAAATTATAGTTAGATTGTGTGCGCAATGTAACTCATATTTCATGAGTCTCATTTCCAGGACATGCTGAAAGATATAAGAAAGAAAGAAGAAGGTTACTTCTATTTAATATGATACCAAACAGTGAGGGTAAACTGAGTTACAAACAAGATTCAAGGTCATATAGCTATTGAAAGATGTAAGAAATCAAATAAATCAATGCGTGCACAAGCATAACTCTAAAAGAGATCAAAACTTAGTGTTTTAAGTGATATAGAAAATGAAAGAAGAGGAAAGGGAAAGATAAACAAGTGCTGCTTCAAAATTCAAATGGGATCGATTTGGAAACTGAGGAATATGTTAGAGATGAACAAGGAGAACAACTGTGCAAGCATTGTCCTTGACTGAATATTTTCGAAGGGTTTAATTTTTTTTAAAGGTATATGGAAATGGGCATTTGAAGTGCGAAAAATAGGATTGTTGAAATAATATTGAAAAATTATGGTGCGTTTTGTTTACATTTTGTGTTTTCATGGTTGTTTTCAATTTTTCATTTTGAATATTTTCACTATTTCTCAATATGCATTTGGGTATCCTTTTTACGAAAACAAGTTTTCAAACCTGTTGCCGGCATCCTATTTTTTAATCATTGGAAAACCAATGTCTGAAGAAAAATTTATCAAAAGATTCAATAAGCTAATATTTTCTCCTAAATGGCTGGTGCAAGGCCTGAAAGTGAACCATGAGCGAATTTCAGAGGGCCATTGATTCATAGAGTCTGATCGTATCCAAGTCGTTGATATATTTTCGTATTTCTTGCTATAAAAAATGGGCCTTCTAGCATTATTTTTTGAACGATATGACAATAGCCAAAGTATAATTTGTCAAAATCTGCGAACAATGTAAATCCGATTTGCATTTTTAGGCTAAAATTCGGGGTAGGGTCTTCTCTTCTTTCTAATTTGTATGTTTTGACCAAAAATGGTAGGGCAAAGTAGAGTTTTTATTATTGTTTCCTATGTTAACTGACATATTCTATAAGATAAGAGGTAAACCACAAATACATCACTTCTCCAAGGTTTTTGTTCACAAAACATGACAAACCATCCTTATAGTTATCATATTATAATTCAAATATCATTTGAACTATAATACAGGAATCCAAAAATGTTGACATATTCAATGATAGAATGGTAACAACACACTAAAGATTTCGACAAAGGAAGGTCTCTCTGACCATTCTTGCGATCAGCATTGTTCCATTAAAGATTTCCATCGTGGATCGCATGATTCTGGAACTTGGGGTCGCAGGGTATTGCTAACAATCCCACCTGTTTATTACATATATAATTTCATCCTTAGTATATATTTTCATGGATTTGAGCATATAATATTGGGCAGTGTTCCAAGATGGAGAAAGGAATTGAATTTTACCTAAAACTATGCCATAGTGCATCTCATGGTAGGTTCTTGTCCAGTGATAAGCTCCCACATGACAATGCCAAAAGAAAACACATTAACCTGGGCATTAAATTCATGCTATGATGCTAAAATTTGATAATACATAAGAAATTTGAATAGATAGAAGAGTGGATGTATTTTTTTAAAGGTGTACATACTCTGAAGGGCATCTAGAATGGCACCACATCTACAAATAATATATTTCAGGGTTTTCCCTTATAAATTTGTATCTACGATTAGAAAATAACCTATTTAGCATTTAATATGTTAATATTTTGTCAGTTGCTGCAGAGGTATATGTCTAAGCTGTAGTAGTACATGTAAGCATAAATTACTAACAATTTTTCCATAGTTCAGAACAGGTATTATGTACAAACGTTTTCTAGCCAAACGCAGCTTCGTTGAAAACCTGTATATTTACATTATGCATCACCTTCCACCTATTAAAACCTGTATAATGTTCATAGTAGGATTTTTACAAAGAAATTACCCTATATACTTTAAAAAAATCTGCCTAAATGTTTACAGTAATGGCGTCGGTTAAAAATCGGGGCTGATCACATAAAGATTGGCGTTTGTGGCATTAGCATGGGTAAAAATAAAAGTATTTGATTTTATGTATTGGTAACAATATGCTATGTTCGGAAAAAAATTTATTATTTGATTGAACGCATGTTTCATGGGTAAGATGTTACTTAAAATAATTAAACACGAAAATAATTGAATACATAACATTAATCTACATGTGGAGAGCCATTCGTCGACAAATGTCAATATAACATCTCATAATGTTTATAATGACTTGAAGCATAAGATCAGTTCGTTGACTGCCTGGTTGAGTTCTGATTATCTCATATGCTCTTATATATTAGTTTAAATATAGCTTAAACAAATTTAATGTAAGTTTTTTTTTTTTTTTTGTATTTTCAATGATAAACTGAATTGAAATCATATGTTGCTTCCTCACAATTGCGTAACTAGAGCTTTCCATGGCCTATTCGCGATGGGCTTCTGCTGTCAATAAGCTCACCTTGGCAGCTGCAGGCTCCATTTTATTTATGTAATTTTAACTGTGATTGATTCAGTCGTGTATATGTTAGAGATTATTATATGGGGGTGTATATGTTATATGTTTCATATACCTGTTTACAACGTTGGCTGTATTTTTCTTTTGCCGTCTGACTCACTATTCAAAGTGATTTTGTACAGTGATTGTCGTTTTATGTCACGTATTCATGCTTTGGGCTGTTTTTTTTTCTTACAAAAGAATAGACTCATATATCCAATTTCAGTCCATCACACAAAGTGGTAATAAAAAAAGGATAACTAACCCAGCAATTTATCAACCACAGCCAAATCTCTCAGAAAAGCAACACAATAACCGAACCATACACAGTCCTAACCACCAAAATCAACGATAATGAAGCAGAGAAAACCAAATCAGAAGGTTGAGTGGTAGGAGTAATCCCACTAACAGGCTTGATAATCCCAGAAGGCAATGATAGTTTGACCACATCGGCACCATTAAGCACCGGATAAGGAGCTAAAGCAGGCACTGCTGCAGCAGGTAAAGAAGCCACTCATATTGTTGTTAGAATAATGCTCCAGGTATATCTGATATTATATTTAAATTTGCTGTGTTTCATAACTGTATATGTTCGTTGAACATATTCATGCATTGCATCCACTCATACTTTCATGGGCTTTAGTTTATATCAGTACAACATCTCCTAGTATTATAGTCTAGTTTTTGCAAGCACATAGACTTCAGTTTCATCTTGGGCTGTATTCGCTATCAGGCATGTTGCCTCGCATTTGTTGCATTCCTGTTGTCTTAGCAGTTTTTTCCTACTATTCTTACCTCTACAATTTCTGTCTACTATTGATAAGCCCACATTTCTGGCCATTTACCCATGTCCTTTCATACTCGCTGCATACTCCATCTGCTGTTTATTTGGGTTTGGTTTGCATATATTGCACTGGTAATGGTGTTTCAATTGCCTTTAGATTTTATTCTTGCATTAACTTCAGTTCTGCATCTCTACCGACGGATTACTTCGGCTCATCTGACATTCGATTATTGATTCACAATATACCACATACAGTGCTTCATCATGTGCCTTAACACTAGAAATGTTAGATTCAGGTTATTTAGAAACTTCCCTACGTGATATACGTATGTGCATGCTAAATAAATTATTGTTTTTGATATTAACCTGATTTGCACAAGTTTTGTAAGAATGTGTATTAGGTGCAATTTTTTTTATTTCCTGTTAATCAGATTATTAGACATTGTATCTCATTATTGCAAGAATATATATACTTGTATCAGTTAGATTTTAAAAGAAAGAATATTATTGTTGGCTCCAATTAGACTTTGTCTGCATCAACGATGATAATAAATATTGCTACGGAGTTAAACTAACTTAAATCTGATTCAAATATTTGATATGCATAAATCAATAAACAAATGCAAGTGTCTTCAACCATAGGTTTCGACAAAATTAGTGAGCTTAAAAGCGACTATTGTCTGCTATTGTTGATAAACTTAAAACAGGGTATTTGTGTATTTGAATAATCAGGATGAGAAAGATAAAACTCATATTGTTTGGCTATAATATGGCGTAAGAGGTTGCAATACTGCAATCATTTGTAACTATGGATTTGAGGCTAATTAAAATGTTAACATTTTTAGTAATTAATCATTTATACCACTTTAATCATTAAACACGATCATCACTTATAAGCAAAAACTAAACCAAATTTGCAGGTTCAGGCACTTTAAATAAAAACCGTCCATTCAATCAGGATAAGGAACAAGGACGTCCCCATCTCGGGTTTCAAATATATAACCACAAACTGTCGTGCCCGCTCTACATCCTTAACTGACTTTGGAGGCATGGGTGATGGTGTGACATCCAACACTAAGGCATTCAATGATACAGTTACTAGTCTGTCACAATATGCAGGTGATGGAGGTGGTATTCTGTATGTTCCAGCTGGAAAGTGGCTGACAAGGCCTTTCAATCTAATGAGTTGTTTCACTCTCTTCCTTGATGCTGATGCTGCAGTCCTTGTTTCCCAAGTTTGCTTCTTTATAAAATTTATAGTAACAGTATAAAATTAATTATACGGTCTATCAGTAATACTATAGTTTTGTAAATCCTGCTTAAACTGAAGTTTCAATTTATAGTATCATGTTATATTGTTGTATTTTTTATAATACAAATATTTATTTACATAACTCAATTTGCAGTATCATATTATAATATTTCCTTTTGTCGTCTAACAAACACCGCCTTCATTATCATTGTCACCAAAATCATGATGTAGTCGATGGATAATAGGCTTTCACTAGGGACTGTCGGACTGGAACATAGTTTAGTTCTTGCATGATTTGCGGACTTTAGATTTAGAGCTAGGATCTTTTGTATGTAAATGGCAGTTGGAGTTCTGAAATTAAAAAGAGAAAGACCTGCTTTTTGAGGCTTGATTATAAAGGGGTGTTGAATGTTCTTGATAATAAGTATAAGAGTCTGTGGAGAAATGGGAAGGGTGGGGATAATGAGGACTACGTCCTCATTATGCAGATAAACGGCCAGGCCGTCATTTGGTCCACTTCTACTTCAGTATATATGTTTCCATCATGTCGTGTTGAATAAGAGGACGCTGGAAGTAAGACGGCTATTCCATGTCTTTGCATTTATTGAATTACATACGCAAGAAAATCAATGAGAAGATGAATTAACAATTTAGTGGTATAAGCTTATGGAGGAGTGAGAAGGATGGGGCGATTAGGGACTGTAAGTTGATTAATATGCCTAACTGGACAGCCTATTGTCGGGCTGTAAGCAGGGAAGGCAAGGAAAATAGGGCTGACGATAATAGGGACGCAGTAATAAAAGAACTAGTAACACTGTCTACTGAGTGATCCATTTGAATTTTGACAACTGTAAGTTCTTTCAACCTATAATCATGTGTACACCATTTCACAAGGTAGTTCAATCCCTTTTATTTGTATAGCCTCAAACTAGTTTGACATGTATTTCATTGTTGATATTTCTCCAAGGTATGCATGCTCGATCAAAATTACATTTGCCTCTTTGCCAATTGACATGACTTTTTGGATGAGGTTGAATTGAGGGTTTGCCTCCGGCAGGCCCTCATTTTCCTTAAAGGCAGCCCTGATCATGCGCACCAAGGCGTCCAGGCTTCCCCTGGCCTGCTTCGGAGGGCACTAACATGGCATGGGTGGGTGCAGGTGCCCGAAGTAAGGGCAGGTGATGACGTGGACTTTGGTATTTCTGAACTGGTCGAGGTACTGGAGGAAATCGAGGACATGGGTTGCGCTGCAGCGGGAGAGAGTCAGTGGGTGCCTGTGGTTGCGCAGGTACAACCTAAATGTGGTCTAGTCATGATGCTTCTGTGACTCGTACCTGGATGGATGGTCCGATGTTGCTGGTTCTGAAAGGGACGACTGAGGTGACACTGTGGTCATTTGGGAATATGTTGGTTGGAGATGGTACATGTAGATGGATGTGTAGTGAGATTATGAATAGAGGGGAAGTCAGCCTTACATATAGAGAGAGAGAACAAAGGATAAATACTTGCATAGAAAGAGCATGAAACATGCAGTTGCACTCACATTTTGTTTTCTACCGTACTTAATGGACCTGCATTTTTTTCCTTTTTTATTTTGGACAAGACAAATTTAACAGTGTGCGCATTTCTTTTTACTGGTACTTTATACTCCTTAACCCACCAAACATTTCATAGCTCACACTTAGTTTTGTGTGTGAATCTTGAATAGATATATTGCGTTCATGGCTGGATAAGATGTTGTTTACTTTGGTACCTAATTCACATCCATATTTATATTGAATGGTATGAAAATATGTGATAGCTTATTGATCATGAGCACACTTCGATTAAAGTGTAATTGATCTACCGATGCAGGCCAAGGAAATAAATGAAACAGTAGTAAAAAAAAGAGTTTGAATGGATCTTTCATCCTCATACTATTTACTTATGCAGTTTCAGATGGCAATGGGAAAATCTGTGCCTATAAACCCATTTCAGTTTGCTCACGCTGCTTTTATATCTGTATTTCATATATAACTACATGAGGTGAGTATTACTCATAATGCTTTTATTATTTTTTTGACAGTAAACCCACTTCAGTTTTGCTTTTTCGTTTTTCCTGAGGATGCAGTTACAGCAAGTGCAAGATCATCTCCGTCCTGGACATCAAATGCGGTACACTGGATTTTAATTATTTGTTTAGTGATTTTTCAATCTCCTTTTGCCTAACAGTACATATTTGTGATCACATATTATGAGTATGAGCATGACACAACATAGAAATGCAAATGTTATTTGCATACCGATGCTTTTGGGCACATCTTATATAAGTTTAATATATGTGCCTCTGTGATATACATGCAACTTTTAAATATTTTGAGCTAAGTATCGCTTATTTTTGTTGTAACAGGACCAAACTGTTTATGCTTTAGACAAAATATCAAAAGCAAAACAAGATTAAATCAAGCATTCAACATGGAAGAGGTGATCAAACAATATGTATGAATCGTTAAGTTTGGATATGTGAAAACTATATGTATGAAATATTAAGTTTGAATATATGAATATTGTTTGAATGATATGTATGACATATTATGTTGTAGTTTACATGTACATTGTTTTTGAAAATGTGTTGTTTGTACACATTTAAGACATAGATAAAGATATATATGAACGATGTTTGAATGATATGAGTAACGAAAGAAATGAAATGGTGGTATACGAATGCTATAAAATTGTCAATGAAATTATAGCATTTTAAAAATGCTATCAAAACGTAAAAACAAACGCTATCAAAAATAGACAATAAACGCTATAATAAGTAGCAGTTGGCTAAGATTTCATATAGCGTTTTTGGTTAATAGCAAAAAGAAAACGCTATAGATTATTAATTTTTCGTAGAGTTTTGACTTTGCTTTTTAAAGTTGCAGGCCTAACATAGCATGTCGTTCCATGGCGATCTCTAAAACGCTATTATAGGCTATGATAGCGTTTTTCAAACGCTATTAAAACCCCTTTCTGCTGTAGTGCCTTTCGGTAGGCCTTATTTTAATGAAGAGACCGGTGGTAGACAACACAAACCTGTATGGAGCTGGGTAGATTATTATTGATTGTTTAGTATGATAAACAAGTACATACATGAGAATTGTCAACAAATTTATTTATGTGCAGGTGAATTGGATCGAACAACAAAAAGTGGCATCGAGATGCAATTTGTTGTTTTTCTACAGGAAAAAATTCGATGTTATTGCCTCTGATGTGGTGACATGGAACCATATAGTAAAGAAGATCCAGTGGTGCTTCCCCCACTATGTACCAAGTCGATACGAAGAGCTGGATTGCTTTGTTTTATTTGACATATTGTGCATTTCATCTTCCAAACAGAGTGATGAGGCAGTTTGGGTACGTCAGCATCTTCCTTATCCTACTCCATATTATCATGTTGTAACTAACGAAGCTTTGTATGACGAAATGATAACATTGTGGAATAATCGTTTTAACTGTGAGAAAACGGAACACGAGTTCACTTACTAATCAACAATATATGGAATGGTATAAAGACATTAGCGTCAATGTGTGCTACCAAGAACAAAGCCAACCCCTGCTACATTTCCTGTGTCCTACGCTCCTAGAGATCCTTTAGAAAGAAATGCGGTATATATTAAATTTTGGTGTTGTACAAGACTTCTAAATGAATTAATATCATATGTTATTTATAGGCAGATGGAGTTTAAATGAACTTCAGTTGGTGGATGAGCTTGGGAAAGAAATTTCGACAAAAGCAAAGTGAAGTGCATGTCTATCAAACATATATTGCATTCTTGTTTGTCAAAGAAGAAATGGATAGACTACACTGTTCACTTACTCCTTCTCCTCCGCCTCCTGCTGCTCAATTAAATGTTGCGCAAATACTGCCAGCTCCCAAGCCATGGAAGAAGCATGAAACCCGCAGGAAAGGTAAGGGTCAATCGTCCGGTGAGTTGCCTTCATAGCATAAGGTAGCGGTCGGAAGTTCCCAACCTCCCAAAGAGCATATTGAGGAATAGGAAGAGGAAAAGTCGACATTGGAAGAGTTTGAACATAAGCCACGACCAAAAAGGAAAACACCTTGGATTTTAAGGCACTTGAAAGATTAAGGTTTGGTATTTAAATTTTAGTGAACAAATTGTGATGGTCATGTATTTGGGATGTTACTGTTTGAGATATTAGTTTGTTGATATGTTGTGTGAATGGGGTGTTTTAGTTTAGATGGTTATTGTTAAGTAATTGGAATGTTAAATTTGGAACTTATGTTGACGATTTTGCAAGTGGAACCACTACTATAAAATAGTTATGTCGCTTCTCGTCTTTCCATCAGTTGTGCAAAAAAACGATGCAAAAACATTTAATTGCACCCATTCCTTGCTAACAGCCAAAGCAATTGATACGTGGGAAGCAGTATAGTGTATCAAACTGATTGTTGCTTCAGTTTTTCGAACAATAAACGCATATATGCAGAATCAAAAAAAGTTTTTTCATCCCCTCTTGTAAGAAATGACGCAAACTTTGGTAGGAAACAAAATCTGTTTTCATGATCTAACTTTTTTGCATTTTTTGGAGCTGACGTATGTAACTAGAAGCAAGAAATATTGGTTGATGCATTCTACCGAGTCCCCAATTTTACCGCGTACCCATTTAATGGGAAAAAATGTAAACCCTGCTTTCCTTTTTCACAAACAATCGCACCTCCACTATTTTCCATTTTCAAAAAATAATTATTAATACTCGAATTTATTCGTAATCGCATCTCAATCGCCCGCTTTTGCTGTCTCAATCCCCTGTTGCTTCAGGTATTTAATTCACCAATGCATCAATTTTGATATAATGATTTGCCTTTTTTATTTTTCAATTTGATGATTTTACATTTCGATTTGTTGATTAGTGTTTAAGGAAAATAAGAATCTACGAATGATTTTCCCTTTTTTTAAGTCTTGTGAATGTAAATCATGCAAAAGCTCGTTCTGTTTCATGAATGTAAATCATGCGAATGATTTGAATCTAAAGTGTAGGATGGTATAATTTGATATATGCATTTTTAGTCAAATTATTTGGTATAAATGGTAAATTGTGAATTTCATTTCATTGCTAGTTTGACATTTATGTAATTTATAAATTTTTATTTGAAAATGTTCAATTATTTTGTATGTAAATTTAACATTTGCGTGAGTTTATTTCTAAAGTATTTATTGGTTAGCAGCTGTTTGTGGAGTCTTAGAGCTTTTGGATTTTGAAGAAGAACTAGTAGTGTTGTAGTATCTTAGTTTGACATTTTCAGCTCTCTTAACCTTTTGCAAGTTACTAGTAAAATCTTACCATCAATACTATGGACAATATATATAAATTATTGTTTGAATTTATTTACTAACGAAATGATTTGATCAGTTAAAAATTCGGTATAGATTTAGATTTTAGCAAATGGATATTGTTCCTGTTTGAGCACAAACACATTATTTGAACATAGTAGTATAGTCATACCTGATTTTGAAACTTTCCTCCATTTAAAGATGGTTACAGGGATTATATGGCCTTGTCATCACATTATTTGTGGTTGCTATATTTTATTCATCTTTTGAATTTCCTAAGAAAGGTCGCAAACCCAAGCCTTGTTTGTCGTTCGCCCCTGACATATCGGATATGTGCATGCATTTTTAGTAAGAATGAATTCTTGTTTTATTTATTTATCCCTGCGTATTTTTGTTTCCTTATCAATTGGAATAAATACATCAAGGTACTTAATAGTACCTCAAATAATCATCTTTTACGTACATATGGGTTTAAACTTTGACTTATGACTATCATCAAATGTTTAGCATTAGTTTGCAAATATATTTAACTTTATAATTAATACTTTAACCATATAAATTATAACTTCATATTTGTATTGCTCTAGCACGGAGATGAGATATATAAAATAAACAATAATTTTGTTTATGTATTATTATCCCTTGTTATTACGAAACAAAACGATACACGTTTATAGGGTTTTAGCTTGGATTATTTGGTTAATATAAAATAAAATTGAATAAGGGTTTTATCCCTGTTTGGCAATTGTCATAACTTTCTATACTAATTTCCTTTAGAGAATTTTCGGCCCTTTCTGACAAGTGTTTTATATAATCCTTATATGGATATTCGTTTTTGTTACAAAACAGACATTTATTGTAACGACCCGGAAAATCTGAACCAATTTAAAATTTTTAAATTGGCTATTTTAGTGGATTTTAAATATTTAAAATAAATATTTTAAATAATAACGATGAAAAGTAAGTTTGAATCGACATTGGAAAACGAATATAATTAATTCTAACTATAAACAAGGCCTGAAATGGCGCGGCAGTTTCAAATTTTCATTTTAAACTTTGACTGACTGTACCGGGTGCAAAACAAAACGGATTTGAGTAAAACCAAAAATATTTAAATCTGTTAGTGAATACCTTTCTAACGAATCTGAAAAATCGAAGTTTCATAGCGGGAAGCAAAAGTTATGGCCAAATGAATTTTCAGAAAGGTCGCTATAGAATATATATAGCCCGTGAAAATGGCCATTTTGCAAACGACCTCAGAATTCGACGCTTTTTTTGGATCCGGGATGTTAAACTATTGCTAAGTTTCAAATTTCATAATTTTTGAAGCTAGTATGTGAGCGTGGCAAAGGAAAACGTGTTTCGGTCAATTACAGTTAAATTGGATCGACCCGAAATTGGCCATTTTCAAACGGTCTCAGAATTCGACGAAACTAGTTTTGTTGGGACCGTATTGTCAAAACATAGCTAGATTTGTTTTTCTGGAATTTTTGGGATCAGTATGTGGCCCCGGCAAATTGAAATGTACGTTCAAATTAAATATTTAATGTTTTATATTTTAATTTGTAGGAAAACAGACTGAAACAGTCGAATTGGCCTACGAAACATATCCCATTGTGTTCGAAATGGGGGTATTTAGCTAGGGACGACAGTCGTTGGGTTTGGATTGGAGTTCGTATGTGGAAGCGGGTATTTTCGGATTTTAAAGAATAAAAATTAAAATAAAAAGGAACCGGCAAATCACTTTCCTCGTTGACTTTCAAAAAAACCCGCTTCCTCTTCATCGTTAAACGACGGAAACACCTTCTCCCTTTCTCTCTTCGATTTCTCCTCCCACACTCCACGAAACCATCAATGCCATAGTGGATTTTGAAGCCCTAGACCTGAGCTTCAAATCCGAACTTGGAGCAACCACTATCGTCGAGTCCTCCTCGAGAACGAAGCCCTCAAAATCGGCGAGTTTCAGCTGCCGCCGACGCCAGCACAGGGCACCGATCCAGGCGCAACCACCGGCGACGTGAAGCCCACTCCTAGCTCTACGCTGTGGCGCTGGCCGATCGTTCTAAAGCTGCTCGGTTTTCGCGAAAACTACAAACCTAGTTTTGAACAGGTTTGAGAGTATACGACTATTTTTATTTTAAACTATTTAATAGCAGTTTAAAGCGCTACCGTTTATTATTTCACTGTAAAAATCATATCATTTTCGTTTCAAGACGAAATTCAGTGAAACAAGAGACAGTCAACTCGTGTGGACGCCTTCTACATTCTAGAAGAGACCGCATATTTTTCTGAGCCTTCTGCTATTTTTGGTGGAGTGGAACCCAATGTGAGATTTCTAAACCATAAACGATATGGAAAGCGACGATGTATAAATTATATAATCGATGTATGAATTATATAAGCGTTGTACACCTCTTGTATAAGCGTTGTATAAGTTGTACGTTCGATTTATAAGTTATATATGCGTTGTAAAAATTATATATGTGTTGAATAGAAGTGAAATGCTTATATAATATATATATATATATATACGCCCCTCGTCCACAAACCATGGACGATATTTATTGGTTGTGATTGGTGTAAAAATTGATTGATAGCGAATGGTTGATTAGAATTGTTTGTGGTTGAAATTGATTGATTGTGGTTGAAAAATACCCGTTTGTGGTTGAGAATTATTTGGTTGAAACCACATAGGATTAGTTTGTGGAAATGAAAAAATACATGCCGCCTGCGGGCGAACTAGATGCATGAAATCCCCATTGTCAAAAGCTGCGAGGCTTTAAGGTAGAGCGAGGAGCCGTACTAGGGACGGCCCCGGTTTTAACTACCCTGACATTATGCTGCCGAAATTTTGAATAATATTCATGTGTTAGAATTATTTTCATGTGTTGAAACTATATTCGTGTGTTGAATAGAAATTCATTCGTTGAATAGAAATTCATGGGTTGAAAGGTATTCGTGTTTTGAAATAAATTGTTTTATAATAAAAATCATATTTTTATCACCAATATGAACTATATAAAATAATCGTGTTTTGAAATAAATTGTTTTATAATAAAAATCATATTTTTATCACCTATATGAACTATATAAAATAATCGTGTTTTGAAATAAATTGTTTTATAATAAAAATCATATTTTTATCACCTATATGAACTATATAAAATAATCGTGTTTTGAAATAAATTGTTTTATAATAAAAATCATATTTTTATCATCTATATGAACTATATAAAATAATCGTGTTTTGAAATAAATTGTTTTATAATAAAAATCATATTTTTATCACCGATATGAACTATATAAAATAATCGTGTTTCGAAATGAATTGTTTCACAATAAAAATCACATTTTTACTATATACATGAATTGTTAAAAATAGCGAAGTGTTGAAATAATTGTCGGTTGGATAAAAATATCATTTTTATCAAATGTATGAAAATAATATAGCTTTGAAATCGAAGAATCGATATATATATATATATAAATAGAATTGAAATATATCGAATAACGAAGCTGCAGTTCGTGTTTTGAAACCGTGATTTTAAACGATTAGTGCGGGAGATCCCACCATCGAATTTTCCCGAAACCGAAATCGTTGGGTTCGCTTTGGAAATATCTTTCCAACGACATCAACTTTGTAAAGATCCAACGGTTGGATTGTCTGGAATGTTTAATTCAAATCTGAAGAAAAACAGCGCCAGAATCGATTATATTTATATATATATATATAATTAAATTAAATCGAATAACGACGCTGTAGTTCATATTTTGAAATCGAAACTTCAAACGATTATACCGGGAGATCCGACCGTCGGATTTTCCCAAAACTGGAACCGTTTTGAAAAAGTCTTTCTAATGATGTAAATTTTGTGAAGATCCAACGGTTAGATTTTCAGATATGTGTAAATCAAATCTGAAGAAAAACAGCGCCACGGCCGCGTTATGGCCCGAAGCGTCGTTTGAATAAATTGGCTATTTGAAAATAAATAAAAATAGCGATAAATCGTTATAAAATATTATAAACGATATGGATGTGAAATTTAGAAACTAACTGAAGGTTGGCTAAGTCGAAGGGTTTCCTGGGTTTTGATCTGATGTTGGTTTCGGCCTTCGGGATTAATATTTGGGAAATCGTTCTCTTACTGATTTACGGTTAGTGACTGATGAATTGAAATGAAGCGTGTGTTGTGTTTGTGTAGCACTTTTTAATTACATACGCGAGTTGCTCAGAAAGACCGGGTTTATCCCATTCTGAATAACTGAATCGACGATAAGAAATCGAAGATGAAGATGGTGGTCGAAGACCGGAGATCTTCACCTCGTTTGGATGGTAACTGATGTCATGATTGGGAGGCATCCCGAAATATGGATAATGAGTGGTGATCGTCCAGACGTACGTGGAGATCGATGGGTATGCGAGGTATATAGTGCCTCCGGTTTCGTTCAGACCCAGAACGGACTTGCAAATGGACTGTGTGTCTGACATTGGAATTCAGTCTGTGTGATTGATATCCATCAGTTACATGGCGTGATTTTCCTATGTGGCTTGCTAAGATGAAGTGATCAGGGCTTCTGTTGAAAAGCAAAGTCTTGTGGTGATGATCAAAGCACCGCCTGTGTGGCGTAGCTTTGTGTATAACGTGAATTCGCGAACCTCACACCACGGTATGAACCAGAAACGGGAGAGGACCTCAGGGAGGACATGCGTTTCTTTCTAGTTAGAGGTGGTGTCGGTGCTTGAACTGGCCGACATTTCTATTATTTTCACCTATGTGGTTGTTGCTGTTGCGAGGCGCCTCGGTTATATCGGTCGATCCGGGACCGATGGAGTCATTCGTTGGCTCACTTACACCCCAAAGGGCGGGGAAACGCAGTGTTCAGGAATTTTAATCCACATCGGTGGACCGGCCCTGACGATCCAAGGGTCGATGAGCTCTGACCCTGAGGCTCGGGCTAGAGAGTCTCGAAGTTGGTAAGGACTATCTTTTGCCTTGGTTCATGACGGAAATCCACTTTCCAAATACGTGACTGTGCGGTTTTGATTGTATACCTATATATGGCGACATAGTGGTATGGGGCATTAATGTCGTCTATGAGTGATACTTATGATTTGAAATTGTTTTTGAAATGTATAAACACTAGTAATAATATCAAATTCTTTTGTTTTATTCGTATCAAGCATATTTTGGCCATTATAAGGCAAAAACTCTATCCTCCGGTTTGTGTTGCATTGTGTGATGGGAACTGAGTCTTATAATGGCTTCATTTTATTAAAAGCATTGCGATGTTTAAAAGAATGATTTGTTTTAAAGCACTGTCAATCCAATGGAGTAATCCCGTTCCACGAAAGTGGCGTGGTCCTGTGATTAGCCATATTTTAAATGTGTTATGTAGATTTCTCATACCACTCCCATGACTGACTCGTAGTTTGTTTCACTTTCAAACTCGGGTGCCCCTCTTTCTACACGGGCAGCCTTATGTTCAGGTTTTTAGCAGTCTTTTTCTGGATAGTTGGAGCTGAAGATGGATTCTATCATTTATCTCTTTTTATGCTGTTTAGCTCCTATTGTACATATTATGTTTATTTCCGCTGTAGACATTTATGTATAGCTGAACTGTATTTGTACTAAGTATGATGCTGTATACTGTGTAACTCTGATGATTATGTTTATCCAGTGTATTATTTGTTCATTATTTGGTGTATTTATTTAATTCTGCTCTGCTGTTATCTGTTTATGTGTTATATTCCAAAGATTACCCTTGCCACCGTCAGTACGGGGTTTGGGGTTGTCACATTTATATTCATCTAATACAATATTTGTTGGATTTTTCCCCTGTATTGGACAAGTTACAAACATTATAAAGTAATTACATTTCGAAGATCCTTTTGTTTTAAACGGTTCAGAAAATTTCGATAGCACTTTTTTTTGTTCCTTATGTATACACAATCGTGTACAATACAGGGAGGACGGGGAAGTGCTTCCAGATTTTCTTGAAATCATTAGGAATGAAATGATTTGCAAAATATAATTACTACTGTGTTTGTAATGGGAAGTAGGATGACCGACCGTTAAAGTAAATGATAATACAGTATCTAAAATTTAATATTGTCTCTTGTAAATAAATATAATTTACTTTTTCTTTAATTAATTTTGCCATAATCAAGATGATTTTAATGGAGCACTTACGATATTTTTTTATGTAGTGTTTTTCTAGTATTTTCACACGAATTGTAGTTGGATGTACAATGCGAAACGTTGCAATGCTTAACTCAAACAGAAAATGCAAGAGTTTATCCAATGTGCATTGAATGATCAAATAATGAGAAGAGAAGAAACTATTTTTTGTCCTTGTAGACGTTGCCAAAATAAAAGGATATTCCATAACATAGATCAAATTATCGATCACATAATTTGTCATGGGTTAAAATTAAATCATTCACAGTGGATATGGCATGGTGAAAGCACAGTTAATACAACCAAGTCCAGGAATCATGACAACGATGAGAATAATCAGGAAGATAACATGAATAATGAGGTGAATGATGAGAATAATGAGAACGACCGTGTTAATGAGATGTTTGGTGATGTTGAAGAGCATTTGATGGAAGAGCCGCAATTGTACGAAAAATATATTAAAAGAAGCCTTTGTCTCCTGGTTGTGCTAAATTCACAAAATTGTCTGTTGTGCTCAAGCTTTTCGATTTAAAATTAAAATAAGGATGGGGTGATATAAGTTTTACATCAGTGCTGGAACTTTTGAAATACAAGATTCCAAATGACGAGCTTCTGACTTCTAACTATGAGGTAGAGAAAGTTATGTGCCCAACTGGCATAAGGTACAAGAAGATACATGCATGTCCAAATGATATTATATTATAACGGAATGAATTTGAGCTCTTGCATGAGTGCCCCAAGTGTGGATTATTCTGTTACAAGTCATGAGAGAATTTTAACAATGGCCCAAATAAGAGACAACCTCCGACAAAGGTCTTATGGTATTATATTCGGTTTAAATGCTTGTTTGCAAATAAAGAAAATGGAAAAAACTAAAGATGGCATGTAGATGTTAGGAAGGAGGATGGATTATTCTAGCATCCAACTGATTCCCCATTGTGGATAAACATTGATACAATGTATTCTAATTTGGGTAAAGAAATTAGAAATCTCAGATTTGCTCTTTGCATAGATGGCATAAATCCATTTGGCAACCTTAGTTGTCAGCATAGTACTTGACCGGTTTTTTGGTGATTTACAATCTTCCACCTCACTTAAGTATGAAGCGCAAGTACATCATGTTGTCTCTTTTGATCTCAGGCTCACGATAATCAGGAAATGACATCGATGTTTATGTAGCTCCTCTTATTGATGATCTAAAAGTTTTATGGGATAAAGGTGTGTATGTTTTATGCATATAGTAAAAGTGATTTTATATTGCATGCCATGCTTTTTTGTATCAAACATGATTTTCCCACATATGGTAACTTTTCAAGATACAGTACAAAAGTGGAAAAACAACCCAATTTGTCAAGACGATATGATTATTGTACGTTTGCATTTTTGCAAGAAAAATGAATATATGTATCATCATAGATTTCTCTCTTCCAATCACCCTTATCATCAAAAAGAAGTCTTTCAATGGGGAGGTAGAGAGTGGAATTGCTTGTTTACCATTGTCAACAAATGTTTTCTGTGAACGAGTTAAGATATTGAAAATGTATTTGAGAAAACCTTTCCTCTTCGAGAAGGCATGTGAAAGAAAAATCTATTTTTTGGGAACTTCCATATTGGAGACATTTACAAGTTAGGCATTGTGTGTATGTAATGCATATAGAAAAAAAAATTGTGATAGTATTATTGGGACACTTTTGAATATATCTAATAAGACAAAGGATGGTGAGAAAGCTAGGCAAGATATGTTAAAAATTGATATTCAAAAGGAGTTAGCACTAGTGGAGAGAGGTAAGCATATCTATTTGCCGCATGCATGTTGCTCATTGCCCAAAAAAGAGAAAATTAGTTTTTGCGAGTGTCTCTATGGTGTAAAGGTTCCAACGGGTTATTCTTCATACATTAGTAGTCATGTATTAATGAAGGATTTAAAATTGACCAACATGAAGTCTCATGATTGTCACGTGTTAATGCAACACTTGTTACCTGTTGCAAATCGATGTATATTGCCTAAACATGTTGGACATGTTATTACCAAACTTTGTATCTTTTTAACGCAATTTGTAACAAGGTGATTGATCCTGATACGTTCAATGATCAACAAGCCAATGTTATTGTTACCATATGCCAATTTGAGACATATGTTCCGCCTTCATTTTTTGAAATTATGGTGGATTTAATCGTTCATGTGGTAAGTGAAATCAATATTTGTGCTCATGTATTTATTGAATTTGTTACTCAATACTTAACTGGTGTTGCACCTATTTGACTTTGCAAGTCTCGACATGATGAACGACTTGATGGTTATGGTACAATTAGATATAAATCAATTTAAGTTGATAATAAAATGTTTCATAAAGCCTACCTATGATAGTTTAACAACACCTTACTAAGGTTCATTCATACTCGGAGGAGCACATGGCAACTCTAAAATATGAGAATTCTTCAAAGAACGAAAAATGGTTAACAAGTGAACATAAGCACTCCTTCGTCATATGGTTTAAAGACAAGGCAACGTCTCGATTATCTCAAACAAATCATGCTATTTCTGATATAATAAAATGGTTGGCATATGGGCCTAAATTTCAGTTTAGCTCTTATGAAGGGTACAACACTAATGGTTTGTTTTTTATACACAACGGCAAGATGAAAAGAGAAAAATGCAAAATAGCAGAGTTTGCATTGTGTCCTCTTCAAGAGAATTTGCTGGTGCAAAGATAACAAGCCAATAAAAATGCGACAATGTCATGTTATGAAGTAATTGAGAATATTTTGGAACCTGAATATAAGGACTTCGCGATTGCCTATTTCATTGTAGATGGGCTGACAACCATCGTTTTATATGAGTTGATGAACATAGGTTCTCACTTGTTGACTTTAGCCTAATAAGTAATGAAAATGATCCACTCATCTTGGCATCTCAAGCAAAACAAGTTTATTATGTGACTGACCTAGCTAACCATAAATGGTCTGTTGTTCTTCCTAGTAAAAGACGCATTATTGGGATTGGTAATGTGGTAGATAGGAAGAGTATAATCAGTTTGATAAGAATCCACCTTTCTCCATCATCGTCAATGTATCAAAAGAAAAGGTTGATTCAAATGCAAATTTTGCACGTTCTGATCATGATGAAGGAGTTTGGATACTTAGGTAGTTTTCTAGCATTCTCATTGGGCTTTATTTGCCATTTGAAAACATACATGTAAAAATCTTATGTTTTCTTTGATATTTCTTTTTTTGGGAATAAATACATTATATTACATTTACAGGGATACATAATCGATCACATACCCATTCAAATCGATGGTTAAAATCGTTATCACATGATCGCAAGTTTGTTTCTTATTTTTAACCTGAGAGATGTCTTGTATTTGTCGAATGCAATGTGGTTTATGGTTCATGAAGTAATTGTTGTCAAAGTCTGGAAAAAATACCTATTGTTATATGAAGTAATTATTAATGGAAAGTGGTTTATTGCTTCTTTTGGTTGGAATGTGTAACGATCCAACTTTTCCGCATCCTTTTAGTTGACAATTACAACTCATGTCCAACCCAAATTGCACAGAAAAGGAGATAGTTAAGAGAAATAAATTAGAGGGTGAGAGAAGAAAGAAATATTAGAATAAAAGAATAAGAAGAAGATTAAAGTCTCACAACGGAACGAGTAAAATATAATATATCAAACTTCTTTACACAAATTGAACTGTATAAATATGGTTACAACATCAGAGTAATATTTAGATCAGTACAACACACAACGAAAATAAACTAGCACCAGTAAATATAGTTATATGTCTCGACTTCAACTCCTCTTCTGAAGCTCCAAGTGAAACCTAACTTGATAATATACTCGGTCTGACCCAAGCACATTTGAAGCAAAGCAAAATTCACCCAGATCAATCTAGAATACTTTTAGTGATAAATTTATATGACAAACAATTTGCTTAACTTTAGAAATCCCTTTGAAAGAAAAGGATAATAGTAAGACTAACTCACATATAACACGGATGATTTTTACCTTACTATAACCCAAGACATTTTTGGTATATCAAAATCCAGTGATATTATAATAGTGTTTATCAATCACAAATAAATAACAGTCTAGCAGAATGCTTGCATCTCATGCTCCACATATTCATTATAAAATCTAAAACCGCAAGACGCTTATTGAAGATTGGATTTCAACTATTACAAGGTATGGGGACCATCTTCCTAACAGTGTACTCTAGAGGGTATACACTAGGGTTCAACAAGAACATCTTGCAACCCGACCAAGTACTATCGAATGTATTGTCACCCTACAGTCTTCAGGGACCACTGTACTTCTCGGGAGGTACAGAAATGAAAGAAGAACAAATATAATTTTCTCTAGATGGTGACAATATACCATGCTTGGGGGTGACCCAACTAGCTATAACAACCTGGAATTTCTAAACCAATTTAAACTTTTTATTTTAGCAATTTTAATGGATTTTAAATATTTAAAATGACTTATTTTAAATAATAACGATTTAAAATTTATTTAAATCAAAGTTAGAACGTATAAATTTATTTTAATTGTAAAACGAGCCTGAAATGGAGCGGTAGTTTGAAAATTCGATTTTGAATTTCAGTTGAATGTATTGTAATGGCGCGTTTTGTTAGCTATCGAATAATTAATTTATTTAATGATTTATATATCGATTTGGCGATATCGATAACTTAAAGTACAACGTTCGAACTTATAATTTATAATTATAATTAAAACGAACCTGAAACGTCGCGGCAGTTCGAAATTTGGTGATTTGAACTTCAACTGAATGTACATGATTCATTTTAAGCCGGATTTCTATGAAACAAGAAACGTATGGAGCTGGTGGAGTATATCTTTCTAGTGGAAGAGAAAAATCGGGATTTCGTCGTGTAGATTTTTAGGTATGTCCAAATCAAATTTTGAAATAGTCGCTATAGAATCGTTTATCGACCGTATCGGTTTATTCGATATAACTAGAGATCGGGTTTGAATTTAGACAAGGTTCTTTTGGGAAGTAGTGATAATTTAATTTTTAGAATTTTTCTGTAATTTTTAATTAATTAAATAAGTGACTTTTTATTTGAAGTATTTTGCACCCTATGGTCAACATTTTAGGGTTTCAAAATATGAGTTAATCTACCGGTATTATTATATTTTTGGGATCGTGGTACGTTGCTCGACACGACGGCACATTTATTTCTGTCTGTAACAGTTCATACACTAACGGAGTTGTACATAAGAAAGTACGTACCCTAACCTATGTTCAAGCCCGATAATCTATCCACCCTATCAACTACAGAACGTGCATGTTAAGCCAAATCAACATACACGAAAATGCAGCAACCTATGCCGACCTAACTAGCTATGGGTATATGGGAATATGTGCTTTTATTCACTACTAAGTTATCCTTTTACTTAATAACTAAAGAAGGAGACATAGCCACGTTCGTATGGCTGTCCCTACATGACAATGTTTACACCTACTTCCTCTCAAGTCCTCTTATTATTTACGGTCATCCCACATGCACGTCCCCCTTCATTGTGAAGTGCTGTGGAGAAATTGCTTCCACACATATATGTATATATAAATACCCCATGAAAACTCTTATAACCTAACCCACTTCGTTCATTTGCTGGAACACAAAACTAAGCCGCCATTTTCATTCGTTCAGCAAAAACAAAACGCAAGGAAAGAAAAAAATCAAAATAAAACACAGATCAAAACAAAGGTTCCCAGAGATCTAAAACGTAAGATTTAAAATCTCTTTAAAAATCAAAAGCTCTAAAAAATCAAGTATCTCTACTCCATTGAGTCTCCCACCCGTGAGCTTCAGTTCGGTGTAAACTTTTAGGTGTTCGACCCTATTTCGGATGTCCGGAAATATACGCAGAAGCCTTGGTTTTGTTGGCGGAGGAGTTGTGGCAGACTGAAGCCGGGTCAATGACGCAACAGTGGTTGAAGTTGGGTGATGGGTGCGTGTGTGTAATGTAAGGGCTTGCGTTTTAAATATAATCTGAAGGGGGTACTCACGATGGCAACATGCACAAAGGTGCTTGAGGGTCAGAAAGTAAAGATGCTAGTGTAGCACGGGGATGTGTTGGAGTGTGAAGAACAGCAAAGGAAATACAAGGTGGCACGTTGGCACTATGCATGGGCTGGAAAGAAGGTGTGTCTAGAGGTTCAAGTGTGAAGGAAATAAGGGATGTACTGTCATAAAGTTGTGTGTATGGGGGGGTACGTGATCATGTTGGGAGTCGTTTACATGGTGCATGGCACGTTTAAAAACATGGCAAGAGTGAAGGAAGTTGATGAGCGCACTGTGGGTATTTGCGTTTGGGGAATGATTGAATGCAAGTTTATGTGAATGGAGTGTGGGTGGAAGCATGCGTGTTGAGCATGTGAACACAACATGAAAATCAAAGAGGGGTGGGATGTGGAAGGTGCAAGGATGCATGGACAGACAAGTGGGCGAAGGGTGCAAAGCAAGGAAGCATAGAAGAAGCGGGGTTGTACACTTGAAGTGGGAAGCTTGCGTTCTGATGTGGAGTTATGGGAGGTGTGTGTGCGCAGTAGTGATTTGGTGAGGGTGGACTGATGCGTGTATGGAGCAAGACGTGAAGAAAACAAACATGAAGGAAATGGGAGTGTTTCGGTGATGACGTCGGAGACTGGGAGTGCAATGGTGCATGGGTTCACGTGGTCTGAAGTGGAGTATTAAGGGAATGTGAATGTTTGAGTGGATGGTAATACAAGCTTGACGTCCAAACTAGAAGCAACCAACGTGGGAAATTGTAGTGGTGTCTCGATGATGTGATGAGGAGGATGTATATGTGTAGTACTGGGAATTCCATACAGTGTTCGAAAGCAGGAGCGAGGACGCGAGTCGTTTTGGGGCAAATGCTGTGTAGCGAAGGTTATGACACTGAGAAGCATGAGGAAATGGAACGTTTACCGGAGCATGGGTCTCCATTCTTGGAAGATGCCGCTGTACAAATGAACGGTGAAGAAATGGTCGACATGCCTGGGTATTCACCGTGATAAGAAGCAGGAGTGAATGACCGACAAAGTGAAAATGGGCAGTTGAGTTTGGTTATCTAGAGCAGGCTGAGCATACGGACTTAGATCGGCGAACCGTCTGTCACATGAGGACCAAGTGGACGCATGTATGTTATGAAGCTGCGGTAGAACAATTTGAACGTCTGGTTTTATCCGAACTGACGCAAATCGTTATTTAACGGTTAACGCGCGAAGAATTTGATTCCTGTCTGTTGCATTTAGTTCATATAGACGAAGGCTACGTTCTGGAACTGTTGTGCGAATTGGAGCTCATCACAATTTATGGCGAAATAAATTGTCCGACGGAGTCAAATAACGCAAACCAATTATTTAACGGTTAACGCGCCAATGTGAGTAAATCTCACTAACTCTGAACAGTTTAAAATTTCATGTTGCATTGTTAGAACTGTTAAAATTGTCTATTTGACTGTATGTTGATTGGTTGATTGAACTGCTAGTCAGTTAGTTAAATTTCTATATTGATTCTGTTTAACAGAATATATCATATGGAACCGAAAGTGATGTTATCTATATTGTCTAACATCTGTGATGCAGGGAAACAGGTTGGAGGAATCTGACTGGATTCCTCAACAGTTATTTTATTGTTTTCCATATATTGTTATATGATGTGATATAAAATCTGTGGGCAGTTATATGTGCTTGGACGATATTGAACATCGTGATTTGATATGATTGAATACCATAACATACCGAAATGTTGATAAGGGGATTTTCAATGTTTATATTGAAAATGAATCTTATTTATAGAATCGATAGGATTTTATAAAAGGAAAACATTTATTTAATTAGAAAATAAATAAATGAAAAAGGAAACATTTATTTAGAAAATAAATGAAATAAAATAGAAACATTTATTTAGAAAATAAATGAATTAGAATATAAAGGAATATTTATTTAGGAAATAAATATAGGAACATTTATTTAGATTATAAATAAATGGAATAAAGGAATATTTATTTAGGGAATAAATAAAGGAACACTTGTTCGGAAAATAAATAGAATTATACAAGGATAGATTTAAACACGTGCTTCGCACACAAGTATAACACAATATGGATTTTAAGGAGATATTGTAGAAGTAGGAATTACAACCAGAGTGTGATAAAAGGATTAAACAAAGTAATTGGTTAGGTTAACCAAAGCAAGTTAGTCGAGTTAAACAAAGTAATTTGTTAGGTTAACCAAAGCAAGTTAGTCGAGTTAATCAAAGTAATTGGTTAAGTTAACCAAAGTAAATTAGTTAAGATAAACTAAGCGGTTAATCGAAGTGAATTAGTTAAGTTAAACTAATTGGTAAATCAAAGTGAATTAGTTGCGTCAAACTAAGTGAATTAGTCAAGTTAAACTAATTGGTTAATCGAAGTAAATTAGTTGGGTTAATCAAAGTGAATTGGCTGAGTTAAACTAAGTAAATCGGTTAGAATTAATCAAAGTGAATTAACTAAGTTAAACTAAGTGGATTAGTTCAGTTAATCGAGACAAGTAAATCAAGTTAGGTTAAACCATTTGAGTTAACCAGTTAAAGTTTACCAGTTAGAGATAAACAGTTAGAGTTAACCAGTTAAAGTTTACCAGTTAAAGATAAACAGTTAGAGTTAACCAGTTAAAGTTTACCGGTTAAAGATAAACAGTTAGAGTTAACCAGTTAAAGTTTACCAGTTAAAGATAAACAGTTAGAGTTGACCAGTTAAAGTTGACCAGTTAGAGTTACTCAGTTAGAGTTGACCAGTTAGAGTTGACCAGTTAGAGTTATCCAAGTGGAGTTAATCGAGTAGAGTTGCCGAATATCACTTATTCGAAGTAGAGTTATCAAATATAGTGTATTCGAGGAAAGAGTAATCGAATATAGTTTATTCAAGTGGAGAAATCAAATGTCATTCATTTGAGAAGAGTTACCGAATATTATTTATTCGAAGTGAGTTAATCCAAAGGAGTTATTCGAAGTTAGTTAATCCAAAGGAGTTATTCGAAGTTAGTTAATCCAAAGGAGTTAGTCGAAGAGTTAATCGAATATAATTTATTCGAATAGAGTTAGAGAAGTTAATCGAATTTAGTTATTCGAAAGGAGTTAATCAATTTGAGTTAAGTTAATCGATTAGAATTAAGTTGAATCAAAATGGAGTAAATCGATTAGAGTTAAGTTAATCGAGTTAGAGTAAATCGAATATTAGTTATTCGAAGGTAAGTTATTCGAATTAGTTATTCGAAGGAGTTAATCAATTAAGTTATTCGAATGAGTTATTCGAAGGAGTAAATCAAATTAAGATTTATCGATTAGAGTTGAGTTAATCGATTTGGGTTAAGTTAAGTTATCGAGTTAAGATTTATCCAGTTAAGTAATCGAGTTAAGAAAATCAAGTTGAGTTAATCGAATAAGTTATTCGATAAGAGTAAATCCATTTAAGTTAATCGGATGTTAGTTATTCGATAAGAATGGACACATTTAAGAAAATCGAATGTTTGTTATTCGATAAGAGTTAATGAAATAGAGCCAACCAAGAAGAGTTATTCGAATATTAGTGATTCGATAGGAGTTAATCGAAATAGAGTTTATCGAATATAAGTTATTAAAAAGGGAGAGTTAATCGAATAGAGATTACTCGAAAGAGTGTTATACGTCGAATTCGATTATATCAAATTCGGGAAAGTGCTATTTACCTTTCGGGTTTTAAATCAAGGTATAGTTATAATCAAACGTTTTCATATAAGAAGTGGATTCGTAACCTGAATCCGAGAATTTGCGTAAACAGATGATTGTAAAAAGTGAGTGATGAGCTTCATCTATTTCACAGTAAAGGACGTTGTTAAATTAAGGTCTGAGATGTAATTATACCCCAACTTGATTGACTTCGGAATTGACAAAGGAATAGTTGTGGTTCGATAGAAAGGTTGATTTGAAATATAGTTAAGTAATAAGCGATAAATGGATTAAGCGAAATGATGTTTTATACAACGTTCATTGGAAATCCGTAAATGAGTTTTGGAAACGTTTTCCAAATATAATCAGATATGTTTTCTAAACATAGAAAATGAAATGTTTTCATGATAAGAATTTAAGAAATAGAGTTAAGCAAATTCAGAAACTGACTGGAGAGGGTAAGTTGAATGGTTTTCTAAGTGACGATCTGATGTTGGTTTCGACCTTCCGGATTGATACTTAGAGAACTGTTCTCATACTAGTTACAGTTAGGGACTGATAGTTGCAAAATAATAGTGATGTGAGAATAAGCTATGGAAATGTTTTCCAATGATTAATAACATATATTTTCTAAATATATGAAATAAGGAAATATGAACATATGATGATTGATCGATCGAATTTCCATTTGGAAATAAGATCGTTGTTTGTACACCGACATGTTTTCATTTGATAGTTAAATCACAGACTATCAAAGTTTTGACCATTTTTACGTTGTTAATATGGAGAGACCGGTTGAATTATTATCCGAAGAACCACTCCGTATTAGCATAAGCGTTGCGAATCAAGTACGCTGAAGATAATTGAAGACGGAGTGAAGTGCAAGGGCTATTGTGAAAAGCCTAGGTAGGATGGATTCACTGAATAGTGCCTTCGGTTTATTCAGTCCCAGAACAACGTATATGGACGAGTGTCTGACAAAGTATTCTTAACGAATCATATGTTGATCTCTTTAAATGTATTACGTTGGTGGCGGAGAAATTCGTTTCTCTTAGCTTTTATACTCGTGATGCCTTGAGAAATCGATAATGATTTGGCGGGTATGATGATGTGGCATTCAAAGTAATTGAAGAAATAATCTGTCAAAGTGATAAACGTGACCTCAAAACCTCACAACCGGAAAATAATAGAAGTTGGGCTAGGCAGCATGGCTAGTTGGGCCATACCCAAGCAGGGTGTATTATCACCATCTAGAGAATATTCAATTGTACTTCTTTATAATCTATTTCAATGCTGTCCCTTATCGGGAAGGATGGTTGTTGATCCCAACCATCGGTGATAATATATTCGTTACACTCAAGCTAAATGAGTGAACGGTCATGTGTGGCCGGGTTGCAAGACGTTCTTGTTGAACCCTAGTGTATCTCCTCTAGAGTACACTGATCGGAAGGTGCTCCCATACCTTGTCTGTTGGAATCCAATCTCCAATAAGCGCTCACGATTTTATTTGTATACTATGAATGTGGAACGTGAGATGCAAGCGTTCTGCTAGATTGATATCTATTTGTATTTAGACATTATTATAATATCAGAAAGATATCCTTTATTTAACCAAGTGTTGGAGTTTTATTCACACCAGTCCCATGACTGACCCGGAGTTTATTTTGTTTGTTTTCCCTAAACTCTTGGGTGCCTAAATTTGTACGGGCAGTCAAGTAGTCGGGATTTTTCAGATACACTTGGAGAGCTTGGAGCAGGAGGCTTCAGGATTATAGCTATTATTATTCCGCTGTGTTGTTAAGTGTTGTACTTTGAAATGGTATGTATATACGAGTACTGATTTGTATTTTAAAGTTATGTTATATTTTATTCGTTCCGCTGTGAGATTCGTGTTTACTCTGATGATGTAAGTTCTTCTTCTTCTTCTACTCTATTAGTTCTATCTTTTCTTCCTCACCCTCTACTTTCTTTCACTAACGTCTCGGGATTTTCGACTCTCGAGGAGTCGAAAATTTCCAGCCGTTACAGTTGGTATCAGAGCTTAAGTTAAGTGATTACCTTGGCTCTGTGGCATAACTCGATAGAGATGGGATTAGTAATATCCTAGATTGAGTTTGAGTATATATATATATGAGCGCGTAATTGTTATTCAATATAAAATGGTTTTATATTGTGGAGACCCATTGGTTGAGTGGCTTATGAATTCTGGTCGATCAGTTGATCCACTGTATCGATAAGGGTTACTAAACACTCGAATACGATGAACCGTCATGGTATGTTTTGAAAAAGGGTAAATGAAATAATTTTTCCCAAAATATATTTGTTTATAGAAGAAATATATATCTTGAAATTATTATAGTATATTGATTGTGTTGGTTGTTATTATAATCGAATAAGATTATAAAAGGGTGAAATGGTTATAAATGACCAATCAGAATTCATATGAATGTAATATATGAAATAGTTTGAATTAAATATGAATTTAAATCAGAATTTGGAATTTAAAATAAGGAAATTTTAAGTTCCTGGGAGATTTTGAAAATGTTTTTCAAATTGAAAATGATATAGTATTGAACTCACTTCGATAGCTGGAAAATAGATTCTGATGATGAATCTAGACATCATCAGTGTTCATTTTCGAGTTCTAAGTGACGGATTACTACCAAAGGTTTTGTTTTTGAATTGTTTTGAGAAAACAAGTTATTTAGAAATTCAAAGGTTTTGAATTGGCATTATGATTTCAAATGGATTTGAAAGAAACCCAGGAACTTAAGTTCTGGAATTAAAATTTAACTAATGAAGTTAAATAAAATGAGATGGAAAAAAAAAGAAAAAAAATATAAATTGAAATTTAACTTGAACCGAGTTAAATTAAATTGAATTGGATTAGAGATAATCTAGAATGGAACCAAATTGATAAGTCAATAATTTGGAATTTGATATTAGAGTTCGAATGAAATTCGATTTGGATTTGAGGATATGAACTGATTGGAGATCAATTGGAATAGATAACATTGGTATATGTTGAAGTGGTAGCAGATGAAAGGGATAGAGTTAAATGCCCGACAAAAAGGTACAAGTTTATATCATATATGAGTTTGGATTTTATGAGCCGAATTGGCAAGCCGCTTGGCTATTTTGATTTCCTTTTGGATTGGAGGAGGCCTAGAGAGGCGAGTTGTGGTTTGACGTATTGAGCCGTACAAAGGAGGTTATGGCGAAATTTTTTCGAAAATTTAAGGTGTTAGAAAATTTTCAGAATTTTTGAAAATTTTAGTTGGTCGAAAATGAATTAATAAAATAAATTAAAATTAAATAGGTCCAGTCAAAACTGAAATTTAGAGGTAAACAAAAAGGGATTTTTAAATCTAATTAGTAGAGTTAGTAGCATTTTTCTAACTTAGCAATTTCGAGGACGAAATTATTTTAAGAGGGGAAGTCTGTAATGGCGCGTTTTGTTAGCTGTCGAATAATTAATTTATTTAATGATTTATATATCGATTTGGCGATATCGATAACTTAAAGTACAACGTTCGAACTTATAATTTATAATTATAATTAAAACGAACCTGAAACGTCGCAGCAGTTCGAAATTTGGCGATTTGAACTTCAACTGAATGTACATGATTCATTTTAAGCCGGATTTCTGTGAAACAAGAAACGTATGGAGCTGGTGGAGTATATCTTTCTAGTGGAAGAGAAAAATCGGGATTTCGTCGTGTAGATTTTTAGGTATGTCCAAATCAAATTTTGAAATAGTCGCTATAGAATCGTTTATCGACCGTATCGGTTTATTCGATATAACTAGAGATCGGGTTTGAATTTAGACAAGGTTCTTTTGGGAAGTAGTGATAATTTAATTTTTAGAATTTTTCTGTAATTTTTAATTAATTAAATAAGTGACTTTTTATTTGAAGTATTTTGCACCCTGTGGTCAACATTTTAGGGTTTCAAAATATGAGTTAATCTACCGGTATTATTATATTTTTGGGATCGTGGTACGTTGCTCGACACGACGGCACATTTATTTCTGTCTGTAACAGTTCATACACTAACGGAGTTGTACGTAAGAAAGTACGTACCCTAACCTATGTTCAAGCCCGATAATCTATCCACCCTATCAACTACAGAACGTGCATGTTAAGCCAAATCAACATACACGAAAATGCAGCAACCTATGCCGACCTAACTAGCTATGGGTATATGGGAATATGTGCTTTTATTCACTACTAAGTTATCCTTTTACTTAATAACTAAAGAAGGAGACATAGCCACGTTCGTATGGCTGTCCCTACATGACAATGTTTACACCTACTTCCTCTCAAGTCCTCTTATTATTTACGGTCATCCCACATGCACGTCCCCCTTCATTGTGAAGTGCTGTGGAGAAATTGCTTCCACACATATATGTATATATAAATACCCCATGAAAACTCTTATAACCTAACCCACTTCGTTCATTTGCTGGAACACAAAACTAAGCCGCCATTTTCATTCGTTCAGCAAAAACAAAACACAAGGAAAAAAAAATCAAAATAAAACACAGATCAAAACAAAGGTTCCCAGAGATCTAAAACATAAGATTTAAAATCTCTTTAAAAATCAAAAGCTCTACAAAATCAAGTATCTCTACTCCATTGAGTCTCCCACCCGTGAGCTTCAGTTCGGTGTAAACTTTTAGGTGTTCGACCCTATTTCGGATGTCCGGAAATATACGCAGAAGCCTTGGTTTTGTTGGCGGAGGAGTTGTGGCAGACTGAAGCCGGGTCAATGACGCAACAGTGGTTGAAGTTGGGTGATGGGTGCGTGTGTGTAATGTAAGGGCTTGCGTTTTAAATATAATCTGAAGGGGGTACTCACGATGGCAACATGCACAAAGGTGCTTGAGGGTCAGCAAGTAAAGATGCTAGTGTAGCACGGGGATGTGTTGGAGTGTGAAGAACAGCAAAGGAAATACAAGGTGGCACGTTGGCACTATGCATGGGCTGGAAAGAAGGTGTGTCTAGAGGTTCAAGTGTGAAGGAAATAAGGGATGTACTGTCATAAAGTTGTGTGTATGGGGGGGTACGTGATCATGTTGGGAGTGGTTTACATGGTGCATGGCACGTTTAAAAACATGGCAAGAGTGAAGGAAGTTGATGAGCGCACTGTGGGTATTTGCGTTTGGGGAATGATTGAATGCAAGTTTATGTGAATGGAGTGTGGGTGGAAGCATGCGTGTTGAGCATGTGAACACAACATGAAAATCAAAGAGGGGTGGGATGTGGAAGGTGCAAGGATGCATGGACAGACAAGTGGGCGAAGGGTGCAAAGCAAGGAAGCATAGAAGAAGCGGGGTTGTACACTTGAAGTGGGAAGCTTGCGTTCTGATGTGGAGTTGTGGGAGGTGTGTGTGCGCAGTAGTGATTTGGTGAGGGTGGACTGATGCGTGTATGGAGCAAGACGTGAAGAAAACAAACATGAAGGAAATGGGAGTGTTTCGGTGATGACGTCGGAGACTGGGAGTGCAATGGTGCATGGGTTCACGTGGTCTGAAGTGGAGTATTAAGGGAACGTGAATGTTTGAGTGGATGGTAATACAAGCTTGACGTCCAAACTAGAAGCAACCAACGTGGGAAATTGTAGTGGTGTCTCGATGATGTGATGAGGAGGATGTATATGTGTAGTACTGGGAATTCCATACAGTGTTCGAAAGCAGGAGCGAGGACGCGAGTCGTTTTGGGGCAAATGCTGTGTAGCGAAGGTTATGACACTGAGAAGCATGAGGAAATGGAACGTTTACCGGAGCATGGGTCTCCATTCTTGGAAGATGCCGCTGTACAAATGAACGGTGAAGAAATGGTCGACATGCCTGGGTATTCACCGTGATAAGAAGCAGGAGTGAATGACCGACAAAGTGAAAATGGGCAGTTGAGTTTGGTTATCTAGAGCAGGCTGAGCATACGGACTTAGATCGGCGAACCGTCTGTCACATGAGGACCAAGTGGACGCATGTATGTTATGAAGCTGCGGTAGAACAATTTGAACGTCTGGTTTTATCCGAACTGACGCAAATCGTTATTTAACGGTTAACGCGCGAAGAATTTGATTCCTGTCTGTTGCATTTAGTTCATATAGACGAAGGCTACGTTCTGGAACTGTTGTGCGAATTGGAGCTCATCACAATTTATGGCGAAATAAATTGTCCGACGGAGTCAAATAACGCAAACCAATTATTTAACGGTTAACGCGCCAATGTGAGTAAATCTCACTAACTCTGAACAGTTTAAAATTTCATGTTGCATTGTTAGAACTGTTAAAATTGTCTATTTGACTGTATGTTGATTGGTTGATTGAACTGCTAGTCAGTTAGTTAAATTTCTATATTGATTCTGTTTAACAGAATATATCATATGGAACCGAAAGTGATGTTATCTATATTGTCTAACATCTGTGATGCAGGGAAACAGGTTGGAGGAATCTGACTGGATTCCTCAACAGTTATTTTATTGTTTTCCATATATTGTTATATGATGTGATATAAAATCTGTGGGCAGTTATATGTGCTTGGACGATATTGAACATCGTGATTTGATATGATTGAATACCATAACATACTGAAATGTTGATAAGGGGATTTTCAATGTTTATATTGAAAATGAATCTTATTTATAGAATCGATAGGATTTTATAAAAGGAAAACATTTATTTAATTAGAAAATAAATAAATGAAAAAGGAAACATTTATTTAGAAAATAAATGAAATAAAATAGAAACATTTATTTAGAAAATAAATGAATTAGAATATAAAGGAATATTTATTTAGGAAATAAATATAGGAACATTTATTTAGATTATAAATAAATGGAATAAAGGAATATTTATTTAGGGAATAAATAAAGGAACACTTGTTCGGAAAATAAATAGAATTATACAAGGATAGATTTAAACACGTGCTTCGCACACAAGTATAACACGATATGGATTTTAAGGAGATATTGTAGAAGTAGGAATTACAACCAGAGTGTGATAAAAGGATTAAACAAAGTAATTGGTTAGGTTAACCAAAGCAAGTTAGTCGAGTTAAACAAAGTAATTTGTTAGGTTAACCAAAGCAAGTTAGTCGAGTTAATCAAAGTAATTGGTTAAGTTAACCAAAGTAAATTAGTTAAGATAAACTAAGCGGTTAATCGAAGTGAATTAGTTAAGTTAAACTAATTGGTAAATCAAAGTGAATTAGTTGCGTCAAACTAAGTGAATTAGTCAAGTTAAACTAATTGGTTAATCGAAGTAAATTAGTTGGGTTAATCAAAGTGAATTAGCTGAGTTAAACTAAGTAAATCGGTTAGAATTAATCAAAGTGAATTAACTAAGTTAAACTAAGTGGATTAGTTCAGTTAATCGAGACAAGTAAATCAAGTTAGGTTAAACCATTTGAGTTAACCAGTTAAAGTTTACCAGTTAGAGATAAACAGTTAGAGTTAACCAGTTAAAGTTTACCAGTTAAAGATAAACAGTTAGAGTTAACCAGTTAAAGTTTACCAGTTAAAGATAAACAGTTAGAGTTAACCAGTTAAAGTTTACCAGTTAAAGATAAACAGTTAGAGTTGACCAGTTAAAGTTGACCAGTTAGAGTTACTCAGTTAGAGTTGACCAGTTAGAGTTGACCAGTTAGAGTTATCCAAGTGGAGTTAATCGAGTAGAGTTGCCGAATATCACTTATTCGAAGTAGAGTTATCAAATATAGTGTATTCGAGGAAAGAGTAATCGAATATAGTTTATTCAAGTGGAGAAATCAAATGTCATTCATTTGAGAAGAGTTACCGAATATTATTTATTCGAAGTGAGTTAATCCAAAGGAGTTATTCGAAGTTAGTTAATCCAAAGGAGTTATTTGAAGTTAGTTAATCCAAAGGAGTTAGTCGAAGAGTTAATCGAATATAATTTATTCGAATAGAGTTAGAGAAGTTAATCGAATTTAGTTATTCGAAAGGAGTTAATCAATTTGAGTTAAGTTAATCGATTAGAATTAAGTTGAATCGAAATGGAGTAAATCGATTAGAGTTAAGTTAATCGAGTTAGAGTAAATCGAATATTAGTTATTCGAAGGTAAGTTATTCGAATTAGTTATTCGAAGGAGTTAATCAATTAAGTTATTCGAATGAGTTATTCGAAGGAGTAAATCAAATTAAGATTTATCGATTAGAGTTGAGTTAATCGATTTAGGTTAAGTTAAGTTATCGAGTTAAGTAATCGAGTTAAGATTTATCCAGTTAAGTAATCGAGTTAAGAAAATCAAGTTGAGTTAATCAAATAAGTTATTCGATAAGAGTAAATCCATTTAAGTTAATCGGATGTTAGTTATTCGATAAGAATGGACACATTTAAGAAAATCGAATGTTTGTTATTCGATAAGAGTTAATGAAATAGAGCCTGTAACGACCCAGATTTTCTGGTCGGTTTATTTTAAATATTTAATATTATTTTAAATATAGAGCTGATAATATAAATCGATTTTCATATTGAGTTATAGATCTAATTACCGTAATACGGGATATATTGAATTCGAAGTTAGAATTGAATCAAAACAGTTCAGATAAAAAAAATATAAATTCCATGTGAATATAATCGATAATGGTAATAATATATTATCGAGAAATTTATTTGTTTATAAATTTAAATTATTTCTAATTAAAATTCTATATACATTTAAATATAAAATATATTCGGTTAGTTCAAATGTGTTAAACTGTTGAAATAACAATGGTTGCGTTAAAATAGCGGTTCTGATTTTCGAATAAGGGTACCACAAGATATTTTAGTTATCTAATTAAATAAATTCATATCAAATGTTTTATCAGCCGACCTAATTTACTTCCTATGCAAACAAATTTCCCTCGAGCCACAAAACTGTCTCCTGCTCTCGTTATCAACGAAACACGATTTTAATGGCCTGTGTACCTCTTGTCTCCTCTCGCCCTTATATAAACCATCGACCTCATTATATTTTTTTTCCATCCTCAGATGAAAAACCGAAACAAATCCGTAGTATTTCCCTTTCGTTCCTTTTCCACAATCGAAACCCTTTCCATCGAATTTTCGAAACCATGTCAGTTCGAGGCCTTTAAAGGTAAATATCGCAAGGATTAAATCGCGATTACGGAACCGCGATAACCACCTGGAGCTCGAAGACCTCTTGGGACGCTCGTGATTAGGGTTGGGTTCTGGGGAGTCTGATGGTGCGATAAGGCTCAGGGTGACGCAAGGAACACTTCGAGGATGGTTTGGTGTAGCTCGATACAGTATTGAGAGGTGCGACGATGGGGTCTTGGGGTGTCGAGATGTTGATTTGGGGGGGGGGGTCGCGAACTGCTGTGAAGCACTGAAGGACCGAGAATGATAAATGGATTTAATTTGGTTATTGAGGTAATTATCTTAATTTAGTTAATTTAGTTATTTATTTATTTCAGTCAAGAAATTTTAGGTAGTAAGGTGTAATTAAATTACTTAATTCAAGTGATTTAGGTACGAAATTTATTTCCAGATAGGAAATTAACTTAGGCATTTTACTACTGTAAAATGATTTAAATTTAATACATGGAAATTATTTTATATAATTGGTATTTGATTAAAATAAATTAGTTGATATAATTAGTGGTTATAAAGGAAATTAGTTAATAAAGAAATAAAATGTGTAGACTAATCATTCGAGAAAGGTTAAGGTTAAATTCGGAATTTGTTATATCTGAGAAGTTAATTAAATTAGTATACTTCGGTAATTGAGATTTTTTTTTGTTTTACATTGAAAAACAGTGAAATGGAGGAACCACTGTACAATCTACATAATAGTCTTCATCGGGTATCCAGCGTAAATAGACACCTCGGTGAGTAAATCTCGCTCACATTTACAATTATTTTTATTTCATTAAAAATAATTGTTTGTTGCTTGTGTGAATGATTTCTGGTTGTTTTATATATATTAGTTATTTAGGCTATTATATATATATATATATATATTGGGTTGATTGATTGGTTGGATTCCCGCAGTCTCATTAGCGGATGCCCGCAGTTCCATAGCGGATGATTACCCTATACGCCCCACGCTATGATTAGTGGATGACCTTCTATACCGCGATATTCTGCCACGAAGCAGAATGGGTATTATTTATGTGCTAACATCTGTGGATGCAGGAAAACAGGTTGGAGGAATCCAACTGGATTCCTCAAAAATATATTATCTGTTTATTTATTTGTTTGCATATATATTGTTATATATGATGTGTTAAAAACCAAATGATTGAAAATTGGGTGATTTGATTGTTTAAATATCACTGGGCCAATTGTTAATTTATTAAAATATCATGAGAAGGATATTCGAGGTTTAAAAAGGGAAATCCTGTTTTCTCAAATAGAATTTGAAATTCAAGTAGAATTTAAAAGTATAGGATTTCAAAGTGGAATTTTGAAATAGAATTTTGAAATGAAATTTCAAAATAGAACTTGAAATAAAATTTTCAAGTAGAAATTTAAATAGAATTTAAATATTAGAAAGGAGTTGAAATATTTGAAATACAAAAGAAATTTCAAAATTTGAAATTGAATATAGAAATTCAAATAGAGTTTGAATAAAGGAAATTCAAAAAGGGATTTGAATAGTAGAATTAGAAAAGGAGTTTAATATTTGAATTTTTATAGGAAAGAAAAGAAGTTTGAATATTAGGAATTCAAATCGAAGTTCAAATAGAATTTGAATATGCGAAATTAGCATGAAATATAGAATTTGAATTCAAATAAAGAAAACTCAAATAGAGATTTGAATATGAAAATTCAAATGGAGTTTGAAATGGGAAATTCGAATAAAGAAATTCAAATAGAGATTTGAATGTAGAATTTCAAAAAATAGAATTTGAAATGAACTTTGAAAATAGGATTTTCAAAGTAGAATTGGAAATAGAATTTCAAATAGGATTTCAAAATAGGAAATCCAAATGGTTTTGAAATAGAATTTGAATTCAAGGGAATTCAAATGGATTTGAGTGAAGAAATTCAAATGGTGTTAAAAATAAGTTTGAATATTAGAATTCAAATGGGGTTGGAGATGAATTTGAATATTAGAATTCAAATGGAAATGGAAAATGAAATTTGAATATAAGAGATTCAAATTGAATTCAAATAGGATTTAATCTATGGGATTTGAATATGAAATTCAAATGGGTTTTAAACTATGGAATTTTGAATATAGAATTTAAAAAGGAGTTTGAATAATTGAATTTCAATAAAATTCAAATATAAAAAATTGGAATATAGAAGTTAAAAATAGGGTTGAATAAAAGAATTCAAATGAATTCAAGTATTGAATTTGAATATGGAATTGAAATAGAAATTCAAGTATTGAATTTGAATATCAAATAGAAAAGGAATTGGAATTTGAATATAGAATTCAAATAAAAGTGAGATTGGAATTTGAATCAAGGAATTCAAATAGAGTTAAAAAGGGAGTTGAATTCATTTAACGAAGTTTAAAAGTTTATATATATAAATATAATTAAAACGAGCTCGCCGCAGCGCTGCAGTTCGTGAATTTGCGATTCGAACTTCAATCGAGTATACAGAACTCAATTGGGGTCGGAATTCTTCAAAACAAGAAACGTCAGGACCGATTTGATAATAGTTTTCTAAAGAAGGAGAAAAATCTGGATTTCGTCGTACATATTTTGAGTTATATCAAAATCAAATTTTCAGAAAAACAGCGCCAGAATCGTTTTAAAACCATAATGGTTTATTTAATGTTATAAAAGGATTTTAAGGGGAAAAAAATCCGAATTTTCTATTTAGAAAATCTCTGAGTTGAGTTGCAAAATATATGCGAATTCAAGTTGTGTAAATGAATATGATTTTTGAAACAGAAACCAGATTTTGATTTATTGAATAGAATTAACTAAATTGAATAGGAATTAGTTAATGAGATTTCAAATGGATATTGGGGTTTGAATAAGTAAATTCGATTTGAAATTTTATATTTGAAAAAAAAAAAGAACTAGAAATTGAAATGAAATTTGGATATGAGCAAGTTAAATATTTTGTTTGAAAATGCTATGTTCAAACAAAGGAGTAAAATAGGAAAAATGGCCAACTTAAAGAATAAATGGGTGAAACTGAATTCAACGATTAGATAGTGTTGAATTGAATTGAAAACAGGTGAACATGTGTTAGACAGGTACATGATGAAGTATATGAAGATTTTAATTTATGTGCTGGACAAAAAGGTACATGTTTAATTCATATATGGGTTTTATGCGCCGTATCGGCAAGCCGCTTGGCTTTTTCTTTTTCGTTTTGAGATAAGAAGGACCGGGAAAGCTATTTGAAATTTCTCGATGCTCCCGATACAGGGGAGGTTATGGCGAATTTTTCCGGGAATTTAAGGAGTTAGAATATTTTTAAGAAATTTGACAATTAGAAATCTATATATCGATATATATAGAATTCGATAAGGAAACGAAATCAAAAATAGCGTAAAGGGCCAAGATTGATTATTGAAAATATTTGGTTAACAAATATTGATAGAGAAAATAGAGAAGTGGTTTAATTAATGAAATATTAATTAAAGAGCCCAGTGATTTGTTTGATATATTTGGATGAACACTTGTTTTTATTCGATAGTTAAATCACAGACTGTCGAAGTTTTTGACCATCGTTGTCAATATGGAGAGACCGGTTGGATTATTATCCGAAAGAACCACTCCGTATCGGCATAAGCGTTGCGAACCAAGTATGCTGAATATATTGAAGACGGAGTGAAGTGCAAGGGCTTTTCTATTAATAGAAATGGTGCCTTCGGTTTCGTTCAATCCCAGAACGAACGTAAATGGACGAATGTCTGACAGAGTATTTCCAATGATCAAATGGGTTGGTCTGTATAAATATATATATGGTTGCAACGGATTTATCCCTTAGCATAATATCCAGGATATTTGTGCAAACTCAACTAGTGATTAACGGATCTGACAATGTGGCATTCAAAGTGATTGTGCTATCAATGAATGGTAAGTATTCGTAGCCTCAGGCCTCAACAACCAGGAAAGGACAAAAATCGGGCAGGCAGCATGGCTATGTGGGTCGCACCCATTAGGGTGTATAATCACATATCTAGAGAAATTCCTTTTGTTTCTTAATCTATCGATTCTACCCATTCGGGAAACGGTGGTTTGAGTCCAACCGTTGGTGATATACATTCGATACATTCAAGCGAAATGAGTGGTCAGTCATGTGTGGGCCGGGTTACAAGATGTTCTTGTTGAACCCAGTGTATTCCTCTCTAGAGATACACAGTCGGAAGGTGGTTCCATACCTTGTCATGTTGGAAATCCAATCTCCAATAAGCGCCATGCGGTTTTTTTGATTTTATACTATGTATGTGGAGCGTGAGATGCAAGCGTTCTGCTATTTGATTATTTACTTGATGTAGACATTATTATAATATCATTGGATTTGATACCAAAGTGTTTTGGGTTATAGTAAGGTAAAAACCATCCGTATTTATGTGTGGACTGGTCTTACTATTATCCTTTTCTTTCGAAAGATCTTTGAAGTTAAACCATATGGTTGGAGTTTACTCACACCAGTCCCATGACTGACCCAGAGTTTGTTTTGTTTTGTTTTTCCTAAACTCTTGGGTGCCCAAATTTGTACGGGCAGTCAAGTGTTTCAGGCTTTTACAGATACACTTGGAGGAGCTTGAAGCATGAGGCTTCAACGTTAGTTATTTAGAGTTACTTCCGCTGAATCAAATGATATGTGTACTCTGATGATGGTATGTATATATGTACCAAACAGATTTGTATTTCAAAGCTTATGTTATATAATATATTTTATTCGTTCCGCTGTGAGGTTCATGTTTACCCTGATGTTGTGTATTCTTTTTCTTCTATTCTAATATTTCTTTCTTTCTATTTCTCATCCTCTATCTTCTTTCTATTAATGGTTCGTATTTCTGTGTTATTTGGGTTGGACGTGTGTTGTATTTAGTCAACTCAGATAGCTCGGATTTCCGGGTCGTTTCAGAGCCAACCAAGAAGAGTTATTCGAATAGTAGTGATTCGATAGGAGTTAATCGAAATAGAGTTTATCGAATATAAGTTATTAAAAAGGGAGAGTTAATCGAATAGAGATTACTCGAAAGAGAGTTATACGTCGAATTCGATTATATCAAATTCGGGAAAGTGCTATTTACCTTCCGGGTTTTAAATCAAGGTATAGTTATAATCAAACGTTTTCATATAAGAAGTGGATTCGTAACCTGAATCCGAGAATTTGCGTAAACAGATGATTGTAAAAAGTGAGTGATGAGCTTCATCTATTTCACAGTAAAGGACGTTGTTAAATTAAGGTCTGAGATGTAATTATACCCCAACTTGATTGACTTCGGAATTGACAAAGGAATAGTTGTGGTTCGATAGAAAGGTTGATTTGAAATATAGTTAAGTAATAAGCGATAAATGGATTAAGCGAAACGATGTTTTATACAACGTTCATTGGAAATCCGTAAATGAGTTTTGGAAACGTTTTCCAAATATAATCAGATATGTTTTCTAAACATAGAAAATGAAATGTTTTCATGATAAGAATTTAAGAAATAGAGTTAAGCAAATTCAGAAACTGACTGGAGAGGGTAAGTTGAATGGTTTTCTAAGTGACGATCGGATGTTGGTTTCGACCTTCCGGATTGATACTTAGAGAACTGTTCTCATACTAGTTACAGTTAGGGACTGATAGTTGCGAAATAATAGTGATGTGAGAATAAGCTATGGAAATGTTTTCCAATGATTAATAACATATATTTTCTAAATATATGAAATAAGGAAATATGAACATATGATGATTGATCGATCGAATTTCCATTTGGAAATAAGATCGTTGTTTGTACACCGACATGTTTTCATTTGATAGTTAAATCACAGACTATCAAAGTTTTGACCATTTTTACGTTGTTAATATGGAGAGACCGGTTGGATTATTATCCGAAGAACCACTCCGTATTAGCATAAGCGTTGCGAATCAAGTACGCTGAAGATAATTGAAGACGGAGTGAAGTGCAAGGGCTATTGTGAAAAGCCTAGGTATGATGGATTCACTGAATAGTGCCTTCGGTTTATTCAGTCCCAGAACAACGTATATGGACGAGTGTCTGACAAAGTATTCTTAACGAATCATATGTTGATCTCTTTAAATGTATTACGTTGGTGGCGGAGAAATTCGTTTCTCTTAGCTTTTATACTCGTGATGCCTTGAGAAATCGATAATGATTTGGCGGGTATGACGATGTGGCATTCAAAGTAATTGAAGAAATAATCTGTCAAAGTGATAAACGTGACCTCAAAACCTCACAACCGGAAAATAACAGAAGTTGGGCTAGGCAGCATGGCTAGTTGGGCCATACCCAAGCAGGGTGTATTATCACCATCTAGAGAATATTCAATTGTACTTCTTTATAATCTATTTCAATGTTGTCCCTTATCGGGAAGGATGGTTGCTGATCCCAACCATCGGTGATAATATATTCGCTACACTCAAGCTAAATGAGTGAACGGTTATGTGTGGCCGGGTTGCAAGACGTTCTTGTTGAACCCTAGTGTATCTCCTCTAGAGTACACTGATCGGAAGGTGCTCCCATACCTTGTCTGTTGGAATCCAATCTCCAATAAGCGCTCACGGTTTTATTTGTATACTATGAATGTGGAACGTGAGATGCAAGCGTTCTGCTAGATTGATATCTATTTGTATTTAGACATTATTATAATATCAGAAAGATATCCTTTATTTAACCAAGTGTTGGAGTTTTATTCACACCAGTCCCATGACTCACCCGGAGTTTATTTTGTTTGTTTTCCCTAAACTCTTGGGTGCCTAAATTTGTACGGGCAGTCAAGTAGTCGGGATTTTTCAGATACACTTGGAGAGCTTGGAGCAGGAGGCTTCAGGATTATAGCTATTATTATTCCGCTGTGTTGTAAGTGTTGTACTTTGAAATGGTATGTATATACGAGTACTGATTTGTATTTCAAAGTTATGTTATATTTTATTCGTTCCGCTGTGAGATTCGTGTTTACTCTGATGATGTAAGTTCTTCTTCTTCTTCTATTCTATTAGTTCTATCTTTTCTTCCTCACCCTCTACTTTCTTTCACTAACGTCTCGGGATTTTCGACTCTCGAGGAGTCGAAAATTTCCAGCCGTTACATGTATAGAACTCGATATAAATCAAAATTGGACGAAACAAGAAATATTTGAATCTGTTTAATTATATCTTTCTAATGAATGTAAGAAACTGAGATTTCACTTTATAAATTGTTAGTTATGTCCAGTTTAAAATTCAGAATAATCGCTATAAAATTTATATATCTATATAACAAAAAGGACTGGTTGGTTATTAGGAGACAAAGAGAGGCTGAGATTTATTCTCAGCAAAGATAAAGAATGGCTCTAATTTATCCAAGGATCCAGATCTATTCTCACGACCTCCTCGCATTCGTTAATACCGCATAATCCATTATTGCTTCTAACACGATCTATTGTTTCCTTCTGCTTCGATTCCACCTCTCATTTCTCTTCCAAAATAAAAAACTACTTCATTACTCCGCTTCTCTAATTAAGTCACAATTGATCAAATGTTTATCCAATTTCCACCGAAATTAGGGCATATGGATATGCATATCCCAAAATTTTCAACGGTTGATGCTCACGCTGCAATAGCCGAAATTAAGGCATCTGGAAATGCAGATCTTGATGTTGATGGTTAAAATCAAGAAGGCTGAATTATATGAACGATGGTGATGGATCCCGCACCAATTTGGTTAGTCTAATTAATCAGTAGTTAGTTGATTGTATCTTAATCAAAATTTACCAAACATTTTATGCTCTATTTCCTTCTTTTTTCCTTTTCTGTTAACCGCTCCATTCTTATCACTATTTGAATATTAGGCATATTTTCCCTTTGTAAAAAAATATGGATTTATTATGAAAATTTAAAATTTTAAGACCATAAATTGAGTGTGATTTTGTATTATGACTTAACTGTATGATTGGATTAAGAGAATTTTCGATCAGTTTTTTTGACAACCGGTCTGTTAATCTCCCATAAATCCAGGTGTGTACATGTTAATCTTCAATCACCGTTCTTATAATTTTACGCTATGGACAAGCTATGCATTGCTTTATCATGCTGACTACCATGTATTTTATCCTATAGTAACTTATTTCTGAATTTTGAATACTAGGTTGATTGGACAGAGAAGAATGCATATTTATATTCTACTTGCTAGGTAATTCCATCTTCTTCTTTTTCACCTTTGTTCTGTTAGTTTATTTATCTTTGTTCTCTTACCTGAATATCAATTCTCAGTTGTTTTGTTTTCTTAGATTATGATGTGAGCTATCCTACAAGTTCTAAAAATATATCAAATTACTTTACTGTTTGCTCTGTTAATGGTGGGAAGGAAGATGTGGTTTACGTTTTTACTTCAGTAGCGTCTTTGGGTATGGGTTTAGGTTCCAATACTAAAATTGTTGCTAATGAAGTGGATAAGCGCTTTGTTGATTGTGTGGAGGTGGGTGTTATGCATTTTCAGCCACAATCTGGTATTTGTGTGAAGTGCTGATATATAAGTGTTATATTTGATACAAAAGTGGAAAACATTGTTCGTGGCAGTGAGAAAGACTCGATGTGGGTTTCTGTTGGCAGTATGATCGGCTATTGGGCAAGTTACAGGTGCTGTGGGGGACCAGTAGTTAGGAGGGAGGCATGGTTCAGCAGTAAATAAGGGGTTTATTTCTGGAAGTGGAGTGGAATGAGAAGTGGTTGAAGTGGAGCATAAGTTGTCATGGACTGTTACATATTCTGGCCCGTCCAGATCTGGTTATATTCTGATGTAGCGTGTGTGCTAGGAATCACTTGATGATTTTTTCCAGAAACAAACGCAAAACTATCCATAAGTTTGCTTCATTGAAGCAACATGGTGGGTACAATTTTTTCCTAAAAATAACCTTTTTGAGTCAATAATACGTTTCTTAGGGGAATAACATGTGTTGAGATATAAGATATAATACATGTACTGTCAATTTTCAGCTGAGCATTTGCTAAAGAATCCACAATGGGGGACTGCAAAAATTCAGAATCAATTTTTATGTTTTGTTATTGAGCGGATTTAATTACCACATGGTTAGAAGTATGAAGTTCTTCTCCTTGTTGGTTGTAGATCGATGATGAAATTGGTGCACTATAGCTGACCATTTTCCTTGCTGCCATGGCATTCACTACACGTATATCAGAAGGAATTTTCTGAAGTGGTGAAATTGTGGCATTTCTAGCTAAGGAACACAATATAGAATTTACAACCATAGAAAATGGCAAGGCAGCATCCATAAAATATGACATGGAAGGGCCAAAATCTGCTTTTAGATTTTCATCAAGGCGCATCACAGTGTTTCCAGCAACAGAAGTTGAACTCTCCACAATGTTACCCTTATTACTCATTTTTTATTGTTATGCTTGATTTTATTTATCTCCACGTCTTTTGTCAGATTCACAACGGTCTACGTAAAGTTATCATCAACAAATATGTATTTCATATTTGTTGTACATATATTTTGGTACTTGAAATGAACGAATACCCAATTTTCTCAGTGGAAAGATGAAGGATGTGATTGTTATCGTGTATAACATTATGCATTTAGGATCGATTAGATAGCCATTTGAATGCGCATACTTTGTTTTTAAAATGAAAAAGTTCTTAAAATATATTGGTCTAATGAATGTTATTTTCTCTTTTCTCTTTTCAAACTCGGTCATCTATTAAAGTAAGTGATAATGGTTATATTAGATTTGTCGGCGATCATTTGGATATATTTCACTTCCGCCTCTTTTTTTGGATCAGAGCACACATCACCATGTATTTAATGCTTACAAACTATTCATTTAAGGCTATAATATGCACCAACTTACAGCTTCTGAGATGTATACTCTCAAGTGAAAGAGGTCACGTCGATTTGCTATTTTTGAAGGGAGAGCACAGTGGGGGATAGTGGTGATCAATATCAACAGTAACAAAGAAGAATAAAACCCCAAGTGTGCAAATGATGTTAAATTGAGTTGTACCGTGCAAAGAGAGTTTTGACTAAGGAGTTAGGGAGAAGCATAAAAATAATGCTTCAGCTAATGCTTTAAATTATGGTTCATGTTTAAGAGGCAGAAACTTAAAAACATATTTTGTTGCAGAAATTGAAACTGCCTATGACGTTGAGCTACCATGATAACTTGGGTTGTACCGGATGTCTTCTTTAATTTTTTTTAATGTATTAGAAGATTTTTAACATATATTATTATGGTTTATCATATGAATGTAACATATAAATGAAGAAACGTTATCGTGAAAATGAATGATTATCCTAAGATACTCTATATCCTAAGCTGTTATTTAAACGAACATGGTATGCTTAACTTAAATTGTGTATATTCATACTGATACCATGTAAATGTCTACATTTGATCTTATTGAACTCTTCAAATCAATTTTTACAATTACTCCTTTTCAATTATGTAACGCTAATGTTCACTATTAACTAACCTCTAAAATTTAATATTCCTCCCACTAAAACAATGATAGATGAAATGTCAGTCAAATTTTCAATTTTTTTTTTATATTATGTGGTTTTCTTACAAATTAAACTTCAATTTTGATGCAACAATATCTACAATAATAATAATAATAATTAGATTTAATAGTTAAGTTACTATGCTTACTTACAACTGGCAATGTCCTTTTACTCAGTATATACTAACATCAGTCTACTTCATCTAATTGGAAACAATGCAATGTCTCTTCATTTTTAACAAAATAATGACTTAACAAGAATTAGTTAAAATTTTAAATATGCAATGTCTCTTCCTTTATAACAAAAGAATGACATAACAAGAATTAGTTAAAAATATAAACTAAGTATATTCGTTATTGCTTTATATGTTTGTACCATGTTATATTTAATCATATTAAATCTTGCTTTTAAGACTGTGTTTACAATAGGCAATTGCTTTAGGTTTTTCTTTATTATGGCAACGAGGACTATTTATAACGGTGAACCAGAATCCATAGGTAGGATTCCATTTAAAAAGACCGTTGATTTTATAACAGAAGTATGCTGCTTAAATTTTCATATGGATAAAGCATACAAGTTTTTGTATTGTTCACTTACAAGATAATCAAATATTCCTAACTACAACAATTTAGTTTCTTCATTAGAATCCTAAAAAATACATATATCACTAACGTTATATATCTTGCTATTAAATGATATGTTCTCACTACTTAACCATAAATGCAAAGTACAACACGCGAAAGTTTATGCACCCGTGCATCGCACGGGTTTCCACTCGTATTTTAATATAATATATAGCCCTTAGGAATAGCCATTTTGCAAACGACCTCTGTTTTCAACGAAACCACTTTTGTTGGATCCGGAATGTCAAATTATAGTCATGTTTCAAACTTCATAATTTTTGAAATTAATATGTGAGCATAGTAAATTTAAACGTGTTTTGAAATTTCAGTTTGAATTTAATCGACTGGAAAAATGGCCATTTTTCAAACGGTTTCCAAATTCGACGAAATTAGTTTTATTAGGACTGTATCATCAAAACATAGTTAGATTTATTTTTCTGTAATTTTTAGAGTCAGTATGTGGCCCCAATAAATTAAAATATACGTTTAAATTTAATATATTTTAATTTTGATAAAAACTGACTGAAATAGTCGAATTGGCTTATTCTATTGTGTCCGGAATAGGGGTATTAGCTAAGGGCGACAGCGTTGGGATTGATTTGGAGTTCGAGACATTAAACTTCGAGATTTAGAAATAAAGTAATTAAATAATACTATTTAAAAGGGTATAAATATAAAAAATATTAAAACCCTAACTCTATTATCCTCGTTCTAGTGTTGCCGCTGTAAATCAAAAGCAAAAACGCTCATCTGCTCTCCTCTATTTTCCTCCTAATCCGCTCAGTAATTAATGAAGCTTGTAAAGCGAGAATCGAAGAGCTCTCCGAGATGAGCAAGGCCAACGGTCATGATCAAAGATGGTGGCGCCAAATGGTTGAATTTCTCTTGCAAAGTGACGTTGTTCGCAGGGGCTTTTGGGATTCTAGGGGTGTTTGGATCTCGAGGCGCCACTGGCGTTAGATGGCGTAGCCGCGGCGGTTCACGGGGACACTGCCGATCGGGGTCCGGTCTACACTAGAGGCGGCGGCGGCGGTGAGAATGGTTTGAGCAAGGTCGATATTTTTTCCAAAACGGGGTGAAGTTAATTAGAGATGATTAGGGAAGTTAACGAATTAATTAACTAATTTAAATTCTTGTTTAAATTGTCCAATGTATAATCCGTGTCATATCTTCTTCATACGAGGTCGAAATCGGACGATTTCAGATCCATTGGAATCGTCTCAACGAATACTACAACATGAAACTGACTGGGACAGAAACGGAGCAAATCAGAATTCAAGGCGAATTTAAAAACAAACAGTACAGAAATCAGAAATAAAGAATGACGTAGTGGAAACCAATGTGAGAACTTCTCACTATAATGCTTGTACAGCTATTTATTTTATAACTGCATATATAGAACTGACAGTATTGATTTTTATCAGTTTTAATCATTATAAATTGTGTACGGTGTCTGTTAGCTCACCTCCCTCGTCCGCAGGCCATAGACGATTTAATTGACTGTATTGTGTTTTGATCGTGAAGCTTAAATGTTAAAAATAATTTAATATTATTTTTTGGTAGTTGAAAGTAAATTATAAATATCTATTTATAATTTAAACAGTGAAAATTGGCTAATTAGAAAATTAATTCAAATTGAATTAGAACCGGTTAAATTATTAACCAGTGGTTATTTTGAATCGACTGTTGTTGTTTGAAAACCCCACACAGGTCTGGGGAAGATAATTTATTCACATCTCCCCTGAATTTAATTATAGTCAATCGATTGATCGACAGACTGTGATAAGCGTTATTTAATTATTTTAACGCTTATACAGTTGTAAATTGCACTCTTGATGATATTTGAATGGTAAACGATGTTTTATCATTATTGTTGAATATATGCGATGTATGAAATCCATATAACTGGAATTATATGATAATTGATTGAATCACATTCCGATTCAAAAATAAAGAATATTTTAAAATAACAAATATTTTAAAATATTATTCAGTGAATAATCAAAATATGATTTTGAGGTCCGATTTTGGATGGACAAGAAAATATATAAAAATATATGGAGCCGAATTAAGTGTATACGCCGTTTCAACTCGAACGGGCTAATCGATCGATTTTACTCATTTGAGAATGAATACAAAAAAGAAATGGATTTCAAAATCTAATATTTTGAAAATATTATCATTTTAAAATTATAATGATATGGAATATTCAATTTTGATTTCAAATTGAAAATGAAGTTGAAATCGTTTTGGAATGAATTTATATACGAATTTATGAAATACGTTTTAAATGGAAATCGACGAAATATATATAATATATATTACATATATTAAATGGCTTGAATAAAATGCACCGCGCAGCGACCGTTCGCGAATTTCGACCATTAACTTCAAATTGATGTAACGGGAGATCCGACCGTTGGATTCTCCTAAAACTGAAACCGATGGGTTCATTCATACTGAAAAGAGCTTTCCAATGGATATAAGAGATTTAAATTTGAACAGTTAGATTTGGAAATATGTCCAAATCAAATTCAAAAAAGGTTGCTATGGATGCAGTTCGGTGGCCGACATTGGAAACTGACTGTAAAGGCCTTAATAAAATTAATTAAAATATGGAAAAATCATGTAAAATCATAATAAATGATTTGGAAGGACTTTGGATGAAAAATTCCAAGTTTTGGAAAGATAAAAGACATTCTTATCTAAATGAACTAGTTATTAACTAGAATAATAATCCAAATGATTTTTATATAAATAAATTGGATTTGTAAAAAGGGTTATGAAATAACCAGAATTTTCCAATGAATAAATTGGAATGGATTTGGAATAGGAATAATTTTCGGAACATTTTGATATTAAATTCTGTGATTATACGGATATTGTTGAGGATTTTGGAAGATATAAATATCGTTATTCCTAATACGATAGTTGATGGCTTCAGAATTTGATATTGAATATAAGCTGATAAAATTTCTGTTCAGAGCCTTGTATTTAATATCAAATTAGATTTTGGGTTTGTCGTGAGTGGTATCTTAAATAACACTATTCTTAAACCCAGTTGAGAAAAAAAAAACTTTTAATTAAGATTTAGTGAAGTTTACCAATTAATTAATATTTAATTGGAATTGAATAAAAGAATTGGATTTCTGGGTTTATCGTGAACGGTGTTTTAAATAACACTTGTTCTTTAACCCAATTAACAATGAAGATATGATTTGAAATTTATAATCTTTTAATTAAGATTAATGGAATTTTCCAAAGTAAAGTTTTCCAATTTAATATGTTAAATTTGAATTAAATGGAATTCAATTTGGTAAAAATCGAAATGAGCTTCTGTGAAGGAAGACCGTTACTATATATGGAATTTGAAAGGCTTTACCATTATTCCATTTATATTATTAGTCTGATACGGGAATTTATATCGATTATATACTGTTGTGATTTCCGTATAGATTCCATTTTGATGGAAGATGATTTTGGGTTTATCGTGAATGATGTTTTAAATGACATTCGTTCTTTAACCCAATTAATGGCATGATTTATCTCCTAATTTTGAATAATTAGTAAATAATGATTTTTGGAGATTGAAATTAAGTGGAGTTTAAATGAATCTTTAATTAGGTTGAAATGTTAACGTGGTAATAAAATTTGCCAAATTTGAGAAGCGATCGAGAATGGAGTGCGACCAGTTTTACTCCAGGCGATAATTAAACGTTTAATTAGATTTGAACGTGAAATGATAATTAATTTTACCGATAACACAGTGGGTGTTAGATATGGAGTACTACCAGTTTTACTCCATGGGATGAATAGGTTGGGATTGAAAAGATAAAATAAATGATTACTTCGGTAAGTCGATAATCCAGACTAGTTTTATAAACCCTAATTTGGTTTGGAATCGTTGAAGGATAAAATAAAATCTTTTGAAAACAATGTCAAAAGGAAGATTAAAGAGAAAATTTAAAAGAACTTACCTTTGATAAAATTAATGGGTATCTTTCCCTAACGATGTGGATATTTGAATAAAAGAATATTCTGAATTGGAATGAGGCGTATGATGGGTTTTTATAACACTGATTATGAAATATGCGAGTTATTCGGAAAGACCGAGTTTAACCCATTCTGAATAATTGATATGACAATTAAAAGTCGACGATGAAGACAGTGGTTGAAGACCGTAGATCTTCACATCGTATGGATGATTACAGATGTTTTGATTGGACTGTACACCGAAGACAAGGTAATTAGTGGTGATCATCCAGACGTACTTGAAAATCGACCGGATATGTGAGGACCTCTCTCCTGTATTGGACATATGGAACGAGGAATAAGGTGCCTCCGGTTTCGTTCAGACCCAGAACGGACTTGTAAATGGATATGTGTCTGACATTGGATTTCATTCTGTGTTGATTGATTTCTATTAAATGTATATCTGTTTGGTGTCAGAGAAATTATTCTCTTGCTTAACACTCTTCTTTGAAACGTACAAGCTTAGAGGTTATATATTGATAGACATCAATTTCATGGCATGGATTGTCAAAGTGGCATGCTAAGATGCAAATGATTAAAGTTTTTGTTGAAAAGCAAAGCCTTGTGGTTGATGATCAAGGCACGGCTTTAATTAGCATAGCTTTGTGTTGCGTTAATTCGCGAGCTTCACACCCCGGTATGAACCAAAAAAGGGATGAAGTATCCAGGGAGAACATGCGTTTCTTTCTAGCTAGGAGCGGTGTCATGATATGGAGCTCAGACATTTTACTTATGTGGATGTTGGAAAGCGAGGTACCTCAGATTTGAATCCCTAGTGGCTCTTGATATGGTCGACATACTGACCGGATTTTATGCCCCATAAGACAGGAAAACATATTGTTCAGAAATTATATTCCACTAAAGTACGTGTGGACCGGCCCTGGGGCTCCAGATGCAGTTGCGGCTGAATCCTAAGACACGGGCTAGAGTGTCTTGAATTGGAAGGAAGATCTCTTACCTTGGTTCATGATGGAAATCCAATTTCCAATATGACAACGTGCGGTTTTAATTGTAGAACTAGTATGGCGACATCATATATGGTACCTATGCCGTCTATGATTGATACATTTATATTTGAAGTTGTTTGATACACTATGCACTTATAGTATTATCAAATGATTTGTTTTAAAAGTACCAAACATGTTTGGCTATTATAAGGTAAAAGTCTATCCTCCGGCTTGTGTTGCATTGTGTGATGGGACCTGAGTCTTATAATAGCTTCATTTTTCAAAATACATTGCGTTGTTTTATGTTTTAAACTAGTACTCATGTGGAGTAAACCGTTCTGTGTTATACGGCGTGCTCCCATGATTTCCCAACTTTTAAAGTAAAGAATTAATAACTGTTTTAGTTCTTAGACCAGTCCCATGACTGACTCGGAGTTTATTGTTTCTACCTAAACTATGGGTGCCCATATTTTCCACACGGGCAGCTTGTATTTTTTGTTTTCGTAGATATTTCTTTTTCACAAAATCTTGGATTATAACTGGAGCTATATTCGGAAAGCTTTGTATCTGTGTATTTCTTTTAGTTATGTTAGTTGATGTAATTCCGCTATGCATTATATTTATTTATACGAGCGTCACGGCACGCGCTCCGCGCGTGGTAACGGCACACGCTGCGCGTGTGGAATATTGTTCCTACAAATATTGTATACATATGTCAATATTGCAGATTTATGCATACTTTGCACATATCCAAAGTTCAACATAAGATCTAACGCGTAAAAAAGGACTGAGAGAATATCTTGTTAATTTAACATGAGTCAATCGATGATATATACCTTTATTAAAAATAACAATTTAAATCCGTTTATCTTGGTTTCGATAGGAAGTTTGGACATCTAAATCTTGAATATACTGCATTTGCACTCAAATGCAGAATGGATAGTGCATATCTTATATTTTTCCAGTTCTAAAGAATTTGGAGGAGAAAGGGAGTGACAGGGCTTCAGCACCCGATCAAAAAATATAAATTTGAGAGCTATGACTTATAAGTTTATTTATAGATGTCCAAATTTGTTGTATCCATCCGATATAAGATAATAAAATCCGAGTCATTCAACAAAATAAAAATATGTTGTTAGTATATGGCGTGATATATTTCTTGCCCATTTTATTTTTCTGCATATTTATTTGCTCGATAGTTTCTTTTTATTTTCCTATTTTCATTACTGCGCATTAATTTTCTTCTGTTTCTGACCTTATTCAAAACATTTATTTTTGTTTCTATTTTTATTGAAAAAAAGTCCATTTTTAGCACACATTAAATTTCAAATTCAAATGCGATTATTTTTGGAATTAATACGCGTGCACATACTCTTGAAATAGATATGTCCACACATATTTACACGTATTTGTTTCAATTATTTTGATTTAGAACGTTACTTGACTAACATAAATAAACTCTCTTTTCTTGTGTGATTTAATTCCATTTACGATGCACATTTATTTTCAAATTCAAACATGCATTACTTCTAAAATTTATGCTCTATATATTTATATGAAGTAAATATATACATGTGTATTAGCATGCATGTTACCCTTCTAGATTTAATTGTCTGCTTACAAATTTTAACGTTATTCCCATTTATGTCTCTATTAATGTCATTAATGACGCGCATTGCTAATTAAAGAAACATTGCTATTTAACTTTAATTACTTTCCGTTTCTTTCTTGATTTAATTCCTTTTATCATATGTGTTTGTCTCTATTAATGTCATTAATGACGCGCATTGCTAATTAAAGGAACATTGCTATTTAACTTTAATTACTTTCCGTTTCTTTCTTGATTTAATTCCTTTTATCATATGTGTTTGTTTTTGGTAAAGGGCATTTTCGTCAGTTCAGGTGTACACCAAAAAAGTGTGACACCAAACCTATTTCGATTATTAGTAAAGATATTTTATGCTATTTTGTAATTTAGATCTCTGATATTTTTCTGCTATATATTATTTGAACTTTGATATATTCTTGTACTCCGTTGTAATTGTTGTAATAGAAATGAAATGTTCTAGTGTTTGTGTTCTGATAGTCGTGTTCTCAAAGCAATCCGGGCTTTCCCGTAAGGGGAAGTATGGGTCGTTTCACCATCCATGCAACCTGCCTGATTTTTTCCATTTCTCAGTTGTGAGGCTTGAGGTTACATTTACCTTTTTAGAGAACATCTCATAACTTTGAATGTCACATCATCAGATCCGTCAAATCACTAATTGACGTCCACAAATATACTCTGGGTGCTAAGAGAATTTCTTTGCCACCAAACATGGTATATTTGTAAAAATCAACATACGTGAGTTTTCTGGAAATACTCTGTCAGACAATCTTCCATACAAGTCATTTAGGAACATGATGAACCGAAGACACTCTTCCAACGCATAGGAATCACCATATAGATCAGCAACGAGCAGTCCTTGCAATCCATATATTTCAACCATGATAAAATCACAGTATATCTCTAGGTATTAACTAGATAATTTAAGTAAATCTTCAGTTTTATAAAGATCTATGGTCTTCATTGCTCCATCTTTATACGTATCCATGTAGATTAGTTTCGAGCGCTACGTTGGTTCAAAGTGGTTTTGAGTCTAGTTTCCATCCTGGTCTCTTCGAAACAACACGGCAAAAGGTTCAATGATATTTCATTGATAGTTGGTGTTTTAACTATCGATCTCTAAATAGTACAGTTAAGTATATTGATAGCTCAGGTCTTTATTATTTAAAACCATCCATTAACTTTTATCAATCTTTGAAAACATTTCATCGATTTAAAATCGATTTCACTTATCTCAATAAAACCATATTCTTAACTTTTAAGAATAAACGTATTTGCCAAAACTCTTATTTATTTCTCCACTCTATAAACATTACCACATTTCATGAAAACTCTTTCCATTTCCTTTATCTTGGACATATTACGTTGCATGCCTTAATATTATAACTTACTGGTATAAAACCAATTACAAATCCTTATAACGCCGAACAATGGTAAATTATTTATTTTAAACCAAAATAATCTCATTTACAATCCAAAATCTCGCAACTAACTTTGCAATATTATTTACATTTCCAAACTCGCAACTAACGTTGCAACATTTCTCTTATGGAAAAATAAACTAATTTCAATATTTCTTTACACATTACAAACGAATACCATTCCTCGGTAATAGTGAAGTCGCTCAAATTGGGGTATTTTATTTACTTCTCAGACATTGATCAACAATGTTCTTATCTTAGAATAGATAGAAGTGTGTAACTAAAAACTCATCTTACTTATGAATCTTATTTTTATTTCAAACCATTATAAACCATAATATTACATTAAAAAATCTTGGTTTATTATGACCATCTAATAAACTTCAACTTCGTTATAAAATATCATTTGGAATATTGCGCCAAACCATTTCCAAGTACTTTTTCTGAACCATGTTATATCATATTATAAAACTATTACTTGGATTTTATATTTAAAAAAAAAACATTTATTAACTTCTTCGTACAAAACATTTAAAGTTTTATTATACCTTGACTTGGATTATATTAATAATTCGTTAACCCATTCCCTTTTAAATTTATTAATCTTAACTCATACCTGATTATCCTCTTAAATAAATATTAGTTAAGAAATAATCATTTTAAATATCATTAACTTCGTTATTTCATGAAGTAAAAGTAGTCGACTTGTGTATTAACTAAAACAAATCAGTTAATAACATTTGAAATTGTTTAATGATAACTAATTATAATAATAACCTTAAACATGTTAATTAAAAAGTAAATTATATTTAAATTTAAACTACTATTCATTAATAATCATATTTGACCAAACAGTTGACTTAGTCAACCTCAAACCATCGATCAAATTCATTAACCGATTTCAATTGCCTCATCCTATTAGATTAATAATATTAATATAATAGTATTGCTTTATTATTTACTAAAAAATATTAATGTAAAAATATTAACTTGTAGGTTAATTATAACTTATCTCACTCACAAATATTTTTAAACGTCGAATAATCTTTTCATGATATTTTATAAAACCGATTTATAAACACCGATCATTTTTAGAACTTCATTACAATATAAAGTATAATTAAAAACTTGTTTCAGTTATAAAATAAATTTTATAACTTCACCTAATTAATTCGTCTGACGACAAATCAACGTTTTAACAAAAAGGTGAATTCTTGGCCCTTTGCAGTCAATCCCTCAATCAATATTGTCTATTGATTCTAATCACAACAATGTTGAATTACAATTCAACGTTTAACAATCAAACAGGTTTTTAACATCAATGGGGTTTTAACAGTTCATGTATAAATAATATGAAAAACAAAAAAACATACACAATATTTGAGGAATCCGGTTGGATCCCTGCAACCTGTTTTTCCCTGCATCACATATCATTATAACATTTCATAACAATATATAAGATAGAATTTCAACCTAATATGATAAATAACGATAAGATAATCAACGTCAACCATTAAATCAACAATAGGCATACAAGATATCCAAACATCCAATTTATAATATCGATGATTAAATTTAATTAAAAGAATTTAATCGCATCATAGGATTCTGGATATGTGTAAGTTAACTCACCAATTTATTTTCGCTGATCGATTCGTGCGGTGTTTCATTTAATTTTAAACAAAAGTTTAAAATTGAATGAAAATATAGTTGCTTCCAATCTTGATCAAACCAGCTTCAGATCATTGCGTTTGTTCATATTGTTCCAATGCTGCTTGTTTTATTGAATTCTATATGTACGTTAAATTAGGTCAATGGTTTAAATTATAGTCAATAATTTTCTAATTAAATATAAGACATTTCCTACGATTTTAAACAACTAATTACCTTAAATATAAAATCGGCCACGCTGAGCATTCCCTTCCCCCCACCTACTTCGAAATTCGTACTGACCTTTCTATTTTATTTTTTTACTTTTGATACTTCAACGCCCCAGGCCCATACACGATCGAAGCACACCATTCATTACTACTTCCGAATCTTCTTCCTACCGATCACAATAACTTCTTCCATAATCACATAGTGATAGTACTGCTACCTTCAGGTTAAAACACCTGACTTCCCTTCGTTCCTTTTAACTACCTACCGCCTCGCCTTTCTATCATTGGAAATCGCTCCGACCACCATTCCCCACTCTCTGACCTGCCAGGCTGCCACCCATCTGAGTTCGAAGTTTCCGGGTCACCACGACTTCCACAACCACATACTGCTCAGAAGAAAAAGAAAATAGGCGATATTTATATTCACCAAATTCTTCAACCAGCGCGCCTTGCCATTCCCTTTGCCATGGCAACGTTCAACTGCGCTCGTCAGGATTCCGACCCAGCTGCATTGTATAGACCTCAATCTCCAGACAATCCAACCATCCCCTATAACGCCTCTAACTCCCTCCAGCAACCATTCGAGAGCTTCCTGCTGCATTGATATACCTAACACGGAAATGATGAACTACAACTCCTTGGCTTCACCAACCACCACGCTATCCATCACCGTCTCGCACAGCTTCCCCTTCAAATGCTACAACACCTCTTCACCGAAGGTACGAATTACCCCCAGGATGTCGGTTCTCACTTGAAACGACCTTAAAACCGAACCCCACTACGACTGTTTCATCACCAGAAAACGTGCACCTCTGATCGACGCACAACGCCCCACCACCATCGATGACCTCTTGTCACACATGCACACAGATTCCCTGTTGGAGGGTCGGTGAATTTGGCTTCAATCGATGAAATTATTTATTCTGTTCATTGTATCTTTTTACAGCTGTTTGATTTTTTTGAATAAGATGAGCTCGGCTCTTGTTTCATGACTGCTGCAATTGAAATACAACGAAGAGTTTGTTTTTATATTTGCTTGTTTTCAGTTTGCGTGGGGAGGAAACAGTGAAAGCTTTTTGTTTGCGGCAGGAGAGAGTGGGTTTAATTCCTTTGCTAGGCATTCATCATAGACAGGACTGAGACCCTAGTTTTCATGACCGGATCGGGGCCCCGGTCCAAACATTAAAACCACGGGCCATAGCCCAGTCCGGAAAGCATTAAACCACACTTAGATGGCCCAAATGCTAAAACCGTTAAAACCAAGGTTGAATCACAAAAGCCTGGTTCTTTAATTGAAATTAACCAAACCGTTCAACATTTTATTCATTACAAGCCCGGAATCTCAAGCCCAAACAAGCATCTCGTGCGTTACAGAGACTGTTGCATGATTTTTCTGGGGGTCACGTATTTATACTGAAGAAGGTGGGTGTTGTTTCTTCTGCTGTAAGGTGTGGGACTTACAAAAATAATAATTCCAGTCATGAAACCCATGTTTCCTTCATACTATTTCCCACTCTTCTTCTCTTCAAACCTCTTCTTGCAAACGATGGAGACGGAGACGTCCCAACGGTTGGCAACCAAACATATATAAAACTAAAGGAATCCTAAAAAAAATAACCTAAATAAAAGCATTCATGATTCTCTTACTAAGGGCTCATTTAGCAATTCAAAGCAGAAGTGCTTTTTTTAATATAATATGTGCATCTACTTTTAAAAAGAAAAAAGATCAAAAATTTCATATGACACGATAACAATTTATAAGTTAAAAAAAACAATGAGAATTAAAAAAAAATGTTGATGGCTTTTTGCCTTATCATGCTAGAATCTTGAATTAATGAGAGAAATCAAAATTTTAAAAGCATGCATTACAATACTTAAATAGCTATCTCATAATATAAATCACAAGAAAATTGAATCAAATCAAGACAAGAAAAAAAGATGAAACAAAATCAAAATGTACATGCCAAAAGAATTTATATTTGTATCATTCACCGACGGTGATCGTCTAAAATAAAACAAAGTAGAAATTCAGTATGCTTTCATCTACAAAAAGTAGAAATTTAAAATATATTTAATTGTGTCCCTTTCCTCCACTGAAAATTACAGTTTAAAATATGATTAAATTCTTTCATGATTTGTAACTCTATCTGAATTCGAGAAATTAGGGTAACAAGCTAGCTGCTAAGACATAGTTCCTCATTATGAATGAAGGGAAGTCTTTTGCAAGTGTATGCTTCTTATTGGATACCACAATCAATTGCCCAATGCAGATATAAGACAAATAAATACAATAGTACTGAATGCTACAAATTATCTACGAATGTAGTATTTAAAACATTTGCACAATTGTAAGAAGTTTAGTTCTCAATAGGTCATTATTTGTCATCCTGGATCAATATCTGACATAAGGATACCATTACAAATCCTTTGATGCTTTCAAGGTCTATAATCTGAATAATTATTTACCGAAATAAACACAAATTATGCACCCAGCTAGCATAAGCTCACACTTAAAAACATGCCAAACCGTGAAAATGTGAGCCTTCTTTTTTCAAAATAATGCACCAAACTAGCATAAACTCATAGTAATACACCAAACTAGCAAAAACTCACAATAATGCACCAAATTAAACAAAATTTAATGTCGCAATTACTAAATATTTAAAAAAATTAAATATCGGAAGTAAAATTGAAAATATTTAATTCTTAGTTTTTGATGCAAAATGTTAATGTTGCAATGACTAAATTTCGCTCTATATGTCAGTATCACTCAAAATTTAATCAATCACAAAATTCCCTAAAGTTAGAATTATATAAAAAAAAAAATCACACGTTTCCTATAATCCACCATCAGGCAACTCCATTTGTTATCTTCAAAAGTTATTTATATAAACGTAAGTTAAGCTAGTCATCTTCTAGAATCCATTCCTCAAATAAACACATTCTCAAAATATGGACATATAAGACAACTCTATTTCAAACATAAACGCATTCACACGGATTTATAGACGGTGACTTAAAAATAAAAGGTTAAATTTGTATTGCCTATTTCATAAGATTGTAAATACAAATTTAACCTCTACCTTTTCATGCCACCAAATAAATCTGTTTGAACGTTCTTATTTGTAAAACGGAGTTATCTCATATGTCCATCATTTGAGAACATGCTTATTTGAGAAACGAAATTTAAAAGATGGGGAACTTTTGACGACGAGGAGAATGTACATAACTAACGTTTATATAAATAACTTTTGACAATGAGAAACGAAGTTGTCTGAAGATGAATCATATGAAACACGTGAATTATTTTCTATAATTTTTTCCAATAATTCTCAACTTACGTGAAATTTTTAATTTATAAAATTCTAAATAATCCTAAAATATAAAGCGAAATTTAGTCATTGCGACATTAATAATTTTCATCACTAGTAAGAATTAAATATTCCCAATGAAAGTTTATGCCGGAAATTGTATCTAAAATATTAATCATGAACCTATGTAACAAAATTAAATATCATAAGTAAAATTAACCGTGAACTTATGAAGCAGATTGAATATCATAAGTAAAATTATATTTAAAATATTAAGTCAATGTTGGAAATGAATGAACGCTTAAACACTTGTTAAGAAGCTGGAGATGTTATGAATTCCTATAATCCTCGTAAAATTCAATAGAATACTTTGGCAAATCAGCGAAAAGCAAGTGACTCAGCTCAAGCCTAAGATTAGCATGCCAATCAAAACCTATGAGTTTTAGTGGAGAAAATTTTAACATGAGACATTTCAGGAATTTATTCTTGAAAATATCAATCTAGTTAGAGTGTCTAAAATTGCAATGCAAAATACTTCACAAGAAAGAGCAAGGATAATGCAAGTAATATCATATAACAACTCAAATTGTGCAAATTTCATATCATGCTCATGCATCACAATCTTTGGTAGGTATACATATAAATATCATCTGAATAATTATCAATCTACGTACTGAGATTAACAAGCTATTGGCGATAATGACAAGGACAAATTCTATACATGCAAATTATTATTGAACCAATGATTTTTTTTCCTCTTGTTTATAGTTTAGAGTACGAGTAATACTAAATCAACTGATCAAGAACTTTTTTCGTAAACAAAAACAAAATAAAAAATAAAAAATATAACGATCGCATAACAACGAAGAACGTACCATTGGATTGCATAGTTTTAAAAAATAAACTAGTTTTTTTTTATTAATTTTAGTTGATCATCAAAAAAAAAAATAAGACAAAAAATATTTAAAATTAGAGAAATCTAAGAAGATAAAAATGATAAAAATTAAGTAAAATAAATTTAAAAGTTATAAAAAAAAAAACATTTTATAGTCATGTTTCATGTATTTTTAGGGGGTTGTTAAAGATACTCCATATTTGGTTAAGGGTGGACCAATTTTTATTTATTGTATAATTGTTATAGGGAGGACAAAATAAATTGACCTCCCCTTAAACATATAAATTAAAATTCCAATATAAACATAAACCTTAATTAATGCTTACAATTTAATGATGTACATAAAAATAAAAAATGGATATGGTTAATGTAATGGAGAAACAAAAAAAATTCGTTCGTGATCAGAAGGCATCAAATTAGGTAATTAATTGTAATTTCATATTGAAATTAGTATGGTTAATTTAAAATAAACGCAAAAATGAACATTTGATCTAATGTGCTATATTGAATTTTTGTAATCAAGATGTTTAATAATTCACATGTTTGTTACTTGCGCTGAATATAGTAAGTTAGGGTTTAACATTAGTGACGAACCAGGGGTAGTTAAGTCTCTTTTTTATTTTATTTTAAATAAACTAGACCTCCTCTTAATCATTTTCTTTTAAGCTGGAATCCCCTTAAAATTATCCTCTCCTTAACCAAATGTGGAGTCCCGTTAACAAATGTGGAGTCCCATTAACAATCTCCTATTTTTAACTTCAAAAAAGTTAATGCTGATTAATGACTAAGCAACCCTAAAACAGTACACCTACTCAAGAGAATCATTAATTGTACAAAAATTTATTACAAGACTTTAAAATAGAACATACGATGACATGTAAATTCAATAAACAAATATAAAATCTTAATAATCAAATGTCATAAACAATTAAATATCATCAGACAATTCAAACCTACCTTTTATGCCAATTAAATATCCTAAAAATCAAGCGTTGCTTCCACCACTTAGACTCATAACTCAGTTTTCATCTTCACTCAACAAACATAATGTAAAATTACCCACTATTTTGACTTTGCAAATAAAGCATAAATCAACCTTAAGCTCATAACATGGGCACATTTTCGAATTGGACTAGAAAAAAACGAAAAAATTAAATTTATTCTTGAGCATCCAAGAATAAAACAAGAAGAAAATGTTGACCTTCCACGCCACTTTAATAATGAGCAAAGAAATGGAAGATGTGTTTACATTTTAATTTTTTATGCATGCTATAAAAGGAATATCTTTAAATTATACGGGAAAAAAATTAATTTAAACTGAGGTTTTAATACGTGTAACAAAAACAAATTAATATTCAAACTAAGCATAAAAATAAACAATTTTTCCAAAAAAAAAATCCCCACGTAAAATAATATCGGCATCTTAGATTAGAGCAAGAAAAAAATATTATTGACAGCAATCAAAATGCAGCCAATGAACAACATTGTAAATGCCCCTAATAATACAAACAGGCCACCTTTACGAACATCTGACATGCCACCAACCGAAATGTAACAAAAATTATACTACCAACATCAACGATACACCATATATTTAATTTTGGAAAAACGATCCACACAAAAAGATACATGCCAAAAGAATTTATATTTGTATCATTCATCGTCAGTGATCGTCTAAAAGAAAACAAAGCAGAAATTCAGTATGCTTTCATCTACTAAAAGTAGAAATCTTAAAATATGTATAATTGTATCCCTTTCATCCACTGAAAATTACAGTTTAAAATATGGTTAAATTCTTTCATGATTTGTAACTCTATATGAATTCAAGAAATTAGGGTAACAAGCCAGCTGAAGGGAAATCTTTTGCAAGTGTATGCTTATTAGATACCGCAATCAATTGTTCAATGCAGATATAAGACAAATAAATACAATAGTACTAAATGATACAAATTATCTACGAATGCAACATTTAAACATCTGCACATTTGTAAGCAGTCTAGTTATCAATAGATCATTATTTGTCATCCAAGATCAAAATCTGAATTTATGTTCAAGATCTAAGGATATCATTACAAATCCTTTAAAGTTTTCATGGTCTAGAATATAAATAATTATTTACCGAAATAAACACAAATTATGCACCCAACTAGCATAAGCTCACACTTAAAAGCATGGCCAAACCGGGAAAATTTGCACTTTTTTTAAAATAATGCTTCAAACTAGCATAAACTCATAGTAATGCACCAAACTAGCATAAACTCACAATAATGGACCAAATGAAACAAAATTTAATGTCGCAATTACAAAATATTTAACAAAATTGAATATCAAAATAAAATTGAAAATATTTAATTTTTAGTATTGATGCAAAATGTTAATGTCGCAATGACTAAATTTCACTCTATATGTCAGCATCACTCAAAATTTAATCAATCACAAAATTCACTTAAGTAATGAATTATAAAAAAAATCACATGTTTCCTACAATCCACCATCAGGCAACTCCATTTGTTATCTTCAAAAGTTATTTATATAAACGTAAGTTAAGCTAGTCATCTTCTAGACTCCATTTCTCAAATAAAAACATTCTCAAAATATGGACATATAAGACAACTCTGTTTCAAACATAAACGCAGTCACACAGATTTACTGACGGTGACTTGAAAAGGAAAAGATCAAATTTGTATCGCCTATTTCCATAAGATTGAAAATACAAATTTAATCCAACCTTTTCATGTCACCAAATAAATCTGTTTGAACGTGCTTATTTGTGAAACGGAATTGTCTCATATGTCCATCATTTGAGAACATGCTTATTTGAGAAAATAAATTTAGAAGATGGGGAACTTTTAATGACAATGAGAATGTACATAACTTACGTTTATATAAATAACTTTTGACGACGAGAAACGGAGTTGTCTGAAGATGAATCATATGAAACATGAATTATTTCCTATAATTCTTAACTTACGTGAAATTTGTAATTTATAAAATTTTAAATAATACTAAAATAAAATATAAAGTGAAATTTAGTCATCGCGACATTAACATTTTTCATCAATAGTAAGAATTAAATATTCCCAATGAAAGTTTATGCTGGAAATTGTATCTAAAATATTAACCGTGAACCTATGTAACAAAATTAAATATTGTAAGCAAAATTAACCATGACCCTATGTAACAAAATCGAATATCGTAAGTAAAATTATAAAAAAAAAATTAAGTCGATGTTGAAAATTAATGAACACTTAAACACTTGTTTAGAAGCTACAAATGTTGTGGATTCCTATAATCCTCGTAAAAATCAATAGAATACTTTGGCAAATCAGCAAAAAGCATGCAGCTCAGCTCAAGCCTAAGATTAGCATGCCAATTAAACCTATGTGTTTTAGTGGAGAAAATTTTAACATAAGACATTTCAAGAATTTATCCTTGAAAATATCAATTTAGTTAGAGCATCATTGTCTAAAAATGCAATGCAAAATACATCACAAGAAAGAGCAAGGATAATGCAAGTAATAACATATAACAACTCAAATTGTGCAAATTTCATATCATGCACATTCATCAAATTCTTTGGTAGGTGATAAATACAAATGTCATCCGAATAATTATCAGTCTATTTACTGATATTAATATGCTATTTACTGATATTAATATGCTATAGGCGATAATGACAAGGACAAATTCTATACATGCAAATTATTATTGAACCAAATGTTTTTTTTCCTCTTCTTTATAGGTTTAGATTACAATGAGTAATAGTAAATCAACTGATCAAGAACTTTTTTCGCAAAGAAAAACAAAATAAAAAACTATAACAACCGCATAACAATGAAGAACGTACCATTAGATTGCTTAGTTTAAAAAAATAAACTAGTTTTTTTTATTAATTTTAGCTAAACATCAAAAAATAATAAGATAAAAAACATTTAAAATACGAGAAATCTAAGAAGATAAAAATGATAAAAATTAAGTGAATTAAATTAAAGAGTTATAATAAAACATATTATAGTCATGTTTCATGTATTTTTAATTTCAAAAAAGTTGATTTTGACTAATGACTAAGCAACCCTAAAACAGTACACCCACTCAAGAGAGATCATTAATTGTACAAAAATTTATTACATGACTTTAAAATAGAACATATGATGACATGTAACTTCGGTAAACAATAAAAAATCTCAATAATCAAATGTCATAATTCTAAATAACTCATCCTAACTTTGACATAAATAAACAATTAAATATCATTAGACAATTCAAACCTACCTTCAATGCCAATTAAATACCCTGAAAATCAAGTCGTTACTTCCACCACTTAAACTCGTAACTCAATTTTCATCTTCACTCAACAAACATAATGTAAATACCCATTATTTAGACTTTGCAAATAAAGCATAAAGCAACTTGACGCTCAAAACAAGTGCACATTTTTGAATTTGATTGGAAAAAAAAAATTAAATATATTCTTAAGCATCCACGAATCAAACAAGAAGAAAATGTTGACCTTCCAACACCACTTCAACAATGAGCAAAGGAATGGAAGATGTGTTTACATTTTAATTTTTTATGCATGCTATAAAAGGAATATCTTTAAATTATAAAGGAAAAAAATTAATTTAAACTGAGGTTTTATGACATGTAACAAAAACAAATTAATATTCAAACTAACCATAAAAATAAACATTTTTTCCAAAAATAAACAAATTTTCCCTACGTAAAATACTATTGGCATCTCAAATTAAACCATTCAAAATGCACCCAATGAACAGCACTGCAAATGCTCCCAATAACACAAACAAACCACCTTTACGGACACCTGATATGCAACCAACTGAAATGTAACAAAAATTATACTACAAACATCAATGATACACCATATATTTAATTTTGGAAATACGATCCTTAAAAAAAGATAAAATGCAACATTCTTTCAACCAAATATTCAGTACAATGAGTCAAAGATAACACAATTACAGCACAATGTTGTTTCCTTTAAACCAAATAGGACTGCGTTGAATAATAAAATAAGAAAATAACGTGACTTGGATATAATCTTTATGAGAAAATCCTAATATTACCTGAATATTTGCAGACAAGATTTCGGTATAAGAGATAACTAGATATAGACATGTGAATTATGCATCATATATGAACATCCTATAATTACGATTCACCAACAGTTTACTTAGAAACCGTACCAAAGAGTATTTTCCAAAGAAAAATAAGCAAATTCAGTGGGCAAAATAGAGTGCATGATCTAAATCTCGCTAGCTTATAAGATTTAAAGGATGCATGAATATATACGACCATTCAGTATTTGGTTAGATCAATTAACACCTCATTATTAGCTCTTCACCCCCACCAATTCCAAAATAAAAGGTGCGCGTCATTTTCTCTTTCCACCCCGTTTAATCTAAAAATACCCTTACTACATTATAATTCTCACTACTTTTTTTAATTTATTTTATTTTCTACTTGCAATTTATTTCTATTGCTTGTTTTTTAAAATTTAATTGAATTAATTAACATTTGTAGGTGGCGTCGTTGGTTTATATAAACATACATGCAACCCTAATGTCGGTTGAGGTAATCAACGCTCCACCTAAGCGTCGATTTATTCGAACAACACCATCTATATTGATGATTTATTTGTTTAATGTTTAGGTTTTAGCAATTTCCGCATAGTACTAACGTCTCGATCTCAAATCTCGCCCACATCAGTTAACAATCTTTCAAAAATAAAATAAGAAATGAAAACAAACACATATATTCCAAAGTAGAATGTAACTAAACACCATATTGCAAGCATTTGAGCTACTGAAGTTTATGAAAATAGTATAGAAAGGAGAGAAAACCACAATATACCTGAGAATATGGCATTCAGATTTTCAGTATAACATCCCCTTGAAGTATTTTGCCTAGTGAAAATCTTATATATCTTCATAACTGATTTATACCGAGCAGTTCTAGTCGATGCATTTACCACAATGACTTGTCAGAATTCAACAAATATCGCATGATACGGCCGTTCAACAGCATATCAACTTTCACAGCGGCCATATGTTTGAGGAAAAGCTGCAATTTAGTATGAATTACAACCTACCAATGAATTGAACTAAACTAACATATAAAAATAGAACACGGTTCCCACCTGCACACAGCAAACTAACCATCCATGAGAAGAATGTAGAACACCGTACAGTTACTTTACTAGTGGAAAAAATGGTTAAACCAAAGTAATTAACAAGGACAACTTAATTTTCCATGGCAATGCAGTCACATAAAACGGCACTGTAAATGAAAGACCTAATGAACAGTTTCCCATTAACACCCTACTCATGGATATCAAGAGTCATTGCATATCACTATTCCTAACGAGGCATCAAGCTGCACTTAATGTAAAATTACAAGTATGTACACAATCAAGCATTTAGACCAGTGAAGAAGAATCCACATACAGATAGCTCATAAATAGCAAATTCATTTTCAACAGTAATGCAATCACATGAAACGGCACTGTAGATGAATGGAAAGAGTCGATCTACGGTTTCCTATCAAGATGTGAAATATCAGTTATACCAAATTATTATTAGCCTAATCATGGACATCAACGGTCATTGCATACTGCTACATTTGACGTGGCATCAGGCTGCACTTTAATTTTAAGTTCAAAATATAAAAGTCATAGTTCAAAGCTAATTTTATAAACCCCGATTAGTCCTCTGCGACCCATCTATCTTTAGGTCGAAAGTCTTCATTGGATGGCCCATTTCTTTTATTTAACTCTCGATTTTAACTAACAGATAATTTCTCAGAACTTGTTTTGAATGCCTCAGACAAAACAGTGAATCGAAACTAACAGCAATAGCGTAAGAGCACTTCCAACATAAGTGGGAATTCAGGGGTGAGTAACCAAAAAAAATGTGAATACTCCCCACTCACCCAGTAGTGAGTGAAAAAAATATTACTAAACGGGAAAGAGTTTCCCGTTTAGTGTCCGCTTTTTTTTTTTTTTGGCTTAAACGACCCTATACAGTGTTCAGTTCACCGTTTAGGGATCCCCACCCAGAAAGAAAAACGTGAATTCTCCCCACTTTTCCTCCTCCTCACGCTTTAATCCCCACTGCTACAGCGCGTGAATCCTCCCCCATTTTCATCCCAATTCATATTGTTGGGAGTGCTCTAAACATAAGAATATTGAACAATCATCAGATCATACTTTCCTTCTCATTCACAACGAAATAAATTGTGTCAGAAGGTGTCCTAAGATTATATGTATGATTTCATCATTTGATTGAAATAACAACTATGAAAACTAGTTCAGATTCAGGAATAAGAATTACAGCGGAACATCACTCGGAAACAAATCCGCGTTTCAAGTGTTGGACAGAACACTAATTAAAAACAGGTAGGCTAAACGTATACTGACCGATAGCGATTATTATTATGTTCGATCATTCCAGGAAAAATCTTACAGAATTTTCAGAAAAGGGAGCTTGTTAGCCCTTCGAAATCTCCATATATTTTGGCAAACAGCAATAGAAACATGAACATTAAATATATAATCAGGAACACAGAAGCGAAAAATTGGAAGCAAAGATGAACAAGCCGCAATGGAAGAAAATTTGGGGATTACGATGGCCGGTTGCAACGGAAGACGGTGGTTTATATAGAAGGAAGGCTAGGGTTTCCTAGATAAATTAGCGAGCGGATGGATTTCCAGTCTGGCTTTACCCTAGCCCGTTTCAACATGAACCGCTTAGCAATGCGACGGCGGTTTAGAGCTAAACCCATTCTATTTGGCCCGCCAAGACCTGCTACTCTCAAATGATCTGCCATGTAAAACATGACCAAACTCAACCGGATTTGGTCTCGTAGCATTACTAACATATGCATGTACGTTTATGTACATACACCTGTACAAATGTCTAATATAATTTTTAAAAAAAATTATGTGATGTTTTTACCGACGAAAAAATGATTGATTTAAAATTTTATTGTATTTTATAAAATTTGTTGCATTTTTTAAATAATTTATTTAAATCTATCAAAAGATATTATAGTAGAAATAAGATATTAACGGTAGATCTGGAATAGACTTTTAAATGTAATTGATATTTTTGAGAAATGTTAGACGTTAGAATTTGAACATTTAAACACATCGAAGAAAACAATTACGATAATGAAGTATCATTTTTTTTATTTCACAAAAGTTTGTTTTTATCAAGTGACACTGAAATTGATAGTGTAGCGCTGATTTCTGTTAATATATATCGGATTTGTGACAATAAATTATTCTCGTCTCTAAGACATATGAACTTAGAGGTTATGTATTGATAGAAATCAGAGATACGTCGTGAATGGTCAATGTGACATACTCGAGTTATGACTGTGCTAGTGATGATCAAAGCATGGCTTATTAAAGCGTAGCTTTGTGTATATCGTGACATCGACGAACCTCACACCCCGGATTGATGGTAAATTGTCAGTTAGGTTGTACAAATTTACATAATCTTTGTTGTAACTCGGAAGCTTCGACGGTAGATCTACTTGCGAAACCTGAGGAAATAAAGTATATACGGTGTCCGAGTATGGATGAAAACCGGGATATATACTTCACGCTATGTATTCGGTGTCCGTGTCTGAATGTTAACCAGGAGATATTTAGCTTCATGTCCTTGATTGATCTTTCGTGTAAGAAGCCATCACGTTGGAAACCCAATAACCAATACGAACCTTTCGCTTTATTTGTAAACTATTTACGTGGGCATAGTTACTATGCTTGCTAAGATTTAAATTTTTATTTGCAAAACGGTTTTCAACACTATGCACTAATGCTAGTATTAATAGAGGATTTTCACGTATTAAAGCATTGACCTGGAGTTTATTGTTTCCACACCTAAACTCTGGGTGCCCATATTTTGCTCTGGTAGCTAGTAGTTCAGTTTGCAGGTTTAGTCTTCAGAGTTGGATTCAGATTTAGAGCTAGAATTTATTTTATTTTGCTTCTTCCGTTGTGAGCGTTTTGTTTCCGCTGAGCTTATGTTGTACTCTAATTTACTGTAACTCTGATGTAAAAAAATTTGTAATGAAATGGAAAGTTCTGTTCTTTGTGTTCAAATATGTCTATACCCATAACTATTCGTCTTCATGAACGATTTAATTGGTTTAATTACTAGCGAAAATCAGGCAAAAAGACGGGTCATTACAGTGTGGTATCAGAGCTTTGGTTTATACAAAGCTATGAGGTACAACATATTTGAAAAAAAGATAGAACTCATTAGAGTTATAATATCTCATTAGAGATAGGGTTAGAAATACCCTAGAATGAGATTCTGGAGTATTATGTCTGAGAGAGCGTATTTTGAGAATATAAATTATTTTGAAACTAAGTAAATCGTTTTGAAAGTGTAATTATTTTGGAATATAATTTATGATAACAATTTTGAGTATTTTATTGACGTCAAAATTGGACTGTCAAGTATGTATGGATTTTGAATATATGTCTGGCCAGCGTATGTACGAAGTCCAACATATACTAGATAGATATAGAATGACACTCTAGTCGCTTGAAAATAAATTCTGGGGATGATCGCGACATCACTGATATTTATTTTCGAGTCTCGAAAGTGGGATGAGTGTATGATTCCGATTTAAACGCCGAGAAGTACTTAAAACCGTTGATAAGTGTTTGAAAATATTTGGATAAATTTTAATAAACTGTGTTGATAAATATACATGAACTATAATAGACAAGCAAAATAAAAGTACATCTTTGAGAATTGCTTGTGAAGGATAAATTGAATTTGCAAATGAATTGAATAGAAATGAATGTTCTAAAAATATAAAGTCGAAGACACCCCTTTATTAGGGGGGCAAATATTACTACCAAAATGATCTTAGCACGAGACGACAGTGAAGGGATGTCAAATGAACGAGGAATGGATAATTCGAGAGCAACTCAGGCCGATACCCCCTCTGGAGAAAAGGGACCCGAAACCTACCGGGCATCGGCAAAGGTCCATCCAACATGGTCTACACGTCAAGAGTCAACCAATGGACACCAACACATTAAAAAAGGAAAAGTATCAGATCAGAGCATAAAGGTGGTCTGAAACCAACCCCTGAAGAACAGCTCCACAAGTGACAAAAGGGGTTACCTTTGTATCACTGAAAGCTTTCTTCCAGAAAGCCAAACCAGAAGGCTAAACCGAGACTCAAGCAAGGATATAGGCTACCGGTACTAATCCGCCTAGTACCTGAACCACAACGGTTCTAAATCGGCAGACATACACGTACATCATAAGGGCAAGCCCCTCCAAATACCCGTGATAAAGCCTGCATCTGAAAGCCTACGACCAAGAACCGACACTTGGAAGCATCCACTGAGAAACTCGAAACCCCTCCGCAATCCGTCTCGGCAACAAACTTCATTCCATTAAGTGGAGGCCCGAATTCACCTGGAAATCTCGCTTCAAAAACTGTAACCGGCACCACAAGGAGGACCGACAGTAGATGCCCGAGACCAAGAGAAATAGCGGCCAACCGGAATCATTCCGGCCCAACATTCTAATGATAGGAAGACCCTGAATTCTCTATAAATAGGACCCCAGAAACTCCGTAAAGGGGGATGATCTTTTCGTTTCTCAATTTAGTTCCTTCCTTCTTGAAGGGATCAAATCATCAATTCTTGTAATATATCTACAATCTATGAATGGAGAATTCCGAGTCCTATACATCTTGCGATTTGTTAATCTTGTACTATCATAATGATGAAACAGGGAGTTAATACTAACCTTTCTGATGTGGAGATCAACCAGGGCGCTCCGATAGTGGAAGAAGACGGCTTTGCAGAAACATGAAGTCCCATTCTCTTCACGTAAAAAGGGGTCGCCATGATTGATCCATACTCTCATGCTGAGCCTAACGCTTCCTGAACATTGATGTGACGAAATCGTATACGAATTCCTAACCCGATCCCTGTTGTGATCTAGACCCCTCTCTTGGGAAGATCTGACACGAGAGGTTCATCGGAGTTAATGATTGTTACGACGCCCTCATTCATGAACTCAAGGGAAGTGTTAGCCTGTTTTATTCTCAATGGAATACACGATGTCGTTGTCATGGCTTAGAGTTCTACCGATTCCAGATTCAGGATTATATCCAGAGAACTCTGAGTCATAATCACGGAAAATTTCATGAACGCATACATTACATACTATAATCCGGGTGTTGACGAAAAATATCATTAACAACACATAAACTAACTATAGGTAATAGTAGATTCAAAGAGTAGGTCACTTTTGGTATCAGTAGATTGTCAGCTCCAATTAAAACTTATATAAGTTTGGTGCAGCCATTCTTATTCATCAACTTAACTGATAAAGTTTCGCAAAATAAATGAGTCGGTAACCACATCTACTTATAATTGTTTCACAACAGAAGAAAGCAAAAATGGGCTATAACAAACATACAGACCCAACAGCACAAACAAACAAATGACCTGGCTAGGAGCTCTCATGCAAGGTCACGTGATGGGGAATAGAAATGTATGAAGATAGCCCTTGCTATTGATATGCCACTTTCATTGCGTGTTAATTTGAGGCTTCAAACTATAGCTCTTTAGCTCAGTTTACTTCTGACTTACCTTGATTACTCCAAGGTAACTGTTGCATGCTACCCAACTGCTGTGTTTTCAAGAACGCAAATGATATCCGTTAAACCATTGACATAACCGATACATCTATGATCCGATATAACTAAGGTAAGTGAGATGCATTTTCCCGCAACTCTCTTTTCTATAAAATAAGAAAAATATTCATTTGTCATAAATTCATAATATCACTATTTCTTGACTATAACTATGAATAAAATGAACAATAATTTAATTCGTTGATGAAGCAGAACAACCAATCATCAATAGGATTGCATAATTACATAAATAAATGTTAATTTAATGTTGAAGATTGGTCATTATCAATTAACTTAAGGGAAAACTAAGATGACATATAATGTTATCAATTTATCCACGATATGAAACATGCAACTTTAATATTTATACATTATTCAGATCGAAGTAGAAGTTTGTTTATTAACAAAGAAATACTATAGCCAAACAAATAAGGCTAAGCTGTTACCAAATTAGTGATTAGTTACTAAATAGCCCACATCTATCATTTCCAATGTAAATATAGTGGAATAAAACATCTCCAATTTTGTATAATAAAGCATCTACCCTGTTTAGAAAAAAATGTTAAAGGCTAATTAAGAAAAGCATGAAAGTAAAAAATGTATAAAACTATTACAGTTGGTAAATTCAACTGCCAACCAAACTCAAACTACAAGCTAACAAATCATATTCTTAGTTTTCTGTAGGATGTAAAAGTTGAAATAAAATTAAGCATTCCAAAAAAAAATGTGTACAATGTTATTACTCTATCATTTCCCTTAAGCTAAAAATGGAAATTTAACACAAATTTGTAAAATATAACCATAAAGGGTTTGAAAAATGCAAGAATGTGACCTATGTTATGATAAAATTGCGTGAATGCGAAAGCGTAATAAGCAGGATCTAGATTTGCCAATTGAACATCAATCTAATCTAATAGCAATTATTCTATTACATCAAAATTAGTAAATAACTATAATGAAGAAACGAAGAAACACACAATTTTTATACTGGTTCCACTATCATCCATAAGATAGTGTACGTCCAGTCCAAAAGAAAGAGATTTTATTCAACATGAGAGAATACAAGAGATTACAAAATAAGAGTTTACATATCCAAACCTCAAACAGGCTTGACTAGAAGAGACACCATTGGGGATCACTAGCTCAATGCCAGGATGGGTTTACACTAAAGTATACCCCTCAATATATTGCCAGTGCAAATCCATGTGAGTCATCAATAACATTACCAACCAACATATGGTAATAATATAATGGAGGAATATTACCATAGCAACAAATGTGCAAAGATAGAAAGTAAATCAATCCGTTTCTTTTGCATAGATGGAAGAAATTAATCCCCTCATTTATTGATTTTGTATCACCTAAATTTAACACTCTACCTTGATGCAAAATCTCATATCTGCAACGCCCCATCTCGAATCAAATTCTCTTCACATCATAAAACTCTTCAACAGAACTCCACCTTCAATCAAAATCTCACAATGAGATAGAAACCAAAAATGAATATTTGCTTAATGGGTTCCAGCAAAGCTACCACCCATCACATCATGTAAACGAGCTCAGACTACGTCCCCGCCCGCCAACAAAATGTTGCAAATATCCAAAAATAAAAAGAAGGCAGATTCCAAAGTAATCCCAACACCGCCAAGGCCAAAAATAATTCTCTCAATCACCAATTCAAATACAGAGCCAAAATCCAAATCTCTGTACACACAAAAATTCTCTCTCCTTCCACTTAGTTATTACAAACTTCAACCACCGCCTGCAAAAGATGCATCTACCACCATGAGATGCACCGCGCATAAATCAACGGTTTAAAAGTGCTTGCAATAACATCGACACCCGCCTAACACTGAACTGAGCTCCTTCCTCGATGACCCCATATCCCTCGAGCATCATCAACGTGAAGACCCCTGTCTAAAGCACAATGATCTCTGTCTCGACACCCGTCTATCACTTGACCTGAGCTTCTTTCCTGATCATCTTGGATCCCTCGAGCATCATCAACATGAAGACCCCTGTCATAAACATGATCTAAACTTCCCAAATCCAATAGCCCCTCCAATGCAGTAAACTCCATATCACGTCAAAGTTCCCAGATTGGAACGCTCTTCACTCTCAACATAATCTCCTCCACCAAAGTCTTCCTTTTCTCCCAAAATAGTAATAGCATGATTACCACTGAATCTACCAACCTTTGTAGAAATAATTGATGCACAATTTAAAACAAATCGCCTCGCTCCGATACCAATCTGTTGTGCAAAAAAGTCTGCATAGATGCAGAAGAACAATAAGCAGGATTTGGATTTGCCAATTGAACATCAATCTAATCTAATAGCAATTATTCTATTACATCAAAATTAGTAAATAACTATAATGAAGAAACAAAGACACACACAATATTTATACTGGTTCCACTATCATCCATAAGATAGTGTACGTCCAGTCCAAAAGAGAGAGATTTTATTCCACATGAGAGAACACAAGAGATTACAAAATAAGAGTTTACATATCCAAACCTCAAACAGGCTTAACTAGAAGAGACACCATTGGGGATCACTAACTCCATGCCAGGATGGGTTTACACTAAAGTCTACCTCTCAATATATAGCCAGTACAAATCCATGTGAGTCATCAATTACATTACCAACCAACTTATGATAATAATATAATGGAGGAAAATTACCATAGCAACAAATGTGCAAAGATAGAAAGTAAATCAATCTGTTTCTTTTGCATAGATGGAAGAAATTAATCCCTTTATTTATTTCTCTAGCATCTCATCAAATGCAATTAATGCATTCCCATTATAAAAATATTTACTTTTCATTTTTTTGCAATTTTGTTCCAATCAATTTGTGATTTTGTATCACCTAAATTTAACAACCTAAACCTTAAAAAGCATCCATCAGCAAAAGTTTAGGTAAAAAGTCCTCTCATTTTCATACATCGTATAATTAGAGCGCAAATCGCCTACTGGATAGAACTATGTATGAAACCATCATTAATTTCTCATTATCAGAAGAAGAAAAAAATACCACACTAAACTCAAACCAAAAGGTTACTTCTATAACTTAGTATTTTGATCCCACATAGTTTAGTTGCTTGCTAATGTGATATTATACATTAACCCTGACTGCAAATTTTTGAACCCGAATCAGAGGTACGAAATATTAAAAATAGTAATAAATGGGTAAAAATAAAACAAAACAAAAATGTTTAAATCTCAAACATTGAGAGCATATACGCATTATACGAAGAGGATAACCTAACATTGTACCATACAATTCAATGACACATAATTCAAACCTCATAGAAGATTTGAATCCTCTATATCAACCACCAACTTTTCTAGGGGTGCTACCACAACATCATCACTGGTTACTGGAAGCATTCCATTTGCTTCATAATCTAAAATTTAGATTTGAAATGGTAGAACCACATTTACAGACCAAATGAATCCATATAAGATAGTTATGTTCCATCCAAATAAATTAATATATTAAATCTACTATGTTAAACATCAAATATGTTATCTTTTAATATTACTTTTATAATAAATATTTCATGCTAAATTTTTACCATTTTCTAGTATACAATAGATATGCAAGTTGTCTTTCACCATAACTTTAAATTACTAATTTATTTAAGCTGATCTATTTGTCTACTATTGGTCATAACGGTAAAGCCTGTGTGGACATGCTATACATCAGTTGGTCTAGAGATTTAAGCAGTACTTCATAATACCTCTTAAACTTAGCATGTAATTTGAGTCCACATGGCCTTACAAATTGGGAGGAAAAATATCATATTGGATATGATATATGATTAGCTATACAAGTTGGTACAAAAAAGTAAACGTATTTGAAGAATTACCATACATGTTGATGGTTGTCTAAATTCTTGGGTACATGCACTATATAAAGGATTAAACTCATATTTAAGTAAGCTAAAAGCATTTCAAATTTGATAATGGAAAAATGCATGGTGAAAATATGCAAAATCATAAGCTTAATCCATAAACGTTATCAAACTACACACGGAAGTGATAAACAATAACCTTTTTCCACGTGAACCTACGACATGCTCAAATAAATAATATTTTTTGTTTAGTCTGCTAAATGTATAAAAAAAACAGAAAAAGTATCAAATTAAAGCGCCAGGTAGATGACTAGAACTAACTTATGACAACTTATTGTTCAGGTACAATGATAATCAAATAACAATAAACATGAAGAAACCCGCCAAAAATACAAAATTTCAATTTATAAACTAAACTTGTCATTCATTTTCATAATAACTCGTATATATTGACGTGTCCTGAATATTTATTTTAGCTATCGCTAATGTCGACATACGTTAAGAATATGGTTAATAATTTTCCTGGATATATTTGATGCGTCATCATGTGTGTTAAGAATAACTGTTTAAATAAGTTCATGGTACACTGCATGATGTTAACATAATTGTTCGTTCGGTCATTGAAGGTTCCTTACTACGTAAATATGCAGTAACAATATTTCAGACCAAATATTAATTATTTACATTAAAAGATTTCAAATTCTTTACATAATGAATTACCATATATGGTCCTTATCCAACAAATAGCAAGCCGTTTAATTTTAGCCCTGATGGGTTCAACTAGAAGCATACAGCTTAAGTAACATACATTATTTGCTTTAGATGGATGAAAATAACAAATACATGGTTCCAATATTTATAAAAAAATGCTACATATTAAAGTATATCTGAGCTAGATAGTAAAGTGTATTTGAATTCATTTGCTTTTTTAATAAGCATTTTTTTATGAAATCATGGTGTTCATTTGTAACAACCCGTATTTTCAATAACCTGTTATAACATAAATCGAGGCAGAATTAAATTCTAAAATCTGAATCAAGGGAAACGGGCTATGCCATTGCGTTCGTCTCAGAAAAATACGCGAAATAGAGTCCGAGTTTTCGAAAATCGGAGTCCGTATGACCCGATTAAGGCCCAACGAAGTTTTCAGAAAATTCCAAAGCAAAAACAGATTTCAAATTCAAGTTTGAATTTGAAAATTTGGGCCAGTTTGGGCCAGGCGGGAGAATTCCCGCCAGAGCACCCAAGTCGACAGCCCTGTCGACTTGGGAGTCGACTTGGTTGGACCCAAGTCGACAGCCCTGTCGACTTGGCTGTCGACTTGGTCCAGCCGGGCTGTTTAGCCTGGTGCACCATTTAGAGATTGTGTTGAGCTTGGGGGCCAGATTCGGTTTTGAGGGCGGAGATTGGAACTAGGGTTTAATCCTATGGCCTAAAACACTTGCCTAATCTATAAATAAGACCCTAAGCTAGCCCTAAATCATCATTAATCAATCCTACAACTAAACTATGGCAAAATCAATCCTCTCATGGCCTCCACTCTCTTCATACAATTCCTAAATAAATTTCTAAGTGATTTTTCATGCATACAAGTGTTTTCAAACTTGTATGAGCATCATTAGCTTGCATTCAAGTCAAGTTTCTATATTTGCATCATAAAGAAAGAGTTTTGATCATTTTGGCTCAAGGGTTTTTATGTTAGAGCTTGCATTTTGGGTTTGATTGATTTCATAAGGGCTTTGTCATATTTTTGTGACTTCTTAAGCATTGTAAGCCCTATTCTACTTTCATACTTAAACTCTAAAGTTAAATGTATGATATGCAAGTTTATATGCAAGTTTACTATGCTATGATATGCAAGTTTATCAGGTTGTAATATGCAAGTTTATATTCAAGTATGTCATGTTATGATATGCAAGTTTATATGCAAGTATGCCATGCTATGATATGCAAGTTCATCATGTCATGTTATGCAAGTTTACCATGTTATGCTATGCAAGTATGCCATGTTATGATATGCAAGTATGTTTTGCAAGTTTGGGATGATCCTCTTGTTCAGGTTATCATGTTATGCAAGCTTATCTTGAGTATGTGAACATAAAGCTTCAAGCTTTATGCTAAAGGTTGCATTTTGGCAACATGTAAGTTATCATATCTCTTATGATAACTTGCATGTGAGGCTAAATGCGAACTTATGGCCATTTCTACATGTCATTTAGCACCATGTATCACCAATATGCCAAGTTTGGTTTTATGCATGCTTTTGGGGCCTAAAAATGTAATATGCAAGTGTATGAACATATGAACATTTCATATGCCACCATGTTAAACTTGTGGCTTCAACACCTTTATGTCATGATAATGCCAAGTTCCTTCTTTCTATCCTTTATGCGCTATTGTGATATGTAAGCGATGGGATTGCGTTTGGGGTTGGGTAAACTTAAAAGACATAAAAACATAAGCTTGGGAATTTACCTATTAAGTTAGGTCTACCCATTGGGAATTTACCTATTAAGTTAGGTCTACCCAATTGCTTGAAAATTTGTAACATGTTTTGGAAACATGATGGACATGACACTTAGAAAAGATAAGTGTGACCAACTCGAGGTTGAGTTGAGTTTGTAGTGTAAACCTACCCGGAACCGACCGGCTTAACTAGTTGCTACAAACAATAGGACCCAATGTGAGAAGTTGGCCATGTTGTACCTTGAACCCGAGGTTAGACCAAGTTGTGGTGTAAAGCTACCCGGAACCGACCGGCTTAACTAGTAACCGCAACAAAGTCTAATGTGAGAGGTTAAGGCACATTAATTAATTAATGCCTCGTGATTAGGGTTAAGTCATGGTCCACTTAATACTTAACCAATTTGGGCTCGGTAGATTAATCGGGGTTAAGTCGTGAACCCATCGTTACACTTAACCAAGTTAATCCATGATTAGCAAGAGGGTTAAACCGTACTTAACCCACTAGAAAATCCTAGCAATGGGGGCCCACTCCAGCAGTAATCCCAAGTTTGTATCATCATGACCCTAGGGACTAGGCTAGGGTGGGGGCACGATTACTAAACTGCAGGTAAGCGACCAAAGGCGACGGCAGAGTGGTACGCTGGTGTAGTTCCGGGCGGACTTATGGTCGTGCACATAGTCCGAAGCCGGGGAAAGCATGCACGGGTACCAGTAGATCGAGACTGTGCACTCATGTTTATGGTGTCCAGGGGTTGCCACCCTAGGGCTTGATACACCCGACGGGAGACCCGGCACAGTCTGACTACAATCATGTTTGGGCCGTATTGACACCAACACGTGACGAGTTAGGCTTAGGGAGCCGATCGACTAGACCGTTTGGTTGGACCTCGTATTAGGGTCACTTCATGTTATTGGGCCAAAGCTTGGGCCAAGGGATCAATACTTGTTTATTCCAGTCATGTTAGTTTGCTAGTACACCTGTGGTGCAAAACCTTAATCCTGATTATGCGATGACACCTTTATCTACCTTGTTAGTTAATTATCATGCTAGTATGTTGTTATCCTTATGTTCATCCCAGCTACATTGATTGTAGTAGGGCTTACTCAGTCTTTTTTACTTACCTGTTTTCTTTCGCCTCTTTTCTTCCGTTCCCCCCCCCCCCCCAGGTTCTCAGGGAGGGAATATTGGAGCTTAGCTGGATTTCTGATCGCTTGCTTGTAGGATTTTAGCTCATGTATGGTCTTGACATGAAGCTAGCTATGGTTATCACTTATTTTAGGGATAGTACTTATGTATTTCATTTTCAGTAATGTTGGTTTTAACTAGACTTGTGTATTTGGAAAGTTGACATTATGTTGTACCAGACTTGTTTTGAAATGGTTTGAAATCTTCCGCTGTTTTATCTATGTTATTTACTCTGTTTACATACATACATATGTTCTTGTTCTGCATTGATATATCATTATGCATGTTTACCTGGTCCAAACGCCCCTCCAAAGTCAGAGTGCTTGCAAGAGTCACCCTGGCGGAGGTGGGGTGTTACATTTGGTATCAGAGCATATGGTTTACGAGAAGGAACAAAAAGGTTTTTAGAAAACTTTTGGAAAACTATTTTCAAAACCAAGTATAAAGTATTTTCCAAAGAAAAGTCTAGTTTATTTTAAAGGCTATTCCCCAAAAAGCCATTAGCAAAATTCCTTCGTTTTTCTCCATTCTGAATCTGTCTTTTTCTTCGTTTTCAGTATGGCCGATAACTTTGCCATTCCGGAGGGAGTACACGTACCTGTTTGGTACAGGAGACTTTTGGAGGCTAGGGCGACCGAAGCCGGCCCCGCAGATGTCCCTCCTCCTCCTCCTCCAGTAGTTAATGTTCCTCCTCCTCCTCCGATGGTTAATGTTCCTCCTCCTCCTGTCGCTGAGGTTCCTCTTCCTCCTCCCCCTCAGCATCCTCAAGCTGACTTCGCAAAGACTTGCAAAGATTTCAAAGCAATGGGTGGCAAGAACTTTCAAGGCACTGAGACTTTTGTAGAGGCCAGAAATTGGTTGAAAGAGACCGAGGATTTGTTTGCTATCTTTGGGTTAGACGATCAGAGGAAGATCTTGTTGGTGGTTTGGCTTATGAAGGATGAAGCCGCTTATTGGTGGGAAGTCACCAATGGTACTAGGCCTGTTGAGACTTGGGCCGATTTCAGGGCAAGGTTCATGCTTAAGTTTCTATCTTCTGCTGAGGAGAATCTGCAAATGGAGAGGTTCATAACTCTGAGACAAGGAGATATGTCTGTCAAAGAATATGTGAACAAGTTCAATCAGTTAGCTCGTTTTGGCTTGGATATGGTGAATACTCCTCAGAAGAAGGCTCTTCGTTTTGCTAGAGGATTGAATGAGCCGTTGCAGGGATTGGCTATGTCACATATTCCTCATGGGGCCACGTTTGAGAGTTTGGTTGATATGGCGTTACTTCAGGGAGATGTCAAGAAAGAGGTCAAGATGAATGATACTCAAGCCAAGAAGACTGATTCCTAGTGGAAAGGAAATCAGGGAAATCCAAGTGGTCAGAGCAGTCAAGGCAATCAGAACAAGAACAAGAGTCAAGGCAACAAGGGAAATAACAACAAGGGCAAGAACAACAAGGGGAAGTGCCATTATTGCGGTTCAGTTGGGCATCTTGTTAAGGATTGTAAGAAGAGAAAAAGGAAGAATGGTGAATGCTTTTTCTGCGGAGAGACTGGACATTTCAGTAAGGATTGCCCGAAGAAGCAAGGGCAAGGCCAGGGTCAGACTCAGCGTGCTGGACCTTCAGGAGGGCAAGTTCATGCTCTCAATGTCGCTCCAGTTCCCGATCGAGGTAGTATTTCTGTTGAGAGCCTTGTATATATTTTTGATTTTCTAGTTCGTACCTTGTTTGATTCTGGTGCATCGCATAGCTTTATCTCATCTGATCTTGTTGATAGTTTGCACCTTAGTACTAGCTTGGTAGATGATCCCGTCTGTGTCTCAAATCCTATTGGGGGTTCCGCCCATTTGTCTATGATATGTGGGGATCTGAGGATCTCTATACTGAGTGTAGAGTTCTTGTGCAGTGCTTATGTTCTTGGTTTTAGGGGATACGGAGTGATATTGGGCATGGATTGGTTGTCCAGATATGGAGCCATCCTTGATTGTGAGCATAGGGTTGTGAGGCTCGTGACTCGCCTCGGAAACACTCTAGAGATTTCTTGTGATCCGAGAGGTCCCGTCATGTTGTGCTATCTTGAATCACTCGACTCGTCAATGGGAACTCTTCAGTCTGTGAGAGTGGTTCGAGAGTATCCGGATGTTTTCGATGAAGTTAGGGGGTTGCCCCCTAAGCGAGAGATTGATTTCCGCATTTATCTGGTGGATAATGCAAAGCCGGTTTCTTTGCCCGTTCGGCACATGGCTCCGCGTGAAAGGCGGGAGCTAAGTAAGCAGGTGAAGGAGTTGCTTGAGAAGAACTTCATTAGACGAAGTGTATCTGAATGGGGAGCGCCTGTGGTGTTTGCTACCAAGGCAGACGGTTCTCTCCGACTTTGTGTTGACTATCGAGAGTTGAATAAGCTGACTAAGAAGAACAGACACCCGTTACCGAGGATTGATGATCTCTTTGACCAGCTTGTCGGTGCTTCTGTTTTCTCTCAGCTTGATCTTGCTACGGGATTCCATCAGCTCAGGGTAGCTGAAGATAGTATAGACAAGACTGCGTTCAGAACTCCAGATGGATTCTTCGAATGGCTTGTCATGCCGTTCGGCTTGACTAATGCACCCGCATATTTCGTGGACTTGATGAGTAGGGTGTTCAGGGAGTTCTTGAACAAGTTTGTCGTGGTCTTCGTAGATGATATTCTAATCTTCTCTAAGGATGAGGAAGAGCACGCAAGGCATCTCATGGAGGTGATGGATACGCTTAGAGCGCATCAGTTGAAGGCCAAGTTCTCCAAGTGTCACTTTTGGAGAAGGGAAGTTAGATTCCTTGGGCATATAGTGTCTAAGCAAGGCTTAGCGGTGGATCCCGCTAAGGTAGTTGCAGTTCAGGATTGGAAGACTCCAAGGAATGCAACAGAAGTGAGAAGTTTTCTAGGTCTTGCAGGCTTTTACCGGAAGTTCATCAAGGACTTCGCGAAGATTTCCGCTCCTCTCACTAAATTGACGAAGAAGAATTTAGTTTTTGCTTGGAGCATAGAATGCGAGCTTGCTTTTCAGAAGCTCAAGAGAGCTCTTACATCAGCACCTGTTCTAGCTTTGCCCGATGGAGGGAAGTTATTTACAGTATACACCGATGCATGTGGCACGGGGTTAGGAGCTGTTCTTATGCAAGAAGGAAGGGTGATATGCTTTGGCGATAGACAACTCAAAGTGCATGAGAAGAATTATCCCACTCATGACTTAGAGTTGGCAGCAATAGTATATGCACTCAAGGGTTGGCGCCATTATCTTCTGGGAGAAAGATTTGAGCTTTATACCGATCACAAGTCATTGAAGTATCTCTTTTCTCAGAAGGATCTGAATCTGAGGCAACAAAGATGGATGGAATTCTTGGCGTCCTATGATTTTGAGATAACTTATACCCCTGGCAAGGGGAATGTGGTAGCAGATGCATTGAGTAGAAGAAGGTTGACCCTAGGTCTTCTATTCGTTGAGATGAAGAATTTAGAGTATGTGGCAACCTTTGATTTCTCTTTGGCGATTGAGTCGATGACCGGTTCTTTAGCATCTCTGGAACTCAGACCTACCCTTCTTGATCAAGTTGGGGATTCGCAGAGAGAAGACCCTCAGATAGTTGAGATTATGGATAAGCTGATTCGAGGAGAGACGTCTAGTCATCTCGCTCGATATTCTATTGATGACAAGGGTTGGCTGAGGAGAGACGGAAGGTTATGTGTTCCAATGGTAGAAGATTTAGTAAGAAAAGTCCTTGAGGAGGCGCATTGCTCTAAGTTGACTATACATCCGGGCGGAGATAAGATGTATAAAGATATGAAGCGCATTTTCTTTTGGCCTGGGATGAAGAAGGATGTGGCGGAGTTTGTCTCTAGATGTATCATTTGCCAGCAAGTTAAGGCCGAGTCGAAGAAGCCCGGTGGGCTATTGCATCCTCTAGACGTTCCACTATGGAAGTGGGAGAGTATTTCCATGGATTTTATCGATGGGCTACCAAGGTCAAGGAAAGGGAATACGAGCATTTGGGTTATTGTGGACAGACTTACGAAGAGTGCTCATTTCATTCCGGTGAAGAGCAAGAGGACCGCATCTTGGCTAGCGTCTGTATATCTTCGTGAGATTGTGAGACTTCATGGAGTCCCTTCTAGTATAGTCAGTGACCGTGACCCAATCTTTACAAGTCAGTTCTGGAATAGCTTACAAGAAGCTATGGGCACAAGGTTGAATCTAAGTACGGCCTATCACCCATAGATGGACGGTCAAACCGAAAGGGTGAATAGGGTACTCGAGGATCTGTTGAGACTTTGTATTCTGGATTTTGGTGGTACTTGGGAAGACCATCTTCCTCTTGTTGAGTTTGCATATAATAACAGTTATCAGGCAAGCATAGGGATGGCACCATTTGAAGCTTTATATGGGAGGCCGTGCAAGTCGCCTACATGTTGGTGGGAGACTACAGATGAGCTTATACTTGGGCCTGATATGATCAGAGATACATCCGAGAAGGTCGAGTTGATTCGGAGACGGATGAAAGCGGCCCAAGACCGACAGAAATCCTATGCTGATAAGCGGAGAACTGATTTGGAGTTTGATGTTGGGGATATGGTTTTCGTGAAGGTTTCTCCTTTGCGGAATGTGGTCCGATTTGGAGCCGTTGGGAAGTTGGCACCGAGTTTTGTTGGACCATTCCCTATTATAGAGAGGATCGGGCAGATGGCTTATAGAGTGGAGTTGCCCGAGAAGCTTGCCGGAGTACACGATATTTTTCATGTCTCGCATCTTCGGAAGTGTTTACATGAATCAGCAAAGGTTGTTGAGCCGAGTGTTCTGAAAGATGTGGAAGTGGAGAAAGAGGCTACCTTGAGGAGAGCTCCGATTCGTATCTTGGAGACGGAGACCAAGAAGCTAAGGAATCGAGAGGTCAAGTTGGTGAAGGTTCAATGGGGTGAAGCCGAAAAAGACGCAACTTGGGAAACCGAGGAGAAGATGCGTGGGCTTTATCCATTCCTTTTTGAGGGTACACTCTCAATCTCTTTTCTTTGTTAGCATATCTTTCTCTTTGCTATCCATGTTTATCTAGTTTATCGTGTTAATCTTGTCATGAGAACCTTAGGTAGAAACCCATTGGATGAAACATGTGTTTGAAACATGTTATGCTTGATGGTTGCAAGTGGTTGCAAGTGTTTGCAAGTGGTTACTCGTGGATGCATTATACACATTAGGCACTAGATCGGCTCACACACTCCTCATATTGCATATGCATGAGTGTTTATGCTTATTCATGGATGAAAATTTTTGTGTTATCACATGGATGTTGCATATGGATGTATGTGATGTGCACACATATAGATGTTATACATTATGTTAGGAATTGCATACATATGGATTCATTTCACTAACATAATTTGCATTGATGATATTTGCATTAGATAAGGACATATACACACACCTTTGCATATGTTCATACAACATTTAGAATCTTGTAAGGACAATGATTGCTTGTGGATGATGTTTTGAGTAGATGGATGATTGGATGGTAGGATACGTTCTTCCTAACTTGAAGATTTCGGGGACGAAATCCTTTAAGGAGGGGAGAATGTAACAACCCGTATTTTCAATAACCTGTTATAACATAAATCGAGGCAGAATTAAATTCTAAAATCTGAATCAAGGGAAACAGGCTATGCCATTGCGTTCGTCTAGGAAAAATACGCGAAATAGAGTCCGAGTTTTCGAAAATCGGAGTCCGTATGACCCGATTAAGGCCCAACGAAGTTTTCAGAAAATTCCAAAGCAAAAACAGATTTCAAATTCAAGTTTGAATTTGAAAATTTGGGCCAGTTTGGGCCAGGCGGGAGAATTCCCGCCAGAGCACCCAAGTCGACAGCCCTGTCGACTTGGGAGTCGACTTGGTTGGACCCAAGTCGACAGCCCTGTCGACTTGGCTGTCGACTTGGTCCAGCCGGGCTGTTTAGCCTGGTGCACCATATAGAGATTGTGTTGAGCTTGGGGGCCAGATTCGGTTTTGAGGGCTGAGATTGGAACTAGGGTTTAATCCTATGGCCTAAAACACTTGCCTAATCTATAAATAAGACCCTAAGCTAGCCCTAAATCAACATTAATCAATCCTACAACTAAACTATGGCAAAATCAATCCTCTCATGGCCTCCAATCTCTTCATACAATTCCTAAATAAATTTCTAAGTGATTTTTCATGCATACAAGTGTTTTCAAACTTGTATGAGCATCATTAGCTTGCATTCAAGTCAAGTTTCTATATTTGCATCATAAAGAAAGAGTTTTGATCATTTTGGCTCAAGGGTTTTTATGTTAGAGCTTGCATTTTGGGTTTGATTGATTTCATAAGGGCTTTGTCATATTTTTTGTGACTTCTTAAGCATTGTAAGCCCTATTCTACTTTCATACTTAAACTCTATGCAAGTTTATATGCAAGTTTACTATGCTATGATATGCAAGTTTATCATGTTGTAATATGCAAGTTTATATGCAAGTATGTCATGTTATGATATGCAAGTTTATATGCAAGTATGCCATGCTATGATATGCAAGTTCATCATGTCATGTTATGCAAGTTTACCATGTTATGCTATGCAAGTATGCCATGTTATGATATGCAAGTATGTTTTGCAAGTTTGGGATGATCCTCTTGTTCATGTTATCATGTTATGCAAGCTTATCTTGAGTATGTGAACATAAAGCTTCAAGCTTTATGCTAAAGGTTGCATTTTGGCAACATGTAAGTTATCATATCTCTTATGATAACTTGCATGTGAGGCTAAATGCGAACTTATGGCCATTTCTACATATCATTTAGCACCATGTATCACCAATATGCCAAGTTTGGTTTTATGCATGCTTTTGGGGCCTAAAAATGTAATATGCAAGTGTATGAACATATGAACATTTCATATGCCACCATGTTAAACTTGTGGCTTCAACACCTTTATGTCATGATTATGCCAAGTTCCCTCTTTCTATCCTTTATGCGCTATTGCGATATGTAAGCAATGGGATTGCGTTTGGGGTTGGGTAAACTTAAAAGACATAAAAACATAAGCTTGGGAATTTACCTATTAAGTTAGGTCTACCCATTGGGAATTTACCTATTAAGTTAGGTCTACCCAATTGCTTGAAAATTTGTAACATGTTTTGGAAACATGATGGACATGACACTTAGAAAAGATAAGTGTGACCAACTCGAGGTTGGGTTGAGTTTGTAGTGTAAACCTACCCGGAACCGACCGGCTTAACTAGTTGCTACAAACAATAGGACCCAATGTGAGAAGTTGGCCATGTTGTACCTTGAACCCGAGGTTAGACCAAGTTGTGGTGTAAAGCTACCCGGAACCGACCGGCATAACTAGTAACCGCAACAAAGTCTAATGTGAGAGGTTAAGACACATTAATTAATTAATGCCTCGTGATTAGGGTTAAGTCATGGTCCACTTAATACTTAACCAATTTGGGCTCGGTAGATTAATCGGGGTTAAGTCGTGAACCCATCGTTACACTTAACCAAGTTAATCCATGATTAGCAAGAGGGTTAAACCGTACTTAACCCACTAGAAAATCCTAGCAATGGGGGCCCACTCCAGCAGTAATCCCAAGTTTATATCATCATGACCCTAGGGACTAGGCTAGGGTGGGGGCACGATTACTAAACTGGAGGTAAGCGACCAAAGGCGACGGCAGAGTGGTACGCCGGTGTAGTTCCGGGCGGACTTATGGTCGTGCACATAGTCCGAAGCCGGGGAAAGCATGCACGGGTACCAGTAGATCGAGACTGTGCACTCATGTTTATGGTGTCCAGGGGTTGCCACCCTAGGGCTTGATACACCCGACGGGAGACCCGGCACAGTCTGACTACAATCATGTTTGGGCCGTATTGACACCAACACGTGACGAGTTAGGCTTAGGGAGCCGATCGACTAGACCGTTTGGTTGGACCTCGTATTAGGGTCACTTCATGTTATTGGGCCAAGGGATCAATACTTGTTTATTCCAGTCATGTTAGTTTGCTAGTACACCTGTGGTGCAAAACCTTAATCCTGATTATGCGATGACACCTTTATCTACCTTGTTTGTTAATCATCATGCTAGTATGTTGTTATCCTTATGTTCATCCCTGTTTTCATCATGCCAGTTAACTTTATCAGTTTACATTGATTGTAGTAGGGCTTACTCAGTCTTTTTGACTGACCTGTTTTCTTTCGCCTCTTTTCTTCCGTTCCCCCCCCCCCCCCCCGAGGGAATATTGGAGCTTAGCTGGATTTCTGATCGCTTGCTTGTAGGATTTTAGCTCATGTATGGTCTTGACATGAAGCTAGGTATGGTTATCACTTATTTTGGGGATAGTACTTATGTATTTCATTTTCAGTAATGTAGTTTTTAACTAGACTTGTGTATTTGGAAAGTTGACATTATGTTGTACCAGACTTGTTTTGAAATGGTTTGAAATCTTCCGCTGTTTTATCTATGTTATTTACTCTGTTTACATACATACATATGTTCTTGTTCTGCCTTGATATATCATTATGCATGTTTACCTGGTCCAAACGCCCCTCCAAAGTCAGAGTGCTTGCAAGAGTCACCCTGGGGGAGGTGGGGTGTTACATCATTAGTCAGAATAGAAATGTCATGTTATTTCGGTGCCTTCCAACACAATGCAAAGGCCTATGTGTCCTAAAATTGAAAGTCCTAGATGTATCTGAGAATAAGGAAAGTGTGTTCCCGTTCTTTGCACACGCATATGACAAAAATAATTTAGTTTCATTCGCATTTACATTAAGATTAGAAAGGGCATGCTATAAGTATACTAAATAACGAAATGGTGAGAGATTTGCATTGATATGTTTAATTTGTTAAAGAAAAAGAAAACATAAAATGTAGGGATGTAAAGTTTGAAAAAAAGAGTAAGAGATAAGATGAGATATCATGTCATTTAGTGCACGAACATTTAAAGAGGTTATAAAAGTGGATAATAAACAGGGGTATAATTCTTATTATACTATAGCGTTCAAGGCAAAGACAACACTTTAGAGAGTGCAGGGTACATTAAAACGAGATAGTATTATTAAGCAATAGTACATGAAAAATAGAGCATATATATTAATGCAAGTATTTTGTACTCTAGTATATAAATGATGATTCATTTGTTTGGTAAGAAGGGAAACGTAGTAACAATATAATATATACATCAATGTGCAACACACCTGACTTAATTATACATCTAACATAGTTGATTAGTTTCTCCTTTTATTTAGAAAATGATGCACTGCCAATATAGTGTAACAACCAGAAAAATTGTAACAACCCGAATTTTACGTATCGGAGGATCGTAAAATATTTTTATTTTATTCCTTGAAGGTTGGATCATTCTAATATTTTAATATGTTGATTATGGGGATGTGAGACATGTCCATAATTTTTACCAATTTTTGTTTGTGACCATTTTCCCCCTGTCAGTCTTGTGCAAGGCATAACTTTTGACTAAAATTGAATCAGGTGTTGAGACTTGTGCCATTGGAAAGGAAATGATGTTTCTCTTTCCATAGAATGGTCACATTAAAGATTTGGTTCAGCGTTTCGGGAGAAATCGCTGTTTTAAGGTTTTACAGTTAGCTGTTTAGGTTTGGTAAGCCATAATGACCTGATTTGGAAAGACCCATTAGTGGGCTGGTGGAGGCTATAAATAGGGGTAGGAGGCATGGAGAATAGTTTACTTTCTCCATTCTCTCATTTGGAAGAGCTAGAGTTTCTCCATTTCTCCATTTTCTTCACCTTTCCACCATTAAATCTTAGAGAATTGAAGATCTTCATCGTTTGAAGCTAGATCTACGCAAATCAAAGAGAGAGATCATCGAGTCGAAGAGTTTAGAGCAAATTCTTTGCTGTTCGGATCTAGATCTAAGTGTTTTTGGGTTATTTTGGAGAATTGGTGAGTGATATGCATCTCTCATGCGGATTCAATCAAGTATAAGAGTTCTATGATCTTAATTTCATCATTTTCAAGTCGTTTTCCTTAGATATACACCATGGTAAGTCTAATTTCATATTAATCGCCATAGGATCTAATTTAGCAACTTAAAACCGGTAATTTTCATATATTTTCAAATGTTTATGCAAGATTAGATCCATAATTTAGTTCATATGTTCATTTATCATGATTTTGGTGAAGTTTGCATAACTTTGATGAAAATCGTTGTAATGTCCCGTATCATTGACAGTATAATATTTATTTTATTTTATTATTTTAAATATTATATCAAGAATATTAATGGGTTTTTAATAATTAAATTCGTTATTAAAACGAAGTGTGAACGTAAAATTTGTATATAATATAAATCGAGCTCGAAATGGCGCAGTAGTTCGTAATATTGAGTTTTGAACTTCAGTTGAATATACATAATCCGTTTTAAGTCGAAATTCTGTGAAACAAGAAACGTTTGAATCTTGTTGATCATAGTTTTCATATGGAAGAGAAAAATCTGAATTTCGTGTTAAAGATTATTAGTTAGTGTCCAATTCAAAATTTAAAATAGCAGCTATGGAATTCGTTAATAAACGATAACGTTTATTAAATTAATTTAATAAGGATTTTAATATAATTTAGATATCGTCAAGTCGAAATGTCAATACTGAGTTGTAAAATCCGTACTGTTTATATTTGAAGCGGTATATAAAATTTTATTTGGATATTTATGATAATAATATTTTTTTATTTTTTTATTTGATTATTTTGGAATTTAATTAATATTTTAAAGGTATTAGAAATAGCTAATTTTCAAACGACCTCCGTTTGCGATGAAACGAATTTTGTTGGATTCAGAACGTCAAAACATAGCATGCTGCAAATTTTAGGGCCAAACGGGGTTAATATGTGAGCGTACGGGATTTAATTGTAAATCGATGAACAATTTAAATTATAAAATATCGTCATTTTCCAAACAGAGTTGGATTTCGACTAAACAAGTTTTATTGGATCCGTATTAGTAAGTTATTGTTATATCTCAAATTTGGTAGCTATTTGATTAACCATGCGATCGTGGCAGCGTCAAACACCCTTAATTTTATTTAATAGTTTATTTTATTTTGGCCAATTTAGACAGGGGTAACTTTAAAGTAATAAACGTCTAGCCAAACGAACTTCGATTTTAACGAAATAAATTTCATTGGATTCGTAAGGAAAAGGTCTAGTAGAATTTCAAAGTTTCAAGTTGATTGGATTTATTTTGAGACCGTGAGATATTTAAACGCGTGATTTTTAGCCTATGATTTATAAAGGACTTTTTGCAAATGACCTTGAAATTTGACGAAACATGTCCCATCGGGTCCGGAATATTTTCTATGTTAGGATTACTTATTTTCACTAATAACGGACGTCATATGTTATGGTTTTATCAAATTACTTCAACGCAAAGTTTTGGTTAATAATATTTTATTTAAATCATTCCCTATAAATACTCAACAAGGTCAACAACCCTTGAAGATTTCCTCGCGTGGTCAACATAATTATGGCCATCACCCAAACTAAATCAACGGCTTAAATCTTCAAATTTGTCTCCACTCCTATCTCGAAATCCTGTGATTATTTTCATAAATCTCTAACTACAAAAAGCTTTGGCATGTTAAGGACTCGAGAACAACCGGTGGTGATTATTTTTAAAGGGCCGAGGCAATCGGAATTTCACCTCAAAGTTGTTGTGATTCGTGGCGAGCTGCTGTTGGTCGGCGATGTTTGGGAGGGCTGTAGTGTGGACGAAGCACGAGCAGGTCATGGCGGAGCGAAGGGGATGCTCAGATTGAAGTCCGGCCAACTGACATGGTCGCGGCAGGTGGATGTTTGGTTCGTGCGGAAAGCAGGGGTTGTAAAGAACACTGTTTTCATTATTCACCTAGGTGAAGGGATAGGAGAGATTAGCATGAAACTGGTACAAACAAATTAGGTGCGGTTTCTTTTTAGTGAGCAGAAACAGAAAGAATGCACGTACAGGGAAGGAACGCGTGAACAAAACAGTGAGATATGCTGGAAGAAGGGTATTACTTTTAATGATTTTTAACTTCTAAACGTGGAAGTAGCTAAGGGAATATAGCAGTAAAGAGCTGTTGCAGAAGAAAGAACGGGGCGTGAGCAGCTAACAGTGAGGAAGGATACACATGAGGAAGTAGATGAAATCGGACCTTATCTCTAAGTGAAGTAATCATGGTATTAAAACCAATTAAGTTTAATAAGTCTCTAATTAAATAAATTAATTATAGCATAAATTATTTAAACTATCGTTTAATGTTTAATCAGGACACTTTCGGGCAAATCTAGACGAGGATTATGGAATAGCAGTCGACAGGGAACAAAAGATTATTATCGGCTTGTTCAACTATAAATAAAAGTAATTAAATTAATAATTGATTAAGGAAATAATATTTAATTAAATTATGTTCAATTATAATTGTTTAACACATGCATATGTTATCAGAATTGAACAAATCTAGAGGCGTTGGGACCGCGTCAGCAAATACTGTATTTTGGAACTGTTTTGGACAAAGCTGGAACCGATTGGAATTTATTATTAAATTAAAAACTGTTTAATTTAACTGGAACTAAACCGCTCAAGCAACAGAATGAAACCTGGTGAGTTAAACTCACTCAGTTCTTCCCACTTATATTTTATATAAGTTGGGTTTTTATAATTGTGTGCTATGGTTGCTAATGGTTGACTGATTGTTCGTATGTTAAATATATATGCATATATTGATTGAACCACTGAAATTAAACGTTGTTTAATTCCAGTGAAAAAACAAATCGTTATTTTAACGATTGGACCCAATGAAGGTAACTTACCTTGTTGGTCACATTTATAAAATAAACGTGTTTAATTGTTTGAATTGTTTTTGTTAGTTGGTTGATGTTAAATAATCAATATTTACTGTTATAGAAATTATCAGTTAAATTGAATTTAATGAATTTATTTGAGATAATCTATTTTGATACAGGGAAGAACAGGTTGGAGGGATCCAACTGGATTCCTCAAATATATTAGATATTATTTATTCCCATATTATCATTATATCAACTGTTCTGATTGAGTGATTGATTTGGTTGTTGACCGTTGACCTGAAATTCAATGGTTGTTTTGTTTTAACCAATAGGCAATATTGGTTGAGTAATTGGCAGTATATGGCCTATAGGTCAATAGTTTTCTAAATATGGATTTACCGTCAGATGAATCGATAGAAGTGAAGCTATAAAATTTATTTTATAACTAAAAATAGATTTTTAAATCTTTTATTTTAAATAAAAGTTATAAAAAGGAAATAAATATTTATTATTTAATTATTAAATGATTTTGTAAAGCAAATTCTTATATCTATCAGTTTATAAGCAAGAGAATAGACAATTAACCTAACGGTTAAGAGTTGAATAATTGTTTTTAAGAAAACAATTAAATGGAATTATTTAAATTAGTTATATATTATTAATAAATTTAAAGGAAGGATCAATTGAATTTGGTTACCGAGATAATTGTGTTTGTGAGTTGACTTAAGTTAACCGTTTTTAACTGGAATTGAATTTAGTTTAACAAATATTTGTTTAATTTTAATATGATTTCAAAAAGGGAATTTACTATTTATTTTAGTTAATAAAGAAATTAACTACTTCTGCAGTAGTTAATGATTAAACTAAATTATTATTTTTATTAATAATAATTTAAGAGATTTCTTTTTAATTGGAACTCATTAAAAAGTACTCGAAGTTGAAGTAAAAATCTAACTGAATCATGAAAGGAGTTTATGAATGGGTTTTATATTGAAACCCGAGTTTTTATAACGAAGTTATAATAGGAATTTTAAGCGAATACAATAGCTTAAATTAAATGTTTGCTTATTAGTTGAATTAAGTATATGGAAATTGAGATAAAAAGGGATTATATTAAACCATAATTGTACAAACCAAGTTTATAAAAGAGACGAAAAGTTAAGACATTAATTATAAATTAACGTTATCTAATAATGAAATTAAGTAAAATGGGGAAATTGAAATAAGATTTTCAAAGCGAGAAATGAGTGAATGGATTAGAAAAAGGATTGTCAAAAGTAAATTTGGTAAAGGAGTGAGTAATAGGATTTTGTAACCAAAAGCCAGGTAATAAAATAAATTGTCTAAAGAAGTGGAAGAAAAAGTAATGTTTTAGTAAGCAATTTCTTAATCAATGAATTCTGAAATAGCAGTTACATTCGAGAAGGGGATTTTCAAAACTAGGAAGGTTTTATAAAACCGTATTTTAAATAAAATAGTTAAATGAGATTCGTTTTGATAATAGAATGAAATATCGGTTTTTTTTTGAATTACAACTCATTTCTATCTTAAGATAAGAACGTTGTTGATCAAGGTCTGAGAGGTAATTAAAATGCCCCAACTTGAATGACTTCAGGATTATCTGAGGATGATATTAGTTGTAATGGTAAAGAGGTATAGAATGGTTTATTATTTACATATGAGAAATAATAACGCAGTGAAAATAAGAAGATTTGAAATATGTATAGTGAGGTTTCTAAAGTAATGAGAATGGAAAGATTGGAGAATATATATATATTGAAACGACCCGAACTTCCCCGGTCTCCGAAGAGAAGAGAAAGAACGAATTGTTTTGAGAACAGGACAAAACAGAACGCATACAGAAGAACATTTCATTGTATATTACAACAATGCATCAGATTACAAGAATATACAGAGTAAAAATGAATATTACACAGAAATATCAGAGATTTAAATTACATTTAAATACATAGCAGCGGAAAATAATACAATACACAACTAGAAGAGATATACGGATACAATGCTTTCCGGATATCGTTCCAGCTGTAAACCAGGATCCTGTGAATATAAATCTGCAAAACCAAAACTACTAGCTGCCCGTGTCAAAATAGGGGCACCCAGAGTTTAGGTTAAAACAATAAACTCCAGGTCAGTCATGGGACTGGTGTGAGAACTAAAACAGTTATTAATCTTTATTTTAAAGATAGGTAAATCAAGGGACCACGCCGTATAACACGGAACGGGTTTCCTCCCAAGAATACCAGTGCATAAAACAAACAGCACAATGCTAAATAAAGGAAAATGAAGCTGTTATAAGACCCAGGTCCCATCACACAATGCAACGCAGCCGAGGATAGGGTTTTCCCTTATAACAGCCAAAGAATGCTTGATACGGTTAAAACAAATCGTTTGATACTATTATAAGTGCATAGTGTATAAAACAACTTCAAATCATAAGTATCAATCATAGGCGGCATGAGCGCCCCATCCCACTATGTCACCATACTAGGTTCTACAAATAAAACCGCAAATGTCACGTATTTGGAAATTGGATTTCCGTCTATGAACCGAGGCAAAAGATAGTCCTCCACCGATTCGAGACAATCTAGCCCATGTCTCAGGTCCCAGACTCAGGTGGGCCTTGGATCGTCAGGGCCGGTCCACCGATGTGGATTATTATGCCTGAACAATATGCCTCTCCGCCCTATGGGGCGTAAATGAGCCAACAAATGACTCCATCGGACCCGGATCGTCCGATCAAACCGAGGCGCCTCGCAACAGCAACAACCACATAAGTCAAACTCGTCAGGGCGTGTAAAACCACTGACGCCACTTCTAGCTAGAAAGAAACGCAAGTCCTCCCTGATGTCCTCTCCCGTTTTTGGTTCATACCGGGTGTGAAACTCGCGAAGTAAACGTTACACAAAGCTATGCCACACAGGCTGTGCTTTGATCATCACCACAAGACTTTGCTTTTCAACAGAAGCCTCGATCAATTGCCACTTAGGCATGCCACACAGGCAATTCACTCCATGCGTTTGATATCCATCAATATATAACCCCTGAGCTCGTACGTCTCAGAGAAGGGCGTTAAGCAAGAGAATAAATTCTCCGCCGCCAAACAGATATATATTTAATAGAGATCAATCACACGGACTAAAATCCAATGTCAGACACACAGTCCATTTACAAGTCCGTTCTGGGTCTGAACGAAACCGGAGGCACCTAGTACCCCGCATATCCATCGATCTCCAAGTACGTCTGGACGATCACCAACTGTTTCCATCTTCTTGGGTGTACAGCCCAATCAAGATCATCAGTAATCACCCAAACGACGTGAAGACTTCCGGTCTTCGACCACCGTCTTCATCTTCGACACCACGTCGAATCAGTTATTCAGAATGGGATAAACCCGGTCTTTCTGAATAACTCGCGTATATATTATAAAAGTGTTACACAAACACAACATACGCCTCATTCCAATTCAGAATATTCTTTTATTCAAATATTCCTGTACTTTGGGAAAAGTTCCCATTAATTTTATCCAAGATAAATTCTTTAAATTTATTCTTTAATCTCCTTTGAATATCAATTCAAACTAGTCGGGATTAGCGAACCACACCGAAGTAATCATTTACTTTATTTCCCAATCCCAACCTATTCATCCCATGAAGTAAAACTGGTTATACTTCATATCTAACACCACGGTGTTATCGGTAAATTCAATTACCATTTCACGTTCAAATCTAGTTAAAGATTTAACTATCGCTTGGAGTAAAACTGGTGATACTCCATTCTCGATTATTTCAATCTAATTAAAGATTCATTAAAACTCCACTTAGTTTTAATCGCTAACTGGGTTAAAGAATCAGTGTCATTTCAAACACGGTTCACGATAAACCCAAAATCACATTCCATTAATTATCGGGTTAAAGAACAAGTGTTATTTAAAACACTGTCCACGATAAACCCAAAAATCAATATCAATTCAATTCCAATTAAATATCATTTAATTGGTACACTTCATTAAATCCAAATAAAAAGATTTAATCCTTTCTCAACTGGGTTCAAGAACAGTGTTAGTGAAGACACCACTCACGACAAACCCAAATCACATTTGATATTCAATATAAGGCTCTGAATAGAAAATATATCGGCTTATATTCAATATCAAATTCTATGATTAACAAATGTCGTATTGGAAATAACGATGTAAATATATATCTTTCAAATTTCCATAATAACATCTGTATAATCACGAATCCCAACATCGAAATATTCCGAAGACAATTTCGATTCAAATCCACTCCAATGCAATCATTGGAAATTTTGGTTATTTTTAAAACCCATTTCAAATTCAATTTATTTATTTAAAAATAAATAGAATTATAATTCTAGTTCAAAACTAGTTCATTTCGATAAAAATCTATTTTTATCTTTTCAAATATGGAGTTTTTCATCCCAAATCTTCACAAATCATTTCTTATGATTTTACACAAATTATTACTATTTTTAATAATTTTATCAAGGCCCGTACAGTCGATTTCCATCAATGGCCATCGAACTGCACTTATAGCGACCTTTTTCAAATTTGATTTGGACATAATTCCAAATCCAACCGTTAGATTTCTAATTTCTAATATTCGTTAGAAAGCTCTTTTCGATACGAACCCAACGGTTCCGGTTTTAGGAGAATCCGACGGTCGGATCTCCCGTAATGTCCGTTTGAAATAAATGGTCGAAATTCACGAACTGCCGCGGCGCGGCGCGTTCTATTCAGACCATTATATATATATAATATATATAATATATACTTCATCGATTTCTATTTGAAACGAATTATATAAATAGTTTTGAATTCGTTTCAAAAACATTTTCAACTTCCTTTTCAATTCAAATCACAATTGAATTCTTCTTTATAGATTCGTTTTAAAATTCATTTCTATTCAATTCAAATTTCAATTCAATTTGAATTCGTTTTCAATTAAATTCATTTCAAAATCGTTTTCAATTCAATTCATTTCGAAATCGTTTTCAATTCACTTCATTTCGAAATCGTTTTCAATTCATTTCATTTCGAAATCGTTTTCAATTCACTTCATTTCGAAATCGTTTTCAATTCACTTCATTTCGAAATCGTTTTCAATTCACTTCATTTCGAAATCGTTTAAAATCGATATAAATATCGTTCACGTCAAAATGGCGTCAAACTAATCAACACGACTTCATAAATTTCTATTTTCAAATATTCTATTTCAAATATTCTATTTCAAATATTTCTATTTCAAATATTCTCATTTCTAAACTGGAATGAGGCCCAATCAATTACCATATAAAATTAATTATATGGATTTTCACACAACACATGTATATAATAACATTGAAAAATGATCAACCATCAACCAAAGTGCACTACACTGTATAAGCATCAAATAAAGATATCTAACGCTTATAACAGCCTGTCAATCAATCGATCGACATATTTAATCAATCAGGATGAGTGAACTTCAAATTTCATCCCAACACCCGTGTGGGGTTTCAAACAATCAAACGCATATTTTATTTGTGCAGTTGGGCGATGTGTAAAATTTATCGTCCCAATCAATGTCCTTCAAATAGGTGTACATAAACAAACCGTCTGGTTTGTAAATGAATATTTATTTATTCACATTCACGTTAAAAATTATATTTTTAACGATAAAACATTTTATTCCAACATATGAATTTCTATTAAGTTCATTCTTTAAATAAAATGATATTTTTATTTTTCTAACACATTTTAGAAAATTTCGGCGGCATAACGGCACGATACTAGAAACGGGACGAGGCCTAGCCTTATCCCCGGTCTAGTGAAGGCCCACGCCATTCACACATCAATTATATCAATTTCAATTTCACCAAAACAATCAAATCCAAATCAAATAATCTAACCAACTACACAACCAATCAAACAAGTCCATGGTCTGTGGACGGGTGTCGGGTGCTTCTAATAAGCACCGTCTGCATCCTAGTATATATATATATATATATATATATATATATAACTAGAAAAGTAGAATTTGAGTGAGAAGTTCTCACTGATAGCTATCCTAGCTCCACGGCACTTCATTAGCAGAAGTCTTCGTCGTTTCGCCTTTTTGTCACCTTCGTTGCTGCTTTCACTACACACGTAAAAATCACATTTTTACTTCGCTATTCAATATATAAAAAATCGAATTTTTACTTCGATGTTCAATATATAAAAATCATATTTTTCTATCGAAGTTCAATATATGAAAATTCTATTTTTATTTCGAAGTTCAATATATAAAAATTCTATTTTTATTTCGAAGTTCAATATATAAAAATTCTATTTTTCTATCGAAGTTCAATATATGAAAATTCTATTTTTATTTCGAAGTTCAATATATAAAAATTCTATTTTTATTTCGAAGTTCAATATATAAAAATTCTATTTTTATTTCGAAAAAACGAATCTTTTCTAGTTTAAAAGTCACAACTTTTATCATATAAAAACCCAACGTTATACAATTTAAGATCCTAACTTTCCTTATTTAAAAGTCTAATCTTTTTCTTTTAAAAGATTAAACCTTTTCTATTTCAAAGTTTAAACCCTTTTTAAACCTTAAAATAAAATCAGTTTTTACTTTCTTTTTCAAATCAGTTTTTATATTCTTTTCAAAAATTCAGTTTTTATATTCTTTTCAAAAATTCAGTTTTTATATTCTTTTCAAAAATTCAGTTTTTATATTCTTTTCAAAAATTCAATTTTTGTTTAATGTCTATAAAAATCAGTTTTAACATAATATAAAAAAAAACAGTTTTCTCATAATAAAAAAAACAGTTTTAACATAATAAAAAAAACAGTTTTCTCATAATAAAAAAACAGTTTTAACATAATAAAAAAAACAGTTTTCTCATAATAAAAAAACAGTTTTCTCATAATAAAAAAACAGTTTTAACATAATAAAAAAAACAGTTTTCTCATAATAAAAAAACAGTTTTCTCATAATAAAAAAAACAGTTTTAACAAAATAAAAAAAACAGTTTTCTTATATGTTTTAAATAAAATAAAAATAAAATAAATAAATAAAAAAACTTACAGGGGGCGCTGTCGAGTGGTCGGGGGGGATCTGGTGGCGCGTGGGGTCTAGCATGGCCTGCGGTGGAGTTTCAGGCGGTTAAGGGGGTGGGCGACGACTGTCGCGAGGTCGAGGAGGGGAAGCAAGGGGGTCGCGGTGGTTGTTCGATGGTCGTGGGAGGAGGAGATGAAGCATCGGCGGTGGCAGCGTCGCTAGGGGGGGCGCGATGTGGTGGTCCGCCTAGGGCTTCAATCCGATTCTTTTTTTTTTCTTTCTTTTGAAATGAATTTGGAAGGGGGGGCCAGACGGTTAAAGGGGGAAAGTTTTTTTTTTTTTATTATTATTATTATTATTTATCATTAAAAAGCAACTTTTATTTTCGACCTCTAAACGAGGCCCACCGCCTGCCGTCCATAGCGTTTTACCCCCATTCCGAACACAATGGGATATGTTGCATAGCTTGATTTGATCGTTTCGATTAGTTTCCGTTGAATTTACCTTTAAATCACTATATTGAATTTTAAACGTACATTTCAAATTACCGGGGTCACATACTAACCCTATAAATTCCAGAAAAATATTTTCTAGCTTCGTATTGACGATACGGTCCTAACAAAACTAGTTTCGTCGGATTCTGAGACCGTTTGAAAAATAGCCAATTTCCAGTCGATTAAAATCAACTGAAACTGGTCAAACGCGTTTTCCTTTGCCACGCTCACCTATTGATTCGAAAAATTATGAAATTTGAAATCTAGCAATAATTTGACACTGCGGATCCAACAAAACTGGTTTCGTCGAAATCCGAGGTCATTTGCAAAATTGCTATTTTTAAGGGCCTTATATATATAAAAATATATATAAATTCTACAGCGACTATTTCTAATTTTAAACTGGACATATCTTATCATTTCTAAGATGAAATCTCATTTTGTTAACTTCGTTACAAAGATATAGTTATACAGATTCAAATATTTCTTGTTTCGTTCAATTCTGACTTATATTGAATTCTGTATATTCATTTGAAATTAGAAATCGAATTTTCGAACTACCGCGCCATTTTCAATTCCTTTTATAATTATTATATATTCTAACGACGACGTATATAATATATACGTTCTAATTATATTCAAAATAAATTTCTCGTCGATATTATTTAAAATAATTCATTTTAAATAATCAAAATTCGCTAAAATTGCCAAAATAAAAATTTTAAACTGGCCCAGATTTTACGGGTTGTTACAATCTCCCCCACTTAAAACTTTTCGTCCCCGAAAAGGAACAAAGTCGAAAGTGGTTTGATTATTCAGCTCTACATTCGATCTGGCTTCCATTCTCCAACTCTTTAGTTTCTGAGAATTTTCAAAACTTCAAAAATTTGGCTAACACCCTAAATTTTCGAAAAATTTCGCCATAACCTCCCCTGCACCGGGAGCATCGGGGAATTTCAAATAGCTTCCCCGGTCCTTCAGATCTCAAAAAGAAAAAGAAAAAGCCAAGGGGCTAGCCAATAGGCTCACAAAATCATCATCACCCAAACAAAACAGGAAATTATGTAATAAACATGTACCTATTTGTCGGGCAAACAAATTTTATTCTCTGCTCTAGCCTCCTTGCTAAGACCTGTTCAATGTAAGTATATGTATATGCAAGCAAATGCGACCAATTTTCAATACAATTCAATATTTGGTTCAATTAGGCATAATGGTTCAAAATTGTCAAACAAATAAACAAACAACTCAATCATCAATCAATTAGTGAATTAGAGTTTCAAATTCATAATTTTGATACATATACAAAAATCATGTTTTTGATGCCAAATCACAACAATGTATTCTAGCTATATTAGTTTTGGTTCTCACACCAGCCTAATGGAAATATATAGAAAATCACACCTTCGAAACTCGAACATAAATGTTGATGATGCGATCGCTATCATCAATATCATCTTCGGGCGACTAGAGTGTGATGCTATATCTATCCAATATATTAAAACTTCGAATACACGCGGATCAGACGTATACGCAAAGTCTTTATATACTGGACTGTCCAACTCAATATAAATAGATAATCAGATACGAATAATTGATTTAAATTTTCAAAACAAAAATTGTTTTCATTTGAAAAATATACTCTTCACACTCGTTCTAGGATACTACTGATCCCATCTCTAACGAGTCATTCTCGTTGGATATTACTAATCCAATTTCTGATGAATTCTTTCGTACGGTTCTAATGTGTCTTGTTCTCTGCTTTGTAAACCAAAGCTCTGATACCAACTGAAACGACCCGAACTTCCCCGGTCTCCGAAGAGAAGAGAAAGAACGAATTGTTTTGAGAACAGGACAAAACAGAACGCATACAGAAGAACATTTCATTGTATATTACAACAATGCATCAGATTACAAGAATATACAGAGTAAAAATGAATATTACACAGAAATATCAGAGATTTAAATTACATTTAAATACATAGCAGCGGAAAATAATACAATACACAACTAGAAGAGATATACGGATACAATGCTTTCCGGATATCGTTCCAGCTGTAAACCAGGATCCTATGAATATAAATCTGCAAAACCAAAACTACTAGCTGCCCGTGTCAAAATAGGGGCACCCAGAGTTTAGGTTAAAACAATAAACTCCAGGTCAGTCATGGGACTGGTGTGAGAACTAAAACAGTTATTAATCTTTATTTTAAAGATAGGTAAATCAAGGGACCACGCCGTATAACACGGAACAGGTTTCCTCCCAAGAATACCAGTGCATAAAACAAACAGCGCAATGCTAAATAAAGGAAAATGAAGCTGTTATAAGACCCAGGTCCCATCACACAATGCAACGCAGCCGAGGATAGGGTTTTCCCTTATAACAGCCAAAGAATGCTTGATACGGTTAAAACAAATCGTTTGATACTATTATAAGTGCATAGTGTATAAAACAACTTCAAATCATAAGTATCAATCATAGGCGGCATGAGCGCCCCATCCCACTATGTCACCATACTAGGTTCTACAAATAAAACCGCAAATGTCACGTATTTGGAAATTGGATTTCCGTCTATGAACCGAGGCAAAAGATAGTCCTCCACCGATTCGAGACAATCTAGCCCATGTCTCAGGTCCCAGACTCAGGTGGGCCTTGGATCGTCAGGGCCGGTCCACCGATGTGGATTATTATGCCTGAACAATACGCCTCTCCGCCCTATGGGGCGTAAATGAGCCAACAAATGACTCCATCGGACCCGGATCGTCCGATCAAACCGAGGCGCCTCGCAACAGCAACAACCACATAAGTCAAACTCGTCAGGGCGTGTAAAACCACTGACGCCACTTCTAGCTAGAAAGAAACGCAAGTCCTCCCTGATGTCCTCTCCCGTTTTTGGTTCATACCGGGTGTGAAACTCGCGAAGTAAACGTTACACAAAGCTATGCCACACAGGCTGTGCTTTGATCATCACCACAAGACTTTGCTTTTCAACAGAAGCCTCGATCAATTGCCACTTAGGCATGCCACACAGGCAATTCACTCCATGCGTTTGATATCCATCAATATATAACCCCTGAGCTCGTACGTCTCAGAGAAGGGCGTTAAGCAAGAGAATAAATTCTCCGCCGCCAAACAGATATATATTTAATAGAGATCAATCACACGGACTAAAATCCAATGTCAGACACACAGTCCATTTACAAGTCCGTTCTGGGTCTGAACGAAACCGGAGGCACCTAGTACCCCGCATATCCATCGATCTCCAAGTACGTCTGGACGATCACCAACTGTTTCCATCTTCTTGGGTGTACAGCCCAATCAAGATCATCAGTAATCACCCAAACGACGTGAAGACTTCCGGTCTTCGACCACCGTCTTCATCTTCGACACCACGTCGAATCAGTTATTCAGAATGGGATAAACCCGGTCTTTCTGAATAACTCGCGTATATATTATAAAAGTGTTACACAAACACAACATACGCCTCATTCCAATTCAGAATATTCTTTTATTCAAATATTCCTGTACTTTGGGAAAAGTTCCCATTAATTTTATCCAAGATAAATTCTTTAAATTTATTCTTTAATCTCCTTTGAATATCAATTCAAACTAGTCGGGATTAGCGAACCACACCGAAGTAATCATTTACTTTATTTCCCAATCCCAACCTATTCATCCCATGAAGTAAAACTGGTTATACTTCATATCTAACACCACGGTGTTATCGGTAAATTCAATTACCATTTCACGTTCAAATCTAGTTAAAGATTTAACTATCGCTTGGAGTAAAACTGGTGATACTCCATTCTCGATTATTTCAATCTAATTAAAGATTCATTAAAACTCCACTTAGTTTTAATCGCTAACTGGGTTAAAGAATCAGTGTCATTTCAAACACGGTTCACGATAAACCCAAAATCACATTCCATTAATTATCGGGTTAAAGAACAAGTGTTATTTAAAACACTGTCCACGATAAACCCAAAAATCAATATCAATTCAATTCCAATTAAATATCATTTAATTGGTACACTTCATTAAATCCAAATAAAAAGATTTAATCCTTTCTCAACTGGGTTCAAGAACAGTGTTAGTGAAGACACCACTCACGACAAACCCAAATCACATTTGATATTCAATATAAGGCTCTGAATAGAAAATATATCGGCTTATATTCAATATCAAATTCTATGATTAACAAATGTCGTATTGGAAATAACGATGTAAATATATATCTTTCAAATTTCCATAATAACATCTGTATAATCACGAATCCCAACATCGAAATATTCCGAAGACAATTTCGATTCAAATCCACTCCAATGCAATCATTGGAAATTTTGGTTATTTTTAAAACCCTTTTCAAATTCAATTTATTTATTTAAAAATAAATAGAATTATAATTCTAGTTCAAAACTAGTTCATTTCGATAAAAATCTATTTTTATCTTTTCAAATATGGAGTTTTTCATCCCAAATCTTCACAAATCATTTCTTATGATTTTACACAAATTATTACTATTTTTAATAATTTTATCAAGGCCCGTACAGTCGATTTCCATCAATGGCCATCGAACTGCACTTATAGCGACCTTTTTCAAATTTGATTTGGACATAATTCCAAATCCAACCGTTAGATTTCTAATTTCTAATATTCGTTAGAAAGCTCTTTTCGATACGAACCCAACGGTTCCGGTTTTAGGAGAATCCGACGGTCGGATCTCCCGTAATGTCCGTTTGAAATAAATGGTCGAAATTCACGAACTGCCGCGGCGCGGCGCGTTCTATTCAGGCCATTATATTATATATATAATATATATAATATATACTTCATCGATTTCTATTTGAAACGAATTATATAAATAGTTTTGAATTCGTTTCAAAAACATTTTCAACTTCCTTTTCAATTCAAATCACAATTGAATTCTTCATTATAGATTCGTTTTAAAATTCATTTCTATTCAATTCAAATTTCAATTCAATTTGAATTCGTTTTCAATTCAATTCATTTCAAAATCGTTTTCAATTCAATTCATTTCGAAATCGTTTTCAATTCACTTCATTTCGAAATCGTTTTCAATTCATTTCATTTCGAAATCGTTTTCAATTCACTTCATTTCGAAATCGTTTTCAATTCACTTCATTTCGAAATCGTTTTCAATTCACTTCATTTCGAAATCGTTTAAAATCGATATAAATATCGTTCACGTCAAAATGGCGTCAAACTAATCAACACGACTTCATAAATTTCTATTTTCAAATATTCTATTTCAAATATTTCTATTTCAAATATTCTCATTTCTAAACTGGAATGAGGCCCAATCAATTACCATATAAAATTAATTATATGGATTTTCACACAACACATGTATATAATAACATTGAAAAATGATCAACCATCAACCAAAGTGCACTACACTGTATAAGCATCAAATAAAGATATCTAACGCTTATAACAGCCTGTCAATCAATCGATCGACATATTTAATCAATCAGGATGAGTGAACTTCAAATTTCATCCCAACACCCGTGTGGGGTTTCAAACAATCAAACGCATATTTTATTTGTGCAGTTGGGCGATGTGTAAAATTTATCGTCCCAAACAATGTCCTTCAAATAGGTGTACATAAACAAACCGTCTGGTTTGTAAATGAATATTTATTTATTCACATTCACGTTAAAAATTATATTTTTAACGATAAAACATTTTATTCCAACATATGAATTTCTATTAAGTTCATTCTTTAAATAAAATGATATTTTTATTTTTCTAACACATTTTAGAAAATTTCGGCGGCATAACGGCACGATACTAGAAACGGGACGAGGCCTAGCCTTATCCCCGGTCTAGTGAAGGCCCACGCCATTCACACATCAATTATATCAATTTCAATTTCACCAAAACAATCAAATCCAAATCAAATAATCTAACCAACTACACAACCAATCAAACAAGTCCATGGTCTGTGGACGGGTGTCGGGTGCTTCTAATAAGCACCGTCTGCATCCTAGTATATATATATATATATAACTAGAAAAGTAGAATTTGAGTGAGAAGTTCTCACTGATAGCTCTCCTAGCTCCACGGCACTTCATTAGCAGAAGTCTTCGTCGTTTCGCCTTTTTGTCACCTTCGTTGCTGCTTTCACTACACACGTAAAAATCACATTTTTACTTCGCTATTCAATATATAAAAAATCGAATTTTTACTTCGATGTTCAATATATAAAAATCATATTTTTCTATCGAAGTTCAATATATGAAAAATCTATTTTTATTTCGAAGTTCAATATATAAAAATTCTATTTTTATTTCGAAGTTCAATATATAAAAATTCTATTTTTCTATCGAAGTTCAATATATGAAAATTCTATTTTTATTTCGAAGTTCAATATATAAAAATTCTATTTTTATTTCGAAAAAACGAATCTTTTCTAGTTTAAAAGTCACAACTTTTATCATATAAAAACCCAACGTTATACAATTTAAGATCCTAACTTTCCTTATTTAAAAGTCTAATCTTTTTCTTTTAAAAGATTAAACCTTTTCTATTTCAAAGTTTAAACCATTTTTAAACCTTAAAATAAAATCAGTTTTTACTTTCTTTTTCAAATCAGTTTTTATATTCTTTTCAAAAATTCAGTTTTTATATTCTTTTCAAAAATTCAATTTTTATATTCTTTTCAAAAATTCAATTTTTGTTTAATGTCTATAAAAATCAGTTTTAACATAATATAAAAAAAACAGTTTTCTCATAATAAAAAAAACAGTTTTAACATAATAAAAAAAACAGTTTTCTCATAATAAAAAAACAGTTTTAACATAATAAAAAAAACAGTTTTCTCATAATAAAAAAACAGTTTTCTCATAATAAAAAAACAGTTTTAACATAATAAAAAAAACAGTTTTCTCATAATAAAAAAACAGTTTTCTCATAATAAAAAAAACAGTTTTAACAAAATAAAAAAAACAGTTTTCTTATATGTTTTAAATAAAATAAAAATAAAATAAATAAATAAAAAAACTTACAGGGGGCGCTGTCGAGTGGTCGGGGGGGGGGGGGATCTGGTGGCGCGTGGGGTCTAGCATGGCCTGCGGTGGAGTTTCAGGCGGTTAAGGGGGTGGGCGACGACTGTCGCGAGGTCGAGGAGGGGAAGCAAGGGGGTCGCGGTGGTTGTTCGATGGTCGTGGGAGGAGGAGATGAAGCATCGGCGGTGGCAGCGTCGCTAGGGGGGGCGCGATGTGGTGGTCCGCCTAGGGCTTCGATCCGATTCTTTTTTTTTTCTTTCTTTTGAAATGAATTTGGAAGGGGGGGGCAGACGGTTAAAGGGCGAAAGGTTTTTTTTTTATTATTATTATTATTTTATTATTTATCATTAAAAAGCAACTTTTATTTTCGACCTCTAAACGAGGCCCACCGCCTGCCGTCCATAGCGTTTTACCCCCATTCCGAACACAATGGGATATGTTGCATAGCTTGATTTGATCGTTTCGATTAGTTTCCGTTGAATTTACCTTTAAATCACTATATTGAATTTTAAACGTACATTTCAAATTACCGGGGTCACATACTAACCCTATAAATTCCAGAAAAATATTTTCTAGCTTCGTATTGACGATACGGTCCTAACAAAACTAGTTTCGTCGGATTCTGAGACCGTTTGAAAAATAGCCAATTTCCAGTCGATTAAAATCAACTGAAACTGGTCAAACGCGTTTTCCTTTGCCACGCTCACCTATTGATTCGAAAAATTATGAAATTTGAAATCTAGCAATAATTTGACACTGCGGATCCAACAAAACTGGTTTCGTCGAAATCCGAGGTCATTTGCAAAATTGCTATTTTTAAGGGCCTTATATATATAAAAATATATAAAAATTCTACAGCGACTATTTCTAATTTTAAACTGGACATATCTTATCATTTCTAAGATGAAATCTCATTTTGTTAACTTCGTTACAAAGATATAGTTATACAGATTCAAATATTTCTTGTTTCGTTCAATTCTGACTTATATTGAATTCTGTATATTCATTTGAAATTAGAAATCGAATTTTCGAACTACCGTGCCATTTTCAATTCCTTTTATAATTATTATATATTCTAACGACGACGTATATAATATATACGTTCTAATTATATTCAAAATAAATTTCTCGTCGATATTATTTAAAATAATTCATTTTAAATAATCAAAATTCGCTAAAATTGCCAAAATAAAAATTTTAAACTGGCCCAGATTTTACGGGTTGTTACATATATATATATATATATATAATTATATTCCCGAAGTAAAAGAAATAAAAGGAGATGGTGCGAAATTAAAATGGTATTTTAAGATAAAAAGGAAATCAAAAAGGGAGTTTTGGAATCGATTTATTCTAAAGAATAAGTGTTGGTTATTATTTCAAATAATAAAACAAGAAAGATTTCGTAACATTGTTTTACGAGCGATAAGATGAATTTATTTCTCAATTATAGATAATGAGTAATGAGATAACTAATGTTTTGCAAATGATAGTAAAATAGAACGTTAGATAGGATTATAGGATATTTCCCATGTATTAAAATAAAATAGTTTTGAGAATAATATTATGTTAGATAAGAAGAGAAAAGCTATATTCGTAGTACGTGAAAGATTTAATGGTTTAAATTAATCGTCGTTAATTATTTTAATAAAGAGGCCAAGTAATGCTGAGTACTAAATCAGTAAACTCATTTTATTCTCATGATTATTTATCTTATAGTTAAATCACCGATTATCAAATCTGACATATATGTTTGTTGGTACAAAAAGACCGGGATCGAATTTATATTCGAAAACCATTCCAACCAGCAGATACGTGAAGATGCTAATTGAAGATGGAGCAGCGAAGACCGTGGATTTTCGTAAGCGAAAGGACTACTTATTGAATTCTTTGGAGTCGTACCTGGAGATATTCTAATGGTGATCCTATCGTGGTTGAAATCGAAGGATTGCAAGGACTACTTGCTACTGACCCATAGGGTGATACCTAGGATGTCGTAAGAGGGTGCCTTCGGTTCATCCTATTCCTGGATGACTTGTATGGACGAATGTCTGACATAGTATTTCCAAAAGAGTCACGTACGTTGATTTGTTCATACGTACCAAGTTGATGGCAGAGAAGTGCACATTATCTTAGCAACTAGAGTATTTTTGTGGAAATCAATTAGTGATTTCTGGCGGATCTGACGATGTGGCATTCAAAGTGAATGGTGGCCAGATGTTCCAAAGGTATTTATAACCTCAAGCCTCATCAAATGGGAAATGGCACAAAATCGGGTAGGTCGCATGGCTATGTGGGTCCCACCCATCAAAAGGGTATACCATTACCTGATCTGGAGAAATCAAATGCCTTCGGTTGTCCTTTTTTATATTTTTGTAAGTATGCTATCGGTTCGGTTGGCTGGCCCCCAACCGTGGTGGCGATATATTCGGTACTCTCAAGAGAAGTGAGGGGTCGGTTATGTTTAGCCTGGGTTGCAAGATGTTCTTGTTGAACCCCAATGTATTCATCTCTGGGGGTACATTGTCGGTAAGGTGGTCCCATACCTTGCTAGGAAATCCATTCTCCAATAAGTGCCCACTGTTTTGATTGTATATTATGTATGTAGAGCGTGAGATGCAAACGTTCTTCTAAATTGATATTTTTTAGACACTATTATAATATTAGAAAAGATATTGATTTCAAAAATGTTTTCGGGTTATCGTGAGGTAAAAACCGTCCTTATTTATGTGTGGATTTGGTTTTACAATTATCCTTTTCTTTCGAAAAGATTTTGACTTTAAAATCAAGTTGTGTGATACCTTTAAACTTAGTGTGTTTTTCTCGCTTTGGTTTACCAGACTGATCTGGCGTTTGTAATTCTCGGGTTAGACTAGGTTATACAGGTTCAGGTTATCGGATGATGTGAAGAGACAAGTTGGAGATGTCTAGACTTATGATATATGGTTGTTATTCTGTTGTGTGTTGTATATTAGGACAGAATATTATAACTATCTAGATGTGTTGATGTACTTTGATGATTGTAAGTATTTTTAAAGCTCTCAGTAAAGATTTTTTTCTATATTATATTTTGTTCCGCTGCGATGTGAGTCTCTGATTTTGTGTTGGTTCTTCTTCTTCATCTTCTACTCTAATATTTCTTTCTTTCTTATCTCACTCTCTAACTTCTTTCTGATAACTATCTGTGTTTTCAATACTTGAGTTTTGGCAAGTAATACGGGATTTATGTATTATTGTCAGAATTCTGACGTCGAATTCTTGTGGGTCGTTACAATCATCATTTTCATGTTATTAGCGATTTCATAACGTGTTTATGATTGAATTGGATGAGTAGATTTCGTCGATCTTGTTGTTTGGCGAATTTTTGGTTGAAATTGGTGATAAATTGAACCAGTACAGGCCACAGATCAAGCGGGTAGTACAAAGTATAGTACAGAGTGGGGTCGAGCAGCCTATGGTCGGGACGAGCAGGGAATGGGGTCGGTCGAGCACTAGGGTTCAAGTCGGTCGAGCACTAGTGTTCGGGTCGGTCAGGGCTCGTGAAGTAATGGGGTCGTGCCAAGACAGGTCGGTCGATCATGTCCCAGAAGAAGGTGGTCGGGTCGAGCATGGTTGGAGTGGCACAGGGTGGTCGGGTCGGTCATGGTGAAAGGGTTGGTCACCAGGAGGGGTCGATCACCAGTAGGGTCGGTCGGTCACTAGAGGGGTTCGGTCGATCACAAGCTAGTCGGTCGTGATGAAGCAACATGGGTTGTCTGTTTTCACTCTTGGTTGGTTTTGTCCGTAAATGGTTCGGCAAGTATTCAAGGGTTATAACAGAGCTTTGAAAAACGCTGTGGTTGATGACATGAACGTCGTGGTTTATTTCATAGCAACTGGATGTAACACTATGAATTGTGTTGAACCATGTGTCGACGTTATTTGGTTCAGTGATGTTGTGACTTCGAAGTGTATTCAAGTAGGAATATTCAAAGGGTTGAATGTGTTCGTTGATCGGTGTGGAACAACGAATGAAATGACAACTCAAAGGTCATTGTTGGAGAATAAAGTTTTGATGACACCAACCTTACTTCAATATTAATTGATTATAAAATATATACTAACACTTTTATCTAGAATATATATATATACACAAATGCAGGATTTATATACATGAATTATTACTGATGACTGTACAGTTTAAAGATATTAGAGATTCAGAATTTAGAGATAATTCAAGACTAATGAGTAATCAAGATTTCAAGAGTTCAAGATAAATATAGTAATAGAGTCTAGTTTATGTAAACTTTGAATAGCACTCGAGGTTCAAATTCAAATTTCAAATTCTATTTTTCAAATTCTGATTTCAAATTCTATCTTCAATCTCTATCTTCTCTATTTTACTTTCTTTACTTTACTTTTGATTTTAAACTCAAGTTTTATAGTTTATAAGTTTTTTATATTATATACTTTATGTTTATATAGTTTTAACTCTATAATTTTATAAATATGTTTATATATGATTTTCTACTTTATAATACTCATTTACAACACTATAATTTAATTCAAGAATTTCCAGAATTGTATATATATCAAAACACTTGAAAAAATGCTTAAAAATAATTTTTGAACCATGAAATGTTGACATACAAATTGCATATGTTGACAAATAATGTCACGTTTTGAAAATTAAAAGGAAGTGTCTTTTCACTATTTGTAACATTTCAGAAATGTTGCAACCTCTCAAATGTTATAAATAGGGGCTGATTTTGAATTTTTTCATCATTCTTCATCTCTGTCTTCATCTCCATCTTCATCTCCTTTTTAACACCATTATGTTTTCTTATTTTTATGATTTCTACACTTATACTATGCTGAATTCAACTCTATTTACATAAAACTTCTTCTCTCCTCACTCTCTACTCATTACTCTCTGAAAATAAGTGATATTAAAGAGTTATAGGGATATTGTAATCATTTGGGAAGTATTTTGGTAATCGTTGTGACCCTTGTAGCCGTGAAATCAAGGAGAGTAATCGGTGTGACCTTTGTAGCCGTGAAATCAAGGAGAGTATACTTGATCAAGTGTGTGGAATCGGTGTTACCCTTGTGGCCGTGAAATCAAGGAGAGGATTATAATTGGATATTGATATAGTAATAAAACTCTGCGCAATCCAACGTTGCTTGGAACTGGACGTGGGAGCAATTTTGAACCAGTATAAAATCCAGTGTGTTCTTTCCATTTCTACATTTTATTTTTGTCTATCTTTGTGTTTGTGTTTGATTCTGTGTCTGTGATTGTTTCCGTAGTGTTTGACTCATATAGTAGATCATATAAGTTTTAGATTTTGTTTAAATTCTCAAAAACACTACCTTTAGCGTTAGTTTTGCCTTAACGATCCATTCCGCAATCCCTAACAATTGGTATCAGAGCCCGGTCTTTCAAAAAGTTCATAATCTAATTTTTGAAAATATTAGATGGAAAATTTTGAAATATTTTATAACACTAGTTTAAACTCATAATTTGATTTTAAAATTTTGAAATTTTTGATATATGGATATGTTACAAAACCATCATGATATTATTGTTTAAAATTGTAGTTAGTTAGTTTGAGAAGTCATTTATTATTTGAAAAGTCATTTGATTATTTGAAAAGTTATTTGATTATTTGAAAAGTTGTGTTGTTTTACGGGAAAAGATGTATTATATGGCTACTGGATTTTCAAACTCTAAAAAAATGGGTGACATGGATGTTGAAAATTCAAATTCTAAAATGGTGTGTTACATTGCTGTTTAGAATTCAAAATTCTTACGAATACATGGTAGAAATCAAAAGGAGGAGAAGAGTAATGACGGCTGGTGAAAAGACATCAAGAAGAAATGGATGTATACAATTTAAATCAACAATGAAATGGATACCAAATCAATTTACAACTTTGGATTTTCATCTAAAACTTATCTTCATGATGTACTTCTCTTCATTTCCTTCGTAATGTTGTCGGTTCCATGTGAATCCGTCAAGAATTGACCAAGTAATGATCAAATGAAGTTTTGGTGATCAAAGAGAGAAGGAAACCAAAAGTATCAATGATTATCTTCAAACTACATCCACGTGTTAGACTATTTTGTCCCAAATCCTTTTCCAAGTTGTAGTTCTCGTTCTCGCGGTTGTTTTGATGGGTAGATCATCAAATTCCAAAAAATTTGAGTGAGATATGGCGATTCGAAGTTGACTATCCAAAACAAAAGGACTGTTACGGGATTTTCTGTTTTCCTCTTACTGTTTTGACTTGCTGCACCCCAATACCATCCAAATTCATCCCCAAACTGTTACTATATCGTAGTCCTTAGTTTCTCTTCAATTTGCCATTGATTTCGTCCAATTCCGTTAAGAAACAAAGAAGTTATGCCTCTTGAAGTTTTGATTGAAAGTGAAAAACGAGAAGAAGAAGAAGAAGAAGAAGAAGAAGAGAAAAGATTGTGAAGAGACATGACTTTTGGACCTATTTATAATGGTTGAAGTTTTTATTCATTCAAATTCAAAGTCAGAATTTTGGCGCCAAGTTGGTTGAACTACTAAATCTTCAATATCTTTCTCATACGGTCTTCAAATTCAGCAAATGATATACTATCCTGATCAGAAAATCGATAATTTAAAACCAAAGTCACAAAATCATATGTCCTTCGGAATTTATGCATGTATGTCGACATACATATGTCCTTATGTCGACATAAAGGCTTGTAAAATGAAATTCAAATTTTGAGTTTCAAAATCTTAAACTTTCAAACTTCCCTCCATCTTTTAAATAAGAAAATGCAAGTTCAAATTCTGGTTATTAACTTTTTATGTCTACTTATTTTCTTATATCTTGTTTCAAAATATATATAAATTAATTAAATTATATAGACTTGCTTATATAATTGAAATAATTTAAACTTTTCAAACATTTGATATTGTTATAAAATATAAGTTTATATACCTTTTAGTTTAAACATATATAGTTTAACTTATATATTTTTCACATATAATAACAATTTTGGGTTACATTATAATAAATACTATTTGTAACTTCATACTAATTTTGATTTCTTAAAAATTGATAAAACTTGTATATTTAACTTAATATTTTGGTATAAAGAAATATATATATATATATATATATATATATATATATATATATATATGTCTTAAAAATATAGTGTAAATATAAGAAATTATAGCTTTATATATTACTTCATATTATCAAGTTTTCATTAAAGTAATTTTGTTATAACTATAGATTTCTTTTAAAGTTTTAACATATAAATTGTTCTTTAGCAAATAAATATGTTTGGATTTCTAAAGTTTGAATTTAAAATTAATTTGTATCAAGAAGATTAGTGTATATCTCATAATAAATTGAATTTTAAGTTCTTTTTAAAATCAGTTTTTATGTACTATTATGAATATATGTTTATAGTCTACTTTATATAATTTTATATTCTCTTTAAAAGGATCTTCAATTCTTACTATATTTACCCTACTAATATTATTTAACTCCATAATTATTTTAAACATTTTACCACCTATCGTGAATATATTTTTAATTAAACTCTTAATTTCTTTAATTAGTTTCATTAACTTAAGTTTAGAAATTAATATATATTACTTTTGTTTGATTAAAATAATTTATTATATATATGCATAATAGTTAGATAGTAATTTGAACATCTTTTACCAAAATAGATAAATGACATACTGCACTATAACCAACACACTGCACACACTGCATTACATGTTAACTTTAGCTCCACACATAACAAACATATTGTATGAGAAGTTTTTTTTAATTAGGAATATAGGATTATTAATCAAATACATAACATATTTACTTTGACTTGAATAACTTGATTGACTTACTTGAAATGGGTTTTTTGAGGAAGACTGTAACGACCCAGAAAATCTGAACCAATTTAAAAATTTTAAATTGGCTAAAATAATGGATTTTAAATATTTAAAATAAATATTTTAAATAATGGCGATGAAAACTGAGTTTGAATCGATAATTGAAAACGAATATAATTAATTATAATTATAAACAAGGCCTGAAATGGCGCTGTAGTTTCGAAAATTGAATTCAAACTTTGTCGGACTGTACCGGGTGCAGAACAATCCGGATTTTAGCGAAACCAAAAACATTAGGATCTAATTGGTAATATCTTTCTAACGAATCTGAAAAATCGAAATTTGATAGCGGGAATCAAAAGACATGTCCAGTTGAAAATTCTGAATAGTCGCTATGGAATTCAGGCCCTTAAAAATGGACATTTTGCATACGACCTCGGATTTCGACGAAACCACTTTTGTTGGATCCGTGATGTCAAATTATTGCTAGGTTTCAAATTTCATAATTTTTCGAATCAATATGTGGGCGTGGCAAAGGAAAACGCGTTTGACCAGTTTCAGTTGATTTTAATTGACTGGAAATTGGCCATTTTTCAAATGGTCTCAGAATTCGACGAAACTAGTTTTGTTAGGACTGCATCGTCAATACGAAGCTAGAAAATATTTTTCGGGAATTTTTCTAGTTAGTATGTGGCCCCGGTAATTTGAAATGTACGTTTAAAATTCAATATAGTGATTTAAATGAAAATTCAACGGAAACTGATTGTAACAATCAAATCAGCTTGCGATACATATCCCATTGTGTTCGGAATGGGGGTTAAACGCTATGGACGGCAGGCGGTGGGCCTCGTTTAGAGGTCATAGGTAAAAGTCAACTTTTTTAAAAAATTAAATAATAAAATAATAAAAATAATTTTAATCCCCTCCTATACCTTGGCCCCCCCTGTAATTCATTACCGAAGTCCAATAACCAGAAGGAAAAAAAAAACCTCGTCGAAGACGGAGACCGACCGCCATCGCCTCGTCGAAGAGACCTCCGCTCCGCCTGCTCCTCCCTCCATCGCCGACGAACCCTCCGCTTCGCCAATCCTCCCTCCACGCGACGCCTCATTCCTGAAACCCTAGCGCCGCCTTCCCCCGTTCGAGACCACTGAAGCCGCCCCCCCCTCTCGAAGCCAGCTCCGACCCTGACGACCGCCGTGCCCCCCCTTCTTCGCAGGTACAGCAGTGTTGCTATTTTATTTTTATTTTAATTTTTTTAAAACTGATTTTAAAAGGATTTTAAAACTGATTTTAAAAGGATTTAAAACTGATTTTAAAAGGATTTTGAAACTGATTTTAAAAGGATTTAAAACTGATTTTAAAAGGATTTTAAAACTGATTTTAAAAGGATTTTAAAACTGATTTTAAAATAGAAAAAGATTTGTATGAATAGAAAAGTTATGATGTTTGGTCATGAAACAAAAAGCTTTGATTTTTCATATTCAAGTAAAAATCAGATTTTTATATATTGAAAGTCGAAGTAAAAATCAGTTTTTTATATATTGAAAGTCGAAGTAAAAAATCATATTTTTATATATTGAATAGCGTAGAAAAAATTCGATTTTTATATATTGAATAGCATCGTAAAAATTCGATTTTTACATATGTAGAGAATACGGGCGAAAGCGACAAAAGGCGAGATTGGCGAAGATTTCTATAAAGGAAGAATCGTAGTATTGGATAGCTATTGGTGAGAATTTCTCACTCTTCAATTCCTTTTACTATATCTATATATATATATATATATATATGTGTTGAAATAAAAGTGAATTGCTATATATAAATATATATATCTATATATATATACGCCCCTCGTCCACAAACCATGGACGATATTTATTGGTTGAAATTGTTGTGAAAATTGATTGATAGCGAACGGTTGTTTGTGGTTGATATTGGTTGATTGTGGTTGAAAAATACCCGTTTGTGGTTGAAAATATTTGGTTGAAACCACATAGGATTAGTTTGTGGAAATGAAATAAATATATACATGCCGCCTGCGTGCGAACTAGATGCATGATCCCCATTGTCAAAAACCGCGAGGTTTTAAGGTAGAGCGAGGAGCCGTACTAGGGACGGTCCCGGTTTTAACTACCCTGCCGTTATGCTGCCGAAATTTTGAATAATATTCGTGTGTTTGAATTATTTTCATATGCTTAAACTATATTTATTCATTGAATAGAAAACATTCATGTGTTGAATTGATATTCATTCGTTGATTAGAAATTCATGTGTTGGATGGTATTCATATTTTGAAATAAATTGTTTGATAATAAAAATCACATTTTTATCTATATATAGAAACTATAGAAAACATTCATGTGTTGAATTGATATTCATTCGTTGATTAGAAATTCATGTGTTGAATGGCATTCATATTTTGAAATAAATTGTTTGATAATAAAAAATCACCTTTTATCTATATATATAAAATCCTATTTTTGTCACCTATATGAACTATATAGAAAACTAGTGTTTTGAAATGAATTGTTTTACAATAAAAATCACATTTTTATTGTATGCATAAATCGTTGAAATGTGAAGTGTTAAAAATAGCCACTTGTTCAAAATAAACATATATGAGTTGAAATATTCATTAATTAGCTAATGAAATGATTTGCACCTATTTATGTAACATTAGAATGAATAGTGTTTTTAAACCAAATAGAAATCAAATATGAAGTTGAATAGAAAATGATAAATGATAAGAACTGTATATATATGTACATTCATATTCATTGAACAGGTTATAGCAAAGGGGCTAGAGAAGAGGAATAAAATTTTGTGCCCGACAAATAGGTACACATTTACTGTTTTGTTTGGGTGATGATTTGATGAGCCTGTTGGCTAGCCGCTTGGCTTTTTCTTTTTCTTTTTGAGATTAGAAGGACCGGGAAAGCTATTTGCGATTTCCCGATGCTCCCGGTGCAGGGGAGGTTATGGCGAAATTTTCCAAAAATTTAAGGCGTTAGTGAAATATTTGAAGTGAAAACGATATTGAAATCATTGAACGAACTATATTCATATAAATATATAAATATAAATAAAATTAAAACGAAACGAGGCCGTGCAGTTCGTATTTTGAAACCGTGATTTCAAACAACTAGTGCGGGAAATCCGACCATTGGATTTTCCCGAAACCTCAACCGTCGGGTTCGCCTTGGAAATATCTTCCCAACGGCACCAACCTTGCAAAAATCCAACGGTTGGATTGTCTGGAATGTTTAATTCAAATCTGAAGAAAAACAACGCCAGAAGCGATTATATTTATATATATATAAATATAATTATATATTTAATCGAATAACGACGCCGCAGTTCGTAATTTGAAATCGAAAATTCAAACGATTGTACCGGGAGATCCGACCGTCGGATTTTCCCGAAACTGGAACCGTTGGATTCGTTTTGAAAAGACCTTTCTAATGATGTAAATTTTGTGAAGATCCAACGGTTAGATTTTCAGATATGTGTAAATCAAATCTGAAGAAAAACAGCGCCACGGCCGCGTTATGGCCTGAAGCGTCGTTTTGAATAAATTGGCTATTTTAAAATAAATAAAAATAGCGATAAATAGTTATAAAATATCATAAGCGATATGGAATGGAAATAAACTGAATTTGCTTGATTTATGTGGCTTTTGATGGTTGAATGTGTTTGGTGTGAAAATTACATTAAAGAACACAATTGGTGTTGTCGAATAATTTAACCATTGAAATAAATTGATTTGAAATTCTAAATATACGTGAATTATTTGAAAAGGCCGAGTCAATTCTCATTTCAAATAATTGACCTACGATTGAAATTCGAAGATGAAGACGACGGTCGAAGACCGGAGATCTTCACCTCGTTTGGATGGTAACCGAGGTCCTGATTGGGAGGCATCCCGAAATATGGATAATAAGTGGTGATCGTCCAGACGTACGTGGTGATCGAAGGGTTTGCGAGGTATTTAGTGCCTCCGGTTTCGTTCAGACCCAGAACGGACTTGTAAATGGACTGTGTGTCTAACATTGGAGTTTATTCTGTGTTGATTGATTTCTGTTAAATATACATCTGTTTGGCGACGAAGAATTTATTCTTTTGCTTAACGCCCTTCTCTGAAACGCACGAGCTCAGAGGTTGTGTATCGATGGATATCAGTCGCATGGCATGAATTGCCGGTGTGGCATGCTAAGTTGCAGTGATCAGGGCTTCTGTTGAAAAGCAAAGTCTTGTGGTGATGATCAAAGCACCGCCTGTGTGGCGTAGCTTTGTGTATAACGTAAATTCGCGAGCCTCACACCCCGGTATGAACCTAAAACGGGAGAAGGACCTCAGGGAGGGCATGCGATTCTTTCTAGCCAGGGTGGTGTCAGTGACCTACCAGCCCTGACATTTATATACTTTTCACCTATGTGGTTGTTGCTGTTGCGAGGCGCCTCGGTTTGATCGGACGATCCGGGTCCGATGGAGTCATTCGTTGGCTCGTTGACGCCCCAAAGGGCGGGGAAACGTATTGTTCAGGCATTTTAATCCACATCGGTGGACCGGCCCTGACGATCCAAAGGCTTGACTGAGTACTTGCCTGGGACACGGGCTAGAGCGTCTCGAATTCGGTAAGGACTATCTTTTGCCTTGGTTCATGACGGAAATCCAATTTCCAAATACGTGATCGTGCGGTTTTGATTGTATACCTATATATGGCGACATAGTGGTATGGGGCATTAATGCCGTCTATGATTGATAGTTATGATTTGAAATTGTTTTCAAAACATATTGACACTAACAATAATATCAAATGCCTTTGTTTTGTTTCGTATCAAGCATATTTTGACCGTTATAAGGTAAAACTCTATCCTCCGGTTTGCGTTGCATTGTGTGATGGGAACTGAGTCTTATAACGGTTTCATTTTTATAAAAAGCATAGCGAGGTTTAAAAGAAAGATTTGTTTTAAAGCACTGGCAATCCAATGGAGTAAACCCGTTCCACGAAAGTGGCGTGGTCGTGTGATTAGCCAATTATATATGTGTTGAGTGGATTTCTCATACCAGTCCCATGACTGACTCGTAGTTTGTTTCACTTTCAAACTCGGGTGCCCCTTTTTCTACACGGGCAGCCTTGTATTCAGGTTTAGCTGGTTCTTTCTGGATAGCTGGAGCTGAAGATGGATTCTATCATTTATTTCTTTTTATGCTGTTCAGCTCCTATTGTACATATTTTGTTTATTTCCGCTGTAGACATTTATGTATAACTGAACTGTATTTGTACTAAGTAAGATCCTGTATACTGTGTAACTCTGATGATTACTTTTGTCCAATATATTCTATTGTTCATTATCTGGTGTATTTATTTAATTCTGTTCTGCTATTATATATTTCTGTGTTATATTCCAAAGATAACCCTGGTCTCCGTCTGAACGGGATTTCGGGTCGTCTCAAAGACGGATGGGTAGCATGCCGCTACCCAACCGATTAATATATTATATATAAGTAATAGATAAGCCAATTGACAAGCCCAACTGGTGGCAAATCAAACTGAACGAGCAAAGTTTAAAGCATAACAACCCTAAAAAACCTACACACCATATATATGCCTACTATAATGTACATAGATAAACTGCACTTCACCACTAAATCTTTCAAGTTGCACTTGTGTATTCAATCAGTGCAAATCCGGACTGGAGCTTCCTTGATTTGATCCAACAGACTCAGCGGGGCTATCTGGAAGAGGCACAACCAGCCTGAATTATGCCTGAGCTGCTGAACCTGTCCAGTTATAATAAAGATGAATAATGAGTCTGCATAATCCATCAAAGTGTTTACGAGGTTTATCAAATGCTGAGGCATTTATTTCTTTCCATATGCAATAACAAAAAATGGCTAAAAAAGAATCCAGAGAGGGATCCATCGGGTTATGCTGCCAGTAGTCAAAAACTGATGAAATATCAGGGATGCGACCAAGTAAATGAACACTAGTTGCAGCAAAGATTGGGTATGATATATCACAGTCGAAGAATAAGTGATACAAAGTTTATACCTTATTGCAATATAAGGCACAATTAGGGTTTGATATTAAATTATGCCTATAGAGCCTAGCTTTGGTGTTAATTCTTTCATGAATGAGGCACCATTGAAAGAAGAACACTCTTGGGGGTAATTTACATTTCCAGACTCTTGAACAATTGAAAGATCTCCCTGTAAAGTTGAGGATGTGGTATAGAGATGCAACAGAAAAGCCTTTAGACGGGGATAAAGCCCAAAAATAACAATCAGGACAGTCAGATAATTGAATCTAGTGAAAAGACTTGCACAGAGAGAAGGTTAAGGAAAATGGGAGTGCCAAATATTAAAGAGGGGGAGAGACAAAAAATACCAGAAGCTGAGATTGAAGCAACAGAGCTAAACAAATGATTGGCAGTGGAGAAAAGAGCAGGGAAATGAACTGATAGGGAAGCTCATCATACCAAATGTCGAACCAGAATAGACATTAAGAACCATTGCCCAATTTAATATGAAACAAGTTTTTAATTCTAGGTAAGGATGAGATAACACCAGATCAGAAAGGAGATGGTTTAGATGAAGGGGAGAAATGCAAAACAAAATGGGGATTGGAGGAATAATAAAGAGAAAGAATCCATGATTTCCAAATAAAAGATCCAGGGGAGATTAGGCGTCATATCCATTTTGAAAGAAGTGCTGTGTTGAAGTTTGATAGGTTAACAATGCCTAAACCTCCCTGATTATATGCAAGCATACAGTTCGCCAGTTAACAAGTCTCTTGATATTGCTGCCATTCCATAAGAAAGAGCTTCTATAGGTTTGTTAGAAAAGTACTTATGCATTTGTAATGTATATGAGCTCTATAGGTTTTAGGATAAATAGAAGTTACAAGAAATATTTGGTTTTATGTTTGATTTTATTTGAGTTGATGTTTTATGTCAACAAAACTTAAATTGATTGATTGTTTGGATTAAATTGCTTTACTTAACTTATAACATAATCTTCTAGATCAAATTTTTATTATAGTTTTAAGGGAATTAGAGTTTAGGATAGGTTTAGTCGAGTATTAGATTAAGGGGGAGTTTTAGAGTTTCTAAGGATTAGTTGAAGGTTCAAGAATGCTTTGGTTAATTTAATTGTTTAGATTGATTGTTTGAATTGCTTGTTTGTTTGAATTTCTTATTTGTTTGAATTGATTGTTTGTTTGATTTTTTTTATTTGATTTGCATGTTTGAATTGATTATAAATATTGACTGATTTTCTTAGTTTATTATCCTTTTATTTAGTTTAATAGACAAGTGTAGTCATATATTTAGGGGGAGTTATAGAAATTTATAGATATAAGGATATTATATAGGCATGAATTTAGGAGGAGTTATATATGCTTTAGTATATAATCAATTATATGAATCGTAGGATATGTATAGACAGATATAAGATTTAGGGGGAGTAGTTTTAGAATTTCTTTTTGGTAATGCCAAAGGGGGAGAAATTACAAAATATAGAAAAGATTCTTATCGATAGGAGGAGTATTAGAAGGATCATCATCAACAGGTATGCACATGATTGATATTTTATAAACTAAGGTTGTCATCATCAAAAAGGGGGAGAATGTTGGAGAATGGAGTTTTGATGACAACAACCTTAATTCAATATTAATGGATTATAAAATATATACTAACACTTTTATCTAGAATATATATACATATGCAGGATTTATATACAGGAATTATTACTGAAGACTGTACATTTTAAAGATATTAGAGATTCAGAATTCAGAGATGATTCAAGACTCCTGAGTAATCAAGTTTTCAAGAGTTCAAGATAAATATAGTAATAGAGTCTAGTTTATGTAAACTCTAAATTACACTCAAGGTTCAAATTCAAATTTCAAATTCTGTTTTTCAAATTCTGATTTCAAATTATATTTTCAAATTCTATCTTCAATCTCTATCTTCTCTGTTTTACTTTCTTTACTTTACTTTTGATTTTAAACTCAAGTTTTGTAGTTTATAAGTTTTATATATTATATAATTTATATACTGTATATTTATATAGTTTTAACTCTATAATTTTATAAATATGTTTATATAGTTTATATTTATGTTTTTATATGATTTTCTACTTTATAATACTCATTTACAACACTATGATTTAATTCAAGAATTTGCAGAATTATATATATATATATATATATATATCAAAACACTAGAAAAAATGCTTAAAAATAAATTTTGAACCATGATATATCGACATACAATTATGCATATGTCGACGTATAACTGTCACTTTTTGAAAATTGAAAGGAATTCATTGTTTGTAACGTTCCAAAAATGTTGCAACCTTTCAAATGTTATAAATAGGGGATGATTTCGAATTTTTTCTTCATTCTTCTTCTCCATCTTCATCTCATTTCTTTACACCATTATATTTTCTTATTTTTATGATTTCTACACTTATACTATGCCAAATTCAACTCTGTTTACATAAAACTTCTTCTCTCCTCACTCTCTACTCATTAATCTCTGAATCGAAGTGCTATTGAAGAGTTATAGGGATATTGTAATCATTTGGGAAGTATTTTGGTAATCGGTGTGACCTTCGTGGTCGTGAAATCATGGAGAGTAATCGGCGTGGCCCTTGTAGCCGTGAAATCAAGGAAAGTATACTCGATCAAGTGTGTGGAATCGGTGTTACCCCTGTAGCCGTGAAATCAAGGAGATGATTGTAATTGGATATTGATATAGTAATAAAACTCTAAGCAATCCAGCGTTGCATTGGACTAGACGTAGGAGAAATTCCGAAGTAGTATAAAATCTGTTGTGTTCTTTCCTTTTCTGCATTTTATTTCTGTTTATCCTTGTGTTTGTGTTTGATTCTGTATCTGCGATGGTTTCTATGGTGTTTGATTCATATAGTAGATCATATAAATTTTAGATTTTATTTAAATTCTCAAAAATAATATTCACCCCCCTCTAGTGTTAGTTTTGCCTTAACGATCCATTCCGCAATCCCTAACAGTCGTGAGTTGGTGGATAATGATTGCTCAAGCAGGTTGCTTGAGCTATGAAGAGTCGTCGGGTTGGATGAATAGAGATGCGAAGCCCGAGAGATTATTGTTGTCGTAGGTTTTAACAGGCTCAAACCAGGGGTACAATAGGGGCACCTAAAAGACCGGAAGGTTGCTTGTCGAGTACCCTGGGTATCGTTGAAAGGCCAAGAAACGTATCGTTGAAAGGCATATGGAGTTTTTGCTAGAACTGGGGTTACCATTAGTCCTTGACATATGTCAAGGTTGGCCATCATATGATTAACGATGGTTTCGAAGCAGGATTGGCAGTGATAGCCAGAGTCATGGTTTATTGGTTGATTTGTTTGTACCATCTTACGTAGGTTGTCCAACGTCGGAGGAGGTGTTCCTTGGGGCTTGTGCTTGAGGGGTGTTGAATTCGATTAGGATGGTTTACGTGAGATACATAATCTGAATGTTATGGGTGTTATGGTTTGATTGCCTCTGATTACCATGGATGGATGATTGTTCTAATTGCGATGGATGTATGGTTGAAGTGTTTTTGAATTTTTACACAATATTATTTTCAAAAGTAAACTGTTTAAAATTTTGAAGAAGATATATGATTTGATATAAAAATTGAATATATTATTATTTAAAGATTTGAAATAAACTGTGAAGAAACATGCTAATTGGAAATAACTATGTAATTAGATTTTACTCTACCATGTTTATTTATTGATTTAAATTTACCTACATAAGAATATATAGTCTTGACTTGAGTGTCTATTTTTCCTTTACGCTCTGGTCATCCTCCTTTTTTCAGTTATTGAAGGCCTTAGTTACCTAATGACAAAGATGGAATTTTGGGGACCGTATACACTATTAGTTTATTTCCATTGTATTATTGGTAGGCCTATCATGTATAACTCTGATAATTGTTACGTAAAGTCAAATATATTGTCAAACACCCTTATGAACTATTTATGTTATTACTATACTTTATTGTTCCGCTGTGAGACTATCTGTATTGTTTAGTTCCTCTCTTCTTATTTTATTTTCTTCTATTAAACCCTATTAATAATTCATTATTTTGGAATGGTCTGAGCTGAGCATGTGTGGTTTATTGTCAACTCGAATCACTCTAAAATGGTGGGTTGTTACTATTGGTATCAAAGCTTTGGTTGAGCGAATAACAAAGCTTGTTTGGATAAACTCATTAGAAAGTGTATTGTTTTTTTATACATAATGGCTTTAAAAGTTAAATGATTTTAATTTTTTTCCATATACAATTTATAAATATCTTGAATTAAGAATAAATGTTTTTATACATATGGTTAATGAAAAAACATGGTTGGTTTATAAGAATACAAGTAAAGTTATGAAATTTAAATGTCTTAGATAAGAAAAATGAAATTAATATGAAATATGAAGCTTTAAGCTCTTAAAATATGAAGTTGATAAAATATCTGAAATCTATTGGACATTTTATTAAGTGAATAAACATGAACCTAAATTTCCAATGTTTGAAATTGTGTTTACAACTGAAGTTTAGTGTTTCTACAAACATTTGTGATTTTGGGTAATATTTGATGAATAAATTGAGTAATTTTTTTGAGAGAAATGAGGGATCCTCACAAGGAGGAGAGCACTCACGTAATTTTAATCTACTATTAGAAAAAAGGGCTATCAACAAGCTGGTCATATAACAAAACCCTCTTATACAATTAAAAAATATAAAACCTATCCGAACCTAAAATACTAGAGTCCGGAATAATAGAATACAATAGTCAAGAAAAAAATTAAAATATAGTAAAAAGGAAGAAAAAACATTCTATAACCGATAGCTACACAAAAGAAACCCACGTAATAGATATATAAGCACACTCACACACATAAATACACAAACACACACATTTATATTCATATATATATATATATATAATAGGAGAGAATGTACTAATTACTTTAAAAGAATGAACTAGAAAGCAGAAACATAGAATGAAGTCTACACATTGAAATAATAAAATAAATCACAAAAGGAGAAGAGATAATAGAAATATAAACAAAACACATACTGATCTATTAAGCTCATGCAAGAAAAAAAGAAAAGAAGACAACTGATAAATGCGACAAGATATGTGACACCCCACGTCCGTTAATGTCACTCTTTATCAAAATGCATTAAGTTCCGTGAAGTGTTATAGGTAAACAGAAACTGAATCTCACAAGACAGACATAAAAAATAGCAGCGGAAATTTAAAACTTTATTTTCCAACATAAAACATCATGGTCTCAAAAGCCAATTACAACATCAGACTAAAATACTAGAACAAAATATATCAATTAAAAACATCTGTCTTGCGCTAAAAACCATCAGAGTACAGAAATGAAAAATCATAATCCCCATAAGTAGGTTTAACGACCCGAACTTCCCCGGTAAGGAAAGCATGGATTGAACTGAGGACAAGCCACATCAGAATACAAACAGAAGAACATTTCATTGTTTATTACAACAATTCCATCAGAATACAAGATTATACAGAGTATGAATAAATATCACACATTCGATAAATATCAGAGATTTACAAATTACAATGCAACGTAAAAATAATACAAAACACAACTGAAAGAGATATACGGATACAGAGCTTTCCGGATATCATTCCCGCTGTAAATCAGGTTCCTGTGAATATAAATCTGCAAAACCAAAACTACTAGCTGCCCGTGTCAAAATAAGGGCACCCATAGTTTAGGTTAAAACAATAAACTCCAGGTTAGTCATGTGACTGGTGTGAGAACTAAAACAGTTATTAATATTTATTTTAAAGTTAGGTAAATCAAGGGACCACGCCGTATAACACGGAACGGGTTTCCTCCCAAGAACACCAGTGCATACAACAACAACGCAATGCTAAATAAAGAACAATGAAGCTATTATAAGACCCATGTCCCATCACACAATGCAACACAAGTCGGAGGATAGGGTTTTACCTTATAGTATCTAAAGAATGCTTGATACGCTAAATTTCATCTTTTATTATTACTATTAGTGTATAGTGTCAAAAACAATTTCAATCATAAGTTTCAATCATAGACGGCATGGGTACCATATATCATGTCGGCAATACTAGGCTCTACAATCAAAACTGCAAAGTCACTATTGGAAGTTGGATTTCCATCTGTGAACCGAGGCAAAAGATAGTCCTCTACCGATTCGAGACGCTCTAGCCTGTGTCTCAGGACCCAGACTCAGGTGGGCCCTTGGATCGTTAAGGCTGGTCCACCGATGTGGATTAAAATGCCTGAACACTGCGTTTCCCCGCCCTTTGGGGCGTCAATGAGTCCAATGACTCCATCGGCTCCACGTAGTCACCGATATAACTGAGGCGCCTCGCAATAGCAACAACCACACAGGTGAAAATAATATAAATGTCAGGGCTGGTAGGTCACTGACACCACCCTAGCTAGAAGGAAACGCATGCTCTCCCTGATGTCCTCTCCCGTTTCTGGTTCACAACCGGGGTGTGAGGCTCGCGAATCAACGTTATACACAAAGCTATGCCATACAGGCCGTGCTTTGATCATCAACCACAAGACTTTGATTTTCAACAGAAGCCTTGATCAATTGCCACTTAGGCATGCCACACAAGCAATTCACTCCATGCGATTGATATCCATCAATATATAACCTCTAAGCTCGTACGTCTCAGAGAAGGGCGTTAAGCAAGAGAATAAATTCTCCGCTGCCAAACAAATATACATTTAATAGAAATCAATCACACAGAATAAAATCTAATGTCAGACACAGTCCATTTACAAGTTCGTTTTGGGTCTGAACGAAACCGGAGGCACCTTGTACCTCGCATATCCATCGATCTCCAAGTACGTCTGGACGATCACCAACTGATTCCCTCCCCTTGGGTGTACAGCCCAATCAAGATCATCAGTAATCACCCAAACGATGTGAAGACCTCCGGTCTTCGACCACCGTCTTCATCCTCGACACATCATCGAATCAGTTATTGAGAATGGGATAAACCCGGTCTTTCTGAATAACTCGCATATATACTAAACAAGTGTTACACAAACACAACATACACCTCATTCCAATTCAGAATATTCTTTTATTCAAATATTCTTATACTTTGGGAAAGGTTCCCATTAATTTTATCAAAGATAAATTCTTTAAATTTATTCTTTAATCTTCCTTTGAATATCAATTCAAATTAGTCGGGATTAGCGAACCACACCGAAGTAACCATTTATTTTATTTTCCAATCCCAAACTATTCATCCCATGAAGTAAAACTGGCCATACTTCATATCTAACACCACGGTGTTATCGGTAAATTCAATTACCATTTCACGTTCAAATCTAATTAAAGATTTAACTATCGCCTGGAGAAAAACTGGTGATACTCCATTCTCGATCATTTCAATCTAATTAAAGATTCATTAAAACTCCACTTAGTTTTAATCTTCCCAAAAATCAATATCCTGTCTTTAACTGGGTTAAAGAACCAATGTCATCTAAACCACGGTTCACGATAAACACAAAATCACATTTGATATTAAATACAAGGCTCTGAATAGAAAATATATCGGCTTATATTCAATATCCAATTCTATGACCAACAAATATCGTATTGGTAATAACGATATAAATATATCTTTCAAATCTCCATAACAATATCTGTATAATCACAAAATCCAACATCGAAATATTCCACAGACAATTTCGATTCAAATCCATTCCAATTCAATTATTGGGAATTCTAGTTACTTTTTAAAACCCTTTTCAAATCCAATTTATTTATTTCAAAAATAATTCGATTATAATTCTAGTTTAAAACTAGTTTGTTTCGATAAAAAACTATTTTATTTTTTTCAAATATGGAGTTTTTCACCCAATTCTTTCCAAATCATTTCTTATGATTTTACACAAATTATTACTATTTCTAATAATTTTATCAAGGCCCGTACAGTCGATTTCCATCAATGGCCATCGAACTGCACTTACAGCGACCTTTTCGAAATTTGATTTGGACATAATTCCAAATCCACCGTTAGATTTCAAATCTCTAATATTCGTTAGAAAGCTCTTTTCGATACTAACCCAAGTGTTCCGGATTATGAGAATCCGACGGTTGGATCTCCCGTAATATCCATTCAAAGTCAATGGTCGAAATTTGCGAACTGCCGCGGTGCGTTCTATTCAGGCCATTCTATGTATATAATATATATATTATACATATTTCATCGATTTCCTTTTTAAAACGTATTTTATAAATCGTTTTAAATTCGTTTTCGAAACGATTTCAACTTCATATTCAGTTTCTAATCAAAAATGAATATTCCATATCATTAATCTATAAATGATAATATTTTCAAAACGTTATATTTTGAAATCACTTCCTTTTCTATATCCATTATAAAAACGAATATAATCGATATAAATATCGTTCGCGTCAAAATGGCGCATATCTAACCAACACGACTTTATATATTTCAATAACTTCGTTATTCTATTCAACAAATGAATTTTTCTTCAACACATGAATACGTATTTTTATTCAACACATGAATATATATATTGTATTCAACACATGAATTTTTTATTTTATTTCAACACATGAATATTTGTTTTATTCAACACATGAATTTTCTTTCTATTCAACACATGAATTATCTTTCTATTCAACACATGAATTTTCTTTTATAATATTCCTTATTTTCCAAATTGGAATGAGGCCAAATCAATTACCATATAATGTTAATTATATGGATTCCCTACAACACATGTATATAATAGCAACGATAAATCATCAACCATCACCCGGAGTGCACCATACAACTGCATAAGCATTAAATATAAATAATTAACGCTTACACAGTCTGTCAATCAATCGATCGACATACGACTAAACAATTGGGATTAGTGTACGTCAATATCATCCCAACACCCGTGTGGGGTTTCAAATCAACAAACATAGATTTTTATTTGTGCAGTTGGGCGATGTGTAAAATTTATCGTCCCAATCAATATCAGTCAAATCAGTGCATATAAACAAATCGTCCGATTTGTTTATTACTATTTATTTTATATACACGTTAAAAATTATATTTTTAACTATAAAATATTTTCCACTATAAAATATTTTATTCCATTCCACATCACACCATCAACTTTCATAACACATCAATCAAACAAACAAGCCATCCATGGTCTGTGGATGACGGGTGTTGGGTGCTACTAAACACCGTCTGCATCCTAGTATATATTTCAAACTAGAAATAAATTAAAGGTGAGGAGTTCTCACCTAAAAGCTAAACTGAACGCCGCGACTCTTCATATGTAGGAAATCTTCGTCGTGCTTCCAACGAGATCTGTTACACGCGGTTTCACGTCAAAAATCACATTTTTATACTGTTACTTCATACATAAAAATCATATTTTTATGTTGGTGTTAATATTATAAAAATTATATTTTCATAATCTCTACTATATAAAAATTATATTTTTAACTTCATACTTATATAAAAATTATATTTTTAACTTCATACTTATATAAAAATTATATTTTTATTATCTCTATAATATAAAAATCCTATTTTTTTAATCTGCTACTCATATAAAAATAATATCTTTATATTCTCTATTCATAGAAAGAACAATCAAACTTTTAGATTAATAAAAATCCAATCTTTTCCATTTATAAAAATCTCAACTTTTTAATGTTAAAAATCGCTACTTTCTAATGTTAAAAATTGCTACTTTATACCCATTTCATATATGTAAAAATTGAAACTTTATACTCATTTCATTTATATAAAAATCAAACTTTTATGAATCAAATCTTTTATCTAAGGCTATTTATATACTAAAATCTGATTTCATAACCATGTTATTTTATAAAGATAAAACTAAATTAAATATCAAAAACTCACATTGGCTAAATTATGAGGGAGGAGGAGCTGTCGGGGTAGCGGCACAGGCGAGGTGGAGGCGTGCTTCGCGATGGGGCACAATGGGAGGCGCTGTAGTTTTAAAGGAGGGGTTTACTGTGTGCCTGGACTGAGAAGAAGGGGGGTTCTGCTGTTGGCGGCGGAGCTGGATGGTGGGCCGGAGGCGGCGCCGGGGTCTGAGGGGGTGGCATGGTGGTTGAACTGCGGAGGAGTGTGGGCTTGGGGAGGATTTCCGTCGAGTTTGGAGGGGGAGAGGTTTTCGATTTGGGAGGAGGTTGAGAGGGAGGATCGAAAGGGTGGAGGAGGTCGGCCAGCGGTGGGAAGGCCTGGCGGTGGTGGCTCTGGTGCGGAGGGCGCGGCGAATGAGAACAAGATCGATGTTCTTTTTTTTATTTGCGTTGACTGGTTATAAATTGAGAGAATGGCAAAGGGGGATTATACATTATTTTATTTATTTTATTCTCTAAAAGGTTACTTTAAAATTCGAACTCAAAATTGAGCCCACCGACTATCGTCTCTAACGTAATACCCCCATTCCGAACACAATGGGATATGTCCCGTAAGCCAGTTTGGCCGTTTCGATCAATTTTCGTCAAAATCAAAATATGAATCTATATATTGATTTTGAACGCACATTTCAATTTACTGGGGCCACATACTGACTCAGAAAATTCCAGAAAAAATATTTCTAGCTTCGTATTGCCGATACAGTCCTAACAAAACTAATTTCGTCAAATTCTGAGGCCGTTTGAAAAATGGCCATTTTCCAGTCGATTAAAATCAACTAAAACTGGTCAAACGCGTTTTCCTTTGCCACGCTCACATATTGATTCAGAAAATTATGAATTTTGAAACCTAGCAATAACTTGACATCACGGATCCAACAAAAGTGGTTTCGTCAAAAATAGAGGTCGTTTGCGAAATGGCTATTTTTAAGGGCCAGAATTCCACAGTAACTATTCCCAATTTTCAACTGGGAATATCTTTTTATCTCCGCTATGAAATTTCAATTTTTTGGATTCGTTGAAAAGATATTTTCACATAGATTCTAATATTTTTGGTTTCGCTAAAATCTGGCTTATTTTGAATCCTGTACATTCATTTGAATTTTGAAATCGAATTTTCTAACTACCGCGTCATTTTCAATTCCTTTTATAACTAAAATAAAATATTTATATTCTAACGACGATTCAAATAAATATATACGTTCTATTTCTATTCAAAATATATTTCTCGTCGTTATTATTTAAAATAAATCATTTTAAATATCCAAAATTCACTAAAATTGCCAAAATAAAAATTTTAAATTGGCTCGAATTTTCGGGTTATTACAATCTCCCCCACTTAAAACTTTTCGTCCCCAAAAAGGAACGAAGCCGAAAGTTATTTAACAAACCAACTCAACTTCCATTGTTTTCTTTATGGCTTAAGTTCTTCAACTTTTCAGTTTCTAAGTACTTCTTAAATTTTTCAAAAATTTGGCTAACACCCAAAATTTTCGAAAAATTTCACCATAACCTCCCCACCGGGAGCTTCGAGATACTTCATATAGCCTCCCATGGCCCTCACCAATCCAAAAGGAAAAAGAAACAGCCAAGCGACTAGCCAATCGGCTCATAAAATCATCAAAAACCCAAGAAATACAATAAACATGTACCTATTTGTCGGGCAAACAATTTTATTCCTCTTCTCTAGCCTCCTTGTTATGACCTGTTCAATGTAAGTACATGTATATGTATGCAAATGCGACAAATTTTCAATACAATTCAATATTTGGTTCAATTTGGCTAAAGGTTCAACATTTAATTAACCAAACAAAAATTAAACAACATAATCAGCAATCAATTAGTTTATTAGCTTTTCAAATTCATAATTTTGATACATATTCCAAAAATCAGATTTTTGATGCCGAATCACAACAATAAGCCCTATCTAATTTTGGTTCTCACACCAGTCAATTGGAAATATATAGAAATCCCACTTTCGTCACTCGAATATAAATTCTGATGATGATATATCAATCATCAGAATCACCACCGGGCGACTAGAGTGTAATTCTATATCCATCCAGTATATTAAAATTTCAAATACACGCGGATCGGACGTATACGCAAAATCTTTATATACTGGATTATCCAAATCAATACAAAAAAATATTCAAATACGAATAATTGAATTAAATTTTCAAAACAAAACTTGTTTTCATTTTCATTTTTTTTTAAACAACATTCTTCACACTCGTTCTAGGATACTAGTGATCCTATCTCTAACGAGTCATTCTCATTGGATATTACTAATCCAATTTCTGATGAATTCTTTCATTTGGTTCTAATATGCCTTGTTCTCCGAGCTCTGTAAACCAAAGCTCTGATACCAGGTTTAACGACCCGAACTTCCCCGGTAAGGTAAGCACGGATTGTACTGAGGACAAGCCACATCAAAACACAAACAGAAGAACATTTCATTGTTTATTACAACAATTCCATCAGAATACAAGATTATACAGAGTATGAATAAATATCACACATTCGATAAATATCAGAGATTTACAAATTACAATGCAGCGGAAAAATAATACAAAACACAACTGAAAGAGATATACGGATACAGAGCTTTCCGGATATCATTCCAGCTGTAAACCAGGTTCCTGTGAATATAAATCTGCAAAACCAAAACTACTAGCTGCCCGTGTCAAAATAAGGGCACCCAGAGTTTAGGTTAAAACAACAAACTCCAGGCAAATCATGTGACTGGTGTGAGAACTAAAACAGTTATTAATCTTTATTTTAAAGTTAGGTAAATCAAGGGACCACGCCGTATAACACGGAACGGGTTTCCTCCCAAGAACACCAGTGCATACAACAACAGCGCAATGCTAAATAAAGAACAATGAAGCTATTATAAGACCCAGGTCCCATCACACAATGCAACACAAGCCAGAGGATAGGGTTTTACCTTATAATAGCCAAAGAATGCTTGATACGCTAAATTTCATCTTTTATTATTACTATAAGTGTATAGTGTCAAAAACAATTTCAATCATTAGTATCAATCATAGACGGCATGAGTACCATATATCATGTCGGCAAAACTAGGCTCTACAATCAAAACCGCAAAGTAACGTATTTGAAGTTGGATTTCCATCTGTGAACCAAGGCAGAAGATAGTCCTCTACCGATTCGAGACGCTCTAGCCCGTGTCTCAGGACCCAGAGTCTGGAGGGCCCTTGGATCGTTAGGGCCGGTCCACCTATGTGGATTAAAATGCCTGAACACTGCGTTTCCCCGCCCTTTGGGGCGTCAATGAGTCCAATGACTCCATCGGCTCCACATAGTCACCGATATATCCGAGGCGCCTCGCAACAGCAACAACCACACTGGTGAAAATAATATAAATGTCAGGGCTGGTATGTAGTGACCCGGATTTTGAGCGGCTTTGGTTATCGACGTAAGCCCGACGTCGATAACCAAAACATCGAAAAATCCCGGTAATTAATGAAAGAAATTAGAAGATGAGAAAAGATAAGATAGAACTTATAGAATAAAAGAAGAAGAAGAACATCATCATCAGAGTAAACACGAATCTCACAGCGGAACGAATAAAATATAACATAACATATCTTTGAAATAACATCAGTATATGTATACAATAGCACTTATCAGAGTACAACACTTACAACAACAGCGGAAATAATAATAGCTATAGAATCCTGAAGCCTCCTGCTCCAAGCTCTCCAAGTGTATCTGTAAAATCCCAACTACTTGACTGCCCGTACAAATTTAGGCACCCAAGAGTTTAGGGAAAACAACAAAATAAACTCCGGGTCAGTCATGGGACTGGTGTGAATAAACTCAAATCATTTAAACAGGTATATGATATCTCATAAGACCACGCCGTGAATACGGAACGGGTTTTCCCCCTATGAGAATCCAAATAACTTTTCAAAGCAATATCATTCTGATATTATAATAATGTCTAAGTACAAATAAATATCAATCTAGCAGAAACGCTTGCATCTCACGTTACTACATATATAGTATACAATCAAAATCGCAAGCACGTATTGGATGATTGGATTTCCAACTATGACAAGGTATGGGACCACCTTCCGATCAGTGTACTCTAGGAACGATACACTGGAGTTCAACAAGAACATCTTGCAACTCAGCCACACATGACCGACCACTCATTTCGCTTGAGTGTATCGAATGTACATCACCAACGGTTGGGATCAGCAACCGTTCCCGTATATATATGGGACAACATTGATAGATTTAAGAAACAAATGAATATTCACTAGATAGGTGATTATACACCCTACTTCGGTGAGACCGACTTAGCCATGCTGCCTGCCCGATTTCTGTCATTTACCGGATGATGAGGCTAGAAGCTACGCTTTATCATCACAATAGATTCACTTCGAATGCCACATTGTCAGATCCATCGAAAATCACTAATTGACGTCTACAACAATACATTACGTGTCAGCTAAAAGAAGTTTCCTTCTCCGCTTCCACTCTTGGTACGGTTGAAGAAATCAATGTACGTAATCGTCTGGAAATACTCTGTCAAACATCCATCTTCATTCACTTAGAATGTCACATCGTCATACCCGCCAAATCACAAATTGACTTATCCAAAAATAACACGGGTATACAGCTAAGAGAAACGAATTCCTCCGCCACCAAACGTGAATACGTTTGAACAGATCAACTTACGCAATCCATTGGATATACTCTGTCAGACCTTCGTCCATACAAGTTGTCCTGGGACTGGACAAACCGAAGGCACTATTCTGTAAACAGGATAGCCCTTGCATTTTACTCCGTCTTCAATTATCTTTGGCATATATGATTCGCGACGCTTATGCCAATACAGAGTGGTTCTTTGGATAAAAATCCAACCGGTCTCTCCATATTAACAACGTTAAAATGGTCAAAACTTCGATAGTCTGTGATTTAACCATCAAAGAAAAACAAGTGTACAAACAACGGTATTATTCCCAGATGGAAATTATATCGAACAAACATCATTTAACATTAATCTCTTTAGTTCATTTATTTACTTATCTCCTGTTTCCCTATATTCTAAATTCTTATTTTCTTTTATCAGAAAACATTTCTGATTCTCGTTTGGAAAACATTTCCAAAACTCCTTTACGATCAAACCTTACCATTTCTTAGTTAAGAAGGAAGTCACTCAAGTTGGGGTATAATTACCTCTCAGACCTTAACTGAACAACGTTATAACTTCGAAATGGTCAAAGTTTATCTTTTAATTTTTAACAACTTCTTTACGCCTTTCTCGGATTCAATTTTACTAGTCCACTTCTATATTTAAAACATTGGTTATAACGATAACGTTATAATCCCTACTTTCGAATTATCTAACTTTAATTATAACTTCTATTCTTATTAGTGAATAATTAACCTAACACTTATTTATTTATAAATAAATAAATCTCTATTTAAACACTGGAAAGTATAAGTACTTTCCCGAATTCGATATAATCGAATTTGCCGATTAACTCTCTTCGAGAAATCTCTATTTGATTAACTCTTCTTAGAATAATCTATATTCGATTAACTCTTTCTCGAATTAACGATATTCGATAATCTCTCTTCGAATAACTAATATTCGATAACTCTTCCTTTTCAAATATCTCATATTTGAAAATCTCACTTCGATTAAACTATAATCGATAACTCCCTTTTCGAATGACTCTTATTCGATAAATCTCACTTCGATCAAACTATAATCGATAACTCCTTTCGATGAAACTAACATCGATAACTCCTTTCGATGAAACTAATCATCGATTAATTTAACTCAACGAACTTAACTTGACTAACTCGACTAACTTAACTCGACTCGAACTAACTCGACTTACTTGGTTCGACCAATTCGATTCGATTAACTAGGCTCGACTAACTTGGTTTATTTAACTCAACTTGATTAACTCCTATCGAATAACTAATATTCGATTTACTTCCATTCGCTTGACTCTGGATCGCAGCGATCACAATGGTGACGCCTGATTCCCTCAGGAAACATCCGACCGCCGTAGGCTATTTACAGCCCTACGAATTACGCTAGCAGTCGTACAAGATGGCAACTTACCCTGAATACTATGTTTGACTAACTATGTTTCAAATAACTATATTTGATTAAATCTAGTTCGTTTTATCTCTAATCGATTAACTCTAACTAATTAACTCCAACTGGTTAACTCTAACTGATTAACTCTAACTGGTTAACTCTATTTGACTAACTCGACTTGACTAAACCCTTTCGAATAACATATTCGATTAACTAACTTTCGAATACCATATTCGATTAACTAACTTCGAATACCATATTCGATTAACTCCTTTCGAATGTCTATATTCGATTAACTAACTTCGAATACCATATTCGATTAACTAACTTCGAATATCTATATTCGATTAACTTTATTCACTTTATAAAGATTTCCTTTTTAACAACGTTTTATTCATTTGAAAAGATTTACTTTTAAATAACGGTTCTACACTTTAAAAATGATTTCCTTTTTAAAATGTTCCCTTTCCAATTCTATTTGTAAATGGTTTACAAATATTTCCTTTTCAAATTTATTCTTGAAAATATTTAACTCCTTAAATTCCCGGGAAAATTCGCCATAACCTCCTTTGTATCGGGAGTATCGGGAAAATCCCCAAACCGCTACACAAGCCCTTTCCAGTCAAAAAGAAAATGATTTGCAGTTATTTCCTTTTTAAATATCTCCTATTTATAAATATTCCAATTTATAAACATTTCTTATTTATAAATATTCCACTTTATAAATATCTCTTTTTCAATATCACTTTGAAAAATCCCCTTATCTACATTCCGGTATGTCATGGTATTCGATCATATCAAATCACGATGTTAAATATCGTCCATACCCACACAATCAACAACAGGTTATAATTCACATCATATATCAAAATATATGAAAAACAATAAAATAACTGTTGAGGAATCCAGTCGGATTCCTCCAACCTGTTTCCCTGCATCCACAGATGTTACACAACATGATTGTCATCACTTTCAGTTCAATATGAATTTTTCTGATAAACAGAATCAATATATAACTATATAACTGTTTATATATATTATATATATATATAATATTTCTTTAACTGACTAGCAGTTCAATCAACAGTCAACACACAATCAATCAGACAATTTTTAACAGTTCTAAAAATACAACATGAAATTATAAACTGTTCAGAGTTAGTGAGATTTACTCACATTTGCAGTTCATCGTTAAAGAACGATAAACCGTTGTTTGATTTGAATCAAACAATTAAATTCGCCGTAAATTGTAACGAGCTCCGATGGACTTCCAGTCAGTTTCATCGTGTAGTGTCTGTCCATACGATCCCAACGGATCCAACCATTCGTAATTCTGATAACAGATGATCGAGATATTACTTATACAAGTTTAACACTTTTTAAAATAAAAATAAAACTTTGATTTAAACACTTAGGCCTTACCCCACTTCCTTGGCCCATCTCCCTCCTTTAAAAAAAAAAAGCCCAAACCCGATTTTAACTCTTCTCCCCCAAATCGACATAACACCGAACTCCAGGAAACACCCATGACCGAACTTTCCCTCCGAACTGCTCTCTCTTCTTTCCATTACAACTTAAACCAAATACACCAAAATACTTATCATCGAATCCTCATCAACCTCTCACCCATTTTCGTACGCTCGCACCATCCTACCCAGGTCCGACTGGTGACCTCACGCACGCTTCCAGGAGGATCATCGACACCCAAAATCCACCGAACATCCCACAAGACTGCACACAAACCCAGATTTCGACGCCGAACCCAAGAATACCCATCCCGACTTCAATCGATGCTCATACCTCGTTCGAGAGGTAACCCTAGTCTGCGTTAAGCAGCTCCGGCAAACAGCAAATGGACGTCGCATCCTGGTAGGTCACACCAGCTTGAAGGGCTACTCGCACTGATTACGAATATCAATGGTTCAGGATTTTTAACAATTTATGTGAATTGTTTATATTTTATTTTAAGAACTCTCGAAAAATGTTCGAGGAAGAGAAATTTCGGCTGCGCACTTGTTTGACCAGTGAGGAAGTGAAAATAGGTTTAGAAAGTTTAAGGTGGTTATATAGGAGATTTTAATTATTTTTATATTCCATATAATATTCATTTTTAAGTAATCGTGGTATGTACTTGTCCTTTAAAATTTTCTGTGACCACATAGGATACCCAAAAATCATGAAAACGGACATACAGCTACAGCTCGACATTACGGTCCCAACGAAACTGGTTTCGTCGAATTACGACTCCGTATGCTCACACAGCGTATTTTTAACTGTCAAAATGCTGACTGTTTCTCACTCTAAAAATCCGTACGGCCACATACTGACTTCAAAAATCACGAAACTGGGAATCTAACAATAATTTGACACTGCGGATCCAACAAAACTGGTTTCGTCGAATTCTGACTTCGTTTGCAAAACTGGCTATTTTTAGATCCTTGAATAATCCATTTAAATATATAAATATATTTAAATAAAGAAAATTAAATATAAATAAATTTATATTACCGTATATATATTCACAGTGGAATACCATACAGCTCCAGGAAAATTATATACTCTCTATTCCAAGTCCAGATTGAATCGATATTCACTTTACATTGAAAAATCCTTTTATAACGTATATAAAGCGTCGCAAATTATAAAGGAATTCCACAGCGACTTTTCTGAAATTTGATTTGGACGTACATCAAAATCTACACGACGAAATCCCGATTTTTCTCTTCCACTAGAAAGATATACTCCACCAGCTCCACACATTTCTTGTTTCACAGAAATCCGGCTTAAAATGAATCCTGTATACTCAGTTGAAGTTCGAATCGCCAAATAGCGAACTGCCGCGTCGTTTCAAGCTCTATTTTAATTATATTATAATTATACGTTCAAACTGTCGTCGATTGAATATATTCGTCAATATAATCCAATTCTAAGTTGAATTACATCTTTGGGATGACCCCATTCGCAGAATATTTGTATTTCCAATATTTTTGATTATTTCGACATTATAATATATTTTATTATATTAAAATTATAAATTAAATATTCAATATTATTTAATTCACGTTCTCGATATCGATAAATCGATATTTAATAATTAAATAAATAAATTATTTAACAGCTAAAAATGCGGGTTACTACATGGTAGGTCACTGACACCACCCTAGCTAGAAGGAAATGCATGCCCTCCCTGATGTCCTCTCCCGTTTCTGGTTCACAACCGGGGTGTGAGGCTCGCGATTCAACGTTATACACAAAGCTATGCCACACAGACCGTGCTTTGATCATCAACCACAAGACTTTGCTTTTCAACAGAAGCCTTGATCAATTGCCACACAGGCAATTCACTCCATGCGATTGATATCCATCAATATATAACCTCTAAGCTCGTACGTCTCAGAGAAGGGCGTTAAGAAAGAGAATAAATTCTCCGCCGCCAAACATATATACATTTAATAGAAATCAATCACACAGAATAAAATCCAATGTCAGACACACAGTCCATTTACAAGTTCGTTCTGGGTCTGAACGAAACCGGAGGCACCTTGTACCTCGCATATCCATCGATCTCCAAATACGTCTGGACGATCACCAACTGATTCCCTCCTCTTGGGTGTACAGCCCAATCAAGATCATCAGTAATCACCCAAACGATGTGAAGACCTCCGGTCTTCGACCACCGTCTTCATCCTCGACTCATCGTCGAATCAGTTCTTCAGAATGGGATAAACCCGGTCTTTCTGAATAACTCGCGTATATAATAAACAAGTGTTACAAAAAAACAACATACGCCTCATTCCAATTCATAATATTCTTTTATTCAAATATTCTTACACTTTGGGAAAGGTTCCCATTAATTTTATCAAAGATAAATTCTTTAAATTTATTCTTTAATCTTCCTTTGAATATCAATTCAAATTAGTCGGGATTAGCGAACCACACCGAAGTAATCATTTATTTTATTTCCCAATCCCAACCTATTTATCCCATGAAGTAAAACTGGCCATACTTCATATCTAACACCACGGTGTTATCGGTAAATTCAATTACCATTTCACGTTCAAATCTAATTAAAGATTTAACTATAACCTGGAGCAAAACGGGTGATACTCCATTCTCGATCATTTCAATCTAATTAAAGATTCATTAAAACTCCACTTAGTTTTAATCTTCCCAAAAATCAATATCCTGTCTTTAACTGGGTCAAAGAACCAATGTCATCTAAACCACGGTTCACGATAAACACAAAATCACATTTGATATTAAATACAAGGCTCTGAATAGAAAATATATCGACTTATATTCAATATCCAATTCTACGACCAACAAATATCATATTGGAAATAACGATATAAATATATTTTTCAAATTTCCATAACAATATCTGTATAATCACTAAATCCAACATCGAAATATTCCATAGACAATTTCGATTCAAATCCATTCCAATTCAATTATTGGGAATTCTAGTTACTTTTTAAAACCCTTTTCAAATCCAATTTATTTATTTCAAAAATAATTTGATTATAATTCTAGTTCAAAACTAGTTCGTTTCGATTAAAATCTATTTTTATCTTTTCAAATATGGAGTTTTTCATCCCAATTCTTTCCAAATCATTTCTTATGATTTTACACAAATTATTACTATTTTTAATAATTTTATCAAGGCCCATACAGTCGATTTCCATCAACGACCATCGAACTACACTTACAATGACATTTTCCAAATTTGATTTGGACATAATTCCAAATTCAACCGTTAGATTTCAAATCTCTAATATTCTTAGAAAGCTCTTTTCGATACGAACCCAACGGTTCCGGTTTTAGGAGAATCCGATGGTCGGATCTCCCGTAATATCCATTCAAAGTCAATGCTCGAAATTCGCGGATTGCCGCGGCAAGGCGCGTCCTATTCAGGCCATTCTATATATATAATATATATTATATATATTTCATCCATTTCCTTTTTAAAACGTATTTTATCAATCGTTTTCTAAACGATTTCAACTTCATATTCAATTTGTAACACCCTGAATTTTTGAATAATCGAATCAACTAAATTAAAGAATAATTAATCTCAGATGTGAGAATTAAGTTAAACGGTTGCACCATTGTGTTCGTCTTGGAATTCTGGTTGAGATAGAGTCCAAGTTTGCGTAAATTGGACTCCATATGAAAAATATATCTTTAAATTAAATATTGCAGCAAAACATGAAAAAAAAAGAATGAGAAAAGAATAAATGTTTAACATTGTTCTAAGGTTTGTAAGCAAAAGGCTTAGTAGCTCATTTAATTGGAACACGTGACTTGTATACAAGGTTTACAGAGTTCGATCCCCGCCAGCGCCATATTTTTGTTTTTGGGGAATGACTTAAAATGGCTTAGTGTGAACCAGTGGCGGAGCCACGTTGTTCCTGAGGAGGGCACGTGCCCCTCCCAGGATTTAAGTTTCCTTTTTTTTCTGCCTTTGGTTGTATATATGCTGAAAATGGGTGCCGTATTATTCTTCTCACTGATGATGTTCACAAAGCTGGCACTGAGTTTCATCAGAATTTTGGAAACCGGTCCACTAACGGACGAACTGACATGACCAGTTCTACAAGTTAGGCTATTTTAGCCTCTTCCCGCTTTCATTCGAGCTTTCTTTTTTGGGTGCTTTCATCCCCCCATTTATTCATGCTTCTTCTCCTTTGATTCTGCAATGTATTTGTACTGATATATGGTGACTCAACTTTGTCATGTGCCTTGCATCTGAACTGCCTCCTTTTATTTTCTTCGGTTTTTAGCCCAAGATTGTTAATGGGCCATAACCCTATATACTTGTCTCTCTTACTTTACATTCGTTTATCATTCTTTTCGGTGCAAAATACAATTTATTTCAGTACAAATAATAAATGAGATTATCAGACCTTGGTTCTACATTTCTCTTCACTATTACACAATCACAAATCCAACTCAAATTTTAACAGTACATATTTAAGAACCTTGAAATTTTCAAACTTCTACAAACTGACATCAATATTTGAGTAAATTTGAGGAGCAACATTAGCCTCAGCGTTTTAGTGTCCAATTTTTTGCAAACAATAAAGAAAAAAAATTCAACATTACTGTCTTTGAATCATGAATTTTTGAATTGTGCCCTCGTCAGGAAAAAATCCTGGCTACGCCACTGGTGTGAACACAGTTCAAAAAGTGGTTTAGTGTGAAAATGGGTAATTGGAAAGATAGATAAAAAGAATATATATGTAGAAAATATTTATATATTTATATATATATATATGACGTGTACGCATCATGTGGCGTGCATGGCGCATTTTTGGTTGTCAATGATTGTTTTTTTTATGTGGCCTTCTTTGATCGGCTTTTATGACAAATTAAAGTTAGGAAAGATTTATGCATGTATAAATAGATATTTGTATATGGGTAATTAATGTATACGGTAAAAGGGAGAATATGTAATTGACAATAATATATTTATAATTTACATATAAATATGAAGGATAAGCATGAAAATTACATGGCATAGATTGGTTCATGAAATGGTATATTTAGTATACCATTAATTGTGAGCATAATTAAAAATATAGTTATGGCATAATTAAAATGGGAATAATTTACATATGGAATTTGTCATAAATAAGAAATATGTAAATTATAGAAAAACATGAACATTTAATACACTGTGCTGAGTCATTAGGGCTGAGGTGTCACCCTATCTTGTTTGGATGGTTCAGGTTGCTTCTAGGATGATCGGATGGCCTATATTAATCCTAAACTCTATAAAAACACCTCTAGACTTAAACCCTAAAATCAAAACAAAATTAGATTCATGGCCTCCATGCCGTCACCTAGCAACTCAGCATAGCCGCCACCAATTAGAGAGGAAGAAAGATAGTCTAAATCAATCCTTTTCAACTTTAACAATGAATCTTCTTCAAGGGAAAGCTATTACAACTTCAGAAATCAGAATTCAGAATTTAAGACCTTCTCTAAATTGTGAGTTCGATAATTTTAATAAAATAATTAGCAAATTAATTGGATTGAGTTATGATGTGGACTATTTGGATATGATGTGAATTATTGACCGCATGTTATTATTCATGTAGTAAAATTGTGATGTTTATGTTGTAAATTCTATGATGATATCTTGCAAAGTTGTGATCATCTATGTTGTAATTTTATGATTGGCTTATGTATAATCGAATCACCATGTTGTTCATATGCTAGTTTGGGTATGTTGATTCATATGATAAATCATAAGTATGTATGCAAGTTTAGATTTTTATTAAGACATGAATCATATGCAAGTTAGGAAAAATTATATGTAAAACGTTATATGCTTCATGACACCTATTTTAGATCTAAAGTTAGGCTATGAAATGTGTGAGTTATATGCCAAATTTTACATGCTGGTTTACATGTTTAGATGTAAGTTTATACTATTGTTATGTTGCATAAATCTCATATGCAAGTTTATATGAATACATGTGTTTGAATATGAATCATGTTATGCAAGTTTGTGGTTACTGCCTATGCAAGTTTACACATTTAGATGTAGATCTATGACATACATGATTTATGCAAGTTTGTGACCATTATCTAAACAAGTTCACACCTTTAGATTTGGATTTATGACATATGTAATTTTATGCAAGTTGTAACTTTGGCCTATGCAAGTTTTAGACGTAGAACATCATTCACACATGTAAGTTCACCCCTTATGTTTAGATCTAGTTTTAATTATATGTACCAGTACTAAGGCACGTGCTTTGCACGTATGCATAGATGCATGCTCACCCACCCTTTTTTAAGTCTAATTGGCTCTTTGGTTTTATAGTTTCACTGTTATGGTGGTGCCTTCTTATACAAAACTATTAGAACGGAAGTGCTTCATGCAAACGGTGAACACACAATTTGTTCAATTAAGTGTATAGTTATTCGAAATCCAATGGAAATATGGATATCATAACAGTTGACAAAGAGCACCACAAATATATTACATTTATTCATGTACGTAAACATGGTAACAACAAAAGTGTTCATAAACATAAAGTACAACAGACATTCACAATATGTATTATAAGAATAATCTCATATTTGCACTGTGAATAGCACCACACTTTTCTAAATACTTTTCTGCTGTATTGGAAAGGAAACGAAAGCAGACATCTTTTATCTTGTTTTGCAGCATCAAATCCAAAACCTGCTATCAGAATTGAAAGTAATTAAAATTATCTAAATTTCATATAGAAAATAAAATAGCAATTACAATTTTTTAGCTAAGGGGTAATGTTATTATCCCCAACAACTTCTATCGGTGTCAAGTATCTGCAGTCATATATTCTAGATAAACGTGATGATACTATGGAATACATAAAAGAGCGATATTTACCGTCGGGCAAGCAAATTGAATGTACAATTCCTGTAGCCATATTTCCATATTGTCAAAACTTTACTGCCTTCGCCAACTTGTATTCCTCCTTAATAAAAAATAAACATATGTCCTCTTCCATTATCATATACCCTTATCTATTCTGCTGCTTACGGCATCACATGATGTTGTTTTGGTTTCTTTGGTTTTTCATTACTCTATCCCTCATAACACAAATATATAATGTGTAAAATAATTTATTCTTTATGAATTGTAGGTCAGTCTATTTACCGCTCTCTGCTTATACGGTGTTGTCCTCAAATACAATTAATCACAAACCTTTAAACAAATAAATAAACAAATAAGAATGGACAATCCATTGTTTAACACATATCCAACTTCGTTCACATCTAACTATGCACACGTCCAGCTTCATATAATATAGAATAGATTACATAAGATAAGAGAGACCATATCAATTTTTTGTAACATTTTCAACATTATTACTTGTAACACCCCGTGTATTTTATAACTGTGAAATTCATAAATTAAACTATAAATAATTTTAAATCAAAGAATTAAGGGAAACGGGATACGCCATTGCGTTCGTCTCGAAATTCTGCTTGAGATAGAGTCTGAGTTTGCGTAAAACGGATATCGTATGAAGAAGATATGGACGAACGAAGTTGGGCGAAAAACCGGAAAACGGGTCAGAATGCACTGGCGCACATGGGAAGTGCGCTAGAACAAAAATGCACTGGCGCACTTGGGAAGTGCGCCAGTACATTTTTGACCTGGCGCACCTGCCAAGTGCGCCCAGGTCAAAAATGACCTGCTGGTCAGGTCTGGTCAAGTCCTGGCTGGCCAGGTCTGTGTTTGGTCGATTTTCTGAGCCTTGCCTTGTCACTAGGGCTAGGTGTCAGCTCCTGGTTGGTCTCTCCTTCAAACGAACGGCTATCATTGAACCAAGCTTCATCGACGGTCTAAATCAACTCACAAACTCTATAAAAAGGACTTAAGGCTAACCCTAATTCACATAAACTAAAATGGAGATGAGACCGTCATGTTGCTGAGGAGAGACTAAGTATAGCCATCAGAAATTTAGAGGCAACTAGGAGATAATTCAAAGCTTAAAGCAACGTTAATCAAATCAAAGCAATGCCTACAACAAAGGATAGCATCTCCAAATTCAGAATTCAGATTCCTGAATTGAAGATTCGTCATACGTTGTAAGTAGAGTGCTATTCCGATATGAATTAAATAATTGTGTTGATTTGTGTAATGTAAGAAATGGAATTGTGGCGATAATAATCTATATTTGTATGTTGCTTTGATGCAAAACGATTTGGGAATATTATGGTATACGATTGGATATTTGCAAGTACGTGATTTGCGTTGGAAACGAAATGGAATTGTGGTGATAATGACTTATATTTGTATGTTATTTTGATTCTAAACGATTTGGCAATGCTATGGTTTGATTCATACAAGTATATGGTTTATGTTGTCAACCACATGTTATGGAATTTTAATTGGGATTCATGCAAGCATATGATTCATATTGAAAACTACATGTTTGTGGTAGTTATTTACAACACCCATTTGATAATTGCAAGTATATGATTCATGTTGAAAGTAACAACTATATGTTGTAATAGTTTATTTAAGATTCATGCAAGTATATGATTCATGTTAACAACTATATGTTATGATATTTTAATTGGAATTCATGCAAGTATATGATTCGTTATTATGCAAATATGATGTACATACTTTTATGACCACTTTTAGTGTGTAATTGAATCGACTAAGTACTATGATTTATATGAATTTATGTTGAAATTGGCAAATCATATTTTTGTGTTAGAAACAAAAGTAAGCACCTTTATGAACATGACTAAACTATGTTTGTTATTATGCCTAGTTGAAAACATGTTTTTAGGCTTATGTTGTTATCATAATCATATGATAATATATGTGACACATAAGTTACATTAGAATTACATTAGAAGTACATTCCACTTGTAAGTTTGCATGAGTAGAATAAAAACCATGATTTAAGTTTAGGTATGTTTATGCTATAAATCTATGAATAGAATAAAAACCATGATTTAAGTTTAGGTATGTTTATGCTATAATTCTATAAATGGATTAAAAACCATGATTCATATAAGAATTAGGTTGGGATAATTCTAGTTGAACCATACTTTTGTATTAGTGACAAAAGTAAGTACCTTTTTGTTAACATGTAGTGGTTTTATGAACATGATTAGTTTATATTATGCCTAAATAAAAATATAGACTTATATTTCTAGTCAAGACCCTATGCCAATAATAATGATATCTAATTTAGTTAGATTCTTAATTTCAAGTTTACATGGTTAGTTGAACCTATGATTCATGTTTAAGTTTATGCCATTATCATATGACTAATTCATGTTTAAGTACTGCTTATGCCATAATCATATGAATAAAATAATTCATATTTAAGTATCGTCTATGCATTAACCATATGAATAGAATGATTTATGTTTAAGTATTGTTTATGCTATGATTATATGGATAAAATGATTCATGTTATGCCATGATTATATGATGTTACAATTGCAAGTTCACATGTGCCTATTTTATGTTAATTGAATCGTTCGTTGCAAGTTCATGCGTTCACACTCCCCTTTTTTTCATGTTATCTTATAAACACCATGTTATAAGCCTCCCCTTTTACATTTGGCTAAATTGGGTTTAAGTATTAAACCCAACACACCTTACATTGGAGCGAACGTATAAAACGGGGGTAATGACGTTTGGGCTAAAATATAGAACTTATGTGTTGGCATGTTTAACGCATGCCAACAACCTTGAAAGAACAATTAAGTGGCATAAATAAATTTTAATCAATAAAGATGAATTTGAATAATGGGCCGCAAATATTTACATATAAAAAGAAAAGAGACAAAATATGTAAATGTAGAAAATACGATGTGTTTAACCCGAGGTTGGATTGAGTTGTGATGTAAACCTGCCCGGAACCGCCCGGCTGTCCAGTAGTCACAACAATACCTATCCAATGTGGGTGGTTAAACATGGAGCCCAATAAGGACCCGAGGTTAGACTGAGTTATGGCGTAAGACTGCCCGGACCCAACCGGCAACAGGCAGCCACAACAATACCTGTCTAATGTGAGAGGTCAAGGCTTTAATAAGACAATTAAGGCTGAGTCAGGATTGATAGGATTAAGTAAATTATATTAATACTTAATCAAGATGGAACATGCTAAACTAAACAGACTGATTGGGGGTTAGGTTTATAAAACACTTAACCAACTTAGCATGTTGGCTAGAAATAGAAAAACCTAGTAGCGGGGGACCCTTTTCAACAGTAACCCTATAAGGTATCATGATACCCTGAAACTAGGCAGGGTGGGGCACGATTACTGGGCTGACTGTAAGAGGTCAAATCGACGGCGGTGGTGCAGCAGTTTAGGTTCTAACGGGGTGCGGGCGTGCACACACTCCGGCGCAGAAAAATAAGGCACTGGGCACCAGTAGCATACCTGTGCATTCTAGGATTGTGTCGGGCCGCCACCATGGGACTTGATACACCCCATGGTGGGACTAGCATAGGTAACTACAACATCGGGGGCCGTAAGACACATGTAACTATGCGAGTAGGAGCCGATCATCATAAAATGGATCACTTCACCCTGATTATGGGGTGCCTGTTGGGAACTAGTTTATATGGGTACAGAGATTAATATGGGGTACGATAGTATATTCGACCCTAGACAACTTAACTAAGTTTATGGTGCTTTCCCATTTCTAGTTTATACTTATCATACCCAGTTCTTTATTCATAGACTGAATAGTCCTAGACTTACTCAGGCTTTATGTCTGACTCTACTTTTCTTTCGTCTTCTTTTCTTCCGTTCCCCCCCAGGTCCACAGGGAGGGAATACCGCAGCTTGACCAGGCTTCATATCCAGCTTGAAGAGAAAGAACGTATTGCTTAGATCTTTTCGTTTTGGACTATGGCTTTGGACAGCAACTATGGGACTTTTGCAGTTTATTTATGTTTTCTTTATGCTTCTTTAAATAATGTAATCAAGACAGTTATGAAGATGTTATGTTTTTGGAAGTATTGTAAGACAATTATGGTATGGTTGGTGTAACACGTATTTTAATGAAATAAAAGTTGTTGTTTTCCGCTGTTCAAAAATATGTGTTCTTATATCTGTCTTGTATATCTGTGACTTATACTTATAAACCTCCACCAAAATTAGGGCATTCCCTTTGAGAGTGACCCTAACGGAGGTGGGGTGTTTCACTTGGTATCAGAGCATAGGTTTACCAGATAAGATAAAAAGTTTTGAAAATTTATTTTCAAAAAGGAAATTTAAAGAAGCATTTTTAAAAGAAAAATATTATTTTATTTTGAAAAAGGCAAAGTCCCCCCCAAAGCCATAGGAACTATCTCTTATCCTTCGTTTTGAATCTATCCTTTCTGTTTCAGCATGTCTGGAGACCTTACTCCCCAGCTGCTGACGCTTTCACTCCTCCTCCTCCACGTGAACCAGCAAGCGGAAGATTCCCAGAGTAGGAAGACGAATAATAGTCAAACAAGAAAGGATCGTAACAGTAATAACAAGAAACGAGAAAAAAGGAAATGCAATTTTTGTGGTACGGAAAGGCACATAGCCAAGGATTGTAGAAAGAGGAAAAGAAAGCAAGGAGAATGTTTTCATTGTGGGGAGACTGGACACATCAACAAAGACTGCCCTGAGAAGGCAGACTTTGAGAAGTGCGGGAAAGACGACAAGTCCCGAGAGAAGAGGAAGTGTAAATTCTGTGGCAAAGTGGGGCACTTAGTGAAAGATTGCTGGAAAAAGAAGGCCAAGGAGAATGGTGGGTGCTTTTTTTGCGGTGAGACAGGCCACAGGGCTAAGAACTGCCCAAAGAAACGAGGACAGGGGCAGAGGGCTGGATCCACCTCAGGGGCACAAGTTCATGTGCTAGAAGCGCCACCTCTGCAACAGCGAGGTATAAATACTTCTGTAGAAAGTGTAGTTTATCTTTATGATCACTCAGTTCGCACTTTATTTGATTCTGGCGCATCACACTCCTTTATCTCATCTGCTTTAGTAGAATCTCTGCACCTAAAAACTAGTATGGTAGAGGACCCCTTAATTGTTTCAAACCCAATTGGGGGCCCAGCTCATCTGTCTATGATCTGTTTGGGATTGAAAATTTCTATTCTAAGCGTAGAATTTAAGTGTAGTGCCTTTGTTTTGGGCTTTCCGGAATATGGTTTGATTTTGGGCATGGATTGGCTATCCAGTAATGGGGCCATCCTTGATTTTGAGAAAAGAGTTGTTAGGCTCCTGACCCAGCTCGGTAACACTTTGGAAATTTCTTGTAATCCCTCGTATGCGGTTATGCTTAGTTATCTTGAATCGCTAGATGCCTCCGTTGAAAAATTTGCAATCGATTAGAGTGGTACGGGAATATCCGGATGTCTTCGAAGAGGTGAAGGGCTTGCCTCCGAAGTGGGAGATAGACTTCCGTATATATCTTGTAGATAATGCAAAGCCCGTTGCGTTGCCCGTTAGACACATGGCTCCACGGGAAAGGAAAGAGCTCAGTAAACAGATTAAAGAGCTCCTAGAGAAGGGGTTCATTAGAAGGAGCATTTCAAAATGAGGCGCTCCAGTAGTGTTCGCCACTAAGGCAGAAGGTTCATTTCGCTTATGCTTATGTTGTAGAGAATCACCTTAGTAAGTACATTTGGCAACATAGTTGGCATCTATTTCCAAGAGATAGTCCTTCTACGCGGAATACCTATAGTAAGTGGACGAGATCCAAGATTCACTAGTGAATTTTGGAGAGCTTGCATGAAACCATGAGCACGCCGTTATGTTTGAGCCGAGTATACTAGAAGTAGAGTAAGTGAAAGAGGAACGAGAGGCAACAGTGAAATAGGTTCCAACTCATATTTTGGAAACAAGAATTAAGAAGCTACAAAATTGTGAAGTTAAAGACGGACAAAGCATAATGGAGTTAAGCTCAAGGAAATGCGACTTAGAAGATTGAAGACTAGATTCGTGCATCATATCTCTTCTTAAGAGTATATCCTTGATCCCTCTCTTCCTGTAGAGCTTACTTGCATGCTATCTTTTCTGTATATCCTCTCGGTCCCATTCTCAATCCAATTTCTGTTGCAAACCCCATAGGGAGTATGACTCATCTGTTAGTAACACATGTTGGGGCTTGAGGGTGTTCGTTGGATTGACCAAACTTTCTGGGTTTTATAGGATACGGGCTGGTCTTAGGAAGGGACTCCCTTGTGACCTAAAAGGAGTCCATCATGCTTAGTTTCCTAGAATCTAGTGGTTGGGTTGAGTAATTCTTTGGGTGTCAGTCTGATGTTGATTTCGGTCTTCGGGGCTGATGCTTAGAGAGTTCTTCTCCGAATCAATATATGTGTGGCATAGATTTCCAGTTTTGACATTGCCTAATGGGCACCAAGTTTTTACTTGCTTCTATCATTCGACTATACCTTTAGATAGGAACAATTGGGAAAATGGCTTATAGATTAGAGCTACCCGAAAGATTGGCCAGAGTTCACATTGTCTTTCACGTTTCACATCTCCGAAAATGACTACATGAGTCTGCTGAAGTGGTAGAGCCAAATATCCTAGAAGAAGTTGAAGTGGAACTCGAAGCAACCGTAAGGAAAGTTCCAACCTGCATATTAGAAACGGAAGTAAAGAAGCTACGCAACCGCGAAGTCATGCTCGTCAAAGTTCAGTGGAGCGACGCCGAGGGAGACGCAACTTGGGAAACTGAAGCTAGAATACGTGCAGCCTACCCTTTTCTTTTCGAGGGTACATCTTTGATCTTTCCTTTTTCCTTAAGTTGCGCTTTTATCTATCTTTTTAGGTATATCTCCTCGACCTTATCTTTTAGGTAGAAACCCTTTGGATGAAAACATGTAATTGAAACATGTTATGGATGATGGTTGCAAGTGGTTGCAAGTGATTGCTAGTGGTTGCTCGTGGTTGCATATACACACACAATCTAGGTTTTAGATCGGCTCAGTCACTTCATATTGCATATGCATATATGTTTGCATTCGTATATGGTTGAACTTTAATGTGTTGTCATATGGATGTTGCATGTGTATGAATGATTGTGCACTCATGTAGAATCATGAATAGGAGGATTTGCATTCATAATGGATTCATAGCACTTACATAATTCGCATTAAGGAGGTCAACTGAATCAGTAGACCGCCTGATTTTGCATTAGATAAGTACATGTACACACACACTTCGCATATGATCATGAAGCATTAGAAGTCTTTTAAGGACAATGGATGCTCGTGTTTGATGGATGAGTAGATGGATGTTTGGACGTTAGGATGTACATTCTTCCTGAACTTGAAGATTTCAGGGACGAAATCCTTTTAAGTGGGGGAGAATGTAACACCCCGTGTATTTTATAACTGTGAAATTCATAAATTAAACTATAAATAATTTTAAATCAAAGAATTAAGGGAAACGAGATACGCCATTGCGTTCGTCTCGAAATTCTGCTTGAGATAGAGTCTGAGTTTGCGTAAAACGGATATCGTATGAAGAAGATATGGACGAACGAAGTTGGGCGAAAAACCGGAAAACGGGTCAGAATGCACTGGCGCACTTGGGAAGTGCGCCAGAACAAAAATGCACTGGCGCACTTGGGAAGTGCGTCAGTACATTTTTGACCTGGCGCACCAGCCAAGGGCGCCCAGGTCAAAAATGACCTGCTGGTCAGGTCTGGTCAAGTCCTGGTTGGCCAGGTCTGTGTTTGGTCGATTTTCTGAGCCTTGCCTTATCACTAGGGCTAGGTGTCAGCTCCTGGTTGGTCTCTCCTTCAAACGAACGGCTATCATTGAACCAAGCTTCATCGACGGTCTAAATCAACTCACAAACTCTATAAAAAGGACTTAAGGCTAACCCTAATTCACATAAACTAAAATGGAGATGAGACCGTCATGTTGCTGAGGAGAGACTAAGTATAGCCGTCAGAAATTGAGAGGCAACTAGGAGATAATTCAAAGCTTAAAGCAACGTTAATCAAATCAAAGCAACGCCTACAACAAAGGATAGCATCTCCAAATTCAGAATTCAGATTCCTGAATTGAAGATTCGTCATACGTTGTAAGTAGAGTGCTATTCCGATATGAATTAAATAATTGTGTTGATTTGTGTAATGTAAGAAATGGAATTATGGCGATAATAATCTATATTTGTATGTTGCTTTGATGCAAAACGATTTGGGAATATTATGGTATACGATTGGATATTTGCAAGTACGCGATTTGCGTTGGAAACGAAATGGAATTGTGGCGATAATGACTTATATTTGTATGTTATTTTGATTCTAAACGATTTGGCAATGCTATGGTTTGATTCATACAAGTATATGGTTTATGTTGTCAACCACATGTTGTGGAATTTTAATTGGGATTCATGCAAGCATATGATTCATATTGAAAACTACATGTTTGTGGTAGTTATTTACAACACCCATTTGATAATTGCAAGTATATGATTCATGTTGAAAGTAACAACTATATGTTGTAATAGTTTATTTAAGATTCATGCAAGTATATGATTCATGTTAACAACTATATGTTATGATATTTTAATTGGAATTCGTGCAAGTATATGATTCGTTATTATGCAAATATGATGTACATACTTTTATGACCACTTTTAGTGTGTAATTGAATCGACTAAGTACTATGATTTATATGAATTTATGTTGAAATTGGCAAATCATACTTTTGTGTTAGAAACAAAAGTAAGCACCTTTATGAACATGACTAAACTATGTTTGTTATTATGCCTAGTTGAAAACATGTTTTTAGGCTTATGTTGTTATCATAATCATATGATAATATATGTGACACATAAGTTACATTAGAATTACACTAGAAGTACATTCCACTTGTAAGTTTGCATGAGTAGAATAAAAACCATGATTTAAGTTTAGGTATGTTTATGCTATAAATCTATGAATAGAATAAAAACCATGATTTAAGTTTAGGTATGTTTATGCTATAATTCTATAAATGGATTAAAAACCATGATTCATATAAGAATTAGGTTGGGATAATTCTAGTTGAACCATACTTTTGTATTAGTGACAAAAGTAAGTACCTTTTTGTTAACATGTAGTGGTTTTATGAACATGATTAGTTTATATTATGCCTAAATAAAAATATAGACTTATATTTCTAGTCAAGACCCTATGCCAATAATAATGATATCTAATTTAGTTAGATTCTTAATTTCAAGTTTACATGGTTAGTTGAACCTATGATTCATGTTTAAGTTTATGCCATTATCATATGACTAATTCATGTTTAAGTACTGCTAATGCCATAATCATATGAATAAAATAACTCATGTTTAAGTATCGTCTATGCATTAACCATATGAATAGAATGATTTATGTTTAAGTATTGTTTATGCTATGATTATATGGATAAAATGATTCATGTTATGCCATGATTATATGATGTTACAATTGCAAGTTCACATGTGCCTATTTTATGTTAATTGAATCGTTCGTTGCAAGTTCATGCGTTCACACTCCCCTTTTTTCATGTTATCTTATAAACACCATGTTATAAGCCTCCCCTTTTACATTTGGCTAAATTGGGTTTAAGTATTAAACCCAACACACCTTACATTGGAGCGAACGTATAAAACGGGGGTAATGACGTTTGGGCTAAAATATAGAACTTATGTGTTGGCATGTTTAACGCATGCCAACAACCTTGAAAGAACAATTAAGTGGCATAAATAAATTTTAATCAATAAAGATGAATTTGAATAATGGGTCGCAAATATTTACATATAAAAAGAAAAGAGACAAAATATGTAAATGTAGAAAATACGATGTGTTTAACCCGAGGTTGGATTGAGTTGTGATGTAAACCTACCCGGAACCGCCCGGCTGTCCAGTAGTCACAACAATACCTATCCAATGTGGGTGGTTAAACATGGAGCCCAATAAGGACCCGAGGTTAGACTGAGTTGTGGCGTAAGACTGCCCGGACCCAACCGGCAACAGGCAGCCACAACAATACCTGTCTAATGTGAGAGGTCAAGGCTTTAATAAGACAATTAAGGCTGAGTCAGGATTGATAGGATTAAGTAAATTATATTAATACTTAATCAAGATGGAACATGCTAAACTAAACAGACTGATTGGGGGTTAGGTTTATAAAACACTTAACCAACTTAGCATGTTGGCTAGAAATAGAAAAACCTAGTAGCGGGGGACCCTTTTCAACAGTAACCCTATAAGGTATCATGATACCCTGAAACTAGGCAGGGTGGGGCACGATTACTGGGCTGACTGTAAGAGGTCAAATCGACGGCGGTGGTGCAGCAGTGTAGGTTCTAACGGGGTGCGGGCGTGCACACACTCCGGCGCAGAAAAATAAGGCACTGGGCACCAGTAGCATACCTGTGCATTCTAGGATTGTGTCGGGCCGCCACCATGGGACTTGATACACCCCATGGTGGGACCAGCATAGGTAACTACAACATCGGGGGCTGTAAGACACATGTAACTATGCGAGTAGGAGCCGATCATCATAAAATGGATCACTTCACCCTGATTATGGGGTGCCTGTTGGGAACTAGTTTATATGGGTACAGAGATTAATATGGGGTACGATAGTATATTCGACCCTAGACAACTTAACTAAGTTTATGGTGCTTTCCCATTTCTAGTTTATACTTATCATACCCAGTTCTTTATTCATAGACCGAATAGTCCTAGACTTACTCAGGCTTTATGTCTGACTCTACTTTTCTTTCATCTTCTTTTCTTCCGTTCCCCCCCAGGTCCACAGGGAGGGAATACCGCAGCTTGACCAGCCTTCATATCCAGCTTGAAGAGAAAGAATGTATTGCTTGGATCTTTTCGTTTTGGACTATGGCTTTGGACAGCAACTATGAGACTTTTGCAGTTTATTTATGTTTTCTTTATGCTTCTTTAAATAATGTAATCAAGACAGTTATGAAGATGTTATGTTTTTGGAAGTATTGTAAGACAATTATGGTATGGTTGGTGTAACACGTATTTTAATGAAATAAAAGTTGTTGTTTTCCGCTGTTCAAAAATATGTGTTCTTATATCTGTCTTGTATATCTGTGACTTATACTTATAAACCTCCACCAAAATTAGGGCATTCCCTTTGAGAGTGACCCTAACGGAGGTGGGGTGTTTCATTGCTCGTAAAATCGAAACCTATTGTACACTGTTTAATAGGAGAAATTTTAAAATCTATTACTTTCAAATACGCAGATAGATTAATTGTTCATGTAAAATTGTATGCAAAATTTGTTAATTATTATGTGTGTTAATGTAGAAGCTTAAATTTGAGTACACGGGCATGAAAAGGAAATTTTGTATATGAAGAGTAGTTATGAATGAGTTACATTTAGTTTCCACTGGTAAATAAAGTTTAATTATCTTACCAAAAAATAAAAGCACTTGAGAAAAGGATAGTGATGCAGCCATATGTTCGAAAAATACATAATAATTTTGAACTTGCAATATCATGGCAATAATATCTAAATAGTTGCAAAACAAAAAGCTAAAAATAGTGTTAGCCTTCATTTTTAAATTAGAAACAAATGCTAAATGTTTTTTAATCAAAAAATAAGATTAAAAAAATTCAAACTAATCAACTTTACAACATTGTATAGTTCATGATTCAATGGAATCAAATAATATATGCTGGAATACTTGTCACTGTATATTTCGCTAAAGCTTATTATTCCTAATGCTAAAATTTATGGCTTTACTACATATGATCCGCCAAATGATTTCTCATGCCAAAGAGGAAATGTCTAGTTGCACCCTAAAACAATTCGAACATAGTTTGTACTGACAACTTTTTATGTCAAGAATCAATTTGTATCACACCATATTCTTCTCGTTATATAATCATTATTATACAATAATATCACAGTAATTAAAATATATTAACAAATATACTGTCATAGTAAATTTCCCATATATACATAATAAGTTAGGTCTGCTGAGAAATTGAGGCCATGGTTCATGGTTACATTTTAACAATTGTAATCGACATCTAAAAGATCTATTATAGTATTTATGTCCCATCTTACAGCGAAGAAACTTATTTTTTGTTAAACAATAAAAATTGTATAACTAACAAATTATTTTAAGCGAGTACAAACAATGCGCCCATTAAATATAAAATAAGCAGCAACATTGTTATATATTAAAAGTAATGGAAAATAAACATGCCAGCTATGTACTAAAAATTAGGGGAAATAAGAATGCAGACCTTGTAGCTTTAGTGATAATCCTTTAGTATCTGATTCAAGGTTAGCATACGTGTAGAGACTTGCTTTGTTCAAAAGTAAAACCTGTTCAGCAGCAATACATGCAAAAATCATATATCAAACCATGATGAAATTTTCTATGTATCGGATGTCAAAAAATAATTCAAGATATTAGCATCTTCCCTCTACATTACCACCAAAAGAGACTATACGAAAATAAAATTGTTAAAAGAATAAGTAATTTTTAACAGAGAAATCATGGCAAATTCAATTATTTAGTATAGCAGATTATATACTTTAAATTATTTCAATGGGAACAATATGCTTGTTAGATAGCAAAAAAAAAATCGAAGACTCGTTAAATAAAGTTACATGTAATATTTTTTACATGCCATATAACTATGTACTCCATATATTCAACGTTAAACAATAAACATTTTTTCCAAGAATATCAACATTTTTGCGTGTTAATTTAATTGTATAATGTCCAAATTTCAGATCTAATGTTTGAGCTAATCGACGCACAAACATGTCAAATTATGTTACCCATCAAACCTGAAAATCCAAATTTAAATCCAATTGAAACATAAGTTAAACCGAATGAGTAGGAGACGTTTTACCTAAGTAACAATAGGTGGGAACCTTCTCGATCTTCAACGCAAATCGTAAGTTTGTAAATCAGAAGGAACAACAAAGCTGAAACCCTATATTTCAGAGCTAATCAACACAACGGGAGGGAAACAACAATCTTCACAGTAAACCCAAAAAATGGAAATAGGAAGGACTGCACTACAACTATAGGTCCCCTCCTTCCACGTCATTCTGATCATCTGCTCGCCCCTCCCAATTCAGCATCCTACTACTCCATGAACCCCTTGTAGTGTTTGCTAACTCTTCTACAATCTGCAGCCCTTATCTCTTCTTCTTAGCAGCTGCTTTTTAGCTACTCTCTAGGTGACCTATTTGAACTCTTTTACTCAACATGACCTTGTAGCTTTTCAACGTGGAAGTTCTGAAGTTGTATCCCTATGCAGCATGCTTGTAATATTGTATTGCAACTCATTATCCAAGCTCTTTTATATGCATTGAGGTAGAAGATTCTTTACATGGTTATTCTACAGCATATTTGTGCAGTTGCTTCTCATATTACATCAATGATTAGCTCTACCATTGCACCTTCATTTGGTTCGCTTTGTGAAGTGATTACTCATTTTCATATTTTTGGCAACAATGACATTTAGATCCATTTCCCACCGTAGTCCTAACTCCTCATTTCCCTCGGCCCTACTGCATTGTCAACAAAAAAGATGAAATATTAACATTTAGTTAGGTGACATATTATATTCTTCATGATTACATTTTTCTTTTCAAATACACAATCTAAAATGTTAACTTAATCATGTAACATGTCTTCAAATCAAAAGGTACCAATAGCTTAGTTCAAAACTAACTTCTATTCAAATCAAAAAGTGACTTGAAGGCTTCTGTATTAGTTATTTGTATATTTACTTCCTCCACTTCACAAAATATGTTGTTCGCTAAGCACAGTTTGACCAGTTCGGTCAATTTTAATGTAAAAATATTAAATAAAACTGAAATTCGAAAAATTCAATGTCAAGCAAATCCGAATTAATCGTGGTTATTTCAATTTAACCACAGTAGAATGATATGTTATTATTTGAATTACTGACTAAAATGAAAAAAACCATAAACTTGTGTCTTAAAATTTTTATTTAGTATTTTTTATTTAGGCAATGAAATTTGATTTAATTATAATAGATTAATATTGAACTATATTACTAAACTAATTAACACAGAAGATTGCTTGAATGTGCTAGTGTAACGCATAGAGCTGCATGTAGTTTTACATTCGAAGGGGCAAAGAATACTTGAAACCGGAACTTGTACGGGGTCTCCAACAGGGCTACATACCAACAGAAGTTCATCCGATGAACGACTGAAATCGATCACCTACTAAATGTGCATCTAAATCCAAACATCCATTATATTAACGTATGAACATCAAACTGATGGACGTCTCAAAAAGGTTTAATTAAATTAAAATAAGGAAGGACAAACCCATGAAATTAATTCGTTATATATATTGATCCATTCACATTCTCAAGTTATTGCTTTTCAGTTTCTTCTAACTTTCTGTCGGTCTCATGAGGTTAACATCAAACGTAAATGATTTTTGAATGTGAAAATTGTAGTTTATGAAGTGGCAGCTTAAAAACAATGTAAATAAAGGTAATAAATAATATAGTAGTGAAAATATCACCTTACTTGGGTATATATCTCTCTCTCTATACAGCTTGTTTAGTACCATCGGAATCATTGTATTACTTGTGGAAATTACATATATAGTATTAACATTTAAAGTATAAGCATTCAAAGGAGGAAAAAATAGAAATTTCAGGCCAATTAAGAATCAATATACCGAGTGATGATTGCTCTGGTTGGCCATAGTAATGAAACTTTTGAATAGGCACATGTACTTGCAAGCCAAATTGTTGTGTATATTTCTTACCATCTCAGGTCTGAAAAATTAAATGAATGAATGTCCTAATGTGCGGAAGAAATCAAATGCAGCAAAAATATTAATATCGACAGGAAAAAAACATATAAATTAAAAGGTTAAATTTGTACCCATCTAATATGTTGAATTCTTGAGAAAAAATGGCAAATTCATCCATCAGAACTTAAACTTCATCTTTGAGAGGTCTTCCATGGTTGTTAATACATTTCTAAATGTCGGTGTACTGTGATGATTTTTTTTTCATTAGGGAAGGGGAAGTTTATAAGATTTTTTTTCTGATATTAAGCATACATCTACACCGATATTTTGGCAGGTAAAGCTTTTCCACAGACATGTGTGTACGATGTTGGTTTTAGGAGTATGCTAATACTTAAGTTTACATTTTGTATCATACCATATTTTCATAATTAGTTTAATTAATTACATATTTTGATGATCATGTTTCAGCGGTAAACTAAGAGAATAAGTTAAAGTATTGAGCTTAATCACATTACATAATCAGATTGCCGGTTTATGTAAGATTTGAAACATACATATAAATACTTCGGAAGTTAAGCATAACAAAATAAAATACGATGTTTCTAAGTAAGGAATTATCAATCACAATATTGCAAATTAAAAGATGCAAAACAAAGTTTACAGTATTATGATGTTTCAGAATTAACAAACAGACAGACCCTGGTTGTTGAAGATGGAAAGTAAACAGAAAACAGAAAGTGCAAAAAAAAAAATCGAAGTAAATGTTAATGGTTTTACCGATAATGACGTATTGGAGGCGGAACATGGTTCATTCACTGCCAGATCTGAAGAGGAGTAGCAGATCTGAGAAAAAGCCGAACCACCAAGCGGGCTGAAACACAATCGAGCTTTAACATAGATAAATTCCAGATTAAAGGTTGCAAAACCAACATTAAAGTAGTGTAATGAGTCAAAAATAAACAATAGACAGTCCAGTGATAGATCTGGAGAAGAGTGGCAGATCTGAAGGGAAATTAAAACTAAATTGAAGCGGACTGACAGATCTAAGGAGAAAGCAAAATTAAATGGCGGTTTAGAGAGGGATGAATGAAAGTCAGTTGGAAGATCATCGCAGATCTCAAAAGGCGACAACCACTAACGAAAGGTTGATGTAGGTTGGAGTTGAGGTTAGGGGAGAAAGAAGAAGAAAACGGCGGAAGACGGGAAGAACGGAGTGGAAACGGAAATAAAAAGAAAAATGAGTATATGCTTTGACTAACCGAACAGTAGTGGGTAGCGGAAAGTGGTGGGTGGGAAGACGTTTTTGCCCAACGTTGCAATTTTATAGGCGGTAAGAGTGCTAAGGGCTTTTCTGGAACTACAAAAAAGCTTCACCACTCCTCAAAGATTTCCTTTATTAGTAGAGATGTTGTGATGTTTTCTCTTTATTCCATGAGTTAGACTATTCGAGTCTAACGTATATTTTACGTTAAACGAATGAACGTACAACGTGGGGTAAAGGGGATAATATTAAAAGATTTAATTGGCATAAATGCCTTAAAAGACATAAAATAAATTTGTGATGAAAATTGGTATGATTTTACATACCATAAATGGATGGACATAATTGAGTCAATTATGGACATCGTTAAATTTGGAATTGATTGATAATTTGAATAGGGAAAGTAATTCAAACTGGGAATGATTAATTAGGAGTAATTAATCATCTAAGACACGAGGTTAGGCTCTTTTGTGGTGTAAGACTGCCCGGACCCGCTCGGCAAATCCAGCTGCCACAAATGCCAGTCTAATGTGGGAGGTCTTAGGCATAAATTAAATACGTAACAATTGTAAAGACACGAGGTTAGGCTCTTTTGTGGTGTAAGACTGCCCGGACCAGCCCGGCAAATCCAGCTGCCACAAATGCCAGTCTAATGTGAGAGGTCTTTATGAGGTTACAGTCTTAATGAATTAAGAAACACTTAACCAGATAAACATGTAGTGGGACATGAGGGGGTTAAGTGGGTGCCTTGGGTGGCATGTGGAATATAGTGGGTGCCTTGGGTGGCATTTGAAACACGATTAGAAATACTTAACCAAAATTGAAACATGAATAAGAAGTGGGTTAAGTGGGAAATACTAGAGGAGACCAAGCTTAGGTGGATAGCTTGTGTCAAGTCATGGGGGCCCATTTCAACCAGTAACCCATACGTATCTTTGTGGGCTCGACCAAGTCAGGACAGGACACGCATACTGGGCTTGACTGTAAGAGGCCAAACCGGGTTAGCGGTGGCAACGCAAGTCCAATGGGTTCATATGCGTGTGTGGACTCGGGCTGGTAGGTAATACGTTGTTGCATCGTGTAGGTATAAGATGTGCATCTCTGGTAGTATTGGGTTGCCACTTTGGGGAGTGATACACCCCACTGTGGGACCAGCACGGGTATCTACGAGTTAGGGAGCCGATCGAATGTGGAAGGTAGTGGGTACGACTAGTGGAGATAGGAGCAGGCGGCACCTATGACAGCAACTAGGAGTACAGCTACCATATTATGAATATTGTAATTAGAATGGATATGGTAGTGGGTACGACTAGTGGAGATAGGAGCAAGCGGCACCTATGACAATAGCTAGGGGTACACGAAACTTCCATTATTATTATCACTTTTGTTCAGTAGGCAGGATCAATCTTAGGGTGACTAGTGGTGGTGCAGTATACTAGTGGTGGTGCAGTATAGCAATTTTCTCATAGTGTTGGTGTAGTTTAGTAATTATCTTACAGTGGGTTAGGTGCGCTTTAACGATATCGTTGTTCATCCTATTTCCTTGTTTACTCTTCCATACTCAATGGTTCATGGTCATTTCCTGATTTTCCAACTTATGCCTTAGCCAAGTTACTTTGGTGATTATATTGTTAAAGTTATCGCACTCGCCAGACTTTATGTCTGACCCCCTTTGTTTCCTCCTCTTTTCTTCCTCCCCTCCCAAAGGTGCTCAGGTTGGAACTAGCACCAGTGGAGCTTGATTTTGGACAGCTGTGCTTCTTGCTATTAGAAGATTGCTTGGATCGCTGAAGTAAAGTTCAGCCTCTCTTTTATTTATGGCTATTTTGTATTGGGGATTATATCTTTCAATTTACGTGCTTTGATTTAGTCAAGACGGATATTATGTACTTGGCTCTGGTTTTGATGATGTAATCAAACATATGTATTTTCCGCTGCAATGAAATAAAGTTTTTAATTTTTCAAGTAATGTTTATATCTGTCTTGTTGTTAAGTTTCTGTTCTATACTCACTTAAAATTCTCCATAGAAGTTAATGCATTTCCTTTGTGAGTAAAATTAATGGACGTGGGGTGTTACACAATTTCTAATCAAAATTGAATATTTCATATCATTAATCTATAAATGATAATATTTTCAAAACGTTATATTTTGAAATCACTTTCTTTTCTATATTCATTATAAATACGAATATAATCGATATAAATATCGTTCGCGTCAAAATGACGCATATCTAACCAACACATCTTTATATATTTCAATAACTTCGTTATTCTATTCAACAAATGAATTTTTCTTCAACACATGAATATATATTTTTATTCAACACATGAATATATATATTGTATTCAACACATGAATTTTCTATTTTATTTCAACACATGAATATTTATTTTATTCAACACATGAATTTTCTTTCTATTCAACACATGAATTTTCTTTCTATTCAACACATGAATTTTCTTTCTATTCAACACATGAATTTTATTTTATAATATTCCTTATTTTCCAAATTGGAATGAGGCCAAATCAATTACCATATAATGTTAATTATATGGATTCCCTACAAAACATGTATATAATAGCAACGATAAATCATCAACCATCATCCAAAGTGCACCACACAACTGCATAAGCATTATATATAAATAATTAATGCTTGCACAGTCTGTCAACCAATCGGTCGACATACTACTAAACAATTGGGATTAGTGTACGTCAATATCATCCCAACACCCATGTGGGGTTTCAAATCAACAAACACAGATTTTTATTTGTGCAGTTGGGCGATGTGTAAAATTTATCATCCCAATCAATATCAGTCAAATCAGTGTATATAAACAAATCGTCCGATTTGTTTATTACTATTTATTTTATATACACGTTAAAAATTATATTTTTAACTATAAAATATTTTATTCCATTCCACATCACACTATCAATTTTCACAACATATCAATCAAACAAACAAGTCATCCATGGTCTGTGGACGACGGGTGTTGGGTGCTACTAAACACCATCTGCATCCTAGTATATATTTCAAGCTAGAAATAAATTAAAGGTGAGGAGTTCTCACCTAAAAGCTAAACCGAATGTCGCGACTCTTCATATGTAGGATATCTTCGCCGTGCTTCCAACGAGATCTGTTACACGCGGTTTTACGTTAAAAATCAAATTATTATACTGTTACTTCATACATAAAAATCATATTTTTATGTTATTGTTCATATTATAAAAAATATATTTTTAAAATCTCTACTATATAAAAATTATATTTTTAACTTCATACTTATATAAAAATTATATTTTTAACTTCATACTTATATAAAAATTATATTTTTATTATCTCTATAATATAAAAATCCTATTTTTTTAATCCGCTACTCGTATAAAAATAATATCTTTATATTCTCTATTCATAGAAAGAAAAATCAAACTTTTAGATTAATAAAATCCAGTCTTTTCCATTTATAAAAATCTCAACTTTTTAATGTTAAAAATCGCTACTTTCTAATGTTAAAAATCGCTACATTATACCCATTTCATGTATGTAAAAATCGAAACTTTATACTCATTTCATTTATATAAAAATCAAACTTTTATGAATCAAAAATCAAATCTTTTATCTAAGGCTATTTATATACTAAAATCTGATTTCATAACCATGTTATTTTATAAAGATATAACTAAATTAACTATCAAAAACTCACATTGGCTAAACTATGAGGGAGGAAGAGCTGTCGGGGTAGCGGCACAGGCGAGATGGAGGCGTGCTTCGCGGTGGGGCACAATGGGAGGCGCTGCAGTTTTAAAGGAGGGGTTTACTGTGCGCGTGGACTGAGAAGAAGGGGGGTTCTGCTGTTGGCGGCGGAGCTGGATGGTGGGCCGGAGGCGGAGCCAGGGTCTAACGGGGGGTGGCGCGGTGGTTGAACTGCGGAGGAGTGTGGGCTTGGGGAGGATTTCTGTCGAGCTTGGAGGGGGAGAGGTTTTCGATTTGGGAGGAGGTCGAGAGGGAGGATCGGAAGGGTGGATGAGGTCGGCCAGCGGTGGGAGGGCCTGGCGGCGGTGGCTCTGGCTTATTTTGAATCCTGTACATTCATTTGAATTTTGAAATCGAATTTTCAAACTACCGCGTCATTTTCAATTCCTTTTATAATTAAAATAAAATATTTATATTCTAACGACGATTCAAATAAATATATATGTTCTATTTCTATTCAAAATAAATTTCTTGTCGTTATTATTTAAAATAAATCATTTTAAATATCCAAAATTCACTAAAATTGCCAAAATAAAAATTTTAAATTGGCTCGGATTTCCAGGTTATTACCGTAGCCATAAGCAAGTAGACAAGTAGTCAAAGCGGTACATCAATGTAGATCCAAATCCAAGAAGAAACAGAAGAGAGAGTCCTAATCAAGCCTGAGCGTTCCCACCCTAAGAACCTGGGGGAAGGGAAGGAAGAGAAAAGGAAACAAAACAGGTCAGACATAAAGTTTGGCGAGTTCAGTGACTTTTAGCGTATAAAGAAATAAAAGTATCAAGACAGTAAATAAACTGGATAAGAGATAACTGTAGTATATAACAGGCATAAATAGGATGGACAAGATAAATAAAATAATTTGGATAAACTATGCTCAAATTACTTTTTCTGCACCAATACTAGTATACAGAATTAAGTGTTTTTCGATTTCTTAACAAAAACAGAATGATACCAACAGAACATAAACGGTAGACTTAGGTGTACTTATAGTAATGGGTTTTACCTCAAACTGAAATAACAGGTACCTAAACAAAAATAACGGGCGTTACCCCAAACAAAAATAACAGGTACCTAAACAGGTCTAGATGTACCCTAATTACTACCCCCAACGATCGGCTCCCTACCACGTAAATACCCTATGCCGGCTCCACAGTAGGGTGTATTACTTCCTAAAGTGGCAACCACAAGAAGGACACAGACCTATTTACAGGTGTTATGGCGTCTTATTTTCCCAGATAGACCGGACCCATGCACACACATGACCGCATTGGAACGCACCACCAGAACACCCCATCCTAAATGAACCTCTTATAATTAGCTCAGTCAGCATGCCATGATCCCTACCTAGTGCGGAGTCCCTTTTTAATACCGGAGTGGGTTACTGACTAATATGGGTCCCACACAACAGATGACACAAGTCAAACCCCTAAACTTGTGTCCCCAATAAAGTAGGATTTCCACAAATTCAACATGTTAAGTTTTACACGGGTTAACAGTGTCCACACAACCCCAACAGATTAACAAGTTTACTTAACCCCAATAGAATAAACAGATTACATAGGTGACATGCAGTTAACATGTTCCACTTAATCTTTAAATTAAGCCTACAGATTTACATGTTCATACACCTCAAATTTCAATTATGTTATACGGTACAAGGTATACACCAAATTTTAGTCATATTCATAGTACAGGTTATGCCCCCAATTTGTCATTCCCAATTAGTCCCAATTTTCGTTCATATGCATATTTCAGTGATATTGGCCAAGGCTCGAAGGTAGCCTAGGCTATAAAAATAAAAAGGGAATGAGAGAGGAAGAAGAACATAAATAGGCATGTAGTGATAACTGAATAACAGAATAGGTGTATGGAAAATTACACATGATTATAGAAGATCTGTTTAGATATAAATCAATTTCTTAAAAGACATAGGTTTAGATCCGGTTTATTAACATGTCAAGGTTACTGTTAAATTTTTATATCTAAAAGTAACATGAACTCACAGAGATTGGATCTAAAGAACAGAGAATAGTATGCTGGTATTGTAGAAGAGATTCTTATATACGTATAAGTCGTTGTTGTAAAAGATAGTACAATTCAATCCAAGCTGAGGCAGCATATCCTTGTATCCATTGTTTTAGGTGTATAAAACAATAAAAATTCCAATCCTTATATAGACTATTTTCCAACGAATCTCGTTAAGAAACAAGTCTAGGTTCAGGAAATGAACCTGGGCTGATCTGGGGTGGGTCGACCCTAGGGTCGACACACCCTTGAGTAGGTCGACCCCCAACGGGCCAAAATCCCGCGTTGGTCTCCCGCCTTCGATTTCGAATTATTTTTAATTTCTGAACTAATTTGTTTATATATATATTTCTCTTATATGTATACAAACTTCTAACCATAATATCTTCTTCATACGATGTCCGTTTTATGCAAACTCGGAGTCTATCTGAACTAGAATTCCGAGACGAACGCAATGGTACAGTCCTTTTGCTTAATTCCCAAAATTAAATTAAGTATTCTTTAGTTTATTAACGTTCTTTTAAAATTATAGGGTGTTACATTCTCCCCTACTTAAAGGATTTCGTCCCCGAAATCTCCAAGTTAAGAAGAATGTTATTATCCTAACAATCACAACCATCTACTCATCCATCATCCATAAGCATCCATTGTCCTTAAGATTTTTCTAATGCTTGTATGAACATATGCAATAGTGTGTGTATATGTCCTTATACTAATGCGAAAAATCAGGCGGTCGACTGATTCAGTTGACCTCCTTAATGCAATTTATGTATGCGCCATGTAACCCGAATGTATGCAAATAATCCTAGTATAACATGCAAGTTCTATATGTGTGCATTATCATTCATCCAATTGTAACATCCATATGATGATACATCCATTTTCATCCATATAAAACCATAATGCACACACTTCCATGTGCAATATGTAAGTGATTGAGCTGATCTAGTGCCTAGTGCCTAATGTGACTTGAAGTCTCCTATTTACTTAGGCTATCCAAGATGTCTGCTATATGTGGGTCCTCTCGCTGCGAAGATCCTATCTGATCCATAAAAGTAGGTCGCATCTCTAAAGATGCCAACAAACCAGGTGTAAGATCCGTAGAAGGCCTAAAATCGAAGGTCAATATATACTCCAAGCTCCACCTTTCTACGAACAGAGGACTCAAGGTCATCCTTTGCCTACTCAACGCGTCCGCCACTACATTACCCTTGCTAGGGGTATAAACAATCTCAAAGTCATAGGATGCTAGGAACTCCATCCATCTTTGCTGCCTAAAATGGAGATCCTTCTGTGAGAATAGATACTTGAGAGATTTATGGTCCGTGTATATTTCGAACCTCTCTTCAAGCATATAATGTCGCTAAGACTTATGTGCGAACACTATAGAAGTCAATTCCAAATCGTGAGTGGGGTAGCTCTTCTCATGAACCTTCAACTGTCTACTACCATAGCATACTACCTTTCCCTCTTACATCAAAACGACACCGAGCCCTGTACCACATGCATTCGTATACACTGTGAACACCTTGCTCCCATCAGGCAATGTGAAAACCGGGGCTATTGTCGAAGCCCTCTTTAATCGCTGAAAAGCATTCTCATGATCAATATTCCAAGCAATCATATTCTTCTTTGTCAGTCTGGTGAGTGGGGCTGATATCCTTGCAAAGTCCTTAATAAGCTTCCTATAGTAGCCCGCTAAACCAAGAAAACTTCTCACCTAAGTTGCATTCTTTGGAACTTTCCAATGTTCAACTGCAACTAATTTCGCGGGATCCACTGTTATCCCTTCCTTGGAGACCACATGCCCTAAAAATCTCACCTCCTTTCTCCAAAAGTGGCACTTGGAGAATTTCACCCTAAGTTGGTGTGCTCTGAGAGTCCTTAAGACATCTCCTAAATGTAGGGCATGCTCTTCTTCATTCTTCGAGAAAATCTAGATTCATCCAAAAAGACAATAACGAATTTATTTAGAAACTCCTTAACACCCTACTCATCAGATCCACAAAATATGCGGGTGCATTCGTTAAACCAAAAAGCATAACTAACCACTCAAAGAAACCATCTGGAGTTATGAAAGCAGTCTTATCTATACAGTCTTCTGCCACCCTCAATCGATGAAATCCCACAGCCAAATCTAACTGCGAGAAAACATATGCGCCAACAAGCTGGTCAAACAAGTTGTCAGTCCTCTGGAGTGGGTGCCTATTCTTTTGGGTGAGCTTATTCAACTCCCTGTAATATACACATAGGCAAAGTGAACCATCCGCATTGGTTGCGAAGACGACTAGAGCACCCCATTCTGATATACTCCGCCTAATAAACACCTTCTCAAGTAGCCCCCCTACTTTCTTGCTAAGCTCCCTCCTTTCCCTAGGAGCCATATGTCGTACAGGCAATGCGACTGACTTCGTATTATCCACCAAATATATCCAGAAATCAATCTTGTGCCTTTGAGGTAAGCCCTTAATCTCATGAAAAACATCTGGATACTCATAAACTACGGGTACAAATCGCAAATCATCGATAGAAGCATTAAGTGACTCTGGGAAACTAAGCATGACAGACCCCATTGGGTCATAGGAAATCTCGAGAGTCCTCTCATGGCAAGTCAAAAGTCTAACGACCCTCCTCTCATAGTCTAGAATGGAACCATATATGGCTAGCCAATCCATCCCTAGAATCAAAACGTAGCCCATAAAACCAAGCCCATATGCATCGCACTCAAACTCGACGCCCAACAAAGATATCCTCAAACCCCGACATATCATAGAAAGATGAGCTGTGCTCCCAATGGGGTTTGAGACAATAACGGGTTCAGAAATAATACTAGTACTAAGGTGTAGAGCCTCAACCACATAATCAAATATAAAAGAGTAAGAAGCGCCAGAATAAAAAAGAGTCCTAACTGGATGATCGGAAAGAGAAATCAAACCTTCAACGGAAACTTTCCTACCTCTATCGGGTCTACTAGCCTCGAGAGCATGCACTTGCACTCTAGAAGGTCCTACCCTTTGCCCCTGTCCTTGCTTCTTCGGGCAGTCCCTACTATAGGTCTAGTTTCACCGCAGCTGTAACAAGAATTCTTCCTTTTTCTGCAATCCTTGACCACATGACCCAAGCCTCTAAAACCATGACATTTCTTCTTATTTTGAGCTTTTTCGTTCTTTCCATCTTTCGCTTGTTGTTCTTTCTTGCGCCGCACCTTCTTGTTTTACGTCCCCTCAGTCTTAGCCTCCTTTTACTTATCTTTACCTTCTTTGTGCATCAATGCCATATCAACTAGTCTCTCAAAAGTTGCTCCCATTGGTATGTGAGATAATGCCAATGCTTGCAGAGATTGATTCAATCATCTTGCAAACCTTAAGGCTTTCTTGTGCGGGGTATTCACCAGCTCCAAACTAAACCTTGACAACTGACTGAACTTATTTACATACTCTTTAACAGACAAGCTCCCTTGCTTAAGTGCTAGAAAATTTTCCATCTGCATACTCTCTTCTTCATGAGAAAGAAACTTCATCTCGAACCTCTGTCGAAAATCAGCCCAAGTGTCTACTGGACGCCTTGCTTGCATCACTTCTCACCATAATGAAGCCTCATCCTTCAGTTGCCATGCGGCCAACTGAATCTTCCTACGGTCGTCAACCTCGAAAATCCCAAACAAATCCTCCGTCTCTTTAAGCCAATTCCATGCTTCCACAAAGCTTTCAGTTCCACGGAATTGCTTTCCTCCCATATCACAAAAGTCTTTACATATCTTAGAGAAATTATCCGCTTGTGGAGGAGGAACGACGGCTGAAACAGGGTGATTGGGGTCTGCTTGGGCTCCAGCAGGCGCCGTAGCCTCAAGATACCCACGGAACCAAGCCGGTATCTGAACGCCCTTCGGAAGATTCGGTTCCCTAGACATGCTGAAAGGAAAAGGAAAAAGGATTCAAACAGAGAATCAAAAGATATTTTATATGGCTTTGGGGAATATGTTTTTCGAAAATAGACTTTTCTTTGAAAATACTTTGCTTTTGAAAACAGTTTTCAAAACTTTTATCAGATTTTGCAACCTTCAGCTCTGATACCAAATGTGACACCCCACGCCCGTTAATGTCACTCTTTATCAGAATGCATTAAGTTCCGTGAAGCGTTATAGGTAAACATAAATAGAATCTCATAAGACAGATATATAAAATAGTAACGGAAATTTAAAACTTTATTTTCCAACAGAAAACATCGTGGTCTCAAAATCCAGTTACAACATCAGACTAAAATACTGGAACAAATATATCAAATAAAAACTTCTATCTTGGGCAAAAAACCATCAAAGTACAGAAATGAAAAATCATAATCCCTATAAGTAGCCATAAGCAAGTAGACAAGTAGTCAAAGCGATACATCAAAGCATATCCAAATCCAAGCAGAAACAGAAGAGGGAGTCCTAATCATGCCTAAGCTTTCCCACCCTGAGAAAGGGGGGAGGGAGAGAAAAGGAAACAAAACGGGCCAGACATAAAGTCTGGCAAGTCCAGTGACTTTTAGCATATAAAGAAATAAAAGTATTAAGATAGAAAATAAACTGGATGAAAGATAACTATAGTATATAACAGGTGTAAACAGGATGGACAAGGTAAACAGAATAAACAGGACAAACTATGCTTCTCAAATCACTTTCTCTGCACCAATACTAGTATATCGAATTAAGTGTTTTTCAATTGCTTAACAAAAACAGAATGATCCCAACAGAACATAAATGGTAGACTTAGGTGTACTTCTAGTAATGGGTTTTACCCCAAACAGAAATAACGGGTGTTACCCCAAACAGAAATAAAATGTACCTAAACAGGACTAGATGTTCCCTAATTACTACACCCAATGATCGGCTCCCTACCACGTAAATACCCTGTGCCGGCCCAACAGTAAGGTGTATTACTTCCTAAAGTGGCAACCACTAGAAGGACACAGACCTATTTACAGGTGTTATGGCGTCTTATTTTCCCAGATAGACCGGACCCATGCTCACACATAATCTCGTTGGAACGTGCCATCAGAACACCCCATCCCAAATGAACCTCTTATAATTAGCTCAGTAAGCATGCCCTGACCCTTACCTAGTGCGGGGTTCCCTTTTAATACCAGAATGGGTTACTGACTAATATAGGTCCCACACAACAGACGACACAAGTCAAACCCCTAAACTTGTTTCCCCAAACAACTAGGATTTCCACAAATTCAACAGGTTAAGTTTTACATGGGTTAACAGTGTCCAAACAAGCCCAACAGATTAACAAGTTTACTTAAACCCAACAAATTACATAGGTGACTCACAGTTAACATGTTCCACTTAATCTTTGAATTAAGCCTGCGGATTTACCACTATAAGAAAATATGCCTTTAGTTGCTATTGTTGGCAGCGTTTGTAGTGTAACTGTGACTAATCGTTTTCCCTTTTTTTTTTTAATTTTAGGGTTGCCTTGTTTTGTTAAACCTTGTTACGTTCCTTGCCACCTATTTCCATCCAATGTTTCGTTTTTCCCTATTTAACCAAAATTTCCCTCCACCAAAATTTCGCTCTCACTCAATTCAACCATCCCCTCGCTTCCCATCCAATCCATCGCTCTGATTCGTCGAATCACTACACTTCGTCATCTAACTTCTCATCATCAACTCCTATCCACTTCAGTAATAGGATTCCCCTCCACATCGAATTTAATCAGCTCCCTTCCGCTTTGTTTGCAAAGTCCGAATCTACAGATCAAGGTGATCGATGTAGAGGTTATTACGTTGAATATTTCATTATTAGATGCTTTTTCATTGTTAAATTAAATTGTATTAACATACTTAATCTACAGCGGCTGTTTAAATCTGGTTGTATTATTCGATTTAATGTAAATATGGATCTGTGTTGGGCTACTCCAATTGAGATTTATGGATCTCAGATAGAATAATATACCTTAGCCCTGATCAGTTAATGAGAATGCAACTGTTAGTCGAATGCGGATTTTTGTATTATAAGACTATGACTGAAAATTCGATACTTGCTATTTGTTAATTAAGTGAATTTTTTTGTTTTATAAGACCATGTTTCAAGGTGATGTAAGAATCTCAAGGCTCATGCCAAAAAGAGGGGTTTTCTCCAGAGTTAATTAGCATTGTATCAGGGTCTTATTTCAAATGTGTGATAAATTGGAGATATTTTTCCAATGGAGACTTTTTTTTATTACATGAATTTTATATTATTATTTTTATCATTTGCAGTGTAAGAATTTTCAAATCCATTTATAGAACAAAGACGTATTCAAAGCCTTTAAGTTAAAAATATTCAAGCCCCCTTGGGTTTTGGGTTTGCGTACGAGGTTCCAGTTAATGAGGTAGCACATTTAGAGCTCTCTGATCACTCCTTCGGTAGAAGTTTCTTTTGATGTTATATATTTTATTAGTTACCCAGTTAAGGAAATATCAGAAGACGTCCAATAAATTAGTATTGCTGGTAATCTCGAGTTAATGAAGATCGCGCTACCTGCTCTGGAATGACGGTTTGCTTCTAAGAGGGCACTCTACTGTTAATTTTATTTGAGATAATGTTTCAGCCTTTTTTTTAGGTTTCACGTATCATGTTATACCCAGGTAGTTAAAGTAAAAAGTAATAGTTTGATAGTTTAGAGTGTTGGCCACTTTAGATATTCTATTTGATATGTCGTTAAGACCTATTGTTGAACTTTTATGGAAGTTAATTTAGACATTTACAAGGTTTCATTAACAGTACCATATATAAATTATGTACATATAGAAGTTCAGGATTTTTCGTACTTCCAAATGTCCAAACTTGGAATAAAGTTTAAAACATGGAGAAATTAAATGTTCAAACTATAAATTTATCAAGGCGAGGCATAATGCAAGCAAATCTTCAAGTGAGCAGATTTCTTAATTAAGCAATCAAGCAAGTGAATGATCAACTCAGAAGCAAAAAGATTCATAATTTGTAATTCTAATTATCACTCATTTTTTATTGTAATTAAGAACATGATCGCCATATTGTGAAAATGCAAATGTTTATAACCTCAAATATTTAGGGATGAAGAGTGAAATCAAGCTCATCTTCTAGAATCGTAGATGGAATCATATATTGATTTATTTCAACACAAACTGCATTATTAATTTATTTATCAGGGAAAAGAATAAAAACTATTTTTTAATGGCCAATATCAAATTTCAATTAATAATTGAAATGCCATCATTTATTGTGGTTGTTTTTTAGATATCACGAAAAGTAAGGTCATGTTTTATAAGTTCAAAAAATAAATACTGAAAAATGAGAAAAATGAGAAGTGACAGCGTCCTGATGATGTGCCTATGTTTATTATGCATAGAACTATACCATCATATTGGTTTACAAAATAATTAGGTTGTATGATGGGTGACTGTGTTATTCTTTTAATATCAATTTCCTACCACAAAGCTCTTTAGCTAACCATGAATTTATTCGACTATATATATGAAATCATAGTTTGGAACTATATATGAAAGGTTTTTCTTCCTAATAATGGTCAGTACTTTAAATTTATTATATCGCTATATGTTTTTGGCTATATAAGTTTGATAAAAATGATACCTATCCTCATTTCCTCCACTGTTAACAGCCAATTTTTCAACTCCTAGTTGAAAAATCAGTTTCTATGCGGGTGGAAGCTTTGAATGGATACATAAGAAGAGGGCTTGAATAATAAGGTGTTGAATTTTGTGAATAAGCTTAAATTTTCTTCTTGCTATTGGTGTAAATCATGTGAATATTTGTGAAAAACTATGAAAATTGGAAAATTTAGAAAGTTATATATATATATATATATATATATATATATATATATATATATATATATATATATATAGAGAGAGAGAGAGAGAGAGAGAGAGAGAGAGAGAGAGAATAACTAGACATGATCATATTAAATAAAAATGCTTGAGTCTGGACTAAAAAGTTATGTTGAATATTTTATCAAATAGAAAATGAGTTTAGTTGGAATATTGTGTTAATAATTTTTTTAAACATTTATGGGATAATTTGAAATTGTTGAGGAAATATACGGATTGCATAGGATCATATAACTTAATAATTGAGTTTTTGTAGGAGTTGGTTTCCTATATTTTCGAATATGCTGCAACTTGAATTTTTCAACTTGCTATCTCCTGAGCGTTGATTTATGTTTGAACACTCTTGATGATTTTCCAATCAGTTTTTCGTTTGAATATATCACTTCATATATTTTGACCCTTAATTTGATTTTTTGATTTCGGTTATGAGTTACTATGCTACTTTGATTTTTGTTTATGCTGACTTATAGCTGGTGCTTGATATAACTTGAATTGATTTATGTCTTTGGATGCCTATATATATGTATAAATGTACATGCTTAAACTGCTATAAGATTAATGTCCTTTGCTAGTTTGTCATATGTAGACATTGAGTTGTTCTTAGTGCATTATTTGTTTTTGGTGTACCTGATTGTTTCTGGTGCTCCTTGCTATCTTGTAGTCATCGGTTATTTCAGTGCCATGGGTTGTTACATTTGCAAGTCTGAGTCGTGAATGTGCATGTACTTGTATATGCATGAGTACCATTTAATTATAGTCGCATTTGTATAAATCATCATTGTCTCCATTGTTTTGTGATATTTTATCTTAATTGTTGTATTGCTTGCATCTTGACCTAAGTATGGCATATCTTGTTTCCATTTTTTATGATGTTGCACCCCTTTGTAGTTGCATAGTCTGAGTGGTGCCTAAACATTTGCTAGCTTGATCTTGTTGCCTGTTGCCCTCTGTGCACTTGTATGAATTGTATGTTCATGCTACTGTTGGAAACTGGTGCATCAGATCTGTTACGCCGCTCCTCTTTTTGTCCTTTGTTTTGCTGCTTTTGAAATGATTTAAGCTTACTGGACTGTTCATATGTGTACTTGTTAGTCACTGCTCCATGCCTTGATTTCAACCTGGCCTTGTTCTAGCTAATTCAACTCCTTGTCATTGTATATTATATATAAATGCACTCTTTCACTTGAGTATTTTTCAAACCCACTCTTTCTTGTGTTTTGGTACTTCTTGTATATATATGTTGCCTGAGATCTGAGCATTTGATTTGTCCAATATAAATTTTTGTACACAATGCAAAACTGAAGGTTATTGGCTTTTTTTCCCAGGCATCAAATTGGTCGTTGGCCCTGCACGCAGTAAGCCTCTGGTTCACTCAGTCAGAGCACATGTTTAGTGTTTACGGGAGATTCACTTGCTCGTGTGTACTTATAATATTCTCTGAAGTTCTGTGCATGGATTATAGTGGGTTTTGACAACGGTGAAGATAACAAAGTGATTAGTTTCATTTTCACAAGTAAATGTTTATTTTTCTTTAAAAGATCATTGACATATATATCCTTTAGCTCATCCATACAGAAACTAATAAACGATATTTTCAAATGGCCGCCACCACTAATCTTCCAGCCGCCGATCGTTCTTCTTCCAAAACCGAGACATACACGGACTCGAAGAGAAGGGACAATCTCAGAATGGCGAACATAGCCTCTGCTCGATCTGTCGCCGACGCCATTCGCACTTCTCTCGGTCCCAATGGAATGAACAAGAAGATATCTTCCCCCAATGGCAAAGTTATTATCACCAACAATGGTGCCACTATTCTCAACAAAATGGAGGTCCTCCAACCTGCCGCCATATGCTTGTTGATTTGTCCAAATCACAAGATGTTGTCGTCGGTGATGGAACCACCACATTCATCGTCCTGACTGGATCGCTGCTCCACTCTCGCTTCAGGTATCCATCCCACTGTCATTTCTGATTCTCTTCACAAGTTTGCTACTAAAGCTGAAGAGATATTGGAGAAAATGGTTATTCCCGTGGAGCTCTCTGACCACTAATCTTTGATTAAATCTGCCGCTACATCTCAGAACAGTAAGGTTATCAATCAGTATTCATCCCTCCTTGCTCCCATTGCAGTTGATATTGTGCTTTCGGTGGTAGATCCAGCTCATCCAGAGCTAGTTGTTCTTCTTGATGTTAAGATTATGAAGAAACTAGGTGGAACAATTGATGATACAGAGTTGATCAAGGGTTTGGTTTTTGATAAGAAGGCTAGTCATGCTGTAGGAGAACCAACACGTATTGAGAATGCTAAGGTTGTTATGATTCAGTTCCAGCTTTCCCCTCCCAAAACTGACATCGTACAGAGCATTGTGATTTCTGACTATAGCGAAATGGACTGGATTATGAGGGAGGAGAGGATGTACATAGCTAGTATGCTAAAGAAGATAAAGTCAACAGGGTGTAAGGTGCTTCTTATTCAGAAGAGTATTCTTAGGGATGCATCAACAAACATATCTCTACATTATTTGGGTAAGCAAAAGATTATTCAGAAGAGCTTCTGGGAATGGAAAGCTATTGCATCAAGGAGTTTGCATCAGTACTTGTTAGTCTAAAATCTTATCACCGGAAAATTTCCTGAAAAACACTTCGTTAGGGCATAAATGAAAGATCTTTGTCCGATGAACTCAAAGAGGTGAAAAGAAAGCTTAAGCATCTTCGTATTGAGAAAGAAAAAATAGAAGAGCTTTTGAAAGAGAGAGAGACACAATTATCAGACCCAAGGATGAAGAGCTTGAAAATAGAGCCAAAAAGCATGAAAAACAAAAAAGGTCAGGAAATTACAAAAACTGAAGAAGTTCAGTCCCACAATGAATTTACCAATGGTCAAGTCTTTGAGAGAGGAGCATGAGACTTTTGAACATTGATGGCAATGAAAAGCCAGAAAGGGAAGCACTGAGACTTTTGGAAGAGGAACAAATGCAAAAGGCCGCGATCCAGTTATTAGAACAATACATGGAGTTTAAGCAGGTATCTGATTGCTTAGTAGTCATGTACTTATGTTGCAACATTCCCTCTTTTGAACATTCTAATGTATGAATTTGTTCTTACTTTAGGAAGATGATAATGAGGTGGCAAAGAAATCAAAGTAAACTACACTCTTTATTTGTTGTTTTATCACAGTAATTTGAAAATGGTCTCCTTTTCATGTCTTCGTAATTGGTTTGTTTGTGCATTGACGTAGGAAAGAGATGGATCCTTTGAAACCAAAGAAGCCTATGTCTGCATTTTTGTTGTTTCTGAATAAGCGTAGGCTAGAATTACTTGAAGAAAAATAGAGTATGGCTGAGGTGGTGAAATGTAGTTTTGATTCATTAAAAAGAAAAAAGTTGACAAAATTATTTGATCGTTGGAGTTCAAATTTTATTTGTTTTAATATGGACAGATAGCAAAGATAGCTGGTGAAGAGTGGAAGAATATGACTGATGAAGATAAAGATCCTTGCAGATAGCAAAATTTCCTGGTATTTTTTTATTATCTTTAAGCATGAGATTCTAAAGATGGTCAATTGGCATACATATGTATATCCGACGAGAACACTGGCTAGCTGGGTATGCATTCAAGAAACACTGGCAAATAATTCATGAAACGGGCATTTTCAAGTTGTTTGATAAGGAATATACAAATATGCGCATTAATATGCAGTACAATGCACATTTATGAAAACAGCTGGATTCATGTTTGTGAATCGCGTTTATATATTATATTTGTTGAGTAGTTGAAACTCCTGTATGCAATTCGTCTATATTCTAAGGATACCGATCTTTTTCATTTCCTGTATGCCTGTTAGGTTTATGCTAGTTGATGGTAGAGCTTTGTAGTTTATATGATCTGAAAGGTTATTTTGCTTTATATGAAAAAAGGCATTTTTATATAAATAGTTCAGATGGGATTTTGCAGCTTAACGAAATCATTGTTCTAAAAATTGAATTCTATCTTTTAGAGAAGCTTTTGTTTAGAACTGTTATTTTTTTTAAGCATAGCAAGAGCATTAAATTATTAGTAACAAGAAACTTATAGATAATATCCATAAGAGAACCTGTATTTTTCAACGATTCAATTATTATAAATTTAACCATATATGCTAAAGTAGTACAAACTGTTTCCATGGTACAAAGTAGGCGATAAAATGTAGTTTCTTACTTGAATCTTACTAAATTCATACATAAAATAAAGTTTGAATGGTGCATCCTTTACCAAATATTTCATCATATGTTAATGCCACTTCAGAATGCAAAGCTGCTGCAGGAAGAATACAACAGCAAAGTGGAGGTCTACACATAAAACAAACTTCAAGTATTGGCCATGTACTCACAGTGTTTTTATATATAAATAGTAGTTTGCTGATTTGCAAAATCAAGTAAGCTTTTGTTCCACAAAAATAGTAAGCCTCCAATTAAGAGAAGGAAGAGATGGAGCAGGGAAAATACTTGAAACAGGAATCTCTTCAGTTACTTAAAAAGAAAGAGAAAGCTGAGGGTATCATCAAGGCAGTTCTAAAATAAACCACATTTTTTATCCCATGATGCGAGCAATATAATAAGAAGTATGGACCTACTTTTGATAAATTAGTTTGAGCTATATCAATCAACAAATCCATTTTGACAATTAATCCATTGTCTTCCACTTTAGTGGTCAGCTTAAAAAATAGTATTCAATAGGCTAGTAGCTCTAAAATCAGATAAAGATAAATGATCTTCATTTTTCGGAATCAACACAACATTGACATAACTTAGCTTCTTTAAATATTAAAGAACCATTTTCAAACGCCCCAAAATGTTTCATAATATCTCTTTTTACCAACTCCAATATTTTTCGAAAATGAAATTCAGGAACCATCTGGACCTGGCGATTCATCGTTAAGTATTTCACGCAAGGCACAGTAAACTTCAACCTTCGTAGAAATATCATGAAGACTATTCAGCTCAACATTTGATGGATCTAGTATCTTCCAATCCATTTCAATTCTCATTATACTTTAATTTTTTGCTCGTTGTACTATCTAATCATAGCATGCACATTGTGATTCAATTGTTTTTGAACTCTATCAATCACCATCTACTTCAGAAAGTATCTCTGAAGTATTTTTCAAATCCAAAAATTCGATTCTTGCATTTATTGCTACTGCACTATTCATTCTAATTCCTACTACTTTTTTTACTTATTATCTATGTAAAAACAGTTAGCCAAAATGATTAGTTTGAACTATCAGTTCTTAGCAGTTCAATCCAATTTAATGATAGCCACAAAGACAAGGTTGCATGGCAGTGAAGCCAAAGAGACAAGGTTGCGTGGTAGGGGATCTATTCTAGTTTTCAACCAATTCATGGAAACTGAGGTAAAGTATCTGAAATGTGATTTTATTTCCTTCATCAATGCATATATGTTAAAAATCTATAGGTTGCCACATTAAGAAGTAGGATAGTTTACTTTGGTTTAGACTCCTAAAAAAAATTTGGACAGTGATACACCTATTTAAATGTGCAACACGTTGGATTTAAAAAAGAATAGACCTCGACCAATTAGGAATTGCTTGTGCCTAGTCGGACTTGAAGACAATGAAGGGGCATTTTTTTTCATTTGCTCGCCAAATTATGATTCAGCAACTTAAGTAACTCTAATGTTCAATCTGATATTGCTAATAATAACAAACAAGGCACAAACTCATGCTAACTGATTAATTGATCAACTATTTGTTGCTATATGAGCACCAGTTAGGTTAGAATTCACGCTCGTTGGAGTGTCATGGTTAGTTGGTTTACATTAGCAATAGTTGGTTTTGAAGCATGCTTATACATACATTTGTCAAATCTGCTTTCATTAAAGAGCCTGCCTACTAATTGACTTTTTTTTATTGCGGCCACAACGTATCACTTTAGAACATATTGATTATGCTAGGAACACTACAACAAAACATGTAATTAGTTACATTTAGTGGCAGCGTTTGATGGCTATGTGCAACCATAACCCGTTTATAATAATATAAGTGAACGAAGAAATGCTAATACTTTTCCCCGCTAACAATTTGGCTGAATTTTTGCTCTCTCCGCTCACATATCTTTCGTCGTGACAAGAAATATTCGGTAAAATATATTTTCCTCCGGCCATGAGAAAACCCTACCGGAAATATCCTCCCCCATCGTTTCTCTTTAGCCTACATAGTTCAATCTAGGTTTCTCCCCAGAACCATTTCACCTCAACAGGCGAATCTTGTCTCCAACCTCTATTTCATGCTTCTAGCTCAATAAAGGTAATTCACAAATAAACCTTTTTTTGAGTTTTTAAATTGATTTGGGTTTTTGGTTGAAATCATCACATGAATTGAATCTGTTAACCAAATGTCTTTTTTTTGTTAAGATTAGAAATTTTGAGATCCAATTTGTGATTGTGTATACATGACCAAAGAGTTGGAGTATTTCAACTCTACTATTGCAATAACTTTGTAATTGTTCTAGCCTGCTAACCTACTAACATAGGCAAAATATAATTGATGAACTGAGTAGCGCATATTGTTTTAATTTTATATTTCAGTTTTGAACTCTATCAAATTTTTATTAGTTTCGTTTTTTGAGATTTAATGAAGCATAATTAGTTTAGTTAGACTTACAGGTTATATCCAAAATTAACTAGAGATGTTTTGCATTTTTTATTAGTCACTTTCAATCATGCTTCCACTTTGAACTGACAATCAAAAGTGAACTACAGTTTTCCTATTTTTTTATAATTCTCTAGAAGTATGCTGCATAGAAATTTAATCAACTAAATTACTATTGTTTTGTGCATCTTTTTCAATTACTATGGTTTGGAGAACGTAATAGGATGAGGAGTTACTGTGTTTTTGGTTGGTGTTTGGTTTGGAGAACTTAACAGTGTGAGGTTTGTTGGTGCGTTAAAGTATGAGTATGAACTTATATTTGTTTAGGGTGAGTTATGGTTCTTAGAACCGCATTAGAGGTGATTTTTTTTTTTTGGCTGAGAACTTAATAGCCTTTTGTTTCTCATAAGATAGGTGTCCTTGTAAGCTTGCTGACTTGATGTGCATCCACCATTAACATTATTTTGTTTCACTTTAGGCTTCCATTGTTTGGCTAAACTGCATGTAGATTCATTATCACCAAACGAATTACAGTTGCTGCATGGTTTCAATTTTGGTTCATATTCTATTTGTATACACTATGTTTCCTCATTCTATAACTCCATGAAAACTTCATGTAGGTATTTAAAATAAGCAATTACATGAATAATCACCTGAGCGTAATTCAGTCTATTCTCCACGATAGTTACATTGTCAGATCCATTTTAATAGGATGACAGAGTATGCTAGAATAGGCATGGTAATTTTACTGTAACTTGGTATATATGACATTTGTATGTTTTCATTGATTATGTACGATTGTAACTGTTATAGTAGTATCATACGTGGCAAGAGAAATATATGATTCAACACCATTGTGGAGGCCCAGAATCTGCTATCTCAGATAATATGGCTTATTTCTTTTTCACTTTTACCATGCAAAGTATTATATAACAATTGTTCTATCATTTGTGTACTGTAGTTGAAATACCATGATTCTGGTAAAGATAGAACATGCACTTCCCAGGGTCACACAGACTGGTTTATCAGGAGATGTTACTTCAAATTTAATTTGATTCATTATTATTAATACTTGGTTCTTTTCTGGGTGTGCTCGATTTCTTTGGTTGAGTCTCTGGAGCATTAGAAAAATCGGACACTGTCTGTAACTAGAAGGAGCCCAATTTTTGCTTTTTTTGGTAACTCATTTCTCTCAATTCCAATAGGAAACCAGTTTCTCAATTTTCTGACTCTGAGAATAACTCTGTTGGTAGTCTTCATTTTTCTCCAAAAAATAATACAAACACAAGGTGCCAAGCTTCAGTTAATTCCCATATCAGCACATTCTTTAGCGTTGGCCCTATTGAAGACCGTTGAAAGTCAAATCCATCGTCTCTCAGTTCAAGATATGCTTACGATGGGCCAAGCTGGGAGTATTGTTATGAGGCAGGTAATTTTATTCGGTTTGAATCAATTCAAATATCATATCTAAATGGGACAATTATTTGATTTTGTTAAATTTGCTAGTTATTACTTGTAACAGTCAACTGGGAATGCAAGTAGTACCAAGTTTGAGCTTCATAATAAATAGGTATTGTTATAGTATTAAACATTACATTTAAGTAACAACACTTTATGCGATCACCACTCATATATTAGTTGTTAATTGCTTACATGATCAATAGTTCATAGTGCATTTTGCACCCCTCAAATATTAGCAGGCACTTATTGAACTCATTTGACAAATTAACAAATATCTTATACCTAGTTGTCAAAAAACCATCTTTGAAGTTGGTCAAAGCATCATGCAAGCATTCTTCTCCCTTTTTGTCTTGTTCAAAGATTAGTGAGAAAATCACTTCCACTATTTTGGATAAGTGGTAGCTCAAACTATGCTTATAGCTCTCAGGATCCGTTGTTCTTCATCATCACCAGCCTACCTTTTTTCTCGATGTATAAATACATTGGTGCTTGCGGAACATGAGGTTGGAGTTGTCAAACCATCCTCCTTAAGTGCAGTAGCAGCTGCAGGATCAATAAGCAAAGAAAATTTCCTGTCCTTTTGGGTGGTACTGGCCCTTGCCTTATGCATTTTACTAAGCTGTTAAAACATGCCTAAAGATAGAGCTGGATTGGAGAAACACTTGTTAATTGTTGTAAGAATTATATCTAAACATAGAACTTCACCTTCTTTTCCAAAACTCCCTTGCCTTATGCATTTTACTGAGCCGTTAAAACATGCCTAACAAATTCTAAAAATTTATGAAAATTAAGGATGTATTCATCCATATGTGAAAGCAATAGATTGAAAAGACGAACCTTAAATTTAATTATCATCTTATACCTATGAATATGTGGGCTTAAAGTCTAACAGTTGCATGCTCACATATATCAAGGTAGAATATTCACTGAATTTGGCCAGCATGTCTATTAGCGGAGAGCGTGATTTGATTATCTATGCTTATTAAGGTTGAAATAATGTAGATCATTATCATTACCAAGAAACTGTATACTTCAATTTCACGTGCAAGTTAGAGAGTTACTAGTCCACTTAGGTAGCTGAAACTTGATGCCTACTGGAAGTGATTTCAATTGTGGATACCTAATTAATATTCAGTCCAATTAAGTAGCTGAAACATAGATAATAAAAATAAGAACATTTGTATGTCAAATTCACTGCTAGTGCATACAGTAAAAATATCTGTGCGTCAAATTCAACACTAATGCCTGATTCAAACTGTTTATATCAGAAACTAAAAATATTTTGCACAGTTATGTAATTCTGACTGTTGACCGTTATACTTGTATGTAATTCTTACCGTTGACCGTTGTACTTATGTACAGATAATTAGATTTCCGAAGTGAAGAACAACCACATCAAAGAACCGGTGGTAATTAAGCTATGAACAAGACTTTAACTATTATTTTGTTTGTACTAGTCGTGTAGACTTGTTTGTAACCAGTTTTGGTATGTGGATTCATTTATTTTATCGAAATACTACTATTGAGATGATTATGGGTGTTATATTTGATATTGCGAGTAATGTGTTTTTTTAAGTATTTAAATATGGTGTTATTGATTTTAGTTTGAAAATGATACTCATATGATTATTTGTTTTAATATTTCTGTTATATATAAGCGATTGATGGAAATGTTACAAGCCATTAATAGTAAATAACCGCAATTAAAATGTGGTGTGCATCAGTAAGTTTTAGTAGCATTGAAAAAGTGCTACAAATGTAATTTACAAAAGATATTGTAGCTAAAATGAAACGGAACAAAAAAAATATAGTAGGACTGAAAAACTGCTACAAAAAATTGGGAAATGATGCAAGTATCACTTTAGTAGCATTTTTAACCTGCTACCAAAAAAACCCTTTGTGGGGTTTCTAAACGCTACAATATGTTCATTTTTGTCTACGTTTATTAAAACGCAACAAAAACTTTCATACTTTTAGTTGCATGTCGTATCGCAGCGTTCTCTAAAACGCTACTACAAGTTATGGTAGCGTTTTTTCAACACTACCAAAAGTCAATCTTGGTGCAGTGTACATGTTCATACACCCCAAATTTCAGTTATATTATACGGTATATGGTATACCCCAAATTTTAGTCATATTCATAGTACATGTTATGCCCCCAATTTGTCATCCCAATCATTCCCAATTAATCCCAAATTTCGTTCGTACGCATATTTCAGCGATATTGGCATAGGCTCGAAGGTAGCCTAGGCTATAAAAATAAAAAGGGAATGAGAGAGGAAGAAGAATAGAAATAGGCATATATATATCAGAAATAAGCACATAAATAGGCATGTAGTGATAACTGAATAACATAATAGGTGTATGGAAAATTACACATGATTATAGCAGATCTGTTTAGATATAAATCAGATTCCTAACAGGCATAGGTTTAGATCCGGTTATTAACATGTCGAGGTTACTATTAAATTTTTATATCTAAAAGTAACATGAACTCACAAAGATTGGATCTAAAGAACAGAGAATAGCATGCTAGTATTGTAGAAGAGATTCTTGTATACATATAAGTCGTTGTTATAGAAGATAGTCTAATTCAATCCAAGTAGAGGTAACATCTCCTTGTCTCCATTGTTTTTGTTGTATAAAACAAAAGAAATGCCAGCCCTTATATAGACTTTTTCCAACGAATCTCGTTAAGAAACAAGTCCATGTTTAGGAAATGAACCTGGGCAGATCTAGGGTGGGTTGACACACACTTGAGTGGGTCGACCCATGTGTCGACCCCCCGGGGTGTGGATCGACCCCTAATGGGAAAAAATTCCACGTTGGTCTCCCACCTTCGATTTCGAATTATTTTGAATTTCTGAATTAATTAGTTTTTATATATTTCTCTTATATGTATACAAACTATTAAGCTTAATATCTTCTTCATACGTTGTCTGTTTTACGTCAACTCGTAGTCTATCTGAACTAGAATTCCGAGACGAACGCAATGGTACAGTCTGTTTTACTTAATTCCTAAAATTAAATTAAGTATTCTTTAGTTTATTAACGTTCTTTTAAAATTATGGGGTGTTATAAGATAACATCAAACTAATACAAGTTTCATAACATAACAACCAAACATCAAAGAACCTTGAAAGAAGACTATTGCTGAAATAAAGTAATACGCTTATTACTAAGATTTAAATTATACTCTAAAATATTTAACCGAACTCTACAATTTTTAAGAAGCTCTTTGAAACCCACATCATTATGAAGTTTATAACTTGGATTTGAAATTCAATTACAACAATGTAGAGAAATAGCAAAAAAATGAGATCCAACCTGGAACGAGATTTCAAAAAAGTGCTTTAGTTCCTCTCAGTCCAAATATGCCAAAATATCATTAGAAAGACAAAGTTAAGAAGATACTTGTAACAACCCGCATTCTATGCATAGGAGTATCGTAGAATATTTATTTCTTTCCCATATGAAGTCGTATGGTCATGTAACTTTAGGAAACAACCATTAGAGTCGTTTCCCATGTTCATGATTTTTGTTGATTTTTAAATGATCATTTTGCCCCTAGCTGATCTTGTTTTGGCCATAACTTTTGATAGGAAAGGAATTTTGACCTGAAACCACTTCCATTAGATTCGTTTGATGGTTTACCTTTCCGTAGAGTGGTCACATGTGAAAAATGGACTTACCGTTTGGGAGATATGGCTGAAATAAGGTTTGGAAGGTGAAAAACTGCTTAACCGGGCCAAATAGGGTGATTAGTGAATGGACCCATAACCCATTTCGGGATTAGGGTTATGGGGAGGCTGAAAGGAGTTAGAGATTCATTCCACTTCAGTTTTCTAGCCTCCAGTTACCTCTTAGAAACCCTAAAAATGGCCTCCAACCTCTAAATCACCTCCAAATCATCTTCTAATCAAGGATTAAGCTTAGCAACATCAAATCAAGGGAGATCTACACCAAAACAACGTTAGAGCTGCTGCTTAGCATTGGGATTCGCACCAAATCAGGGATTTATTTCAGATCTAAGTTTTAATTGTGGCTAAGGTGAGTGATTTGCATAGTTCCTCACTAATTATGGCTAATTAAGGTAATTAGTGTTAATTAGTGAATTTAAACATGATAAAATTCTGGAAAAATATTTATAAAATTCGAAATGATGTTTTAGACTTCTGATATGAATTTGGGTTAATTTGGTTAAGTTTTGCTAATCACATCATTAGTTTCACCTGAACATGCTTAAGGGGAAACATGGGGTTTTGGGTAAGTTTGATCCATTTTAACCTATCATATTGATGTTTTGGTGTTTGAGGTCACTTCTACTTGTTGCTATGACTGTATGGTATGCTTTGTGATTGATTAGAATAGTTGGAATGGTCGAAAATGCCGTCGAGTGGCGTAAATTGCTTGGTGAAAGAAGTGCAGGAAGACATCCGAACCAGATCGGATCGGTTAGGAGGACCTGATCTGAACCCCCACTCGAATTCGGAAGCTCCGATCCGCTCTTACGCTCCACACCCGATCCGAACCAAGGAGGACAACAAGGACTGGGGAAGCTTTTATCCACTTGCATTTCCATGGCATACATCATCCGATTCGAACTGCATGGTCACCTCCGAACCGAACAGACGCGTGGTAAATGGAATTGAAGAACCCGACCCGATCCCCTAAAGGCAACGTCTTCCGATCCGAACCGACATATTGGGAGGGAGCTCGAGATATCCGACCCGATCCAGTGAAGGGAGGCATTTCGATCCGAACCGAACTAGTGATTAGGGGAGATCCGAACCGATCCGGTGATGACCAATAACCTGAGATGCAAAGGTAGTCCAAATGGAAGTTAGAGCTCAGGATCCAGTTGGGAACCAACGAGTTCACTTCATGGTTGGGCTTTGCTGCGGGACGTGTGTTAAGGAGTTTTCGACGTTCATAACTTCGATTCACCACTGAAAATGGATGATGGGCTACTTATCAGTGCAGTAGAGTCATTATGACTCGAGGGGCAAGGTGATGGTAGCAAGACTACGTTATCAGTGCAGTAGAGTCATTATGACCCGAGGGGCAAAGTGATGCGTAGTAAGACTATGAGCCAGTGCAGTGGGGTCATTGTGACTCCATGGGGCAGAGTGGACATAGTAAAGGATTAGTGAGGCTATGAGCCAGTGCAGGGGGGTCCTTGTGACTCCATGGGGCAAAGTGGACATAGCAAAAGATTAGTGGCTATGTATCAGTGCAGTGAAGCCATTTATGACTTCATGGGGCAAAGTGATCATAGCAAAGTATGTTGGGTGATCGAAATGGTGAATATCATATGCTTTATGCACTGAGTGAGAGATGTGAGGATGGTTGCTATGATTGATTGTTTGCCATCACTATAACATGCACACCCTCACACCCGTTATCTATACAACATCTGAAATGGCACCTTAGAGTGTTGTACAGTATGTAGTGCTAACTCTTTGGTTGCAGGTCCAGGTTCAGGTTTGGTTTAGTCTACCTGTTATTGTTCTGTTTAGATGCTTATCGCTCATACCAGGCTTTATGTCTGACCCAGAGTTTTATGTCTCTTCTTATTACTCTGGGTGCTCACACGAGCAGACTAGAGACAGGTTAGCTGGTGATGCGCGAGTAGCTGATTCGGAGGCGAGCAGGAGGCTTCCACGGATGATATATAGATATTCTCCCTATGTCGTTGGTGGTCGCTACTTGGGCATTAGTAGTGTACCTCCTTTACCTTGCTTTTGTTTTTTTGAGACAGTTTGAAAAGTTGTAATAATGTTAACTTTGGATCATAAGTTGTACTTGGATTTTCTGCTGCTATGTTAGTTGTTTTCAGCTTATGCATTGTCTCACCTATTTTATGTCAAGTATGTTGTTATTATATTTTATTCCATGCGCTGTGAGACATTTTACAGGTTCCTTGTTAGTTCATTTCCTTCTTCCCTTTTCTTCTGACGACCCGTTCCGTGCTAACTGGACATGTGTACAGCGAACTTTTGGAGTAAATGTCGGTTGGTGTGGGGCGGGCCATCACATTTGGTATCTGAGCTCTAGGTTGCGTAGTTAACCTAGGGAAAGACATGAGGGAGAGATAGTACGTATATGAGAGAACGTATTTGTGATTACTTCGGTTTTCAAAAGCTATATATATATACTATTAGTAGTATAAGAATGAAGTCGTACTGCACTAGCACCACTATGGGGTCGTTAATCGTTTCCCCTTTTACAGATTGACGATGAGCCGATATGCAAGAGGTGCTGGTAGGGGAGCCAATAATGGGAATGCCGCTGACATGAGGGCGATGTTTACTGACCTCATGAGAGACATGCTTAGGAAGGTGCAAGGGGCAGTTCCCAATCCCGGAATTGGAGGTGGTCCAGTAGTGCAGGCGCCTAGGGTCGATTTCGCCAAGTTGTGCAAGGATTACACTAACCTTGGTGGGAAGCCGTTCCACGGAACGGAGTCTGCCACAGATGTTCAGGATTGGTTGGATAGCTATGATCGTATCTTCGACAACTTGGGTATCGAGGATGCGATGAAGAGAAGGCTAGCGTCTCGTTAGCTGCAAGGGCGAGCGATGAATTGGTGGAATGCCATTAGAACAGCTACTCTAGAAGATCAGGTTACTTGGGATCAGTTCAAGGCTCGCTTTAGCGAGAAGTTTATTCCAGCTGCCCAGAAGTCAGTGTTGTTTAAGAGATTCTTGGAACTCAAGCAGAATGGTAGGGCAGTCTCTGACTATATTGCTGAGTTCGACACTTTGTCGAAGTATGGACTATCTCTTATCGATACTCCTGAGAAGAAGAATGAGAAGTTCATTACTGGGTTGGATGGATACTTGGGGGAAAGGCTTATCAACCACATCGATGAGACTTTTGAATCGATTGTGGGGAAAGCTTTGAGATCAGAGAGTCTTTACCCTAAGTCAAAGACTGAGGCTGCATCTGCAGAAGGGCTGAAGCCGCAAGCAGGCGGTGGAGGCAAGAATAACTCTCAGAATAAGAGGAAGCAGAGCCAATCTAAGGATGGCCAGAAAAAGAACAAGAAAGATGTTGAGTGCTTCAGCTGTGGTAAGAAGGGCCATTATGCTAAAGAATGTCGGGCCAAGCCAGCGGATAGGAAGTGCTATAACTGTGGTCAAGTGGGACATCATAAGGATAAGTGTCCGCAACCTCTTAAGGAGAAGCAGATTGTGAAAGCATATGCTATTGATGCTGTTCCTTCTTCGTCGAATGCCCCAACTGCGGCGGAGAAAGGAAAGAATGTCGTTATTCAAGGTATGCTTTCTATTTATGATGTACCAGTTCGAGTTTTGTTTGATACTGGGGCTTCCCGTTACTTCATATCTAGTGACCTGGTAGATAGGTTGGGACTGGAACCCGAGATAGTTGATAGACCATTGGTTGTGACGAACCCGATTGGTGGTTCGACTAGCCTTAGTATGATTTGCAGAAATTTGGTCCTATCGAGTCATGGATGTATGTTTGTATGTGATTGCTTTGTTTTGGGCTTTACTGGGTATGACATTATATTGGGAGTCGATTGGCTCCAAAGATACGGGGTGGTGGTAGACTGTGAGGGCTTTTTGGTTACAGTTAAGGCGAATGATGGGCGGAGGGTAGTGTTTGGTAGTCTACCCAGTGATGGGGTAATGGCTAGTTTTATAAATTCCCTCGACAACCCGTAGGATGAGTTGTCAGATGTGCCCGTGGTTGGCCAGTATCCGTATGTCTTCGAGGAGGTGACCGGGCTTCCACCACACCGAGAGATTGAGTTCCGTATTGATTTAGTGAAAGATGCCAGACCTATAGTGATGCCACTTCGTCGTATGGCACCAAGGGAGCAGCGAGAGCTCGGGGTGCAAGTCAGCAATCTTTTGAAGAAGGGATTTATTAGAAGAAGTGTCTCCGAGCAGGGAGCACCAGTTGTATTTGCAACTAAGGCAGATGGTTTCCTTCGTTTGTGTGTGCACTATTGCGAGGTGAATAAGGTGACGAGGAAGAATAAGTATCCACTACCACGGATATATGATTTGTTTGATCAACTGGAAGGAGCAAGAGTGTTCTCCCAGTTGGACCTCGCGATAGGATTTCATCAGCTCCGAGTAGCGGATGAGAGTGTTCCAAAAACGGCATTTAGGATGCCGTCTGGATTCTATGAGTGGTTGGTCATGCCATTTGGGTTGACCAATGCACCAGCCTACTTTGTGGATCTTATGAATCGAGTATTCAGAGATCAGTTGAATAAGTTTGTTCTTGTGTTCGTAGACGACATCCTTGTTTACTCAAGGACAGAGGAGGAACACAAGGGACACTTGAGGATAGTGATGGAGGTGTTGAGAAAACACCAATTGAAAGCGAAATTCTCTAAGTGTCACTTTTGGAGAAGGGAAGTGAGATTCTTGGGCCATGTTGTTTCAGAGAATGGTATTGCCGTGGACCCTGCGAAGGTGGCTACGGTACTGGATTGGCCTACGCCCAAGAATGCAACAGATGTAAGAAGTTTATTGGGGTTAGCTGGATATTATCGTAAGTTTATCCAGGACTCCTCCAAGATAGCAGCACCGTTGACTCAGTTGACTAAGAAGAATCAGGCCTTCGTCTGGGACGGAGTGTGTGAGAATGCATTCAAGAGTCTAAAGGAAAAGTTGACGCGTGCATCAGTGCTAGTCATTCCTAAAGGGAATGAAGAAATGACGGTATACACGGATGCTTGTGGTACCGGACTAGGTGCTGTATTGATGCAAGGAGGTAGGGTTGTAGCTTATGCTAGTCGGCAACTAAAGCCGCATGAGAAGAAGTATCCTACCCATGATTTGTAACTGGCAGCGATTGTGTTCGCATTAAAGATGTGGAGACACTATCTTTTGGGAGAAAGATTTGAGTTGTTTATCGATCATAAATCGTTAAAGTATCTCTTCTCTCAGAAAGATCTGAATCTCCGTCAGCAGAGATGGTTAGAGTTCTTGGCTTCGTATGATTTTGATATCGCATACACACCTGGGAAAGGTAATGCGGTAGCCGATGCCTTGAGTAGGAGACATGCCAGTTTGGGGGCTATGTTTCTTGAATGGAAGCAACTGGAGTATATCGCGGGGTTTGATTTCAGACCAAAGTGCGAATTGGATCCAATCATGCTAGCTAGTTTGGCGATCAGACCCACTTTGATAGAGCGGATTGGTTCCAGCCAGAGGGACGATCCTAATCTATTGGAAATCATCTCCAAGTTAGAGATGGACATCGACGGTGATGAGATGAATTTGTATGGGCTTGATCGAGATGGATGGCTTAGAAAGAATGGAAGACTAGTTGTACCCAACGTGAATGGTTTGAGAGATGAAGTGCTTAGAGAATGTCATCACTCAAAACTGACTATACATCCTGGTGGTAATAAGATGTATCGAGACATGAAACAGACTTACTACTGGGAAGGGATGAAAAGAGACGTTGGGAAGTTTTTATCCAAATGCATGAATTGCCAGCTAGTTAAAGCCGAGCAAAAGAAGCCTAGTGGGTTGTTGCAACCATTAGAAATTCCCTAATGGAAATGGGAGCACGTCTCGATGGATTTCATCGATGGTTTACCAAGGACTACAACGGGACATGATAGCATTTGGGTAATTGTGGATCGATTGACTAAGAGTGCAAGATTTATACCAGTCAAATCGACCAGAACAGTAGCTAAGTTAGCAGAATTGTATATGAAGTGGGTAGTGAGATTTCATGGAGTACCTAAAAGCATTGTGAGTGACCGAGACCCGTTGTTCACTAGTGGGTTTTGGAAGAGCTTACAAGAGGCTCTAGGGTCTGAATTACATCTCAGTACCGCATATCATCCTCAGACCGACGGTCAGACGGAGAGGGTGAATCGTATATTGGAAGACCTCTTGAGAACTTGTATATTGGATTTTGGTGGATCATGGGATGACCATTTGCATCTAGTAGAGTTTGCATATAATAATAGCTACCAATCCAGTATCGGTATGGCTCCATATGAAGCTTTGTACGGAAGACCGTGCAACTCACCATCATGTTGGATAGAGACTGGCGAGAAGTTTATGCTTGGACCAGATGTGGTGAGAGAAACTTCAGATAAGATTAAGACCATTCAACAACGAATGAAGGCTGCCCAAGATAGGCAGAAGAGTTATGCTGATAAGAGGAGAAGAGACTTAAAATTCTCAGTTGGTGACTTGGTGTTTGTCAAGATTTCTCCGTTGAAGAGCGTGATACAATTTGGCAGGAGAGGCAAATTGGCACCAAGATTTATTGGCCCATTCCCTGTTCTTGAACTAGTCGGGAATTTGGCATATAGAGTCGGCTTACCAGAGAAGATGGCGGGAGTTCACAACGTATTTCATGTTTCCCAACTGAGGAAGTTTGTACACGACCCAAATTTGACTATTTCACCTAATCAATTAGAGGACTTCGAAGTAGAACCTGAGGCGGTTGGGAACCGCAAGCCGATCCGTATTGTCGAGCACGATACGAAGCTACTTCGAAGAAAGGTGGTGAAGCTAGTCAAGGTTCAGTGGGGCGAGAACGAGAATGATTGTACTTGGGAGACAGAGGAGAGCATTAGAAAGACGTATCCAGAACTCTTTGCCTAGTAAGATTTACCTTGTAATTTAGTTATTCCGCATGCTAGGATAGACTTGTTTTGCATGTTTGATTGTTGTTTTATGGTTGATAGGCATGCGGGACCCTTTCGTGTGTTTTGGTTAGGGAATTTCGGGAAGCGAAATTTCTTAAGGGGGGGGGGGGGAGAATGTAACAACCCGCATTCTACGCATAGGAGTATCATAGAATATTTATTTCCTTCCCATATGAAGTCGTATGGTCATGTAACTTTGGGAAACAACCATTAGAGTCATTTCCCATGTTCATGATTTTTGTCGATTTTTAAATGACCATTTTGCCCCAAGCTGATCTTGTTTTGGCCATAACTTTTGATTGGAAAAGAATTTTGACCTGAAACCACTTCCATTAGATTCGTTTGATGGTTTACCTTTCCGTAGAGTGGTCACATGTGAAAAACGGACTTACCGTTTGGGAGATATGGCTGAAATAAGGTTTGGAAGGTGAAAAAGTGCTTAACCGGGCCAAATAGGGTGATTAGTGAATGGGCCCATAACCCATTTCGGGATTAGGGTTATGGGGAGGCTGAAAGGAGTTAGAGATTCATTCCACTTCAGTTTTCTAGCCTCCACTTACCTCTTAGAAACCCTAAAAATGGCCTCCAACCTCTAAATCACCTCCAAATCATCTTCTAATCAAGGATTAAGCTTAGCAACATCAAATCAAGGGAGATCTACACCAAAACAACGTTAGAGCTGCTGCTTAGCATTGGGATTCACACCAAATCAGAGATTTATTTCAGATCTAAGTTTTAATTGTGGCTAAGATGAGTGATTTGCATAGTTCCTCACTAATTATGGCTAATTAAGGGTAATTAGTGTTAATTAGTGAATTTAAACATGATAAAATTCGGGAAAAATATTTATAAAATTCGAAATGATGTTTTAGGCCTCTGATATGAATTTGGGTTAATTTGGTAAAGTTTTGCTAATCACATCATTAGTTTCACCTAAACATGCTTAAGGCGAAATATGGGGTTTTGGGTAAGTTTGATCCATTTTAACCTATCATATTGATGTTTTGGTGTTTGAGGTCACTTCTACTTGTTGCTATGACTGTATGGTATGCTTTGTGATTGATTAGAATAGTTGGAATGGTCGAAAACGCCGTCGAGTGGCGTAAATTGCTTGCTGAAAGAAGTGTAGGAAGACATCCGAACCGGATCGGATCGGTTAGGAGGACCCGATACGAACCCCCACTCGAATTCAGAAGCTCTGATCCGCTCTTACACTCCGCACCCGATCCGGACCAAGGAGGACAACAAGGACTGGGGAAGCTTCTATCCACTTGCGTTTCTCGTGGCATACATCATCCGATCCGAACCGCATGGTCACCTCCGAACCGAACCGACGCGTGGTAAATGGAATTGAAGAACCCGACCCGATCCCCTAAAGGTGACGTCTTCTGATCCGAACCGACATATTGGGAGGGAGCTCGAGATATCCGACCCGATCCAGTGAAGGGAGGCATTCCGATCCGATCCGAACCGAACTAGTGATTAGGGGAGATCCAAACCGATCCGGTGATGACCAATAACCCGAGATGCAAAGGTAGTCCAAATGGAAGTTAGAGCTCAGGATCCAGTTGGAAACCAACGAGTTCACTTCATGGTTGGGCTTTGCTGCGGGACGTGTGCTAAGGAGTTGTCGACGTTCATAACTTCGATTCACCACTGAAAATGGATGATGGGCTACTTATTAGTGCAGTAGAGTCATTATGACTCGAGGGGCAAGGTGATGGTAGCAAGACTACGTTATCAGTGCAGTAGAGTCATTATGACTCGAGGGGCAAAGTGATGCGTAGTAAGACTATGAGCCAGTGCAGTGGGGTCATTGTGACTCCATGGGGCAGAGTGGACATAGTAAAGGATTAGTGAGGCTATGAGCCAGTGCAGTGGGGTTCTTGTGACTCCATGGGGCAAAGTGGACATAGCAAAGGATTAGTGGCTATGTATCAGTGCAGTGAAGCCATTTATGACTTCATGGGGCAAAGTGATCATAGCAAAGTATGTTGGGTGATCGAAGTGGTGAATATCGTATGCTTTATGCACTGAGTGAGAGATGTGAGGATGGTTGCTATGTTTGATTGTTTGCCATCACTATGACATGCACACCCCCACACCCGTTATCTATACACCATTTGAAATGGCACCTTAGAGTGTTGTACAGTATGTAGTGCTAACTCTTTGGTTGCAGGTCCAGGTTCAGGTATGGTTTAGTCTACCTGTTATTGTTCTGTTTAGATGCTTATCGCTCATACCAGGCTTTATGTCTGACCCAGAGTTTTATGTCTCTTCTTATTACTCTGGGTGCTCATACGAGCAGACTAGAGACAGGTTAGCTGGTGATGCGTGAGTAGTTGATTCGGAGGCGAGCAGGAGGCTTCCACGGATGATATATAGATATTCTCCCTGTGTCGTTGGTGGTCGCTACTTGGGCATTAGTAGTGTACCTCCTTTACCTTGCTTTTGTTTTTTTGAGACAGTTTGAAAAGTTGTAATAATGTTAACTTTGGATCATAAGCTGTACTTGGATTTTCCGCTGCTATGTTAGTTGTTTTCAGCTTATGCACTGTCTCACATGTTTTATGTCAAGTATGTTGTTATTATATTTTATTCCATGCGCTGTGAGATATTTTACAGGTTCCTTGTTAGTTCATTTCCTTCTTCCCTTTTCTTCTGACGACCCGTTCCGTGCTAACTGGATATGTGTACAGCGCACTTTTGGAGTAAATGTCGGTTGGTGCGAGGCGGGCTGTCACAATACTTTTTGAAATCCTTAAATCGAAGTCTGAAAACATTCCAATAAAAATTACAGGTAAAATGATCATAATTTAAATCTAACCAAAACTCTAATAACTTTACTAAGAATAATATGTGTACTACTACAATCATTTTATAAATGGTTAACATTTTAAAATAATTAATACAAAAATAATTATTATTATTAATAAAAATATTAACCTAAGAAATTCAATGATATTCAGTCTACCTTGAAGAGTTAACCAGAAATGAATGCTAGATTTGCGAAGGGCGTTGCTTTTCAAATTCTATTAAACAAATTCATTTTAACTCAGGAAAATTTATAAAAATATAAAAGGAATGAGTGGTATATTTCCCATATTTATCCCAACACTAAATATTAATGTCATTAGCATTATTAATGTTATAAAAAAAACTAACTTAGCAAATAATAAGGCAAAAAATTTAAAGAATTACATTCTAACAAACGTTAAACTAAAATTCCATGGAAAACTAAAATTACAACTATAAATATCATAGATTAAAACATTTTTAAAATTACAAGTTTCATGTAAATCCATAAATTCCACTATGAGAGGGGCAACAAAGATCCAATCACCATGCCAAAAGGAGTATTATTACCTAAATGCATAATTTTTTTAGAGCCTAATTTATAAATATAAAAAATATACATAATTGTTTTCCCAAAATACAAATAAATATGATAGTTATTAAAAGAGAAATGGTGTAAATTGAAAGAGCCATTAAACTATTGAATAGAAATTATTTCTTTCCATTATTGGTTATCCTTAAAATCATTAAATTTCCAAATCACTTATTAAGTAAAGAATATTTAAACTATGAAGATTAGTAATACTGAATCCACCTTCATTTTTTTAGATTTATAGACCGTATCCCCATTAACAAAACATTTAGAACTATTATTAAAATTATCATCACTCCAAAAGAAATCATCTCTTAACCTTGTCAGTTTTATCAATGATCGATTTGGGTAATAAATAATATGACATCTAATATATAGGAAGAGCAGATAAGACTAAATTTATAAATACATCTCTACCAACCTTCGATAAAAATCTACTGTTTCAATTAAATGAATGATCATTAGTCTTATCAATAATAACCTTCAAAATATCATGCTTAAGTTTCTGAGGATGAATCTGAAAACCTAAATATTTGATTGGAAATTCATAGTACTGCAACTAAGAGTATTAGCAACTAGAGGCTTAGAATTATTAAAATCATTTAATATCATATCATAATTATTATCGAAATTAATTCGCAACCCAAATAGAAGTTCAAAAACTGTAGAGAATAAATTTAAGTGTTATAATATGCTTAGGTAGATGTGAAGTGAATAACATAGTATCGTCAGCAAATTGAAGAACTAGGATACCATTGTTAGTGACCTCACTGCCCATAGTTCCACTAGTTTTATTCCTAGAGGAAAATTTAATAATTTTTGTAAAAACATCCAAAGCCAGGTTGAATACTAAAGGAGAAAGATCATCGCCTTGCCTAAGAATATGCTTATATTAGACCTTATTGCCAGAAATACCATCAACTATGATACTAGAATTCCTATATTGTTTTGATAAAGATGATTATGTTGTGTATGACCACACTGTTGATTAAATTACAATGTAGATAATCCGATCAACAGGCCTGACCGATGGCCAAAAAAACCAATTACAAACTGAAGTTTAGATAATAAAATCAATGTAAACCTGAGTAGCAAAAACAATAAATTGTAGTCTAGAAAATAACGATGAAATAAGACTATGTAGAGAGGAATATTCTACCATAGTCTAAGTAATGATCCACGGCAAGAAGGACCAGGTGCATCCGAGTTGCCCGCAGACTAACAATATGGAGCACGGGAGCTGCCAATTCCATATCTGAAAGGTGGTAAGTTGTGAGTACCTATACAAGTGGTAAATAGGAATGAGATTCTAATACAAATAGTGGTTATGGATTGTGTAATGTGATGAAAAGAGCAGGCTTTATTAGTGGTTAAATTGAATAGATGACAAAAAATACCATGAAAAAAATGCAAAAACAAAAATGAAAGAAGAGTTAGCTTTAATAATGTAGAAGAAGAGAAAAAGGTACAAGGTTTACAGTGGATACAATAGGTATTTATAGGGATGTAATCTCCTTACTATGTGAATATATGGGCCTAGAAAAATTTTTTTTTTATGTACAAATAAAATAAATATGACAATGGTAGAGATATTCCTTGGAGATCTCCTTCTTCGATTACTAACATGTGCATATGATTGGGTTTTCTATTTATTTCAAATCTTCATCTATATGGAAATGAAATATGAATGATTTGATATCCTTTAGAAGAATATGCCCAATTCCTAAATTCACTAGTACATATATTCTTTTAAAAAATAGGGCTTATCAAAAATCGAACTTTGAATGTGACACCCCACATCCATTAATGTCATTCTTAAGAGAATGCATTAAGTTTTGGGAAGCACAATATGTAATCATTACATAACATTTCCCAGACAGATAAAATAGGTAGTGGAAAATCTTAAACTTTATTATAAAAGAAGTAAAGCATAGTTTCAAAAGTACATTAAACCCAGTCACAACTAGCAAACTGTCTCAAATCTCCCACAAAACACCTCATAAAAAAATATCAAAGTACCTAAAACCATATCCCTTGCCGTAAGCCATACTAAAGTAGAGAGCAAGTCAAAACCATACATCTCAAGAAGTCCAAGTCAAGTCCAAGCTGAAGAGAAATCCTAGTTAATGTTGAGTGCTGCCACTCTGAGGATTTCTGGGGGAAAGGAAGAAAGTGGCGAAAGAAAAAGAGTTAGACATAAAGTCTGGTGAGTTCAAGTGACTTACAAATATGCATAAAATAGGAATTCCAAGACAGGTAAAAAATACTGGATGAGAAAGCTACAGTGTCATAACAGATAACTAAACATAATAACATGATGGACAGGAATAACGGGAATAAACCATGATCGAGTAATGCTTCACATTATATCCTAAACAGGTTAATTCTGCACCAATACTAGTATAACAAGTTCATCATGATCACATAACAACATGATTAATAGCAGGAATAAACAACAAGTTTAAATAGCAGGATTAGGTGTACCCTAATTACTACCCAATCAATCGGTTCCCTACTACGTAAATACTACGCGTCATCCTCGAGAGTAGGGTGTATCACTCCCTAACCCATAAACTATATAACACAGACCTATTTACTAGTGTTATAGCATCTTATCTTCCCTTGTCGGATCCATTCACGCTCATTACCGCCGGAATGCACCTGTAACCACCTCCCTATGTGAACCTCTTACTATCTAGTACAGTAAAGCATGCCCTAGCCCCTACCTAGTGCGGGACTCCCATTGATAGGATATTTACAAGGATACTGACTGATAAGAGTTCCAAATAGCAGATTGACACAAGCCAAACCCCCTAAGCTTGTGCCCCTAAATAATTAGGATTTAAGAGTCCCCAAAACCCGATACAACAACAGACGAGGGACCTCTTTGCTTATTAATATTTATGTTTAACCTAGAAGGTTTAGGTTTACTCATAAGCGTGGTTGTAATATTATAAGTCACTATGTTCGTACAACCCTATCCTTAACATGTCATTTACTTAAATTCGTTTTAAGTTAAATTTGACATGTCCATTTCATAGGCATATTATACATTAACTATATTCCCAAGTTACAGGTTTATGCATAATGTCCATTTACAACAAGTATTAGTTTACAATAAGTCTAAACATGTACATTTATCCTTTTTTCGCCAAATTATAGTCAATCAGTCGAAGTAAATAACATTCCTAAGTTCCTCCTTCATATTATTCATTTTTGTTACAATTGTACGCATATTCTAATCGGGTATAGCCTAGGCTTCCAAAGGCCTAGGCTTCCAAAGGCCTAGGCTTGGCTGTTACACCCCGCATTTTTAATGTAATTAAAAATGTCTATATGCATGATGGTGATGTACAGTTTAAATTAATACATACGATGAAGAGAAGAAAATTTATACGGTAACATTGTTGGTAGAAGAAAAGATAATAAAATTAATATACTTAATCTAATTATTAGGAATTAAGTAAAACGGACATTACCATTGCGTCCGCCTCGAAATTCTGGTTCAGATGGACACTAAGTTTGCATAAAACGGATAACGTATAAAGAAGTTATAAGCAATAGAAGTTTGTATACGCGTAAGATTATATATATAAATATATAACCATCCCAGAAATTCAAACCGTTTTGAATTCAGTCAAAATTGGGCTAAGCGGGAAATTTCCCACTCAGATGTGTCAACCCCTTTTAATGGGGGTCGACATAGGTGTCGACCCCCCTTTAAGGGGAGTCGACACAGGGGTCGACCCCCTATAGGGTGTCGACCCTCATAAACAGATCTGGGGTCTGTTCGTTTGTGCGCTTTTGGACAAATTTGTGGCTCCATTCGTTGACCTACCAGCTATATAATGGACCCTAGACTCATTGTTTTATTCATCCAATTCGACGACAACGACGAAGTGCTGCTTCAACATAGATTTCTCTAGTCTTTTTCTTCTTCAACCTATTAGAGGAATTCAAACCTGGAGATTTGGGATTCTACTTCAGCAATCCCTCTTTCTCTTTTAGTTGCAACGAATCTATGTAGATTTTAAATTCTCCTAACCAAGTAAGATAATCCCTTGATATGATCTGCTATTCAATTTACCTCTTAATTCCTCTCTTTCTCATTCGAAGAAAAAGAATTAATTATAAGTTCATAATTATTAGGCTTTGAAATCAAGTTAAAGTGGGAATGAAAAACTATGAATGATAAGATGGATCAGATCTAAAGGTCTTTGGAAAGCATGCTGGTGAGTGGGTTTAAATTACCCTTATGAATAATTGTATGTATATCGTTTAGGAACTCCTTAAAATTAAAATTCTTAATTCAATTAAAATCTTATGGTTTATACTTTTGCCTATTCTGTTCCCCTTCCCGTTCCTTTTTATTTTTATAGTCTAGGCTAACTTCGAGCCCAGTCCAGATCTCGTCGAAAGGCATGCGTACAAACAATATGTGTAGTGATGAAAGAATGTTTGGGAAATTGAAACAACTTGTATGGTAGACTTTGGGCAAAACCTGTGATTGGGGAATTGTTATATAACCTATAAAATACCGGAAATTGGGAATGTCAATAATTTGGCATATAACTGTAGATATTAATCTGAGACATTAATGAAAATATATGCAAATTAAGTTGGAACAATTAGGTATGTTCGGAACAAAGATTATGGGAAAAGGGGAAAAAGGTTAAGATGAGCGTAAATATTTTGTGTGTAAATTAGATTATTGGCATAACTACAAAGTAAGTTTAGATATTATTCAGATTTGAACAAATAGAAGTCATGACTTGTGATGAATTGAAACTGGAACTGTGCCTAGTTGTAAGATAAACAATTCTGATTTATGTTTATCCTTGTGACTAATCTGAAATCACCTATTCCTATTAGACTATTGTGATAAAATTGAATCTATCTTGTTGTATATTAGTTTGGTGATTCTTTTATGTTATGTTATATGCAAGTCCATAAGCTAAGTCATGTTCATATATGCTTATATGTCTAGATCTACATACTTATATGTTTAGATCTATGTTAATTGGATCCAACTAAAATGCAAGTTCACAATTATTAAATTAAATTTAGGTTGTTCTATGCCATATTTAAATTACATGCTATTGGCATAGATTGGCTCATAATCATGTAAATGGTTAGTAGCATGAAATGGTATAATTTGTATACCTAGAATTATGGACATGATTTAAATGGTAAGTAGGACATGACTTGAATGATAACACTTATGGATAATTTACATATATAAACATGTATGGCAAATATCTAAATTAAATAAAAAGACGAACATGCCTAACCCAAGGTTAGACTGAGTTGTGGTATAAGACTACCTGGAACCGCCCGGCACAATCCAACAACCACAACAACAGGTCTAATGTGAGAGGTTAGCGCATCATGCCCAAGAAAAAAACCCAAGGTTAGAATAAGTTTGCAGTAGAAGTCTGCCCGGAACCGCCCGACACATCCAGCAACCGCAAACAACAGTTCTAATGTGAGAGGTTAAGGCATTAATGAATGAATTAATGCTAATAAACATGACATGCTAAGAATGGTAAGGTTAAGTAACATATGAATAGGCGACACTTAACCAATACAACATGATGAATGAGTAGGGTTAAGTGAATAAGAAACACTTAACCAATACAATATGATGAATGAGTAGGGTTAAGTTAATAAGAAACACTTAACCAATATAACATGATGAACGAGTGAGGAAACACTTAACCAATATAACATGATGTGTGGGTGGGTTAAGTTAACATGAATGGACAACCCTTAATCGATATTACATGAATAAAGTGGATAGGGTTAAGGCAAGCTTAACCAATAATACATATTGACTTGATAAGTGGGAAGGTTAAGTAAACCTTGGGTAGGTGGGTAATATTAGTTTATATAGGCCCACAAACTTAACCATTAAATAAACATGCTTGAATCAATAGAAGGGGTTAAGTACATATCGGGTTGGTGGGTAATATTTGTGTACATAGGCCCACAAACTTAACCAATACAACATGTTAATTAAACAGATGGATGGGGTTAGGTCAAATTGGGAACACTTAACCAATGTAACATGTTGATTAGGAAACCCTAGTAACGGGGACCTATTTCAGTAGTAACTCACATAGATGTATCATGGTACCCTGAACTAGGCAGGGTGGGGCACGATTACTGGGCTGATTATAAGTGGTCAAAACAACGGCGGGTGGTGCGTCAGTGTAGGTTCCGACGGAGTACGGGCGTGCACATACTCTGGAGTGGAAAAACCAGGCACTGGGCATCAGTAGTTATACATTGTGCATCTTGGATTGTGTCGGGTTGCCACCATAGGGATTGATACACGCCATGGTGGGACCAGCACTGGTATCTACAAACAAGCGGGCCCGGATGACACAAGTAATAAATACATGCGAGTAGAAGCCGATCGATAATGGGTTCATTTTATTATGAGCACATGAGGCTAGTAGTTGCAGAGAAATATAAATGGGTACGATAGCATATTCAGTTTATCTTACCTTACCTTATCTTATGTTATCTTGTTAAAGTGGTATCATGGAGGAGACCATGCGAGTGGGGTACCACGGGGTGTACCTCAGTTGGGGGTAGCTACATATACGTTGTATTAGGTTAATCTACTAAGGAGTAGATGGGTACGACGTGTGTGTGAAAGACTTAAGTGCTAATAACACTAATAACCTAATAAGAGAGAAAATGTAATTGAACGGTATATGTAGGATTATTCGGGAAGTGTAGTTTAAATTCATTCACACAGAACTTATGTTCTGACCCCCTCCTCATAACATTCGCAGGTTAGGTTCATGACAGAGACCGTATAGCTTTGGATACTGGTTTAGCATTATTATTATTAAGGTAAAGCTATAGTTTAATTACATTATATTTTATTCCTTCCGTTGTGAGATGCTTTCCGAACTCTGACATGTTTTATGTCTCTATCTTTTCTGCAGGATACCAAAACAAATCAACTCGGTTTCGGTGGATTGGATTTTTGAAAAAAAAAATTAGTCTGTCGGAACATGGGTTGTTACAGCTAGCATCAGAGCTTCGGTTTAGTGTTCCTATGGAAATAATGAGTAGGCGTATTTGTGTTTTCTAAAATATAAATATAGATATACTTAGACTAATCGAGGACTCACTTGCAAAAAAGGAAAATATTTTAGAAAGGATGAAATATTTCCTGTGTACACTAGAATGGAGAACAGGGAAATTCTTTTAGAAGAAACAAAAGTGTACAGAATAATGGATATTTAAGATTATATATCCCACGGAAGACGATAATATTTTAATTATGGAATTGGAACGGATACAAGGAAGGGATAAGTGGTCCCTAGTAAACACGTCAGAAATTAGAAACAGTGTGACACAGGGAATGGAGATGGATCGTCAAGCAAGAAGATGTCTGAGCGAAAACACAAAAAAAAGAGGAAGGAGTCGACACCCCTGAAGGGAGGTCGACAACCCTTCAGAGGGGTCGACATAGGTGTCAGCCCCCCATGTCAGAAAAAAATATAAAACGAAGGCCGAAGCCTTCGTTCTCCATTCCAGCACCCTCCAGCCACCCGAAAACCCAATTCCACCACTCCATTCCAAGCCCACCACCACCTCAAAACACCACCGTTTCGCGAAAGGTTGGTACAACATCGAAGCTAGCGACACCCTTTACCCGGATCTACACAAATCCCCTCTCTATTCGAAGAAAAATCGCCATGGAAGAACAACCCTCCCTTCTTGCCTCTTTTCCTCATTTAACACCTCAAGAAATTGCATGGTGTAACAATCAGAGGGAGATAGTCAAAGCATATGAGGCAACCGCGGGATTGAATCTTTTGCTAGGGCGACCGATCAAGTTTGGGGGTTTTATAGGGACCCCTTTGGAAGCATTGTTCACGGCGATGGGTTTGACTGTGATTTTGGATGTCAACATAGTAGAGCAGAAAGGCTATAAAAGGTTAGTTCGCTTTTTGATGCTAATTTAGTTATTGGGTAGATAACCGTAGAATGATTACTTTTGAGTCCGAGGTAAAAGGGACTATGATTAGGTTTAATGAAGTACAATTTGGAGATATGCTTGGTATTCGTAGGTTTGGACTCAATTTGGAAGACGTAGATACGACTGATATGACTGTTTGGCATAGGATTTTCTTTAATGAATATCAGAGGGAGTGGGATATGGCTCATTTGCACCCTATAGCTAGATTAGTCATACGCATTTTACAGTATAATCTTGTTGTTAATACTGGGGGGTTCGATAAGATTTCCCACACAGTTAAACTTGCTACATATGCCATCTTTGCGGGACTACATGTACATTGGGCCCGCACCATTTTACAGTATTACGAAGCTACTAAGGAGGCGAGGCAGACCAATATCGCTTTTGGAAATTTGTGGACAGTAGTGTTTACTCGATACCATGTTCCTCTAGCCATAGAAAGTTATATATCACCCTCCTCTCACCCTTCCCACATCATAGATTTGGGTGCATTGTCTAGGATGCATATTGAGCTACGGGAATTAGTGGACTTAGACCCTCAGCCCATGGAACATGATGGAGAAGATGAAGGAGAAGGGGAGCACAGGAGGAGGGGGATGCACATGATTATGGATACCAACCCACACCAGAGAGGGATCCCCAGTATGCACCATTGGGCGGATCAGATCCACATCAGCAGACAGAGCAGGCTTGGGGTGGTGCTCAGACCCCCCAGGCTTCAGGATGGGATACTTGGACTTCTAGGGAGCAAGATTGGAGAGACGAGCTAAGGGAAATCTTTGAGCGATAGACTTAGTTGACGAGGGAGCATCAGGATATTTGAGAGGGCAGCAAGAGATGCTTAGGACACAGGTTGAGTTTGGCCAGACGCAGCAGCAGATTATACAAGAGATGTACACCTCCAAACAGCGCTTTGATCAGGTGGAGGCTAGGATGCAGACTTTACAGTTGGAGGTTAGAGATGGGCATTGGCAGTAGGAGGAGCATCTAGATAGGGTTGAGGGAAAGATTGATGGACTGGAGACCCTCATCCGCAGTTTCTTTGGTTAGAGCCCTAACCCCCATTCTAGGATCATTGTGGTAGTATGATCTTAGGAATCTTATGATGTAGTGCCTGATTATCTTGTTTTTATTTATCTAGTTGTAGTAACGATGTACTAAAACTTATTTTAAAGTAGTAGAATCTATGGGTTTGTTTGATTAAGTGTAAGAAAATCTTCTGTCGTGGTTAATTCATCGTACATAAGGACATTATGTCTTTATAAGAATAATACGATGACGAAGAAAATGAGAGTTTAAGAATAACTGAATAAAAATAAAATTATTATGAGAAAGGTAAGTAAAAGAGAATGGAAGAAGTGTATTTTTTCATTACAAAATATAAGGAAATCAAAATTGAGAAAAATTAGTTTTTTCTAACTTTTGAAACTTAAAGATGGTTGGTAGGATTTTGGGTGCAATAATTGGATGAACTATGCTCTTATTCTGTAAGAGTGTGGGAAAATTTGGGTGAAAAATGTTTTGATTTTTCAAAAATATTGCATTCATATAGAACTGCAAGTATATTTAGGATGTGAACATCATGTTTTGAAAGATTTTTTGAAAGATTGCACACATATAGGTGGTACCAAATTAGGCATACATGCATTACTATGATGTGTTTCCCTTTGCACATGTGCATAATGTTTGAAATTTGGATGTACACATGATGGATGATATAATATGCGAGGGATTATTTTATTTTACCCTTACCAAATTTCGGGGACGAAATTTTTAAAGGGTGGGAGAATGTAACACATTGCATTTTTAATGTAATTAAAAATGTCTATATGCATTATGGTGATGTGCAGTTTAAATTAATACATATGATGAAGAGAAGAAAATTTATATGGTAACATTGTAGGTAGTAGAAAAGATAATAAAATAAATATACTTAACCTAATTATTAGGAATTAAGTAAAACAGACATCACCATTGCGTTCGCCTCGAAATTCTGGTTCAGATGGACACCAAGTTTGCATGAAACAGATAACGTATGAAGAAGTCATAAGCAATAGAAGTTTGTATACGCGTAAGATTATATATATATATATATATATAACCATCCCAGAAATTCAAACAGTTTTGAATTCAGTCAAAATTGGCTGAGCGGGAAATTTCCCACTCAGATGTGTCGACCCCTCTTAAGGGGGGTCGACATAGGTGTCGACCCCCCTTAAGGGGAGTTGACATAGGGGTCGACCCCCTATAAGGTGTCGACCCCCATAAATAGATCTGGGGTCTGTTCGTTTTTGCGCTTCTGGACAGATTTGTGGCTCCATTCGTTGACCTACCAGCTATATAATGGACCCTAGACTCATTGTTTTATTTATCCAATTCGACGACAACGACGAAGTGCTGCTTCAACGTAGATTTCTCTAGTCTTTTTCTTCTTCAACCTATTAGAGGAATTCAAACCTGGAGATTTGGGATTCTACTTCAGCAATCCCTCTTTCTCTTTTAGTTGCAACGAATCTATGCAGAATTTAAAATCTCCTAACCAAGTAAGGTAATCCCTTGATATGATCTACTATTCAATTTACTTCTTAGTACCTCTCTTTCTCATTCGGAGAAAAAGAATTAATTATAAGTTCATGATTATTAGGCTTTGAAATCAAGTTAAAGGGGAAAGAAAAACTATGAATAATATGGCAGATCAGATCTAAAGGTCTTTGGAAAGCATGCTGGTGAGTGGGTTTAAATTACCCTTATGAATAATTGTATGCATATCGTTTAACAATTCCCCAAAATTAAAATGCTTAATTTAATTAAAATCTTATGGTTTTTACTTTTGCCTATTATGTTTCCCTTCCCGTTCCTTTTTATTTTTATAGACCAGGCTAACTTCGAGCCCAGTCCTGATCTCATCGAAAGGCATGCGTATAAACAATACGTGTAGTGATGAAAGAATGTTTGGGAAATTGAAACAACTTGTATGGTAGATTTTGGGCAAAACCTGTGATTGGGGAATTGTTATAAAACCTATAAAATACCGGAAATTGGGAATGTCAATAATTTGACATATAATTGTAGATATTAATCTGATACATTAATGAAAATATATGCAAATTAAGTTGGAACAATTAGGTATATTCGGAACAAAGATTATGGGAAAAGGGAAAAAAGGTTAATATGAGCGTAAATCAATTGTGAGTAAATTAGATTATTGGCATAACTACAAAGTAAGTTTAGATATTATTCAGATTTAAACAAATAGAAGTCATGACTTATGATGAATTGAAACTAGAACTGTGCCTAGTTGTAAGATAAACAATCCTTGTGACTAATCTGAAATCACCTATGCCTATGAGACTATTGTGATAAAATTGAACCTATCTTGTTGTATATTAATTTGGTGATTCTTTTATGTTATGTTATATGCAAGTCCATAAGCTAAGTCATGTTCATATATGTTTATATGTCTTGATCTACATACTTATATGTTTAGATCTATGTTAATTGGATCTAACTAAAATGCAAGTTCACAATTATATGCTAAATTAAATTTTGGTTGTTCTATGCCAAATTTAAATTACATGCTATTGGCATAGATTGGCTCATAATCATGTAAATGGTTAGTAGCATGAAATGGTATAATTTGTATACCTATAATTATGGACATGATTTAAATGGTAAGTGGGACATGACTTGAATGATAACACTTATGGATAATTTACATATATAAACACGTATGGCAAATATGTAAATTAAATAAAAAGACGAACATGCCTAACCCGAGGTCTGACTTAGTTGTGGTGTAAGACTACCCGGAACCGCCCGACACAATCCAACAACCACAACAACAGGTCTAATGTGAGAGGCTAGCGCATCATGCCCAAGAAAAAAACCCGAGGTTTGAATAAGTTTGTGGTAGAAGTCTGCCCGGAACCGCCCGGCACATCCAGCAACCGCAAACAACAGTTCTAATGTGAGAGGTTAAGGCATTAATGAATGAATTAATGCTAATAAACACGACATGCTAAGAATGGTAAGGTTAAGTGACATATGAATAGGCGACACCTAACCAATACAACATGATGAAGGAGTAGGGTCAAGTTAATAAGAAACACTCAACCAATACAACATGATGAATGAGTAGGGTTAAGTTAATAAGAAACACTTAACCAATACAACACGATGAATGAGTAGGGCTAAGTTAATAAGAAACACTCAACCAATATAACATGATGAACGAGTGAGGTTAAGTTAATAAGAAACACTTAACCAATATAACATGATGTATGGGTGGGTTAAGTTAACATGAATGGACAACACTTAACCAATATTACATGAATAAAGTGGATAGGGTTGAGGCAAGCTTAACCAATAATACATATTGACCTGATAAGTGGGAAGGTTAAGTAAACCTTCGGTAGGTGGGTAATATTAGTATATATAGGCCCACAAACTTAACCATTAAATAAACATGCTTGAATCAGTAGAAGGGGTTAAGTACATATCGGGTTGGTGGGTAATATTTGTGTACATAGGCCCACAAACTTAACCAATACATCATGTTAATTAAACAGATGGATGGGGTTAGGTCAAATTGGGAACACTTAACCATTATAACATGTTGATTAGGAAACCCTAGTAACGGGGACCCATTTCAGTAGTAACCCACATAGATGTATCATGGTACCCTAAACTAGGCAGGGTGGGGCACGATTACTGGGCTGATTATAGGCAGTCAAAACAACAGCGGTTGGTGCGTCTGTGTTGGTTCCGACGAAGTACGGGCGTGCACATACTCCGTAGCAGAAAAAGAAGGCACTGGGCATTAGTAGTTATACACTGTGCACCTTGAATTGTGTCGGGTTGCCACCACAGGGAATGATACACCCCATGGTGGGACCAACACAGGTATCTACAAACAAGCGGGGCCGGATGACACAAGTAATAAATACATGCGAGTAGAAGCCGATCGATAATGGGATCATTTTATTATGAGCACATAAGGCTAGTAGTTGCAGAGAAATAAAAAAGGGTAGATAGCATATTCAGTTTATCTTACTTTACCTTATCTTATGTTATCTTGTTAATGTGGTATCACAGAGGAGACCGTGCGAGTGGGGTACCATGGGGTGTACCTCAGTTGGGGGTAGCTACATATACATTGTATTAGGTTAATCTACTAAGGAGTAGATAGGTACGACGTGTGTGTGAAAGCCTTGAGTGCTAATAATACTAATAACCTAATAAGAGAGAACATGTAATTGAACGGTATATGTAGGATTATTCAGGAAGTGTAGTTTAAATTCATTCACATAGAACTTATGTTCTGGCCCCCTCCTCATATCATTCGCATGTTAGGTTCATGACAGGGACCGTATAGCTTTGGATACTGGTTTAGCAATATTATTATTAAGGTAAAGCTATAGCTTAATTACATTATATTTTATTCTTTCCACTGTGAGATGTTTACCGAACTCTGACATGTTTTATGTCTCTGTCTTTTCTGCAGGATACCAGAACAAACCAACTCGGTTTCGATGGATTGGATTTTTGAAGAAAAAAAATTGGTCTGTCGGAACAGGGTTGTTACATTGGCGTAAAATAAAAAGGGAAAACAGAAGAATAAGAATAGAATCACATCACATAGGCATATAGGCAAGACTAGAAATAAACATAAAACTAGGGCTGCACACAACCCATATCCAATCCGACCCAACCCACCAACCCGACCCAACCCACATAAACCCAACCCAACCCATCCTAGTTAGGGTCGGATATGGGTTACAATTTGTGACCCATACTATATACGGGTCGGGTTTGATATTTTGTTCAACCCAACCTTATTTTAACCCAACCCTATATTAAAAAACTAATTTAATATCATTCCACTTAAAATTAGAATAGTATAATCCTAAAATAATGTTTATCTATTCTACAGTAAATATACAAAAAAGCATATTTCTTGTCAATCCAAACTAGATAGAATTTGGCAAATATATTTTAAAGAGCATTTTAATGTATCTTAAAATGAAACACTTGTTCTACTATGTAGTAAATTGATTTCATATGTTGTGTTTTACAATGAAATTTTAATAAAATATGTCTTATAATGAACCAGTTAGGTTAAATGCATAATGCTAGCAACAATCTGATATATTATGCTGAATATTTTAATATTATTTTTTAAAAAATTCCCTCATATTCTCATTTTTATTACATTCAAGGAACCCAACCCAACCGTACTAAACCCGAACCAATCCATACTTCAACCCAACCCATATCTAACCTCATATAATGTAGGATACGGGTTGAACTACCTTAAACCCATACCTATGTGGGTCTGATGTAGTATTTGGTCCAACCCAACCCAACCCATACTATGTGCAGCCTTACATAAAACTTAGAAAATCGCAAAAGGAAGATAGATACATTTAACTTGTTATTTATCCACATCACAGGCATATGTACAGCTTGTTATTTATCCAACATCACAGGCATATACATATATAACTGATTCTAATGGCATAGGTGATTAACAGAAAAACAGGTATATTTATTTTACTAACACTGTAGATCCTAACCAGTTTTATTTAACTATCATGTTCAAGGCCCGAGAAATCATATCTGTAAATAATGGAAACTCACAGTGAGTCTTGGTGAAGATAATTATATAACACTATGTCGTAGGAAGTCCAATCCAAGTTGTATGTATGCAAGTCTTGATGTTGTCTCTGCTTGATCTAATCTCTAGTAGCATTCCCCCATTATATGTTTTTAATTTTCAAAATAATTTCATGGAGGCAGAAGATATGAAGAGTTTGTTTGAACTGTGAATGAGGGAAGCCATCTATTTATAGTGTTATAGAGCCAACATCAACCCTTAGATTTTAGGTTTTAAATCCGAACCATACCAATCATGTTGAGTCAACAAGAATAGAGTCACAGAGTAGTCCAGGTTCATCAAGCAAAATCTACTCGGATTAGGGTTGGGTCAACCCACCTACCTTTGGGTCGACCTATGGGTCGCCCCAACCACCTAGGGTCGACCTGTGTGTCGACCCGGGCTAGAGTGGGTCATCCTCTAACGGGACATTTTCCCAATTCATCTTCCTGCTAACTTCGTTCAAAATTCTAGAATCTTATTTAATTTATATTTATAAATAAGCCTCTTATATGTATACAAACTTCTAGAGCCTATAACTTCTTCATACATTGTCCGTTTTTATGCAAACTTGGAGTCTATCTGAACCAAAATTCCGAGACGAACGCAACACCAATGCCGGTTTCAGTTAATTCTGTAACACCCACCTCCGCTAGGGTCACTCACAAAGGTAATGCCCTATTTTTGGAGGGGTATTATCTAGTAAACAGGCACAAAGATAACACAAGACAGAACATAAATAAAATAGAGTATATAAAGCAGCGGATATAAACTTTAAAACCAAATTTCATTACTGAAAAATAGAGTCAAAACCTCTTACATCAAATGTGCTTAAGACATTATTCCAATACATCAAAATTCTAAAGAAGCAAATAAGTAAATCATTATTCCCCAAAATAGCAAGAGTGCCGCCATAGCATAGCTCAAGACTAAACCGTACATGAGCTGTCAGAAAGCAAGCAAAGTCCAAGCTAAGAGCTAGAGTTTCCTCCCTGAGAACCTGGGGGGGGGGGGGGGACGAAAAGACAAAGAGGCAAAAGAAAATGGGTCAGTCAAAAAGACTGTTAAGCCCCTAGTGACTATCAGCATAGAAACTAGTAAAGTTAACAAGACATGAATAAACTGGAATTAAACATAGGAATGATGATAAGTCTGACATGATAACTAAGCTAACAAGATAACTCAAGTCTAACATTGCGTATTCAAGGTTCGCCATACCAACTATACTGGTATACTAATCCCGTGTCAACTATAAATCAAGAAATAATCCCTTGGCCCAATATCGTGAAGTGACCCAATTCGGGGTCCAACGGTATGATCTAATCGATCGGCTCCCTACAAGTCTAGCTCATCGTGCGTCTGTGTCATACGGCCCTATCACGAATGTAGTCACATGTGCTAGGTCCACCATAGGGTGTATCAAGCCCTAGGGTGCCAACCACCGACACGAATCAAGAATGCACAGATAATCCTACTGATGCCCAATGCCTGCTTTTTCAACTCCGGACTAAGTGCACGACCCTAGTCCGCCTGAACCTACAATGGCACACCAACTCAACCGTCGTTCTGGTCGCTTACAATCAGCCCAGCAATCGTGCCCCAACCTGCCTAGTCCTAGGGTACCGTGATACATCTAGTGGGTTACTACTGAAGAGGACCGCGTAAATAGGGTTTCGTTCAGCAGGTTAAGTTGTCATTTAAAATCAAGACTTAACCCCATCTACGTGTCATGTCAAATTGACTAAGTGTGTCGTTCTAGTTCAAGACTTAGTCCTACGAATCATGTGTAAGGTTGGTTAAGTGTGTTCAAGCGGTTCATGACTTAACCCTATCAAATCAACGTGTCAAATTGGTTAAGTATATTCAAGTGGTCCATGACTTAACCCTATCCAGTGGCATTAATTTACTTAATGCACCCCTAACCTCTCACATTAGACTTGGTTATGGTTACTGGATGTGCCGGGCGGGTCCGAGCAGTTTTACACCATAACCTAGTCTAACCTCGGATTTCGAGTGAGATATGACCAACTACTCACATTGGGTCCTATTGTTTGCAGTTACTGGATTCGCCGGGCGGTTCCGGGCAGATTTATACTGCAAACTCAACCCAACCTCGAGTTGGCCACGTTCAAGTTATCTAAGTGTCATGTCCCAAATTCATATTTTCAAGTATAATTTCATGTCTAGTTCATGTTCCTATCCAAGCTCAAGTTATAACGATATTCATGTTTTCAAGTTCATACTAAATTCAGGTTTTCCTAAACTACCCAAATCGCATCCCCAACGCTCGTGAATTCGAATCAAGGCAATAGATGTAACTAGGGAATAACATAACAAGGATGGGTATAAAGTGGCAAAGGTGATTTCAAGCAAGCATGGTGTAACTTGAGATATGATCATAACATCACTGGCATATGAAATAGGGTGATAAACATAGCAATAAATGACATAAGATGATAATCCTAAACTTGTGACTAGCGATAGTTTCAACATCACAACATCACAGGCATGTTAAAATAATGATAGGGTTTAGGTTATGACATGAACAGGCCCCTAAATCAAGTTCTTATCAGTATTCCACAAATCAAGGTTCAATATGAACGGTACTAGGTTCAAGGTGAATAGATCTAGGTTGAACAAGAGTAGATCTAAAATAATAGATCAAAAAGGAATAGTCATAGATCAAAGATATACAAGAGTAGGTCTCAAGTAGTTATCATGTTTATGTTCAACTTCAATTTACACATGTCCATATTAAGTTTAGAGTTTAGAGCTAAGAGTAACTGGGGCTTACGGATCGTGGTTTTTGAGAACTAAGAACAGAAATTGTCGTAGGATCGTTGTTGAGATGTTGATCTATTCCCTTGAATTGTTGTAGAAACATTGGCCTTCGATTTGGATCTAGTTTGAATGTTTAAGCTTCAAGTTGGAGGCGGCGGCCATGGTTCAAGAGGAGACTTAGCAGCATAATGGTGTTAGAAAGATTTGTTGTGGATTAGCCTAGGTCTTAGGGTGTTTTTATAGAGTTTTCAAGTTAATTTGAGCCGTTAGATGCAAACAGTGAGGGAAATCAGACCGTACAGCACACCAGAAATCGAACCAGGGTCAGACCCACCTGGTCAGGCCGACCGGACAAGTCGACCTGCAGGTCGACACCCAAGTCGATTGCGCACTCGACTTGGGGGGGGGGGGGGGGGGCAGGTCGACTGCCCAGTCGACACTAGTGTCAACCTGGTCACTGGGCGGGAATTTCCCCCCCAGCCCATTTCGAACTCGAATTCGAATTTTAAAACCTGTTCTGAGCTGTTGTTGAATTTCAAATTTATTCTGAAACTTCCGGAGATCATAACTCCTTCACACGGAGTCCGTTTCACGCAAACTCGGACTCTATCTCAACCAGAATTACGAGACGAACGCAATGGAGCAACCCGTTTCCCTTGGTTCTTATTTTAAAATTTAATTCTGCCTAGATTTATGGTTATAACACGTTATCAAAAAACGGGTTGTTACATTCTCCCCTCCTTAAAGGATTTCGTCCCCGAAACCTCTAAGTTAGGAAGAACGTATCCTACCATCCATCATCCGTCTACTCAAAACATCATCCACAAGCAAACATTGTCCTTAAGAGATTTCTAATGCTGTATGAAAATATGCAAAAAGTGTGTGTATATGTTCATTATCTAATGCAAATGATCAGGCCTGATTGATCTTTCTAATGCAAAATATGTTTAGTGTCATGAATCCAACATGTATGCAAACAAATCCTAGTCACGTAGGCACTATATGTGTGCACAAACATTCATCCATATGCAACATTCATATGATAACACATTCAATTTCATCCATAAATAAGTATAAACGCTCATGCATATGCAATATGAAAATGTGTCTGAGCCGATCTAGTGCCTAATGTGTGTTATGCAACCACGAGCAATCACTTGCAACCACTTGCAACCATTCGCATACATCAAGCATAACATGTTTCAAATACATGTTTACATTCATAGGATTCTACCTAAGGTTCTCAAGACAGGATCGAAAGGATATACAAGATAAAATAGAGTATCTAGGGGAAAAAAGTTAAAGATGTACCCCTAGAAGGTCCTTCTTGCGGGGCTTGCCCTTGCTTCTTAGGGAAGTTCTTGCTGATGTGTCCAGTTTCACCGCATTGAAAACATGCTCCTATCTTCATCTTCTTCTTCCTACAGTCCAGGACTATATGCCCGTCAATACCACAGAAGTTGCATTTTCTTTTCTCACGTGACTTGTCATTCTTGTTGTTGCTGTTCTTTCCTCCTTTATCGGAGTCTACCTTCTTGTCTTGAGACTCATTCGCCTTGACCTTCTTCTTGCCATTCTCGTCTTCTTCATGAAGTAGGGCCATATTCACCAAGCTTTCAAAGGTCGCCCCCATGGGTACATGAGTCATGGCCATAGTGTGGAGTGGCTCGCTCAATCCTCGAGCAAAGCGTAGAGCCTTTTTCTCAGCCGTGTTGACTAAGTCCAAACCAAACCGAGCAAGCTGATTAAACTTATTCACGTATTCCCTAACTGACATGTCCCCCTGCTTGAGTGCTAGGAACCTCTCCATCTGAAGGCTTGCTTCTGCGGATGATAAAAACTTAAGCCAAACCTCTTTCTAAAGTCTGCCCAAGTCTCAATTGGCCTGGTAGCGTTGGTGACTTCCCACCAAAATGAAGCTTCCTATTTTAACAACCATGCTGCCAACTGAACTTTCCTATGATCCACCATATCGAAAATAACAAACAAGACTTCAGTCTCTTTTAGCCAGTTTCGCGCCTCAACGAAGGTTTCAGTTCCAATGAAGTTCTTGCCGCCCATTCCTATAAAGTCCTTGCATATTTTAGCGAAGGCGGTACCCGGAGGAGGAGGAGGAACCGTGGCCACCGGGGGAGGAGGAGGAGGGATATCTGCCGGGCCCGCGCCGTTGGCCCTAGCTTCCAAGTATCTTCGGAACCAGCCAGGTATGGGTACTCCCTCAGGAAGGTTAAGATCAGACATGCTGAAAACCGAAAAGGAAAAAGATTCAAACGAGGAAACAAGGGAAAGTGCTAATGGCTTTTGGGGAATAGCCTTTTCTTAAAAATAAAAACTTTTCTTGAAAAATGCTTCTTTATAAACGGTTTTGAAAATAGTTTCAGAAGGTTTTTAAAATTTTTGCCCGGTTTGGTAACCTTCTGCTCTGATACCAAATGTAACACCCCACCTCCGCTAGGGTCACTCACAAAGGGAATGCCCCAGTTTTGGAGGGGTATTATCTAGTAAACAGGCACAGAGACAACACAAGACAGAACATAGATAAAATAGAGTATATAAAGCAGCGGATATAAACTTTAAAACCAAATCTCATTACTGAAAAATAGAGTCAAAAACTCTTACATCAAATGTGCTTAAGACATTATTCCAATACATCAAAATTCTAAAGAAGCAAATAAGTAAATCATTATTCCCCAAAATAGCAAGAGTGCCGCCATAGTATAGCTCAAGACCAAACCGTACATGAGCTGTCAGAAAGCAAGCAAAGTCCAAGCTAAGTGCTAGAATTTCCTCCCTGAGAACCTGGGGGGGGGGGGGGGAAGACCAAGAGGCGAAAGAAAACGGGTCAGTCAAAAAGACTGGTAAGCCCTAGTGACTATCAGCATAGAAACTAGTAAAGTTAACAAGACATGAATAAACTAGAATTAAACATAGGAATGATGATAAGTCTGACATGATAACTAAGCTAACAAGATAACTCAAGTCTAACATTGCGTATTCAAGGTTCGCCATACCAACTATACTGGTATACTAATCCCGTGTCAACTATAAATCAAGAAATAATCCCTTGGCCCAATATCGTGAAGTGACCCAATTCGGGGTCCAACGGTATGATCTAATCGATCGGCTCCCTACAAGTCTAGCTCGTCGTGTGTCTATGTCATACGGCCCTATCACGAATGTAGTCACCTGTGCTAGGTCCACCATAGGGTGTATCAAGCCCTAGGGTGCCAACCACCGACACGAATCAAGAATGCACAGATAATCCTACTTATGCCCAATGCCTGTTTTTTCAACTCCGGACTAAGTGCACGACCCTAGTCCGCCTGAACCTACAATGGCGCACCAACTCAGCCGTCGTTCTGGTCGCTTACAATCAGCCCAGCAATCGTGCCCCACCATGCCTAGTCCCAGGGTACCGTGATACATCTAGTGGGTTACTGCTGAAAAGGACCGCGCAACTAGGGTTTCGTTCAGCAGGTTAAGTTGTCATTTAAAATCGAGACTTAACCCCATCTATGTGTCATGTCAAATTGACTAAGTGTGTCGTTCTAGTTCAAGACTTAGTCCTACGAATCATGTGTCAGGTTGGTTAAGTGTGTTCAAGCGGTTCATGACTTAACCCTATCAAATCAATGTGTCAAATTGGTTAAGTATATTCAAGTGGTCCATGACTTAACCCTATCCAGTGGCATTAATTTACTTAATGCACCCCTAACCTCTCACATTAGACTTGGTTATGGTTACTGGATGTGTCGGGCGGGTCCAGGCAGTTTTACACCATAACCTAGTCTAACCTCGGGTTTCGAGTGTGATATGACCAACTACTCACATTGGGTCCTATTGTTTGCAGTTACTGGATTCGCCGGGCGGTTCCGGGCAGATTTATACTGCAAACTAAACCCAACCTCGAGTTGGCCACGTTCAAGTTATCTTAGTGTCATGTCCCAAATTCATATTTTCAAGTATAATTTCATGTCAAGTTCATGTTCCTATCCAAGCTTAAGTTATAACGATATTCATGTTTTCAATTTCATACTAAATTCAGTTTTTCCTAAACTACCCAAATCGCATCCCCAACGCTCGTGAATTCGAATCAAGGCAATAGATGTAACTAGGGAATAACATAACAAGGATGGGTATAAAGTGGCAAAGGTGATTTCAAGGCAAGCATGGTGTAACTTGAGATATGATCATAACATCACTGGCATATGAAATAGGGTGATAAACATAGCAATAAATGACATAAGATGATAATCCTAAACTTGTGACTAGCGATAGTTTCAACATCACAACATTACAGGCATGTTAAAATAATGATAGGGTTTAGGTTATGACATGAACAGACCCCTAAATCAAGTTCTTATCAGTATTCCACAAATCAAGGTTCAATATGAACGGTACTAGGTTCAAGGTGAATAGATCTAGGGTGAACAAGAGTAGATCTAAAATAATAGATCAAAAAGGAATAGTCATAGATCAAAGATATACAAGAGTAGGTCTCAAGTAGTTATCATGTTTATGTTCAACTTCAATTTACACATGTCCATATTAAGTTTAGAGTTTAGATCTAAGAGTAACCGGGGCTTACAGATCGTCGTTTTTGAGAACTAAGAACAGAAATTGTCGTAGGATCGTTGTTGAGATGTTGATATATTCCCTTGAATTGTTGTAGAAACGTTGGCCTTCGATTTGGATCTAGTTTGAATGTTTAAGCTTCAAGTTGGAGGCGGCGGCCATGGTTCAAGAGGAGACATAGCAGCATAATGGTGTTAGAAAGATTTGTTATGGATTAGCCTAGGTCTTAGGGTGTTTTTATAGAGTTTTCAAGTTAATTTGAGCCGTCAGATGCAAACAGGGAGGGAAATCAGACCGTACAGCACACCAGAAATCGAACCAGGGTCAGACCCACCTGGTCAGGCCGACCGGGCAAGTCGACCTGCAGGTAGACACCCAAGTCGACTGCGCAGTCGACTTGGGGGGGGGGGGGGCAGGTCGACTGCCCAGTCGACACTAGTGTCGACCTGGTCACTGGGCAGGAATTTTCCCGCCCAGCACAATTTGAACTCGAATTTGAATTTTAAAACCTGTTCTGAGCTGTTTTTGAATTTCAAATTTATTCTGAAACTTCCGGAGATCATAACTCCTTCATACGGAGTCCGTTTCACGCAAACTCGGACTCTATCTCAACCAGAATTCCGAGACGAACGCAATGGTGCAACCCGTTTCCCTTGGTTCTTATTTTAAATTTTAATTCTGCCTAGATTTATGGTTATAACACGTTATCAAAATACGGGTTGCTACATTCTCCCTTCCTTAAAGGATTTCGTCCCCGAAATCTCTAAGTTAGGAAGGACGTATCCTACCATCCATCATCCGTCTACTCAAAACATCATCCACAAGCAAACATTGTCCTTAAGAGATTTCTAATGCTGTATGAACATATGCAAAAAGTGTGTGTATATGTTCCTTATCTAATGCAAATGATCAGGCCTGAATGATCTTTCTAATGCAAAATATGTTTAGTGTCATGAATCCAACATGTATGCAAACAAATCCTAGTCACGTAGGCACTATATGTGTGCACAAACATTCATCCATATGCAACATTCATATGATAACACATTCAATTTCATCCATAAATAAGTATAAACACTCATGCATATGCAATATGAAAATGTGTCTGAGCCGATCTAGTGCCTAATGTGTGTTATGCAACCACGAGCAATCACTTGCAACCATTCGCAAACATCAAGCACAACATGTTTCAAATACATGTTTACATTCATAGGATTCTACCTAAGGTTCTCAAGACAGGATCGAAAGGATATACAAGATAAAACAGTGTATCTAGGGAAAAGAAGTTAAAGATGTACCCCTAGAAGGTCCTTCTTGCGGGGCTTGCCCTTGCTTCTTAGGGCAGTTCTTGCTGATGTGTCCAGTTTCACCGCAATGAAAACATGCTCCTATCTTCATCTTCTTCTTCCTACAGTCCTGGACTATATGCCCGTCAATGCCATAGAAGTTGCATTTTCTTTTCTCACGTGACTTGTCATTCTTGTTGTTGCTGTTCTTTCCTCCTTTCTCGGAGTCTACCTTCTTGTCTTGAGACTCATTCGCCTTGACCTTCTTCTTGCCATTCTCGTCTTCTTCATGAAGTAGGGCCATATTCACCAAGCTTTCAAAGGTCGCCCCCATGGGTACATGAGTCATGGCCTTAGTGTGGAGTGGCTCGCTCAATCCTCGAGCAAAGCGTAGAGCCTTTTTCTCAGCCGTGTTGACTAAGTCCAAACCAAACCTAACAAGCTGATTAAACTTATTCACGTATTCCCTAACTGACATGTCCCCTTGCTTGAGTGCCAGGAACCTCTCCATCTGAAGGCTCGCTTCTGCGGATGATAAAAACTTAAGCCCAAACCTCTATATAAAGTCTGCCCAAGTCTCAATTGGCCTGGTAGCGTTGGTGACTTCCCACCAAAATGAAGCTTCCTCTTTCAACAACCAAGCTGCCAACTGAACTTTCCTATGATCCTTCATATCGAAAATAACAAACAAGTCTTCAGTCTCTTTTAGCCAGTCTCGCGCCTCAACGAAGGTTTCAGTTCCAACGAAGTTCTTGCCGCCCATTCCTAAAAAGTCCTTACATATTTTGGCGAAGGCGGTACCCGGAGGAGGAGGAACCGTGGCCACCGGGGGAGGAGGAGGAACCGTGGCCACCGGGGGAGGAGGAGGGATATCTGCCGGGCCCGCGCCGTTGGCCCTAGCTTCCAAGTATCTTCGGAACCAGCCAGGTATGGGTACTCCCTCAGGAAGGTTAAGATCAGACATGCTGAAAAGCGAAAAGGAAAAAGATTCAAACGAGGAAACAAAGGAAAGTGCTAATGGCTTTTGGGGAATAGCCTTTTCTTAAAAATAAAAACTTTTCTTGAAAAATGCTTCTTTATAAATGGTTTTGAAAATAGTTTCAAAAGGTTTTTAAAATTTTTGCCCGGTTCGGTAACCTTCTGATCTGATACCAAATATAACACCCCACCTCCGATAGCGTCACTCACAAAGGGAATGCCCTAGTTTTGGATGGGTATTATCTAGTAAACAGGCACAGAGATAACACAAGACAGAACATAGATAAAATAGAGTATATAAAGCAGCGGATATAAACTTTAAAACCAAATCTCATTACTGAAAAATAGAGTCTAAACCTCTTACATCAAATGTGCTTAAGACATTATTCCAATACATCAAAATTCTAAAGAAGCAAATAAGTAAATCATTATTCCCCAAAATAGCAAGAGTGCCGCCATAGCATAGCTCAAGACCAAACTGTACATGAGCTGTCAGAAAGCAAGCAAAGTCCAAGCTAAGAGCTAGAGTTTCCTCCCTGAGAACCTGGGGGGGGGGGGGGAAACGAAAAGACAAAGAGGCGAAAGAAAACGGGTCAGTCAAAAAGACTGGTAAGCCCTAGTGACTATCAGCATAGAAACTAGTAAAGTTAACAAGACATGAATAAACTGGAATTAAACATAGGAATGATGATAAGTCTGACATGATAACTAAGCTAACAAGATAACTCAAGTCTAACATTGCGTATTCAAGGTTCGCCATACCAACTATACTGGTATACTAATCCCGTGTCAACTATAAATCAAGAAATAATCCCTTGGCCCAATATCGTGAAGTGACCCAATTCGGGGTCCAACGGTATGATCTAATCGATCGGCTCCCTACAAGTCTAGCTCGTCGTGTGTCTGTGTCATACGGCCCTATCACGAATGTAGTCACCTGTGCTAGGTCCACCATAGGGTGTATCAAGCCCTAGAGTGCCAACCACCGACACGAATCAAGAATGCACAGATAATCCTACTGATGCCCAATGCCTGCTTTTTCAACTCCGGACTAAGTGCACGACCCTAGTCCGCCTGAACCTACAATGGCGCACCAACTCAGCCGTCGTTCTGGTCGCTTACAATCAGCCCAGCAATCGTGCCCCACCCTGCCTAGTCCCAGGGTACCGTGATACATCTAGTGGGTTACTGCTGAAAAGGACCGCGTAACTAGGGTTTCGTTCAGCAGGTTAAGTTGTCATTTAAAATCGAGACTTAACCCCATCTACGTGTCATGTCAAATTGACTAAGTGTGTCATTCTAGTTCAAGACTTAGTCCTACGAATCATGTGTCAGGTTGGTTAAGTGTGTTCAAGCGGTTCATGACTTAACCCTATCAAATCAACGTGTCAAATTGGTTAAGTATATTCAAGTGGTCCATGACTTAACCCTATCCAGTGGCATTAATTTACTTAATGCACCCCTAACCTCTCACATTAGACTTGGTTATGGTTACTGGATGTGCCGGGCGGGTCCGGGCAGTTTTACACCATAACCTAGTCTAACCTCGGGTTTCGAGTGCGATATGACCAACGACTCACATTGGGTCCTATTGTTTGCAGTTACTGGATTCGCCGGGCGGTTCCGGGCAGATTTATACTGCAAACCCAACCTCGAGTTGGCCACGTTCAAGTTATCTAAGTGTCATGTCCCAAATTCATATTTTCAAGTATAATTTCATGTCAAGTTCATGTTCCTATCCAAGCTCAAGTTATAACGATATTCATGTTTTCAAGTTCATACTAAATTCAGGTTTTCCTAAACTACCCAAATCGCAACCCCAACGCTCGTGAATTCGAATCAAGGCAATAGATGTAACCAGGGAATAACATAACAAGGATGGGTATAAAGTGGCAAAGGTGATTTCAAGGCAAGCATGGTGTAACTTGAGATATGATCATAACATCACTGGCATATGAAATAGGGTGATAAACATAGCAATAAATGACATAAGATGATAATCCTAAACTTGTGACTAGCGATAGTTTCAACATCACAACATCACAGGCATGTTAAAATAATGATAGGGTTTAGGTTATGACATGAACAGGCCCCTAAATCAAGTTCTTATCAGTATTCCACAAATCAAGGTTCAATATGAACGGTACTAGGTTCAAGGTGAATAGATCTAGGGTGAACAAGAGTAGATCTAAAATAATAGATCAAAAAGGAATAGTCATAGATCAAAGATATACAAGAGTAGGTCTCAAGTAGTTATCATGTTTATGTTCAACTTCAATTTACACATGTCCATATTAAGTTTAGAGTTTAGACCTAAGAGTAACTGGGGCTTGCAGATCGTGGTTTTTGAGAACTAAGAACAAAAATTGTCGTAGGATCGTTGTTGAGATGTTGATCCATTCCCTTGAATTGTTGTAGAAACGTGGGCCTTCGATGTGGATCTAGTTTGAATGTTTAAGCTTCAAGTTGGAGGCGGCGGCCATGGTTCAAGAGGAGACTTAGCAGCATAATGGTGTTAGAAAGATTTGTTGTGGATTAGCCTAGGTCTTAGGGTGTTTTTATAGAGTTTTCAAGTTAATTTGAGCCGTCAGATGCAAACAGGGAGGGAAATCAGACCGTACAGCACACTAGAAATCGAACCTGGGTCAGACCCACCTGGTCAGGCCGACCGAGCAAGTCGACCTGCAGGTCGACACCCAAGTCGACTGCGCAGTCGACTTGGGGGGGCCAGGTCGATTGCCCAGTCGACATTAGTGTCGACCTGGTCACTGGGCGGGAATTTTCCCGCCCAGCCCAGTTTGAACTCGAATTTGAATTTTAAAACCCGTTCTGAGCTGTTTTTGAATTTCAAATTTATTCTGAAAATTCCGGAGATCATAACTCCTTAATACGGAGTCCGTTTCACGCAAACTCGGACTCTATCTCAACCAGAATTCCGAGACGAACGCAATGGCGTAACCCGTTTCCCTTGGTTCTTATTTTAAAATTTAATTCTGCCTAGATTTATGGTTATAACACGTTATCAAAATACGGGTTGTTACAAATTCTAAATGTTTACTATGGTTATAGTGTATTATATTTTTGGGTGTTACATTCTCCCATACTTTAAGGATTTAATGTCCGAAATATCCAAGTTTAGAAGAATGTTACTATCCTAATATCCATCTACAATCATCTACTCATCCATCATCCAAAGGCATCCTTTGACCTTAAGGGATTTCTAATGCTTGTATGAACTTTATGCAAAGTGTTGTGTGTATATGTCATTACACTAATGCAAAAAATCAGGCGGCCGACTGATTCAGTTGACCTCCTTAATGCAATATATGTTTGAGCCATGAATCCAAGATGTATGTAAATAGTCCTAGTATAACATGTAATGTCTATATGTGTGCACAATCATTTATCAAATGCGACATCCATATGGTGATCCATCCATTTCCATCCATAGAAAATTTAAAATGCACACACATCCATATGCAACATGTAAGTGATTTGAGCTGATCTAGTGCCCAATGTGTGTATATGCATCCACGAGCAAACACTTGCGTCCACTTGCAACCATCAATCATAACATGTTTCAAACACTTGTTTCCAACCATTGGATTTTACCTAAGGGTCGAAAGGTTCGAACGATAGGATAAATAAATAAACTCGAATGATAGAAGCAAACGCAAAGTAAAAGCTTGGAAAAGAAGTCAAGAACGTACTCTGAAAAATAAAAGAATAAGAAGCGCGAATCCTATCTTCGTGTTCCCCTGTCGCATCTTCGTCGTCTTCTCCCTCATTGCACTTTAACCAATATGATTTCTTTATTACGTAGCTTCTTGATTTTTGATCCATGGATATGAGTAGAAACTCGTCTCACTGATGCTTCCTCCTCAACTTCTACTTCCTCAAATGTTCTTGGCTCTACTATCTCTGTCGTATAAGGAAGACATTTCCTCAAACGGGAAACGTGAAATACATTGTGAACACCTACTAGTCTATCCAGTAGCTTAATCTTATAAGCCATTTGTCCTATCCTATCTACTATAGGGAATGGTCCTACAAGTCTTTGCACCCAAATCAGTACGCCTTTTATCGGCATAGGATTTCTGTCTGTCTTAAGCGGCTTTCATTCTTCGACGGATAAGATTAATCTTCTCAGAAGTGTCTCGAATCATCTCAAGTCCAAGCAGAAGTCATTCCGTAGACTCCCACCAACAAGTCGGTGATTTACAAGGTCATCCGTATAACGCTTCGAAGGGTGCCATGCCTATGCTGGATTGGTAATTGTTGTTGTTGGCAAACTCCACTAAAGGAAGATTTTCTTCCCAAGTCCCTCCAATGTCTAGGATACAGAGTCTTAGAAGATCCTCAAGAACTCTATTCACCCTCTCAGTCAGTCCAACTGTCTGAGGGTGGTATGTTGTGCTCAAACGTAGTTGTTTACCTAACGCCTCTTGCAAGCTCTTCCAAAATTCCCTAGTAAAGATGGGGTCGCGGTCGATCACTTTACTAGAAGGTACCCCTTGTAATTGAACTATCTCTCGGAGATAAACTGACGCTAGCCAAGACATTATCCTCTTGCTCTTCACATGAATAAAATGAGCACTCTTTGTAAGTCTATCCACTATCACCCAAATGCTTATATTGCCCTTCCTTGATCGAGGCAATCCATTGAGGAAATCCATAGAGACACCTTTCCACTTTCACTATGGGATATCTAAGGGCCGAAGCAATCCGCTAGGTTTCTTTTGTTCAGCTTTTACTTTTTGGAAAGTCATGCATCAGGCTACAAATTCCGCCACATCTTTCTTTATGCCAGTCCAAAAGAAAACCCACTTCATGTCTCAATACATTTTGTCGCCGCCCGGATGGATAGTCATCCGAGAATGATGAGCTTCCTCCATCACTTCCTTAAGCAATTCCCCAATCTTAGGGATACATAGCCATCCATCTTGTCTTAGCCACCCCTTAACATCCACAGTATATCTAGCAAGGTGACTAGAAGTCTCTCCTCTATTGAGTTTGTTCAAGATGTCTGAAATTTGTAGGTCCTCTTATTGCGTAAATCTAATTCGCTCCAATAGAGTAGGTCGCACCCCCAGTGATGCTAACAATCCCTCTGTGAAATCCATAGAAGGTTTAAAATCAAAAGTTGAGATGTACTCCAAGATCCTCCTTTCTATGAATATAGGACTGAAAGTCATCCTCTGCCTACTCAGTGCGTCCTCACTACATTACCCTTGCCAGAGGTACAAGCTATCTCGAAGTCGTAGGACGCTAGGAACTCCATCCACTATTAATGCCTTAGGTTGAGGTCCTTCTGTGAGAATAAGTACTTGAGCGACTTATGATCCGTATATAGCTCAAATTTTTCTCCAAGTAGATAGTGTCTCCAAGACTTCAATGTGAACACTATAGCGGCCAACTCTAGATCATGGATTGGGTGGTTCTTTTCATGAACCCTCAACTGCCTACTTCCATAGCACATTACCCTTCCATCTTGCATCAGAACGACACCAAGGCCCGTGCCACATGCATCGGTGTAAACCATAAAAATCTTACTTCCATCTGGGAGGGTCAGAACTGGGGCTATTGTCAGAGCCATCTTCAACCTCTAAAAAGCATTCTAACAATCAATGCTCTATAAAAAGCCAAGTTCTTTTTCATCAAGCAGGTAAGTGGGGCTGATACCCTTGCAAAATATTTGATAAACTTTATATAGTAGCCCGCTAACCCTAGAAAACTTCTCACCTCCGTTGCATTCTTTGGAGCCCTCCAATCTTGAACTGGAACGACTTTCGCTGGGTCCACTGCTATCCCGTCCTTGGAGACCATATGCCCTAGGAATCTTACTTCCTTTCTCCAAAAGTGGCACTTAGATAACTTCTCCTTGAGTTAATGTGACCTGAGGGTGTGTAGAACCTCCCCTAAGTGCTGGGCATGCTCCTCCTAATTCTTTGAGAAGATCAGAATATCATCCATAAAGACCACCAAAAACTTATTCAGAAACTCCCTAAATAATCTACTCATCAAGTCCACAAAACAGGTGGGTGCATCAGTTAACCCAAAAGGCATAACCAACCATTCAAAGAAGCCATCTAGAGTTCTAAATGCAGTCTTACCAATGATGTCCACTGCTACTCTCAACTAATGAAACCCCATGGCCAGATCCATCTGCGAGAAAAATGACGCGCCAACTAGCTGATCAAACAAGTCGTCAATTCTCATTAGCAGGTGACTATTCTTCTTAGTGAGCTTATTAAGCTCCCTATAATCCACACATAAACGAAGTGAGTCGTCAGCCTTAGTTGCGAAGATGACTGGTGCTCCCCATTCTAAAATGCTCCGCCTAATAAAACATTTCTCGAATAGCTCCCCTACTTGCTTGCTTAGCTCCTTCCTTTCCCTAGGAGCCATGTGGCGTACTAGTAGAGCAATTGGCTTCGCGTTCTCCACTAAATAAATTTGGAAGTCTATCTCATGTTTTGGAGGTAGTCTATTCAACTCCTCAAACACATACGGGTAGTCTCTAACTATGGGCACAGATCGCAAGTTATCGATATAAATATCAACTGATTCTAGAAAATTGAGCATCACCGACCCCGTGGGTCGCAGGAAATTTCGAGAATCCTACCATGATAAGAAAGAAGTCTAACCGCTCACTTTTCGCAATCAAGGATGGCACCATACATGGCTAGCCAATCCATGCATAGAATCAAATCATAGCCCATAAAGCCCGGCACGCATGCATCACATTAAAACTCGATGCCCAAGATATAAATTCTCAAACCCCTACACCTCACGGATAAATGAGCCGATCCTCCTATGGGGTTTGAGACTATTACAGGATCAAAGACTATGCTAGTATTAAGGTGCAGACTATTAACTAAAGAACTGGATATAAATGAGTGTGAAGCACCTGAATCTAACATGGTTCGAACAGGATAGTCAAAAAGGGAAATCAAACCTTCAATCATGACTGTCCTATCTCGATCCAGTCCACTTGCTTCCAATGCATGCACTTGTCCAGAAGTTCTTGCCCCTTGTCCTTGATTGCTAGGGCATTTCTTAGTGGGGTGTCACATCTGTCCAGAAGTTCCTCTTTCATATTATTCATTTTTGCCCCAGTTGTACGCATATTCTAATCGGGTATAGCCTAGGCTTCCAAAGGCCTAGGCTTGGTGTATAATAAAAAGGGAAAACAGAGGAAGAAAAATAGAATCACATCACACTGGCATATAGTCAAGACTGGAAATAAACATAAAACATAAAAAATAGGAAAAGGAAGATAGATACACTACACCATATATGCTAATTAAACTGTTTTTTTAGTCGTATCTAAAGCTCTTAAACACAGCAAAAAGACGTATCAAAAAATGGCGTGTTAAATTTTTAGATACGGCTATAAACCGTATCTCACTAGTGATAACATACATCTTATAGCCGTCTAAATTGTATTCAGACACGGCCTTTTACTGTATCTAATTATATCTGTGTGTGCACATATATATACATGCATATATATATATATATATATATATATATATACATATACATATATATATATATATATATATAAACAGAAACTGTAGCACATATTTTTCATAACACAACATATATACCACAATTTATACACAAGAATAACACAATATATATATACACTCAAAGCATTACAAGATTTTTCATAACACGAACACAATGTATAACATACAAACATATACAAAGTAAACTGTCAAAGATTTTCATAACAGTACAAACTAACAAAAAAGGTAAAAACATATGATCAGCCTGATATAACTCCAGTCGAGGCCGGGAAGATTGAGCGTACGCGCTGATCATGCCGATGAAATCCATGTGTTTTCTGTAAATCAAAGCAGTATGTGAATAAGCTAGCTGATGCTGATAAAGTTTAATAACAACATAAATATTTATATATACACACAGTTTAAAGCAAAAGCTTAAAAGGGCAACCTGATGATTGACAGTAAAACTGGATCGTGATAGCTAGCCTGAGTTCCAGCAGCACAAAAGCACCAAAATCTAGAGGAAAAAAAAAGTAATTTTATGCCTGATTGCACACAAAATATCGTGTCTTTGTGTTCGTATTGATAACAGTGAAGGGCATATCGTGTCTTTGTGTTCGTGTGTGCATATTTGTCAATTATATGTGTAACATGTTTATGTGATGCTACTGACATGATTTCATGAACTTGTAACCTAGAAACAACTAACATCTCACATAATTTGTGGTTTAACGTGACCTCCAACATCGTATATAGCCGATACACCTCCCCACTTTTTCTGTTTTCTCCAATAGGACTGCATATAAATTCATTAAACAAGTTACAAATATTTCACTGGACAGGAGATCGACATTGTAACTCACTAAAGCATACAAAAATGAGCTAAAATGGAACTTCTGTTATTATGTACTGAATGAGTTTAACTTAAATTACACTGAAACAAGTCAAAAATAGCACTTTAATTACTGATTGATAATGTCTTCTATGTTTAACTCAGTCAGTACATTGTAACAAGTCAAAAATAGCACTTTAAGGCTAAATATCCATGTGTTAGTGTAGTCGCTAAGTATATGTCTCAAAGATGAATGAAATGCCAGTCGTTAAAAATGCAAGGCATCGTCTATGTAAGATACTACGTAGAGGTAAGTGTAAAATAATATATACCTGCTCCAACGGCTAAAGATATCGAATCATCATCTTCGAATGACACACATACTCGACTTTCTGATTAAGAATTTACTGGGCGATCCACCATGTGGCTGCATTTTAGCTCACGCGCAGGGTCAGTAATCCATGCTAATTAGCTTCATTCAAATGTCGAATGCCACTTCACTTAACCTTCAGAAAAAGCTGCCTTCACTTGCAACTTTCAATTTCTTTGAAGCAGTCACTACTACAAAAGTGGGCATATTTGACACTATTTTTATGTGGCCGTAGATCAAAAAAGCGTTGCCGTAGGCCATTTTTTCAAATAGGCAACACCAGGGGGGCGTGGCATCCGCGGCCGTTGCATTAGCCACCTAAGGCAACACTTTTGCCCATCTACGACCACGGAAAGAAAGTGTTGCATTATAGCCATAATGCAACACTATTTGCACGTAATGCAACACTATTCAGCGTTGCCTTAAGCATTAGTTAGGGCCTGGCTTCCAGTGCCGCCACGTCAGCTTTCCACGTCAGCTGTCTACGTGTCACACGACACGTCATCTCTCCATGTCAGCACTCCACGTGTCACATGCCACACCAGCTATCCACGTCAGCTATGGGGTCCACGTGCGACGGGTAAGCAATTATATTTAATGTAATGCAACACCACTACAATATGTAATGCAACACCATTACAATGAAATGCAATATCAATAAAAGCTAACGCAACAGTAGAAGAAGGAAAATGCAACACTAATTTGATAGAAATACAATGCTTTAATTAAATATTTTGCAATACAGGTTTTGTACAAGAAACTCATCCAAAGCAATTGTTTTAATTATCCAAATATCAAAACTCAAAAATCAGCTACACCGTTTTGTTCATTGTATACAGTAAGCTCGAACTACTTCAAGAATAGGTGCACGGCATAAGGGACATTATCCTGATCCATTCCTGGCCAATTCTTTAGCGAATTCTGAACATGTACACATGTGTCCACACCTGCAAAATGTATTACTCATTTATATATATGAATCATATATATGCAGCAATCCGATTGCAATAGGAAATATATATGTATGTTAGTATGTACCTATATATGAATCATATATATGCAGCAATCCGATCTGCAAAATGTATCCCTCTGCCTTCCAGAATTAAATATGCACCTGATCAAATGATAACAAGTTATTTGATAAGTGGTGGCATCGAATGGCCATTGGCCTTCTTAGTAAAATGTTATAAACACAATTATTACAATTGACTTACTGACCATTGGCGATTGGTCACTCATGCCAGCCAACAAATAAGCAATTTCATATGGCCATTCGTCTTCTAAGCAAAAAGTTTTCAGTTCCCATATTACTGCCACATACAGTGTGTCACTTCATATCCTGTCAAGCTTCAGAAGCATATCGTCATCTACATCTTCAACTCCTAAACAAAACTCCATCGTCAAAAGCTAAAAAAAAACAATGGAGGACTCTTCACTATGCATCACTGCCACTGTTCTTTTAGGACATTGGACTTACGAATTTGTGCATCTCACGCTTAGGCATACACTGAAGCTTAATGAGGAGTGGACTATACGGGTTATACCCAAAAACTCTTTTCTAATAACATGCCCATCTTACAGTACGCGTGATCATGCGCTAATGTTGAAACTTTTTACAAAAATTGGAGGTGCTTTTTATGTGCAACAATGGTCTGCTGAAGAATTTGAGCCTGAACCAGCGTTCGAGGCAAAATCATGGGCCAGAGTTGTTGGCTTTCCCGAGTTCCTGAAGACAAATGTTCCTGCAATAAAAGAATTAATGACGCCAATGGGAAATGTGTGTGAAATTGACGACTGTCATTGGTCTCGAATTGACCATAGATCATTATACCTGAAAATGGAATTTTATGAAGGCATTGGCTTGGAGAATGTTTTTGCTGCTCGATTCGACAACAAGAAATACATCATTAGGGTTAAGCGCACCACACATACTCATCCTTTGACGAGGCCTGAAATTCTGTTTGTGAGCAATAGGGAGGAACCGGTGGTACCATTTTTTTGTGATCATAGGTAAATTTTACTTCCATCCACAGTTTCTTATAGTGAGACACAACCACACATGCACACACTCACATACATACATACAAGGTTATAATGCCCCACCCAAGATTCTAAAATAATAATACAAACTGGTGCTCTGTTAGTTGAACATAGATGTGGCTGTGTGGCTTGAATTTGAGACACTGTTATTGTATGGCTTGAATTTCCTTCAGATGTGGTTACATGTCAAATTGTTTGATAATTAATGTGTGTTACATGTCAAATTGTTTGATAATTAAGGCATATAAACTCGTAGGTGGATCACATTATTTGAGAATTGAATCATATAATATATTAGGTGGATCACAAAATGTTTACAGAAATAGAAGTTTGATCATATAATATATTAGGTGGATCACAAAATGTTTACAGAAATAGAATTAACATACCTATTGAAGTTTGATCATCCAAAGATCACTTTGCCCTCCACAACAAGAAATTCTGGTTTGGTCGCTGACTATGCTCTATCCTTAACAGCCACTCTGACATAGACAATGACTCTGACATGGACAATGACTCTGACATGGATGCTGGTGCTGATGCTGGTGTGGATGCTGGCGATGATGCTGGTGATGACTGGTGATGTTTGTGGATGTTGGTTTTATTCTGCTGGTAATGATTTTTGGCTTGAAATTTTGTGAATGTTTGTGAAACTTTGTGTGGTTGTGGAAGTTTGTGATGACTGGTGATGACTGATGAAGGATGCTGGTGAATGTTTTTGAATGTTTGTGAATGGTACGTTGTTTTGTTTGTGAATGCTGGTGATTTTTTAAAATCTCTGCGTACGTCTCTGGTGTATACTTATGATACTTGTGCGTGCCTTCAGATGGCTGCCTTATGATACTTGTGCGTGCATGTATACTTGTGCGCGCGTGTATACTTGTGCGTGTCTACTTGAGCATGTGTACTTGTGCGTGTATACTTATGATACTTGAGCTTGTATACTTGTGATACATGTGCATGTATACTTATGATACTTGAGCGTGTGTACTTGTGCGTGTATACTTATGATACTTGAGCTTGTATACTTGTGATACTTGTGCGTGTATACTTATGATACTTGTGCGTGCGTGTATACTTGTGAGTGTATATATGCACTGCGTGTATGATGTGTATTGTAATAAAACGAAAATGCTTGAGTGCCCGCTTCAGATTTTGTCAAAATCTGCGGTAAGAGGCTTAAAATTCGGATGTCACCGCAGTGCAAATTAACCTCAAGCATACAAATTAACCGCAGTGTAAGGTATGAACCTCAAGCAGTGCAAATTAACCGCAGTCCCCATTCCTTAACTAGCTCGACCTCTATAATAAACCAATGTCTTTTTCATGCCAGTAGCCCGGTTCTCATGGTTTATTGCTGGGTATAATTTTCGAATAAACCTCAGCATAATCCCAAATCCCAAATCAATAATAAGCGCAACTAATTACTCATAAGCGAATGGGTTTTCCAAAATGTAACAAATGAACTAATTACTAATTACTCGTAATCCAATCTATAATAAGCGCAACTAATTCACAGTGCAATACAAACTGAACCTGAGGGAAAAAACTGGCGATGTCAGCGCCCTGAGCAATCAAAACTAGAAAGCGTTTCAAAGCTTCATCCTTTTCGGAATAGAATTTGCTGTCGAGGAGAGGATCGATACTGACGTGAATTTAGGTTTAAATTTTTGTCAATAGTAAAAAGGGGGAAAAACGATTAGATGATAGAGAAGAAAACGATTTCATGAAGGGAGAAGATCGCGCCGAAATTTCGTCAAAAGAATGAAATGACGTGGCTGTCAATGATTGGATGATGGCTAACATTAAGATCATCAGATCCATAGATGGTTTGAACCGTTGGATTAATCTTTCATCTACGGTTGGGGTTTTTATATGTTGATAACGCGGATAGCTGAGCTGGATTATATTTACGTAATGCTACGCTTTTAACTGGTGTTGCACATCAGAACACTAAAATTCCCACCGCAATAGTGCATCCACGTATAATGCAACAACATATGAATGCTGTTGCAGAAGCTCGAAGAAATCATAGCTTTCGCCACACTTTTCATGCAACGCACACAAATTAGTGTCGAATATGCCCACTTTTGTAGTAGTGAGTCTGGATAGTCCAAGGTAACTTACACTACAGGCTCTGCTACAAAGTAGGGGAAAGTTGCTAGTGAAAGCAGCTTTTTACTAAGGTTAAGTGCAGCAACATCCGTCATTTGGATGAAGCTAATTAGCATGGATACCCGACCCTACGCGTGAGCTAAAATGCATCCACCTGGTGGATCGCCTAGTAAAATATTAACCAGAAAGTTTAGTAATCATCCATCTACCAAAATTTTCAACAAACCTGTTAAGATATTTTCAGTACACTTTTTATCTCTCAAAACAGAGTAAACTTGTTATAAGACAACCCAATTTAAATTCAAGCATAAGGCAAACAAACAATCAAATGACGATGAAATCATGGCAAACTAACTCATTGTTATTTCTTTGTTCCATGGATATACCGCAATCTAAAATCATACCATACATGTTTCCAATAGCAATTCAAATGTTTTTACATTATCACAAATCATGATTCAAATTTGATTTCTCTGAAATCAGGGTATAACCACAGATCCGTCCCTAACACAAAGTAGCAATCAGGTAACACACTTACATGAACGAATTCAATTGAAACAGCTAACACACTAACCAGTAGCGGAGTTGAGGATTTTTTCTAGATAGGGCAAAAATAAAAAAACTGCTTACAAATCATTTTCAGTTGGACAAAATTGAAAGTTTTTGCATAGGATGTATAATTTTTCCGAAGTAGCAATCAATTATCACACAAAGATTTCAATTTGTTCCCTACTATCAGTCATGCATGCCAAAATTCAATTGAAACACGCACCTGCTCTATCGAAGGAGGGCTAGGGAGACCAAGGGTTACTACGTTTCTGCCAAAGGAGAGGGTTGTTCGTCTCTGCAGAAGGTGGAGGTACGATTTATCACCATTAAAGTAAAACAAATGGAAAAGGGAGCGACCAATTTTTTTATTCCGAGTGCCTAATGTGATGCACAATATGATACGGATTCGATTTGGGCCAAAGCCATATCAAACTAACTAATTTGGGGCTTCATTGATGAACAGTCAGATTTAGGGCGTCTGGGGTGGTGCAGATTGCAAAATATAGTTTGATACGGATCTGAGCACTATCAAATATGATACTGCTTAAACCTGTATTATATCTCCGCATCCATCTATGCCAAATTGGCTATTATGCTGTAATGATACATTTAACTTGTTATTTATCCACATCACAGGCATATGTACAACTTGTTATTTATCCAACATCACAGGCACATACATATATAACTGATTCTAACGACATAGGTGATTAATAGTAAAAAAATTGTATATTTATTTTATTAACACTGTAGATCCTAACCAATTTTATTTAACTGTCATGTTCAAGGCCTAAGAAATCATATCTGTAAATAACGAAAACTCACAGTGAGTCTTGGTGAAGATAATTATATACCACTATGCCGTAGGAAGTCCAATCCAAGTTTTATGTATGCAAGTCTTGATGTTGTCTCTACTTGATCCAATCTCTAGTAGCATTCCCCCATTATATGTTTTCAATTTTCAGAACAATTTCATGGAGGCTGAAGAAGATATGAAGAATTTGCGTGAATTGTGAATGTGGGAAGCCATCTATTTATAGAGTTACAAAGCCAACATCAACCCTTAGATTTTAGGTTTTAAATCCGAACCGTATAAGTCATGCTGAGTCAGCATGAATAGAGTCACAAAGTAGTCCAGGTTCATCAGGAAGAATCTTCCCTGATCAGATTTGGGTCGGCCCACCTACCCACTGGGTCGACCCAGCCACCTTGGGTCGACCTGTGGGTCGACCCGGGCTGGAGTGGGTCGTCCCCTAACAGGACATTTTCCCGCTTACTTCTATCGAAATTATGGAATATTATTTAATTTATACACAAGCCTTTTATATGTATACAAATTCTAGTGCCTATAACTTCTTTATACGTTGTCCATTTTACGCAAACTTGGGGTCTATTTGAACCGGACTTCCAAGACGAACGCAACGGTAATGCCAATTTCAGTTAATTCTGAATATTTATTTGTGGTTATAATGTATTACATTTTGGGGTGTTACATTAAACATTTTATCCATAATTTCTAGGCCTTTACTAGCGTGCTACAACTTCCTTTGTATTTGAAGAATTGTTGATTCCAGAAAGTAGCATATTTCTGTACAGTCAGTCTTTAATTGAGATAAAGGAAACTTCTATTGACATTTTGTGAAAAATACACAAAAATATCCAAAGTAAAAATTATTTATATACAATAAAGACAAGATGTGATCATAAAGATAAACACTTTACATGTTAATCAGATACCCCCACACTAATCTTTTACTCATCCTCGAGTCAAATAAAAAAATGGAAACTGAACTAGGTTGGTCACACTTTTGCAAGAAACACAATTGCATTGAGCGTATGCAATAAGCCGTTAAACTCTAGATGTCCTAGTTGGACGAGTAGTGTCTCTTAAGGGTTTTGAATGGATACTACCCATAAAATCCGAATGCAGTATGATGTGGTTCTAATGCAACCACATGAATGCAATGGATATATGCAAATGAAAACACAAATGGTAACTTGACTTTTTTTCAGAGAAGTTTAATATAGTAGTATACAATTAGAAGTCAATCACTAGAATTTTTGTTCTCTCAACTCATCACAAATTGCCAACATAATTCAAGTTGTTATACGTTAAATTCTATTTTTCCCAGTTGGTTTGGTTAATAACATAGTGCATGCATGAAATAAATTATTGGTTTGATTGCCATAGTTTGCAAAGTGATATTTATTTCCTTGGGTATGACTAGTCAAATCAATAAGGTCAAGAAGTGCTTGAGCATCAATTGCTTATTCTCTCTTCATAAAAATAAAATTTATAACTAATTACACACATTTAGCCGAAAATACGAAAATACACCACCCATGCACTGCCTCATGGGCTTACGTGAGTGTTGGGATAGAGCTTTGTAGATTATGCAGACCAATGTTGACTATGTCAACAAGATGTCGGTAATCCTTAGGTGTCCAACTCATAAAATGAGACCAAGGTATACCACCCGTGCACTACATCACGAGCTTACATTAGTGTAAGGAAAGAGGTTGGCGGGTTTACACACCAATGCTAGATTTACTAGCAATGTTGGTTACCTTTGGATTACTATAACTATTGAACATAAGAAGAAGAAAGATTTATGCAAATTTATCTTATCATAACTTGGATTTAATGAGTCAAAAACCAATACATGCATTTTAAGTCCTCCACTCATTAAACAAAGACTACAATTTATAATAATTTCATGGCCATCACCTTTGAATCTCCCTATAAAGTAATTCTACTATTATCTCACTTAATTCAACTTTTCATTATATTTCCCATTCAATCTTAGTTAAAAAAATTACCATCAACTGACAAAAATTGTTAACTTACTTCGTTATACCATTATAAAATGAGTTGTATTTAGGTGGAAAAAAATGGCATGCTACTACGACCTAAACTGCATGATGCTACTATATAAGTGCATGAAAATAAAATAAAAATTAATGAAAAACAAAATGAATGCAATGCAGACTCTCCCCCACACTTGAACAAAATAGTGTCCACACTATAAACATGTTTCCTAAATGCGAAAGAGAGTACCCAAAGATGAATGAGATGCAAAATGATTTGTAAAATAAAACACAGTTTGACTACTATATGTAAATGCAAATCACATGTAAAATAAAATCTATGAAGGTGACGAATGTTTTTAAAAATGATGTTTCCTTTTCCTCTGTAACAAACCGAGAGATTTTTGACCCTGAAAATTGTCATAAATACCATGTCAACTTTTTAAGTATCGAAAATACCAGATCATTAATAGAAAGAAGTTATAGGGTGATAAATTGAAAGAAAGTCAGAATAGAAGAAGATCACAACAGAATAGAATCAGAGTAAATACGAATCTCATAGTGGAAGGAATAAAATATATTATATAACTTAACTTTTGAAATACAAACTTGTAACTATGTATACATACCATTATCAGAGTACAACACATAACATCACAACAAAAATAAACAGTAGTTATCTAATGTTGAAGCCTCCTACTCCAAGCTCTTCCAAGTAAACTTGTAAAACTCCGACTACTTGACTGCCTGTACAAATTTGGGCACCCAAGAGTTTAGAGTTAAACAAAACAAAATAAACTCTGGGTCAGTCATGGGACTTGTGTGAGTAAACTCCAACCACTTTGTTTAACTTTTCAAAATCCTTTTAAAAGAAAGGATAATCGTAAGACCGATCCACATATAAATACAAATGGTTTTTACCTTATGATAGCCCAAACATTCTTTAAATCGATATTATGTTGATATTATAATAGTGTCTAAATCAAGTAAATAGCAATCTAGCAGAATGCTTACATCTCACGCTCCACATACAAAGTATACAATCAAAACCCGGGCACTTATTGGAGAATGGATTTCCAACTATGGCAAGGTATGGTACCACCTTCCAACGACGTACCTCTACAAAAAATACACTAGGTTTCAACAAGGATATCTTGCAACGCTGGCTAAACATGACCGACCACTCAGTTCGTTGGAGTGTTCCGAATATATTGTCATGCTACGGTTAGGGCCCATCGTATTCCTGGAAGATACAAAAATGAAAGAACAAATAGAAATTTTTCTAGATGGTGATAATATACCCTAATTGGGAGTGACCCACTTAGCTATGCGACCTACCTGATTTTATAACATTTCCCAGTTGAAGACGCTTGAGGTCATAACTTACCCTTATACAGATCACATCTTCATTTACTTTGAATGCCACATCGTCATACCTACTAAATCACAAATTGATTTCCCCAAAAATACCACGGGTATAAAGCTAAGGGAAACGAATTCCTCTGCCGCCAACGTAAATACATTTGAAGAGATTAAATTACGCGGTCTATTAGGTATACCCTGTAACATTCGTCCATACAAGTTGCCCTGGGACTGAACAAACTTAAGGCACTATTCTATAAATCCATATTATGCAATTTCTTCCTAAGATTGTTAGAAGAGCCCTTGCATAGACCCCATCTTCAATTTTCTTCAGCATATTTGATTCGCAATGCTTAGGCCCATACAAAGTGGTTTTCAGATAATAAATCTAATCCCGGTCTTTACGTATTAACAGCGAAAAATGGCCAAAAACTTTGATAGTCGGTTATTTAACTATCAAAGGAAAATATCCATACAACCAATGATTCTATTTCCAAATGGGAATTTTACCGATCAATCATCAAGCAATATTGAGCCCTTTAAATTAATTTATTCGCTTCCCAATTTTCTTTCAATATCTCTACCTAGATATTCCTCAAAACCCGTTTAGCCTCTCACGGTTCTTGGAAAACATTTCCATATATTGTAGATTAATTATTTTCTATATTCCAGAAAATATCTCTTTTTAACATCGGAAAACAATTCCATACATTCACAAATTCTTATTTTCTATATTTAGAAAGTATACGTTATTAATTTTGAAAAAAAATTCCATTTCTTATTCATGCATCACTATTCTTCATCATTCATCAGTCCCTAACTGTAAACTAGTAAGAGAACAACTCCCGAAGTATCAACCCCGAAGGCTGAAACCAACATCAGATCAATACTCAGAAAACCATTCAACTTAACTAATATCCAGTCAGTTTCTAATTTCCTTAACTTCATTTCTTAACTTCTTATTAACAAAACATCGCTTACGTAACTATCAGGATTAATTCAAGAATCCACTTTTTTCCGGAAAACATTGATTATAACGATAGCGTTATAATACCCACTTAGGAAATATTTAATTTAAATTATAATTTTGATTCATCATTTTAAATGCATAACTAATATCTAATTAATTAAATAAATAATTCTTGATTAAAAATGAAAAGTAAATAGTACTTTCTGGAATTCAATATAATTGAATTTTAATATATATATATATATTACTCGCTTTTGAATAATCTCTACTTGACATTTTTTTTTGGAATAACCTATATTCGATTGAGGTTCCGAACTTCGGAATAATTTACTATTTTAGGTCAACTCAATTTCTAAATTTATTTTTGAATTTATCGCTTCCAAACATTTACCAATTTCCTTTTATAACCATTTTAATCTACAAAACATTTGATTTTAAATCATTATTCACTTTAAAACATGAATATTATTCCTTTATAGAAATCTGGACTCGTTATATCAATAAATCTTAATTTAAATAGTAAATACCATTACAAATTAAAATTCCACCTATCGATTTATTTTATAAATTAATACTTCATAAACTCCGTTTACATGTCAACTTCTTGTTAATTATATATCAAGTTTATAACTTAATATGGATTACATATTCAATTATAAATTATTGGTTTCAAACCATATATTAACTATCTTGTCAAATTCTTAATTATATATAATATATAATTTCTAAAAATAAATTACTTTCATAACATTCAACATAGTCGAATTCTAATTACAAATCCTTATGAATTTATTTCAATTCTATTTACATTTCGAACATCGAATAATTTCATCGTTTTCCTTTGAAACGCTTCCCAATTTCCCCTTTTAAATTCATTCTTGAATTTGTTAGGGATTGCGGAATGCGGATCTTGAGGCAAGACTAACACTAGAGGGGGTGGTGAATAGTGTTTACAAGGAATTTAATCAAATCTTAAATTTAAATGATCTACTATATGAATCACACAAAACCGAGAAGATCACAGATACAGAATCAAAAACAAACATAGAAATAGATAAATATAAAATGCAGAAAAGGAAAGAATGCACCGGATTTTATACTGGTTCGGATTACTCCTACATCCAGTCCCACGCAACGCTACATTGCATAGAGTTTTATTATTATTATCAATATCTAAGTACAATCCCCTTGATTTCACGGCTACAAGGTTAACACCGCTCCAAACAACCTTGATTTTATGGCTATAAGGTTAACACCACTCCCTTTCCTTGATTTCAGGGCTACAAGGAACACACCCTTTCCCAAACACATCCCAAATGATTACAACAACCCAATAACTCTTCAATAACACTTCAATTCAGAGAGAAGTGGATAGAGAGTGAGAAAAGTAGAAGTTTTTTTATACAATTAGAGTAGAAATCGACAAAGTGGAAGTGTAGAAATAAATAAAATGATAAAGAATAAAGGTGGGATGAAGAGGGGTGAAGGTGGAGAAGATGATATATGATTTTTTTTAAATCAGCCCCTGTTTATAAGATTTGAAAGGTTGCAACATTTCTAAAGCGTTACAAATAGTGAAAAGACACTTCCTTTTAAAATTGAATTTCTGACAGTTGTATGTCGACATACCCATATATGTATGTCGACATATATACATATTTTTTATTTTTAAAACTTATTTTTCAAGTGTTTAAACATATATATTATTTTGGAAATTATTGAATTAAAACTTAGTGATATAAATGAGTATTCTAAAGTGTAAAATCATATGAAGACATAATGATATTTTATATAAACATATTTATAAATTATTTACTCATAGTAAGAGTATTCAATTGTTATGTTTATCTGAAACCAAATTGGACTCAGATTCTACTTCTAAGGCAGTTTCATTCATTTCTCCTTGATGGAAGTCTGATAATAATCTTTCTGATGCCAGTTTTGGTCGTTTATTGACAATATGGAATCCACATGTTTTCAATCTATCTAAAATTTCATCTTTAGATCAATTCATACACTATAAATGGGTATATATCCCTTCAAACACTGTATTTTTGCTCACTTCAGTCTATGCCCAGAATGCACTATCCTTGAGACTCCTCTTTCTAAACAATCTTCATAATCTTAATCCTTCTGGTGATCCTTGGATATTAGGAGGAGATTTTAACTGTATGTACTCCTCTCTTCATAAATTTGGTGGTAGCTCTCTTTCAGTAAATGACACAGCTCCTTTGAATCAAGCTATGATCAATTCAAAAATTTCTTCACTAAAATGGATTGGATCTACATTTACTTGGTCCAATAAAAGTCATACTGGCAATCCCACTATTTGTAAATTAGATCACATTTTTGTTAATTTTGCTTTTCAAAATATATATCCACTTTCTACTTATCATGTTTTTCCTCCTACCATATCAAATCATTCTCCTTTACTTTTATACTGGGGTGAAGATGAAGCCATTGTTAAAGGGAAGTCAACATTCAAATTTTTTAATTTTTGGCTTACTCATCAGGATTTTTCTAATATTTTACTGCAGGTTTGGCAGCATGGATTTAGCAGGAATCCTATGGATAAATTGATTTATAAGTTGAGACTTCTTAAATTTCATCTGAAAGCTTGGTCTAAACACAATTTTGGTGATGTGTTTAAGCAATCAAACACTATTAGATCTGAATTAATCCAAGTGCAACACTCTATGATTACAAATCCTCAGGACATGCATTTGCAGATTTTGGAAAAAGATTTGCAGAACAAGCTGAAATCAATTTTGGATTCTGAATTTCAATCCATGAAGCAAAAATCATTCCTTAAGAAAGAATTGGAGGCTGACAGGAATTCCAAATTTTTTCATAACTCCCTGAGATTGAATAAGATGAAAGAAACAGTTCATATGATTTATGATACTAACGGAACTCTTATTTCTTCTCAAAATGATATTGGTCAGGCTTTTGTTGATTATTTCAAGGCTCTTTTGGCACCTGATGACCTACCCCATTCCAATATAGAGCCTCTATTTCACATCAATTTCCCTTTTCTTTCTCAGAGACAATCCTTGGATCTAATCAAGCCTGTTAATGATGAAGAAATAAGACTAGCAGTCCAAGGATTGGATCCAGATAGTTCAGGTGGACCAGATGGATTCAATGCCTGTTTTCTTTAAAAGAGCTGGTCAACTATTGGTAATGATATTTCTGAGGATGTTAAATTCTTTTTCTTAACCAATACATTACCAATTGCATTTGCTGCTACATATATTGCATTGGTTCCTAAAAATGAGAATCCCTCACATGTTTCTGACTTCAGACCTATATCTTGTTGTAGTGTTTTTTACAAGATTATTTCTAAAGTGTTGGCTAATAGATTACAATAAGTACTTCCTTCCATTATTTCATGTAATCAATCAACATTTGTCTCTGGAAGATCTATTAGTGAAAATATATTGATTGCCCAAGAACTTCTTCATGGTTATGATAGGAAGAACATTTCACCTCGATGTATGTTGAAATTGGATATTAAGAAAGCTTTTGATAGTGTTTAATGGTCATCTGTGATTGCTATATTATCTTGAATGAATTTTCCAAGACCTTTCCTTGCTTGGATTTACACCTGTATTTCATCACCAAGATTTTCAGTATCAAGACATGGTTCTTTGTATGGATATTTCATTAGTAAACGTGGAGTGAGACAAGGTGATCCAACTTCCTCGTATTTATTCATCTGTGTTATGGAACTTCTCAATTCTTTAATACGCAAACAAGTGGAATTAGGAAATTTGCAGCTACATCCAAGATGTAAAAATCCATTGATAACTCATATTTGCTTTGCTGATGACCTAGTTATATTTACTAAGCCAAATTTGTCAAATATTCATTGTTTGCTTAATATTCTGCACTCATTTTATGAGATCACTGGTTTGGAAGTAAATCTGAAGAAGTCTCATATTAAAATAGCTGGTCTTAGTCAATTGGCAGTGGATGAACTAGTTCAACACTCTGGTTTGAATATAATGCCTGATAACTCCAAATACTTGGGTTTACCTCTCTTCACTGGTAGAATCTCAAAGGAAAGTTGCATGCCTTTATATGAAAAGATTATAGCCAGAATGAAACAATGGCCATCTTGTCAATTATCACAAGCAGGTAGACTTACAATTATTCAATCCATCATCACTTCTATGACTTTATACTACTCCAGACATTATATACTGCCTCTTAAACTCATCAACATGGTGGTTAGTGCCATGAATAAGTTTTTTTGGCATGGGGACCCCTTTGCTAAAAAGCTTATTCCCATAGAATTTTCAAAGTTATGTGATGATAAAAGAAATGGTGGATTAGGCATCATCAATCTTTTTCAATGGAATAAAGCTGCAATTTCTGTTTATGTGGATAAGATTTTTGCTGATGAAAACTGTTCGTGGTCAAGATTTGTAAGGAGTAATTTAATTGGCAAAAAGAATTTCTGGACTATGCAAATTCCTAGCTTTTGTAGTTGGAGTTGGAGGCAAATTCTAAAGCTCAGAAGCTCCTTCCTGCCAATTATTCAATGCAGGAATACTCAAATGCTAGGCTCTTTTTGGCACTTGCCTTGGGCAGGTAAGGGACTTATTTTATTTAATGTGGTGGATTATAATTTGAGGTTGAATTGTGGCATACCTGACTCTGCTAAGGTAAGTGATTTGATTCATGATGGTGAAATCATCCTACCACATTGCAGTTCTGCATTGTTAAGGAAGCTTTGGCATGAGATTTCTAATAATTTTAGAACTGAAAATGAAGGAGTTACCTGGATAGGAAAGAATCATTCCATCAGTTTAGTTTATAAGCATTTATGTGGTGAGAGAGCAATTTTTCCTTGGTATAAAAGAGTCTAGAATCTGATGAGTAATGCCAAGAAAAATCTTTTGCTTTGGAAGGTGATGTCAAATGCAGTTAACACTAAGGATAAATTGTTTAAGTTAGGAATTTCTTCAGATGATTTATGTGTCTTCTGTCAATCTGAAACTGTGTGCAATACTCATATATTTTTTGAGTCCTGTTTTGTTCATCAACTCTGGAAGAGGATATTGGCTTTTGGGAAGCTGCATCAACCTGCAAGCTCAAGTAGAGATGAATGGTTCAATTTATTTAAGGCTACTAGATGGAAATCAGCAGGAGGATTAATTCTTTTAAGAATTCTGAAGATTTTGTGATGGAAATTTGGACAGAAAGAAATCGTAGAATTTTTACTTCTTCTGAGCTAAGTGCTGATTCTCTTTTCTCAGTTATAATCAGTGCAATCCTGAAGAAGAATGGCTGATTCTGGTTCAAGTCTGGCAATTCTGTTTGGCAATTCAATCACCACAGTTTTATACTCTGTTGGCAGTCAGCTTGGTTTTTGTTTGGCTGCTATGACACTTTTTGTTAGTTAGTTGAATTTAGAGAGATGTTATTTACTGTAATTAGTAATTAGGAGTTTTTTTATTAGCATTGAGGTTTTTTTTCATTTTGCATTTATAAATCTTATTTTATTTTTCCTCAATGCTAATAGGACTAGATTAATGTTTTCTTGTAATTTTGTTGTTGTGAATAAAGATCATTTTCTTTTCAAAAAAAATTAATAAATTTATAAGGTTTAAAACTATATAACTATAAAACGATATAACTATATAAACTTATATTTGAAATCATAAGTAAGATAGAAAAACAATTTGAAATTAGAATTAGAATTTTGAAAAATAGGATTTGAACCTGGAGTGCAATTCAGAGTCTTACATACAAACTAGACTCTATTACTATATTTTTCTTGTACTCCTGTAATCTTGATAACTCATGAGTCTTGAATCTCTCTTGAATTCTGAATCTCTTAGAACTCTAAAACTGTACAGTCTTCAGTATTTAAGTCCTGTATACAAATCCTGCATATATATATATATATATATATATATATATATATATATGTATATTCTAGATAGAAATATTAGTATAAATTTTATAATCAATTAATAATGATAATTGAAATAAGGATGTTGTCATCAAAACTCCATTCTCCAACCATCTCCCCTTTTATTGATGATGTCAACCTTGATTTATTAAATATTCATACCTGTTCATTACCTGTTGACACTATTTGATCTGGTCCTTCTAGTACTCCATCTGTCATCATGAATCCTACATACCCCCCTTAAACTATGGCTAACTAAACCTTATTTTTTAATTCCCTCCCTTTGTCTCCAACAAAAAGAAATTCTAAATATGCTCCCTCTAAATCCTATATCTATCTATACATATCCTATGATCATAATATTTGATTCTATACTAAAGTAAATAACTCCCCCTAAATTCATGACTGCAAAAAGCAGAAAAATAATAATCAATTCAAGTGTTAATATTTACAAGTGTATCAATCCATATACATACAAGTTTTAAATCCAAGAAATCCAATCCAAGCAATATTTACAAACAATGTTCAAACAAATTCAAATCAAACCAATCAAACAAAGCATACCAAAGCAATTTCAAATCAAATGTCTCTTCAAACTTCCACCCATCCGTCTCCTTCAAAGATTGAATCTTTCTTGATGGCCTCCCAATCTTCAGCCTCTTTTTTGGGTGGTGCCTTAGTAAGATTGTTGACTTCGTCTCTGAAAAGAGAAGATATTAGGCAACAGATGACATCAAAATGCTTCACTTGCTGCTCTATCATCTTTATTTGACTCAATTCGAGATGACGCTAATTACGCAGTATTATAGATAGAACATTTTTAAAGAATTCAAAGTTTCTTCAAGATTCTCACTCAAATTTTGTATTGGATTTGCAATAATTTGATAGTTTTAGATAAGAATTGATTATAGAAGAAGGAGAAATGGTAGAATGATTTTACTGGAAGAAATAGGTATTTATAGGGTTTGAAATTCGTTGGAATTGAATAGACATTTGTTATTTATTTAAATTTTAAATTTTGAACAAATTTGAAAACCTGACAGTTATATGTCGACATAGTGATAAATATGTCGACATGCATTATAATTTTTTTGGAAAATTTTAATTTGTAGTTAATTGTTATAATATTATATTAATATATTTACTTCTTATATGTTTTTATAGTAAATTAAGGATTGTTTTGACAGAAATAAATATGATTCATTACTACTTAAAAGAAAATACATTCAACTAATACAAGAAACTAAATACGAGATTCGAAAGCAAATACAAGAAAATACGAAAGATAACATAAACTAGAAAAGCTTAGATTTTAACGGATGATGAGGAGGAAGATGAAATTCCAAGTTTGGTTCCTATTTTGCCAATGAACTTAGACATAAGAGTAAGAGTCTTTTTGAGCTTCTTTTGGTTCTTGGCTAATTTTGCTTGATTTGGACAAGCAATTCTTTGGAAATGTTCTAGTATTGGATGGACACTCTACACTTTCCAAAGAGGTTTCTTCTTCTTCGTTGTCCATAGGATCTTGTTCTTGTTGCATACGTGCTTGTTTATCTTCGTATGATTCATAAGGCTTAATGGTGAGTGGAATTTGCATGTGATATATATTTGATAAGTCAAACACCTTTCTTGGCACAAATTCTTCTCCTTTGAGAACAACTCCGAAATATTTGAAAATACGAGTAAGAAAAACTCAATAATTAAGAGTGTTTTCTCTTATGGACATTTCTTTGGGCTTAAATTCTTTAAACTCATACCGACCCAATTGATGTCATAAACACCAATAATAGATAAGAGTGCTTTTTATACTTTAAGGGTAAGGTTGTTGAATTTCCGAAACGAGGAGTGATGGTATGTTGAAGGAGGAGGTTGACGATTCTTGTTTTTGGGCAGAAAAAGCGATTCTTGAATTCTAAATGATCATTGTTTTCAAATATGTGATGAAAGGTTTCCAAATCCGTTTCATCAATTTCAGAATTCGAAAAATCTAAGACTGTACTCGTATAATTCAAGATATTACCCAAAATTTCGCAATCTAAAATGATTTGAGTGCCTTTTACGCTAGTCCATACTTGATTTTCATCTCCTTCGTAAAAGCCATAGAACATTTTGACTAGATTAGGATAACAGCTATCTCGTGAACCGATTAAACTCAAAATTCTGTTTTCTTCGAAAAGAGAACAAAGATTGAAGATGGAAAATCTTCAAAGTTAGTGAAGGCTCCCGTATTGAATTTCCATTTGCTAGGTAATCAACATAGGCATTTTTTGCTTCTTTATCATTGTAGAGGTATCCTTTAATTGTTTTGGATAATCTCATGGCTTGAGGCGTGCTTGAGGAAGAAGCCATTAGAGGGTTTTTGAAAAGTATAGAAATGAAGAGAGTTGTTTGAATTTTGAATGAGAGGTAGAGAGAGTAAGACTGGATAGATATATAAATAGAAATTGAATCGGCACAACTTTTTCTGAAATCAATTACACCTTTTCAGGCTTTGGGAGTTGGTGAAAACTTGGAGGGAAGTTTGAAAGTTTAAACTTTTGAAATTCAAAATTGGAATTTCATTTACAGGCCTTTATGTCGACATATGTATTTATGTATGTCGACATACATGTTGAAATTCAATGGACATATGGTTTTGACTTTAGGTTTTATTATATTATCGATTTATATTTCAGATTTATTAGTTCCTGAAATAATATTAATCCTAACAAACATCTAAAATTTATTTTATTATAATTTTTATTATTTATTATTATATTATTATTTTGAATTTCAAAATTCAAGTTTGAATTATAAGTTTTAATTTTGAATTTTAAATTTCAAATTCAAACAAAGCAAACAAAACAAAACAACCATTCATCCAAATCAATCAAAAAATTAAAAATTAATAAATGTGTACCTGGTTTTTAGATCCATTTCTTCGATATATTCTGAATTCTGAATCGTTGCAAAACATATATTTGAATTTCTGGTTTTTGGCTCTTCATTACTTGATGATGAATTAAATCATCTAAAGTTGCTGCATAAGCCCTCTTTCTTTTCTTTGACGAATTACTATTGTCTGTCTGTTGATTTGATTTATCTGGATATAGACACATTCTCTTTATATAGCTTGGTTTGTTGCAGTTATAACATCGACTATCATTTCTTCCAGAACTTCCTTTATTATTTCTCTGAAAATTATTTCTCCTTTTACAGAAATTTTTTCCTAGTCATTAAAGCAATTTCTTCGCCATTTTCATTGATTCAATTAGAACCATTCGTTGTTGCTTTAAATGTTATGGATTTCTTTTTAGTTGGATTATTTTCCCTTCTTTTCTGTAATTGAACTTCAAAACACAAAAAATTCCCGATTAACTCCTCAATCTTTCTTTCACTGACATTATTAGCTTCTTCAATTGCCAATGTTTTCTGATCCCATTCTGGAGTCAATGAACTCAATATTTTTCTAACTTGGTCTTCTTCTAAATAAGTCTTTCCCAATGTTATTAATGAATGCACTATCTATTGGAACCTTCAATACATATCGGAGATAGATTCATTCTCATTCATTTTGAATAACTCAAACTGATTAATTAGCACTGATACATTTGTTTGTTTAACTTTATTGGTTCCTTAACGAGTAACTTGTAATGTTCTCCATATTTCATAAGCATATTTACAAACTGACACTATTAAACTCATTTTTATCTAATGAATAGAACAACATATTCATGGCTTTAGAATTGCTTTGTGCAGCAGCCTTTTGTTCATTAGTCCATTATGCAAAATTAGTCGTTGGTTTGACATATTCAGTCTATGTAGTATTCGATGTGTCTAATCCTATTGATTGTAAATATATTTTCATTTTACATGCCCAATATGAATGATTACTGTCATTAAACAGTGGTGGTCTAATAGTGGACTGACCCTCTACAAAAGAACTATTATTACCAGTGTTGGTTTCCTTTTAATATTTTCAAAAATTAGATTATTAACTTTTTGAAAAACTAATCTCCGATACCAATTGTTAGGGATTGTGGAATGTAGATCTTAAGGCAAGACTAACACTAGAGGAGGGGGGGTGAATAGTGTTTATAAGGAACTTAAGAAAATCTTAAACTTAAATGATCTACTATATGAATCACACACAATAGAGATGATCATAGGCATAGAATTGAACACAAACACAGAAACAGATAAATATAATGCAGAAAAGGAAAGAAAACACCGGATTTTATACTGGTTTGGATTATTTGTACATCCAGTCCCATGCAATGTTGGATTGTACAAAGTTTTATTATTATCAATATCCAAGCACAATCCCCTTGATTTCACGGCTACAAGGTTAACACCACTCCAGACACCCTTGATTCTATGGCTACAAGGTTAACACCGCTCTCTTTCCTTGATTTTAGGGCTACAAGGAACACACCCTTGCTCAAACACTTCCCAAATGATTACAACAGCCCTATAACTCTTCAATATCACTTCAATTCAGAGAGTAGTGGATAGAGAGCGAGAAAAGAAGAAGTTTTTTCTTCTATAATTAGAGTAGAAATCGGAAAAGTAGAAGGGTAGAAATCAATAAAATGATAAAGAATAATGGTGGGATGAAGAGGGGAAAAGTTGGAGAAGAAGATATATGAAAAAAAATTCTTAATCAGTCCCTATTTATAAGATTTGAAAGGTTGCAAGGTTTCTGGAATGTTACAAATAGTGAAAAGACACTTCCTTGAAAATTGAATTTCTGACAATTGTATGTCGACATACCCATATATGTATGTTGACTTGACATATATACATATTTTTTATTTTTAAAACTTGTTTTCAAGTGTTTAAACATATATATTGTAATGGAAATTCTTGAATTAAAACTAAGTGATATAAATGAGTATTCTAAAGTGTAAAATCATATAAAAACATAATAATATTTTATATAAGCATATTATAAATTTATAAGGTTTAATACTATATAACTATAAAACTATATAAATATATAAATTTATATATTAAACTTAAAACTTATATTTGAAATCATAAGTAAGACAGAAAAACAATTTGAAATTAGAATTAGAATTTTGAAAAATAGAATTTGAAAATCAGAATTTGAACCTGGAGTGCTATTCAGAGTCTGACATCTAAACTAGACTTTATTACTATATTTGTATTTAACTCTTGAAAACTTGATAACTCATGAGTCTTGAATCTCTCTTGAATTCTGAATCTCTTGGAACTCTAGAACTATACAGTCTTCAATATTTAAGTCTTGTATACAAATCCTGCCTAAATATGTATATATATTCTAGATAGAAATGTTAGTATATTTTTATAATCAATTAATAATGATAATTGAAATAAGGCCGTTGTCATCAAAACCGAATTCTTGCACAGAATTTACATTCCCAAATCATTTAATAATAATTTCATTTTATTTATAAAAATTGTTCATAAATCAAACTATTTGCTTGTATATAATTAAAACAAGTTGTTTTCCTAGCACAATCGAAATTCAATTTTTATTTTAAAAATAGATTTCCCCTTTCCAGGACTCGAATTCTTTTCCATTTCATTCAAATATACATATTTACGGTATTAAATACCAATTATTTTAGGGCCAGTGTAATTCAAACATCCCAAACACACAATAATCAACCATAGTTTATTTATCACATCATATAAGGTAATATATGAAAAAACAATATAATTGTTGAGGATTCCAGTTGGATCCATCCAACCTATTTCTCTACATCCACATATGTTAATCAACATAAATAACACATACCAAAATGAGATATCAAAATAAATAGAATTAATGTTCAATCAACGATATATATATATATATATATATACATATATAACTATATATATATAATTTCAACCAATTTATAAGCAATTCATCCAAGCAACATCACACAACATTCAATCAGTACTTATCAATATTAAATAACGTTTATAGTATTATAAAAATGGATAGAGTTAGTGAGTTTACTCACCTTGATCGTTAACCGTTGAATAACTATTAATGTCGGTTGATTAAATCAGACGTTTAATTCTGCCATAATATGCAACGACCTCCAAATCGCTCCAGACTTGTTCCACTTGTTCCATTGTGTAGCCTGTGTTCATACGATCCCAATGGATCCTATTTCGTTAAATTTCAGTAACGCATGAGCAAGATACTACGATTACAAGTTAAAACGTTATATGATTTAAAGTAAAACTTAAATTCTTTTTATTTAACTAGGCTTCACAGTTTCAATTCGGCCCACTATTTCTTCAACCCGTGTCCACCTAAACTGTTCTTCCCCGTCCAAAAATAAAACCCGCAAGCTCTCAGTTATTTACCAACAGCCATTTTACACTGTTTTCCCACCAACGCTACCCCTGCCATCCACGATTTTCAAAACTGAAACCACCATGTATTAATCCCTCTAAAATCATAATTTATTGAAGGGTAATTTAAGTCCATGGTCGTTTCTTAGGGATCAAGACATGAGTCGGGTCGCCCAACGACTCGAGCACCTACGCACATGATTTTGTGCTTCTCCACTCCAAATCACTCCATGACCACTCCTATAAATACCCCTTCCATTCCCAAATGAAAGGGACCAGTTTCTGCAACAACGAAGTGTTGCCATTTTCATTTCTCGACAACTTCAAATCATCTCAACCTCCATTTAAGTTCTTTCAAGCTCCGATCCATCATCTCAATCATCGAGAAATCATCAAAGATCGTCAAAGTGCTCGATTATCGAAGATCTACTTCAATAATCTCCGCAACTAAAGAGATCTAAGCATTTCCACGGTAAAATCAAGAGAATCGAGAGATTAAAGAGAAGAAATAGAGATTTTATTGTAAAAGAGAAAGAATGAACAAAGTTAAAGTAAATGCGTACCTTGTAATATTGGTAATCATAATGAAATCCCTCTTCAAAATGGACGTAGGCCAGATCTGAGGCCGAACCCCTATAATTCTCTATCTGTTTTACTGTTTTTTGCTTGTTTGTCGTTGCCCCTATTCTAGATCTAAACAATTTGAAGGTGTATACACACTTTTCGGGCTGTTTGTACTATTTTTTGTATTAACATTTTTGGCACCCACCGTGGGGCTCAAGCCCACGACCACAAGGTTAAGAGCCTTGTTGGGGACATTGGGGATTGAAGCCTTTCATTCTTCGATATATCTTCCTGGTCTAGAAGTCAGGCTCATTTAATAGATTTCTACAAAAATTTTATAGAGTTGCACAAAATTATGACTCCATCGAAGATGGGTTGTAATTTGTCCGCTAAAGGTTCGAAGAATGTTGATCATGAATTTATCACCACTTCACAAACTAGTCACTCAAATGATGGTCAATCCTCGTGAGACGGAGTTGCTATAACTGGAGATGAGTTCAATGCGGTTGTGGCTGGCTTAAATCAACAAACAGCGGCTCCAAACAAAGCCTTAATGGATAATCTAGATGCTCTTTCACCACTCAAGCTAATCCCGTACCTCGAGGACCAAATTCGAAGGCACGGTAAAGCTGCAAGAGTTTCTGGTAATGCTGTTGAAGATGTCCCCACCACTTCTCAGACTAATAATCCGATTGTTGGCCAAACTCCGAGAGATATCGTAAGTCAGGAAGAGTTGAATGCTGCTGTAACTGGTTTCAATCAGAAAATTGATGCCTCAAATGAGATGATGGTGGATTAAATATATGGCCTCCTAGTTGCTACCACCAACGCGATAGATCGTAAAGTAGACATCGATGTGGAAGAAAATTCACATTCCTCTACTTCGGATTGTCACATGAAGGATTGTGGTTATCATGACAAAGGGGTAGACAAGCCCAAGGGTCCTTTCTTCCCTATCTATCTACACGACAATAAGAAAGATGTCAAGGGGCGAAAAAGGGAAAATAAAAACAAGGACAAGGTAAAAGAGGAGAATAATAGCAAGTGATTTCGCTTTATCAAATCCAAAGAGTTGACTCCTCTAAACGATACCCGGAGAATATCTACTTTGCTACTAAGGATGTAGGGTACTTTCCAGAACTGCCACCATCGCTAAAAATGTCAAACGAGGAAGCGAAGTCTGGAAGGTTTTGCAGCCACCACAGCCAGCCTGGCCATGGCACTAATGATTGCAAACATGTAAAGAGCTCAATTGAGGGGTTGATTAGGAAGAACAAGCTACAACAGTATGTCAGGAAACCACATGTAACAAATCCTCCTCTAATTCCTCAGGGGAAAAACGTTCTCGTCAATCAATCGGGCCCGAATGGCAAAGCTCCAGCATGGAATAGTGCAAGGCCAAGGCTCAGTACCATATCAGGTGGTTCTCGTTCAGCTAATAAAGTTTGGGAGAAGATGGAAAGTTATTCAGATGCTCTGGAAAACAATTCTACGGAAGCAACGATCCCTATGGAATCAGAAGCTTCCATTCATCAAACAATAGCTAGGCATTTCCACATCAAAGCCCAGCAGAGAGCTTTCGAAGTCGGAGACCTTGTCTTGAAATGGGAAATGACTGGCACTGGAGTGCTAGGACCTAATTAGCACGGGCAAGATCATCCAAAGACTCTTAGAGGGAACCTTCACTCTAATGAATGTTAATGGGGTTCATATACCAGGAACCTGGAATAGTGATAGCTTGCGTCAATTCTCTACATAAAGAATTCCTCAGTTCTTGTGAAAAATTGTCATACTTTCTTTTACAAATATATACCTCCCCTGGTAAAGGTGGGATTATAATTGAATATCATATCTACTACTAAAACCATGCCTGCTTGAGTCAATCCCTTATTTGCAAAATTTTCTTTACTTCAAAATTTTCTTTACTTCAAAATTTGCTTAAAGATGTTATTCTATTGCAGGCTACCCGACGAACGCTTGCTTCTCCAAAGTTCGACAAAGCGTGACTACCCCAACAACACTAGTTCAAGCGTTGAGTGGCTATAAATGTTAATATGCGTAAATGCAAGGATGAAAAGCACCGCATTGAAAGTGAATGGAAAAGAGTCGCAAAGAGTCCAATTGTAAAAGGCGCAGCAAGAAGGCACAGAGCTAAAACCAAAAAACTACAGGTTCCACCTAGTGGGTAAGGGGACCTCGGCCTTGCTGCGATCGCTTGCCATAGTTAAGCATCTGGCAAGGGGACTAAAGTCCGCCCTGTGGAATGATGCAACCATGCAAGTTCTGCCAAGGGGGCAAAGGGACCTCGGTCCAGCTGCGATCGCTTGCCACAGTTAAGCATCCGGTAAATGGACTGAAGTCCTCCCTGCGGAATGACCCAACCCGGCATGTTCTTCAAAGGGGGTAAAGGGACCTCGGTCCACCTGTGATCGCTTGCCACAATCAAGACTGAAGTCTGCCCTACGGAATGACGCAACTCTGCAAGTTCTGCCAAGGGGGCAAAGGGACCTCGGTCCAACTGCGATCGCTTTGCACAGTCAAGCATCTGTCAAGGGGATAGATGTCAACCCTACGGAATGATGCAACCCTGAAAATTCATCAAAGGGACCTCAGTCCAGCTGCGATCGCTTGCCATAGTTAAGCATCTGACAAGGGGACCGAAGTCCGCCCTACGGAATGACGCAACCTTACAAGTTCTACCAATGGGGCAAAGGGACCTCATTCCAGCTGCGATAGCTTGCCACAATCAAGCATCCAACAAGGGGATTGAAGTTCGCCTTGCAGACTGATGCAATCCTACAAGTTCTTCCAAGAAGGTAAAGGGATCTCGGTCTAGCTGCGATCGCTTGCCATAGTCAAGCATCCGACAAGGGGATTGATGTCATCCCTGCGGAATGACGCAATAACCAAAGTCCTTCAACTAGTGAAGGCAACCTCTCCACAGTAGAGGTGAAATTCCTTTGCGTAGTAAAGGCGAAAGTCTTTCACGTAGTGAAAACAATCTCTCCACAGTAGAGGCGAAAGTCCTTCGCGTAGTGAAGGCAACCTCTCCACAATAGAGGCGAAAGTACTTCGCGTAATGAAGGAAACCTCTCCACAGTAGAGGTGAAAGTCCTTCGCATAGTGAAGGCGAAAGTCCTTTGCGTAGTAAAGGAAAACTCTCCACTATAGAGGCGAAAGTCCTTCGCATAGTGAAGGCAACCTCTTCATAGCAAAGGCGAAAGTCCTTCTCATAGTGAAGGCAACCTCTCTACAGTAGAGGCTAAAGTCCTTCCCATAGAGAAGGAAAAAGACCTCTTCGGAGGCACTCAATGGAGTCTTCGATGTCAGAACTAGTCAACGGGAGTAGATGAACGTTGGGTTACCTCTTACTAAGTGAGGCACCCGATGAAGTCTCTGATGTTAGAACTAATCGGCGAGAGTAGACGTATGTTGGGTCATAAAAGTCTTCCCATGGAAAAGGTGAAATTCCTCCAGTTAAGTGAGGCACCTAATGAAATCGTCAATGCCTCATTTAGTTGGTGGGAGTAGATGAACGTTGGGCAAATCCAAAGAGCGCTATGAAGTCATCCAATGAAATCAATACATCAATCCGTTCGATAAAGTCGATAAGGTTGGACTAAGTTAACAAGCTCTCCGAAGTCATCCATTGAAATCGATACGTCGATCCGTTCCATAAAATCGATAAGGTTGGACTAAGTTAACTAGCTCTCTGAAGTCATCCAATGAAACCGATATGTCGATCTGCTCGATAAATTGATAAAGTTGAACTAAGTTGACGATGCTCGGAAAACATACCATGGCTTCATCGCGGCATCGCAATAAGAAAAAGCCAGCTTGCACTCGACAAAGAGGCGAATACACTTGGAAATAAGTGAGCTAGAGTGCACCATATAAGAAATCTCGACTTAGAAGCTTGGGAAAAGGGCCTCGCCTTCAAAAAATGGAGCATTTGAATTTTTTTAACAAAATCGATACACTTGATATGTCGATAAGACTTGTCACATTGATGAAGATCAACCTTCAAAGTCCGACTGGTTAACATTGATTGATTGCAAGCCTCATAAAGAAGAAAAGGTAGATACATCGATCAAATCAAATTAAAAGCAATCTCCTATGAGAATGAATTCCTTCACTAAGAAAACCTAGAGTCTCTTAACGCAGAGGCTTCCCCGTCTGCAAAGCTCCAACTGTAAATAACTCAAAGAACCCGATGGTAATCTTCTCCAAACCCGAGGATAAGCAATGCTTAAAAGACGACTGTGCGAATATGGCATAGTTCGAATCCAATAGAGCAGTAACGCTTCCCAAGGAATTGAAGTGGATATCCATCAATGGTGTCAGTATGAGATATGAAATGAAGATTGAGCAATAGTCATGCACTAGGGCAAGCCGTGGTGAAATTGAGATTCAAAGTTTCATACTTCCCGGGATGATCTACGATATCAAACACTTTTAGAAGAAATAACTTATTACGAGGCTGTAATATACGAAAGAGCATCCCAGAATATGGAGAAAGTTAATATGAGCAAAGACAGGAATAACGCGAGAAGCGTTCTATTTCTGTACAACATTTAAATTCCAAGACCAAGCTCCAACGCTCATAGTTCTTAGGAAGTGCAACAACCCGGGATTTCAGAACCAATTTAAATTTTTTATTTTAGCTATTTTATTGAATTTTGAATATTTAAAATGATTTTTTTAAATAATAACGATTAAAAATTTATTTAAATCGAAGTTAGAATGAATAAATTTATTTTGATTATAAAACGAGCCTGAAATGGCGTAGTAGTTTGAAAACTCGATTTTAAATTCCAAATGAATATACAGAATTCAAAATAAATGAATTTCAGTAAAACCAGAAACATTTGAATCTGCTTAATTATATCTTTCTAACGAATGTGAAAAACTAAGATTTCATAATATAAATTGAAAGTTATGTCCAGTTTGAAATTCAAAATAGTCGCTGTGGAATTTATATATATTTTAATATAATAAATAGCCCTTAAAAATAGCCATTTTTCAAACGACCTCTGTTTTCGACGAAACCACTTTTGTTGGATACAGAATGTTAAATTATAGCTAGACTCCAATTTTCATAATTTTTGGAATTAATATGTGAGCGTGGTAAATTTAAACGCATTTGGTAATTTCAGTTTAAATATAATCGACTAGAAAAAGGCCATTTTTCAAACGACCTCCAAATTCATTGAAATTAGTTTTTTAGGGTCGTATCGTCAAAACATAGTTAGATTTATTTTTCTGGAATTTTTGGAGTCAGTATGTGGCCCCGGTAAATTAAAATGTACGTTGAAATCAATTTTGAACGTTATATTAATTAATATTTTAATTTTGGCGAAAAATGATCGTAACAGTCAAATTGGCTTACAGGACATATCCCATTATGTCCGGAATGGGGGTATTTAGCTAGGGGCGGCAGTCGTTGGGTTTGATTTGGAGTTCGAATGCGAAATAACAATTTTTTTGGAATTAAAATAAAATAAATAACTTATATAAATACCCCATTGGTCCATTTAAAACCCTAATTCCCCTCGTTTAATTTCTGCGCCGCCACCTAAGGAATATATGACCAATTTTCTCCCAATTTAATCCCTTAAGTTTCTCCAATTTAGATTGAATTAAATCATAAATTCAATACGATACTGGTGGAGATTTTCAAGATCTACAGATCTATACAGCTATGATCAATTTTTGCTGAGTGGTTTGTTGGATTTTTGGGTTCGAAGTGAGCGCGGTTGGAGTGGATTTAGAGGCAGGTGGGCCCCGCGAGTTGGTTGTGCTCGTTGGAGGAGGAAGGCGGCGAGATGGCCAACGCCGTGGCACACTTTGATCGAGCTCCGGTTGGATGATTGAAGCGTGCCTGGGGATTGAAGTCGACGGTGAGTGGGTTCGGGGTATCCTGGAATGATGAAAGGGGGTTTGGGGAAGATAAGGTTTAAGGGATTTTAATTTTATTTATATAATTAATTATGAAATTTTGTAATCAAATGTAATAATTACCGTACTTTTTCATACGAGGCCCAAATCGCGCGAAACTGGATCCATTGCGATCGTGGGGACGAGAGATTCACAACAAGACTAAACGGGCCCAATTTGGAGCCAGTTAGAATTTAGGGAAAATTCGAATCCAAACCGTCCTTCAAAGAATGACGGAGTGGAAAACAATGGTGAGAACTCCTTCTCACTCTAATATTTTACAGTTAAATATATACTAGGATGCAGACGGGGCTTCGAAGCCCCAGACACTATATATTGTACAAACCATGGTTGTTTGTTTGGATTGTATTGTGAAAATTTGGATTGTGATTGTAAAATTGATTGTGGGATTGTTTGATTGATTGTGACTGATGTGTATAGCGCGAGCCAGTATTAGGAAAGGGGTAATGCTAGACATTACCCAGATTTTAATATCGCGCCGTTATAATGTCGAAATTTTCTGAAATAAAATGTGTTATATAAAAATATCGTTTTTATTGAATGTATGAACAATTATAAATAGTCAAGTGTTGAAATAAATATTTAATCGTTAAAAGTATAATTTTTTTCAGATATGCGAACGACGTAAAATTCTCCTGAAATGAAGTATATATTCATTTACAAATCGGACGATTTGCTTATGTACACCCATTCAACTGATATTGATTGGGACGATATATTTTACACATCGCCCAACTGCACAAATAATATCTGTGTTTGTTGATTGAAACCCCACATGGGTGTTGGGATGATATTTGATGTACACTAATCCCAATTGATTAGTTGTATGTCAATCGATTGGTTGACAGGCTGTTGTAAGCATTAATTATTTGCATTTAATGCTTACGCAGTTGAGTAGTGCACTCTGGATGATGGATGATTGTTTATCATTGTTGTTATATACATGTGTTGTATGGAAATCCATAGAAATAAAATATATGGTAATTGATTGGGTTTCACTCCAATTTGGAAAATGAAGAGTATTTTAAAATAACGAATATTTTAAAATAATATTCAGTAAATAAATAAAATATGAATTTGATGTCCGATTTTGGATGAACATGAAAATATTGAAATGTATGAAGCTGTATTGATTAGATTTGTGCCATTTTAACACGAACGATTTTTATATCTATTTTATTCATTTTTGTAATGAATATAAAAAAGGAAATGATTTCAAAAATTGGATATTTTAAAAATATTATCATTTAATTATTATAATGATAAGGGGTATTCAAGTTTAATTTAAAATTGAAATGAAAGTGGGAATCGTTTTTAAAACAAAACTATAAAATACATTTTGAACGAAATATATACATATTTATATTAATGGCTTGAATAGAACGCGCCGCGCCGCGACTGTTTGCGAATTTCAACCATTGACTTCGAATGGAAATTACGGGAGATCCGACGGTCGGATTCTCCTAAAACTGGAACCGTTGGGTTCGTATCGAAAATAGCTTTCCAATGAATATAAGAGATTTAAATTTAAATGGATGGATTTAGAATTATGTCCAAATCAAATGTGGAAAAGGTCGATATGAATGGAGTTCGGTGGCCGTTATTGGAAACCGACTGTACGGGCCTTGATAATTTTTTTAAAAATATTAATAATTTGTGTAAAATCGTAATAAATGATTTGGAAAGAATTTGGATTAAAAATTCCAAGTTTGTAAAGGTAAAAATATATTTTTATCAAAATGAACTTGTTAATAACTAGAATGATAATCCAATGTTTTTAAATAAATAAACTGGATTTGTGAATGGTTTTAATCTAACCGAATTTCCCAATGTATGAATTGGAATAGATTTATGTAGAAATAATCTCTGGAATATTTTGATATTGGATTCTGTGACTATACGGATATTGTGGAGGAATTTGGAAGATAGATATATATATCGTTATTCCCCATACGATATGTGTTGGATTCAGAATTTGATGTTGAATATGAGCCGATATAAATTTTGTTTAGAGCCTTATATTTCATATCAATTTTAGGTTTTGTCGTGAATGGTGTCTTCAGTAATACTGTTCTTAAACCCCATGTGAAAAGAATAAATCTTTTAATTAAGATTATTAGAGTTTCCAGTTACATTTAGTAATTGGAATAAAAAGGAATGTGAATTAGGTTTATTGCGAACTATGTTTTTAACAACATTTGTTCTTTAACCCGATTAATAATGGAATGTGATTTGGAATTTATAAATCTTTTTATTAAGATTTAATGGAATTTCCAAAGTAAAGTTTTCCAATTTAATATATTAAATTGGAATTCGATTTGGTAATAATCGAAGTGAGTTTCTGTGGAGGAAGACTGTTACTATATATGGAATTTAAATGGCTTTTCCGTCATTCCATTTATATTATTAGTCGCATACAGAAATTGATATCGATTATATATATTGATCTGTTTTCCGTGAAGATTCCATGGTTAATGGAATGTGATTTTGGGTTTGTCATGATCTGTGTTTTAAATGACATTAGTTCTTTAACCCAGATAAAGACATGATTAAAACTAAGTGGAGTTTTAATGAATATTTAATTAGATTGAAAGGTGAATGTGATAATTTAAATTATCAAATTTGGGAAATGATCGAGAATGGAGTACCGCCAATTTTACTCCAGGAGATAGTTAAATTTTAATTAGATTTGAACGTGAAATGGTAATTAATTTTTACTGATAACACCGTGGTGTTAGATATAGAGTGCTACCATTTTTTCTCCATAGGATGAATAGTTTGGGATTGAGAAATAAAATAAATGATTTCTTCAGTAAGGTTCGCTAATCCCGACTAATTTGGAAAACCTTAATTTGGTTTAAATTGTGAAAATAATATTTGAATAAAATAATATTCTGGATTGGAATGAGGCGTATGTTGTGTTTTTCTAGCACTTGTTTATAAGATACGCGAGCTATTCAGAAAGACCGGGTTTATACCCATTTCGAATAATTGATTCGACAATAAGTCAACGATGAAGACGGTGACTAAAGACCGGAGATATTCATTTAGATGATTACTGATGTCTTGATTGGGCTGTACACCCGAGACAAGGTAATAAGTGGTGATCGTCCATATGTACTTGGAGATCGACGGATATGCGAGGACCTCTCTCCTGTATTGGACATATGGGACGAAGAATAAGGTGCCTCCGGTTTCGTTCAGACCCAAAACGGACTTGCAAATGGATTGTATGCCTACCATTGTATTCATTGATCTCTGCTAAATATATATCTGTTTGGCGACGGAGAATTTATTCTCTTGCTTAATGCCCTTCTCTGAGATGTATGAGCTTGGAGGTTATATATTGGTGGAAATCAATGGTATAGTATGGATTGACAGTGTGGCATGTTGAGTGGCATGTGATCAAGGCTTTTGTTGAAAAGAAGGGCCTTGTGGTTGATGTTCAAAGCACGGTGTAACAACCCAAATTTTAATAACGTGTTAAGACAAGAATCGAGGCAAAATTAAATTTTAAAATAAGAATCAAGTGAAACGGGTTGCGCCGTTGCGTTCGTCTCGGAATTCTGGTTGGAAACGAGTCCGAAATTTCGTAAATCGGAGTCCGTATGACCGAGATATGGCCTCTAGAAGTTTCACGAAAAATCAAAAAACGAAAACAGATTTTTGAAATTCGAATTTTTCCCCAAACAGACTGGGCGGGAAAATTTCCCGCCCAGCCCCAGGTCGACTGGGGAGTCGACCCCCCAGGGACCAGGTCGACTGCCCAGTCGACCTGGGTGTCGACCTGGGAGTCGACTTCCCTAGTCGGACCAGGTCGGCCTGGGTGCACCTGCAGGGTCTTGTGGTCTGGTTTGTTGGCCTGTGACGATTTTTGATGGCTCAGATCTGTTCTAGGGTTGATCCTATGGCCTAAACTTGTTCCTACTCCTATAAAAACACCCTAAGACCTAGCCTAATTCACTACAATTCACTCTAACAACAAAGTGCTGCCCAAATATTTCTTGATCATGGCCTCCATCTCCAACTTCAAAGGCTTGAGCATTCAAACTAGATCCATGTCAAAGGAGCAAGCTTTCTACATCAAATCAAGGGAGTAGAGCATCATTCCTACACCGTTCTACGACAAATGCTTTCTCATAATTCTCTAGCCACACTTTGTAAGTTCTAGCTACTTTTAGATCTAAACGGTAGTTCTAATGTTGACATGGAATAAAATGAGATGAAACCTAAGTATGATAGTCTATGTGAATCTAGCCTTGCCTCGCTTTTGAATCTATGACTTTGGCCTATTTCTTAGTGATTAAATCATGCCACTCATGTTGTGTTTGACCTAGTTTATCATGCAAGATTGAATCTTTACCTGTGGAATGTTGGCATGAACCCTTAAAACAATTTGACTTGTGGAACATTCATATGAACTTGACTTGGGGGCTTATGCATGTAAAAGAACCTAAACCCCTCATGACCATTTACATGCCTATGATGATGCTATCATACATGTTTGAGGAAAATCCCTTTATGCTATCATACATATTTGAGGCCAATCCCTTTATGCTATTATACATGTTTGAGGCAAATCTCTTTATGCTATCATACATATTTGAGGCCAATCCCTTTATGCTATCATACATATTTGAGGCCAATCCCTTTATGCTATCATACATATTTGAGGCCAATATGTTGTCATATGATTTCTACTATGTTGACTCGCTTTCACTTGCGTTGGGAATACGCCTTGGGTAGTTTAGGCAAACGTGAGATGGGCTATGAAATTTAACATGAATTAAGTAAAGGGACAATGGGCATAAGTGTAAAACGTGGACTTTGTCGTAGCCTAAATTTGACATGAACATGATAAGTAGGAAAACATGAAAATGGCTAACTCGAGGTTGGGTTGAGTTTGTAGCATAAATCTGCCTGGAACCGCCCGGCAAATCCAGTAGCTACAGACAATAAGACCCAATGAGAGAAGTTGGTCATATCGCGCTCAAAACCCGAGGTTAGACTAGGTTGTGGTGTAAAGCTGCCCGGACCCGCCCGGCGTAACCAGTAACCACAACAAAGTCTAATGTGAGAGGTTGGGGTGCATTAATTTACTTAATGCCACATGATAAGGTTAAGTTAGTTTGGCTAATGGCACTTAACCGATATGACATGAATGGGTAGGTTAAGTAAGACCGGACTTGATTTCTTAAAGACACTTAACCATATAACATGATTAGCGGATGGGTTAGTTTAACCTAAATGGGTTGATAACACCCGATTGGGATAACGCGATGCGTGGTAGAGTTAAGTAAACCCACAAGAATGATACTTAACCATTATAAATACGAACAGTGGATGGGATTAAGTTAACTTACACTTAACCAATCCGACTTGATGATTTGATTGGGTTAAGTCACGAACCTCTTAAATATACTTAACCAATCCGACTCGATAATTTAATGGGGTTAAGTTAAACTACACTTAACCAATTTTACTCGGTGATTTGATGAGGTAAAGACAACCTATACTTAACCAATCTGACACGGTAAATTTGATAGGGTTAAGTTAACCTATACTTAACCAATTTGACACGATAATCTAGGGTTAAGTCATGAACGTCTTGATATACTTAACCAACTTGATACATGGTTTGTAGGGCTAAGCCTTGAACTTAAATACTTAGCCAATTTTGACATGATTCGTAGGCGGGGTAAGTCATGAATTCGAATGACAACACTTAACCCATTAGACAAAACCCTAGTTCAGGGGACTAAGTAGAAAATCGTAGTTAATAAGGATAACGGGAAGGGAAGCTAAGTGATAAACCTTAGTTAAGAATAACTAAGTAATAATTCTTAGTCAAGAGAATTGGACCAGTTCACAAATAGATGAGTAACCTGATACGGTAGGTCATCGTTTAAAACGAACACACGAGGAGGAGCGAATGTTTATCTGACTTAGATAAAGGCTCCAGCGAACTGGGTGACGAAGCGGTAGCTTCAGGGGACGTGAGGGTACTCTTGGTATCCCTCTGTGAGGTTGCAGATGATCCTCCTGGGCTCACAGAGGTTAAGGTCTGCGGTAGAAGAACCAAGGGTATGCCTTGGTTGCTGTGCGAGCAACCTAAAGACTGGGGTGGATTAGCGTGGAGTCGGCGATACCTGGTTTAGCCCTGTGATAGCACGTCGTCGATTACCTACCATCTTTAGTCAATCGTGTACCTATGCGGAAAGGCAGAGAACTCCCAACAGACCATATACTTGCTATTTAGTTATGGGTAAGGTGGGCCAATAGGAAAGTGGGGGCATAGATGGCCGGAGTATAGTTCTCGTGCATGATTTTCTTAGATTGCCTTTCAGTAGTTGAGGGAGGGGTCACGTGGGACCATAACCACCGGTATAAAAACAGACCTTGATATCTGCATCGGCAGATAACCTAAATCTCCCGACCGAGTCCTGTATTTCTTGATTAGCCCTGGCACGGGACTCAGATGACACATTGAGATACATGTGCATCTAGACATGGAAAAACGATTCACGATACATACGTGGGAAAAAGGGCGTGGTTGACTGGTAGCGTAATCCCTAGCGGTCCTAGGTGGTTAAAACCCAAAATCGAGTTACGAAAACGTTTAGTAAGTAGCGTAATCCCTAGCGATCCTAGGTGGCTTAAACCCAAACCGAGTTATGAAAACGTTTAGTAGGTAGCGTAATCCCTAGTGGTCCTAGGTGGCATAAATCCTAGCCGAACATTCGAGAATTCTTGGTAAGAAAATACAGCTAGATCAAGGGTGATAGTCCAAAACGATTTCAAGGATAATGGAACTACGTTGAAGTAGTATAGAACTACGTGAGGAAGCCCGTAGGATTTACGGCAAAGGACTAAACATATACATGGAAAGAAACATACGAGTTGGGAAAACCTACATTAGGTTGACATGGACCATTTCATGACATTGGGTAAGGGACATTTTGTAGCTAACACATGACACGGGTTGGGATACTAGTACGGAAGGTGCAGGGCAAATATACTTGATAGAACCTTGGGGTGTATTACTCGATAGAACCTTGGGATGTTATACTCGATAGAACCTTGGGATGTTATACTTGATGCATAGTGACCGTAGTTTATCTCTATACAGTAGTTCATCCTGTTACCTTAGTTTAGCTTGTCTATCTTGTCATCATCCTTATGTTTACTTTTAGTTTATGCATGTCATGTTACCTTTACCTATTTTTATGCTGGAAGTAGATAGGACTTACCAGTCTTTATGACTGACCCCGTTTCTTTCGCCTCTTTGTCTTTCGTTCCCCCCCTCCAGGTTTTCAGGGAGGAAATACTGTTATTTAGCTCGGACTTCTTCTGCTTCAAGGTCATCATGTAAGGCTTGGATTTTTCTTGGCTATGGCTGCTTTACCGTTTTACTTGGAGAATATTTTATGACTGTGGTTTTATGCTACTTTAACTATTGCAAGACAGGTTTCCAATGTAATGACTTTTAAAGGCATTTTGATGTAAAAGGCTTTAGACCTTATAATTTTATGAGGTAATGAAATTTGGTTTTTCTTCCGCTGTTTTATATGTTCTGTCTTGTAATATTTCTATGCATGTTTACCTTGACAACGCCCCTCTAAAGCTAGTGCATTCTCATGTGAGTGACCCTGGCGGAGTTGGGGTGTTACATTTGGTATCAGAGCAAAAGGTTACCAGACTGGGCAAAAGTTTTAAAACCTTCTGAAAACTATTTGAAAACCGTTTACAAAGAAGCATTTTTCAAGGAAAGTTTTATTTTTAAAGGCTATTCCCCAAAGGCCATTAGCATTATCCTTTCTTTCCTTGATTGAACCTCTTTTCCTTTCTTTCCTCCACCTGTAGTCACAGTGGTTCGAACTGCGACTAATCCTTTTCTAACTGCGTCAGTGTTTTCGGTACGATGGAGGCAGTTCTCGAGAGACTTGTTACCGCGTTATAAGAAAGGGTAGTAAGAACAAGGATAAAGGATACAAGCTTAAGGGCAAGCAACTTGTTGGTATGGCTCAATCCACAAAGGAGGAAAAGGGTGAATGATAAAACCCATGACAAGAGAGAGTATCTCTAGTAAGATAAAAAGGGAAAGATAGTCAAGTATTATGAGACGAGGACAAGATCATCGAGAGGGCAATTGTATGCTCTCACTGTTAGCGTACCTAAGAAGGATGGTAACATTCCTGTGAAAGGTTTAGCTTTTCTTCTCTATCATCCCGTCAGGACTTTGCTTTAATCACCGCATCATTTAAGTCTGCTTCGATAGTTGAGTCTCTGCACCTTCGTACTAGCATAGTAGAGGATCCCATTTTTGTCTCAAATCTTGTTGAGGAATCGGTCCATTTATTCATGACTTGTTTGGATTTGAGGATGCCTATAACTTTTGGGAATAATGCTTATGCTTTTAAGCTATGGGTTGAATTCTAGGAATGGAGTGGTTATCCAGTAAGGGTGCCATTCTCGGTTCTGAAAGGAGGGTAGTTAAGCTCTTGACTTGCCTTGGTAATACCCTCGAAGTCTCGTGTAACCTTTAGGGTTCTGTCATGACTGGTTACCTAGAATCTCTTGATGCATTTGTTGGTAATCCGTTCGAGTAGAGTTCGCCACTAAGGCGGATGGTTCATTTTGCTTGTGCATGAGTTATGGAAATCACTTTAGTAAGTACACTTGGTAACATGGTTGGCATCTGTTTGTTTTCAAGAGATAAGTTCTTCTGCGTGGAATGCCGTAGAGCGAGTAAAACGAGATCCATGATTCACTAGTGAATTTTGGAGAGCTTACATGACACAATGAGTGCATGAATATGGTTGAGCCAAGTATACTAGAGGGAGAATAAGTAAAAGTGGAACGAGAGGCGACAATGAAGTGAGTTCTAGCTCATATTTGGAAATAGGAGTTAAGAGGCCACGAAATCATGAAGCTAAAGATGTTCAAAGCACAATGGAATTAAGCTCAAGGAAATGCGACTTAGAAGATTGAAGACAAGATACGCGCATCATATCTCTTTTTAAGAGTATATTCTTGATCCCTGTTTTTCTGTAGAGCTTACCCGCATGCTATCTTTTATGCATATCCTCTCGGTCCTATTCTCGATCTTATTTCTGTTGCAAACTCCATAGGGGGTATGACTCATCGGTTAATAATACATGTCAGGGTTTGAAGGTGCCCGTTAGGTTGACTAAACCTTTTGGGCTTTATATGATATGGGTTGGGTTTATAAAGGGATTTCTTGTAATCCAAAAGGAGTTTATCTTGCTTATCTTTTCGGTCCTATCTTGAGGACCTTAGGTAGAACCCTGTGGATGTAAACATGTATTTGAAAACATGTTATGATTGATATGGTTGCAAGTGGTTGTTCGTGGATGCGCGAATACACACTAGGCACTAGATCGGCTCAGTCACATTTCATATTGCAAATGTATACGTGTTTATACTTGTTTATGGATGAATTTGAATGTGTTATCATGTGAATATTGCATATGGATGAACAGTTGTGCACACATATAGTGTTTATGTGACTAGGACTATTTGCATACATGTGGATTCATGGCACTAAACATATTTTGCATTTAGAAGATCAATCAGGCCTGATCATTTGCATTAGATAAGGAACATATACACACACTTTCTGCATATGTTCATACAGCATTAGAAATCTTTTAAGGACAATGGTTGCCTGTGGATGATGCTTTGAGTAGATGGATGATTGGATGGTAGGACACATCCTCCCTAATTTAGAGATTTCGGGGACGAAATCCTTAAAGGAAGGGAGAATGTAAGAACCCGAATTAATAACGTGTTAAGACAAGAATCGAGGCAGAATTAAATTTTAAAATAAGAATCAAGCGAAATGGGCTGCGCCGTTGCATTCGTCTAAGAATTCTGGTTGGAAACGAGTCCGGAATTTCGTAAATCGGAGTCCGTATGACCGAGATATGGCCTCTAGAAGTTTCACGAAAAATCAGAAAACGAAAACAGATTTTCGAAATTCGAATTTAGCCCCAAACAGACTGGGCGAGATAATTTCCCCCCCAGCCCCAGGTCGACTGGGGAGTCGAATGGGGAGTCGACCCCCCAGGGACCAGGTCGACTGCCCAGTCGACCTGGGAGTCGACTTCCCTAGTCGGACCAGGTCGGCCTGGGTGCACCTGCAGGGTCTTGTGGTCTAGTTTGTTGGCCTGTGATGATTTTTGATGGCTCAGATCTGTTCTAGGATTGATCCTATGGCCTAAACTTGTTCCTACTCCTATAAAAACACCCTAAGACCTAGCCTAATTCACTACAATTCACTCTAACAACAAAGTGCTGCCCAAATATTTCTTGATCATGGCCTCCATCTCCAACTTCAAAGGCTTGAGCATTCAAACTAGATCCATGTCAAAGGAGCAAGCTTTCTACATCAAATCAAGGGAGTAGAGCATCATTCCTACACCTTTCTACGACAAATGCTTGCTCATAATTCTCTAGCCACGCTTTGTAAGTTCTAGCTACTTTTAGATCTAAACGGTAGTTCTAATGTTGACATGGAATAAAATGAGATGAAACCTAAATATGTTAGTCTATGTGAATCTAGCCTTGCCTCGCTTTTGAATCTATGACTTTGGGCTATTTCTTAGTGATTAAATCATGCCACTCATGTTGTGTTTGACCTAGTTTATCATGCAATATTGAATCTTTACTTGTGGAGTGTTGGCATGAACCCTTAAAACAATTTGACTTGTGGAACATTCATATGAACTAGACTTGGGGGCTTATGCATGTAAAAGAACCTAAACCCCTCATGACCATTTACATGCCTATGATGATGCTATCATACATGTTTGAGGAAAATCCCTTTATGCTATCATACATATTTGAGGCCAATCCCTTTATGCTATTATACATGTTTGAGGCAAATCCCTTTATGCTATCATACATATTTGAGGCCAATCCCTTTATGCTATCATACATATTTGAGGCCAATCCCTTTATGTTATCATACATATTTGAGGCCAATATGTTGTCATATGATTTCTACTATGTTGACTCGCTTTCACTTGCGTTGGGAATACGCCTTGGGTAGTTTAGGCAAACGTGAGATGGGCTATGAAATTTAACATGAATTAAGTAATGGGACAATGGGCATAAGTGTAAAACGTGGACTTTGTCGTAGCCTAAATTTGACATGAACATGATAAGTAGGAAAACATGAAAGCGGCCAACTCGAGGTTGGGTTGAGTTTGTAGCATAAATCTGCCCGGAACCGCCCGGCAAATCCAGTAGCTACAGACAATAAGACCCAATGTGAGAAGTTGGTCATATCACGCTCAAAACCCGAGGTTAGACTAGGTTGTGGTGTAAAGATGCCCGGACCCGCCCGGCGTAACCAGTAACCACAACAAAGTCTAATGTGAGAGGTTGGGGTGCATTAATTTACTTAATGCCACATGATAAGGTTAAGTTAGTTTGACTAATGGCACTTAACCGATATGACATGAATGGGTAGGTTAAGTAAGACCGGACTTGATTTCTTAAAGACACTTAACCATATAACATGATTAGCGGATGGGTTAGTTTAACCTAAATGGGTTGATAACACCCGACTGGGATAACGTGATGCGTGGTAGAGTTAAGTAAACCCACAAGAATGATACTTAACCATTATAAATACGACTAGTGGATGGGGTTAAGTTAACTTACACTTAACCAATCCGACTTGATGATTTGATAGGGTTAAGTCACGAACCTCTTAAATATACTTAACCAATCCGACTCGATAATTTAATGGGCTTAAGTTAAACTACACTTAACCAATTTTACTCGGTAATTTGATGAGGTTAAGACAACCTATACTTAACCAATCTGACACGGTAAATTTGATAGGGTTAAGTTAACCTATACTTAACCAATTTGACACGATAATCTAGGGTTAAGTCATGAACGTCTTGATATACTTAACCAACTTGATACATGGTTTGTAGGGCTAAGCCTTGAACTTAAATACTTAGCCAATTTTGACATGATTCGTAGGCGGGGTAAGTCATGAATTCGAATGACAACACTTAACCCATTAGACAAAACCCTAGTACAGGGGACTAAGTGGAAAATCGTAGTTAATAAGGATAACGGGAAGGGAAGCTAAGTGATAAACCTTAGTTAAGGATAACTAAGTAATAATTCTTAGTCAAGAGAATTGGACCAGTTCACAAATAGATGAGTAACCTGATACGGTAGGTCATCGTTTAAAACGAACACACGAGGAGGAGCGAATGTTTATCTGACTTAGATAAAGGCTCCAACGAACTGGGTGACGAAGCAGTAGCTTCAGGGGACGTGAGGGTACTCTTGGTATCCCTCTGTGAGGTTGCAGATGATCCTCTTGGGCTCACAGAGGTTAAGGTCTGCGGTAGAAGAACCAAGGGTATGCCTTGGTTGCTGTGCGAGCAACCTAAAGACTGGGGTGGATTAGCGTGGAGACGGCGATACTTGGTTTAGCCCTGTGATAGCACGTCCTCGACTACCTACCATCTTTAGTCAATCGTGTACCGATGCGGAAAGGCAGAGAACTCCCAACAGACCATATACTTGCTATCTAGTTATGGGTGAGGTGGGCCAATAGGAAAGTTGGCCATATATGGCCGGAGTATAGATCTCGTGCATGATTTTCTTGGATTGCATTTCAGTAGTTGAGGGAGGGGTCACGTGGGACCATAACCACCGGTATAAAAACAGACCTTGATATCTGCATCGACAGATAACCTAAATCTCCCGACCGAGTCCTGTATTTCTTGATTAGCCCTGGCACGGGACTCGGATGACACATTGAGATACATGTGCATCTAGACATGGAAAAACGATTCACGATACATACGTGGGAAAAAGGGCGTGGTTGACGGGTAGCATAATCCCTAGCGGTCCTAGGTGGTTAAAACCCAAAACCGAGTTATGAAAACGTTTAGTAAGTAGCGTAATCCCTAGCGGTCCTAGGTGGCTTAAACCCAAAACGAGTTACGAAAACGTTTAGTAGGTAGCGTAATCCCTAGTGGTCCTAGGTGGCATAAATCCTAGCCGAACATTCGAGATTTCATGGTAAGAAAATACAGCTAGATCAAGGGTGACAGTCCAAAACGATTTCAAGGATAATGGAACTACGTTGAAGTAGTATAGAACTACGTGAGGAAGCCCGTAGGATTTATGGCAAAGGACTAAACATATACATGGAAAGAAACATACGAGTTGGGAAAACCTACATTAGGTTGACATGGACCATTTCATGACATTGGGTAAGGGACATTTTGTAGCTAACACATGACACGGGTTGGGATACTAGTACGGAAGGTGCAGGGCAAATATACTTGATAGAACCTTGTGGTGTATTACTCGATAGAACCTTGGGATGTTATACTTGATGCATAGTGACTGTAGTTTATCTCTATACAGTAGTTCATCTTGTTACCTTAGTTTAGCTTGTATATCTTGTCATCATCCTTATGTTTACTTTCAGTTTATGCATGTCATGTTACCTTTACCTGTTTTTATGCTGGAAGTAGATAGGACTTACCAGTCTTTATGACTGACCCCGTTTCTTTCGCCTCTTTGTCTTCCGTTCCCCCCACCCCCCAGGTTTTCAGGGAGGAAATACTGTTATTTAGCTCGGACTTCTTCTGCTTCAAGGTCATCGTGTATGGCTTGGATTTTTCTTGGCTATGGCTGCTTTACCGTTTTACTTAGGGAATATTTTATGACTGTGGTTTTATGCTTCTTTAACTATTGCAAGACAGATTTCCAATGTAATGACTTTTAAAGGCATTTTGATGTAAAAGGCTTTAGACCTTATAATTTTATGAGGTAATGAAATTTGGTTTTTCTTCCACTGTTTTATATGTTCTGTCTTGTAATATTTCTGTGCATGTTTACCTTGACAACGCCCCTCTAAAGCTAGTGCATTCTCATGTGAGTGACCCTAGCGGAGGTGGGGTGCTACACACGACTTTAAATAGCATAGCTTTGTGTACAGGGTTAATTCGTGAGCCTCACACCCCGGTGTGAACTAGAAACGGGAGAGGACCTCAGGGAGGACATGCGTTTCTTTCTAGGTAGGAGTGGTGTCATGGTATGGAGCCCAGACATTTTACTCGTGTGGATGTTGCATATTATTTGATGGATAGCGAGGCGCCTCGGATATATCGATCACTATAGGGCCGATGGATGATATGGTTGACATATTGACTATTACACCCCATAGGGCGGGGAAACGTATTGTTCAGGAATTATAATCCACTAACGTAAGTGTGGACCGACCCTGATGCTCCAGGTGCAGTTGCGGTTGAATCTTGAGACATGGTAGGCTAGATTGTCTCGAATCGGAAGGACGATCCCTTGCCTTGGTTCATAGATGGAATCCAATTTCCAATACGACATTTCGGTTTTAATTGTAGAGCCTAGTATAGCGACATTGTAGCATGGGATACTATGCCGTCTATGATTGATACATTTATATTTAAAGTTGTTTTTGACACTATACACTTATAGTAATATCAAATGATTTGTTTTAAAACATACCAAGCATTCTTTGGCTATTATAACGCAAAACTCTATCCTTCGGCTTGCGTTGCATTATGTGATGGGAACTGAGTCTTATAATAGCTTCATTTTCTTTAATTTGCATTGCGCTGTTTGTTTTATGCACTGGTATTCTTGGGAGAAAACCCGTTTCGTGTTATACGACTTGGTCCCTTGATTTACCTGATTTTAAAGTAAAGATTCAAATAACTGTTTTAGTTCTCACACCAGTCACATGATTGACCTGGAGTTTATTGTTTTAACCTAAACTCTGGATTTCCCTTTTTTCCACACGGGCACCTAGTAGTTTTGGTTTTGCAGATTTCTATTTTATAGGATCCTGGTTTACAGCTGGAGCTATATTCGGAAAGCTTTGTATCCGTGTATCTCTTTAAGTTGTGTTATGTATTATTAATCTGCTGCTATGTAATGTATTTTAATCTCTGATATTTTTTAACGTGTAATATTTATTCATACTCTGTTATATTCTTGTACTCTGATGCAACTGTTGTAATAGAAATGAAATGTTCTTCTGTTTGCGTTCCGATTGGTCTTGTTCTCATTACGATCCGTGTTTTCCGTCTCTTCAGAGATCGCGGGATCTCAGATCATGACAGGTGGTATCAGAGCTTTGGTTTATAGAGCTCGAGAACAAGACACATTAGAACCAAACAAAAGAATTCATCGGAGATTGGATTAGTAATATCCAATGAGAATGACTCGTTAGAGATAGGGCTAGTAATGCCCTAAGTTAGAAGAGTATTATTTATTAAAAACTAATTTAATTTTGAAAAGTATATTATATTATACGTATTTGACTATTTTATTTTATATTGATTTAGACAATCAAGTATATAAAGATTTTGCATATACGTCTCGTGAACCTATATTTGAAGTCTCAAGTATACTGGGTAGAAATAGAATCACACTCTTGTCACCCGGAGATGATCCTGATGATTACTATAGTATCATCAATATCTATGTTCAAGTTTCGAAAGTGGGATATCTATATGTTTCCAATTGAATGGTGTGAGAACCAAAGTTTAGATAGGGTTATTTGTTGTGATTTGACACTGAAAATATGATTTTGACTATATATAAAAGTTATATGATTGAAAAGCTAATCAACTAAATTAATTGCTGGTTGTGTTGTTTGACTATTAGTTTAACTAATAAAATTATTAGAACCAATATGATAATGGAAAGGTAAATTTAGCTAAATTGAATTTATTATGGAACTGAATTGAAAATTGGTTGGAATTGCATATATGTACATGTATATACAATGAACAGGTCATAGCATGGAAGCTAAGAAGAGGAATAAAATTGTATGCTCGACAAATATGTACATATTTACTGTATTTCTTGGGCTTTGATGATTTTATGAGCCAATTGGCTAGCCTTGCTTTTTCTTTTTCTTTTGGATTGATGAGGGTCCTGTGAGGCAAGTTACAGTTTTAAATATCAACCCATACAAAGGAGGTTATGGCGATTTTTTTTGGAAATTTAGGGTGTTAACCAAATTTTTAAAGAATTTGAAAATTCTTAGAAATTGTAAAGTTGAAGAATGAAAGCCAGAATGATAGTTGAGTTGGTTGGTTAAACAATTTCAGCTTCGTTCCTTTTTTAGGATGAAAAGATTTTAAGTGGGGGAGATTGTAACAACCCGGAATTTCAGAATCAATTTAAATTTTTTATTTTAGCTATTTTAATGGATTTTGAATATTTAAAATAATTTATTTTAAATAATAACAATTAAAAATTATTTAAATCGAAGTTAGAACGAATACATTTATTTTAATTATAAAACGAGTCTGATATGGCGTGGTAGTTTGAAAATTCGATTTTAAATTTCAAATTTCAAATGAATATACAGAATTCAAAATAAATCGAATTTCAGTAAAACCAGAAACATTTGAATCTGTTAAATTATATCTTTCTAACGAATGTGAAATACTGAGAGTTTATAATATAAATTGAAAGTTATGTCCAGTTTGAAATTCAAAATAGTCGCTATGGAATTTATATATTTTTTAATATAATAAATAGCCCTTAAAAATAGCCCTTTTTCAAATGACCTCCGTTTTCAACGAAACCACTTTTGTTGGATCTGGGATGTCAAATTATACCTAGATTCCAATTTTCGAAATTTTTGGAATTAATATGTGAGCGTAGTAAATTTAAACGCGTTTGGTAATTTCAGTTTAAATATAATCGACTATAAAAAGACCAATTTTCAAACGGCCTTAAAATTCGATGAAATTAGTTTTGTTAGGATCGTATTATCAAAACATAGTTAGATTTATTTTTCTGGAATTTTTGGAGTCAGTATGTGGCCCCGTTAAATTAAAATGTACGTTGAAATCAGTTTTGAACGTTATATTAATTTATATTTTAGTTTTGGTGAAAACTGATCATAACAGTCGAATTGGCTTACCGAACATATCCCATTATGTCCGGAATGGGGTATTTAGCTAGGGGCAGCAGTCGTGGGGTTTGATTTGGTGTTCGAATGCGAAATAACATTTTTTTTTGAATTAAAATAAAATAAATAGTTTATATAAATACCCCATTGGTCCATTTAAAACCCTATCTCCCCTCGTTTAACTTCTGCGCCGCCACCTAAGGAATATACGGCCGATTTTCTCGTAATTTGATCCCTTAAATTCTTCAATTTAGATCGAATTAAATCATAAATTCAATACAATATTGGTGGAGATTTTCGAGCTCTACAGATCTATACAGCTATGATCGATTTTTGCTAAGTGGTTTGTGGGATTTTTGGGTTTGAAGCGAGCGCGTTTGGAGGGGATTTCAAGGCAGGTGAGGGCCGCGAGCTGGTCGTGCTCGCTGGAGGAGGAAGGAGGCGAGATGTCCAATGCCGTGGCACACTTTGATCGAGCTCTTGTTTGATGATTGAAGCACGCCTGGGGATTGAAGTCGACGGTGAATGAGTTCGGGGTATCCTGGAACGAAGAAAGGGGGTTTGGGGAAGATAAGGTTTAAGGTATTTTAATTTTATCTATTTAATTAATTATGAAATTTTGTAATCAAATGTATTAATTACCGTAACTTTTACATACGAGGGCCAAATTGCGCGAAACTGGATCCATTGCGATCGTGGGGACGAGAGCTTCACAAAAAGACTAACCGGGCCCAATTTGGAGCTAGTTAGAATTTAGGGCAAATTCGAATCCAAACCGTCCTGAAAAGAACGACAGAGTGGAAACCAATGGTAAGAACTCCTTCTCACTCTAATTATTTTACAGTTAAATATATACTAGGATGCAGACGGGGCTTAGAAGCCCCCGACACTATATATTGTACAAACCATGTTTATTTGGATTGTATTGGGGAAATTCGAATTGTGATTGTAAAATTGATTGTGGTATTGTTTAAATTGATTGTGATTGATGTGCATGGCGTGATCCAGTATCAAGAGAGGGGTAGTGCTAGACATTACCCCGGTTTTAATATCGCACCGTTATAATGCCGAAATTTTCTGAAATAAAACGTGTTAGTTAAAAATATCATTTTTATTGAATGTATGTACTATTATAAATAGTCAAGTGTTGAAATAAATATTTAATCGTTAAAAATATAAATTTTTTCGGATATGTGAACGACATAAAATTCTCCTGAAATGAAATATATATTCATTTACAAATCGGACTATTTGTTTATGGACGCCCATTTAACTGATATTAATTGGGATGATATATTTTACACATCGCCCAACTACACAAATAATATATGTGTTTGTTGATTGAAACCCCACACGGGTGTTGGGATGATATTTGACATACACTAATCCCGATTGTGTAGTTGTATGTCAATCGATTGGTTGACAGACTGTTGTAAGCATTAATTATTTGTATTTAATGCTTATGCAGTTGAGTAGTGCACTCTGGATGATGGATGATTGTTTATCATTGTTGTTATATACATGTGTTGTATGGAAATCCATATAAATAAAATATATGGTAATTGATTGGGTTTCATTCCAATTTGGAAAATAAAGAATATTTTAAAATAACGAATATTTTGAAATAATATTCAGTAAAGAATTAAAATATGAATTTGATGTTCGATTTTGGATGGACATGAAAATATTGAAATGTATGAAGCCGTATTGATTAGAATTGCGCCATTTTAACACGAATGATTTTTATATCGATTTTATTTATTTTTATAATGAATATCGAAAAGGAAATGATTTCAAAAATCAGATATTTTGGAAATATTATCATTTAGTTATTATAATGATAAGAGGTATTCAATTTTGACTTAAAATTGAAATGAAAGTAGGAAAAGTTTTTAAAACGAATTTATAAAATACGTTTTGAATGAAATATATATTATATATAATATATTAATGGCTTGAATAGAACGCACCGCGTCGCGACCGTTCGCGAATTTCAACCATTGACTTTGAATGGACATTACGGGAGGTCCGACCGTCGGATTCTCCTAAAACTGGAACCGTTGGGTTTGTATTGAAAAGACTTTTCCAATGAATATAAGAGATTTAAATTTGAATGGTTGGATTTGGAATTATGTCCAAATCAAACTTGGAAAAGGTCACTATGAATGCAGTTCGGTGGCCGTTATTGAAAATCGACTGTACGGGCCTTGATAAATTTTTTAAAAATATTAATAATTTGTGTAAAATCGTAATAAATGATTCAGAAAGAATTTGGATGAAAAATTCCATGTTTGTGAAGATAAAAAGATATTTTTTTATCAAAAATGAACTAGTTAATAACTAGAATGGTAATCCAATGTTTTTAAATAAATAAATTGGATTTGTGAATGGTTTTAATCTAACCAGAAATTTCCAATGTATGAATTGGAATGGATTTGAATAGAAATAATCTTCAGAATATTTCGATATTGGATTCCGTGACAATACGGGTATTGTGGAGGAATTTGGAAGATAGATATATATCGTTATTCCCCATACGATATTTGTTGGTTTCAGAACTTGATATTGAATATGAGCCAATATAATTTATGTTTAGAGCCTTATATTTCATATCAAAGTGGATTTTGCATTTTTCGTGAATGGTGTCTTCAGTAACACTGTTCTTAAACCCCATGTGAAAAGAATAAATCTTTTAATTAAGATTATTAGAGTTTCCTGTTACATTTAGTAATTGGAATAAAAAGGAATGTGAATTGGGTTTATGGTGAACTGTGTTTTTATCGACATTCGTTCTTTAACCCAATTAACAATGGAATGTGATTTGGAATTTGTAAATCTTTTTATTAAGATTTAATGAAAATTTCCAAAGTAAAGTTTTCCAATTTAATATATTAAATTAGAATTGAATGGAATTCGATTTGGTAATAAGCGAAGTGAGTTTCTGTGGCCGAAGACTGTTACTATATATGGAATTTAAAAGGCTTTTCTATTATTCTATTTGTATTATTAGTTGGATACAGAAATTGATATCGATTATATATATTGATCTGTTTTCCGTGAAGATTCCATGGTTAATGGAATGTGATTTTGGTTTATCGTGAACTGTGTTTTAAATTACATTAGTTCTTTAACCCAGATAAAGACATGATAAAAATTAAGCGGAGTTTTAATGAATCTTTAATTAGATTGAAAGGTGAATTTTCTAATTTAAATTATCAAATTTGGGAAATGATCGAGAATGGGGTACCACCAGTTTTACTCCAGGCGATAATTAAATCTTTAATTAGATTTGAACATGAAATGGTAATTAATTTTTACCGATAACACCGTGGTGTTAGATATTGTGACAACCCAGATTTTTGGACATTAAATTCTAAACATTTAAATTATACTAAATGTTGAAATGGAATAATATAATGGATTATAATAACGAATTTAATTATTAAATGAATGGTGAAGTATTAAATTTTATTTAAATTTAAAACGAGTTTAAAATGGCGTGGTAGTTTCAAAATTCAATTTCGAATTTCAAATGAATGTACAGGATTCAAAATAAATCGGATTTTAGCGAAACAAGAAATATTTGAATCTGTTTGAAAAAAGCTTTCCAACTAATGTGAAAAATCCATATTTCATAGGAGGAATAAAAAGTTATGTCCAAATCAAAGTTTCAGAAAGTCGCTGTGGGATCGCATATAGACCATAATGGTTTATTTAATATAATTAAATATTGGTTTTGAATTTGGACGAGATTTTTGGGATGTAGTTATAATTTAATTTATAGAATTTTTCTGTAATTTTTATTTGAAAAATAACAACTTTTTATTTGAAGTATTTTACACCCTATATCAGCATTTTGGGATATTATAAAATAAATTAACTTGTCTATTTTATTATATTTATAGGATCATGACATATTGCTCGATATAACGATAATATTATTTTTGTCCGGAACAATCGGTAGGTAAATGATATTCTACGTAACCAATACCGCATACAATTTAACATATTTGTTCTACATAACCAATACTACTGTGACTTATCTCGATTTGATATGTAAGTGGTTAGGCCATCATCTGTACAACTCAAAGTTGAAATGTGAAGAAAAAAATGTCATTAAAGGCGTCATATATTTAACCACTGAAAATACAAAAGTACTGCCATAAAATTTCTTCATTTCCGTATTGTCATTTGTATTATTTTTCATGTTAAAAATAATGCATACAATTTTACTAAATCATTAACCGACTACAATTCAACGAAGACATGGGATACAGTATAACGGATATTACTATAGGAACTAGTCTCAGCTAAAACATTGCATATAAAATACAATGGCACACTAAATAAAATAAAAATTATTACCGAGTAAGCTCCAAAAAAAAAAAAACAGTGTGCCACCCACATTAGTCAGCTGTGAGCCCCAAGTTTACCATGTCCGTGTTTGCCAAGCTATACATTTCTGTGTGTGCCAAGCAACAAATGTCGTGACTGCTACACTTTCTTTTCCTTTAAATACTGGTAAAGCTATCCTCGATCCCAGGTAAAACTAAAACACGAGCAAACCAAAATTGATAAATCAATTAAAATTCAGATTTCCAATGAAAATTCACAAGGGTTGATTCGTTAGAATCCCGTAGGATAGCTCTTCACTGCTATATAGTTCCTAAAGGGTGCGGATCATTCTTTTAATGATCGATCTCAAACCAGTTAGTCTAGGATACAGAAACACTGAGGTTAGGGTGCTCGAATGGCATCGAAGAGGAACACGCTGTATTTATTGAGGGAAGACGCACGATTGGGTGGAGTTTAGGGTGATTTGGTGTGCTATTGTGTCGAGGCTTTCATTGTGTTGAGGCGGTGGCATGTCTTGATGAGGTGGAGGAAACTGACAAAGTTGCGATGGAGTTTGAATTACAAAGGAGCAGTGTGGTTTTCTTTTTCCTATATACCTGAAAGGAGTGTTAGAAAACGTGATTAGGTGTGGCGTATTGATGGTTACGGGCGGTTGTTGATGAGGTGTATAATGTTGGGATTGGTTTTCCATTTGATGGGAGAACGTAATACTCCTAAGTGGTGTACTATGGGATTCAAGGTGCGAAGATTGTAGTTTAAAATGGAGGATGGTGAGCAAAAGCAAGTGGTGAGGAAACGCATCAGGAGACAGTCGGGGAAAAATATATAGAGATAGGAAGATTGATTGTAATATGATAATTAACGTAAGCAAGATTTAAATGTAATGAAGAATGGTTATGATTTTTGAAAAATGAAGGGGATAAACTTGATACAGTCCACGGTAAGGCAAAGAGGGAGAGAACGGTGATAAGCACTTTGGGAAAGGATGAAAGACGTGGAGCTGAGGTGTGACGCAAGATGCAGTAGTGAGTGGAAAACATGCTGAGGTGAATTAGATTTTCATCTGGAGTGTAATGGAAATGCCTGTTTGGAATTTGCATGGAAGAGGCGGTAAGGTCAGTGCATGCAAGGAGGAGCAGGTTCCTTTGTATGTGTTGGGGAAGAAGAAATCTTTTCTCGCGGTTTAATGTGCTTGATGAGCATCGTGATTATCAAGTCATTGCATACTACTCAACAGATGTGGCATCAGGCTATGTTGGCGTTAGATACCACTTCACTTTGATAAATACTTACAGAAGGAGCAGCGTGATGATGAAACAAGGACATGCCAGTTTGAAATTAGATGAAACTGGCCATGTTGAGACCATGGCGGCAAGGTCTTCACTGAGTAACCGATTTCGTTGAGAGTAGAACTGTTGGAATTTGGTAGAAAAATCAGACACTGTTTGATTTTAAAACAGAACAAAAGCAAACCATCAACTACAAATGAGGTGAGTAAACTCACTAACTATGCCTCGTTTATATTTTTAAATTCATTTATAGTAATTTTATACTGTGTGATGATTGTTTGGATGAATGGTTGATAATGTTGGTTGAAATAGTTGATATAGTTATATGTAGATCTTTGATCATATTGGTGCAAAAATAATATTATTGATGTTTAACTAACATCTGTGGATGCAGGAAATAGGTCGGAGGGATCCAACTGGATTCCTGAACATTTATAGTTCTGTTTTTATTTGGTTGTGATATATGATGTGTTATATAACCCATGATTGGATATGTTGTGTTTGGTTTACCCTGGCCCTAGAAACTTGGTATTTTAGATACTGTAAAATATTTTCGAACGTAGAAAAGTAAATTGGGATTTAAAAATGGATTTTATTTCCAACATAGAAATAAAATTTCGAATGGAGTTGGAAATAGAAACCTGTTCAAGTGAATAAATCAAGAAGTTGTTTATAAATAAAGTGAAATTATTAATCATTGGATAAATTGAAATATAAGTTCAAATATGAATTTATATGGGAAAGTGAATATCGGTTTTGAAACCAATATTTGGAAATGGATTTGAACTTTGCAAATTATAAAGGAAATTTTAAAAAGAGGTTTTAAATGATTAGAATAAAAGAATGGGATTAGTTTGAAAAATACTGAATAGAAGTTATAAATAGAATTTGGGTTAATCTATTATTTTTAAGTATGAAATCAAACTGATTTGATTATATATATATATGTGTATAAAAGAAATGCATTCATGGTTAAAAAGAATAATAGTTTAAAGCAAGTATTTTGCAAATGAAATATCTATAAAGGAAATTTAGATTGGAACTTGGATGACCGGTTTTAAGGGACGATGAGTTTTAGTTCAAAGTTGGGAATATAAAATAAATTGTGATAACGTTTTGTAAACTAGAATGGTTACAAAGTAATTTGGTAATGATTTGGGAAGGATAAATTCAAAAGTGAATTTGGAATTTGAATTAACCTGAAATGATAGATAAATTCCAAAGTCCGGAATATAATCGAATATAGATTATTCGGGAGAGAGTTATTCATTGGAATTCGATTATATCGAATTTAGGGAAGTAGTTATTTTTACTTTCCGTTTTGAATCAAATCTAATTATTCATTTATTTATTTAATTGCTTATTATTTGAATTAATAAATACAAGTTATATTTTTATATATCAATTATTTTGGAACAATGATTATAACGCTACCATTATAAATTTAAACAGCGATTATAATACTACTGTTATAATAGATGTTTTGTAAATCTAAATTGCGATTTTTGCGCTGTCATTATAATTAATGTTTTATAAATCTAAACAGCGATTTTAACGCTGCCGTTATAATAAATGTCTTATAAATCAAATATTTGGAAACATCGATTATAACGCGACCGTAATAATTAGTGTTTTTCCGTAAAGGAAGTGGATTCTTAGATTGAATCCGAGAGTCGCGTAAGAGATGTTTTGTTTGAAGTTGTGAGCTTTGACTGTTTCAAAGTTGAGAATGTTGTTCAGTTAAAGTCTGAGAGGTAATTATACCTCAACTTGATTGACTTCATAATTAACTAAGGAATCGTTAAGGTTCGGTAGTGAAGATTGGTTAGGGATCCGATTATTAAATGAATAATTAATGAATTGAGTTATAGCAACGATGTTTATTATGTAACATGGGTTTAACTAAATGAAAAGGTCTTGGAAACATTTTCCAAAGTAAATAAGAGGTGGTTTCTAAGTATAGAAAATGAAATAATTTGAGATAACTAGAAGTAAGGAATGATAATTGGAAAAAAAATCCAATGTTAATAAAGTATATTTCTAAAATATAGAAATAAGATTATATGAATTTATAGAAATGTTTTCAAATTGGAACAAGAGATATCTTCTCGAATAAAGAAATGATGGCATTGGAAATGTCTTCCAAGAATCGAGATTGAGATTTAAAGGATATGGAAGATTGAAAATGGATTTTAGAATCGATAATATAATAAATAACTAATATAAAAAGGGGCCAGTGTTGTCTGATGTTTGATCGGTAGAAGGAAATAGGACCGTTGATTGTATGGATGTTTCTTTGATAGTTAAATCACAACTATCAAAGTTTTGATTTACTTTATACCTCCGTTGTCAATATGGAGAGACCGAGATCATATTTAATATCTGAAAACCACTCCGTATTGACATAAGCGTTACGAATCAACTTATGCTAAAGATGATTGAAGACGGAGTAAAATGCAAAGGCTGCTCTGTTAATCCTAGGTAGCAATTACCCAAGATGGATTGATGGAATAGTGCCTTCGGTTTGTCCAGTCCCAGGACAACGTATATGAACGGATCTGACAATGTGGAATTCAAAATAAATGGTGGAAAGAAGTTCCTGAAAGATAATCATGACCTCAAGCCTCATCACCTGGGAAATGACAGAAATCATGCAGGTAACATGGCCATATGGGTTATTCCCATTAGGGGTATTATCACCTGATCTAGAGAAAATTCATTTGCTTCTTATTCTATTCGTTTTTGTATGCTTTCGGTAACGGTTGCTGATCACAACCGTTGGTGATACGATACACTCAAGTTAAATGAGTGGTCAACCATGTGTGGGCCGGGTTGCAAGATGTTCTTGTTGAACCCAGTGTATTCGCCTCTAGAGATACACTATCGGAAGGTGGTTCCATACCTTGTCATGTTGGAAATCCAATCTCCAATAAGCGCCCTGCGGTTTTTGATTTTATATTATATATGGAGCATGAGATGCAAGCGTTCTGCTAGATTCTATTTATTTGATTTAGACACTATTGTAATATCACTAGATTTTGATATCAAAATATTTTTGGTTATCGTAAGGTAAAAACCATCCATGTTTATGTGTGGATTGGTCTTACGATTATCATTTCTTTCGAAAGGATTTTGAAAGTTAAACAAATGGTTCGGTTTACTCACACCAGTCCCATGACTGACCCAGAGTTTATTTTGTTTGTTTCCCCTAAAATCTTGGGTGCCCATATTTGTATGGGCAGTCAAGTAATTGGGATTTTACAGATTCACTTGGAGGAGTTGAAGCAGGAGGCTTCACCAGTTAGCTATAGACTATCATATTTTTCCGTTGTGTATTATGTTCGTATCTGGAAATAGGTGTTTATAATTGTTCCAGAAATAGCTGTTGTGCTCTGATGATGGTATGTATATAAAATTACTGAATTGTATTTCAAAGTTTATATTATCTAATATATTTTATTCGTTCTGCTGTGAGTTTGTGATCTTCATTTTCTTCTATTCTAATATTTCTTTCTTTCTATTTCTCATCCTCTAACTTCTTTCTAATAATGATTCGTATTTCTGTGCCATTTGGGTTGGACGTGTGGTGTTATTAGTCGACTCAAAGGGTACAGAAATTCGGGTCGTTACAGTTGGTATCTGAGCTGAAGGTTGAGTAGTTACCTTGGCTCTGTGGCATAACTCAATAGAGATGGGGTTAGCAGTACCCTAGATTAAGTCTGAGTGTATATATATGAGCGCGTATTTGTAAATTTGATTCGAAATTGTTTTATATCGTGTTGACTGATTCGTTGAGTGGTTTATGAATTCTGGTCGATACAGGGTGTACAACTGTATCGATAAGTGTTTCTATACTCTCGAATAAAACAGTTAGACACAGTATTATTTAAGAAGCGGGTAAATGAAACAATTTTACCCAAAAATTATATTTTGATATAAAAAGAAATAATTTTCTCAAATTCTTATAATATACGGATGTGTTGATTTTTATTACAATAAAATCAAGTAGATTTGGTTATATAAAATCAAATATGATTTGTATATGGATAAAATATATAAATTGAAATTGAATCTAAACCAGAATATGGAATTTGAATCCCGGAAAGTTAAAAATAATAATTTCTGAAGTGTTTTGAAAATAATAAAGAGGTATTTTGGAGAGATTTAAATCAAATTTTGTTTAAATGGATTTTGAAATTTTTAAAGCACTGTAATCACTTTAGTCGCTAGAAAATAATTCAGATGATGATGGTCACATCATTTGTATCTATTTTCGAGTTTCTAAGTGATGAATTGCTTCAAAAGGAAGATTTTTAATGAAATTGGGTTGAGAAACAAGTTGCTTTTAAAACTCAAAAGTTTTGAATTATTATGGTTGTATATATGTATAAGTATGTATGATTTCAAACTAATTTGAAATAAAAACCAGGATTTTGAATTCTAAAATTTAAATTTAACATCTATAAGTTGAATAAATTGAAATGGTAAAAATATATCAAATGAATGAAATAAATTCGAATAAAATTAAATAAGGAGAAATGCTGAGATTCGAATTATGAATTCGACTTATGAATAAGCTAGTTGAATATATATTGGATGTTGTTAATTGAAATTGAATAGTGAAAAATTTGGATTCAAGCATAATAAGTAGATTGACTTAAATATAAATCAGGTTTGAATTGATAGAATGGAAGTGAACTAATCAGAGGTTGATTAGAGTGTTAAAAACTGGAAGTTGGATTTATTTGAAACCAACTAGAAATGGATATATATATGCTGAGCAGATATTGAATGGAAGCAAATGCAAAAGATAGAATTATGCCCAACAAAAAGGTACATGTTTACAATATTACTTTGGGTTTGATGGTTTTATGAGCCTATGGGGCAAGCCGCTTGGCTTTTTGATTTTCTTTTGGATTGGAGAAGGCCTAAAAAGGCGAGTTGTGGCTGTACCGAATGAGCCGTGCAAAGGAGATGCTGACGAAATTTTTCGAAAATTTAAAGAGTTAGAAAATTTTCAAGAAAATTTTGATAAATTAAAATCGAGTTGTTAATTGTAATTGAAATAAGAAAACCAGAATTGGTTAATAAAATTTCAGGTGAAATAATGAAATTGATAAATGGATTTAAAATCAATTGGAATGAGTGTGGATATGCAGAAGAGCATATGGATTGAAGACAAGAAAGTGATGAGGGATTTTCCAAAAATGGTGGACATATCATTTGGAAAGAATTATGAATGGTCAAGTATTAATATGAGAATTAGAAGTTCTGGATAGAAACCGAGTTATGAAAATATGACCTATAGGATTTCAACCAAGTATATTTTGAGGAGTTAGAATAATAGCATCTTTACTGCCTAGCAATTTCGAGGACAAAATTATTTTAAGGGGGAAGGAATGTGACGTTCCAGATTTTTAGACATTAAATTCTAAACATTTAAATTATATTAAATGTTGAAATGGAATAATATAATGGATTATAATAACGAATTTAATTATTAAATGAATGGTGAACGTATTAAATTTTATTTAAATTTAAAACGAGTTTAAAATGGCGCGGTAGTTTGAAAATTCGATTTCAAATGAATGTACAGGATTCAAAATAAATCGGATTGTAGCGAAATAAGAAATATTTGAATCTGTTTGAAAATATCTTTCCAATGAATGTGAAAAATCCATATTTCATAGCAGGAATAAAAAGTTATGCCCAAGTCAAATTTTCAGAAAGTCGCTATGGAATCGCATACAAACCATAACGGTTTATTTAATATAATTAAATATTGGTTTCGAATTTGGACAAGATTTTTGGGACGTAGTTATAATTTAATTTATAGATTTTTTCTGTAATTTTTATTTGAAAAATAGCAACTTTTTATTTGAAGTATTTTACACCCTATATCAGCGTTTTGGGATATTATAAAATAAATTAACTGGTCCATTTTATTATATTTATGGGATCATGACATATTGCTCAATATAACGATATTCTTATTTTTATCCGGAACAATCGGTAGGTAAATGATATTCTACGTAACCAATACCGCATACAATTTAACATATTTGTTCTACATAACCAATACTACTGTGACTTATCTCGATTCGATATGTAAGTGGTTAGGCCATCATGTGTACAACTCAAAGTTGAAATGTGAAGAAAAAAAAAGTTATTAAAAGCGTCGTATATTTAACCACTGAAAATACAAAAGTACTGCCATATAATTTCTTCATTTCCGTATTGTCATTTGTATTCTTTTTCATGTTAAAAATAATGCATACAATTTTGCTAAATCATTAACCGACTACAATTCAATGAAGCTTTGGGATACAGTACAACGGATATTACTACAGGAACTAGATTCAACTTAAACATTGCATATAAAATACAATGGCCCACTAAATAAAACAAAATAAAAATTATTATCGAGTATGCTCCAAAAAAACAGTGTGCCGCCCACATTAGTCAGCCGTGAGCCCCAAGTTTACCATGTCCGTGTTTGCCAAGCTATACAGTTCCATGTGTGCCAAGCAACAAATGCCGTGACTTCCACACTTTCTTTTCCTTTAAATACTGGTAAAGCTATCCTCGATCCTAGGTAAAACTAAAACACGAGCAAACCAAAATTGATAAATCAATTAAAAATCAGATTTCCAATGAAAATTCACAAGGGTTGATTCGTTAGAATCCCGTAGGACAGCTCTTCACTGCTATACAGTTCCTAAAGGGTGCGGATCATTCTTTTGATGATCGATCACAAAACAGTTAGTCTAGGGTACGGAAACACTGAAGCTAGGGTGCTCGAATGGCATAGAAGAGGAACATGCTGTATTTATTGAGGGAAGACGCACGATTGGGTGGAGTTTGGGGTGATTCGGTGTGCTATTGTGTCGAGGCTTTCACTATGTTGAGGCGGTGGCACGTCTTGATGAGGTGGAGGAAACTGACAAAGTTGCGGTGGAGTTTGAATTACAAAGGAGCAGTGTGGTTTTCTTTTTCCTAAATACCTGAAAGGAGTATTAGAAAAGGAGATTAGGTGTGGCGCATTGATTTGCCAACTCTGGTTGGCTTGTAGTGAGTGCAAACAGTTGGGGTAGGAGCAATTGTTTTGGAACTTTGCAGTGGTAAATTTCAATGATGGTTAAGGGCGGTTGTTGATGAGGTGTATATGTTGGGATTGGTTTTCCATTTAATGGGAGAACGTAATACTCCTAAGTGGTGTACTGTGGGATTCAAGGCGTGAAGACTGTAGTTTAAAATGGAGGATGGTGAACAAAAGCAAGTGGTGAGGAAACGCATCAGGAGATAGTCGGGGAAAAATATACAGAGATGGGAAGATTGATTGTAATATGGTAATTAACGTAAGCAAGATTTAAATGTGATGAAGAATTGTTATGATTTCCGAAAAGATGAAGGGGATAAACTTGGTACAGTCCAAAGTAAGCCGAAGAGGGAGAGAACGGTGATAAGCGTTTTGGGAAAGGGTGAAAGATGTGGAGCTGAGGTGTGAGGCAAGATGCGGTAGTGAGTGGAAAACATGCTGAGGTGAATTAGATTTTGATCTGGAGTGTAACGGAAATGCCTATTTGGAATTTGCATGGAAGAGGCGGTAAGGTTAGTGCATGCAAGGAGGAGCAGGTTCCATAGTATGTGTTGGGGAAGAAGAAATCTATTCGCACGGTTTAATGTGCTTGATGAGCATCGTGATTATCAAGTCATTGCATACTACTCAGTAGATGTGGCATCGGGCTATGTTGGCGTTAGATACCACTTCACTTCGATAAATACTTACAGGAGGAGCAGCGAGATGAAGAAACAAGGATCGACCTGTTTGAAATAAGATGAAGCTGGCCACGTTGAGATCATGGCGGCAAGGTCTTCATTGAGTAACCGATTTCGTTGAGAGTAGAACTGTTGGAATTTGGTAGAAAAATCAGACGCTGTTTGATTTTAAAACGAAACAAAAGCAAACCATCAACTACAAATGAGGTAAGTAAACTCACTAACTACGCCTCGTTTATATGTTTAAATTCATTTATGGTAATTTTATACTGTGTGATGATTGTTTGGATGAATGGTTGATAAAATTGGTTGAAATAGTTGATATAGTTATATGTAGATCTTTGATCATATTGGTGCAAAAATAATATTATTGATGTTTAACTAACATCTGTGGATGCAGGAAACAAGTCGGAGGGATCCAACTGGATTCCTGAACATTTATAGTACTGTTTTTATTTGGTTGTGATATATGATGTGTTATATAACCCATGATTGGATATGTTGTGTTTGGTTTACCCTGGCCCTAGAAACTTGGTATTTTAGATACTGTAAAATATTTTCGAACGTAGAAAAGTAAATTGGGATTTAAAAATGGATTTTATTTCCAACATAGAAATAAAATTTCGAATGGAGTTGGAAATAGAAACCTGTTCAAGTGAATAAATCAAGAAGTTGTTTATAAATAAAGTGAAATTATTAATCATTGGATAAATTGAAATATAAGTTCAAATATGAATTTATATGGGAAAGTGAATATCGGTTTTGAAACCAATATTTGGAAATGGATTTGAACTTAGCAAATTATAAAGGAAAATTTAAAAAGAGTTTTTAAATGATTAGAATAAAAGAATGGGATTAGTATAAAAGACACCGAAAGAAGCTATAAATAGAATTTGGGTTAATATATTATTTTTAAGTATGAAATCAAACTGATTTGATTATATATATATGTATATATAAAAGAAATACATTCATGGTTAAAAAGAATAATAGTTTAAAGCAAGTATTTTGCAAATGAAATATCTATAAAGGAAATTTAGATTGGAACCTGGATGATCAGTTTTAAGGGACGATGAGTTTTAGTTCAAAGTTCGGAATATAAAATAAAGTGTGATAACGTTTTATAAACTGGAATGGTTACAAAGGAATTTGGTAATGATTTGGGAAGGATAAATTCAAAAGTGAATTTGGAATTTGAATTAACCTGAAATGATAGATAAATTCTGAAGTTCGGAATATAATCGAATATAGATTATTCGAGAGAGAGTTATTTATTGGAATTCGATTATATCGAATTTAGGGAAGTAGTATTTTTACTTTCCATTTTGAATCAAATCTAATTATTCATTTATTTACTTACTTATTAATTGAATTAATAAATACAAGTTATATTTTTATATACCAATTATTTTGGAACAACGATTATAACGCTACCATTATAAATCTAAACAGCAATTATAATACTACTGTTATAATAAATGTTTTGTAAATCTAAATAGCGATTTTAGCGTTGTCATTATAATAAATGTTTTCTAAATCTAAATAGCGATTTTAGCGCTGCCGTTATAATAAATGTCATATAAATCAAATATTTGGAAACAACTATTATAACGCTACCGTTATAATTAGTGTTTTTCGGTAAAGGAAGTGGATTCTTAGATTTAATCCGAGAGTCGCGTAAGAGATGTTTTTTTTGAAGTTGTGAGCTTTGACTGTTTCAAAGTTGAGAATGTTGTTTAGTTAAGGTCTAAGAGGAAATTATACTCCAACTTGATTGACTTCATAATTAACTTAGGAATGGTTAAGGTTCGATAGTGAAGATTGGTTAGGGATCCGATCAGTAAATGAATAATTAATGAATTGAGTTATAACAAAGATGTTTATTATGTAACATGGGTTTAACTAAATGAAAAGGTCTTGGAAACATTTTCCAAAGTAAATAAGAGGTGGTTTCTAAGTATAGAAAATGAAATGATTTGAGATAACTAGAAGTAAGGAATGATAATTGAAAAAAAAATCCAATGTTAATAAAGTATATTTTCTAAAATATCGAAATAAGAATATATGAATTTATAGAAATGTTTTCAAATTGGAATAAGTGATATCTTCTCGAATAAAGAAATGATGACGTTGGAAATGTCTTCCAAGAATCGAGATTGAGATTTAAAGGATATGGAAGATTGAAAATGGATTTTAGAATCGATAATATAATAAAGAACTAATATAAAAAGGGGCCAGTGTTGTCTGATGTTTGATCGGTAGAAGGAAATAGGACCGTTGATTGTATGGATGTTTCTTTGATAGTTAAATCACAACTATCAAAGTTTTGATTTACTTTATACCTCTGTTGTCAATATGGAGAGACCGGGATCAGATTTAATATCTGAAAACCACTTCGTATTGACATAAGCGTTACGAATCAACTTATGCTAAAGATGATTGAAGACGGAGTAAAATGCAAGGGCTGCTCTGTTAATCCTAGGTAGCAATTGCCCAAGATGGATTGATGGAATAGTGCCTTCGGTTTGTCCAGTCCCAGGACAACGTATATGAACGGATCTAACAATATGGAATTCAAAATAAATGGTAGCAAGATGTTCCTGAAAGATAATCGTGACCTCAAGCCTCATCACCCGGGAAATGACAGAAATCGGGCCGACAACATGGCCATGTGAGTCATTCCCATTAGAGGTATTATCACCCGATCTAGAGAAAATTTATTTGCTTCTTATTATATTCGTTGTTGTATGCTTTTGGTAACGGTTGTTGATCACAACCGTTGGTGATACGATACACTCAAGTTAAATGAGTGGTCAGCCATGTGTGGGCTGGGTTGCAAGATGTTCTTATTGAACCCAGTGTATTCGCCTCTGGAGATACACTATCGGAAGGTGGTTCCATACCTTTTTCATGTTGGAAATCCAATCTCCAATAAGCGCCCTGCAGTTTTTGATTTTATATTATATATGAAGCGTGAGATGCAAGCGTTCTACTAGATTCTATTTATTTGATTTAGACACTATTATAATATCACTAGATTTTGATATCAAAATGTTTTGGGTTATCGTAAGGTAAAAACCATCCATGTTTATGTGTGGATTGGTCTTACGATTATCATTTCTTTCGAAAGGATTTTGAAAGTTAAACAAATGGTTGGAGTTTACTCACACCAGTCCCATGACTGACCCAGAGTTTATTTTGTTTGTTTCCCCTAAAATCTTGGGTGCCCATATTTGTACAGGCAGTCAAGTAATTGGGATTTTACAGATTCACTTGGAGGAGTTGAAGCAGGAGGCTTCACCAGTTAGCTATAGACTATCATATTTTTTCGTTGTGTATTATGTTCGTATCTGGAAATAGATGTTTATAACTGTTCCAGAAATAGCTGTTGTGCTCTGATGATGGTATGTATATAAAGTTACTGAATTGTATTTCAAAGTTTATGTTATCTAATATATTTTATTCGTTCCTGTGAGTTTGTGATCTTCGTTTTCTTCTATTCTAATATTTCTTTCTTTCTATTTCTCATCCTCTAACTTCTTTCTAATAATGATTCGTATTTTTGTGCCATTTGGGTTGGACATGTGGTGTTATTAGTCGACTCAAAGGGTACGGAAATTCGGGTCGTTACAGATATAGAGTGCTACCAATTTTTCTCCATGTGATGAATAGGTTGGGATTGGGAAATAAAATAAATGATTTCTTCGGTAATGTTCGCTAATCCCGACTAGTTTGGAAAACCATAATTTGGTTTAAACTGTGAAAAGAATATTTGAATAAAAGAATATTCTAGATTGGAATGAGGCATATGTTGTGTTTTTATAGCACTTGTTTATAAGATATGCGAGTTATTCAGAAAGACCGGGTTTATACCCATTCTGAATAATTGATTCGACGATAAGTCGACGATGAAGACAGTGGTTGAAGACCGGAGATCTTCACATCGTTTGGATGATTACCGATGTCTTGATTAGGCTATACACCCGAGACAAGGTAATAAGTGGTGATCGTCTAGACGTACTTGGAGATCGACGGATATGCGAGGACCTCTCTCCTATATTGGACATATGAGACGAGGAATAAGGTGCCTTCGGTTTCGTTCAGACCCAGAGCGGACTTGCAAATGGATTGTACGCCTGACATTGTATTTCGCGCTGTATTCATTGATCTCTGCTAAATATATATCAGTTTGGCAGCGAAGAATATATTATCTTGCTTAACGCCCTTCTCTAAGACGTATGATATTAGAGGTTATATATTGGTGGAAGTCAATGGTATAGTATGGATTGACAGTGTGGCATGTGATCAAGGCTTTTGGTGAAAAGCAAGGACTTATAGTTGATGATCAAAGCACGGCTTTAAATAGCATAGCTTTGTGTATAGCGTTAATTCGTGAGCCTCATACCTCGGTGTGAAACAAAAAGGGGAGAGGACCTCAGGGAGGACATGCGTTTCTTTCTAGCTAGGAGTGGTGTCATGGTATGGAGCCCAGACATTTTACTCATGTGGATGTTGCATATTATTTGATGGATAGCGATGCGCCTCGGATATATCGGTCACTATGGGGCCGATGGATGATATGGTCGACATACTGACCTTTACACCCAAAAGGGCGGGGAAACGTATTGTTCAGGAATTATAATCCACTAACATAAGTGTGGACCGGCCCTGACGCTCCAGGTGCAGTTGCGGCTGAATCCTGAGACTTGGTAGGCTAGATTGTCTCGAATTGGAAGGACGATCCCTTGCCTTGGTTCATAGATGGAATCCAATTTCCAATACGACATTTTGGTTTTAATTGTAGAGCCTAGTATTGTGACATAGTAGCATGGGATACTATGCCGTCTATGATTGATACATTTATATTTGAAGTTGGTTTTGACACTATACACTTATAGTAATATCAAATGATTTGTTTTAAAACGTACCAAGCATTCTTTGGCTATTATAAGGTAAACTCTATCCTCCGGCTTGCGTTGCATTGTGTGATGGGACTTGATTCTTATGATAGCTTCATTTTCTTTAATTAGTGTTGCGCTGTTTGTTTTACGCCCTGGTATTCTTGGGAGAAAACCCGTTTCGTGTTATACGGCTTGGTCCCTTAATTTACCTGATTTTAAAGTAAAGTTTTAAATAACTGTTTTAGTTCTCACACCAGTCATATGACTGACCTGGAGTTTATTGTTTTAACCTAAACTCTGGGTGCCCCTATTTTCCATACGGTCATCTAGTAGTTTTGGTTTTGCAGATTTCTATTTGACAGGATCCTGGTTTACAACTGGAGCTATATTCGGAAAACTTTGTATCCGTGTATCTCTTTCAGTTGTGTTATGTATTATTTTTCCGCTGCTATGTAATTTATTTTAATCTCTGATATTTTTCAATGTGTAATATTTATTCATACTCTATTATATTATTGTACTCTGATGCAATTGTTGTAATAGCAATGAAATTTTCTTCTGTTTGCATTTCGATTGGTCTTGTTCTCATTACAATCTATGTTTTCCGTATCTTCGGAGATCGGGGGATTTCGGATCGTGACAGGAAGGGTGCTGCAAAAGAAGAATGTAAAATGTTTTCTGGAAAAGCATACATGCTAAGTGAAACCTTCCAATAAAACTGGGTCAACGTTGCACCACTGTTCATCGAAATAAGGCGAAGGGTCCAAACGAGTTCGGTGTACGTCATCGACTAGTTTAAAAGCCATATGCAAATTCAAACTAAAATTTTTGAGTCCAGCAAATATCATATAGTGCTAACCAAACTACTGCAACAAATTCGAAGGGCGAACAATCAGTAGATTCCACTTTCCCTGACAATTTTGCGTCAGATTCGGGAATGCCAAACTGAGCGCATGCTTGATTAAAGACATATAGAGCTAGCACAAAATAGGCATGTAACGACCCAGATTTTTAGTTGATTTATTTTAAAACATTTAATACTGTTTTAAGTGTTGATTTGATAATATAAATAGATTTTTTTATCGAGTTATTGATTTACTAAGCTAACACGATCTAAATTCGTATTGTAATAAGAAAACGAAAATAATTGAATTCAAAGTTAAAACTGAATCGAAACAACTTGGATGATTAATATAAATTTAATAGTAATTTATTATCGAAAAATTGATCATTTTCAAGTTTAAGCTATATTATATCGATGTAATATGAAATTTAAGAATAATCAACTTTCAAATGACCTCTGATTTTAACGGAACCAAATTTTTAAAATTCGTAATAGTTAATTATGCCTAGATTTCCAATTTCGTTTTAATTGGAATTTATATGTGATCGTGAGCAATTTAAACGCGTATCGATTTACATTGTAAATTTAAAAAGGAGTTTTATAAATGGTCTCGGAATTTGATGAAACCAGTTCCATCGTGTATGAAATATTAAGTTATAGCTGGGTGTCAAATTTTATCGCAATCGGAGCTCATCTATGGTAGTTTTAACATAAAATTTCGTACGTAAGCTTCGTAAATTAAAATAATAATAAATAATCTAGCTTCTTGGATACACTACCTACTTAACTTCTAAGACACACTTCGTTCCCCATTTAAATCGACGACCCTTTTTCCTTATCTTTTTCTTCCAAAATCAGACCGGCCTCTTTCAGATTTATTCGAAAATTTCTCTCCTAAAAATCATCTTAAAATAAAAAACAAATTCTATGATAATCAAGAATCATGGAATAAACATATACACACACCACCATTTCCTTATTTTATTTCGTTTATTCCTCGTTCCTCATCTAAAAGGAAATCGAGTCTTTTCCTTTTTAAATCATTCGAAATTTAAAACAATTCAATCCCTCAACAATAATCAATGATTTTGGATCCTTTGAATACGCGCAAGCTCCTTCTTCACATCCGTTGCCTCTGTTGTAAGTCCGATTCATTTTATTATTGCTCGAATTTAAGGCGGCAACGATGAAGATGTTGACAATGCGAGCTAATGATCGCGTTGAGATCAAGATGAGGAGGCGTTCGTGTGGGGGTGAGATTTATGACCATCGATGCACTGAAGCTTCGCACCCCTAAACATGCTACATGAATGTCGAGATTGTGAATTTTCCAAACGAGTCTGGAGCACTGTCGCGATGTAAGAAGAGGGGGATGAAATTGAGCTAGAGATGGAGGCGTTCGTTTATTGTTTCAGTAGACATCGAGGTGGATAGGAAGGAGATTTGGGTTCTTCAAGTCGGCTATGGTTTCATATAGCAGGTTAGATGTTGAAAATGAATGTGAGGGCGGGTTTTGCTCACTGCTGTTGGGTTTTCAGAGAACAGAAGGAGGTAACTTAAGTAATTGGCAAATAATTTAGTTAATAATAACTTAAATATATTCACACTTGAAATAGATGTGATTGTCTCATATGATATTAGAATCGGTCCAAAATGAATTACGATGAATTCGTATGGAAGAAGGCGATGCAATTGGACTGGATTGGAGTGAGATAAAGGCATTTAGAATTTTCGATTGAATTAAACACTTGTAAAATTTAATCGAAAATAAACCGCTATTTCGACGAATGAAAATCAAGGTGAGTAAATCTCACTCAGAATTTAGTATTTAAAATTATTTCTATCGTTAAAAAAATTGTTGGTTGCTTAGATGCATTGGTGAACTATTGATAATTGTGGCTATTATATATATATATTAGTTATATTTAGGCTTGGTGGTTGTGGCTATATATATATATATATATATATATATATATATATATTGGATATTTCCCGCAGTAACATTAGCGGTTGCCCACAGTATCAATAGCGGATGATCCTATCGTCCCACGAAATACGAGTGGATGACCTTCTATACCGCGATATCCTACCTTGAAGCAGGATGGGTATTATTTATGTTGTTTAACATCTGTGGATGTAGGAAAAACAGGTTCAAGGATCCGACTGGATTCCTCAAAATTTATTTATTGTTTTTTCATATATTGTATTATATCATGCATGATAAATTGATATTGTGTGTTTAGATAGTTGAATAGCACTGGCCCTAAAATAATTGATATTTTAATTACCGTAAAAATATATTCAGATAAAGGGAAAAAGAATTGTAGTTTCAAAAGGAATTTTTTTCCAAAAATAGAAATGGAATTTCGAATGAGCTAGAAAATAATGAACTTGTTTTAATAATAAAAGCAAGTGGTTGAATTTATAAATAGTGTTTATAAATGAAGTGAAATAAATTATCATTGGATAATTCGAGAAATATAAAAGCGTGAATTTAAAAAAGGGAAATTTGTTTTTTTCCAAAGTAGAAATTTAATTTCAAATGGATTTGAAATCGAGACTTGTTTAAATATATAAACAAGTAATATAAACGATGTTTACAAATAAAAGTGAAAAATTATCATTTGGATAATTTAAATATTTAAATTCAAAAATGAATTTAAAATGAGGATTGGGAATCGTGTTAAAAAGAGAAACGATGAAATCTATTTTGGTATTCAGAATGTAAATTGAATTGAAATAAATCCTTATGGACTTATGATTTAAATTCGAATATGTCGAATTTATAAAAATTAATTATATTCAGAAAGGATATTTAAATTGTATTAGATAAAAAATGAAATTAAATATGAAAATAGATTATACGAGTCTATGTGTAAGTTATGAAAATATTCCAAGTAAAGAATCAGGTTTCAAATAGATTTTGAAAATGAACTTGTTTTAAAATATAAAACAAGGAAGAAAATTTATAAATGATGTTTATAAATAAAGTGGGATAATTTGGAAATATAAATTCAAGCATGAATTTAAAAAGAATTGGAAATCATTTCAAACAACGGATTTTATTTCAGAATTTGAAATATAAACTGAATTGACAAAATCCAATGGATTTATAATTAAAATTCGATTATATTGAAATTTATAAGTAAATTATTTATAAAGGAACTGGAATTTAATATATAAGATTTAGTTGTAAATAAATTATAAGCGAGTTATGAAATAACCGACGATTAGGAATAAAAAATAATATTAAGTTAGATTTGGTAAACTAGTCTAAATTATATTTAACATTTAAGAAATGGAAGTGAGATTATTAATAAACAAAATTTAAACATTTATATTTAAATTTAATTAAAATAAGCTCACCGCAACTCGGTAATTCATAAATTGACGTTTCGAACTTCAATTGAGTATATAGAACTCAATTTAAGTTGGAATTCTTTGAAACAAGAATCATCGGGACTGTTTGAATAATAGTTTTCTAATGGGAGAGAAAAATATGGATTTCGTCTTATATATTTTATGTTATGTCAAAATCAAATTTTGAGAAAAACAGTGCCATATCCATTATTAAACCATAACGGTTTATTTAAATAAATAAAAGGGTTTTAACCAAATAAAACTTGAATTTCCGTTAGAAAAATCCAGATTTGAGTTATAAAATAAATATGAACTCAAGTGGAGTATTAGATTGATTTTTGAAACAAAAATCAGATTTTTAATTATTGAATAGAATTAACTGATTTGAAAAATAATTTAGTTAAGGAATTTTGAATCGAAATTGGACTTTGGATAAGTAAACTGGATTTGTGAATTCAAATTCGAAATCGAATATGAAACTTGAATTGGAAATGACATTTGGTTAGTTTATAAGCAAATTAAAATATATATGAACGTAATATGTTCAATTAAAAAGTGGAATATGCAAAAGAGCTAATTAAAGAACAAATTAGCAAATTAAGCTAAAATGACCGGATTGAGTTGGAATTAAATGGAATTCAATGAGTATGTATAAAATATGTATGGAATGAAGAGAACGAAGTAATTTTGATTTCTTCAAACGTACCAAGTTTTGGTGGTGGAGAGGAAAACATCCCTTGCTTAACACCCAGTGTATTTTTGAGGACATCAACTAGGATTTGACGGATCTGATGATGTGGCATTCAAATTGAATGAAATGGCCGAAAAGTAATCGTAGCCTCAAGTCTCATCAACCGGGAAATAACATAAATCGGGCAGGCAACATGGACAAGTTGGTGATTCCCATTAGGGGTATTATCACCTGATCTAGAGATAGTCCATTTACTTCTTATTCTATTCGCTGCTGTATGCTTTCGGTAACAGTTGCTGATCACAACTGTTGGTGATAATATGCTCGGTACACTCAAGTAAAATGAGTGGCCAGTTATGTGTGGCTAGGTTGCAAGATGTTCTTGTTGTACCCAGTGTATTCCTCTTTAGAGATACACTATTGGAAGGTGGTCCCATATCTTGTAAGTTGATCTAAAAATTGTTTTATATCGTGTTGGCTTGTCCGTTGAGTGGCTTATGAATTCTGGTCGAATCATGGGACGCCATGACGTCGATAGGAATTTCTAAACACTTGAACAGAGGAATTTGACATAATATTGTTTTAAAGTGGGTAAATGAAATAATTTTACTCAAAATTATATTTTGATATAAAAGGAATAATTTTATGAAATTATTATAATATATGGATGAGTTGGTTGTTAGTATTATAATCAAATGAGATTATAAAAATTTATACGATTATATATAACCAAATATACCTTGTATATGAACAATATTTACAAATAAGAATTCAAAATCCTAGGGAGTAGGAAAATATTCTTTGAAGTATATTTAAATAATATAGCTTTGTTTTGGAAGGATTTTTGAAAAAAAATCATTTTTGATGGATTTTGAAATAGTTAAAGCACTTCAGTGGTTGGAAAATAATTCATATGATGATGGCCACATCATTTGTATTTATTTTCTAGTTTCTAAGAGATAGATTACAATCATAGTAAGAATTTCCAATAAGAATTTATTTAGAAAACAAGTTGGTTTGAAAAATTCAAATGTTTTGAATTTAAGATGGTTAAAAATATATGTATATATTTATGTGATTTCTAAAGGATTTGAAATCAAAAACCCGGGGATTTGAATTCTGAAATTAAAATTTAACTTAATCAAGTTAAATGGATTAAAATAGATAAACTGATTATAATCAATTTGAATGAATTTGAATGCATATGAATGAATATGAATTGGATGCGAATATACTGATTATAAATCATTCATATTAATTAAATATAAACATATATGGTAGGGAATATAGATGGGAACCAAAGTTTCTGTAGAACTTAGAAATATGAAAAGTTGAGTTTCAACATAAATGGATTTTGAAAATTTAATGAGTTTGTAGCATTTTTCCTACCTTAGTAATTTCGGGGACGAAATTCTTTTAAGGAGGGAAGAATATAACGACCCAGATTGTTAGTCAGTTTATTTTAAAACATTTAAGATAGTTTTAAGTGTTGATTTGGTAATATAAATAGATTTATTTATCGAGTTAATGATTTACTAAGCGAACATGGTCTAAATTCGATTATATCGAATTATTGTAATACGAAAACGAGAATAATTGAATTCGAAGTTAAAACTGAATCGAAACAACTCGGACGATTAATATAAATTCTATTTGAATAGAAACGATAATAATAATAATTTATTATTGAGAAATTGTTCGTCTTCAAGTTTAAACTATATTATACCGATGTAATATGAAATTTAAGAATAACCAAGTTTCAAACGACCTCTGATTTTAATGGAATCAATTTTATAAAATTCATAATATTAATTATGCCTAGATTTCCAGTTTCGTATTAATTGGAATTTATATGTGATCGTGCGGAATTTAAACGCGTATCGATTTACGTTATAAATTTAAAAGGGAGTTTTATAAATGGTCTCGGAATTTGACGAAACTAGTTCCATCATATCTGAAATATTAAGTTACAACAGGATGTCAAATTTTATCGCAATCGGTGCTCATCTATGGTAGTATTAACATGAAACTTCGTACGTAAGGTTTGTAAATTAAAACAATAATAAAAAGTTTATCTTTTTGGATACACTGCCTAGTTAGCTTTTAAGATACACTTCGTTCCCCATTTAAATCGACGACCCTTTTTCCTTATCTCTTTCTTCCAAAATCAGTCCGTCCTCTTTCAGATTTATTCGAAAATTTCTATTCTAAAAATCATCTTAAAATCGAAAAAAAATCCTATGATAATCAAAAATCACGAAATAAACATAACACACCACCATTTCCTCATTTTATTTCATTTGTTCCTCGTTCCTCAGCTAAAAGGAAATCGAGTCTTTTCCTTTTTCATTCGAAATTTAAAACAATTCAATCCCTCAACAATAATTGATGATTTTGGATCCTTTGAATACGCATGAGCTCCTTCTTCACATCCGTAGCCTCTTTTGTAAGTCCGATTCATTTTGCTATTGCTCGAAATTGGGGCGACAACAATCTAGGGCTGAGCTACAACAACGATGAAGATGCTAACAGTGCGAGCTAGTGATTGCATTGATATCAGGATGAGGAGGTATTCTTGTGGGGGTGAGTTTTTTGACCATCGATACGCAAAATCTTCGCACCTCTAAGCGTGCTACATGAATGTCGAGATTGTGAATTTTCCAGGCGATCCTGGAGCACTGTCGCGATGTAAGAAGAGGGGGAGGAAATCGAGCTTGAGATGGAGGCGTTCGTTTATGGTTACAGTAGACATCGAGGTGGATAGGAAGGAGATTTGTGTTCTTCAAGTCGGCTATGGTTTCATATGGCAGGTTAGATGTTGAAAATGAATGTGAGGGTGGGTTTTGCTCAGTGATGTTGGGTTTTCAAATAATGGAAGGAGGTAATTTAAGTAATTGGTAAGTAATTTAGTTAATAAAAACTTAAATATATTCACACTTGAAATAACTGTAATTGTTTCATATGATATTAGAATTGGTCGAAAACGAATTACAATGAATTCTTATGGAAGAAAGCGATGCAGTTGGACTGGATTGGAGTGAGATAATGTAGAGGCCAGAAAAAATTTGACGCTCGAATTTTCAACAGTAACACGAAATCCTGTATTACTTGTCAAAAACCCAAGTATTGAACTCTGACTGTAAATAGAAAGAAATTAGAGGACGAGATAGGAAAGATAGAACTATTAGAATAGAAGAATAAGAAGGACATCAGAATCTCACAGCGGAATTTTAACAAATACATAATATATTACATATCAGAGTGTGGCAACCCAGATTTCGGTACCTTTTTAGTCGACCAAATGTAACACAAGTCCAACTCAAATAATACTAAAACCCAGATGTCGAAGAAAAAAATTAGAAGATGAAAATAGATAAGATAGAAAATTTAGAATAGATGAAAAAGAAGAACTCAATAACAGAATCAGAGTACACACGAATCTCACAGCGGAATGAATAAAATATAATAGATATATAATCACTTTTGAAATACAAACTGGATTTGAACTTACAGACATCATCAGAGTGTAACACATACATAATTCATCGGAAATAAACTATATATATCTAACGTTGAAGCCTCCTGCTCCAAGCTCCTCCAGAAAATCTATAAAATACTGAACTACTTGACTGTCCGTACAAATTTGGGCACCCAAGAGTTTAGGGAAACGTAGAAAAATAAACTCTGGGTCAGTCATGGGACTGGTGTGAGTAAACGATTTTAAAACAGCTTGATTTTAACTTTCAAACCCTTTTGAAAGAAATGATAATCGTAAGACCGATCCACACATAAATACAGATGGTGTTTCCCTTACGATAACCCAAAGCGTTCTTTGAAAACAATATTATTCTGATATTATAATAGTGTCTAAATACAAGTAACTAGCAATCTAGAGGAACGCATGCATCTCACGCTCTACATACATAGTATACAATCAAAACCACGGGAGCTTATTGGAGAATGGATTTCCTGGTAAGGTATGGGACCACCTTCTGACAATATACCTCCGGAAATGAATACATTGGGGTTCAACAAGAACATCTTGCAACCCAGGCTAAACATGACCGGCCCCTCACTTCACTTGAGAGTACTGAATATATCATTACCACGGTTGGGGGCCAGCCAACCGAATCAATAGCATACAAATAAAAGGAACAACCGAAGGCATTTGATTTCACCAGATCAGGTAATGATATACCCTTTTGATGGGTGTGACCCACATAGGCATGCGACCTACCCGATTTTATATCATTTCCCGGTTTGTAACGATACGGATTTCGCTCAGACCTAATCAATCGCTAAATCGACCAAGATCGTTCGAATCCCGCATACGCTAACTCTGGGCATACAACACATCAAAATAAATAACAGAAGACTTTTATAAACATCATAATAATGTTACATCAGAATACAGAATATCAGAGTATATCGAAAATAATACACAGTGGAAGATAAATTTACATAAATGTAATACAATGCACATCGGAAATATAAACTACACAGCAGAAGACTGTAAATGCCTGGACACAGCTTAAAGCTTCAATCTAGAATCCTGCTCAATATGTCTGCAAAATAAAACTACTCGACTGCCTGTGTGGAAAATAGGGGCACCCGAGTTTGCAAGGGAAAAGCAAACTACAGGCCAGTCATGGGACTGGTGTGAGAAACTCTACCGTTAAAATTAACTTATATAAAATGATAAGGCAAATCACAGGACCACGCCGCTAACGCGGAAAGGGTTTACCCCCATGAATGCCAGTGTATAAACAACAATCAATATAGATATATAGATCTACTATGCATCAATCAACTTGCAATATCCCAATCTACCCATTTAGGTTAATCACCACTTAGATTTTCCAAATCCAATTCAATTTACGGAAATTATTCCTTTGGATTTTATTCTCGATTTCTTATTTCAAATCATTTGAAATACCTATCTAACTTTCTATATCAAAGTAGATTTCACTTCGGGATCTCAAATCAAATCGTTTGGAAATATGAATTCCAAAACATAACAATGCATACAGACAAGTATGCAACCAAATATCGTGCTCCCCATCAACAAGGAAAAGGGTACGCACCCAGCAACTCGATATATAAATGTGCACCTACCCCACATAGGAGCAGGCTACACCGACGATGCACCTCCCACACATGGAGAGCATACACCGCCCTCTCACCCATACTTTTAGTCTCAGGGTTACCCGAATCTTTAGCCACATACTAAATCATTTCATATCCCGAAGTAGAGAAAATCATTTCACAACATAATAATCACAAGTACTTTCAAAATATAGTACTTCACATCAGTAATTCACACATATGATCAGTCACTATTAATCACATAACCTTTGAGCTCATACGTCTCAAAGAAGGGTGTTAAGCAAGAGAATAAATTCTCTGCCACCAAACAGATACATCATTAATAGCAACTAATCAAATATGTGATGAACCACAATGTAACACATAATACATTTCAAAATCTCTTCGATAATATCGGGTTTAGGCCTCGAAATCCTTTCTGTTTTATAAAACATTCCCTGTCCAAAATCGGGAATACATTTCTTTTCACTTAAGAAAAATATATCATTTCACAATCATTCATTAAATTTGAAATGAACACAACATCGCTAAACACCTTATCGTCAAATCGTGAAGTGTTTCACAAGCTGTTAGCACACAGATATCTTTACCCAACCCAATGCTAAATGTAAAGGGATATTCTGCTCATAAACTGGTCGAGCACCATCCAAACAATCAATCAACCACAATCAATATCAACAACTAAGTAAATTTGGTTTAATCACATCACGTGTTTTGGTAAATTTAATCACCATTTATTCATCCAAATCTAATTAAAGATTTATTCAAACCCCAATTGGTTTCATCTCTAAAATCATTTCATATTGATTGTTCTACTTTTTGGAATTTAATCCTGCTTTTACGAGGGTTAAAGAACTAATGTCATTTAAACATAGTTCACGACAAACTCCAAATCCAATTTGATATTAAACACAAGGCTCTGAATAGAAAATAGTATCGGCTTATATTCAACATCAAATTCTGAAACTAACACATATCGTATTGGAAATAACGATATTAATGTATCTTTCAAATTTCCACAACCATATCTGTATAATCACGAAATCCAACATCAAAATATTCTGAAGATAATTTCGATTCAAATCCATTCCAATTCATATATTGGAAATTCTGGTTACTTTTAAAACCATTTCAAATCCACTTTATTTATTTAAAATAAATAAATAAATTATTATTCTAGTTAATAACTAGTTCATTTCGATACAAATCTATTTTTATCTTTTCAAATATGGGATTTTTTTAGCCCAATCCTTTCCAAATCATTTATTATGATTTTACACAAATTATTGATATTTTTAATAATTTTATGAAGGTCCGTACAGTCGATTTCCATCAAAGGCCACTGAACTGCACTTACAGCGACCTTTCTGAAAATTCATTTGGCCATAACTTTTGACTCCCGCTACGAAACTTCGATTTTTTAGATTCGTTAGAAAGATATTCACTAACAGGTTTAAATATTTTTGGTTTCACTAAAATCCGTTTTATTTTGCACCCGGTACAGTCAGTCAAAGTTTGAATTGAAATTTTGAAACTGCCGCGCCAATTCAGGCCTTGTTTATATTTAAAATAATTATATTTATTTTCAAACATCGATTCAAACATACTTTTCATCGTTATTATTTAAAATATTTATTTTAAATATTCAAAATTCACTAAAATTGCTAAAATAAAAATTTTAAATTGGCTCAGATTTTCGGGTTGTTACAATCACTGGCTCTAAAAATTCCAGAAAAATTATTTCTAGCTTCGTATTGACGATACAGTCTTAACAAAACTAATTTCGTCGAATTCTGAGATCGTTTGAAAAATGGCCATTTTCTAGTCGATCGAAATTGACTGAAACTGTCAAAACACGTTTAACTTCGCCACGCTCACATATTAATTCAGAAAATTATGAATTTTGAAACCTAGCAATAACTTGACATCACGGATCCAATAAAAGTGGTTTCATCGAAAACCGAGGTCATTTGCAAAATGGCTATTTTTAAGGGCCAGAATTCCATAGCGACTATTCTGAATTTTCAACTGGGCATACCTTTTGATTCCCGCTATAAAATTTCAATTTTTCGGATTCGTTGGAAAGATATCCTCAATTAGATTGTAATATTTTTGGTTTCGCCAAAATCCGGTTTATTTTGAATCCTGTACAGTCATTTGAAATTTGAAATCGAATTTTCGAACTACCGCGCCATTTTCAATTCCTTTTATAATTAAAATTAAATATTTATATTCTAATGACGATCTATATAAATATATACGTTCTAATTCTATTCAAAATATATTTCTCGTCGTTTTTATTTAAAATAATCTTTTTAAATAATCAAAATTCATTAAAATCGCTAAAATAATTTTTTTGAATTGGCTCGGATTTCCGGGTTATTACACGGTTGATGAGGCTTGAGGTTATAAATCTTTTTGGAATATCTGGGCACAATTCACTTTGAATGCCACATCGTCAAACCCATCAAATCACCAATTGATTTCACTAATACCATGGGTATAAAGATAAGAGAAACGAATTTCTCCGCCACCAAACATAGCTTGAAGAGATCAATCATATGATTTGTTAAGTATACTCTGTCATACATTCGTCCATATAAGTTATCCTGGGACTGGACAAACCAAAGGCACTATCCTGTAAATCCATTTTAGGCAATTGCTACCTAGGATTAACAGAGCAACCCTTGCGTAAACTCCATCTTCAATAATCTCTGACTTGAAACGTATTAATCGAATCGAAGTGGAATTAAATTCTAGGCTCCTCGAAACGATAACATAAAGGTCAACATTTGATAGTCGGTGATTTAACTATCAAATATAAAATAAAATTAACAGATTTATTTTCATTGGATCTACTAAGCCTTATTTAAATAATCTTTGATTATTCAAATTCAAATGTTAAATTTTCATACTTAGTTGAAAACATAAGTACTCCTTTTAACTTCGGAAATTCTTATTATAAATCTTACGTGATAACTCACTCTTGAATATAGGTCCATAGCTGAAAGTGATATTCAACTCTAACAATTATTTTTGAATACAAACTAATACTATCTATCGGATAATAGTGAAACCGTTTAAGTTAGGGTATTTTAATTACCTCTCAGACCTTGAGCCGAAATAATTCTTATCGTTAAGATTTGTAGAAGTTCGATATCCAAAATATTCAATAAACCAGAATTTATAAATCCAACTGATTTTTCAAATCTTAAACTATTTTCAAACAACATTGTTGTTTTGGGCATATTCATCAAGTTAACTTAGTTATCTTAAATATCAAAACCAAGGAACTTAATCAAATAAATTGACTTAATTTCCTTTTCCTTTTATAATTAGATTATCTTTGAATCTTACTTTATTAAGAGATTAATTAAGTTAGAAATATTATTTTGGATAATATATCAAATTTTAACTTCTCTATTTAACTACATAATTATCTTGATAAAATCTATTAACGAAAATGTTAATTAGCTTTTAAAATAAAAACATTTCTACGTTTAATAACTACTTGTTAAAACCCATTTTTTAATAAATTAATTGAAATAAAATTAATTTAACAATCAAATTTCATTTAAAACAGTTGATGTAAATCAACCTAAAATAATCTAATTAACTGGCTACCGTTAATCTTACCTTTTTAAAGTAATTAATAATATAATTAATTTAAAATATTCATCTTTACTTGTTTCTTAAACAATTATTCAACCTATTGATAACTTATGTAAATTTCTGATTTTCTTTACAGAAATTATAACTTAGCAGTCCCTATGGCATACAACAGTTCTTTTAATAAACGACATATAAGTCATTAACCCCATTTTGCACAACAACCAAGTAAATACAATTCAACATTTATCAACTGATAGTATAATATCTTAGCAATATCCATATTTGCTGATGAAATATGTCATACTAATATAATAGCAGTACAGTGTTTATTTCTGCTAGTAGGGCATCCAAATTCAGTAGTGGAGCGGCGTTTATTTCCAATAACAAATGTCAATATCTAATATATAATTACGGTTAACATACTCTAACATAACTCAATTCATTAAGTGATTAATTGAATAAACAATTAATAGATTCCTATATTTCAGATAATTAAAGATCCATTATTGACAGTTTACGTAAATTTTAGTTTTACGTTTATTATATTATAAACGATTTTTATACTTTAATTATTATAAAATCAATTCAATTTGAAATTTAAATTATTCCAAACTTGACCAATTCATTGCACTTCTACTAACGAATACTCGCTATTTCCTTTCTACTCGAGCGAATGCGATCAACACTCTTCTACGTACACAAACACCAATATATATGTTTATATGATTTCCAAATCTTACATTTTTTCTTTTCTTTTTACAATGGTAAGGCCCAAGCCCAAAATCCAGGCCCTTGCGGTAAAACCTCACGCACCAGTTCAAATTCTTCCAAGCAAATACTTTTTGCCAAACTACTCTTCTTTTCCCACTTCTTTCGAATTCCTTTGTACCCCATTCTGTTTTCGTTTATGAGATACGGCAAGAGGATTTTAATTCAGGAGCACAAATCAAATTATGAATTGCCATATATAATGAGTATTCATGTTTGTGATCAATTATCGAGTAGGTTTTTCAAATATAATGAAAATAAATGGAAATATCCAGCGGTTGTCAAATTTAGGATAAAAGAATGTAATGGAAATAAGTTGTACATACCAATTTTATAATGAATATGAGCACATAAAGCAAGTTTCTTTTGCAATTTATAAGCTCGGCTCCAAATAATTCTATATAAAATTAAATGTAATCATCAATAAATTTAGCAAATTAAGCATACTTATATTGTTGCATGCGACCAATTAATAATTAATCAGCTTGTCCTACATGAGTAATTACTTTGTTATAACTTATGTCTAAAATCTTACATCTAAACACAATATTAGAATATGCCATAAATATATGAAAGTAGAGGCAATCTGCATTTCAACTGAAACATGAAAGCGGATTTACAGTTTAGTATATATAGTTGTTATAATAAAAAGTAACATTGTTGCTTGCAGATCCAAAGTTGTATACAATGAAAGAAATTTAAGATAACTTTCTTATTTGGAAAAGATCATATAATTTTTTTATTTTTTTCCTGAAGAATGGTATAAAGTAACAGTAAAAATATATCAGAAAAACATATTCACTCAGTTTATCTAATTCAATAAGAATATCTGTGATATGGTGAATTTTCATATGCAATACATCACCCAACTTTAGTTTCCAAATTTTTAATTACAATGTCTTTCTCATTTTGCTTCTAGGCCATTTAACTTCTTGCTAGCCTCTGCCTTATGCCTAAACTGACAGCGAGCACTTGCACTATCATGTATAATTAGCAATATGCACAGCATATGCAACGTGGATTGGCAATGGATGTCATATATCAAGCCATTTCAAAGAGTAACTATCACAAACAACAATTTCACCCTCTGGGCAGTACATTTATTATTGCTAATTTGATAAGGCATGTTATAAATATGGCTAAGATTGTAGTGAAATCAATATTGTTCTTTTCCATTAAAAACCGTGGTAAACAAGGTATGTTACATGTCAACAAATAAGGTAAGTCTTTAAACCTGCACCCAAAGAAATGCTACAGTTTCCTACCCTCTTTCTTCTTTACGTGTTGTTTTTAAATTTTTTTTCACAGGACCGATGCCCATTGACAACACTCACGCCCCACATTCTCTCCCCTCTAATATTACTGCTACCTCCTCTCCTGTTGTCTCATTCTTTTCCTTTCTTCACTCATCCTCCTTTCCTTTATTTCTCTACTTTCCTATATCTCCAGATCATTCCTTCGCGTTTGGTACCGTATGCACACGTTTGGGACAGTATGCATACCTTCATATTTCTATTATCAATCAGCTCTCCACTTCCCATACTTATTTCTTTTCCCTGTTTCTACCTACACTCCGTTGGAAAATGAATGAGCAAAGAAAGAGAAAAAATGGGAAGAAGAAGAAGAGATAGGGGTAGCAACATTTAAAGTCCCACATCATAGAAATATTAGCACAATCTCTCCTTATATATTAGAAGCCAAATAGGCTTATGTAAAATAAAAAAGAGAGGGATGATAAAAGGATGTGGACTTGGCCATATTAAAAACATTAAAAAGTCAAAGATAAGGGCCTTGGGTCTTGACATGAGAATATTTTTTCTCGGAATTTTAAAAGGTGTGTCTGTTCAGTCCAGAATTCGAAAGGAATGTCTGTTAACTGAACGAGTACAACCATTTGAATTCTCAGCATATGCATATTAATAACAGAGCGGTTAAAGGGTCGCAACCTTTCCTGTTGTGACGGTTACCGATGCATGCGAACAGGCACTCCTCCCTGCCTATATATACACTGCCCAAAACAAAGACAGAATTCACTTTTTCTGCTGCATTATTCCTTCTTCTTCAACGTAATTCTCTGGTCTAGTTTCTATAACCAACTTCAGTTCGTCGGAGCTCCGTTTGCTGGCACTAAGCTACGGAGTTGGTCCGTTTTATCCTGAGAAACAAATTGCAACTACGTCGATTGGTGTATACGACGGCAATATTGTTTCAAGGAAACAGAAAAGTTCTGGACTCGGACATTATTTAAACAGAATACTTTCTGTTTATCTTTGATTTTATGCACAAATCGGTTACGCTTTCTATGAATATTGTAAACATAGTTTGACGTGACAATTGTGACATAATTGATTAACAGTGATTGTTGTTGCTGTCTGTTTGTAATACAATTGTGTAATTACAAAGGTTCTAACAATCTTGAAACAATATTTGTTGCAGATGACGAAAAACAGCAGCACTGATTCTGCACCGATTCAGACGGTGAAAACTGCTCAGCCAGCGCCTGTGCTTCCGACAATGGCTCTGTCTCATGGCGAAAGGCCAGAGAAGTTCAATGGAATCAATTTCAAGCGCTGGCAACAAAAAATGTTGTTTTATTTAACAACACTAAGCCTTGCAAAGTTTCTGACTGAAGAGGCTCCTGTGGTAGACGAACTCGAACCTGACGCTACTAAAGTAGAGACACTTAATATCTGGACAAATTCAGATTTCATGTGCAAAAACTATATTCTGAATGGTCTGGATGATAGCCTGTACAATGTCTATTGTACTTCTGCAACGTCCAAACAACTCTGGTTGGCTCTGGAAAAGAAGTACAAAACTGAAGATGCAGGCATGAAGAAATTCATTGCTGGAAAATTTCTAGACTTCAAAATGGTTGACTCAAAGACGGTGATAAGTCAAGCTCAAGAACTGCAACTTATCATCCGTCAATTAGAAGATGAAAAGATGACTCTTAGCGAGACTTTTCAAGTTGCTGCAACTATTGAGAAATTGCCTCCTTCTTGGAAGGACTTTAAAAATTACCTTAAGCACAAGCGTAAGGAAATGACAATGGAAGATCTCATAGTTCGGCTTCGCATTGAGGAAGATAACAGAAATTCTGAGAAAAAGATTTCTCAGAATATTGCTGCCAAAGCAAATGTTGTTGAGTCAGACAAAACTAACAAAAGAAAAAGGGAGAATGCTCCTAAGAAGTCAAAGAAATTTCTGGGTTCTTGCCATAACTGTGGAAAGAAGGGGCACAAAGCAGCCGAATGTCGTGCGCCTAAAAAGAAGAAGTTGGAAGCAAATATGGCTGATGTTTCGAAAGGCATTTCTGATCTTGATTTATGTGCAGTAATATCAGAATGCAACCTTATTGGCAACTCAAAGGAATGGTTTGTAGACACTGGAGCCACTCGACACATATGTGCTAACAAGTGGATGTTTACAACCTATAAAACTGCAACTGATGCTGAACAACTTTTTATGGGCAATTCTTCCACTTCCAAGGTCGAAGGCAAAGGAAAAGTTGTGCGGAAACTGACTTCTGGAAAGGAACTGACTTTAAATGATGTTCTCCATGTTCCAGAAATTCGCAAGAACCTGATTTCAGGATCGTTGCTGAGCAAGCATGGCTTCAAATTGATCTTTGAAGCTAACAAATTTGTTCTTTCCAAGAATGGGGTGTATGTTGGAAGAGGTTATGTGTGTGATGGTTTATTTAAAGCAAATGTAACCACTATTGTACCACGCACTGAAATGAATGAAAGTGAATCTTCTGCTTATATTGTTGAATCTTCTAACATATGGCATTCTAGATTAGGGCATGTAAACTTTGATACATTGCGAAAATTGATTAATCTAGAATTTATACCAAAATGCAATATAGATTCCAACTATAAATGTCAAGTTTGTGCAGAAGCAAAATTGACAAGAACCTCGTTTCATCATGTTGAACGAGTGACAGAACCTCTAGACTTAATACATACTGATGTATGCGATTTGAAAATGTGTCAAACTAGAGGTGGAAAAAGGTACTTTATTACATTCATTGATGATTGTACCAGATATTGTCATGTGTATCTCCTTAGAAGTAAGGACGAAGCATTCGAAATGTTTAAACAATATAAGGCAGAAGTTGAGAATCAACTCAACAAGAAAATAAAATCTTTAAGAAGTGATAGAGGAGGAGAATACGAGTCTCCATTTGAGGAATTCTGTGCTGAACATGGAATTATACATCAAATTACAGCCCCGTATTCACCTCAATCCAACGGTATAGCCGAACGGAAAAATAGAACTCTTAAAGAAATGATGAATGCCTTACTAATTAGCTCTGGCTTGCCAGATAACTATTGGGGAGAAGCTATTCTTTCGGCAAATCATATTTTAAATAAAATACCCCGAAAGAAAATATCTAAATCTCCTCATGAACTTTGGAAAAACAGACCACCATCCTACAAATACCTAAAAGTGTGGGGGTGTCTTGCCAAAGTAGAGGTACCAAAACCAAAGAAGGTCAAAATTGGACCAAAAACAATTGATTGTGTATTCATTGGATATGCACAAAACAGTGCTGCATATCGATTTTTGGTACACAAATCTGAAATTGATGATATTCATGAAAATACCATCATTGAGTCGAGAAATGCTAGATTTTTCGAACATGTATTTCCCTTGAAACATGGTACTGAAAATCATGCACCTAAGAGACCAAGGGAAATTGAAGTTCCTTACTCTATTGAGGACGCTGAACAAAATAACACTCAGCAAAGTAGTGTTGAGCAGCAAGTGGAGGAACCAAGAAAAAGTAAAAGGTCAAGGACTTTAAAAACCTTTGGACCGGACTTCTATACATTTATGTTAGAAGATGATCCATTGACATACAAACAAGCTATGTCTTCCAACGATGCCCCTTATTGGAAGGAAGCAATTAACAATGAAATTGAATCCATTATGTCAAATCATACATGGGAATTGGTTGATTTACCTCAAGGATGTAAGGCCTTAGGTAATAAATGGATATTTAAAAAGAAATTGAAACCTGATGGTTCAATAGACAAGTACAAAGCTCGTCTGGTAGTCCAAGGATTTAGACAAAAGGAAGACCTGGACTATTTCGATACATATTCACCTGTAACGAGGATAATGTCAATTAGAATGCTCATTGCAATTGCATCCATACATGACTTGGAAATACATCAAATGGATGTTAAAACTGCATTCTTGAATGGTGATCTAGAGGAGGAAATCTATATGAAACAACCTGAAGGATTTCTAAGATCAGAAAATGAGCATAAAGTTTGCAAACTGGTAAAATCACTTTATGGCCTTAAGCAAGCTCCAAAACAGTGGCATGAGAAGTTTGACAATACTATGTTATCAAATGGATTCACGATAAATGAATCAGATAAATGTGTGTACATAAAACATACACACATTGGATATGTCATTGTTTGTCTTTATGTTGATGACCTATTGATCCTAGGCAACAACAAGGCCATAATAACATCTACAAAGGATATGTTATCCTCTAGATTCGATATGAAAGATCTAGGACTGGCTGATGTAATATTGGGTGTAAAAATTCTGAGAACACCACAGGGATATGCATTATCCCAATCGCATTACATCACCAAAATACTTGAGAAATTCAAGCAATATAATGTAACTATTGCAAAATCACCAGTAGATATGAACCAAAATTGGGTAAAGAACACTGGTGACGGTATTTACCAATTGGAATACTCTCGTATACTAGGAAGTATCATGTATGTTATGAACTGCACTAGGCCTGATATCGCATGTGCTGTAAGCAAACTAAGTAGATTTACCAGCAATCCTGGTAAACATCATTGGAAAGCGATAATCAGAGTTCTAGGAAATCTAAAGTATACACAGAGTTATGGTCTATACTATACAAACTACCCTTCAATAGTGGAAGGATACAGTGATGCAAATTGGATCACTGGATCAAATGATACAAAGTCTACAAGTGGATACGTGTTCACATTAGGAAATGGAGCAATTTCATGGAAATCATCCAAACAGACTTGTATCGCTAGATCTACGATGGAATCAGAGTTTATTGCACTAGATAAGACTGCAGAAGAAGCAGAATGGATTCGAAGCTTCTTGGAAGACATTCCTAATTGGAGCAAACCTATGCCTCCAATATGTATACATTGTGATAGTCAATCAGCTATTGGAAGAGCTAATAGTACACTATACAATGGTAAATCTAGGCTTATTCGTCGTAGACATAAAACGATAAGACAACTTCTCTCTAATGGGGTTATCACAATAGATTACATTCGATCTAAAGATAACTTAGCGGATCCACTTACAAAAGGCTTGCCAAGAGAGAAAGTTCAAACCTTATCGAAGGGAATGGGGCTATGGCCTATAGACTAAAGGTTTTTTCTGAAATGGAAACCCCACCTAGTTGACTGGAGATCCCAAGATCTAGGTTCAAAGGGACAACGAAGTTTTAGAGAAACTTGATGGCACTGTTATACACAAACCATTCCTATGATAAGTCAGTGCATTATATGTTGAATAAGGATAAGTATTAGTACTTTTAATGATGTCTGTATTTGAGGAATTAAAGAATACCCTTTACAGAATCACCTACGTAAGTGCGAAGGCGCCGCTTCAAAGAGAATTATGAGGCCAAATTCTCTAAGCACTTATGAGACCAGGCAGGTGTTTAAGGCAAAAACGAACACATACAGAGAACGAAGGGTTATAAGAAACATTTATCGTGTGTTATCTACTTTGGAATTACACAAAAGGCTTACAGTTCAAGGACAGTCTATGTCTACTGATTCGCCGGTGATTCAAATAGGTAATCACTAGGAAAGTTCAAAGCCCTTGTGCTACTTTAACCGATGCGATAAATGGTTCGTGAAACTAAGATCGATTGCTCATTCATGTGGGGGATTGTTGGAAAATGAATGAGCAAAGAAAGAGAAAAATGGGAAGAAGAAGAAGAGATAGGGGTAGCAACATTTAAAGTCCCACATCATAGAAATATTAGCACAATCTCTCCTTATATATTAGAAGCCAAATAGGCTTATGTAAAATAAAAAAGAGAGGGATGATAAAAGGATGTGGACTTGGCCATATTAAATACATTAAAAAGTCAAAGATAAGGGCCTTGGGCCTTGGGGCTCTTGGGGTCTCCTGATTGGATATGGCCGACGTTGCTGATTGGGCTAGTGCACTGACATGAGAATATTTTTTCTCGGAATTTTAAAAGGTGTGTCTGTTCAGTCCAGAATTCGAAAGGAATGTCTGTTAACTGAACGAGTACAACCATTTGAATTCTCAGCATATGCATATTAATAACAGAGCGGTTAAAGGGTCGCAACCTTTCCTGTTCTGATGGTTACTGATGCATGCGAACAGGCACTCCTCCCTGCCTATATATACACTGCCCAAAACAAAGACAGAATTCACTTTTTCTGCTGCATTATTCCTTCTTCTTCAACGTAATTCTCTGGTCTAGTTTCTATAACCAACTTCAGTTCGTCGGAGCTCCGTTTGCTGGCACTAAGCTACGGAGTTGGTCCGTTTTATCCTGGGAAACAAATTGCAACTACGTCGATTGGTGTATACGACGGCAATATTGTTTCAAGGAAACAGAAAAGTTCTGGACTCGGACATTATTTAAACAGAATACTTTCTGTTTATCTTTGATTTTATGCACAAATCGGTTACGCTTTCTATGATTATTGTAAACATAGTTTGACGTGACAATTGTGACATAATTGATTAACAGTGATTGTTGTTGCTGTCTGTTTGTAATACAATTGTGTAATTACAAAGGTTCTAACACCCTCTTCTTCCCTTTCTTATATAACTTTACTTTTTTTTTGTTTCTATACGTTTATATTGTTTTCATATTTTCATTTATGTATTACACATTACAGTTGAAGTTTCTGATGAACTTACATATAACACTGGTATGGATTGATAACTACATTACAATTGGAATTTATTTTAACACATTTCAGTTTATATTCAACTACAACTGAAACTACCAATTTATAAACTGATAAACACAGTACAGTTGGAAGTCAACTCAAAGGGGTTGAGGCGTTGAGCACGCTATGGACAGTTTAAATTCAAGTGTTTAAAACATTTTTATTTTTATTATTTCCTTACTATGTTTAAGTCTATTGAGTACCTTTAATTTAATATGAATACGGACTTTCGGTATACTCTTCCTTCCCCTGTGTTCTTAGTCAGGTTACCGATTTATGATATTATTACTACCTGCTGTAAATGCTGTATTTCTCATAATACAGATTTTAGTTTAGTTCAAACTATTTTCAAATTATAACCGAGGCCTAAACAACCAATTTCTATGTTGAAGTTAACTCGTGAAACAACTAGAAATTTAGTTAATGATTATTTTTATTAAGTGGAGATGCAAATTCCACGGAGTTTACACCTACAGAAATTTCAATGCTAACGGTGATCAAATCTTAGCCATACATCATTAGGCTTGTATATAATACAATCACAACTTGTCTACAAAAGTTGAATCATCAGAAGTAGTAACACTACAAGAATTGAACAGTATTGCAACGGACACTTCCAACGGCCGTTGACCAACGGCTTCCAACGGAAGCCAAAATACGTATGTTTCTTACGTATACAAAATATACGCCGTTGGAAACCGTTTGCGGCCGTTGGTTTTTAATCCGTTGGAAGCCGTTGCCCCCCCGTTACACAGGATTCAGCACAAATCAGCCGAGAGCTGCTCCTTCTTCCTCATTCTCTCCAAACCCACGAATTTTCTCCCAAAACCCCCAATCTTTCCCTCCTTCAATTCTGAAATCACCAATCCCACGCCATCATCCATCTAGCAACTCTCCAAATCAATCAAGGCACTCTCTTATCCTCTTTAAACTCCGATTCTCTCCGATTTCAAGGTATGTGTTTAACCTAAATTTTGTTTAATACCCCGTTTAGTAATTTAAGCATAATTAGAGTATGTTTGTGTGTCTAATGCTGTTAATTAGTTGCTAATGTAGGGTTTAATTATTTAAGTTGTTAATTTAGGGTTTTGATTTATAAATTACTTAGTTGTTATGATTTAGAGTTTTAATTAGTTTAAGTAGTTGTTGTTAATGAGTTTTGTATTTGTAGATTTACTTGATTATGTTGTTAATTTAGGGTTTAATTAGTTAAAGTTGAATATGTATATATGCATATATATAGTGTTGTATGTATGTATGTATATAGTTGATAATTTATGTATTTGTTTGTTTGGTTGAGCCCCAATTCATTGAAAACAATATTTAATTTGTTGAAAACGTATCATGCAACTGGAAATATTTAAGTTTGTGTTTTTTGGATTAAGGCCCATAAAGACGCAAAAAGGCGCTAAGGCACACAAAAGCATACAAAAAACACTTCAATCATGAAAAAATACGTATTCATAATATGTTATATTCATAAAGCCTTAGAGAGTTTTTTTGGCCCCGTCTGATAAGTATTGTATATAATCATGATATGATGTTCGTTTTATTAACGGAACGGACATTTATACTCATTGTATACAATTTTTATTGGATTTGTCCTTTGTATTGGACAAGTTACAAATACAATAACGAAATTAAATCTCGTAAAGTATTTCATTTTAAACGGTTCTCAAAATTTCAAAAGCGCTTCCTTTATGTTTCCTGTGTACACGCAATTGTGTACTATTTAGGGAACTAAAGGGAAGTGTTGCCGAAATTTTATTGAATTGTTTAAATTGAAAAGATTTACGCGATTTAATTACGTTATTGTATTTGTAATGGGAGGTAGGATAACCCACCATTAAATGATCAATTGACATAACATGCATTAATCACTAAAATTGTTTTAACACATTGTCAATGCAAATTTTATCATCATAATTAATATGTAAAAGAAATGTTGTCATTAAAATACAATCTTAGCGTTTGAGCGATCGGACACAAAAATTATGAATCTAATTTTATATAATTCTTTCTAATTTTATATGTACTTAGAAAAAATAGACGATTATTTTAATGATCGAAGCTGGATGTACAAACGAAGAGAAACCGATGGCACAATAAACAAACATTTTATTAATGGTGTCAGCGTGTTTATTGATTTCGCTTTAAGTAACAATGTAAACGACGTCGAAATCCATTGTCCATGTAGTAGATGCAAGTTATTGAAGCATTTGATACCACAAATGGTCAAAGTTCATTTGCGTCAGTACGGTTTTGTGCCGAACTATTTAGTTTAGGATCGTCATGGAGAACCGTTAGCATCTACTTCTATACAAGTTGAGGAGGTAGCAAATAATGAAATTGCCACGACGAATCTCGTAGAACAAATGGTTGAAGATGCTGGACGTTCTATGTTCCCGGTTCAACAATTTAATGAAAACGTTGGTAATGATGACGATGGTAATGATGAAGAAGAACCAAATATTAAAGCCAAAAAATTATATGACTTATTAGATGCCGCAAAAAAACCCCTTTGGGAAGGCTGTGAAAGCGGAACTCAATTATCAGTAACTGCTGAACATATTGCGATGAAATCTAAATACAACCTCACAGAAGCTGGATTTACAGCTGTTGTACAAGCTGCGAAGCGGCATATGCCTCCCAATAATTTAATGTGCGAAAACCATTATGAAGTAAAAAAAATGATGTCGGCCTTTGGTTTACCGTATCAAAAAATAGATACATGTCTAAAGGGTTGCATGCTATTTTGGAAGGAAGATATCAAGCTTAAGAATTGTAGAATATGTAATCAAGAAAGATACAAACCAAAAAAGAAAAAGGGAAAGGAAGTCCCGTATAAACGTATGCATTATTTACTGATTGTTCCTAGACTTCAAAGGTTATATGCATCTTCTGTAACCGCGCAACCTATGAGATGGCACAAGGTGAGAACACAGGAAGAAGGTACGTTAACACACCCATCTGATGGAGAAACATGGAAGCATTTTGATCAACAGTATCCCAATTTTGCATCTGAGAGTCGCAATGTTAGACTAGGTTTATGTACGGGTGGGTTTTCACCATTTTCTCAATTTGGTTCTAAATATTCATTCTGGCCTATAATTGTAACACATTATAATTTACCTCCGTGGATGTGTATGAAAACTCCTTATATGTTTCTTACAATTGTCGTACCTGGTCCTGAAGATCCAACACAAGGAATCAATGTTTATTTACAATCGTTGATTGAAGAATTAAAAAAATTGTGGTATGAAGGGGTAGAAACATATGATATTTCCCAAAAGAAAAACTTTCGTATGCATGATTCTCTATTGTGGACAATTAGCGATTTTCCTGCTTATGTGATGCTTTCAGGTTGGAGTACGGCTGGTCGTCTAACTTGTCCGTACTGTATGGAGGAAAAAAGAGCATTTCTTTACCTATTGGAAAGAAAATTTCATGGTTTGACTGTCATAGATGTTTTCTTCATATTAATCATCCTTTTAGAAGGAATAAGATTTTTTTTTACAGCTAATAAACTTGAAACTTTACGACCACCTAAAGTATGGACAAGTGAGGAAATTTATGAACTTGTACAAGATTTTCCCAAGATTCATGAAATCGGAGTACAGACAGAAATTCAAGGTAAATCATCAATTCATAATTGGTGAAAACAAAGCATATTTTGGGAGTTGCCTTATTGGAAAGATTTTCTGATTCGTCATAATATTGACGTGAAGCATAATGAGAAAAACGTGTTTGATAACGTAATCAACACAATTTTGAATGTCAAAGGGAAGACGAAAGATGATTTGAAATCCAGACGTGATATTGAAGTAATATGTAATCGTCTGGAGCTTCATATAAAGCCAAATGATACTAGAAAACCGAAAGCGTGTTATGAACTGGATACTAATCAAATAAAAATATTTTTAAAATGGATGGAAGGGTTAAGATTCCCGGATGGTATATCTTCCAATCTTCGTAGATGTGTTGACTATAAAAACAGTAAACTTAGCGGGATGAAAAGCCACGACTGTCATGTTATGATGGAAAATTTATTGTCCGTCGCTTTCAAAGAACTATTGCCCGTGAAAGTTTGGACTGTTGTAACAGAGCTTAGTTTGTTCTATAAAGAGCTTTGTTCATCTACATTAAAAATTGACCATCTACGTAAACTAGAGGAAGAAATCCCCATATTACTCTGCAAATTCGAAAAAATATTTCCTCCAGGGTTTTTCAATGTTATGGAGCATTTACCTCTTCATCTTCCATCAGAAGCACGTCTTCGAGGGCCTGTGCAATATGGATGGATGTATCCATTTGAAAGGTATATTAATATTCAGTTAATTAAATTTTGGTTAAGTGTATGAAAAAATAATTTACAATAATTCTAAACAGGTATTTAAATCATCTAAAGAAAAAAGTGAGGCAGAAAGCTAGAGTTGAAGGTTCTATTTGCAAATCATACATTGAAGAAGAAGCTTCATTTTTTTTTCTCTCATTATTTTAGTGATCATGTGAACATCTCATTTGCAAGTACTGCACGTAATGATGAAGGCATTGATCAAGTTGACTGCCAAGCGACTTTATCTATTTTTAAAAAACATGGTCGGCCTTCTGGTAGATGTGTGGAGGAATGGCTGAACGATAAAGATTACAATGCAGCACACACATATATTCTTCTCAATTGCACCGAAGTTGCACCGTTTGTTAGGTACTCTACTTATGCATCTATGTATACATGTATTGTATCTTTAATAATATATGTAATGTATGTCCTATGATTGCAACATTTATGAATCACAGTATCCAAACGGCGATATCAGCAAAGAATTCGCTAGTTGGTTTACTAATTATGTTTTTGATCCAACAAATTGTATTGTGGATGAAGGATTGAAACATTTGGCATTGGGACCTAAAAGAAATGTGAAGACATATCCAATATTCTTTGTCAATGGATATAAATTTAACACTAAAGAATATGGTGCTGAAAAATTAGCTGACAATAGCGGTGTATTTGTTAAAGGTAGTGATGATCCAAACGACCATGTACACGATTTTTATGGCGTGCTAAACCAGATTCTGCAATTGACATATTTCACAAGACCCGCGGAAGAAGTATTTTTGTTTAAATGCAACTGGTTCAGCAATGTTCCGGGTTCTGGAATCAACGTGCACCCAAAATATAATCTTATAGAAGTAAGACATACGTCCCATTATTATAAGTACGACCCTTTCGTACTTGCCAAACAGGCTCTTCAAGTATATTATGCTCCTTATCCTTCTATTAGAAGAGACAAAATAGATTGGTGGGCTGTTTTCTAAACAAAAGCAAGGTTTACATTTGACGGGCGTAATATTCCCGATGACCAAGCTTATCAAGCAGACGTCGAGGAAAATGCAGAAATAGTAATAACCGACGATCAAACAGATTTTGGATCTCTAAACGATGAATCGAATGCATTAATTGATGTATTTGAGACTACAGATGAACCATATATGGAGGAGGAAACAGAGTCGGAATCTGAAAGTGATGAGGACGACTAACTAATACTCCTCATTTTCAAAAGGTAATTTTATGTTATGACATTTCTATTATCAAGTAACCATATATTTATTTTCATGACATTTCTATGAATCAAACTCATATGTTAACTAAACATATATATGAATCAAACTTATATTTAACACTTATATGAATCAAACTCGATCATATGTTAACTAGACAAATCTATGAATCAAACTTATATTTAACACTTTTATGAAACAAACTTGTACTCATGTTATGACATTTCTATTATCAAGTACTCATGTTATCTAATACCATGTTTTTACATATAGTTATGTTATGTTATGTTTTGTTATGTTTTTGTTTGTAACGGGTATGGCGTCAGGTGGCGAGGAGGGTGGTCCATCGTCGGAGTTATCTCGTCCTGTGGTCTGGCTTAAGCCAAAAGCATCAAAAGGGTAAAAACTAAGTTTTTAGTATAAATTTAATTCAAGTACAATAAATTATTTAAATTGTTGTTCTAGCAACCATGCATTTTTTTTTCCCGTTTAACACAGGGGGTTTGAGTTGGAGCCGTCCAATACCGTTTTGAGGATATCAAAACGTGCTTATCAGGCCCGCATGACTGCATGTTGGCCCACTTGGAGCTCGATACCCGACTTAGTTAAGGAGACCATATGGCAGGATTTTTTGGTACGTATGTATGATATAACATTTCTTATATTAAGTACATGCTCCTATTTGATAACTTCATATGTACGCTATTTATAAAAAAAACTCAGGGTGCGGTGGATCTCCAAGAGACGGATTTGGATCTCGTTAAGCACACTGGAACAGTAAAGTGGCAGCAAATTACAGACAAACAATGAACACTTTAAAATCAAGTGGGAAAAGGCAGTCTTGGGTGAGCGAGTCAGTGTGGAATGATCTACTTACTTATTGGAATAGTAATGAGGACTTTCTGGTAAATTTTACTGCATATTTTTAATTTCAATTATTCTATTCAACTAGTACGTGATTTAGGCTAAGACATTTTTTTTAAAATTTAAATGTATAGGCTTCGTCTGAGAGAAATGCAGCTAATAGGAGCAAGAATCCGGTTACGCATCGAGGTGGGTCCAAGTCATTTCAGCATCATCGTGAGGATCTGGTATATTTTGTAATTGCACAGTTTAAAATTTTAATTCATAACTAGTTAAAATTAATAGTTGATTTAAGTTTAATTTTTAATTTACATGTGTGCATGCTTATTTCAGGAGAGAGCGCGTATGGCTCCTGTGTCGTACTGGGATGTTTTCGAGCATACACATGCATTGAGTCAGACTGACGACACAGGCTCAGTTTTGTACACTTTGGACCATGATGATAAGGCGCATGAGAGATATGTAAGTATAAAATAGTTAAGTAGACTTATAATTTAATTAAAATAGTGTTATCTAAATTTATTTTATTTTTGTTTAACAGGAGAAATTTCAGGAGCAAAGGGCGCAGGTACTGGAAGCTACAGGGAGGACTGAGCTGACCAAGGAAGATGAGGACAAGATATTTGATGCTATCATGGATCTTGCTACCCGAAACAGACGATATGGTTATGGAAATCTAGAGGTAATACTAAAATTTATAATAAAAACTCAAATATATTCGAACTACTATTATGAAATACTGAAAATCTGAAATTATATACAGATTACAGCATCTCAGCAGATGTATCAGAAGGCTCAGGAAAAGGAAGAAATCGCACAGTTGAAAGCATAGATTGCAGAGCTTCATGAACGTGATCGTCGCCGTGAAGAGCAGATGGAGTTGCTTAACCAGCGATTGGCGGAGTACATTGCCCAGTACGGTACGACACCTTCATCTTCAGGGGGAGAGAGTTGATCAGGTTTGCCTGTTTTGAGAGTTGGTGAGGCTTGCTACATGCATGGTAGTTGTATATATTTTGTTATGATGGGTTGGACATGATATTATGATGGTTTAGTGATGGTACGGTTTGGACATGGTGTTGGTTATGTTGTTTGGAGATGGTTATGTTATTTTGGACATGGTGATGTTTTGGTGTTGTTTTGGCGAAATTTGGTGGTAATGTTATGTAAATATTGGTTAATTTATGTGTTTTGTGTTTGTTTTTTATTTCGTATTGTGTTTGGGTGTATATATGGTTGAGATTGTGAGTTATATGCTCGAAATGGAGCAGTTCAGAATGTTTTATATTTGTTGTGTGGCTTGTAGTGGTAAATCTAAAATCTGCAAAAAAAAAAAAAAAAAAAAAAAAAACCAGATTTCCAACGGCGACCAACAGCCAGCGACGGCTTACAGGTCATTCCATACAAACGGCTTCCAACGACCTATTTGCTCAAAACATCATACACGTGTCCTTATTTATCAGTTGGAAGCCGTTGGAAATTACGCGTCGTTTGCGTTGGAAGTCATTGGAAGCCGTTGATCCGTATACCAACGGATTGACCAACGGCTTCCAACGGGGTTTCGAACGGCCGCCAACGGCCCCTGGCCGTTGGAACCCCCTGTTCCTCTTGTAGTGTAACATCAAACAAGATTAGAAAGAATATATTAGGAGTTTACTCACCTTATTTGTCCACTGTATATGCTTTTCATTTCCAGGTTCAGGGTTTTTGTTGCTTCTTCTATTTTGTTTCTAGGATTTATTTCCAGATTTTCTTGGTTCTTGGTTGGTTCTGTTGTCGTTTATTTCTTCTAGTTTTTAACTCTGGTTTTAGCCTTATTTTTCCATGCTACTTCCATTGTTTTGCTTTCATTTTTAATCATAGTTTTGTTAAAATGAACTTATATGTATGCAGGAAAAATAGTTGGCTATGGTGTATATTTATAAGTGCAAAGAATGAATAAACTAATTCGGTATTTTCTTTGTGCATGGAAAAGTGGAACACTTGTTTGATGGAAATGTCATAGCCGCAGTTATTGTTGTTAAAAATTGAGTAAAATTCGCTCCAAGGCACGAAAGATTCGCTGTCTTTCAAGAATGTTTTCCCCTTTCTAAATCACAGTGGGTTGATTGAAAACCTTCTTTCAGGATACAATGGAGGATATCTATGCAAGTTGTGATTACTTGCACAGATCAGAAGAAGCACTTAAAGTTATTTTGATGATGCAGATGATTAAGGAATTCGAGAAAGAAAAAAGTAAAATTCGTGATGAGGGAACACTGCATTATATAGACGACGAAACATATATTCGTTTACGGGTGTGTCTTTTGAATTTGAACGGTACCTTTTCCAACGGTTGTTACCGTTGCCTGTTGAATTCGAATTCAACAGTACACAAAATGTACCGTTTCGGACGGGGCGCTGCCCCCTGGACCCCCGCGACCTGACCGGGCAGGTCGAACCCCGTTAGCGGGGGCGTTGCCCCCACACCCCCACCTAGGGGGGTTGCCACCCCCGCGGACCCCCCCTCCGTAGGAGATCATATTTGACAAAAGTTTTGGAAAACTTCCAACAGTTATGTGGTTTGAAAAGAATGTATAGTTGTACATGAGTGTGATTGAATGGACAAGTTATGGTTTGCTAGCTATGTGTAGTTGTTTTGAATGGAAACATAACTATGTGTAGCTGTGCCTAGTGTTATCTAATTATATACTTCAATGGAAAGGCACGACGTGTCAAAAGAATAAGGTACAAACTTGTGTATAGCTATGCTCTTAAGTATTAAACTTGTGAAGCCTTATGTACTTGGCTATTCTAGCTATATGATGTGTATGAATGTACATCCTATATGAAGTACATGTTTGTACATGTGTCTACATTTTGATACAGCCTTATGAAATAAAAAAATGCTTGGTTGCTAAGCATACTAAACAAATAAAATGCACTTCCCTTCATTAATTTGCTTTAGATCTAGAATATAACAAGTTACAACCTCATAAATGAAATACTTCTTGCAGATGAAGTAATTAAATTTATTTATAATGCCCTCTCTAGTTATACAAACCAATTTTATATCTAAGTGTACTGAGAACAAATTTTAATACAACAAAATGTTAAAACACCACTTACATAAGTGTATATATATAGCAAGTGGAAATATGCCTATAGGATTTTATTATTCTAATTTTATTACTGTAATATTCAAAAATCCAATCTTATCTATTTTTATACAAATATAAAAATGTAAAACAAATTAACAAAACATTGTTTAACTATTTTTATGCACATACACACATATATATATTGACTAAATAATCATAAACTATCAATTATATATATACACTTGTAATATTTCCTCAATTTATTATTTTAATTAGGATTAATTCCATAATAAAATGTATTACACGCTTAGTCAAAAACCGGGACATTACACAGAGTCTGTTACATCATAGTATATCGTCATCATAATACATCATCATACATGATTACTAGTTTAATACAGATATTCAAACTGGATACTTAGAGATAGATATAGCTACTAGACTGGTTCTTGGACTCGTACTCCACAATACTTCAAAGGATTCCATTAGTCACCTGGATCATTGTCTACCCATAACAAGTGTTATGAGTACCCAAGAGTTTAGGAAAACACAAAAAAATAAACTCTAGGTCGGTCGGGAGACTGGTGTGAGTAAACAATTTTCAAACAGATTGGAAACAAGAACGGGTTATATCCTTATGAGAACAGATTCATTTAAATTTAGAAAATCTTTCAAAAGAAAAGATTCCAGCCCACACATAAACATGGACGATTTTTACCTTACTATAACCCAAAACATTTTAATATCAAAATCCTCTGATATTATAATAGTTTTATCAAATAAATAACCATCTGGTGGAATGCTTGCATCTCACGCTCCATATATATAATATAAAATCAAAAACCGCGGGCTCTTATTGGAGAATGGATTCCAACTAGGCAAGGCATGGGACCACCTGCCGATCACTGTACTCTAGAGGGGATATACTGGGGTTCAACAAGAACGTCTTGCAATCCGGCCACACATGACTGCCCACTCATTTAGCTTGAGTGTAGCGAATATATTATCACCCCCACGGTTGGGAGCGACCCATCGTTTCCGAAAGCTGCAGCAGCAAAATATAGATTAAGAAGTCAATAGGAATTTCTCTAGATGGTGATAATACACCATGCTTGGGAATGACCCACCTAGTCATGCTGCCTGCCCGATTTGTGTCTTTTCCTGGTTGTGAGGCTAGAGCCTACGTTTATCTTTTAGAACACCTGGCCATCATTCACTTTGAATGCCACATCATCAGATCCGTCAAATCACTAATTGACGTTCACAAAAAAATACCCTAGCAGTTAAGCTAAGAGAAGCGTCCCCCTCCGCTACCAACTATGGTACATTTGTAAAAATCAACGTTCGTGAGTTTTTTAGGAAATACTCTTTTAGACATTCGTCCATACAATTCATCCAGGAACAGGATGAACCGATGTCACACGACGTATAAATCAAATCGAAGTGGAATATTAATTCCGGTCTCTTCGAAATGATTAGCGTAATGACTATTACAGTTAGTCAATACTTAAGAGACAGATTTCAATATTCATTTGATCTCAAACATTTCAAAGGAAAAGTTATCAACTTAAAATGAACTGAATTAAGTACAATTCATTTTATATGCCCTTTATTTTATGAGATTTTATCAAACAGAATTGTATATGTCTGTGTTATTTAAATTCAGACATTCGACTATCTTTTATGAATGAACAACTAAAGCGTGTGCGTCGCACACGGTACTTTACTCTAAAATGTTAGCTGGTTTATACGACATTTTATATCTTTGTCATACTGTGTAAATTATCTTTTTATTTCTAAATGATCATAAATAACTTTCTTTACACTACTGTCTATTTTATATTTTATTATTTCCTTTTTGTTTTATTTTTAAACTCGTTGAACTCTTAAGCCAACGTTCGGTTCCCCTTCTAATGTCATTCCTTCCACCTTCCAAGATATTTCATTTCTTTCGCTCTTATCAAATTAAAAATCTCCTTTTATTTATCTTTATTTTATATTTTTGTTTTTATTTAAACTTGTTTTAAATAAAAACCCGGCCCAAACTTCTTTGGCCTAATCCCTTTCTTCTTTACTTGCCAAAGTACCACTTTCCCAATGCCAAGTACCACTTTCATACACGAGTGCCACTCCCATCACCAAGTATTAGTTCTTTCCCCGGCGCCAAGTACCATCTCCATTCTTCTTTCCAAGTACCACATCCATTCTTCTTGCCAAGTACCAAGTACCCCTTCTCCATTTACCAGCACCCCTCCCATCGCCAAATACCACTTTGCCAGTACCAAGTACCACTTCTCAGTACCAAGTGCCACTTTCCATTACTAGTACCGAACTTCTTTTGCCAAGTACCCAATGTGCCAAGTACCTTCTTCTTTATCCTGCTGTTATCCCTTTCTGTGTGCACCACTTCGACTGTGCACATGCACACCACATTCCATCGCTTCCCCGACGTCCTGACCATTGTCGCAACTCACGTTCACCCACCCCATCCCATCTCCATCACCAGAAACCACATATCTTCACTATGCTTAATTTCTGTGCCTCATCCGAAAACTTCAACTCAAACATGTCCAACAAAATCACCTCGCACCGCCTCTCTATCCCTCTGATCATCGTGAAACTCCACTACAATATCCCTGACACATCCCCCTTCCAAACCCCCTGGTGTGATACCTCCATTCGCCACCACGTCAGAGCAGTTTCACCGAGAACATCAGATACACAAAGAACCCATTGAACCCTATTTTTAATTCATTTACAAAATCTATGCAATAGAAAATTTGTTTGGTATTTTTCCTTAAATCTATGAACCCTCACGCCTCTACACTGTTCACGCCATCGAACTCGGTTGTTTGGATCGCCGGAATTTGCTCCCTCAAAGTTTTCTGACCATCTCAACATATCTCGACCATCTCATCATTAAAAATCATGATATTGTTCTTAAAATTCATGTTTTTCTAATCTTGATACATCGGTATGCCTGAATTCGCGATTTAAAATGATTAAATTTTTGAGTTTTTAAACTTTTTACTGATATCTTCCTATTTCTGAAATATAAGCTTTCAGTTAAACTGACACCATTTTTATAATTTATTATAGGAATATCGAAACATCTTTTATGCCAAGCTCATACCTTAACACAAACTAGAATTTGAGTTATGTATTTTTAAAGCAAGAGGAAGTGAAAATGTTCTCAGGTTTTAAGCAGAGCACACCACAATACTGTCAGTAGTTTAATTCAAGTATATTGCATGATGTGTTTAGACATATATACTCGTACAGACACATCATAGAAACACTTAAGTATGAAATCAGTTTGAGTTAAATATACACAGCCACACATCAATCTGAAAAAGGATATAAGGGTGTACATCCACAATATCACTTACTATCTTAAGTATTAACACCCTAGCATATTCAGTTTAGTTTGCTATCGTCTACCCGGTGTTTAACATGTTCCATCAGTTAAATGAATACACTAGTGACATCCTTATATTTGTTAATCAAATGCTAGCTTCAAATGCAAAGAGTTTGTTCATCATCCTATACTGGTTTCTAAAACTTTAACAACATGGCAATATAAAACTCATATCAACACTTATAGATGGAAACAGAATTTCTAAAATAAAGATTATATAATTTTAGTTTATTCACCCTATAGCTTTTCCCTCTCTGTTCTGCTAGTTTCTCTGCTGGAAATGGTTTGCTTGAACTCTCTTGTTTTTCAGAGAAATGCATGGGCTCTAGGTGCTATATATACAAGGTTCTATATATTAAACAATTTTTAGTCTCCTTATTTTAAGGAATTTGGTCTCTCTCCATATAATGTTACAGTATACTAACCTATTAGACTTCACCCATTTTTTTAATCCTATTCGACTAGTTCTAGAAATTATGCATGAAGGAATGAATATTTTACTAAGATATTTCCTACTTTTCTTGTCCTTTGTTCCTTCTTCTAGAAACATGATATACTCATGACCATACTTCATTTAATGCTGGTGAATGGTAAATATTTACCCTGATTTCATTTGCAATATAAAATGGGTTTGTATGCTTGATATTTTTCTAAAAGGATTTTATATTTGCAAGTTGACACACCCTTGTTTTTAGGGGAATGATGTATACCTATATTAACATTACTATTCAATTTAAATCTCATTTAAGTGTATTGACTTCTGCCACTTACTTTTGTTTGTTCCATGCATTTTTCTTTTGTTTGTTTTATATGAGGCATTTCACCAAACGGGTTGTGTTCATCTCAATATGGTTTGTTTTTAACCATGCATGTGCTGCATATATTTTTACTTTATTGTATAGATCATCTACATGTTATATACTTGACATGTTCCAATGACATGCATTAGGATTTTAATTTTAAAGGTTAACTAATTTTTCTTAAGCAACATTTAAATTCTATCTACAACTAAATATTCCTTGTTTCCTATAATGTACATAAAAGTAATATCTCTTTTTCCCCTAATATACATTATGATATAATTTGCATGGAATTGTTTAATATTTTTGTTACAACTTATCTTATGTTTTCATGTTAAAACATAGCCATACATATACATATTAGTATATACATACACTTATATATTCATACATATAATTATAATTGTTTTGTTTATTTATTAATCAAACTTTTTTTTAAATTATCACATTAAGATCAATGTTTATCATTAACACAGTTGTCTAAAAACCGGGACATTACAGATAAAGCCAGTTAAAATTTTCGATTAGATTAAACATTTGTTTAATTTAATCGAAAATAAACCGATGTTTCGACGAACGAAAATCAAGGTGAGTAAATCTCACTCAGAATTTATTATTTAAAATTATTTTTATCATTAAAAATAATTGTTGGTTGTTTGTATGCATAGGTGAACTATAGATAATTGTGGCTATTATATATATACTAGTTATATTTAGGCTTGGTGGTTGTGGTTGTTTTATATACATATATATACATATATATATTGGATATTCCTGCAGTACTATTAGCAGATGACCCTATCGTCCCACGATATATGAGTGGATGACCTTCTATACCGCGATATCCTGCCTTGAAGCAGGATGGGTACACTTTATGCTGTCTGACATTTGTGGATGCAGGAAAAACAGGTTGGAGGGATCCAACTGGATTCCTCAAAATTTATTTATTGTTGTTTCATATATATTGTGTTATATCATGCATGATAAATTATTATTGTGTGTTTAGATGGTTGAATAACACTAGCCCTAAAATAATTGATATTTTAATTACCATAAAAATATACTCAAATAAGGGAAAAAGAATAGGAGTTTTAAATGGAAAATGTTTTTTTCCAAAAATAGAAATGGAATTTCAAATGAGCTAGAAAATAATGAACTTGTTCTAATAATAAAAGCAAGTGGTTGAATTTATAAACAGTGTTTATAAATGAAGTGAAATAAATTATCATTGGATAGTTCAAGAAATGTAAATACAAGCGTGAATTTAAAAAAGGGAATTTTTTTTCCAAAGTAGAAATTTAATTTCAAATGGATTTGAAATTGAGACTTGTTTAAATATATAAACAAGTAGTATAAATGATGTTTACAAATAAAGGTGAGAAATTATCATTTGGTTAATTTAAATATTTAAATTCAAAAGTGAGGATTGGTAATCGTGTTAAAAAGAGAAATGATGAAATCTATTATGATATTCTGAATGTAAATTGAATTAAAATAAATCCATATGGATTTATGATTTAAATTCGACTATGTCAAATTTATAAAAATTAATTATGTTCAGAAAGGATATTTAAATTGTATTAGATAGAAACTGAAATTAAATATGAAAATAGATTATACAAGTATATATGTAAGTTATAAAAATAAAATATTCCAAATTAAGAATAGGGTTTCAAATAGATTTTGAAATGGAACTTGTTTTAAAATATAAGATAAGGAAGAAATTCTATAAATGATGTTTATAAATAAAGCAGGATAATTTGGTAATATAAATTCAAGCATGAATTAAAAAAGAATCGGAAATAATTTTGAAAAGGGAACAATGGATTTTATTTTAGAATTATTATTTAATTTAGTTAAATTTTATTGAATATAGATTATTTTTGTTTCTAAAAATATATATTGAAAATTTCAATTACAAAACTTAACTTCATTTTTTTTATAATGCATAAATGCCATTTTTCAATTCGTTTCTTTCATCAAAGATATAGCGGAATAGCGTAATACAGCGGAAATAACTGGATATATCGGGAATAGCGGAATATAGCGGGGCTTAAAGAAGAGAGACTATATTAGAGGCTATTAGGGAATAGCGTAGCAGTGATAATCTTCTATATGATATAGCGGGGCATAAACTGCACAGATTATAGCAAGTCTATTCATAATGTATAACTGTAAATTTTTGTAATAAAGCATAATTTATTAACATTTTTGTTCGTGTAGGAAGCGAGCCCAAACTGTTATTATACATGATAAATGGCTTGGAAAGTTTCACATAAAAATAGAAAAACAAAAGTGTTTTATATGTGTTGTCGAAAAATTCATAAGTAAAAGAACAATCTTTTAAAATTTTCATGTTGAGCGGTGATCTATAGAAATCTGCAGCATATTTAAGTTATGCATAAGCAGAAATAAGATTAAAAAATGTAACAAAATATTAAACCAACTTGTAGAGCATATTAATCTAAGACAAATATTATTTTCACACTAAAAAATGAAAAAAAAAATGAAATAATTGATATGCTGTAAATGGTACAGAAAAAGATGTACCTCTATATTGCCCTGCGCTTACAATTGCATATCTTGCTAACTTTGAAAGAACGATACAAACAGGGAACTACCATACAAGTGTGTTGGAGGGATTGGTTGTTTAGTTTCTTTCATAATCTAGACTTGCTGATATAGTTTTGAAGAAAACAATATAGTTGGTTCCTAGGGAAAACAAATGGTTGGTTCGGTTTGAAATAAGCAAAAATGTTAAAATCAAAATAACCATCCAAAATATATAAACTGCATCAAACCAAGCCCATATTTTTTAAAACGGAAACCAAATATTAGTGATTTGGTTTGGCTGTTGGTTTTTTTGTTTTATTTGATCTTCTATTTTATTGACATAAATATGAAAGGGGACGGGTAATTAGATTAAAAGTTAGATATAAAATTGAAAAACACAAGGTTTTGACTATTGAATCATTTGTCCTTATATGGCTAGTGGAAACCAGGAAGCAATCCACTTGTGGAGATTCATTGTGTCATTAATTGTATCTAATTAGACTTCCCAATATAAAATTAAAGCAATTAATTGAGTTAGGGTTTATATAATGCAAACATTTCAAAAAACAAACTCATTTTTGAAAAATATTAATATGAATTGAATGAAAATAATATTGTTACAGAAACAATATAACAATATCATTATCAGTGGTAATTTTTTAAGTTCAAAATAATAATAATCTAAATTTAATCCAAGTGGTTGGTTCGGTTAATAGTGAAAATCAAAACTAACTAATTAACCAGTAAAATCAAAACAAACTGATCAAATTTAATTGATTTTGTTGGTTTATTTGGTTTTAGTCAATAAACACTGTTTCATAATAGTTTTGATGCATTTTTTGAGATTATGCCACCAATCGCTAAATATTTGTTTATAATCGATAGAGTAGATTTTACCTTAAAGTTTAGAACAAAATGGTGCCATGCAGTTCACACTCTTCGTTATTGTTTGTTCATCCACTCTATATAAAGCAACAACTTCCTACACCTACTTTTTTGCTACACCTTGAGGCCATTCTTCCCGTTCATTTAACCTATTATGAAACAATGGTATTAGGTAGCTAGATTTAAAAGTTGATATTTGAATGTAATATGGTAGTTAGTAGATTTAGTGGCAAATGAATTTAAAAGTGCATTTTTTAGTTTTTTTTCATTTCTATCAAGTTGTAACATATTATTACTTCTTATGTTATGTTTGTATTCGTGTCTCAAATTCTAATACATTACTAACATTGATTTTTTTAAGATTTACCACCAACTGAACACCACTCTTCACAGCAGGTGCACAAAACAATAATTTCTATTTGCCAGAAAATTAATATCATTAGGTATTAGTAGAAAAAGAAGTTAGTGTCGAACTTTTAACAAAGAGAAATTATTGTTTTGTACATTTCCACACACTAAGTTAAGTGGTGTGTACTCTACTAAGTCTATGTATATGATTACAAATTCAGTGGTTTTGGTAAACACTTTTGTTGGCCACAATGGTCAAATCCGACTTGATTTCATACTAGCTTCGGTCATTAGCTGATCTGAGGGTAGTGGGTCCCACAAGCTAATTAATGCATATATTTTTACAGTAGCCAATAGTACCGTTTACTGCAAGCGATCAAATTCATAAATCAATTATATCATAATTTAGGATTAATTATGGAATCAATTTGAACCAATAGGTTCTAAATTAAATGATGAGTTGTGATGTAAATTATCTTTTAAAAGTTGTTTTTTGTCTGTCACTTCATATTACTACATAATTAGGAAGTGATGTAACTTTTTACAAAAATAGTTTAGATGACATTATGTTGTTCAACAAAGGTCGCGACCAAGCTTTCTTATGATTGAAGTTTTTAAGTTTGTACACGCCATCAAAAAGTAGAGAAAATAACATTAAGAATGATGAAATTGGAACATTTTAATGATTGTATATAGTGGATTACTGTGATAATCTAGAATTTTTAACTAATTTAAAATTTGATTTTCTGAATATAAAATGAATTTAACAAGGTTTAAATACAAAATCGGGTTAATAATCTTTCATGAATATGTTTGAGTAATAATAATATTTTATAAGAATATAGATTTTATAAGGAATTGTTAACCTATTTTTAAGGCTATATTTAATATATAAGATTTTATTACAGAAATATAAATTGAAATAAATATATTACATTAATATTAACAAGATATAATACTATTTAATTATAATAACATATAATGATGTTTATATGGTTAAGTACAAGGATATAAGTTTTATAAAGATTGGTTAATTTTTTAAATTTTATTTAAGACTATTTTTGGTTAATATATATATATATATAATATAAATATAAATAAATATTTTTGAAATATTAATGAGTTGTAAATATTATTTATTTTAATGTTTATATAATGTCTAAACCCTAACCTAGAAGTTAGGAAATGCTTACACTTATAAGTATTCGTAATTTGTTAGTTTATAAGTGTTACAAAGTTGTTACCGAATTGAATTATTTTTAAATAGCTAAGTGTCCCCTTACTTGTCACCATGCATGAAAGAATTTCAGTTGGAAGCCATGTGTCTTTGTATGTGAAGGTCATGCATGTAGTAAGCATTGTGAAGGAGACATGTGTTCTTGTTTAATTTACTAAACGACCCTTGCAAACTTCCTATACAAGAGGAGCCAAACTCCATTTTTATGCACCACTCACCATTTTCTTTCCTTCAACACCTTCCTCACCTCTCTCCCTCCCTTCAGCAGCCACCATCCACCGCCCATAGCACCACTAGCGATCCCATCGGCTTCTCCACCGTCCTGTACTCTTCTTTGCACCATCATCTCTCCAAAAAGCCTAAGCTAAGCCTCGTCTCCCCTTAAGCCCATTCGACCTCCCCTATTCCTAGCTCCACTGCCACCGTACCACACCACCAGGCACCACCGTCGACTGTTGCACCTCCAGGCACCCCACCCAGGTCCGTACCTCCTCCCCATGTGGCCCCACTCTCCCTCTCTCCTCCTTGAAAGTCACGACATTCCCCTTTAAAACCCATACACACACCATCATCTTTTCTCTCTCCACCATGCCACGTTAGTACGACCAGCAACCCCTTCCGGTCAACAGCCTGCCGTCCCCTCCTCCTCGGTCTGGTCGTGGACCCCATTTGCCTCAACCCCCAATTCTTTGAAATATATATATATGTTTAAGTGTTAAAAGTATATATATATATATATACATATATCTCTGTTGCAAGGAAGAAGTTGTACGCATAGCGGAAGCGTCGTACGTGGGCTTGTTCACAGTTGATACGGGGTTTTGATAGTGAAGATTTTGGAAGCAACGGCTGTGAGAATTTCTACTTTGATTATTTTAATTTAGTAGAAATTGATTGATTATAATTAGTTGTGGATAATTATAATTAGTTGAAATTAATTATCATTAGTTAAAGATAATTGTTTGAGTATAGAAGTTGGATTATTATTGTATGTAATGTTGAATGGATGTTCATGTAGTTAGAAAGACATTGAACAGTGTTAAGCGTTAATAACCGTAATGCTTGTGCATAATTGAAATGGTTGTTTAAATTGTTGTGATAGATGAATTTATGCATGCTCATGATAATACTATTGAAATATGAATGATTATGGTTGTATGAAATCACACACACCGTAGTTATGGTATTATATGGGCAATAGGTTCAAACCTCTCTTCCATACAATAACGGTTATATTGTTTTAATATTTAAACAATAGTTGAAAATTAAGTTTTGAATTTGGATTTCGAAACCGTTTGGCAATCTAAGTTAAGTAAGCACAAAAAATATTCGCAAATGACGAAAATGATTTTGGAAATATTTTCAACTATTTATGGGCTATCAGAGTTTGAACCGGGTTTTGAAAGGCAGTTTGAAAAGTGATTTGGAGTTAAGTAAATACATTTTGGTTTTTATACAAACTGTTTGTTTCGCTATTCTTATTTATTTTTATAATGGCTATCCGCAAATTTTAAGAACAATCAAACAAGATTTGAAAAAATATTATTATTATATTGATATAAAATTATTATAATATCGAGTTTCAATTTAAATTGAAATTAAAGTTTGGAAATTGGAAGTATGGTTTTAAATTGGAGAAATGTATGTTTTTGGAAATTTAAAATTATTTTAGAGAAGATTCAGACGATTTATATTTCAAATCATTGTATGATCTGAATAGGACGTATCGCGAAGTGATAGTTCGTTAATTTCAACCATAAGTTTTTAACGTTCATAACTTTAGTATTTTAAATCGGATTGATGTGAAACGAAAAATGTTGGATTTGTAATAACAATAGTTTTTGAATAGAAAAGAAAATTTCAAATTCTAACGTATGGTTTTCAAGTTATGTTTAAATCAAATTCATAAAAGGTCGCTATATGTGCAGTTCGGTTACTGTAGTTGGAAATTTAATAAAACGGGTTTATAAAAATGATTAAATTTTTGGTAAAATTATGATAAATCATAATTTATTATTTAGAAGAGACTCTAGTTGGAAATATTGAAATTTGAATGATTTTAAATCTATTTGATTTAACTAACTATTTTGCAGCACTTTTGGTAAAGCTTTTAAACGTTATTATAACGCTTCTTCAAAAAATGATCGGCTTCAGAATTTATAACCCAAGAACTTTTATTTGAACCTTAAGTAATTTTTTAAAGGTTTGTTAAATTATTGGAAGATTCCAAAGTTATTAAAATATTTTATATGAAATTTATTTCATATTTACTGATTTTAAGTTAAGCCTGCAAGTTTGAGATTAAAGAGGAATGGGTTTGAATAGAGACAATCTTCAGATTTTCGATATGGAATTCCAAGGTTGGACGAATACTATTAGAAAAATTAGAAATATATTACATCGAGATTCTTCTTATAGTATTCGCTGATTTTGTGAATTGATATCAAATATTAGTCGATTTAACTCCGTGTAAACTTATGTTTGAATATCAATTGCTTTTGGATTATCGTAAATGATATTTTAATCCAAGTAAAGATAAAGTTGAGATTTGGTAATTTGAAGACTTAAGGAAACTATGATGGAAGGAATTATGTTTTTGAGAAATTAAAGGGTTGGTAAAGTGAATAATTGGGATTCCAAAGAAAGAGTTAAAATTGTAACGAAACTTAAGGAACTTGGAATAAATCCAACCTTGATTTGTAAGTGAATTTATAATGATTTGGAAGGATATTTGAATTAAAAATCCTATGTAGTCCATAACTACTGTTTTTTAAAAGTACGCTTATTACTTGAAACGACCCGGATCAGATGTATATCCGAAAACCATTCCAAGTAATGATACGACAATTCAAGATTTGGAAAACGACGAGTAAAGACTGGGAGTCTTCGAATTGTTTGGATCGATTGTCGATGTCTCGAATTAGGCCATACACCCGATACGAGATTATAAGTGGCATGAGAACTGGATATATTTGGAGATTTTCGGATTATTGTTTCGTTCAGACCCCGACTTGTATGGATTGTGTGTCTGACATTGTAATTGACTGCGTAGCACTGATTTTGTTAATATATATCTGTTTTGTGGTGGATAATTTATTCTCTTAGCTTAACACCCTTCTCTAAGACGTATGAGCTTAGAAATTGTATATTGATAGGAATCAGTAATGCGTTGTAAATGGACAATGTGGCATACTTAAGTGATTGAGCTATTGATGATCAAATCATGACTTATTTAAGCATAGCTTTGTATATATCGTGACTTAGGCAAACCTCACACCCCGGAAATGACCAAAATAGGAAGGATGCAGCGAGGTTACGAGTAATCATTTCCATCTAGATAAAAGGTGTACCATGGTATGAAGCCCAAGTATTCACCTATGTGGAAAACATCTACTTTTATGCTTGTTGTTGTGTAGCACCTGGTTTTAAGGTTGGTAACGACTGGAAATTAAAGTGGTTTACTCAGGCATGCTCTAAGTTACCTAGTTACAGAGGTAACCCGACAGAAAGCCCGTTCGGTTCTAGAGACATCCCTTTAGAGGCGTACCCATTGGTTCAGTAAGGAAGTTCCTTTGCCTGGTCATTTGTTGGAAACCCAATCTCCACTACGAGCCCATGCGGTTTTAGTTGTATAGCTTACTGGTTATCGGTAGGAATACGTTAGTATAATAGGATGGGGCATTATGCTGGTTATGATTAATCCATTTACTTGCAAAAGGATTTTCACAATATGCATTAATAATAATGTAAGAGAATTTTCATGTATCAAGCATTTTTCACTATCATAACGAGAAACCTCGTCCATGTGTGTGTTTGCATTGTGTGTGTGTCGCGAGACCTTATGGTAGTTTCATTTTCTAAAATTCATTACGAATTTCTATGCATAGGTATTCACATGGAGTAAACCTGTTTCACGTTAGCGGCATGGTCCAGTGAATTAACAAACTTTAAAATAAACCATAAAAACAACAGTTTTGAGTTCTCACACTAGTCCCATGATTGACCTGGAGTTTATTGTTTTTCACAAATAAACTCTGGGTGTCTATAATTTTTACACAGGAAGCTAATAGTTTGGTTTGCAGATTTAGTCCTCAGATCTGGATTCAGTTTTGGAGCTAGATTTATGCTTTGGATTTTTCCTTCTTCCACCGAAGGTGTATTTGTATTTCTTTCCGCGAAGTTTATGTTGTACTCTGATATTCTTTGTAACTCTGATGTAATATTATTGTTATGATAATGGAAAAGTTCTGTTATTTATGTACAAATGTGTAACTATCCCTTAACAATCCGTCTTTGTGCACGGTTAAGTTGGCTTAATTACCGGTTAAAACTGGGCAAAAAAGGCGAGTCGTTACAATTTCTAATTTAAAATGAGTTTTGTAATGGCTTTTTCATATTTCATACAATCGAATCTACAGATTTTTCCTAATTTATTAATCAATTTTACCTGTAAGTATATTAATAATGGGAACATGCTATTTTACATTTGTATTTATGTTAAACACGATTGCAATTGGTCATGGTTGAAGGATTCTTTCTTTGTTCGAATATCGAAAGAGCTCCAAATATTATTTGTATCAATTTGAATAGATGATTTAAGATTAGAATGATGTATTGTTGAATTGAAGATCTAAGATCTAACCACTAAGTAACCACGTGTGACCTGTTCATTTTTTCGTGGCTGGTTTGAAATGAACACGTGGGTAGTGAACTAAACATTGGGCTGGTTCTTATAATGATAAAGATTTTGCTATTATAATATAAGAGCATCTCCAATGCTGTGAAATTGTGGACCTTGCAGCCACGTCATTTTTTAAACTTGTGGAGAAAATGTTATTCCATATAACAATGTGAAGAAGAAATTATCTCCAACGCAACAATGAGACAACAGTTAAAAGAAGTGAAAATATGGTGATGTGTGAAACAAAACAACAGTAAACATGGGTTGTGTAACCGAAAATATGGTGATGTGTACCACTTCATATTGTGAAGTTGGTTGTCTAGAACTAGACATTGAGTTTAACAATGTCTACAAAATTGAGTGACACATCATATTACAAATTTAAATTACACTAGCATTGGAGGCTAAAATTTATTTGCTAATGTCAAATGCCTATGTGTCCTTGACATTACCTTTCAGTCACACTTGCATTGAAGATGCTCTAAGATGTACAAAAATGATTTTTGCAGGTACAAAAATACTGTAGAATGGAGCACATGCAAATATTAGAGCTCTTATAAGCATGCTGGATAACTTAATATGTACATAAATTTTCCATTCTTAGCCTTATAGTTGAGTCATAAACATGGAGAATAATTTAGTATTTAAATGTTTAGTATGGCTCGAATAAAAGTTCAGTTCAACGTCGTTGACTATTTGGATCAATATTTCAGATCTCGGATTTTGGAGAAAATCTCGGGTTTATATCTCGGTCAAAATGGACGATATTTAAAACACTTATAACTAAAAATCTGACAAACCTCGGATCTCGGATAAAATCTTGGATTTTCATCTCGGGAAGGATGAGCTAGATTTAAAACCTTAATCTGGATCGTGGGAATTCTACTATTTTGAATTTGGGTTTTCAGGAAGGCTTGTGTTATACATTGAAGTTTGGTTGTTTTCCCTATATATCTGTGATTGGTTCTTGAATTCGAGAAAGATTTTTTTTTTTTTTTTTTTTTTGAAGTTTGAATTCACTATTTATGTTTTGAACCCAAGGTGTGTATTCATTATATTCTTTCTTTTCTCTTTCCCTTTTATTTGTGATTTGTTTTTAAAAACGAGGAAATAAATAAAGATTGGATTGAACCGACAGCTCATGCCTATTTTCTATGTAACATACCTGACATGAAGAGGTTCTCTCAAAGAATAAATACGTGTATGTTTATTCTTCTCCTCATTCTCAAAGAATAAATACGTGTATGTTTATTTTTAGCTAATCATGTCTTTGCTTTTTTTTCAAAGATCAGTAAGTTTTTTCCCCTCTCTTCCCCTCTAGATCTAAATCCTAATCTAAAACTATTTTTCCTACCTCCATTAACCTAGCCATCTCCACTTTCTCTCTCTCTCTCTCTCCACACTTACCTTGCTGTCGCCTGTCTCCACCTCACCCTGTTGCCGACCATTGGCCATGCCTTCACCAGTAACACCACCTACACACCCAAGCCACCACTTTCCACTCGAAAACCTAGTTTAAAATCAGGGACGTACGCAGAAATTTAATACAGTGGGGGCGGAAGATCATATTTTGATGATGAAGTTATATATATATATATATATATATATATATATATATATATATATATATATATATATGGAGAGAGTGGCGTTTCGGGGAACCCCTGTTTCGTAGTACCCCTGTTGCACCCCCTACCGATCCGTGAGCTATGGTAATCTAAATCCAACGAGATTCTGTAGATGTTCAATTCACAAACATATTATCATCTATCCAAAATTTGAGCTTCTTTCGACATTCGTAGAATAATATATCTGAAGTTTAAATTTAACGATTCGAAAAAATGTCTAAATGATGGATAATTAAGTTAAGATTTTGAAGATGTTATGAATATCGAAAGGAAACTCAAATTTTGGATAGATGATAATATGTATGTGAATTGAACATCTACAAAATCTCGTTGAATTTGGATTACCGTAATAAAATTTGGGTTATGTATCAAAGCGCGAGCCTCAATTTTTTTATTTTTGTAAAATAAGTCAATCATATCTAGCTCAATAAGAATGTAACTTAACATTTCTACAAATAATTGGAATTCAATAGAAGCCTAACAAAAAATAAAACTAATTTTCAAGAAACATGATGTGATAACGTTTTTCTTGGTTTCAATATGTGAGTGTTTCTCTATGCTTTCCATCTTCTTGTTGTGTCAAGGTGAGAAATATGGTGTTTAAATGCATACGCAAGTGTTTCCATAGGTAACAAACTACCATTCTATATACTATTATAATATATGGACACAAATGTTTCTTCTTTATTATATTATAATACATCATCAATATGTGGACATAAAAGCTTCATTGTGTTATGACATCTCCAATATGTGGACATAAAAGTTACTCGATGTGAGGGTACAAAAGCTTGTATGTATTATATAGTATTTTGCAAAATATATGGAAGAAGATCTGGCTGTAGAAGCACAACACACGCCGAAATATATAAAAAAGATTACCTGACAACTTCATTGCCTAAAACCCTAGATCTACCCCTACCCGACCACCTTTCCTCCCCTAGCACCCACGACCAAGCCCCCTAAGTCCACCTCAACAAAACCTAACTCTTTCAATTGAGATTTAAGATTTTAAGTTTAGTATGATCTGAACAATTTTTGAGTGATCAATATTTGAAAACGTGAAATAAGATTGTATATTATGTAGTATACTATATGAAATTTGTTTTGAAATGTTTTTAGTAAATGGTAAATCAAATGACGATACCATTTACTTGAAAATGATATTTGATTTGAATGTCCCTTGCACACCATTCGGCAAGTCTTCCACAAATTGTTGTATCTTCTTCCATATCAGTTTCTCAATCACATGATTAAGGTCAACACTCATTGACGTTGTGATCATAAGTCTCATGAAATTTGCAAAACATTCCTTTTTCTTTGTCTTCTTCGAATTAAAATTTTTCAAGTAGCTAGGTAGATGTTCTCTACAAATATGTTTAGTGGTGTATAAATGTCAAACATCAGAATTCTTGGTCGTAAATTAGGATCTCGTCTTGGATCACGGTTCCCAATACCGCTCTTCCTTTTCTCATTACAGTTGTTTTGAACATTCGCATCATTGTTTTCGAAACTTCCTGTGGATTGTTTGCGAACAACATTCCCTTACATTCCTTCAGCACGTTGTCGGCTTACTGTGAAAGAAATTGTGTTTACTTTAATATTTAACAATGAATAAAATGCCTTAGACACAATACAAGCTTCTATTATTTTTGATAGTCAACAGTCACTGCCATCCACAACTTCATCGATGTCTCATATGTGTGTGTGTGTAAATATCTTTATATATAGATTCGAACAATAAAATGAATGACAACCCATTGCTTTATTCTGCAAAGGGAAAGGCCCCGTACATCCACGTTAATCCAAATATATATTAGGATCCACTATGCTTCAAAGATAGATGGATCAGATTTAGGGCTATTATGATAATGGTTACCGTTACCATTTGGAAAATATCGTTACCATGTCCTTTTTTATTAATAAGCCAAAATTGTTTATCGTTACCGCGATTGATCGATTGGTATACCGAGTCTGGTATACTGATAATCTAGTAACTGTTACACTGGTAATGGTAAAATATCATCTTTCATAAAAAATTGTACATTAATGTGTTTTTTTATACAGTGCATCTTTATTATACTATATGTACAGTATTGATTAATGAAAACATAAATGAAAAAGAAAAGAAGTATACTTGCATTATTTCATCTGATTATTAAATTAAATTTCATCATTTATTTAGTTCTAAATGTATATGGTAAAATGTACTAGATAAATATTATGCTTAAATTTGACTGGTAAAATTATGTTTACCGCTGGTATTGATACTAATAAGTTACCATAGAAAATGATAAATTTACCATTACCTTACTGTTTTAGCAGTTATACCGATTTTAATCAAAAACGGTTACTGATCGGCTTGCAATGGTATGATAATGGTAAATTTACCATTACTATAAAAGCCTTAGTCAGAGCCATCACTTGAACACATAAGTGATTTTGTTGTGACTATGTAATATAATCTTCAAATTTTAAATTACAAAAGTTATTTAAAAAAAAAAATATTGCATATACCAATCATATACTTTATTTATATGCCTCATCAAAACTTATACCCCCAACCAAGATGGGTGCGATATAAGGGAAAAGAGCACATATAAACTCCATATATTGACATATATCTCAACTATCATCTCGTACAACAAAACAAAGCAAACAACTATAACCAACCCCTTTACATTAAAATAAAAGAATACAAAACTCTGATCACCCTGTATCCACAAGCTCAACGCCCCATCTCTTTAACAAATCTGCCTTCCTACGACTCTGCTTAGTTTTACTTCCATTATCATTCACCAATTACCAAACTTCTCTTTCAATCATACTCAATCAAGTTTCCTTTGTAATACACTTGTTATTAAATAACTGTGCATACCTCTCTAACCATATTTGATACACTACCACAGTAAAAGCTACGCAAGCAACATCCAAAGTCTGAACATTTTCCTTAAAACCATTCATGATCTTGACTGCTTCATTCTCTAACATACTAGAATTCTCAGCTGCAAGGCCAAGTTTTAATGCAATAGAAACTCCATATATATATACCTAGAATACATACATTCAAAAAATAAATGATGCACCGATTCCTCAAACTCCCCACATAAGAAACAGTTATTCTCTTCAATCATCCCAAATTTGATCATTCTATCTTTAGTGTATAACCTGTTGTTAGCTGCCAAATACGTGATAAAAGACATTTTCTTTGCATATTTAGCATGCCAAATAACTTTATGAAATGAGACAACAGATATTCTTCTCCCAAGCTTAATGAAAAGTAAAAGACCCTCCTTTACACCATTCGAGATAATCCTCCCAAACTAAAACATTTAAATGAACATCATTAATACATTGTTGCACCTCCCTAGTTGCAGGATGCATCAAACTATTCATGTTGCAATCCACTACAATAGAAGAGAAAAGTTCTTTGACATTTCCCAAAGCATTGAATCTAGAAAACCCAATCATATCAACCAAAAATTTACAGTTGATCCAAGGATCGAACCATAATGATGTAGAAGCACCTGTTTCTATAACTTTATTAAAGAATTGCTTTCCAAAAGACCTCAACCTCAGTATTTCCTTCCATGTACTAGAGGCATTATTGTCAATATTCATACACCAGAACTGCTTTCCACTACAATATTTCGAGCACATCCATTTGCTCCATAATGATGATGAAGTCAGAAACCTCCACATACGCTTAATACAAGCTGCCTTCTTTATATTAGAAAACAATTTCAAGCCAATACCACCTTCATCTTTAGGAAAACATAAATTCTTCCAACTGATATTATGAGTAGAACCATCCCAAAAAAAATCAGCACACATTGTGTTTAGCTTATCAAAAACATGCTCAGGCGAATGATAAACAAACAACCAACATAGAATAGTAGGAGTAATGACAGATTGGATGAGTTCGGCTCTACCAGCAAAACTGAGAAATTTAACATCCCATGTCTGTAATTTACTCTCAGTTTTATGTAGCAGGCTTTGGCAATCATGATAGTGGATATAATTTGAAGAAATTGGGACCCCAAGATACTTAACAGGTGGCTGATCTGCTTGAAACCCTAGTATATCTAATATAATACCAGTATCTCTAGCAAAAGAACTGAAATATACTTTTGTTTTCATCTCACTCATAGTTAAATCACTATATTGTTTTAACTTGCCAAAAGTGTCCTTCAAAGCATTTGCACAAATAGTATAATTCTTTCCAAACACCATAAGATCATCCACGTACAAAAAATGTGTCACTATAGGCTCATTTCTGTGCACAGGAATGAATCTACTTTGCAAAGTCACCTCATTCATACAGTAAGTAAAATATTCCATGGCCAAAGAAAATAAATAGGGGAATAAAGGATCGCCTTGCTTTATACCCCTATTTGATGAAATAAAACCTCTCGACACTCCTTGAATTATAATGGAAAACGAGGGTGTAGAAATACATTCATATATAACATTTATAAAATGTATAGGAAATCCCATTTTCAGTATTATACGACAAATAAACTCTCTAGAAATCTTATCATATGCCTTATGAAGGTCCACTTTAACACACATTTTATTAACCCCTGGTCTCTTGAAGTCTCTTAATAATTCATGAGCCATGAGATTATTGTCACCAATATAACGAGATGGAATAAATGCACATTAGTTAGGGGATACTAAATGTGGTCAATACCATTTCATTCTGTTGCATAGTATCTTACTAAAGACTTTATAATATAAGTTGCACCATGATATAGGTCGATAATGTGAAATTTCAGAGGGTCTTTCAATTTTAGGTATTAAAGTCACAAATGTATGATTAATACCTTTAGGCAGTTTACCAAACTCAAACATATATTGCATTGCAGCTGCCAAATCTGATTTGATCTCCTCCCAATGCAATTTAAAAAACTTTGAATTTAACCCATCTGGTCCAGGACTTGTATCATCATGTATAGAATCGGCTTTCTTTTTAATCTCTTCTAAAGAAATAGGTGGAAGTAGAGACTACCTGCCATGATCATTTATAGTGGATAAAGATTGGAAAGAAGGGAAATCCTTTATCACTTCCCCATTAAATAGCTCTTTATAATATGCAATAACTTCACTTGCTACTTTGTCAGGTTTAAAAATTAATTTCCCTTCAGCATTTATTAAAGCCTTCAAATGATTTATATATTTCCTTGTTGACATCTCAAGTGAAAGAAACTAGAATTGGTGTCTCCATCCTGAAACCAAGATACTTTTGTCTTTTGCTTAATACTCAATAGTTAAATCTGTTTTTGCACATATAAAACTATTTTGGCTTCAAGCATACTTTCATATAGCTTCATTTTTTCAGGATATGCATCAGATGCTGCCTCCTTCTCTTTAAAAATGGCTTCTGCTTCTACAAGAAGAGCATTATCTCTCGGCCTCAATTTATTTCACTTTCTCAGCTCCAACTTACAGAAATTAAGCTTATTCATGGAATTATAACTGGAAAAACCCCCAACATTCAAATTTAATCCTTTCTGTATACAGTCAAAATAACTAGGCTTCAAGTGCCATTCATTAGAATATCTAAACGGTAAGCCCTTAGATGCAGTAGTAGGAATTAATTCCAATAATAATGGGTTATGGTCACTCGATAGTTGCGATACCGATAAAGCTTTAAGCTCATTAAATTTCTACAAACAAACATGATTGATAAAGATTTTATCTATATTATTTACCATACCTCTTCTCCTCCAAGTATAATTAAATCCCACTGCCTTTACTTCGAATAGACCTGATTGAGATATACAATTATTGATTACTCTGATTTGCGGGAAAGGAACTGGAAGACCTTCTTTCTTGTCTAAATGTGATGTAGAATTATTAAAGTCCCCCATTAACACCCATTCTTCATTAATTGATTCTGCCTCTTGAATTATATATTCCATAAAACTTGTCTCTCCTGAAAAGAATTACTTGCATATATTATCGACTTGTATAAAGCAAAGCCTCTAGAATTTGTGGCATAGACTGCTGCATGTTGATTCGTAGAAGAAATCACATTAATAGACCCGACTTCTATATTCCATAGTATCAAAATTCTACCAAAAAAACTTTCAGACTTATGTGGTATAAACTCCCAATTTCTAGGCATTAATCTGCTAAATCTCCTTACACTTTCATTATTTAATTTGTTTTCTACCAAATCAACAAAAGTTGGTTTGAATTTAGTCACAAGGGATAGAACATCCCCCATATGAAGAGGTGAGTTGATCCCTCTGACATTCCATGACATAAATGTCATTTAATAACAACATTGCTCCTTAAAGGCCTTTTAGGAGGAGCAACATAAACTTTTCTTTTACCCTTTAACCAAGTAAGATATTCCTTGTTAGCAGTAACACCTTCAGATACATCAACATTATCTTCTTCTGTAGTATTCTTATTTATATTGTCAGCTATGTGATTTAACTAACCAGGTAAAATGTCTTTTGGCGGTTCTGAATTCAGAAAATCCAAGTCCACATTTCCAGCCTCTTTCTCCCTTCTAGAATCATCTGACTGATCGTTAATATCTACCTGACCTTCCACATTCGAGGAGCTAGCTTCATCTCTTGTTTGATTTGAAGTCCATGAAGGTTCATTAAATTTCTCATGAATAAAAGTTTTCTTTTTTTTTTATAATAAAAACTCTTTTTGGTTTGAAAAACCTAATGTAACTATTCTTTTCAATTATAAACGATGGAACCGCCCATTGAGATATTTAAAAAATCTATGCCCAAATCTTTTACATTTTTCACATTTAGGAGATACAAACTCATACTCCATCTCTACTTCTTTCGAGCTTCCATCATGCATTAATAGAGGAATTTTATCAACCAGCTTAGATTCCATATCTATTCCAACAAGGATTCTAGCATATTTAGTAATTTTCTTACTTGTAGTATAATCATCAGTTCTAATTGGATCACCAATGAAGCTTACAATCATAGAAAATGCTCTATTCGACCATAACTCCATCCCCGGATTACACAATTTCACCCATATTTGAACCTTATTAGCAGTGAATTTATCAAATTCGTACCCAGGAAACCACTTAAACACCATTAATAATCTTCCAAAATAAGAAGACGTTGATGATTTTAACACTCTTAAGCAATTCGCCACATCCTCAAACTGAACTGTATAGTGAAATCCAGGAGCTATATGAATTAAAAAATTACCTCCATGCTTCCAAACTTTACCAATATACTCCTTCAGTTTAACTATAGTGAGCTTGCAATCTAATGGATGAAGAGCAATAGTATTCTGCCAAGATTTAAAAGTTTCTTCCGAAATGAAAACATAACCATTTGCTAGTTTAACAAACTGTAGAGAAGATAGATCCTTTTCAATCGAAGACTGTAAGTTATCTCCGACGCCGAAATTCTGCGTCTGAGACGATTGATTTGAGATTGGAATAGAATCTGGATTAGGCGGGGGAGATTCCTCCATTTTTAGAAGAGAAGTTAAATTACAAAAGTTAACTTGAAATTACAAAAGTTAATTTGTCTTAAGTATATGATGATACTAAATACTGTAAAAAATATATCGATGGAACACTTAAGAGATCGTGTTGTGAGTATGTAATATAATTTTCAAATTTTAAATTACAAAAGTTAACTTGTCTTAAGTATATGATGATAATCAAGCGTCCAAGTGGAATTTTCACTATTGATTTCCTAGACCGTCTGTACATCCGACTGCAAAAGAAAAGATCAAGACGAAGATTCGACACCGAAAACATCTGAGTAATAATTACTTTAAACTTGATTACATGTATAATTTACTTAGATCAAGAAGTTATTTGTTTCAAATTATTCAAATTTAAGTAAAATAAAATTAATGGTGTTAATATATCATTTTTTATTGCAAACGTGGCGCTGCATGTATTTGATAGAGATTTACTATTGTTTTATACTTAGATCAATTTATCATTCTTAATCTCATAATTAGTTGGAAATTGAAAATGTTATTCATGCATAATATTTTATACAAAAGCTTTTCATGTATACAAAAAGACGCATAATTTTTAGTACAGTATTTAAACTAATTTTATAAGTTAAATGCAGAGATGTACATCTTGAGGTCCAATGGTAATCGAAGGCCACTGAAGAGATATATTATTATATTTTATAACTATTTTAATTTATATTTTATATTAAATTTATAAATATTTTAAATCTATTTTATATTAAATTTAACTCTTTATATTTTATAACTATTTTAGTACTATTTATTATCATATTTTACAACTATTTTATATCAAATTTATAACTAGTTTTAAACTATTTTATATTAAACTTAACCATTTATATTTTATAACTATTTTTATTTAACTGTTATATGTTAGTTTTAATTATTACTTCCATTTATATCATTATTTTGAATAAAAGCCTGTTTCCAATCCGAATCGTTTAAGTTTGAATATAAAGATTTCATCGAGATAAATTATGACTTGGGAATTTAAAATCAAATTTGAAGTATTGATAATTAACTATCTTGTGGTATAGAAATTTGAATTTGAAATTCAAATCAATATTGAATTAATTTTTGAAAAACGGTACAGAAAATCAGTGTTTGAACTGAATCGACTTATAACATGAAATCCAATATTTATTTACACTTTGAGCATTTCATTTATTGAGTTACTTGTACGTTTCACTTGAGTTAATTTAACTACATAATTATGTTAGTTAGGACTCGAGTTACTTTAATTCCATATATACATTTTGGTGATCCAAAAATATGGTACGGAGTGTTAGGCAATCATGCTTCTAAATTTGAGGAAGTCAAGAAAAAAAATTTACCCAAACTTTTTGTAGAACAACATACTTTACTGCACAACTTGGTAATAAATTGCATCCCCCTTCATGTTATTGATTGTTTGTTTATCTATCCTCCAGTTTCATTAGGGGTAATCAGATTTTTATAATTGTTAAGTATTCATTACCTTCAATTCTAGTGCTATAAAAAAGTAAATATATGTGAATAAATATATGTATTCCAAATCATAATGGGTGTCTTTGAAATTTGATCTTTCTAAGAGTAACATATAAAAATAGTTATAATGTACTCTTTTTTCCGTATTTAAGTTTTTTCTCGTTGATTTTTTCTTATTAAGGTTTTAACGAGATTGATTGGAAGTATCAAAATCTATTTGACAACGCGATTCGTTTCTCCTTCCGACTCTGATTCTTCTCCTGCTCTTCAGTTAATGGCTCTCCACCCCCAACATCGTGCACTTGGCCAGAGCGTCCATTGTGGCGGGTTATTTGAACCTCCATACGGTCAGATCTTCGCTATCTGGAACCTTCCTCCACCAGGAATGGACTGCCTACATCCTAACCGACCACCAGCTCCTCATCCATTTCCTCTCCGTTGATTTTTACAATGCTGCCATCAACCGTCGCTACCTCTTCAAATTCTCTGGCTCTTGAACCATGGTCGCCTGTCTCTGAAGTCTCCGCTAGGGAAATGTGGCCCACTACTTGGGTCAGGATTAGAGGGTTCCCCATCCACCTTCGTTATCGCCCTGACTCCCTTTCCGCTGCCATTTACCCCATCGGGCTTTACCTTCATGTTGATGACTGCGATTGGGTGCAATGCGACATCTGCTTTGTCTTCACAAGGGTTAGGGTTCGGAGAGTCGTCAACCTTCCTTGCTCATACTCCATTTTCGTTGACAATTCCCATTACCTCATCACTGTAGAGCACTAGGGCCATTTTCATCTTATCTTAGATCTCGACGACCTCCTCCTTGGCAACCGCTTTGAGAACAACCGCAACTTTTTTATGTACCCCTTCGAACTTCCGTCACCCATCCACTCCCCGGAGCCGGACTACCGCTTTGATGCCATACTCATCGAAGCCACCCTCCCCGAACCCTCACCACTACCCTTCTACCCGCGGCCGCTGATCCCGTTTATGACTCCTCCCTAGAAGTTCTGGGTCCACCAGGTTGGATCCTTGGCCTTCCTCTGAGCCTAGGTGGGACCCTTTAACTGGTCTGAACTTGTCGGGGCCGGTCCCCATTCAGAGTGTCACGCCGCCTGTTGACCCATCTTCATCCAAATTACCTGGAGACTCCCCCTCTTCCTCCCCCAACTGATGGCCAGAAACCAACACTGACGCCAACACTATCATCTTCAGCAGTTAGAAGGAGTGCGAGTCTCAATTCCGCTTATTCTGGTGTTGACGCTCAAGTGCCCTTCAGGTCCAGATTGACCGACAGGGATACCGTCTCGGAAGAATCAGTGGGAAGCTCAGAGGTGGAGGGAGTCTGCTGCAGGAGGTTCTTTCCCTGTCCATGATAATACAATATTTAACAAAATAAAACGAAATACTATGTATGCATTAACCAATGAAAGGGAATACGTGATCTTGCCTTACTGGAACGCTCCTTAGTTTTTGGATGATTTGTACTTTGAGACAAAATTCATTTTCTTGAGTAATGGTCGTATCGTATGATTTATTACTAACTTGTGGGTTAATATTGAAAACTTCATCATGGTTGCTGGTTTATTAGTTCTTTAGTAAATAATTAGTAACAAAAAAAACACCCCCATGTACTTGAGTAATATCATTATTACGATGATCTAGAAATATTAGTTTTGTACATATCATACACCATTTTAGTAATATACTAAGGTACCTGTATGTACTGAACTTCCTATCATTCTACTAAAGAATTATTTATACCAGTGTACATGTTTTGATGCATTTTTGACTTTAGCACGTTTGTTGTATACTGTAGAAAAGATCGAATCTGGTTTTAGTATATGTATTACAATATGTTTTCGCAGAAAGAATAAGAGAATTAGAATTAAAAAAAGCAAAGTGAGTTGTTCAATGAATTACTTGTATGTTGTTGGTTTAAGCTCAATATACATGTATATTGCACTATATTTACGTTGAAGGAGTGAAAGCATTTGAACAAACAAAACAAAGAGAATTCTAGTACCAAATACATGGGGACTCATTTAAATAATGTAGGTAGAATTTAGCTGACGTTATTGTTTATGAGAAAATTTGTACTGTATTGACTTAAATTTGTGCATGTAGTAGGCATTGGTTTCTGTTAACAAACCATATTGCGCTACGCTTTTTTTCAAAGTCCATGTGCTGGAGATGATTCAATTTATGTCTATCAAAAGTTATCTGATTAATGCTACTTTTTTCTCTTCTTTGGATGATTTGTAGTCTTGTTTAAAGCAACAAAGCTGAATTACAGTATTGGTCCACTTTCATGGAAAAAGCCGTATGCATTTTAATTTTTCAAAAAGCAAGTTAAAATGGCATCAATAGTGCAGTTTGTTTAATCTTAACGAGTTAAATATACCTATAATAATATGTAATGATGATTGATTTTGTTGGTAGAACTAGATTAATGAAAAACTATAGTTATGGTTGAGTTTTCTTCATATTAATTTCTTGTAGTATTTGCTGTTGATCTGTAATTAGTTTGTTTGTAGAGTTTTTTATGTTTGTAAATGTTTGGTTTGAATTTTTTGAAAGTAAATTCATTTCTATTCTGATATTGAATACTTCTAAAATACTCCCCTTTTCTATACATCGGACATTTTTTATCTTTCATAATTTCATCATTTTATATTTTTAGCTATTTTATCTTTCATAATTTCATCATTTTATATTTTTAGTTATAGAACGGCGATACAAGAAAAGGCCTGGTGAAGCAGCCCCGTGGCAAAGAACGCGGTACTGATCAAGTATTTTCATTTATTATTATTATTATTTTTGTTGTTATGCAGTCCAGTATTTTGACTTTTTGTATGAACTATCAACTATGAAGTGACCAACTCCTTTCTTTTGGGATAATTTGCATGTGTGAACCGGTTCTGAAAAACAATAACATGAAAAGTCATGTTCCAGAAAAAATTACAAATGTTGGCTTGTTTGCGTTATGAAGGCGAGTTTTGGAAACTCGTGTTCAGTAAAATACACATTCGAGTTTCCAAAACTCGCCTTCATTAAATCTCCACCCTAACAAACTCACACACAACACCATATTCAAACTAGCCTACACACAACACAGTGATGTAGTGCTGTGTTGACTACTCCCTTATACAGTAAAATCGACGCGCAGTTTATATTACATAAAAATTCTGCATAAACTATTAATAAATCATTACGGTTTTTAAACGATTTCACAACGACTTTCTGAAAATCAGATTTGGACATAAATAAAAATCTGCAATATGAAATCTTCATTATTCTCTTCCGTTATAAAAATATAGTTCAGTAGATTCAAACATTTCTTTTTCAAAAAAATCCGACTTAGAACAAATTATATATATTCAGTTAAAGTTCAATGCGTAAAACTACGAACTATCGCGATGTTAGGAGTTCGTTTTTAATTATATTATAAATTATACGTTCAAGCGTCGTTTAGTTAATACGAATATCAAAACCAAAAATACGGACGACAAACAAGGAAATTGACACTACAACAAAATATATTATTTATAACGCTTTTTTATAACATACTATTCTAAACTGTTATTGATTAGACTTGATTATTTTTTTCAACCTGAATTTGCTTTGTAATTAGAGAGTAACGCTGGCTTTTTTTCACGTAACTAGAGTGTAACGCTGGCCTCTTTTCAAGGCCGCAACTTCACAAATATTTTTTCAGTCTTCCCCTCGATAATCCATTCTTCTTCCCCCAAAACTAACACCGTACCTCACAAATCATCAACTCCAATCTCCAATCTCGTCAACTCTTATACACGGTGTCCTTTCAAAACTTTTTCCATCTCCAATCTCTGTCGAATCTAGGGCGCGGCGCGATTTGGATCTAATATTCGATTGGATTTTGGTAAGCGATCTCGATTCTTTGTTTGTGTGTTCTATAGATCTGAATTTACGATTATGCATTTACGATTTTGGATTTACGATACTGTTTTTGGGTAAACATCTTGAATAATTTTAGGGTAAGCTAGGTTTAAATTTTAGGATTGCTGTTTGGTAAGCTAGGGTTGCTGTTTGGTAAGCTAGGGTTGTTTTTTGGGTAAACACCTAATTTGTATATTTACATGGTTTCTCGTCCTATCGCAAAAAAGATGTTAATAGGAACTGTTAAATTAATGATTAAATTGTTATTCAAAATGCTTGTTTGAGGATAGTATGTTTGATGTATTGCTTTATTGTATGCTGAGTGTAAAAGTCAGTTTAATTAGCTATTAAATTTGGAGTGATGTTATGTAATGCTTGTAAAAATGGTGGTGCTTAACCTACGAATTTCTAAACTAAATTGGAGGTTTAATGAAGTTTGAGAGAGACCATTGATTAGTTTTTAACGTATTGTATAGACACTCAGTTTTATACCTGATATATATAATATCTTAGGTATGTATTTCAAGAAGCTTGAGAATTAGATATAAACTGAGCCTGGAAGTTTATGTATTTATAGGAGCAACACCTGAATTTCAGTAGTAAATATATAAAATAATTTGTATGAATCTGTTTGTAAGTGTTCATATATATAGAAAAAACAGATTATTGAATGACATGAAGTAATATGTAGATAAGATATAACTTGTTATTTGAGATTAGGGATAAATAATGCTTGTAAGTTTATTTGAACTTAAGTAGAATCTTTAACCTCATGATCATTGGAATTATATGTGGCATATTAACGAAATAGCCTGAGTATAAAAAGTAAGAAAACATGAGTCTTTTGGTTTTATAAATATATATGTGTGTGTATATATATATATATATGTATGTGTGTGTGTGTATGCATGTATTCGTAGTATATGTACATCTTCATGCCAATGTACACTTTGGACCACCTACCCCTACAAAGGGTACTGGCCATTCTTTGAAATGCAAGACAAAAAGGAGTAGTATAGAGAGAAGCAAGTGCAAATATTTTTGAGTATGTGTTCCTTTATATAAATTCCAGATGTTTAAATCTTAGAAATGTAAGTTGTAAAATGTATACCCCCTTACAAGGTAATGATGTTTGTGAGCTTGTTTTGATATAAAAGGGATATCCTGCCGTAGAAAAAGCTTTGCTCGATCTGTCTTCGCATAAGATGTAATGTATGTTTTATATAAAGCTATTTGTGACACTGCCTTTTTAATGCAAATATGATTTGGTGAAGCTCCTTGCACCATTTCAAAAGATAAGATTTCTGCTCATATATTTGAATTATATTCATGGTCACTAGGCAATGGATATAAGACATTTGTTTTAAACTGTTAAAATAATATGTTTGTTGCCTTGCTATAACTGATAGATTATAACATAAATTTTATTTACATTTGATAACATGCTATGTGTTTAATTCAAATGGTAAGCCAGTGGTGTTCATAATAATAAATGTTCTAATATGTACTATTATTTAAAAACAAGTGTGACTTACTTTATTATTTTCATGAACACACTGAATCTGGGTATTGAACATTATTATAAAAACTGAATTTGGGTATTGGACATACATATATGCACCAAGACAAGAATTGGATTTAAAAGACCAATTTTCATCTTATATCTTACATCATATACTTGACAGATCATGTTTAGTAGATTAGGATATCAATGAGCTGTTTGTATATTTTTGTTGATAAATATACATGATGTTTTTTCTAACTAATGTTTTTTGTTCGCTCGATTAGTACCAGCAAGAAAAAATTGAATGACAATCATCATTGAATTAACATTTAAACATGGAAATTATATTAAACAAAATCACTTCAATAGCAAAAGCATTTTCTACTGCCTAGGAATGAGATCTCACCAGGGTCGAATTAACGAGGTTTATTACCAACATATCATTCGCTTAAAGTAATGATAATATATATAGTAAAAAAATAAGCGTACACAAGAGAGTATGTAGACTTTTCTATTGCCTAGGAATGAGATCTCACCACGGTTGTTACCATTTGGTCTGAGATTAATAACAATAAATCTTTTGTCTACTCGTTTCTGTTTCCGAGTGTCACATTTATTTTAATCTTTTTTCTTCCTTTTTTTTTTTTTTGGTATTTTTTTACTGGTTGATGATCACTATGAATGTATAATGCCGGCTAAATATTTTTGATAGAACTGCAATTCAAATGCTGGATATTACGGTGATTGCTAGGGTCACCAAAGCGATGTTGACGGGCAATAATGATTTATTTATTTAGCTTTTTGGTGATGGATTCAAACGAGCACCATGTTTTTTTATTTGCACTGTGGTATTTAAACTGCAATAATATGAAATTGATCATGTTTTGTAGGAAAAGATTAAACAAATTGAAAGTGTTTCACCATCGACCTCGCCAATTAATTATAGAGAAGATGCACTTGCACAAGTGTTAGGGCAAGAAAGACCGGGTCGACTTAGAGCGATGGGAAGAGGAATGAGTCTTAGTAGAGCGGCTTTAGCGCAAGTTAAGGATAAGCATACACAGCAACTTGAAAGCAAAGTGTCGGACTTAGAGAAGAGATTTCTACGACTAGAGAAAAATCAGGTGCAAATTATCACTACTTATTGCATTGTTAAAATAATAAAGGCATCAGTTTCTCTGAAATGTTTCTTTCACGCAAACTATCTCAAATAATTGAACGATCGGTTTTTCATCGTTATACGGTTATACCAATAAATCCAGGTTACGGTTTCAAAATTAATTCAAAGAACCGAGCAAATACTATGATAAAACCATTATGTTTCGTTAAGCAGGCCAAGTTACTATTATTTGCTGATACCATTTGTACTACTGTCCGCCATGCTCGGTCATTAAAGTCCATCAAAAAAAAAAAATCTGAAAATCATAGCAGTTGACAATAAAATTATATATTGCTGAGAGCACCACCATTTGATTAACAAAACTACTCAAACTAATCTCATACTGTCCGAATATAACTGAATCTTATAAAAGGTATAAAAGGGAAATTATAAATTTTATCTTGGTTTTTCTTTTCTATTTTGTTTTCTCTTGACACATAAGCATATAGATCAGAATGTAGTACAAAGGTGTTTGAAACTACAACTGAATCTGGCTTTGTTATATGGAATTTAATTCAGTTTGTGACATTGCCAATTTTTTTTTTTTAATATGTAAAATGTTTACATATTGACTAGCAGTAGTCCAATTTTTTTTATTTGGCCAGCTGATCTATCTATGATTTTGTTTTGTGATATTTGGATTCACAAAATTTAAATTTCACAGAGAATTGAACTTAAAACATTCTTATTACACTGATATTGATCAAATAGGACGACCTTAAGTTATTACAGAATTCTTGATTGACAAACTGGAACATGTTAAGCATATTTTAACATATTTTATGCTCTTGTTTTGATGTTTTTCAATATTGTTAAAAGGTCATGAATCTGTTTAATATTTATGGACTAACACGATTAGAATTTTGGTGGATGACCATTGTTGCATGAATGATATTGTATCTTAGCATTTTCTACATATTTATATATTATATATATATCAATGTGATTGATCAGTTAATTATGTTTGTAATGCTGAGTTATTAGGTTATGGAAACAGTTTCGAATCATTTTGAACCTGAATAGTTAATTTTGTTAATTACGCCGAGTTTAAAAGGTTATACAAATACATGTATAATCCTTAGCTTACAATCATATTCATATCTGTATATGTGATACATATGTATAGTATGGTTTTAAATTTTAAATCATATATTTATATATGTACATATATACTACACAAGATATTGTATCTTATGTAAATCTGCATATATTTGTAATTGTACAAATTTTAAAAGGTTAACGAGCATGATGTGTGAAACAGACGTATATACCATATGTATATCTAAAATTGATATGATCAAAAATTTTATTTGAACCTATGCATCCTTTTAAAACTCTGATATTGTATATTTTGGAACATCATGGTTTTAAAATGTTCTAGGAAACCACAAATGAGATTTGCTGATTCACCTTTTAAATCATTATGTGTTAAAATGTCTTATGAAGACATGAATTAGCACATAATAGTTGTATGCATGGATTTCAATGATGAAATGTCGTCTTGTTTATATCTATGTATGACTGCATATGATCTGATAACCTGTAGTTGCACCATAATAATTTGATAAAACATCAAGCAGGATCATTGTCCTTAATTTTAGTGTAAAACACTTGAATGTTCACTTGATATTAATACATTCTTGAATCTGTGTAAACAAACTGCTATTGCTATGATTTTAAACTTGAAGTATTACCTGCTTGTATATCTTAAATATTACATTTGTATATAATTCTAACTAAATTTATATTATCTAAGATTTTGCAGAGTAGACACAGTGGGACAGAAGTAAACAAATCTCAAGTAATTTTTTTTAATTGGTTTCGCATCGTTCTTATTTTAAATTTTTATTCAATTAGTATCATTATTTTCCTATGTTTAAATGTAGTGTAACTTTGACGAAAATATGAAGAAGTGTGATTTATTGGATTGGCGAGGGAATGAAGAGATCATTGTTGAAGGAAGATTTGTGTCAGATGATCCAAACCAGCTTGTCAATGATGTTCCTTTAGGGCCGGATGCGATGATTATTTTTGTTGAAAATCCAACCAAGCTAGATGCTTTTGTATGGAGGCCTACAACTTCTTTCTCACTTATTGGGGAGGCAAAGGATTATTTAGTGGCATGGCCGAAGAATAGTGTTGTTCTACATTCAACCGATCACAATGGAGGAGGAGAAGATAAGGTAAATATTTTTATTCACAATGAACATGCAATTTTATTATATACATTTTTTACTAAATAAATATTTTTACATCTAATAGAGTCGAAGTAGCAGCTTGGAATGCAAATGCAAGATTTTTGATTGGGGAGGGAGCAAGGAATTAGTGGCTGTAGGACGATTACATTCGAGCATCTCGGAGGAAATTGTTAACGATGTTCCGCTTGGACCATCAGCTATGATTGTTTGGATAGATGAACCCCTAAATCCACAAGCTTTTTTGTGGAGGCCATCCCCTGGTTTGTTCCGAATTGGAGATGCTGCTGGTAAGAAGGTTGCATGGCCTGAATCGCAAGTACTTGTTGAGACAAGTGATAATACAGTTACTACTACGACTAAGGATGTCGTGAAAACATTTACGGTACTTGATTTTTATGTTGTCTTTTATTTTTTCAAGGATTAGCAACTTGATTTTTTTTCTTTTTTCAACTTGCAGACTGCAAGTTCAAAAACAAACAATAAATGCAAGATAATGAGTTTATCGGGAAATGGGAAAGTAGTAGCTTTAGGACGGGTGGAATCAACCGATCCAAATGCACGCGTACATTTCAAACCTCTAGGAAACAATGCAGTTAAAGTTTGGATAGAAACCGTAAAAGAGCCGGAAGTAGAGCTATGGAGGCAGACATCCGAATTTCAGTACATGGAAGATGCGCTCTCTTCTACTATAGCTTGGCCTGCTGAGCACGTCATAATGGAATGAATTTTAAGTAAGTCTTTACCGTTTAATTTTTATGTTAATCTTAGCCAGCTACATTAAACAGAAACTGCATATGAATTCATCTGTTTGTCATGCATCTAGGCAGCAACTTGAAAATGTCAATTGTTTCCGTGTCAGTAATGTTACACAAGAGAATAATGCATACGAAAACTGCACACAAACATGACATATTAGTTGATGTACACAATCCTTTTTAGCTGCACACAATCATGCCTGTTCAAAAAAAGAACAAACAATTTTTATTTTTATGATTATTTTAAGTTAAAAGGCTCAAACGTAGTATACGATATTTTGTGCATTTCACCATGACGGCATCGTACTTTCAGGCCGACGTTGGTTATGTTGACCTTCAAAAACCACAGATTCGTTGGCATAAAAAACCAGTTTTCAAAAGTTCATTTTTGAACAGAATAATTAGTTTTGAACGGCGAATAAAGTTTTAAATAATAACAATATTACCAATCTTAGTAATAATTACAAAAATCAATGGATTACCTCGGATCTTAATTTGTAAGATGATAGCTTGACTGCAGTATATCTGATGAACCTAAGGGTGTGATGCAAATTTGAGATCGGTAACAGATTAGGTTTCGTGAGAGGAGAAGAACGCTAACTTTGTGAATTAGATGGTGGGGTAGTTGTGGGCATGGACGTACGCAGATATTTCACCGAGTAGGGGCGGGAATTTTGTTATTTCAGTTTTTGAATTTCAGACAAATAATATGTTATGTTAGTACTAAATATACCTATAATTCAAAAATATGTATACTATCATTTGATATAACCATGAAAGATATCATCACATAATATATAATTTTTCAGATATCACATCAATTTTACTTTATTTTTTGAAATGTCACCCCTAACTAAGATTCTATACAAGAAAATTCTTTCATCTGCATATTATGAAAGTGTTAAATCTTTATTGGTTTCAATGTTGAGGATGATATATAGAAACATAACCATCAGGTTTATCATGTTAAAAAAGTTAATTTTGCTTATGTAAAGTATATAAATATAAACTAGAATAATCTTACTTAATTGTAACAATATCACGAGAAAATTAAATGGAAATGCAATTTAAAACAAAAAACAGTTAGCTTCTGGTGTTGGACATAGTTAGATATCTTAGCGTATGCTGTTCATGTAGAAAGTAAACAGAGGAGGATATGATTATGAGCAACAATAAAACTATAGAAAGTAAAGCAGCATATAAAGTTTTACACAGATTTGATTTTGTGTGGAGAATGGAGATATTCTTCATTGATGATGGTTTTGTACATAATGCAGAATGAAATAATGTACAGATCACTTGCAGTGTATATATAATACTGGTAAAATGAGACCTAATATTGGTTTGATAAAGATAACGGTAGCTTATCATGTTGTGTCCATTTCTTTCGATAAAGCAGCAGCAGGGTACCGGTAAAAGATAAAAAAATATTCTCAGTGGGGTCGACAGCCCCCACTAGGCCTTAGCTGCGTACGTCATTGGTTGTGGGTTTGGATATTAGTTGCGAGAGAGGAGAAGCCATGAAAAAAAATTAACGGAGAGAACGCGGAGAAAACATCTGGTGCGCGAATATGATCCCGAATTTCAATGGCACAGACAAATTTCATCCCGAATTTCAGTGGCACGGTCAGTTTGATGAAAAGCTTCCGCTAACTTTGTCTATATGTTACTGGCTTTGTTTATATGAAAGCCACTAGTAAAATAATAATACTATGGAAGAATTGCATTTGAATTTTTCACGAGTTTCAGTTGAAATTGATTCTTTGTTCGCTTACCTGACTAAGGACTTAAATCTGATGGATCTATACATTAAACAGAAACTGGATATGAATATAAGCCTAAGGCGTGTACATCTTGTAAATTGTGCGTGATACAGTAGGCTTTCATTTCCTGTTGCTCATTTTTTGTATACATATTACTAAACGAATGAACCAAGAGTAGTTTTCTGAATGGTAATCTTTTAATAGTTTAAATAATAGTTTACAAATGGAAATGTTTGGGCTAACATAATTTTAACTTATAAGTAAAAATGTTCGGTCTAATTTGACAGTGAAATTGCTTCCACTCGCAAATTCTGTTTTCTTCCCCAATTAGTCTGTATTTTAGTTTCTAAGTTGCATTTTTTTTAATGTGTTTGTGCATGTGCGTGTGGCACATACTTCTAAAATAGTTAATATATATGGTCTGTGCATTTTGTGAGCTTATATTTAAACGTGGATGATGTGTTTTATTTACAAAGAAAGGTTGAATTCCTGAAAATGACATTGGTTAGAGCATGACAAAACCTTGTACTAATTTTTACCCGCTGAAAACAAATACGAATCTAGCGTGTATTCTATATCTTGTCGGTAACCACATATTCAAAACATTGAATTCAATTTTGTTTAAAAATTTAGTTTCATTTTTTATGTAACTTGATGTAGATTTTCATGGGCGCAGAAACGCCAACATGCTTCATTTCTTCCAGGTAAATAGTCTCAACTCAGCATAGCTGGATAACATTATGACAGTCATGATAAATATTTATTTAAGTCATACAAATATTACTCATCAAAACTACATTCATATATTCATTTGTTAAGCCAGTGGAACTTTTATTATCAACTTAGGTGGCGGAATTGTTAGATTATCACATAATTAGAGCAAGTTAATTATGTAAAGATATTAAAATTAAATAGATTCTTTCTAATCTGAATATTCTGTCCCTTGAACTTTGAACCCTTAACTATTGGCACACAGTAGCGTAAATGTTCTGGGAGACTCTTTGTGAACTGAATGTGCAATGCAGTTTGAAAATTTTCACCTAATGTGATGCAGAATCGGTGTTCTTTATAATGACAAAATTATTTTAAAATAGCTAAGCATAAGTTTCTATATATACAGGTGATCATGTGGTTTTCTTCATCTTGAATTTGGTAGAGTTAATGGGCCTCCTCCTCACATTGAAGCCATTCTTTTATATCACACAGTGAAGGTGGTAAGCCACAAGTACTAAATAAGTTTTCTCTTTTTTTGCACGGAAATAGAACAAAATTCTATTTATATCACACAGTGAAGGTGTTAAGCCACAAATACAGGTTTGCGGATTGATTTACTGCGCATTATTCATCTTTCTGTACAGTCGTACTGGCCATGCCCATAACATTTATTTTTATTAAATGAATATAATGAAACTGAAACGTACGGCGGATGCCACGGGTCCTGTTTAATTACTGTAGTATAGTATAGGAGAACCTTGAGTGATATGAATGAAGGTATGAAAACTTATATCTTCTTTTGATGTACATATTGAACTGCACGTCTGCACCAAATCAATGTTAGCTTTGAAATAGTGCATCGTTTGAGCTGCATTTCATATGAATCAAATTAGGTAGGTACATATACGCATGTACGTATGTGGTGGCGATTAATTATGTGGTCCAAGACTTCTTTTCATCCACTTCATTCATGAGTCATGACGGCCTCGAGTCTACTTGGCATTTTCTTCGGATGCTTGCTAGTTCCAGAAGCATGAATGCCACTGTTATAATTTTCTTCGGTTTTATTATTATATACTATTTATTTTGATGAAAAGAAAGAATGGCTATAAGGTATATTCCTGAGATACAATAGATAAGTCATAGCAAATTTATTCCTATATTCAAAGCAGCGACTTCAGATTATTCATTCTAAAACAATCGGCATGCATGACTTCTTTTGTTTCTCCTGTACTTTGGTTCAATTTCTAAAATATTCTGCTTACCTAAACAGTCAACCATGCATTGATCAACCATATATTACAAAGATATTAATGGACCGAAATGATACAGCCGAAATAAGAAATGATACAGCCGAAACTTACTGCCAATTTTTGCAACTTTTTAACATGTCGTGCACTTACTGCAGTGAACTTACTGCCAATTTCTATATTTGCAGGTGAGGAAAGAAGAAATGACTTTGGTGATGGTGCTGCGATTACCAATGGAAGGGTGTCTTTTGTGTGTTAACTGAACTGTAAACTATGTTATGTATTTTGTGTACTCAAGTTGACATTAGTACTGAATTAGGTGTTAACTCATGTATTGAATTTCTTTTGTTAGTTGATACTTTATTTGCTATTAGTATATTTTCTGTGTTCATCTTTTAACTTGTTAAGAATATTCATTTTGATTATTATTATTAAAATGCATGAGCTATTATAACAGTAAACCTGCGCTATGAATAATCTCATATTTATTGAGATTTAGATGTATAATAACGGTAAATCTGAGCTATTGTACTGATGTGGCATAGCGGCTAAAATTTGTTATTGTATTGATCAAGCATAGCAGCAATATTGAGCTGTCAAAGGGGTTAGTAACACTATAACATGTTTATTAATAACGCTGAATATCTGTTATTGAATACATATTTTATAACGGCAACATTGTGTTATAAATATTTTCTCTTTGAATGAGATTTCGATGTATTATAGCGGTCAGTAGGCGCTACTGTAATAATATAACATAACGGCCAAATACCGCTGTCAAGGAGTATCATTAATAACGGCATTGAAAGCGTTATAAAAGTTTAGCAGTTTTTAATAACATGTTCATATACAGCAGTTATGAAACCGCTATCTTTCTTATTAATAGCGGTTTTAGGCCGCTATAAAACAGCAGTTTTGTTGTAGTGTGAATGACATATAGCTGAACGTACCAAATAATTATACATACGCTAGTTTTGTTCAAAGCTAAGAAATAAAAAAACGTAACAAAACATAGCAAATAGTTACACAAAGACTACTATCCAATTAATTAGACATACACCACTAATACGATCAATTAAACGTGCACTAGTTTCGCCTCGGCCGCCTGAGTATTGGTGTGGAAGTTGAAGACGAACCACTGCTGCTCCTAGTGCGTCGTGCACTGCTGGAACGGGGTAATGTTGGTGCTGGTTGCGATGGACCATGCACAATCTCCTCATGTGCTACTGGCGAAGGAGGAGGAGAACCTGCAGGAGGAGGAGGTGGAGGAGATGGTGGTTTCGACCGATCTAGCTTGTTTCTGCACAAGATCATGTCTAAAATCCGTTGTATGTTTGTGCACATAGCCCTTCCCCCCTCGTCCGTCTGCCTCTGCCGGAGCTTATCTGCTTCTTCCCATGCACGGCTAATACCGGCAGCCTGCAAATTTAAAAGAAAATTATATACAATGAATAAATGAACTTAATTGTATTTAATACTACACACATCAACTTATCGCGTTCCTCTCAAGTGGTGCTCTAGGAACGTACGGTGCTAACGCAAAATCTACTCTGGGATTAACGACATAACGTCGTGTTATGTTCCAGTATCACCTCATGTACTGCGCCGTGGATATGGTGGGCTCCCTCTCGAACTCAACACGGTTATTGCGGTCATTCCACATAGCAACAAATGTGTGAAAGTCTTGCACACTGTAACCCTGAATGTAAGGAGTTGCATCATCTGGTATATGATGCATCAGGCCGAACTGTCTCATAACCCTATCGGGAAGGTGCCAAGTGGTGAAGCTGTAGGCTATCACAGGTACTCTCGTCGTCCAAAGGTACCTATTAGCTCTGCATGTGACTAGTAGTGGGGCAAGTAACTCATGCGTGTACGGCGGCCATGTAACCTTTTCGTCTGTAAGGACGTCCAACTCATTGCGGTAAAATGACAACTCTCGTCACGGTGTATGTCGCGTGTCCTTTTTTCCAACCCACCCGTCACATAATTTTAAATGTACATATATTAGAAAATGGTATGTGTTGCGTTTAACAAAATAAACGAACAAATAAGTATACATAGCTCCAAGCGCATCGATGGGATCAGGCGTAACTACTAATCTTCCGATGGGAAGATAAGCCACGACCAAAGCTGCGTATGAAAATATACTATTAATACAAAAGAATGATGCATCACATTGTATAACAGTAAATTATAAAAATTCGGTTCATACCTGAACTAGTGTCGGGCAACGGGCAATACAGGAAAACTGTTGCAGCGCGACCTTAGACAATTCTTGATATGTATAGGCCAACACTGCACTACCCCACGAATATGTAGTGCACTGCCCGAGATCAGCTAAAAACGGTAGCCATCTCAAATCTATACGGGTCTTGGCATGATTGACCATCATTCTGCAAAAAATAATGTGCAGTAAAATGCAACGAGCCCGTTGCTCAACCTCTATTTGAGTGGCATCTGCAGGAATATCATCTGTCAACTGATTACGGAACCATCTGATCTGAACAGACATGCCACCCCTTACTTGATTGGCTGGTGGATCTAGCCCAAGTAGGTTGCAAGATAGCTGCAAATAATCATATCATGCACCATCAAACGCAACAACATTGCCTTCAATAAGCAATCCTAGCAAAACAGCCACATCTGCCAAGGTGATAGTCATTTCACCGAATGGTAGGTGAAATGTGGATGTCTCAGGCCTCCACCTATCTAATAAAGCACCGATAAGGCAATGATCGAGCTGGATGTAACCTAAGCAAAAAAATATGCATGAATCCAGCCCTCTGAATCTCGGCAAGGATGCGAGGATCCTCGGATGTCACTTTCGAAAGTGATGACGAGTGGTCAATGACAAACTCAGTATTGTCACTCTGGAAATTTAATAGATAAAAAAATGGGGGTTTGACGTATAATGCAGAAAAAAATACTAAACACTAAAAAATGAAAAAAGTAATAAATTGCTACCTCCGTACGAACAGGGTTAGATGTCCTATGTTGCGGCTGCAGATATAACATGCTCGGATTTACTGGTCCAAGCTCGATCTCAAAATACTCTGCAAAAATGCAGAATTAACTGTTACAGACATTTATAAAAGTATATTCTTTTAGAACATGCTATAATTTTCTATTCGGTTCCATAATCACGGAAATTTATCTACGACAACATTCCCAAACCAATAAAAAGTTTTATTTTTTATTTTTGCCACATGTACACAGTACACAACTTACATGCGTCGTCAAACTCGTGTTTCAACGATACTAATTTCAAACAAACAAATTTACTAGCCTACACCCAAATGCACACAACTTCGTTTGTAATTAACCGCAATACCTCAATCCATACTATATCCAATACATAAAATCCAATAACCATCATGTAACCAAAAAACTCAATTTAATAATGTGAACAATATACACACCAAAACCCCCAAATCAAAAATGCGAATAATGTACAAATTTCTCACTAGTAAGCCACAATCAACTCCATAATCAATAATCCTTAAAAATATATGACCTAATTTCAAAATTGAAAGTTAGGCTTTAGATTTTTACCTATTTCGTGTTGTACGCCGGATGTGCTAGCCATTGTAGTCTTTTCGGAATGGACTGGATGAAAAATGGGTGAAAATGTAGTTGATTTGAGTTTTTTTTTATTTTTGCTGCTGAAATAAGAAGAGGAATTGGGTATATGCTGCGTCGGCTGGGGAAGAAAGGGTCTCAGGTTTTTGTATGCAGACTTGTGTTTCGAAGGCGTGTTTTGGAAACACGCCTTCGTATTTTACTGAAGGCGTGTTTCCAAAACACGCGTTTGAAACGCAAACAGGTCTATGTTTGTAAATTTTTCTGTAATATGTCTATTCCCGTTATTGTTTACACAAACAGGCTCATGTACGTGAATTTTCCTTTTTTTTCCTTTACAAGTGGGGTATAAACAGTTGCTCATTTAATGTCAAACTTGTGAAAGATTTCAACCATTAATTTGAGTCATGATAAACTAAGAGCAACTCCAACAGTTGCTTGATCCAAGGTATATATGCTGAATTGAAGAAAAAACGGTGCCCAACAAATATCCTCTTTCTGAATATTCAGGCAAATGTTACGAGGCATATTATGAATTCGGAATATGCCCCTGTGAGCCCATTTTTTCGGCCCCCGACGTCATGAGCCTATGTTATTGGCTCGCGACGTCGCGAGCCTATAAAATCAGCTCCTCACAACAGAAAATGCCAAATTAATTTTTGGTGGGACCATTATTCATTTTCCTGGGGACGACGTTCAATGGAAAGTATCCTTTGTTGACCAATGTTATTGCTCCATTTCATTTTCCTGGGGACCATGTTATGTTCCCAACCAACCTTTTTTATTTGTCACGAGCCGATTTTATAGGCTCGTGACAAATAAAATTATTTTTTTAACTCAGGAGCCGATAAAATAGGCTCGTGACAAATAAAATTAATTTTTTAACTCAGAAGCCGATAAAATAGACTCGTGACGGGATTTTTTTTTTACCTATTGGGTACACCATGTAATATTCAGCTGAATATTATGTGGTGTAATATTCTCACCTTGAATCCTGTTGGAGTTGCTCTAACGCTGATGGAAAAGCTTATTTTTACAATCTTTTAAAAGTACGCAACCAAAAAAAGACTTTATCAACACTCTCTCTCTTTCTTTTATAACGAAATTGGTTTATCTATTCAGCAAGCTATACAAGACCTCTCAAGCATGCATAAGTACAATCCACATCCATAACCAGTTACATTTTCTTGGCAACAATAGAGCTCAATTCTGGTTAGCTCAACTTCGATTCATCAAGTTCATATTGAATTTCAGTCAGCACTCAAAATGAATTTTTTTTAATTGCCTTTTCAATTTCTGCAGGAGATGAGTTTAAAATGATTTTCCCCACATTCAAACTTCTAGGTGGATCGTTTAACACACCATGCGCTATTTTAGCTCGCATTGGGTTGATGTCTTCTTTTATGTATTCTTTCGGCAGTTTTAAGACCTTTTCCAATTTTTAAATGAATTTCATTACGAGTAATGCACAGTCATTCGAGGGAATTTCTTGTTGTGGACATTGTGGTTGCTTTACACGATTTATCCCGATTTTCTTATTTAAGATATTGATTTTCTTCCATTTTTCTTCAAATATCTTCTCCAGCTTTTCCTTTATTAGCTGAGCTTCTTTAAAGTGTATTTGATGCTACAGTTGATTTTGTTGGCCTCATATGTTGTAACTTTTCAATATTAGTTTGGGACATGGGTTTTTTTTTGAAGAGGGAAGCAAGAATGGAAGAAGATAAAGTGTAGGGGTTAGTCCCACATTGTAGAATATAAAGGAGTTTATCTCTATATAGGTAAAAGCTTGATATATGATATCAAAAGAAAGAAGAGAAGGAGCTATAAGGCAATGGGCCTTAGGCATGAACTTGGCATAGATAATAATATTTAAAATGTCAAAAGATGGGCCTTGGGGCTCTAGGGGTCTCATGATCCATTAGGCCGCAAAACAAATCAGTCGACAGGCCAAAACTCAACAAGTCGACCGTTTTGCTTTCGGGTTAAAAACGGTCGACTGGTGACTTTTGGGCGGTCGACTGGTTTCAACCCGAAGGTATGCGACGCTTCAGAAGTGTTGCAAAACTGAAAGGGTGCATATGTTCAATTTCGAAGAGAAATGATTGTTGCAATTAAACAGTTGCAACGTTTGGCTAATAGATGCCTCCTCTCGTCACCTATATATAGAACAACGCAAAATCATTTGACATATCTGATTTTCAATCTTCTTCTTCTTAATATATTCTGCAACACCATTGTACTGTTGCAAAACAGTTTTTTCCGAAACACTTCTAAAGTGTTTCAAATCTGAAAGTGTTGCAAAATAGCAAACTTCTTCTTGCTCTTCTTTCTATCTTCGATTCTTGCATCATCAAAAATATAAATTCAGGGTGTTCTTGGTCGGATCAAAGTCGTACAAACTTTGAATCCGATAACGCTGTTTCAAGGCTTCATTGAATTCTGAAGTCAACTATTATCTGAAATAATTTGCTACGCAAATCCTTGAAGTCAGAAGTACGGCAGTTATTCTCCTCCATTAGCATCTCAAACCACAAATTCCCCAACAAAATTTTCAGACAACATTTCAACCATGGAAGGTTTGAGCGCGTTACAAGTAATGAATCAGCATTTGACGAAGTTAGAGTGATTTGATGGAGAGAATTTCACTCGTTGGCAAGAGACCATGAAATTATTTTTGATCACGGTCAAGTTATTTCATATTCTCGAAGATGGATTGGAGAAAATACCGAAGGAAACTGATAAGGATAGTGCGGAGCTAAAAGAAAAAAGGGCAAAGCGCAAAGAGGAATATTTTCTATGTAGAGGTCACATTCTGAATGCACTGTCTTCTCCGATATACAATGCTCATAGGACCTTGGACACCGCAAAGGCACTCTAGACTGTGCTAGAAAGCAAATATCACATCTCTAAGGCAAGTAATAAAAAATTTCTTATATGCAATTTTATGGATTTCAAAATGGTCACCAACAAGTCCATAATTGAACAAGTAAGTGAAATACTACTGTTGGTAAATCAACTTAAAGATGACGGTATTGATATACCTGAATCTTTTTATGTTGGAGTTATTATTTCAAGACTCCCGAATTCTTGGAATGATTATAAGAAAAAATTAAAACATGCGGAAACGGATTATGATTTGGACGGTTTACAGCGTCATCTTCGTATTGAAGAGGATTCTCGTAAATGCGAACTAGATGATAATCCACAAACTGAGTCTCAATCTAAGGCTAATAATGTTGAAATTAATGAAAAGTTGAAGCTTAAGAATGAGACACGGTTTAAAAAGAAAGGTACTAATTCCAAGAATAAGAAGAAGGGTGACTGTTACTATTGTCACAAACCCGGCCACTATGCCCGAGACTGTCGTCTTCGGAAGAAACAACAAAAAACGAATATGGTCGAAGAAAAGCTTGTGGTTGTCGTATAAGAGGCGAACTCCGTTAATGGCATTGATAATAATTGGTGGCTCGAAACTGGAGCAACTATTCATATTTGCAAAGACCATAATCTGTTCAAGACTTACGATGATAATAACGGAGAATCCATCGAAGTAACTGGCGCAAACAAAGTTGCAAGCAAAGTTCTGGGAAAAGGCACTATTGAATTGACATTCACCTCTGGGAAAGTTCTTACTTTAGTCAATGTATTTTATGTACCTGATATGTGTAAGAATTTGATTTCTGGATACCTTATTAACAAAGGAGGATTCAAGATGGTGTATGAGTCTGATAAGTTAGTGTTGTCCAAGAGCAGCAAATTTATTGGACAGGGATATTCTTGTAACGACATGATTAAGTTGAATCTAATAAAGAAATCTTCTGCTTATATTGTTGACTCTGTTAATTTATGGCATAGTAGATTATGACATGTTAATTATAAGTCACTTAGAAATATGCATAAATTAGGATTAATTTCTGATTGTGATTTCGAATCTATTTCTAAATGGGAAATATGTGTTCAAGCAAAAATATATCGGAAATCTTTTAAATCTGTTGAAAGGAAAACTAGTTTGCTTGATTTAGTATATAGTGATGTAGGTGACTTAAAGAGTCATATCACCTATGGCGATAACCAATACTATATAACATTTATTGATGACTACTCTAGATATGCTTATGTATATCTAATGAAATCTAAAGATGAAGCCTTTGATAAATTCAAAATTTACAAAGCAGAAGTCGAAACACAATTAGGAATCAAAATTAAAGTGTTACATTCAGATCGTGGTGGTGAATATTTTTCAACCCAGAAAAAATTAATTACATAAGTTTAAAATTCTAATTGTGATCAATAATTAGTTTTATCTTTTTTCCCACCTTAAGAAAAATGAAACATTGATATCCCCTATATCGTTATAATTTTCTGAAAGGTAACTATCTCGGTTTCATATATGAAATTTATATAGAATCTTTGAAAAAGACTTTCTTCCATAAGAAATATAGGAACCAAAAAAATCTTTTATTTTCTTTTGAAAAAACATAAATAGATTTCTTCTGAAAAAGTCCGAAGGTAAATCCTTAGGCATTTCTTGAGTCGTCTCTAACCTCTTTTGTTTTGTTTCGTCTCGGATTTTTTTTAGCCGTAAACAAAATGGTATTATTCACCAATGTATTGCCCTTTATACACCACAACAAAATGGTGCTGTTGAGAGGAAAAATAGAACTTTAGTAGAAATGGTTAACGCCATGATCATAAGTTCTAATTTACCTTATAACTTATGGGGAGATGCTATATTATCTGCATGTTACATTTTAAATAGAGTACCACTTAAAAAGAATAATATTTCCCCTTATGAATTATGGTTTAATAGAAAACCTAATCTTACTAGACTTAAAGTTTGGGGTTGCTTAGCATACGTTAGAAAACCAGACCCTAAACGACCAAAGTTAGGTAATAGAGATTTTAAGTCTATTTTCATAGGACATTCTCTTAATAGTATAACTTATAGATTTATGATTCTTGATACCTTAGAAGTCATAGAATCTGTAGATGTAGAATTTTTTGAAAATCATACTATTGAGAATCCATTAAGATCAACTAGTTCAGAACCAACTGAGACTAATGATACAAATGACGATGAATATACTCCTGGTCAAAACAGCAAGGAAGTGTCAGTACCAGATGACAGTACTGAACACAGGAGAAGTAAAATAGCGAGAATAGAGAAGGACTATGGTCCTGATTTCATAACATATCTCATAGAAGGCAATAAGGACGAAGTCCTTAATGTAACAAGATATGTAATGAACGTCGATGATGATCCCAAAACTTATTCTGATGCTATGAATTCTAGAGATTCTAATTTCTGGAAAGAGGCTATCAATGATGAGATGAATTCCATAATGTTAAACCAAATTTGGGTATTAAGAGATTTACCTCCTAGAGCTAAACCTATAGGATGTAAATGGATATTCAAGAAAAAGTTGAATACAAATGGATCCATTGATAAATTTAAAGCCAGATTAGTTGCTAAGGGATATAAACAAAGACAAGGAGTTGATTATTTTGATACATATGCTCCGGTGGCTCGCATATCTTCGGTACGCTGTTTAATAGCACTTGCATCAATTCATAACTTGGTCATACATCAAATGGATGTAAAGACAACTTTTCTAAATGAAGATTTATAATAAGAGATAAACATGGAACAACCTAAAGGTTTCATAACCCCAAGCCAAGAAAAGAAAGTTTGTAAATTAGTTAAATCTCTTTACGGCCTAAAGCAAGCTCCCATGCAATGGCATGAGAAGTTTGATAAAGTTGCACTGTCATTTGGATTCGTTGTTAATGATGCAGATAGATGTATCTATAGCAAATCAGATAACAATGGTTATGTTATAATATGTTTATACATTGATTACATGCTGATATTTGGTTCCAATATATCCTGTGTGAATGAAACTAAGAAATTTCTATCTTCTAAATTTGATATGAAAGATCTAGGAGAGGTTGATGTAAATTTAGGAATTAAAATCATTAGGCAAGCAGGGGAGTTATTACTAACCCAATCTCATTACATCGAGAAGTTCCTACAGAAATATGGTCATTATGATAACAAACCAGCACCAACTCCTTTGGATCCAAGTATAAAATTAGAAAAGAACACTGGACGTACCATTTCTCAATTAGAATATTCCAATATTATTGGGAGTCCTATTTATGCTATGCATTGCACTAGACCAGATGTCACACATGCTATAAGTGTATTGTGTCGATTTACGAGTAATCCAGATTTTGAACACTGGAAAGCCATTTCCAGAGTATTAGCTTATTTGAAGGGAACCATACATTATGGTTTATCTTATAAAGGATATCCTGCTGTAATAGAAGGATATAGTGATGCAACCTGGAATATTGTAGTCCAAATTCAAGTCTACGACTGGTTGGATATTTACATTAGGAGGCGCTGCTGTGTCTTGGGCTTCCAAGAAACAAATTTGTATATCTGATTCAACTATGTTATCATAATTAATTGCATTAGCAGACGCATGTAAGGAAGCGGAATGGCTTAGAAATTTGTTAGTAGAAATCCCATTATGGAAGAAGCCATCTCCAGCAGTCTTGATTAATTGTGATAATCAAGCAACAATATATAATGTTTCTAATAAAACATATAATGGAAAGTCTAGACATATGAGTCTTAGACATCACATGGTGAGACAGTTACTCAAAAGTGGAGTTATAACTGTTGACTACATAGAAACGAAGAAAAACTTGGCTGACCAACTTACGAAGAGTCTTCCAAAGGCTATGGTTTCTATAAAGTCAAAAGAAATGGGACTAAGGTCTGTGAATGAAGATTGATCATCCTTAACAGAAACCCAACTTGTGTCTTGAAAAGGATAGACAAAGTTCAATGGGTACCAACAAGTTAAGGAAATGATTATGGAACACTAAATCAATAATCCCATAATATTTAGTGTTGGATTCTGCAAGAACAAAGGATGGATAAATATCTTTAATAAGTCAAGAAATACTAAAAGGTGTCTCGTAGAAACGCCTTAAGTGACTTACCTATATGAGTATGGAAATCGGGCCGTTTCCTAGTAAAGTAAGACCGCTTTCTAAGTAGACTCATGAACCAGGATTTAAGCACATGGTCATTAACGTGTTGAGCAATACATAACACTCTAACTAAGGTATACAACATGTGTGATGGTTCCGGCTTTATCATTAAGGGATACTTGGTTCAAGATTCGTTCACCATAGAATCTCGATAGAGCTTTGAACGGTTTACACTAAGTAAAAGTTCAAATCCAAAAGATACTTTTATTTATGTGTTGTTTCCACGATGATGCAAATCTTGATCTTAGAACTACATAGGCTTAATCCCATTTGGGTATGTAGGAAGTCACACTAGTGATTCAGCTATCCACTTCAATTTACTTTGAAAATTGGGGGAGATTGTTGTAAATTTTCAATATTAGATTGGGATATGGGTTTGTTTTTTGAAGAGGGAAGCAAGAATGGAAGAAGATAAAGTGTAGGGGTTAGTCCCACATTGTAGAATATAAAGGAGTTTATCACTATATAGGTAAAAAGCTTGATATATGATATCAAAAGAAAGAAGAGAAGGAGCTATAAGGCAATGGGCCTTAGGCATGAACTTGGCATAGATAATAATATTTAAAATGTCAAAAGATGGGCCTTGGGCCTTGGGGCTCTTAGGGTCTCGTGATCCGTTAGGCCGCAAAACAAATCAGTCGACAGGCCAAAACTCAACCAGTCGACTGTTTTGCTCTCGAGTTAAAAACAGTCGACCGGTGACTTTTGGGCGGTCGACTGGTTTCAAGCTGAAGGGATGCGACACTTCAGAAGTGTTGCAAAACTGAAAGGGTGCATATGTTCAATTTCGAACAGAAATGATTGTTGCAATTAAACAGTTGCAACGTTTAGTTAATAGATGCCTCCTCTCATCACCTACATATAGAACTGCGCAAAATCATTTGACATATCTGATTTTCAATCTTCTTCTTCTTAATATATTCGGCAACACCATTGTACTGTTGCAAAACAGTTCTGTCCGAAACACTTCTAAAGTGTTTCAAATCTAAAAGTGTTGCAGAATAGCAAACTTCTTCTTGCTCTTCTTTCTATCTTCGATTCTTGCATCATCAAAAATATAAATTCAGGGTGTTCTTGGTCGGATCAAAGTCGTACAAACTTTGAATCCAAAAACGTTGTTTCAAGGCTTCATTGAATCCTGAAGTCAATAGTTCGATAACCCTTTTGCACCTGGTGGGTTGAACTATTGTCTGAAAGAATTTGCTACGCAAATCCTTGAAGTCAGAAGTACCACAATTATTCTCCTCCATTAGCATCTCAAACCACAAAATCCCCAACACCATAGAATCGTAATGATACCGTTGCATTTAATTGTAATCCAATGTAAGCAAAGTCCAGTGGTTGATGCAATGTATGGTGAAGAATTTTAACTCTATACATTCATGTGTGACTATATCTTGCACTATCTTGTAAACTGTTTGGATAACATTTTCACCGTTTGTCTGCAAAACATGCGTCGTGATTGTACTGAAAAAGTAGTTGTCATATTTTGCCATATTGTCAACAAACCAGTCGATAATTTGTCCATTAGTAAATTCTTCAAATAGCAATTTTTCTAGCATGGATTGAAGCACTACTATCCCTCCTCTTTCCTCATTTTCTTTGTGCCATGCTACCGTGTTTGATGTTCCCTAACATGCAAAGATTTCTCTTACTAGATCCATCTTCTCCTTTTCCGACAGTTGCAAAATTCGACTTTTTGCTATGTTTCTAGGACGATATTCCTTTTTTTGGGTGAGTAGCTATCAACATTTACGAAATCTTCATCTTCCTCAACTGGGTCAGCTCTTTCTTCCTCAACTGCATCAGCACTTTCTTCAACTGATTCATTCTCATTCTCATTTTTTGATTTAGAGCAATCATTTGAAGATCACTAATATGTGAGTTCACATTATTTTTCTTGCTGTGTGTCCTTGTTTGTATTACTCTAATACAAACGATTTTCACCATGTTAGGCAATCTTATATGAACAAATACCATCTATTCGGCCGCAATGTGCTTTACCAACGATCCTCCATTGATCCAGAAATATGGTCACGAAGGAACAATATGGGCAGGTGGACCCTGGACCAACTCACCCCTGCTGATGTAAGTAACCTGCACTTTTATAAATTTGTTTTGTTTAAGGTGATTTTAACTTAATACTAGCATGAGACATGTGCTTCACACACGGGTTATTTGGAACAATGTGACATTGACAGGCCCGACCCAGGGGATAGCCCACCAAGCCCATAGGCTAGGGCAGCTGATGTGCACGTAAAATTGCACATTTATATTCACATATTTATTCTTGTTAAATAAATAAATGAACATTTTTGGGTTTTTTATACGATCAAACCATATTTTAAATATTTTTAAAATCATCACTCATTTTGGGAAAAATTAATCACTTATGCATGTTTTATTTTGTGATTGCATTTACTTGTTCTTTGTTATTGTCTCTAATAGGAATTTTGGAGCACAAATAAGGCATACACATGAAGATTTGGAGCACAAATGCATGCATACAAAGGAATGAAGAGGAAATAATTCTCATACATGATCATGGAGGACCCCACCTCTCAAATTAACCTCTTTCTCTTAAGCTTCTTATTAAAGACTAATTGAATGAGACAAAAGGCCTCATGCATCCTACATGACTCATTAGTGGCTAAGAGAGGATTAGAAGCTTCATGAAGGGCCATTTTGGGGATTTCCCATTATGAGTGATTAGGGTTTAAGGGTTTGTGATCTTGTATATATACCCCCTTTATGTTCATTTATCCATCTTCTCTTTTTATCCTTTAGTAGTTTAGTTTAGTTCATAGCTCTCTTTTATTTTAATGGCTACTTAGCCATTTTCTTTATGTAACTTCTTTGCTTTAATGTAATTTAATTTCTATGCTCTTTACTTTCATGTTCATAGCTTAGATTTACATTCATGTTCATAGCTTAGATTTACTTTCATGTTCATAGCTTAGATTTACTTTATGTTCTTAGTTTAGTTCTCTTCTTGTTCTACTTAGTTTTTCTTTCATTTTGCCTTATTTTCTAATGTTGAAACTTACATGTGTTGATATGATAACACATATGAGTGGCTAATCCCTTGATTTAGGGGTAATGATGCTCTCTAACTTTGTGTAAGTTCAACAAGTGTATGATTTGTGATCTTTAATATGTGCTTAATGTTAGTGAATATGGATGTAAGTTTATACATATGGGTTTGATAGGTCATGTTGCATTTGCAAATGATCTATGCTTATTCAATATAAACACAAGTTACATCAATATTTGCTAAGTGATTATTGATTTTGAAATGAAAGTATGAACAAAATTTGATGGTCTATAGTTATAGCCAATAGTTCATAGACCATACTTAGAATAGTTTTGCTTTAGTTTCATTTTCATGAGAATCATAAGTGGTGTAAATATTGCATTTATATCACTTGTTGAGATTATACATTGTATGTTTGACAACTTACATAAATGTGAGAGTGGATTTATGTAACAACTCGTATTTCGATAACATGTTAAAACGAGAATCAAGGCAGAATTTAATTTTAAATTCTGAATCAAGTAAAACGGGCTATGCCATTGCGTTCGTCTCGGAAAAATACGCGAAATAGAGTCCGAGTTTTCGAAAATCGGAGCCCGTATGACCCGGTTAAGGCCCAAAGAAGATTTCTGGAAATTTGAATTTCGGAAACAGTTTTGGAAATCAGATCTGGGGCTAGGCGGGAGGTTTCCCGCCTAGGCCATGTCGACAGGGCTGTCGACAGGCCTGTCGACTTGGGCCCAGACCAAGTCGACAGCCCTGTCGACTTGCCTGTCGACAGGGGGTGGCCGGGGCAAATAGCCTGGCGCACCTGTTTGTCTCACCTGGTCTTGTTCTTGGGCTGGGTCTGGAAGCTTCCAAGATCTGATGGTCCTAATCTGTCCTAGGGTTAATCTAAGGGCCTAAAACTATCGTAATCTCTATAAAAAGACCCTAAACCTAACCTAAGTCCCTAAAAATCAAACCTAGCAACTAAGTGCTGCCAAAATCGATCTTGATCATGGCCTCCATCTCCAATCCCTAGAGCCTATGCACTCAAATCAAGTTCAAATCAAAAGGTGCAAGCTTCCTACACCAAATCAAGGCCAAATCAACATTGCTATGCGAGTTCCATGACGATTCTTCTACAAAGGAGGCACCTTTCTTAGCCAAGATGATCCATGCTTCTTTCCCTAGGCCTAACTATGTAAGTTCTAGCTACTTTTGGATCAAAACGGTATTTTTAATGTTGACATGGGATAAAATGAGGCTAAACATGATTATGCGAACCTTTATGAACCTTACCTTGCCTCTTGTGTTCATATTTATGATCTTAGGCCTTGTGAGTGACTTGATCATGCCTCTCATGCTATGCATAACCTAGTTTAACTTGCAAGTTTGGATCTTTATGCATGAAATGCTAGCATGAACCTTTAGGAACCATTTTACTTGTGAAACATTGGCTAAGACTAGATTTTGGGGCTTATGCATGTTTATGAACCCAAACCCTTTATGCTATCATGCAAGTTTGTGGCCAAGTCCTTTATGAGATTATGCATGCTTGTGGCCAATCCCCTCTTTTAAGTTGTGCATGTTTATGACTAAACCCTTTTGATAATATGCATGTTTGTGGCCAAATTACCTTATGACACTATGCATGTTTATGGCCAATCCCTTTATAATGTTATGCATGTGGAAGCCAATCCCTTTTTGGCATCATGCATGTTTTGAGACCAATATGTGACATGGTATTCTTACTATGTTGACTCGCTTTGCTCGCGTTGGGAAAACACGATTTTGGGTAGTTAGATAAACATGAACATGTCGCAAAATCTTAACTTGAATATGACATGTGTTTATACTTGAAAATATGACTTGAAAGATAACATGGAAGTTGGCATGTAAGTATGCATAAAACATGAGCTTGGGAATTTACCTATTAAGTTAGGTCTACCCTTTGGGAATTTACCTATTAAGTTAGGTCTACCCAAATGCTTGAAAACTTGTAACATGTTTTGGAAACATGATGAACTTAGATAATATGAGTGTGGCCAACTCGAGGTTGGGTTGAGTTTGCAACGTAAAACTACCTGGAACCGACCGGCCTAACTAGTAGTTGCAAACAATAGGACCCAATGTGAGAAGTTGGTCATGTCGCGCTTAAGACCCGAGGTTAGACTAGGTTGTGGTGTAAATCAACCCGGACCCGCCCGGCTTAACTAGTAACCACAACAAGGTCTAATGTGAGAGGTTGAGGGTGCATTAATTAAATTAATGCCACATAATAGGGTTAAGTTAATTTGATTAATGAGGCTTAAACCAAATATGATATGGACAAATGGGTTAAGTAATTTGATTAGGCTAATGATACTTAACAAAACATGATAAGCTTGGGTAGGTTAAGTAACTTGATTTGCCTAATGACACTTGACCATTTTTATACGACTAGTGGACGGGATTAAGTTAACCAACACTTAATCAATCCAACATGATAACGTGATAAGGTTAAGTAAATTTTCTTAATGACACTTAACCGTATAATACAGTTAATGGATGGGGTTAAGATTAGGCTTAACTAATCTAAACATGGTAATCGGATGGGGTTAAGTTAGCCTAGACTTAATTAATCCCACTTGGTAATTTAATGGGGTTAAGTTAAACACTTAACTAATTTAACACGATGATTTGATGAGGTTAAGTGACCTATACTTAACCAATCTAACTCGTTAATTTGATGAGGTTAAGTTAATCTATACTTAACCAATCTAACGTGAAAACATGATAAGGCTAAGTCACGAATCACTTGAATACGCTTGACCGATTTGACTCGGTAATTTGACAAGGTCAAGTTAATTTATATAATTAACCAATCTAAAATGATAATTAGACGAGGTTAAGTTATGGATTGCTTGATATACTTAGCCAACTTGACACATGGTTTGTAGGGTTAAGTCTTGGACTTGGATACTTAGCCAATTTTGACATGGTTTGTAGACGGGCTAAGTTATGAACTTAAGTGACACTTAACCCATTAGATAAACCCTAATTCGGAGGATTAGGTAAATAACCATAGTTAACAAGGGTAATGGAAATAAGGCTAAGTGGTAAACCTCAGTTAAGGAAAACTAAGTAATAATTCTTAGTCAAGGAAATCTGGACCACTTCTTAGATAGATGAGTAACCCGATACGGTAGGTCATCGTTTAAGTATACGCGTAGGAGCAGGCTATCTGATTTAGATAAAGGCTCCAGCGAACTGGGTAACGAAGCAGCGGCTTCGGGGAACGTGAGGATATTCTTGGTATCCCTCTGTGAGGTCGCAGATGATCATCCTGGGCTCACAAGAGGTTGAGGTCTGCGGTAGAAGAACCAAGAATATGCCTTGGTTGCTATGCGAGCGACCTAAAGACTGGGGTGGATAGCAGTGAGTCGACGGATACATAAGGTGCCCGAGATAGCAAGTTCGCCGATCATCTACCATCTTGAGTCAAGCGTGTACGTACGGAAAGGCAGGGAACACCCAACAGACCATAATTGCTATCTAATTATGGGTGAGGTAGGCCGTAGGATGTGGGCTGGCCGGAGTGTAGTTCTCATGCAAGATTTTCTCTTGTGTTGCCTTTCACTAGTTGAGGGAGGGGTCTCGTGGGACCATAGCCACGTGTAGAAAAGCAGACCTTAGTATCTGCATCGGCAGATAAATCTAAAGCTCCCGACCGAGTCCTGTATTTCTTGTTTTGCCCTGTGACAGGACTCGGATGGCACGATGTGATACATGTGCATACAGTTATAGAAAAACGATTCACGATGAATGCGTGGGAAAAAGGGCGCGGTTGAGGGTTAGCGTAATCCCTAGTGGCCTAGGTGGTTTAACCCCAAACCGAAATACGAAAGCGTGCAATAGGTAAGCGTAATCCCTAGTGGTGCTAGGTGGCGTAAGTCCTAGTAGTTCAAACGATGATTCATAGGGAAGAGCCTAGCTAGAACAAGGGTGACAGTCCAAACGATTTCAGGGAAAATACGACATGAGGAAGCCCATACGAGGTACGGCAAAGGACTGAACTTATATACATGAAAAGAAACATACGAGTTGAGTAACCTATATATGCGATATATTAGGTTGACATGGACCATTACACGACTTTGAGTAAGGGACATTCATGGTTAACACATAACAAGGTTGGGATACTAGTACGAGAGGTGCAGAGCAGATATACATGTTAGAACCAGGAAAAATATACATAACAGATACCGTGGGATATTAGACGGGGTAGATACCTGGGGATAGTATACTTGATAGAAACCTGACGATGTGATACCTTGATTTATCATGACACCGTGGTTTATCACGATACCTTAGTTTAGCTTGCTACAGTAGTTCAGCCTGTTACCCCGATTTAGTTTATCTATCTTGTAGTCATCTTTATGTTTACTTTCAGTTTATGCATGTCATGTTACCTTTACCTGTTTTTATACTGGAAGTAGATAGGACTTACTCAGTCTTTTTGACTGACCCGTTTTGTTTCGCCTCTTTTCTTCCGTTTCCCCCCCCCAGGTTTCAGGGAGGAAACAATGCTGTTTAGTTCGGACTTCTTCTGCTTGAAGGTCATCATGGATGGCTTGGACTTCTCTTGGCTATGGCTACTTTACTGTTTTACTTGGGGAATAATTTATTAAAAAGTCTTTATGCTTCTTTACTATTGCAAGACAGGTTTTGATGTACTCTGATGTAAAAGGCTTTAGACCTTATTTATTCATGTTATGAAAGTTTGATTTTACTTCCGCTATTTATATATGTTCTGTCTTGTGATATTTCTGTGCATGTTTACCAATAATGCCCCTCTAAAGCTAGTGCATTCCTTTGCGAGTGACCCTAGCGGAGGCGGGGTGTTACATTTGGTATCAGAGCAGAAGGTTACCAGGCTGGGCAAAAGTTTTTAAAGACCTTCTGAAAATTATTTGAAAAACCATTTACAAAGAAGCATTTTTCAAGAAAATTTCCTTTTAAAAAGAAAAAGGCTATTCCCCAAAGGCCATTAGCATTATCCTTGTTTCCTTGATTGAATCTCTTTTCCTTTCTTTCCTCCATCTGTAGTCACAGTGGTTTTGACTGCGACTAGTCTTTCTAGCTGCGTAAGTGTTTCCCGTACGATGGGAGTGGTTCTCGAGAGACCGTTGCAGAGTTATGCATGAAAGGATAGTAAGAACAAGGATAAAGGATACGAGCTCAGGGATAAGCAACATGTTGGTATGGCTGAGTCCTAAAAGGAGGAAGAAAGATGAACAATGAAACCCATGACGAGAGAGTACCTTTGGCATGGTGAAACGGGACGGATAGTTAAGTATCATGGAACAGGGACAAGATCATTCGGAGGGCAATAGTATGCTCTCATTTCTAGGGTACCTCGGAAGGAGGGTAACGATCTTGTTAAAGGTTTAGTTTTTCTTCTCTATCATCCCGTCGGGACTTTGTTTTGATCACCGCACCTTTTTAAGTCCGCTTCGATAGTTGAGTCTCTGCACCTTAGTACTAGTATAATAGAGGATCCCGTTTTTGTCTCAAGTCCTACTGGAAGATCGGTCCATTTATTCATGACTTGTTTGGATTTGAGAATGTCTATGCCAAGTATTGAGGTTGGAAATAATGCTTATGTTTATAAGCTATGGATGGATTCTAGGGATGAAGTGGTTATCCAGTAAGGGGTGCCATTCTCGGTTTTGGAAAGAGGGTAGTTAGATTCTTGACTCATCTTGGTGATACCCTCGAAATCTCATGTAACCTTTTGGGTTCTGTCATGGCTAGTTACCTAGAATCCCAGGATGCAGTTGTTGGTAATCCGTTTGAATAGAATTCGCCGTTAAGGCGGATGGTTCGTTTCGATTATGCATAAGTTATGGGAATCACCCTAGTAAGGACTCTTGGCAATTTGGATTGGCATCGGAAAACGAGATCCAGAATTCACTAGTGAATTTTGGGGAGCTGGCTTGAGTACGTAGATATGGTTGAGCCAAGTATACTAGGGAAAGAATAAGTGAAAGTGAAACGAGAGGCGACAGTGAAATGAGTTTCACTCGCACCTTGGAAATAGGAATCAAGGAGCTACGAAATCATGAAGTCAAAGGCAGTCAAGGCACGATGGAACTAAGCTCAAGGTAATGCGACTCAGGAGACTGAAGACTAAATACGTGCATGATATCTCTTTTGGGGAATATATCCTCGATCCTTGTTTTTCTGTTGAGCTTGCTTGTAGGCTATCTTTTATGGATATCCTCTCGGTCCTGTCTCTGTTACAAACCCCGTACGGAGTTTGTTTTGGTTATCTTCTCGACCCTGTTCCAGGGAATCTTAGGTGGAACCCTATGGATGTAAACATGTATTTGAAACATGTTATGGTTGATATGGTTGCAAGTGGTTGCTCGTGGATGCGCGAATTTACATTAGATATTAGCTCGACTCGGTCACATTTCATATTGCATATGCACGAGTATTTATACTTGTTTATGGATGAAATTGAATGTGTTACCATGTGGACGTTGCATATGGATGAATGTTTGTGCACGCATATAGTATCTATATGACTAGGACTATTTGCATACATGTTGGATTCATGGCACTAAACATATTTTTGCATTCAAGAGATTTTTCAGGCCTGATCATTAGCATTAGCTAAGGAACATGTACACACACGTTTTGCATATATCCATACAGCATTAGAAATCATCTAAGGACAATGGTTGCTTGTGGATGATGTTTTGAGTAGATGGACGATGGATGGTAGGATATGTTCTTCCTAACTTGGAGATTTCGGGGACGAAATCCTAAAAGGTGGGGAGAATGTAACAACTCGTATTTCGATAACATGTTAAAACGAGAATCAAGGCAGAATTTAATTTTAAATTCTGAATCAAGTAAAACGGGCTATGCCATTGCGTTCGTCTCGGAAAAATACGCGAAATAGAGTCCGAGTTTTCGAAAATCGGAGCCCGTATGACCCGGTTAAGGCCCAAAGAAGATTTCTGGAAATTTGAATTTCGGAAACAGTTTTGGAAATCAGATCTGGGGCTAGGCGGGAGGTTTCCCGCCTAGGCCATGTCGACAGGGCTGTCGACAGACCTGTCGACTTGGGCCCAGACCAAGTCGACAGCCCTGTCGACTTGCCTGTCGACAGGGGGTGGCCGGGGCAAATAGCCTGGCGCACCTGTTTGTCTCACCTGGTCTTGTTCTTGGGCTGGGTCTGGAAGCTTCCGAGATCTGATGGTCCTAATCTGTCCTAGGGTTAATCTAAGGGCCTAAAACTATCCTAATCTCTATAAAAAGACCCTAAACCTAACCTAAGTCCCTAAAAATCAAACCTAGCAACTAAGTGCTGCCAAAATCGATCTTGATCATGGCCTCCATCTCCAATCCCTAGAGCCTATGCACTCAAATCAAGTTCAAATCAAAAGGTGCAAGCTTCCTACACCAAATCAAGGCCAAATCAACATTGCTATGCGAGTTCCATGACGATTCTTCTACAAAGGAGGCACCTTTCTTAGCCAAGATGATCCATGCTTCTTTCCCTAGGCCTAACTATGTAAGTTCTAGCTACTTTTGGATCAAAACGGTATTTTTAATGTTGACATGGGATAAAATGAGGCTAAACATGATTATGCGAACCTTTATGAACCTTACCTTGCCTCTTGTGTTCATATTTATGATCTTAGGCCTTGTGAGTGACTTGATCATGCCTCTCATGCTATGCATAACCTAGTTTAACTTGCAAGTTTGGATCTTTATGCATGAAATGCTAGCATGAACCTTTAGGAACCATTTTACTTGTGAAACATTGGCTAAGACTAGATTTTGGGGCTTATGCATGTTTATGAACCCAAACCCTTTATGCTATCATGCAAGTTTGTGGCCAAGTCCTTTATGAGATTATGCATGCTTGTGGCCAATCCCCTCTTTTAAGTTGTGCATGTTTATGGCTAAACCCTTTTGATAATATGCATGTTTGTGGCCAAATTACCTTATGACACTATGCATGTTTATGGCCAATCCCTTTATAATGTTATGCATGTGGAAGCCAATCCCTTTTTGGCATCATGCATGTTTTGAGACCAATATGTGACATGGTATTCTTACTATGTTGACTCGCTTTGCTCGCGTTGGGAAAACACGATTTTGGGTAGTTAGATAAACATGAACATGTCGCAAAATCTTAACTTGAATATGACATGTGTTTATACTTGAAAATATGACTTGAAAGATAACATGGAAGTTGGCATGTAAGTATGCATAAAACATGAGCTTGGGAATTTACCTATTAAGTTAGGTCTACCCTTTGGGAATTTACCTATTAAGTTAGGTCTACCCAAATGCTTGAAAACTTGTAACATGTTTTGGAAACATGATGAACTTAGATAATATGAGTGTGGCCAACTCGAGGTTGGGTTGAGTTTGCAACGTAAAACTACCTGGAACCGACCGGCCTAACTAGTAGTTGCAAACAATAGGACCCAATGTGAGAAGTTGGTCATGTCGCGCTTAAGACCCGAGGTTAGACTAGGTTGTGGTGTAAATCAACCCGGACCCGCCCGGCTTAACTAGTAACCACAACAAGGTCTAATGTGAGAGGTTGAGGGTGCATTAATTAAATTAATGCCACATAATAGGGTTAAGTTAATTTGATTAATGAGGCTTAAACCAAATATGATATGGACAAATGGGTTAAGTAATTTGATTAGGCTAATGATACTTAACAAAACATGATAAGCTTGGGTAGGTTAAGTAACTTGATTTGCCTAATGACACTTGACCATTTTTATACGACTAGTGGACGAGATTAAGTTAACCAACACTTAATCAATCCAACATGATAACGTGATAAGGTTAAGTAAATTTTCTTAATGACACTTAACCGTATAATACAGTTAATGGATGGGGTTAAGATTAGGCTTAACTAATCTAAACATGGTAATCGGATGGGGTTAAGTTAGCCTAGACTTAATTAATCCCACTTGGTAATTTAATGGGGTTAAGTTAAACACTTAACTAATTTAACACGATGATTTGATGAGGTTAAGTGACCTATACTTAACCAATCTAACTCGTTAATTTGATGAGGTTAAGTTAATCTATACTTAACCAATCTAACGTGAAAACATGATAAGGCTAAGTCACGAATCACTTGAATACGCTTGACCGATTTGACTCGGTAATTTGACAAGGTCAAGTTAATTTATATAATTAACCAATCTAAAATGATAATTAGACGAGGTTAAGTTATGGATTGCTTGATATACTTAGCCAACTTGACACATGGTTTGTAGGGTTAAGTCTTGGACTTGGATACTTAGCCAATTTTGACATGGTTTGTAGACGGGCTAAGTTATGAACTTAAGTGACACTTAACCCATTAGATAAACCCTAATTCGGAGGATTAGGTAAATAACCATAGTTAACAAGGGTAATGGAAATAAGGCTAAGTGGTAAACCTCAGTTAAGGGAAACTAAGTAATAATTCTTAGTCAAGGAAATCTGGACCACTTCTTAGATAGATGAGTAACCCGATACGGTAGGTCATCGTTTAAGTATACGCGTAGGAGCAGGCTATCTGATTTAGATAAAGGCTCCAGCGAACTGGGTAACGAAGCAGCGGCTTCGGGGAACGTGAGGATATTCTTGGTATCCCTCTGTGAGGTCGCAGATGATCATCCTGGGCTCACAAGAGGTTGAGGTCTGCGGTAGAAGAACCAAGAATATGCCTTGGTTGCTATGCGAGCGACCTAAAGACTGGGGTGGATAGCAGTGAGTCGACGGATACATAAGGTGCCCGAGATAGCAAGTTCGCCGATCATCTACCATCTTGAGTCAAGCGTGTACGTACGGAAAGGCAGGGAACACCCAACAGACCATAATTGCTATCTAATTATGGGTGAGGTAGGCCGTAGGATGTGGGCTGGCCGGAGTGTAGTTCTCATGCAAGATTTTCTCTTGTGTTGCCTTTCACTAGTTGAGGGAGGGGTCTCGTGGGACCATAGCCACGTGTAGAAAAGCAGACCTTAGTATCTGCATCGGCAGATAAATCTAAAGCTCCCGACCGAGTCCTGTATTTCTTGTTTTGCCCTGTGACAGGACTCGGATGGCACGATGTGATACATGTGCATACAGTTATAGAAAAACGATTCACGATGAATGCGTGGGAAAAAGGGCGCGGTTGAGGGTTAGCGTAATCCCTAGTGGCCTAGGTGGTTTAACCCCAAACCGAAATACGAAAGCGTGCAATAGGTAAGCGTAATCCCTAGTGGTGCTAGGTGGCGTAAGTCCTAGTAGTTCAAACGATGATTCATAGGGAAGAGCCTAGCTAGAACAAGGGTGACAGTCCAAACGATTTCAGGGAAAATACGACATGAGGAAGCCCATACGAGGTACGGCAAAGGACTGAACTTATATACATGAAAAGAAACATACGAGTTGAGTAACCTATATATGCGATATATTAGGTTGACATGGACCATTACACGACTTTGAGTAAGGGACATTCATGGTTAACACATAACAAGGTTGGGATACTAGTACGAGAGGTGCAGAGCAGATATACATGTTAGAACCAGGAAAAATATACATAATAGATACCGTAGGATATTAGACGGGGTAGATACCTGGGGATAGTATACTTGATAGAAACCTGACGATGTGATACCTTGATTTATCATGACACCGTGGTTTATCACGATACCTTAGTTTAGCTTGCTACAGTAGTTCAGCCTGTTACCCCGATTTAGTTTATCTATCTTGTAGTCATCTTTATGTTTACTTTCAGTTTATGCATGTCATGTTACCTTTACCTGTTTTTATACTGGAAGTAGATAGGACTTACTCAGTCTTTTTGACTGACCCGTTTTGTTTCGCCTCTTTTCTTCCGTTTCCCCCCCAGGTTTCAGGGAGGAAACAATGCTGTTTAGTTCGGACTTCTTCTGCTTGAAGGTCATCATGGATGGCTTGGACTTCTCTTGGCTATGGCTACTTTACTGTTTTACTTGGGGAATAATTTATTAAAAAGCCTTTATGCTTCTTTACTATTGCAAGACAGGTTTTGATGTACTCTGATGTAAAAGGCTTTAGACCTTATTTATTCATGTTATGAAAGTTTGATTTTACTTCCGCTATTTATATATGTTCTGTCTTGTGATATTTCTGTGCATGTTTACCAATAATGCCCCTCTAAAGCTAGTGCATTCCTTTGCGAGTGACCCTAGCGGAGTCGGGGTGTTACAATTTACCTCTAAATTACTCTCTAATTTCATATTTAGCTCTCAACTTAGTTTCTAGTTTCATAGTTTTTATTAGAACAATTCAAAAGTTTGGTTTAATTCGATTGAATAAAATTGAAATCACTTCTTTCCCTGTGGATCGACTCGCACTCACTACGTATTACAATAGTACGTCGTGCACTTGCGGTTATTTCAATATTCGCGACGGTTTTCTAATTCAATAGAAAATCCGTTTTGCGAACAAGTTTTTGGCGCCGTTGCCGGGGAAGGAATTTGATTTTAGTTTTATTCTTCGAGTTAAGTTTTCTTGTTATTTGTTATTCCTCATATATATAAAAAAAAACTTGTGTTGTTTGTTTCTTTTTCATTTTGTGTGATTGTGTTTTTCATTTGTGTTTATTGTGTGTGTTTGTTAATTTTCTTGTTTGTTTTCTTAAAAAAAAAAATTACCTTGTTGTGTCCTTTCTTTTGTTGTTTTTGTTTGTGTGTGTGTTTGCTTTGTTTGTGTGTTTGTTTCTTTGCTTTTATTTTGCGTGTGTTTGCATTAAAAAAACAAAAAAAAAAACTTGTTTTTTTTTATTTGTGTGTGTGTTGATTTGTGCATTTTCTTTCTTTTCGTTAGTTGTTGCATTTGTGTTTTTCTTCTTTAAAAAAAAAGAAGGGAGAAGAAGTATTGTGTTATTCTGCATTTGTATGTTTGTTCCTGTGTTAAGTTTATGTTTTCGGTTCTTAGGTTCTCCTTTTCATTTCTGTTCCCAGGTTTTTGTGCATTTTCTTACTCTGTTTGTTCACATTTCAGTTGCATAGTTTGCTTTCTTTCTACCTTCTGTTCTCAGTGCTCGCTCAAAAAAAAAAATCCTCATTTCGTTTTGTTTTATTTCTTTTTTGCATTTCTGTTGCTAGTTGCTTTCTTTCTTCTTTACTGTCTTTCTTCACAAAATAGAAAAATAATAATTCCCATCAGCCTTTAAGTTTTCATCTGTTCAGGGAATTTCTGTGTGCATTTTAAGTTTCTGTGCACTTTGTTTTCCTCCTCTGCATTCACAACAGGCTTGTTTTTGTGCATCTTGAGTTTCATTTTAAGATTTCATTGCACTCAGAGACTTATTTCTGTGCATTTCATTCATCTTCTGTGCACTGTTTACGGATGCATTTGCTTCGATTAAAAAAAAAGTAAGAAAAACCGTGCATCACATTTCAAACTGTTGATTTCTAAGCATTTTCATTACACAACTTTGAATATAACTGTTACATTGCAAATTTTACATATTCTGTGTTCTTTTCTAAGTACAATCAAATTTGTTCCCCCTCTGTTAATACTACATCTCTGAAATCAATCTTCTTTCCACCAATCAACCACTACACTACCAAACTCCAAAACCAATATTACATACATTACTGTTCTTCACAAAATTTGCCAATTCATCAAACCACTAGCATTGCCTTCCCAAACCTTCATCACTGCCCACCTCAAAAAAAAAAAAAAAAAAAAAAAAAAAAAAATCCAGCAAACAAGCATTTCCTTGCACGGTCCATTCGCCATCATACTCTTTTCACAATCCAATCCACTTCAGATCCCCACAAACCTTACATAGCCTACAACCATACCACTTCATACACACAGCAAACCACTCTCTGTATCACACCATACACATTCAAAGTTCTTTCACCAACCTCACATCCCATGCTATTGCCACTACACTGCATTTCTCCATACCACAGTCTCTAATCCCACTCGCAAGACTCAGCAAGCACCACCTTCCTTGCCATCTGATTGCCTCATACACAGATATAACATACACTCATCTACCAACCCCCCTCTTCAACCTTCATCACACTACTAAACACAAGAGGCTCCTTCACATAAATCCCCTTCACTCATAGCCTCACCAAAGTCACTTCCCTCGACAAACTCCACCCATAACTGCAGCATCTCCACACATTCACCACTACTGCTGCCATACAGCATCCCCCTCTTTCATTACCACACCATTAAATCAAACCAATACTCCACAGTCAACCACTATCCTTTCCAGTCCTACCAACACTCCAACACATATCCAACAACATAAAGAAGTCTCCATCATCCAATCAGTTCGAACACTGTCACTCTTACACCCTTTCTCTTCACATTTCTCAGCCAATCACAACTTCAACTACTCACTTCCACCTCGGAAAGTTCAATCGACTCTTCCTCCGAACCATACTCCAACTACACAGTTCAAGTTCGCTCCTCCATTTCAAACCAATCACAACTTCTCATTTCAACAACCTCAACGGCTTCACACCCCATACTCACCATAGCAACAAACACTTTATCATAGCTACCATCAAATTTGAAACCGAACCCAGTTCCCACTCCTTCACAATCGCTGAAATCCCATCAAGTCCCCTTCCATCACCGAAACCCCCTCCCTTTTCAACTCCCAAATCCTCTTGCCTGAGTTTAAGCACCCAAACCTAAAGACAGAACCTTAGTTGCTTCACCATTACATCACAAATCACCATCCCAACGCCGTCGCGTCCATCCGGAACGAAGCTCCTCCACGAATACCCAACATTCGCGCAACCGAAAACCCCAATCCCCAACTTTGAAACCCTAAACCAAAGCACCTGCCTTCAATTCCTCGACATCGAAATTCGTGATCGCCACCTCCAATTCCAGTAAACCCAATTCAATCGACAGGTGAATAAATCAAAACCTAGTCACGATTTCAACCAGTTTCGATTTCATTTCAAATTTTTTGGTTTGCTTTCTATTCTCCAGGAATTTGGTTAGTTTAGAATAATCTCAAAATTATGTTGTTCTGAGTATAACTTGAGAATCGGGAGTTAACCTTTTCAATATATTTTGGGCCGGCTGTTTTATTGTGGGTTTGTTTAGCGGGCTTTAGCATTTGTTTTGTTTTGGGCCGCGCAATTTTATATTATTTTTCCACGTTTTGTTGGAGTTTTATTTGGGCTAGAGATCATCTTATTTTGCCACATTGTTTTGTTTTGGAGTAAATCGAAGAGTTGTGTTGGAGCAATTTGAATTGTCTTGGTTCCTCTAAAGTTTCAATTTTTTTAAACCTTACTTCTGTTTCACCAAAAAAAAAAATTGCGAATCTTTGTGTGAATTTTCAGGTTGTAGAAAATCAAGTTTGACGGCTTGTTTGCATTGCTTGGAATTGCTTTGCTCTCTTGGAAACGCGCTCTGCTTTCTTTGCTACAAAATTTTTGCCGCTTAAAAAAAAAATTGCTAATAAATTTAGATGCTCTGGTATTGTTCTCTCTAGCTTGTTTTTATTTCCTTGCATTGTTGCTTGCTTGCATTTGCATTCATAAAAAAAAACCAAAAAAAACCAAAAAAAAAAATCATTCGTAGTTGCATTGTTAATTCACGTTTAATTTCTGTTTTGCATTCATTTAGTTTTGATTTTATTTTTTTTAAGGACATCATTATATTTTGACAAATTGGTTTACTTTTAACGAATTATTTCTCGGTGTCTAGACTACGGCAGAGTAATAACCGTTTATAAATATTACGGTGATTCGTAAATATTATATCGGTTGTTCCTCTGAAGGTACTTAAACCTTCGGCTGCATTGCTAGGGTGATTCCTGGTGCACCGATAACTCCTATCTGTTAAATGGCTAAGAAATCTTTTGTTGAAATTAATCTAACTGTCATTATATAATTTTAGAAATTTGTAAATAAGTAAATTGCATTCATATAGTTGCATTTGGTTCATGCATATATAAAAAAAAACCAAAAAATTTGAAAATCAAAAATCCAAAATCTAAAAAAAAAAACAATTTTCTTTTGTGAATATTTCCTTTTCTCATAAACCAAAAAAAAAACTTGAAAATGACTCAATTTCCTTATTCCCATGAATTTTACGATAGTTGTGAAAATCAATATAATCCTTATAATTTTACACCAAATTCATATGGATATTTTAATAACAACTATTGTACAAATAACTCTGATTTTCCACCACATAACTTTCAAACTAACTATCAAGCTTCAACTCTTGAAACACAAATTGAATCTTTACTTGAAATGAGCACACAACAAAATCAAAGAATAAATGAATGGTGTAATTCATATTTGTGCAACAATTCAAGTCAAAGTTTTCAAAATATTCAAAATTTAATTCCAAATTTAAATTCAAATGATTTTGATCATAACCCTTGCCAATACAATTTCGAACTTCAAAATGAATTTCAAATTCAAAATGGAAATGTGAAACACTTTACAAATGATTTTGGAAATGGGAATAATTTCAATGATGGTGCAATTAACGATTTTTGCTCTCAACAATTTCAAACTACTCAAGTTAATAATTATAACTTTGATTTTGATGAGCAAATGAACGAAATTTTTGATAATCACACGGATTTGGTATTTGAAACATACTTGAAACAACGTGACCAATAAAATCAAGTTTCAACGTGTGGCGATTTGAACGATAATCCACCTTTGCCTACAATTTATGATTTTGAAATAACAACTTTTGAAATGGAAAATGACAATCTTAACAAAGTTGTTAATAACACGGTAATTGAGTTGGATTTCAATTCTTATGAGAAGGTGGAACAAAATTTAGAATTCGATCTTCTTTTTTCTGAAAACTTGAAAACAACAACTTTGGACTTTGAAAATGATATAAGTAATGAAGTTGTTAATAATTCAAAGGAAGATGAACTAAATGAAAACGATTTTTTTGGGCTTTTTGATAATGAGTTGAATCTTAATGAGGTAGATTTGAATCACCATTTGGATTTTGAAATCAATATTCTTGAACAAATTTCCAATGATAATTTTGAAATTAAAATTGGTGAAATTAAACATGAAATTCAATCACTTATTCAATCTACCCTAAGAACCATCGAAAACAAACCAACTCGTTCGATTTTTAATAAAACAACATTTGTTTTTCGAAATCTACATCTAACTTCTGAATTTTTTACGATTTGGTTTTTCGAGCTTAAGCTGTGCCTCTCACACTTGAAGAGACAAACGAATCGGTCTTTAGAAGACCGTTTCATTTACTTCTTGTCAATATATTTTCTGATATACTGTAAATAATTATTATTTTCTTTCTTTTCTCATGTAAATATAGCGCATATTTTCAAAATTTTCTTTTCTCCTTCCACTTGGGATAACTGTGGGGACACAGTCAAAATCAAGTGTGGGGGGGATTTTTATATTTATTTGTTTTTGCATAGATTTCAACTTTCTTTTACTTTTTCATCCCAAAACAAATTTAAAAAAAAAAGCATTTTATTTACTTTTAAATGGGCATGATGAAGTAGATATACGGTTTTGGTCGTACGCTTAAAATATTTGGAATTTTACTTCTCTTGACGGATAACGAAAGAAAAGTTTAAATTATGAGCAAATTTAGTGTAACCGGTATATAGGGAAATTCATAGGTGATAAGTATGAAGTGTTTTCTAAATTGTAATCCGATTAAATGAATGGTTGATTTAGATTACTTACGTTAACATTTTAGATCGTTTAAGTGAAGTTGTGCTAAGATATTCTCGCTAAACTCTCTCTCTAAAAAAAAGGAATGTATATAGATATAATAATCCAAGGGTATCCAACATTGCTGGTACATCTGGCGTTGGTGTGCAAACCCGCCAAGCTCTATCCGGCACCTTGTTGACAAAGTCAGTGTCGGTATATCTTGGTCTCATTTTATGAGTTGGACACCTTAGGATTACTGACCCTCACATAAGTCGTAGTGCAGTGTAGGGGTGGTATACCTAGGTATTTGTAAATAATAATAATAATGTAAATATTTTATAATAAGGAGAGAGTTAGCACTTGAAATCCAAGCACACTCTTCACTTATTTGACCTAACTTGCTAACCAAAAGTAAATAAAGATGCTAATGTACGATTGTTGATATCGATTACAGAATTCATTTCATATTTGCACTATGTTTCTACCAAAGCAACTGGCCAAGCTACAGGAGTTTGTAGCGATTAACTGACTTTTGTTTGAAGTTTTGATTAGTAACGGACTTAAATTTCATAGTGACGACCCAAACTTTTTCGTGTAAAATTTAAAAATAAATTACCCATATGTAAATAATCTTATATTCATCTTGTACATATTTTCTAATCTTGCATTTTGTAAATATTTTTTGCATTTAACATTTGGATTTTGTGGGTAGTATCCGCTGAAAACCCTCACGAGACAACACGCGCCCTACTGGGGACACCCAGAGGTTTAACGGCTTGTTGCATACGCTCAATGCAATCGTGCTCCCTACGAAAACGGATTTATCTTAGTTTTTTTACTTTATTCGAGGACGAATAAAAAGATAAGTGTGGGGGTATTTGATGTGCACGTAAAATTGCACATTTATATTCACATATTTATTCTTGTTAAATAAATAAACGAACATTTTTGGGTGTTTTATACGATCAAACCATATTTTAAATATTTTTAAAATCATCACTCATTTTGGGAAAAATTGATCACTTATGCATGTTTTATTTTGTGATTGCATTTACTTGTTCTTTGTTATTGTCTCTAATAGGAATTTTGGAGCACAAATAATGCATACACATGAAGATTTGGAGCACAAATGCATGCATACAAAGGAATGAAGAGGAAATAATTCTCATACATGATCATGGAGGACCCCACCTCTCAAATTAACCTCTTTCTCTTAAGCTTCTTATTAAAGACTAATTGAATGAGACAAAAGGCCTCATGCATCCTACATGACTCATTAGTGGTTAAGAGAGGATTAGAAGCTTCATGAAGGGCCATTTTGGGGATTTCCCATTATGAGTGATTAGGGTTTTAGGGTTTGTGATCTTGTATATATACCCCCTTTATGTTCATTTATCCATCTTCTCTTTTTATCCTTTAGTAGTTTAGTTTAGTTCATAGCTCTCTTTTATTTTAATGGCTACTTAGCCATTTTATTTATGTAACTTCTTTGCTTTAATGTAATTTAATTTCTATGCTCTTTACTTTCATGTTCATAGCTTAGATTTACATTCATGTTCATAGCCTAGATTTACTTTCATGTTCATAGCTTAGATTTACTTTATGTTCTTAGTTTAGTTCTCTTCTTGTTCTACTTAGTTTTTCTTTCATTTTGCCTTATTTTCTAATGTTGAAACTTACATGTGTTGATATGATAACACATATGAGTGGGTAATGATGCTCTCTAACTTTGTGTAAGTTCAACAAGTGTATGATTTGTGATCTTTAATATGTGCTTAATGTTAGTGAATATGGATGTAAGTTTATACATATGGGTTTGATAGATCATGTTGCATTTGCAAATGATCTATGCTTATTCAATATAAACACAAGTTACATCAATATTTGCTAAGTGATTATTGATTTTGAAATGAAAGTATGAACAAAATTTGATGGTCTATAGTTCTAGCCAATAGTTCATAGACCATACTTAGAATAGTTTTGCTTTAGTTTCATTTTCATGAGAATCATAAGTGGTGTAAATATTGCATTTATATCACTTGTTGAGATTATACATTGTATGTTTGACAACTTACATAAATGTGAGAGTGGATTTACCTCTAAATTACTCTCCAATTTCATATTTAGCTCTCAACTTAGTTTCTAGCTTCATAGTTTTTATTAGAACAATTCAAAAGTTTGGTTTAATTCGATTGAATAAAATTGAAATCACTTCTTTCCCTGTGGACCGACTCGCACTCACTACGTATTACAATAGTACGCCGTGCACTTGCGGTTATTTCAATATTCGCGACGGTTTTCTAATTCAATAGAAAATCCGTTTTGCGAACAGCAACCCACTAGAAGAGGGCAGAAAATTAAAGATTTTGTGTTAAATATTTGTTATATAAGAAGTAACGCAGCCTGCTAATAATAAGTTGTGTAGCTTTGTTGGTTGAAATTTATGAAATAGACAGATGGGGCGCAGGTTCAAACCTTGGCAGAGGCCAGTAGGTTCATTTTTCCTTACGCTATCATCAATACCTTCCTTGTGGGCTTAGGCATTCAAATTTTTTTCCTTTTTCCATCTTCAACATTTTCTTCGTGGCTTGGACATCAATTCTTCTGGGTCGGTACTCACATTGATATAGGGACAATTGTCTAATTATGACACATCCATAGGAAATAGTAAGCAAATTTGTATTTAAATTTTAGTAAACAATTGTAGCTCCCTCTAAGAACATCAAGAATGTACAATTTTTGGGTTAGAAAACATATAGAAATCATAATATTTGGTGGAAGTACCATTTCATGTACAACATGCATACTTCAACGCAGGAACATTATCCCTGGACTCAAAACCACTTGGTAGTCAGTTCACATGATGTCTCCTTTAGCTACATAATAGTCCGCAATAAAGTTATTCCACTTTAAGATCTACCTTCAAGATTTTGGCAGACAATGATCTGCCTGTGGTAGTGAATGTTTATCCTTCTTTCTCGTACATTGGGAAAAATGACAATATCTAGCTTGATTAGGCATTGTGCACTGTTTTGGAACTGTTATTTTTTGTTTCATTTTGTGTCATTTTTTGTGTTCAAGTAGACTTTTCTTTTTTCACTTTGGATAAAAGTTGAATATAGTAATGTATTCATTATAGAAGAGTACATCTACAATGAAACATATTCATTTTACAACAAAGTAGTAAGTATATTACCAGTTAAAATATGGTAATTTTATGTATAACCAAATAAGCATATGCAGATTATGAAATCAATATGATTATATGAGACATAGAATTATATATATTGATCTGTAATATTAATTTGCATACATGATAAAGGAATGCAACCAGCAAGCCCTGAAATCTGAAATATTGCAACCGTTTGGACGTATTGTAGTCAATATCCAAGACAAACTAATGCAGCAGTCTCCATGTGTATATAGACTAAGGCTGTACCGGTTCTAGGTTTTTCCGCATAACCGCACCAAAAAAAACCTCGCTAACCGTTGAAATCTGTTAGTAGCTGCAGCCATGCATTAAACATGGGCTGCCACCAACCTTCCACCAACCAAGCCAACACCCAAGTCACCAACCCCCACCAACCATCTCCTCTCTATATGTACATCCTTCTCCTTCATAACTTCCATTTCATTCCAAAATAAACAAGAAGAAAACGAGAGCAAGAAGAGAGTGAGATCGAGTGTTGAGTGTAAAGTGTTCTGTGTAATCACTTTGTAATATTCTCTGAAATAAAAGATCTGCAACAGCCCGGAGGCGTAGACATAATTGGCCGAACTCCTTTATCAAGTTTGTGTGTCTCTTACCATTATACATTTCATTTCTTTTTCTCCACAAATCTAATTATAATAAAATTTGAGTAATTTCCCAACAACTGGTATCAGAGGCATAATTTGTTAGAAAGGAAATCAAGTTCGAGTGGGAGCGATGGCGGCAGATGAAGGAAATGTGAAAATCGAGAAGTTTGATGGAGCAAATTTTGGCTTTTGGAAAATGCAAATTGAAGATTATCTATATCAGAAAAAGCTTTATCAACCTCTCTCAGAAAAGAAGCCAGAGAATATGAAGGATGAAGATTGGGCTCTTCCTGATAGACAAGCTCTTGGAGTTATTCGATGACGTTATCTAGCAATGTTGCTTTCAACATAGCAAAGGAAAAGACCACGACAGGTCTTATGGCGGCTCTCTCCAGTATGTATAAGAAGCCTTCAGCCTCTAACAAAGTTCATTTGATGAGACGATTGTTCAATTTGCGGATGACGGAAGGTGCATCGGTAGCTCAATATCTCAATGAGCTGAATATGGTTACTTCTCAGCTAAGTTCAGTTGAAATTGAGTTTGACGAAGAAGTACGAGCATTGATACTTTTTTCTTCCCTGCCAGAAAGTTGGAATGCTACTGTCACAGCAGTGAGTAGCTCATCGAGAAGCAATAAGTTAAAATTTGATGATATCCGTGATATGGTTCTCAGTGAAGAGATCCGACGAAGAGATTCTATTGAGCCGTCAAAATTTTCAATTTTGCATACACAATCAAGAGGAATAAATTCAACACAAGAAAATGGACGTAGCAAATTGAACTACCGAGGTAGGTCGAAGGACTGGAGATCTAAATCCAGAAATCCCAACAATTCCCACAGCTCAAAGACCGTTGAGTGTTGGAACTGTGGAAAGATCGGGCACTACAAAAATCAATGCAAAAGTGCACCAAAGGACCAGAAGGCGAAAGCAGAGGAAAATGTTACTTCTACCTCAGGAGGAGATGAAGCGTTGATATGCTCTTTGGAGAGCAAGGAAGAGTCTTGGGTGCTAGACTCCGGAGCATCGTTTCATGACACTTCGCAGAAAGAATTATTCGAAAGGTATGCCTTTGGAAATCTTGGAAAAGTATATCTTGGTGACGATCAACCTTGTGATGGTAAAGGTGCTGCGAAGATTAAGTTAAACCCGTCAGTTTGGGAGCTAAAGGATGTCAGGCACATAACTGATTTGAGGAAGAATTTGATCTTCGTAGGACAATTAGCTAGTGAGGGCTATACTACGACTTTCCATGGTGATGACTGAAAAATTTCGAAGGGTACAACGTCGATTGCTCATGGTAAGAAGAGTGGTACTCTTTATATTACAGCAGGAGCACGATGTTCAATCACTATTGCAGCTAGCAACGAAAATTCCAACATATGGAACCAGATGCTAGGCCATATGAGTGAAAAGGGAATAAAGATTATGCACTCGAAGGGGAAACTTCCAGGTCTACAGTCAGTGGAAATAGTTATGTGCGAAAATTGCATACTTGGAAAGTAAAAGAGAACCAGCTTTCAAATAAATGGTAAAACCCCAAAGAAGGAAAAGCTAGAGCTTGTTCATTCCTTTGTTTGGGGGCTAACGACCGTCTCATCCATTAGTGGAAAACATTACTTTGTTACTTTCATCGATGATTACTCATGAAAGTTATGGGTTTATTTTTAAGGCATAAATTTGAAGTGTTCGAGGCTTTCAGTTTATAGAAAGCTATGGTTGAAAGTGAGACAAATCTAAAGATCAAAAATCTTAGAACTGACAATGGAGGTGAATATGAAGACACCAGATTCAAGCAGTTCTGTTATAAGCACGGGATCAAAATGCAGAGAACCGTGCCAAGTACGCCGCAACACAATAGTGTAGCTGAGCGTATGAATCAAACGTTGACAGAAAGAGCCAGAAGCATTCATATACAATCAGGTCTACCAAAGCAGTTCTGGGCAGAAGCAGTCAACACAGCAGCTTATTTGATCAATAGAGGTCCTTCGGTTCCATTAGAGCATAAAATACCAGAGGAGGTATGGAGTGGAAAAGAGGTAAAACTATCACATTTAAAAGTTTTTGGCTGTATAGCATATGTGCATATTAGTGATCAAAGCAGGAATAAACTTGATCCCAAATCCAAGAAATGCACCCTTATCGGCTATGGCGAAAATGAGTTCAGCTACCGCATTTGGGATGATGAAAACAAGAAGGTGATTCGTAGCCAAGATGTGATTTTTGATGAAAGAGTAATGTACAAAGACAGACATAAATCAGAAGTCAACGACTCAAAGCAGAGTGAGCCAGTATTTGCAGATGCAAACGATATTCCAGATACTCTCATCACAGAACCGACTATAGAAAGTGCCCAGTCTAATGAAATTGTTGATTTAAGCGGTGTTGACCAGTCTAACACACCGCAACATCCTACTCCAGCTCCTGTATTGAGAAGGTCTACTCGACCTGATGTACCTAACAAAAGATACATGAACTATTTGTTGTTGAATGATGCAGGGGAACCTGAAAGCTATGATGAAGCTTCTCAGGTTGATGATGCTAGCAAGTGGGAGCTTGCCATGAAAGATGAGATGATGTCTCTCATCTCCAACCAGACATGGAAACTAGCTGAGTTACCCATAGGAAAGAAGGCACTTCGTAATAAATGGGTGTATTGGCTGAAAGAGGAGCATGATGGTTCCAAGGGATACAAAACTCGACTAGTTGTCAAAGGATTCCAACAGAAGGAAGGAGTGGACTACACTGATATTTTTTCTCCCGTTGTGAAGCTCAATACTATTAGGTCAGTATTAAGTATTGTTGCTACTGAAGAACTTCATCTTGAACAGTTAGATGTGAAGACCGGATTTCTTCATGGAGACTTGGATGAGGAGATATACATGCACCAACCAGAAGGATTCTTCGAGAAAGGGGGGAAGAACATGGTGTGCAGACTAAAGAAAAGCTTGTATGGCCTGAAACAAGCCCGAAGACAATGGTACAAAAAGTTTGATGGTTTCATGCACGAGGAAGAGTTCCAGAAGTGCAATGCTGATCATTGTTGCTACTTCAAGCGATATAAGTCTAGTTATATCATTTTACTGCTTTATGTTGATGACATGTCAGTAGCAGGATCAAATATGGATGATATCAGAAGGTTGAAGCAGCAACTGTCAAAGGAGTTTGACATGAAAGACTTAGGTCCAGCAAAGAAGATTCTTGGAATGCAAATCACTAGAGATAAGCAGGGAGGGTTCTTGCAGCTATCTCAGGAAGATTACATCAACCGTGTTTTGCAAAGATTCAACATGGACGATGCTATCAGTCAGCACACTATTATCCAGTCACTTTCGTCTATCCAAGGATCATTCCCCGCAAACGGAGGAAGAAAGAAATTTCATGAATGATGTTCCTTACTCCTCGGCTATTGGAAGCTTGATGTATGTCATGGTCTATACGAGACCAGACATTGGCCATGCAGTAGGAGTTGTTAGCAGGTTCATGTCAAATCCAGCGAAAACTCATTGGGAAGCAGTCAAGTAGATTTTAAGGTATCTACGAGGTATTGTACGGAAAGCTTAGTACTTTGGTAAAGGGCAGGTTAAAGCTCAAGGCTATGTAGATGTAGACTTTGGAGGCGAAGTCGATCATCGAAGAAGCACTACAGGTTACGTATTCACGATTGGAAATACGGCTGTTAGTTGAATGTCACAGGTACAGAATATTGTCACTTTATCCACTACAGAGGATGAGTATGTAGCAATCACCGAAGCTAGTAAAGAGATGATATGGCTTTAAGGTTTGTTAACTGAGCTGGGATTCAAATAGGAAATGAATGTTTTATACAGTGATAGTCAAAGTGCAATACACTTAGCGAAGAATTCAACATTTCATTCCAGAACCAAACATATCAGACTTCGTTATCACTTCATCACATCTCTACTAGAAGATGATGTGTTAATACTGGAGAAGATCGAAGGAAGCAAGAATCCAACAGATATGTTGAAAAAGACGGTAACTATCAATAAACTGAAGTTGTGTTCAACTTCAGTTGGTCTGCTAGCGTAAAAAGAGCAAAATGGTTGTTGCATCGATCGGGATGTGAAGACGGATTGAAATCAGTCTTCAAGTGGGAGATTGTTAGTAGCTGCAGCCATGCATCAACCCATACATTAAACATGGGCTGCCACTAACCTTCCACCAACCAAGTCAATAACCAAGTCACCAACCCCCCCACCAATCATCTCCTCTCTATATATACATCCTTCTCCTTCATAACTTCCATCTCATTCCAAAATCAACAAGAAGAAAAGGAGAGCAAGAAGAGAGTGAGATCAAGTGTTGAATGTAAAGTGTTATGTGTAATCACTTTGTAATATTCTTTGAAATAAAAGATCTGCAGCAGCCCGGAGACGTAGGCATAATTGGCCGAACTCCGTTATCAAGTTTGTGTGTCTCTTACCATTCTACATTTCATTTCTTTTTCTCCACAAATCTAATTATAAGAAAATTTGCGTAATTTTCCAACAAAGTCATAGTCAAACGGTTTCCGTTTGATTATAGGCGGTGCGGTTCTCTTCACCGCGGCAAGCAACCAACGGAAATGGTGGCCATTCTCACAATCGATGGCTAACCATACTGCTTCTTTTCCACCTTCAATTAAAAGTTAAGGTTTTCGTTGCTGGATTGGGACAACCGACATAAAGGAAAACAATCTCATTCACTCAGTATATTCCATAAATTCTATTTTGAGGAGCAAATATTTCATTATTTTATTCGCCCCTAATAATTTGTTAAATCCTTGCCTATTATGTTTCACCATCCATCGGAAGATCCTCTCAACCAAGTATTACAATCATAAAATAATGGTATGTTATTATGTTTTTAGTCTATTTGTTAATTTCTATTCACAACACAGCAAGTGATTTCTAATTCAAGATACTAATTTTCCTATTAATTTGCTGAGGTTTTCTGTTTTTGGTTCCCTCAAATATTAAGTCATTAATTGTCATTCCAGTTTTGTAAAAAACTGAAAATAGCTGTTTCAACTCTGACTCTTCCAATATAGCTGTTAATTTCCGTGTCTTCAGCGTTCCCTGGTTAGAGAGGGGATATTCATTGACTGTTAATTGTTGCTTGATTAATGATATTAATTGCTTTGATTGTTACATTAATCAAATATTTTCTTGCTGTAACTTGTTAATGTTTTAGTATTTATTTATTTATTTTATTATCGGAAAAGTTTGATGACTTGCTGTTTATTTGCTATAACATAATGGCTTGTTGTTACTAGTACTTCTCCAAACTTAGTCTAACATGTTCTTTTAATATTTTTCCTTATTTGTATGTTTAATTACAGTGGCAAGGAAACATAATTTCCTATCGATCCCGAGTTGACTTGGAGTTGGGAACTGATGATGGTTGCAAATTATCTGCACACTTGAATTAAAATTTTTAAGACTATTAACTATTTCAGAGCATGAATGTAAGTTTATTTATGTAATGTTGATGTTAATGTTTGTGCAAGCATTTCAATGCATTCTGAGATATATTAAATGCGCCTGCTGTATACTTTTTGTGTATGTTTTCATTACAGTGGTTGCAACTTAACCATACCGCAACCGATCAAATGACAATCGTATCATTTAACGGTTAACCGTCACCAACGGCTGATAGTTGCAGTTGGCAAAATGAACTAACCGTCAAAGACCGGTATGGCAGTGGTTGGTGTTAATGACGACGGTTGCCGCACCGTATACACCACTAATATAGGCACACTTGCGTATATATATGCATAGCTGGAATTCTAATCATTTATTGCCACAGAAGTATTGACAATGTAAAAAGACGGGCTGCTTGAAATTGGAATATATACAACAAAATTGTAGGGAAAAACAGTCAATATTCCAGACTTTTGTCCTTTATGTGAATATAAGAATATGAAAGATGACAGATCATAATTCAGTGTTATGATGATTACATATGATATTTGACTACTTAACGCAGAATAAAAGCAACACTTGGAATTTTATTACATTGGATATGCAAAGGTGCATATAATATTAACATGCCAAAACAAAGCGTTTAAATATTATATCTAAAATATTTTTTATATAAATTGTGTATTAGATAGTGGCACATATTACTATAAATTTTAGGTAGTATAAACATATAAAAAAATAAATTTAACCACGAGAAATGTTAAAAGGAGTTCGGACTTCAAAATATTTGTAACAATCTAAATTTTTTATATCGGACTTTAAATATATAATCAACTTCAAATAATTAAATTTTGGAATTTATCAATCTGAAATTTCAATTTAGTCGAAATTATTTAATTGATGATTAAATATTAACTAAAAAAATTCGGTAATCCCAATCGACTTCCTTTAGTTATTTAATATTGATTATATATTATAAACAACAATAATTAATTTTATTTGGACCGGAATATATAATAATATTTTAACATAAAAAATAACAATTTTATAAACTGTTTCAGATTTCGATGAAACCAGTTCCATCGGATTTAGAACAGTAAGCTATTGTTAAATGTCAAGTTTTGTAACGATCAAACATACTGTTTGATCGTGCGTGCAAGAAACACATAATGTTTTTTGTTTTGAAATTAAATTAACAAAACTAAACTACACCATTAAATGAAAATTCTCAATTTCGATCTAAGACTTGATAACATAGTGATGTGATGATAGAGTTAAATTTTACTTAACTTTATTTGTTTGGTTAGCTTGAATTAGAAGCAACTTGACTTTTTTTTTTAAATGTACTCATTTGTACATATAAAATAATAATCCCACCCTTACACCCTTATTTATTTTGACCCTCCCCACTCTCTCTCAGTATTCGTCTTCAATGTCAGGAATGTGCATGAAACCCACCTCCTATTAAAATTCGTAACAATTCAAAAAAAAAATCCAATTTAAAAAAAAGTTAGCTTTTTTTGAGTTCTCATAGGTTAGCTCTTCGAATTCGTACCCATCTTATCGGGTACGATCTTTGTTTTGGTTGACGCATGTTTTCGCGTGCGAACTAGGGTTCACGTTTTAGGGAATTATGGTATTTGATTTAGAAATCTGGGATTTGATCGGTGTGAATAGAAGGAAGATGCACGATTTGGCCAAAAAATGATGGGATTTGGCGACAACTTTTGTTGCATGATTGTCAGAGAGCGAAAACCTGTTGGAGGTCGAGGTTCCATTGCGAAGCTATGAGCATGAAGCGATGGTGGCAGAAACGGAGTATCAGTGAAGGACAAATCGATGGAAGTGTGGTTGCTCGATTTCATGATGTGAAGTGTGAGGAATTGTTGGTTAAGAGTTCGACATTTATGGGATTAAATGTTTGGTAATATAGGGAGGGATGCTGAGCTTGAATGAGGAAGAAGGATTAAGAGTAGGTAATTATGCTTAAAAAGTAATTAGAGATTAAAATATATTTTAATTTCAATTCCTTATAAAATCAATATTTAACTCGTATGAGGTCAGATTTAGGTGTCGTTAGTCTCGCTGAACTTACATCGACTTAAGCTATGTGATAGTATTGGATTGGACTTTTTCTGAGCTAGTTAAATTTTGGGTTGAAATTAAATGCACTTATGGATTTAGTTCAAATCAAATCGGCTTTAGGAGATCAAGAATCTCTATGAGTAAAACTCACATTTTTGATTTACCAGTATTTTATAAAGTAGATTAAAATATTAATTGCCTGCTTGATTGTGAAAACTCATAGTTGTTTGGTGTTAGAGTTGCCTTACATGTTGTTAAGGTAGGAATGGTGGTTTGAATAAATAGTCCTACATCACGAAATAAATTGAAGGAATGAAGTACAAATATGAGTTGGCAGACACGTAACAACAAGGATTCCTTTTGTTACAAGGATGTGTGTGCCAACTCATATGTGTGCGCCTTATGTGGAAGGAAGTGGAGTTTGTTCCGACCATCATTGCATAACAGTGGTATTAGAGCCGAAGGTTACGGACTGAGCCATGCATGCAACCTAGTGCTCTCAAAAGATACTCATAGGATGTGACAAATGGGAGACTATTAGGATTGTCTCACATGTTCTTAAGGTAAGAATGAAGGTTTGAATAAATAGTCCCACATTACGGAATAAATTTAATGAATGGAGTACAAATATGAGTTAGTAGGTACATAGCAACAAATATCCCTTTTGTTACAAGGATGTGTGTGCCAATTCATATGTGTGCGGCCTATGGAGAAAGAAGGGGGGCTTTGTTCTGACCGTCGTTACATAACATTTGGCTTGGTCAGATTATTATATTATCAATTGGTTGTTTGAATTGATTGAATTGACTAAATGTTTGAACTAAATAAAGGATCGCGAGATAGCATCTTGAAATGCTATTAGATTGTTTGAGCCTAATTTAGGATCATGATATACCATCTTGAATTGTTATTAGATATTTCTGAGTTTACTTATACTCTCAATTTTTGCAAGTATTATGTTATATGTGTTGATGCAGAAAGTTTGTCACTTGCGCACGTCAACCCCCAAGTGTGAGTTTAGTGATGAACTAATATCCAAATAAAGAAAGTACGAGAAACGTAAAGAGACGCACAACTTTTTAAGTGGTTTGATGTTAATGTCTGCGACCACTTTATCGTAATCACTGATTATCCTCTTCTCGATTACAATGTTTAACCAAGATTTTGTTACAAAGTTGTACAATTAAATAACAAATGTCTTGTTAGTTCATAATTTCGACCAAAATGCCTTTCTTCTTCTTCGTTGAGCCGAAGTGTGTTTGAGTATACTTTAATGTCTAAGAATATCCAATTATGCCAAATATGTCCAAGAGCAAGCCAAAAGTCAAAGTAAATGCCAAAAAGTTGTAGGCAAACTTCTATATGAAGTTTACACGTCCATGAAGAAGTACAAAGCCAAGAAAATCACAATGAAAACCACTAATGGAGTCTTGGAGCTTCCCGTATGCCAAAGTGTAGCCAAAGTCCAAAAATGTCAATCCTTTATAATGCCAAGCAAAGGGGTATTTATAAGTGAGGTTTCCATGCATTAGCCCGAATTTCGTATCCCAAGGGGATGCGAAATTTGCATCTTGAAAACTTAGCCAAAAAACCATGATGTTCTGGAGGATTTCACGTCCGAGGTAAAAGTCCAAAAACCAGTGATCACCTCTAAACAATTGATCCAACCACTACTTCGAATGTGCCAAGTCTTCACGGGATTTTTGCATCCCTGCCATGATGCGAAATCGCATTATGAATCCCCGGGTCGTGCTCCAAAAAATCGCATCACGATGCGATCAACTTCTTTTCGTATCCGAACCCATGCAGGATCTCGCATCCGTCCTTGCTTAGATCCTAAAATTTTGCATCGTGTCCCTGTGATATGAACACGGGGATCTGACGACTTAGCGTGATGTAATCAGGGATTTTACATCGTGCCAGGATGAAAAATCCTAGTGATGAGGAATGCCCCCTAGAGCCAAGCCAAAAACCGAAGGTTGCTAGACCCGATGCACACTCGTGATTTTAAGTGATCCGACCGTGTCGATCACCCCTTTTTGAGTGCCAAAACAAGCTTTGCCAAATTGCCATATTTTGCCAGACCGTGTTACACAGCTATTTTTTGGTGATTAACACGTGTCGCGCAATACTTTTTGAGTGATCAATACTGAGTTTGCCAGAATCCAAATCATTTTCCTTCGACGAGTTTTAACACTTCGCGACTTCGACCAATTCTCTTTATGAACTCTGATGAGCTTACTCGGCTCGCGAGCATGTTGTTAATCATAATCTTTATGTGTTATTGCTTTACCAAAAATATGGTCAATACTTTGCCCTCCAAAACATATTTTCCGTGACTAAAGGAAAATGCGTTTTGTGAGTAAACTAGAATTCCAAGAATTTGTAAACCAAAGCCAGGAGGAGTTCGAAGGGAATCCAATAACCAAAAAGCCGAGGAGCCACGATTACGCCGGACCATATTAACCATAAAACTAGAAAATCTGTAAGCCCAAGAATCTAGAAGTAGCGATCTCACTGGATCGTACAAACCAGAAATCCGCGATCGTGCTGGGTCGCACTAGCTATAAATCCAAAGCCTAAAATATAATGAAAGCCGACGATCGCTCCGGATTGTTCCAGGAGAGTTAACCAAAATAACCAAGAGAACTAGAGTAACCGAAGTAATAAGAATGGCTGAAATAACCAGAATAACCGAAGGACCTCAAGGATCTGAGAATCAGAGTAACAAAAATAACCAAAGCCGGGAAATAGGGTAAACCCGAAATCTATTTATCTAAAGTAACTAATAACCCGATAGCCAAGACTGAGAGATTTTAGTGAGTCACCGACGAGACAGTTCGAGTATAATCAGGTGACACTATAAGAAAAATAACATTTGGTTGTAGAAATTCGTTGCATTTAAGTTCAAGTGCAGCTAGTAGTATCTCAAGTTGTATTATACACGCAACTTAATATTAGCCTCCCTTGTGCCCTAGTAAAAATTTTGACGCTCTAAAAAATTTGACTTCCATTTCTTTTCATGTTCTCTATATCCGTGCTTCAGAATTTTTTTTTACCTCACTTAATTTTCTTTGATACATGTTTTTTCTTCCTTTTCAGTTCAGTCAAATTCACCTCATCCTATGATTCTTCCATCATCATCTCCTCATGCCACCGCTTTCCATTGTTACCATCATGCTAGCCCTTTCCTCCCTTGTCAACAATTTCAACGGGATACAATGTCTAGTTGCCTAAGGTTTAAACATAAAACCTAAATAGGTATGGATTTTATATTCCAACTCTATTTCGAGTTGATTTTGAAATTCGATTATTTTGCTATCCAACTTTTTTGGTTATGTAGATTTTGTAAAAATATAGTTTTTACAATGTAAAATTTTAGAAGTTTAATTTAAAAGGAATTTGAAATAGAATTCAGATGTTAATTAGAGCTAGGATTTAAAGATATTCAGTTAGGTTTTTATTGAAAAATTATGAGAAATAGAGTAGCACTTAAGATTTAGGTTTGATTTACAAGGATTGAAATTAGCTATAACATTATTAATTTTTTGACTAAATTGAAATATGTGATATACTTGGTCAAAAGCGAGTAGATCTATGATTTATTTATATTTAAAACCCGCTTAGACAAGATATCTCTTGAAGATTTTTTATCTATTTTTAATTATAATTACTATTCAGTAGTTATTACTCAAAAACTCTATATATGTCGACTAGTTTCAGGAAAAAAGGAAGAATGCAATCATGTTGGAAGCAGCATATAAATGACCTTATGCTTAAGAGACATGCCATGCTAAAAGCACACAAAAGACTAGGCACCTACTAGGAGAACTTGAAGCATAACAATTATATGATAGTAGGTTGGCTTGTGCTTATTTTTATTTGTGTTTCTGACTATAGGATGGATTGCTAAAACTTGATGTGGTGTTAGATTATGAACTATATTCAACATTAGTATTTCTTGCAAAAATCCTTAACCCAAAAGCTAAGGGTTGTTGGCCTTTTTTTGTTGAAATTATGTAGCGGTCATTGAAGTTTCATCTATTTGATGTTTATATTTTAATATTGGCCTTATTGTACTTATCATAATTATATTACTACATAAATTACTACCTTATAAGTGTAATCAGAGATGTGAGTACAACAATTTACTTGATAGAAATACAATGATAGAACTTAAACTTTGTAACTTCTACTTCTATAACGACCCGGATTTTCAAACAATTTATTTTAAATATTTAATATAGTTTTAAATATTGAGTTGATAATATAAATGGATTTTTAAATTAAGTTATCGATTTAATAATCAATTTCAATTTAATATCGAGTATATTAAATTATCGCAATACGAAAAATAATTCAATTCGAGATTTAAACTAAGTCAAAACAATTCAGATAATGAATATAAATTCTATATGAATGTAATCGATAATAATAACAATTTATTATCGAGAAATTGATTAGTTTCTGAATTTAAATTATATTATATCGATTTAATATGGTAATTTATCTTCACGTTCAATTTAAATATCAAAATATATTCAGTTCAGAATAATGTGTCAATGTCGAAACGATAGTTGTTGCATTAAAATATCGGTTTGTGTGTGAATCCTGTGATATTTTAATGGATAAGATCAAAATCGAAATCAAATCAGAATCCATTTAAATAAAATAAAAAATCTTTTTAAATCAAATCGCATTAAATTAATATCAAATCGAAATTAAATTTTATGTACCTTAAGCTACCCTACCTAATTCCTTAATGCCTAAGTTTCACCATTTATATATGCGACATTCCCCCTTTGGTAATCACTTTATTTTTGTTTTGCAAGATACAACTTCAAAAGCTTCAGATAGAAATGCCGATATACTCGATAATCAAATACTAGAAAAAACCCCGTTCCTTTTCCCCCTTTTTATTCATTGCATCCTTTTAATTTCTAAACCCAAATCAAAATGTCGTGACCCACTAAAAATAAATAAATGGCGAGAGTTAAAACCAATTTGAAGCTGAATTCGAATCCGCATCTCGAAGGATGCCAGTGTCGTGCACTCCAATATGGAGGAGTACGACAGTTCCCCAATCGATCTAGGGCAGTGCCTAAGCTGTACAAATAGTCCAAGTTCGTTGAGAGGTTTTGAATTTTTGGGGAAATCGAGTACGACATTGGTCTTTGAACTTTGACTGGGTACAATCGGTAATTGATCTGGGCAACGTGATGTCTAACAACATCGAGGAGAGGCGTTTGAAGTGGAGGCGTACACTGCTGTAGGGCTCAAAGGGGATTATGCGCAGTTTTGAAAGGACTATAAGTGAAATAGGAGTTCGCAACAAAGCACGGACAAGCTTGGCCTTGGTGATGAAGTGGCGAGTTTGGGAGAATACTGTGATGATTCGCAAATGGCACAGGCAATGCTTGGTGTGTGGGTTTCTTGATGGTAACGAGTTTGATATGCAAGTGATGTAAAGAGTCGGGGAAGTCGCTAATTTAAATATTGGTAAAAAGAAGAAGGGGCACAGAAGCATACATGATTTGCAGGAGGTTAGGGGACGGATGGTAAAATGCACGGCAAAATGGTAGTAAAGCATAAGGACGGATTGGAATTCGTGATTTAGGTAGCAGCATGATTAAATTGGGAATTTAGGTAACTTATGTTATCCATTCATTTTTAATTAACAAAATTTAAATTTTATCAAGATTATAACACGTCTATATACCTTGTATGATAACAGTTTCGATTAATTGGAGTATTTTGGAATCATTTAAGAAAGTGCTATATAATGACACTGATTGGAGCAGTTTAGTGGCAGTTTGGATTTTCAGTTAAATTAAACATCATTTTAATTTAATTGAAAATAAATCGTTATTCTGACAAGTAAAAAATCACGGTGAGTAAATCTCACTCAGATTTTATTTATTATTTTTATTAGTTAAAAATAATTGTTTTTTGGTTATTGCATTCATTAAAATATTATTGTGGCTATTATATATATTAGGTATTTAGGCTTGGTATTTGTGGCTATTATGTATATGTATGTATATATATATATATATATTGGTGGTTGGATATTTCTCGCAGTACCATTAGTGGCTGCCCACGGTATAATTAACGGATGACCCTATGCGTGCCACAATATGATAATGGATGACCTTTTATACCACGATATCCTGCCTCGAAGCAGGATAGGTATTATTTATGGTGGCTAACGTCTGTGGATGTAGGGAAAACAGGTTGGAGGGATCCAACTGGATTCCTCAAAAATATTTTAAATTGTTTGTTTCATATATTATCATATATGATATGCTAAAAATAATATGTGATGTATAATGTGGTGTTTTGGATGTTTAAATATCACTGGGCCAAAATGGTGATTTATAAAAATATCATGAAAAGAGATTTTGAGATTTAAAAAGGAAATTCTATTTTCCTAAAAATAGAATTTGAAATTCGAATGGACTAGAAATATTAACTTGTTTTGAATAAGTAAAACAAGTATTGAAATTTATAAACGATGTTTATAAATAAAATAATACAGGAAATTGAAGTATTGAAATTTATAAATGATGTTTATAAAATGAATAATGCAGGGAATTGAAGTGAATTTATAAATGGTGTTTATAAATGGAATGGGAAAAATTATCATTTAGATAATTCGGGAAATGTAAATTCAGATGTGAATTTAAAAGAGGAAATTTATTTTTTCCAAAGTAGAAATTTAATTTCAAAATGGATTTGAAATCGAGACTTGTTTAAATATATAAACAAGTAAAATAAATGATGTGTACAAAGAAAGATGAAAAATTATTAATTGGATAATTTAAATATTTAGATTCAAATATGAATTTAAAATGAGAATTGAGAACCGTGTTAAAAAGGGAAATAAGGAAATCTATTCCAATGTTCGGAATATAATTAAAATAAATCCAAACGAATTTATGGTTAGAATTCGACTATGTCGAATTTACAAAAATAAATTATATCCAGAAAGGATATTTAAATTGTGTTAGAAAGGAATTAAAATTAAATATGAAAATAGATTCACTGTATATATATATATATAAGTTAAAATCAATAAAATATTCCGGAATAGGAATTGGGTTTCAAATGGATTTGAAATGGAAACTTATTTTAAATTATAAAACAAGGAAGCTAAATTTATAAACGACATTTATAAATTAAGTGAAATAATTATCATTGGATAATCTGAAATTATAAATTCAAATATGAATTTAAAAGTGACTTGGGAAGTGTTTTGAAACAGAACGAGTGATTATATTCCGGAATTCAGAATATAAACTGTATTGAGGAAAATCCAACGGATCTATAATTAAAATTCGATTATATCAAATTTTATAAATAATTTATTTGTTAAGGAATTGGAATTTAAGTTGTAAATGAAATTATAACTGGGTTAGGACTTTTGTATGAAATAATTGACAATTTTAGGAAAAAGAGTTGTTAAGTTAAAATTGTAAAATGGGTTTAATTTATGTTAAAATATTAAAATAAGGTTGGAGTTTATATTATAAACGAAGTTTAAACGTTTATATTTAAATATAATTAAAACAAACTTGCCGCAGTGTGGTAGTTCGCGATTTGGCGTTACGAACTCCAATTGAGTATATAAGACTCAATTTAAGTCGGAATTCTTTGAAAAAAGAATCCTCAGGACCGATTTGATAATAGTTTTCTAATGGAGGAGAAAAAACTGAATTTCGTTTTATAGATTTTGAGTTATTTCAAAATCAAATTTTCATAAAAACAGCACCATAACCATTATAAAACCAAACGGTTTATTTAAATAAATAAAAGGATTTTAAGTAAATAAAATATGAATTTTCATTAGAAAAATCCAGATTTGAGATATAAAATAAATATGAACACAAGTGGAGTAAAGGAAGTGATATTTGAAACAAAAATCAGATTTTTATTTATTGAATAGAATTAACTAATTTGAATAATAATTAGTTAATCGAATTTTGATAAAAAACTGGGTTTTGGTTAAGTAAATTAAACTGGTGAATTCACATTCGAAATCGAATATGAAATTTGAATTAAAAATTGGATTCGATTGGTTTATAAGGAATATTAAATTGTATATGAACGTGATATGTTCAATTAAAAAGTGGAATAGGCAAAAGAGCTAATTCAAGAATAAATTAATGTATTGAGTTAAAATGGCCGGATTGAGTTGGAATAAATCGAAAACAGGTGAACATGTGTTAAATAGGTATGGAATAAATTGTATGAAGATTTTAATTCAAGTGCCCGACATAAAGGTTTAAATTCCATATGAGATTTTATGTGTCGAATCGTCAAGCTGCTTGGCTTTTTGATTTTCTTTTTGAATGGAAAGGGCCTAGAGAGCCGAGTTGAGGTTTGAACTATTGACCGGTACAAAGGAGGTGCTGGCGAATTTTTCCGAAATTTAAGGAGTTAGAATATTTTTAAGAAAAACTGATAATTAGAAATCAATGTATTGATATATATGGAATTCGATAAGGAAATGAACTTAAAATAGAATATTATAAACAAAAAGGAAATCTAAAATTAAATCTGGTAAAAATAGAAAGAGAAACGTATACATGTTTTAAAAATGAGAAATTGGTTTATATGATGTTGATTATTCGAGATAAGTAGTCTTGTCTGTTTTGAAGTTAACAATGTTATTCAATCAAGGTCTGAGAGGTATTTATACCCCAACTTGATTGATTTCATTATTAACAAATAAATAGCAAGATTCAACAAAGATAAATGTTTTGTATAAGATTTAGTTGAATGTAGTATTTTGTGTTGTTGTAACAATGTTTTACACAACATTCGTTTTAACCCAGATAAGTGGAATTTTGGAAATATAATAATAAATATTTCCTAGATATAGAAATGAATAGTCGTGAAAGGGAGAAGAACTTGGAATGTATTCCAATTATTAATAGAAGATATTTTCTAAGTATAGAAAATAAAAGAAGGCGATATATGGAAATGTTTTCCAAATAGCATAAGAGGCCAAGATGAATATTGAAAATATTTGGTTAACAAATATTGGTAAGGAAATGAATAAGTGATTTAATTAATGAAATATTAATTAAGGGGGCCAATGATTGTGGATGCTTTGAATGGATGTTTGTTTTCTTCGATAGTTAAATATCAAACTATCAAAGTATTTGCCAATATCGTTGTCAATATGGAGAGACCGGTTAGATTATTATCCAAGAACCACTCCGTATTAGCAGTCGTGTTGCAAATCAGATTGTATAAAGATAATCGAAGAAGAAGTAAAGTGCAAGGGCTTTTTCTATTAATCCTAGGTACAAATTGCCTAAGATGGATTAATGGAAATTGTGCATTCGGATTCTTTTAGTCCCAGAACGAAGTTGTATGGACGAATGTCTAACAGAGTATTTCCAATGATCACATATGTTGGTCTATATAAATATAAATATATATGGTGGCGGAGAATTTATTCTCTTAGCATAATATCCAGATTATATTTGTGCAAATCAATTAATGTTTAACGGAACTAACAATGTGGCATTGAAAGTTATTGTGCTATCAATGAAAAGTAAGTAAGTGAGCCTCAGGCCTCAACAACCGAGAAATGACAAAAATCGGGCAGGTAGCATGGCTAAGTGGGTAGCTCCCAATTAGGTTGTATTATCACCTATCTATAGAAATTCATTTCATTCTTTTTCTATTCAATGTTGTCCCATTTGGTAAAACGGTTGTTGTTCCCAACCGTTGGTGATATACATTCGATACACTAAAGTGAAATGAGTGGTCGGTCATGTGTGGCCGGGTTACAAGATGTTCTTGTTGAACCCAGTGTATTCTCTCTAGAGATACACTATCGGAAGGTAGTTCCATACCATATCATAGTTGGAAATTCATTACCCAATAAGTGCTCGCGGTTTTGATTGTATATTATATATGTGGAGCGTGAGATGCAAACGTTCCACTAGATTGTTATTTATTTGATTTAGACAGTATTATAATATCAAAAGAGTTTTGATATAAAGGTAATCGTTTCTTTCGAAAGGATTTTTGAAAGTTAAATCAAGTGTTTTGGATTCTCATAAGGGAAAAAACTGTTCCGTGTTATAAGGCGTGGTCTTGTAAGATATCGTTTATTTTCTCAAACTGTTTTAATTTGTTTACTCATACCAGTCCCATGACTGACCCGGAGTTTATTTTGTTTTGTTTTACCTAAACTCTTGGGTGCCCAAATTTGTACGAGTAGTCAAGTAGTTCAGAATTTTACAGATTTATCTAAAGGAGCTTGGAGCAGGAGGCTTCAGCGTTATTTAGTTATAGTTTTTCCATTGTGTTGTAATTATTGTACTCTGATGATGATATGTATATACAGAAAAAAATTGTACTCCAAAAGTTGATGTATATATAATATATTAGGTTCCACTGCGATGTGAGATTCTACTTTTTTTCTTCTTCTACCTTTTCATTAAAAATGATTCATATTTCTGTGCAATTTGGGTTGGACGCGTAGTGTATTTGGTCAACTCAGATAGTACGGATTTGCGGGTCGTTACAGCTGGTATAAGAGCTTAGGTTGAGCGAACGCCTAGGCTTTGGTGGGGATTTACTCATTAGAGATAGGATCGGTAATATCCTAGAATGATTTAAGTGTATATATACGAGAGTGCGTATTTGTTAATTGATATAAAATTTATTTTATATTGTGTTGGCTAGTCTATAGAGTGGTTTATGAATTCTAATCGAATCATAGGACGCCACGAAATCGATAGGAATTTCTAAACACTTGAATAGAGAAATTTGACACAATAATGTTTTAAGTGGGTAAATGAAATAATTTAACCCAAAATCCTATTTTGATAGAAAAAGAATAATTTTCAGAAATTATTACAATATATCTATGTGTTGGTTGTTATTATTATAACCAAATGAGATTATAAGAAATGAAATGGTTATGTGTAACTAAATATAATTTGTATATCAATAAAATATACAAATGGGCTGAATTAAAATTGAATTTAAACCAGAATTTGGAATTTTAAATCCCGAGAGATGGAAAATATTTTTTCAAAAGTACATAGAAATAATATAGCTTTGTTTTAGAAAGAATTTTGAATAAAAACCATTTTGAATAGGTTTTGAAAGTGATAAAGCACTGAACACACTTCAGTTGCTAGAAAATAATTTTGATGATGACTACAGCATGATCAGTGTTCATTTTCGAGTTTCTAATGATGGGTTGCTACATTAGAAAAGTTTCTGTTGGAGACTGGTATGAAAGAAAACAAGTGGTTTGAAAATTCAAATGTTTTGAATTTGAGATAGCAATGAATATATGTGTATATATTTATGGGATTTCAATATGATTTGAAATGAAACCCCGGTGATTTGAATTCAGAAATTTAAATTTAACTAAAGCAAGTTAAATGATAAAAAATGAATAAAGTGACTAAAGTCAATTTGAACTGTATTTGGATATACTGATTGTAAATAATTCACAGTAATTGAATGCGAGCATATATGGTGTGCAATGTAAATGGAAACCAAAAATTGGTAGATCTAAATTTGTTGAAATATGAAGAGTTGAGTTTCAACATAAGTGGACTGCGAAAAGTAAATGGGTTTGAAGCATTTTTCCTACCTAGGTAATTTCGGGGACGAAATTCTTTTAAGGGGGAAAGAATGTAACGACCCGGATTTTCGAACAATTTATTTTAAATATTTTATATGGTTTTAAATATTGAGTTGATCCTATAAATGGATTTTTATATTAAGTTATCGATTTAATAATCGGTTTCGATTTAATATCGAATATATTAAATTATCATAATACGAAAATAATTCAACTCGAGATTTAAACTAAGTCAAAACAATTCAGATAATGAATATAAATTCTATATGAATATAATCGATGATAATAATTATTTATTATCGAAAAATTGATTAGTTTCTGAATATAAATTATATTATATTGATTTAATATGGTCATTTATCTTCACGTTCAAATTTAATAGCAAAATATATTCAGTTTAAAATAATATTTCAATGTTGGAACGATAGTTGTTGCATTAAAATAGCGGTTCATGTGTGAACCCTGAGATATATTAATGGATAAGATCAAAATCAAATCTGAATCCATTTAAATAAAATTAAAAAAATCTCTTTGAATCAAATCGCATTAAATTAATATCAAATCGAAATTAGATTTTATGCACCTTAAGTTACCCTACCTAATTCCTTAATGCCTAAGTTTCACCATTTATATATGCGACATTCCCCCCTTGGTAATCACTTTATTTTTGTTCTGCAAGATCCAACTTCAAAAGCTTCAGATAGAAATGCTGATATACTCGAAAATCAAATACAAGAAAAACCCCGTTCCTTTCCCTCTTTTTATTCATTGTCTCCTTTTAATTTCTAAAACCAAATCAAAACGTTATGAACCACTAAAAATAAATAAATGGCGAGAGTTAAAACCAATTCGAAGCTGAACTCGAATCCGCACCTCGAAGGATGCTTGTGTCGTGCGCTCCAATATGGGGGAGTTCGACAGCTCCCCAAAAGATCTAGGGCAGCACCTGAGCTGTAGAAATAGTCCAAGTTCATTGAGAGGTTTTGAATTTTTGGGTAAATCAAGTATGACGTTTGTCTTTGAACTTTGACCGGGTACAATCGGTAATCGATCTGGACAGTGCGATATCCAACAACATCGAGGAGAGGCATTGGAAGTGGAGGCGTACATTGCTATAGAGCTCGAAGGGGATTGTGCACAGTGTTGAAAGGACTGTAAGTGAAATGGGAGGTCACAACAAAGCACGGATGAGCTTGGCCTTGGTGATGAAGTGGCGAGTTTGGGAGAATATTGTAATGATTCGCAAATGGCACATGCAACGCTTGGAGTGTGGGTTTCCTGATAGTGATGAGTTTGATATATAAGTGATTTAGAGAGTCGGTGAAGTCTCTAATTTAAATATTGGAAAAAAGAAGAGGGGGTAGGGGAGCATACATGATTTGCAGGAGGTTAAGGGACGGATGGTAAAACACATGGAAAATGGTAGTAAAGCATAAGGACGGATTGGAAATCGTGATTTAGGTGGCAGCATGATTAAATTGGGAATTTAGGTAACTTATGTTATCCACTCATTTTTAATTAACAAAAATTAAATTTTATCAAGATTATAACACGTCTAGATACCTTATATGATAACAGTTTCGATTAATCGGAGTATTTTGGAATCATTTGAGAAAGTGCTTCACAATGACACTGATTGGAGCTGTTTAGAGGCAGTTTAGATTTTCGGTTAAATTAAACATCAGTTTAATTTAATCGAAAATAAATAGTTATTCCGACAAATAAAAATCACGGTGAGTAAATCTCACTCAGATTTTATTTCGAATCATTTATATTAGTTAAAAACAAATGTTTGTTGGTTGTTGCATCAATTAAAATATTATTGTGGCTATTATATATATATATATATGTATATATGTATTAGTTATTTAGGCTTGGTATTTGTGGTTATATATATATATATATTGGTGGTTGGATATTTCCCGAAGTACCCTAAGCGGATGCCCGTAGTATCATTAGCGGCTGACCCTATGCACCCCACAATATGATAGTGGATGACCTTCTGTACTGCAATATCCTGCCTCGAAGAAGGATGGGTATTATTTTTGTTGGCTTACGTCTGTGGATGTAGGGAAAACCGGTTGGAGTGATCCAACTGGATTACTCAAAAATATTTTAAATTGTTTGTTTCATATATTATCATATATGATGTGCTAAAAATAATCTGTGATGTATAATGGGGTGTTTTGGATGTTTAAATATCATTGGGCCAAAATGTTGATTTATAAAAATATCGTGAAAAGAGATTTTGAGATTTAAAAGGGAAATTCTATTTTTCTAAAAATATAATTTGATATTTGAATGGACTAGAAATATTAACTTGTTTTGAATAAATAAAACAAGTATTGAAATTTATAAACAATGTTTATAAATATAATAATATAGGAAATTGAAGTATTGAAATTTATAATTGATGTTTATAAATTGAATAATGCAGTAAATTAAAGTGAATTTATAAATGGAATGGGAAAAATAATCATTTAGATAATTTGGGAAATGTGAATTCATATGTGAATTTAAAGGAGGAAATTTATCTTTTCCAAAGTAGAAATTTAATTTCAAAATGGATTTGAAATCGAGACTTGTTTAAATATATAAACAAGTAAAATAAATGATGTTTATAACGAAAGGTGAAAAATTACCAATTGGATAATTTAAATATTTAAATTCAAATATGAATAAAAAATGAGAATCGAGAACCGTGTTAAAAAGGGAAATGAGGAAATCTATTCCGATGTTCGGAATATATATTAAAATAAATCCAAACAGATTTATGGTTAGAATTCAACTATGTCGAATATAAAAATAAGTTATATCCAGAAAGGATATTTAAATTGTGTTAGACAGGAATTGAAATTAAATATGAAAATAGATTCACTATATAATTTAAAACCAATTAAATATTCCCAAATAGGAGTTGGGTTTCAAATGGATTTGAAATTGAAACTTGATTTAAAATATAAAACATGGAAGTTAAATTTATAAACGGCGTTTATAAATTAAGTGAAATAATTATCATTGGATAATTTTAAATTATAAATTCAAATATGAATTTAAAAGTGACTTAGGAAGTGTTTTGAAATAGAACGAGTGATTATATTCCGGAATTCAGAATATAAACTGTATTGAGAGAAATCCAACGGATCTATAATTAAAATTCGATTATATCGAATTTTATAAATAAGTATTTGTTAAGGAATTGAAATTTAAGTTGTAAATGAAATTGTAATTAGGCTAGGACTTTTATATGAAATAATCGACGATTTAAGGAAAAAGAGTTGTTAAGTTAAAATTGTAAAATAGGTTTAATTTACGTTAAAATATTAAAATACGGTTGGAATTTATATTATAAACTAGGTTTAAATGTTTATATTTAAATATAATTAAAACGAACTCGCCGCAGCGCGGTAGTTCGTTATTTGGCATTTCGAACTCCAATTGAGTATATAAGACTCAATTTAAGTCAGAATTCTTTGAAACAAGAATCCTCAGGACCGATTTGACAATAGTTTTCTAATGGAAGTGAAAAACTGAATTTCGTTTTATAGCTTTTGAGCTATGTCAAAATCAAATTTCCAGAAAAATAGCGCCATAACCATTATTAAACCATAACTGTTTATTTAAATAAATAAAAGGATTTTAAGTAAATGAAATCTGAATTTCCATTAGAAAAATCCAGATTTTAGATATAGAAAAAATATGAACTCAAGTGGAGTAAGGGAACTGATTTTTGAAACAAAAATCAGATTTTTATTTATTGAATAGAATTAACTAATTTGAAGATTAATTGTTTAATCGAGTTTTGATACAAAATTGGGTTTTGGTTCAGTAAATTGTACTGGTGAATTCATATTCGAAATTGAATATGAAACTTGAATTAAAAATTGAATTTGATTGGTTTATAAGAAATTAAATTGTATATGAATGTGATATGTTCAATTAAAAAGTGGAATAGGCAAAAGAACCAATTAAAGAATAAATTAACGAGTTGTGTTAAAATGGCCGGATTGAGTTGGAATAAATCGGAAACAGGTGAACATGTGTTAAATAGGTATGGAATGAAGTGTATAAAGATTTTAATCCAAGTGCCTGACATAAAGGTACACGTTTAAATTCCATTTGAGATTTTACGTGCCGAATTAGCAAGCTGCTTGGCTTTTTGTTTTTGTTTTTGAATGGAAAGGGCCTAGAGAGGCGAGTTGAGATTTGAACTATTAACCGGTACAAAGGAGGTGCTGGCGAATTTTTCCGGAAATTTAAGGAGTTAGAATATTTTTAAGAAAACCTGATAATTAGAAATCAATATATCGATATATATATATATATATATATATATATATATATATATGGAATTCGATAAGGAAACGAACTTAAAATAGAATATTATAAACAAAAAGGAAATCTAAAATTAAATCTGGTAAAAACAGAAAGAGAAACGTATACATGTTTTAAAAATGAGAAATTGGTTTATATGATGTTGATTTTTCGAGATAAGTAGTCTTGTCCGTTTTGAAGTTAACAATGTTATTCAATCAAGGTCTGAGAGGTATTTATACCCCAACTTGGTTGATTTCATTATTAACAATAATAGAAAGATTCATGCTCAAAGATAAATATTTTGAATAAGATTTAGTTAAATGCAGTATTTTGGGTTGTTGTAACAATGTTTTACACAACATTCGTTTTAACCCAGATAAGTGGAATTTTGGGAATATAATACTAAATATTTCCTAAGTATAGAAATGAATGGTCATGAAAGGAAGAAGTACTTGGAATGTTTTCCAATTATTAATAGAAGATATTTTCTTAGTACAGAAAATAATAGAAGGCGATATATGGAAATGTTTTCCAAATAGCGTAAGAGGCCAGGATGAATATTGAAAATATTTGGTTAACAAATATTGGTAAAGAAATGAATAAGTGATTTAATTAATGAAATATTAATTAATGGGCCCGATGATTGTTTGATGCTTTGAATGGATATATGTTTTTTTTATAGTTAAACAACCGACTATCGAAGTGTTTGCCAATATCGTTGTCAATATAGAGAGACCGATTGGATTATTATCCGAGAACCACTCCGTATTAGCAATAGCGTTGAGAATTAGATTATATAAAGATAATCGAAGACGGAGTAAAGTGCAAGGGTTTTTCTATTAATCCTAGGTAGAAATTGCCTAAGAAGGATTAATGGAAATTGTGCCTTTGGTTTCGTTCAGTCCTAGAACGAAGTTGTATGGACGAATGTTTGACAAAGTATTTCCAATGATCGCATATGTTGGCCTGTATAAATATATATGGTGGCGGAGAATTTATTCTCTTAGCATAATATCCAAATTAGTTTGTGAAAATCAATTAATGGCTGACGGAACTGACAATGTGGCATTCAAAGTGATTGTGCTATCAATGCAAAGTAAGTAAGCGTAGCCTTAGGCCTCAACAACCGGGAAATGACAAAAATCGGGCAGGCAGCATGGCTAAGTGGGTAACTCCCAATTAGGATGTATTATCACTTATTTGGAGAAATTCATTTCATTCTTTATTCTATTCGATGTTGTCCCATTCGGGAAAACGGTTGCTGATCCCAACCGTTGGTGATATACATTTAATACACTCAAGCGAAATGAGTGGTCGATCGTGTGTGGTCGGGTTACAAGATGTTCTTGTTGAACCCAGTGTATTCTCTCTAGAGATACACTATCGGAAGGTGGTTCCATAACTTGTCATAGTTGGAAATTCATTACCTAATAAGTGCTCGCGGTTTTGATTGTATATTATATATGTGGAGCGTGAGATGCAAACGTTCGATTAGATTGTTATTTATTTGATTTAGACACTATTATAATATCAAAGGAGTTTTGATATAAAGATTATCGTTTCTTTCAAAAGGATTTTTGAAAGTTAAATAAAGTATTTTGGATTCTCATACAGGAAAACTTGTTCCATTTTATATGGCGTGGTCTTATGAGATATCGTTCATTTTCTCAAACTGTTTTAAATTGTTTACTCATACCAGTCCCATGACTGACCCGGAGTTTATTTTGTTTATGTTTTACCTAAACTCTTGGGTGCCCAAATTTGTATGGGCAGTCAAGTAGTTCAGGATTTTATAGATTTATCTAAAGGAGCTTGGAGCAGAAGGCTTCAACGTTATTTACTTTTTGTTTTTCCACTATGTTGTAAGTATTGTACTCTGATGATGATATGTATATACAGGAAAAAAAATTGTACTCCAAAAGCTGATATATATAATATATTTTGTTCCGCTGCAATGTGAGATTCTGTATTGTTATTTTTGTTCTTCTTCTACCTTTTTCTTCTTTATTAAAAATGATTCGTATTTCTGTGCAATTTGGGTTGGACGTGCTTGGTATTAGGTCTACTCGGATAGTACAGATTTGCAGGCCGTTACAACTTCAATGTGCTGCAGTGGTAAAAGTGAAGATAAAAATAACATATCTAAAAATAGTGAAACATAAATTATGTCATTACTCAAATAGAGGTAAAGAGAAACATTAGAAACAGAAATGATTACTGAATTTCAATTTATTTTACTACTGATATTACTTTACCTTTAAACTCATAGTTTATGTTTAGTAATTGTGCTTTCTTCATTAACTAATTACAACCGCCACATATGGTATTGATAATTAGTGGATTATAAATTAGGTTTTAAGGAAGCATTCCTATTTAAGCTTGAAAAATGTTAATAAGAACCAACTTTTTTTGTTACAGATATGTGTTTATTATCTAAGTCTTAAATGAATTTCATAAAAAATGAAGTTAAACAAGTTTTAATTAAGTTGTATTTCAAAAAGTTAGCTTTTATTTTACTTGTTTATACGAGTTTTATTACAAGGAATGACTAATAAAAATGTCAACGGGTTGACTTGGTTTAAACCCATGTTTGGTTTGGGTGCCTAATTGAATTTTGTAACTCAATAAATAGATAAACAAAATTAAATTTATGTTTCATGTATACTCTTTGGATTCAAGAGAGTATCATCGAAAATAAATCGAATTAGAGTAAGTTTTAAATTAGAGATTAATAAAGATTTGTCTTTATAAAATGAGTATAAACTTAGTTGGATATTAATAAAGAAATTCACAAAAAATTTAGTATTGACTAAAATATTATTAATAAATGTGAAAGTGATTTATGAAATATTGGTATAACTAAATAACTGATCAAATTGAGTAAGATGGGTATACCCAAACCGTTTATTTCGCATGATGTATGATTTAGAATTTAGATACATAATTTCGTGATAATTTGCACTAATTAATTAGAAAAAGGATTTCTTACGTCATTCTGACAACGATGCAGGAGTTTTGCATCATTATAAAAGGCTATCTAAGGAAGATATATGTTTTAAGCAAGAAACCCGATCGAGGTCCGTATTAGGAAGGTCAAATGAGCAGTACTAGTTCTGAGTTTAACTCTAAGTAGTCTAAGTAATCGAACAAGCGATTGGATCCACAATTTGGTGTAATATCATATAAACTTAACTATAATTAAATGTATTGTTGGCGACTCATCCAAAATTCTAGAAATTATTTATTTGACATTAAGTGTTAGATTTTTTTTTCTACTTTGGAATTTGATTTATTTAGATGGATTGTGTGATTTTATAAAATGCGCTTTATAAAAAATTCTTGTTCTGAGTTAGGACTTCAATCTCAGTGAATAGGAAAAAGTGATTTCAAAGGAATTTGAATTTTTGTGATGTAAATTTTCAAATATTTGGTTATGACTAAATTGGGCTTTTGGGAGTTTTTCGATCACAAAACTCCTCGGGTTGGTTTACTTACTCTAGTTGTTTCTATAGGAACCAAAATAACATTGGATGCTCAATGTTGGCTTTTGAGTTATATCATGCTTCATTTGGAGGAGCCCTCCCCTTATCACAATTTATTTTGATTCGGTTTTGTTTCTATTCTATAACGACCCGAATTTTTAAGCGCTAAAGTTTGGACTATTTAAATTAGCTTTAAAATGTTGAATAGGTAATTTAAATTGATTATTATAACGAATTTATTTATAAACGACGTTTGAATGTATAATTTATAATTAAATTAAATACGAGCTCGTAACGTCGCGGCAGTTCGTAGTTTTACGTTTTGAACTTTAACTGAATAAATAGGATTTATTATAAGTCAGATTTCTTTAAAATAAGAAACGTTCAAATCTATTAAACTATAGTTTTCCAATGAAAGTGAAATATCGAGATTTCGTCTTGTAGATTATAAGTTATGTCCAAATCAATTTTTCAGAAAGTCGCTATGGAATCGTTTATAAACCATAACGATTTATTTAATAAAATAAATGGATTATAAAATAAATTGAATATCGTTTTAACTTGAAAATAAAAATATCGAGTTTAAAATTCAAGTTAGACTATTTGGAAGTTATATAACATTTTGTTGAGTGTATAAGATAATAATAATAATTTATTATCAACAGATTTGTTTATTTTGGAGTCGATAATATTATATCGATGTAATATGGAACTTAAGATTATGAATTTTTAAACGACCTCTGTTTTCAAAGAAACTAATTTTATTAAATCCGTAGAGATAAATTATTGTATGATTTTCAGTTTTGCATCAATTAGAATTATTTTATGACCATAAGCAATATAAATGCATATTATTTGACCATTTAAAATTAAAAAGAAAGTTTTATAAACGATCTCAGAATTTGACAAAACTAGTTCCATCGTGTTCAGTATATTAAACTATCGCAGGATTTCAATTTTCGTTGCTATTGGAGCTTATATGTGGTCATTTGAGTGTGTTACTTCGTGCGTAAGTTTTGGGTGTATATTATATATTTATATATATAAATCGAATCGAAATCAAATCCATATTTTTTTTAATTAAAATAAAAATCTCTTTAAAGTCAAATTGTATTGATGTAAAAATCAATTCACACCTTTTTAATATCAAATCGTATTAAAATATACATTAAAATCAAATCAATTTAGTAAGAAAATCAAATAAAAATACCTTAGACACAAAGCCAACAAATAAAAATATAACCTAACATTACTTTTCATTGCCTATTGCACACCGTCCATGTACCATATTGAAAGACTATCTCTCTTTCTCTATATAATCACACAGCAGCTCATTCTTTGCATCAAAATTTTTTAAGCCGTGAGTTTCAATGGATTTCAAAATATATTTCAAAATCTATACTGTATATAAAAATCCAAACTAGTATATTTAAATCCCTGAGATGATTCACTACACTCTGATATAGGTTTTGAGGGGATTCGAACAACATATGTCCGCTATATTTTTATTATCATGCATTAGTGTTAAGGTTTGAAGGAGTCTGAATCATCTATTAGCGAATTGAGTTTTGGATTTGAGTTTATTTTGGAAAGAAGCATCATTTGTGAAAGTTTAGAAGGTTCTGATCATTTTAGCGGATGAGACTCTATGCGCTCTGCATAATAGCGGATGACCTTCCATGCCACGATATCCCGCATCAAAGTGGGATTGGTGTTACTTATGTTGCCTAACATCTGTGGATGCAAGAAAACAGGTTGGAGGGATCCAATTGGATACCTCAAATTTATTATTGTCTGATTTCATATATATTATAATATATAATGTGTTAGAAAATCCATGATTGATGATTTTGTGATTTGAATGTTTGTGTAGTGACCCGAATTTTTGGCGATTTTGGTTATCCGATATACCACACATATCGAACATCCAAGGATCGAAAATACCGGTCATTAATGAAAGAAATTAGAGGGTGAGGAAAGATAAGATAGAAACTTAGAATAGAAGAAGAAGAGCACAACATCAGAGTAACACGAATTCTCACAGCGGAACGAATAACATATAATAGATAATATATCCTTGATATAAAATCAGTATATGTATTCAATAACATTATCAGAGTACAACACTTACAACACAGCGGAAATAACTATAGCTATATGATCCTGAAGCCTCCTGCTCCAGCTCTTCAAGTGCATCTGTAAAATCCCGACTACTTGACTGCCCGTACAAAATTAGGCACCCAAGAGTTTAGGGAAAACAAACAAATAAACTCCGGGTCAGTCATGGGACTGGTATGAGTAAAACAGTTTTAAACGGTCTGAACAAGTAAACGATATCTCATAAGACCACGCCGTATAACGGAACGGGTTTTCCCCTTATGAGAATCCAAATTTTGTTTATATCAAAAACCTTTTGATATTATAATAATGTCTATCAACCACAATATAATAATCATCTAGCAGAAACGCTTTCATCTCACGTTCTACATACATAGTATAAAATCAAAACCGCAAGCACGTATTGGGTAATGGATTTCCAACTATGACAAGGTATGGAACCACCTTTCACTAGTGTACCTCTAGAGAGGAATACACTGGGTTCAACAAGAACATCTTGCAACCCGGCCACACATGACCGACCACTCATTTCGCTTGAGTGCATCGAATGTATATCACCAACGGTTGGGATCAGCAACCGTTTCCTGAATGGGATAGTATCGACAATAGATTTTTAGAAATAAATGAAACTCTAGATCAGGTGATTATACACCCTACTTCGGAGCGACCGACTTAGCCATGCTTCCTGCCCGATTTCTGTCATTTACCGGTTGATGAGGCTTGAGGTTACGCTTCATCATCACATCAGATTCACTTCGAATGCCACATTGTTAGATCCATCGAAAATCACTAGTTGACGTCTACAACAGTACATTACGTAAGTTTCCTCATCTTCTTCCACTCTTGGTACAGTTGAAGATATCAATGTACATGACCTATCTGGAAATACTCTGTCAGACATTCATCCATACAAGTCATCCAGGAACAGGATGAACCGAAGGTACTATTCAGTATATCCATCTTAGGCACTGTTATCTAAGATTTATACAATAGCCCTTGCACTTTACTCCGTCTTCAATTATCTTTGGCATATATGATTCGCAACGCTTATGCCAATACAGAATGGTTCTTTGGATAATAATCCAACCGGTCTCTCCATATTAACAATGTTGAAATGGTCAAAACTTCGATAGTTTGTGATTTAACCATCAAAGAAAAACAGGTGTGCAAACAACGACATTATTTCCAGGAGGAAATTATATCGATCAATCATCATTTAACATTTATCTCTTTATTTCATTAATCTACTTATCTCCTGTTTCCCTATATTCAACATTTCTTATTTTCTAAATTTAGAAAATATATGTTATTACCATTGGAAAACATTTCCATTTCTTGTTTTCTATATCAAAAAACATTTCTGGTTCTTAGTTGGAAAACATTTCCATAACTGCTTCATTGGACTTAGACAGATGTTTAAACAAAGCATCGTGATGCCATCTCAAATCATTATGCTTATTAACTAAATTCCTTTAACCAACCTTCACTATCGAACCTTAACCATTCCTTAGTTAAAAATGGAGTCAATCAAGTTGGGGTAATACTACCTCTCAGACCTTAACTGAACAACGTTTCTAACCTTGAAATAGACCAAGTTCACCTTTTAATTCTTCAACAACTTCCTTACGTAACTTTCCTTCGAATCATCTCTTATTTGATAATTCTTTCCTTCGAATAAGGTATATTTGATAACTCTATTCAATTTACTCTATTCGATTAACCCTTATCAATTAACTCTATTGCAATAATGCTATTGGATTAACTCTATTGGACTAACGCTGTTGATTTACTCGTTTCACTTAACTCCTTTCGAATAAACTACATTCGATAACTCCTTTAACTCTATTCGAATCAACTATATTTGATTAACTCCTTTTACTTTCTATTCGAATAAACTATATTCGATTAACTCCTTTGATTTAACTCTAATCGATTAACTCCATCGAACAACTAAATTCGATAACTCCTTCGAATAACCAAATTCGATAATTCCTTTTGAATAAACTATATTCGATTACTCACTTCGATTAAACTATTCGACAATTCTTTTCGATTAAACTATAATCGATAACTCCTTCGATTAACTAATAATCGATAACTCCTTTCGATTAACAAATAATCGATAAATCCTTCGATTAACTAATAACCGATAACTCCTTTCCTTTAACTCTATTCAAATAAACTAATATTCGATAACTCTATTTAAATAACTCTATTTCGATTTAACTCTATCGATTAACTCTAACTGGTTTACTCTAACTGGTTTAACTCTAACTGGTTTAACTTTACTATTTAACCTAACTAGTTTAACTCTAATGGTTTAACCAAACTGGTTAACTCTTTATCCTTATTCAGTTTCGAACATCGATGTTGAAATTGATTCTTACTCCTCTATATGAGTCCTGACTTATATATTCTATTTATCCAAATGATAAATATTTAACTTAATTTATAAATATCATTTATAAATCAAATATGTTCCTTTTATCGGTTTACTTCTTCATATATAAGTTCAGACTTATATATATCTATTTATCCAAAGATAAATATTTCCTTTATAATCTATTTATTTATTCTAAATGTTTCCTTTATAATCTTCTATTTATTTAACAAATAAATATCTCATTTAATATCTCTTATTTATTTAACAAATAAATAATCCATTATCTTATCTTATTTATTTAACAATAAATAATTCACTTTATAAATATTCCATTTATAAAGATTCTGTTTTCAATATCACTTTGAAAATCTCTTTTTCCCATCCCGATATTTTATGGTACTTAACACATCAAATCACGATGACCATTATCATCCAACACATATAATCAACCACGGATTATAAACCACATCACATATCATAATATATGAAAAACAATAAAATAACTGTTGAGGAATCCAGTCGGATTCCTCCAGCCTGTCTCCCTGCATCCACAGATGTTACACAATATAATCAACATCACTTTCAGTTCAATATGAAATATTCTGTTAACCGAATCAATATATAAATTCAACTAACTGACTAGCAGTTCAATCAAACAGTCAACACACAGTCAATCGGCCAATATTTAACAGTTCTAAAAATACAACATGAAATTATAACTGTTCAGAGTTAGTGAGATTTACTCACTTTGGCAGTTCATCGTTAAAGAACGATAAACTGTTTGTTTGATTTGAATCAAACAATTTATTTTGCCGTAAATTCAAACGAGCCCCAATCCACTTCCAGTCAACTTCATTGTGAAGCTCCCTTCCATACGATCCTGATAGATCCAGTTATGTCCAATTCCGATACCGTATGTGAAAGTTATTAGTTAATACACAATTAAATAAAATAAAAACTTAATAAAAATATGGATTGGGCTTTACCCAAACAGTCTTCCCAACTCCCTTTTAATTTAAATCCCACGGCCTGCTCCATAGCCCTTCTTCCCCGATGGTTTAAACCGTAGCCTGCTCCCAAAATCATACACCATGACTGCCCCTTTGAACCTCTCCCTCTCCATCAAATCCTTTCCGAAACCACACACCCAGACCGTCGTTAATCACCTCTTCCCGAACACCTTCCCTCCAAACCCGAAAACAGCAACTCGACTTCCTCTTTTGCCTCGCGTCGAATAGTGGTCCTTCACGCATCAGTTCAAAAGGTGCAACTTTGATGTCAATGGAATACCCCAAAAACAGCACATCTGGTGCGGATTTTCCCCCTCATTCCGAATCCGAGATCGAAACCAACCCAAGCTCGCTAAATCACGAGCATTCCCCAACCCTAGTTTTTCTGTTCGAACCCGCTAACCCAAAAAAAACGGTCGAGCTCCACTTGAAGTATATAGAATCGAAGAGCAAGCCATGAGGGTTCCGAATATATATCTTTGAGGATTTAAGGAATTTATTTCCATTTTTTTTATTTTTAAAACCGACGAAATAATTTCTTGGAAGAACAAAACTTACGGCGGTTTTGTTTGACTAAATCGAAGTAGGACTTAGGTTTAGTAGGTGTAGGCCTATTTATAGGGGAAAAGGAAGAAGTTATTTTGGGGTAGGGAATATTCTCAGAATATTCTTTTTGTCAATTCGTCTTCTAAAAATTCCTATGATCACACGTGATACCCAAAAATCACCAAACTAGACATGCAACTACAGTTCGACATTATGGTCCCAACGAAACTGGTTTCGTCGAATTCCAACTTCGTTTGCTCACACAGCTTATTTTTAACCGTTGAAATACTGCCTATTTTTCACTCTGAAAATCCGTACGGCCACACAGTGACTCTAAAAATCACGGAGCTTAGAATCTAACAATAATTTGATGTTGTGGATCCAACAAAATTAGTTTCGTCAAATTCTGAGGTCGTTTGCAAAATTGGCTATTTTTAAAGCTCTGAATGACCCATTTAAATATATGACTATATTTAAATATAATTAAATTAAATATTTAAAAATAAATATTATCGTCTATATTCACAGTGGAATACCATACAGCTCTAGAATATTCCTATATGAATTTCTAACTTGATATTTCAAATCCCGATTAAATCGATATTCGATTTAAAAATGAAATTCCTTTTTAAAATATAAATAATTCCTTTATAAATTATAAAGGAATTCCACAACGACTTTTCTAAAATTTGATTTGGACATAAATCAAAATCTACACGACGAAATCCCGATTTTTCTCTTCCACTAGAAAGATATACTCCACCAGCTCCACACGTTTCTTGTTTCACAGAAATCCGATTTAAAATGAACCCTGTACATTCAGTTGAAGTTCGAATCGGCAATTTACGAACTACAGCGCCATTTCGAGCTCGATTTTAATTATATTGTAATTCTATGTTCAAACTGTCGTTTGTATAATTTATTCGTTATTCAAATTCAATTCCAAGCTGAATTAAATATCATAGATGATCCGGTTCACACCATATCGTCATTTCAGCCAATTATGATTATTTCAGAATTATATATATTATTTAATTTATTATTTTAATTAAATATTCATCATTATTTAATTCCACGACCATTAAATTCTCTAAACCACCATTTCAATAATTAAATAAATAAATTATTATACCGCTGAAGATGATGGTCATTACATTCTTCCCCACTTAAAATAATTTCGTCCTCGAAATTGCTAAGGTAGAAAACGTCCCTATTGACTGGTTAGAACATATTTGTTCACTTCTTAACTTCAGTTTCAACTGAATCAATTTAATTTCAATTAAATTGTTAATTAATTCTTAACAACGAAATTTTTCAAAAATCCTGAAAATTTTCTAACACCTTAACTTTTTGAAAATTTCGCCAGCACCTCCTTTGTACTGGTCAATAGGTCAAACTCCAACTCGCCTTTCTGGGCCATTTCCAACCCAAAAGAAAATCAAACAGCCAAGCGGCTTGCCAATTCGGCTCATAAATCTTATATCCAATAGAAATATAAACTTGTACCTTTTGTCGGCATATCATTATATCATTTCCACCTGTTATCAATTCAGCAGATACAAGGGTCATCCCAATCAAATTCCAATCTGCTTTTATCCATAACACAACCATTCGCTTATATCCGAGCCAAATATCATTTCAACTCGAGTTTCTTCTCGATTCCCAACTCTTAACTTGATTATCCCATTACACTTCAAATTTGAATCTCACAATTCAATTTGTCTTGATATCATTCTAATTCAACCTCAGTTACCACTTTACTGGTTTTACTTTAATTCAATTTTTCTTTCACAAATTTCTGTTAAATTTGTTTTTAATTCAAATAGTCTTTCCCTGGGAGTTTTCAAACAGTTTACTTTTTTCAAAAATCGAATTTTCCTTTTGAACATGTCACTGAGCCCTTAATTAATATTCTATTAGTTAAATCACTTCTCTGTTTCTTTATCAATATTTGTTAACCAAATATTTTCAATAACCATATTGGCCTTTTTATGTTATTTGGAAAACATTTCCGAATATCGCCTTCCTTTATTTTCTAGACTTTAGAAAATATATGCTATTTATAATTGGAAAATATTCCAATTACTTATCTCTTTTCCGATCTCGTTTATTTCTATACTTAGGAAATATTCTTTATTATATTTCCAAGCTTACACTTATTTGGGTTAAAACGGATGTTATGTAAAACATCGTTACGACAACCCAAATACTATATTCAACTAACTCTTATTCAACCTTGATCTTCGAGCTTGAAATCTTACTATTTATTTATTAATAACAAAATCAATCAAGTTGGGGTATAACTACCTCTCAGACCTTGACTGAATAACATTTATAACGTCAAAACAGATATGACTACTTACTCGAATAATCAATACCATACAACTACTTATTCACTTTTAAACACATATACGCTTCCTATTTCTATTCTTACTAGATTTTATTCTTAGTCTTCCTTTTTGATTTTACTATTCTATTTCTAAGTTCGTTTCCTTATCGACTTTTATATATATATATATATATATATATCGATACGTTGATTTCTAACTATCAAATTATCTTTAAAATGTTCTAAATCCTTAAATTCCCGGAAAAATTCACCATAACCTCCTTTGTACCAGGAGCATCGGGATATTTCAAATAGCCTCCCATGGACCTCACCAATCCAAAAGAGAAAGCCAAGCGACTAGCCGATACGGTGCATAAAATCTCATATATGAATTAAATACATACCTTTTCGTCGAGCATTCTATTTATATACCTTCATACCTTATCCATACCTATCTCATGTATATTTATTCCTGCCCAATCTATTTTAACTATACATGATCGTTTTAACTCAATTCGTTAATAAATTTGTTAACTAACTCTTTAGTCTATTTCACTTTTATATTTGAACATGACATGTTCAAATATATTTTAACTTGCTTATTAAATAATTTGAATCCAAATTTCAAATTTAAGTTCTATATTCGATTTCGAATATCCATTTACAAATCCAATTCACCTTTCAAAGTTCAACTTCAAATTCAAAATTCGATTAACTAATTCCTCTTCGACTTAGTTAATTCTATTCAATTTCTATTCAAAATTTATATCACTTCTATTATTCAAATCTATATATCAAATTCTATTATTCAAATTCTATATATCAAATTCTATTCAAATTCTATATTATAAATCCCATTTGAATTTCTATATTCAAATTCTATATATTCAAATTCTATATATCAAATTATATATTATAAATCCCGTTTGAAATTCAACACAACTTGTCTTTCCCAAAACAAATTCAAAACAGTATCTCTGGTAGTAATTCGTCACTTACAACTCGAAAATGAATACTGATGATGCAGTTGTCATCATCGGAATCTATTTTCCAGCGATCGAAGTGAGTTCAATACTATAAAACCATTTCTAAACATTTCCACTTTGAAATTCATTTCAAAATATAATTCACACTACTTGTAAAACAATTTAATATCTCCCAGGATCTTAAATTTTCCTTATTTTTAATCCAAATCCAATTACAAACACTTACCCAATTTTCCCGAATTTTAATTCAATTTATGGTTTAAATTTCAGATTTAACTCATCTGATTCACGTATTTCACTTATATGAATTCTGATTTATTATTTACATAACCATTTTACTTATAATCTTACTCGGTTATAATAACAACCAATATGTATCCAATATATTATAATTTTGATATATATATATATCTTCTCTATATCAAGATATACCTTGGGTAAACATATTTTAATTTACCATCTTTTCAAAACATATCGTGCCGACCCATCGTATTCGAGTGTTTATAAACTCCTACCGATACAGGGGATCAAACTGATCGACCAGAACTCATAAACTACTCAACCAATGAGTCTCCACAATATAAAACAATTTTTTTATTGAATAACAAATACGTTCACTCGTATAAATACACTCAAACTCAATCTAGGGTATTACTAACCCTATCTCTACCGAGTCACGCCATTGAGCCAAGGTAATTCACTTAACTTAAGCTCTGATACCAACTGTAGTGACCCGAATTTTTGGCGATCTTGGTTATCCGATATACAACACATATCGAACATCCAAGGATCGAAAATACCGGTCATTAATGGAAGAAATTAGAGGGTGAGGAAAGATAAGATAGAAACTTAGAATAGAAGAAGAAGAACACAACATCAGAGTAACACGAATTCTCATAGCGGAACGAATAACATATAATAGATAACATTTTCTAGATATAAAATCAGTATATGTATTCAATAACATTATCAGAATACAACACTTACAACACAGCGGAAATAACTATAGCTATATGATCTTGAAGCCTCCTGCTCCAGCTCTTCAAGTGCATCTGTAAAATCCCGACTACTTGACTGCCCGTACAAAATTAGGCACCCAAGAGTTTAGGGAAAACAAACAAATAAACTCCGGGTCAGTCATGGGACTGGTATGAGTAAAATAGTTTTAAACGGTTTGAACAAGTAAACGATATCTCATAAGACCACGCCGTATAACGGAACGGGTTTTCCCCTTACGAGAATCCAAATTATCTTTATATCAAAAACCTTTTGATATTATAATAATGTCTATCAACCACAATATAATAATCATCTAGCAGAAACGCTTTCATCTCACGTTCTACATACATAGTATAAAATCAAAACCGCAAGCAAGTATTGGGAAATGGATTTCCAACTATGACAAGGTATGGAACCACCTTTCGCTAGTGTACCTCTAGAGAGAAATACACTGGGTTCAACAAGAACATCTTGCAACCCGGCCACACATGACCGACCACTCATTTCGCTTGAGTGTATTGAATGTATATCACCAACGGTTGGGATCAGCAACCGTTTCCTGAATGGGACAGTATCGACAATAGATTTTTAGAAATAAATGAAACTCTAGATCAGGTGATTATACACCCTACTTCGGAGCGACCGACTTAGCCATGTTGCCTGCCCGATTTATGTCATTTACCGGTTGATGAGGCTTGAGGTTATGCTTCATCATCACATCAGATTCACTTCGAATGCCACATTGTCAGATCCATCGAAAATCACTAATTGACGTCTACAACAGTACATTACGTGTTAGCTAAAGAAATTTCCTTATCCGCTTCCACTCTTGGTACGGTTGAAGAAATCAATGTATGTGACCTTTCTAGAAATACTCTGTCATACATTCATCCATACAAGTCATCCAGGAACAGGATGAACCGAAGGTACTATTCAGTATATCCATCTTAGGCACTGTTATCTAAGACTTATACAATAGCCCTTGCACTTTACTCCGTCTTCAATTATCTTTGGCATTATGATTCGCAATGCTTATGCCAATACAGAGTGGTTCTTTGGATAATAATCCAACCGGTCTCTCCATATTAACAAGGTTGAAATGGTCAAAACTTTGATAGTCTGTGATTTAACCATCAAAGAAAAACAGGTGTGCAAACAACGACATTATTTCCAGGAGGAAATTATATCGATCAATCATCATTTAACATTTATCTCTTTATTTCATTAATCTACTTATCTCCTATTTCCCTATATTCAACATTTCTTATTTTCTAAATTTAGAAAATATATGTTCTTACCATTGGAAAATATTTCCATTTCTTGTTTTCTATATCAGAAAACATTTCTGGTTCTTAGTTGGAAAACATTTCCAAAACTCCTTCATTGGACATAGACAAATGTTTAAACAAAGCATCCCGATGCCAACTCAAATCATTACGTTTATTAACTAAATTCCTTTAACCAACCTTCACTATCGAACCTTAACCATTCCTTAGTTAAAAATGGAGTCAATCAAGTTGGGGTAATACAACCTCTCAGACCTTAACTGAACTACGTTTCTAACCTTGAAATAGACCAAGTTCACCTTTTAATTCTTTAACAACTTCCTTACGTAACTTTCCTTCGAATCATCTCTTATTTGATAATTCTTTCCTTCGAATAAGGTATATTCGATAACTCCATTCAATTTACTCTATTCGATTAACCCTTATCAATTAACTCTATTGGAAAAACGCTATTTGATTAACTCTATTGGACTAACGCTATTGATTTACTCGTTTCACTTAACTCCTTTCGAATAAACTATATTCGATAACTCCTTTAACTCTATTCGAATAAACTATATTCGATTAACTCCTTTTACTTTCTATTCGAATACACTATATTCGATTAACTCCTTTGATTTAACTCTAATCGATTAACTCCATCGAACAACTAAATTCGATAACTCCTTCGAATAACCAAATTCGATAATTCCTTTCGAATAAACTATATTCGATTACTCACTTCGATTAAACTAATCGATAATTCTTTTCGATTAGACTATAATCGATAACTCCTTCGATTAACTAATAATCGATAACTCCTTTCGATTAACAAATAATTGATAAATCCTTCGATTAAATAATAATCGATAACTCCTTTCCTTTAACTCTATTCAAATAAACTAATATTCGATAACTCTATTTAAATAACTCTATTTCGATTTAACTCTATCGATTAACTCTAACCGGTTTAACTTTACTGTTTAACCTAACTGGTTTAACCTAACTGGTTAACTCTTTATCCTTATTCAGTTTCAAACATCGATGCTGAAATCGATTCTTACTCCTCTATATGAGTCCTGACTTATATATTCTATTTATCCAAATGATAAATATTTAAATTAATTTATAAATATCATTTATAAATCAAATCTGTTCCTTTTATATGTTTACTTCTTCATATATAAGTTCAGACTTATATATATCTATTTATCCAAAGATAAATATTTCCTTTATAATCTATTTATTTATTCTAAATGTTTCCTTTATAATCTTCTATTTATTTAACAAATAAATATCTCATTTAATATCTCTTATTTATTTAACAAATAAATAATCCATTATCTTATCTTATTTATTTAACAATAAATAATTCACTTTATAAATATTCCATTTATAAAGATTCTGTTTTCAATATCACTTTGAAAATCTCCTTTTCCCATCCCGATATTTTATGGTACTTAACACATCAAATCACGATGACCAATATCATCCAACACATATAATCAACCACGGATTATAAACCACATCACATATCATAATATATGAAAAACAATAAAATAACTGTTGAGGAATCCAGTCGGATTCCTCCAGCCTATCTCCCTGCATCCACAGATGTTATACAATATAATCAACATCACTTTCAGTTCAATATGAAATATTCTGTTAATCGAATCAATATATAAATTCAACTAACTGACTAGCAGTTCAATCAAACAGTCAACACACACTCAATCAGCCAATATTTAACAGTTCTAAAAATACAACATGAAATTATAACTGTTCAGAGTTAGTTAGATTTACTCACTTTGGCAGTTCATCGTTAAAGAACGATAAACTGTTTGTTTGATTTGAATCAAACAATTTATTTTGCCGTAAATTCACACGAGCCCTAATCCACTTCCAGTCAACTTCATTGTGAAGCTCCCTTCCATACGATCCTGACGGATCCAGTTATGTCCAATTCCGATACCGTATGTGAATGTTATTAGTTAATACACAATTAAATAAAATAAAAACTTAATAAAAATATGGATTGGGCTTTACCCAAACAGCTGGCCCAACTCCCTTTTAATTTAAATCCCACGGCCCGCTCCTTAGCCCTTCTTCTCCGATGGTTTAAACCGTAGCCTGCTCCAAAAAACAAACACCATGACCTCCCCTTTGAACCTTTCCCTCTCCATCAAATCCTTTCTGAAACCAAACACCCAGACCGTCGTTAATCACCTCTTCCCGAACACCTTCCCTCCAAACCCGAAAGCAACAACTCGACTTCCTCTTTTGCCTCGCGTCGAACAGTGGTCCTTCATGCATCAGTTCAAAAGGTGCGACTTTGATGTCGATGGAATACCCCAAAAACAGCACATCCGGTGCGGACTTTCCTCCTCATTCCGAATCCGAGATCGAAACCAACCCAAGCTCGCTAAATCACGAGCATTCCCCAACCCTAGTTTTTCTGTTCGAACCCGCTAACCCAAAAAGAACGGTCGAGCTCCACTTGAAGTATACAGAATCGAAGAGCAAGCCATGAGGGTTCCGAATATATATCTTTGAGGATTTAAGGAATTTATTTCCATTTTGTTTTGATTTTTAAAACCGACGAAATAATTTCCTGGAAGAACAAAACTTACGGCGGTTTTGTTTGACTAAATCGAAGTGGGACTTAGGTTTAGAAGGTGTAGGCCTATTTATAGGGGAAAAGGAATAAGATATTTTGGGGTAGGGAATATTCTCATAATATTCTTTTTGTTAATTCGTCTTCTAAAAATTCCTATGATCACACATGGTACCCAAAAATCACCAAACTGGACATGCAGCTGCAGTTCGACATTACGGTCCCAAAGAAACTGATTTCGTCGAATTCCGACTTCATTTGCTCACACAGCATATTTTTAACCGTTGAAGTACTGCCTGTTTTTCACTCTAAAAATCCGTACGGCCACACAGTGACTTTAAAGATCACGGAACTTAAAATCTAACAATAATTTGATGTTGTGGATCCAACAAAATTAGTTTCGTCGAATTCTGAGGTCGTTTGCAAAATTGGATATTTTTAAAGCTCTGAATGACCCATTTAAATATATAAATATATTTAAATATAATTAAATTAAATATTTAAAAATAAATATTATCGTCTATATTCACAGTGGAATACCATACAGCTCTAGAATATTTCTATATGAATTTCTAACTTGATATTTCAAATCCCGATTAAGTCGATATTCGATTTAAAAATGAAATTCCTTTTTAAAATATAAATAATTCCTTTATAAATTATAAAGGAATTCCACAGCGACTTTTCTAAAATTTGATTTGAACATAAATCAAAATCTACATGACGAAATCCCGATTTTTCTCTTCCACTAGAAAGATATACTCCACCAGCTCCACACGTTTCTTGTTTCATAGAAATCCGATTTAAAATGAACCCTGTACATTCAGTTGAAGTTCGAATCGCCAATTTACGAACTGAAGCGCCATTTCGAGCTCGATTTTAATTATATTATAATTCTATGTTCAAACTGTTGTTTATATAATATATTCGTTATTCAAATTCAATTACAAGCTGAATTAAATATCACAGATGATCTGGTTCACACCATATCGTCATTTCAGCCAATTCTGATTATTTCAGAATTATATATATTATTTAATTTATTATTTTAATTAAATATTCATCATTATTTAATTCCATGACCATTAAATTCTCTAAACCACCATTTCAATAATTAAATAAACTAATTATTATACCGCTGAAGATGCGGGTCATTATAGTTTTAATAGCACTGGCCTAAATATTGGTATTTAAATACTGAGAAAAATATATTCGAATGATAGGGAAAAGAAGTTGAGTTTAAAAGCGAAAAAACTATTTTTCCAAAATAGAAATAGAAATTTGAATATGCTAGAATATAATAACTTGTTTTTAAAAATAAAAATAAGTAGTTTAATTTATAAAAGATGTTTATAAATGAAGTGAAATAGTTATCATTGGATAATTTAGGAATGTAAATTCAAGAATGAATTTAAAGGGAAAGTGGAAATCATTTTAAAAAGGAAACGATGAAATTTATCCCGATGTTCGGAATGTGAATAAAATTGAAATAAATCCATAAGGATTTATAATTGGAATTCGACTATGTCGGATGTTATAATAAAAAAATATTTTCAGAAATTATATATTATATAATTCAAAACTTGAGAACATAATTAATTTTTGGTTTTGAACTTACAATTTATAATCGAATACGAAGTCGATATTAAGTTATAAACTTGATAGATAATTAATAAGAAGTTTTTGACATATAAATGGAGTTTCTGAATGATGTGGATTTACTAAGCAACTCAATAAACTGGATTTGAACCTGTAATAAGTTTATAGATAAACTCAAGATTTATTTGATAAGACAAGTCCAGGTTTCTATAAAAGAATAATATTCACATTTTAAAGTGGGTAATGGTTTAAAAGCAAGCGTTTTGCAGATTGGAATGGTTATAAAGGAAATTTGTAAGGATTTAGAAGTGATAAATTCAAACATGAATTTATAATGAAAATGGAAATTTAATTAACCTGAAATGTAAATTTTTCCGAAGTTTGTAACCTTAATCGAATAGAAATTATTCAAAAGAGAGTTATACATTGAAATTCGATTATATCGAATTTAAGAAAGTACTATTTACTTTCCATTTTAATTAAGATTTATTTATTTACTTAACTAATAAATTATTTTTTTGTTTATTCAAATTAATGAATAAAAGTTATACTTTTAAGTTATATATTTTGGAAGTAGGGATTATAACGCCATCGTTATAATCAATGGTTTCCGGAAAAGAAGTGGATTCTTAAATTTAATCTGAGAGTTGCGTGAGCAATGTTTTGTTGGTATTCGATGTTGTGGGCTTTGTCCATTTCAAAGTTAGAATGTTGTTCAATTAAGGTCTTAGAGGTAATTATACCCCAACTTGATTGACTTCATTTTTGACTAAGGAATGTTTAAAGTCCGGTAGCGAGAAATGGTTAGAGATACGTGCAGTTAATGAGTGTTATGGTTTTGAGTTGTCTAACATTGCTTTATACGACATTTGTTTAAATCCAAGTAAATGAGTTTTGGAAACGTTTTCCAAATATAATCAGAGATGTTTTCTAAGGACGGAAAATAAAATGAATGAGTTGATTGGAAAATAAGAAATATGAATATATATATATATATATATATATGGAAATGTTTTCTGATATTAATAACGTATATTTTCTGGATTATAGAAAATAAAGAGTTTATGATCTTTGGAAATGTTTTCCACGAATCATGAGAGACAAAATAGGTTTTTTGGAATATATGAGTAAAGATATTGAAGAGAGAATAAGGAAATGATAAATTAATAAGAAATTAATTTAAAAGGGCTCAGTGTTGCTTGATGCTCGATCAATAGAATTTCCATTTGGAAATAGGATCGTTGGTTGTATGGATGTTTCCTTTGATAGTTAAATAACCAGGTATCTAAGTTTTTGCCTATTTTATATTTCGTTGTCAATACGGAGAGATGGGGATCAAATTTATTATCTGAAAACCACTCCGTTTAGGCATTAGCATTGTGAATCAAATTATGCTAAAGATAATTAAAGACAAAGTAAAATGCAAGGACTTTTCTGTTAATCCTAGGTAGATATTGCCTAAGATAGATTGATGGTATGATGCCTTCAGTTTGTCCAGTCCCAAGACAACGTATACGGATGGATGTCTGACCAAGTATTTCCAAATGATCACGTACATTGATTTCTTCAAACTTATCATAGTTGGTGGCGGAGAAGGAAACTCCTCTTAGCTTAAAACCTAGTGTATTTTTTAGGATGTCAAATAGTGATTTGACGGATCAGACAACATGACATACAAAGTGAATGATTATGCGGTGTTATAAAGGTAAGACGTTGCCTTAGGCCTCATCAACCAGAAAGATGATAAAAATCAAGTAGGCAACATGGTTATGTAGGTCGCACCCGTTAGGATGTATTATCACCTGATCTAGAGAAAATTAATTCATTCCTTATTCTATCGCTGCTGTATGCTTTCAGTTGCGGTTGCTGATCACAACTGTTGGTGATAAGACATTCGGTACACTCAAGAGAAATGAGTGTGTGTGGCCTGGGCTGCAAGATGTTCTTATTGAACCCAGTATATTCCTCTCTAGAGATACACTATCAGAAGATGGTTCCATACCTTGTCGTAGATGGAAATCCATTATACAATAAGCACCCATGGTTTTTGATTGTATACTATATATGTGGAACGTGAGATGCAAGCGTTATGCTAGTTTTCTATTGGTTTGATTGAACACTATTATAATATCAGAACAATGTTGATACTAATGGAAATTTTGGTTCGAATTCAAAACATAGAATTCAAATTGCAACCCAAATTAAAATCGGATCTATTCAAAAACTTGCAAATCGAGAAAGAATTCATACCATTCTTTTTCAGATCCATTAGTACCTATGAGATTTGAAGCGGTTGAATTGACTATAGCTCTCCATGTTGCAAGCCTCCTTAGAAGTCCACACAAATGCCTTATCTTCGATCGAATCGAAGATAAAATAGGGAAAAATCTTTACTAGCTGTCATTTTTAGTGTTTCGTCTAAAAGGATTTTCGTTGGTTTTGGATTTTGATCTAATCTATCCCTTATGGATATCAGACGCTTATTTTATAAAGGAACATATATCCATTTAAAAAAATGTGTACCATAAACTCAAAACATGCAGCGAGCAGGACATTCTCGAAACCAGGGAGATGGCCTCATCATGGGTCTTATTTTGATTAATTTTTATGTTATGCCGATATTTTGCTTTTGTTGCTGGTGTGTTTCTCCCATGTATGTTTTATTTAATCTACCTTGTACAGTTATTTCATAAGTAATAAAATCGTACCAATTTTCAACAAAAAAAACATGTACTATAAAGAAAGAAACCAACCATCATACCTTTTCAACGCTTAATGAAATATCAACAGATTAATATTTTATTTACCCAAAAAATGGTTTCCCCTTTTTAACGTTCTAAGTGCGTGACCTATAGGTTCTTACAACGTTGTCAATGATTTTAAATCGTATTTGAAATCATAAAAAGTGATTAGCATCTATTAATACATTGTTGCTACCCAAGTTATAATTAGATCAATGATTCAATACAACCTTTTCTTTGACTAGTGTCTCAATGTAATATAATCCTTTTAACCGATATATCTAGGATTAAAATCGAGGCATAGAACGTATCATCCTCTTTATAATTTAATCCTTTTATCTTGATCGATGAGTAGACTATATAAAACAAATCAATATTTGAGCATGGCCATGCAGTTCCTAGTCTCACTCAATCAAGAGGCCCATGGATATCCCTACATATATATTGTAAGGTTATATTCCATCTAGATCACTCATAATTTTCATTCAATTCGAGATGTATCCAATGATCACCTTTATCGTCTACTTGGTTAAAGGTAACTTTTAATGATATCAAAACACAAACATCCTCAAATAAATTTTTAATGATTTCAGGTCTGAGGACCATTACATCACCGTCATTATGAGAATAACTTACGATACTGTTAATTATATCCCATGTAGTTTTCCCATGGAGGGTCAGCTGAATATGCTATCCTCCAATACGTATTTTTGTATTGACATTAATATCACGTATATTAATGATCAATGAGATATGATTGTCAATCAATAAACATACTAGTCTCAATGTTTTATTGTCGTCCTATGTAAATAATAAAACTTGATTAGGGACATTTAACAATTATAATACTTAATATATTATATAATCTCACATTCAAGTCATTTACTTGAACTATATAATCCGTATTATTACTCTAAGGACTTCTATTATGTTAATATTTATATTACACAGTAAATATAACATAACAGAATATTTTTATTCCAAATAAAATAATAACACCAACAATGTTATTAATCACGTCGAATGGATTGCCACTAGGGCATAATCTCTAACAATCTCCCACTTGCACTAGAGTTAATCTATCATGTATCATACACCTATGAAACTAGTGTGACTATTAAACTTTTGCTGTGACAGACTTTAAGTCAGTAAGTCTGAAACATTACAACCTTTTGTAACTTTGCAGATATGTCTATCTCCTCTATGAACAATTTCACATAAGAAATTATATTTCTTAAATATATGTTTTTATCGATAATGAGATAAGGTTTTAGGCCTGTGCAATAGCCCCATTGTTATCATAATGTAAATCATTGGATCAACAATGAATTAAGTTCAGTCATGAATTTCTTAACCCAAACATTTTCTTTCTTAGAATCAGTATTTATTTCTTGTTTTAAAACTAACATTATTCACAATAATTAATGTGTTATCAATATATAACATTAGAATTATTGTGTCACTCCCACTCAATTTCTTGTCTATACGAGGTTCAATAGTATTTTGTGGTTCCCGAGACATTTCGAGTTCTATTTCATTCCCATCAGTATCCTAGAGACTGACTCTCTTTTAAAAAAAATATTCTCAGAGGATTTCATTTGAGCAATAAACATTTTATTCTTAGAGGATTTATAGAAATAATATCATTTTGCTTCTTTTGGATATTCCATAAAATAATTATTAGATTTGGATCCGATCTTATCATAGGAAAGACGTTTAATAAACGCTTCACATCATAAACCTTTACAACAGACACATTAAGACGTTTCCTAGTTCATATCTTATATGTCGTCTTCAGAATTGTTTTAGTAGGATTATAATTGAATATAAATTGTTTTAAGGGGATAATCCCAAATTTATTAGAAGAATTGTGTGACTCATCATTGATCGTACCATATCTTATGAGGTGTGACTTCTCCTTTCAGACACACCATTCCAATATGGTGTTCTAGGTGGAGTGAGTTGTGAGATAATTTCACACTCGTTTAGATAGTCATTAATTTTTTGGCTTAAATACTCTCTCGATCTGTTCGAAAAGTCTTTATTTTCTATCAAAATTGGTTTTGAACTTCATTTTTGAATTCTTTGAACTTTTCAAAGGATTCTGATTTGTATTTCATAAGATACACATATCCATATTTATTGACATCATCGGTAAATTTAATGAAGTAATAAAACCTACCTCTAGCTTTGTATTCATTGCTCCATATACATCATTATGTATGAGACCTAATACTTACTAGCCCATTCACTATGTCAAGTGAAAGGTAATTTAGTTATTTTTCTTAATAAACAAGGTTTGCATTCTTCATATGATTCGAAATCAAATGATTCCAAAATTCCATCGTTGTGGAGTTTTGATATGTTTTTCTTGTTTATATGGGTTAACTGAAAATGGCAAAGGTATCCTGCATTATATTTAATCCGTTCAGTATTTATGTTATAATCAAGAACATCATAGTTAAGGATTTATAAAGATCATTAACTATTTGTTATTCCATAAGATATTTCATTTAAATAAAATGAATAACAATTGTTCTTTTATTATAAATGAAATTCAAACTTGTCTAAACAAGATACATTATAACATTTATTTTAAATGGAAATTTCGTAATAAAAATTATTTTAGTTATTCAATTAAGCCAATACATAGAACAAGAAGCAGCTTCCTATGGATAATCCAGCAACATTTGCTTCATTTCCAATCATAAGTCCACTTGTCCTTTTGTCAGATTTTTACTCATTCTGTAATTCCTGCAAACTCACATACATCTATGTGATTCACATCTAATATCTAATACTAGGGATGTATAAGTAGATTGTTATAATCTTATTCGGTTAAATTCACACTTCAACTTTCATTTTAGATCTTCTATATTTGTTAAAACAATTACATTTTAATTTGTTTGAGGACAATCCTCAAATTTCGACGTTAGTTAAGAAATTTGATTTAATTCAATTTATCCTTCGTAAGGATTAATTTTAAACAATCGGAGTTACTTGTTATTTTATATCTATAGTAGATAATAAACAATAACTGATTATGTAATATTTATTTAATATAAACACAAATTTTTGACAATCAAAATTTATATTAACATAAATGTTTAATTTAAACTAAAATATGCTCCCACTCAAATTAACATCCATATATATATATATATATATATATATATATATATATATATATATAAATGGTGGTCCAAAATCCATATCTAATCATGCCATGACCTAGCTTTGGCTAACAACCCAAAACACAACTTTTAGGTTGGCATCTTATGCCAATTATATCTTATATATAATTCTTGGATCGCATAATGAACGTTTTGTTCATAGAATTTTTCATTTGTTCAAAATATAGAATAATGCATGCTCTTTATCTCTAAAGCCATAATTCTATTATGCAGCCTAATTAAGTCAGATACAATAATACAATCGAGTATCACAATTACTCTACCGCATATAAGCAAAATAAAAGGATGCACAACGCTTTGGCATTACCTACATCCCCTGATTCTGGCATTGATGGGTGTATATATTGGAAGACGTCACCATGACTTAATACAACAAAATTTGCTTTAAATAGATTTTTATAATTCGTAGTGGTGAGCAATACTAATTTCATTTACATATATCAAAATATATATATTTTACATTAGTATGATGTGTTGCATTTAATAAAATACATGAAGTATATATATTTAAATTCAATGTTATATATACATGAAGTATGCATATTTTAATTTTCTTTTAAACATTTCAAAATTTTAGTCAACTTAATTTTGTGCAAACTTTTGCTAATTGCAGAAGTCATCAAAATGTCATACTAAAATCTGCAATTCTCATATCACAAAACGAAAATGGACTGATCCATATATTACATGAAGTCCTTACAAATATATATAATCTGGTCGTATAATAGCTTATAGCCCATCTGTACTAGTACAAAATACAGGCCCATTATTTATCATTCAGAATTTCATAAACCCAAATAAATATTTACAACAGAATTTGATTGCATTTTAAAACAGAATACTTAAACAATTCACAGGCTTCACTTGTATAAGCATCCAGATTTAAAATTCAGATTGAACTATCATGTTCTACCATTATACACATAGTAGTGATTTTTAAATACGCAGCTGAAATGAATATATAACATATTACTTAGCATAGGCTATAATACATACATATTTCCTTTATCGTTAAGCATTCAACAACATATAAATATACATATATATCTTTCGAACATCGCACAAATGAAACAAATCAAATATATATCATGTATATATACATTGATTCATGTATTACAAATTAAAACATACATCATCTCATACAAAATTACATTAATTTTTTATTTCGATCATATTCAGTGCCCAAATGTATATGTAAATTCACTCGGCTAAAACAAGTCAAACTTGTTTTATATTAAAATCGCATTTTCAGTAATTCACATCACAAACACCTGCAGCACTTTGATGTATCCTTTCAGTAAGCTTCAGCCCATCATATGGAGCAAGAAAGCAACATTTTGTACAACCCCTATTTCAAACTGTTATATGCAATCAACAATATACAAATTAATAATAATATTAAAAAAAATGTCAACAACATTTTCTTATAAGATTTATTCAAAAGGGTATTTCATTGTCTTCTTATTCTTACATATTGGATACTAATACAAACATGTCCATTACAAGTTATTTATTCTGGTGCAAAATCTATGTAGTAATTATTTAGCAGCAACACAATATATATATATATATATATATATATATATATATATATGTACACACATATATCTTTTAATATACATATAGCTAGCATAAAACAAATGGTAGGTTATACCTGCTCTAGCTTTAATGCTTTATAAATAATGCAATTACTTGAATCATATATGCAGTTGTAAACTAAATAACATATCAAGCATATAGATGATTAAATGGTTCTGATCCTGCTGTGTGTAAATATCTATATGGATGCAGATTAAATCCTAATAGCATACAACATTATCAGATGCATATATCACTATACTATAGCCCTTTGTTAAACATTTTTAATTATAAACAAGCGTAGTATTACTAAATTCATAGTTCATATAACCTAGCATAATCCATATAAAGGTTCACCGCATAATTTGTTTTCGGACTAGGTCATGAAATTAATCCCAATCCAAATTCAAATTTTACATAAAAAACAACAAAATAACACACACACACACTTATTTTGAAAGGCAAGCCGGTTTTTATAGTGGACCATGCCACTTTTTATTAGAAAAGAAAAAAAGAGATGTTCTGCACGGACACAGAAATAAACACTGGTTTGAAGTGCCAGCACACTATTACAAGAACTTATCTAATGTTTCTAATGATAGATAGGACCATGTATGTTTGGAAGAAGAAACTCCTCTAAACACACACATGTTCCTTTCCATCCATAACATATATAAATATTTCTTAAATAATTTCAACAGTAACATCCCTTTAGAACTCTTCCACCTTGTTGCTTTGAATACTGTGAACCACTCAACAGCCGCATTCCTAGAAGGTCTATGCAGTTCAAAGTTTAGGAGCAATTTAGACCAAAGTGAGAAAATGCACATTCAAAAAATAAGTGTGAAGCACTTTCATCAGCTCGCCTGAAAAAAATGCATGTAGCATCATCAACAATGTGCATGCATTTAAGTTTATCAAAAGTGAGAAGTCCATTTCTTAAAATCTTCCATAGCATAATGTTTTCTTTTGGCTGCGAACCATAATTCCAAATACGAGAGTGCCAAGGGAACCTTTCCATAGCATTAGCAACACTCTTATAAATCAAACTGATACTATGAGGATGTTCATTCCAGCTGGCATATAGAGACATAATTGAATATGAATTACAGTGTATGATGTTCCAAACATTCCTAACCAAGGACGAACTGTTGTATGGTAGAGAGACAACACCATAGCACCAGTGTTCAATAACCAACACATTGTCATGTATTCCAGTCAAGACTCTCAAGTTGTAAGATAATAAATTACTAAGAATGAGGCCTTTATAGACCCAAGGATCATGCCAGAAAGACAATTTGTTCATATTTTTCATACCCATTTGCACCATAGGAAGGAACACGTCTCTATGCTTTAAGATATTTCTCCAAGACCAGCTACAATCCACGTTAGGCAACATAGTCCAGAAATAAGCATTTTTAATAAGATAAGTTCGAACCCATAAAGCCCATAGGTTGTCATCCAGTTTCAAAAATTTGTCAAACCTTGCCGATAAAGCAGACTTGTTCCATTTCTTGATATTTATTACTCCCAATCCCCCATACTCCTTTAATACACAAATGTGCTTGAAAGCTATTGGAATCATCTTTTTGGCGAACGGGTTGCCATGCCATAAGAATTGGTTAAGAGCAGCATTGATCATATTTAAGAGCTTAATAGGGAGAATGAAAATTCTAGCATAGTAAATGCACATAGAAGTAGCAACCGATTTAATAATGATTAATCTACCTGCCATTGAAAACTTGGAGCTAGGCCAATTGGATATTTTTGCAGTGATCCTTTCATACAATTGAAGACATTGAGAAGTATTGATGTGAGAAGTGCGCATTGGAGCTCCAAGGTAAGTTTCATTTTCATTAAAAGGAGCCAGACCAAAGGCGTCATAAATCGAGTATTTAACTGCTTCAGAGACACCGGCTATACGTATTTTCGATTTATTTTTGTTGTTGGATAAACCAGTGAGGCGGTTAAGATGAGATAAAGTGTTGCGCACACCATTCATCGATTTAAGATTGGGCTTTGTGAATAATAACAAGTCATCAGCAAATAGTAATGAAGAGAGAGACATCTTCTCACACTTAGGATGATAGTCCAGTAAATCATTTGAGTGAGCGTACCTTGTGATGGAAGTGAAAATTCCATAACACACACAAAAAGACAAGGGGAAAATGGACACCCCTGTCTAATGCCTTTAGTACCTGTGAAATATCCAATGGATGCACCATTGCAGCTTAAGGAGTAATCGACAGTAGATATGCAGGTGTACACCCAACAAAGAAAAGGCACAGGGAAGTCCATTTTAAAGAGAATGTAGATGATAGAATTCCAGTGAATCGAGTCATACGTCTTTTGTAAATCAAGCTTGAGAGCACATCTAGGTGATAAGATTTTACCCTTTCAATAATTCAGATGAGAATAAAATATTGTCCGAGATGTCTCTACCATGTATGAACGCACTTTGATTAGGCAATATAAGATCAGCAATTACATGCTTCATTCTACCCGCAATGATTCGCGCAATACTTTTGTAAACAACATTACAACAAGCAATAGGTCTAAATTGTGAAACATTTTCTGGTTGCGGAATTTTAGGGATCAAAGCAAGTCTAGTAGCAATAACACCACCAACCATTTTACTGTGCAGGAAATTTTTTTTAATAGCCTTAATAACATCACTACCTATAATATTCCAGGTCAATTTATAAAAGAAGGCATTAAAACCATCCGGTCCGGGCAAGCTAGAAGCTTTCATGTCGAAAATAACTGATTTAATTTCTTCGTCAGTCAACTCTTCAATGAGTTTGCTACGCATATTCATGTTAATGGCCGGGAGTTGAAACATATCAAGTTGAGCTAATGAGGAGGTGAAATTGTGCACAAAGCCTAGAGAATTTTGAAAATAGCCAATGAAAGCATTTTGCGCTAAACCAAGAGAGGTACATTGGGTACCATCGACATCTTTAATGATGGAAATATATGAGTTTGCGTTTTGGATTTTCAGAGTTTTACGATATGTAGAGGAATTCCTATCACCTTTAACCTGCCAAACGTGCTTTAATTTCTGTTTCGTCATGGAGTTTTCGTCAATCAAAGCCTTTGATAATTGTTTGGAGAGGATAACTTCATTAGCAGCAAGACTTGAGAGAAGCGTAGGATTGGTGCAATTCTGCAACGACGACTGAACGTTCATCGAACTTACACGAATTTGAGAAGATAATCCATGACCATATCCATACTTTTCTTTAGCCCACTGCCTTAAGTTGGCTTTAAGGTCCTTGAGCTTTGCCTGCAAAATGAACATAGGGTTGCCAAAAAAGGAGTATTCCATTTAGACCGATCAAAATTTAAGAAATCCGGGTGTTGAGCCCAGTTATTAAAAAATGAAAAAGTGGGATGTCCTCTCTCATGCCTCGAACCCCAGTCCAATATAAGAGGAGAGTGGTCGGAGAGTGAAGGAGGGGGAATGGATGCAGTCAGGGAAGGCCATAAGGATAGGGCTGTGTAATTTAAATACAGTCTATCTAGTCTGCAGTAAGTATGAGCACCACATCTACTAGAGTTGTTCCATGTAAAAGCTTCACCAGTAGTGGGGATATGCAGGAGGTTAGAATCATATATAGCCTTGTTGAGAGGGGAAATTTGCTTGAAAGTAAGGGGTACACCATCCTTTTTGTCTGTAGAATATTGCATGCAATTCCAATCTCCTAAGAAAATCCAAGGGAGAGATGGATGTTGAAGGCTAGGTAGAGAGTCCAAAAATGTTTGTCTATGAGCCACTCTGTTTTCAGCATATATAGTCGTGAGCAAATAAGGGGATGATGAAGGAATGTGAGTGATTTTAGAGTGAATGAAATGACGATGAACAGTAATAGGAGAGAGATAAATTTCACAGGGTTCCAAAGGATTAGAAGCCTACAAAAGGGGCTTGCGCAAGGTTGTGAATGTGAAGCCATCCAGGTTTGATTGTAAGAGTAGCTTTAACAGTATTATCACGGTTATGTTTGGTCTCCGCAGTGATTATAAGGTCAATTTTATGGCTAGTGATGAGATCAGCTATTTCAAGTTGCTTGTCTATGGAATTTGCCCCCCTAATATTCCAATTAGCAATTTTTCCTAACATCACAAACTCTTTGAGGAGGAAGCTCTGGTTTTTACACTAGCGGGGTTGGAGGAAGGCATTTTAGAAGATGGTACAGGTAGAATTCCAGCTTGGCCAAAGGAAAAGTCAATTCCATGATCAAGGTCAGAAACAAAGGTCAATTCGGCCATTTACCACTGAATGACTTACCCCTCAAAATTTACGCTGTTGGTCGGTCGTTTATGGCCAACGAACGTGAAGGAGGTTCGGTCGTTAATGGCCAAACGAAAATATGTGGTGGCCAGAAGGGCGAAGTGGGGTGTGAATAGCAGGACACTTTTTCTTTTTACCATTCTTCTTCTTAGAGTTTGAGGACAAAGGAGGGATTGGGGAGACAATACTCCTTGCTGGATTTGATGAAAGGTCATTGAAGAGATGAGATGGTAGAGAGAGGGCATTATAAGGATATTTGTCCCTGATAGGAGATGATGCAGTGAGAACAATAGGGTCATTTGAAGCAGAGGAGGGTAAATGACGAAGGACATAGGATGTTGCAATGGATTGAGAAGAGATTTGTTGATTATCAGAGTGAATAGCATTATTATGATAGGAGTGCATGGAGTTGCATGACACACACACACAATTATATATACTAACTAAATCAAGTCATACTTACTCTAACTAAAATACAGTATATATAAATATATGTATATATCATTTCAAATTCTAAAATCAGAATGAAAACAACCTACTTACATTAAAATAGAATAAAACCAGACCAAGTGTATATTTCTTATCCAATGTGTCAGGTCCAATGTTTAACGTTCAAAATCATTCAAAAAATTATGAATAAACATAAATAAATATAGCATCTAAATACAATTGTTCATACCAGTAGTATAAAAACAAATAATAAATCATATTTACTGAAGCTTTTAAACCATTTTGTATTATATATTCATTAATACAAATACGCAAATGGCATCTTAAAACCAAGTTCATCATAGATTTATAGGTATATATAAACAACTACATATGTGTGTGTGTGTATAGAATGTGCTATATAACTGAGGTATGTTAAAGCTGCAAATCATGTTTGCATAATTCATATATCAACATATATGAACAGTTTACCCTCAGAAGAAATTTCTATACATATATATGATAACTCATATAGATATAAGCATACAAAGTATCATTATTGTCTAACATGAGTGGATTTGAACTTACAAATCAAATTTGCACTATTTACATCTTGATCCAGACATAAGAACATAGAAGTGCCTTTAAAAGGAAAATCAATAAAACAGAAACTTTGATTTCTTTCATGTAACAACATTCTTGTATTAGAAAGCAATCAAATCCAAGTGTGATTATTTTCGAGAAGTGGTAACATTTATAAATACATATCATCAATAGTGTAAATGTTTATATATATACATAACAGTTTGATATTAATTATAGTTTGTCAAGCTAAGTTCATAAATTTAATCAACTTACTACATATTATTCTGTAATGATTCAAAATCATTCAGATTTTACTTTAATACTAATAATAAATTTTCAGATTCATACTTTAATCTGTTTCTAGCAATCAGATTGAAGAAGGGGACTTAATTTTATTCAATAATAAAGTTTGTTTTTGATCTAAATCAAAATGTAACAAAGTCATACTCTGTATTGTCAATACATTCATTTAATAAACAAATCGATATAATAGTCCAATTTTATCACTACAACATAAATTTTAACATCTGTTTTATCACTGCCTTCAATTTTTCGTACAGGCTTGGTTTTATACTAAAATAATTATTAAGTCATCAATATTGATTTTCAATAATTTGACTTACTATCTAATAGTCTTACTATCAGATTCAAAACTACAAGTATTAAAATATACAGAGGCAGCAATTAATTAATCCTTTTTCAGATTAAACAAGCAATAACGTATTTTACCAAATCAGTATCCATAAAGTCTTGTCATTATTAATCAATCATAACAGGTTTTTATTTATCACTGGGATTCCATGATAAACAAACAGGGTAATAACTATTTGATATTTTAGTTTAAAAACAGATTTAATCATCAATAAGTCTAGTTCAAAGTTTTATATCAAATATAAAACTTTGTCTACAGTAAAATTACTTACAGCTTGTATAAATACAAATTTTAACTTATAGTAAAACAATTTCACCTTCTAAATTGAATTTATCATTATCACTTGAATCCATGTTTTTAATAATTTCGATTATCGATTCTTAAAACTACGATTTCATAAAGTTTAATACTCATGAATCAAGTGAAATTTGATTATAAATTTAGCACTGTTTATTCATATAAACAGATCGTAATCAAGTAATGCATAAACAAAATTAATATCTAATATTAATTTGTGTTTAACAAAACAATTTTGTTTCAAAAATTATTGTGTCATAGCTAGATAAATAGGGTATTATAGTATTCCAGATTCAATGGATTATTAAATCAGTCCAGAACATTATACAATAACATGGTATAGTTTAATGTTTCTTTTAATCCAGAAGTAATAATAATAAATTTTGATCTAGAAATCAATTTCAGATCTTATATATTATATAAGATATTTTGTAATGAAAAGGTTCTCCTTTACAAATAAATCAACATTACCGAATTCATCACACAGAATATCCTAAAATAAATTCAACCTACAAGTTATATGAACATGACTCTGAGTCCATTGAAGGAAATTTTGGTTCGAATTCACAACATAGAATTTGAATAGCAACCAAAATTAAAACAAGATCTATTCAAAAACTTGTAAATCGAGAAAGAATTCAAACCATTGTGTTTCAGATCCATGAGTACTTACGAGATTTGAAAAGGTTGAATCGACTATAGCTATCCATGTGTCGAGCCTCTATAGAACTTCACATGAATTCCTTATCTCGATCGAATTACAGATAAAATTGAGGAAAAATCGTTACTAGCCGCCATTTTTAGGGTTTCATCTAAAATAATTTTCGTTGGTTTTGGATTTTGATCTGATCTATCCCTTATGGATATCGACCGCTTATTTTATAAAGGAACGTATATCCATTTATAATAAATGTGTACAAAAAGCGAAGGAACCAACTAGCATACCTTTTCAATGCTTAATAAAATATCAACAGATTGATATTTGATTTACCCAAAGAATGGTTTCCCCTTTTTAACATTCTAAGTGTGTGACCCTATAGGTTATTACAACATTGGCAATGATTTTAAACCGTATTTAAAATCATAAACAATGATTGGCATCTAGTAATACATCGCTGCTACCCAAGTTATAATAAGATCAATGATTTGATACAACCTTTTCTGTGACTAGTGTCTCAGTGTAATATAATCCTTTTAACCAATATATCCAGGATTAACTCGAGGCATGGAAGTATCATCCTCTTTATAATTTAATCTTTTTATCTTGATTGATGAGTAGACTATATAAGACAAATCAATATTTGAGCATGGTCATGCATTTCATAGTCTCACTCAATCAAGAGGCCTATGGATATCACTACATATATATTGTATGGTTAAATTCCAGCTAGATCATTCATAATTTTCATTCGATTCGAGATGTATCCAATGATCATGTTTATTGTCTACTCGGTTAAAAGTAACTTTTGATGATATCAAAACACAAATATCCACAAATAAAATTATAATGATTTCAAGTCTGAGGACCATTATATCACTATCATTATGAGAATAACTTATGATACTGTTAATTATATCCCATGTGGTTTTCTCATGGTAGGTCAGCCCAATACGCTATTCTCCAATATGTATTTATGTATTGACGTTATGTTGTATTTATGAGAATAACTCGGAGGATCTTGGAGCAGGAGGCTTCAGCATTTAATAGCTATTGTTATTTCCATTATGTTGTATGTATTGTACTCTGATGATGGTATGCATATACAGTTAGAGATTTGTAATTCAAAAGCTAAGTTATATAATATATTTTATTCGTTCCACTGTAAGATATGTGTCTACTCTGATTTTGTGATATTGTAATCTTCTTTCTTCTATTCTAACTTTTCTTTCTTTCTATTTATTATCCTCTAACTTATTTCTATTAATGTTCCAGTAATTTTCGGTGCTTGGTTAGTTGACATGGTATTTGTGTCGATGATCAGGATCGAGAATTGGTCGGGCCGTTAAAGTTGTATCTAAGCATAAGCTTGAGTGATAACCTTGGCTCTGCTGTATGACTCAATAAAGATGGGGTTTGAGTGTGTGTGTGTGTGTGTGTGTGTGTATATATACACACACGAGAGAGCGAAATTGTTAGTTTTATAAAAAATGTTTTATATTGTGTTGGTTGGTTTTTTGAGTGGTTTATAAATTCCGGTTGATTAGTAAGATCAACTGTATCGATAGGTGTTTCTAAACACTTTAACAGTGCAATTTGGAATAATATTATTTTTAAATGGGTAAATGAAATAATTGTACCCAGAGTGTATTTTGATAAAAAAGAATGATTGATATTGGAATTATTATAGTATATTGGATGTGCTGATTTGTTATTATAATCGAATGAGATTATAAAAATTGAGATGGTTCGGTCCTTAACAAAATAAAACTCGTATAAGCGTTATGAAAGGTACTAAATTTGGTTTTAAACTAGAATTGGAATTAAAACTCTGAAAACTTGGAAAAGTGTTTGTAAATGAATTTTCGATTAAATATATGGAATTTTAAGATCCTAGGAGATATGGAAATATTTTTCAAGCATTGTGAAGGATATTTTGAAGTAAATTTGGAAGTGTTTAAGAATGAATTCCAAATGTGATATAATATCGAACTTACTTCAGTCATTGAGAAATAACCTCAACGATGATGGATGCATCATTAGTGTTGATTTTCGAGTTATTAAGTAATGGTTTACTACCAAAATTGTTTTTTTTTGAATTATTTTGAGAAAACAAGTTGTTTTGAACCCTGAAAAGGAATATCTGATTTTAGAAAAGCTAAGCTGTTTAAAACTCTCAGGAGGAGATTGTTTGAATTAAAAACAAGTTAAAAATGAAATATCTTTAAGTGAATTAAAATATGGATCTTTCCCGATAAATGCAAAACTAAGCTATTATCTAATGTGAGCTGAAATCGACTGATTTTTGAAATAAAACTCAAATTTTGGAATTTCTCGATAAATGCAAAATTAAGCTCCTATCCTTGTCGTAATATGCATATGCAATGTGTTTACGATGCTCCTAGCAATCAAACCTTCTACTTGATATAGGCTTGATTCAGTAGCAACGAATTATTTGAAATCCAACTTCTTATGCTCAAGTGATCTTATCTATGTAAGTGCTTTTTCTTAAGAAGATTTTGAAAGTAGACTGAAATATATCAATGTTTAAGAAATGTTGTTTAAAGGTTGTTACTAACCGAAAACTCATATTCAAGGAAACTAGATAACTACCTCGTCATTGTGAGTACTTCAACGTGCCTTTCTGTATTATGTTTCATACAGTACGACCAAGTCTCTTTTTTTTCTCATATAATACTTAAATGGAAGTATGATACTTATCTTCCTGAAAGTTTGGATGGAAATAAATCTATTTTTGCTTGGCATGAGTAATGAAAATTGCTTTTAAGGATATATAGTTTTTCTACCTATGAATGTCTTAGCAACAACCTACAATAAAATTTAACTAAATGTAAGTATAAAATCGTTCATTATTTATTCTTTTCATTTAATCAAAAAGCTCAAGTACTTGTTTTGAATTCAAATCTATGTATATTTGTTATTTTGAAGATGCGACAAACACATATATACTATATATTGTTGTAGTCTAAAGTATGTTATCATGGCACAGTTACCCATTTCATACACCTTTCATACAATTGTACTCAAATATTTTTATAATTTTTTTTTGAGATAGACATTCAAGCACACTATCATGCTAAAACCATTCAGCAGATTCATAATTGCATAATCAACTTTCTCATTTAAAACTATTTAGTATTTGATTTGCAAAAATATACCTATCTAGAAATATCCTTTATAAGCATATTCAAATCATCTTTTAGCATATCTAAAATTCAACATCTTACTAAAAATACATCTGAACTCAAAAATAGAAAGAGCTTTATTCTATATTGCAATATCGTACAAAACAAGTTAATTCATACTCATCAAAACACAGCCTATTTGTGCGCATTGTTTCCCAAAAAACATCAAATAAACTAAGGAATTTTCAATTATTTTTATATTCTCAAACTATAGCCTGTAGCCTATGTAATATCATTTACATTCACATGGACACACTATCTCAAAGGTATTATTTGCACATAATTTTAAAGCATATATTTGGCCATGCTCTTTTTTTTCAAGTGCCATCCAATCACATCAATGCATACATGCATAAAACCATGGCGTTTTCTCATTTGATTTAAGAAACTTAGGTAGCGTTTGGTTTATTTCGTGATTTGAGTTTTTAGTTTTCAACATTAATTATGAAAGTTGTGAAGATTTGAAGTATAATGGAGGTGACGGATCAAAGACGAAGGGAGTGACGAAGTGGATGGAAGGACGATGGATGAATGAATTTGTTGTCGTCCTTCCGTTGTTTTTTAAAATATAAAAAATGATAAAAAGTTTTTTGGTTTTGTGTGTTAACTTTGTTTTGTAAAAAGATCATTTATCACGATATATATGTGCATCTTTCGTACTTTTGTATGTGCGAAAACTAAAAACTGTAAAGCGAACGCACCCTTATTTTTTTTAAACATAAATCACTTAATTTTGCAATTATCCTAGTATCATTTACAAGAATTTAAAGCATAATAATTTTTTTCCTAGCATTAACCAGGGTGGTTCACAAAATGTAAGCAAACGCACATATAAACAAATTATGCAGTACTTTAGCAAATTTTGACTTCATGTCTGAACACATTTTTCATCATATACATATGATTTAATTAAAATATATCTCACTACCTAAGGAAAATCTTAATCATTCATTAATTATAAGCCATTTTCCTCACCCTGTAGTACTTTATAGCAGGCTCATATATATATATATATATATATATATATATATATAAAATTTCAAAAGCTAGACACTTCTGTATTTCTTTTTATAAAATATGCCTTCTCTTTAGCAAATTAAATAGTAATAGACAATTATTCAGAAATTATCAAGATCTTAATCCCTGCATCTAACGTTTTAAGCATATCAAAATATTTAATCTGGTTATTTAATTGAAAGTTTACACATACTAGTTATTAATTTATCTTGAAACAAGATTGCTAGCATATTTTTAAACTACTATTTTTAACCAAATAAACACATTTAGCCAAACACTCAAAAATTCATCCAGTTTAAATCAATAGCCTTCCAATTACTATTTAAATTTAATTATTTATAGTTGTTTATTCAAATACCATAGCTCTGATACAAAACAAGAAGACACCAAAATTTTCCAATTTCTATTAAAATTATTTATAATTTTACTCCAATTCTAGGTCCTCTACTCAAGGATTACCCTCTTCCAGCCCTTACAATTCCAGGATCACACATCACCAACATAGAAATATTATTATAATTCATTTCAGTAATAACTTGTATATAAGAAGATATACAAGTCGTCTTTTGCCTAAATTAGAGTTAAATTAAATAGCAAAGACCTTTGATTAATTATGAATAATTAATCACTACACAACATAAACAAGAATAAATCAACTTGTTTTCCTTTTATAAAATCTCTCTTTAAAAATAGATAACTTAATAATATTCTGGTTATTAAGTAATATAGGGTAGTGACATTTCTACTTTAACCTGAAATTATTTCAAAGCTTGTTAGAATTCATTCTAGAGCATATCTATATATACAAAACCAATGAATATTGTTTAACACATACATGTCACCTTTTTTAGTTACTACTTATTTTCCATCTATCTCGTAGTTAAAAACATAGACCTATTTAATTTTTGAATTGTACAAAGTGTGTGTTGCCACCTTGTTTAAGAATCAGGCGATAAAGCTTTTCTATATGTATATTTTATATTACCAAAATTACTTTATATAAGATGGTCTATTCTCAGGCTTGCAGCCATACAAACAATTTTCACACTTTAAAATACATTAGATTATATAATAAAGGATAGCTTTACATATAACATTATTTTTTTCCCATCAGTTATATGGGTAAGATGTATAAGACCATGCTCGTTTTTCTTTCATAAATCTATGCATAGGTTTTATCAAATAAATTCCTCAAACCACTTTGCATTTTCCCAGGTTATCTGTGTATATATATTACTATAAGTACTAAATAAATATTGATTCAATGTTAAGGTTTTAACACTTAAGTTAGTATTCATCAAGTTCCAAATTTCATCAAAATAGGTTCACTTCAGGTTTTTATAACAAAGACCAAGACATTCTCAAAATCCTATATTTATAATACTATTGTTACAGCAAGAAAAATAGGTTTTTTATGCTCAATACAATTGTCATATCTCATAGCTATATGGTAGCCTATATTTCATCTAAACAGAGATTCTTCGCTTCAACTATTTCTTGAAGCAAACAAGTCGGTCTAAGGTATTTTATAGGGTTTTATTACTAAAATATGGCTGGTACATTTTGCTCTGTGCACCTATTCAATTTACATGGAACTATCATTCACCTCAGTATTGCTTATATTAGAAATACTAGCATGCTTTCATCCATGCTCCTTTATTTACAAAACAGGTTAAACCTGATATTCTTTCTTTTTATCTTAAAGTGTTCATACATTCCAAGGATGCATGTTCTAATACAGATCATAGTACCTTTCTCTTTAAGAATTCTTGTAAACAATACAGATCATTTGGCCTTTTAGCAATATCGAAAATATAGATTGCATATTAAAAATGTTGTAGGCAACTGGGTGTATAATCTACCCCCTTTAAAATGCCTGTTGAGTTATAAAAATAAGTTTATCTCTCGGTTGTCATGTCACACAGAATTAGGGGTACAAATCTAAATATCAACCTATCTTTTTCTTTTCAAATAGTGAATTTCATATTAAAAATGTTCTTCTTTTAAATCAAATCATGGCTGTGTTGTTTCATGAATTACTGTGTATTCTCCTACTTACACTCAATGTCATAGAAGATATCCTATTTTATATAAACATAGCTGACACCTAGGTTCTTATGCATGAAAACGTATATATGTGAACATAATGTTGTAACAGTTTAGCTTAATCTGATTCAAGACCGCTCGAATCCGATATCTAAACCACAAGCGCTAGCGGAAGACTAGATCGTTGTTAGACTTGCAAAAACAATCAAACCAATAACTCTTGTCACAAACAATGATCAACCAATCACGAACAATCCAAATCTCAATCACAAGAAAGAAACTAAAGACAAAGTAGAAAAAATAAATCACACAAGGATTTATAGTGGTTCCACTAACATCTTGTTAGGGTACATCCACTTTGGAGAGAGTATTTTATTACCATGATGAAAGGAATACAAGAGATTCATCCAATGATCACTATATTTCAATATAGAAAGAGTTTGAGGAGAATAGAATTGAAGAATTGGAATTAGGTTATAAACCCTAATTCACCCTTGAGAATAAACCCTTGATCTCAAACCTTCAAAGAAGCTCTCCCTTTGAACTTCAGAAAATAGCTTATATAGATATATGCCAATTACTAAAATTGCCCCCAAGTCTTCACAAATCGTATTGCCAAGTTTCCGCCCGAAACAACCCAAAAGCCTCGTCAGACGTCTGTCAAGGGAGATGACAGATGTCTGTCCCTCCCACGGAATTATTTGGGCTTCAACACTCAGCTCAGACATCTGTCCCCAAAATGAAAAACGTCTATAGGAGCTCTTGGGAAAGCTCCGCCCTATAAATAGACGTCTGTCATGGATATGACAGACGTCTGTTTAAGCTCTTGGGAAACCAATTCCCTGACAACAGACGTCTGTCATATCCTCCGACAAATGTCTGTCGCTGAAGCCAGCAGACACTAAACATCAATTCGGCTCTAACTTTTGCGTACGAGCTCCGATTTGCGAACGGTCTTCTCCGATTCGAAGCTATCTTCATCCTCTTCAATCCAACATATAGTATTTCATAATTCAACACTCCACCTCGATACTATAACCATCTCCATACTCAATGCATCCAAGCATTTCCTTGTACCTTCTACTAAGAAAGCTTGAATGTTTCCCCAATGAGCTCTGGCATGGCCACCACCCATTGCACTACACCAACGAGTTCAGGAAAAGCCCACACCCACCAATGTAGTGTTGAAAACATCCAACTCCTAAACTAGTCTCATCAAAATACAATGTACTCAGGAGTGAAACGAGTACTTACCATGAAGATAAATTCCAATCTCTCATCACTATTCCTTTCCATCAACACAAACGAAATCACTCTCTCCAACCGTGCCACCCCGTGGCACCTAGCAGCTTAACAAGCGAATTAAGTTCGAGCAATGCTCGAACTTCCCAACCGGCAATGCTTTAGAAAACATGTCCGCCGCATTATCCTTTATGTGAACTTTCCGAAGGTATACTAGCTTACCCTCATCCATGGCTATAAGAAATGAATCCCTCACCTCAATATGCTTGGTCTGTGAGCTAAACGCCAAATTCTACACCAAATGTATAGCACTTTGGCTATCACATTAAACATCGATACGCTCATGTTCGAAACCCAAGTAACATAGCAATCGCTTCAAGTAGAGTGCCTCCTTGGCCGCTTCCACCACGACAATCAACTCCGCCTCCGTAGTGGATAAAGAAACTACTGTTTGCAATCTTGATCTCTAACTAATGGATGTCCCGCCAAGTGTGAAGACATACCCAGAAGTTGATTTCCTTCGATCCCTATCACCAGCGTAGCCCGAGTCACAATAACCAACAAATTTGCAACTCCTCTCAACACTACCGCCAAAAACAAGACCATGAGATGTTGTGCCTTTCAAGTATCTCAATATAGCCTTCACGGCTTCCCAATGCGATGTCCCCGGATTAGCCATATACCGACTAACCACTCCAACGGCATTTGCAATATTGGGCCTTGTACACACCATTGCGTACATCAAACTACCAACCGCACTTTCATATGATACCTTTTCTATATAAGCCTTGTTTTTATCCCCGATAGGTGATACCTTATCCGAAAGCTTCATATGCAAAGGTAAAGGTGTATTTAACGCCTTTGCATTTCTCATGCTAAACCGGCAAAGCACTTTCTTAATGTATTTCTTTTGAGTCAGTCTCAACTCAAAAACACTTTCGGTCCCTTCCAATTTCCAATCCCAAGATTTTCCTTGCTTCTCCAAGAACTTTCATTTCTAATTCCGATTTCAAAAGCATCTTCAACTTGTTGATTTCATTTTTATCTTTGGAAGCAATGACCATATCATCCACATGCAAGAGTAAATACACCCAACAATCATTTCCAAACCTCTTGAAATATACGCAAGCATCCTTGATGCTTTGATGGAAGCCACTTTCCAGCATGAAATGATCGAATCACTTGTACCATTGTCTAGGTGACTGATTTAACCCATATAGTGATTTCTTCAACTTGCAAACCAATTTAGACTTACCATCTACAACAAACCCTTCCGGTTGCTCCATGTAGATGTCTTCATCCAAGACTCCATGCAAAAAGGAGGTTTTCACATCAAGTTGCTCCAACTCCAAGTCATGAATAACAACTATCGCTAGTAAAACCCGGATAGAAGTATGATGTACCGCCGATGCAAAAATTTCATCATACTCCTTTCCTTTTCTTTGTGTAAAACCATTTTCCACTAACCTTGCTTCGTACCTTCCATCATCCTTCACCTTGTAAATCCATTTGCATCCTATAGCACAGTTTCCTTGAGGAAGTGGAACCAACTCACAAGTTTGATTCTTCATTAACGATTGCATCTATTCCTCCATGGCGCAAATCCACTTCGAGCTCTCTCTCAACTCCATGACGTCATCAAGGTCCATCAGCTCATCTTGGACTACATTGAGAGCATAGTCCAAATGATCACAAAAGCTAAGGTAGTTCCAATGACCATATCTTTTGGGAGGTCTTGTTGCACGTCGACCAACCCGAGTAGCAATACTATCACCCAAACCCCTTTCGGCTCCACCTTGAGTCGAAACTTCTCTAGTATCATCTACATCACCAACATCACTAGAAGAACCATGTGGACTGTGATGTTTCATCAACCGCTTCAACCTTACGAGCTTCTTCTTCAACTCTACTACCACTTGGATGGAATGTGGGAATGACTTCCTTCTCCTTTGATTCACCATGAACCAAATTCCAAACATCCGATGAGCTCTCATTCTCCTTGAATAAAGTCGACTGATCAAAAGTGACATGACGAGAATTTACAACCTTCTTCGTTTCCAGATTCCAAATCCGATAGCCTTTCACACCGTCCGCGAAACCAAGCAATACCCTTGTGTATGATCTAGCTCCAAGCTTATCATTCCCCAGATCATGCACATACACCGGACTACCAAATACACGAAGATATCTCAAGTCAACACTCTTCCCTTTCCACACTTCCTCTGGAATTTTGTTATCAATGTCCGAGCATGAAATTCGATTCACAATGTGCACCGCGGTTGACAAAGCTTCGACCTGAAATCCCTTAGACAAACCCAATGTCAATCTCATGCACCGAGCTTTCTCAAGTAGAGTTCGGTACATTCTCTCCGCTACTCCATTAGATGGCGGATCTCCCGGTGTAGTAAAATGTCTCCAGATTCCGTTATGCTTACAATACTCCAAGAATTCTTGGGAAACATATTCGCCGCCATTGTCTGTCCTTAACACCTTCAAAGTCTTACCACTCTCATTCTCAACAAGAGCCTTCCACACTTTGAACTTAGCAAATGCCTCCCACTTGGCCTTCATTACATACGTCCATACCTTTCGGGACAAATCATCAATGAAAGAAATATAATATCTTGCTCCTCCCAAAGAAGCAACCGGTGCCGGTCCCCAAACATCCGAATGAACATACTCAAGAACCTCCTTTGAGTCATGTTTGCCTACATCGAATGATACCCTTGTTTGCTTCCCCATGACGCATTCTTCGCAGAACTCTAGTTTGTTGAAACTCTCACCCTTGATCATCTGTCGCTTCTGAAGAATATCCAAACTCCTCTCCGAGACATGACCCAATCTCAAATGCCACAACCTTGTCGCATCCAAGTCACGAGAACTATCAACACCCACAGAAGTCTCACCTCCTATGGTCACACCTTTAAGAAAATATATACCATGAGTCCTAGCACCCTTCATAACCACAAGCGTTCCCTTCGAAACCCTCAAACAATCCTTCTCGATAATGATCTTGCATCCTATAGAATCCAATTGCCCCAAAGATATAAGCGACTTCCTAAGTCCCGGAACATAGCGAACATTGGTGAGCGTGCGAACAACTCCATCAAATATCCTTATTTGCACAGAGCCCCTACCCATCGACTTGCAAATAGCACCATTTCCCATAGCAAATGCATTTCCCTCTTTGACTTCAAAAGAAGAAGAAAAATTTCTATTTGGCGTCATATGATACGACACACCCGAATCGAGAACCAATTCGCTACCTGAAACACCTGATGCTACCGCCATAAACACATTCTCATCTATCTCACCATCCCCACTCTCTACCGCTGCAGATGAAGACGCTACTTCCTTCTTATCTTTATCTGGACATTCATTCTTCCAATGTCCCGGTTTCTTGCAAATAAAGCACTTGCCATTTCTTTCTTTCGATTTACCTCTCCCACCGGGCTTTCTTGATTTAGAACGCCACCGATTTCCTTTCTTCACATTCTTTTCTTTCTCCACAAACAACCCGTGACCACTACTAGCTCCACTACTACCCTCACTCATCTCCTTCATTTGATCTCTCAACTCCTCACTAAGAAGACCCATCTTGACAAAATCAAGAGAAAGGTATCCCAGCCATAGATCAAACTATTTGAGAAACCCGTATAACGGTCCGACAACGAACACAATAATATCATCGCCTTTTTCTCTTCCTCAATCTTCAAATCAACGGCCTTCTTCTTCATGAGCAAGTCATCAAAGGCATTCAAGTGTGCCTTAAGCGTATTACCCTCCTTCATCTTGAAGGTGAAAAATGTACGCAACAAGATCAAACGGTTAGTGAGCAACGTCTTCATATACAATTCCTCCAAGTTGTCCCAAATACCTTTAGCAGTCGTCTCACCACTAATTTCGAAGATCGCAATATCCCCATAGCAAGTTGAAGAGTAGTGCAAGCGCATTCCTCCATCTCCTCTCTCTCAACATCCGAGATATCACCTCGCAATAAGTGGGTATCAATACCACTCGGTGCACCCGATTCCGCCTAAGAATCGCTTTCATTTTCCATTGTCACTTCTCAAAGTCATTATCACCATTCCACTTGTCAATTACCAATTGAGAACCCGACGCCGCATACGAACCCCGTACATAAGGCGCCACACTATTCGGACTTCCAGTTGAAGGACTTACCGAGCTATTATCTGTATCTGGCATTTTCACAAACTCCTAACAAGCTCCAATAGCTATGATACCAACTGTTGTAACCGTTGTGCTTAATCTGATTCAAAACCGCTCGAATTCGATATCTAAACCACAAGCGCTAGAGGAAGACTAGATCGTTGCTAGACTTGCAAAAACAACCGAACCAATAACTCTAGTCATAAACAATGATCAACCAGTCACAAACAATCCAAATCTCAATCACAAGCAAGAAACTAATGACAAAGTAGAAAAAATAAATCACACAAGGATTTATAGTGGTTCCACTAACATCTTGTTAGTGTGCATCCACTTTGGAGAGAGTATTTTATTACCACGATGAAAGGAATACAAGAGATTGATCCAATGATCACTATATTTTAATATGGAAAAGAGTTTGAGGAGAATAGAATTGAAGAATTGGAATTAGGTTATAAACCCTAATTCACCCTTGAGAATAAACCCTTGATCTCATACCTTCAAAGAAGCTCTCCCTTTGAACTTCAGAAAATAGTTTATATAAATATAGGCCAATTACCAAAATTTCCCCCAAGTCTTCACAAATCGTATTGCCAAATTTCTAGCCCGAAACATCCCAAAAACCTCATCAGACGTCTGTTAAGGGAGACGACAGACGTCTGTCCGTCCCAGGGAATTATTTGGGCTTCAGCACTCTGCTCAGACGTCTGTCCCCAAAATAACAAACGTCTGTAGGAGCTCTTGGGAAAGCTCCACCCTGTAAACAGACGTCTATCATGGATATGACTGACGTCTGTTTGAGCTCTCGGGAAACCAATTCCCTGACAATAGACATCTGTCGTATCCTCCGACAGACGTTTGTCGCTGAAGCCAGCAGACACCAAACACCAATTCGGCTCTAACTTTTGCGTACGAGCTCAGATTTGCGAACAGCCTTTTCCGACTCGAAGCTATCTTCATCCTCTTCAATCCAACATATAGTATTGCATTCTTCAACACATAAGTCTGAGTATACTTTTTTACTATAAGCCTACATGTCTCATTAATACATGAAAAACCAAAGCCTTATATTTTTCTTATTTTAGCAAGTTTCCTTACATCTTATACTCAAATAATTTGAACATCGCATTCTAACTGTTTATAAGCTTGGAGATATATTTATATTTTAAGCTGACTTTCAAACTTCATTAAAATCACAGTTCATTTCAGTAATTCATAGTTTAAGTACTATGACATTCCATAATCATCACTTCAGGTTATGGTAACAAATTAAACCGACTTCAGTGCATAGCATGTAACAAAATAATGCATCAAACATATCAATCTTAACTAAGCATTCTAGCCACATTTTAATTATCAAAATAGCAAAATAAATATGATATCTTTTACAAAGAATTCTTCATTACTCTCTCCCAGCCTCTTTACTACCTACAAAAACATGAGGAACTGACTCATTGTAAAATGAGACATCCTAATACAACAAAGTAAAATAGGGTCATACATGTTGCTTGGTGTGAGAATTCACTTAATATATAACCTTAAACCTATTGAGTTAGCCAAATTCATGCTCCTTTATTCAAATATGCTAGCAGCTTATATATAAATGTTTAGTTATTTTCATTATTGAAAAGGATAGGTGCATATATATATATATATATATATATGTGTGTATGTATATCAAGGTTCTTTAGTTGAACACTTGCAACATTGAAGATCATTGACACTTAACTGACATACGATCAACACAAGTTTCATCCAAACATTTTACTTGTCTATCCAACAACTTAAACCTGCATGTACCAAGGTTCCTTCCATTCAAGCAAGCATAACAATGAATGAATCAACAAAAGCAAAATAAATTAGCACAAGGACTCGTCCATATCAGGTGTATAAATCATCAAAAGATTAATATTAACATATCCTATGTAACACCCCGAATTTTAGTTAATACTAAAATTCGCTAATTATAGGATAAATAATCTCAGACGTGGGAATTGGGGGTAACGGGCTGCGTTATTGCGTTCGTCTCGGAAAAATACCCGAAATAGAGTCCGAGTTTTCGAAAATCGGAGTTCGTATGGCCCGGTTATGGCCCGATGAAGTTTGCAGAAAATTCAAAACTAAAACAGATTTAAAAATTTAAAAATTCAGATTTGAATGGGCCAGGCGGGGTCAGGCGGGAAGCTTCCCGCCCAACCCATGTCGATAGGCCTATCGACAGGGGTGTCGACATGCCTGTCGACTTGCCTGTCGACAGGGTGGCACCGTTCAGTGAACCTGGGTGCACCAGGTTGGGTTCTAGGCTGGCTTGGAGGGCTGGTTCTAGAGATTTCCTAAATCTAAGGGTCCTAAATTAATCTAGGGTTAATCTAAGGGCCTAAAACACTCTCTTAATCTATAAATACACCCTAAACCTACCTTAATCCTTACCAAAAATAGAAATAATGGCCTCATGCCGCCAAATTAAATCCTAAGAGAAGCCTCCTCTCATCTAAGAAGAAAGTTGCAAGCTAATTCCTCTCTAATCATTCTCTAATCATCATTATCTTCATAGTTAGCAACTAATTCTACTTCTTAAGGTTGCTAATCTTGAGTTTGGTGAGTTTCTATCACTTTAACATCGATTGTTAAAGTAAGTAGATTGGGTATAATGAGACTTATGGTCTTAAATGCGGATTAGTGAGTTTGAATCATGTATAATGATATGTTACTCTATGTTGTTCTATGTTTATGCATATTTGATAAGTTGATTTATGCATGCTTAATAAGTTGATTTATGCATGTTTAACAAGTTGATATATGCATGTTTAACAAGTGGATTTATGCATATTTAATAAGTGGAATTATGCATGTTTAGCAAAGTAAGTTATGCAAGTTGAAAGTGACATGCAAGTTAAGTATATGTTTAAATGCAAGTTGAAAGTGATATGCAAGTTATGCATGCTTATGCAAGTCATGTATATGTTTAAATGCAAGATTTATGTGATATGCAAGTTATGCATGCTTATGCGAGTATATGAATGCTTATGCAAGATATGTATATGCTTAAATGACATGATATGCAAGTTATGCATGTTTATGCAAGTATGTGGATGCTTATGCAAGTATGTGAATGCTTATGCAAGTTATGTGTATGCTTAAATGCATGTTTAACATGTTATGCAAGTTATGAGAATGCCTATATGCAAGTTCAACATGTTATGCAAGATAGGTGTATGATAATATGCAAACTCATATGCAACATGTTATGCAAATCATGTGTATGATAATATGCAAGTTTGGGTTATATGTGGTTGGGTTAATATATGCTCATATATGCAAGTTGACATCCTCTTAACCCATAACAAAGTTGTATGCTAAACCCATGATATTTGTGATGGATCTTCCCCTTTATTATGTCATGAAATGAGAACGATTTACGTGGGGAACGATGGGGTTGGTAAATAAGTTAATAAATGAATGATTGGGTATGATTAAGCATACCATAAAAATAAATTACCATAAGTGGGAATTTACCTATTGAGTTAGGTCTACCCCATGGGAATTTACCTATTGAGTTAGGTCTACCCATGTTATGGAAAACTTGATATTAATTAGGGATAATTAATATGGGGGTGATTAATTAGGTGTAATTAATCGACTAAGACACGAGGTTGGACTCATTTGTAGTGTAAAACTGCCCGGACCCGACCGGCTTAACCAGTTGCTACGAATGTCAGCCCAATGTGAGAGGTCTTAGCCATAAATTAAATACGTGATTAAGGTAAAGACACGAGGTTAGACTCTGTTATGACGTAAGACTGCCCGGATTCTACCGGCTTAACCAGGCGGTCATAACAGCCAGTCTAATGTGGGAGGTCTTTATGGGAGATCACGGTCTTAATTAATTAAGAAACACTTAACCATAGTAGCATGTAGTGGGACATGAGGGGTTAAGTGGGTGCCTTGGGTGGCATGAGGAAATTTTGTGGGTGCCTTGGGTGGCATGTGGAATCTAGTGGGTTGCCTTGGGTGGCAATAGTAAATACGATTAGAATACTTAACCAAGTGGAAACATGTAATTAAACATGATTAAAGGGTTAAGTGGGATACACTAGATATTTGACAAGCTTAAGTGGGTAGCTTGTGGGGGCCCATTTCAACCAATATCCCAAACGTATCTTTGTGGGCTCGACCCATGTCGAGTGACGGGACACGCATATTGGGCTTGATTATAAGAGGCCAAAACGGGTTAGCGGTGGCAACGCAAGTCCAACGGGTTTCATATGCGTGTGTGGGCCCGGGCTGGTAGATAAGCCGTTGTTGCATCGTGTAGATATAAAGCCGTGCACCGTTAGTATTGGGTAGCCACTTTAGGGGAGTGATACACCCCACTGTGGGACCAGCACGGGTATCTACGGTAGGGAGCCGATCGCTTGGGGAGTAGTGGGTACACCTAATGAAGATAGGGGCAGACGGCACCTATGTAGGGGTACACGAAACTACTGGGTAAGAATTACTGGGTACACCTAGTGGAGATAGGGGCAGACGGCACCTATGTAGTGGGCTAGGGGTACATGAAAACTACTGGGGAAACTTTCTAAGACCTTGGAAGGGATCAACCTTTAAGTAGGAATGACTGGTGTGGTGCAGTTAGTAATTATCCTTGGGTGGGTAGATGCGTCCTGACGGTTATCTTAGTTTATCCTAAGTCTACCAAGCCGCTTAGTGTAGCCATTCATCCCCAGATATTACCGTAGGTCAAGTTTATGTCTTCTCTGGTTACTTTAATGATTGTATCGTTAAAGTTATAGGACTCACTCAGACTTATGTCTGACCCCGTTGTTTTTATCTTTTTTTTCCCAACCTTCAGGTCCTACGGTGGATCCTAGCAGTAGTAGAGCTTGATCGGATTGCTGTTCCAGTCTTTAGGAGCTTGGGTAGATGTAAAGCTCCAGTTATCCAGTTATCTTTTCTTTTGTCATGGCTATTGTATGAGAGAGTGGGATTATGTACTTCTTTATTTTTGACAGATATTGTACTTGACTTTTATCATGGTTTTATGATGTAACCAGACATGTTTATTTCCGCTGTTATGAGATGATGTTTTAAATTTCAAGTACTATTTATATCTGTCTTGGTGAAATTTTTCTGTTCTATATTCACTAAAATACTCCACCGATGCTATGGCATTCCCTTAGTGAGTGACCATAGCGGGCGTGGGGTGTTACACGTGGTATCAGAGCAAAGGTTACCGGAACAGATAAAATTTTTAGAAAACTATTTTTCTAAAACATTTTTGGAAAAGATATTTTCAAAAACATGTCTTTTAAGAGAAAAGTTTTTGAAAGAAAAGCATAATCCCCAATAGCCATATCTATATCCTTCGAATTCTCCGTTTTGAACCTTTCCTTTTTCGTTTCAGCATGGCCGAGAATCTTAATCTTCCGGAGGGTGTGACGGTACCAGTATGGTATAGGAGATTGATGGAGGCTAGGGCCACCACTACGGGTCCAGCAAATGTTCCTCCACCAACCGTAGCACCCGATCTTCCTCCTCCCCCTCCTCCTCGCACGGATACTTTTGCTAAGACTTGCAAGGAATTTAAAGCTATGGGAGGGAAACCTTTTCAAGGATCTGAAACTTTTGTGGAGGCTAGAGATTGGCTTAAGGAGGTGGAAGAGTTAATAGATATCTTTGAGATGGAAGAAGGGAAGAAAGTCAAGTTGGCTGCTTGGTTAATGAAGGGAGAGGCCTCATTCTGGTGGGAGGTTACTAATGGAGAACGCCCCGTTGACTCTTGGGCGGATTTTAAGCAAAGATTTGTGGCAAAGTTTCTCTCAAGGGCGGAGGAAAACTTGTATATGGAAAGATTCTTGACTCTGAAGCAAGGAAATCTTTCGGTGAAGGAATATGTTAACAAGTTTAATCAATTGGCAAGGTTTGGCCTAGACATGGTGAATACACCGGAGAAGAAGGCTTTAAGGTTCGTGAAAGGCTTGAATGAACCTATGCATGGGTTGGCTATGACTCATATCCCTATGGGGGCCACCTTTGAGAAGCTAGTTGACATGGCACTCATGTATGAGTAAGAGAAGGGTCCTAATGCTAATAAGGCACCCGAGAAGAAGGGAGATCAAAAGAGACCTCAACAACAGCAAAGCAAAGGTGGGAAAGGCAACGGTGGCAAGGGCAAGAAGAAGAAGTGTTTCAATTGTGGGACACCTGGCCACCTAAGCAAGGATTGTCGCAAGAAGAAGAAGACTGGCTGCTTCCACTGTGGCGAAGCAGGGCATTTAGTGAAGGATTGCCCTAAGAAGGGGCAAAGGACGGGATCTACCTCAGGAGGACAGGTGCAAGCTCTTATGGCACCGAGTCAGGCTAGGGGGCAAGTACAGGCTCTCGCGGTTCCACCGATTCAGGAGAGAGGTAGAACTATTTCCGTTGAAAGTCTGGTTTTTCTATTTGACCATCCTGTCCGTACATTGTTTGATTCAGGCGCATCGCATTCGTTTATCTCATCATCATTAGTTGAGTCACTGCACTTGGACACCAGTCTGGTAGATGATCCCTTGGTTGTTTCAAACCCAATTGGGGGCTCCACTTATTTGTCCATGATATGTTTGGGTTTGAAGATTTCTATACTTAGCATTGAGTTTAGATGTGATGCTTTTGTGTTGGGCTTCACGGGCTATGGGTTGATTTTGGGCATGGACTGGTTATCCAGTAATGGTGTCGTTCTTGATTGCGAAAGGAGAGTTGTTAGGCTGATGACCCGCTTGGGTAACACTCTCGAGATTTCTTGTAATCCCATGGACTCTGTTATGCTAAGTTATCTTGAATCGCTTGACGCTTCGGTCGAGAATTTGCAATCTATGAGAGTGGTCCGGGAATATCCGGATGTGTTTGAGGAGGTGAAGGGCTTACCTCCGAAGCGGGAGATTGACTTCCGAATATATCTGGTGGATAATGCTAAACCGGTATCTTTACCAGTGCGCCACATGGCTCCTCGTGAGAGGAGGGAACTCCATAAGCAAGTAGGGGAGTTTCTTGAGAAGGGGTTCATAAGACGGAGCATATCGGAGTGGGGTGCTCCAGTAGTATTTGCTACGAAGGCAGATGGGTCCCTCAGACTTTGTGTAGACTATAGAGAACTCAACAAGCTCACAAAGAAGAATAGACACCCATTGCCGAGGATTGATGATCTTTTCGATCAGTTGGTTGGCGCTTCAGTATTTTCTCAGTTGGACTTAGCCACGGGGTTTCATCAGTTGAGGGTGGCTGAGGATAGCATAGACAAGACTGCCTTTAGAACTCCGGATGATTTCTATGAGTGGTTGGTGATGCCATTTGGGTTGACGAACGCCCCTGCATACTTTGTTGATTTGATGAGTAGGGTGTTCAGGGAGTTCCTTAATAAATTTGTGGTGGTCTTTGTGGATGATATCTTAGTATTTTCTAAGAGTGAAGAAGAGCATGCCCTACATCTTGGGGAAGTGTTGAGGACTCTTCGAGCACATAGCCTTAAGGCTAAATTCTCTAAATGTCACTTCTGGAGGAAGGAAGTACGATTCTTGGGGCACGTGGTCTCTAAGGAAGGGATAGCTGTGGATCCCGCGAAGGTAGTATCAATTCAGGATTGGAAGGTTCCGAAGAATGCTACCGAAGTAAGAAGTTTCTTGGGGTTGGCGGGTTATTATAGGAAGTTTATTAAAGACTTCGCGAAGATATCAGCCCCATTAACCCGCTTAACAAAGAAGAATCTTGTTTTCACATGGGACGTAGATTGTGATGATGCGTTCCGACGGTTAAAGAGAGCTTTAACCACCGCTCCAGTTTTAGTGTTGCCGGATGGGAGCAAGCCATTTGTTGTCTATACCGATGCCTGTGGGACAGGACTTGGCGCAGTCTTAATGCAAGAGGGAAAGGTAATAGCCTATGGTGGAAGGCAGTTGAGGGCACATGAGAAAAATTACCCTACCCATGATCTAGAGCTGGCCGCTATTGTTTTTGCGCTTAAGATTTGGCGCCATTATCTTCTTGGTGAGAGATTCGAGTTGTTCACTGACCATAAATCTTTGAAGTACTTGTTCTCTCAGAAAGATCTAAACTTAAGACAGCAAAGGTGGATGGAGTTTTTAGCATCCTATGACTTCGAGATATCGTATACCCCTGGCAAGGGTAACGTGGTGGCGGACGCCTTGAGTAGGAAGAGGTTGTCCTTGAGTCCATTGTTCGTGGAACGACAAAGCTTGGAGTTTATCTCGATGTTTGATTTCAGACCTTCCATTGATTATGTACCCGGTTTGCTAGCTTCTTTGGAAGTTAGACCTACTCTTTTGGGGCGGATTGGAGAAGCACAGAAGGACGACCCATAGTTGGTTGAGTTGGTAGAGAAGCTCATAAGGGGGGAGTCGTCCAGCCATTTGAGTAGGTACACCCTAGACGATAGGGGGTGCTTGCGTAGAGACGGTAGACTTTGCGTACCGCATGACGAGGGTTTGAGGAAGGCTCTTCTTGATGACGCACACCGTTCTAGGATGACCATTCATCCCGGTGGGGATAAGATGTACCAAGACATGAAGAGGGTTTTCTTCTGGGCCGGTATGAAGAAAGATGTGGCCGAGTATGTCGCTCGATGTTTGGTGTGCCAGCAAGTGAAGGCGGAGCAAAGGAAACTAGGTGGGTTACTTCACCCATTAGAGGTTCCGCAATGGAAGTGGGATAGCGTCTCGATGGATTTTATTGACGGGTTACCCAGGTCGAGGAAGGGTAATACAGGAATTTGGGTAGTGGTAGACAGACTTACTAAGAGCGCCCATTTCATACCTGTGAAGAGCAAGAGGACTGCTCCATGGCTAGCTTCAGTATATCTTCGAGAGATAGTTCGATTACATGGGGTACCCTCTAGCATAGTAAGTGATCGAGATCCTATCTTCACTAGCGAGTTCTGGAGAAGTTTACAAGAAGCAGTAGGGACTCAATTGTGTCTGAGCACCGCATATCATCCTCAGACGGACGGCCAGACTGAGAGGGTGAATCGTGTTCTAGAAGACCTTTTGAGGCTTTGTATCTTAGATTTTGGAGGTACATGGGAAGAGCATCTTCCATTGGTGGAGTTCGCATATAATAACAGCTTTCAGTCCAGTATTGGTATGGCTCCTTTCGAAGCTCTCTATGGAAGGCCTTGTCGATCACCTACATGTTGGTGGGAATCTACGGATAAGATCTTGCTGGGGCCCGATATGGTTAGGGAGACTTCTGAGAAGATTGACTTGATTCGAAGAAGGATGAAAGCAGCGCAGGATAGGCAAAAATCTTATGCGGACAAGAGAAGGACGGATCTTGAGTTTGAGGTTGGGGACATGGTTTTTGTTAAGGTATCTCCGTTGAGGAATGTTGTTCGCTTCGGATCCGTTGGGAAGTTAGCACCAAGTTTCGTTGGGTCGTTTCCTATTAAGGAAAGGATTGGACGGATGGCATATAGGGTGGAGTTGCCCGACAGACTTAGTGGTGTCCATGATGTATTCCATGTATCACATCTGAGGAAGTGCTTACATGAGACCGCAGAGGTGGTAGAGCCAAGCTTGCTTAGAGATGTAGAGGTTGAGCGTGATGCGACGATTCGACGAGCTCCTACTCGTATCCTTGGGTCAGAGACTAGGAAATTGAGGAATCGAGAGGTTCAGCTAGTCAAAGTGCAATGGGGAGAAGATGAGAGCAACGCGACTTGGGAGACGGAAGCGAAGATGCGTTCATTGTACCCATTTCTTTTTGAGGGTATGTCTTTACTTTCTCCTTTATCACTTGCCTAGTACTTATCTTATCTTTGGTATGTCCTCTCGTTAGTACCTTTGACCTTTAGATAGGGTAAACCTATGGTTGAAACATGTGTTTGAGACATGTTATGGTTGATGGATGCAAGTGGATGCAAGTGTTTGCTAGTGGTTGCTCGTGGATGCATATACACACACTCTAGGCACTAGATCGGCTCAGTCACTTCATATTGCATATTGCATAAGATTGTGTGTAGGAAGATATATTTATGGATGTATAATGGTTGTGTTATCACATGGATGATGCATTTTGGTGAATGATTGTGCACTCATGTAGATATTGTATGTGTCGATAGGGTTCACTCGCATACATAATGGATGCATGGCACTATCATGGTTTGCATATGTTCATACATTAGATAGGGAACATATACACACACTTTTTGCATATGCTCATACATCATTAGAAACTGTTTAAGGACAATGGATGCCTGTGGTTGATGATTTGAGTAGATGGTTGTTTGGATGGTAGGATATGCATTCTCCTTAGCCTAGAGATTTCGGGGACGAAATCCTTTAAGGAGGGGAGAATGTAACACCCCGAATTTTAGTTAATACTAAAATTCGCTAATTATAGGATAAATAATCTCAGACGTGGGAATTGGGGGTAACGGGCTGCGTTATTGCGTTCGTCTCGGAAAAATACGCGAAATAGAGTCCGAGTTTTCGAAAATCGGAGTCCGTATGGCCCGGTTATGGCCCGATGAAGTTTGCAGAAAATTCAAAACTAAAACAGATTTAAAAATTTAAAAATTCAGATTTGAATGGGCCAGGCGGGGTCAGGCGGGAAGCTTCCCGCCCAACCCATGTCGACAGGGTTGTCGACAGGCCTGTCGATAGGGGTGTCGACATGCCTGTCGACTTGCCTGTCGACAGGGTGGCACCGTTCAGTGAACCTGGGTGCACCAGGTTGGGTTCTAGGCTGGCTTGGAGGGCTGGTTCTAGAGATTTCCTAAATCTAAGGGTCCTAAATTAATCTAGGGTTAATCTAAGGGCCTAAAACACTCTCTTAATCTATAAATACACCCTAAACCTACCTTAATCCTTACCAAAAATAGAAATAATGGCCTCATGCCGCCAAATTAAATCCTAAGAGAAGCCTCCTCTCATCTAAGAAGAAAGTTGCAAGCTAATTCCTCTCTAATCATTCTCTAATCATCATTATCTTCATAGTTAGCAACTAATTCTACTTCTTAAGGTTGCTAATCTTGAGTTTGGTGAGTTTCTATCACTTTAACATCGATTGTTAAAGTAAGTAGATTGGGTATAATGAGACTTATGGTCTTAAATGCGGATTAGTGAGTTTGAATCATGTATAATGATATGTTACTCTATGTTGTTCTATGTTTATGCATATTTGATAAGTTGATTTATGCATGCTTAATAAGTTGATTTATGCATGTTTAACAAGTTGATATATGCATGTTTAACAAGTGGATTTATGCATATTTAATAAGTGGAATTATGCATGTTTAGCAAAGTAAGTTATGCAAGTTGAAAGTGACATGCAAGTTAAGTATATGTTTAAATGCAAGTTGAAAGTGATATGCAAGTTATGCATGCTTATGCAAGTCATGTATATGTTTAAATGCAAGATTTATGTGATATGCAAGTTATGCATGCTTATGCGAGTATATGAATGCTTATGCAAGATATGTATATGCTTAAATGACATGATATGCAAGTTATGCATGTTTATGCAAGTATGTGGATGCTTATGCAAGTATGTGAATGCTTATGCAAGTTATGTGTATGCTTAAATGCATGTTTAACATGTTATGCAAGTTATGAGAATGCCTATATGCAAGTTCAACATGTTATGCAAGATAGGTGTATGATAATATGCAAACTCATATGCAACATGTTATGCAAATCATGTGTATGATAATATGCAAGTTTGGGTTATATGTGGTTGGGTTAATATATGCTCATATATGCAAGTTGACATCCTCTTAACCCATGACAAAGTTGTATGCTAAACCCATGATATTTGTGATGGATCTTCCCCTTTATTATGTCATGAAATGAGAACGATTTACGTGGGGAACGATGGGGTTGGTAAATAAGTTAATAAATGAATGATTGGGTATGATTAAGCATACCATAAAAATAAATTACCATAAGTGGGAATTTACCTATTGAGTTAGGTCTACCCCATGGGAATTTACCTATTGAGTTAGGTCTACCCATGTTATGGAAAACTTGATATTAATTAGGGATAATTAATATGGGGGTGATTAATTAGGTGTAATTAATCGACTAAGACACGAGGTTGGACTCATTTGTAGTGTAAAACTGCCCGGACCCGACCGGCTTAACCAGTTGCTACGAATGTCAGCCCAATGTGAGAGGTCTTAGCCATAAATTAAATACGTGATTAAGGTAAAGACACGAGGTTAGACTCTGTTATGACGTAAGACTGCCCGGATTCTACCGGCTTAACCAGGCGGTCATAACAGCCAGTCTAATGTGGGAGGTCTTTATGGGAGATCACGGTCTTAATTAATTAAGAAACACTTAACCATAGTAGCATGTAGTGGGACATGAGGGGTTAAGTGGGTGCCTTGGGTGGCATGAGGAAATTTTGTGGGTGCCTTGGGTGGCATGTGGAATCTAGTGGGTTGCCTTGGGTGGCAATAGTAAATACGATTAGAATACTTAACCAAGTGGAAACATGTAATTAAACATGATTAAAGGGTTAAGTGGGATACACTAGATATTTGACAAGCTTAAGTGGGTAGCTTGTGGGGGCCCATTTCAACCAATATCCCAAACGTATCTTTGTGGGCTCGACCCATGTCGAGTGACGGGACACGCATATTGGGCTTGATTATAAGAGGCCAAAACGGGTTAGCGGTGGCAACGCAAGTCCAACGGGTTTCATATGCGTGTGTGGGCCCGGGCTGGTAGATAAGCCGTTGTTGCATCGTGTAGATATAAAGCCGTGCACCGTTAGTATTGGGTAGCCACTTTAGGGGAGTGATACACCCCACTGTGGGACCAGCACGGGTATCTACGGTAGGGAGCCGATCGCTTGGGGAGTAGTGGGTACACCTAATGAAGATAGGGGCAGACGGCACCTATGTAGGGGTACACGAAACTACTGGGTAAGAATTACTGGGTACACCTAGTGGAGATAGGGGCAGACGGCACCTATGTAGTGGGCTAGGGGTACATGAAAACTACTGGGGAAACTTTCTAAGACCTTGGAAGGGATCAACCTTTAAGTAGGAATGACTGGTGTGGTGCAGTTAGTAATTATCCTTGGGTGGGTAGATGCGTCCTGACGGTTATCTTAGTTTATCCTAAGTCTACCAAGCCGCTTAGTGTAGCCATTCATCCCCAGATATTACCGTAGGTCAAGTTTATGTCTTCTCTGGTTACTTTAATGATTGTATCGTTAAAGTTATAGGACTCACTCAGACTTATGTCTGACCCCGTTGTTTTTATCTTTTTTTTCCCAACCTTCAGGTCCTACGGTGGATCCTAGCAGTAGTAGAGCTTGATCGGATTGTTGTTCCAGTCTTTAGGAGCTTGGGTAGATGTAAAGCTCCAGTTATCCAGTTATCTTTTCTTTTGTCATGGCTATTGTATGAGAGAGTGGGATTATGTACTTCTTTATTTTTGACAGATATTGTACTTGACTTTTATCATGGTTTTATGATGTAACCAGACATGTTTATTTCCGCTGTTATGAGATGATGTTTTAAATTTCAAGTACTATTTATATCTGTCTTGGTGAAATTTTTCTGTTCTATATTCACTAAAATACTCCACCGATGCTATGGCATTCCCTTAGTGAGTGACCATAGCGGGCGTGGGGTGTTACATCCTACCCTTCATAGTATCCTCGATTGCAATATAGTGGGCCTATGTCTATCATGAATTAGTTTATGAGCTCATTTTTCATTCCTAACCAGGTCATACTACACTTGACTCATAAGGTGCACACTGTCTGAAACCCCGTTCATGTTTCCAAACACTCAGATCTATTGGTTTAAACAAGCTATGTACAAGATTGCATTGTGGTCCATGCCAAGATGCTCAAGATAGTCTTTCCTTAACCAGATCAGCCCTTAGTTTATTGCTAAGTCTTTTTTTCCTTTATTAGATTCATTTTATTCCCCTAATTACCCACTTTCCCTGGATATGAATCAAATACATTCCTCAGTCTCAGCAATATATTCACATCAATCATGGTAGCCAATACATGTATAAGCATCCAACATTTTTATAACATGAATATAAAGTCGGGTTATTTACTATTGCAATTCATAGTGTTTAACATGGGTGTACCTTTGGTATTTCCTACCTATTTACACATGAATTTACATTGCTAATGTCATGTGGCAATGGCTGTTTTAGAGTGGCACACCCTAAAGCCTTCATTTCCAGCCACTATGCTTCAACCAGTGCTCATTTATTTGATAATCCTAGCTAAATCACAGTTTATATTTAAGGAAATACTTATGAAACTAGAGGCTTAGAACATGACTATTCATTGCACCCCTAGTCCCCTTCTCTTGAATACAAGATTTAAGCAACATCAACTTATATTGTTGCCTTGTACTCTTCATTACTCAGATCACATTTTTGTTATCAATATTATAAAATGATTAACATATATTTGTTTAAGGGTTGTCACAACAATGCATATTCAACAGATCACTCAACAACATCCAACAGAAATCAATAATGGATAGCTTTAAGGAGTGTTTTCAGGTGTTCATAGTATACATCATCAACAATTTTATATAGAGGTCATAACACATCAATTAGTCTAAACCAAAAACATATAAAAATCATTAAAACAATTGTAGCATTTATCATAACCAAATACTTCATTAATATGCATATTATTATTAAAAGAATTAAGACTGCCTTTAAATAAGACTTAATGCCATATATTGAGTGGGTTTACTCACCTAAATTTCTCTTGCTTTTATCTTTTTCAATCCCCTGATTTAATTCGATCTTATTCTCCATCCTACAAACTGCTATCATTATTCTATTTTTTTCTTGTCTTTATGGAGAGAAAATAGCATGGCAGCCTAGATGCCATTTATTTATACAACCTATTAACTAGGGTTTCCTGGCTATACATTGCATAAATTAGCTTACCTTATTTTGGTTTCAACACACACTTAAATCACCCAGTTGTTACCACCAAATTTTGACATCGAAACTGGATTATGGCGAAGGGGTATCAAAGCACAACTGACACAAAGAGAATGATTCAAAAGCACATGACTGACACCCAACTGTTGAAGCAATCGAAAGCAGGAAGGGATATAATACTAAATGGGTGAAGCTATCTAGGATGGTAGAAAACCCTTGTCACCACCAAGATGCCCAGGGCAAGGCATGCTCCGGAGGGGGGTGGCGAGTAATCCTTTATCCATGCCTGTAAACGATATTTTTCGTCAACACCTGAATTAGGTTTAAGGATGTGGACCTAGGTGATCCAAAGGGATCATTTAGTTCTTATAAGCTTCAGTTAGTTAACCGTTTCCTAGATATCAAAGTCTTGAGCCTGAAGATTGGTTACTCTTCCTTCAAGAGGTGAGTATCATACTTACAAGACTCAAGGACCAATAGTTACCTTGGGATAAGGGTTCTCTAAGCACAACACTTGTTAGGAAGCTAAATGGTTTGTAGAAGGGTATTTAGGTAATTTTGCTCATGCATGAAGCTTTGTCGTGTGGAATGCAATAAGAAAATTTGCAGCATAATTGATAAAAAAAATCATGACGTTAATCTTAAGTGTTGATTCTCTCTTTATTGGTCACTTTGTTGAGTACATAGAAGTTTCTAAGTAAAATCCCCAAATCGATTTAGAAATTAGGGTTTACTCTCTAAGAAAAGATTACAAGATTGGAGAATGAGAAAAGTCTCCCTCAAATGAGATCTCTGGGGTCTTATTTATAGACAAATTGGGTCCTCTTTTGGTATCGATTCAGCAGAAGCCTGTTTGGAGTGCTTTCAGCTTCGGCAAGCCCCTTCAGAGTCAGTGTTGGACGTGTTAGTGGCTTTCGGTGTCGGTTTTTGGGTTTTGGTCTCTTCTGAATGTTGTTATCGTCTCCATTTTCTCATGAGGTTGGTGTTGCCTCTTCAAAGTGCATCGATACCAAGAAAATTGGTATAGATAGCTTCTTTTGACTACCTTCGGTTTTGGTTGTAAGCCTTGATTTCGATAGCAAATATTCAGCTTTGCCTTGCGTTGATGACACTTGGGCATCGCCTTTGCTTTATCATCCTCCTACGCCCCTGTATCGACACTAAGAATGTTAGTATGGATATATTCTCATGATCTTTTGCTTACTACAACGTCTTCGGATCTAGTATCGACTTTGCGGTAGCAAGGTTTCAGAACTCCTTCCGGTGACTTAGGTGTTGCTTCTTGGTATCGATACCAAGTGTATTGATATCGACAGCCTTTTTCTCCATCCTGCTTGATTTCATGCATTTCCTTTCATGGTTCTGGGTTTTGGTAGCGGATCACATGCCTTCGGCTATCTCCTATTGTTTGCTTCCAGTGTCAAATTGTGTGCTTTCGGAGTTGATACCAGATAGGTTGATTTCAGTGTCGGGACCTCTTTACTGTTATCTTCCTTTATATCGGTACCAAGCTTTCCTACTTATGTTGGTATCGGTAGCACATATTTTAAATTACTTCCCTTACTGCTTTCGGTATCGGCTGCTTCGGTAGTCTGGTGTCGGTCATGTGCTTCCGAATCACTCTCTTTGTGTTGAATGCACTCCCATACCTCTTTACCATGGTCCTGTTTCGGTGTAAAAATTTGGCAGTAACATTTGCCTTTTATTGAAAGGGTATTTTCGACTTTTCAAGTCAAACTTTGACTTTCATCTTGTACTTTGATTCCCGCCTTTTGGTATTCTTGACCTGATCTGGTCTATTGATCTATGGCTATTTATGTGGCCAAGATTAGGAAATGCTTTCAATATAAAAGTTCTTCTTCTTCTTTCCCCATTCCTTCCCATGCAAGTAATTATTTTTACACAAGATCACTATTCTTCGCATATTTTTAGGATTACAAATTCAACTGCATTTCTGTAAGTATTTTGATATATTTAAACAAGAATTTGAAAAGCCATCCTTCTAATTTAGCTATGAAATTAATCGGGATCTATAAGTTTTTAATATACTGTTAGAATGAATTCAATCATACGGAATGGTTGTAATAATCTTTGGTGGTGGTTAAAGCTAATTTTTCAAATTTTCCCTTAACATATTTTCTAGGGTTCAAAATGAAAAATTACCTATGTAAAGGATTTAATGAAAGCAAAATTCTTCTTATGACACCAATGGACTCAGTATTAATCTGTTACCGACTCCTTTTGATTTTGGCTTTACTTCTTGATGTTGACTAGGTCTCTTAATATTGATAACAAAATAGTTAGTTTCGGCTAGGTCGACACCAAGGATTTGGGTTATCCTGGTTTTGACCTTGCAGATACTGGAATCTTTTATTGAGTTTGGTTCAAGTATCAAAACAATACTTATGAACAACATCATATATAATCATTCTTAGATGCATGTGCATAATGCATAGCCATATGTGAATTACATAAAAACCTTCATTTTATTAACCCGTGGTGTGTTCCAATTTCTTTAGGGTCATTGGATCACTTGTATTAATGAATTGTTATGATAACCTTAAATGTATGAATAGTTCATACTTGTTTATGTGAAATTATGGTGCTAATATGCTTATATGGAATAATATCACTTGGCAACATTGCGTCTGAAAGCAAACTGTTGTAAATCAAACTCAGTCACCTTTTCTTCCTTTAAGCCAAATATGGAAAGCATTTTGCGGCACTTTCTCATTCGAACTCAAGATTAAGTGAAGGCCATTATTGAGAGTTACGGCATTACCGAAATTAATACCATTCTTGCCTCTGGGAAAGATACCATTGAGAATCCACCAGAAGGTTTCTTTGCATACTCAGCCATCCATATTTAGCATAGTGGTTTCTTCCTATTCCCAGACATTATCTCAATGTTCTAACAATATTTGAAGTTAGCTCCCATTCAGCTGACTCTAAATACATATACTTTCTATCTATGCCTTGAACTCCTAGCTCTCGAGTCAGGACAACCTTCTCTCAGCCTTCGAGTTTTGCATCATTTGTTACGACTGTTAGTAGTCGAAAGGACAAATTTTCCTATTCTTTAAACGAACCTTTCGAAGAAACTGATTAGCGACAAACTTACCTAATTCTCAGACTGGGAGACACAATTTTTGTAATGACCCGTATCCTACGTATCGGGGGATCGTAGAATATTTATTTCTTTCCCATGTGAAGTCGTATGGTCATGTAACTTTGGGAAACATCTATTAGAGTCATTTCCCATGTTCATGATTTTTGTCGATTTTTAAATGACCATTTTGCCCCTAGTTGGTACTGTTTCGGCCATAACTTTTGATTGAAAAGGAATTTTGACCTGAAACCACTTCCATTAGATTCGTTTGATGGTTTACCTTTCCGTAGAGTGGTCATAATAGCCAAACGGACTTACCGTTTGGGAGATATGGCTGAAACAAGGTTTGGAGGGTGAAAAACTGCTTAACCGGGCCAAATCGGGTGATTAGTGAGTAGACCCATAACTCATTTCGGGATTAGGGTTATGGGAGGTCTGAAATGAGATGGAGAATCAGTCCATTTCAGTTTTCTAGCCTCCACTTATCACCAAGGAACCCTAAAAATGGCCTCCAACCTCTAAATCACCTCCAAATCACCTTTTAGTCAAGGATTTGGCTTAGCAACCCCTAATCAAGTAAGATCTTCGCCAAAGCAACATAGGATCTGCTGTTTGGCATTGAGATTCACATCAAATCAGAGAATTATTTCAGATCTTAGTTTATTTTATGGCTAAGGTGAGTGATTTGCATAGTTTTACACTAATTATGGCTAGTTAAGGGTGATTAGGGTTAATTAGCGAATTTAAGCATGATAAAATTCGGGAAAAATGTTCATAAATTCCTAAATGATGTTTTAGACCTCTGATATGAATTTGGGTTAATTTGGTTAAGTTTTGCTAATCCTATCATTTGTTTCACCTAAACATGCTTAAGGGGAAATATGGGATTTTGGGTATATTTGATCCATTTTAACCTATCATGTTGATGTTTTGATGCTTGTGGTTGATTATGCATGTTGCTATGACTGTATGAAATGCTTTGTGATTGATTTCAATAGTTAGAATGGTCGACAACGTCGTCGAATGGCGTAAACACTTGCTGGAACAGTCTCAGAAAACAGTGCAGGGTTCGGATCGGATCGGACATAGGGCTCGGATCGGATATGTTGAACTGAGCAAAGAATCCGATCGGATCGGAGTCCAACACTTGGGAAAAGTGGCAAAAAGGAAGGCCACGCTAGCTGAACTGGGATCGGATCGGATCAAGGAGCACGGATCGGATCGAGGAGGACGAATCGGATCGAGGAGCACGGATCGAATCGAGGAGGACGAATCGGATCGAGGAGGACGGATCGGATCGAGGAGGACGAATCGGATCGAGGAGGACGGATCGGAACGTAGGCACGAGCTGGAGGGGAAATGACACCCGACCCGACCCGAGGTGAAGCACCCGAACCGAACCGATAGAGGAATACCCGACCCGAACCGCACCAGAAGGAGACTCGACCCGAACAGATGGAGGACACCGACCCGAACCGATGGCTTGAGAAGGAACCCGACCCGACCCAGTATTGACCAATAACCCGAGATGCAAAGGTAGTCCAATAGGGGAAGTTAGAGCTCAGGATCCAGTTGGGAACCAAGGAGTTCACTTCATGGTTGGACTTTGCTGCGGGACGTGTGCTAAGGAGTTGCCGACGTTCATAACTTCGATTCACCACTAAGAATGAGTGATGGCTACTTATCAGTGCAGTAGGGTCATTATGACCTGAGGGGCAAGGTGATGGTAGCAAGACTACGTTATCAGTGCAGTATGGTCATTATGACCTGAGGGGCAAGGTGATGCGTAGTAAGACTATGAGCCAGCGCAGATGGGGTGAATAACTCCATGGGGGCAAGTGGACATAGTAAGGATTGGTAAGACTATGAGCCAGTGCAGTGGGGTTCTTGTGACTCCATGGGGCAAAGTGGACATAGCAAAGAATTAGTGGCTACGTTATCAGTGCAGTGAAGCCATTTATGACTTCATGGGGCAAAGTGATCGTAGCAAGGAATGTTGGGTGATCGAAGTGGTGAATATCGTATGCTTTATGCACTGAGTGAGAGATGTGAGGATGGATGCTATGCTTGATTGTTTGCCATCATTATGACATGCACACCTCCCCCACCTCCGTATCTTTACACTGTTTGATATGGTACCTTAGAGTGTTGTACAGTATGTAGTGCTAACTCTTTGGTTGCAGGTCCAGGTTCAGGTATGTTTTAGTCTACCTGTTATTGTTCACTTTAGATGCTTATCGCTTATACCAGGCTTTATGTCTGACCCAGAGTTTTATGTCTCCTCTTATTACTCTGGGTGCTCACACGAGCAGACTAGAGACAGGTTAGCTGGTGATGCGCGAGTAGCTGATTCGGAGGCGGGCAGGAGGCTTCCACGTATGATATATATATACACATTCTCCCTGTGTCGTTGGTGGTCGCTACTTGGGCATTAGTAGTGTACCTCATTTATCTTACTTTTGCCTTGAGACAGTTTGAAAGTTGTAATAAGCTGTATTCTGAATTTCCGCTGCTATGATGTTTAGTTCTGATTTTCAACTTATGCACTGTCTCTCCTGTTTTATGTCAAGTATGTTATTATTATATTTTATTCTATGCGCTGTGAGACATTCTACGAGTTCTTTGTATGTTCATTTCCTCCTTCCTTTTTCCTTCTGGCGACCCGTTCCGTGCTAACTGGACATGTGTGCAGCGCACATTTGGAGTAAATGTCGGTTGGTGCGGGGCGGGGATTCACACTTGGTATCAGAGCTCTAGGTTGCGTAGTTAACCTAGGGAAAGACACTAGGGAGAGATAGTACGTATATGAGAGCGCGTATTTGTGATTACTTTGGTTTTCAAAAGCTATGTATGTATATACTATTAGTAGTATAAAGATGAAGTCACACTGCACTAGCACCACTATGCGGTCGTTAATCGTTTCCCTTTTTCAGATTGACGATGAGCCGAGACACGAGGGGTGCTGGTAGAGGGACCAACCAAGGGAATGCCGCTGACATGAGGGCGGTGTTTACTAACCTCATGAGAGACATGCTTAGAGAAGTGCAAGGGGAAGTCCCTAATCCCGGGGTTGGTGTTGGCCTAGTAGTGCAGGCGCCTAGGGTCGATTTCGCCAAGTTGTGCAAAGATTACACTAATCTTGGTGGGAAGCCGTTCCACGGAACGGAGTCGGCCACGGATGTTCTGGACTGGATGGATAGTTGTGACCGTATCTTCGATGACTTGGGTCTTGAGGATGCGATGAAGAGAAGGCTAGCGTCTCGTCAGCTGCAAGGGCGAGCGATGAATTGGTGGAATGCCATTAGAACAGCTACTCCAGAAGATCAGGTTACTTGGGATCAGTTCAAGGCTCGCTTTAGCGAGAAGTTCATTCCAGCTGCCCAGAAGTCAGTGTTGTTTAAGAGGTTCTTGGAACTCAAGCAGAACGGAAGGGCAATTTCTGATTATATTGCCGAGTTCGACACTTTGTCGAAATATGGACTGTCTCTCATCGACACTCCTGAAAGGAAGAATGAGAAGTTCATTACTGGTTTGGATGGGTACTTGGGGGAAAGGCTTATCAACCACATCGATGAGACTTTTGAATCGATTGTGGGAAAAGCTTTGAGATCAGAGAGTCTTTACCCTAAGTCAAAGACTGAGGCTGCATCTCCAGAAGGGCCAAAGCCGCAAGCAGGCAGTGGAGGCAAGAATAACTCTCAGAATAAGAGGAAGCAGGACCAATCAAAAGGTGGCCAGAAAAAGAGAAAGAAGGATGTTGAGTGCTTCAGCTGTGGTAAGAAGGGCCATTATGCTAAAGAATGTCGGGCCAAGCCAGCGGAAAGGAAGTGCTACAACTGTGGTCAAGTGGGATATCAGAAGGATAAGTGTCCGCAACCTCTTAAGGAGAAGCAGATTGTGAAAGCATATGCTATTGACATTGTTCCTTCTTCGTCGAATGCCCCAACTGCGGCGGAGAAAGGAAAGAATGTTGTTATTCAAGGTATGCTTTCTATTTATGATATACCAGTTCGAGTTTTGTATGATACTGGGGCTTCCCGTTCCTTCATATCTAGTGACCTGGTAGATAGGTTGGGACTGGAACCCGAGATAGTCGATAGACCTTTGGTTGTGACGAACTCGATTGGTGGTTCGACTAGCCTTAGTATGATTTGCAGGAATTTGGTCTTATCGAGTCATGGATGTATGTTTGTATGTGATTGCTTTGTTTTGGGCTTTACTGGGTATGGCATTATATTGGGAGTCGATTGGCTCCAAAGATACGGGGTGGTGGTAGACTGTGAGGGCTTTTTGGTGACAGTGAGGGCGGATGATGGGTGGAGGGTAGTGTTTGGTAGCCTACCTAGTGATGGGGTTATGGCTAGTTTTGTAAATTCCCTCGACATCCCGCAGGATGAGTTGTCAGATGTGCCCGTGGTTGGCCAGTATCAGGACGTCTTCGAGGAGGTGACCGGGCTTCCACCACACCGAGAGATTGAGTTCCGTATTGATTTAGTGGAAGATGTCAGACCTATAGTGATGCCACTTCGTCGTATGGCACCAAGGGAGCAGCGAGAGCTCGGGGTGCAAGTCAGCAACCTTTTGAAGAAGGGATTTATTAGAAGGAGTGTCTCCGAGTGGGGAGCACCAGTTGTGTTTTCCACTAAGGCAGATGGTTCCCTTCGTTTGTGTGTGGACTATCGCGAGTTGAATAAGGTGACGAGGAAGAATAAGTATCCTCTACCGCGGATAGATGATTTGTTTGATCAACTGGAAGGAGCTAGAGTGTTCTCCCAGTTGGACCTCGCGACAGGATTTCATCAGCTTCGAGTAGCGGATGAGAGTGTTCCGAAAACGGCATTTAAGACGCCGTCTGGATTTTATGAATGGTTGGTCATGCCATTTGGGTTGACCAATGCACCAACCTACTTTGTGGATCTTATGAATCGAGTATTCAGAGATCAGTTGAATAAGTTTGTTCTTGTGTTCGTGGATGACATCCTTCTTTACTCAAGGACAAAGGAGGAACACAAGGGACACTTGAGGATAGTGATGGAGGTGTTGAGGAAACACCAATTGAAAGCGAAATTCTCTAAGTGTCATTTTTGGAGAAGGGAAGTGAGATTCTTGGGTCATGTTGTTTCAGAGAGTGGTATTGCCGTGGACCCTGCGAAGGTGGCTACGGTGCAGGATTGGCCTACACCCAAGAATGCAATGGATGTCAGAAGTTTCTTGGGATTAGCTGGATATTATCGTAAGTTTATCCAGGACTTCTCCAAGATTGCAGCACCGTTGACTCAGTTGACTAAGAAGAATCAGTCCTTCGTCTGGGACGGAGTGTGTGAGGATGCCTTCAAGAGTCTAAAAGAGAGGTTGACGCGTGCGCCAGTGTTAGTCATTCCTAAAGGGAATGAAGAGATGACGGTATACACAGATGCTTGTGGTACTGGACTGGGTGCAGTATTGATGCAAAGAGGAAGCTTTGTAGCCTATGCTAGTCGACAGCTAAAGCCGCATGAGAAGAAGTACCCTACCCATGATTTGGAATTAGCAGCGATTGTGTTTGCGCTGAAGATGTTGAGACACTATCTCTTGGGAGAAAGATTTGTGTTGTTTACCGATCATAAATCGTTAAAGTATCTCTTCTCCCAGAAAGATTTGAATCTCCGTCAGTAGAGATGGTTAGAGTTCTTGGCTTCGTATGATTTTGATATCGCATACACACCTGGGAAAGGAAATGTGGTAGCCGATGCCTTGAGTAGGAGACATGCCAGCTTAGGGGCAATGTTTCTTGAATGGAAGCAACTGGAGTATATCGCGGGGTTTGATTTTCAGACCAAAGTGCGAATTGGATCCAGTTATGCTAGCTAGTTTGACGATCAGACCCACTTTGATAGAGCGGATTGGTTCCAGCCAGAGTGACGATCCCAATCTATTGGAAATCATCTCCAAGTTAGAGATGGACATCGACGGTGAGGAGATGAATATGTATGGGCTTGATCGAGATGGGTGGCTTCGGAAGAATGGAAGATTAGTTGTGCCCAACGTGAATGGTTTGAGAGATGAAGTGCTTAGAGAATGTCATCACTCAAAACTGACTATACATCCCGGTGGTAATAAGATGTATCGAGACATGAGGCAGACTTACTACTGGGAAGGGATGAAAAGAGACGTTGGGAAGTTTATATCCAAATGCATGAATTGCCAGCTAGTTAAAGCCGAGCAAAAGAAGCCTAGTGGGTTATTGCAACCATTAGAAATTCCCGAATGGAAATGGGAGCAAGTCTCGATGGATTTCATCGATGGCCTACCAAGGACTAGATCGGGATATGATAGCATTTGGGTAATTGTGGATCGATTGACTAAGAGCGCAAGATTTATACCAGTCAAATCGACTACGACGGCAGCTAAGTTGGCAGAATTGTATATGAAGTGGGTAGTGAGATTTCACGGAGTACCCAAAAGCATTGTGAGTGACCGAGACCCGTTGTTCACTAGTGGGTTTTGGAAGAGCTTACAAGAGGCTCTAGGGTCAGAATTACATCTCAGTACCGCATATCATCCTCAGACCGACGGTCAGACGGAGAGGGTGAATCGTATATTGGAAGATCTCTTGAGAGCATGTATAGTGGATTTTGGTGGATCATGGGATGACCATTTGCATCTAGTAGAGTTTGCATATAATAATAGCTACCAATCCAGTATCGGTATGGCTCCATATGAAGCTTTGTACGGAAGACCGTGCAACTCACCATCATGTTGGATAGAGACTGGCGAGAAGTTTGTGCTTGGACCAGATGTGGTGAGGGAAACTTCCGATAAGATCAAGATCATTCAACAACGAATGAAAGCTGCTCAGGATAGACAGAAGAGTAATGCTGATAAAAGGAGAAGAGACTTGAAATTCTCCGTTGGTGACTTGGTGTTTGTCAAGATCTCTCCGTTGAAGAGCGTGATACGATTTGGCAGGAGAGGCAAGTTGGCACCAAGATTTGTTAGCCCATTCCCTGTTCTTGAACTAGTCGGGAATTTGGCATATAGAGTTGGCTTACCAGAGAAGATGGCGGGAGTTCATAATGTGTTTCATGTTTCCCAACTAAGGAAGTTCGTTCACGACTCAGATATGACTATTTCACCTGATCAGTTAGAGGACTTCGAAGTAGAACCCGAGGCGGTTGGGAACCGCAAGCCGATTCGTATTGTGGGGCACGATACGAAGCAACTTCGAAGGAAGGCGGTGAAGCTAGTCAAGGTTCAGTGGGGCGAGGACGAGAATGATTGTACTTGGGAGACAGAGGAGAGCGTTATGAAGACATATCCAGAACTCTTTGTCTGGTAAGATTTACTTTGCGATTTAGTTATTCTGCATGCTAGGATAGACTTGTTTTGCTTGTTTTGCATGTTTGATTGTTGTTTTATGATTGATAGGCATGCAGGACCTTTGTGTGTGTTTGGATTAGGGAATTTCGGGGGCGAAATTTCTTAAGGGGGGGGGGGGGGGGGGAGGGGAATGACCTGTATCCTACGTATCGGGGGATCGTAGAATATTTATTTCTTTCCCATGTGAAGTCGTATGGTCATGTAACTTTGGGAAACATCTATTAGAGTCATTTCCCATGTTCATGATTTTTGTTGATTTTTGAATGACCATTTTGCCCCTAGTTGGTACTGTTTCGGCCATAACTTTTGATTGGAAAGGAATTTTGACCTCAAACCACTTCCATTAGATTCGTTTGATGGTTTACCTTTCCGTAGAGTGGTCATAATAGCCAAACGGACTTACCGTTTGGGAGATATGGCTGAAACAAGGTTTGGAGGGTGAAAAACTGCTTAACCGGGCCAAATCGGGTGATTAGTGAGTAGGCCCATAACTCATTTCGGGATTAGGGTTATGGAAGGGCTGAAATGAGATGGAGAATCATTCCATTTCAGTTTTCTAGCCTCCACTTATCACCAAGGAACCCTAAAAACGGCCTCCAACCTCTAAATCACTTCCAAATCACCTTTTGGTCAAGGATTTGGCTTAGCAACCCCTAATCAAGGAAGATCTTCACCAAAGCAACATAGGAGCTGCTGTTTGGCATTGAGATTCACATCAAATCAGAGAATTATTTCAGATCTTAGTTTATTTTGTGGCTAAGGTGAGTGATTTGCATAGTTTTACACTAATTATGGCTAGTTAAGGGTGATTAGTGTTAATTAGCGAATTTATGCATGATAAAATTTGGGAAAAATGTTCATAAATTCCTAAATGATGTTCTAGACCTCTGATATGAATTTGGGTTAATTTGGTTAAGTTTTGCTACTCCTATCATTTGTTTCACCTAAACATGCTTAAGGGGAAATATGGGATTTTGGGTATGTTTGATCCATTTTTAACCTATCATGTTGATGTTTTGATGCTTGTGGTTGATTATGCATGTTGCTATGACTGTATGAAATGCTTTGTGATTGATTTCAATAGTTAGAATGGTCGAAAACGTCGTCGAATGGCGTAAACACTTGCTGGAACAGTCTTAGAAAACAGTGCAGGGTTCAGATCGGACATAGGGCTCGGATCGGATATGTTGAACTGAGCAAAGAATCCGATCGGATCGGAGCCCAACACTTGGGAAAAGTGGCAAAAAGGAAGGCCACTCTAGCTGAACTAGGATCGGATCGGATCGAGGAGCACGGATCGGATCGAAGAGGACGAATCGGATCGAGGAGCACGGATCGAATCGAGGAGGACGAATCGGATCAAGGAGGACGGATCGGGTCGTGGAGGACGAATCGGATCGAGGAGGACGGATCGGAACGGAGGCACGAGCTGGAGGGGAAATGACACCCGACCCGACCCGAGGTGAAGCACCCAAACCGAACCGATAGAGGAATACCCGACCCGAACCGCACCAGAAGGAGACTCGACCCGAACAGATGGAGGACACCGACCCGAACCGATGGCTTGAGAAGGAACCCGACCCGACCCAGTATTGACCAATAACCCGAGATGCAAAGGTAGTCCAATAGGGGAAGTTAGAGCTCAGGATCCAGTTAGGAACCAAGGAGTTCACTTCATGGTTGGACTTTGCTGCGGGACTTGTGCTAAGGAGTTGCCGACGTTCATAACTTCGATTCACCACTAAGAATGAGTGATGGCTACTTATCAGTGCAGTAGGGTCATTATGACCTGAGGGGCAAGGTGATGGTAGCAAGACTACGTTATCAGTGCAGTAGGGTCATTATGACCTGAGGGGCAAGGTGATGCGTAGTAAGACTATGAGCCAGCGCAGATGGGGTGAATAACTCCATGGGGCAAGTGGACATAGTAAGGATTGGTAAGGCTATGAGCCAGTGCAATGGGGTTCTTGTGACTCCATGGGGCAAAGTGGACATAGCAAAGAATTAGTGGCTACGTTATCAATGCAGTGAAGCCATTTATGACTTCATGGGGGCAAAGTGATCGTAGCAAGGAATGTTGGGTGATCGAAGTGGTGAATATCGTATGCTTTATGCACTGAGTGAGAGATGTGAGGATGGATGCTATGCTTGATTGTTTGCCATCATTATGACATGCACACCTCCCCCACCTCCGTATCTTTACACTGTTTGATATGGTACCTTAGAGTGTTGTACAGTATGTAGTGCTAACTCTTTGGTTGCAGGTCTAGGTTCAGGTATGTTTTAGTCTACCTGTTATTGTTCACTTTAGATGCTTATCGCTCATACCAGGCTTTATGTCTGACCCAGAGTTTTATGTCTCCTCTTATTACTCTGGGTGCTCACACGAGCAGACTAGAGACAGGTTAGCTGGTGATGCGCGAGTAGCTGATTCGGAGGCGGGCAGGAGGCTTCCACGTATGATATATATATACACATTCTCCCTGTGTCGTTGGTGGTCGCTACTTGGGCATTAGTAGTGTACCTCATTTATCTTACTTTTGCCTTGAGACAGTTTGAAAGTTGTAATAAGTTGTATTCTGAATTTCCGCTGCTATGATGTTTAGTTCTGATTTTCAACTTATGCACTGTCTCTCCTGTTTTATGTCAAGTATGTTATTATTATATTTTATTCTATGCGCTGTGAGATATTCTACAGGTTCTTTGTATGTTCATTTCCTCCTTCCTTTTTCCTTCTGGCGACCCGTTCCGTGCTAACTGGACATGTGTACAGCGCACATTTGGAGTAAATGTCGGTTGGTGCAGGGCGGGTCGTCACAATTTTTCTACATCAGATGCCTCCTGGGTATTACAGACGCTTTTACTACTCCGGGTGAGGTTTTTTCTTCTGCATCCATTATGCTATTTTCTAGGCTTCGTTTAACCTTTGCTCTCCTTCAGTTTCTGCCCCCACCAGAGACTTAAGTGATGATGAAGCTCGAGCAGTTGATGCTCTTTATAAGGCTTCCGAAAAATTGGGAAAACGATCCCTCTTATTGACATTGGGCAACACACAGAAGTATGGTTTTCTCCCTCCTGGACAGAATATTCTGGGAAGACCACCCATTCATTTTCCTGATACTAAGAATATATTTCTTGGCTCGGGCATATTCACATACTTACCCCCTCTATTTCCCAATACTTCAAGTAATGGCACACTTTTCATTCTTATTTGCGAAGGATTTTTCATATCCAATATTTTTAATTCTGTATCCCTAATGATTGTTTCGATCAACTACCCAGGCTTTTGATGAGGGACCCACTGTGGATGCTTTGGCTTGATCTAACATTACAGCCAAGAAAAATCTTTCCACTACTACCGAAGAGCTGGCTTCTAAGAGACATTAGGATGATACCTCATCCGTCTTTTATTTTCTCGTGGTTGTTGTTACTGAGCCTGGCATGCATCATGCTCCTGATCCTGCTACCCTCTCTACTGGTGTGGCTCCTAGTGCCACTCCTTTGCAAGCTGCAACTCCGAGCAGTGATTTTCTTGATCGTATCCGAATACCCGATTCTCTTGGATCTTTAAACTTAGTGGAACAAGAACTAAAGATGCATTCTTCACTCAGACATGCCAGTTCTTCTAAACCTCCTCAAAAGACTCAAAGTCTTGACGAAATTGTAAAGCTCGCTCTTGCCAACATTTCTTTACTGTCCTTATCTTCGGACCTAATGAGTTTGCGGCGATCACTTGCCGAACGACAACTTTCGGTATACCCCTGTTTCTCTTTTCTTCTTTGATTTTTCATTTTCATGTAATTCTTGATTCCTATTTCCTTTTCTTGGATTATCAAGAAATGGTTCTCTCTTCTAGAGATGGTTACTCCACTTTCCTCCGAAGCCACGACACTTAAATAGGTTAAAGCTGTATTAGATTTTAAAATCGATTCTTTGACGGAGAAGCATAAGAAGTAGTGTGCGGAGTTAAAGATATCACTTAAGAAGGTTGAATCGGGGTTCTAGGATGAGAGGAAAGCTAAGTTCCTTTTGAATGACCATGTATTGGTACATGAATTTTTTAAGCAAGAGTTGAAGATGAGAAGGCTAGAATGGTAGCTAATCACACTAAAGGTTAAAAGAGAAATATGACCAACTCTCCAAAGCTTAAAATTCATTCTCCAATGCCAAGCGCATAGTTTATGAGGCTAAAAACAGGATTTCTTTCTTTTTGGAATCCCATCATCCGAAGGCAATGCTAAAGTCTTTTGAAGATGCTATTCTGTTGGCATATTCTGACAATTTCCAAAAGTATCCATCGATCGGATTTCCCTCAGTTCATCATTCTATTTCGGACTGAGTTATGCACGAAACTGAGCAGCTTAAGCAAGACATTGATGTTCCTAAGGGGGCATTAGTAAAGCTTGAAGATCTTTTATATATTGAGGACTTTCCAAATGATTCTAACTCATACAAGGAAGAGGACGAAACTGTTAATACTGATGATGATTAGGACAATGATGGTGACCATAGCCTTAAAGGTAAAGAGCTTTCTGATGACTTAAGTGGAGGAAAAGACATTCCTCCTCCTTCTATTGTGACATTCATGCTTCTAGAGAAATAGCTCCAGGTCCTTCGAATGTTTCTTTTGGCCTGAACTTAGTTGAAATCCTTCCAAAGATGGTGATTCCTTAAACCAAGGACAGAAATAAACGGTGCAACCTGCTCAACCTGGAGTCTCGGCCTGTTAGGTATGGCCCTTGTTTTAGCAGTGTTTTTCCCACCCTTTCAGTTTTGGGTAGTCAGTTTCATATAACAACATATAGATAAAAGAAAACAACATTTGCGCATATGATTCGGGGTTAGATAATAACAAAAAATGGATGAAATTTAGCCTTGCGTTAAATAGGTGAAGTTGCTGATGGAATTGAAATGTTTCTGATAATAACTTTTTATACCATCAATTCCTTATTTCATTTTGTGTTGTGATAGAATCATAGTCTACTAGAAGATACATTTTCAAAAGATGCTCAACATTCATATTTTGTTTTGATGAAGGAAAGTTCGCCGCAGACTATTTCTCAAGCAACATACGGTCTTGAAGGAGACCTATTAATATGTAACCTTCGACCATTTGCATGAAATATGGGCTTCCCCTAGAATTTTTAGATGACGAATGTGAATCCATTCCAAAATAAACTTGACAAACCCAGTTTATCGAACTTAACCATGTATAAGATGAACTTTGATCAATAGGGTTATTGTTGTAACTCCTATTATGATGCGTACTTTTGTAGAAAACGCCTTTGTTAATGAAGGTCATAATTTACTAATATCATCCTTTCGAGGTAGGTTTTGTAAATGAATGTGTTTTGTCTTTCGTGTGAATAAGGGAGCCAACTTAAAGTTTCACCTTCTCAACCCAGAGAAGAATCATTAGCAATTGTAAAGCCAAAGAGATTTTTTAAAGATGCTCCCTCTACAAAATGGTAAAAGATGTATTATCTTCAAAAGGTGCAATTAGGAATCAGGATGAACTAATATCCACTTTGAAAGGTCGACTGAAAGAGAAAGAAGAAACTATTCATGAGTTGAAATGGTAACTAAAGGCCAATCCTTCTACCAATTCGAATGAAGAGATAAGTAATTGCTTTGACTAATTAATGAATTAGAAGTTGAATTAGAGAATACTAAAGCAAGTTGTAAATCCCTGGAGTATGCCTTAAAGAACCCTGACTCAGATTAAAAGACTTAGTTATTATGATAACTTCTTCATTTATAATCATGGCATGGTACTTGAATGATACAAATGTAAAATATTTGATGTAATAATATTTTGTATGAGGTAACTTGTGAAATGATTTTGTGAACAAGTTTGTAGATTGTGTGGACATCACCTAATACATGATCTTTTCTTTTGCTGAGAACACTCTCGTCCAGGAGTCTTATTGCACTATCCTGCACAAACATAACACACATGGTTTTATCTTAACCTTGTAGGATATATATGATAACTTTCTCATTCTCTATGAGATAGTATTCGTATTGCAATTAAATAATAACAGAAATATGACAGGATAATATATTTATTCATATTTCATGTTTTGGGAATAGCCATTCTGTTGAATATGAGCTCTTAAAGAACCTTTCTGTGTGGAGTGTTAAGGAAACATAACCTTCTTCATAAGGTTCCAACCATAAAGCTCAAGGTACTTACTTGAGCAATTATTAAGAAAATCCTCTTTTAGGAAATAATATGATAGTTTTGATCCCATTTTTAATAATGGGAGTCAGAATACTCTTCTTCCCTTGAAACAAGGGTTGGAAAATCTTCACCTATCTTTAGGTTTTGGAACTACACTTGATTTAGGAATGGTCCCAGGAACCCATATGGAAATAGAAGTTTATTACTATAACTTAAGTTTGTATTTTCAAGTACCTCTTTACTAGGATTCCTATTGCACTGCTTTTGCAGTAGAATAATGTGATTATTTGGACAACATATTTTATCAGAATAATGAGTAATAATGTTAGACCGAAATCTGGGCCTAAAACCCGAATGTAGTGTGAAATCCTCACAATCCTAGATCACAGAGAATAAATGCAGAAAAGCAGTAAATAACAGGAGACATGCGAAGTTTTTATAGTGGTTAGGCTCAAACCAAGCCTACGTCCAATTTATCTCTTCTTAAATCCTACTAAGTTACAAATACAATTCTCTTGGTTTATACACGAAATCCTCGTGTTTACAATGAAAAGAAGTGAGAAAAGAGAAGATTATACACGAAATCCTCATGTTGCAATGTGGAATTTGGCCTCCTTGTTGAGCAATGACCTTGTGTGGAGTAATGGTGGTAGCCGTGATGAGCGAGAATCAAAAGGTCCCTTCAAAATGCCATGTTTTGGTGTATTTATAGCTGTGGAGGAGCTCTGGGTCGAATGCAACGTGTCACGACCGGAGGCAATCTCAGAAAGTAGCGGAAAATCATCACAAAATCGTGCTAAGCTAAGTGGAGTCTGATCCGCATTTATAGGAGTCGGTTATGCTAAAGGAATAGTTCAAAGCTGAGGTGCAGCAGCAGGTCGAGGCGGTTCGGTTCAGCCTCCTTCGATCCAATCCGGTGCGGAGCCCTTGAACCGAGATGAGAAGCACTTTGGTGCTGATAAGAATCAAGGCGGATCGGATTTACCTCCTCCGATCCGATCTGATCTGGGTTGGTTTGATTGCCAGAGATTCATGTGTTAATCCGCCTATTTGAAGGCAGGGTCCAATCCAACCCGACTTGTCCGATCCGATGCGGGGATGTACCCCATGCTCAGAAATCCAAGTTTGTGACTTTCCTATTCTGCGCGCGTTCATAGAAACGGGAGTAACTTCCGAACCGTAAGTTTGTTTTAGCCAAACGAAAGCTCTACCTAAATCTAATTCAGAGGGCTACAAGAGTTACTGAGTAAAGCTCCGTAATTGATGTTTTCAAGCCCAAAAGAGGTCATATGTTAGGACTTTCGGGATATTCTCTGTTTGTGATGTGACTTCAACCAAATCGATTCCTGTCTTCTGACAATGTTCCCAATACTTGAGCGTATTGTTAACAAGAGATTTCACGTGTGACGGCTTTGACTAAAAAGCATGTCAACATTTTTCCCTCGGAACATATCTTGCTGAATGAAGGAAGAAGTGTTTTGGATAATCCAAGAAGTCCAAGGCCACGCCGGGCCTACCAGCTGCAAGTATAAACCATACCTGCGAATAAAAAGAAAGCAAACAAGCGTGTCAAAACCTGATAAAACTGATTACACTTTCGAGCATAAACCATGCTTAGGCGTCCGATTGAGCATAAACCATACCCGAGGGACGTTCGAATCATCCTGCCAAAAACTGGCGAGGGACCTAACTTTCCAGGTATAAGCCATACCAGGAAGTTCAAACTGAGCATAACCCATACTCGAGTATTATTGAGTTCCTTTACCATATCTTAACGAGACCATTCGCCGTTCCTGAGTATAATCCATACTTAGAAATTCAGTGGAGTACAATCCATACTCATACCGAAATGGAGCTATACTTACCAAAACCTGACAAGATAGTCCGTCCCTAGGCACAATCCGTACCAAGGGTTTCGAGATAAGTATAAGCCATACTTTAATTAAGATTGAGAATCCTACCACAACCTGGCAAGACACTTAAATTTTCCAAACATAATCCATTCTCGGAAAGTCCTTCCTTCTTCAATTCAAAGTACAAAACCAAAGCAAATCCTGATTGGTTTATCATCGAGTCCAGAGCACGCTTTGGAGCTAAGTACTGTCCCCGAACGTGTGTACTCCGATTTAGCCAGTCGGAAAACCTAAAGAAAGCAAAAACATATCTTGAATCCTAAGAAATGCAGGAAATCCAGGCTAATCTCATCCAGATCAGTTGATGATGAGCCCACGGGAGCTCGATCCAGGTTATTCCCTCTCCGGGAAGCAGGTGGTAGTAGCGCGGGTGCAGGCGTTGTTGGTTGTTTCACATACTCAGGTAGCTCTCCACGTCTAACCCGTTCTTCAATCAGATCTCGCAGATGCCTGCAATCATTTGCGTCATGACCATCCATATCATGGAATATTCAATGTTTTCCAAAATCACATTCTCTTTGCGATGCCCTCCTCCCGGGAGGCTTTGGGTAGGAGATGACACCATTTGTGTCCATGTAGATGTCGGTTAGTGATGAATTGAACTCAGTGTATTTTTTTATATCTGGGCCCTTTTCGGGGCTGAGTGTTGTGGTTATTCTTGACAGCAGCTTTTCTTTTGCCTTTTTCAGAATTAAACGGTCCTCCGCCTTTAAGCATGTTGACATCGAGAATTTTCTTTTTGGAAGTTGCGTCTTCTTCATGCAGAATTCTATCCGATTCATGGTAGAATTCGCTCGGATTCCGTGGTGGGTCGCGATACAAAGATTTTTTGAACTCCGAGTTGTCTAGAACGCCGGATACTACCGCCATCAATACCATAGATGGCTCAGGTCGATAAACTGATGCTGCTACAACGTTGAATCTTTCCAGAAATGAGCGCAGAGTTTCTCTGGGGCTCTGCTTGATTGTAGTGAGCGACATTACATTCTTGGGACGAGCGATGTGGACCCAAAATTGCTTAATAAAGCCAACGAACAACATGTTCCAACTGTTGATCGATTCAGATTCCAACTGCCGAATCCACATAGCAGCTATATCGGTCAAAAAGAAAGGGAAACATTTAGCCATTACGTTTTCCGACGCCGATTGAAATTCCATATGCCGTTTGTAGAGCATCAAATGCACGGTAGGATCTGTCATGCCGCTGTATGGTTCCAGAACTGGAAGTTTGAATTCCGGAGGACTACGAGCACTCCTGATTTCCGGTGTGAATGGGTTGTGATTGACGTCATCTACGTAATTCTAATAAGTACGACCTCTGGAGAGGCGTTGAATAGAGGTAGCGAGTCGATCGCCTTCAAAAAGTTGTTGCAAGCTGCATAGATCAGTTCTGGTGCCCCCAGCATTAAGTCCAGAAGAGTTTGGAAGTGTATAGGGTGCTTGGGACGTGATCCTATTCGTATCGGCGGCTCCGAACCGATCCGGCTCATGGATACTGACCCGATCCAAGCATCGTGCCCCCAGCCGAGGCAGTTCGTGTTGAAGTGATGTCGAATTGGGAACGGTATTGTCCATCCAAACCGGGGCAGAGTTTGTCCAAGCTTGGCCTAAGTTCCTTCCGATTCCAGCGTTCTCTTCCAGAAAACCGTACGATGCTTGCTGGGCATTTCCAATGGGAGGCAGATTGCCTCCGGTTGCTGCGGTTCGGATCGAATCCGGTCCGATCCAGTTCGGTGCACCTACAGGTGTTGAGCTCGTTGCATTATTTCCAGCGAGTTGAACGTTGTTGCTCGGCCTTCTGTTCATATGAGCAAAGAATTGATCCATCATCTCTTGTTGCTTTCAGAGGAGGTCATCTTGCCTTGCCATTTGAGCTCTCAATTCAGTGAGAACGCCATCTATTTCTTCTCTGGTTAAATATGCTGAAGGATTTCCATGAGAGAAAGCCTTGTGGCTAGCCTCGTTTCTCCTGCCTTCTGTGCCAGCATCCTCAGCATGGGATATCTTTCATTTGACCATCGATCCAATAGCTAGATAATCTGATTCCTTTTAAGCTAGAAAGAGAAGTTGTCGTGTTCCCCCTTCCTGGCACGCCAAAATGTTAGACCGAAATCTGGGGCAAACACCCGAATGCAGTGTGAAATCCTCACAATCACAGATCACAGAGAATAAATGTAGAAAAGCAGTAAATAAATTGTGACACACGAAGTTTTTATAGTGGTTTGGCTCAAACAAAGCCTACATCCACTTTGTCTCTTATTAGTTCCTAAGAAGTTACAAATACAATTATCTTGGTTTATATACGAAATCCTCATGTTTATAAGGAAACGAAGCGAGAAAAGATAAGATTATACACGAAATCCTCGTGTTGCAATGTGTAATTTGGCCTCCTTGTTGAGAAATAACCTTGCGTGGAGTAATGGTGGAAGTCGTGATGGGTGAGAACCAAAAGACCCCTTCAAAATGCCATGTAGTGGAGTATTTATAGCTGTGGAGGAGATTCGGGTCAGATGCCACGTGTCACAACCGGAAGCAATATCGGAAAGTAGTGGAAAATCATCCCAAATCGTGCTAAGCCAAGAGGAGTTCGATCCGCATTTATAGGAATCTGTTATGCCAAAGGAATAGGTCAAAGCTGAGGTGCGACAGCAGGTTGAGGCGGTCCGGTTCAGCCTCCTCCGATCCGATACGGTGCGGAGCCCTCGAACCGAGATGAGAAGAACTTCGGTGCTGAGAAGAATCAAGGCGGATCTGATCTGCCTTCTCCAATCCGATCCGGGTTGGTTTGATTGCCAAAAATTCATGTGTTGAGTCGCCTATTTGAAGGCAGGGTCCAATCCGACTCGACTTGTCCGATCCGATCCGGGAATGTACCCCATGCTCAAAAATCCAAGTTTGTGGCTTTCCTGTTCTGTGTACGTTCACGGAAACGGGAGTAACTTCCAAACGCTATGTCCGTTTTAGCCAAACGAAAGCTCTACCTGAAGCTAATTCATAGGGCTATAAGAGTTATTGAGTAATTCTCTGTAATTGATGTTTTCGGGCCCAAAATAGGTCATATGTTAGGACTTTCGGGATATTCTTTATTTGTGATGTGACTTCAACCAAATCGCTTCCTGTATTTTAACAATGTTGCCAATACTTGAGCGTATTGCTAACAAGAGATTTCACGTGTGACGACTTTGACTAAAAAGCAGGTCAACATTTTGCTGCCAGAACATATTTTGCTGAATGAAGGAAGTAGTGTTCTGGATAATCCAAGAAATCCGAGGCCACGCCGGGCCTACCAGCTGCAAGTATAAACCATACCTGCGAATAAAAAGAAAGCAAACAAGTGTGTCAAAAGTTGATAAAACTGATTACACTTTCGATCATAAACCATGCTTGGGCATCCGATTGAGCATAAACCATACTCGAGGGACGTTTGAATCATCCTGCAAAAACCTGGCGAGGGACCTAACCTTCTAAGTATAAGCCATACCAGGAAATTCAAACTGAGCATAAGCCATACTCGAGTTTTATTGAGTTCCTTTACCAAATCTTAACGAGACCATTCGCCGTTCCTGAGTATAATCCATACTTAGAAATTTAGTGGAGTACAATCCATACTCATATCGAGATGTAGCAATACTTGCCAAAACCTGACAAGATAGTCAATCCCTAGACACAATCCATACCAAAGGTTTCGAGATAAGTATAAGCCACACTTTAATTAAGATTGAGAATCCTGCCACAATCCGGCAAGACAATAAAATTTTCCAAACATAATCCATGCTCGGAAAGTCCTTCCTTATTCAATTCAAAGTACAAAACCAAAGCAAATCCTGATTGGTTTATCATCGAGTCCAGAGCACGCTTTGGAGCTAAATCCTAACCACGAACGCGTGTAATCCAGTTTAGCCAGTCGGAAAACCTAAAGAAAGCAAAAACATATCTTAAATCCTAAAAAATGTATGTAATCCAGGTTGATCTCATCCAAATCAGTTGATGATGACCCCATGGGAGCTCGATCTAGGTTCATTCCCTCTGCAGGGAGCAGGTGGCGGTAGCGCGGGTGCAGGAGCTGTTGGTTGTTTCACATACTCGGGTAGCTCTCCACGTTTAACCCGTTCTTCAATCAGATCTCGCAGATGCTTGCAATCATTTGTGTCATGACTGTCCATATCATGGAATATGCAATGTTTTCCGAAATCAAGTTCTCTTTGCGATGGCTCCCTCCTGGGAGGCTTTGGGTAGGAGATGACACCTTTTGTGTCCATGTAGATGTCGGTTAGTGATGAATTGAGCTCAGTATATTTTTCATATCTGGGCCCTTTTCGGGGCTGAGTGTCGCGGTCATTCTTGACAGTAGCTTTTCCTTTTCCTTTTCAGAATCAGACGGTCCTCCGTCTTTAAGCATGTTGTCAACAAGAATTTTCTTTTTAAAAGTTGCGTCTTCTTCACACAGAAATCTATCTGATTCAAGGTAGAATTCGTTCAGATTCCGTGGTGGGTCGCGATACAAAGATTTTTTGAACTTCGAGTTTTCTAGAACGCCGGATACTGCCACCATCAATACCATATATAGCTCAGGTCGATCAACTGATGCTGCTGCAATGTTGAATCTTTCCAGAAATGAGCGTAGAGTTTCTTTGGGCCTCTGCTTGATTGTTGTGAGCGACATTACATTCTTTTGATGAGCGATGTGTACCCGAAATTGCTCAATAAAGCGAGCGACCAACATGTTTGAATTGTTGGTCGGTTCAGATTCCAGCTACTGAATCCACATAGCAGCTATATCGGTCAAAAAGAGAGGGAAACATTTAGCCATGACGTTTTCCAAAGTCGATTGAACTTCCATATGCCGTTTGTAGTGCATCAGAGGCACGGTAGGATTTATCATGCCGTTATATGGTTCCAAAACTGGAAGTTTGAATTCCAGAGGATTACGGGCACTCCTGATTTCCAGTGTGAATGGTTGTGATTGACGTCATCCACGTCATTCTGATAAGTGCGGCCTCTGGAGAGGTGTTGAATCAAGTTAGCGAGCTGATCGCCTTCGAAAAGTTGTTGCAAGCTGCTTAGATCAGTGCTGGTGCCCCTAGCATTAAGTCTAGAAAGTTTGAAAGTGTATAGGGTGCTTGGAATGTGATCCTGTTCGGATCGGTGGTATGCGGTTCGGCGGCTCTGAATCGATCCGGCTCATGGATACCGACCCGATCCGAGCATCGCGCCCTTAGCCAAGGCAGTTCGTGTTGAAGTGTTGTCGAACTGGGAATGGTATTCCCCATCCGAACCAGGGCAGAGTTTGGCCGAGCTTGGCCTGAGTTCCTTGCAATTCAAGTGTTCTCATCCAGAACACCGTACGATGCTTCCTGGGCATTTCCAATGGGAGGCAGATTGTCCCCGGATGCTGCGGTACGGATCGAGTCCGATCCGATCCGGTTCGTTGCACCTGGAGGTGTTGAGCTCGTTGCATTATTTCCAGCGAGTTGAACATTGTTTCTCGGCCTTTCTTTCATCCGAGCATAGAATTGATCCATCATCTCTTGTTGCTTTCGGAGGAGATCATCCTGGCTTGCCATTTGAGCTCTCAATTCAGTGAGAACGCCATCCAATTCTTTGGTTAAATATGATTATGGATTTCCATAAGAGGAAGCCTTGTGTCTAGCCTCATTTCTCGTGCCTTCTTTGCCGGCATCCTCAGCACGGGACATCTTTCGTTTGACCATCGATCCAATAGCCAAATAATCTGCTTCCTTTTAAGCTAGAAGGAGAAGTTGTCGTGTGCCCCCTTCCCGGCGTGCTAAATGTTAGACCGAAATCTTGGCCTAACACCCGAATGTAGTGTGAAATCCTCACAATCACAGATCACAGAGAATAAATGCTGAAAAGCAGTAAACAACAGAAGACATACGAAGTTTTTATAGTGGTTAGGCTCAAACCAAACCTACGTCTACTTTATCTCTTCTTAAATCCTAAGAAGTTACAAATACAATTCTCTTGGTTTATACACGAAATCCTCGTGTTTACAATGAAAAGAAGTGAGAAAAGAGAAGATTATACACGAAATCCTCGTGTTGCAATGTGGAATTTAGCCGCCTTGTTGAGCAATGATCTTGCGTGGAGTAATGGTGGAAGCCGTGATGAGTGTGAACCAAAAGATCTCTTCAAAATGCCACGTAGCGGTTCATTTATATCTATGGAGGAGCTCCAGTTCGGATGCCACATGTCACGACCGGAGGCGATCTCGGAAAGTAGTGGAAAGTCATCCCAAAATCGTGCTAACCCAAGTGGAGTCCGATCCACATTTATAGGAGTCATTTATGCCAAAGGAATAGGTCAAAGCTGAGCTGCAGCAGCAGGTCGAGGCGGTTCGGTTCGGCCGCCTCCGATCCGATCCGGTGTGGACCCCTCGAACCGAGACGAGAAGCACTTAAGTGCTGAGAAGAATCAAGGCGGATCGAATTTTCCTCCTCCGATCCGATACGGGTTGGTTTGATTGCCAGAGATTCATGTGTTGAGCCGCCTATTTGAAGGCAGGGTCCAATCCGACCTGACTTGTCCGATCCGATCTGGGGATGTACCCCATGCTCAAAAATCCAAGTTTGTGACTTTCCTGTTCTGCGCGCGTTCACAGAAACATGCGTAACTTCCAAACCGTAAGTCCGTTTTAGCCAAACGAAAGCTCTACCTGAAGCTAATTCAGAGGGATACAAGAGTTACGGAGCAAAGCTCCATAATTGATGTTTTCGGGCCCGAAAGGGGTCATATGTTAGGACTTTTGAGATATTCTTTGTTTGTGATGTGTCTTTAACCAAATCGCTTCCTGTCTTCTGACAATGTTCCCAATAATTAAGCATATTGTTAACAAGAGATTTCACGTGTGACGGCTTTGACTAAAAAGCAGGTCAACATTTTTCCCTCCAGAACATATCTTGCTGAATGAAGGAAGATGTGTTCTGGATATTCCAAGAAATCCAAGGCCACTTCGGGCCTACCACCTACAAGTATAAACCATATCTGCAAATAAAAAGAAAGCAAACAGGTGTGTCAAAACCTGATAAAACTGATTACATTTTTGAACATAAACCTTGCTTGGGCGTTTGATTGAGCAAAACCATACTCGAGGGACATTCGAATCATCCTGCAAAAACCTGCCGAGGGACCTATCCTTCTAGGTATAAGCCATACTCGGACGTTCAAACCGAGCATAAGTCATACTCGAATTTTATTGAGTTCCTTTACAGGATCTTAACGAGACCATTTGTCGTTCCTGAGTATAATCCATACTTAGAAATTCAGTGAAGTACAATCCATACTCATACCGAGATGGAGCTATACTTGCCAAAACCTGACAAGATAGTCTGTCCCTAGGCACAATCCGTACCAAGGGTTTCGAGATAAGTATAAGCCATACTTTAATTAAGATTGAGAATCCTTCCACAACCTGGCAAGACACTTAAATTTGCCAAACATAATCCATGCTCGGAAAGTCCTTCCTTATTCAATTCAAAGTACAAAACCAAAGCAAATCCTTATTGGTTTATCATCGAGTCCAGAGAAAGCTTTGGAGCTAAATCCTAACCTCGAACGTGTGTACCCCGATTTAGCCAATCGGAAAACCTAAAGAAAGAAAAAACATATCTTAAATCCTAAGAAATGCAGGAAATCCAGATTGATCTCATCCAGGTCAGTTGATGATGAGCCTACGGGAGCTCGATCCAGGTTCATTCCCTCCCCGGGGAGCAGGTAGCGGCAGCGCGGGTGCAGGCGTTGTTGGTTGTTTCACATACTCGGGTAGCTCTCCACGTCTAACCCGTTCTTCAATCAGATCTCGCAGATGCCTACAATCATTTATGTCATAACCGTCCATATCATGGAACATGCAATGTTTTCCAGAATCACGTTCTCTTTGCGATGGCTCCCTCCTGGGAGGCTTTCGGTAGGAGATAACACCGTTTGTAACCATGTAGATGTCGGTTAGTGATGAATTGAGCTCAGTGTATTTTTCATATCTGGGTTCTTTTCGGGGATGAGTATTGCGGTCATTCTTGACAGCAGCTATTCCTTTGCCTTTTTAAAAATCCAACGGTCCTCCGTCTTTAAGCATGTTGACATCGAGAATTTTCTTTTTGGAAGTTGCGTCTTCTTCGTGTAGAAATCTATCCGATTCAAGGTAGAATTCTCTCATATTCCGTGGTGGGTCGCAATACAAAGATTTTTTGAACTCCGAGTTGTCTAGAACGCCGGATACTACCGCCATCAATACCATAGATGGCTTAGGTCGATCAACTGATGCTGCTGCAATGATGAATCTTTCCAGAAATGAGCATAGAGTTTCTATGGGCCTCTGCTTGATTGTAGTGAGCGAAATTACGTTCTTGGGACGAGCGATGTGGACCTGAAATATCCTAATAAAGTGAGCAACCAACATGTTCCAACTTTTGATTGATTCAGATTCCAACTGCCGAATCCACATAGCAGCTATATCGCTCAAAAAGAGAGGGAACCATTTAGCCACGATGTTTTCCGATACTGATTGAACTTCCATATGCCGTTTGTAGCGCATCAGATGCACGGTAGGATCTGTCCTGCCATTGTATGTTTCCAGAACTGGAAGTTTGAATTCCGTAGAATTACGGGCACTCCTGATTTCTAGTGTGAATGGATTGTGATTGACGTCATCCACATCATTCTGATAAGTGAGGCCTCTAAAGAGGCTTTGAATCAAGTTAGCGAGCCCATCGCCTTCAAAAAGTTGTTGCAAGCTACTTAAATCTGTGCTGGTGCCCCCAGCATTAAGTCCAGAATAGTTTGGAAGTGTATAGGGTGTTTGGGATGTGATCCTGTTCAGATTGGTGGTATGCGCTTCGACGGCTCCGAACCGATCCGGCTAATGGATACTGATCCGATCTGAGCATCGTGCCTCCAGCTGAGGCAGTTTGTGCTGAAGTGATGTCGAATTGGGAATGGTATTGCCCATCCGAACCAGGGCAGAGTTTGGCGAGCTTGGCCTGAGTTCCTTGCGATTCTAGCGTTCTCATCCAGAACACCGTACGATGCTTGCTGGGCATTTCCAATGGGAGGAAGATTGTCCCCGGTTGCTGCAGTTCAGATTGAATCAAGTCCGATCCGGTTCGATGCACCTGTAGGCATTGAGCTCGTTGCATTATTTCCAGCAAGTTGAACGTTGTTGCTCGGCCTTCCGTTTCATCCGAGCGAAGAATTGATCCATCATCTCTTGTTGCTTTCAGAGGAAATCATCTTGCCTTGCCATTTGAGCTCTCAATTCAGTGAGAACGCCATCCATTTCTTCTCTGGTTAAATATGCAGATGGATTTCCATAAGAGGAAGCCTTGTGGCTAGCCTCGTTTCTCGTGCCTTTTGTGCCAACATTCTCAACACGGGACATCTTTCATTTGACCATCGATCCAATAGCCAAATAATATGCTTCCTTTTAAGATAGAAGGAGAAGTTGTCGTGTGCCCCCTTCCTGGCGCGCCAAAATGTTAGAACGAAATCTGGGCCTAACACCCGAATGCAATGTGAAATCCTCACAATCACATATCATAGAGAATAAATGCAGAAAAGCAGTAAATAACATGAGATACACGAAGTTTTTATAGTGTTCGGCTCAAACCGAGCCTACTTCCACTTTATCTCTTCTTAAATCCTAAGAAGTTACAAATACAATTCTCTTGGTTTATACAGGAAATCCTCGTGTTTACAATGAAAAGAAGTGAGAAAAGCGAAGATTATACATGAAATCCTAGTGTTGCAATGTGGAATTTGGCCTCCTTGTTGAGCAATAACCTTGCATGGAGTAATGGTGGAAGCCGTGATGAGTGAGAACCAAAAGATCTCTTCAAAATGCCATGTAGTGAGGTATCTATAGTTGTGGAGGAGCTCCAGATCGGATGCCATGTGTCATGACTGGATGCGATCTCGGAAAGTAGTGGAAAATCATCCCAAAATCGTCCTAAGCCAAGTGGAGTCCGATCCGCATTTATAGGAGTCGGTTATACCAAAGGAATAGGTCAAAGCTGAGGTGCAACAGCAGGTCGAGGCGGTTCGGTTCGGCCTCCTCCAATCCGATCTGGCACGGAGCCCTTGAATCGAGACGAGAAACACTTCGGTGCTGAGAAGAATCAAGGCGGATCGGATCTGCCTCCTCCGATCCGATCCGGGTTGGTTTGATTTCCAGAGATTCATGTGTTGAGCCGCCTATTTGAAGGCAGGGTCCAGTCTGACCCGACTTGTCCGATCCGATCCGGGGATGTACCCCATGCTCAAAAATCCATGTTTGTGACTTTCCTATTCTACACGCGTTCACGGAAACGGGCGTAACTTCCAAACCGTAAGTCTGTTTTAGCCAAATGAAAGTTCTACCTGACGCTAATTCAGAAGGCTACAAGTCATACCGAGCAAAGCTCTGTAATTGATGTTTTTGGCCACAAAAGAGGTCATATGTTAGAACCTTTGGGATATTCTTTGTTTGTGATGTGACTTCAACCAAATCGCTTCCTATCTTCTGACAATGTTCCCAATACTTGAGTGTATTGTTAACAAGGGATTTCACGTATGACGGCTTTGACTAAAAAGCAGGTCAGTATTTTGCCCCCCAGAACATATCTTGCTGAATGAAGGAAGATGTGTTCTGGATAATCCAAGAAATCCAAGGCCACGTCGGGACTACCAGCTGCAAGTATAAACCATACCTGCGAATAAAAAGAAAGCAAACAGGTGTGTCAAAACCTGATAAAACTGATTACACTTTCGAACATAAAACATGCTTGAGCGTCCGATTGAGCATAAACCATACTCGAGGGACGCTCGAATCATCCAACCAAAACCTGGAGAGGGACCTAACCTTCCAGGTATAAGCCATACCAGGAAGTTCAAATTGTGCATAAGCTATACTCGAGTTTTATTGAGTTCGTTTACCAGATCTTAACGAGACCATTCGCCGTTCCTAAGTATAATGCATACTTAGAAATTCAGTGGAGTACAATCCATACTCATACCAAGATGGAATTATACTTGCCAAAACCTGACAAGATTGACCGTCCCTAGGCACAATTTGTACCAAGGGTTTTAAGATAAGTATAACCCATACTTTAATTAAGATTGAGAATCTTGCCACAACTTGGCAAGACACTTAAATTTGCCAAACATAATCCATGCTCGGAAAGTCCTTCCTTATTCAATTCAAAGTACAAAACCAAAGCAAATCCGGATTGGTTTATCATCGAGTTCAGAGCAAGCTTTGAACTAAATCCTAACCCCGAACGTGTATACTCCGATTTAGCCAATCGGAAAACCTAAAGAAAGCAAAACCATATCTTAAATCCTAATAAATGCAGGAAATCCAGGCTGATCTCATCCAGATCAGTTGATGATGAGCCCACGGGAGCTCGATCCAGGTTCATTCCCTCTTCGGGGAGCAGGTGGCGGCAGCGCGGGTGCAGACGCTGTTGGTTGTTTCACATACTTGGGTAGCTCTCTAAGTCTAACCCGTTCTTCAATCAGATCTCGCAGATGCCTGCAATCATTTGTGTCATGACCGTCTATATCATGGAATATGCAATGTTTTCCAGAATCACGTTTTCTTTTCGATGGCTCCCTTCTAGGAGGCTTTGGGTAGGAGATGACAACGTTTGTGTCCAACTAGATGTCGGTTAGTGATGAATTGAGCTCAGTGTATTTTTCATATCTGGGCCCTTTTCGGGGATGAGTGTTGCGGTCATTCTTTACAACAGCTTTTCCTTTTCCTTTTCTCAGAATTAGACGGTCCTCCGTCTTTAAGCATGTTTACATAGATAATTTTCCTTTTGGAAGTTGCGTCTTCTTCACGCATAAATCTATCCGATTCGAGGTAGAATTCGCTTAGATTCCGTAGTGGGTCGCGATACAAAGATTTTTTGAACTCCGAGTTATCTAGAACGCCGGATACTGTCGCCATCAATACCATAGATGGCTCAGGTCGATCAACTGATGCTACTGCAACGTTGAATCTTTCCAGAAATGAGCGCAGAGTTTCTCTGGGCCTCTTCTTGGTTGTAGTGAGTGACATTACATTCTTGGGACGAGCGATGTGGACCCGAAATTGCTCAATAAAGCGACCGACCAACATGTTCCAACTGTTAATCGATTCAGATTCCAACTGCCGAATCCACATATCAGCGATATCGGTCAAAAAGAGAGGGAAACATTTAGCCATGACGTTTTCCGACACCGATTGAACTTCCATATGCCGTTTGTAGCGCATCAGATGCACGGTAGGATCTATCCTGCCATTTATGGTTCCAGAACTGGAAGTTTGAATTCCGGAGGATTACGGGCACTCCTGATTTTCGGTGTGAATGGGTTGTGATTGACGTCATCCATGTCATTCTGATAAGTGAGGCCGCTGGAGAGGCGTTGAATCAAGTTAGCGAGCCGATCGCCTTCCAAAAGTTGTTGCAATCTGCTTAGATCAGTGCTGTTGCCCCCAGCATTAAGTCCAGATGAGTTTGGAAGTGTATAGGGTGTTTGGAACGTGATCATGTTTGGATTAGTGGTATACGGTTCAGCGGATCCGAACCGATCCGGCTTGTGGATACCGACCCGATCCGAGCGTCGTGCCCCCAACCGAGGCAGTTCTTGCTGAAGTGATATAGAATTGGGAATGCTATTGCCAATCCGAACCGAGGCAGAGTTTGGCTGAGCTTGGCCTAAGTTCCTTGCGATTCCATCGTTCTCATCCAGAACATCGTACAATGCTTGCTGGGCATTTCCAATGGGGGGCAGATTGCCCCCAGCTGCTGCGTTCGAATCCGGTCCGATCCGGTTCGGTGCACCTGTAGGTGTTGAGCTCGTTGCATTATTTCCAGCGAGTTGAATGTTGTTGCTCGGCCTTCCGTTCATCCGAGTGAAGAATTGATCCATCATCTCTTCTTGCTTTCGGAGGAGATCATCTTGCCTTGCTATTTGAGCTCTCAATTCAGTGAGAACGCCATCCATTTCTTCTCTGGTTAAATATGCTGATGAATTTCCGTGAGAGGAAGCCTCATGGCCAGCCTCGTTTCTCGCGCCTTCTATGCCAACATCCTCAGCACGGTATATCTTTCGTTTAACCATCGATCCAATAGCCAAATAATCCGCTTCCTTTTAACCTAGAAGGAGAAGTTGTCGTGTGCCCCCTTCCTGGCGCGCCAAAATGTTAGACCGAAATCTGGGCCTAACACCCGAATGCAGTGTGAAATCCTCACAATCACATATCACAGAGAATAAATGCAGAAAAGCAGTAAATAACAGGAGACACACAAAGTTTATACAGTGGTTCGGCTCAAACTCAGCCTACATCCACTTTATCTCTTCTTAAATCCTAAGAAGTTACAAATACAATTCTCTTGGTTTATATATGAAATCGTGTTTACAATGAAAAGAAGTGAGAAAAGGGAAGACTATACACGAAATCCTCGTGTTGCAATGTGAAATTTGGCCTTCTTATTGAGCAATGACCTTGCGCGGAGTAATGGTGGAAGTCGTGATGAGTGAGAACCAAAAGATCCCTTCAAAATTCCATGTAGAGGTGTATTTATAGTTGTAGAGGAGCTCCAGGTCGGATGCCATGTGTCACGACCGGAGGCGATCTTGGAAAGTAGTGGAAAATCATCCCAAAATCGTGCTAATCCAAGTGGAGTCCGATCTGCATTTATAGGAGTCGGTTATGCCAAAGGAATAGGTCAAAGCTGAGGTGCAACAGCTGGTCGAGGCGGTTCAGTTCGGCCTCCTCTGATCCGTTCCGGTGCGGAGCCCTCGAACCGAGACGAGAAGCACTTTGGTGCTGAAAAGAATCAAGGCGGATTGGATCTGCCTCCTCCGATTCGGTCCGGGTTGGTTATGATTGCCAGTGATTCATGTGTTGAGCCACCTGTTTGAAGGCAAGGTCCAATCCAACCCGACTTGTCCAATCCTATCCGAGGATGTACCCCATGCTCAAAAATCCAAGTTTGTGACTTTCCTATTCTTCGCGCGTTCACGAAAACGGGCGTAACTTCTAGACCATAAGTCTGTTTTAGCCAAATGAAAGCTCTACCTGAAGCTAATTTAGAGGGCTACAAGCGTTATTGAGGAAAGCTCCGTAATTGATGTTTTCGGGCCAAAAAGAGGTCATATGTTAGGACTTTCGGGATATTCTTTGTTTGTTGTGACTTCAACCAAGTAGCTTCCTGTCTTCTGACAATGTTCCCAATACTTGAGTGTATTGTTAACAAGAGATTTCACATGTGACGGCTTTGACTAAAAAGCGGGTCAACAAATAACTTTGTGTATATGAGTTAAGAAAATCTCCCTAATCATGATGGAAGACCATAATGTTCGTTTGAAGGCTTTTAGGTGGTGGAATCGTGCCATAATCCCGAGTATTGATAGCAAACCCTTTTCCCAAGGATAAGAATTAGAGTCTCTAGACCCAAATTAGGGTACTTGATTGGAAGTTCAGAATCTCTTTTCTAGAAGCATAAATAAAGTCACCGAAACCCATATTCGAGAATTCCATAAGAGAAGACTAGAAATTCATATCTAGCAATAGCAATTAAAAGCTTTAAAACACAGACTTGGGTATTAATGAGAGAAGACTGCAATTCTGCTTCTGGCAGTAATCAGAAGTCCTGAACCATAAACTAGATTCAGGTATTTAAAAGATGACAAGGTATCCACATCTGGTAATAATAGAAGCCCCGAACCATAACCTAGATTTAGGTGTTTGATTGAAGACCAGATATCCACATTTGGTAATAATAGAAGCCCCGAATCATAACCTAGATTCATGTATTTGATAGAAGACTAGATATCCACATCTGATAGTAATAAAAGTCCCGAACCATAACCAAGATTTAGGTACTTGATAGAAGATCAGATATCCACATCTAGTAATAATAGAAGTCCTGAACCATAACCCATATTTAGGTATTTGATAGAAGACCAGAAATTCCCTTTTGGAAATTTATAATTTTGTCTCTCCCTTTGGGTTTGATTTGCAAAACAAAGGATGTTTGTGCTTTGTTAGCCATTCTATAGGCTTGTGATTGTCAAATAAGAAGATGTATGTGCTTTGTTAGCCACTCTCTAGTCTTGTGTGTCCAATGCACTTGGCTAGCTTATTGTAACAACCCAGAATTTGGGGCCAATTTAAAATTTTCATTTTAGAGATTTTAAAGGTATTTAAATAGTTGAAATGAATTATTTTAAATAAAAATGGCTAGAAAGTTACTTTGATTGAATTTACCAAGAATATATTTAATTTAGTTATAAAAGGAATTAGAAAGAGGACGGTAGTTTGAAAAGTCAAACCTGAACTTTGACTGACTACACAGAATGTAGAATAGACAGGATTATGGTGAAACAAAAAATATTTAAATCTATTAATGAATGTATTTCTAACGAATCTGAAAAATCGAAGTTTCATAGCGGGAATAAAAAGTTATGGCCAAATGAATTTTCAGAAAGGTCGCTATAGAGAATATATCACCCTTGAAAATAGACATTTTGCATACGACCTCCGAATTCAACGAAACCACTTTTGTTGGATCCGGGATGTAAAATTATTGCTAGGCTTCAAATTTCATGATTTTTGAAGTTAATGTGTTAGCGTGGCAAAGGAAAATGTGTTTTTGTCAATTTCAGTTAAATTGGATCGACCAGAAAATAGCCATTTTTCAAACAGTCTCGGAATTCGACGAAATAAATTTTGTTAGGACCGTATCATCAGAAGAAAGCCGAAAATAATTTTTCTGGATTTTTCTGGGTTAGTATGTAGCCCCAGTAGATTTATTTGTACGGTAGAATTAAAAATAAAGGACTTAAATTTTAAAATTGAGAAACGGGGGCCAAGACGACCAATTGGGCCTGCGGGACATATTCGGATGAGTCCGGAATAGGGGTAAATAGGTAGGATAGACAGTCGTTGGGCTGAAAAAGAAGGAGTTTGCCAAACGGGCTTAAATTGGGCTAATTAAAATTTTAATAATTAAATAAACCCTAAACACCCCATTATGAAAATACGTGTACAGTACATCGTCTTCCCCAAATCGTTGGCCGCCTCCACCTACAATTATTCCTCCACAAAATTCTCCCTCCTCTCTATGAATTAGAACACAAACTTTACATCAAATTAAAGCTCTTCTTCTCCTCTCCATTCTCATACCCTAATCCACCTCTCTCGTGGCCCGAAGCTCGAGAAACGTACCCCGAAAGGCTCGGCCTTTCAGCCGTCGCCGGCCCCACCATGTGCAGCCGCACCCCCCACGACGCCCGGCGCACGTGCCTCTCTCCAAGGCCGACCACCTCCAACCAACGTCACTTCAATCCATTCACCCAATCTCCTGAAAACCGAATTCAAATATTAGAACATATCTGAATACTCACGGCCGAACTATCTGAAGGTGGAAGAAAGGTTATTTCCCTAATGGATTAATTAATTAATTTAAATTGTTTTGTAACTTGATTTAACCATAACTCATTCGTTTGGACTTAGAATAACGTGATTTCAGAAGCATTGCGATCGTATTGACAAGATCTACGACTCTGGACTGAAACGAGACGATTCTGGACTGTTGAAATTTTGGCCTAATCGCGAACGACTGTGAGAATTTATTTTTAATTAAATTTAATTTAATTTAATTATTATTCTTGCGTTATGTGAAGTTGAAAGTCAAATATAAATGGATCTGGGATGGATGTTATTATAAGTTATGGATCTAAATTGTTTGTGATGTTATGATTTTAGATTCGTTATTTTAAATCATAGATCTGTCAATTAAAGTTATAGATCTGTTATTTTAAATCGTAGATCTGTTAGTTAGATTATAAATCTGTAGATAAAATTTCAGATCTGTTAATTAAAATTATAGATCTGTAGGAGGGGAAAAATTAGATTTTTACCTTGTTTAAATTTGTTGAAGTATGCCTTGTAGATATGAATCATGTATAAAAATATATCTTCTTGTGCTTGTTATGGAATGCATTACCTTGTATAATGACTTGTGTAAATAGAATAACCATTCGTGTTAATCAAAGACATGAGTTGAAATTGACATTTTAAATGTAATTTGAAATGACAATTTACATCGTATGAAATTTACATTATTTTTAATGTGAATAAAAGTAGAAATTTACATCGTATGAAATTTACATTATTTTTAATGTGACTAAAAGTAGAAATTTACATCGTATGAAATTTACATTTTTTTTAATGTGAGTAATAGTAGAAACTTACATCGTATGAAATATACATTATTTTTAATGTGAATAAAAGTAGAAATTTACATCGTATGAAATTTACATTATTTTTAATGTGAATAAAAGTAGAAATTTACATCGTATGAAATTAACATTATTTTTAATGTGAATAAAAGTAGAAACTTACATCGTATGAAATTTACATTATTTTTAATGTGAATAAAAGTACAAATTTACATCGTATGAAATTTACATTTTTTTTATGTGAATTAAAGTAGGAATTTTCACCGCATGAAAAATTACATTTTTCTTATGTAATTTATATAAGAATTTACACCGTATGATAAAAATTACATTTTTCTTTGTAATTAAGATATGAGTTTGCATTGTATGATAAAAATTACATTTTTCTATGTAATTAAAATATGAATTTACATCGTATGATAAAAGTTACATTTTTATATGTAACGTAGGATGAGATTTACAATGTAAATTAAAAGTTTCATTTTTGTAATGAAATATAAGATGGGAATTTGTGATGAAATAAAGTTTACATTTTTATCTGTAAGTATATGATAGGAATTTGCGATGAAATAAAGTTTACATTTTTACATGTATATCAAAAATAGACATTTGACATGTAAATTAAAGAAAAGGATGGAATTTACATTTCTAATGTAAATAAAAAATGAATTTAGGATGCTGTAATATTATCATCATTTTCAAATGAATTAAGAATAATATTAATAAATAAGGATGATTTTCTATAAGTATGTATATACGAGGATTATTTGGAAAGTCCGAGTTACTCTCATTCGAAATAATCAAATGACGTTAAGAATCGAAGTACGAAGAAGACATATGAAAACCGTAAATCTTCCCTCGAATGGATAACGATCAAGGTCCTGAATTGATTTGCTCCCAATTCAAGGGTCGTGGTAATTGCCCAGACGTACGTGTTTATTTCACGGATTTGACTTTCGCTCATACCCAGAGCATAAGTTTAAATGGATGGTGTGTCTGACATCGTACCCTGTTAAATATCATGTTGTTGATTTTCTGTTAATATATAAATGATTGGTGGTGGAGAATTTATTCTTTGCTTAACACTCATTTATATATTAATGAATGATCAATGGTACGGTATGGAGTGACAGTGTGGCATACTAAGATGCAATGATCAAGGTTTCTTGTTGAAAAGCAGAACCTTGTGGTGACGATCAAAGCACAGCTTGAATAAGCATAGCTTTGTGTATTACGTAGCTTCACGAGCCTCACAACCCGATGGAGTCTAAAACGGGAGAAGGGAACGCAGGGAGAGCAGCACGTTTCTTTCTAGCTAGAAGTAGTGTCGGTGCTTAAAACTGGCTGATGTTTACTTATGTGGATGATGGAATGAGGCGCCTCGGATGATAGGTCCTATAGGACCGGGAAACATGTGTTCAGGAATTGCCAATCCACGAAGCTGTATGTGTTGACCGTCCCTGCAGCTATCCAAGGGTTCACTGCGGGGGATCTTGAGGCATTAGCTAGAGTGTCTCGAATCGGTAAGGAGCTCCTCCCTAGCCTTGACTCAAGATGGAAACCAAAATCCAAATACGACCCAATGAATTTGATTGTATTACTAGTATGGAGGCATAGTAGTATGGTATCTATGCTTCCTGGGATTTATACATTTATTTTGAAATGTTTTCATATACACTAATAACAATATTAGATTCGTATTTACCGTATTTAGCATGTTTAATCACCATAAGGTAAAAATCCATCCTCTGGTGTGCGTTGCATTGTGTGATGGGACTTGAGTCTTATGGTGATTTCATTTTTCCAAAAGCATTGCGTTGTTTTACGTTTTACTTATTATTTGCTCTGTCACTTGAAATTAGGCACGACAATCCATTGGAATAAACCCGTTCCGCGTTAGCGGCGTGGTCTTTGGATTTTCCTTATTACTAGTAGTTAAATTAGTTAAGAATTCTCACACCAGTCCCACGACTGACTCGAAGTTTGTTTCACCTTTTTGCAAACTCGGGTGCCCTCCTTTCTACACGGGCAGCCAAGTAAACAGGTCCATTCTTTGCTTGGAGTCTTTTCTTTGGAGCTTCTTATTATCTTTCTTGGATTTGCTTTCGTGGAGAGGTGATGACTTGGAGCTTGAAGACATCTATCATTTGCTACTATTGCATTTTTCTCTTTTTAATTCCAGACGTCAAACTTGTTTCATTTCACGTTGTTTATGTTGGAGTTGGAACTTATTTCATTTTCTGCAAACTTGATGTAATAATTTGGAATTCTGTGACTGTGGATTTTCTGTGGTTGATGATATTATATTTCCGCTGCTATGATGTTGTTACTATATGAAATTCCTATGCTAAGTTGTATCTGTGATCTGTATTATTGTATTTATGTTGTATTCCAAATGATTATTCCTTACTTTCATTCCATGGAAGTTTGGGATCATCACAGTTGGTATCAGAGCTTTGGTTAAACTTAGCTTTGGAATATAACATATTTATGATAATTCGTTTACATAAAATCATAATATTCTATGGTGAACATTTCATGTGAATACATAATAGTCAGTCATTCTATCATCATCTTTTCATCCGTCCTTTTACCTTTATCATTTCTTCAAATCACCATTATAGTTGTTCTGACTCGTTCCTTGATCATACAGAACTAACTAGACATGAGTACTGTCACTGCTAGAGCTGCTAGAGCTAGAAGAAGGCAAAATAATACTGAAACCGAAGAGCCCACTGTCCAAACAAGCACCACCACCCCAACCCTTTGATTTGGATAAAGTGGTGAAGAAGTTCAAAAACCTAGGAGGAGTGCCATTCAAGGGTACTGAAACTGTGGCACAAGCTCAAGCTTGGCTAAGGAACTGCGAAAAGATTTTTGGAGGATTGGAGCTGGAGGATCAGAGGAAAATATGAGTGGCTTCATGGCTGCTACAGGAGGAAGCTCAAAACTGGTGGGACACAGTCACGGTTGGAGGGATTGCAGATAATATGACTTGGACAAGGATTAAGAAGCTTCCTAGGATTGGTCGGATATTACAGGAAATTTGTCAAAGATTTCGCCAAGCTGTCTAGCCCATTAACAAAGCTCACCAAGAAGCATACCAAGTTCAATTGGACATCGGATTGTGAAGAGGCATTCCAAAAACTAAAAGTGAGTTTGACCACTGCACCCGTACTAACCATCATCGATGGCAACCAAGACTTAAAAGTTAATACGGATGCTTCTCAAAGTGGTGGTCTTGGTGCGGTACTGATGCAAAGAGGCAAATTTGTCGCATATGCAAGCCGCCAATTAAAGCCGCATGAGAAAAATTATCGTGTCCATGACTTAGAGTTGTTAGCCGTAGTCTTTGCTTTAAAAATTTGGAGACATGATCTTTTAGGTAAAAAATTTGAATTGTTCACAGACCATCAATCTTTGAAATATCTCTTCGACCAAAAAGATTTGAATTTAAGGCAACAACGGTGGCTAGAATTTCTTGCGGCATATGATCTCGACATCTTATATACGCCGGGGAAAGCCAATGTTGTGGCAGATGCTCTCAATAGAAAGGATGCCATTGTCGCAAGCCTCATCATTACTCCTTCTTTGATTGATAAAATTTCTGCTCTTCAAAAGGAGGATAAGTTTATTCGAAGAATGATTAAGAGTATTCAAGAATGTGAAAGCACGAGCTTCCAAATGGATCAAAAGGAAGTCCTTAGATTGCAATGGCGGATCTGTGTTCCAAGTATCCCAGAGCTCATAAGGGAAGTTTTAGATGAAGGGCACAAATCAAAGCTTTGCATCCACCCAGGCGTGAGCAAGATGTATCAAGATCTAAAGCGCATGTTTTGGTGGAGAAATATGAAGAGGGATATATCCATTTATGTGAGTAGATGTCCTATATGCCAGCAAGTAAAGAGTGATCAACAAAAGCTTGCGGGATTGTTGCAACCATTGGAGGTTCCAAATTGGAAGTGGGACCAAATCTCCATGGATTTTATAGATGGTCTGCCTCATACTAGGAAAGGAAATGACAGCATATGGGCGATTGTGGATTGCTTCACAAAATCCGCTCATTTCACACCTGTTAAGTCCACTAGAACTGCTCAAAATCTGGTGCAAATCTATTTCAAAGAAATCGTCAGTCTACATGGGTAATAAAACTAAATCTTCCCTTTTCATCATAATCTGACTGAAAATTTTCATTTTCAAATTAAATAATAATCTTTTGTTTTAAACAGAGTTCCTAGTAGCATTGTTAGCGACCGTGATCCTATCTTTGCTAGCAAATTTTAGGAAGCATTCCAAAATGAGTTGGGAACGAAGTTAAATCTCAGTACCGCATATCACCCTCAGACTGATGGCCAAACTAAGCGGGTGAATCACATTCTTGAGGATCTATTGCGAGCTTTCATACTCGATTTTGGAGGTTCTTGGGAGGATCACTTGCATTTGTTTGAATTCTCTTATAACAATAGTTATCAAGCAAGTTTGAAAATGTCCCCATTTGAGGCCTTATATGGTAGACCATGTAGGTCGCCAGCATGTTGGGTTGAAAAAGGAAATCGTCTAGTATTGGGTCCAGACATGATCCGAGAAGCTTCAGACAAAGTTGGTTTTATAAAGAAGCGACTATTGGCTGCCCAAAGTAGACAAAAGAGCTATGCAGATGTAAGAAGGAGAGAGTTGGATTTTGAAGTGGGTGACTATGTCTATTTGAAAGTTGCTCCAATGCGAGGTGTAATCCGTTTTGGAAAAATTAGCACCTAAATTCATCGGCCCCTTCCCTATTCTTGAAAAGATTGGCACCCTAGCCTACAGAATTCAGATTCCCGACTGGTTGCCTAGAGTGCACGATGTATTCCATGTATCTCAACTTCGAAGGCATGTCCATGATCCAGTCTGATTGTGGAAGAAGCAGCACAGCAAGATTTGGAGACTACCCCAAGCTTTGAAGTGAGAAGGGAACCACTGAAAATTGTTGGCAAGGAGACTAGGAAGCTGAGAAATAAAAGTATCAACCTAGTCAAGGTGCAATGGAGCGGTGATCCTAGAGAGTGCACTTGGGAAACTGAAGAGAATATCAAACAAGCCTATCCCAAATGCAGAGTGGATATCTCCGCTTAGATTTTATTTTGAGGTATGCTTAAAAATATTTCACATTCTCTGAGTTGGTTCCTACCCTTCTATTCTTTTTCCTTTTCGAGGATGAAAAGTTCTTAAGCGGGGGAGATTGTAACAACCCGGAATTTGGGGCCAATTTAAAATTTTCATTTTAGACATTTTAAAGGTATTTAAATAGTTGAAATGAATTATTTTAAATAAAAATGGCTAGATATTTATTTTGATTGAATTTAACACGAATATATTTAATTTAGTTATAAAAGGAATTAGAAAAAGGACGGTAGTTTGAAAAGTCAAACCTGAACTTTGATTGACTACACAGAATGCAGAATAAACAGGATTTTGGTGAAACGAAAAATATTTAAATCTGTTAATGAATGTCTTTCTAACGAATCTGAAAAATCGAAGTTTCATAGCGGGAATCAAAAGTTATGGCCAAATGAATTTTCAGAAAGGTCGCTATAGAGAATATATCGCCCTTGAAAATAGACATTTTGCATACGACCTCGGAATTCGACGAAACCACTTTTGTTGGATCCGGTATGTAAAATTATTGCTAGGTTTCAAATTTCATGAATTTTGAAGTTAATGTGTTAGCCTGGCAAAGGAAAATGTGTTTTGGTCAATTTTAGTCAAATTGTATCAACCAGAAAATAGCCATTTTTCAAACAGACTCGGAATTCGACGAAATAAATTTTGTTAGGACCGTATCGTCATAAGAAAGCCAAAATAAGTTTTTTGGATTTTTCTGGGTTAGTATGTAGGCCCAGTAGATTTATTTGTACGGTAGAATTAAAAATAAAGGACTTAAATTTTAAAATTGAGAAACGGGGGCCAAGACGACCAATTAGGCCTATGAGACATATTCAGATGAGTCCAGAATAGGGGTAAATAGGTAGGATAGACAGTTGTTGGGCTGAAAAAGAAGGAGTTTGCCAAACTGGCTTAAATTGGGCTAATTAAAAATTTAATAATTAAATAAACCTTAAATACCCCATTATAAAAATATGTGTACAGTACATCGTCTTCCCCAAATCGTTGGCCGCCTCCACCTTCAATTATTCCTTCACAAAATTCTCCCTCCTCTCTATGAATTAGAACACAAACTTTACATCAAATTAAAGCTCTTCTTCTCCTCTCCATTCTCATACCCGAATCCACCTCTCTCGTGGCCCGAAGCTCGAGAACCGTGCCCCGAAAGGCTCGGCCTTTCAGCTGCCGCCGTCCCCACCAGGTGCAACCCCCCCTCCCCCCCCCCCCCCACGATGCCCGGTGCACGTGCCCCTCTCCAAGGCCGACCACCTCCAACCAACAGCACTTCAATCCATTCACCCAATCTCCTGAAAACCAAATTCAAATATTTGAACATTTCTGAATACTCACGGCCGAACTATCTGAAGGTGGAAGAAAGGTTATTTCCCTAATGGATTAATTAATTTAAATTGTTTTGTAACTTGATTTAACCATAACTCATTCGTTCGAACTCAGAATAATGTGATTTCAGAAGCATTGCAATCGTATTGACAAGATCTACGACTCTGGACTGAAACGAGACGATTCTGGACTGTTGATATTTTGGCCTAATCGCGAACGACTGTGAGAATTTATTTTTAATTTAATTTAATTATTATTCTTGCGTTATGTGAAGTTGGAAGTCAAATATAAATGGATCTGCGATGGATGTTATTATAAGTTATGGATCTGAATTGTTTGTGATGTTATGATTTTAGATCCGTTATTTTAAATCATAGATCTGTCAATTAAAGTTATAGATCTATTATTTTAAATCATAGATCTGTTAGTTAGATTATAAATCTGTAGCTAAAATTTCAGATCTGTTAATTAAAATTATAGATCCGTAGGAGGGGAAAAAAATTAGATTTTTACCTTGTTTAAATTTGTTGAAGTATGCCTTGTGGATATGAATCATGTATAAAAATATATCATCTTGTGCTTGTTCTGGAATACATTACCTTGTATAATGACTTGTGTAAATAGAATAACCATTCGTGTTAATCAAAGACATGAGTTGAAATTGACATTTTATATGTAATTTGAAATGACAATTTACATCGTATGAAATTTACATTATTTTTAATGTGAATAAAAGTAGAAATTTACATCGTATGAAATTTACATTATTTTTAATGTGAATAAAAGTAGAAATTCACATCGTATGAAATTTACATTATTTTTAATGTGAATAATAGTAGAAACTTACATCGTATGAAATTTACATTATTTTTAATGTGAATAAAAGTAGAAATTTACATCGTATGAAATTTACATTATTTTTAATCTGAATAAAAGTAGAAATTTACATCGTATGAAATTTACATTATTTTTAATGTGAATAAAAGTAGAAACTTACATCGTATGAAATTTACATTATTTTTAATGTGAATAAAAGTAGAAATTTACATCATATGAAATTTACATTTTTTTATGTGAATTAAAGTAGGAATTTTCACCGCATGAAAAATTACGTTTTTCTTTTGTAATTTATATAAGAATTTACACCGTATGATAAAAATTACATTTTTCTTTGCAATTAAAATATGAGTTTGCATTGTATGATAAAAATTACATTTTTCTATGTAATTAAAATATGAATTTACATCGTATGATAAAAGTTACATTTTTATATGTAACGTAGGATGAGATTTACTATGTAAATTAAAAGTTATATTTTTGTAATGAAATATAAGATGGGAATTTGCGATGAAATAAAGTTTACATTTTTATCTGTAAGTGTAAGATAGGAATTTGCGATGAAATAAAGTTTACATTTTTATATGTATATCAAAAATAGACATTTGACATGTAAATTAAAGAAAAGGATGGAATTTACATTTCTAATGTAAATAAAGAATGAATTTAGGATGCTGTAATATTATCGTCATTTTCAAATGAATTAAGAATAATGTTAATAAATAAGGATGATTTCTATAAGTATGTATATACGAGGATTATTTGGAAAGTCCGAGTTACTCTCATTCCAAATAATCAAACGACGTTAAGAATCGAAGAACGAAGAAGTTGTATGAAGACCGTAAATCTTCCCTCGAATGGATAACGATCAAGGTCCTGAATTGATTTGCTCCCAATTCAAGGGTCGTGGTAATTGCCCACACGTACGTGTTGATTTCACGGATTTGACTTTCGCTCAGACCCAGAGCATAAGTTTAAATGGATGGTGTGTCTGACAACGTACCCCGTTAAATATCATGTTGTTGATTTTCTGTTAATATATAAATGATTGGTGGTGGAGAATTTATTCTTTGCTTAACACCCGTTTATATATTAATGGATGATCAATGGTACGGTATGGAGTGACAGTGTGGCATACTAAGATGCAATGATCAAGGTTTCTTGTTGAAAAGCAGAACCTTGTGGTGACGATCAAAGCACAGTTTGAATAAGCATAGCTTTGTGTATTACGTAGCTTCACGAGCCTCACAACCCGATGGAGTCTAAAACGGGAGAAGGGAACGTAGGGAGAGCAGCACGTTTATTTCTAGCTAGAAGTAGTGTCGGTGCTTAAAACTGGCTGATATTTACTTATGTGGATGATGGAATGAGGCGCCTCGGATGATAGGTCCTATAGGACCGGGAAACATGTGTTTAGGAATTGCCAATCCACGAAGCTATATGTATGGACCGGCCATGCAGCTATCCAAGGGTTCACTGCGGGGGATCCTGAGGCATTAGCTAGAGTGTCTCGAATCGGTAAGGAGCTCCTCCCTAGCCTTGACTCAAGATGGAAACCAAAATCCAAATACGACCCAACGAATTTGATTGTATTACTAGTATGGAGGCATAGTAGTATGGTATCTATGCTTCCTGGGATTTATACATTTATTTTGAAATGTTTTCATATACCCTAATAACAATATTAGATTCGTATTTACCGTATTTAGCATGTTTAGTCACCATAAGTAAAAATCTATCCTCTGGTGTGCGTTGCATTGTGTGATGGGACTTGAGTCTTATGGCGATTTCATTTTTCCAAAAGCATTGCGTTGTTTTACGTTTTACTTGTTATTTGCTCTATCACTTGAAATTAGGCACGACAATCCATTGGAATAAACCCGTTCCGCGTTAGCGGCGTGGTCTTTGGATTTGCCTTATTACTAGTAGTTAAATTAGTTAAGAATTCTCACACCAGTCCCACGACTGACTCGAAGTTTGCTTCACCTTTTTGCAAACTCGGGTGCCCTCCTTTCTACACGGGCAGCCAAGTAAACAGGTCCATTCTTTGCTTGGAGTCTTTTCTTTGGAGCTTCTTATTATCTTACTTGGATTTGCTTTCGTGGAGAGGTGATGACTTGGAGCTTGAAGACATCTATCATTTGCTACTATTGCATTTTTCTCTTTTTAATTTCAGACATCAAACTTGTTTCATTTCACGTTGTTTATGTTGGAGTTGGAGCTTATTTCATTTTTTGCAAACTTGATGTAATAATTTGGAATTCTGTGACTATGGATTTTCTATGGTTGATGACATTATATTTCCGCTGCTATGATGTTGTTACTATATGAATTTCCTATGCTAAGTTGTATTTGTGATCTATATTATTGTATTTATGTTGTATTCCAAATGATTATTCCTTACTTTCATTACATGGAAGTTTGGGGTCATCACACTTATTCTCAAGCAGGGCCCAAGGACTTACCCGACCTCCCTCTAGGAGGCGCCTTACCCTGGCCATCGTAGGCGATGATAAGAGCTTAGATGCTTTAACCTGGTCATCGTGGGCGCGGCTAAAGGCTTACTCTTTTGATGCTCTTCCCTGACCATCGTAGGTGGTAATATAGGCCTACACTCCACCCCTTCCAAAATGTGCCTTAACCTGACCATCGTAGGCGCGGATAAGGGTTTTTGATGCTTTAACCTGGCCCTGTCTGATTTGGACGTGGATAAAGGCTTACACTCACCCCCCTCGAAGGGGTGCCTTACCCAGGCCATCGTAGGCGGGAGTAAGGGTTTTAGCTGCTTTGTCATGGGGAAGAAGGCTTACATTTTTGATGCTTTAACCTAGACCTTTCTTATTTAGGTGCAGAGAAAGGATTACACACCACTCCCCCCTCCGACGGGTGCCTTTCCCGAGCCATTTAGCAGTGATAAGGATTTTTTACCATCATAGATAGCATCACCCATTTTGGATGGTTCCAAATTTTTAGGGAGATTATACCCCCAACCATGTAGACGTTCTTACTTCAAATAACTCATTGTTGTAGTTGACTAATTCTTATTTACATATCTATACAATTGGCCTTGATTGAAAAACTTGGTGATCATCCCTTCCGGGACCCCGTGGTGACTGGTTTCGTGTTCACTCATCATATGATAGTAGCAGCAAGATCCTTCCAACTCGACTTCATTCTTGGGTTTTTTCTTTAGTGGTGTTCAAAAGTTGAGCTCATGCTTGGTTAGAAAGTATATATTCTCAATTGACGTAGTTAACTTGTAATCTTCTGGTAATCTTGATTAAAAGACTCCCTTTCTGTGTTGGAGCTTAGCCCTTTTGCTACTTCATTTTGATGATTTCTCTTTAACTTCAAATTTTTTTCTGTTGTGTTGTGAGATTGAGGCACAACCTTCTTAGTCCAACTTGACGTAAAGTGACTGAACTCTTCAACTATTCTTTGTTCAAATATAGTTCCCTTAGCATGTGCATGGATGGCTTCCTTCATGTGAGTGAATAGGTTATATTCCTTTGACGTAGAATTTCTTAGAGAAAAGATTAGGGTTGGTCTTATGTGGAAAGGGTTGATGCTCCAACGGTCGGGATCATAAGGTTCTACTTCCTTATCCTTGTTTTTGATTTGTAGGACTTCCAATCTAAGCCTTTGTTCTTCCATCACTCTTGGATCAGTAATTTTTGACATAGCCATTTGAGATTCAGAAGATTCTTGTTGGGACCCTTTTCCCATGGTTTTGCTTCTTCAAAGCTTAGTCCAAACCGTGATGGAACAACACGGTTTTTGATGTGGTAAGGTTATTCAAAGGTTCGGAGGTTCAGGCCCTCCTTCTAGCGCCAAAATGTTAATGATATTTTTGTCAACATCGTAATTAGGTCTAAAGATATGGGCCTACAGTTCCAAAGGGACTATTTAGTTCCTAAAGCTTGAGTTATTTCATCGTTTCCTAGATATCAAGGTGTTAAGCCCGAAGATTAGTTACTCTTCCTTCAAGAGGTGAGTATCACGCTTATGAGACTCAAGGACCAACAGTTACCTTGGGATAAGGGCTTCCTAAGCACAACACAAGTTAGGAAGCTAAATGGCTTGTAGAAGGGTATTTAGGTAATTCGGCTCATGGATAAAGCCTTGTCATAGGGAAATAAATAAGAAAATTAGCAGCTTAAGCGATAAGAAAATTCATGATGTTAATCTCAATTGTTGATTCTATCTTATTGATCACTTTGTTGAGTACATAGAAGTTTCTAAATAACATCCCCAAATCAATTAAGAAAATAGGGTTTACTCTCTAAGAAAAGATTACAAGATTGGAGAATGAGAAAAGTCTCCCTCAAATGATACCATGGGGCCTTATTTGTAGACAAATAAGGCCACCTTTTAGTACCAATTCAGTAGAAGCCCGTTTGGAGTGTTTTTGGCTTCGGTAAGCCCCTTCGGAGTCGGTGTTGGCCGTATTAATGGCTTTCGGTGTTGGTTTTTGGGTACCGATCTCTTTTGAATATTGATATCGGCTCTACTTGCTCATGACATTAGTGTTGCCTCTTCAAAATGTATCGATACCAAGCTAATTAGTATAGATAGCTTCTTTTGGCTACCTTTGGTTCTGATGGTAAGCCTTGATTTCGATAGCAGATCTGGAGCTCTGCCTTGTTTTGATGACACTTGGGTATCGCCTTTGCTTTATCATCCTCCTTCATCCTGGTATCGACACTAAGCATGTTAGTATGGATAACCTATCTTCTCATGATCTTTTTCTTACTCCAGCTTCTTCATATCTAGTATTGACTTTGCGATAGCAAGGTTTCGGAACTCCTTCAGGTGACTTAAGTGTCGCTTCTTAGTATCAATACCAAGTGTATTGATACCGATAGCCTTTTTACTCCATCCTGTTTAGTTTCATGATTTTCCTTCCCTGGTTCTGGATTTTCGTACTGGATCACATTCCTTCGGCTATCTCCCATTGTTTTCTTTCGATGTCGAATTATGTGCTTTCGGAGGTTATACTAGGTTGGTTGCTTCCAGTGTCGGGACCGCTTTGCTGCTATCTTCCTTGTATCAGTACCAAGCTTTCCTGCTTATGATGGTACCGATAGCACATATTTTGAGTTACTTCCCTTAATGCTTTTGGTATCGGCTGCTTCGGCAGTGTGGTGTCGGTCATCTACTTCCGAATCACTGACTTTGTGTTGGTTGCGCTCCGATACACCTTCACCATGATCTAGTTTCGTTGTAGAAATTTGGTAGTAACAGCACCCAAATCAGATTGGGGCAGGTTAAATAATCAAAAGTGTAAGACGTTGTCCCCTTATCAGAGTAGTTAAAACCCTTACTCCCGCCTACAATGGCCAGAGTAAGGCACCCCATGGACAGGGGTGAGTGTAAGCCTTTATCCGCATCCAAATCAGGCAGGACCAGGTTAAAGAATCAAAAACCATTATCCCCGTCTACGATGGCCAGGCTAAGGAACCCCATGGAGGGAGGTAGAGTGCAAGCCTTTATCACCGCCTATGATGGCCAGGGTAGAGCATCAAAATAGTAAGCCTTTAGCCACGCCTATGATGGACAGGTTAAAGCATCTAAGCCCTTATCATCGCCTACGATGGCCAGTGTAAAGTGCCTCTTGGAGGGAGGTTGGTTAAGTCCTTGCGCCTTGCTTGAGAGTGAGCTAGCCAAGTTCACCGGACACACGGGCCCAGAGAGTGGCCAACAAAGCTTGTACATCCTCTACTTTGACAATCACAAGCCCAGAATGTGGTTAGCAAAGCACATACATCCTCTACTTTGCAAATCAAATCCGAAGGAGGTAACAAAACTATAAATTGCCAGAAGGGGATTTTTGGTCTTCTATTAAATACCTGAATCTGATTTATGGTTCGGGTCTTCTAACTAACTGTCAGAAGTCGATATCTAGTCTTCTATCAAATATCCGAATCTGGGTTAGGGTTCGGGACTTCTATTATTTCCAGATGTTAATACTCGGTCTTCTATCAAATACCCGAATCTAGGTTAGGGTTCAGAACTCCTATTATTTCCATATGTGAATATTTGGTCTTCTATTAAATACCTGAATCTAGGTTATGGACCAGGACTTTTATTCATGGCTAGAAGCAGAATTCTTGTCTTCTCTCATTACTACCTAAATTTGGGTTTTGAATTTTCTAACTATTATCGCTATATATGGATTTCTAGTCTTTCCTGAATATGGGTTTCAACGATCCTATTTATGCTTCCAGAAAAGAGATCCTGGACTTCCAACCAAGTACCCTAATCTAGGTCAAGAGACTCTAATTCTTATCCTTGGGAATATGATCTACTATCAATAATCGAGATGGTGACTCAAGTCTACTACCTGAAAGCCTTCAAACAAAGATCGTGATCTTCCATCTTGCTCAGCGAGATTTTCTTAACCCATATACAAAAGTCATTACTCATTATTCTTATAAAATATGTGGTCCGAATAATCACATTATTCTACTAAAAAAGTAGTGCAATAAGACTCCTAGTGAAGCGGTACTCGAAAACAAAAACTCAAGTTATAGGATAAACTTCTATTTCCAGATGGGATCCTGGGTCCATTCGCAAATCAAGTGCAGTTCAAGCACATAAAGATATGTAAAGATTTTCCAATCCTTGTTTCAAGGGAAGAAGGGTATTCAGACTTCCATTATTATAAGTAGGCTGAAAACTATCGTCTTGTTACCAAAAAAGGATTCTATTAATAAATGCTCAAAAAGGTGCCTTGAGTCTTCCGGTTAGAACCTTATGACAAATGTTATATTTTCCTAAACACCTCACACAGGGAGGTTCTTTAAAAACTCCTGTCAAACAGAATGACTATTCCCAAAACATGAAAAGTGAATGAACATATTATCCTATCATACATTCATTTATTATTTGGTTGCAATGCAAATACTGCCCCTACAGAGAATGAACAAATTATCATATGTATCCTACAAGGTTAAAACCCAACATTATGTGCTAAGTTTTGTGAAGAATATCTCAATCAGACCCATGGAGGAGGATGTTCTCGACAAAAGCAAAATATCACGTGTCAGGTAATATCTACACAACTTACAACCCTGTTTACGATACCATTTTGCAAGTTACCGCATACAAAATATAATAACATTAAGTGTCTTATATTCTTCATATTTATTCACAAGAAAGTTTTGCTAAGTGAACACATTCCCAGAACAGGAAACAACATAATTTTGGCATTAAAACTCAGATGTAACTATGATCAAATCCTCAAAAACTCAATTGCAACCTATTTGAATGTTTCTCGGGGCAAAAAACGGCTCTCTTAACTTTGTTCAAGGAGTTAGCAGTAAGAGTAAGTGTGGAATCGAATGGAATCCCAAATCCTTTAGGTGTATACGCAGGGAATTTGTAGTAGTCACATTCCTCGACCGGTGGGCTATCATAACCCCACGTCAACCTTGAACGGTATGTTTGAATCTCTTCCAAAAACTTGTCCTTTTCATCCCTTAAGAAACAAGAGGAAAATGAGGACATTGGGTGTTAACTTTCTCAAGGTCTCTACGAAGGCAGTACCTTGCCAGTTTTGAAGATTTAATAAAGGAAGATTTCTCGTGGTATTCTCTCTTCAACTTAACAAAACATCCTAGGAAGTCCCTAGAAAGCAAACCCATCACAGTAGATGAACTCTAGAAAAGTATCAAGAAAATCAGGAAAAAGCAAGTTCATTATAGCAACATCATAAGTCGGAAGGACACATATTACACATACTCCTCTTGTTCATATAAAATGGATTTCTTAAAGATTTCAAACACAAATCTACTCTTGTTAAACTTAAGTTTTCCTAAAGGTAATCCTCTGGGAATGGAGTTGACCCGTGGAAGAATGCACCAAGCTCCTAGATGGAGATCAACACCACGTCATTTTGGCACCTTTTGTGGAGATGCCTAAGAAAGCCTCCGCTAAGATTACCTAAAAGGAAAAGTCTATCATTTCATATCTATTATAAATTGTGTATAAAATGTCTGCTAGAATATCTCTTTCTTTGATAAACATATAAAATAGGGTAATGAGCTCAGCGTTTTCTTTCAACAGTCATTCACATCACAATCGAGCAGTTCTTAACCTACCGCCTCTTTCTCATTGAAAAGCAATAGTATTGCAGCAATTTTATCTAGAAGGTGATATCTATCGGATAATATGTTATATTCACTCGTTTTCTTATTCAACTCTCGTGTAAGACGGGCCAATTCTGATCATGCTCTCTTAAGACGGACGCGCCTAAAACTTAGCTTTTTCCTTTTCATCTATTCAGGAAAGAAAGAAGATGATTATTGGAAACAGAAACAAAAAGATACCCTAGGAGTTACCATACCATGGGAAAAAACAGATACTTGAAGAGTCTCAATAGTATTGGCAACTTTTGAGCTCAAACCTTTTCCATTTTTCGTGTTCTAGGAAGATAGGGTGTATCAGCTACAACTGAGCCACGATCAAGGACTTCAAGATCTTCGCTCGACGCTTCATCCTGGCCATCAAGAGTTAGAAAAATATCATCAGCATCAATAAAGCCTCTAGCATATCCATCTTTGTCTCCAGTAACATTTCTATGCCCGGGGCTGTTGTCATCAGTACAGGTGAATTTTGATACTATATTAGCGTTTTTCTCCATCATTAGCAACTAATTCACCTAAAGGGATATCATATATAAACAGAATTTTGGCCACAACAAGCTCTTCCCTCTTAGGAGTGGCATTCCCCTCCTTCACACGGGTTGTCTTGGACATGATTCTCTATGCCAGAAGTGGGTCACGGGCAGAAAAGCTTAAATCCGGACATTTATCTATGTTATTTGCATAAATGAGCAAGAGAGCACCCTTGTAACAACCCAAATTCCGACAGACCAATTATTTTTTCAAAATTCCAATCTATCGAAAATCGAGTTGGCTTGTCTGGTATCTTGCAGAAAAGATAGAGATAAAGAATATATCAGAGCTCAGAAAACATCTCAGAGCGGAATGGAATAAAATATAATATAATCAATATGGCCTTACCAAGGTAATAATACTGCGTAACAAGTATCTAAAGCTATCATATCTCTTCCACAAACCTAACCTGTGAGTGTGTTATGAGGAGGGGGTCAGAACACAAGTTTTAGTGACTGGACTTAAACTACACATTCTAGATAACTCTACATATACTGTTCAGTTACAGTTTCTTATTTATTAGGTTACCTTGGTTAATAGCACGCAGGCTTACACACACGGCATACCCATCTATTTCCCAATAAATTAACCTAATATAGTATGTATGTAGCAATCCCCAGTATCAAGGTACCTCCCATGGTGCCCCTCTCACACGGTCTCCACTGTCATGTCATAGAAACATACAGAGTCACTCACCCTACGTCGGAGCAACGTATAGATCCTTATATAACAACGCCACGTTTCGCATAGAACCACTATCACTATGCTACATAAGCGTACGTACTTCCATATTCGAATTATTCGATCGAATCAGATCTCAATACAGATTAATGGCCTTGCGTTTACGATACACCAGCCGAAGCAGTCATGCATGTATCTAGACCCTTGTATGTTTCGTTAACAGTACTTGATGCCTTAACCTCTGCGATACACCACCCATAGCGGCATACGTGTATCTCAAACGTACTATCTACTGTGCACCAGGTCCCGTAATAGGGCTGTATATAATGTACGAAGCTCGGTCGGGAGCCTTTCTCTATATCTATATAGGTCGACTAAGCGGCCTAAAGTACAGATACTATGGTCTGCATTTCTACGGTGGCTATGGTCCCACCTGACCCCTCCCTCAACTAGTGAAAGACTACATATGAGGGCTAAGTGACTGTCCTGACAACCAATCTAAACATATATGTGGTCCCTCATACAATGACCCGACAGTGAATATCATTGACCTCTCAGTTTTAGCTCTAGTATTACCGCATCACACTGGCTGTCGATGATAGGTACCCGATGATTACTATCCTTAAGATGGTCGTGACCCAGCCTATCCCTAGGAAAAATTGTCGAATCACCTAATGTCATAACGCGACAGCCTTCTGATTGCTAACTACGTTGCAGTCAAGGTATACTCATGGGGTGGTAACACGCGGACCTAACCTCTGCGAGTACAACCTGAGCATGCACCGCAGTAGAGGACCACCACAGAGTACCCTACCACGTCCCTCAGAAGCCGCGTGCTTCCTTCGAGTCTCTCAAAGTTAGCAAGTAGGATATCAGTAGAATTATCAGATGGACGTGTGCTCCCCTCGTATCTACAAATACTACAATGATCTACCCCGTTGGGTTCTTCACCTTCAGACGTGTGGATTGGTCCAAGCGCATGACACTAATGTATTATTAGACCCTACGTCTAAATTTTTAATTATGCGCTTGCTCTTCCTCATTAGGTTCCCAGTTAACTTGTTTATTTCCTATTATATTAACTTCTTATTCAAGTTACCAAGTTCTCTCCGAGCCCCTTATATATCTAAGGAATGGACCCCTCTCGCTTATTAATTTCAGTTATATAACTTAATCCATTCAAGTTCATTAATACGCTTTTAACATGTTTTTCTAGATTTTAGGTTTTCAGGTACTTATAATCAGCAGGTTTTAGTTTCTTTTTATCACAATCAACAGATTTCATGTTATCAAGTTTTTAGATTACTTAATTTATAATTAAGTACAACTATCTCATTTCATAAGTTTATCTCATTTATCTATTTATCACAACCTATTGGTGTTACTTGCTTATTTACTTAGTTCTCTTTAATTAAGGTTTACTAATAAGTTTTCTATCGTTTATTATAGCTTACGTTATAATTTCCACTTTTCCCTAAGAGAAACCTACCTGTTATCTTTCATTCTCACATTTAGGTTTATTCATAACAGATTATTATCATTCCCCGTTCATTTCAATTTTTGTATTGTTGTAACATTGATTCATTTCCATTAATTATAATTAATGCCATTTATTTCTTTCCTGTTATATACATATATTCATGTATGTTAATGGACAAGACCCCTTAGATTAATTTAACCACTTGTGGATGATGGATTTGCCGGGCGGTTCCGGGCTGGTTTCCACCACAAGTTGAACTTAACCTCATGTCCCAATGTAGTTATTTACAATTTATTAATTACTGTAAATTTTTCATACAAATTAGGCATGTATGTTCTTTCTAATTATTCTCAAATTTTACTGTAATTTTATTTAGAACCTTTTTGGCATAATAATTCTATTAAGAAAATATTCATGTTCATTGTAAATTCCATAACTATAGTGTTTACAGTAATTCCCAATTCAAACAGGTGATTAATGGAAATAGGCTTTATACAGCAGAAAGGTTCTCATTTCAGGTTTCTGGATTACAGTATTGTAGAAGTTTCATAATTTGGACGAAGGATACAATTCAGATTTAATACAACAGTAATGATTTAGACATATTTCAACAGGTTATACATTTGAGCAAGTTAAACAATTCAGCAGTTTAAACTTTTCAGCAGGTCACACATTTTAGTAGGTTTATCATTTCAATAGGTTTATCATTTTAGCAAGTTAAACATTTCAGCAGGTTTTACAGTTAATTGTCACAATTACCAATTGTTCAATAGGTTAATTATATAAACTAACGGGGAATGCAAATGATAGATATGCCGTTATCAAATGGCATAATTTAAATCCACTCACCTGATAGCTTTCCAATCCCTGAATCTGATCCAAAATTATTGTTTCGTGGTTTCCCTAACTGGATCTAATACAAAACAACAATGGATTCACAAATTTTGTTCTAAAAGAAAAGGAAAAGAAGCGAAGAAACCTAAACAGATCAGATTCGAGAACTTACCTCACGTAGATCAGAATTCTAGACGCCTATATTGTAGATTTACATCTCTTATCTTCAAACCTTGAATCGGAAGCCTAAGAACTAATATTTTATTTTTTTTGAAAAGGTTTGGAGAAGGAAGAGAATGACAGTGCCTACGAAATCACCTCAGAAAATATGAGAAATAAAACTAGGTCCTGCTAATCTATTTATAGGCGTAGTAGAAAGGTCTAAACCATAGGATTTAATTAAATAATATCTAAAACACACACATCGGCCAAGCCACATCACAAAACAACGTTGGGTCGTGCTTAGGTCGACCCATATGCCAGTGAGTCGACCCCTGGGTCGACCTAGGCAAGATTGGGTCGACCCAATTGGGTCCAACGAACAACTGTGACGTTGATCTTTTATTTGTTAACATTCATAAATTTAAATGTTAAATAGTTGCTTGTTTTACTCTATGGTTTTAATGCTTGCAACGTTTTTGATTTAAAACGTTGATTACTTTCTAATGTTGCTTCCCCGGATTTATTTTGTGCGCGTTATACATCTCAATCAAGTTTGAATTTCATTTCTGCATATGCATACACACACAATCTTCAAATATTAATCCATTAACAATTGTCCTTTTTTTCATGCTCCAATCAGTGTAATTAATGCACTATTCATTATTGCATTGCTTTTATTCATCTTCTTGCATGCATATCTGATTTGAATGTTATTTAATAACATTAACCTTCCTCCCATTATTACTTGTTGATTTGTACTCTTACCTTTTGAATTGCATGTGTGTATATATATGCACACCTTATATAGGTTATTAATTCATTGATGCATGACTATTTATGCAATTACTTGATTGTTTTATTTCTATTCTGATTGCATGCCTTTATTTTCATATATTACCAATTTGTCTTTTAATGCATTAATTTATTACTGCTGCTTACATTGTTTAACTTCTTCTTTTATTTTGCATGCATTAAAACTTTTATTTTGCATGCATTTGTATGTTTCTCTTTTTAATGCACCATGTTTAAATTATTTCATGTAATCTAATTACTTTGCATACATCAGTTTCTTTCTTCTTTTTAATGCATGTATTGATTTCATACATTATTTATTACATTAGCCTCTTTCTTGTACTAAACCTTTTTATGCATGTATTGCACTATTTGATTGCGTTAATCTTCTTTCTTTTTAAATGCATGCATCATTTTATTACATGCATCCATTCATTTCTTTTCTTTAATTTTCATCTTTAATTTTAACATAATTATTCATGCATATATATACATATATGCACAATTAATTATTTAATACTTATAAAATACGGGGTGTTACAATCCTCAAATGAGTTAACCATAATTTCATCTAAATTAGTCTGAAGAAAACAAGAAAGCCTTTGTTCATCTTTATTGATCTCTTCATTAGCTTTGGTTAGAGAAGCTTCATTCTTATCAAGCTTTTTCTTGAGGGAAACATTCTTCTCCTCAAAAAGAAAGTTTTGTTCTTGTAAGGAAGCACAATGGGAGTTAAGCACAAAAATCTCTTTTTAAACTTTTCCAAAGTTCCTTTCAAAGTTCGGATCTCCTCGGATAAGACAGTCTAATTCCCTTCTCCTTATTTGTCAAAGACGTAGCTTCGGCAAGGGTAAACTCCAACCTTTCCCGCTCCTTTAACACATTCTCTTTGGTATTGATAAGAGCATCATTTTCTTTTCTCAAAGATATGTTTTCTTTATTAAGCTTTGATAAATCAGGAGAAGATTTGGAAGCGTCTTCTTGCATTAAGAACCACCATTTGATGGCCTATGAGAAATAAAAGTACGGAAAATATGAACAATACAATTATAAAGCTAGGAAATATAGGAAAGAAAAGTTTATACCAAGAGCTATTGCTCAAATAAAGCACAATGATGGCTGGAGGAATCAGACAGAAGATAGATAATGGAAAATGTGGAAGAAGATATGATTTGTCTGACCAATTCACCAAAGTCCTCACCAGGAGGAGAACTAAGAAGACCTTGAGGGTTAAGATCCTCATAAGAAGAAGAAAACCCCATCCATGATGTATCACATTGAAAGTTCCAAGAGACTTAGGAAGACGAACATCTGTCAGGGGAGTTATCCTAGGAGAAATAATTGTAGGAAAATCGATATTTCCATCAGGGCAAAGAGTTTGGGATACATATTCCTTGGGTCTCTTTGATGGAGAACCCTTTGAAACCATACCAATGAATTTTCTTTTGGAAGTTTCACTAAACTTGAGTAAAGCGTCTCTGAGGGAGGAGGCTCCTGCTTTTGGGACCAAGGAAGATGAGTCGGTTTTATTGGACTAAGAGCAGATAACATCTAATATATTACAAACGAAACATGTCAGACAAATACATGAATAAGAATCAGGTTATCACTAAGTTTCTAGTCATTATGAAAATGGTATATCCGGAACATCGGGAAACAAAGGATAGCTAGAAGAAAAAGGAGCATTCCTTCCTAGCGACAAAGAAAGAGTCCCCTTTGTGAAGGAAACTAAAGGAGGTTGTCCGATAATATACTGGACTATTGGCGAGAGAGAGTACTTTCAAAGGATTTTAGAGTCCAGCAATGAGGACCTGTTGCCTAACTTTTCGGAAGCGATTTTAAGAAGATCTATCAATCCCTAATCCGTAAAAATAGGAAGTTTTGGGGCTACATCTGCGATAAAAAAAGTATAAACAGACGTGTTTGATAAAGAAAACTAGGAAGGTTAAGCAAGAAGTGTAACCAAGTTCGCTACTTGGAATATTGAAACTGTCGGAAACACCAGAAGGGTGGCGTATATAGAAAAACTGGGTCTTCCAGTCTCTGGACCTCACTGCTCTTTCTGACAACAATTTCTTTGTGGGATTCGCACGGAAAAATTGATGATTCACATCACTAATATTGGAGGAACGAAACAAATAATCAAGAAGAAAAGTGTTTAAATAGGAGTTGCCTGACTCCAAAGATTAAAGTTCTAAACCAAGAAGATAGGCATAAGCATTTGGAGAAAGTTGTATAGGAGTAATTTTTTAAGTATTTAGGAATCAGATAATAAAGTCAGGAAAATGAACAAAACCCCCTTGCTAAACTTGAATAGCAGAATAAGAAAAGTAGCCTTCCGGAGGAGAGGCAATAGTATCGGTTTTGCGTGGAGCAATGGATTCCACTTCGTAAATGTTAAAGTCTTGAAGAATGGAATCAACTTCTTCTTACAAGGTAATTAGAGAATGTTTTTCAACAGCACCAATGTTCTTCTAAGAAGAAAGTTCAAGTCGTAAGGTACAATTGTTAATAGGTTTAGTTGCAATATGCTTCTTCCCCATAATATCAGGTATTATATTTACATTTCATAAACAAAAAAAAGATGACAAAAAGAAGAAGGCAATTTTCAGTCTTTCGGGAGCACATCGACGGTAATAACAAACCACCTTGTGTAAGCCCTCAGAATAGAAGGCAATGGAAAATGCATGGTTGAGCTATCGACCGACCTGTGATTGTTTGGTGGAAATCGGTTTTGGCGATACAGGCAAAACTGATTCACGACAAATGTTCTGATGAGTACATCGGCTCAAGTTGAATGATTGATAATAGATATCTAAATTCCATAATTAGCACGGTGGATATTAGCAATTTCTCAAAACCATTCGCTCAAAGCCGAACAAAAGATATATTATACCCTAATTCAAATTATGCAGTTAAGGTACTAACAATCTCGTATGGCTTGCAAAAATAGCTTGATGAAATTGCTTCAAGTTATTTCGAAAGCGATAAAATAAAGCTTACCTAGAGATAACGTGAAAGATTTCCGGTAGAGATGCTGGTATAACTTACTCACCCACCCAATCATTACTATGGGTAGCGAAGAAATAGAATAGAATAATTTGAAATATGCCTTAAAACTACCCCAATCAACTAAGGAGAGAACCCAACAACCGACACGGAGCCAAGGGGAACATAGTGAAGTGACAAGATGGGCCTTCTACCTCCACGCGGCATTGCTTCGTCAGGCTTTCGCCCATTACAGAAAATTCCCAATTGCTGCGTCTCGTAGGAGTCTGGGTCGTGTTTCAGTCCCAGTGTGGTTGATCATCCTCTCGGACCAGCTACTGATCATCGGCTTGGTAAGCTATTGCCTCACCAACTAGCTAATCAGACACGAGCCCCTCCTCAGGCGGATTCCTATGTAAAGCTGTTGATACATTGGCAAAAAAATTCAAATGCAGAAAATTAAGGAAGAAAACAAGGGAAGCCGATAAGAGGAAATGAAATAAAGAATTTATAGGTTGAAGGAAGCAGCTATTTGAATCATTGACTTGGAAAGTCGAAAATAACCCTTCACTATGAAGGGAAAATGTTACCACCAAATTTGGACACTGAAACTAGATTATGGTGAAGGGGTATCGGAGCACAACCGACACAAAGAGAGTGATTCAAAAGCATATGAGCGACACCCAACTGCTGAAGCAACTGAAAGCGGGAAGGGAGGCAACTCAAAATATGTGTTATCGGTACTAACATAAGCAGGAAAACTTAGTACCGATACCCAAAGATGGCGGCAAAGCGATTTCAACGCCAAAATCAATCAAATGGAAAGCTGGCTCCGAGACCATACAATTCGACATCCGAAGCAAACAATGTGAAATGACCAAAAGCAGATGATCCGATACGGGAATACAGAACCTAGAAATGGAAGCATGAAACTAAGCTAGGATGGAGCAAAAAGAGTTATTGATACTACTATGCTTCGTATCGATACCAGCACCAGGAATCACCCAGAAGTTATAAAAGCAAGATTTGCTATCGAAACTATCATGTGACATCGAGACCACGAGCACATAGAGAGGCTATCCATACCAATCTATTTGATATTGATACACTATATGGAAGTAGTTCTATATCACAAGCCACTATAGACCGAGACTGAAATTCCGAAAGCAAAACAGATCCGAGAATAATGCCCAGAAGTGAAAAGTAAGCCAAAACCCATAATTTGCTATTGAATAGAGGGTTAACACCGAGATAGAAAGCAGTTAAGAGTAGATATCAATACCAATTTGCTTGGCATCGATACACTATGAGAAGGTAGCATTAATTTCGCAAGCAAGGAGGCACCGACAATAACAGTCAGTAGACGAAAAGAAGCCGAAACCTAGTAATCGGCACCGAAAGCCCTTAATGTGGCCAACACCGACGTCACATGTCATTGTCGAATCCGAAAGTAAGCTGTTGCTGACCGTTACCAAAAGCGAACCCAATTTTCTTATAAATAAGACCCTAGGGGTCTCATTTTAGGGGACTTTTTCTCATTTTCCAATCTTGTAATCTTTTCTTATAGAGTAAACCCTAATTTATAAATCGATTTGGGGATTTTACTTAGAAACTTCTATGTGCTCCAAAAAGTGATCAATAAAGAGAGAATCAATACTTGAGATTAACGTCATGAATTTCCTTATCACTTATGCTGCTAACTTTCTTAATGCTTCCCCACGATAAGGCTTCATGTATAAGCCAAATATCCCAAAAGACCCTTCTACAAGTCGTTTAGCTTTCTAACTTGCATTGCACTTAGGGAACCATTATCCCAAGGTAACTATTGGTTCTTGAGTCTCGTAAGCGAGATACTCACCTCTTGAAGGAAGAGCAATTAATCTTCGGGATTAAAACCTTGAAATCTAGGAAATGGTGAACTAACTCAAGCTTGTAGGAACAAAATAATCTCTTTGGTTCCTCTAGGTCCACATCCTCAGACCTAGTTCCGGTGTTGACGAAAAATATCGTTAACATTGGTTATTCACCAAAGTTTCCTTTTTGATTTCGAGAGAAAGAGAGAGAGTTAGTTAAAAAATATAGGTTGTTACTTTGCATCATAAAAAGATCGTTTTATTTTCCATTTTAACCCCTTTGATCATACTTATTTGCATTGCTTCTTTGATACTGTTCACATGCAAGAAATATATTATCTCAAGCTATTTAATTCTTATCCCAATATTTACAAATAAACAATGCAAGTGATCACATGCTACTTAAGCCTACATTACACTTTAATCCTAGCCGTCTTATTACATTCTAGACATTAATATGTAAGTTTATTACCTTATAGCATGTATACATATTTGGTTACATTTAAACTAGTGTGTGTTGTGTGTGTGTATATATATATATATATGTTATACAATTTCATCCTATAACCAACATCCACACACACACACACACACACACACACACACACACACACATATATATATATATATATATATATGTCTTTCAATCATGTATACTATATTTCCCCTACTACTTTCAATTTTCTATATTTATTTTATCAATGTTCTTGAGTCTTATTTTTAGGAAGTGTTCAGGCTATGTATCTTGGCGTATTTAAAGTATCATACTGATTTTTCCTAGTATATTGTTTATGCAAACAATTTTATGTATACCTTATTTTTTTAAACATGTGTTGTAACACCCCGTAATTTTCAATATTAATGTTCACAAATTAAAGAATAAATAATCTCATATGTAAGAGTTAAGGGAAACAGGTTGCGCCATTGTGTTCGTCTCGGAATTCTGGTTGAGATAGAGTCCGAGTTTGCGTGAATTGGACTCCGTATGAAGAAGTTATCGCCATCGGAAGTTTCAGAAAATTCAAAACAGATTTTGAAAAATTCAAATTTCAGAGTCAGATGGGCTAGGCGGGAAAATTCCCGCCAGGGCCAGGTCGACCTGGGGGTCGACCTACCCGGACCAGGTCGACCATATAGTTGACCTGCCGCCCCCTCCCCCCTCCCCCGGGCAGATTTGATTAGTGACCTGTTAATGACTGTGTGCTGACTTATTAGGGTTTCTGATCTGCTCTGATTGGCTGGGATTAATTCTGGGTTGATCGGACGGCCTAAACTAATCCTAAACTCTATAAAAAGACATGTAGACTCAAACCCTAAAATCAAATTAAAATTAAATTCTTGGCCTCCATGCCGTCACCTAGCAACCTAGAATAGCCGCCACCAATTAGAGAGGAAGAAAGCTAATCAAATTCAATTCAATTCAACTCTAACAACGAATCTTCTTTAAAGGAAAGCTAATTCAACTTCAGAACTCAGAATTCAGAACTCAAGACCTTCTTTGAGTTGTGAGTTTGATTTCTTTAAAAAATAATTAGCAATTTAATTGGATTGAGTTATGATGCAGATTATATGGTTATGTTGTGAATTATTGACCGCATGTTATCATCTATGTTGTAAAATTGTGATGTTATCATCTATGTTGTAAAGTTGTGATGTTATCATCTATGTTGTAATTCTATAATTGATCAATTCATGATGATGTTTCATATGCTAGTTTGGTTATGTTGATTCATATGATAAATCATATGTATGTATGTAAGTTTAGGTGTTGATTTAGATGTGGATCATATGCAAGTTAGTAAAGATTATGTATAACCTTACATGTTTCATGACATCTATTTTAGATCTAAAGTTAGGCTATGACATGTGTGAGTTATATGCTAAATTATACATGCTAGTTTACATGTTTAGATGTAAGTTTACATCATTGTTATGTTGCATAAATCACATATGAAAGTTTATATAAATATATGAGTTTGGAATATGAATCATGTTATGCATGTTTGTGGTTATTTCCTATGCAAGTTTACACCTTTAGATGTAGATCTATGACATGCATGATTTATGTAAGTATGTGACTACTACCTAAACAAGTTTACACCTTTAGATTTGGATCTATTACATATGTAGTTTTATGCAAGTTGTAACTTTGGCCTATGCAAGTTTTAGATGTGGAACCTCATTCACACATGCAAGTTCACCCCTTATGTTTAGATCTAGTTTTATTTCTATGTATGTTGTGATGTTGTGATGTTTTCTCTTTATTCTATGAGTTAGACTATTCGAGTCTAACGTATATTTTACGTTAAACGAACGAATGTATAACGTGGGGTAATGGGATAATATTAAAAAGATTTAATATTGAGAATTGGCATAAATGCCTTAAAAGGCATAGAATAAATTTGTGATGAAAATTGGTATGATTTTACATACCATAAATAGATGGACATAACTGAGTCAATTATGGCCATAGTTAAATTTGGAATTGATTGATAATTTGATAGGGAAATTAATTCAAATTGGGGGATAATTAATTATGTATAATAAATCGTGTAAGACACGAGGTTAGGCTCTTTTATGGTGTAAAACTGCCCAGACCCGCCCGATAAATCCAGCTGCCACAAAAGCCAGTTGTAATGACCCGAAAATCCAGACCAATTTGAGCTGACCAAATAACACAAGTCCAACCCCAAATTGCACTAGAAATTCAACAAAATTAATAGAAAGAAGATAGAGGGTGAGGAAAGAGAAGATAGAAACTTAGAAAAGAAGAAGAAGAACACAACATCAGAGTAACACGAACCTCACAGCGGAACGAATAACATACAATATATAACATAACTTTTGAAATAAAACAGTTATGTATACAATAGCACTTATCAGAGTACAACACTTACAACAATAGCGGAAATAATAATAGCTATAGAACCCTGAAGCCTCCTGCTCTAGCTCTTCAAGTATATCTATAAATCCTGACTACTTGACTGCCCGTACAAATTTAGGCACCCAAGAGTTTAGGGAAACAAAACAAAATAAACTCCGGGTCAGTCATGGGACTGGTATGAGTAAAACAGTTTAAAACAGTCAAACAAGTAAACGATATCTCATAAGACCACGCCGTATAACGGAACGGGTTTTTCCCTTATGAGAATCCAAAATATCTTTATATCAAAAACCTTTTGATATTATAATAATGTCTATCAGCCACAATGTATTAATCATCTAGCAGAAACGATTTCATCTCACGTTCTACATATATAGTATATAATCAAAACCGCAAGCATGTATTGGGTAATGGATTTCCAACTGTGACAAGGTATGGAACCACCTTCCGATCAGCGTACTTTAGGAACGATACACTGGAGTTCAACAAGAACATCTTGCAACTCAGCCACACATGACCGACCACTCATTTCGTTTGAGTGTATCGAATGTACATCACCAGCGGTTGGGATCAGCAACCGTTCTCGTATATATATATGGGATAGCATTGATAGATTAAAGAAGCAAATGAATATTCTCTAGATAGTTGATTATACACCCTACTTCGGTGCGACCGACTTAGCAATGCTGCCTGCCCGATTTCTGTTATTTACCGGATGTGAGGCTAGAAGCTACGCTTATCTTTTCACATACCACTTCTTCATTCACTTAGAATGTCACATCGTCATACCCTATAAATCACAAATTGATTTTCCCAAAAATACCACGGGTATAAGCTAAGAGAAACGAATTCCTCCGCCACCAATGTAAATACGTTTGGAACGATCAACTTACGTGATCTACCAGATATAATCTGTCAGACCTTCGTCCATACAAGTTGTCCTAGGACTGGACAAACCGAAGGCACTATTCAGTATATCCATCTTAGTCGTTGTTATCTAAGACTTATACAACAGCCCTTGCACTTTACTCCGCCTTCAATTATCTTTGGCATAAATGATTCGCAACGCTTATGCCAATACAGAGTGGTTCTTTGGATAATAATCCAACCGGTTTCTCCATATTAACAACGTTAAATGGTAAAAACTTCGATAGTCTGTGAGTTAACTATCAAAGAAAACAAGTGTGCAAACAACGATATTATTTCCAATTGGAAATAACATCGATCAATCATCAATCACTACCATTCCACAACTATCAGACTCTAACTGTAAACTAATAAGAGAACAACTTCCCAAGTATAAACCCTGAAGGCCGAAACCAACATCAGATCGATACTCAGGAAACCATTCAGCTTATTAATCTCTAGTCATTTTCTAATTTTGCTTAACTCTATTTCTTTAACTCTATTTGATTAACTCTTATTCGAATAACTAGTATTCGATTAACTCCATTCGCTTGACTCTAGATCGCAGCGATCACAATGGTTACGCCTGATTCCCTCAGGAAACATCCGACCGCCGTAGGCTATCTGCAGCCCTACGAATTCTGCTAGCAGTCGTGCTAAATGGCGACTCATCTGGATTAACTCTTATTCGAATAACTAATATTCGATTAATTCTAATTGATTAACTCTTATTTTATTTAAACTCACTTTGATTAACACACTTGATTAACTCATTTGATTAACTCACTTGGCTAACCCACTTGATTTACTTCGACTAACTTAACTTGCTAATTCAATTTGATTAACTTAACTAATTCACTTAGTTTAACTTAACTTGCTAATTAAATTTGATTAAATTAACTAATTCACTTAGTTTAACTTAACTTGCTAATTCAATTTGATTAACTTAACTAATTCACTTAGTTTAACTTAACTTGCTAATTCAATTTGATTAACTCTACTCGCTAATTCAATTTGATTAACTCTACTCGCTAATTCAATTTGATTAACTTAACTAATTCACTTAGTTTAACTTAACTTGCTAATTCAATTTGATTAACTTAACTAATTCACTTAGTTTAACTTAACTTGCTAATTCAAATTGATTAACTCTACTCGCTAATTCAATTTGATTAACTCTACAACAATGATCATTATCATTCAAACACATATAATCCATACACGTTAAATATCACATCATATATCACAATATATGAAAAACGGTAAAATAAATGTTGAGAAATCCCGTCGGATTCCTCCAACTTGTTTTCCTGCATCACAAATGTTAGACAATACGATTAACATTGACTTCACTTTGATATGAGATATTCTGATAGCAGAATCACATATAAATATTTAACGGTTTATATACATATATACATATATATAATTTCCACTAACTGACTAGCAGTTCAATCAAACAGTCAACACACAGTCAAACAGACAATATTTAACAGTTCTAAGAATATGATGTAAAAATAGAACTGTACAGAGTTGGTGAGTTTTACTCACATTGGACTATCATCGTTAATTAACGATAATTGTCGTTGATTCAGATCGGACAATTTATTTTGCTATAAATTGTAACGGCCTCGGATTCACTCCCGGTCAGTCTCATCGTGTTGCTCCCGTCCATACGATCCTAACGTGACTGACCGTTCTGAATTCTAATACAGTATGATAGAGTTATTAAATTTCGAAGTTCATATACATTTTAAACTAGAATTTAACTCAACTAATTACTTCGGGCCTTACCATCATTCATTCGGCCCATTACCCTCTCAAAAGGCCCACCCGTTCTCCCCTTCTCCCCCAAATCAATCGTGAGTTCCTGTACAAACTTCCACTGCTATTACCAATCTTTTCATCCACAACCCATCCTTGTTTGTGACCAACAGTAAAACAACGAGCCAAAATGGCCCAACTTCCCTCATCCCACCATCATCACTTCACGCAATAGCACCCAGCACCAACGTGGACTCCATCAACTACTCATATCTGCTCACGTTCATCTCCTCCAACTGAAATACATCGGCTTCCAGTATTCTTCCCTCAACTCAACCGTAGTCGTAGGTCACACCACCAACTCAGCAGCAATGAAACAAACTTCGAACCCAAATAAAACTCCAAATAAGAACCCTTTTGAACCAAAATTCGGTCAACCCCGACCATCGATGCTGACTGCACCGGCACCGAGACCTGCGCCCACCCATCCTCTCCAACTTCCCTTCTCAAATCATCGGCCAATACCCCCTTTGTTACTCGCGACAGACCCTTGGCCGAAGAACCGAAGTGAGCCAGGAGCGAACGAGTTCAACGTAACACATATACGTTTGAAGAGAATTGATCAGTGAATCCAAATATAAGTGTATTGGATTTTATAACTTTTTAGTTGATTTTTGAAGAATTAGCAAAGCTCGCATTCTGATATTTGGAAGAGATGAGATGGTGGCTTGAATTCATTGACTATCTGAGGGAGTAAATTAGGTTTAAGAGGGATAGTGTATTTATAGAAGGATTTTAATATTTTTATATTCATCCGTTAAGTTTTTTATCGTTTAAAAATTCCTATGATCATACATGATACCCAAAAATCACGAAAATTGACTTGCAGCTAGAGTTTGACATTACGGTCCCAACGAAACTGGTTTCGTCGAATTCCGACTTCATATGCTCACACAGCGTATTTTTAACCGTCGAAATACTGACTGTTTCTCACTCTAAAAATCCGTACGGCCACATACTGACTTCAAAAATCACGAAAATTGAAATCTATCAATAATTTAATATAGCGGATCCAACAAAATTGGTTTCATCGAATTCTGAGGTCGTTTGCAAAACTGGCTATTTTTAAAGCCCTATATAACCATTTTAAATATATAAATATTTTTAAAACAATTAAATATAATATTAATAAATTTATATTATCGTATATATCCACATATGATATCGTTCAGCTCTAGAATATTCCTATATGAATTTTCAGCTCGATATTTCAATTCCCGATTAAATCGATATTCCATTTATAATGAAATTCCTTTTATAAATATAAATAAATTATAAAGGAATTCCACAGCGACTTTTCTAGAATTTGATTTGGACATAACTCAAAATCTATACGACGAAATCCCGATATTTCTCTTCCACTAGAAAGATATACTTCACCAGCTCCACACGTTTCTTGTTTCACAGAAATCCGATTTAAAACGAACCCTGTATATTCAGTTGAAGTTCAAATCGCCAAATAGCGAACTGCAGCGCCATTTCAAGCTCGATTTTAATTATAATATAATTATACGTTCAAACTGTCGTCGATTGAATATATTCGTCAATATAATTCAACTCTAAGCTGAATTAAATCTAAAGGACGACCCAGTTCACAGAATATTGTGATTTCCAATATTTTTGATTATTTCTGAATTAAATATATTATTTAATTATTATTTTAATTAAATATTTGCCAATATTTTATTCAACGACCATTAAATCCTTTTAATCACCTTATAAATAATTAAATAAATTAATTATAATACCTCTGCCAGTGCGGGTCATTACAATCTTTCCCACTTAAAATAATTTCGTCCTCGAAATTGCTAAATTAGAGGACGACCCTATCTATTGGAATTCCTAAGATTTGTTTACCCCTTATTTCTGATTTCAACTGAACCCATTAATATCGCCAAAATATTTATTCATTCCGACTAACTAAAATTTTCAAAAAATTCAGAAAATTTTCTAACACTTTTAATTTTCGGAAAATTTCGCCATAACCTCCTTTGTACAGCCCTATCGGTAAAACCACAACTCGCCTTTCTAGGCCATCTCCGTCCCAAAAGAAAATCAAACAGCCAAGCGGCTTGCCAAATCGGCTCATAAATCTCATGCTTATATCAAATATAAACTTGTACCTTTTTGTCGGGCATATCAACTTTATCACTTTCACCTGTTATCAACCCAACATATACCAATATCAATCCAATCAACTCTGATCAATTTATCCTCAACACAACCATTCGCTTATACCTAAGTCGAATTCAATTTCAAAATCAAATTTCCATTCTGGATTTCAAATTCTTAACTCATCAACCAAATATCGTTCCAAATTCCTAACTTATAAATCCAATTTGTTCGATATTTCTATTTCAACTCAGTTTCCACTTAACTGGTTTCAATTCTAATCCCAATTATATCGGATTTTACAAATTTTACTTTAATTTGTTTAAATTCAAACAATCTTTTCTTCCTGGAAGTTTTTAAACAGTTTACCTCTTTCAAAAATCTAATTTTCCTTTTTGAAATTCAACACAACTTGTTTTCCCAAAACAAATTCAAAACAAAATCCTTGGTCGTAATCCGTCACTTACACACTCGAAAATGAATACCGATGATGTCATGATCAACATCGGAATCTAATTTCCAGCTACCGGAGTGAGTTCAATACTATAGCATTTTCAAAACCCATTTTTAAGCATTTCCACCTTGAAATCAATTCCAAATATCCTTTTACAATGTTGTAAACAATTTAAAATCTCCCAGGATCTTAAATTTTCCTTATTTTTAATCCAAATTCATTTACAAACACCTTTCCATTTATGGGATTTTAAATTCCAATTCTGATCTAAATTCTGATTCAATCCATCTGATTTCATGTATTTCACTTATATGAATTCTGATTGGTTATATATAACCATCTCACATGTTATAATCTTACTCGATTATAATCACAACCTATATACTTCGGGTAAAATTATTTTCATCTACCCTCTTTTCAAAATATATCGTGTCGACCCATCGTATTCGAGTGTTTACAAACTCCTACCGATACAGTGGATCAAACCGATCGATCAGAACCCGTAAACAACTCAACCAATGAATCTCCACAATATAAAACCATTTTATATCAAATACAAATACGCACTCGTATATATACACTCAAACTCAATCTAGAGTATTACTAACCCTATCTCTACCGAGTCACGCCACAGAGCCAAGTTAATCAATTAACCTTCTGCTCTGATACCAACTGTAATGACCAAAAAATCCAGACCAATTTGAGCTGACCAAATAACACAAGTCCAACCCCAAATTGCACTGGAAATTCAAGAAATTAATAGAAAGAAGATAGAGGGTGAGGAAAGATAAGATAGAAACTTAGAACAGAAGAAGAAGAACACAACATCAGAGTAACACGAACCTCACAGCGGAACAAATAACATACAATATATAACATAACTTTTGAAATAAAACAGTTATGTATACAATAGCACTTACCAGAGTACAAAACTTACAACAACAGCGGAAATAATAATAGCTATAGAATCCTGAAGCCTCCTGCTCCAGCTCTTCAAGTATATCTGTAAATCCCGACTACTTGACTACCCGTACAAATTTAGGCACCCAAGAGTTTAGGGAAACAAAACAAAATAAACTCCGGGTCAGTCATGGGACTGGTATGAGTAAAACAGTTTAAAACAGTTAAACAAGTAAACGATATCTCATAAGACCACGCCGAATAACGGAACAGGTTTTTCCCTTATGAGAATCCAAAATATCTTTATATCAAAAACCTTTTGATATTATAAAAATGTCTATCAGCCACAATATATTAATCATCTAGCAGAAACGCTTTCATCTCACGTTCTACATATATAGTATACAATCAAAACCGCAAGCACGTATTGGGTAATGGATTTCCAACTATGACAAGGTATGGAACCACCTTCCAATTAGCATACTCTAGGAACGATACACTGGAGTTCAACAAGAACATCTTGCAACTCAGCCACACATGACTGACCAATCATTTCGCTTGAGTGTATCGAATGTACATCACCAACGGTTGGGATCAGCAACCGTTCCCGTATATATATATATATATATATATATATATATATATATATATATATATATATGAGACAACATTGATAGATTAAAGAAGCAAATGAATATTCTCTAGATAGGTGATTATACACCCTACTTCGGTGCGACCGACTTAGCCATACTGCCTGCACGATTTCTGTCATTTACCGGATGTGAGGCTAGAAGATACGCTTATCTTTTCACATACCACATCTTCATTCACTTAGAATGTCACATCGTCATACCCTCTAAATCACAAATTGATTTTCCCAAAAATACCACGGGTATAAGCTAAGAGAAACGAATTCCTCCGCCACCAACGTAAATACGTTTGAAACGATCAACTTACGTGATCTACCAGATATACTCTGTCAGACCTTCGTCCATACAAGTTATCCTGGGACTAGACAAACCGAAGGCACTATTCAGTATATCCATCTTACTCGCTGTTATCTAAGACTTATACAACAGCCCTTGTACTTTACTCCGCCTTAATTTATCTTTGGCATAAATGATTCGCAACGCTTATGCCAATACAGAGTGGTTCTTTGGATAGTAATCCAACCGGTCTCTCCATATTAACAACGTTAAATGGTAAAAACTTCGATAGTCTGTGAGTTAACTATCAAAGAAAACAAGTGTGCAAACAACGATATTATTTCCAATTGGAAATAACATCGATCAATCATCAATCACTACCATTCCACAACTATCAGACTCTAACTGCAAACTAATAAGAGAACAACTTCCCAAGTATAAACCCCGAAGGCCGAAACCAACATCAGATCGATACTCAGGAAACCATTCAATTTATTAATCTCTAGTCATTTTCTAATTTTGCTTAACTCTATTTCTTTAACTCTATTTGATTAACTCTTATTCGAATAACTAGTATTCGATTAACTCCATTCGCTTGACCCTAGATCGCAGCGATCACAATGGTTACGCCTGATTCCCTCAGGAAACATCCGACCGCCGTAGGCTATCTGTAGCCCTACGAATTCCGCTAGCAGTCGTGCTAAATGGCGACTCATATGGATTAACTCTTATTCGAATAACTAATATTCGATTAATTCTAATTGATTAACTCTTATTTTATTTAAACTCACTTTGATTAACACACTTGATTAACTCATTTGATTAACTCACTTGGCTAACCCACTTGATTTACTTCGACTAACTTAACTTGATTTACTTGGTTTGACTAACTGAATTGATCAACTCGACTTGATAAATTCAACTCGATTAACCTAACTTGATTTACTTGGTTTGACTAACTTAATTGATCAACTCGACTTGATAAATTCAACTCGATTAACCTAACTTGATTTACTTGGTTTGACTAACTCAATTGATTAACTCGACTTGATAAATTCAACTCGATTAACCTAATTTGATTTACTTATCTCGATTTAACTTGAACTAATCACTTTGATTAACTCGACTAATTCACTTTGATAAACTTAACCAATTCACTTTGATTAACTTAACCAATTCACTTAGTTTAACTTAACTTGCTAATTCAATTTGATTAACTTAACTAATTCACTTAGTTTAACTTAACTTGCTAATTCAATTTGATTAACTTAACTAATTCACTTAGTTTAACTTAACTTGCTAATTCAATTTGATTAACTTAACTAATTAACTTAGTTTAACTTAACTTGCTAATTCAATTTGATTAACTTAACTAATTCACTTAGTTTCACTTAACTTGCTAATTCAATTTGATTAACTGTACTCGCTAATTCAATTTGATTAACTCTACTCGCTAATTCAATTTGATTAACTTAACTAATTCACTTAGTTTAACTTAACTTGCTAATTCAATTTGATTAACTTAACTAATTCACTTAGTTTAACTTAACTTGCTAATTCAATTTGATTAACTCTACTCGCTAATTCAATTTGATTAACTCTACAACAATGATCACTATCATTCAAACACATATAATACATACACATTATATATCACGTCATATATCACAATATATGAAAAACGGTAATATAAATGTTGAGGAATCCCGCTGGATTCCTCCAACTTGTTTCCCTGCATCACAGATGTTAGACAGTACGATTAACATCGATTTCACTTTGATATGAGATATTGTGATAGCAGAATCACAAATAAATATTTAACGGTTTATATATATATATATACATATATATAATTTCCACAAACTGACTAGCAGTTCAATCAAACAGTCAACACACAGTCAAACAAACAATATTTAACAGTTCTAAAAATATGTTGTAAAAATAGAACTGTACAGAGTTGGTGTGTTTTACTCACATTGGACTATCATCGTTAATTAACAATAATTGTCTTTGATTCAGATCGGACAATTTATTTTACTATAAATTGTAATGGCCTCGGATTCACTCCCGGTCAGTCTCATCGTTTTGCTCCCGTCCATACGATCCTAACGTGACTGACCGTTCTGAATTCTAATACAGTATGATAGAGTTATTAAATTTCGAAGTTCATATACATTTTAAACTAGAATTTAACTCAACTAATTACTTCGGGCCTTACCATCATTCATTCGGCCCATTACCCTCTCAAAAGGCCCATCCGTTCTCCCCTTCTCCCCCAAATCAATCGTGAGTTCCTGTACAAACTTCCACCGCTATTACCAATCTTTTCATCCACAACCTATCCTTGTTTATGACCAACAGTAAAACAATGAGCCAAAATGGCCCAACGTCCCTCATCCCACCATCATCACTTCACGCAATAGCACCCAGCACCAACGTGGACTCCATCAACTACTCATATCTGCTCGCGTTCATCTCCTCCAACTGAAATACATCGACTTCCAGTATTCTTCCCTCAACTCAACCGTAGTCGTAGGTCACGCCACCAACTCAGCAGCAATGAAACAAACTTCGAACCCAAATAAAACTCCAAATCAGAACCCTTTTGAACCAAAATTCGGTCAACCCCGACCAACGATGCTGACTGCACTGACACCGAGACCTGCGCCCACCCATCCTCTCCAACTTTCCTTCTCAAATCATCGGCCAATACCCCCTTTGTTACTCGCGACAGTCCCTTGGCCGAAGAACCGAAGTGAGCCAGGAGCGAACGCGTTCAACGTAACACATATATGTTTGAAGAGAATTGATCAGTGAATCCAAATATAAGTGTATTGGTTTTATAACTTTTTATTTGATTTTTAAAGAATTAGCAAAGATCGCGTTCTGATATTTGGAAGAGACGAGATAGTGGCTTGAATTCATTGACTATCTGAGGGAGTAAATTAGGTTTAAGAGGGATAGAGTATTTATAGAAGGATTTTAATATTTTTATATTCTTCCGTTAAGTTTTTTTATTGTTTAAAAATTCCTATGATCATACATGATACCCAAAAATCACGATAATTGACTTGCAGCTAGAGTTTGACATTACGGTCCCAACAAGACTGGTTTTGTCGAATTCCGACTTCGTATGCTCACACAACATATTTTTAACTATCGAAATACTGACTGTTTCTCACTCTAAAAATCCGTACGGCCACATACTGACTTCAAAAATCATGGAAATTGAAATCTAGCAATAATTTAATATTGCGGATCCAACAAAATTGGTTTCGACGAATTCTGAGGTCGTTTGCAAAACTGGCTATTTTTAAAGCCCTATATAACCATTTTAAATATATAAATATTTTTAAAACAATTAAATATAATATTAATAAATTTATATTATCATATATATATATCCGCATATGATATCGATCAGCTCTAGAATATTCCTATATGAATTTCCAGCTCGATATTTCAATTCAAGATTAAATCGATATTCGATTTATAATGAAATTCCTTTTATAAATATAAATAAATTATAAAGGAATTCCACAGCGACTTTTCTAGAATTTGATTTGGACATAACTCAAAATCTATACGACGAAATCCCGATATTTCTCTTCCACTAGAAAGATATACTTCACCAGCTCCACACGTTTCTTGTTTCACAGAAATCCGATTTAAAACGAACCCTGTATATTCAGTTGAAGTTCAAATCGCCAAATAGCGAACTGCAGCGCCATTTTAAGCTCGATTTTAATTATAATATAATTATACGTTCAAACTGTCATCGATTGAATATATTCGTCAATATAATTCAACTCTAAGCTGAATTAAATCTAAAGGACGACCCAGTTCACAAAATGTTGTGATTTCCAATATTTTTGATTATTTCTGAATTAAATATATTATTTAATTATTATTTTAATTAAATATTTACCAATATTTTATTCAACGACCATTAAATCCTTTTAATCACCTTATAAATAATTAAATAAATTAATTATAATACCTCTGCCAATGCGAGTCATTAGACCAGTTTAATGTGGTCTTAGGCATAAATTAAATGCATAACAGTTGTAAAGACACGAGGTTAGGCTCGTTTGTGGTGTAAGACTGCCCGGACCTGCCCGACAAATCCAGCTGCCCCAAATGCCAGTCTAATGTGGGAGGTCTTTATAAGGTTACAGTCTTAATGAATTAAGAAACACTTAACCAGATAAACATGTAGTGGGACATGAGGGGGTTAAGTGGGTGCCTTGGGTGGCATGTGGAATCTAGTGGGTGCCTTGGGTGGCATTTGAAATACGATTAGAAACACTTAACTAAAATTTGAAACATGTAAGTGAACATGAATAAGAAGAGGGTTAAGTGGGATGTACTAGAGGGGACCCAGCTTAGGTGGATAGCTTGTGTCAAGTAATGGGGGCCCATTTCAACTAGTAACCCATACGTATCTTTGTGGGATCGACCCAAGTCGAGGACGGGACACGCATACTGGGCTTGACTGTAAGAGGCCAGAACGGTTTAGCGGTGGCAACGCAAGTCCAACGGGTTCATGTGCGTGTGTGGACCTGGGCTGGTAGGTAAGACGTTGTTGCATCGTGTAGGTATAAGCCGTGCATTGTTGGTGGTATCGGGTTGCCACTTTGGGGAGTGATACACCCCACTGTGGGGCTAGCATGGGTATCTACGAGTTAGGGAGCCGATCGCATGGGGGTAGTGGGTGCACCTAGTGGAGATAAGGGAAGGCGGCACCTATGAAGGCAGCTAGGGGTGCATCGAAACTACCATTATCATTATTAAGTTTTGTCGACGAGATCAACTTTAGGGTCACTAGTGGTGGTGCAGTATAGTAATTATCTTATAGTGGTTTAGGTGCGCTTTAACGATATCGTTGTTCATCTTGTTCATCTTGTTTCCTTATTAACTCTGTCATACTTAATTGTTCACAGTCATTTCCTTATTTTCCCACTTATGCCTTAGCCTAGTTATTTTGGTAATTTTATTGTTAAAGTTATCGCACTCGACAGACTTTATGTCTGACCCCCTTTGTTTCCACCTCATTTCTTCCTTGCCCCCCCTTAGGTGCTCAGGTTGGAACTAGCACCAGTGGAGCTTGATTTTGGACAGTTGTATCTCTTGCTTTTAGAAGTTGCTTGGATCGCTAAAGTAAAAGTTCAGCTTCTCTTATTTATGGCTATTTTGTATTGGGGTTATGTCTTTCAATTTATGTACTTTGATTTAGTCAAGATGGATATTATGTACTTTGACTCTGGCTTTTGATGGTGTAATCAAACTCATGTGTTTACCGCTGCAATGAATAAAGTTTTAAAATTTTAAGTACAGTTTATATCTGTCTTGTTGTTAAGTTTCTATTTTATACTCACTTAAAACGCTCCATAGAAGTTAATGCATTCCCTTTATGAGTGACATTAATGGACGTGGGGTGTTACATGCGGTACCAGAGGTGAAGGCTACCAGAACAGATATGAATTTTGAAAAGTGTTTTTGAAAAACAACTTTTATAAAGAAGTACCTTCAAAAGTATGTTTTAAGGAAAGTATTCTCAAGAGAAAAGCTTATTTTAGAAAGCATAACCCCAAAAGCCATATATCTTTCCTTCGGTTCTTTTGTATTGAATCTTCCCTTTTTCGTTTCAGCATGTCTGGAATTCCCGAGATACCCGAGGGAATACCGATACCAGGATGGTTTAGGAGGTATTTGGAGACTAGGGTCACCACCGCAGGTCTAGAAAATCCTCCTACTCCTCCTCCTCTTGTCAATACTTTCGCAAAGATATGTAAGGACTTTCAGGCAATGGGTGGAAAACCTTTTCACGCGACGGAGACGTTTGTTGAAGCTCGAAATTGGCTAAAGGAGGTGGAAGAATTGTTTGGGATCTTTGAGGTGGAAGATGGAAGAAAGGTCCAGTTAGCTGCCTGGCTAATGAAAGATGAAGCCTCGTTTTGGTGGGAGGTCACTAATAGAGAACGTCCAGTTGATACATGGCCAGAATTTAGAGGGAGGTTTGAGGCGAAGTTTCTCTCACGGGCTGAAGAGAATCTATACATGGAAAGGTTTTTGGCGTTGAAGCAAGGGAATCTATCGATGAAAGAATACGTCAACAAGTTCAACCAGTTGGCGAGATTTGGCTTGGACTTGGTGAATACACCAGAAAAGAAGGCCCTGAGATTTGTTAAGGGTTTGAACGAGCCGCTTCATGGGTTAGCTATGACCCACATCTCCATGGGGGCTACCTTTGAGAGACTAGTTGACATGGCGCTTATGCATGAAGAAGAGAAGGGCGCCAATGCTAATAAGGCACCCAAGAAGAAAGGGGATCAAAAGAAACCGCAACAGAAACAGTAGAACAAGAAAGGTGGTAAAGGCAACAATGGTAAGGGAAAGAAAAGATGCTTTAACTGTGGGACACCAGGCCATCTAAGCAAAGATTGTAGGAAGAAAAAGAAGACTGGCTGTTTCCACTGTGGCGAAGCGGGACATCTGATTAAGGATTGCCCAAGGAAAGGGCAGAGGGCAAGGTCTACCTCGGGAGGACAGGTGCAGGCTCTTATGGCACCAGGGCAGGCAACGGGACAAGTTCAGGCTCTCGTGGTCCCACCGCTGCAAGAACGAGGTAGAGCAATTTCTGTTGAAAGTTTAGTTTTTCTGTTTGATCATCCTGTCGTACTTTATTCGATTCTGGCGCATCACATTCGTTTATCTCTACATCATTAGTTGAAACACTGCACCTAGATACTAGTCTAGTTACATATCCCTTAGTAGTCTCAAATCCTATTGGTGGTTCGACTCATCTTTCTATGATTTGTCGGGATTTGAGAGTGCATATCTTGGGCGTTGGGTTTGAATGCAACGCCTTTGTTCTTGGCTTCATGGCCTACAGCTTGATTCTAGGTATGGATTGGCTAACTAGATATGGGGTCATCCTAGATTGTGAAAGAAGGGTAGTTAGATTGTTGACTCATTGTGAAAAGACCCTTGATATTTCTTGTGACCCTAGAGGTCCAGTAATGCTTAGCTACCTAGAATCCCTTGACGCATCCGATGATGATTTGCATTCTGCTCGTATAGTCCGTGAATATGTTGATGTCTTCGATGAGGTGAGGGGTTTACCCCCAAAACGTGAAATAGACTTTCGAATATATCTAGTAGATAATGCAAAGCCAGTTGCATTGCCAGTGCGCCACATGGCTCCAAGGGAGAGAAGAGAACTCAGTAAGCAGGTGAAAGAATTGCTTGGGAAGGGGTTCATCAGACGTAGTATATCGGAGTGGGGTGCTCCAGTAGTATTTGCCACGAAGGCAGATGGGTCCCTTAGACTTTGTGTGGACTATAGAGAACTTAATAAGCTTACTAAGAAGAATAGGCACCCACTGCCGAGGATTGACGATCTCTTCGATCAGTTAGTTGGCGCCTCAGTGTTTTCGCAATTGGACTTAGCCAAGGGTTTCCATCAGTTGAGAGTGGCTGAGGATAGCATAGACAAGACTGCCTTTAGGACTCCAGACAGCTTCTTCGAGTGGCTTGTGATGCCCTTCGGTTTGACAAACGCCCCGCATACTTTGTTGACTTGATGAGTAGGGTGATTAAGGAGTACCTTAATAAATTCATGGTAGTCTTTGTGGACGACATCTTGGTCTTTTCTAAGAGCGAGGAAGAGCATGCCCTACATCTTAGGGAAGTGTTAGAGACCCTTTGAGCGCATAGCCTTAAAGCTAAATTTTCTAAATGTCACTTTTGGAGGAAGGAAGTGTGATTCTTAGGGCACGTGGTTTCCAAAGAAGGGATAGCTGTGGATCCCGCGAAGGTAGTGGTCATCCAAGATTGGAAGGTCCCTAAAAATGCTATCGAGGTGAGGAGTTTCTTAGGGGTGGCTGGCTACTATAGGAAGTTTATCAAAGACTTCGCAAAAATATCAGCCCCATTAACACGCTTGACGAAGAAGAACTTAGTTTTCACACGGGACGTAGATTGTGATGATGCGTTCCAACGTTTAAAGAGAGCTTTGACCACAGCCCCAGTCTTAGTGTTGCCAGATGGGAGTAAGCCATTTACCGTTTATACCGATGCTTGTGGGACAGGACTAGGCGCAGTCTTAATGCAAGAGGGAAGGGTAATAGCCTATGGTGGAAGGCAGTTGAGAGTGCATGAGAGAAATTACCCTACATATGACCTAGACTTGGCCGCTATTGTTTTCGCACTTAAGTCTTGGCGCCATTATCTTCTTGGCGAGAAATTCGAATTGTTCACTGACCACAAGTTGCTAAAATATTTGTTCTCTCAGAAGGACTTGAACTTAAGGCAGCAAAGGTGGATGGAATTCTTAGCGTCCTACGATTTCGAGATAGCATATACCCCTGGCAAGGGTAACATGGTGGCAGACGCCTTTAGTAGAAAAAGGTTGTCCTTGAGTCTGTTGTTTGTTGAGCAGCGAAGTTTAGAGTTCATCTCTACGTTTGACTTTAGACCTTCCATTGACTTTGTACCCGGTTTGCTAGCAGACCTACGCTTTTGGGACGGATCGGTGAGGCACAGCGAGATGACCCACAGTTGGTTGAGTTAGTAGAGAAGCTCAAAAGGGGGGAGTCATCGAGCCATCTCAGTAGGTATGCCCTAGATGATAAGGGTTGGTTGCGTAGGGACGGTAGACTTTGTGTACCACGGGACGAGAATTTGAGGAAGAGCATTCTTGATGATGCACATCGTTCGAAGACGACCATTCATCCCGGCGGGGACAAGATGTACATGGACATGAGACGAGTTTACTTTTGGGCCAGTATGAAGAGGGATGTGGTCGAGTTTGTCGCTAGATGCTTGGTGTGCCAACAAGTAAAAGCGGAGAAAAAGAAGCCCGGTGGGTTGCTTCACCCATTGAAGGTCCCACAATGGAAGTGGGAAAGTGTCTTAATGGACTTTATTGATGGGTTACCAAGATCGAGGAAGGGTAATACGGGAATTTGGGTCGTGGTAGACAGACTTACTAAGAGCGCCCATTTCTTTCCCGTGAAGAGTAAGAGGACTGCTCCATGGTTAGCCACCGTATACATTCGAGAGATAATTCGTTTGCATGGTGTTCCTTCTAGCATAGTGAGCGACCGTAATCCTATCTTTACAAGCGAGTTTTGGAAGAGCTTGCAAGAGGCGGTAGGGACTCAGTTATGTTTGAGCACCACATATCATCCTCAGACGGACGGACAGACCGAGAGGGTGAATCGTATTCTAGAGGACCTGTTGAGGTTGTGTGTCTTAGATTTCAGAGGTACATGGGAGGAACATCTTCCGTTGGTGGAGCTTGCATATAATAATAGATTTCAGTCTAGCATTGACATGGCACCATTCGAGGCTCTTTATGGACGGCCGTGTCGTTCGCCTACATGTTTGTGGGAATCTACAGATAAGATCTTGCTTGGGCCCGATATGATTAGAGAGACTTCGGAAAAGATCGATTTGATTCGAAGGAGGATGAAAACGGCGCAAGATAGGCAGAAATCTTATGCGGACAAGAGGAGGTCAGATCTTGAGTTTGATATTGGGGACATGGTCTTTGTCAAGGTGTCTCCATTACGGAATGTTGTTCGCTTTGGGTCCGTAAGGAAGTTAGCACCAAGGTTCGTAGGGTCGTTTCCTATTAAGGAGAGGATTGGACAGATAGTGTATAGAGTGGAGTTGCCCGAGAGATTTAGTGGTGTACACGATGTATTCCATATATCACATTTTAGGAAGTTCTTGCACGAGACCACGGAAGTGGTAGAGCCGAGCTTTCTTAGAGAGGTGGAGATCGAGCGTGATGCGACGATTAGACGAGCTCCTACATGCATTCTTGGGTCGGAGATTAAGAAGTTGAGGAACCGAGAGGTCAAGCTAGTCAAAGTGCAATGAGGAGATGATGAGAGCGACCCTACTTGGGAGACGGAAGAGAAGATGCATTCATTGTACCCTTTTCTTTTCGAGGGTATGTCTTTTAATTTCTCCTTTATCGCTTAGCTTGTACTAATCTTATCTTTAGTATGTCCTCTCGCTAGTATCTTTGACCTTTAGATAGGTGTGTCCTATGGTTGAAACATGTGTTTGAGACATGTTATGTATGATGGATGCATGTGGATGCAAGTGTTTGCTAGTGGTTACTCGTGGATGCATATACACACACTTTAGGCACTAGACTGGCTCAGTCACTTCATATTGCATATTGCATATAAATGTGTGTGTGTATTTAAGTTAATGATTGTATTATCATATGGATGCCGCATTTTGGTGAATGGTTGTGTACACATGTAGAAATAATATGCATCGATAGGATTCTGTCACATACATAATGGACGCATGGCACTATCATGGTTTGCATTAAGGAGGTCAACTGAATCAGTAGACCGCCTGATTTTGCATTAGGTAAAGAACATATACACACACTTCTTGCATATGTTCATACAGCATTAGGAATTTTATAAGGACAATGGATGCCTGTGTATGATGGTTGAGTAGATGGTTGTTTGGATGTTAGGATATGCATTCTCCATAACTTGGAGATTTCGGGGGCGAAATCCTTTAAGGAGGGGAGAATGTAACACCCCGTAATTTTCAATATTAATGTTCACAAATTAAAGAATAACCAATCTCAGATGTAAGAATTAAGGGAAATGGGTTGCGCCATTGTGTTCGTCTCGGAATTTTGGTTGAGATAGAGTCCGAGTTTGCGTGAATTGGACTTCATATGAAGAAGTTATGGCCATCAGAAGTTTCAGAAAATTCAAAATAGATTTCGAAAAATTCAAATTTAAGAGTCAGATGGGCTAGGCGGGAAAATTCCCGCCAGGTCCAGGTCGACCATAGGGTCGACCTGGAGGTCGACCTACCCTGACCAGGTCGACCTTAGGGTCGACCTCCCCCCCCCCCCCCCTCGGGCAGATTTGATTAGTGACATGTTAATGACTGTGTGCTGACTCATTAGGGTTTCTGATCTGCTCTGATTGGCTGGGATTAATTCTGGGTTGATCGAACGGCCTAAACTAATCCTAAACTCTATAAAAAGACATGTAGACTCAAACCCTAAAATCAAATTAAAATTAGATTCATGGCCTCCATGCCGTCACCTAGCAACCTAGAATAGCCACCACCAATTAGAGAGGAAGAAAGCTAATCAAATTCAATTCAATTCAACTTTAACAAAGAATCTTCTTCAAAGGAAAGCTAATTCAATTTCAGAACTCAGAATTCAGAACTCAAGACCTTCTTTGAGTTGTGAGTTTGATTTATTTAATAAAATAATTAGCAATTTAATTGGATTGAGTTATGATGCAAATTATATGGTTATGTTGTGAATTATTGACCGCATGTTATCATCTATGTTGTAAATTTGTGATGTTATCATCTATGATGCAAAGTTGTGATGTTATCATCTATGTTGTAATTCTATAATTGATCAATTCATGATGATGTTTCATATGCTAGTTTGGTTATGTTGATTCATATGATAAAACATATGTATGTAAGTTTAGGTGTTGATTTAGATGTGGATCATATGCAAGTTAGTAAAGATTATGTATAACCTTACATGTTTCATGACATCTATTTTAGATCTAAAGTTAGGCTATGACATGTGTGAGTTATATGCTAAATTCTACATGCTAGTTTACATGTTTAGATGTAAGTTTACACCATTGTTATTGTTAGCCTACTTTGTGAACTAGGCAACACAAAGTCAAGATATCAGACATTGAAGAGCATTTTTAATTAGAAGACTTCGGTTCGGATCGGAGAAGACACTACAGCCTAGATCGGATAGCTGCAATCGTTCGGGTCGGGTCAAAGCAACGTATCGGTTCGGAGCGGGTAAAATCTCCTGTTCGGATCAGTGAGCTATTGCTTTTGAAGGCAGAGAGCACGTGTTCGGATCGGAGGGCAGTCTTCTTCAAAATGGATCGGAAAGCCACCCAATTGCTACAGAGATAGGTCGGAGCGGAGCAGAATAAAGAGTAGAGAGGATTGTCACCAAAACAGCTCGGGTCGGATCGGATATCCCGATCCGAACCCCTGGTATATATATATACCTCCGACCCGAACCCATTTTTTGTATCGTTCCCCCTGCATAAGCGCCTGGATATCCGGATCGGCTATGACCAGTTCCTGTCCATAACGTTCATTACTCTGATGCGTTGTCAACACAATAATTCATCCGAACCCGAGGCTAATGGGATGGACGACACGTGGCTCCGATCCGGATCGGGTTTTGAGCAAATTCACACTTATAAATACCCCGTCTGGAGACAAAGAAAAGGATCTTTTTTTGGGCATTTCGAGAATTCAACCACCTCCATAGTCCGAACTCCAGTACTCCCGGAGAATCCAAATCATCTTTCATTATTTGTTTTAGTCAATTGAGCGAATATAAGTGAGTTGTGAGTGGAATCAAGTGAATCTTACATTGTATTTGCAACTGAATCATTGAATATAGTGAAAGATAAGTGGACATAGGCATTTCTTCGCCGAACCACTATAAATCCTGTGTGTTCATTTTCATTTTTTATCTCATTTCATTTTCTTTTAATCAATTTGGGTGTTAGAACCACTTTTTGGTCTAACATTTTGGTGCTTTCACTGAGAACCCTCATCTGAATTCTTTATTTTCCGGGATTTCTTTCTACTTTTTGGACCGTTGAGTTCAAAGAAGTTAATCCTTAAATTTCTCTGCTCTTTTATATTTGTTGAAGTGGTTGTCAAAGAATCATGGCCAAAGGAAAAGGCAAAGAAGTTCAATCTGGTCGAGGAAATGGAGCTGGCGAGGATCAGCAAAATGCAGTTGTAACAAGGTCTCGGGGGCAGAGTTCAGCAGCAGGAAGAACCAATGCAGGAAATCCGAGCCGCCAACAGGGGGAAAGCTCCGATCCGATCCGGGTAGGAGATTCTGAAGCAGTGCATTCCCCCAATCTGAACCGACCCGAGCAGCTTGCCACGTACCGATCCGACCAGGCCCCCCAACTCCGAACCGACCCGACCTCCTACCTCCGATCCGACCCGATGCTTGGTGAAGCTGGAACCTCTACTCGAGTCCCTACGAATGCTCCGATTCCAGCCACCAGGGTTAGTGATCAGGTCAATCCATCTGCACCCATCACTCAAGGAGATTTCTCGCGCTTACTTGACATGCTTGAGAGCACAAGGGAGGCTATGAAAGTTCACGAGCGCACTAATCTCATGATGCAGGAAAATATGAGGCTCATGAGTCGGGAGATTAGTGAACTCCGTCGACAGAGAACTCCATCACCGGTTCGTCACACACCAGTGGATCAATCTTCATCTTCCGAGGAAGAGCGGCCCCGTGAACGAAGGCCGCTCGAACGACCTCAGAACGTGGAGCAGCTGACATTTGGATCTTTGGGATCTCGTGAGGATATTGCACGAGCACTAGGAAACAATGACCCCACTCGGGGGCAAAGACTCCAGTCCCCTCCTCCCGAGATCGACCGGGAGCGCAGGGAACGGAATCGAGCAGAGGCAGCTCAAAGAAGAAGGGCATCTCCTGAACAAGAGCCCAGAAGGAACTCGGATACTAGGGCCAGGGAACCTGAGCGGCCCCTAACTAATGCTGGTGTACAGGCAATGGTTCGCCAGATCATGTCCGAGAGCCGGAACTATACAAATGAAGATTATGGCATTGAGCGAAGCCATACTCCCTTCACCGATGATACCCTCGACTTCCAATTTCCCCGACGCTTTAACTTGCCACAGATGGACAAATATAACGGAAGGACTGATCCGGGACAACATTTGATGCGATACTCATGGCTCATGAATGCTGCTGCTGCCCCTGATGAAGTGAAGTGTAAAGCATTCCCAATCTACTTAGAAGATGTGGCGCTGTTCTGGTTTACCCGACTTCCTCCTCGTTCGATTTCGAATTACAAGGAACTAAGCGAGCGTTTTATGAACCAGTTCCGACTCCATGCCCGAAAGTCCAAAAGTGTTATTGAATTATCGAGAATCAAGCAGGCACCAGGAGAGTCTTTGAGGGCATATCTTGACCGTTTTAACCAAGCTGTGACTGAGGTCAGTGACCCGCATGAGCCCACTATTCTGATAGCATTGAAGGAAGGAGTCGATCCTGAATCCGAGTTCGGAGATTATCTTTCTGGGAAAACACCCTCTACAAGAGAGATATTCTACGAAAAAGCCGATATTTATCTAAGGCGAGAGGAGGCCAGGGCAAACCGAAAGAGAAAGTCTGAGACGGCTTCAAAAGAAAATGTGCAGAGTAATATCGCCGTGAAGTAGTCTGGGGAAAGTTCTGGCAAGGTTGAAGTAAATGTGGGAAACAAGGGTGGCAACAACAACGCTGGAAGCGGGGGTAACAACAACAATAACCGTAATCCGAATGGTAGCAGAAGAAACAGAAATAGGGGAAGCGATCCTAACAAAAGACCCCGATTCCAGACCTACGAGAATTATACACCATTGAACGACACCCTGGAAAATATTTACCTGGATACGTACAATGTGTTACAGTACAAAAGACCGCCACCTCGTGATTCGACCGAGAAAGAAATGGCGACAGGGAAATTTTGTTTGTTTCATGGAACTCATGGGCATTCAACCAATGAATGTCGGCATTTGAGGGATGTGATTGAGAAGCTGCTGCGTGAAGGGAAGTTGGATGAATACAAGGTTGCCCCGAGGGACAGGGGGCAAGGAGAGCAGGCTCCAAAGCAGATTCTACCTGCTCCCAAGCCTACAGCGCAGCAGAAAGGTAAAGGAGTTGTTATCAACTCCATAGTAGGCGGACCTCACCCGGCAATCCGAAGTTTCAGATCAATGGATCAATATGTAAATGCTGCCAAGCACCTAGATGTGAATGAGGGTGATGATTTGGAAGATATCACCCCCATAAAACAACAGAAGACCATGTTTGACGACGTGGTATTCCGCAGCCGAGACAATACTGGGATCCAATCACCCACTGATGATCCGTTGGTTATTACTACCACTATTGGAACGGCCTTGGTCCATAAGGTATTAGTAGAGAACGGAAGTTCTGTCAATATTTTATTTAAAAAGTCATTCGATCAGATGAAGCTTGAATCTGAAGATTTGAAGCCATGTGAAGGATGGATTAGAGGCTTCAACGGGGCGTCGACAGCTCCCATAGGATACATAGAGTTGCCCGTGACCCTGGGGCAAGGAGAACGTAGAAGAGTGCGGATGCTCCAGTTCGTAGTATTGGACGTAGATTCGCCTTATAATGCATTTTTGGGGAGGCATGCCCTTGCTGAATTCAGAGTTTGTATCGCCCCTTGGTGCTTGTTACTTAAGTTCCCAACCGAAGCCGGAACTGGAGTAATGAGAGGGGATCAAGTTTCCGGACGGGCCTGCTATGTGGCCGAATTAAAGATGTTGATGAAAGGACTTAACGTTGAGAGTAAAGATGCCTCGTCTCCCTCAAAGGGGGGCTCGGCATAGCAATTAGAGAGATTGACCCCAAAGGAGTTGCCCAAAGGAACGCCTGAAGACCTGGATCCCAGAAAAGACGAGGAACCAGAGGCTAGGAATGCAACTCCTAATGAAGCGACAGTGGAAATTCCCATTGTTAAAGCTGATCCGACAAAAATTTTGAAAATTGGTTCTCAATTGGATCCATGTCGAGCTAAAGAACTAACGGACTTCTTGAAGGCGAACTTAGACGTGTTTGCCTGGACCCATGCTGACATGTGTGGGATATCGCCATCCATTATAAGTCACAAATTGAATGTAAACCCGAAACATCCGCCTGTGAAGCAAAAGAGACGCATGTTGGGCCCAGAGAGGTCGGCTGCTCTCAAAGAGGAAGTAGAGAAGTTGAAGCAGAATGGATTTATTCGAGATTCGACATATCCCTACTGGATATCGAATCCCGTCTTGGTAAAGAAGCCAAACAGAAAGTGGCGGACTTGCATTGACTTTTCAGATTTGAACAAAGCTTGCCCAAAAGATAGTTTCCCACTTCCCAGGATTGACCAGCTTGTAGATTCGACAGCAGGTCATGAACTTCTCTCTTTCATGGACGCATATTCTGGATACAACCAAATTCCTATGCACGTGCCAGACCAAGAACATACGAGCTTCATTACGAATTTGGGACTATATTGTTATGTTGTAATGCCATTCGGATTGAAAAACGCCGGAGCTACTTATCAGCGCTTGGTGAACAGAATGTTTTATAATCAAATAGGAAAGACTATGGAAGTTTATGTGGATGATATGCTTGTCAAATCGAAATAGTCCTCCAGCCATACGCAAGACTTGGCGGAAATGTTTGGTATCCTACGAAAGTATCGGATGAAATTGAATCCTCTGAAATGCTCATTTAGAGTGGCATCGGGAAAGTTCCTAGGCTTCATTGTGAGCTCCCGAGGAATTGAAATCAACCCTAGCCAGATAGCAGCAATTAGAAATATCGAAGAGCCGAGGAGAATTAAAGACGTCCAAAGTCTTGCAGGGAAAGTAGCAGCGCTGAGTAGATTCATCTCCAAAGCCACAGACAAATGCGTTCCGTTTTTTGATTTGATTAAAAGAGGAAAGAAGAACTTCGAGTGGACTTCGGACTGTGTTGAGGCCTTTCGAAATTTATTGGAACTGCTAGAGAAGCCGCCAATTTTGTCAAAGCCAGTGGATCATGAAGAATTGTTTGTTTACTTGGCAGTCTCGGCTCACGCCGTTAGCACAGCCCTGGTTCGAGAAGAAGACAAAATACAAAGGCCAGTGTATTATGTAAGCAAGAAATTAGCAGCGGCAGAGCGCAACTATCCAAAGATTGAGAAGCTTGCTTACAGCCTCCTAATCGCATCTCGAAAACTTCGTCACTATTTCCAAGCTCATCCAATAACCATATACACCGACCAGCCCTTAAGGCAGGTGTTGCAGAGACCCGAAGCATCGGGAAGGTTGATCAAATGGAACATAGAACTAAGTCAGTTTGATTTGAATTTTCAACCACGAAAGTCGATCAGGGGGCAAGCTCTAGCAGACTTTATTGCGGAGTTCACCATTCCAGAGGAGGAAGTAATCGACGACAGAGTGGTTAAGTCAGAGGACGAGTTAAAGATAGATCCGTGGAAACTATATACAGATGGAGCCAAGAACGACCGAAGGTCCGAAGCGGGAATCGTCTTAGTCACTCCCGAAGGACGGTCGTTATATTACGCCCTGCGATTAGAATTTTCGGCGACTAACAATGACTCTGAATATGAAGCCCTGATTGCCGGGCTGAAGCTTGCTAAAGACCTCGGAGTAAAAATGTTAGACATATTCTGTGATTCTAAAATTGTTGTTTGCCAAGTGCGAGAGGAATTTGTGGCTCGAGGACCTCGACTTATCGCCTACCTCAAGAAAGTGAGAGAGCTATTGAATAGCTTAGAGCGGTACAACATAACACACATTCCCAGAGTTGAAAACCAGAAAGCGGATAGGTTGGCAAAGCTGGCTAGTTCTGACAATCCAGAAGAGACTGAAATAATTCCAATTGAAAAGTTGGAATCGCCAAGCTTTGAGTCAATGGAAATTGAATTCGCTTTTGAAGCGGAACCAGAGAAGGAGTCATGGATGACTCCAATTAAGAATTTCCTTAAGAATGGGACACTCCCATCAAAGAAGAGTGAGAAAAGAGCTGTAGTTCGCAAAGCTACCAGATATGTCATACAAGATGTTACTCTTTATAGGCAAGGATTTTCTATGCCCCTGTTACGATGTATAGCACACGACGACATCAAGCGTGTACTAAGAGAAGTACACGAAGGTGAGTGTGGAGATCATACAGGAGGTCGAACTTTAGCAAAGAAGATATTGCGGTACGGATACTTCTGGCCTACGATCAATAAAGATGCAGCTGATTATTCACGACGCTGCGATAAGTGCCAGAGATTCGCCAAAATCCCCAGGGCACGGTCGACCCAACTTAAATCAATGGTAAGTCCTTGGCCATTTGCCACGTGGGGAATTGATATCATTGGAGTTCTACCAATTGCTAAAGGAGGAGCAAAGTATGCAATAGTGGCCGTGGACTATTTTACGAAGTGGGTGGAAGCTGAGCCCTTGACCAAGATCACGGCAAGAAAGGTGATAAGTTTTGTGGTCAGAAATATTATATGCCGGTTCGGGATCCCAAGGACGATTATAACTGACAACGGAACCCAATTTGATAGTACTGAATTCAGAAATTTCTGCCAGAAGTATAAGATAGACATACGATATACTGCAGTTGCCTATCCGCAATCGAATGGGCAAGTAGAGGCAATAAACAAAGTAATAAAATCCATCCTCAAGAAACGGTTAGAGCGCGCAAAGGCAAAATGGGTTGACGAATTGCCCCTAGCTTTGTGGGCATATCGAACAACATTTAAAACGGCCACCGGTCATACCCCTTTCTCTCTCTCCTTTGGCTTAGAAGCTGTAATTCCAGTTGAACTGGAAGTTCCTTCCCACAGGGTGACGTATTATGACCCGATGACGAATCGGGCACTCTTACTTGAGTCTCTTGATGAAGTTGAAGAAAAAAGGGACGAAGCAGATTTGCGTGCGGCAAGACATCGACGTCAGATGGCACGCTATTACGACAAAAAAGTTCGCCTTAGGACTTTTGAACCAGGAGATTTGGTGCTAAAGAGGGTCTTTCCGTCCCTTCCTCACCTCGTTCCAAAATGGGAAGGACCCTTTGTCATCCAACGGAAACTTGAAAAAGGAACCTTCAAGTTAACGACCGTAGATGGCGAAGAAGTCCCCAGAGCATGGAATGCCCAACACTTAATGCAATATTTGGATTAGAAATGTCGTACTTTGTGTTATTTTTCTTATGAACTTTGTAATAAGGCACGACTTGCCTTGGGAAAATCTGACGATATGAATGAAGAACTATAAAGTGGATGTAGGCTACGACTTAGCCGAACCACTATAAAAATATTGTGTGTTATTTACTTTTATGCATTTACATTCATCAGTTATTCTGTTGTGATTATAAAATAAAGGATGACTCAGAGCCTAAAAAGGTTGAAAACAGTTTAAACATAAAAAGAAGCACAACGACTATTTGTGCGATAAGACATAAAAGAATGAGAAAACGACATTCTTAACTCTAACTTTCCAGAGAGAAAGAGAGTATAAAAGCGTCTCCGACTGAGCGCTGAAAAAGAAATTCTTCCCCTAACTCTAACTTTCTAGAGAGAAAGAGAGTATAAAAGCGTCTCCGACTGAGCGCTGAAAAAGAAATCTTTCCCCGTTGAAAGACCGGGGAATGAATAGATTACTGAGCTCGAACTCTAACTCTCAAGAGAAAGAGAGAGAGTATAAAAGAAATGCCAGAAAAAACGACAGGTACTGACGACACAGGAAGTGCTATCCCGTCAGAGAGTCGGGAACATTCAGATTGCTTGATTAAGCATTAAATAATTTATGGGAATTGACTGGGGACACGTATGTATACGCGTATTTCCCCCCTCCACAACTTCGTTTCATAACTATAGACATGCATTTTTACATAAGTGCAGAACTACTAACAAACAAACATTGCAGAAAATGAGTTATTTTTATTTACAAATGAATGAATTTGTACAGGAAAATAGCTAAAAAAGAAAGTGCAGGAGCTACTCTTGTAGCAGCAATTATTGGTTCACTAAATGCTAAAACGATACAAGGCAATCCACTATTTAGATTTTGAATGAGCCTTGGATTTCTTGGCGGCTTTCTCCGCGTCCTTTGCTTCTTTCTCAGCCTCCGTCAAGATTCGTTTTGACTTCTTTTTTCCTGAAGAAGCGGTGCTGGAGCCAGTAGACTTCTTCCCAGAGGGCGGGGCGCTGGAATCAAGAGAAGATTTTTTAGCGAGTTCCTCTGTAATAGATCTAGTTGAGAGCTTAACAACAAACCTTGATCCCGCATCCACGACTGCGAGGGGCTTGAGGTCTTCAGGGTCTAGTTCTTCGGCTTTTAATTGCAAGCGTTTGTCTTGATCAGCTTTCATTGCAGCCAAAGTAACGTCATCAGCACTTTTTGACTCCCCGATTATTGCAACTTCCGGTTCCTCTTCCTGACCCCCGTCACCGCCATCATCCCTTAAAGCCGCTATCATTTCTTCATCATGGGGAGTGGCGGCCTTAGTCGGCTCACTTCCTTCACCCAAGTCTATAGAAGCAGCCTTGTCTTCCCCTCTTTTGGCCTTTTCTGCGGGCTTTGCCCCAGCGGTGGCTCCTTGAGTCACATCTGTCTTTTCGGATGATTCAACACCTACAGAATGAGAAGCAACAGTTATCAACTCAGGCGAAAACAATGGGTCTTTCATCGATTGTTCAATCACGTGGCGAAAGGTAGAAATAGCCTTAGCAAATTGAGGAGAAAAGGTAGGGATACCTTCTGAAGACCTCTCGGCAGGGGTGACTACTACCTCTGGTGTTGTTTCAGGAATAGGGGATAGCAGAGTTGTTCGGGCAATTCCCGGATTTTCAGGATCATACCCCTCTACTTCAGAAGTTGCAGGGGCAGAAGAAGAGGAACCAGCTCCGAGAACATTCTTCTGTTTAGACTTTCGTCTCTCCTCTTCCATGGCCTCAGCAATGAGGCGGCGCCCTTCAGCTAGGCGCTCCGGTTCATCATCCCTCAAGTATTTCTCCATTAGTTAATCTTCATCGAGGGAATCGACCTTAAGTTCCTCTTTTTCCCACTCGACGATCTGATTCCATACTTGAACTAGAGTGGATGGATAATCCTCGATCCAAGAAATGTTTCGGCGACGGATGATATGTGCGAAGAATTCAATCATTAATTCGCCGAAACCCTGAATATCAGCCTCCGCCTCTGACTGTTGTTTGCGGGATTCCTCCGCAGATTTAATAGCACACTCCACATTGCCCTCGGCCAGGGCAGCCCTGTTCTCTGCTTCCAACAGCTTTGAAGCCAAGTCGGCATTCTTCTTTTCTAATTCAGCACTCCTCTTTGCTAACTCGGCGTTTTTCCGTTCAAGCTCAGCATAAGCAAGGCGTGTCTTAGCAGCTTCTGACTTGGCCTCGTCAGCTTGCTTTTTTAATTCAGAGCGCTCCTGAGTGTGAGATTCAAGCAAGTCATGATAACGCTTTTGCATGTCCTCGAATTGTTGTTTGAAGTTAGAAGCGTCCCTTTGAGCGACAGCTAGCTGAGCCTGAGTGTCTTCTAAATCTTTTCCTAGAGCTTTTAAGGCCTTAGCATCCTCCTCCGCGGTCTATTGCATTGAATCAGTATTTGTGATTAGAGTGCGGATGATTCTAGAAAGATTGCGTGAATATTTGAACATCTTAGTATACTGTTTTTCCACCGCATCAATCTTTGCTTTGGCCTCATCTGCCCACTTAGAAGAAATAGGTTCAAGGGCAGGTAAAAAAGTCAAAGTCTCGAAGTAGTGCTCGGGAAATTGCTCCTCTAAATATGCCCGCTTTACTGCAGTTTCGGCATCTAGTGGGGGAGGAGCGAGAATTGATAATTCGGTGTCCCTGTGCAAAGAGGATTCGGTAGTCTCTTTGTCTGTCCTAGGTCGTTTAGTAGCAGGGACCTTGTGCTTACTTCGAGACCCAGTTTCTTTTGGAGGAGTTCTCTCCCTACTGCGCTTTTCATGGGACGAAGTGGAGTCTTTAGATGGTGGTCTGTCCTCTTCCCTACGGCTTTGATAACCCTTGTATTTCTCTTGTTCCGGCCGAACTGGTAAGCGAGAACGTGAGGGTCGAGAACGATAGGGATCGTAAGGCCTTCTCTCATCCCTGCCGCGATCATCACGACGATCATACTCGACATCCTGAGGAGGATTGGACATGCTGCGACGAAGCTTTCTGATATCGTAGTAGGATCGAGACATCGTACCTGCACGATAAAACAAACGAAATTTAGAATTAATGGATTCACAAAGAAAGAGGTGCAATGAATGCTAATGCCGTTATATAAAGTGTATCCTAAGTGGTGTGTTTCCCCCCAACCAACCCGAGTCTGAAGCTAGACTGGTACGGGCAGGCTCTTTGGCCTTAGCGGGAGTGGTCTCTTCAAAAGAGGTGAAGACTAAAGGATCCTTCCTGAAATCCTCTGAAGTGTATATAGTCTCAGGTAAGGGGAGATCCCCCAAACCCTGAAATATTTTCTCATCAGTACTAGGGACATCCCCCTAGGAAGCATGCAGCGGCGACTCTTGGGAGGATTTTGACTTTTCTAGAGAAGTAGCCTCCTCGGGGGCAGTATATCCTTCACGATGCTCTTCGGCCAGATTAGCCAATTCATCATCTTGTGTAGAAGATGGAGAAGGTGAAGTTTGAAGAGGCACGGTAGGAACTCCTGAGCCTTCTCCTGTCTCTGGGACTACCTCCACTAGAGGAATGTATGCATATGGAGCCGTCCCATGACCGATGCTACGAAAAACGGATAATAGCCCATGAAAGTGAAGGTATTCGTCTTTAAGGACTTCGTCGATAGTCAAGAATTTCTGATCGCCATTAAGAAGTCGGTGCATCCGATCAAAGAACACCTGATCTGATATCTGTTTGGGATTGTCGACTGCAAACGAAAAGGAAAACAAGTTAAGGTGATGATTCAAGTGTATAGAGCTCGGATTTAGAAAATCAGTGCTTTATTTGATTTTGTCCACCTCCTGGCGCATCCAGGCTGTCGCTTCACGTAGAACCATTCTAGTCTGGAATCTCCAGCTTTACTGCTGAATGGTGCTGAGATTATCTTCCTTTTTGGAACTGACTCAAAGTAGCAGAAAGATGGAGTCTCTCGAGTCCGATGCTTGAAATTATAGAAGAAGTGAACGTCATCGAACGTGAGCTCTATGCCTAAGATTTCACGATATGCTATGTACAAGGTGTGCAAATAGGCATATGAATTGGGATGCAACTGCATGGGGGCAATCCGCATTTGTCTTAAAAAGTCAACGATGAAGGGAGAGAATGGAGGGACGGCGCCGACCATGCACATCAATTGAGTAACCGTCATATATCCTTCTGTAGGGTTGTGGGGACGGTCAGAGCGTGAAGGTACTAGAGTGTCCCTTTTCATTATCCCGTACTTTAAGCAAATTCGGACAAGTCGATCGTTGTCGATTGTTGATTCAACGGAGTCTGGAGGTGATTCCAATATAATGGCCGATTCAAATTCATCAGGGGCTCGATCGTCACCAATCCCTCCTTCCTCCTCAAAACCCAGAGAAACTTCATTCTCTGAAGACACCTCGTTGCTTTCTCAATTTTCAACCCCGTAGTCTGGACCCTCACTGTCCCATTCTGGATCCGAAGGAGAAGATATATCCTCGAGAGTGATTTTGTTAGACGTTTCCGGGGCTTCTTTCCTCTCAGCTAGTCTGGAAGAGCGTCTGGGTCTCATTGTCATAGAACTATTGAAGAAGCAATAGCACGAATTAGAGTAAATTAGCCCGTACCCCCCTGTGCATGTGTGTGAACTAAAATGTGTGCAGCGAATGTGAGAAATGCAAAGTAAAGGTGCAACAATGTAAGACGAAACTTTGAAGAGAAAGTGATAGTCAGAGTAGTTCTTAATGTTCATTTATGTCCGCAAGGCACTATCCTAACTGTTCATGAAGTTGGAAGTAATATCTAGCATTGTTTTAAATAGTTGGACAAAAGTTTGTGCTTTGGATTGAGTAGTTTTCGGATCGGATGTATACATCAGGTTCGGATCGGATAGGCAAGGTCACATGTCAGCTTAAAGCAAAGGCTCACACTCAGAGAGATATATCCGGATCGGTTCGGGGATTGACTTTCGGGGCGGGTCGGATTAACCTGAATAACCATGCACCTATTCTCTCTTTTGTTTCACAACCCGGTCCGATCCGAGCGCATATGTCTTGACCTCCATTTTATTCATAGGTCCGATCCGACCCGGTCAAACAAGTTAAGTCCCATTTCTTTGCCTTATTGCTCCGACCCGGTCCAGTTCTATGAATTTCTCTCTTTCCCTTTTTCTCCTACTATTCCCCCACCCGAACCGATCTCCTTCAATTTCCTTCCTCTTCCTCCTCTTAAGTAGCGAACCCAACTCGATATCCCAAGCCTTAATTAAAATCAAGTGCTTAAGCACTCAAGTATTCAACGACGAATCTCAACACCCTCCATCAACGCCTCGAAATGGCGTCGATGCCATCAACGACGAAGGCGGAGGATGAAGGAAGCCGTGGCGATGGAATTAGTCAAGTACCTTGCTAGAATCGTTCAACTTAACTGCGAATGTAAATTAAAAACAATTATGGCAACGAGATTCGAGATTGCAAGACTACCTATGTATTTGGTTCAAAGATTGAAGCGAGAATTTTGAATTTTTTTGGAAAGACTAGGGTTTCGACGTGGAATCGGTTCGGTTGGGCGAGAACAGTGAATAAAAGAAAAGAAGAAAAGTGAAGTAAATTTATATAAAAAACGAGCTGACTATTCGTATTCCCAATCGGACCGGCTCGAAAAGCCCAATGACACAGCTTGGCCCACTAATCCATTGCAGAGTATAGGAAGAAGAAGATCCGTCCGGGTCGGAACCCGAACCAGAAATCCGTTCGGGTCGGAATCCGAACCGAACAGGATGCAGTACGACAGCTTGGCATGTGAATTCAAAGGGAAGGATGAAGGCGTCGTGCAACAGCAATCAAAGCATGCTCCATTTCCAACAGAAGCATCCTTTGAGGGGGCAAAGTGTTAGCCTACTTTGTGAACTAGGCAAAACAAAGTCAAGATATCAGACATTGAAGAGCATTTTTAATTAGAAGACTTCGGTTCGGATCGGAGAAGACACTACAGCCTAGATCGGACAGCTGCAATCGTTCGGGTCGGGTCAAAGCAATGTATCGGTTCGGAGCGGATAAAATCTCCTGTTCGGATCAGTGAGCTATTGCTTTTGAAGGCAGAGAGCGCGTGTTCGGATCGGAGGGCAGTCTTCTTCAAGATGGATCGGAAAGCCACCCAATTGCTACAGAGATAGGTCGGAGCGGAGCAGAATAAAGAGAAGAGAGGATTGTCACCAAAACAGCCCGGGTCGGATCGGATATCCCGATCCGAACCCCTGGTATATATATATACCTCCGACCCAAACCCATTTTTTGTATCGTTCCCCCTGCATAAGCGCCTGGATATCCGGATCGGCTATGACCAATTCCTGTCCATAACGTTCATTACTCTGATGCGTTGTCAACACAATAATTCATCCGAACCCGAGGCTAATGGGATGGACGACACGTGGCTCCGATCCGGATCGGGTTTTGAGCAAATTCACACTTATAAATACCCCGTCTGGAGACAAAGAAAAGGATCTTTTTTTGGGCATTTTGAGAATTCAACCACCTCCATAGTCCGAACTCCAGTACTCCCGGAGAATCCAAATCATCTTTCATTATTTGTTTTAGTCAATTGAGCGAATATAAGTGAGTTGTGAGTGGAATTAAGTGAATCTTACATTGTATTTGCAACTGAATCATTGAATATAGTGAAGGATAAGTGGACGTAGGCATTTCTTCGCCGAACCACTATAAATCCTGTGTGTTCATTTTCATTTTTTATCTCATTTCATTTGCTTTTAATCAATTTGGGTGTTAGAACCACTTTTTGGTCTAACAGTTATGTAGCATAAATCGCATATGCAAGTTTATATAAATATATGAGTTTGGAATATGAATCATGTTATGTAAGTTTGTGGTTATTGCCTATGCAAATTTACACCTTTAGATGTAGATCTATGACATACATGATTTATGCAAGTTTGTGACTACTACCTAAACAAGTTTACACCTTTAGATTTGGATCTATGACATATGTAGTTTTATGCAAGTTGTAACTTTGGCCTATGCAAGTTTTAGATGTGGAACCTCATTCACACATGCAAGTTCACCCCTTATGTTTAAATCTAGTTTTATTTCTATGTATGTTGTGATGTTTTCTCTTTATTCTATGAGTTAGACTATTCGAGTCTAACGTATATTTCATGTTAAACGAACAAACGTACAATGTGGGGTAATGGGATAATATTAAAAAGATTTAATATTGAGAATTGGCATAAATGCCTTAAAAGGCATAGAATAAATTTGTGACGAAAATTGGTATGATTTTACATACCATAAATAGACGGACATAATTGAGTCAATTATGGCCATAGTTAAATTTGGAATTGATTGATAATTTGAATAGGGAAATTAATTCAAATTAGGGGATAATTAATTATGTGTAATTAATCGTCTAAGACACGAGGTTAGGCTCTTTTGTGGTGTAAGACTGCCCGGACCCGCCCGGCAAATCCAGCTGCCACAAATGCCAGTCTAATGTGGGAGGTCTTAGGCATAAATTAAATGCGTAACAGTTGTAAAGACACGAGGTTAGGCTCGTTTGTGGTGTAAGACTGCCCGGACCCGCCCGGCAAATCCAGCTGCCCCAAATGTCAGTCTAATGTGGGAGGTCTTTATAAGGTTACAGTCTTAATGAATTAAGAAACACTTAACCAGATAAACATGTAGTGGGACATGAGGGGGTTAAGTGGGTGCCTTGGGTGGCATGTGGAATCTAGTGGGTGCCTTGGGTGGCATTTGAAATACGATTAGAAACACTTAACCAAAATTTGAAACATGTAAGTGAACATGAATAAGAAAAGGGTTAAGTAGGATGTACTAGAGGGGACCAAGCTTAGGTAGATAGCTTGTGTCAAGTAATGGGGGCACGTTTCAACCAGTAACCCATACGTATCTTTGTGGGCTCGACCCAAGTCGAGGACGGGACACGCATACTGGGCTTGACTGTAAGAGGCCAAAACGGGTAAGCGGTGGCAACGCAAGTCCAACGGGTTCATGTGCGTGTGTGGACCCGGGCTGGAAGGTAAGACGTTGTTGCATCGTGTGGGTATAAGCCGTGCATTGTTGGTGGTATCGGATTTCCACTTTGGGGATTGATACACCCCACTGTGGGGCCAGCATGGGTATCTACGAGTTAGGGAGCCGATCGCATGGAGGTAGTGGGTAAACCTAGTGGAGATAGGGGCATGCGACACCTATGAAGGCAGCTAGGGGTGCACGAAACTACCATTATCATTATTAAGTTTTATAGGCGGGATCAACTTTAGGGTGACTAGTGGTGGTGCAGTATAGTAATTGTCTTATAGTGGTTTAGGTGCGCTTTAACGATATCGTTGTTCATCTTGTTTCCTTGTTTACTCTGTCATACTCAATTGTTCACAGTCATTTTCTTATTTTCCAACTTATGCCTTAGCCTAGTTATTTTGGTAATTATATTGTTAAAGTTATCGCACTCGCCAAACTTTATGTCTGACCCCCTTTGTTTCCACCTCTTTTCTTCCTTTCCCCCCCAGGTGCTCAAGTTGGAACTAGCACCAGTGGAGCTTGATTTTGGACAGCTGTATCTCTTGCTTTTAGAAGTTGCTTGGATCGCTGAAGTAAAAGTTCAGTCTCTCTTATTTATGGCTATTTTGTACTGGGGTTATGTCTTTCAATTTATGTACTTTGATTTAGTCAAGATGGATATTATGTACTTTGACTCTGGCTTTTGATGATGTAATCAAACTCATGTGTTTACCGCTGCAATGAATAAAGTTTTAAATTTTTAAATACTGTTTATATCTGTCTTGTTGTTAAGTTTCTGTTCTATACTCACTTAAAACGCTCCATAGAAGTTAATGCATTCCCTTTGTGAGTGACATTAATGGACGTGCGGTGTTACATGTGTTTTCACTTTTAATATCTTTATATACTTCTTTTTTCAGAAATTTAACATAATATAAATGTGCACCGGCATGCACATGCACACCCAAGCATTTTATTCAAACATACTCACTTACCTCTTATGTGTTTAATTACTCTATCAAGCATAATAAATCTATGTGTGAATTTAGGGTTTTTACAAAGCACGTCCAACATAATATTCTACAGGACTGGAAGGAAGTTCTACACTTCTATGAGATGTAAGGATACTCTGAGATGTCCATCTAGGGATGTCCATAGCAAGCTATCCTAAAAGTAGGCCTGCATAGTTCCATCCATATAGTATGCCTTGACTGCATTTATGTCGAGGGCAGGCAGAAGACTGATGAGATGATTTTAAGTTTCAGCGGTTGTCTTGGCTTCGAGGGCAGGTTTCGTGGTCAGGACCCAATAAGGATAGTATATCGTCAAATACCTGTCATCGTCGGTCAGAGCGTGTATGGGAAAGGCTAGAGCTAAACTAACATGCCAATGGTCTTTCATTATCTAATTCGAGACATTGGATGAGGGACAACGTCAATTGGATGTTTAGATTATTTATTAGGGGAATGGCCACTTAGATATTGAAATGGTCTTTCATTAGTTGAAGGGGGCAGAATCTGGTCATAGCCACCGAAAAAAGGGATAGACCAATCTGTGGACATCTATATTGTAGCTAGATATAGAAATCCCTCGGTCAAGTTCTGTGCAAAGGTTTAGCTTGATAACGAAACTCAGAAAGTATACAGTGGTCGTAAGTAAGTCCTCGGTGTATGCACTGGATGGTGCATGCTGGATGTCCGTGCATTACCTCCTACAAGGATTTAACCTAAATAGAGGAGCTCATATAGCAGATAATACGCTTTTATAGCTTGGCGACGAAGATTTAATACGCTTTCGTAATGTGGTGACAGAGTTCTTTCAAGGAGGGTGCCATGGGTAGTATCTAGATATATTGTACATATCTCCACATATATATATACATTGTTAATTTTGATCTACTGGGCATTAGATGGGTATGATGTGCACGCAGAGGAGAGAGTGTTATAAACTCTTACAACCAAATAAAAATAAGTTAATGATAGAAAGGTATGTGTAGTGTTATCTTTAAAAAGTATAATTTGTCTATTCACTGGAACTTTTGTTATGACCCCTTCCTCATTACAAAACCGCAGGTTAGACAGGTGATTGGGATTATATAGCTCAGAGACATTTCTTAGACAATGTCATTATTATGATATGTATCTACTTACTATTATATTTTATTCGTTCCGCTGTAAGATATTTATTACGAGGTCTGATATATTTATCTTTGCCGGCCTTTCTGTATGATACCAGAAAAACCAACTCATGCTTCAGTAGATGTATTTTTTAGCATTTTGCAAAAAAATCAGATTCGTAGAAATTTGAATTGTTATGTATGGTATTAGAGTGTAGGTTCAGGATCATTATATAGATAGCAAGTGAGCATATTTGTAATTCAAAATATAAATACTATACATACATACATATATATACACATAGATTGATAAAAGAACCCACAAAATATGAGGAGCGATATACGAAAAAGTTAGAATATCAGTTTTGTACATTTAGGCAGCTGTAGAATTTAAGAAAAGTAAGTCCAAGAATGACTAAAATATGAAGTGTACAAAAATGTTTTGAAATAAAAAGGAGAATTCCATATGTTAATATCCAAAATTTTGGTATTTCATATTACTGGGTTGGCAATAAGGTCTTGTAAATTGAGAAAGAATAAGAAGAAAAATGTGTTAGGAATTTACATATATACATTTGGGGAAAAAGTGGTCTAGACTTGGATTTTAGTTCGGACTACCTTGGAGGAATTAGTGTGGAAGAGAATGTGGATGAAGAAATATAATTTCACGCAAAGGATTTGGGAACAACAGTTAAGAAAACACTTTATACTTAGCCCTACAATTAAATATTTAAAAAGAACTTGAAACCAATATAGGCATAGAAAAAATTCTCTAGAAGAATTTCAAGTTCCAAGTTTACAAGTTAACAGTTTTCAGAAATTTACTGATTTGTAATATTGAGATTTGCATTAAAATAATTTTTGATAAAATTGTACATGCTTGTTTTCAAAAGAATAAGGTGCGTAAGCAAGTTGTGGGTTGAGCAATATAAGTGGTTAAGGGAAAGCACAAATGTAAATGAATCAGACATATGTTGTGCATAGATGAGCTAAAGATAGGTTTCAGTATAAAAATAAGTGAACTAGAAAAAGTAAAATAACATATTTGTTTTGGAAAGAAAATATTGGAGTTTTTATTAAAAAAACTGCAAAATACTTTAACTTATTGGGACCAGAAGAATTATAACATAAGTTTTTATGAATCAATAGGTTTGTAAGTAAATGTTTTTCTATCAAAGTGACAAGGAAACGTGCAACAAAAGTGATGTACATAATACATGCTAAATGACATAATTTTGTGCTATGTATTTCAACAAATAAATGAAAAATATCAAAATAATGAAGTTTCCTTGTTACTTTGCAAAGAACTCAAAGGTCCTCTTTAGAAAATATTCAAAGAAACTTAATCTTATTAATTCCTCTTGGAAGAGAAACATGTATAAAAATAGATAAGAGATCCAACTGATTTAGAGTGCATAATCCTTTTTTAAGAAGAAAACCTAATTGAATGAATAAAAGTAATCAATCCCATCATCCCTAGTCTTTTAACTTTTGAGAGGATAAAAATTTGTAGAATTAAAGATGGTTTAGTAGAATGGATTTTGTAGTGTGGTTGAATAATTATTAGAGATCTGAGAATTTATTTCGATATGTGAGTAAACATTAAAACTTAAGTGGTAACAATAAAAAAGTCTTAAGGGAGAAATTAAGATATAAGAATGAGACATGGTAAACACTCAAAGGTTATACAATAATGAAAGAGAACCGAGAAAAGGGAATTTTCAAAAGATGCCTCTCAAGTGGTGACTGTTTAACGATAATTTTAAACTTGCATGATTTATGTGAAAAGGATAAAAAGGAAGTGGACTGGAAAGAGCAAGTTGGCATTTTTTTAAAAAAACTGAAAATTATGTCATGGTTCATAATCAAAGGAAATCCATTTTCAGCATTTCTTGAGGAAAAAGAAAGTTTAACATGTTGTTTCAATTTACCGTATAATGAGAACTAGAGGTATGCAGAATGGGTTTGTAAAGAGTGATGGATGGATCAAAGGAGCGCTATGGTTGTCTAGATTCAATGATTATAACCTTTTTATGTCAAAGGGGCATGGTCCAAGGCATCGTTCTACTGGATAGCCATATTTAACCATTATATCCTTTACCTAGTAGCGATTGTAGTAGAATATGTTTTCTTTCAATATAGATTTGCACTCCTATGTGGTATTCTGTTTTATTATTGAAAAATATGCTAGTTTAGTGTGATATTCCCTTTCTAGGTATTTTTGATGATCACTAGAAAAGAATAAAGACATAGGACATTTAAATTAGAATAAAAATTTAAGCGACAAATAAATAAATGAAAGATAAACAAAAATTTGCAGAAAGCAATGAAGACGAAAACTGTGATAAATGAGAATAATAAGCGAAAATAAATGCCCCCAAAATAAGTTTGGGGAATCTAAAAGTATTTCTTCTTATGTAAATTATGATTGGGAAAGAAAATAGAAATTTTTATAGAGTAGAGATAATAGGTTACAAGTATTAGGAAGATGGTGCATATAAGTGAAGTGGGAAAACATAGAATTTTTCACTTTGTACCTTTTTTGACATAAGAAATCGAATTCAAAAAAATTAATTTTTCCTAAAATTCGCAATTTTAAAGTTGTTTGGATGCAAAAATTGGATAAACTATGCCCTTATTCAGTAAGGACGTGGGAAAATTAGATGAAAATATATTTTTATTTTTAAATTATTGCATTCTTGTAGAAATTGCCAAGATATTTAGGTTTTGTACATCATGTTTTCATAAGATTTTTGAAAGAAATGAGCATTCACATATAAGATACTGCTTAGAAATTCATTTCATTCATAAATTTTATGATGTACTACACTTTGCATAAGTACATGATGATTGCAAAATTGAATGTACACACGGTATATGTGAATAATGCGAGAAATTATATAATTTTACCCTTACTAAATTTCGAGGACGAAATTTCCTGAAGGGTGGGAGAATGTAACAATCCACGTGTTTTATTAAATAAAATTCGTCAAATTTTTAGAATTTGATCACATAACTAATGCCATTGCATCCATGGCGATTATATAATCAATTTAGACTTTTGGTTTGTAGAAAATGGACTTAAAATGAAGAAGTTATCGCATAAAGAAGTTTTAGAAAGCGCACAAATTATCATCACACTAATAACACTTTTGTGATAACTATATTAGGTGTGTCGACTTATACAATGCCTGTGTCAACACATTCCTGATCTTGGGCAAAGTGGTGACGCTATATTTGATTATATGGCTTGATTATATTGGCCTATTTTCAAATCTAGGCTAACGCGGAGAATTTCTACTGGCTAAATGATGTGGTTGGCCCAGATTTAATTTAGGAATCTAACGGTTTGAGATGCCTAGCCTAACCTATAAATAAACCCCTAAATCCAACTAATTCCTCACAACATAGCCTTTTTTTCCTCCCGATTCATTCTTTTTTAGAAGGACCTGACCTAATTTTTATAGGGGAGCTAGTTTATTAAATTAATTAAATATTAATTGTAACGACCCGAATTTTATTTAGGAACATTTAATTATTTTAAATATTTGAAAATGATTTATTTTAAGAATTATAGGCTTAAAATTTGTTTAATTTAAGGTTTGCACATATAATTTATATTATAATTAAAAATGAGCTCGTAGTGGCGCGGTACTTCGTAATATTACTTTTTAAACTTTAAATTATTGTATACAATCAAATATAAGTCAGAATTCGTTGAAACAAGAAACGTTCGAATCTATTGAACTATATTTTTCTAATGAAAGGAAAAAAATCGAGATTTCATTTTATAGATTTTGAGTTATGTCCAAATCAAATATTTAGAAAGTCGATATGGAATCGTTTATAGACCATAACGATTTACTAATATAATAAAAGGATTTTTTATATAAATTAAATATCAATTTAACTTGAAAATGGAAGTATTGAGCTATAAACCCAAGCAGTTTACTCTAAAGCTATATGAAGTTTTTTTTTGGATATATACAATAATTATAATTTGTTTTCCAAAGAATTTGAATATTTTAAATTTAAATTATATTTTATCGATTTCATTGAATATGGAAAAATAGTTTTTTTTGCAAATGATCTCAGATTTCGACGAAACATATTTTATGAGATTTGGAATAGTAAATTATTGTAAGGTTCCGAATATCGGATCAATCAGATTTAGTATGTGGTCGTGCGAGATATAAACGCTCAATACGTATGTATAATTAATCAATAATTTGAGGCCAAACTAGCGCTATTTGAGCGAATAGACTCAGATTTCAATGAAACAAGTTTCATTAGGACGTAATGTCAAACCATAGCTGCATATCAATTTTCATCATGACAGAGTTCGTATGTGCAAATACGAATTTATTAACGTCAATTAGAAATAGCGATAGGCACATAATAATATAATAGTATAATAGATCGGGTTAAGGGGGACATGCTGACTAAATGTAACAACCCGCAAAATGCGAGCCAGTTTGAAATTTTTATTTTGGCAATTTTAGCGAATTTTGTTTATTTAAAATGAATTATTTTAAATAATATCGACGAGAAATTTATTTTGAATAGAATTCGACGTATATATTATATACGTCGTCATTAGAAAATAAATAATTATATATAATTATAAAAGGAATTGAAAATGGCGCGGTAGTTCGAAAATTCGATTTCTAATTTCAAATGAATATACAGAATTCGTTATAAGTCAGAATTGAACGAAACAAGAAATATTTGAATCTGTATAACTATATCTTTGTAACGAAATTAACAAACTGAGATTTCATCTTAGAAATGATAAGATATGTCCAGTTTAAAATTAGAAATAGTCGCTGTGGAATTTATATATATTTTTATATATAAGGCCCTTAAAAATAGCAATTTTACAAACGACCTCGGATTTCGACGAAACCAGTTTTGTTGGGTCCGTGGTGTCAAATTATTGCTAGGTTTCAAATTTCATAATTTTTCGAATCAATATGTGAGCGTGGCAAAGGAAAACGCGTTTGACCAGTTTCAGTTGATTTTAATCGACTGGAAAATGACCATTTTTCAAACGGTCTCAGAATTCGACGAAACTAGTTTTGTTAGGACCGTATCGTCAATACGAAGCTAGAAAATATTTTTCAGGAATTTTTCTAGTTAGTATGTGACCCCGGTAATTTGAAATGTACGTTTAAAATTCAATATAGTGATTTAAAATGTAAATTTAACGGAAATTGATTGTAACAGTCGAATCAGCCTGTGATACATATCCCATTGTGTTCGGAATGGGGGTAATTAGCTAGAGGCGATAGTCGTTGGGTTTGATTTGGAGTTTGGATTGATTAACAAGTTTTTTTCATGAATTAAAAGGATTAAATATAATAAAATAAATTATATATAAATGGCCACATAAGCCCTAAACCTAATCAGATTTATAACCGCCGCTATCCAGAACTCGACGCTCCCAATCGTCCGCATTTCTTCTCCGAATCGCACCAAATCCCTTCAACAAATTCATGAACTCCTGAAGCGAAATTTGAAGAGATTTTAATGAGCTTTCGATCTGTATGGATATGATGGGGTGTAGGCTTGTATTAATCTCGATTTGCTCACTCCAACAGCTGGTGGTTCGTGGCGTTTGCTGGCCACGTCAGGCGATCGGGTTCACTAGTCTTCACGGCGACGATAGGGGGCATTCTGGCGGTTCAGGCGACGACCTCTGATGGTCGTCCGATCATGTATGGAGCGCGTTCTTGAAGAGAGAAGGTGTTGAGCAATGGTTTTATCGGTTCCAGGCATATCGCGTTAAGGAAGATGACAGTGTAATTTTTTTTCCTTTTTCTTTTCCTTTTTTTTTATTTATTTTATTTTTTTTTATTTTTTTTATTTTTACTATTCAATTAGTTTAATTGATATAGTATAAAGAGAAATTCTGAACTTCATATTTTATAAAAATAGTAATATTTCATATGAAAATAAAATTAGCATTAGCATTGTTTTTGAAATAATTAGCAAATGTTTTATAAATATAAATAGGAAATGATTGAAAATAAAAGCATGAATGTTTAAAAATAGAAAATAGCATTGATTTTTATATATATGATAGCATAGTAAAAATTCGATTTTTATATATTGAATAGCGAACTAAAAATTCGATTTTTATATATATGATAGCATACTAAAAATAGAATTTTTATATATTGAACTTCGATAGAAAAATAGAATTTTTATATATTGAACTTCGATAGAAAAATAGAATTTTTATATATTGAACTTCGATAGAAAAATAGAATTTTTATATATTGAACTTCGATAGAAAAATAGAATTTTTATATATTGAACTTCGATAGAAAAATAGAATTTTTATATATTGAACTTCGATAGAAAAATAGAATTTTTATATATTGAACTTCGATAGAAAAATAGAATTTTTATATAGTGAATAACAAAGTAAAAATTTGATTTTTACATATGTAGTGGCTACAGCAACGAAGATGCGATAGCGATGAAGATTTCTATCAATGAAGTGCCGTGGAGCTAGGATAGCTATATGTGAGAATTTCTCACCTTTCAATTTAATTTTTCTAGTTATATATATATACTAGGATGTAGACGGTGCTTAGTAGCACCCGACACAATCGTCCACAGACCATGGACTTGTTTGTTTGGTTGCATAGATTAGTTAAATTATTTGTTTGAATTGAATTGTTTGGTGAGATGAAATTGATTTGATTGATGTGTGAATGGCGTGGGCCTTCACTAGACCGGGGATAAGGCTAGGCCTTGTCCCGTTTCTAGTATCGTGCCGTTATGCCGCCGAAATTTTCTAAAATATGTTAGAAAAATAAAAATATCATTTTATTGAATAAATGAATTGAATAGAAATTCATAGGTTGAAATAAAATGTTTTATCGTTAAAAATATAATTTTTAACGTGAATATGAAAATAGTGAAGTGAACAAAATAAAATATTCATTTGCAAACCGGACGGTTTGTTTATGTACACCTATTTGAATGACATTGATTGGGACGATAAATTTTACACATCGCCCAACTGCACGAATAAAATCTGTGTTTGGTTGTTTGAAACCCCACACGGGTGTTGGGATGAAATTTGAAGTTCACTCATCCTGATTGATTAAATATGTCGATCGATTGATTGACATGCTGTTATAAGCGTTAGATATCTTTATTTGATGCTTATACAGTGTAGTGCACTTTGGTTGATGGTTGATCATTTTTCAATGCTATATATACATGTGTTGTATGAAAATCCATATAATTAATTTTATATGGTAATTGATTGGGCCTCATTCCAGTTTAGAAATAGAAATATTTGAAATAGAAATATTCGAAATGGAATATTTGAAAATATCAATATATGAAGCCGTGTTGATTAGATTGACGCCATTTTGACGTGAACGATATTTATATCGATTTTAAACGATTTCGAAATGAATTGAATTGAAAACGATTTCGAAATGAATTGAATTGAAAACGATTTCGAAATGAATTGAATTGAAAACGATTTCGAAATGAAATGAATTGAAAACGAATTCAAATTGAATTGAAAACGATTTCGAAATGAATTGAATTGAAAACGATTTCGAAATGAATTGAATTGAAAACGATTTCGAAATGAATTGAATTGAAAACGATTTCGAAATGAATTGAATTGAAAACGATTTCGAAATGAATTGAATTGAAAACGATTTCGAAATGAATTGAAAACGATTTCGAAATGAATTGAATTGAAAACGATTTCGAAATGAATTGAATTGAAAACGATTTCGAAATGAAATGAATTGAAAACGAATTCAAATTGAATTGAAAACGATTTCGAAATGAATTGAATTGAAAACGATTTCGAAATGAATTGAATTGAAAACGATTTCGAAATGAATTGAAAACGATTTCGAAATGAATTGAATTGAAAACGAATTCAAATTGAATTGAAAGCGAAGTGAAATGAATTCAAATTGAATTGAAATTTGAATTGAATAGAAATGGATTTTAAAACGAATTTATAAAGAGGAATTCAATTTTGATTTGAATTGAAATGGAAGTTGAAAATGTTTTCGAAATGAATTCAAAACTATTTATATAATTCGTTTTAAATAGAAATCGACGATATATATATTATATATATAATATAATGGCCTGAATAGAACGCGCCGCGCCGCGGCAGTTCGCGAATTTCGACCATTTATTTCAAACGGGCATTACGGGAGATCCGACCGTCGGATTCTCCTAAAACCGGAACCGTTGGGTTCGTATCGAAAAGAGCTTTCTAATGAATGTGAGAAATTAGAAATCTAACGGTTGGATTTGGAATTATGTCCAAATCAAATTTGAAAAAGGTCGCTGTAAGTGCAGTTCGATGGCCATTGGTGGAAATCGACTGTACGGGCCTTGATAAAATTATTAAAAATAGTAATAATTTGTGTAAAATCATGAGAAATGATTTAGAAAGAATTGGGATGAAAAACTCCATATTTGAAAAGATAAAAATAGATTTTTATCGAAATGAACTAGTTTTGAACTAGAATTATAATTCTATTTATTTTTAAATAAATAAATTGAATTTGAAAAGGGTTTTGAAAATAACCAAAATTTCCAATGATTGCATTGGAGTGAGTTTGAATCGAAATTGTCTTCGGAATATTTCGATGTTGGAATTCGTGATTATACAGATGTTGTTATGGAAATTTGAAAGATATATATTTATATCGTTATTTCCAATACGACATTTGTTAGTCGTAGAATTTGATATTGAATATAAGCCGATATATTTTCTATTCAGAGCCTTGTATTGAATATCAAATGTGATTTGGGTTTGTCGTGAATGGTGTCTTCACTAACACTGTTCTTGAACCCAGTTGAGAAAAGATTAAATCTTTTTATTTAGATTTAATGAAGTGTACCAATTAAATAATATTTAATTGGAATTGAATGGATATTGATTTTTGGGTTTATCGTGGACAGTGTTTTTAAAAACAACACTCGTTCTTTAACCCGATAATTAATGGAATGTGATTTTGGGTTTATCGTGAACTGTGTTTTAAATGACACTGATTCTTTAACCCAGTTAACGATTAAAACTAAGTGGAGTTTTAATGAATCTTTAATTAGATTGAAAAGATCGAAAATGGAGTATCACCAGTTTTGCTCCAGGCGATAGTTAAATCTTTAATTAGATTTGAACGTGAAATGGTAATTGAATTTACCGATAACACTGTGGTGTTAGATATGAAGTATTACCAGTTTTACTTCATGGGATGAATAGGTTGGGATTGGGAAATTAAAACAAATGATTACTTCGGTAAGGTTCGCTAATCCCGACTAGTTTGAATTGATATTCAAAAATGGATTAAAGAATAAATTCAAGGAATTTATCTTTGATAAAATTAATGGGAATCTTTCCCTATGAATGTGAAATTTAGAAACTAACTGTCGGTTAGCCAAGCAGAATGGTTTTCTGGATATTGATCTGATGTTGGTTTCGGCCTTCGGGGTTAATATTTGGGAAATTATTCTCTTGATTAATTTACGGTTAGTGACTAATGAATTGGAATGAGGCGTATGTTGTGTTTGTGTAACACTTATTTAAAATATACGCGAGTTATTCGGAAAGACCGGGTTTATCCCATTCTGAATAACTGATACGACGATAAGTCGAAGATGAAGACGATGGTCAAAGACCGGAAGTCTTCACGTCGTTTGGGTGATAACTGATGATCTTGATTGGGCTGTACACCCAAGAAGATGGAAACAGTTGGTGATCGTCCAGACGTACTTGGAGATCGATGGATATGCGGGGTACTAGGTGCCTCCGGTTTCGTTCAGACCCAGAACGGACTTGTAAATGGACTGTGTGTCTGACATCGGATTTCATTCTGTGTGACTGATATCGGTTGCATAGGATGGTTTGCCTGTGTGGCATGCTAAGATGCAAATGATCAAGGCTTCTGTTGAAAAGCAAAGTCTTGTGGTTGATGATCAAAGCACGGCCTTTGTGGCGTAGCTTTGTGTAACGTTTACCTCGCGTGTTTCACACCAGGTATGAACCAAAAACGGGAGACGGACCTCAGGGAGGGCCTACGTTTCCTCCTAGCTAAAAGTGGCGTCAGTGGTTTTACACGCCCTGACGAGTTTGACTTATGTGGTTGTTGCTGTTGCGAGGTGCCTCGGATTGATCGGTCGTTCTCGAACCGATGGAGTCATTTAGTTGGCTTGCTTACGCCCCAAAGGGCGGCGAAACGTAGTGCTCAGGCATTTTTAATCCACTCCGTGTGGACCGGCCCTGTCGCTCCAAGGGTCGATGCGTTCTGATCCTGAGACTCGGGCTAGGCAGTCTCGAATCGGTTGAGGACTATCTTTTGCCTCGGTTCATAGACGGAAATCCAATTTCCAAATACGTGACTTTGCGGTTTTATATGTAAACCTATATATGGTGACATTGTGGGATGGGGCACTCATGCCGCCTATGATTGATACTTATGATTTGAAGTTGTTTTATACACTATGCACTTATAGTAGTATCAAATGATTTGGTTTAAACGTATCAAGCATTCTTTGGCTGTTATAAGGGAAAACCCTATCCTCGGCTGCGTTGCATTGTGTGATGGGACCTGGGTCTTATAACAGCTTCATTTTTCTTTATTTAGCATTGCGCTGTTTGTTTATGCACTGGTATTCTTGGGAGGAAACCCGTTCCGTGTTATACGGCGTGGTCCCTTGATTTACCTGACTTTAAAAATAAAGATTAATAACTGTTTTAGTTCTCACACCAGTCACATGACTGACCTGGAGTTTATTGTTTTAACCTAAACTCTGGGTGCCCTTATTTTGACACGGGCAGCTAGAAGTTTTGGTTTTGCAGATTTATATTCACAGGATCCTGGTTTATAGCTGGAACGATATCCGGAAAGCTTTGTATCCGTATATCTCATTCTAGTTGTGTATTGTATTATTTTCCGCTGCGATGTATTTAAATGTAATTTAAATCTCTGATATTTCTGTGTAATATTCATTTATACTATGTATATTCTTGTAATCTGATGCATTGTTGTAATATACAATGAAATGTTCTTCTGTATGCGTTCTGTTTTGTCGTGTTCTCAACGATAGGGCGTTTCGAACGGTCTAGATCGGTTTAACGACTGGTTCGGACCGAGCGAGATTCCTTGCCGTTACAGTTGGTATCAGAGCTTTGGTTTACAAAGCTCAGAGAATAAGGCACATTAGAACCATACGAAAGAATTCATCAGAAAGTGGATTAGTAATATCCAACGAGAATGACTCGTTAGAGATGGGATCAGTAGTATCCTAGAACGAGTGTGAAGAGTATATTTTTCAAATGAAAACAATTTTTGTTTTGAAAATTTAAATCAATTATTCGTATCTGATTATTTATTTATATTGATGTGGGCAATCCAGAATATATAGATTTTGCGTATACGTCTGATCCGCGTGTATTCAAAGTTTTAATATATTGGATAGATATAGAATCATACTCTAGTCGCCCGGACCTGATTCTGATGATTGACGCGTCATCATTAGTAATTAGTTTCGTGTTTCGAAGGTGTGATTTTCTATATATTTCCATTAGACTGGTGTGAGAACCAAAACTTATATAGTTAGAATACATTGTTGTGATTTGGCATCAAAAACATGATTTTTGTATATATATCAAAATTATCAATTTGGAACGTTAAATTCACTAATTGATTGATGTTTGTGTTGCTTATTTAGTTGTTGGCTAAATTTTGAACCATTATGCCTAATTTGATCGAATAATGAATTGTATTGAAATTTGGTCGCATTTGCTTGCATATACCTTTACTTACATTGAACAGGTCATAGCAAGGAGGCTAGAGCAGAGAATAAAATTTGTTTGCCCGACAAATAGGTACATGTTTACTACATAATTTACTGTTTTGTTTGGGTGATGATGATTTTATGAGCCTATTGGCTAGCCGCTTGGCTTTTTCTTTTTGAGATCTGAAGGACCGGGGAAGCTATTTGAAATTCCCCGATGCTCCCGGTGCAGGGGAGGTTATGGCGAAATTTTTCGAAAATTTAGGGAGTTAGCCAAATTTTTGAAATTTTGAAAATTCTCAGAAACTGAAAAGTTGGAGAATGGAAGCCAGACCGAACGTAGAGTTGAATGATCAAACCACTTTCGACTTTGTTCCTTTTCGGGGACGAAAAGTTTTAAGTGGGGGAGATTGTAACAACCCGCAAAATGCGAGCCAGTTTGAAATTTTTATTTTGGCAATTTTAGCGAATTTTGTTTATTTAAAATGAATTATTTTAAATAATATCGACGAGAAATTTATTTTGAATAGAATTCGACGTATATATTATATACGTCGTCATTAGAAAATAAATAATTATATATAATTATAAAAGGAATTGAAAATGGCGCGGTAGTTCGAAAATTCGATTTCTAATTTCAAATGAATATACAGAATTCGTTATAAGTCAGAATTGAACGAAACAAGAAATATTTGAATCTGTATAACTATATCTTTGTAACGAAATTAACAAACTGAGATTTCATCTTAGAAATGATAAGATATGTCCAGTTTAAAATTAGAAATAGTCGCTGTGGAATTTATATATATTTTTATATATATAAGGCCCTTAAAAATAGCAATTTTACAAACGACTTCGGATTTCGACAAAACCAGTTTTGTTGGGTCCGTGGTGTCAAATTATTGCTAGGTTTCAAATTTCATAATTTTTCAAATCAATATGTGAGCGTGGCAAAGGAAAACGCGTTTGACCAGTTTCAGTTGATTTTAATCGACTGGAAAATGACCATTTTTCAAACGGTCTCAGAATTCGACGAAACTAGTTTTGTTAGGACCGTATCGTCAATACGAAGCTAGAAAATATTTTTCAGGAATTTTTCTAGTTAGTATGTGACCCCGGTAATTTGAAATGTACGTTTAAAATTCAATATAGTGATTTAAAATGTAAATTTAACGGAAACTGATTGTAACAGTCGAATCAGCCTGTGATACATATCCCATTGTGTTCGGAATGGGGGTAATTAGCTAGAGGCGATAGTCGTTGGGTTTGATTTGGAGTTTGGATTGATTAACAAGTTTTTTTCATGAATTAAAAGGATTAAATATAATAAAATAAATTATATATAAATGGCCACATAAGCCCTAAACCTAATCAGATTTATAACCGCCGCTATCCAGAACTCGACGCTCCCAATCGTCCGCATTTCTTCTCCGAATCGCACCAAATCCCTTCAACAAATTCATGAACTCCTGAAGCGAAATTTGAAGAGATTTTAATGAGCTTTCGATCTGTATGGATATGATGGGGTGTAGGCTTGTATTAATCTCGATTTGCTCACTCCAACAGCTGGTGGTTCGTGGCGTTTGCTGGCCACGTCAGGCGATCGGGTTCACTAGTCTTCACGGCGACGATAGGGGGCATTCTGGCGGTTCAGGCGACGACCTCTGATGGTCGTCCGATCATGTATGGAGCGCGTTCTTGAAGAGAGAAGGTGTTGAGCAATGGTTTTATCGGTTCCAGGCATATCGCGTTAAGGAAGATGACAGTGTAATTTTTTTTCCTTTTTCTTTTCCTTTTTTTTATTTATTTTATTTTATTTTTTTTTATTTTTTTATTTTTACTATTCAATTAGTTTAATTGATATAGTATAAAGAGAAATTCTGAACTTCATATTTTATAAAAATAGTAATATTTCATATGAAAATAAAATTAGCATTAGCATTGTTTTTGAAATAATTAGCAAATGTTTTATAAATATAAATAGGAAATGATTGAAAATAAAAGCATGAATGTTTAAAAATAGAAAATAGCATTGATTTATATATATATGATAGCATAGTAAAAATTCGATTTTTATATATTGAATAGCGAACTAAAAATTCGATTTTTATATATATGATAGCATACTAAAAATAGAATTTTTATATATTGAACTTCGATAGAAAAATAGAATTTTTATATATTGAACTTCGATAGAAAAATAGAATTTTTATATATTGAACTTCGATAGAAAAATAGAATTTTTATATATTGAACTTCGATAGAAAAATAGAATTTTTATATATTGAACTTCGATAGAAAAATAGAATTTTTATATATTGAACTTCGATAGAAAAATATAATTTTTATATATTGAACTTCGATAGAAAAATAGAATTTTTATATATTGAACTTCGATAGAAAAATAGAATTTTTATATAGTGAATAACAAAGTAAAAATTTGATTTTTACATATGTAGTGGCTACAGCAACGAAGATGCGATAGCGATGAAGATTTCTATCAATGAAGTGCCGTGGAGCTAGGATAGCTATATGTGAGAATTTCTCACCTTTCAATTTAATTTTTCTAGTTATATATATATACTAGGATGCAGACGGTGCTTAGTAGCACCCGACACAATCGTCCACAGACCATCGTCTTGTTTGTTTGGTTGCATAGATTAGTTAAATTATTTGTTTGAATTGAATTGTTTGGTGAGATGAAATTGATTTGATTGATGTGTGAATGGCGTGGGCCTTCACTAGACCGGGGATAAGGCTAGGCCTTGTCCCGTTTCTAGTATCGTGCCGTTATGCCGCCGAAATTTTCTAAAATATGTTAGAAAAATAAAAATATCATTTTATTGAATAAATGAATTGAATAGAAATTCATAGGTTGAAATAAAATGTTTTATCGTTAAAAATATAATTTTTAACGTGAATATGAAAATAGTGAAGTGAACAAAATAAAATATTCATTTGCAAACCGGACGGTTTGTTTATGTACACCTATTTGAATGACATTGATTGGGACGATAAATTTTACACATCGCCCAACTGCACGAATAAAATCTGTGTTTGGTTGTTTGAAACCCCACACGGGTGTTGGGATGAAATTTGAAGTTCACTCATCCTGATTGATTAAATATGTCGATCGATTGATTGACATGCTGTTATAAGCGTTAGATATCTTTATTTGATGCTTATACAGTGTAGTGCACTTTGGTTGATGGTTGATCATTTTTCAATGCTATATATACATGTGTTGTATGAAAATCCATATAATTAATTTTATATGGTAATTGATTGGGCCTCATTCCAGTTTAGAAATAGAAATATTTGAAATAGAAATATTCGAAATGGAATATTTGAAAATATCAATATATGAAGCCGTGTTGATTAGATTGACGCCATTTTGACGTGAACGATATTTATATCGATTTTAAACGATTTCGAAATGAATTGAATTGAAAACGATTTCGAAATGAATTGAATTGAAAACGATTTCGAAATGAATTGAATTGAAAACGATTTCGAAATGAAATGAATTGAAAACGAATTCAAATTGAATTGAAAACGATTTCGAAATGAATTGAATTGAAAACGATTTCGAAATGAATTGAATTGAAAACGATTTCGAAATGAATTGAATTGAAAACGATTTCGAAATGAATTGAATTGAAAACGATTTCGAAATGAATTGAATTGAAAACGATTTCGAAATGAATTGAAAACGATTTCGAAATGAATTGAATTGAAAACGATTTCGAAATGAATTGAATTGAAAACGATTTCGAAATGAAATGAATTGAAAACGAATTCAAATTGAATTGAAAACGATTTCGAAATGAATTGAATTGAAAACGATTTCGAAATGAATTGAATTGAAAACGATTTCGAAATGAATTGAAAACGATTTTGAAATGAATTGAATTGAAAACGAATTCAAATTGAATTGAAAGCGAAGTGAAATGAATTCAAATTGAATTGAAATTTGAATTGAATAGAAATGGATTTTAAAACGAATTTATAAAGAGGAATTCAATTTTGATTTGAATTGAAATGGAAGTTGAAAATGTTTTCGAAATGAATTCAAAACTATTTATATAATTCGTTTTAAATAGAAATCGACGATATATATATTATATATATAATATAATGGCCTGAATAGAACGCGCCGCGCCGCGGCAGTTTCCGAATTTCGACCATTTATTTCAAACGGGCATTACGGGAGATCCGACCGTCGGATTCTCCTAAAACCGGAACCGTTGGGTTCGTATCAAAAAGAGCTTTCTAATGAATGTGAGAAATTAGAAATCTAACGGTTGGATTTGGAATTATGTCCAAATCAAATTTGAAAAAGGTCGCTGTAAGTGCAGTTCGATGGCCATTGGTGGAAATCGACTGTACGGGCCTTGATAAAATTATTAAAAATAGTAATAATTTGTGTAAAATCATGAGAAATGATTTAGAAAGAATTGGGATGAAAAACTCCATATTTGAAAAGATAAAAATAGATTTTTATCGAAATGAACTAGTTTTGAACTAGAATTATAATTCTATTTATTTTTAAATAAATAAATTGAATTTGAAAAGGGTTTTGAAAATAACCAAAATTTCCAATGATTGCATTGGAGTGAGTTTGAATCGAAATTGTCTTCGGAATATTTCGATGTTGGAATTCGTGATTATACAGATGTTGTTATGGAAATTTGAAAGATATATATTTATATCGTTATTTCCAATACGACATTTGTTAGTCGTAGAATTTGATATTGAATATAAGCCGATATATTTTCTATTCAGAGCCTTGTATTGAATATCAAATGTGATTTGGGTTTGTCGTGAATGGTGTCTTCACTAACACTGTTCTTGAACCCAGTTGAGAAAAGATTAAATCTTTTTATTTAGATTTAATGAAGTGTACCAATTAAATAATATTTAATTGGAATTGAATGGATATTGATTTTTGGGTTTATCGTGGACAGTGTTTTTAAAAACAACACTCGTTCTTTAACCCGATAATTAATGGAATGTGATTTTGGGTTTATCGTGAACTGTGTTTTAAATGACACTGATTCTTTAACCCAGTTAACGATTAAAACTAAGTGGAGTTTTAATGAATCTTTAATTAGATTGAAAAGATCGAAAATGGAGTATCACCAGTTTTGCTCCAGGCGATAGTTAAATCTTTAATTAGATTTGAACGTGAAATGGTAATTGAATTTACCGATAACACTGTGGTGTTAGATATGAAGTATTACCAGTTTTACTTCATGGGATGAATAGGTTGGGATTGGGAAATTAAAACAAATGATTACTTCGGTAAGGTTCGCTAATCCCGACTAGTTTGAATTGATATTCAAAAATGGATTAAAGAATAAATTCAAGGAATTTATCTTTGATAAAATTAATGGGAATCTTTCCCTATGAATGTGAAATTTAGAAACTAACTGTCGGTTAGCCAAGCAGAATGGTTTTCTGGATATTGATCTGATGTTGGTTTCGGCCTTCGGGGTTAATATTTGGGAAATTATTCTCTTGATTAATTTACGGTTAGTGACTAATGAATTGGAATGAGGCGTATGTTGTGTTTGTGTAACACTTATTTAAAATATACGCGAGTTATTCGGAAAGACCGGGTTTATCCCATTCTGAATAACTGATACGACGATAAGTCGAAGATGAAGACGATGGTCAAAGACCGGAAGTCTTCACGTCGTTTGGGTGATAACTGATGATCTTGATTGGGCTGTACACCCAAGAAGATGGAAACAGTTGGTGATCGTCCAGACGTACTTGGAGATCGATGGATATGCGGGGTACTAGGTGCCTCCGGTTTCGTTCAGACCCAGAACGGACTTGTAAATGGACTGTGTGTCTGACATCGGATTTCATTCTGTGTGACTGATATCGGTTGCATAGGATGGTTTGCCTGTGTGGCATGCTAAGATGCAAATGATCAAGGCTTCTGTTGAAAAGCAAAGTCTTGTGGTTGATGATCAAAGCACGGCCTTTGTGGCGTAGCTTTGTGTAACGTTTACCTCGCGTGTTTCACACCAGGTATGAACCAAAAACGGGAGACGGACCTCAGGGAGGGCCTACGTTTCCTCCTAGCTAAAAGTGGCGTCAGTGGTTTTACACGCCCTGACGAGTTTGACTTATGTGGTTGTTGCTGTTGCGAGGCGCCTCGGATTGATCGGTCATTCTCGAACCGATGGAGTCATTTAGTTGGCTTGCTTACGCCCCAAAGGGCGGCGAAACGTAGTGCTCAGGCATTTTTAATCCACTCCGTGTGGACCGGCCCTGTCGCTCCAAGGGTCGATGCGTTCTGATCCTGAGACTCGGGCTAGGCAGTCTCGAATCGGTTGAGGACTATCTTTTGCCTCGGTTCATAGACGGAAATCCAATTTCCAAATACGTGACTTTGCGGTTTTATATGTAAACCTATATATGGTGGCATAGTGGGATGGGGCACTCATGCCGCCTATGATTGATACTTATGATTTGAAGTTGTTTTATACACTATGCACTTATAGTAGTATCAAATGATTTGGTTTAAACGTATCAAGCATTCTTTGGCTGTTATAAGGGAAAACCCTATCCTCGGCTGCGTTGCATTGTGTGATGGGACCTGGGTCTTATAACAGCTTCATTTTTCTTTATTTAGCATTGCGTTGTTTGTTTATGCACTGGTATTCTTGGGAGGAAACCCGTTCTGTGTTATACGGCGTGGTCCCTTGATTTACCTGACTTTAAAAATAAAGATTAATAACTGTTTTAGTTCTCACACCAGTCACATGACTGACCTGGAGTTTATTGTTTTAACCTAAACTCTGGGTGCTCTTATTTTGACACGGGCAGCTAGTAGTTTTGGTTTTGCAGATTTATATTCACAGGATCCTGGTTTATAGCTGGAACGATATCCGGAAAGCTTTGTATCCGTATATCTCATTCTAGTTGTGTATTGTATTATTTTCCGCTGCGATGTATTTAAATGTAATTTAAATCTCTGATATTTCTGTGTAATATTCATTTATACTCTGTATATTCTTGTAATCTGATGCATTGTTGTAATATACAATGAAATGTTCTTCTGTATGCGTTCTGTTTTGTCGTGTTCTCAACGATAGGGCGTTTCGAACGGTCTAGATCGGTTTAACGACTGGTTCGGACCGAGCGAGATTCCTTGCCGTTACACTAAATTTTATGGCCAACGGACACCCGAGGGCGTCGAAACCTCACCACGACTAGCATCAAGTCACTTTCGGTTTATGTGGTTTTACGTGCAAATGAGGGAGAGTTATTTGATGGTATCAAATAGGAAGTTGGAGAGGATGGTCTACAAGTTTTCTTTTGGTCGGGTGGTATGAAAGAGGCTATGGTGGTCGTGGTTTCAACATGATCATGGATGAACAGTTATGGGAGCAGTGATCGAAGAATCATGATTTCTATCAAACCAGGCTGATTCAGGCCGAGGCTCCAACTAGAGAAGTGTTCATCGGAGGGAGGTCGACCTATAAGTGAAATTTCGTGGTTGTTGGTGGAGGGAGGATGTGACGTCTCGCCCCGCACCAACCGACATTTCCTCCATAGTGCGTTGTACACATGTCCAGTTAGCACGGGACGGTCGTCAGAATAAAAGGAAAAAAGAGAATGAACTAACAAGGAACCTGTAGAATGTCTCACAGCGCATGGAACAAAATATAATAACAACATACTTGACATAAAACAGGTGAGACAGTGCATAAGCTGAAAACAAACTATCATAGCAGGGGAAAATCCAAATACAGCTCATGATCCAAGGCCAACATTATTACAACTTTTAAAACTATCTCAAAAAGTAAAGCAAGAAAGGTACACTACTAATGCCCGAAGTAGTGACCACCAACGACACAGGGAGAATATCTATATATATCATACGTGGGAGCCTTCTGCTCGTCTTCAGATCGGCTACTCGTGCATCACAAGCTAACCTGTCTCTAGTCTGCTCATGAGAGCACCCAGAGTAATAAGAAGAGACATAAAACTCTGGATCAGACAAAAAGTCTGGTATGAGCGATAAGCAGCTAAACAGAACAATAACAGGTATACTAAACCATACCTGAACCTGGACCTGCAACCAAAGAGTTAGCACTACATACTGTACAACACTCTAAGGTGCCACTAACATATGGTGTAAAGAATACGGGGGTGGGGTGTGCATGTCATAGTGATGGCAAACAATCAAACATAGCAACCATCCTCACATCACTCACTCAATGCGTAAAGCATACGATATTCACCACTTCGATCACCTCAATACTTTTCTATGATCACCTTGCCCCATGAAGTCATAAATGGCTTCACTTCACTGATACATAGCCACTAATCCTTCGCTATGTCCACTTTGCCCCATGGAGTTGTTCACCCCATCTACGCTGGCTCATAGCCTTACTAATCCTTTACTGTGTCCACTTTGCTCCATGGAGTTATACACCCCATCTGCGCTGGCTCATAGTCCTACTAATCCTTTACTATGTCCACTTTGCCCCTCGAGTCATGACGACTCTACTGCACTGGCTCATAGTCTTACTACGATCACTTTGCCATAGTGACTCTACTGCACTGATAACGTAGCTCTATCGTTCATGGTGAATCAAAGTTATGAACGTCGACAACTTCTTAGCACGCGTCCCGCAGCAAAGCCCAACCATAAGTGAACTCATTAGTTCCCCACTAGATCTTGAGCTCTAACTTCCATTTGGACTACCTTTGCATCTCGGGTTGCTGATCATCACCGGATCGGTTCGGATCTCCCCCTGGCCATCAGTTCGGTTCAGCCTCCAGCTCCTAGTCATCAACACGGTTCGTGAATTAACACCCTTCACTGGATCGGATCGGGTACCTCGAGCTCCCTCACAGTGCATCGGTTCGGATCGGTAGTCATCACCCCCTGGCGGATCGGGTCGGGTTCTTCAAGTCCAATCACCATGCATCGGTTCGGTTCGGAGATGGCCATGCGGGTTGGATCGGAGTGATACATGCCACGAGAGGCGGATCGGGTCGGAGTTTCCAGGTCGCATTGCCATACAATGTTGATGGAGCGGATCGGAGCTTCTGAATTCACGTGGGGGTGGTTCGGATCGGGCTCCTTTCTCCGATCTGATCCGGATCGGCCAAATTCCTGCACCTTTTCCAGCAAGCAGTTTACGCCACTCGACGGTGTTTTCGACCACTCTAAGTATTCTAATCAATCACAAAGCATACCACAAAGTCATAGCAACAAGTAGAAGTGACCTCAAACACCAAAACATCAGTATGATAGATTAAAATGGATCAAACATAGCCAAAACCCCACATTTTCCCTTAAACATGTTTAAGCATAACTAATGATAGGATTAACAAAACTTAACCAAATTAACCCAAATTGATATCAGAGGTCTGAAACAACATTTAATAATTTATAAGTATTTTTTTCAAATTTTTATCATGTTTAAATTCGCTAATTAACACTAATTACCCTTAACTAACCATAATTAGTGAGGAACTATGCAAATCACTCACCTTAGCCACAAATAAACCTTAGATCTGAAATAAATCTCTGTTTGGGCGTGAATAACAATGCTAAACAGCAGCTCTAATCTTGATTTGGTGAAAGTCTCCCTTGATTTGATGTTGCTAAGCTTAATCCTTGATTAGAAATTGATTTGGAGGTGATTTAGAGGTTGGAGGCCATTTTTAGGGTTTCTAAGAGGTAAGTGGAGGCTAGAAAACTGAAATGGAATGAAACCCTAACTCATTTCAGCCTCCCCATAACCCTAATCCCGAAATGGGTTATGGACCCATTCACTAATCACCATATTTGGCCCGGTTAAGCAGTTTTTCACCTTCCAAACCTTATTTCAGCCATTTCTCCCAAACGATAAGCCCGTTTTCCACATGTGACCACTCTATGGAAAGGTAGACCATCATCTGAAGCCAATGGAAGTGGTTTCAGGTCAAAACTCCTTTCCAATCAAAATTTATGGCCGAAACAAGATCATCTAGGGGCAAAACGGTCATTTAAAAATCGGCAAAAATCATGTGCATGGGAAATGACCCCAATGGTCGTTTCCCAAAGCCACATGACCATACGACTTCATATAAGAAAGAAATAAATATTCTACGATCCTTCGATGCCTAGAATGCGGGTTGTTACATTCTCCCCTCCTTAAGAAATTTCTCCCCCGAAATTCCCTAACCAAAACACACAAGGGGTCCCGCATGCCTATCAGCCATAAAACAATAATCAAACATGCAATACAAGCAAAACAAGTCTATCCTAGCATGCGGAATAACTAAATTGCAAAGTAAATCTTACAAGGCAAAGAGTTTTGGATACGTCTTCCTAATGCTCTCCTCTGTCTCCCAAGTACAGTCATTCTCGTTCTCACCCCACTGAACCTTGACTAGCTTCACTGCCTTCCTTCGAAGTTGCTTCGTATCGTGCTCGACAATACGGATCGGCTTGCGGTTCCCAACCGATTCGGGTTCCACTTCGAAGTCCTCTAACTGAACAGGTGAAATAGTCATATCTGGGTCGTGCACGAACCTCCTTAGCTGGGAAACATGAAATACGTTGTGAAGTCCCGCCATCTTCTCAGGTAAGTCAACTCTATATGCCAAATTCCCAACTTGTTCAAGAACTGGGAATAGGCCAACAAATCTTGGTGCCAACTTGCCTCTCCTGCCAAATCGTATCACGCTCTTCAGCGGAGAAATCTTGACAAACACCAGGTCACCAACGGAGAATTTTAAGTCTCTCCTCCTCTTATCAGCATAATTCTTTTGCCTATCCTGGGCAGCCTTCATCCGTTGTTGAATGATCTTGATCTTGTCTGAAGTTTCACTTACCACATCTGGCCCAATCACAAACTTCTCACTGGTCTCTATCCAACATGAGGGTGAGTTGCATGGTCTTCCGTACAAAGCTTCATAGGGAGCCATACCGATACTGGATTGGTAGCTATTATTATATGCAAACTCTACTAGATGCAAATGGTCATCCCATGATCCACCAAAATCTAATATACAAGCTCTCAAGAGATCTTCCAATATACGATTCACTCTCTCTGTCTGGCCATCGGTTTGAGGATGATACGCGGTATTGAGATATAATTCCGACCCTAGAGCCTCTTGTAAGCTCTTCCAAAACACACTAGTAAACAACGGGTCTCGGTCACTCACAATGCTTTTGGGTATTCAATGAAATCTCACTACCCACTTCGTATACAGTTCTGCTAACTTAGCTGCCGTTCTGGTCGATTTGACTGGTATAAATCTTGCACTCTTGTTCAATCGATCCACAACTACCCAAATGCTATCATATCCCGATTTAGTCCTTGGTAACCCATCAATGAAATCCATCGAGACTTGTTCCCATTTCCATTCGGGAATTTCTAATGGTTGCAACAAACCACTAGGCTTCTTTTGCTCGGCTTTAACTAGCTGGCAATTCATGCACTTGGATATAAACTTCCCAACGTCTCTTTTCATCCCTTCCCAGTAGTAAGCCTGCTTCATGTCTCGATACATCTTATCACCACCGGGGTGTATAGTCAATTTTGAGTGATGACATTCCCTAAGCACTTCATCTCTCAAACCATTCACGTTGGGTACAACTAGTCTTCCATTCTTTCGAAGCCATCCTTCTCGATCAAGCCCATACAAATTCATCTCCTCACCGTCGATATTAATCTCTAACTTGGAGATGATTTCCAATAGATTAGGATCGTGCCTCTGACTGGAACCAATCCGCTCAATCAAAGTGGGTCTGATCGTCAAACTAGCTAACATCACTGGATCCAATTCGCACTTTGGTCTGAAATCATACCCTGCGATATACTCCAGTTGCTTCCATTCAAGAAACATAGCCCCTAAACTGACATATCTCCTACTCAAGGCATCGGCTACCGCATTTCCTTTCCCAGGGGTATATGCGATATCAAAATCATACGAAGCCAAGAACTCTAACCCTCTCTGCTGACAGAGATTCAGATTCTTCTGAGAGAAGAGATACTTTAACGATTTATGATCGGTAAACAACTCAAATCTTTCTCCCAAGAGATAATGTCTCCACATCTTCAATGCGAACACGATCGCTGCCAGTTTCAAATCATGGGTAGGATACCTTTTCTCATGCGGCTTTAGTTGTCGACTAGCATAAGCTACAACCCTACCTCCTTGCATCAATACAACACCTAGTCTGGTACCACAAGCATCCATGTATACCGTCATCTCTTCGTTCCCTTTAGGAATGACTAACACTGGTGCACGCGTCAACTTTTCTTTCAGACTCTTGAATGCATTCTCACACACTCCGTCCCAAACGAAGGCTTGATTCTTCTTGGTCAACTGAGTCAACGGTGCTGCTATCTTGGAGAAGTCCTGGATAAACTTACGATAATATCCAGCTAACCCCAAGAAGCTCCTTACATCTGTTGCATTCTTGGTCGTAGACCAATCCTGTACCGTAGCCACCTTCACAGGGTCTACGGCAATACCATTCTCTGAAACAACATGGCCCAAGAATCTCACTTCCCTCCTCCAGAAGTGACACTTAGAAAATTTCGCTTTCAATTGGTGTTTTCTCAACACCTCCAACACTATCCTCAAATGTTCCTTGTGTTCCTCCTCTGTCCTCGAGTAAACAAGGATATCGTCCACGAACACAAGAACAAACTTATTCAATTAATCTCTAAATACCCTATTCATAAGATCCACGAAGTATGCTGGTGCATTGGTCAACCCAAATGGCATGACCAACCGCTCATAAAATCCAGACGGCGTCCGAAATGCCGTTTTGGCTATACTATCAGCTGCTACTCGGAGCTGATGAAATCCTGTCGCGAGGTCCAACTGGGAGAACACTCTTGCTCCTTCCAGTTGATCAAACAAATCATCTATTTGCGATTGAGGATACTTATTCTTCCTCGTCACCTTATTCAACTCGCGATAGTCCACACACAAACGAAGGGAACCATCTACCTTAGTGGCAAACACAACTGATGCTCCCCACTCGGAGACACTTCTTCTAATAAACCCCTTCTTCAAAAGATCTCTTGCACCTCGAGCTCCCGCTGCTCCCTTGGTGCCATACGACGAAGTGCCATCACTATAGGTCTGACATCTTTCACTAAATCAATACGGAACTCAATCTCTCGGTGTGGTGGAAGCCCGGTCACTTCCTCGAAGATGTCCGGATACTGGCCAACCATGGGCACATCTGACAACTCATTATGCGGGATGTCGAGGGAATTTATAAAACTAGCCATTAACCCATCTCTAGGTAGACTACCAAACACTACTCTCCGCCCATCATCCGCCCTAACTGTCACCCAAAAGCCCTCACAGTCTACCACCACCCTGTATCTTTGGAGAAAATCGACCCCCAATGTAATGCCATACCCAGTAAAGCCCAAAACAAAGCAATCACAAACAAACATACACCCATGACTCGATAAAACCACATTACGACAAATCATGCTAAGGCTAGTCAAACCACCAATCGGGTTTGTCACAACCAATGGTCTATCGACTATCTCGGGTTCCAGTCCCAACCTATCTACTAGGTCACTAGATATGAAGGAACGGGAAGCCCCAGTATCAAACAAAACTCGAACAGGTACATCAGAAATAGAAAGCATACCTTGAATGACGACATTCTTTCCTTTCTCCGCCGCAGTTGGGGCATTCGACGAAGAACGAACAACACTAATAGCCTATGCTTTCACAATCTGCTTCTCTTTAAGAGGTTATGGACACTTATCCTTGAAATGTCCCACTTGGCCACAGTTGAAGCACTTCTTATCCGCTGACTTGGCCCGGCAATCCTTAGCATAATGGCCCTTCTTACCACAGCTGAAGCACTCCACATCCCTCTTACTCTTTTTCTGGCCATCCTTGGTCTGATTCTGCCTCCTCTTGTTCTGAGAGTTATTCTTGCTTCCACCGCTTGCTTGCGGCTTTGGCCCTTCTGCAGATGCTACCTCAGTCTTTGGCTTAGGGTAAAGACTCTCTGATCTCAAAGCTTTCCCAACAATCGACTCAAACGTCTCATCGATGTGGTTGATAATCCTTTCCCCCAAGTATCCATCCAAACCGGTAATGAACTTCTCATTCTTCTTCTCAGGAGTATCGATAAGAGATAGTCCATACTTCGACAAAGTGTCGAACTCAGCAATATAGTCCGAAACTGCTCTACCATTCTGCTTAAGTTCCAAGAACTTCCTAAACAATTCTGACATCTGAGCAGCTGGGATAAACTTGTCGCTAAAGCGAGCCTTAAACTGATCCCAAGTAACCTGATCCTCTGGAGTGGCTGTCCTAATAGCATTCCACCAATTCATTGCTCGCCCTTGTAGCTAACGAGATGCTAGCCTTCTCTTCATCGCATCCTCGATACCCAAGTCGTCGAAGATACGATCACAGCTATCCAACCAATCCTGAACATCCGTGGTCAACTCCGTTCCGTGGAACGGCTTACCACCAAGGTTAGTATAATCCTTGGACAACTTGGCGAAATCGGCCCTAGGCGCCTGCACTACTAGACCACCACCATTTCTGGGATTGGGAACTGCTCCCTGCATATCCCTAAGCATCTCACTCATGAAGTCAGTGAACATCCTCCTCATGTCAGGAGCATTCCCATTATTGGTCCCTCTACCAGCACCCCTCGTGTCTCGACTCATCGTTCAATCTGTAAAGAGAAAACGATTAACTATCTCCATAGTGGTGCTAGTGCAGTACGACTTCATCCTTATACTACTAATAGTATATATATATAGCTTTTGAAAACCAAAGTAATCTCAAATACGCACTCTCATATACGTACTATCTCTCCCTAGTGTCTTTCCCTAGGTTAACTACGCAACCTAGAGCTCTGATACCAAATGTGACGGCCCGCCCCGCACCAACCGACATTTCCTCCATAGTGCGATGTACACATGTCCAGTTAGCACGGGACGGTCGTCAGAAGAAAAGGAAAGAAGAGAATGAACTAACAAGGAACCTGTAGAATGTCTCACAACGCATGGAACAAAATATAATAACAACACACTTGACATAAAACAGGTGAGACAGTGCATAAGCTGAAAACAAACTATCATAGCAGCGGTAAATCCAAATACAGCTTATGATCCAAGGCCAACATTATTACAACTTTTAAAACTGTCTCAAAAAGTAAAGCAAGAAAGGTACACTACTAATGCCCGAAGTAGTGACCACCAACGACACAGGGAGAATATCTATATATATCATATGTGGGAGCCTCCTGCTCGTCTTCAGATCGGCTACTCGTGCATCACCAGGTAACCTGTCTCTAGTCTGCTCGTGAGAGCACCCAGAGTAATAAGAAGAGACATAAAACTCTGGGTCAGACAAAAAGTCTAGTATGAGCGATAAGAAGCTAAACAGAACAATAAAAGGTATACTAAACCGTACTTGAACCTGAACCTACAACCAAAGAGTTAGCACTACGTACTGTACAGCACTCTAAGGTGCCACTAACATATGGTGTAAAGAATACGGGGGTGGGAGTGTGCATATCATAGTGATGGCAAACAATCAAACATAACAACCATCCTCACATCTCTCACTCAGTTCGTAAAGCATACGATATTCACCACTTCGATCACCTCAATACTTTGCTATGATCACCTTGCCCCATCAAGTCATAAATGGCTTCACTGCACTGATACATAGCCACTAATCCTTCGTTATGTCCACTTTGCCCCATGGAGTTGTTCACCCCATCTGCGCTGGCTCATAGCCTTACTAATCCTTTACTATGTCCACTTTGCCCAATGGAGTTGTACACCCCATCTGCGCTGGCTCATAGTCCTACTAATCCTTTACTATGTCCACTTTGCCCCTCGAGTTATGACGACTCTACTGCACTGGCTCATAGTCTTACTATGATCACTTTGCCCCTCGAGTCATAGTGAGTCTACTGCACTGATAACGTAGCTCTATCGTTCATGGTGAATCGAAGTTATGAACGTCGACAACTCCTTAGCACACGTCCCGTAGCAAAGCCCAACCATGAATTGAACTCATTGGTTCCCCACTGGATCCTGAGCTCTAACTTCCATTTGGACTACCTTTGCATCTCGGGTTGCTGATCATCACCAGATCGGTTCGGATCTCCCCCAGGCCATCTGTTCGGTTCAACCTCCAGATCCTAGTCATCAACACGGTTCGTGAATTAACACCCTTCACTGGATCAGATCGGGTACCTCGAGCTCCCTCACAGTGCATCGGTTCGGATCGGTAATCATCACCCCCCGGCGGATCGGGTCGGGTTCTTCAAGTCCAATCACCATGCATCGGTTCGGTTCGGTTCGGAGGTGGCCATGCGGGTCGGATCAGAGTGATACATGCCACGAGAGGCGGATCGGGTCGGAGTTTTCAGGTCGCATTGCCATACAATGTTGACGGAGCGGATCTTCTGAATTCACGTGGGGGTGGTTCGGATCGGGCTCCCTTCTCCGATCTGATCCGGATCAGCCAAATTCCTGCGCCTTTTCCAGCAAGCAATTTACGCCACTCGACGGCGTTTTTGACCACTCTAACTATTCTAATCAATCACAAAGCATACCACAAAGTCATAGCAACAAGTAGAAGTGACCTCAAACACCAAAACATCAGTATGATAGATTAAAATGGATCAAACATAACCAAAACCCCATATTTTCCCTTAAACATGTTTAAGCATAACTAATGATAGGATTAGAAAAACTTAACCAAATTAACCCAAGTTGATATCAGAGGTCTGAACAACATTTAAGAATTTATAAGTATTTTTCCAGATTTTTATCATGTTTAAATTCGCTAATTAACACTAATTACCCTTAACTAACCATAATTAGGGAGGAACTATGCAAATCACTCACCTTAGCCACAAATAAACCTTAGATTTGAAATAAATCTCTGTTTGGGCGCGAATAACAATGCTAAATAGCAGCTCTAATCTTGATTTGGTGAAAGTCTCCCTTGATTTGATGTTGCTAAGCTTAATCCTTGATTAGAAAGTGATTTGGAGGTGATTTAGAGGTTGGAGGCCATTTTTAGGGTTTCTAAGAGGTAAGTGGAGGCTAGAAAACTGAAATGGAATGAAACTCTAACTCATTTCAGCCTCCCCATAACCCTAATCCCGAAATGGGTTATGGGCCCATTCACTAATCACCCTATTTGGCCCAGTTAGGCAGTTTTTCACCTTCCAACCCTTATTTCAGCCATTTCTCCCAAACGGTAAGTCCGTTTTCCACATGTGACCACTCCACGGAAAGGTAAACCATCATCTGAAGCCAATGGAAGTGGTTTCAGGTCAAAAGTCCTTTCCAATCAAAAGTTATGGCCGAAACAAGATCAGTAGGGGCAAAACGGTCATTTAAAAATTGGCAAAAATCATGAACATGGGAAATGACCCCAATGGTCGTTTCCCAAAGCCACATGACCATACGACTTCATATAAGAAAGAAATAAATATTCTACGATCCTCCGATGCGTAGAATGCGGGTTGTTACAGAGGAGGCGGTGGCGACGCTCAAAGCGATTTTCATTCGGGGGCGTTTCTCTAATCGTCAACGGTGATTTGATGGACGATGTTCATGCCGTGGTGGTTCCTTGCATTAACGCAGGTGGTAGTAGACAAGGGTGGCACTCCGGCGGTCCCATTTGATGGCGGCAGGCTTTGGTTGGTGATGAATGATGGTTGAAGAAGAAATATAAAAATTAGTTATATTTTAGTGAAGTGGTCAAATAGTTCAATGTTTAAACATGTATATCTTGTTCGTATGAACTCAGAATTTGACGAAACAAGATCTATTGGAATCACGGAAAAGAATATTCCACGACGGAACTGATTTGGACGAGATTAGAGCTAGTTGGAATTTTGGCTAAAGTAAATCTACATTTAATTTAATTCAAAAGCGATCGTTGTTGAAATGATCAAAAATCACCGTGCGAATTCTTTTTAACTTGAGTAGTTATTATAATTATCAACTAATTATATATTGATTGCTTATGGTTGCTATGATTACTACTGGAGGATTGATGTTTATTACAGTTTATATTTACTGTTTATGTACATATAAGCGTTAACGATTATAACGCTTATATTATAACCGTTGATTAATGGATAATAACTGTTTGGTTGTTATTATAATTGTTCACACAATATTTACACCATGAATATGGAAAGACTTTGGAATTGATTGAGTCGAGTTCCATTGGAATATAAAATAAACAATATATTAATTTAAATGAAATCAGGCGTGAAAATGAAAATTGGATTTTTTTTTTTATCCGAAATGATTTGAAAATGAAATTGAAATGATTTCAGATGACTATTGAAAAGGTTGAAATGGATAGGAAAGATTTTTGAATTAGAAATGGTTTGTTTTAATTAAAAAAAATTGAATAGTAAATTCAAAAGTGAAGTCAAGTTAGATATATAAATGACATTTTCAACTCGAAATGATTGTTTCAATGGTCTTATTTATTTTTATAATGGATTTCAGAAAAATTTGGATTTCAAAATGTTTAATTTTGAAAATATTGTTATTTTAATATTATTATAATAATAAGATATTCAATTTTGATTTAAAATTGAATTTGAGATTGGAATTGTTTTTCAATGCGAGTTTATAAACGTTTTATAAAATATGTTTGGATTGAATAGAAAGAGTTTTATTTTGAATAATAATATGCTTTGTATAGGACGTGTCACGCAGCGACAGTTCACGAATTTCAACCATGAACTTCAAACAAGCATAACTAATGCAATTTAAATTGGATTTCCTCGGAACGAAAAATGTTTATTTTCTATTGATAGTGAATTTCAAATGAAAGAAGAAATTTTGGATTTCAACTTATAGGTTTCAAGTTATTTTTAAATCTATTTTTGTAAAAATCGCTGTAAATGTAGTTTGACGACCGTAATTGGAAATCGATCGAAATGGCAATATAAAAATTATTAAAAATATTAAAAAATTATGATAAATCATAATAAATTATTTTGAAGTGATTTGGAAAAGAAATATGAAGTTTTGAACTATATTTCGATTTTTGTGTTTTTCAGCCTAACTTACTGAATATAGTGAAACGATGTTTTTGGGAATTTAAGTTAAATGGACTAAAAATTTCCAAATTTAGTTTATTGGATTTGAAAGACGAGTTTTGAAAATTCTTTTAATTAAGACTAATTAGAATATGGATTCGGATAGAAATGATCTTTGGGTATTTGGTTTTGATTTCCGTTGTGTCGACGCTTACTATTTGAGGAATTTAGAAGATGTTTATATCATTATTCCACTTATATTATTCATTGATTACGAGAAATTGTATTGAATATGAGTTGATGTAAATTCTGTTTAGAATCTTATATTTTAATATCAATTGAATTTTGGGCTTGAAATGAGTGACGTCTTAAATAACGTTATTCTTTTACCCAAATGATAACTTGATGAGCCGCCCAATTAATATACTGGCCTTGAGGCTATATGGGCATACGCCTGTCCAAATGATGTTCGGCGGAATGGGCAAAATAAATAAGAACTATTTATTTAAATAAAGCTGGAGTTATAGTTGAAGCAGCTAATAAAAAACCAAAATAACTAGTTATAGTAGGCATGAAAGAGCTAAATTAAATATCTTCTTTTGCTAGCCTTTCCTTCTTGCTCTTGCTTTCTTGTTGACTAAGAGATTATTTGGAATAGAAAAAAATGATAAACCTTTTAATTAAGATTAATGAAGTTTTCCAATTAACGAATTAAATTGGAATTGAATGGAAATCGATTTAGTAATAATTGAGATGGGCCTCTATGGATAAATACCTTTACTATTTAAGGTATTTAAAAGGCTTTACCTTTATTTCACTGATAATATTAGTCCGATATGGGAATTCATATCAATTATGAGCTTGTGATTTATGTGAAGATTCCATTTGTAATGAAAGTATGATATTGGGTTTATCGTGAACGATGTTTTAAATAACATTTGTTCTTTACCTTAGTTAAAGGAAAGATGATTTTCCAAGTTAAATTGAAATGAAATCTATATAAATTTGAATATAAAGATTTTCTCCAGCAAACGTGGGAAAACGAAGTTTAAAGATCGTTCAAGAGATAAAAAAAGCTTTCTCTAGAGGAAGGATTTAAAGAAATGGATTTTGGATTAACAAGTTTTCAAATGTGAACTTCGTTAAGAATAAGAAATCGTAAGAAAGATATTGGGCAAGAGGTAGGATTAATGGACGATAAAGTAATGAACCCTAATCAATGATCAATGAATGGGTTGGGTTTAGGTAAATATGGTTTCCCATAAAGATAATTGAAAACTTTAATCAGATTCAAAATGAATGAAGATAATCGAACTTACCAAAATATGAGGGATATTAGATATGGTGTACCACCAGTTTTGCTCCATGGAATAAATAGGTTGGGAATGGTATAATGATTTGAGAAATTATCTTTTTCGCTAGATCCAATAAACTCTATAAAACGTAAAAAAACTCGATTTGAATTAAGTATGTGAAATGAGATTTTATAATCATCTGAAGTGATTTCCAAGGAAAAGATTTAAACAAGAGTTTAAAGAATGTAATTCTTTGGTAAGATTTAAATGGGTATAGCCAATAAAATGAATTATTTGAGTACAAAGAATAGTCCAAATTGGAATGAGACTCATGATATTTTTGTATATCAATTATTGTTTGTAAAGATGAGCTAGTTATTTGGAAAGACCGGGTTTCAGCCCATTCTGAATAGTTATACGACGAGTATTGAAGATACCAGAGACTGTGGTTGAAAACCGGGGATCTTCAAATCATTTAGATTTATTACCAATGTCTCGATTGGGGTGTACACCCAAGATGAGGTTATAAGTGGCAGTTGTTTGAACGTACTTGTTAATTATTTGAATTTGCAAGGGCCTCTCTCCTTTAGTGGACGAGGAATAAGGTCCCTTCGGTTTTGTTCATAACCCATAACGAACTTGTAAATGGATGTGTGTCTGTCGTTGTATTTTACAGCATAACCAGTTGGTTTCTATTGATGTTATATCAGTTATTGGCTTAGGATTTATCTTTTTAGCTTAACACCCTCCTCTGAGACTTAGGTACTCAAAGGGTTATATATTAATAGAAATTAATTATATGTTGTGAATTGACAATGTGGCATGATAAGTGATGAGCTATTGATTATCAAAGCTTTTGTTTAAAAGCATAGTTTTGTGTGGAAGTGTAACTTCATGGATTCACAACTGGAATGAGCCGAAAAGGGATAAAGTACCGCTGAGTTAAGTACTAACATTTTCTTCTAGTTGAGAAAGTGATGTCATGGTATAGGGACTAGACAATTTTCTTAGTGGATGATAGATCGAGGCGCCTTGGATAAAGTTCGGTTACGATTGGGGGATGTTATGTTCAAGGAAAACCCGAACATAGCTGGTATACACGGGCCGACTTTGCCAATACATAAAGGACTCAATTGTTGACACCTGGGACATCCCGCTAAAGGTGTGCTCGAATGTGATTAATGAAGATCCATTACCTTTGTCATTAATGAAACCCAACTTCCAATATGAACCCTTTATGGTTTTAGTTGTAATCTATGTATATAGACGTAATATATGGGCACCCACAGCTTCTAAGATTTATATGTTTACTTTTGAAAGTGATTTCCATATTATGCACTAGTAATAATAAAAGAGACTTTAACGTACCAAGCATATTTGGTTATCATAAGGTAAAACTTGCTCCTTTGTGTGTGTTGCATTGTCTGATGGGATGCGAGTCTTATGGTAGCTTCATTTTTTCAAAAAGCATTGTGAGTAGTTTTATGACTGGTATTCATAAGGGGAAACCCATTCCTTGTTGTACAGTGTGGTCTTATAATTTAACCAATTTTAAAATAAAGTAAATAACTCGTTATTTTATCACACCAGTCCCATGACTGATTCAGAGTTTATTGTTCTTACATCTGAACAGTTTATGCCCATATTTTCCACATGAGCATCTTAGTATTTTTGGTTTGCATATTTTTTTTTAGAGCAAATGCTGGATTGAAGCTGGAGCTGTATTCAGAGCATTTTATTTCTTCTGCTGAGAGTTTATGTTTTCAGTTGTGTACATGTTAGACTCTGATATACTTATTTCCACTGTGCATGTATTTATTGTTGTACTATGATATAAGTTGTGCCTTGATGTAAAAGTTATTGCAATTTTAATAAAATTTCTCTTGTTGATCGTCCTGTTAATTGTAACCCCTAGTGATACGTCTTATTGATCGGTTTAAGTCCGTTTAATCATTGATTTGAATTGGGCAAGAAGGTGGGTCTTCACATTTGGTATCAGAGCTTTGGTTTATACAAAGCTTTGGGGGTAAGACTCATTTGAACAGAAGGAAAGGACTCATTAGGGATAGGATTAGTAATATCCTAAAAGAGTGACTTATTAGAGACAGAGTTTGTAATGCCCTAGAATGAGTTTGAAGAATATTATATATAGAAGATAACGAATTTGCATATTTATAAAAAAAATTGGTTTTGAAAGATTGTATCTTATAATAAAATTTTAGTATTTTATTTTAGGTTAGACTATCAAGTATAAGAAGATTTTGAATATACATCTAGCTAACGTATATACGATATAGAATCACATTCCAGTCGCCTGAGGATGATTCTGTTGACAGCTTCAGCATCATCAGTGATTATTTTTGGGTTTTGAAAGTGTGATGACGGCATACTTCCAATTTAAATGTCGAGATATGCTTAAACCCATTTGGATAAATGTTTGCAAATGATTTGAATAGCCAAGATAAAGGAAATATTAACCTTAAGCTAAGGACTTGATTAAAATTTAATGTTGTAATTTGGGAACTAATTAAGATGATTTGAGCTTTAAATTTAACTGATACAAGTTAATAGATTGAAAAGATGAAAGTAAATCAAACGAATTAAAATTTAACTTAAGCGAAGTTAAATAAAATGGGATTGGATTTATATCGAGTGGAATTGGAATGATAAAACTAATATAATGATGGTTTAGTATTTTGGTAAAGATTGGAAATTAGTTAGAGTTGGACACACACACACACACACACACACACACACACACACACACACACACACACACACACATATATATATATACACACACTGGACATGTTATTGAATGGAAGCTAAGACGAGGAATAAAATTGAATGCTTGACGCAAAGGTACATATTTATAGTATTGACTGGGTTTGATGATTTTACGAGTCGATATTGGCAAGCCGCTTAGCTTTTGGATTTTCTTTTTGCTTGGTGAGGGCCTAGAGAGGCAAGTTGTAGTTGTACTGATTGAGCCGTATAAAGAAGGTTATGGCAAAAAAAATTGAAAATTTAAGGCATTAGCAAAATTCGAGAAATGGGAAATTTCTAAAAAAATAAAACCTAAAGAGCTTAAGTTAGTTAGAATAAAGGCTTTGTTGGTTAAGTAAACGACCTTCAGTTTCGTCTTCGATTTCGAGGATGAAATCTTTTTAAGTAGGGGAGATTGTAACGACCCAGATTTTATTAAGAAATATTTAATTAATTTAATATTAGAAAATGATTAATTTTAAGAATTAACGACTTAGAATTTATTTAATTTTAGGTTTGAACGTATAATTTATATTATAATTAAAAACGAGCTCGCAGCGATGCGGTAGTTCGTAATATTATGTTGTTTTAAATAAAGGGTATTTATATTACAATAAAAAGAGTACAGATAAAGGGAAGAGCTGGCAACTAATGAAAAACAACAACAAAACGAATCCTATACAAAAAAGCTGAACCAGCTCGACCCTGCTGAAAATACAAGACCGACACAAAATATAACAAATATAACAACCAGTCTTACACAATAGACCCTTATACAATAAAAAAATGACACATACTAGATCCAAACAGCAGCCAAAAGGCAATCTGAAAAACACCATCCAAAGCTCAGAACAGAAGCCCTATCTGCATATAAAAGAAAGCCCATATGTATCCATAACAAAGGCTCTGGAAACTCAGCAAAAACAGCTGATACTACCACCTCCAAAACTGAATAGAGACAGGCAAACCCAAATCAATACAAACTAACTGATCAAACACATACATGCCCAAAAAACAACTACACTTATCCACCAGAAACTCCAGAAATTTGAAATTCAAAAGAAGAGAAACAACACCCATATAAGGAAATCAACACATCCAAACAATAAATCTGCATAACAAAACAGCAACATCGGATGAAGAGATTTACTTTTTGGATATACCACCATTTTGAACTCCTCCTAGGGAAACACCATCTTCCCTATTTTTCTTTATTATTGATCTAGTCTGGAGTTGAGAGACCAAATTGATCCATTTTGGATTTGTTTCCACTAGAGGTTCATCACATTTTACTTTGCTACCACCTTTAAATTTACTGGTTTTGAATTTGTTTCTCCTCCTTTTGAAACTACTTCTCGAACTATCTGATTCATCCAATAACATATTATGCATCTCATAATTATCACATTCCAATTGATCAGATGTAAAAGGCTTATTGACCTTATATTGTAGTGAATCCTCTTTAAAGCTATATAGGATCCAATAACATATTAAACTACTTCTCGAAATTTTCGTGAATCAACAAGACTTTCATGTACCAAGCATATTTGGTTGTCATAAGGCAAAACTTGCTCCGTTGGTGTGTGTTGCATTGTGTCATGGGATGCGAGTCTTATGGTAGCTTCATTTTTTCAAAAAGCATTGCAAGAAAATTTATGATTGGTATTCATAAGGGGAAACCCATTCCATGTTGTATGGTATGGTCTTATGATTTACCCAACTTTAATACAAAGTAAATAACTGTTTTAGTTCTCACACCAATCCCATGACTAATCCGGAGTTTATTTTTCTTTCCCCTGAACTCTAGGTGCCCATATTTTCCATATGGACAGTCTAATAATTTTGATTTGCATATATTTTATAGAGCAGGTGTTGGGTTGAAGCTAGAGCTATGTCCAAAGCATTTTATTTCCTCTGCTGAGAGTTTATGTTTTCCGCTATGTACATATTACACTATGATATAGCTATTTCCGCTGTGCATGTATTTATTATTGTACTCTTATATAAGCTGTACTCTGATGTAAAAGTTATTGCAATGATAATAAAAAAATTCTTTTGTTTGGTTCTTATTAGTTGTAACCCCAAGCGATACGTCTTATTGATCAGTTTATGTCGGTTTAGTCATCGGTTTGAATCAGGCAGGAAGGCGGGTCGTCAGATTTATACTCCTATTTTGGAGGAGAAATTCTCAACAACCAAGGATTAAAGATTAGGATGACGAGTGGGTGGATTTGAATTATTATTTTGAGTAATGGTATATTTTATTGTTTGATTTCTGTTAGTTCAGTTTAGTTTCAGATTATTTTAATTTAGAATTATTTGTAGTAATTTATCTTCCATGTTAAACTTATGTGTAATTAAATTTAACATATTGTAATTAGGATTATCTACTGTAAATCTATAATTAGAATGTAAGTTTGATAAATTCATATGTGTACAATAAACTAATTGTTTAGAATTAATTTTATGCAAATATAAGACAAAAAAGTTAAATAAAAATATGATAACAGCGGGATTCGAACCTCTGACCTCTCAAAAGGCAATGTAATGCACAAACCAACTAGGCTAAGGATCTTTGTGTTAACCTATTGAGAGAAATATTACAAGTGTAAGCCTAATTATGTACAAATGTTAAGCCTAATTATGTACAAATGTACGGTAAATATGTCAAATTTGGGGAAATAAATTAAGAACAGGAATTAGTGTATACCCATTATAATCGGAAGTTAGAAATATCATAGATTGGTTGGTTAAGATAATGGGATATATTTCCATAGTCGGTAACTAAGTAAAATGGAAAACATAATTTCAAGAATAAAAGAAAAAGTATATAGATTACTGTAAAACAGGGATTTAGCAGTATTACGCACTATTCAATAGCGTATAAATAAATAAAAAAGAAATGTCTTGCAATTATGGATTCCTATTGACGCAATTGTCTTATACTATGAAAATACATTATTGTACATTTTCAGTAATAATCAATTAGTAATAAGCATAATGTCCTAAAAGGATAAACTCATAAAGACGGTAAGTAAAGGAGTAACATAACAAAAAGGCGTTATGCAAAGGAAAACAGTAAGAAGTTAAGATGATGCATGATGGGAAAAAATGAATGTAACCTATTCGGATAATTGTACGGACACATAATAGATTATGATAGACAAATTGGCAAGAATAATATTTTGATAATTGTACGGGCATATAAATAGATCATAATAAGCAAATTGAACATGTTGGCAAGAATAATATTATGATAATTGTGTAGACATGAAAATGAATAATAAGCGGTTTTGATATATGTACAAACAAGATGATAATATGAAGATTATAATAACAAGTGAAATGAAGGCTTATTATGAATAAACTTACAATTGTAAATTAAGTTTAATAAACATATCTATGGCTATAGTTCTATGGTGAAAGTATGACTATAACATCAGAGTTATAATCAAAAGTGAAATGAAGTAAGAGAGGCTTATTACAGAAAAACTTAAAATTGTGAATTTAGTTTAATAAGCATAATTCTATGGTGGCCTCATAAATAAGCATTGCATTCTATAGTTATTATATGATTTTATTATGGCCTCGTAAATATGCATTGCATTCTATAGTTATTCTATGGTTCTATGGTGGCCTCGTAAATAGGAATTGCATTTTATGGTTATTCTATGGTTATATGATGGCCTCATAAGTAGGCATTCTATGGTTATTATATGGTTCTATGGTAACCAATAAAATTAAGCAAGTAATTGAAGTTCAAATTAAATAAATTGAACAATAATATTAATTAATGAAATGAAAAGTACGATAAACACATAATGAAATAATATGCATAGGGTTTAATAAAATAGTGAGATGAGTTTGGACCAGTTTGAGGAATCTTGAATGAAGAACCCAATAGGACATATCATCGTAGGTGTCCGAAGACACAAAGGAAGCACATCCAACTTAATGTTTGATAGGATTGCATATAAGTTCCAGACTTCTATAGGACGTGAGGATACTTTGAGATGGCCCTCTAGTGGATGTCTGTGGCAAGCTATCCTAGAGGTAGGTTTGTACGGTTCCATCCATATAGTATGCCTTAGATGCATTTATATTGAGAGCAACCAAAAGACTGATAAGATGATTTTAGGATTCAGCGATTGCCTTGGCTTATAGAGCAGGCTTCATGGTCAGGACCCAATAAGGATACTATATCGTCAAATATCTGTCTTTGTCAGTCAGAGCATGTATGGGAAAGATTGGAGCTAAACCAACATGCCGATGGTCTTACCCTATCGATACATTGGATGATGGACAACATCAATTGGATGTTTAGATTGTTTGTTATGGGCACGGTCACTTAGCTATTGGAATGGTCTTTCGTTAGTTAAGGGAGGGTCGAGTGGAGCCATATCATCCGAAGAAAAGGGACAGACCAATCTATAGACATATGTATTGTAGCTAGATATAGAAATACGACGATTAAGTTCCATGCAAGGGTCTAGCCTGATAGTGAAACTCAGATAGTAGACAGTAGACAGTACTGACGCTAGTAGGTCCTCGGTGTATGCATTGGGTGGTGCATCTTGAATGTTCGATTACGTTCATGCAAGAGTTTATCCTGATAGCGGAGCTCGGAATAGATAATATGCTTTCATAGTGTGGTGATGGAGATCTAGTAGGCTTTCGTAGCCTGACTGTGCAGTGGATTGGTACGATATGCGCGGAGAGGCGAGAGTATTATAAACTCTAATAGCCTAATAAAAGTTAATTAGTGATAGAACGATATGTGCAGTGTTATCTTTAAAAAGTATAATTTTCTCATTCACCTAAACTTTTGTTCTGACCCTTCCGCATAACAAACCCGCAGGTTAAACAGGTGGTAGAGATATATAGCTTAGAGACACTTGCTTGATAGTGTCATTATTATGATAAGTATTTACTTTACTATTATATTTTATTCGTTCTACTGTGAGATATTTATTTTAACCTTTGATATATTTTTATCTTTTGCTTTCTCCAGCATACCAGACAAACGAACTCAAGTTTCAGTAGACCTGGACTCTCAGCATTTTGCGAAAAAATCGGGCCCACTAAAATTTAGGCTGTTACAAACCCATTAAAGGAAGAACAAATTCATTGCATCCCTTAAGAAGGGTTTTGGGTTTCGGCAACAGTTAATTTCCTTTCCCCTTAAGGTGGGAATTCGTTGCTATTGGATTTTCATTTTCTCTTACAAACTTTTTAATATGAATTTGGATACAAATACGAAAATTGAAGTATAAATCATATGTAATGAGTTATTAGTCAGGCTAATAGCCAATACGATTAATCATCCTCTTTTAAAATTGAAATCCATATGTTGTGATTTTGAATCTCCTTCATTTATTAATTATTGAATATGATTACAAGAATTGGGAAAATTCTTAAATCGATTTTGGAATCATTAGGTTTTCACTCTATAATTGTTGTCAACAAATTTGGAATGAAATTAGTCTACTTGATCCCTAGGGTCATATTTTTAGATACGGGTTGACCCTCCTTCCATTGTATGGGTTTCGTCTTGATGTATTTATGGAGGCTAATTCGAAGGCTTATAAAGGCGCATCTAGCTAGATACGGCTTGTACTTTCGATAAAACTGAAAGAACTATAAGGTTCGTGTGTGTATCTAATAATAGAGTATAGAAAATAATATCTGAATACTAACAATATAAAACTAGTAAAGTAATAAATGATCACAATAGAGTTTTATACTGGTTTGGACCTCCCATCCTACGTCCAGTTTGGAAGCTCCCCTTTGGCTTTCTAACTAGCAAAACAGTCCTCCCTTCGCAAGGATATGTTCTTGAAAATACTGGCTTTGATTAAATAGCACAAGCTCTCCTACGGTCTCCTTGTAGTAGCATATGATTCGAAGTATTGATGTATAGAAGAGATAAATAGAATTCTTTTTGAACGCATTTAGAAATCAAAGAGTTGCAGAGAATAGAATGTTTAAATAGGAAAGGTTCAAAAAAATTAGTTAATCAAATCTCTTTTGCTCAAGTTTATTTATAGGAATTGAAGAGTTTCTTTGAAGAGAAACGATTTTTGAACTAAAACTTTTCGTTCTAAAGATTGCAACCCTTGGTAGAAGAAAAACATGTAGATAAAAAAGGATGTATTTCAAGATGAAGAATAAATTTTTTCAGAAAAATGTCCTGTTATTTAGCATAGGCATCTTTCATTTATGTCGGACGTTTGTGCTAGAACTATAGAATTTTCCAAGGTCTTGGCTCAGATGTCTGACATAAGTATTATACGTCTATGTTGGAACTTTGGAATTTTTTGAAAATCTAATGACAGACATGTGAACTGAGTAACAAACATGTGTACTAAGTGTCAGACAACTAAGACCTGCACATTCTTATTTCTGGGTTTCTTCGCTTATAAAACCATTTAATAAACTATTACCTATGTGGCTACTATTCAAGAGATAGTATAAATCATCTACTAAGACTTTACCTTAAATATTAACTAATATTATGAAGCTTTTGTGCTTGTCTTTAAGTCTTCGACTATGATTACATACCTGCATACATTAAGTCTTCGACTATGATTACATACCTGCATACATAGATGATATATATATGTTGTACATAGTGCTTGCATAGTTTTTGTCATTAATAGAGGTTCTAACATTCTCCCCCATTTTGATGATGAAAAATATACAGTCATATCAGTAATATGTGAATTCTCCCACTGAGTTAGTGATCTCCTGTACACTTAATATATCCCTCCTTTGTCATTATCAAAAAGCATATATGACAAAGTAAATATATGACAATGATATACCACTTCATCATAAACCGTAAATGTCACATAAATAACAAAAGCCACATAAATTAGATTTTTTTTCCATAATGTTATTTATTCCATAAACTAGATAATACAACATAAAATACATGAATAATTATGCTTATTTCATAATGATATTAAGGAAATGCTTTATTAATTATTCTTTTAGAGTCACTTGATTGATTACGCTGTTTTTCCTATGAATAAGGTTCACTTTTTGCATCTTGAGTGAATGGTTTTAATGGCGACCATTCAGGACACTTAGGACTATGATGAGATGTACCTTTTTCCGTGGATATTTCTAGAAGTTATGTCACTGATTGTAGGTGATTCTTTAAAGCAAGGTGATTTCTTATGGATACAATTCTTTGATAGTAACAAATTAAGAACAAAATTTTCTCCATAAAACGTAAGTTCATTTCTTGTCCTTTATGTTTACAATACATCTCATTTTGTAATTCCATCATTTCTCATTGGTAGTGTGATATTTCATCTAATTTTTCGTGAATAGAATCATGGTTAGTATGGGATTTATCCTTTTTGAGTCGCTAAAGCAAAGGTGAAAGTCCCCACCGACTTCTTAGAGAGGCTCTGGGTGTTGATGGAGCTGGAGAGTAGGAGTTGAGTTAGACGATGGTCAAGCAGAATTATATGAAGATGTCATTTTGTGAAAGGACATTGTTGTGAACCTTTTAGTTTGAAAATTAAGGATTTCTGAATGCTATATATAGCATTTTTTTTTACTACTTATGGAATTATTTTTAATGATATGGGCTTGTTTTTATTTTTAATAGGGGAACAAAGTAAACTGGTTACTGTATAAGTTAGAGTGTAATGATAAAGTACACAAGACATACCATATAGGCAAATGGAAATGACATATAACTATCAATGGAGAGGTTTAGAGTTCAATTGTTGACTCAATTTTATAGTTCGGATATAGAACATATTCCTAGTTCTCTTCTGGGTTTTATGAAAGATGTTTCACATAAGGGTTTTGTAAAAATATTAGCAATTTGTCTTTCAATATTAATGAATTCTAATGTTATTTTTACCTTTTTCAACGATGTCCCTATGAAAATGATGTCAGATGTCTATGTGTTATTCGAGAGTGATTTATAGGATTTTTAGATAGATTGATTACACTTTTATTATAACAATATATTGGTGAACTTGTTGCAGTTTTTTCCAAAGTCATTAAGTGATTGTTGCGTGTATATTACTTGTGCACATGCTAAAGCAGCAGATATATATTATGCTTCACATGTTGAGAGAGAAACCAAAATTTTCTTTTTACTGAACATGATACAAGAGATTGATCAATGAAATGAAAAGTGCCACTTGTGTGTTTTCTATCTGCTTTGCAACCTCCGAAATCAACATCACTATATGATATGAGTTCAAAACAGCTGTCTTTAGGATAGAAAAGACCGTAAGCTCTAGTGTTAGTCAAGTATCTCAAAATACATTTTACTGCTTTATAATGTGATTCCTTTGTTTGTGACTGAAATCTTGCGCATCAATATACTCTCATCCTGATATCAGGTCTACTAGCCATTTAATATATTAAAGATCCTATTATACTTTGATATAATTTTTGATCCAATTTTTCCTTTTTCATCTTTATGTAAATAAACATTTATACACATTGGCGTTGATTTTCAGAGATTTTCTCCATTCCAAAACATTTTAAAAAATTAAAGCAATATTTTTCTTGATTTATAAAATACCAAAATTTTGATTTGGGACAGTTTCATACGTTATAACAACAATAAAGCAGTTTACAAACTATTTACAAAAATAAGTTAGTTTTTGCCATAACTAGTGGCATCTCAAATGCCGCTAGTTTTTTTTTTTTAACGAAAGCAGCGTCCGACATGTCACCCGAAAGAAAGTGGTACATCTATGCAATATCCGAAATAGCGTCAGAGACATCCGAAATAGCGCTAACTGGTTCTATTTCGGATGTTGCCCAGATCTTGCCATAAATATTTCCAACGGCCTTCTTCCTCATTGACAATAAAAATTCAAAAAAAAAAAGAGCAACTTCACAAAATTTTAAAACTCTTACTAGACTCGTATCACTTTGTAGCGGATCTATTCAACAATCAACAAGTTATTGATTCCATCTTTTTTTGAAGGTATAACTATTTAAATAACAATTTAATAACGTTTGATTTTGGGTTTCGTTTGATGGTTGGTTCGTTATTAGAATAGTGAAATTGTTGTTGTTTAATACATAGAATGGCTCCTAAATGTATTTATGCCATATGTTATTATGATGGTGAGTTAGTGGATGAAGATAATTATGTAAGATATGTTAGAGGGTCATATAAACAGGGAAAAGTTGTTCAGGGCTGTAATTTGGTTCAGTTGAAAGAGTCGGTATATAAATCGACTAAGATTAAATTTGAAGAATTTGATATTTATTTAGTACATAACTGGCTTACCGATTCTGGATTGGAAGCCGTTAAAATAGCCGACGATGATGATGTGTATATAATGTTTTCAATGACATCGGAAGTCATCGAGCTTTTTGTTATAAAGAGCAAACAGACTCAAGTAGCAAAACTAATAGCACCAGTGTTAGTTAACCATGAATGTTAAGATAATGGTGAAAGAACTGGTCTTTAGAATGTAACATCTAGTTTTAATACTCCATCCGTTATCTCGACCTATAGTCAACAAGAAGGAATTTTTGGTTTTCCACCATGTACGAGTTATCAACATGGTATTCAATACAATTATCCTTATTCGACTCAAGAAGGTTTCACACAGATGATGGAAAGGTGAATGCTAGTTTGGTTATTTGCTAAATCTATAAACATATGTTATTTTGTAGTTCTTAAATACTATGTTATATATGCAGTTATGTTACAAAACAAGCGACTCCATTTTGCACCACCTGACCTTCAAATGATTACATGCTGCCTTACATGCATCCTACAAAAATCTGAGTTACTACATATAAGTCCGAGATATGTGAAAGTTATACAGTTATACGAGAAATTGCAAGAACAAACCCGGAGAGCATTAGGCATGCTATTACAGACGAATTTGGAGTGTTCGAACGTGCTTTTTGGGCTTTTGGGCCATTTATTGAAGGATTTGCACATTGTCGTACTTTACTTTGCATTGACGGTACACATTTATACCGAAAATACAAAAAAAACGTTGCCAATAGCTACTGTTGTTGACATAGATGACTATCTATTTCCACTAGCTTATACAGTTGTTGAGTCTAAATCTATCGGTAGTTGCGGTCGGTTTTTTGCTTGCATGTGTCATTTCATCCATACTATCAACGATCATTGAATTACTTTTATTTCTGACCGAATGAAGGACATACCGAATGCATTGGAAACATGAAGTGTCATTTACCCTCATAAGCATCGTTTTTATGCTAGACATCTTAAGTCTAATTTTCAAGCAGTTAGTTTTAAATACAAAAGATTAATTATTATTATTTTCTGCCGTGGCATGTGCTTCGTAGGAAGTTGAATACCACAAACTTCGTGAAGGAATAAAGAACATAAGCCTAAGGGCGCATAACTAGATTGAAAAAAGTCTACATGGGAAAGAGCAAAATTTGGTTTTGTGCGAAGATGATGATGGTCAATTCCATGTAATGAGAACAAATTCTTCAGAAAGTTTAAATGGGGTATTAAAAGGTTCTCTTTGGTTGCTCAAACTTTTTTTTCGATCCGTAGATTATTTTTGTCCAAGAACAGAAACAACAAGAAGTCTTAAAACCCGACGTACCCCTAAGTGGGAAGCAAAGATTGCTGAATGAGCCAATGAAGCAAGGCGTACAAGGATTATTCGATTTAGCCTAGTAGAATGGCTACTGATTCATTATTTTGGGGATGAATTCAAAGTGTTAATAAATGATGAAACTTACTCATGTACGTGCAATATACCTATGCTACAGAATTTACTTTGTACACTTGTAATGGCTGCTTGTTCATCAGTTTCAATAGGAGCTACTAGAGCTCATCATGATTTTGCTTCATCATACTATATAGCCGAGAAATACCTAGTGTACACACAACACCAGAAATGCCAGTTTGGCAGTGCTCATGGCCGTATCAAAATCAATTTGGCAGTGTCCTGGACCGTATCAAAAAATGGCGTCTCTGTTGCTTTGATACGGTTTAAAACCGTATCAAATTTAGACATTTGGCACGGTTTTAAGCCATATCAATTTAGAAATTTGACACAGTTTTAAGCCTATCAAATTTCTAAAATGATACAGCTTAAAACCGCATCAAATTAACATGCGGGCACTTTCAAACTTCTAATTTGATACGGTTTAGGCCGTACCATTTTAGAAATTTGATACTGCTTAAAACCGTGTCAAATTTCTAAATTGATATGGCTTAAAACCGTGTCAAATGCCTCATTCCTACAATGATAATAATGAATTAGATACAACATTTAACTGTATCAAAATCGGTATATTATATATGCAATATACAAAAACACTGCACCCATTGATATATATATATATATATATGCACAATAAAGAAGATATGCTACATCCATATAACAGTATATAAAGAAGATACGCTAAGCATAATTCGATTAATACATAAATCATGACTTCAGTTAATACAAACCACATAACACAATACATACAAACCATAATGTTCATAGTTCTTGCTCTAAAAAAATAACACTCCAGTTGTCGAGCCCATACAACTCATGCTTGTTCCAAAACCTGAAAACAAAATTAAAATAACAAACATCAGTTTAGTTTCGCCTCCACAACAAACCTTACGGCTCAGTTTCAGCTGAGCTTTAAGGCAGTGAAACTAAGCTGTAAGGCTCAGCGAAACTGAGCTGTAAGGCTCAGCGAAATTAAGCCTTACGGCACATCGTTCAAGTATATAAACATTATATGTGTATACATCAGTGTGAATATGTGTATATGGTTAATGCATAGATTCATATCAAAAACTGGACAAACATTGACTGAATGAAACCTTCTCATGCTAATGGCGCGATTTGTGTGATACAGCCACAAAGCTTTGATAACAATTGTAGTATATAGTGTACATATGTTTCTAGTATTAATGCTAGTAAAACATCAACAAAAATTTATAATCATTAGCTTGAACTCTTGCAACCAAAGTATCAGTGAGGTGTCAGCCTTTTTTTCCTAAACAGAAACTGATAACTACATTATTATTTATATATAGATTATGTATTATGACACTACATGTTCAAACTCAATCTTAAATAGCAAATTGAGACGTTTGGAGTTACATACTCAATCCACAGGCTCAAAAATCAGCAATGAAGCCAAAGAATTCACATGCTGATCTAACATATTGAGCAATCAAAAAATTCACAATCGAAAATCCGGAGTTTCAATGCAAAATCCAAAAAAAATGAAAAACAAACGAATAAATTACCTACAATTGAAGCTTGATAGATAAAGATGCACAGGTGCTTGATAGATAGAGCAGGCATACACTTGATGATATGCATACACTAGCTCTCAATACCTAAACACAACAAATATATAAGCCCATGCACATACATATCCTAACACGCACACACTTCACAGAGAAACATAGACGTTACCAGGTCATACGGTTACCCTGAAATGCTGCAAACATAGATATATACCAGGTCATACATATCCTGCCAAAAATTCCCAATCAATGAGGTAAACTCTTTGAGTTACCCATATACGTATCACTCAAATTTTCTTTTCTTGGTAAGAATGAAACAAAGAACCCATTTAAGCTCTGGCAGGTCAAATTTTGTACAACATAACTACAAGAACAGGGCCATGGGAAAGTGCCTAGCAACAGTGCAGTAGCACCATGGTGCAGTTGCACAAGTGTAACCGCAATATGGAAACAGGACAGTACACAACACGTTTTTCATATACATGAGTGTTAATGGTTCAGATCAGCATGTATTAGGTACATGTATTTATATATGTCATCAAAATAGTGGGCATTCTAGTGTTACTTAAAAATGGCAATGTAGAGGGTTTTTTTTTCGCATACCAGTGTGCAATACTGGTAACAATGGCAACATGCAAAGCTAAAATATGACACATTTGCATGCATGTCATTTAAGCAGGTCAGGGTATAAAATAGAATGTGAACATGCATTAAAGATAGGTGCCAACCATGTGTAAAGGATGAAGTAATGTCAATGCAGAGGGTTTAAATCAGAACTTGCTAATACTAATCACAGCATAACAAATGAATGTATATGAAACCCTTTACATAGGTTCATGCATGTATGTAAGTATGATCAGAGGCTCACAAACAAATCTCATATGTATACTTTCGTGTATGCAAATAGGTTTAAGCCACCGAGTTTTCAAATGTAATATCAACCCTTTAACAAACCACATAGTATCAGTTTAATATGTAACAGGTCTTAGGCCATACCAAATAATATCAGTTTTAGTATACAACAGGTCTTTAGTAAACCCAAGTAGTATAAATTTTCAAGAGGGCACCGAACTCAGTTTTTCATTAACGTAGTAGTGAGGATGATCATCGTGCCATATTCAGCAATGTACTCAAGTGACATTCATGACAAGAAATTTATGGTTACAACAGCTAGTTGATATGCAACGAAATCAAGCATTAAACAACTGACCACAAGACAACCAACCACACACAACATAATGGTTCCCATTGGTAATGAATGTAATATGTAATTTATTTTTAGATTCACTACTTTCAACATTTTAAAAGCATGTCTTGAAAAATACAACCAAACTCAATAGACAATACCTACACAAAATGATCACATACATGAGTTGGAATAAAATTTAAGCAACTAAATTTTATAAGAGCGAAAGCATACCTGAAATAGCTCTGAAAGAAGAATTGCTTCGGTAACGCCACTGGAATAAGCAATGCAATATCTGAAATAAGCAATGCAAGCAATGTATAAGTGAATCAAGATAAGCAATGCAAGCAATGTATAAGTGAATCAGATTAACCTATGATACAATATGTCAATAGTACTTTTGGTTATGGGTCCTTTATTCTTATGTAAACTCTTTTGACTTGATAGCATATAGTGTAAAATTATATATACCTGCTTTAATGTCTAAAGATATCGAATTAGGCTCTTCGGATGACACACAAACCCACCTACTCCGACTTCATCAAAGGTATCTGCGAATTGACAATTTATTTTGGTGGTTTTCTCATCCGGCAGCAGTATATTCTCCAAAATCAATTTTTCATGTGTACGTGGTACATATTTCCCATGAATTCTGGACGATGTAGAATCTTGACATACAGTACCTGTTGCTACCATGTCTAGATCAGAGTTGAGAATTTCACATTTTTGATTGTTCGAAACACTGGTTGTATCTTCAGAAGTAACGACTTTTGAAGAACCAAGTTGTCTATTGCGTGCTTCATCAGGGGGATCTAACGGTGTGTACATTCCTTCTATATCGTATATAATATAACATAAGACGTAAATATAATATATTTTCTATGTAATCAACTTAAAGAAGTTTATTGCAAAATAACATTTATGACATAAAGTTGTACATACTTCTAAAAGGTACTATAATTTATTTAATGCTGATACAATTCAAAAATTGCTATTGTCTGTATAATCACATCAAAAAAATGGGCCCACCCCTGGGATAATATGCTCTTTTTCAGTTATCATTTGATCGCTCCTTTGATTGCTCCTTTTCATTTATCAAACAAATTGCATGCATTTAGTTCCTAAGTAATAAACTAAAACCCTATATTTTAGCTTCAAATGAATTATATCTGTCATCTTATATATTTTTACATTAAACTTATATCTCCAACGAGGCTTTAAATCTAAATCAATGCACTTTTCTATCATTGACCTTATATTGGGACAACATATATTACGTATATCTTCAAATTAAACCTGTTTAAACATGTTAATCTGTTTACTAATCATCTAACAAAGTAATAAACAAACAAGTCACATCCACGTTAGCATTATGTATGATGTCTTCGAACTAAACCTGTTAATCTGTTTATTAATCAGCTGACATAGTAATAAACAAACAAGTCACATCCATGTTAGCATGGAGGAAAACATGAACAAGAGTTTTAATATTCACAGTAATAAACAAATAAGTTGCATGCATATTAATATAAAGGAATACATGAACAGGAGCCTAATATTTTGCTGCAAATAGACCTTGCCAATCTGTATAAAATTGCAGTTTTTTTTTCGAAACAAAACCACCCCTCAGTAATAAACATACAAGTTGCTTGCACCCACATTAAGATGAAGATGAACGAAATACATGAACAGGTGTACTAATTTTCTACGACTTCGATAATTTTAGTAATCCCTCAAGATAAATTATTTTGAGATCTTTTCAGCAGCTATTGTGCAAATCTTAAAATAAAGAGTGATACTTGCTATACATATCTTTCATTCGGAAGGTTTGGGTTTGACGTAGAAGTATCATATCTTAGTACTGCACAATGCTTGAGAATCCAACCGAAACAAGCGTATAAGGTATACACGTGTGTACAAGCGACTCTGCTCATCACTAGCTAATTATTCAAATAGTTTTGCAATTAACCAAATTATTTATCTGCTAACTTCTTAAATAGCTATAGCCTAATTTACTACGCCTATTAAAATCTAGTATATTAAAAACAATAACATTTTACTTGTGTAAACTGTCTTATGAAACTACTAAACGCATTTACTATGAGTGTAGTTACACACAAAATGTAATTTTTAAGGTTGATTTGATTCATAATATTCCTTCCCTTACAACAATTATAAGACTTTTACCATCAATCTAATTTTAGAAGGAAACCATCTTACTTTTAATAACATGAAGAAATTCTACATCAATATTATTTTCAATTTCCTAGCATAGTTTTCTTCAGTGAAGTTCTGGCTGAAGCATCCTTAACTAGAATCATATGTACAGAAAGGTCATGTATAATACTATAGTTGCTAACTTTCATCTGAGCCTTAAGGCTCAACGAAATTGAGCCTTACGGCTCAATTTCAGCTGTGAAACTGAGGCTCAGCTGAAACTGAGCCTTTAAGGTAAAATACATATGGCCAGTTTAAGCCGAGTTATGTAAACAAAACATGCATTATTGCACAGGAACAGCGAATGTCAGGAAAAGGGTTATGGAAAATATATAATATGGAAAAATCTCAAGCCACTAGAGAGTGTATCAGTTTGGCATAGGTGAGCAAGACAAAAGATAAGTGTGCATGTAGTTAGGTGGACAGAAATTAGAACAATCCAAAGCTATACTGCACAATTGTGATCAATTGAAACAATTTAAGGCAACAAGGGCGCAAATACAATGGAGCAAGGTTGCAGGCTCAGTTCTCAGGCTACACATGACCAGCGACAAAGAGGAAGTTGCAGTCAAATGGAAAAGAAAGCACTAGATGCAATTCGAAATGCACCCAGATAGAAATGACATAAGGAGAACAAGGCATAGTATCAATACTTAACGGTGTACATGATAGTGCACATAAGTACTGGTCAAGAGCAAGTGCAGTTTTGTTATTATCGCAAAACCAATAATCACTGAACCTAATATCAGTTTCGCTGAGCCTTACGCTCAGCGAAACTGAGCCTTACTCATTGTTTCCAAACCTACCATGGTTTCGATCATGAAGTTTCCAATTTCAAAATTGGCCGCTTACATATCTTAAATTATAATTACAATTCATACGTGAATAGGTGTGCGTATGAACACTGAGATTGATGCACACAGAAGTTTTGCTGACTAATAAAGTTTGTTTCATTATGAAAGTATGTTATGTCTATTTATCTTGCAAGTGCACAAAAAAATTATTATCTCTAGTTTTTGATCCAACGCCTTTTTATTCAAAATTTCTACCTCAAATTCCAAACAGTTGCAAACAAAAGTTTTCATTTTAGAGGAGTATTGAAATCAATTTAATTAAAACAAACAACCAATTTAAAAGCATTTTCTTTAAAAATTATAAACATGCATGGTCTTGGAATAATTATAAGCCACTGCTATTTAGTCATACATTTTAGTTGGTACAGAAATTCATTATAATTTACATTAACTGTCAGTATACCGCCTTAACAGGTATGTTACTCTTTTATTTTCCTATAGGAAGTTTTAATTTGAGAAACTACTACTTGAGAGGCCCACTTTCATAATCAATAATACATATATGTTAAATGCAAACAGGGGTAGAAAGGTACCTGAAACCGAATAGATAGAATATCCGAATCCTGAAGATAATTAGGACAACTAAGTGACATGAATGCAAATCTCCACTGCACCAAAAGTATAGAAGACAAACTATCCATCAGCCCATATAACTAACTTGAGTGATCAGATACATTAGTTGCAATAAAATTATTATTATCAATATTGAACCATGCATTCATAAAAAATTCGCTTTCAAACCTAAAATAAATTCTCATCAATACTTTTTTAGTAAATTAGAAATTAGACTTGTTCAGATAAAAAAACAAAAATTTAAATGATAGAGAAGCTTAAGGCTTCATTCTATCTCAGTTCACAATATAATTTATGGCATCTCCTACAACTAAAAGGAGACCAAATAAAACCAACTAAAAATTAGAAAGGCCCAAAGCATTGAAAAAATTGAGTAGAAAGTGAAGAAGACTGGGTTAAAGTCTATTTATGTAACTCACTAGAAAGGAGCATCAAGTCGCAAAAGCGTCTTTGAGTCTTTAGGTCAGTCTTGATGAAAATAAATGCTCACTAACATAATTTGGTACAAATAAATTTTTCATTAAATAACCTTAAAAACATAAATGCATGCAGGAAGAAACTCTTTTTCATTTCTACATTCTCCATTCTCAATCTTAAAATTTAATTATTTCGCATGATTATCTCTGGTTATTTTCTAAATGAATATATTAAAAATCATAGTTTATGAAATAATAAAAAATGCAACTTTCCACTTTAAGGTGCAGGAAATAAAACTTGGATTGCGACTGTAAAAGAAAAATAGAATGTAGGGTTCGATTGTCCGAAGAAAAAAATCAACGCTATTTTCTATAACATTTATTTTATTGTTAAATTTCCAACTTTGTTTGGATCAGGTTCTTTTTCATAAATAATATTGAATATTTCCCTCACGGAAGCGCTCAGCTTACTACTTAGTTATCTTATGGTTTCATTACTCAAGTCTTAAGTGTTCATTTGTATACTAAATGGATATTTGAGTACATATTAATTTGTATATATTAATATATACTAAATCTATATATTATTTAATTTTGTATACGGTAGTCACTTGATTTGTCATTTCATTTATAGTTCCATGCCATTTCTGTACGGTAAACAAATACAAAATAGGGTAAATCCAAAGCTCTAGAAGTAAAGAAAAATAATTTCCAGAAAAATGAAAATATACTTGCAAATATATCGGGATTTATATGGCAACGTAATAGGAAAATCAGACGCATTTTATGGATTATCAAACCTAAAAATCCCAACTTCATCACAGACATTGAATCATATGCAAAATCGAGATTAAATCAGATCAAAATCGAAAATAAAAATCATACCGAATTACTTTGTCCTCAGAGGAAGAAGCATCAGTTGATTTAACAAGTGGAAGCTGTCTACAGATCTGAAGTGATAAAGAATCACGATAAACGTAACCCTAAAACATGTAATGGAAAGAAATATTCATCGAATAAAATCAAAATTTACCAGATTCGTAAGCGGTTCGAATTGATTAGAGCAGAAATCAGTAAAATTACAGCAAAAATCGATTATGGCACGGGTAGAGGAAAATAAGAAAAAGGGGGGAAATTACAAAAAACACTAAGGTTGACTAAATTTAATATGGGCCATAATTGAATCAAATTTAAAGTAGGTTGCAAGCCCTTTCTAAACAGTTAGGCACGGCTTAGAACCCTCTCTAATTTAATACGGATTTAGACCGTATCAAAATTAAAGGATAGGGGAGTGGCAAAATAAGCTTTATGGTGTAGTGACACCTCGGAATTTCACCCCGTTGGGGATAAGCGATATTGGACATTAATGGATAACTGGTTGGTACTAACTCTTATAGTGAAAAGGCTACTTGGATGGCCAAAGTCTATTAGATTCAAAAATATTATGGACGAGTGCCAAACATTAAAAGGAAACAGGTGTAGCAAATTCGGTGTTGTTCATAAAAAAAACGGTGTACTTCAGCTAGTTAATTATGTTGTAGTTGAATTAATCTTCAAGTATTTGTAATTTTATCCCGACATAAGAGTTCAAATAGTTAATATGCCAAAATTCATTTGAATTTCACTAAATTTTATATAATTCTTCTTAATATTATAGAAAGTTCATACTTAATACAGATACAACGCTCATTTCCCATCTAATGATCCAGCAACTAATCTAGTAGGTAGTAATCTGCAAAGTTGAACCCTCGATTCAGCAGTGCGTTCCTTAGTTCTATATTTTTCTTATGCAACCATTTATTCTATGCTTGTGTCTCCCATGCATATGCAACCCCTATGAGGCACATTTCAGGATCCAACTACTAAAAAAATTTCAACATGGAATAGCGTTACGCCTTATTTTATGATCCTAAAAAAAATGACAGTAGTAAAAATGACATCCAACATTCCTGTCGTTTCCAGAAACAACTGTATCGCATTTCTCGACATAGTTACAAAATACACGAGGAGGTTATCTGTGGTGAAGCGAACATATGTTGTGAAACGAATGTATGTCAATCACTCTAGTAGGAATCGACCGTCTTCCACGTACATCAACTACCACTTCTTTTGAAAGATGTCTCTTCGGATCCTCTTGCACTACTTCAAGTTGTATCTCAGAAATGAATTTGACTTCGTGGGCCAAACCATCATCTACCACCGCACGAATCTGATGTTGCTCAAAATCTTCATATATTTTCATCATTATGTCATCATCAATCTCCCAGTTATCTATTTTCACCTAGCAAAAAGGTAACAGAACTCTAAAGTAGAACCAAAGTAGAATTTAGGTACCAATAATGAGTTATATAAATTTGGAAAGATACACACACAAATTAAAACTGAAACCTAAATCATTGAAATTGCATGTAAAATCAAACTTGATATGTCGATTTACAACAAACACAAAACTTAACAGTGGTTAAGTTTTGAGGATGAAAAGAGATAGAAAATTAGATTTCCATTGTTGAAGGTTTGGAAAGGTAAAAAATTACAAGTATAATAGTCTTATGGGTTAAAAAGTAGGAAATAAGGGGAAAATGCAGAATAGAAAAAATTAAGGGAAAAAAGCAGCATCCTGGATGCCGCCAACAGGAAACATCTGGAATGTCGTTCTGTTTTAACGCTTTGCCTCTAACCAGAGGTAGAGAGGAAACAATTTAGCGGCATCCCAAATTCGTCCAACAGGCGGCATTTGGGATATCGCTCTGTTTTAACTCTTTCCTCCATTAGGAGGCAGACTGGAAATAATTTAGCGGCATCCCATATGCCGCTCTAATTTTTTCTCTCTGCCTCCAGTGGTGGAAGAGAGGAAGAAATTTAGCAACATCTTGGCTATATAACAATCAGAACATGCAAAGAGAACCATGAACATTAAAATATCCTACAAAATCCAAATGAAAAGATAACCATAAACATAATAATAACATATAACATAAGTAACATAAACATCAACATTCATACGCTTCAATCGCAAACCATCAACACAACTTAAAAACCCAAATACATAACAATCAAAACATTTAAAAAATCCATAGCCATAAAATAACCAAAAACATCACAATTTCCAAAAACAAAACCTTCAGCATCACAATTTCCACTTGCAAAACCATCAACACAAGTTCCAAATTCAACATTCCAATTATTTAACAATAACCATCTAAACTAAAAAAACTCCAATCACATGACATATCAACAAACTTATAGTTCAAACGGTAACATCCCAAATACATGACCATCATTTGTTCATTCAAATATAAATATCAAACATTAATCTTTCAAGTGCCTTAAAATCCGAGGTTTTTTTCTTTTTGGTCGTGGCTTAAGTTCAAACTCTTCCAGTGTGAACTCTTCCTCAATATGCTCTTCGGGAGGTAGGGAACTTCATATCGCTACCATATGCTACGAAGGAAACTCACTGGATGCTTAATCCTTACTTTCCTTACGGCTTTCGTACTTCTTATGTGGCTTGGGAGTGACGGTATTTGCGCAACAGAAGGCGGAGGTGGAGTAGGTGAATGATGTGGTCTATCAATTTCGTTCTTTGACAAACAAGAACTCCAGATATGTTTGATAGACATGCACTTCACTTTGCTTTTTTCAGGAATTTCTTTCTCAAGCTCATGCACCAACCGAAATGCAAGGTAAACTCCATCCGCCTATAAATAACATATGATATTAATTCATTTAGAAGTCTTTTACAATGACATAATTTAATACGTACTTCATTTCTTTCCTAAGAAGCTCCAAGAGCGTAGGATAGAGGAAATGCAGCAGGGGTTGGTGTTTGTTTTGGTAGAATATATCGACGCGTAATGTCCCAATACCATTCCATGTATTGTTGATCGAATACTATGACCTTATGTTCTGGTTCCTTGCAACAAAAACGATTATTCCACAATGTTATCATTTCATCGTACATAGCTTTGTTAGTTGCAGCATGATAGCAGAGAGCAGGCTAAGGAAGATGCAGACGTAACCCAAACTGCCTCATCACTTTGTTTGGAAGATGAAATGCACAATCTGTCAAAAAAAAAAAACAGAAGCAGTCTGGCTCTCCACAGCGACTCGATGCACAGTGGGGGAAGCGCAACCAGGTCTTCTTCACTATATAGGTTCCATGTCATGTCATCAAAGGAAAGAACATCAAATTCATTCCTGTTAAATAACAAATTGCATCTCGATGCCAGATTTTTTTCTTTTGTCTAATTCACCTGCACATACACAAGTTTGTTGACAATTTCCTATGTACATACTTGTTTATCATACCAAACAATCAATAATAATTTACCTAGCTCCATATGACTTTTTGTTGTCTACTACCGGTCTCTTCATTAAAATACGACCTACCAGAATATAAGCCTAAGACCACAACTACAAAAGTAGTATGTGTTGTATTTAGATTTTGTCCAGTACTTATAAGACATAATAATTTACTTAAACAGTACACGTACGAGGCTCAAACAACCACCAATAGACCTTTGTTGTACCAAATCTGCTGTAGTGAACTGTGTGTATGTGGAAGCTTGCACCGCAATGCCCTATGCATATTGTCGACATGAATCAAATTTGTTTATTAGACGGAGCTTGTGAAAAAAAACTCTAGTGTTTGACTTATCACGGAATAGTTACAGAGTAATAATGTGCAATATGATAACACGAGCCCGCTGTGCTATCTTTTATGGAGTTTCACTCATTGGGATATCTCCGACCAACCAAGATAGGTACCAAGTAGTCACAACCATCTCATTACCCCATCCATCCCCTTCCATAGGATTCGTACCAAGAAATTGCTCAAGAAAGGCCATATAATCATAGGGAATATCATATCAAATAATCGGAACTTCGTCTGTTGACAAACCAAATAACACAGCAGCCTCAAGGTAATCGTCATCTCACCTACTCGAAGGTGAAATGTGAATGTCTCAAGCCTCCACCTATCTAGCAAAGCCGTGACCAAGTTGTGATCAAGCTGTGCATACTCTAACTTATGCACCAAACCAAATCCTGCTATATCCAATAGTGCCAATACCTTTGGATGCTTCGACGTAACCAACTTAAGTGTAGAAGTATGGTCGATAGTCCCCTCTGGATTGTAGGCCTCCATATTGCTATAATATAATCTAGTATAAGTAAGAAGATAAATTCCAACATGATCAAAAAGTTTGATAAATTAATGAAATAATGCTACCACTATCAGTTCAGATAATTAGTCTGATGTTGTGCCTGCAAATATAGAACGCTTAGACTACCGGTCTAGGTTCCATTTCTTCATATTCTATCAACAATTAAGTAACACCAATCAATCCAATAATCCATCAACAAATGCTCAACCAGTTTTGAAAAGTTATTCAAATGATGTTAATATACCACACATTCGTACACTTATTAAACGTCATAACTCTTTCTCATTATCAACCTCGCAAAATTTTCTCAAGCAGACAACATTTACATGCATACTAGTTTTACCCAAAAAAATAAGTTATCAATGTACAAATAGAACTTAACGAAATTAAATAATACTATAACATCGTATTTTCAAATTTTCAACATATTATATGCCACATTCTCATTCCATACAACTATACAATCAAAACACTTACATTTATCATAATTCCTATCCAATTGTCATATGGAGTCATGCAAAATAAAAACAAATTCATGACTTTGTTAATGCAAACATCAAATAGTATACTATAGGAACTATACAACAAATCAAGTAAACCTATACAACATTTTTTTTCAAAACACTAAAATATGAAAAATCACAACTTTCATAAGATAAGGAAGTCATTCAAGTAAGTTTAAAGGAAAAACGTGATTTTTGAAATAAATTTGAAATGGAGGAGTATATTTTCGTTTTTGTTGAAATATGGGTTTAGAGGAAGTGAAAGGGAAAAGGGAGAAGCTGGTTTTAGCTTATAGAACGTGGCGGCATCCAAATAGCGCCTAAAGGTGTTATATCAAATACCACTTGTTTGATTAAAATAGGCGACATCTCAGATGCCACGTTCGTTAAAAAAATAACTGTCGGCATCTGAGATGCTGCCAGTTATGGCCAAAATTGGCCTATTTTGTAAGTCTGTTGTTGTTATCACTTATGAAAACTAGTCCAAATCAAAATATTTTCCATCTTTTAATTTTTTAATTTGTAATCCTAAGAAGAAATTTAAATCTCCCATACGTGACATTTCGAATTCATTTTTCATAATTTTTTAGAATTTATTACATAATTTTTCATTAGTTGAACCAAAAATTATGTTATCTACATATATTTGAACAATTAAAATATCATTATGAACTGTTTTTATAAATATTATAGTATCTATTTTACTTATTTGAAAACTAGAAGTAATTAAATGAGTTTTTAATCTATCATACCAAGCATGAGGTGCTTTTTTTTGTCCGTGTAAAGGTTTCTTATATTCATATACATGTTTCGAAAAAAATTCATGTATAAATAACGGAGGTTGTTCGACATATACTTGTTCTTTTATAAAATTGTTTAAGAAACACGTTTAACATACGTTTGAAAGAGTTTAAGATTGCGATGACATGCAAAAGCAAAAAACGTTCTAATGGCCTCAAGATGAGCTACTGGAGTAGGGGTTTCTTCATAATCAATGCTTTCTTCTTGATTATGTCCTTAAGCTACTAGTCTTGATTTATTTCGAATGATGTTTCCATTTTCATCTGACTTATTCTTATAAACCCAATTTGTTCCAATTACATATTGATCTTTAGATCTAGGAACGAGTTCCCATAGTTTGTTTCATTCGAATTAATTGAATTCTTCTTGCATTGCCATAATCCATGATTCATCGTTTGCTACTTTCTTATAATTCTTTGGTTCTAAAGTTGAAATAAATGCGATGTGACTCATCTAATTTAATTGATGTCCAGTGGATACTTTTGAGTTTAAATCACCGATAATGTTAGTAGAAGGATGATCCTTTAAAATACAAGGGATGATCTTAAAATACTTGAAATTTCATGATTAATATTTAATGTATTCGGGACATTATTATTATTATTATTTGTAACTCCATTATTCTCATTAGATTTTATTATAAATTCTTCTTCATCATTGTTTTTATTAGTTAAAAATTCACATCGAGTGAGACACGTAATTTTTTTTTATAATATTAGTGCATTTATTAAAAATTCTATAAGCTTTACTACGATCTTAATAACCAACAAAGATACCTTTGTCAGCTATCGGATTAAATTTTTTTTGGATTATCTTTTGTATTTAAAATAAAACATTTTGAACCAAATGTCCTAAAATATGAAACTTTGGGTTTCTTTCCAAAGAATATTTTATAATATGTGTTTTTGGTTAGTAGACGTAGCGTGACTCTGTTTGATACATAACAAGCCATTGCAATAGCTTCCGCCCAAAAATATTTGGGTAGATTAAAACTATTTAATAACGTATGTGCATATTTATGTAAAGTTCAATTTTTTCCTTTTATTACACCATTTTGTTGTGGGGTTCATCGAAATGAAAAGTTGTGGTTAATTCCCTTTTATTACAAAAAATCTTGAAAAGATTCATTTTCTAATTTTCCTTCGTGATCACTATGAATAATATTAACTTTTAAATCCATTAAATTTTAATTTTTTTAGAAAAAACTTTGAATGTACCAAAAGTGTCACTTTTAGGTTTAAAAAAATAATGCCCACATATATCTTGAAAAATCATCGACTATTGCAAAAACTTAGTTGTTATGATTTATTAATCGAGTTTGTATAGGACCAAATAAATCTAAATGCAATAATTATAACGATCGTGTGGTTGAAATGTTATTTTCAGATTTAAAAGAAATTCATTCTAATTTTCCAATTTGACATGCATCACATAAATTATTAATTTTACAATTGATTTTTGAAAACTTATAACTAGTTCATATTTTGCTAATTTATTAATATACTTAAAGTTTATGTAACAAAAATATTTATGTCATAGCCAACGGTTATTGTGTTTTATAAGTTAAACATAGATCTGAATTTTGTTTTATATTTATATTTAAAATATATATATTTTTGTTTCTAGATTTTTCAAAGATTAGACTTTTTATTATGGTCAAATAGATTGCATCTATAATTTTCAAAATTAATTTGAAAACTATTCTCACATAATTGACTAATTCTTGGGAGATTATGTTTTAAATTTTCAACAAGCAAACCATTAGCAATAATATAATATTTAGATATACAGACGTTGATAGCTTCTCCAGTGCCAATGACGAATCCTATTGAATTATCTTCGAAAATCGTTGTGCCGCCACAAGTGTAAATTATGTTGAATAACATACTCGCATTGCCCGTCATGTGTTTGAGCATCCACTATCGAGCATCCATTTCTCCCTTTACTTTCCTTTTGGTACCTGCAAGATAAATCGATTTAGTTGGCACCCACTTCCTTCTTTAGGGTCCTAAATGTTAGGTGGCGAAGGTAGCCATACCCAAGTGGGTTTGGGACATTTAAAAATATAGTTTGTGTTATGAACACCATTTTAAAGAAATTTTGTATATGTTTTTGTCTAATTAACTTATTATTGGACTTAAAAATCCATAGTATTATTTCTTTAGGTTCTAAAATCTTTTGACTAGAAATTGGCTTTTTGACTTTTTTTTGTAAAGAAAACTACAATTTTTGTTTTTATAATTGTTATTGAAACATAGTCCATTCCCATTACCTGATGGTTTGGTATTTTTGATTAGGTTTTCTAAAAAATTTTCCTTTATTAAATTTTGATGCATTAGAGATAATCTTTTCTAACTTATTCTTTAGTTCTGAGATTTCAGAATGTGATGCTTCTAGATTACTTTCTAAGGTCACATTTTCATTAGAAATATCATTATTTTCTAGTTCAACTTTTCCTAGTTCACTTGATAATAAATCATGTCCCGTAGAATGTTTTTGCATTTTTCTTGAGCATTTTCTAATTCTTCTTCTACAATAGTTTTCTCATCATTTAACAATCCTATTTCAAGTTCCATTCGATTCGTCTTAGCAATATATTCTTTATTTAACTTCTAAGGTTTTCTATATTTATCATCTAATTCCATGCTAAGTCCTAGAATTTCATCATAAGTAAGATCAAGACATACCTCATCCATGTCTATCATGAAACATACATTAGCTTGTTCAGCATCACTATCACTTTCGTTGTCTAATGAGGAAGAATCTGAATCATCTCAAGTATTTTGAAAGGCTTTTCTTTTTAAACTTCTCATGTTTTCTTTTCTTCTTTTTATTGTTGAGTTTTGGAGAATCCTTCATCATGAACAAATTGATCGCATTCACAGCATTTGATTGAGGTTTGATTGGCTGTATTTGATCTTTCATCCTTTTGAAATTTTTTTCATTTTCCTGAATTTCTTGATTTTTTTGTAATTCTTGGCTATAAACACAATCTATTCATCACCCAAATCTGATCTTCATTATTTGATTGAAATGTTATTTTTTTTATTTTCATGATTTCATTTTTAGCCCATATGTTAGCTTCATATGACATCAAATTTCCTATTAACTCTTCAACTTTAAGTTGAGAAATATCGTTTGCCTCTTCAATAGCCAATACTTTTCTTTCCCACTCATTTGTTAAAGAGTTTAATATTCATGTAACTATGTCGAAATCTGTAAATTTGACTCCGAGTGCCATGAGATCGTGTTGAATAGTTTGAAACCTAGCGTACATGTCACTTATAGACTCATTTGCTTTCATTTTGAATGAAAAAAAAATGATTTTGCAAAATTAAAATATTTGTTTGTTTAACTTTGTTTGAGCCTTCATGTGTGATTTACAACGTGCACCAAATATCATAAGCAATAGTGCACATAGGCCCGACCCTATGCTAAAGCAGGAGAAGCAACCTCTTAGGGCACCAAAAAATTTTGGGCATCCATTCATCGCTAATATTCAAAACAAAAAAACATGATTCCTAAATTTCTAAATCAACGTTGAACAAAATGATAATTACAACTCTTTGTGCATAGTCGCAAGCGAATCTCCACCTCCACGACGGTCATCGACATCTACGAGCAAATCTAAATCCAGTTTTAGCTTATTCCATGATTCACAATTTCGTTGAAGTCGATTAGCCGAAGGTAATAACTACTAATTTGCATTGTAGTACATTTCAAATAGTCAATCATTGAGAGTCTAAAGCTGTAAAATTATACCTAGAATTATTGTTCTAAGGACAATTGTAGGATTATCGTATCATAACTTACTATAAAAGTGATGCGATGTGGACTTTTACTTCAAATTTGGTAGAATTTGCTGTTTTAATTATATGTAAGAATATAGTTCATTTCATATTTACCAAAAAAGGAGCATAAGGAAAAAGATGAATCTTTGATTAGGTGTGAAAACTGTAACATTTTTCTATTTTGGAGTGAATAATACTAAATTGTTAGCATGTTGGAGTATTGAATTCATGATATGACATGATAATTAGAAAAACATCCACATTATAAGTATTCCTAAATTTCTTTTACATGTATGTTGTATTTTGTGCTCGTTATTTTTTCTAATCTCAGAAAATGAACTAAAATAGAGAAATATTACTGCACATGTAAAAGAAAACAAGCAAACTCTTTTGAAAGACAATATAAATTGTTGTCATTAGGAATATGTGAACCTACTTCATGGAAATTTTAAGTTTTACTTTGGCATCCAATAGTACTTCCATATTTTTCGTTGTCTGGATAAGAATATCTAAAAGAACCGTAGTATACAATCCAACTGTTTCCACAGTAACAGTGGGCAATGAACTAATATTGCAAAATCATTGACGACCTGAGTTTGAATAAAGTTATATTCTTTTTTTACACTTATCATTATTTGTAAGCAATATAATTTTTTTGATGTAGTACATCAACTTCTGTATGAGGGCATTTTTTCGCTTTTGGCTTTAGGTACCAAAACTCGTACGACCGGCCTTGAGTGCACAATAGGACACGTGAAAGTTCATTTTTTTCTAATGAACAAAAGTGAACATTTATAGCTTTAGCATTGTTAGTAACAGTGTTCCTTTGTGCATCAGTCCATGTACTTCTGTTTATGTTAGGTTCTTCATATCTAACTTGTGTTGCTTGCCAAATTTCTAGACCATTAGCTTCCTTAAATATACGCAAACTTGCAGAATAATATGCATAGTTTGAGCCAGTGAATAGTAGATTACGTGTAGTTGATTGACCCTCTTGAAATGTTCTTTCCATACTTGATATGTTTCAAATACGTTCTACAGTAAATTGAAAGATCTGTACTCTAATGCCAATTGAAAGAACTACAGGGATAACAAAAACCTAGTGGATTAAGAAGACATATGGGAATAAGAATTACATCAACACAATCCAACAAATTACACAATTTTCACTAACCAAAAGTTCGATTTCGTGATGGCACTTCCTCTCTTCTATTGTCAAAAGCTTGTTTTTTGAATTGAAAATCTAATTATCATTATTACAAAGAGCATAAATAAAAAATAAAAAATTAATGGTAAGTTTGAAACGTTTAAATCTTTCTTAGGCCTATTAAATGACCACATATATATATATATATATATATATATATATATGTATGTATATACATAATTATACATGTGTGTTTGTATGTGTGTGTTGATCTATTTCAATAGAGAAAGTCAATAAATGCAACAAAAAACAAAATAAAAATACTTGATCATACTACCTATCAGTAATACATATAGGGCAATTATTTTTATCAATGTTCTTATTATTAATGCAGTCAAATACAAATTAAATAATCTAGTGCATATGAAAAACAATTGAACTTATAAAAGTACCAACATCTAAATGAAGCATTAATGAAACTGCATCATGAACAGAGAGAATAGCAATGGAGACCTTATTGAAATAACATTAAAATAAGTTTGTACATATGAACAAGAAAAATAACACTATATATAACCAAATAAAATAGGGATGAAATAACTAACTGAATAGAGAGAAGCAATGAAAAAACTATTAAGTACCCAAAATGGGAGCAATTTAAAAATCAACCCTGCATAGAGACCAGCAACAACGCACCTGAAATGTAATAGACCAAAAGCTTAAGGCCTTAATATCAACTGAAATTAAATGGATGAAAAGCTTAACATAATTCGGAATTATGGCTGGAGATTACAAAAATTGAGAAATGTATTATAATTAGGGTTGACTGCAACGATAGGAATAAGACAAATATGGTAAAAGAACACACTTAAAGTGCACATTAGTTTAGAATATGGATATGAGAAAATTGTAAAGCGATTTGACATTAGATATCAAAATGAGAATATTTATGTCTATTTATTAAGGAGGCTCAAATTCGCACACGTGAATTTTTTTTGTGATGGTCAAAAGGCAAAAAATATCTCAAATAGCTAAGAATGTAGTACTAGAGGTGGGAATCAACGAGGCGAGACACCATATTGTGCTTTGTATATAATAGAATACACTAGAGTCATGTTCTTGTATTTACAGTTGAAGTTGTAACTAGTTGGCTCTGCAAAAATATATAGACAAAATACTTTACTATAAACGATGCAATGGTTTGTACCAAACAAATTTTTAATGCATAGTGGTAAGCAGTACAGCAAGATATAATTTAGGATTATTTGCATAAGTAAACCTATTTTAGAAAAGCATACCATGTTTAAGCCTGTTTTAGATTTATTTATAAATATAGACCTGTTTTTGACCACGTACTCGTTGGCGCATTTTTAAACTTCGCATTTGGGTGAATTTTGAAAATTTGCCAATACATTTGGCCAAAGATGAAGTTTGAAAAGTCACCTTAATTAATTTCAAAAATCGCCTTCACCCAAACCGAATTACACTTAAACCTGAAATATGCTCCTTCTCTCCACTTTTCCCCGATTTTTCTTCTTAGCACCCAGCACGAAAAAAAAACAAATTCAACTTCATTTCCCCCCCCCCCCTCCCCATTTTCCTATCTAATTACCGCAAAAATTATACAATGGCAAGCTCATTCGGCGTACAACATGAAATATGTCCAAATCAAAACCCTAACTTGCAATTTTGAAGTTAGGTAATCTAATTTTGAGGAATATAGTTATGGAATCGATTGAATGATATTAGCAAAAAGTTTATATGTTGTAATTACAAACGTAGATGTGTACATTGTTCACATTTTGGATTTTATCATTATGGATATTTGATGGTAGGTTTATTGGGTTATACATTTTGGATTTATCATGGTTTTATATTGTGGTTAATTACTAATGAAGTTGTGTACATACAAGTTGGATATTAAGCTTGATTATTTGAACTTAGAATCGTTGGAATATGAAATTAACAACCCATCAAAGTAGTTTATTTTGTAGATGTATGCAAATTGTAAAAATGATTGCCTTGATTTGAAAATATTGTTGAAGATAATGTTCTATGTTTATGTAAACAATTATTTCCACCTATTTTTATTTTTAAAATGGTATATATTTTCATATAAACAATTTAAACATGTTTAAAAATGAGGGAAAATAATCCTTTTTTTATTTTTATTAGAAAAGTATAACATGTTTAAACCTATTTTAGAAAAGTATAACATGTTTTAGGAAATAATACTTATGTAAACATTTGTAATAGTTAATTCTTCATTTTGCAGAGTATTTCGAGATGGAGCCTAGACCAGTTAATGTGAGTGTATTATTTCTTCAATAGAAATATCAAACATCAAACCACAATTATATGCAGGTGGTTTTTTTAAATGTTGCATTTTATTCTGTTTAGCATCGGACACCAAACCACAATCATTTTGTTATCTATCAAATTTTCAACATGACGAGGCAGATTTCGTCATTGATCACTCTACATCTCTTAAGAAAGTTACGTCCGCACATCCTGGTGTTCTAGCTGAGATTGAGAGGCTGGATTTTTGCATATTATGAGATTAGGATACATCCAGCTCGATCATTACCTTATTACTGCTTTATCAGATGGGTGGAGACTAGAAACATCCACTTTTCACTTACCTGTTGGTGAGATGACCATCACATTGGCGGATGTAGATGTATTGCTAGGTATTAATGATAATTTTCGTTAATACCAAAATGTGGGGTTATGATTGTGTATTTAGGGTAATCTAGTCCTTTTGAGCTTGATTGAATTCACCGCTCCTTGGGTATCAAGACCCTTAGTCCGAAGATTAGTTACTCTTCGTTCAAGAGGTGAATACCACACTTACGAAAATTAAGGACCAACAGTTACCTTGGGATGGGGCAACAACAAGAATCACTAATTAGAAATATGCATTAAGGGTAGACCGTTAGTTATTTGGAAAGTTGGATGCGGTAATGCTGACATACAGAAGAACAATAGCATGTAACATAATATGCAAAATAGCAATAACATGGCGATTTATAGTGGTTCGGTTTGGATTGAACCTACATCCACTTTAAAGGCTTTTACAATTTTATTCATGGTGGAGGTTACAAGGGGAAATCCCCGATTTGATTTACCAATTAGTGTTAGGCTCTTGGAACAGAATACATGATTTGAGAATGAGGAAAAGACCACAAAAATGTGACCCATGGGGTTTTATTTATAGTGGATTTGGTACCCCCTTCTACTGTTGTTGCTCGACACCATTTCAGTGTGCATTTCCTGTTTCTATCCGCTTTCGTATCTTTTAATTTTGGTGTCGAACCTTTGCAAGTGATTCAATACTGGCTTCATTGTCTTCTTTTCTCGCTATTGTATTTCGCCTTTGTCACTTGTATTAATGGGTGCTCCCCTAGCGCACCAGTATCGATATCGTATCTACCGTTATAAATTGCTTTCTTCTGCTCCACTTTGCTTATTTCCAGCTTCTTGAATTAGGCTTCCGGTATCGAATTTTAGGAACTTAGGTATCGGCATTGAACGAATGCTTTGGTGTTTGCTACATTATTTTCTTCACTTTGTATTTGGCTTTGCCTTCGATGATTTTGGTCTTTAGTGTCTGGTTCCATTTCCATTACTTGTATTGATAGGTGCTGCTTTTACTCATCGGTGTTGGAACTCTAGGTACTGATAGGTCTTCTTTTACCCTATTTCCAGCTTCTTTACTCTCTTTGACAAGTCTAGTTTCCTCTTCATATCTTCTCCTTTTTGATGTCGTTGTACCGGTATCGACCCGCTTTTATGTCCCTTGTTGTTGGTTCTAGTTAGTGTCGGTATCGAGCCTACTGGTACAGACAGTTTTCTTTTACTCCATGATATCTATTTCTAGCCTTTTTTCCTTTGTGAATTGGGTTTAATATCATGCCTCCACCTTAAATACTTGGTAATGCTTTAACTGTTTTCCTTGCTTTGTGCATGATATCATCTCCCACGATACTGATTCGTAGCATTTGGCTTTGGCTTTGCTGCTTTTTCTTATTCAGTATCAAATCCATGATTCCACCTTTAAGGCTTCAACTTCGTAAGTTCATATTACTTTGGTAACAATCTGCTTATTTGGTGCTTTTACTGCCTTAGTTCAGTATCATTCTTCAACCTTGTCTCTCACTTGGCGTCGACTTGATACCTTTGTGCTTTGGTATCAATTAGGCTGTACACGGGCTTCTACTTTAGTGTCGATCTTACTGGCTTTTCCTTCATATTTTTAGATATTGTCCTTGGCTCTGTGGGTTTCCCTTTGAACCTTTTACTTTGAAATTGGTTCCATAGCCTCCTTTTTTTGCTTTCTACTATGGGTGTTGTTTCCATGATTTCTCATTTCCAGTTTTGATACGGATTCCAATAATACCAGGTGTCGATACATGGCTTCGTCCTAAACCTTCTTTGTTATTGGTATTGTTTCGACATCCTCGGGTTCTTCTTTGATGTCGACCTTATCAATCTTTCCTTTGATATTTTATAGTATTAGTTTCATACTTTCAACCCCTGTCTTTTGGTGTCGCCTTAGCCTCTCGCAAGGCTCTTTCTTCTTGGTTCTGGCTTCGAATGCCTTAAGCCCTTAGTTCTTCCCATTTTGAAGCTTCTACTTCTTTCATTAGGTCGATGCGAATTTTGGTGTCAACAGCTAGCCCCCTCCCTTTTATAAGAGACTTTTGTTCTTTAGGAAAAATATCCAATGGCTTTTGTTTTACTTTTCTATAACTCAAGAAGCATTAAAGAAATTTTTGGTCATTAGTTTCGTATACTTCAAAACAAGGATACAAGAAAGATAATTAGATCTTCTCGGATGATAGTATTGGAGTTTAAAATCCAAGATTATGAATTTTAATGAGTTTAAATGGACAACATGCTAATTCAATAATGCATCCATCTAGACATTTATACTGAAAATTCTAAAATTTAAGATTTTTCTGTTAACGGGAAAGGGGAAACCCGAAAATCTTATTTACGTATTTAGTTACCAACAATTCACTTTTGGAGATGTGGGATAGCGAACCCAAAATCCCGACTTAGATACTTGCAATAGAAATTCAAAGGTCCATAATAGAAATCCCAAAGCCTAGACTTGGCCATTTATAATTTGAAGTTCAGAACTTCATTTCCTAAGAAATATGATGTGTTAATGAAAGTAATATGATTTGCGTAGTGTTCAATATTTCATTTATAATGTGCCAATCATTTTTTTGACCAAAAAAACACATAGTAATGAAGATAGGGGTAAAGGTAACATAAGGTTAGAAAACCTTCCTGTGTGAGGTGTCAAGAAACCATAACCTTTGTTTGGAGATTTTAAACAAAGGCTGAGGTACCAACCCGAGTACTTGATTTAAAAATTCTCTTTTCGTAAATAAGGTAGTTGGCCTAAATTCATACTTGGGCATGGTGATAGAAGCCCAAAACCTCTTACATGGAAATGAGAATAGAAAATCCATAACCAGATTCAGGCATTAAAATAGTGTAAATATAAGTATTCTTTTCAGAAAGTGTTACAAGTCCAGAATGTTCATCTGGATAATGAGGGAAAGGTCCAAAGCTATGATTTGAGTTAATGTAGCAGAATTCCTTCTAGCAATAATATAAGTCTAATACCTAAATCCAAGTATTTATGATAGAATGCCAGAACTCTGCAAACTAAAATTAGCAGAACCCCCGAGACTCATACTTGGGTAAATAGGAAATTAGAAATTCACGCTTGAAATTAGTAAAAATTCCGAGACTCACACTTAGGTAAATAGAGATTTAGAAATTCACATATGAAATTAGTAGAAACCCCGATACTAATGCTCGAGTAAACAAGGAACTAGAAATCCACATCTGAAATTAGTAGAAACCTTAAGACTCATGCTCGAGTAAATAGGAAATCAGAAACCCATATCTAAAATTATTAGAACCCCGAGACTCATGCTCGAGTAAATAGGAAATATAAATCCACATCTAAAATTAGTAGAAACTCCGAGGCTTATGCTTGAGTAAATTGGAGATCAGAAATCCATATCTAAAATTAGTAGAAACCCCGAGACTCATGCTCGAGTAAATAGGAAATTAGAAATCCACATCTGAACAAAATGGAAATCCAAAGACTCATGCTCAGGTAAATAGAAAATCAGAAATCATCAAAGAATCGTATCTTAATTAGATGTCACCATGAAATTCATAGTTAAATAAAATGCCTCAATAAAGGTATAGAAGAATCATCGATTACTATTCAAAAATCATCCTCAAGAATTATTCAAAGACCATCTATGTAAATCAATGTCAAGCCATCCAAATATTGACAATGATCAAATAACCATAAATTATTTGTAGGTTTCTCGGACGTTCGTTTAGAGAAAACATGTGGGCGAAAGAGTCTTAAATATCCTAAGTAATAACTTTTCGTATGCATATACAGAGGACTCCTTTAAGGATAAATTAACCCTATCCTGAGTTAATTAGTCATTTGGCGGAAATTCCATTCAAATTTCTAGCCATTGGATATCTAACATCTAGTCTTACTCGTAACCCATAGGATATGCAAATGCATGATTACCCTCTAGAGAGTGACACTGATCCCTTCATATGGGATGATGTATGTATTATAACTATCCTTACTTAGAGGGCAACTCCACTAGTTGGAGCTGTAAGAATTTAGCCCTACTTAGGGGGAGACTCCATTGTAGGAGATATGAGTATTGTAGCCCTACTCAAAGGCAACTCCATTGTAGGAGATGTGAGTATTGTAGCCCTATTCGAAGGAGATCCCATTGTAGGAGATGTAATTTTGTGGCTTCTCTTCTTGGAAGCTTTTCTTGATGCTATTTCTCTCTCTGGAAGATTTGTTTCTTGTTGCTTCTCTCTCTGGAAGCTTTGTTTGTTGTTGCTTCTCTTCCCGGAAGCTTTGTTTGTTGTTGCTTCTCTTCCCGGAAGCTTTGTTTGTTGTTGCTTCTCTTCTTGAAAGCTTTGTTTGATCACCTTTTCTTCTAACTGCTTTATTGATTCACCCTTTCTTCTAAAGGTTTTCCGGATATCTTTCATCAAGGGTATGCTCCACGCCTTTCATAGAAGTATTTTAGATATGTCAATACAACGTGTTTGATAAAGATAGTTCATGAAATTTTAAGAAAGAGTAGATAAGATTTAAAGGAGTCTTATTTAATCCAAGCAATAATTGGCATTTACACATTTCTTTGTCGTGTGCTTCTATTGAAGCTTGTTGTTGAATGTTAACTTTTCCACACTCTTATTCATGCATTGCATTCTTTAAATACTCCCTTTTGAGCTTTCATTCCCTTTTATGGGATGAGGCATAAACAACGGTTGGGCGTGCTTTAAGTGCTTTCTTTGAGCTTTCCTTGTATGCATAAGCTTAAAAGGGTTTGATTTTTTTTACCTTAACAGCACTTGAACTTATACAAATATTCGTTTGACCATAAGAAAAAAGACAGATTTAAATAGCTAATAAAAGTAATCATTTGATATAGGAGACTTATTGTTAAATTCTAATTCCCATGTTATGGTGCCTCTAACCACCTTTCCTGATTGTCTTACTCCAAACTTCTCAGTTAATCTTTCTTTTCTTTTTGGATAAGTGTATTCTTATCAAATCATGACACTGACTGGTTTTGTATCCTGTCTTGTGATAGGAATAATAACCTTTTCCTTTGCTTGGTTTTGGAGTGTGTTCTGCAAAAGAACTAGAATCGAACACTTCTGTTTTATGACCTTTCTTCAAGCTTTCCTGTGTGTTAAACATTTGTTCCATAAGGATGAATTCGTCGGCTCTAAAAATCACCTAAGCTTTCACATTCATTTAGGATAAGTTCTTTCAGAAAGGGGGATGGTGCAAGTAATCCTAATTGCACAACTATTAGTTTTTCTCTATTCGTTTCTCTTTTTACTTTGAGCGACTCAGTACGAAATCCCTTTAGATAACAGTTTAGTGACTCCTCTGGTCTTTGTCTAACTTTAGCTAGATCAAAAATGCTAATTGATGGACCTTTTTGCATATGGAATTGTGTGCTGAATGCGGTGGATAATTGTTTCCAGGTTGTGATGACCGGGTCATGATAGTGTCTGCACCATTTGATAGCTTCTTTATGAAGAGTCGTCAGGAAGACCTTGCATCAAAGGGTTTCAGAAATGTTATAAGAATCCATGTAACTCTCTTATATGGTGAGATGCTCTTCAAGGTCTGTGTTCCCTTTATATATGAGCTATGACATTTCAATATTAGATGGAACTTTAACCATCATTATTTCTCTGGAGAAGGGGATTCTCTGCAACTTCCCGTCTTCTGTCAATATTAGACTTTCGCTTCCTTATGAACTGACAACTTCTCTTAATGTTTCATTGTTTCCTTGCAAAACTGAACAATTCTGTAGATTTGACGGGGATCTGGTTTGGATAGCAAACTCTCGAGGTGTCATTGTTCTTGATTTTGCTTCATAAGATTCTACCTTCGGGGACCTTTGGACTAATTATTCTTCAATGAACCTTTTAGTGGTATCAATCTGCGTAGCCAAGTGTAATATTTCCAATTCATTACTTGCTTTCTTCATTAATGTCGAGGATTCTATAGTACCCATTTTTGCTAAGTTGAGATTTGAAGATATGCCATTTCTTAAAGCAGTCAATATGTTGGAACCTTATTCACGATCCTCATTCAATCTAACCATCTTTAATTGGTAACGAGAGTATCTTGTTATGACAGGATGGGAAATAAGGACGGAGTGAGAAGTATGGACGGAGGTTCAAAGCCCTCCTTCTATCGCCAAACGATATTTTTCCATTAACACCCAAATGTGGGGTTATGATTGTGTATTTAGGGTAATCTAGTTCTTTTGAGCATAACTGAATTCACTGCTCCTTAGGCACCAAGACCCTTAGTCCGAAGATTAGTTACTCTTCCTTTAAGAGGTGAGTATCACGCTTGGGAAACTTAAGGACCAACAATTACCTTGGGATGGGGCTACAACAATCGTCATCGATTGGAAGTAAAATATGCATTAAGGGAAGATCATTAGATATTTGGAAAGTTTGATGAGGTAATGCTGACATACAGAAGAACAATAGCATGAAATATAATATGTAAAATGGTAATAACACAGCGATTTATAGTGGTTTGGTTTGGATTGAATCTATATCCACTTTGAAGGCTTGGAGGATTTTATTCATGGTGGAGGTTACAATGGAAAATCCCTAATTTGATTTACCAATTAGGTTTAGTCTATTGGAATAGAATAAAAGATCTGAGAATGAGGAAAAGTCCCCCAAAATGTGACCCATGGGGTCTTATTTATAAAGGATTTAGGCCCCCTTCTAGTGTTGTTGCTCGGCATCGGTTTCAGTGTGCATTTCATGTTTCGGTCCTCTTTTGTATCTTTTGATTTTGGTGTTGAACCTTTGTAAGTTCTTCGATGTTGGCTTCGTTGTCATCTTTTCTCGGTATTGGATTTCACCTTTGTCACTTGTATTTATGGGTACTACCCTAGCACATCAGTATCAGTATCGTATCTACCGGTGTAAATAGCATTTTTCTGCTCCACTTTTTTTAGTTCCAGCTTATCGAATTTGGCTTCCGGTATAGAATTGTAGGAACTTCGGTGTTGGCATTGAACGTATGCTTTGGTGCCGACTACATTATTTTCTTCACCTTATATTTGGATTTGCCTTCGATGATTTTGGTCTTTAGTGTCTGGTTACATTTCCATTACTTGTATTGATAGGTATTGCTTTTACTCATCGGTATCAAAACTCCAGGTATTAATAGCTCTTGTAACAACCCGAATTCCGACAGACCATTTTTTTCAAAATTCTAATCTATCGAAACTCGTGTTGGTTGCTCTGGTGTCCTGTAGAAAAGACAGAGATATAAAATATATCAAAACTCAGAAAGCATCTCACAGTGGAATGGATAAAATGTAATATAATCAAGATATAGCCTTAGCCAAATTAAAATACTGCCTAACCAGTGTCCAAAGCTATCATATCTCTGCCATAGTCTAACCTGCGAGTATGTGATGAGGAGGGGGTCAGAACACAAGTTCTGGTGACTGGATTTAAACTACACATTTTGGATAACCCTACATATATCGTTCAATTACATTTTCTTATTTATTAGGTTACTTGGGTTAACAACACTCAAGACTTACACATATGTCGTACCCATCTACTTCCAACTGGATTAACCTAATACAGTATATATGTAGCTACCCCCAAATTAAGGGGCACCCCATGATACCCCACTACACGGTCTACGCCGAAATGCCACAGAATTATACGCAGTCCCTCATCCTACAACGGAGTGACGTACGAATCTCTACATAGCAATGCTACATTCCGCATAGAACCGCCATAGCCATGCTAAGTAAGCGTATGGACTGCTACCTTTGATCAAATAAGAACACCGAGTAATTTGCTGGAGTCTACAATACACCACCCAGAAAAGATATGCATGTATCTAGACTTCCCCATGTACGTATCGTCAATCGTACTCGATGCCTTAACCGCACATATCCTCTATTGTGCACCGAGTCCCATGGCAAGATTGTACAAGAAACACGGAACTCGATCAGGAGCTTTTCAGATATTTGTTTACACAGATACTAAGGTCTACAATTTCAATGGCTATGGTCCTACCTGACCCTCCCTCAACTAGTGAAAGACGAACAAGGTTGAGAAATAGTGACCTGGCCTATGAGCAAACAGCAAACAACAAATCCTAATTGGCTTGTCCCTCACCCATATTCTTTATAGCAAAAGATCTATGGTCTTTTGGTTTAGCTCTCCGTCTTTCCGCATCATGCATCACGCGGACTGTCGATGGTAGGTACCCGACGTCTTGCTATCAACTAATGGTTAGACCTGTCAGTACACAAGAGTGGTCGTAACCCAGCCTAGTCACAGGGCAACTTGGATCGTCGAATCACCTATGCCACCCTACAGTCTTTTGATTGCCCACTAACGTGGAAACCAAGGCATACACACTGAGTAATAACGCGCAGACCTAACCTCTGCAAGCACAGTCGAATGCTGTCACAGCATAGAGGACTACCAGGAATACCCTCCACGTCCCAGGAAGCCACATGCTTCCCTTTCCAGTCCTTCGGAGCCAGCAAAATAACAGAATAATCAGATGGATGTGCGATCCCCTCGTGCCTCATAACACCATGATGATTTACCCCGTTGGGTTATTCATCCTCAAACATACGGACTGGTCCAAGCGCCTCATTTTAATGTGCTATTAGACCCTATGTCTAAGCATTCAATTATGTGTTTGATCTACCTCATCAGGTTTCCAGTTAACTTGATTATTTTAACTTATTATTCAAGTTACCAAGTTCTTTATGAGCCCCTTATATCTCTAAGGAATGGGACCCTCTTGCTTATTAATTTTGGTTACAAAACTTAACCCTTTTACATTCATTAATAAGCCCATAACATGTTATTTTCTAGATTGTAATTCAAGGTCTGTAATCTACAATCTCTTTATATTATTCATTGTCCAATTTCATAGTTACAATAACATGTTCTACTTAATATGTAATTAAGTATATATCAATTCACATGTTTTCTGTTTAACATGTCACTTATTATTTATGATTAAATATAACTTGTTTCATTTCATCGGTTTGCCTCATTCTTTCTTATTTAATCATAATTTCATCTTACATTGTAAATACAACTTGTCGTTGTTTACTTATTAACTTAGTTCTCTTAACTAAGGTTTACTAATAAGTTCCCTTTCCATTAATATAACTTATGTTTTCCTTATCAGTAGATTTCAGGTTCTCATTCTTACAGATAACTTAATTTACAATTAAGTACAACTTATCTCATTGCATAAGTTATTCCATTTTCTTTATCATTTATTATGACCTAAGTTATAATTTCCACTTGTCCCTAGGACATGCCTGCCTATTATATAACATTCTCATTAATGTAATTAATTATAGTAGGTTATTATCATTCCTCGTCATTCCACTTCTTTTACTATTGTAACTTTCATTCATTTCCTTATTTATTTCCATTAATCACTATCAGTGCCATTTATTCCGATCCTTTTATATACATATATTCATATGTATGTTTATGCACTAGACCTCTCACATTAAATTAAAAACTTGTGGATGCTGGATTTGTCGAGCGGTTCCGGTCAGACTTCTACCACAAGTAGAATTTAACCTTGTGTCTTAGCACTATTACATGTATATTTATGCACTAGACCCCTCACATTAAATTAAAAACTTATGGATGCTGGATTTATCGGGCGGTTCCGGGCAGACTTCTACCACAAGTTGAATTTAACCTCGTGTCTAAGTGCATCATAGTTTTCTAATTTTTGTAAATTTCCCATGTAATTTAGGCGTGTCCATTCTTACAAAGTTTTACTATAATTCTATTTTTACATGTCACACTTAATATCATGTTAATTCCATTTCAACTTATAATCATGTCGCATGTTCTTCCTAACATGTAACTAACTCCATTCTAAAATAATAATATGTAACTATCAAGCATGTAATAATTCTAATCTAACAATTTAACATGTAATTATCCCAATTTCTAAAGTTAAGGGTTCAAGTACATAATATGTCACAAGTTAACATGTAATTACCCCAATTCTTACAATTAAGCGTTCATATTAACGGGGAATGTCAAATGATAAATATACCATTAACAAAAAGTTATATTTTAAATCCACTAACCTAAATTGCTTTCCAGTTCCTGAATTTGGTCCAGTTCTAGCATTCCATGGTTCCCATAACTGGATGTAGACCCTAAATAACCATGGATCCACAATTCTTAACTAAAAGAAGAAGGGAAGAAAAAGGAGAAACTCAAATAGACCAGATCCAAGAAATAATCTTACTTCGAATAGAATTCTGAACACCTTCTTTATTAATATACATCCTTTTCCTCCAGATCTTGAATCAAAATTTTCCTAAACAAATTATTCTATTTTTCTGAAGAGATTTGAGGAGGAAGAAGAATGTCAGAGCTTAGGCAGCCTCTCAGAAAATGTGAGATTTAGGCTTGGCTCTGCTAGCCTATTTATAGGTACTCAGGATCTTATCGTACATGCAGCGCTAAGTCGGCAACGAACGTGGTTAAGAAAACAGTACAAATTCATTGATGAATCTACGTGGATCTGGGGTGGGACCCCCTGTGTATGGGTCGACCCTAGGGTCGACCCCCCTATGGGCGTGTCGACCTGAGGGTCGACCCTTTGGGTTTTTTTTCTCTCTTTTCTGTGCATGGTCTTCAGTTTGAATTGATTTGAATTATATTCATATATAAGGTCCTTATATGTATACAAAACCTTTAATGACCATTTTACATGTGTATATATATATATACATATATATATACGTACAACTTTTATGTCGTTTTCAAAATTCAAACGGTTTTTATGTCGTTATTAATTCTTACCATATTTCTTTGATATCAGCCTTATTTTGAACTTTTCTCTTGTATATATATATATATATATATATATATATATATATATATATATATATATATATTTCTGCATTTATATATGCATATATTTTCATATACATATATACATATATTTTTCTATACTTCCTTATATGTATAATTTTCCTTATATGTGCGTTTTTACTTATTTTCTCTTATGAACATGTGTTATTTTAGTTGTTCCTTTAAAACAAAAATATGACGCCAACGAGGATTGAACTATGTACCTCTCGCACGAAAGCCACATGCTCTAACCAACTGGACTACTTAAGCTTTTGTTAACAAGGCTTAGAACAATGGTGGTCATTGTTATTTTCTTATTCTTCTTTTTCATGTTTGTTACAATATTTTATTTATACCATTGCATGTAACCTTATCAATTTGCATGCATCTTTTTCTTTCATTTTCCTTTTCTTATTAATGCATAATATTTGTAAATCATTGCATGCAACATATTACACTGCATGCAACTGATTTCTTCTTTCTTTTGATGTAGGCATTGCATAATTACTTGCATTAATATTTTCTTATTTTTAATGTATGTATTTATTACATGTAATCATATGTTATCATTATTTTATTCTTCTTTTATATATTTATGTCTATGCATATATATATATACACATATGCACTATTTAAATATTTAATTGTCATAACATGCGGCGTGTTACAACTCTTCTTTTTCCCTGTTTCCAGCTTCTTTGCTTTCTTTAGTGAGCTTGGTTTCATCTTTATATCTTCTCCTTTTTGGTGTCATTGTTTCGATATCAACCCGCTTTAATATCCCTTATTGCTTGTTCCAGTTAGTGTCGGTATCGAGCCTACTGGTATCGTCAGTTTTCTTTTACTCCATCATGCCTGTTTCTAGCCTTTCTTTTTTCCTTTGTGAGGGTTTAGTATCGTGCCTCTATCTTGAATTCTTAGTAACACTTTATTTGTTTTCCTTGCTTTGTGCATGGTATCATCTCCCATGATATTGATTCGTAGCATTTGGCTTCGGCCTTGCTGCTTTTTCTTATTGAGTATCAAATCCATGATTCCACCTTTAAGGATTCGGCTTTTTATTACTTGGTAACATCCAGCTTATTTAGTGCTTTTACTGCCTTTGTGTCGTTCTCATGCTTCAACCTTATCTCTCACTTGGCGTCGGCTTGATACATTCATGCTTTGGTATCGACTAGGCTCTTCTCGGGCTTCTAGTTTAGTGCCGATCTTACTGGCTTTTGATTCATATTTTTGGATATTGTCCTCGGCTCTATGGGTTTCCCATTGAACCTTCTACTTTGATATTGGTTTTGTAGCCTCCATTTTATGCTTTCTTCTATGGGTGTTGTTTCATATTTTCTAATTTACAGTTTTAATATGGATTCTAACAAAACCAGGTGTCGGTACTTGGCTTCGTCCTGAACCTTCTTTGCTATTGGCATTGTTTCGACATCCTAGGGTTTCTTCTTTTATGCTAACCTTATCGATCTTTCGTTTGATGTTTTTGGTATTAGTTTCATAGTTTTAACCCTTGCCTTTTGGTGTCGCCTTAGCCTCCCCTAAGGCTCTTTCTGCTTGGTTCTAGCTTCGATGCCTTAATCACTTAGTTCTTACCATTTTGAAGCTTCTGCTTCTTTCATTAGGCCGAAGCAAATTTGGTGTCAATACTAGCGTTGCCTATTGAAGGCAACATTATTGCGTACGGAGGAGAAGGAGTTGATTGTTTAGAGCCGTGTCCCGACCTATTTGGTTTAGACCCACTAGACGAATAAGTATTGGGGCGTGAGTTCATAGAGATCATGTGGTTTTATCTCCAAATGATGGAAGATATTCCAGTAGATGCCACAAAGATTCAGATTCAGGAGCAGGCTCATTGCATTATACTGCACATTATTTTTTGCAGACTGATGTGCGATGATACCAAGACCCATGTAGATTTGAGATGGCTATCATATTTAACTGATTTAGGAAAGTGTGGTATATATTCATGGGGTAGTGCAGTGTTGACATATACGTATCAGGAGTCACTACAAGAAATTTGTCCTTTACCTACCAATAGACATGGGTAGGTAAAGAGAACCTTTCTCTACAAATATTCAATGATAAAATTTATTAGTAGGTAAATATTGTGAATGTTATAAAATTGTTAAAGGATGATTATCTGACACGACCCGAACTTCCCCGATCTCCGAAGAGAAGAGAAAGAACGGATTGCTTTGAGAACAAGATGAATCAGAACACAAACAGAAGAACATTTCATTACTTATCAGAACAACTTACATTAGCGTATAGGAATAAACAGAGTATGAACAAATAATATACAATTGATAAATATCAGAGATTTACAAATTACAATGCAGCGGAAAATGATACAAAACAACGCTGAAAGAGATACACAGATAAAGAGCTTTCCGAATACCATTCCAGCTGTAAACCAGGATCCTGTGAATACAATATCTGCAAAACCCAACTACTAGCTTCCCGTGTGGAAAATAAGGGCACCCAGAGTTTAGGTTAAAACAATAAACTCCAGGTCAGTCGTGTGACTGGTGTGAGAACTAAAACAGTTATTTAAAACTTTATTTTAAAGTTATGTAAATCAAGGGACCACCCCATATAATACGGAACGGGTTTCCTCCCAAGAATACCAATGCCTAAAACAAACAACGCAATGCCAAATAAAGAACAATGAAGCTATTATAAGACCCAGGTCCTATCACACAATGCAACGCAAGCCGGAGGATAGGGTTTACCTTATAATAGCCAAATAATGCTTGACGCGCGAAATTTCATATTTTATTATTACTATAAGTGTATAGTGTTAAAAACAACTTCAATCATAATGTATAAATCATAGACGACATAAGTGCCTCATACCACTATGTCGCCATAGTAGGCTCTACAAATAAAATTGAAATGTCACGTATTGGAAATTGGATTACCGTCATGAGTATAGGCAAGGGATGTACTCCTCGCCGGCTTCGAGACACTCTAGCAAATGCCTCAGGGTCACACATAGCGATCCCTTGGATCCTCCAAGGCCGGTCCACACATAGCGAATTGGCAATACGTGAACATACGTTCCCTGGTCCTATCAGACCTATCCATCGGCTCATTAGAGACCGGTATATCCGAGGCGCCTCGCATTCCAACAACCACACAAGTAAAAATAATATAAATTTCAGGGCTTGTAAAACGCTGACATCACCCATAGCTAGAAAGAAATGTCATGTCCTCCTTGGGTTCCCTTATCCCGTTTTTGACTTATACCGAGGTATGAGGCTCGCGAATTAACGCTATACACAAAGCTATGCCATACAGGTCGTGCTTTGATCATCAACCACAAGACTTTTCTTTTTAACAAAAGCCTTGATCATTTGCCACTTAGGCATGCCACTTATGCAGTTCACTACATGCGACTGATGCCTATCGATATATAACCTCTGAGCTCGTACATCTCAGAGAAGGGCGTTAAGCAAGAGAATAAATTCTCCACCGCCAAGCAGATATACATTTAATAGAAATCAATCAACACAGAATAAAATCCAATGTTAGACACACAGTCCATTTACAAGTTCGTTCTAGGTCTGAACGAAACCGAAGGCACCTTATTCCTCATCCCATATGTCCAATACAGGAGAGAGGCCCTCGTATATCCGTCGATCTCTAAGTACGTCTGGACGATCACCACTTATTACCTTGTCTTGGGTGTACTGCCCAATCAAGACATCAGTAATCATCCAAACAATGTGAAGACCTCCTGTCTTCAACCACTGTCTTCATCGTCAACTTATCGTCGAATCGGTTATTCAGAATGGGTATAAACCCGGCTTTTCCAAATAACCCGCGTATATAATAAACAAGTGCTACACAAATACAACATACGCCTCATTCCATTTCAGAATATTCTTCTCACAATTTTAAACCATATTAAGGTTTATCCAAACTAGTCGGGATTAGCGAACCTTACTGAAGTAATCATTTATTATGTTTCCCAATCCCAACCTGTTTATCCCATGGAGAAAAACTGGTAATACTCCATATCTAACACCACGGTGTTATCGGTAAATATTAATTACCATTTTACATGTAAAACTAATTAAAGATTTAACTATCGCTTGGAGCAAAACTGATGATACTCCATTCTCGATCATTTCCTGAATTTGATAATTTAAATTATTACATTCTCATTTCAGTCTAATTAAAGATTCATCAAAACTCCACTTAGTTTTAATATTCCCAAAAAAAAAAAATCAATATTGATGATTATTCAAAGCTAAGAAATTAATCTTATCTTTAACTGGGTTAAAGAACCAATGCCATTTAAAACACGGTTCACGATAAACCCAAAATCACATTCCATCAGTCTCTAACCATAAATTAGTAAGAGAACAATTCCCGAAGTATTAATCCCGAAGGCCGAAACCAACATCAGATCAATACCCAGGAAAATATTCAACTTAACTAAACTCCCGTTAGTTTCTAATTTTCTTAACTCCGTTGGGTTTAAGAACAGTATTATTAAAGATACCATTCACGACAAACCTAGAATCTCATTCCGTTGTTAATCGGGTTAAAGAAAAAGTGTTATTTAAAACACTGTTCACGATAAACCCAAAAATCCAATTTAAATTCAATTTCAATTAAATATTAATTAACTGGAAAATTTCAATAAATCTTAATTAAAAGATTTATTCTTTTCTCAACTGGGTTTAAGAACAGTGTTAGTGAAGACACCATTCACGACGAACCCAAAATACCATTTGTTATTAAATACAAGGCTCTGAATAGAAAATATATCGGCTTATATTCAACATCAAATTCTGAAATCAACAAATATCGTATTGGAATAATGAAATATATATATATCTTCCAAATTCCTCCACAATGTCCGTATAGTCACGGAATCCAATATCGAAATATTCCGAAGATAATTTAGATTCAAATCCATTCCCATTCATATATTGGAAGTTCTAGTTATTTTTAAAACCATTTCAAATCCAATTTATTTATTTAAAAATATTGGATTATAATTCTAGTTCATAACTAGTTCATTTCGATAAAAATATATTTTTATCTTTTCAAATATGGAACTTTTCATCCCAATTCTAAACAAGTCATTTATTATGATTTTACACAAATTATTAATATTTTTAACAATTTTATCAAGGCTCGTACAGTCGATTTCCATAAACCGTCATCGAACTGCACTTACAACGACCTTTTCCAAATTTGATTTGGACATAATTTCAAATACAACCGTTAGATTTAAAATTCCTTATATTTGTTGGAAATCTCTTTTCGATATGAATCCAATAGTTCCATTTTTAGGAGAATCCGACGGTCGGATCTCCCGTAACATCAATTCGAAGTCAATGGTCGATATTCGTGAACGGTCGCTGCGCGGCGCGTTCTATTCAGGCCATTTATTATATAATATATATATATATATATTATATTATATTATATTTCGTCGATTTCCATTTAAAAAGTATTTTATAAATAGTTTTAAAATCGTTTTTAAAAACGATTTCAACTTCATATTCAATTCTAAACCAAAATTGAATATTCTACATCATTATAATATAATTGATGATATTTTCAAAATATTTAATTTTGAAATTATTTCCTTTTCGATATTCATTTTGAAAATGAATAAAATCGATATAAATATCGTTTGCGTCGAAATGGCGCTTAACTAATCAACACGGCTTCATATATTTAAATATTCCCGTGTCCATCCAAAATCAGATTTTTATCTATTACTGAATATTATTTGAAAATATTCGTTATTTTATTTTGTTCAACACATGAGTATATTCTTCAACACATGAATAATTTATATGATTTATATTAAATAAAATGATATTTTTATTATTTAAATATTTTTATTCAACACATGAACATCTTATTTTATTCAACATATGAATATATTTTATTCAACACATTAATATATTTTATTCTTTTTTGAATATTATTTTAAAATATTCTTTATTTTCCAAATTGGAATGAGGCCCAATCAAATACCATATAATGTTACTTATATGGATTCCATACAACACATGTATATAATAACAATGACAAACAATCAACTATCATCCAAAGTGCATTACACAACTACATAAGCATTAAATATAAATAATTAACGCTTACAACAGCCTGTCAACCCATCGATCGACATACAACTAAACAGTTGGGATTAGTGTACGTCAAATATCATCCCAACACCCGTGTGGGGTTTCAACCAACAAATACTGAATATTATTTGTGCAGTTGGGCGATGTGTAAAATTTTCGTCCCAATCCATATCAGTCAAATGGGTGTACATAAATAAATCGTTCGATTTGTAAATGAATATTTATTTTATTCATATACACATTAAAAATTATATTTTTAACGATAAAATATTTAATTTCAACACATGAATATTTATTTTATTCAACACATGAATATTTTATACAGTCCATTTCACATCACAACCAATTTTCACAACACAATTAAACAAACAAGTCGTCCATGGTCTGTGGACGACGGGGAATAGTTCATATATGCATTTATGAAATAAATAATTATATAAAAATAATTTTGGTGAGAAGTTCTCACCTTGGGTTTCCACTCCTCCATTCTTTATTTCTGAACGGTTTGGATTTGCCCTCAATTCCAACGCAATCTTTTCACGCTGTTCATATTAAAAATCACATTTTTAATTCGCTACATATATAAAAATCATATTTTTATTTCACTAAGTTCATAATAGAAATCAAATTTTTATCGCTACTTCATGTATATAAAAATCAAATTTTTATATTGATGTTTGCATTATAAAAATCATATTTTTATATCGCCTTTACATATATGAAAATCCTATTTTTCTATAATGAAAAATCTAGTCTTTTCTATAAACAAAATTATATCATTTTATATTAACAAAATCAAATCTTTTTGTTTTATAAAAAATCAATCTTTTTGTTTATTAATATTCAATCTTTTTCTATTCTAAAAATCTTAACTTTTCTATTTTAAAAATATAAACTTTTCTCTTTTAAAAATATAAACTTTCCTCTTTTAAAAATATAAACTTTCCTGCAATGGAAAATCTAATTTTTATATACTATAAAATCAAATTACTTTAAATAATAAATAAACAAACTTACATCGTTTTGAGGAGGGGCGGTTTTCTGCGTCACTGGAGGAAGGGGGTGTCGGCTCATCTGAGGACGGCGGCGGGTGGTGGCAGAGGCCATGGCGGCTAGGGTTTGGTCGATTTGGGGCCTTATTTGATTTGGGCGGCGACTTTCTTTGGAGGTGGACGACGAGAGGAGCGGGGAGGAGCGCGAGAGGCGGAGGCTAGAGGGGGGAGCCGGAGTTGGGAGGGTGCGGTGGAGGTCCGGCGAGGGGCGGCTGTCGCGAGGAGGAAGAACGCGGGGTTTTTTATTTATTTTATCTTCTGCTTTTTCAATCTGAGTCAACGAGGGAGGGGGAGAGAGATAAAGGGGAGGGAAATAATTAAATTATTATTTTATTTTATTTTCTCTAAAAAGTTGAAATTTCGTCTGAACTCCAAACGAGACCCAACGACTGTCGCCCATAGCTAATCACCCCTATTCCGAACACAATGGGATATGTCCCGTAAGCCAATTTGACCATTACGATCAGTTTTCATTTAAATTACAATATAAATCAATATATATTTAATTTAAACGTACATTTTATTTTACTGGAGCCACATACTGACTCCGAAAATTCCAGAAAAATAAATCTGGCTATGTTTTGATAATACGGTCCTAACAAAACTAATTTCGTCAAATTTGGAGACCGTTTGAAAAATGGTCGTTCTTTGGTCGATCCAAATTGACTGAAACTGTTAAAACATGTTTTCTTTTTCCACGCTCACATTTTAATTCCAAAAATTATGAATTTTGGAATCTAGTGTTGAATATAACGCAGTTGTATACACAGTTATATGATTTTTGTTTTATGATAACAACCAAATATATATTATTATAAATGTGTTTGCTATTGTACTATTTCATATATCATCACAGACAGGAATATAATATTTATATTCAAATAAAATACAATTGTACAGACAATCAGATATTTACACGGTATTTTGCTTAAATATAATATTTTATTTCAATTTTCAAACAGTACAGTTTTACAACTCCACTATTTGTACACTTCACTAATATTTCACATTTCATATACATTCACAAAAGATTGTAGTTGTAAATAAACTGAGTATAATAGACAAATTTGTTTGAACACAACAAAATAATATTTTATTTCAAACAAAATTTGTTTATTACAAATATCAGTACAATACTCTCTACAACACTCATACAGTCACTCTGTCATATATACATACATTTTCACTTTCATAAACAGACACATTTACTAACACTGTTTCATCCAGTCTTCGGTCTTCTGTCTTCACAGCTCTTTGTAAGACCAGTCATCATCTTCTTACCTGTCACAATGAAACACACACACAGTACACTGCAATAGAATTTAAACTGAATATATACGAATATAAAATTTATTTTTAAAATTTTATTTGCCTCAGATTTCTGGTGTGTTTCTCATCATTTTTCATGACTTGATCCGATTCATCTGTGTCTACGGAGACAGTTTGTATATATACAGGGACATGAAATTTTCTGATCGACTGCATATACACACGTGTATAGATATACACGTGTGTACTGCCTCGTCGATCAGTGTGCAACTGAGGAGTAGCCACGTGGACCATCTCGACTCAGTACACACATGACAACTCAATGTAAAGTCAACACATCTCAAAGTACAAAGCAGAATGGTCGAGGCAACAAAGTGCCAAATGCAACAAGTCAAAAATAGGCACAAAAATTAATGGAGCAATTTCAAGCATGGTGATGTATTTCGACAAAACATATACATACAAATGCAGGTTCATATTAAAGTAGCACGGAAGTTTGTTCAGCATGGCAAGGCATGTATACAAACGATAGCTCAAGCGCACATTTTAATGAAACAACATGTTCATATTCAAACCATACTAAAAATATGCCAAAATTAGCAAGTGCAGTGCAAATGCAAACAGCAAAGTGGATGTGGCATGGCACCAATTCATGGTCGAGCGCCAACATGGATGGTGCAAGTGTGCAAGTTCAAAAGCAAGTGGCACATGAAGTCAAGGTGAAAAAATGGTGCAGCGCAACAAATGCAAGTGAAGCAGCATGGATTAACATGGTGGCATTCTTGTTTCAAGTGGTTCAGCAAACTCAAATCAAAATGGATCATGCAACATGAATATAGTGAAATAGCATATGGCCAATGCAAACTAGTCTGTGTACATGTGCAAGTAGGAAAATGATTATGTCAAACAGTGGAGCAGTTCAGTCTATACATGAATGGTGATCCAGCAATACAAATAGTCGAGCTTGAACATGCAAACTTTCTTTCTTAATGTATCATTTGATAAGCAGTGCACAAGGCATAACAAGTTGCAAAAAGGATAGGTGCAGGTTTGAGTAAGAAGCAACAGCTTTAAGTGACAAAAGTTTAAAACAGCATGCATATATAAGTGGTGTAACACTTCAGTGAACATACATGGTGTACAATTACTCTACCGACCATTTTACGCGTATATATATACGCACAATTTTTGTTTTATTTTCAAAATTCAAACGATGTTGCACCGTTATTTGATTCTTGTCATATTTCATTGACTGTAGCCTTATCTTGAATTTTATCTTTTGTATACATATGTTTATGCATATATATATATATATATATATATATTCTCATATATATACATATATTTTATTTATTTCCTTATATGTACGTTCTTATCCTTTCAAATTTTGAATTTGTATACGTACATATATTTGCATGTTCAGTTGGCCCTCTCTAAAACAAAGATAAAAATTATGCCACCGCTGGGGTTCGAACCCCTGACCTTCATATTACAAATTCAATGTCTTAACCAACCGAGCTATGAAATCTTTTGTTATTAAGTCTTAGAACAATCATAATTATTGTTCTCTCATTACTTCTCTTTTTCATGATAGTTACAATACTTAAATTAAACCATTGCATGAATCTTTTTCTTTTAATGTTAATGCATTATGTTTGCAAATCAGTGCAAGCAACATATTTACATTACATGCAACCAATCCTTTCTTTCTTTTAATGCATGCATTACATATTTTTTTCAGTGCATGTATTTATCACATGCAATCCTTATTTTATTTTTTATTTTATATTTTAATTTGTTTGTATATATATATAGACATATATATATATATATATATATATATATATATATATATTTCTCTAGACAGACGCAATGGTGATGTCCGTTTTACTTAATTCCTGATATTTAAATCAAGTATTTTTATTTTCTCATCTCTTCGATTACACACATTGTTATCGCATTAATTTCCTTACTCTTTAATGTATGAATTAATTTTTCATTATACATCACCATTATTTACCTATCTATGCATATATACATATTTATACATTTTTAATTATATTAAAAATGCGGGGTGTTACAATATCATTTGGTTGTAGGAAAAAAACAATTTAGCTGGGCTTTTGGGTTGCTGCTAGATGTAAGATAAGGGGAAAAGACGTGAGTGCGTTATTGCTGTTCGTTCACCAATCAGATATGAATTTTGGTCTTTTAGAGCATCAGAAAGTTAAAAAGTTAGGTTGAATTTCGAATTGAAATACCATTGCGTATGTTCTATCAATGCATCATGGTCAATATTGTGACATTTTACAACATTGAAATAAGTGTTTGAAGCCTCATATGATATCAAAATCATGCTACTATGATAATTTGTTTTGCATTTGTATGTGTAAAATAACCATCAAACGTAATTTAGTTTTTGTTCTTAAAATAAGAAGCTACTACCTCTGATATTTCTACTAAGACATGTATTTTTGATAGCGATAATAATACAGCCCATCATAATGCTTCTTCTTTCTTGTCCAAAATCCTTGAAACAAAGCAATATTTTGTTTGTTACTGCGTCATTTGTACAAAAAATGAGGTTCTTTTAAAACTTATAATTCTAACCACTTCTTGTAGCTTCAAAGGTGGTCCAGGTATAGATTTCCACTGAGGGGAAAACTCTTCAGCAGAGACTGTCAGAGGTTGCAAAAACTTATTCAATGCAGTTGGTAACCGTAATTTGGCAGAAACTGCCGTTATTCGAGTGTGTGTGTATATATATAAATATATATACAGACACTTGTTTGACCGCATCTAGAAAAATGATGAAAAACAACCCAACTTACTGAGGTAAATCAAATTTAAATCAAAATTATATTTGTGAATTAAAATGTTTCTTTTTCAATTTACTGTGCTATTTTATTATGATAGGAATGACAGACGACTGGAAATTTTTTGGAGCAAGAAGCTGATAATTAAAAGTAGAGTGAGAGTGTGAGTGACTGTGTACACGTATGCAAGTGAATGAGTATGTAAGCCAATGTATACGAGTGCAAGGTAGCGAGGAAGTGTATGTATAAGTGATTGTGCAATAGTTAGGAAACAGTATGTGTACTATTCGAAAGTGTAATAAATATTTATTTGAATAAATATTTGTTATTTGTTTAAAAATAAATTTGGTGTAAATATTCAATTCTTGTAAATATTAATTTATAGTAAATAACGCCATGTGGCTAAAAAATGATGTCATATGCACTAATCAAATGATGACACATGGACAAATTATTGCTTGACACATGAACCAACCATTAAATGCCAAGTGTCGGCATTAACATATGCCAAGTGTATACTACTACGACAACCATGTCAGCAGCCATGTAGGATAAAACATCATCAGCCATGTCAGCAGCCATGTAGGATGACACATCATCAAACACATCAGCTGATGTCTCATTATTTTAGTCATGATATAGTGGGGTCCATTGATTCTTTTACCTATCAATATCAATAAGTGTAGGTAAAAGCTCTTTCTCTACCAATCTTTACCTACCAATTTCTACCAATTCAATATCGGTAGCTAAAATGTATTACTCACCATTATGTTAGTTTAACTACGCTTACAATTGGTAGCTAAAGACCACATTTTCATGTAGTGAGTTGTCTAAGCTCATTACGTTAGAGTTTCACACTATTGGAGGTTATATGACACTTGTTCAGGTTAGAACCCTATTTTATAGTTTATTGTTATACAATATCATGCTTCATTCTCTTTTCTAAATAATTTTTTACAACCCACAACTTTGGTCCTGGACTTATCTTCCTATCGGAAGACTGTTGGTGAGATCTAATCCAATTGATCCATTGATGCCAGTTGGGGCTACGTATAATTATTGATCGTTTCTTTAGTTAAACATAAAACAATTCATTTCATAATATACATGCTTTAAAACCATGTAACAGGTGGGTAGGATGAAAAAATACGAGACAATCTCCAAGACGGAGTGTGAAGTTCTACCATAATGAGTTGGACGTGCTTGTGGATGATAAGGTTACATGGAGACCATATAGTCAAGATGTGATTGCCCACTTCCACCCATGTGCACAACCGCTAGGTACTTCTGGATCGGGAGAGTACCTATGATATGCTACACACGCAACCCTTAGCACCTTCCGTATAGGGTTATGAGATAGTTTGGTCTGATGCAGCATTACCGGACGATGCGCCTCCTTACCCACACACCTACAATGCGCATGAGTATTCGACACTTGTTGGATTCTGGAATAACCGCCAGAATGCTACTAAAGTTAAGAGGGTTCCTACTATTTCTACGTGCAACACATGAGGTCGTACTGGAACATTACCCGACGTTATGTCCCTCAGCCCTCAGTTGATTCGGCTTTAACACATTACGTTCCCAGAGCATCACTAGACAGGAACATGGTAAATTGATGTGGTTATTATTATTTCCAATTAATTACATTTATTATTTACGTAAATGGTTCTCTATTAAATGCACAAGCTGCTGGTATTAGCCGAGCACGGGAAGAAGCAGAAAGGCTCCGACAAAGGCAGACTGATGAGGAGGGAAAGAGTACGTGCACAAATATCCAAAAGATTTTAAATGTGATCTTGTACAGAAATAAACTTAATAGGCCTAGACCACCACCACCTCCTCCTTCTCCAATAGGTCCACCTCCTCCTTTGGTAGGTCCACCTTCAACTCTAGTAGCTCCAGAACATGATAAAATTACACATACATGTTGTAATCATTATCTACATTACCCACTACATCTAGTGTGTGACGAAATAGATGTAGCAACAACGGTTCGTCATCAAATTCGACACCACTGGTCAGGCGGAGACCGAGGCAAAACTAGGTAGAATGTGAAGACCTCTATGACTAAATGGAGATGATGATTTGTTGGTATATTTGATTATTTGGAATTGTCATTGGTATACTTTTTTTATTCGGATATTTCGTTGGTGTATGTTTGATTATTTGGTATGTTCGGGTATTTGAATTTGTCGTTTTTTTGTGTTGTTTAGTTAGTCATTGGATGATATTTGGATGTATGGTATGGATATTCGTATGGAATTGAATATTGATATTAATGTATTTGGTATTGTTTGGTCTGGCTAGATTTGTAACGAACCGACATTTTCTCAATCCTGATTATCGATACAAATACAAATTCGATTAACCAAACACTAGAATTTAACGGATCATTAATAGAAAAAAGTTAGAGGACGAGAAACAGAATGAAAGGAAATTAGAATAGACGAAAATAGGTAGGAGACAGAACTAAACAACAACACAGAATCTCACATCGTAGTGAAACAAAATATAATATATATAACAGCTTTTGGAATACAATTTTTTTTCTGTATATACATATCATCATCAGAGTACAACATTTGTTCGTCACATATACAATACAGCGGAATAAAATCTATATATATCTAACACTGAAGCCTACTGCTCCAAGCTCCTCCAAGTATATCTGTAAATACCTGAACTACTTGGCTTTCCATACAAATTTGGGCACCCAAGAGTTCAGGGTAAAACAAGAATAAACTTTGGGTCAGTCATGGAACTGGTGTGAGTAAACTCCAACCGCTTGGTTTAACTTTTAAAAATCCTTTTTAAAAGAAAGGATAATCGTAAGACCGATCCACACATAAACATGAATGGTTTTTACCTTACGATAACCAAAACATTCTTTGAAATCAATATTATTCTGGTATTATAATAGTGTCTAAATCAAGTAAATAACAATCTAGCAGAACGCTTGCATCTCACACTCTACATACATAGTATACAATCAAAACCGCGGACTCTTATTGGAGAATGGATTCCAACTGGAAATGTATGGGACCACCTTCTGACAGTGTATCTCTAGAGAGAAATACACCGGGTTCAACAAGAACATCTTGCAACCCAGGCTAATCATGACCGACCCCTCACTTCGCTTGAGAGTACCGAATGTATTGTCACCAATAGTTGGGATCAGCAACCATTCCAAAGCAACAACAATGATAAGATAAAGAAGAAAAAGGATTTTCTCTATATCAGGTGACAATACACCCTAATTGGGAGCTATCCACTTAGTCATGCGACCTAACCGATTTTATACCATTTCCCGGTTGCGAGGCTTGAGGTTACGATTACTTACCTTTCATTGGTAGCACAATCACTCTGAATGCTAGACTATCAGATCCGTTAATCACTAATTGATATGCATGGAGATATTCTAGGTATTATGCAGAGAGAATAAATTCTTTGCTACCAGATGTATATTTGTACAAACGCGCATATGCGATCATTGGAAATACTCTGTCAGACATTCGTCCATACATGTTCGTTTCTGGGACTGAAAGAAACCGAAGGCACAATTTCCATTAATCCATCTTAGGCAATTTCTACCTAGGATAAATACAAAAAGCCCTTGCACTTTACTTCGTCTTCGATTGTCTTTATATAATCTGACTCGTAATGCTACTGCCAATACAGAGCGGTTCTTGGATAATAATCCAACCAATCTCTCCACATTGACAACGATGTTGGCCAAAACTTCGATAGTCGGTTATTTAACTATCGAAGAAAAACAATCATTCATCCAAAGGATTAAACAATCACTGGTCCCCTTAATTAATATTTCATTACTTAAATCACTTCTCCATTTCCTTATCAATATTTGTTAACCCAATATTTCAGCAATCATCATGGCCTCTTCTGCTATTTGGAAAACATTTTCATATATTGCCTTCTTTTATTTTCGATGCTTGAAAAATATCTTCTATTTATAATTGGAAAACATTCCAATTACATCTCTTTTCCGAACTCGTTTGTTTCTATACTTTACAAATATTTATTATTATATTTCCAAACTTACATTTACTTGGGTTAAAACAGATGTTGAGTAAAACATTGTTACAATAAACCAAAGTATTGCATTTAACTAAATCTCTTTAAACATTGATCTTTGAGACTAAATCTTCCTATTTATCGGCTAATAATAAAATCAATCAAGTTGGGGTATAATTACCTCTCAGATCTTGACTGAATAACATTCTTAACTTCAAAATAGACAAGACCACTTATCTCGAATAATCAATACCGTATAAAACCAATTATCAATTTTTTATACGTGCGTACGTTCTCTTTCTATTCATTCCAGATTTTAATTTATATATTTCCTTTTTGTTTATAGTGTTCTATTTTAAGTTCATTTCCTTATCGAACTATATATATATATATCAATATATTGATTAATAATTATCAAATTTTCTTAAAAATATTCTGACTCCTTAAATTTTTGGAAAATTTCGTCAGCACCTCCTTTGTACGGCTCAATAGCTCAAACCCTAACTCGCCTCTCTAGGCCCTTTCCATCCAAAAAGAAAATCAAAAAGCCAAGCAGCTTGCCCGATAGGCTAATAAAATCTCATATGGAATTCAAACGAGTACCTTTTTGTCAGGCACTCGAATTATAATCTTCATACACTTCATTCTGTATTTGTTTAATATATATATATATATATATCATTCCCACATGATTACAACTCCATTCAATTCTTCATTTAACCCAATTTTATTTGTTAATTTATACTTTAATTAGCCCATTTGCCTGTTTCACTTTTAATTGGAATCAACCGTGTTTAAACACATTGTTATTGACTGATAAACAAGTCAAATTCACTTTCCATATCGATTCCAAATTTAATTCAAGTTTCCATATTAAATTCCCAATTTTTTATTCACCTAACCAAATTTACTTAACCAAAATTAAATCCGGCCCAACTCCATTAACTAATTATCCTTCTAATTAGTTAATTCTATTCAATAATTAAAAAATATGATTTTTGTTTCAAAAAAATCAGTTCATTACTCCACTTGAGTTCAAATATATGTTATAACTCAAGTCTAGATTTTTCTAATGTAAATCTAAGTTTTACTTGCTTAAAAGCCTTGTATTAATTTAAATAAACCATTATGGTTTTTAAATGATTGTAGTGTTGTTTTTTTGGAAATTGGATTTTGACATAGCTCAAATTTGTAAGACGAAATCCAGATTTTTCTCTTCAATTAGAAAACTATTATTCAATCGGTCCTGACGATTCTTGTTTCAAAGAATTCTGACTTAAACTGAGTTCTAAATAATCAATTGAAGTCTAAAACAGCATATTACGAACTATCACACTGCCACGAGTTCGTTTTAATTATATTTAGATATAACATTTAAACTTCGTTTATTATACAAACTTCAACTCCATTCTTTAGTATTTAAAAAAATTAAACCAGCTTTCCAAATATAACTTAACCATTTCGATTTTTCTAAATCATCGATTTTTCACAACTCAGTTGTAAATTTATTTACAACTCTATTTTCTATTTTAAGATTCCAATTCCTTTGGAAATAAATTATTTTATAAAATTCGACATAATCAAATTTCAATTATAAATCCGTTGGATTTTTCTCAATTCAGTATATATTCAGAATTCCAGAATAAAATCCATCGTTCCCTTTCCAAAACGATTTCCGATTCTTTTTAAATTCATGCTTGAATTTATATTTCCAAATTATCCGATGATAATTAACCCACTTGGTTTACAAACATCGTTTATAAATTTATTTCCTTGTTTTATATATTAAAACAAGTTTCCATTTTTAATTCTTTTAAAACCCAATTCCTACTCTGGAATATTTTATTATTACAACTTACTTATGTAATTGTAGAATCTATTTTAATATTTAAATTTTGTTTCAATTTTTAATACACTTTCAATATCCTTCCTTGAAATAATTTATTTTCATAAATTCGACATAGTCGAATTCAAATCATAAATCCACATGGATTTATTTCAATTCAATTTATATTCGGAACATCGGAATAAATTTCATTATTTCCCCTTTTAACACGATTCCCAATTTTCATTTCAAATTCATATTTGGATTAAATATTTAAATTATTGAAATGATAATTTTTTACCTTTATTTACAAACATTGTTTATATTACTTGTTTATATATTTAAACAAGTCTCGATTTCAAATCCATTTGGAATTAAATTTCTACTTTTGGAAAAATAAATTTCCCATTTTAAATTCACACTTGTATTTACATTTCCCATATTATCCAATGATTATTCATTTCACTTCATTTATAAACATTATTTATAAGTGAACTGCTTGTTTTTGTTATTCAAAACAAATTATCATTTCTAGTCCATTCGAAATTCAAATCTATTTTGGAAAAATAGTGTTTCCTTTTTAAATCTCAAAATCCCTTTTTAGATATTTTTTGTATATCAGTATTTAAGACCAGTGATATTCAAACATCCAAATCACCCAATTATCAATCACAGGTTTTCTAACACATCATATATGATAATATATATGAAAACAAAAAAATATTAAATTTTAAGGAATCCAGTTGGATTCCTCCAACCTGTTTTTCCTGCATCAATAGATGTTAGCCAACATAAATAATACCCATCCTGCTTCAAGGCAGAATATCGCGGTATAGAAGGTCATCCACTATAATATATTGTGAGGCGCACAGGGTCATCCGCTAATGATACTGCGGGCATCCGCTAATGGTACAGCGGGAAATATCCAGCTACCAATATATATATATATATATATATATATATGTAAAATAGCCACAACCACAAAGCTAATATAAAAATATATTTAATAACCACAATTTATCAATAAATAGCAATGCAACCAATCAACCAATAAACAACATATAAATATTTATATTAAATAAAAAATTCAATTATAATAAATTATAATCGAACCAGAGAGTGAGTTTATTCACCTGATTTTATGTGCCAAATATCCATTTAAATTCCATATCATCTCGGTTACGAATCTATCTGAATAAATTTATTTCGCACCTACGATTAGTTAATTTTACTTAACGATTAAATGACTATAAATCACACTAACTCTAAAATAAACAAACGATTTATTCCATGAATTTTAAATTTCTTAAAACGTATACCTCACTGCATTCCTATGCTGTCTCTTCTGCCTGCCCCATTGACCTCCTATTCAACGCCCATTGCCTTAACCTTCTACAACCCAATCCCTTAACTACTACTTCCGAACCATCACCACACTTCTTCAACGTCAACCAATTTAGCAACCCTTAATAACTTAAATTCACCAAACATGCAAACTAAAATTATGTCGTAGCCGAAACTGCTGTAACACCCATTCTACCACTTACTTTAATTTCCCCAAAAAATAAAATTCGATACAGATCAAACTCTAATTCCTGCCCCAAAAAAATATACCGCATTCCTCTACATCCAACTGTTGTAACCCAATCATATGTTCAACCATCTTCCACTCTAGTTTGTTTTCAGACATCGCCTAACCTAGTCCAACATCAACCTATAAAAAATTTGTTCGAAACCATCTACAAGCATCATCCCTCGATGAAATCACAGTGCTTCTCTTCCCACTAGATCGCGCTTAACGGACCCCTCTGTAACCCTAGAAAATCTACTACAGTACTCAACACAAACCCACGAATCCTTTACGATTATGAGCGACGAGTTTCAGGCAATACATTGGTTTAAATCGCGAAATCATTCATGAGCATCTCTAATGACCTTTAGGAAGTCGCCTGGCTTCAATCTCGATGAGGAATGAAATCGTGATTTCCCTTTTTCGATCCCTAGATCTCGTTGTTCGAAAGTCAAACTCCCTCAACCGGTGTCGAATTCACATTGAAAACCACCGAGCTAAAACTTAGGACCATACGAAAGTAATTCGATCGAAAAGGGGATTTTTATTTTATACGGAAAAGAGATTGATTTGGAAGAGAGAAAAGGAAAACAAATATTGCTTCGATTTATTCCTGAAGAAGTAGAATTAGAATGAGGGAGGATCGCGCATATTTATAGGCGAGGGAAGGAACAGAAGTACACATGCCATTAATTTGTTGATTTCTTTGGTGGGAAGGAAGGGAACATATCGTATACGAATAGAAAGGAGAAGGTAGGTATAGCCTGCATTTTACATTGGCTAGGGTGAGTTGTGTACTTTCGTTATCTTAGGGTAGAAGGAATAATATACGCTGACCTTAAATTAATTTGAACCAATGTGGATTTATTTAATTTAAATTATCATGAAATTTTGAACCCCTATTTGAGCGCAAAAACAGGCATTCCTAGGGTTATACCACTATTCTGAACACACAGAAACGTGTTTCAAAGCCTCATTCGATCGTATGGAGAAGATATCAATTTAAATCGATATAATATAGGTTAAATTCAAAACAATTAATTCTTTGATAATAAATTATTATTATTATCTCTTATAGTCAAATACAATTTATATTGATCATCTGAATCGTTTCGATTCAGTTTTATCTTCGAATTTAATTATTCACGTTTTCGTATTACGATAATTTAATATATTCGAATTTAAATTGTAAAAGATTATTAAATCATGAAACTCTAAATAAAAATCCATTTATATTATCAACTAAACATATAAAACAATATTAAATGTTTAAAATAAATCGACCAAAAATCTGGCTCGTTATAGGATTTTACAGGCATAGGTACAAAGGTGAATTCTCAAAATTCGCCAGTAGGGACCTGCTGTATTAAAGGACAGACAACCTCTCGTCCTCTCCTCATTTTTTTTGCTTCAAACCAGATTTAAAAATCTAATTTTATGAAGAATAGTTCACCAAGTCTTGTAGGTAAGAAATTTGTCCAATTATTTTCTCTTCTCTTCTGTATATTATTATGTACTCCACGATTCGTCAACATCACCCATTTATTTCAAGTTTGCACTTTTCATCTAGGTCAAAATGGCTAATTGAGAAATTGATGATGAAACCATGAAAATGTACGTTGACTATATATGGAAGAAGCAAGCGGACGAAGATCTCAAATTTGTGCCCGAAACATAATTGGAAGTCCAAGTGGAAGCTGCAAAAGTAGATTCCAAACTCTTTAATGTCACGCAACCAAACGTGTCAGCTCAGCCTACCGGACCGGTTCAATAATCCCTCCATCTTAGGTTGAGGGAAGTACTTGCTTGATAGAACCCCGATAGCTTAAGCTCTTGAATGACGGGTCATTCGGTCCTTTGCTGTGAAGTCAAATGTAACGTGCTTGTTTCTAAAAGTTAGACGAATGTAGGTCGTCGCTTTTATGGTTGCAAAGCGTGCATTGATGCTGAGAGTCGCCAAGAATTGCAAAGTTGTAATTTTTTTCATGGATCGATCCACTGTTGATGGAGAGGGATGTCCAGTATGCACTTGAATGATAGCTGAGGTTAGTTGCTTGCAAAGAACAAATATTGCAATAAAGAATGAAAAGCTTACTGGGTGCTGTCGTTTACCACGCAACTAAGTGTATTTTTTGTTTTATTCAAGGTTATGTTACATTGGGTCGTAGTTATATAACGTGTTGTATCGAACAATGTTTGTATGCTTTGCCCTATAATATGTTGCGTCGAACGATGTTTGTATGCTTTTTCCTATAATATGCTGTATCGAATGATGTATGTATGCAAGTTATATCCTTTCTTCTACCACGTCTTGCTTGTTTGTAATGAGTGCTCGAATTGGATGAAAGTTATTTGTAATGAATACTAGATCGAGTAACTTGTTGTGTACAATGTTGTAGGCTAAAGTTCCAGGAAATTAACTTTGGCGATCTTTCAAACTTCGTCTTTGGCCAAATGTATTGGCGAATTTTTAAAATTCGCCCAAAGGCAAAGTTTAAAAATGGGCCAACGGGTATGTCGTCAAAACAGGTCTATATTTGCAAATAAATCTGAAATAGGTTTAAACATGTTATACTTTTCTAAAACAGACTTACTGATGAAAATAATCCTATAATTTATGAACATTTCTGTTTTTATGTAAAGGAAATGAAACCAAACTATTATCGTACTTGAGCAATGGCATGAGAAGTAGCATACAAAAATAGTAAAACAGGAGAAACGCTTTCCATGTGCAATTAAAAAATTTGTAAGTTAAAACATAGATTTTCTCATATATGAAAATTTTCATGCAAAGCAAATTTATATTTCATACAGAATAAAAAATTCACATATAAAGTAGGGAAACAGTCTATATAAATCCCTGACATGTTTAAGTCATGCATATGGAAGTAAGCAGAGCTGAAATAAATAAAAAATGAATTAGACCAACATGTAGAACATATGTACTAAAGAAAATCAATTTTTCAGCACAAAAAATGGAAAATAACAATATATAAATAGAAATTGAAAGTATTATGATGTAGATTTGGATTTTTAGAAATTGCATAAGACTAAACGAAATGGCTTAGAATTCAGTAAAACTCAATTTTATCTAGAATTTAATGATTTTATTAATTAAAAGTATCCAATTTGGTGAATTTAGAGTGAAATTTTTTTGATCCTTCTACAATATTTATATATTACAAGTTCATTCCTCTGTAATCCACATTGCTTATATATGTTTTAGATATTTGATTCGGCATCTTGTACGATTGTATAAAGTCCCCATAAGATGACTATCATATTCTGATTTTATTAAAATATGAACCAAATGCAACTAGGTATCTTTAGATAAAAAAATAACACTAATGGTTTGTATACTCTACACAACTTCTCAGTTTAGCGTGATAATAGCAAATAAAACATAAATCACTTGACCAGAATCTTCTGTAGCCCCAACTACATATTTATTTGGCGAGCTATTGATTTTATTTCCTTTTAACATGGAGATGATATTTACATTTTTGTTACCATTTGAAATATTTGCGTTATGAGCACCACTAGTGCAAACTACTGCATGAAGAAATTTTAAGATATATTACGCTTCCACGGGATAAACAAATTTCCCTGACTGAATTACGATGAAAGAGTTGTTAAAGTAGCCTCATTTCTGCTCGTTCTTTGATTCGATTAGTCCACCCCAGTATCTGGGTTCAAACCTGCTATGCGTTCACTGTCACTCTCAGAGTTTCTTCCTACTTTTCCATACAATTTTGGGTCCTGTCGATATGAAGTCCTTTTGCTACTGTACCCACCATAGATTCTTGCATATACTAACTACGATGGCAGAATACTTCTATTTTTCAAATTTAGCCTTCTTATATCATGGTCAACCCCTATGCACATAACCTTTGGTTACCACTATATAATTTACACCTAACAGAATTCCACTCACATTAAACTCTGTATCTATTTTGGAGCCCCACCATGAATGCCAAAGTTTGTTGTTAAGGACTATGCAAACAATATCTCTACTTTTTTTTTTTTTTTTTTTGAAATTATGTATTTATGTACAAGTTTAAGTAGTAATTTTTTGGAATATTGGATATTTTTACACAAGTCTAGGTAGTATGCAACATACTACATGACAGGTAGATTTTGACCCCCCCACCCCCCCAACGCCGAATTCAAATCCCGTGACATTTGACAACATGTCGAAGTGTCTTTACCACTCGGACAATGAAGCTTGTCCAATTTAAGTAGTATATAACGTACTGTATGATAAGTGGATTAGACCCCACAAAGCGGAAATCAAACCCATGACCTCTTGCAACATGTTCAATTGTTTTAACTAATTTGGACAAGATGTTTGTCAATACTACAGAAAATTACTTTAAGCACTCCTCATTTTATAAGAAATACCCGCTTGTTCACATGCTTCATAAACCTTGTCGTTGATTTGAAATATGCGTGCCCCCATGAGATCTTCCTACGAAACAATTATCAAATTCCTTTTAACCAAAATGTGACATAACAATTAATAGCGATTGGGGTCATATTTAATGCATTATGTCCACAAGAGCTATTTATACAGGGGTCCATACTTTTCATAAAGAAAAGACATGGAAGAAGGTAGACTGCCAGCATTGCTGGAGAGCATATCCAGAAAATTCTACTGCTGAAGAATTTAATCTCTGATCTAAAATGCTAGAGTCAATCAATACACTCCTCCAAAAGATATATTAAAAAGCTTGCCAGCTAGCGAAGCTCAAGTATATTTCTAGTTATTTATCAATGTTCTCTCAAGAGTTATAGTTATTAGAGTGTAAATTTAGATTTGTTAGTCCTGTCCCACAGTGAGCAGTTTGTGTCCTGTTTCATGTATATATAACATAAGACCGTTATTTCTATTGCCAATTAATTTTAAGAACACTTGTTTGGTTTTCTTGTATTCTACATGGTATTAGAGCTTGGTTTCGACTAGTGTGGCTTGGGCATTTCTTGGCCAGTGGTATCACACATGCACGGTAGTGTTAGTCTTGTCCCACATTGAACAACTCATGTCTTGTTTCATGTGTGTGTGTGTGTGTGTGTGTGTGTGTGTGTGTGTGTATATATATACATACATATTGTGAGACCATTGTTCCTATTATCAATTGGATTTTTGGAACACTTGTTTAGTGCTCTAGTATTCTACAAATTAAAGTGTAAATATGACTCTTTAACAATTGTACAAAAGAAGTAGCATGTATCAGTGTTGTAAATTTATCAGGTTTAAATGATAGCAGTTCATGGTTTTTCTTTTTTTTTCCCCGTCATGTCCATCATACCTGTTGCAGTTGTGTTTACATAGTAATTTAACATATAAGGAAGCATAGTTGTTAATTTGAAATTGACAATGCAATAAGTGGCTTTTTTGTTTGGTTAAATTATATGATTAAACATCAAAATGCGAAAAATGCATATGAGATTAATAAGAATGTGCACAAAATTTTACATTGGGGAATGCTGAATCTAAACTTTTAAAGATAAAGCACAAATAAAGACGAGTTATTATTGGAAACTAAAGCTGTATATCACAAGTAATATATATGTATAATAGTACATAACTATCTGGTGATTTTGTATCGACAAATAGATAATTAGTTGATCCATGTTTTTACACAAACTTTTACAGTTGACGCACCATTTTGTTCCAATATGCAGTAGAATTCAAATGAAGTGGAGTATAACTGTAGAAGTTTATGCTATAACACAACTATTACATTAAGTTAAAACAAGACAGACATTCATCACATATATATTACACATTATTATAATTTACAAAGGCTAATAAATTATCTCCGTAAAATCCTTAAATACAGAAGAACCATACTACTAATATGATCTTTAACCCTAGGGTATCCATCAGCCATCCCAAAACAATCTATTTAGGGTTGTCAACGGATGGTGCCATATTCGTATCCGCGTCCGGAATCATTATCGGATATTGGATATCCGTATCCGCGAATACAGACGTATATCAGCTAATTATTCTAATCGCCAGCGATCAATAAATTAAGAAACATAAATGAGAAAATTAAGTTTAATACACATATTTTACCATCCCATTAGCTATTATAGTGTTCAAAATCAAAAAATAAATTGATAATAAATAATTTTAAGTAGTTACTATGTATTTTGTGCATAAAATATGACCTTCAAACTTAATAAAAGAATAAATTTATATTTTTCAATGTACTAAAATGCATACAATTTAAGCTATAATTTTGAAAAATTTCGGTCGGATAATTTTCGAATGTGGATGTCTTCATATCTGCATCCGCAACTTTTTTTTGAATATCAGATATTTATCCACTTTTCGTATACAAATGCATATGGATTTCAGGTATTTTGGATATTCATTGACAGTCCTATTTATTTATTTTTTTGAAAAACATGGTACTTTATTACAATTTCAATCAGTACAAAGATTCACGAGGGCAAGAACTATAAAAGCAGCCTAAAACAAAAATATACAGCCAAAAGCCCAACTCGAAAATTGAATACAACCCAGAAAACACCACGGCGCTAAAAACAAAACATAATGCCCTCGTGAGTGAAGCATCTTCCCAAAAATAACTTTCTTTCTCGAGTACCCAGATAAAAGTCAGAGCACGCTTCCCATTGCTCTTCAAAGCTTTCATCTTCTAGCATCTCCTTTCAAAACTGAATTTGATTCCCATTTTCTCTTCTCCTCAAAAGCACGGATAAGAGTCAAAATCTCCGATAAAATTAAGTTCCCTTTTACTTCTTTCGGCCCAGAGAGATTGCTGAACTGCCCATTGCATCATTCTCTCCAGATCGAGTGGATCGTTGTGGTGAGAGCTATTCTGTAATCATTCGCAACCTCCTGTTATGTCGGTTTTGATGAATAATTATCTCGATTTCATCCATCAATTGTGTGCTTTCCCTGCAATTTAACTACAAATTCTTTTTTATGTAATTCCACACATAATCGGTATAAGAACAGTTGAAAAATAAACGATTTATGTCTTCAACATGTGAATTACATAGCTTGCATAAATTATTAAACACATGATTCCATTTAGAAATCTTATCAGTTCAGAAATAATTAAAATATAAATTTTGTTTTCTCTTTCCAAGATGGCAAAATCATTTGTGGAAAAGTAAACAAGCTCAATGGTACAATGCTGAGCTCAATTTCAGTGGCTATTGAATGGATGCTGAGGAAGAAACCGAACAGCAATTCCATGTTTTCCGACGGCCTAGCAAACTACTTGATGGATTGACTCAAAATTGTGGTAATTTAACTATTCTCGATTTATTACCTTTAGAAGACGACTGACTTAGATTAGAGATTCGTATTATTTTTTTAACAAGTCCAGTCTTTTTAACTAACAATCTTATAAGGTTTCTAGTATGATATCCTTTTTTGTAACTTTGTTTGCTCCAGTCAGAACAAGAAATAGTTAGGAAGAAAATAAACCAACTGTATTCAGAATAAATGTAAGTATTTGCGGCCAGGCCTGGCCCTGAATAGTTTGAGGCCCAAAGAAGCTTTTACTTAAAATGCACTAAGATGAACTTTAAAGGCGCATGAGAGGGGAAAAAAAAAGTAAGACGGAATTCTAGCATATATGAGGATCCAACTCAAGCTGATCAGTTGCAACTTACAATTCCTGTTCTTAAACGCTGAACCAAACAAAGTTTTTGTTATATTGTCACTACAACAAAAAAGGTCTTTTACAATGGTGAATAAATGTTGTTAAAAACATATTAACAACATTTTTCCTAGAGTGGTGATATCCATAGTTGCATAAACTATGTATTTTTTGTAACATACATTTAATGTTGTATAGGCTGTTGTAAATAACATGCATGCATGCATGCATACATACATACATATATATATATATATACATATATATAGACACACACACACACACAACATTTTTTTACCATAGCGTATTTTACATATATCAATTGAAGACTCTCCACAACGATATCTAATTGTTGTAAAATGTATTTTTTACAATGAATTTTAGACATCAGAGAAATTTTCTACACCGACAATAAAACGTTTTTTTTTTCCAATGTTTTCTATTTATAAAAATAATTCTAAAATGTTGTAAAAAGCAATATTTAGAGCTTTCCTATAACATTTATATCATATTTCAAAAAACCTTATATAATACTTTTCCATTGTTGTGCTAGTTATTCCGGTCATGCCTAACAAATATTATAACATTTCACAACCGTTGTCCTTAATAACAATGTATTACAATATAAACCAACATCCACAACTTTTTTCAAATAATTGTTTAAACGAAATTTCTTATTACACAAATTTACATTGAGGAAACCTATGTAATCGCATAGCCTACACCAATAAAAAAAACAAATCATCATAATCGACCTCTGTTGATTGCACACCTCCCTCACATATGACATTTCACGCCATCATCATCAATCATGGCCGCTACATCATTGTTCCACCTGGCTGCTTCTAATCTGCATGTGCAGTCTCATGTACGTATATGGGCACAAAAAATTTGTACATTGTATGCATGCTTACCTTGAATAAAGCAAAAACCGATATTCATTATACTCTCTGCCCAGACCCCTTCATATGTAATTCCACATCCGTCATGCTAGAGCTGCTAGTCAATATTCACAAACCTCCTGAACGCCTTCCTTTGCAATTGCATGCACTTACAACCCACTTGGCCTAACTGCTCCAGCCTCTGAAATTTGCTTTTGCATTTCAAATACACTTCCGTTTTGTTATCTTTACCTGTTACCCTTTAAGGTTCATTGGTTTATTTGCCTTTCTGTTGACTGCACACTTGCCTCAGTTGCTTCATGCACGATTAGTAGTACAAGACCTAATGTAAGAAGAATGATTGTCACAATCATGCAATGTATATGAATCTAAAATGGATTATGGGTTTTGTAATAACCCGGAAAATGTGAACCAATTTAAAAATTTTAAATTTGGTTATTACCAAAGAATTTGAATAATTGAAATAGCATATTTCAATAAAATAAAGAATTGGGGCTAGTATTTCAGTTTGAAATTTTGAATACAAACCTTGTCTGACTGTACCGGGTGGAAAGTATAACGGATTTTAGCGAAACTGAAAATATTTAAATTTGTCTATGAATACCTTTCTAACGAATCTGAAAAATCGAAGTTTCATAACGGGAATCAAAAGTTATGGCCGATTGAATTTTCAGAAAGGTCGCTATATAGCATGTATAGCCCCTGAAAATTGATATTTTGCATACGACCTCGGAATTCGACGAAACCACTTTTTTTTGGTCCGGGATGTCAAACTATTGCTAGGTTTCAAATTTCATAATTTTTGAAGCTAGTATGTGAGCGGGGCAAAAGAAAATGTGATTGGTCAATTTCTGTTAAAATGAGTCGACCTAAAAATGGCCGTTTTTCAGACGAGCTCAGAATTCGATGAAACTGGTTTTGTTAGGACCGTATCGTCAAAACAAAGCTAGATTTATTTTTTCGGAATTTTTCGATTCAGTTTGTGGCCCTGGCAAATTGAAATGTACGTTCAAATTAAATATTGAATGTTTTATATTTTAATTTGAAAAATAACTGATTGTAACAGTCGAATTGGCCAACGAAACATATCCCATTGTGTCCGGAATGAGGGTATTTAGCTAGGGGCGACAGTCGTTGGGTTTGATTTCGAGTTCGTTTGCAAAAACACTATTTAAAATTTCCTATAAAGCCTCGACCAATAGGATTTTTCCTTTAAAAAAAAAAATCTCGAAAAACCCTAGCCGCCAGGCGATATCGACGACCCACATTGCTCGAAACTTCCCCTCGATTTTCCCGCCGCCACAGGCGAAGCTAGGCCGCGCCACCACCCCAGTTCGACGGCCCTTCCTCCCCTCTCCAAATCCGACCAAACCCTACCCTCCACCATCGCCTGTATCGCCTGAACCACCCCCACGAAGTCGACGTCTTTCCGACGCCGCCCAGCCTTCCTCCGACCACCGAACTGACCCCACTCCTAGGCGCAGGCGCGCCTCTCCAAGCCCGAGGGCGTGGCACTACCTGATCGAAGCAACGATCGACGGATTTCACGAATTTTGCTAACCTAGTTTTGAACCTTCAAATAAAGGTACGGCCTTGTTTTTCTGAAATGAAAATAACACTTTTAAGCGTTGCAAAACTTTGAAAAATAATATCTTTTTCATGTGTTGACGAAATTTGATGAAACAGGAAACATCGTGACCGCAAGGAGGCTCTCTACATTCTAGAAGAGACCGCGGATTTTTCTGAGCTCGTTAGGATTTTTAGCACTGCAAAAACCAATGTGAGGAATCTAAACTAAATTGTGTGAATGGAATCGCGTTGTATAAATTATATAAACGAAGTGTAAATTATATACGCATTGTATACCTCATGTACATGTGTTGTATAAGTTATATTAGCGATGTATAATTTATACAAGCGTCGAATGAAACATATATGCTTTGAATTGTGATGAAATGCAAGTGAATTATAGAAATAATATATATATACTCCCCTCGTCCACAGACCATGGACGATATTTATTGCTTGTGATTGACGTGATATGATATGGTATGACGAATGGTTGGAAATAATTGTTTGTGGTTGATATTGTGGTTGAAAAATACCCTTATGGTTGAAAAATACCCTCTTGTGGTTGAAACAAATTAGAATAGGATTGTGGAAATGAAAATAAAACATGCCGCCTGCGTGCGAACTAGATGCATGATCCCCATTGTCAAAAACCGCGAGGTTTTAAGGTAGAGCGAGGAGCCGTATTAGGGACGGTCCCGGTTTTAACTACCCTGCCGTTATGTTGCCGAAATTTTCTGAAATATACATGTGTTAGAATAATTTTCATTCATTGAAATAAATTACATATGTTGAAACAAATATTCATGTGTTGAGTTGCAATTCATTCGTTGAGTTGAAATTCATGTGTTGAATATTATTTGAATTTAAACAAATAGCTTTAGCGATAAAAATCACATTTTTATATATATACGAACTATAGAAAATATTCATGTAATGAGTTGCAATTCATTCGTTGAGTTGAAATTCATGTGTTGAATATTATTTGAATTTAAACAAATAGCTTTAGCGATAAAAATCACATTTTTATATATATACGAACTATAGAAAATATTCATGTGTTGAGTTGCAATTCATTCGTTGAGTTGAAATTCATGTGTTGAATATTATTTGAATTTAAACAAATAGCTTTAGCGATAAAAATCACATTTTTATATATATACAAACTATAGAAAATATTCATGTGTTGAGTTGCAATTCATTCGTTGAGTTGAAATTCATGTGTTGAATATTATTTGAATTTAAACAAATGGTTTTAGCGATAAAAATCACATTTTTATATATATATAAACTATAGAGAATATTCATGTGTTGAATTGAAATTCGTTCGTCGAGTTGAAATTCATGTGGTGAATGTTATCGTATTTTAAAATAAAATGAATAGACAATAAAAACTACATTTTTATTGTGAATATGAAGTGTTAAAAACATTCACGTGTTGAATTATTTTAGACCTTTTTAATGGCAACGTCATGGCGATCGCTTTTCGAAAATTCAAAACACGCTTTTTCTTCTCTCAAATCGTCTCTCTCCTCGCAAATCTCTTCTTTACACGTTGATCAGGATGATAACGTTAAAAACGTTTCTGCTAATCCATCTTTTAAGGATATTCTGCTCAGGCCAGCTGTAAAGCGAAATCCAGATCCGATTTTTCTAAATAATAAAAGACCTTTGTCAAAACCGTCTCCTCGCATCCTTCGTAGCTATAATGAAAATCTCAACAATATCAAATCAAAAAATGGCTGCTTCAGATGTGGATCGACAGATCACTGGGCGAGATCATGTCGTAATCCAGTTATTTGCTTTAAATGCCATAAGACAGGGCACAAGGGTTTCAATTGCAAATCTTTTCGTTCTCCACCCCCAAAAATGGCTGAAAGTTCCAGAAAACAAATTTCCGCTAATCGCTACAAAAATTCTTTTGATTGGGCTCGATCGATGGTAATCATCTCTATTGTGAGTGGATCTTTCTCGATACGGCAGATTGAGGAGATTTTGAAAGCCAGATATGGCCGTCGTGCCCCATCCTGGGACTGGAACGTCAAGCGAATGGGTGATGTCTTTGTTGTTCGGTTCCCACATCATCTGTTGACAGTAAACTTCCAATACAACTTCAATTTTACCATGGGGAGAATTAACCTGAGGAGGTGGAGTCCGCGTTTCGGCAGTGTCTCGAGGGAGAAGGAAACCTTTTGGATCCTATTGAAAAATGCTCCGCTAGTATGTCGTAAACTTGACGTCCTCCAAACAGCTCTGGAAGATTATGGAGAAGTGGAGAGAGTCCAGTACGGTGCAATTCATGATGTGGATTATACTTGTTTGCGTGCCAAATTTACGAAGGAGGTGGGCACCCCATTGCCGAATTCAGTGGCAATTCCAATCGAAGGTTTTTCCCATGTTGTGCAGATTGAAAGATGCGAGGAAGATTCGCCATCGAAAATCAATGTTCCTCTTTTCAAGCAGAGGGTGTTTGCAACTGATGGAGAGGGGAAGCTTAAAGTTTTGAGTAGCAAGGATGGGGGTGCCAAAATGCATGTGGAGGAAGTGATTGCTTCGGTGGCAGATTCGGCTATTGAAGGAGAAGGGGATGTTTTCGCAAGAAGGAATAATGATAATTATGTGGTTCGATTTGATGATGGGGTGGCAGTAGAGGTTGACGAGGTTGGCAACATTGTGGGAGTGGGTGCCAACTCCAGAGAGATCTTCGCCGTCAACGAAAATGAGGGAGTAGGTTTGCAGGATCTTGGGGAGGGAGGCAACATGCAAGGCGCCAGAGAGGCGGTGGATGAACAAGTCATGGACAACGAATCACAAGACTTAAATTTGGCTGGGGATTTGGCGCTGGCTCCAACCAGCTCAGGGGAATGCTCGGCTACAGGTGGTAAAGGCAAGCGTGCATCGGATCATGGTGTGGTCATGCTACGTCGCAGCGCACGTGGGATGGGTCATCCTTTGGCAGGTAGCATTTTTGTTCCTGCTATACTTAATACTTTGTCTAGTGATCAACTTCATGATATTGCAAGTAAATCTGGTTTTGTGTTAAATGATGATGTGATAAGTGATATTAAGAATAAAGAAAATGAGAGGGTTAATGGTTCAACATGATTATTGTCACTTGGAATGTTAGAGGCCTAAGAACTTTCGATAAGTGCCTTAGGGTTAAAAATTACCTCAAGTCTGTAAAACCTGACATCATTATGCTTCAAGAGACTAAGCTTGAGAATCCTGAACCATTTATTTTCAAATGTCTGGGGTGGGGTGTCATTGATGATTGGGCCTTTATACCTGCTGTGGGAACCTCGGGTGGCATTTTTACTGGCTGGAATAGTAATTCTTGGTTGCTTAAGCAAGAAATCAAACAAACTTACTGTTTGCATTTAGCCCTGGAATGTAAATCTACAAATGTACTTTACTTCTTTTCTAATGTTTATGGACCCAATACAAGACGAGAAAGAATGACTTTATGGGCCGAGGGTTTGGACTTTTATAAACTCATGTATGGTCCCTGGGTAATTGGCGGCGACTTTAATGTTACAAGATTTATGTCTGAACGTAATGTAGTGAAAAACGCTGGCTTGGGCGACATGAACGATTTTAGTGACTTTGTTGGAAACTGTGGCCTTATTGACCTACCCATGACTAATAGAAAATATACGTGGACTGACGGTAGGACCCCTCCTACTTTAGTTCGACTCGATCGTTTCTTCATTAATTCTGCTTTTGATGACTTGCACCCCCTAACTCTTCAAAGAGGTCTAACTTCCCTTATTTCTGATCACTGCCCGGTTGTTCTTAACACTAACGTCGATTATAGAAGGAAATCTTTTTTTAAGTTCGAGAATATGTGGTGTATTGAACCAAATTTTGATGTGATGTTGCGCCAGAAGTGGGTAGAGTTTCGCAACTTTGGTGATGCAGCTAGTAACTTTTGTAGGAAAATGAGACTTTTGCGTAAATTTTTAGCCAAATGGAATAGAGAAGTCTTTGGAAACATCAGAGTTAAGAAGCAGAGACTTGAATATGAGGTTATGGAGCTTAATGTGCTTGAGGAAGGGCGTAATCTAAGTGAGGCCGAGCGTGCCTTGTTAAAATCTAAAGAAAAGGAGCTTCTAACGGTGATTGATCAAGAAGAGATTTTTTGGAAACAGAGGTCGAGAACTCAGTGGCTTAAGCTTGGTGATAGTAACACAAGTTATTTCCACAAAGTAGCGAACGATAGACGGCGTACTAACACAATATGTAGCATTTGGAAAGACGGAGTTGAAATTTGTGATCATCAAAGGATAGAGGAGGTTTTTACTGAATTTTATAAGGGAATCTTTGGTGAACGCATTGAGAATTGGGTGGATGTTGATTGGAAGATGCTGTATCCTTCGTCTGTTGATCTTAGTGGCATTGATACGGAGTTCTCAGAAGAGGAAATCGTCGCGGCTTTAAACGAAATGCCTGGTGATAAAGCCCCTGGCCCTGATGGTTTTTCAAATTTCTTCTATAAAAAATATTGGGATGTGATTAAACAGGATGTTATTAACATATTCAAAGAATTTCATTCTGGTTCCTTGAGATTGGACATGTTGGGATACGCTAATGTAGTTTTGATCCCTAAGAAAGGAGGAAATGTCTCGGCTGTGGATTTTCGACCTATTAGTCTCTTGAATAGCAGTTTCAAATTGATCACTAAGGTTCTCGCAAACAGACTGAAAGCGAAGATGGACAACCTGATTGATGTTTCGCAGACAACATTTATTAGAGGAAGATTCATTCTTGATGGTGCGGCTCTTGTCCAGGAAGTTATCTCCCATAGTGATAGACATAATGTGCCTTGCGCAATCCTGAAGTTGGACTTCGCTAAGGCCTTCGACACAGTTGACTGGAGGTTTATCATGGATCTTCTTAGCGCAAGAGGCTTTCCGTGTAAATGGCTAAACTGGATTCATTGCATTTTAACTTCAAGCAGATCCAATATTTGTGTGAATGGAGTGGCTGGCAAAACTATTGTATCCAAGCGAGGGCTGCGACAGGGTGACCCACTTTCCCCACTCCTCTTTGACTTGGCTGCCGATGTCTTTTGTCGGATTCTTCAAGTGGAAAGCTCTAATGAGATTATTCAAAGCTTTGGGCGTGATCACATCATTGGGGGTATTAATTCTCTACAATATGCTGATGACACTATTATTTTTTGCAACCCTGATTGCAAGAATATTGCCTCTTTAAAATTTTTGCTTTATGCTTTTGAAAGTTTATCTGGCTTAAAGATTAATTTTCATAAGAGCAGTGTTTACACTTTGGGTTGTAGCGTTGATGTGAACAGGAAATGCGCTGAAATGCTCAACTGCATGGCGGATTCTTTCCCTCTCAAATACCTTGGAGCTTACATCCGTCCAAAGAGATTGATGAAGAGTGATTGGCAATATGTGATTGATAAAGTGGACAGGCGATTGGCGAGGTGGAAAGGAAATTGTCTATCAAGGGCTGGACGTCTGGTGCTGGTGAATTCTGTTCTGGCGGCTATTCCTTTGTACTGGCTCTCTTTTTATTCGTGTCCGGGTTGGGTTGTTCAGAAGATTGATGCTGTTCGTCGGAATTTTTTCTGGACCGGTACGAAGGACACGCGCAAAACCTGCTGCTTGGTGTCGTGGGATCAGGTGTGCAAGTCCAAAGATCGAGGAGGTTTAGGTGTCATCAATTTGAAGAATATGAACTCTGCATTACTTTGTAAATGGCTTTGGATTATGCTTAGCGAAAAGAAAGTTCTCTGGAAGGAGTGGATCTTAAACACTTGCTATGGTGGTAGATTTGACTGGAATGCGGACGTTTCCCATTGCTCAACATTCTGGCGTGGTGTTATGGCAAATGTTCACTGGATGAAGATTGGGACTGAGATTGTAGTTAAAAACGGCCGAAGCGCCTCTTTCTGGTATGACTGTTGGTTGCTTCCTATCCCTTTGCGTAATGAATTTGCCGATCTGTTTGCTATTGCATGCAACAAAAGTGCTTCAGTCTGTGAAATGTTTAATGCGAATTCTGCCAACTTTAAATGGAACCTGTCCTTTAGTCGTATTGTAGCTGGTAATGCTCTGCTTCAACTTTGTGGCCTGATTCGTTTGCTAGAAGACGTACACCTTCATAGCAATGAGGAGGATGACTTTGTGTGGAAGATTGGTGGTAAATTTTGTGTGAGTGCACTTTATAAGTTGATGAACTTCGCAGGAAGAAAGTACGATGGATTCATGAGAATGTGGAGTTTTAAGACCGTACCTGCTAAGGTCAGGATACATATGTGGACGATCATGCACAACAAGCTCAATACAGTGAAAAGATTACGGCTAAAAGGTGTTCATGTTACTGGGGGATGTGTTTTCTGCACTGACGATGACGAGGATTATATGCATCTTTTTGTTGATTGCGATTTCGCCTTTTATGTGTGGACGAAGTGTTTAGTTAGCCTTAATATCTGCTTAGACTGGTCTCACTTCATCTCTGACCAATTTCTTTTCTGGAATAGCACTATTATTACATTACCTGACACTGACATGCGCCATATGTTTGCTCTTTTGAACTTTGCTTATGTTTGGATCCTCTGGCATGAACGCAACTCACGAAAGTTTAAATGCAAAATGAAACGGCCCAACTCAGTTATTTTTCGCATACTTAATTTTGTTTCTCTTTGGTCAGGCAAGGAAGAAATCAGGTTTGTTGACACAATCGGAGCTAGAGTGATGGACAGGGCCCGTGGTAGCAGAGCTTGATGTTGCCATGCTTCACTTTACTGGGTTTGCATGCTGGTTTTTGTTGTAGTTTCATAAAATATTTGGGCTTTATGTAAACATGCCTACGTGCATGTATTTTGATTGTACATATGTATGTAAATATATGTAACTATTGTAACTAGTAGATAGCTCTATGTATGCTGAACACGTTGTACTTGTTTTATGCTTATTGAATGAATGAAGGCGTGAATCTAGCGATTCACTACCTTTTTGCATCAAAAAAAAAAAAATTCACGTGTTGAATAAATATTTTTGATGATAAAAATATTTCTTTTATCATGTATACGCTTTGATAAAAATACACGTGTTGAAATAAATAATAGTTTGCTAGAAATATTATTATTGGCTTTGTTCTGCATATATATACATGTGTTGAACATGAAAAATGGATTAGCTGTAGAGTAAAGAAATTATTTGCGTGCCCGACAAATAGGTAAGCCTTGATGAGTTGGCTGCGCAATTTTATTTTTATATCAACTCCTGTGAATGCCATTGGATGCGGAGTGCTGGTTATTCTGTGTGAAATAATAAATATCGCCATAGGATAGTAACAATTAATTTTGAACTACACTACATGACATACTTCTTGACGATAGGCATACTTCATCATATTCCACATAAGCAATTGGAGCTTGTGTGACGAGGTGGAAGATTTACCATACGAGCGAGAGGCTTGTATGGCGATGATTATATACTACAGGTTGAACTGATGACTAATATGGACTCTATAAAATATAACGATAAATTGCCAGATTAATAAAAATCCCACACGGGTCTGGAGTTGACAATAATCACGTCTCTCTAGTTATTAGATACGGCACATGGACTATTTATTTCCACACGGAAACGGGGGTGACGAGAATTTATTCTCTGGAGTGATTATCTATACATGCTCCCCCGTAAACACCAGAATATATCACTATAAATATGTGGATACTTTTTAAGATTTATTGGGTACCTAACACGGCCCAATAAATTTCCAAACCCCTCCCCGTACAAAGGAAGTTATGGCGAAATTTTTCGAAATATTAAGGCGTTAGTGAAATATTTGAAGTGAAAACGAAGTTGAAGTTAATGAATGAACTATAGTTGGAATTATAGAATGAACTATATTTATATATATAAATATAAATATAATTAAAAGGAACCGAAGCCGTGCAGTTCGTGTTTTGGAATCGTAATTTGAAACGATTAGCACGAGGAATCCGACCATCGGATTTTCCCGAAACCGCAACCGCTGGGTTCGCCTTGGAAATATCTTCCCAACGGCACCAACCTTGTAAAAATCCAACGGTTGGATTGTCCGGAATATTTAATTCAAATCTGAAGAAAAACAACGCCAGAATCGTTTATATTTATATATAAATATAAATATAATTAAATTAAATCGAATAACGACGCTTCAGTTCGAATTTTGAAACCGTAACTTCAAACGACTAGTGTGGAAGATCCGGCCGTTGGATTTTCACGAAACTGGAACCGTTGGGTTCGCTTTGGGAATATCTTCCCACTGATATAGACTTTGTAGAAATCCATCGGTTAGATTTTCCGATATGTGTAAAACAAATTAGGGGAAAAACAGCGCCAGTGCCACGGCATGACCTGAAACGTCGTTTAATTAAATATGGCCATTTTTAAATAAATAAAAATGGCGAAAAATCGCTATAAAATATTATAAGCAACATAGATTGCAAATAAATCAATTGGGCTTGAATTGTTTGATATTTGATGGTTGTATGTGTTTGACACGAAAATAACACTAAAGAACTGAAAGATGGATGTCGAATAATATAACCATGGAAAGAATCGATTTAAAATTCTAATTACGTGAATTATTTGAAAAGGCCGAGCTAACCCTCATTTCAAATAATTTATCGAGCGATTCGAATTGGAAAATACAAGGACGATTCAAGACCGACGATCTTCGTATCGGTTGGCTGGGCGCTGCTGAGGATCCTGACCGGAGTAGCTACCGGAAAGGGACGGAAGTAGTAGCCGTCTGAACGTATGTGTTGATTGGACGGATATACGAGGAATTTGACGCCTCCGGTTTCGTTCAGACCCAGAACGGACTTGTAAATGGACTGTGTGTCTGACATTGGATTTTGTTCTATACTGATTGATCTCTGTTAAATATATATCTGTTTGGCGGCGGAGAATTTATTCTTTTGCTTAACGCCCTTCTCTGAGACGTACGAGCTCAGAGGTTATATATCGATGGAAATCAATCGTATGGAGTGGATTGCCTATGTGGCATGCCAAGATGTTGTGATCAAGGCTTCTGTTGCAAAGCAAAGTCTTGTGGATGATGATCAAAGCACGGTCTACGTGGCCTGGCTTTGTGTATAGCGTGAATTCGCGAGCCTCACACCCCGGTATGAGTTAAAAACGGGATACGGACTGCAGGGATAGCACGACGTTTCTTTCTAGCTATGGTGGTGTCAGTGACTTACCAGCCCTGACATTTATATCTATTTTTCACCTATGTGGTTGTTGGAATGCGAGGCGCCTCGATTATAGGTCTGTAAGGACCGGGAAACGTGTGTTCAGGAATAAATAATCCTCAAACGTAAGAGAGGACCGGCCCTGAAGATCCAGGGTTACCTAGAGTGTGTAGTCCTGAGACGTTTGCTAGAATGTCTCGAAGCGGAGAGGAGCTTGCCCCTTGCCTCGACTCATGACGGAAATCCAATTTCCAATACGAAATAACAGACTTGATTGTAGAACTAGTATGGCGACATAGTATATGGTAGCTATGCCGCCTATGATTGATATTTATGATGCTATTCGCTTTTGAAACATATATGCACTAGTAATAATATCAATTGATTTTGCTTTATACGTATCAAGCATATTTGGCCATTATAAGGTAAAACTCTATCCTCCGGCTTGCGTTGCATTGTATGATGGGACTTGAGTCTTATAATGGCTTCATCCTTTTAAAAAACATTGCGTTGTTTTAAAGAATTTACTTTGTTTTAAATGCACTAGCAATCACTGGAGTAAACCCGTTCCGGGATCTAACACATTAAACACCTCGTCAGAGTAGAATCAGTAGTGTTCTAAGGCGAGTAGCTCATTAGAGAAAGGATTAGCAATGTCCTAGAATGAGCTAAGCAGATTAGCAAAACAATTTGATCAGTACATCATTAACTTTCCTTATGTTCCCCTGCTTTATCATATATGAAAATTATCAAATCTGTGAGCTTGACTCTTTTCTTGCTTATACAGTACTCTTTCTGATGGCTACACAAGCAACAGCAGCTAGAGGAGGCCGTGGAGGCCAAGCAGGAGTAGCAGGAGGACGGGGGAATACCCCCGTAGTTGTGGAAGGCCCTATTGTTCAGCCACCAGCACCCGAGGACTTCGAGCTAGACAGAGTAGCGAAGAGGTATAGGAACCTGGGGGGAAAACCCTTTTCTGGCACTGGTACAGTGACAGAGGCTATTGCTTGGTTGAAGACCTGTGAAAAGATCTTTGAATGAATGGGATTGAGGACCAACAACAAAGCACGACTAGGTATTTGGCTCCTACAGGAGGAAGCAGAGCTGTGGTGGGATGCCATCACCTCAGAGGAGGCAGCAGGTACTGTCAGAACCTGGGAGCAATTCAAAACCATGTTCAACGAGAAGTTTGTACCTGAGCAGACTTTAGAGAGGATGCGAGAGCAGTTTGCTAATCTCCAACAAGGAGATCTCTCTATCCAAGATTACCTCAATAAATTCACTCAGTTGTCGCGCTACGCTCCAGAGCTTATTATGACTAACAAAGCTAAGAACAAGAGGTTTATATTTGGGCTAAAGCGCAAGTATCATGACAGAGCCATGAGTAACATCAAACTCTCCTTCTCAGAATTGGTAGAAATGGCTTGCAATTATGAAGATATGGATGAAAGGCACGCCAGCCAAGACCGCGCCAAAAGCCAAGCTGGAAATAAGCGCAAGGCTTCAGCAGATCAGCCAGAGTCTAGCATTACAGCGGCCGCTACTCAGAAACCTGGAAAGATACCGAAAGGGAATTGCTACAACTGCGGGAAGCCAGGACATTTTTCTAATGTGTGCAAAGCCCCGAGGAAGCCAAAGGCAAATCCAGACTCAGCCGAATGCTACAACTGCCATAAGAAAGGGCAATATAGCAGGAATTGTCCTCTGAAGCAGAATGTACAAGTGGCTCATGTGTATGACGGGGAGACCCCGCCAGCTACCACCGATGGATCAGGTAAACCCGACGTCTTGGGAGGTACCCTTACCATTAAAAATATTCCTGTTTCTGTACTTTTTGATACTAGTGCATCACGTAGCTTCATTTCTGGTAACATTGTTCACAAGTTAAAATTGAAACTAGGAAAACTTAAAGAACCAATTAAAGTTCAAAACCCGATAGGAGGTTATGTTAGTCTCAGTTCATACTGTAGAGTGTCTGTCTCTTATTCTTGCTACAAGTTCTCTTTTAAAGTGATTGTCATGGACCTTTCCGAATTTGATATTATAGTGGGGCTGGACTGGTTGACAAAATATAAGGCCGAAGTTAGATGTGCCGAAAGAATCGTGAAAGTTAAAACAAAATTTGGGCATATCACTATACCATGTCTCGGTTCAGAAATTAATAGAACAGAATTTTGATCTTCTTTAGAAGTTACTCCCCCTTCATTAGAAAAGATACCGGTCGTTAAAAACTATGCGGATGTGTTTGAAGAAGTAGAAAACTTACCGCCGCAAAGAGAAATTGAATTTAGAATAGATCTAATTCCTAACGCCCGACCAGTAGTACATCCAATTAGAAGAATGGCCCCGAAAGAAAAAGAAGAGTTAGGTAGTCAAACCCGAGAATTGCTTTGGAAAGGTCTGATCAGACCGAGCTTTTCAGCTTGGGGAGCAGCAGTAGTATTTGTCCCGAAATCAGACGGTACTCTAAGACTTTGTGTTGATTACCGAGATCTCAATAAGCAGACACTGAAGAACAAATATCCCTTGCCACGTATAGATGATCTGTTAGATCAATTAAATGGGGCAACAGTATTCTCCAGAATGGACCTAGCTACAGGTTTCCACCAATTGCGTATAGCCGAAGACTGTATTCCTTTGACAGCCTTCAGGAGTCCCGATTTATTCTACGAATGGTTAGTAATGCCGTTCGGCTTGTGTAACGCTCCGGCATACTTCGTCGATCTTATGAACAGAGTGTTCCGTGGTGTATTGAATAAATTTGTTCTAGTCTTCATCGATGACATTTTAATCTACTCAAAGTCGGAAGACGAACATGCAAAACATTTAGAACAAGTGTTGAAAATTCTAAGGAGAAATGTCTTGAAAGCTAAATTTTCTAAATGTGTCTTCTGGCAGGATGAAGTTAAGTTCCTAGGCCATGTCGTATCAAAAGAAGGGATTGCTGTAGATCCAAGCAAAATTACAGCGATTCAGAACTGGAAACAACCTACTACCCCCACGGAAGTTCGAAGTTTCCTTGGATTGGCTAGTTACTATCGGAAATTCGTTCAGGATTTTTCAAAGATATCCGGTATATTGACAAAGCTTACAAAGAAGCATGAGAAATTCAAATGGACTCCCGAATGTGAAGAAGCTTTCCAGGAGCTGAAACTGAAGTTGACAACCGCTCCAGTATTGACAATTATAGAAGGCAACCAAGACTTGACGGTATGGACAGATACTTCCATTAGAGGGCTCGGCGCAGTGTTAATGCAAAAAGGCCAAGTGGTCGCTTATGCCAGCCGTCAGCTGAAGCCGCATGAAAGAAATTATGCAACTCATGATCTTGAGTTATTAGCTATTGTGTTTGCTTTAAGAATCTGGAGGCATTATCTATTAGGTGAGAAGTTCGAACTATTTACCGATCATCAATCCTTGAAATATCTATTCACTCAGAAAGACCTAAACTTGAGACAACAGCGTTGGTTAGAATTCCTTGCAGCATACGATTTTGAGATCCTATACACTCCGGGGAAAGCCAATGTTGTAGCAGATGCACTCAGCAGAAAGAATGAAATCATCGCCAGTTTTGTGATCACGTCTTCATTAATAGACAGGATCTCGACCCTTCAGAAAGACAATGAATTTATTCAAAGAGTCAGTCAGAGTGTCAAGGGAGGTGAATCCACAAGTTTCTGACTCGATGACAAAGGAGTTCTTAGATTAAAGGGCAGGATTTGCATCCCAAATCTTCGTGAGCTCAGGAGAGAAATACTTGATGAGTGTCACAAGTCCAAACTAAGTATCCATCCCGGTGTGAGCAAGATGTATAACGATATCAAACGCACATTCTGGTGGAGGTCAATGAAAAGAGATATTTCATTATATGTTAGTAGGTGCCCCACTTGTCAGCTAGTTAAGAGCGATCAGCAGAAATTAGCTAGACTATTACAACCATTAGAAATTCCAGGATGGAAGTGGGAGCAAATTTCGATGGACTTCATTGATGGCTTGCCTTGAACTAAGAAAGGAAACGACAGTATATGGGTAATCGTAGATCGCTTCACGAAGACTACCCATTTCATACTTGTCCGACACAACAGAACGGCTCAAAGTTTAGCACAGATTTACTTCAAAGAAATAGTTAAACTACATGGGGTGCCGCTCAATATAGTCAGTGATAGAGATCCCTTGTTTACTAGCAAATTCTGGGAAGCATTCCAGACAGAATTGGGATCCAAATTGAATCTAAGCACCGCTTATCACCCTCAGACAGACGACCAAACTGAGCGGGTGAATAGAATTCTAGAAGATTTACTACGGGCTTGCGTTATCGATTTTGGAGGCTCATGGGAAGATCACTTACATCTAGCCGAATTCTCTTACAACAATAGCTACCAAGCAAGTTTGGGAATGTCTCCATTTGAAGCATTATACGGTAGACCGTGCAGATCTCCCGCATGTTGGGTAGAACCTGGCAACAGACTTGTGTTAGGGCCCGATATGATTCAAGAAGCATCGGATAAAGTCGATTTCATTAAGAAGCGAATGAAAACCGCACAAAGCCGACAGAAAAGTTATGCTGATGCAAGAAGAAGGGACTTATCGTTTGCCGTTGGCGATTATGTTTATTTAAGAGTTTCTCCAATGCGGGGAGTAATCAAATTTGGCAAGACTGGGAAGTTGGCACCGAGATTTATTGGTCTCTTTCCTATACTTGAACGGATTGGAACTCTGGCATATAGGGTTTCATTACCTGATTGGTTGCCTGGTGTACATGATGTGTTCCACGTGTCTCAACTCAGAAAACATGTTCATGATCCAGATCTTGTTGTGGAAGAAGCATCGCAACAGGATATAAACATAACTCCAGAATTAGCGCTCAGAAGAGAGCCATTAAAGATTGTTGGCAAAAAAACTAGAGAGCTAAGGAGCAAAAAGATCCATTTAGTCAAAGTGCGGTGGAGTAGTGATCCTAGAGACTGTACTTGGGAGACTGAGGAAAGCATTAAACAAGCCTACCCCAAATGCAGAGTGGACATCTCTGACTAACTCCGGTGCATGGTACCTTTACAATACTTTGCATTTACATTTTGTTTCCTACTTTGCTGTTATTTCCTTTTCGAGGACGAAAAGTTTTAAGTGGGGGAGATTGTAATAACCCGGAAAATGTGAACCAATTTAAAATTTTTAAACTTGGTTATTACCAAAGAATTTGAATAATTGAAATAACATATTTCAATAAAATAAAGAATTGGGGCTAGTGTTGCAGTTTGAAATTTTGAATACAAACCTTGTCTGACTGTACCGGGTGGAAAGTATAACGGATTTTAGCGAAACTAAAAATATTTAAATCTGTCTATGAATACCTTTCTAACGAATCTGAAAAATCGAAGTTTCATAACGGGAATCAAAAGTTATGGCCGATTGAATTTTCAGAAAGGTCGCTATATAGCATGTATAGCCCCTGAAAATTGATATTTTGCATACGACCTCGGAATTCGACGAAACCACTTTTGTTGGGTCCGGGATGTCAAACTATTGCTAGGTTTCAAATTTCATAATTTCATAATTTTTGAAGCTAGTATGTGAGCGGGGCAAAAGAAAATGTGATTGGTCAATTTCTATTAAAATGGGTCGACCTAAAAATGGCCGTTTTTCAAACGAGCTCAGAATTCGACGAAACTGGTTTTGTTAGGACCGTATCGTCAAAACAAAGCTAGATTTATTTTTCTGGAATTTTTCGATTCAGTTTGTGGCCCTGGCAAATTGAAATGTACGTTCAAATTAAATATTGAATGTTTTATATTTTAATTTAAAAAATAACTGACTGTAACAGTCAAATTGGCCAACGAAACATATTCCATTGTGTCCGGAATGAGGGTATTTAGCTAGGGGCGACAGTCGTTGGGTTTGATTTCGAGTTCGTTTGTAAAAACACTATTTAAAATTTCCTATAAAGCCTCGACCAATAGGATTTTTCCTTTAAAAAAAAAATTATCTCGAAAAACCCTAGCCGCCAGGCGATATCGACGACCCACGTTGCTCGAAACTTCCCCTCGATTTTCCCGCCGCCACAGGCGAAGCTAGGCCGCGCCACCACCCCAGTTTGACGGCCCTTCCTCCCCTCTCCAAATCCGACCAAACCCTACACTCCACCATCGCCTGTATCGCCTGAACCACCCCCACGAAGTCGACGTCTTTCCGACGCCGCCCAGCCTTCCTCCGACCACCGAACTGACCCCACTCCTAGGCGCAGGCGCGCCTCTCCAAGCCCGAGGGCGTGGCACTACCTGATCGAAGTAACGATCGATGGATTTCACGAATTTTGCTAACCTAGTTTTGAACCTTCAAATAAAGGTACGGCCTTGTTTTTCTGAAATGAAAATAACACTTTTAAGCGTTGCAAAACTTTGAAAAATAATATCATTTTCATGTGTTGACGAAATTCGATGAAACAGGAAACATCGTGACCGCAAGGAGGCTCTCTACATTCTAGAAGAGACCGCGGATTTTTCTGAGCTCGTTAGGATTTTTAGCACTGCAAAAACCAATGTGAGGAATCTAAACTAAATTGTGTGAATGGAATCGCGTTGTATAAATTATATAAGCGAAGTGTAAATTATATACGCATTGTATACCTCATGTACATGTGTTCTATAAGTTATATTAGCGATGTATAAATTATACAAGTGTCGAATGAAACATATATGCTTTGAATTGTGATGAAATGCAAATTATAGAAATAATATATATATATATATATATATATATATATATACACTCCCCTCGTCCACAGACCATGGACGATATTTATTGCTTGTGATTGACGTGATATGATATGGTATGACGAATGGGTGGAAATAATTGTTTGTGGTTGATATTGTGGTTGAAAAATACCCTTGTGGTTGAAAAATATCCTCTTGTGGTTGAAACAAATTAGAATAGGATTGTGGAAATGAAAATAAAACATGCCGCCTGCGTGCGAACTAGATGCATGATCCCCATTGTCAAAAACCGCGAGGTTTTAAGGTAGAGCGAGGAGCCGTACTAGGGACGGTCCCGGTTTTAACTACCCTGCCGTTATGTTGCCGAAATTTTCTGAAATATACATGTGTTAGAATAATTTTCATTCGTTGAAATAAATTACATATGTTGAAACAAATATTCATGTGTTGAGTTGCAATTCATTCGTTGAGTTGAAATTCATGTGTTTAATATTATTTGAATTTAAACAAATAGCTTTAGCGATAAAAATCACATTTTTATATATATACGAACTATAGAAAATATTCATGTATTGAGTTGCAATTCATTCGTTGAGTTGAAATTCATGTGTTGAATATTATTTGAATTTAAACAAATAGCTTTAGCGATAAAAATCACATTTTTATATATATACGAACTATAGAAAATATTCATGTGTTGAGTTGCAATTCATTCGTTGAGTTGAAATTCATGTGTTGAATATTATTTGAATTTAAACAAATAGCTTTAGCGATAAAAATCACATTTTTATATATATACAAACTATAGAAAATATTCATGTGTTGAGTTGCAATTCATTCGTTGAGTTGAAATTCATGTGTTGAATATTAATTGAATTTAAACAAATGGTTTTAGCGATAAAAATCACATTTTTATATATATATAAACTATAGAGAATATTCATGTGTTGAATTGAAATTCGTTCGTCGAGTTGAAATTCATGTGGTGAATGTTATCGTATTTTAAAATAAAATGAATAGACAATAAAAACTACATTTTTATTGTGAATATGAAGTGTTAAAAACATTCACGTGTTGAATAAATATTTTTGATGATAAAAATATTTCTTTTATCATGTATACGCTTTGATAAAAATACACACGTGTTGAAATAAATAATAGTTTGCTAGAAATATTATTATTGGCTTTGTTCTGCATATATATACATGTGTTGAACAGGAAAAATGGATTAGCTGTAGAGTAAAGAAATTATTTGCGTGCCCGACAAATAGGTAAGCCTTGATGAGTTGGCTGTGCAATTTTATTTTTATATCAACTCCTGTGAATGCCATTGGATGCGGAGTGCTGGTTATTCTGTGTGAAATAATAAATATCGTCATAGGATAGTAACAATTAATTTTGAACTACACTACATGACATACTTCTTGACGATAGGTATACTTCATCATATTCCACATAAGCAATTGGAGCTTGTGTGACGAGGTGGAAGATTTACCATACGAGCGAGAGGCTTGTATGGCGATGATTATATACTACGGGTTGAACTGATGACTGATATGGACTCTATAAAATATAACGATAAATTGTCAAATTAATAAAAACACCACACGGGTCTGGAGTTGACAATAATCACGTCTCTCTAGTTATTAGATACGGCACATGGACTATTTATTTCCACACGGAAACAGGGTGACGAGAATTTATTCTCTGGAGTGATTATCTATACATGCTCCCCCGTAAACACCAGAATATATCACTATAAATATGTGGATGCTTTTTAGGATTTATTGGGTACCTAACACGGCCCAATAAATTTCCAAACCCCTCCCCGTACAAAGGAGGTTATGGCGAAATTTTTCGAAATATTAAGGCATTAATGAAATATTTGAAGTGAAAACGAAGTTGAAGTTAATGAATGAACTATAGTTGGAATTATAGAATGAACTATATTTATATATAAATATAAATATAATTAAAAGGAATCGAAGACGTGCAGTTCGTGTTTTGGAATCGTAATTTGAAACGATTAGTACGAGAAATCCGACCATCGGATTTTCCCAAAACCGCAACCGCTGGGTTCGCCTTGGAACTATCTTCCCAACGGCACCAACCTTGTAAAAATCCAACGGTTGGATTGTCCAGAATGTTTAATTCAAATCTGAAGAAAAACAGCGCCAGAATCGTTTATATTTATATATAAATATAAATATAATTAAATTAAATCGAATAACGACGCTGCAGTTCGAATTTTGAAACCGTAACTTCAAACGACTAGTGTGGAAGATCCGGCCGTTGGATTTTCACGAAACTGGAACCGTTGGGTTCGCTTTGGGAATATCTTCCCACTGATATAGACTTTGTAGAAATCCAACGGTTAGATTTTCCGATATGTGTAAAACAAATTAGGGGAAAAACAGCCAGTGCCACGGCACGACCTGAAACGTCGTTTAATTAAATATGGCCATTTTTAAATAAATAAAAATGGCGAAAAATCGCTATAAAATATTATAAGCAACATAGATTGTAAATAAACCAATTGGGCTTGAATTGTTTGATATTTGATGGTTGTATGTGTTTGACACGAAAATAACACTAAAGAACTGAAAGATGGATGTCGAATAGTATAACCATGGAAAGAATCGATTTAAAATTCTAATTACGTGAATTATTTGAAAAGGCCGAGCTAACCCTCATCTCAAATAATTTATCGAGCGATTCGAATTGGAAAATACAAGGACGATTCAAGACCGACGATCTTCGTATTGGTTGGATGGGCGCTGCTGAGGTTCCTGACCGGAGTAGCTACCGGAAAGGGACGGAAGTAGTAGCCGTCTAAACGTATGTGTTGATTGGACGGATATACGAGGAATTTGACGCCTCCGGTTTCGTTCAGACCCAGAACGGACTTGTAAATGGACTGTGTGTCTGACATTGGATTTTGTTCTATACTGATTGATCTCTGTTAAATATATATCTGTTTGGCGGCGGAGAATTTATTCTTTTGCTTAACGCCCTTCTCTGAGACGTACGAGCTCAGAGGTTATATATCGATGGAAATCAATCGTATGGAGTGGATTGCCTATGTGGCATGCCAAGATGCTGTGATCAAGGCTTCTGTTGCAAAATAAAGTCTTGTGGATGATGATCAAAGCACGGTCTACGTGGCCTGGCTTTGTGTATAGCGTGGATTCGCGAGCCTCACACCCCGGTATGAGTTAAAAACGGGATACGGACTGCAGGGAGAGCACGACGTTTCTTTCTAGCTATGGTGGTGTCAGTGATTTACCAGCCCTGACATTTATATCTATTTTTCACCCATGTGGTTGTTGGAATGCGAGGCGCCTCGATTATAGGTCTGTAAGGATCGGGAAACGTGTGTTCAGGAATAAATAATCCTCAAACGTAAGAGAGGACCAGCCCTGAAGATCCAGGGTTACCCAGAGTGTAGTCCTGAGACGTTTGCTAGAATGTTTCGAAGCGGAGAGGAGCTTGCCCCTTGCCTCGACTCATGACGGAAATCCAATTTTCAATACGAAATAACGGACTTGATTGTAGAACTAGTATGACGACATAGTATATGGTAGCTCTGCCGCCCATGATTGATATTTATGATGCTATTCGCTTTTGAAACATATATGCACTAGTAATAATATCAATTGATTTTGCTTTATACGTATCAAGCATATTTGGCCATTTTAAGGTAAAACTCTATCCTCCGGCTTGCGTTGCATTGTATGATGGGACTTGAGTCTTATAATGGCTTCATCCTTTTAAAAAGTATTGCGTTGTTTTAAAGAATTTACTTTGTTTTAAATGCACTAGCAATCACTGGAGTAAACCCGTTCCGCGAAAGTGGCGTGGTCCTATGATTTGCTTACTACTGTTGTTTCAACTGTTAAATAGATTCCTCATACCAGTCCCCATGACTGACTCGTTGTTTGTTTCACTTTCCAAACGCGGGTGCCCTTATTTCCACACGGGCAGCCTAGTTCACAGGTGACAGGTTGTTTTTGGCTCTGCACTGTTGCATAGAGTGCATTTTGGCTCATGGCGAGCCTGACTTCACAGAGATGACTTTGACTTTTTCCGCCATTATTGTACTTATATTATGATTCCGCCACAGGCGATGCAGACTGCTTTACTTTCAGTATTTATTCTCGTATGTATATGTACCGCCTTCGGCGATGTAGACTGATACCCTTATTATGTCTCACTGCATGTATGTATTCCGCCTCTGACGATGATGACTGATCACTTCCCTTTATTTACTAAGTTATATCCTACGTTGTGCTATTCTGATATTGTTACATGTTGTGATTCCGCTGTCATATTCATGTAAATCATTCTATTTATTGTTTTTGCTATTATCTGTACTCTACTATGATGATTGATGTGTTATATTCCAATGATTATCCTTAATACCGCCCCTCGGATTTTGGGATTGTCACAGGTTTAGACCTGCGAAAACAAGAAGGGATCGAATTTATGTTTGATGATGAACAAACCTTAGGATTTTGAAGGAAACTCTTAATTAAAAAGGGAAAGCACACCAAAGGGGACCTTCCTACAAAATTATTTCTGGAGATGGAAATATTAGGATTTAGTTACTGGAGCATTATTTGTAAGCCTAATAGCAAGGAGGCTTGGGTGTTATCTACCCTAAAGATTTGAATCCTGCAGTTAATTGTTACTCTAGAATCTCCTATTACTTCCCAAATGTTCATATATTTGGAGTAACATCATTTCCTTTTGACATTAATTTCTACAGGAATCAAGGCTTGTTACTGTTGGTAAAGCCATTTATTTTTTGTGACAACCTCCATCTTTATCTATTCTTTGACTGTTGAGTCCTAATTTATATCACATATCTTTGAATTAGAATTTTCTTAGTAAGGATAAGTTTGATCCAGGGAATAGAGTTTGCAAATGAAATTTATGCTTCGATGGAATTACAGAAAGCAGTAGGCCAGTATTTGAAACTGATCGTTGTTTATAAAAATAAATAAAAATTGCCCTAGAGCAACACACTGACAAATCCAATGGGCATCAGAACATGAGAATGATTTTGCTATGAAATATGCATAAATGTTCTTAAATTCTAGTGGCTTGCAGCGAAGTTTCATTGAAAAATGTGGAAAAAATTTCTAGTGGTGGCGGTAACAGTAATACTAATTAAAAAAATCAGGAACTAGAAGAAAGGACTTACCTCACTCCAATCCAAACTGTCAATGGCTCTCACGAAATCACTATTCTCTTTAAATTTTTCTGGGTTTGTCTCTTTAATAGCACGTCACATAGCTAATGGCTCCCAGCTTAACCCTCTTGTATTGTCAAGCACTGATTTTACAATAACAGGCTCCCCACTTTCTCAATGACGCCGAAAATGCGCTAAATCACCATCTTCAAAATCAGCAGCATCTGGGCAATACAAAACGTTATCATGGCTATCTTTACGAGATGCATCTTTCCTCACACTGCAATTGTTTCGAGCACAGTCTAAACAGTCGGGAAAATCATCGAATTCATCTTCATCAAGGAAAGTATATCTACTAGTCAAACATTCAGCTTCCTGAAGCAATGTTTTCAATAAATCACTGTTGAAATCTCTCCTCAGCACTAGCAAACCATTTCCCCAACCACCAAAGTTTCTATGTGCACATGGAATGCTACCATCTTCGTATGCTTTTCAGTGTACAGGGCCACGCATGTAAAAATTATCTTTCACAATTAACTTTGCATTTTCCCAACCAAATGTTTTTTTTGGTGAATAATTTTGACAGTTAGTTTGTGTATCAAATCGCTTATGTGTAGAGTATGATTTATTGATTCCAGGTATTAAACCTTCTCGAAGTCCCGACAGCAGGCGATACAAAGATTGTATGAACAATTTATACAACTTCTATGAAAATCAACTATTGATGTGTAGCAGTTATTGCTGCAAAATGAGGAATCACAAGTTTTAGCTTCGTAAAGTTGACTACACAGACACACTACTCTGGAGTCAGGGGTTTAAACAGTGTGGGAGACACCACTCCAAAATGTAAGAGCATTAATGAATTTACTCATTGTGGTCGTAAGAATTCTAATACACATTTGAAGAATATTAGTTTGAGAAAACAATTTAATTCCAATCACTCAAGTTTGTTGGTTAAAGCACTTGATACCTAAAATAAACCATTCGTTTTCTAAGAGAAGCTTTCCTTATATTTTTATAGCTTGTGATGCAACTTTTATAAGTGGCCTTTCATGTATGGCGATCGATCAACTATTATTCCATCAAGGTGCATAGGAATATTAGAACATATATGGTTGTCTTTTAAGTTCTATAAGGAATCATCATTATGACAAATAAGATTTTAACTAATATATCAAAAATTGATCACTAATATGTGAGTTTACATTATTTTCCTTGTTTTGTTGTGTCTACTTATTTGTATTACTCTAATACAAACGATTTTCACCATGTTAGGCAATCTTGTATGAACAGATATCGTTTATTCGACCATAAGTATGCTTTACTGACGATCCTTCATTGATCCAGAAATATGGTCCGTGGAGGAACGATATGAGCAAGTGGACTCTGGACCTACTCATTCCTGCTGATGTAAGTAATATGCACTTCTATATATTTATTTTGTATGAGGTGATACTAGCATGAGACACGTACTTCACACACGGGTTATTTGGAACAATGTGACATTGTTATAGGGACAATTGTCTAATTATGACACATCCATAGGAAATAGTAAGCAAATTTGTATTTTAAGTTTAGTAAACAACTTTAGCTCCGTCCCAAGAACATTAAGAATGTGCAATTTTTGGGTCAGAAACCCTGTAAAAATCATAATATTAGGTGAAAGTACCATTTCATGTACAATATAAATACTTCAACATAGGAACATTATTACTGGACTTAAAACCACTTGGTAGTCAGTTCACATGATGTCTCCTTTAGCTACATAACGGTCGGCAATAAAGGTATTCCAATTTAAGACATACCTTCAAGTTTTTGGCTGACAATGATGCGCCTGTGGTAGTGAATGTTTATCCTTCTTTCTCATACATTGAAAAAATGACAATATCCAGCTTGATTAGGCATTGTGCACTGTTTTGGAACTGTTATTTTTTGTTTCATTTTGTGTCATTTTTTGTGTTCAAGTAGACTTTTCTTTTTTCACTTTGGATAAAAGTTAAATATAGGTATTCATATAGAAGCACACATCTACAATGAAACATATTCATTTTACAGCAAAGTAGTAGGTATATTACCAGTTAAAATATGGTGATTGGATATGCAATCAAATAAACGTATGCAGATTATGAAATCAATACGATTATATATAGGACATATAGAATTATATATATTGATCTTACTTGAATAACATGTGCATATAATTCGTGTATGTATCTTTCCATAATCAGCTTTATCATTCGTTATGGCTTTAAAATTCAAACATTTTCTTTTATTAGTCACACTGTTGTATCTGAAACATTAAACAAAGTAATTATTTGCAACAATGCTTATGTTTGTGCAGCTATACATGCATATAAAAAAAAGTTATATATGCTAGTAAATGGCAACAAAGGCATGATAATCTTTAAGCAAGGCAGTTAATTTCCAATTTTGAAACTTACCGTTTATGAGTTTAATCAAAAATTAAAATTAAAATTAATATTTCATATTGATTAGCAAACTCACATATGATGTAGGGGTCCGATCTATATTAGTCTGCAACATGGTCAAATTCTGCGTATGAAAATAAGCAAAAATAAAATAAAAACTAACAAAATAAATTAAACAAACATGTAGAATATATGCACTAAAATAAGTTAATTTTCAGCACTAAAAATTATGAGAAAGTAATACGAAAATAGGAAAATTGTCTAATATGCAAACAATAATGCAGATTTGGATTTTTAGAAAATGCTTAAACCTCAATGAAATGCTTTAGATATGAGCGAACCTCAATATTATCTAATTTTTATAATTTCCTTAATTAATGTAACAACCCGAAAAATGCGAGCCAATTTAAAATTTTTAATTGGTTATTTTCAAAGAATTTAAACAATTGAAATAGAATATTTCAATGAAATATTGAATTGGAAGCAGTGTGGCAGTTTGAAAATTTGAATTCAAACTTTGACTGACTGTACCAGGTGTAAAATATAATGGATTTTATTGAAACCAAAAATATTTAAATCTGTTTATGAATACCTTTCTAACGAATCTGAAAAATCGAAGTTTCATAGCGGAAATCAAAAATTATGGACAAATGAATTTTCAGAAAGGTCGCTATAGAGAATATATAGCCCTTGAAAATAGACATTTTGCAAACGACCTCGGAATTCGACGAAACCACTTTTGTTGGATCCGGGATGTCAAATTATTGCTAGGTTTCAAATTTCACAATTTTTGAAGCTAGTATGTGAGCGTGGCAAAAGAAAATGTGATTGGTCAATTTCTGTTAAATTGGATCGACCAGAAAATGGTCATTTTTCAAACGATCTCAGAATTCGATGAAACTAGTTTTGTTGGGACTGTAGCATCAAAACATAGCTAGATTTATTTTTCTGGAATTTTTCGAATCAGTTTGTAGCCCTGGCAAATTGAAATGTACGTTCAAATTGAATATTGAATGTTTTATACTTTGATTTGAAAAATAACTGACTGTAACAGTCGAATTGGCCTGCGAAACATATCCCATTGTGTCCGGGATGAGAGTATTTAGCTAGGGGCGACAGTCGGTGGGTTTGAATCGGTGTTCGTTTGGAGAAACACTGCTTTAGAATTTAATAAAACCATGGGCCAATAGGATTTCTCCATTCATTAAATTAAAAAAAACATCAGAAAACCCCGCCTCCCCTCGATTTCAACGGCGATGAAGCTTCCAACCTTCCCGACCAAATCGCCGCCGCCACAGCCACCGCCAGACCCCGCGACCACCCAATTTCGAAAGCGCCGCCTCCCCTCTTCAAATCCGACCTAGCCTCGACCCCCCTCGTCTCGTGTTTCGCGCGTAATACCTCCTCCAAGTTCCGCTCTTTCCGCCGCCGCCCTGACCAATCCCGACCATCGATCTTAACGAAACCCCCTTGCGCCTGAATCCCTCTCCTCCCTCTATAACACTATACCCTCCGATCGTCGTATCGAGCCTCGGTTCTCGCGATAAATCAAAACCTAGTTTGGAACTAAACTGAGAGGTAAACGGCTTTGACTTTCTGAATTGAAAATAACACTTTTAAGTGTTGCAAACTTTGAAAAATCATATCTTTATGGTGTTAATGAAATTCGATGAAACAGGAAACATCGTGACCGCAAGGAGGCTCTCTACAATTTAGAAGAGTCCGCGGATTTTTCCGAGCTAGCTACGATTTTTAGCATCTCGAAAACCAATGTGAGAACTCTAAATTCAAATGTGAATGAAATTGTGTTGTATAAGTTATATAAGCGAAGTGTAAATTATATACGCATTGTATACCTCATGTACATGTGTTGTATAAGTTATATGAGCGATGTATAAATTATACAAGCGTTGTATGAAACATATATGCTTTGAATTGTTTTGAAATGGAAGTGAAATATATTTATATACATATACATACATATACATATATATATATATATATGCATATATATATATATATATACTCCCCTCGTCCACAAACCATGGACGATATTTATTGCTTGTGATTGGCGTGAAAATATGTGGTATGACGAATGGTTGAAAATAATTGTTTGTGGTTGATATTGTTGGATTGTGGTTGAAAAATACCTTTGTGGTTGAAAAATACCCTCTTGTGGTTAAAACAAATTAGAATATGATTGTGGAAATGAAAATAAAACATGCCGCATGCGTGCGAACTAGATGTATGAAATCTCCATTGTCAAAAACCGCGAGGTTTTAAGGTAGAGCTAGGAGCCGTACTCGGGACGGTGTCGGTTTTAACTACCCTGCCGTTATGCTGTCGAAATTTTCTGAAATATTCATGTGTTAGAATTATTTTCATATGTTGAAACCGCATTCATGTGTTGAATAGAAATTTATTCGTTGAATAGAAATTCATGTGTTGAATGATATTTGTGTTTTAAATAAATTGCTTTAACAATAAAAATCACATTTTTATTATATATACAAACTATAGAGAACATTCATGTGTTGAATAGAAATTCATATGTTGAATGGTATTCGTGTTTTAAATAAATTGCTTTAACAATAAAAATCACATTTTTATTATATATACAAACTATAGAGGACATTCATGTATTGAATAGAAATTCATTCGTTGAATAGAAATTCATGTGTTGAATGGTATTCGTGTTTTAAATAAATTGTTTTAACAATAAAAATCACATTTTTATATATATACGAACTATAGAGAACATTCATGTGTTGAATGATATTCGTGTTTTAAATAAACTGCTTTAACAATAAAAATTACATTTTTATTGTGAATATGAAGTGCTAAAAACATTCATGTATTGAATAAATATTTTTGATGATAAAAATATTACTTTTATCATGTATAGGCCTCGCTAAAAATACACGTGTTGAAATAAATATTTGTTCGCTGGAAATATTATTATTAGCTTTGTTCTGCATATATATACATGTGTTGAACAGAGAAAATGGATTAGCTGTTGAGTAAAGAAATTATTTGCGTACCCGACAAATAGGTAAGCCTTAATGAGTTGGCTACGCAATTTTATTTTTATATCAACTCCTGTGAATACCATTGAATGCGGAGTGCTGGTTATTCTGTGTGTAATAATAAACATCGCCATAGGTAGTAGCAATTAATTTTGAACTACACTACATGGCATGCTTCTTGACGATAGACATACTTCATCATATACCACATAAACATTTGGAGCTTATGTGACGAGGTTGAAGATTTACCCTACGAGCGAGAGGCTTGTATGGCGATGACTATATATTACAGGTTGAACTGATGACTGATTTGAACTATATAAATTGTAACGGTAAATTGGCAGATTAATAAAAAAAAAACCCACACGGGTCTGGAGATGACAATAAACCCGTCTCTCTGGTCATTAAGGCACAAAAACCATTTATAGGGTGACGAGAATTTATTCTCTGGAGTTATGATCTATACACATTCCCCTGTGGACACCAGAATATATCACTATAAATACGTGTATGCTTATTAGGATTTATTGGGTACCTAATACGGCCCAATAAATTTCCAAACCCCTTCCCGTACAAAGGAGGTTATGGCGAAATTTTTCGAAATATAAAGGCGTTAGTGAAATATTTGAAGTGAAAACGATGTTGAAATCGCAGAATAAACTATATATATATATATATATATATATATATATATAAATAGAATTGAAACAAATCGAGGCCGTGCAGTTCGTGTTTTGAAATCGTAACTTCAATCGATTAGTACGAGAGATCCGACCATCGGATTTTCCCGAAATCGCAACCGTTGGGTTCGCCTTGGAAATATCTTTCCAACGGCACCAACTTTGTAAAGATCCAACGGTTGGATTGTCTGGAATGTTTAATTCAAATCTGAAGAAAAACAACGCCAAAATCGATTATATTTATATATAAATATAAATATAATTAAATTAAATCGAATAACGACGCTGCAGTTCGTATTTTGAAACCGTAACTTCAAACGACTAGTGCGGAAGATCCGGCCGTCGGATTTTCACGAAACTGGAACCGTTGGGTTCGCTTTGGAAATACCTTCCCAGTGATATAAACTTTGTAGAAATCCAACGGTTAGATTTCCTGATATGTGTAAAATAAATTTGTGGAAAAACAGCGCCAGTGCCACGGCACGACCTGAAACGTCGTTAAATTAAATATGGCCATTTTTAAATAAATAAAAATGGCGAAAAATCGTTATAAAATATTATAAGCGGCATGGAATGGAAATAAACCAATTTTACTTGGTTTGCTTGATATTTGATGGTTGAATGTGTTTGACATGAAAATTATACTAAAGAACTGAAATGTGAATGTCGAATAATCCAACCATGGAAGGAATTGATTTGAATTCTAAATATACGCGAATTATTTGAAAAGGCCGAGCTAACCCTCATTTCAAATAATTGATCGAACGATTCGAAGTCGAAAATACGAAGATGGTTCAAGACCGACAATCTTCGTATCAGATGGACGGGCGCTGCAGAGGTTCCTGATTGGAGTAGCTACCTTGAAGGGATGGAAGTAGTAGTCGTCTGGACGTATGTGTTGATTGTACGGATATGCGAGGAATATGGTGCCTCCAGTTTCGTTCAGACCTAGGACGAACTTGTAAATGGACTGTGTGTCTGACATTGGATTTTGTTCTGTGCTGATTGATCTCTGTTAAATATATATCTGTTTTGCGGCGGAGAATTTATTCTTTTGCTTAACGCCCTTCTCTGAGACGTACGAGCTTAGAGGTTATATATCAATAGAAATCAGTCGTATGGAGTGGATTGCCTATGTGGCATGCCAAGATGCAGTGATCAAGGCTTCTGTTGCAAAACAAAGTCCTGTGGTCGATGATCAAAGAACGGCCTACGTGGCCTGGCTTTGTGTATAGCGTGGATTCGCGAGCCTCACATCTCGGTATGAGTCAAAAATGGGATAAGGACCGCTGGGAGAACACGACGTTTCTTTCTAGTTATGATGGTGTCAGTGCTTAAACTGGCTGACATTTATATTACTTTCATCTTTGTGGTTGTTGGAATGCGAGGCGCCTCGATTATAGGTCTATAAGGACCGGGAAACGTGTGTTCAAGAATAACTAATCCTCAAACGTAAGGGAGGACCGGCCCAGCCGATTCCAAAGGTTACCCAGAGTGTGTAGTCCTGAGGCATTTGCTAGAGTGTCTCGAAGCGGAGAGGAGCTTGCCCCTTGCCTCGACTCATGATGGAATCCAAACTTCCAATACGAAATAACGGATTTGATTGTAGAACTAGTATGGCGATATAGTGGTATGGGGCACTTATGTCGTCTATGATTGATATTTATGATTGAATTCGCTTTTGAAACATATATGCACTAGTAATAATACCAAGTGATTTTGCTTTGCACGTATTAAGCATATTTGGCCATTATAAGGTAAAACTCTATCCTCCGGTTTGCGTTGCATTGTGTGATGGGACTTGAGTTTTATAACGGCTTCATTCTTTTTAAAAGCATTGCGTTGTTTAAAGAATTTACTTTGTTTTAAATGCACTGGCAATCACTGGAGTAAACCCGTTCCGTGAAAGTGGCGTGGTCTTATGATTTGCCTTATTACTGTGGTTTAACCAGTTAAGTAGATTTCTCATACCAGTCCCACGACTGACTCGTTGTTTGTTTCACTTTGCAAACTCGGGTGCCCTTATTTTCACACGGGCAGCCTAGTTGACAGATGACAAGTTATTTTGGCTTAGCACTGCAGCACGGAGTGCGTTTTTGGCTTCATGGCGAGGATTAGATTTACTTGTATTTTGGCTATTGACTTTCTGCTAACCTTATCTCATGTATATGATTCCGCCTATGGCGATGTAGACTGATTTACTTCCATCATTTATTATCTTATGTATATGTACCGCCTCAGGCGATGTAGACTGATACCTTTATTATGTCTCACTGTATGTATATATCCCGCTATGGCGATGTTGACTGATCATTCCATTTTTATGCACTAAGTTATATCCTACACTGTGCTACTCTGATGTTGTTACATGTTATGATTCCACTGTCATATTCATGTAAAATTATTCTATTTGTTGTTTATGCTATTATCTGTACTCTGCTAATGATGATTAATGAGTTAAATTCCAATGATTATCCTTAACACCGTCGTACGGGTTTTGAGATCGTCACAATTAAAATATCCAAATTTGGTAAATCTAGAGTGTAAAAATTTGATCTTTCTATAGTATGTATATTCTGCTATGATCCGCACTACTTTCTTCATTTGTATCTATGTTTTGGATATCTAATTTGACATAGTGTGCGATTGTATTATGTCCCCAAATGCTCAATTTCATATACGGATTTTATTACAATGATAAAAACTCAACACAGCTGAATATCTTCAGACAGAATAAAAATAAGAATAACATTTATAGTTTGTATGCTTTATGTAACTCCTCGCCTGAGCGTGACGATAGCAAATAAAACGTAAACCACTTGATTTCAGGTCCTATCAATATCAAGTCCTTTTTGTATTTGTACCCATCGGGGATTGTTGCATAAATTTACTACAACGGCAAATTATTTCAAATTTCTGAATTTCAGCCTCCTATTAACACAATCAACGTATATGCACATTAATTTTGACTACCACTATATAATACTCACACAACATAATTTTGCTCACTTTCAACTCTGAATCATCACAGATTTACCCAGTTGTCCATCCTTTTTGGCACTACCAGAAATCACAACATGCTACCTCCCTTAGGCCTTAGTTCTTCTAGCATGCTCCCTGCCTGTAGCCTACAGCTTACCGTGGAAGCAACGTAGATCTTCGCTCAGCCTATTCATATTATTTAGTTAGGCATACACATAACTGGGGCACAATTACATATGCTGATATGCATGTCTTTAACCCTACAATTTTCGCATTCATCATCTCTTTCTTCAGAATCTGGATTTGCTTTTACTGACCTTTTTTCCTGTATTTGCTACAGTTTTTGCCTACACTCTTGACTGAATTCCTCCCTGTCAAAGGCATGCCCAAACTCAAAATGAATATTCAGCTAGAAAATTTAGTAGTGTGCTAAGAAGTCTGCTTGATGGTTCATAAGATATGTTGGGAGATGATTCATACAATTCATACCTTGTGGCAGGAGTTTAGGATACAATCAAAACCGGATGTTAACAAAGTTCAAAGTTCAGCAGTTTTTTGTCAAAATTTTAGGTGGTGTTTGCTTTATTACCCTTTTAATTTTTGGGTTTTCTCCCTTAATATATTTTGTTGTGAAATATAATTAATGATCCGGGTATGATATGACTTCAGCTTTCAATCATCTTTTCCCCTGCAATTTACATGTGTTAAAAGTGCTTTTTTTTAATTCATTTTGTCATTCTAGGATGAGATTATGGTGTCAATTATTACTTGCTCAATGCTACATGATAATATATTGTCATTACGCTCTTCAGAATTTGTAGAGTTGTAGTTTAACTATTCAATTCAAATTTTAGGTCCTTCAGTTTGGGTCATGTTCACGTTTGTGTACTGCAGATAAACCTGTAACACACCAGTAGAACGATTGATTTCGCGGCTGCTGTGCTTTTATTTAGCATTCAATTACTTTTTTCAGTATAAGCAATTTAACCATTTCACCTTATACCGTGTTATTTTTTTAATGACAATAAGTGAACTAGCAATGAAGACTTTAATTGATTCCTGCACTGGATTCATCCTAATTGAACTGCAGTGGATTCATTGGTTGTATTATTTTGTGATAATTGATGTTTGTGCTGATTTTGACGAAAGCCGTAGAAAAAAAGATTACATCAGAAAGTGGTGGCGATATAAATAAGTTTGAATGAGTTTAAGAAAAATCATGTTGCTGAAGCATTTGGATATGACGAAATGCGGAACTATTGCCGTCCTATCAGTTCCAGACCACCATGAAACTCGTGCAAAGCTTCAAAAGCAGTAGTCTCTCCAAGAGAAAATCTTTTAGAAATTTGTTAATGAAGATGCAAAGCAATCATAATCAAATGCAGGCAGATGATAAATCAATGAGTTCAGCCATGACAAGTATACAACAATATATGAAGCAACTTGTTCGTTAATTTGGAGGGAATATGACATCAAGAATTGATCGAAGCGTGAAATATGACATCAAGAACTTACATAGGATCAACCACAAACGCTCGATTGTACACAACAATCCATGACTATCACCTCAAACATACGAGAAATGGTTGATATGTGCTGCAATGCTGAAGCAGAATTGTTCTGTTAAGATTCATGTACAGGTTTGTATCACATGCCATAATTTCTATTTTTTAGCCAGTAGTGTGATTTGCGTCTGTCACCTTTACTCTGTTTTTATGTCGTCTTTGTCCTTGACATCCTAAAATTCGTGTTAATATACTTCCGTGCTGTATTAATAGTCTGCGTACATGATAAAAGAATGCTTGAGATTGGAATATATACATCAAAATTATAGGTAAAAATAGCCAATATTCCAGACTGTGGTGCTTTTATGTGAATATATAAGAATATGAATGATGGTAGATAATAATTCAGTGTTATGATGACTGCATATCATATTTGACTACTTAAAGCAGAATAAAAGGAACACTTGGGAGTTTAAGGGTGTGCAGAATAAAAGGAACACTTGGGAGTTTTAGGGTGTGTTAGGTTGAGGTTAATGGACTGTTTGGATAACGGACGCGTCCGATGGTTCTAAATGGACCGTTTTTAGGACCGTTGAGTCAACGGCTCAACGGCTGGAATGTGAGCCGTTGGCTCACGGCTTTAAATTCCCTTCCATTTCCTTCCTCCCCACTCTTCTCTACCTCCTTCTCCTCCGTTCCTTCATTCTCCATTTTCAGGTATTTTTTTTAGTCTTTTTTATATTTTGTTTTATGTTTTTTGTTTAATTTAAAATTATTTTTTCCAGTCAAATTGCACATTTTTTTGCCTCTGCTTCTGGCTCTTCCAACGCTCCTAATGTTACTTGGCTAGCGGATTGAACTGAGGCTTTCATAGACATTTGTCTCAGTAACATTCATCTTCGAGGAACCAATAGATTCCTAATTGTTGTGTAGACTGAATTCAACGAGAGGTTTGAAGACGATTTAACTCAGACCCAAATAAAAAACAATTGGGATAATCTGAAGAGGGTCTAGACTTCTTGAAATGCTATATTACAAATACCTGGCGGTTTTTTGGATGCTTCGCAGGACCGCTTGGATGGATCAGACGATTGGTGGCATGGGGCTGCACGCATGTACCATAGGTTTAGGAGACAGCCGCCTTATCAGACGATTGGTGGAATGGGGCTGCACGCATGTACCAGAGGTTTAGGAGACAGCCGCCTCTGAAGTTTCGGGAGAAGGACCAACTTTTTGGGAGCTGCATTGGCATAGACAAATGCAGTTATCAAATTCCCCCTGCTCCACAACCCTTCTCCCCGGCCGATGCAAATAGTCCACTGCCGGTTCAGTCTGCACGGAGGCAGTCGACGCGCGCCACATCTAGTAGGGCACCTCCGCCAGAACCGACCTTCGTTCAAACAGAGCGTTTCTCCATGGCGGTGAACCGATGCTATGACCTTCTCTCTCCCATCACTAATGTCGACAAGTGGGAGATCATTGAGATTTTTCGCCTCGACTATTCTATTTTGGAGGTGGTCGAGACCTTGCCTGATATGGAGTTGATTGGGTACATGGGTTATCATCTTACAAGATTCCTCAGACATTAGTAGTTTGTTGTATGTTTTTGTTTTATTACTATGTAGTGAACTGTTATTGAATATTATTATGTACTGAAGTGATATGTTTGGTTAAATGTATTATTTTGCATTAATCGTATTATTAAGTTTTAATAATTAAATAATCAAATTAAAAAATAAAAATAAAATACTCCGCTTATCGCGCCAAATACATTCTCCGCTAACTACAATTCTCCGCTAAGATTTCCGCTCAAATTCTCCGCTTCCGCTTAAGCCAAACACACCCTTATTGTATTGGATATCCAAAGGTGCATATGATATTAACATGGCAGGTCAAAGTGCACTAATTGTACATTGGAAAATATTAAGATTTTATTTCTTTACGTACTAATAGTACAGCAAGCAAACATTTTTATAACGATCTTGGTTAGCCATTTGAAAATACCAATTGGTAGAAATAAAGTTATCATTATACAAAAATGAATTTGGTCCACCAATCGACATTTCAGAATAGTGTATCAAACATGTGGGTGGGAAAAAATTGTACCGAAAAAATTGTACCGAACGAAAATTATACCTCAGTTTGAAAATAAACATCTGAAATAAGCAAGGTACCGAGCAAATATCATTAAATAGTACTACTATTGTTGATGTCTTCAAAAAGGTTGATATACCTGTAAACAAGTACCGAACAAAAGACCGAGAAAATAATGATAAGTAATTAATAAAACAAATAACAAAACATAACTTAAGAAAAAGAAAGAGCAGGTCAAAACCTGGACGTAACACTACATAATGTAACATTACATAACGTAACTTAAAGATAAATACACACTTTTTATACTTATTGTTGTGGTTTTAACTGTAGAATAGGTCAGAGATTTGAAGAGTCGTTACTTCCAAAATACACAAGCCCGCGTCTATGTTGTTGAAACTAATGATAGAATTTATGTCGTTGATGCAAGGGGTTAGCTCCCAAGGTTAAATGAGGTTTGTTATTTCATATTATACCTGAACTAACACAGAAACTGGTACATGTTTGTATGTTCTACATCTTCATTTTTATCTTGAAAATTAAAATAAAGAATGCACCACACTAAGTGTCTGAGTATCATTATTTTTCAGCATTAACTCCAATATTATGTAAAAGCGATGGTCAATAAACCGATCTTGAATCACATAAAAACCTTCACCACTTCCAACCTAATGTATATTTAAAGAAGTACTGATGGCTGACTTTTATATCTTGTACCTCAAAGTATTGAGAGTATTCTTTTGAAGCTTTAGTTAGTGTTTAACAGGAAGTACCAGCTAAAAGATGTATTCGTATGGAATCACTAGAATATTTTGTATCTTAGAAAATGATAGATGTAGTTTGGTCTACTTCATGTCCTATATGAGAAATTTAAAAACTTCCTAGGTTGATCATTCTTACTTAGGTAATATGCAGTATCATCATATACATTTTCTTTATCATTGGCTAGTTCACACCAAAACACGTTCAGATCGTGTAGTTTACACTAGACATGTTTGTATGTGTGTAATATGAGAACAATAAGTTGGACGTGTCCACATATTAAATGTGAGACAAAAAGTATTCAATGGTGTTTTTACGTTGTACGATTTCTTCCCTCCTATATAGCTTATTTTTTCAAGTATATGGAGTCTTCTCTAATTTATCAATTACCGTTCAAATTAACACCTAATGTATATTAAAAAATATTTACATACCTTTCATTTTGTGTCAATAATAGGGTGAGTGGTGTTGTCTTAAGTCGGTTGAGCAGCAGACTAAGCCAGTTGTTTGGAGCTCATTGGGTGGGCCTTGCTGTCACACCTATTGGTGAACCAAGTTTCTGTCTTGAGCTAATAGGGTAAGCCTTATTTATACATGGGTCATCTTAGAGCAAATCCAATAAAGACTTGGATTTCCAAATTTCAGAAATCTACACCCGTTTTGAGCTCCAACAAGGGTTGGAAACACCAACCAGTTCGGAAATCTGAGAGAATTGTTCCGGAATCTCCAAACTCCCGAAGCGCTTATTGAACAAACACGAGGAAAAAGTCATCTGTTCAACAAGCACGCATCTTTTGAACAACCGCGTGTACTCACGCAGTTGTTTAGCAGACGCGTGGAGTGTTTAGATGATTTTTTTTGATATTTATCTTCCTTCCACCGAAATTTAGACACGAAGATGTAATTAAACAAAATCGATCAACAGTTATACAAAAGCTTAAGATACATGATTTCACTAACAGACGCTTGGAATCAGTAGATGAAATTTTGTGATATTTATCTTCCTTCCACCAAAATTTAGACACGAAGATGTAATTAAACAAAAACAATGAAAACAGTTATACAAAAGCTTAAGGTACATGATTTCACTAACGTTTAACGGATACATAGTTTCAGATATTGATTAAAGGATACAAAGTATGGTATTAGAACTACTAAAGCAACGAAAACACAACAACTAAGGGTAAACAGTTTTACTAACTTCCAACAAAGTTCCATAGATGATCTGTTAAATCTTTCTGGAGTCTTCGATGAATGTGAGCGTTACGGTAGGACATTTGGTTTTCGACGTGAAACTCAAGCTCTAGTTCGCTTTCAATCATATTTTCACGCCAAATCTCAGGTGGTGGAGCAGTGCAGTCGTAATTGAAATCATCCTCCATGTCTCTTTCGTCCTCTATAATCATGTTATGTAAAATAACACAAGTGTATATTATCCTAGTCATTTTAATTGGAGACCAAAGTCTGCATGGATTACTGACTATGGCAAATGTGGACTGTAAAATGCCAAATGCTCTTTCTACATCCTTTCTTTGTCCTTCTTGCATTGCTGCAAACCTTGATTGTTTATTGTTTTATGGGTTCGGTATTGTCTTGAAAATAGTACTCCATTGCGGGTATATACCATCGCCTAGATAATATCCATGGTCATACTTGTGACCCTCCAAAGTAAAATGATGTGGAACTGATCTACCGTTCGCCAAATCGTTAAACAACATTGAGCGTTCAACTACGTTCAAATCATTGTTCGAACCTGGCATTCCGAAAAAAGCATGCCATATCCACAAGTCGTACGACGCTACAGCTTCAAGTATAATAGCTGACGTATGAGACTTACCCTGATAAGCTCCAGCATATGCTTTCGGACAATTCTTCCACTCCCAATGCATGCAGTCTAAAGATCCTAACATCCCTGGCCATCCTCTGCTACCGTGCATATCCATTAACATTGCAATGTCGGCTTCGTTTGGTCTACGCAAGTATTGATTACCATAAACATCTACGATTGCTTGGCAAAAATGGTCTAAGCATTCTAGTACTGTGCTTTCTTCCATTTTCAAATTTTCGTCTTGAGCGTCAGCGGAACCTCCATAGGCTATCATACGCAGTGCAACTGTCATCTTTTGAATTCCGGTGAGCCCCATTGTCATAGACGCATTGCGTTTGTAGATAAAGTAGGAATCGTGTTGTTTAATACATTCTAGGATTCGAAGAAACAAAGGATGCCTCATTCGGAATCTCCTTCTAAACTCCGTACCTGTATACCTCAGATTTGAAACAAAATAATCTTCCATTAGTCTTTCGTTGTGCAATGCATGATGTCGATTTTTATACCGACGGCCTACAACAGAACCTCCATGTTTTTTGCTAGATTCACCATCTCCTAATGCAGCTATAAGCTGTCTTTGTCGACGAAAATGATCATCCACCATAATATCAAAGTCTTCGTCACTATCATCGAACAACAAACACTCTTTGGTGGCCATTGTGGACTTTTGAGTTTTTGAGTGTATATACTAAAAATAGGGGACTGTGTCTGAGTAGTGAATGCTGTAAGTTTTCCTCCTTATATAACATAGTTTTTCTACATTCTGGTCTTCATTGGATACCGCAATATGCTTGTCATAAAGCAATTCATGCATTGGTTACCGCAGTATGCTAGTCATAAAGCAAGTCATGCATTGGTTACCGCATTATGCTTGTCATAAAGCAAGTCATGCATTGGTTACCGCAGTATGCTTGTCATAAAGCAAGTCATACATTGGTTACCACATTCAAATGTTTGAAATAAAGCCACAGTATGCCTGTCATAAAGCAAGTCATGCATTGGTTACCGCAGTATGCTTGTCATAAAGCAAGTCATGCATTGGTTACCACATTCAAATGTTTGAAATAAAGCTGCATTATGCTTGTCATAAAGCAAGTCATGCATTGGTTACTGCAGTATGCTTGTCATAAAGCAAGTCATGCATTGGTTACCACATTCAAATGTTTGAAATAAAGCTGCAGTATGCTTGTCATAAAGCAAGTCATGCATTGGTTACCACATTCAAATGTTTGAAATAAAGCTGCAGTGTCTGTATTACTAACATAAAGCAACACTTTTTCTACAATCTGGTCTTCATTGGATACCTCATTTTGTCATTCATATCCATTCAAATGTTTGAAATAAAGCTACAGTGGTTATATCACTGACATAAAGCAACACTTTTTTTAAAGATACACAAGCTTACAATACAACAATAAACTTAAAGATACAACTATAACACCAATAGATCCAACAATAAGCATAAAGATACAAAAGCTTGTAAAGATACAACAGCTTACGATAGTAGATTCAGTATGCAAACACATTAATTGTTACGCTCATTCCGAAGGGATTCTAAAGAGGTTTGAAGTCGCCTATTCTCTTGTTCTAACTCGTTGGCGTAAGAAATAGCCCTTGGACAAAAACAGTCGTTTATCCACTCAAAATAATTGCATCCGTTAGGCCATAGCGAGCATAACTGGATCCTACGACCATTATTCTCTCCGTCAGCCCGGACTACCACCTCTACCGTGTAACCACAGCGGCAACAAATGGAATAAGAGTCAACTTCCTGCTCGTTAGGAGGCTGGTTAACTAAAACTCGTCGTACCTCTCGATGACCTACATCTGGAACAGTCGGAGGACGAGGGACTATAGCCGCTCGTAAGTGTTCTTCATTTACAGTTTGGTCTACTTGATGACCTACATTTGGAACTTGAGCAATTGGCGGATGAATCGTCAAGCGGGCCAGCTTAGGTAATCGATGCAGTCACGACGCAGGTCCTCATAGTGCCGCTCTTGGTATTCGATATTCCAATCAATATCTGTTTTTGGACTTGAAGGCGGACGCTCAAGAAAGTTTTGATCATAGATCGAATCCATTGACGAGGGCCATGACAATGAAGACATTTTATAATTTTATTGAAAATTTTTGTTCCAACTAAGTTAAAAGTAGTAACCGTATATATTTATACGTTCAATTTGAGTAAACATACATATGATGCAACAAGACAGGACACTGATACCACTGTAGGGAATACTGTAGGGAATCTGCTTTTGATTGATAACGTATATCGAGGACGACCCAAATAGGACAAAGGACTAAGGACTGTACTAACATCAACTGCTGAGGACAGAGACTTGTCTTGTCATATGTCTGCATCCTACAGCTCAATTAATGATGACAGAGCTTTATCAAAGAGCAAATCCCTTGTTTAAGTAGTTTACACTTCATCCCACCAACCATACCTAAAAAATTGTGTGTTCTACATCAACCACGACGATAAGGTGAGAAACTAGTACTCTTTTTCCTTCTACGTGTTTACGTATTTCTTTGTGTACATAATATGTTTCTTATTTGTGTGTAGCTTAAATGGACGATTGGATAATAAGTGATGAACTCGTAGATAAAATGTTTGATGAGTATGAACGGAATAAGGAGGAGAAAAAAGATGGTGGTTTCGTTCCAGATACACAAGTAGAAGAGGCGGAAGAACCAGTTCAAAATGAAATTGTTCGTGGTACTCAACAAATAGTTGAAGTTCAAAAACCGAAAGGACGTCCATGCAAAAACATAAGAAGGCAAGTGGTTAACCGTAATCGTCCCAACCAAAGTGATGCTAGCTCCAGTGGTACTACAATAGAATTCTCTCCTCAGGACTTACTTATACTCGTGAAATCTTATATCGAAGCTTACGATAGAAGAGATTTGATGCTGGTGCAAAATGGAGGAGGGCTTACCCACGAAGAATTTTGGTCCATGATAACAAGATTACATAACAATAATCGTAAATGCACCACTACACGAACTTCTGTTGAAATTCATATAGCTCATTGGCTTTTCGTTAATACTTGTGAACGATACAAGACAGTTGAAGATGAAAACATATTTAAAACGAATCGGGAAACTTTTGATTCTCATTACCTTGCAGAGTATGGGACTGATTTTGTTGGGTACGAAGCCTACAAACTTCGTTATAGTTGGATGACCCGATACAGTGCTGAATAGGCAAATGATTTTGCTTATTGCTTGTAGGTGCATCATAAATTTTAGTACTTATTTCATTGTTATCTCTTGTAAGCAACTTTATAGTCAAAATTTCGGTACCGGTTATGCTCTTCCAATATGAATATAAATTCAAATCAAATATGAAGCAGTATATAAACATATTTTTAAATAAATAGGAATGGTTAAAATGAGTACAAACAATATATTAAAATAGTAGTAGAAAATTTTAGCATGATTATATTTAGAATTGAAAAGAATATTTGAAATTTTTAACCTAGGAACCATGCGTTTGTTTAACAAATGCGGGATCTACGCGGTTGTTAAACAAACGCATGGCATATGCGCTCGTTCAACAAGCGCATAGATCCACACGTTTGTTTAACAACCGTGTGGTCTCAAAACTGTTGGGATATTTGCCCGATCCGATTATTCGAAGTGTAGAATTTGGATTTCTACACCCGAATTGTTGGAGATGCCCTTACAAGTAGAAACTTGTACAGTTAACTTAACATGCCAAGTGTAGGATGCTAGTATAAATCAAAGAATAAAGGATTTTCCTATGTAAATGGTCAACTAGAAGACACCAATTATGTTATAAGTAATTTACCTTAAATCTTCATGAAATACTGAACATTTTTTCGCTGATCATTAACCTTGGCAGCAAAATCCAGTTGCGCTTGTAGATAAGACGGAAACGGATTAGATGATGTATCTCTAATACTGTACTCTTTATACATGGTATTAATCTTCCCATGAAAATGAAGTCTAGTGACACGTAATGCTCAATATAAATTTTAAGCTTCCTATGGATGATGTATAGCTGTTTTGGGCTTTGCTCATTAACAATGCTTTTAGCAATGTTAGCAACATCTGCTTCCCATCCAATCAAAATCTCATCTTCATCCTTAAGAATAGGGCTGCATGGCAAATACTCTTGCGCTTGCAAACTTAACTGGGGACAAAATCAATAAAAATCCATGTTATAACTACTAGTACTCTTGCGCTTGCAAAGTACGTGAGGTTAATCCATAAAACATTTTAAGGCATGGGCAATTTAGTTGGTATAAAAAAAACTTCACCAAACCCATACATTTGCTTTTTATGCAGAAGATCACTACAATCATAACGCTAAATCTCCTTTAATGTCTTGTGCCAACTTGCATGGCTCGTCCTAAATTTTTATCATTGATTCTAGTGTGCATGCACAACGCATACTTACGTATAATCATTCCATTGTCCAAATGCATAACCTCGCCTATAATGATAATTTTCCTTTCATTCAAATGATTTTCAACGTTGGCCTATGGGATTATGGCAAGTCGCTCTGCCGCATTGTTCCAGGAACACTACCTTTGGTATTTACTACCCTAATTGGCTCAGTATGCTGCAAATTCGATGTTTGACACTGTTTTTAAAGAAAAAGTCACCTCTGTTTCTAGTACATGCACCCCGACAGTAGCTAATTCGCACTCCACATCGACTCCATCTCCGATTACAGCTAGCAGTTTAGCGCTCTAGTCTAATTGCGCTTTACCTTAACCTATCTCACCTAATTTATAAAGTTAGTCTATCATAATAAATGTAATATGAAGATCACTATCATATACTTAATAGGTCATTCGTCATCCATTTTGTACAGGCCTGCATGAATTATAAATGCTTTGGCATGATCTAGGTTTAAGTGGGGAAGAAAAATACCCTGTTGGTGGATAAGTAAAAATCAGGAAAACGAAAATTCTGAATTTTTCTTCCTTGTTTTGTTTTACCTTCATCTTTTACCATTTTGATGAATTTGACTTCTCCCAAACATTATTTCACAAGCTTGAACGAAATGCCGATAAGCCATATGAATTTCACCAGAAGTTCGTGCAGTAGTGCAAGTATGATGGTTGTTATATAATCTTGTTATCATAGACCAAAATTCTTCATGGGTTAGACCTCGTCCATTTTGCAACAATAACAAATCTCTTTTATCAACTTCAATATAGGATTTCACGAGTATAAGTAAGTCCTTAGGAGAGAATTCTGTTGTAGCATCACTGGAGCTAGCATTACTTTGGTTGTGATAATTATAACTAACATTTTGCCTCGCTATGTTTTTTCGTGGGCGTGCTTTTGGTTTCTGAACTTCAACTACTTGTGAATCCAGGACGAATCCACCCTCTTTCTCCTCCTCCTTGTTCCGTTCATATTCATCAAACATTTTATCAATGATTTCATTACTGAATTCCCAATCGTTCATTTAAGCTACACAGATTCAAGAAACGTATTATCTACACAATGAAGTACTTCTGTGTGTAGAAGCAAAAAGAGTAATGGTTTCTCACCTTAATGTCGTGGTTGATCTAGAACGCACATGTTATAGTTATGTTTGGGGACGAAGTGTAAACTATTTATACAAAGGGGTGTTTGTTGATAAAGCTCTAGCATCAGTAGTTGAACTGTAGAATATAGACAAATGACATGACTACACTCTGGCCTCTACAGTTCAGTTGCTATTATACACTGTAACACTCGGGTAACGTGCAATAGAATAGTTGATGTTACTACACTCTGTAAAACTCGCCGATTACAACCGTAGAATAGTGAATGTTGATAAAGCGCTGTCATGGAACAATTGATATGACTAGACTCTGCAACACTCGGGTAACGTGCTATAAGTTATCCACTACTTCACTAAAGCAAGGCACGAAATCAGGGGACTTTTGAGTTTTAAGCTTGTCAAACTATTCATTCCATATAGCTGCCCCTTTTCAAGTAGTTCAACAAGTCTTCATGGGAATTCGATGATGAAACCATGGTCGAAATGTACAATCAATATGAAAGAAATAAGCAACCAGTTGAGTTTGTGCCTGAAATGCAATTGGAAGATCAAGCGAAAGCTGCAGAAGTGGAGTCTGAACTCTTCAGTGCCACACAACTGAATGTTGTCGTCCCACGTATCAGACCTCTTCAAAAAACTCACAACGCTCGGTTAAGGGAAGTAATTGCTCGAGAGAACCCAGACAGGTCAAGCTCTAGCATGACGGGTCGTTCGGTACTTTGCTACTACGGAGTGGAATGTAATGTGGTTGTTTCTAAAAGAAAAAGCAACGCAGGCCGTCGCTTTTATGGTTGCAAAGCGTACATTACTGCACTTAACCAACAGGGGTTGGAATGTTGTAATTTTTTCTCATAGATCGATCCACCACTAACGGAGAGGGGTGTCACGTACGCTCTACAGATGCAAGCAAAAGTAGGTCGCTTGGAAAGAATGATTGTTGCAGCAAAGGCTGAAATGTTGTATGGATTCAACAGTTCGGCCCGAAACTAGGATCTTAGTTATATCGTACTATGTCTTATTTCGCTATATTGTGATCCACGTTATGTCTTACTTTATTGTAGTTGTATGTTGGGTCGAACATTCACTGTATCATGTATTGTATTTTTCTATATTGAAGGAAGTTTGTACGCAAGTTAAAAGGTATTATTTATATTTACGAATGCAAATGAGTTAAAAACTTGGGTCATCCCCGTTTGAATTAAACATTTCAATATACTAAGGAGTTAAAAATTAGGGTCGTACTCATCCACTTGAGCATTATTCCTGACAAATCCTTTGGAAATCGCATCTCGTAAAGCAAAGTGGAACCAGTGACCATTCACATCATGACAGTACGAAAAGTAGATTCCCTTCAGTATTACCTCAGGCGAAACAGTGTCGGGCAACACGAAAAGCACAGTCGTAACAGTGACTTGTAACATCATTATTTATTTTATTGATTTGTGCACTACACAGCTATAAATTTCTGTCAAATGACTCACAATTTACCTCCCTCAAACAACTTTATTCCCATTCTTATACTACCTTCTCCTTTGATCACTTGATCAAAATGCCTTCTTGGCCATCAGCCACAGACTCCGATGAACGGGCGTACGAACAGATAAGACTTTAGGAGCTCGAGGACGAATTCCAGTTTCTAAACCAAATAAGACCCCAGGATGAACAAATGCATGAACAAGGGAACACACAACTTCCTCATGAATCTCATGTACCACATGTTCAACTATCGTATGAACAGGCGGTTGCTCAACCACAACAAGAAGTAGAGGTGTATCGAGTACCACGGTCTGAACATGAAGTTAATTCTTACCCGGTTTGTTGCTGCTGCGGTTACGGGGTTGAAGTTGTGGTTTCAGCAGAGGGCAACAATATAGGTCGGCGCATGCAGAAATGTCCATCCTATCCAAATGGACGCAATTAACGGAATGGATAGACAAATCTTTGTGCCCAAGGGGAATAGTATATGCAAACGAACTCGAACGAGAGATTAGACATTTCCAAAATGATATTGACCAGTTGCGACTGAACATAATGAGACTCCCTTTTGATTGAACGTATCTTTAATGACCGGTTGTAGCTGTATGCTTATTGTTAGTTTTATCATTATGTGAAATACTAGTTGAATCATTTTGATTATAACCACTTGTTTCCGTGTGATTATTACCAAGTGTTGCCGAATCCCTCTGAGTTGAACGTACCATTTAGTTTGCTTGTGTATTTATTTTCCTGTTTTATTTCGGTCTTCGTTGGTTGTATCGTCTATAGTGTTGGGAAAGGGGGAGTTTATAGGGAATTAACTATGGGGGGCGCCGATTTAATTGGCTCATCAGATGAGGAGCCGAATTCATTGCCGCGTGCCGATAAATTCAGCTTGCCATATGACGAGCCAATTAAATCGGCGCGACCCTGTTGAGCTCCTCCGCCCAATTCACCCTGAATCTTACGGGTCGTAATGTTAAGACCCGTAAGTCTGTTGGAGTTGCTCTTAGCCATCATATATGACATATTAACCTTATTCTAAAAATCTAGCATTAACTAACATATGTTAAATCATCTAACTCTAATATTCATGTCTAAAACCTATTTAACCTTATCTGCATTATCATTAACACTTCTTAGTCCCACAATTGCAGCAATATTTACTCCCTAATTCTAATATCAGGTAAAAGTAAAAGATCAAAGAAACTATTACCTTGTGACAACATTCTAAGGCTGCCCTCATCACTAATACATTTGCAATGCACTCAAGGCTATAATCAGCACACCATCGGTAAGATCAACAAGGACTTATTGAATTAGTTTGTAATATTCTTTGTGATTCACAAATTCAATAACTCCAAATTCCTTTGCTTCAAATTGTTTAGAAGAAAAATAGTATTAGTCCAAGTCATAAATGCTTAATCCCAAAAGAGAGAACATGATATTCTTTTAAATGTTGAAGCTTATACAACTAATTACCTAAGAGTTAGGATTTCCAAATTATATTACAACCTTATAACTAAAAGATTTAATGTAGGTATGCAAAGTCATAAATGCTCATAGTTTCAACGTCAAATGATGCCCTTTCTTTAAACTATGCGGAAGCGGACAATTGAATTATATTAGACAAGGTTGTCTCATCTAAAGGTATAATAAAACCACAGGAAAGCAACGAGGTATGAACTACAACCTAATATCTAAACTACAATTATGCACACTTTGAATGTTCATAAACATTATGCATTATGCACAACATTCCAATTACCTTCTCAGGCATCTCAGTAAATCATTTTCCCACCAAGAATAAGAAAATATATAGGTTATACTTCCATAATGCAGTTCATCAAAAAAGTTTGAACTTTTCTATCCAAGGTAGCATATGGAGAAAAACTCAATTTGATCACATACCTTGTTTATAAATACAACAACTGAAATTACCTACTTAACTCTTTTGGTGGTTGGAGTTTAGTGGTAGAAGCTATTAAAAGCCTCTAGCTCCTTCCTATGCCGATTGAAATCTAAAATAAAATTAGCATCAATGTCGCATTTTATTTTTTCCATCAAGCCTATAAGAACCTGCATGTGCTTATAACTTCATACCTTAGTATGTAAGATTTTATTGATGTGCATTAGTTGTATGTATTAATGGAATTGGACTAGATTGTTTCTTTCCTAAACTATGTGCAAACAACATATGGCAATAAAATTACGCAAAATCCAACCATGTTGAAAAGTAATACTTGTTTTGTCTTCCAAGATCACACTAACATATGTGCAATCTAGATAACCCTCACATGTGTTTATTTGAGAAAAAGACAATGTTCTAAAGGGAATTTAATAGAAGCATGATAAAACACATAATAATTGTGTCATATGCATGTGATAGATAGTCGACCTCTATAGAATGAACTTTAAAAAAAATCCATTTAGCTATTTATGATAGATCTACGATACTTATTTACTCGGATTATATATATATATATATATATATATATATATATATATATATATATATATACGAAATGCTTGGTTTGAATAATAAATTTGCGGCATATTAGATCACATAATATTACAGGAAACATTAAACACAAAGCATTCAGTCTGTGTTTTATAGTGCCATAACCAGTGCCGACCCAATGAATTTGTTGCCTAAGCCACATTATAATTTCGTTGCCCACTGCTAATTTGCTATATAAAATTTTAGCATTTTGTTTTTGAATATCAAGTATAAAATAACATAAAAGACTATAGCATTCATAATATTCATTTTCCTTCCAAAATGCACTACATGACATAGGCAACAACATTTAATTCAATTAGAAAAACAACAAAACATCGTCAACATTTTCATCAATAGCTTCACTTGCTTCTCCGACTTGACTTGAAACAATCAACTGTTGTGCTTTTGCATTGAATAGTCTAGAAATTGAGTTGACTAATGATATAGATATTGTAGTTTGACGTTGTTTCCCTCGTCTATTAAATGCATCAGAATTTTGTTCTCTATTTCTCACTTGTTTCTTCTCTTCTTCTTTTGTTATATTTATCTCTATCTAATAACAAATTAAATTTATGTTACTCTTTTTAGTCTAAAAAATATGCAGTTTGGAAGAAAATTATGCATTTTTAAATGAGTTTAGAAAAAAATGCATTTTTTTAATCAAGAAAAATGCAGTTTGAAAAAAAGTTTTATGCAGTTTTTAATGTAAAAAGATTGCAGTTTGAAAAAAATGCAATTTTTTATCTGGAAAATTGCAGTTTTTAATCTAAATTCAACCAATATTATCAGTAAACTAACTTATAAATCAATGAATAAACTTACAAATTTCTAATCAGTCAACCAATTTAATCATTGAATCATGAAATCAAGTTAATCAATTCCTAATTAAACTAGCTCTAGAACCAATTTTGATTAACTATTATGTAAAAATATCAAGATTACCAACCAATTCTGAATATCTTATCAATCGATTTTAATTAATTAAGGCTTAGTCACTACCTTGCGCCCTTGCAAGAGGAGATGGAGGAAGAGCACTGGAAGTTGGCGCCAAAGGTCGGAGATTAAGAGCAGTGATCGATTGTCTAATTTGTCGATGCTTAGCTTTCTGCCCTAGTTCTTGAAGGATGGTTTTCTGTTTTCCGTGATCTAGTAGGAAATGCAGCAGAAAGCTTGGAAAGGAGCTGGACTGATTTTCTATCTTTCTTCATGTTTTTCATGGGATTTGGTGTTTTATTTCCCTTTTTTCCGTATGTCTGGGGTTGCCCCAGCCCATGGTCTTGGAGGGCTTGCTCCCAGACCGACTCTGACCATAACTATACGTTGTCAGTCTCTATTACATGAAAGCTTAAGATAAGTTACATACTTATATTATTATGGTAAACTAAACATAATCTTGATCTAAATTTAATCATAGAATTAACTTGTAAATCCAGTCATAAACTAGTAAGATATTTTTGTTAAATGGAAAAAATGATCATATTCAATGCTGAGGAATCGTAAATACTTGTGCACTCATTTGGTTAAACTTTTATCACCAACACAAACTACATCTTTTAATCCTGGTTACAAATAACCACATCCCATATGCACATGAATAATGTTACAGGTTGACAACGATACAGTTTGGTAAACCACTGTCACTAACTTTCCATAACAACAAAGTGAATATACAGGCGAACCTATGAAATAAACACAACCAATGCTTTTGGTGAATGTTCCAGAGACCACAATCTTACCTTAACACACAGTCCATGCAAGAACCAAAATATAATGTATAATAAATAGCATTTTATAAATAGATTGAAGTTCGAAATATGTAAACAATCTACAGGTTGAATAAAAGCAACAATTTATCCCTAAATGAAACTTACTAGCCATATGAGCAATCTTCTTCGCTGCCATGGCAACACTGGATCGAGGAAGAAGCACTCTACTGCGCTAGTTCAAATCACTTTTAATTTAAACTTTTGAAATGTTACACTGTAGAAAATATATTCACACAAAATCTATATAACCCAATAAGTCGAATCATCAATTAATCGATCCGTAGAACCAGATCAAAATAGAGTTAAAATACGAAAGTCATACATATCAAAGGTTTACATAGAAGTCTCGAGCAACACATGGTATTCGATTAGAATAGTTAAGAATAATGAATAGGACTAGAACGATTATAATGATGGAGAATGCTAGAACGAGGACGATGAAAATGGAGGAATTGTAGGATAAGGAGAATTTATTGAAGTAATCAGGGAAAAAATTCAGTATGAAAGAAAGGAGGACACGGAGAAAAACGTGACTAAATAAAGGAGAAAATAAATAGAAAGCATGAAAATTTTGTAAGGCGAGATGGGCTGCTAACATTTGGTTGTATAAAATACCGATGAAATATTATTATTGCTTGCACTAACATATAAACACAACTAATTTTTGAAACCAAAAGTTATTTTTCTTGTAGTGATGATTTGCAATGTTCAAATTTTCACTTACAATGTGTCAATCGACCACAAAACACATACTAATGAGGTTAGGGGTAAGGTAACATAAGTTTAGAAAACCTCCTTATGTGAGGTGTCAAGAAACTGTAACTTTGTTTAGAGATTTTAAACAAAGACTTGAAGCACCTACCTGGGTACTTGATTTAAAATTATGTTTTTGTAAATAAGGTAGTTGGCCTAAATTCCATACCTAGGCATGGTGATAGAAGCACAAAACCTCTTACCTGGAAATGAGAATAGAAAATCAATAACCAGATTCAGGCGTTAGAATAGTGTAAATATAAGGATTCTTTTCTGAAAGTATTATAAGTCTAGAATGTTCATCTGGAATAACGAGGGAAATGTCCAAAGCTTTGATTTGAGTTGGTGTAACAGAATTCCTTCTAGCAATAATTGAAGTCCAATACCTAAATCCATGTATTTATGATAGAAGGCCAATACATCTTTGTAAGTAGAGCATGCCATCTTAGGTACATTGACTTTGTTCCACATAATTTTTGACCACTTTACAATAGGGTTTTGATGTCTGATATTGTCATTAGCCTTACCAGAATGAAGCTATCATGTTGATTCCATGTCCAAATATCTTTGCTTCGGTTATCAAAAATAGGAGTTTTCATGATATCACTTCGAATATCATTCGAAGCAGGAAGTAGATTAAATTGCCAATTGTCATTGCTTATAATTTCATTAACTTATTTTACTGGGTAACGATATGCCGAGTAAGCATCTCAGCCCACACGTTCAATGAGTGATTTTCCATGAAACCAAGGGTCACACCATAAATCAATGTCACTTCCATTAGCAATCTCCTTCATGCAGTTGGAAGCCAGTGTGTCACGAGATTTCAACACTGCTATTTAAGTGGCAGATGAGTTGTTGTCAGCCCCCATAGTCTAGAAATGATCTCTTATATATCGTTTTCTCATCCATTTGGCCCATAAACCTTGTGAATTTATGATTTTCCATCCCAATTTAGCAGCAAAAGTGTCCCTCATGACTCTGAGATTTCTTAGGCCAACACCTTCTTCTTTCTTCTGCTGACATGAATCAGAATACTTAATCTTATGGAGACCCCCTCTCTATATAAAATCAACACAAACACTCTTAATCTTGCTGATAGTAACATCAGGTAGTTAAACTGTTTGTAACCAAAAGTAAATCTTAGCCTGAATCACCATATATACCAATTCAATTCTTCTAGCAAATGAAAGCAATTTAGAGCTCCAACCTTGAAGTCTATCTCTAATACCAAAAACAAGTGTAGCACATTCTCTATCAGTAATTTTATAAGAAGACAAAAAAAACACCCGAGTATTTAACTGGTAATTCACCTTCAGAAACATTGAGAATTCTCAAAATATCATCTCTTCTTGAACAAAAGGAATTAAAATAGCATTTGGTTTTCTGTTCATTAATTTTCAAACCAACATGTCTATCCAACTTAATAAAAATGTCCTTCACTTCTTTAAATGCTTCACAATTTGATTTTATGCAAATAATAAGATCATCAACATATAAAAAGTGACTGATTTTAAAAGGGAAATTATGGATGGTCTGAATTCGCTTGTTATGAGTGGCAATTTCCATCTGGAGGGAATAAAATTCCATTGCAATGGCAAATAAGTAGGGGATAAGGGATCCCCTTGTCTGATACCTCGATTACTTGAAATAAAACCCTTCGAGAATCCATTGATCAATTGGAGAAGGTAGGCGTGGTGATGCATACTTTAATTAAATCAACAAATTTATCAGGAAACTCCAGGCGTTTAAGCATATGAATAATGAAAGTTCTATTAATTTTATCATAAGCTTTCTGAAGATCAACTTTCAAGCAAAATTTGTCTGCACCTTTCTTATTAAAGTTTCTTATCAATTCATGAGCCAGAAGAGAATTTCCAGAAATGTTCTGACATTTAATGAAAGCACTTTGACACTCCGCAACTAAGTCTAGTAGCACCTTTTTCATTCTGTTACATATCACTTTACTCAGAATCTTATAAATAATATTGCAATAAGCAATTGGTCTGTAGTTCGCAATACAGGAAGGTTTATCTTTTTTCGCAATACAGGAAGGTTTATATTTTTTTCGCAATATTGTCGGACCCGGTCGTAGAGTCTCTGTAGATGGACTTCAGAGTAGCAGTGACCACATCACTAGAAATTTCAGCAGTCATCATCCGCCTCCCACTAGTATTGACGAGCCTTCTGGGAGTGATACTGGGTAAGTTTTCTTCATTATTTTCACCATTATATAGATCACTGAAGTAAGTGATAGCCTCATGTTCAAACACTTCAAGATCAGTAGTTAGTTTTTCATCCTGGTTAAGAATTTGAAAATTATAGTTAGTGTTACGACGAACATGCAATTTAGTATAAAAAAATTTAGAGCAAGTATCCCCATCACTGAGCCATTTTCTTTTGCTTTTTGCTCTAATTCCACAGCTTTAATTTGTAGAGCTAATTTAAGCTCTTTTTGATTATCTGCAAAACTTTTCCAAGTTTGATTAGAATTGTCACCCTCCATGATTTTAAGAACATCAGCACATTGTTTTTATAGTCTTGCAATGTTATCATTACTTTTGGTCTTCTTTTAATTTATAGTCTTGCAATGTTATCATTGCTTTTGGTCTTCTTTTATTCCAATCCTTGATTTTGCATTTGGTACTCTTTGAAAATCTCAACAAATTATACATAAAGTTGTCCCTTATAAGAATCTGTTCAGATAAGCAAATATTAGTATGATATTAGATGATGCCAGTGATTCACATATCTAAAAGGTTTTATCCTTTTCATGACCATCTCTAGCTATCTAGGAGATGTGAATAGGGCAGTGATCACTAAATGATGGGGGTAAAACGTTCACTTTCATATAAACAAATTTGGTCATGCAGTAAGTGCTAACAACAAGCACACGATCAAGCTTACACAAAATTTTCCTGTTATGACAACCTGACCATGTGAAATGCAGGCCACTGTTCACTGGCTCAATTAACCCGGAAACTAGCACCACATTGTTGAATTCTGCTAGTTGGGCCGTGCGCAATGTAAGTCCACCTTGTTTATCATTAGCACTTAAATATGCATTGAAATCACCCATTACAGTCCAAGGTAAATTGGTGTTCACAGATATATCTTTGGTTTTGTTCCACAATGCAATTCTTTGATTTGCGAGGTTATGAGCATAAACCATAGTAATCTGCAGTTTAAGGCTCCCCAAATTGTCTGCGCATACAGTGATTTGTTGTCAATCCATGCTGGTGATTTGCATGTTCCAAGTACACTTATTCCAAATAATCATAATTCTGCCTTTGATATTGTTATCATAATTTTGAGCAAAATCTCAGTCACTACCCAAATTATTAGCAAGAAAGCAAATATTTTCTTTATAAAACTTATTCTCCAGAACACCCAAAATAGAAAGATGATATTTCCTTCTTAAATTGTAGAGGTCTAAAATGCGGGTGTCGTTGTTTAGACCTTTAACATTCCATGAAATTACAGACATTTTGGTTTGAGATTTCGGCTTCAAATTTAGATGCATCATCCCCAACAAATTGCTTGTTGTATTCTTGGTTTGGTTTAAAATAAACCTCATTATCTTGTTTCTCTTCATTTGTGCTTTCATTATCAGAACTTGGCAAATCAATATCTAGTTTGTTTAAGTCTTCTTCGGTTTCAGGAAGATCCTCCAGTTTAGACACATCAAGATGAATTGACTTTGCCGTTGTTGCCATTTCTGCCAGCTGTTTCTTCTGAAGTTCAACCAACGGCGGATGAGGCTGCTAAGGAGCCAATTGAACCTCAGTTGTAAGATTAACATCATTAGTATTTGTAGATATGTTTTTAGGGGTTAGGGAATCACCAACAATGATGCTATGATTAGTGTTTTGCCCTGTAATTATATTATTGTTGTGTGTTTTGGCTTTAGCTACCCAAACTTGTCTTACTGGTTTGGCCACAGTTTCACATTGTGCATCTGAATGGCTAAAACATTTGCATGCTTTGCATGATGGGGGAATGTATTCGTACTTTACTTCTTGTAAATATAAATTACCCTTTCTATCTTTTGCACAAATGGTATGTATAATTTCACTATCTGCTGTAATGTCGACTAAAACCCCAGGAAAATTTAGTCTTTTAACATTTCTTGTACTATCATCCATGGTAAAAGGAGTACCAATCATACTAGCTAATTTACTAATGCCTTTGGCATTCCACAAAGCTAAATCAAGATTTTTGAGTTTGATCCAAATAGAGTGAGATTCTAACATGTCACGTTCAAGTCGTAAATTAGGCTCCCATCTTTTAATGAAAATTAACTTGCTATCCATGAATCATGGACCTTCATTAAGCACTCTTAAACAGTCGTTTTCTCTTTCAAACTTAATTGAATAAAACCATTTTCTCTCGCAAAGAAATCCTAACAACCCACTAGTTTCCATTCACTTTTAATATAGGCATTCAAATGAACATAAAATGGTCTCATTCCAACCAAATAAATGTATAAAGAATTCTTCCACATCATTTTAGCCGATTCAAAAACTTTATCATCCAAATCCACATGAAAAGTCGGTGTGCACGACTTATGCAGGATCTTTAAATATGGCAATGCGGAATATGATATGATAATTTGTATTATACAATAGCTATGTAAATAAATATGATCTAGAAAGATAAATCACACACAAGCAATAAGATAAAGTAAAACAAGGTAAAAACAAGAGGAATTTTATACTGGTTCGGACTTCCCGTCCTACATCCAGTCCCGAAGCTCCTCTTCGGAATTTCCACTAAGCAAAACCCTCTCTTCACCCAGAGGAACAGGTTCACAACACTACTTGATTTACGGGCCGCAGGCTTACCCACTTGATTTCACGGGCTACAAGCTTACCCACTTGATTTCATGGGCTACAAACTTACCCACACAGGACTTCAACAATTACAAGAGTTTGACTTCTGAATGTGTTCTTGTTTCAACACTGATTAGTCAATAATTGAGTACACCCTTCCTATAATCTTATCCTCAAGTATATGAATTGAATGCGAAGATTTGAAGGAAGTTAGTTGCTTGTTGAATCAAGGTATGAGAAATATTATCAAGGATTCAATAAGTAACTTGAATTTGGGAGCTTTTAGAATGCAAGAGTATTCAGAAAGTAAGATCAGAAATTGGAGCAAGAATCAGTTTTTTGGATGGTGATTCAAGATGTATTTATAGTGAATGAGGAGTTGTAATCATTGATGAAGAGTTGCAATGAATAATGATGATTTTTGATGAAGAGAAATGGATAAATCTCTTGATGAAAGAAGATGACTTTTCGAAAGGTTGCTTGCTATTTGAAAAGTTGTTGACAAGTCGAAAAAGATAGGTAGACAGGTATTTGAATATATATATACGTTATATTCATGAATGGACATTTGCTGTGCATTTTTCCCTAAAGAGGTCGATAGGTTGAAAAAGACAGGTCGACAGGTTTTGTAGGTCGGTAGGATTTTTTTGTAGGTCGACAGGATTTTTTTGTAGGTCGACAGGTTTTGTAGGTCGACAGGATTTTTTTGTAGGTCGACAGGTTTTGTCTCTGTCTTGAAAAAGGTCAACAGGATTTTTTTGTAGGTCGACAGGTTTTTGTCAATTTGCACAGAAAATGTGTATTTATGTATATATTCAAAAATGATGAGGAGTATGATTATTTGAGGATAGATTTTAACATTTATAACTCTAAATAATCAACCTCTAACTTACGAAAACATCGATTCTTCTTTTTGTCGATCATGAAGCTCCTTCTTGTCATTAATCAAAATTTGCTATTAAACCGTTGACTCAACATTCTCCCCCTTTTTGATTGATGACAATATAGCTTGATATTTTAATCTTTATTGCTATCTCCCCCTGTATATAAGCTCTGTCTCCCTTTAAACATCTACATATCCATAATCTTAGCTCCATGTCATGATTTCCATTGATCTTTATTTTGTTGTTATCAATCGAAATTCTCGTGTCTCGACATTCTCCCCCTTTTTGATTGATGACAACACCTTGGATTTTCTCCCTTTGAATATAAAGCTCCCCCTGAATTTCTGCAACATTTATTAGTAAATAATCTTACCTTTTGATTCCTGCATTTACAAATGTTAGCACACATATACTTTTACCATATTAAGCACATATATTTTAAATATTATATTTAAAATATTTCTCCCCCTTTGTCATCGATTAAAAAGAATAAATATCATAATAACCTCAATAATCGAGAGTAGTATAATTTTAAAATAGTATAAGAAATGGTGTTTGAGTTTGGAATTTGAAACGACGTGTCTTTATAAAAAACAGTTTTCAGAGAGACCGGTCGACCTATAAAATCAAGGCGGTCGACCTAAAAAGTTTCGGGTTGGAGAAAATGAAAGAAATAGTACAAAGCGGTCGACCGAAATGTTCAACCGGTCAACCGTTTTCTTGCTGAAACAAAAAACCGGTCAACCTAAAAATGTATACAGGTCGATAGGTTTTGTAGGTTGACAGGTGTTGTAGGTCGACAGGATTTTTTTGTTGGTCGACAGGTTTTGTAGGTCGACAGGATTTTTTTGTAGGTCGACAGGTTTTGTCTCTGTCTTGAAAAAGGTCAACAGGATTTTTTTGTAGGTCGACAGGTTTTTGTCAATTTGCACAGAAAATGTGTATTTATGTATATATTCAAAAATGATGAGGAGTATGATTATTTGAGGATAGATTTTAACATTTATAACTCTAAATAATCAACCTCTAACTTACGAAAACATCGATTCTTCTTTTTGTCAATCATGAAGCTCCTTCTTGTCATTAATCAAAATATGCTATGAAACCGTTGACTCAACATTCTCCCCCTTTTTGATTGATGACAATATAGCTTGATATTTTAATCTTTATTGCTATCTCCCCCTGTATATAAGCTCTGTCTCCCTTTAAACATCTACATATCCATAATCTTAGCTCCATGTCATGATTTCCATTGATCTTTATTTTGTTGTTATCAATCGAAATTCTCGTGTCTCAACACCACAAACTCACCATCAACGTCTGATGTAATATCAAATTGTTCAACACCTCCAGTAATAGTAGTATTACCTGCCACTGCATTAGCCCACATACGAGTTCCAAATTTAAAAATTGGGCATTTGTTCGCCTTGCTAGTTTTACTCGATTGTGGGACATGCGCTCGTGTAGATCTATCAGAAATATTCAAATTTGCCATGTGCAATGCATTTTTCAATTGGGTAGTTTGATTCCTCACATTTGAGACTTGGTCTCGAGAATTCAATGTCACTTTCTTGGTTTTCCTCCTGGATCTGACCTCTTGCCATCTAGTGTCTTCAATATTTTCATCGAGATCAATGGATCTAGAAATATCATCATAATTAGGGTTTGTGTCATCCTCCTTTTTTTGGGGAACTAGGTAAATTTTATTAAGGGAAATTTTATTTGTATCCACCATTTCTATCAGTTCATCCACCCTAAATTATAGGAATTCTACCTATTTTTATGCTTTGTTTAAGTTTTAAAATTTGATTAGTTTATCCAATTTTCTTTCTATTTTCTCACGGCTATCTCTCTTCTTCTCACGGTTCTCTCTCTTGTTCTGTTTCTTCATTCTTCTGCTAAACCAATTCTTGTTAGATACGTATAAATCAGAGTAAGAAAAACCTTGTCAAATTTACACTTTTATCTTCTCATTAAAATGGACGGTCACGAGGGGTACATAGAGATTTGAAATAGAAAAGTTGAAGGTGGAGGTGAGAAATTGTTTGCAAAAAGGAAACAAAAGTATTTTTTTAGATGACCTACATGCAAGATTGCAATTTCAGTTTTTTTTTCAAAATCATGTCATCATGCAAAATCAATTTTTGTCTTATTGACAATTCAAACCAATGTAAAATGCATGAAATTACACTGTTTGATGCAGCTAAGTTTATGTTATTAAGCAGCTTCATAATAACATCCGCGATGATCAAAGATAGAGTAGCAGGCTTTGTTAGCTAACTAGATTATATTTTCTCTAGTTTAAGGAGTTCAGGTAGCATAAATTTGATAGGATTATCAACACTAACTCAGGGTAACAACTTGACAGGATTAACAAAATTAACAGAATAATAGATTTGATAGAATTAACAAAAATTGTTGTATTTGAATAGGTTGAGATTTGTATCTGTAGTTTGTGACAGAATTAGCAGAATAATAGAGTTAATAGAATTAGCAGAATTAGCAGAAATTGTTGTATTTGAATAGTTGAGATTTGTATCTGTAGTTTGTGACATTTTTCAAATTTTAAATTTATTTACCATATGTTTTTTAAATTTTTATTACTTTTGGTTGTATTTGCAGTCCGTGATGTAAAACTAAAATTTATTCTGATAACTAATTATTATAAGCAATTATTCATCATCTTTTAGCTGAGATTTTGTCATTCTATATCATAATCTTTCATTTTAAATGGTGGACTGTTTGATAGACTTAAATTTCCGTTCACTTTTTGTTAGGAACAAAAAATGTTTGTTAATCACAAATGGAGCAACTCAAAGAGAAAGCTCTAATGTTTGCATATATGGTAAAGATAAAGATAAACGTTTTTTCTCTGAAAAGCTTACCATAGCAAAAGTATTTAACATGAAATGCAGCACTAATAATCAATCAATGAAGAAATATACTGAGCCTTTAGTTATATCACATGATACAAATCTACTGTTATTAAGATGTTAGATCTCATCAACCTGTACACTTTCCTTTCTTTAACTGATGGTGACAAAAAAGTTTATCTAATACTTTATTTTTATTTTGCTTTGCAGTTGTGAGTTGTAGTATTCAAAAGGTTCGAATGTTTATAACATAAATTTTACATACTAATTCCTGCACGAGCACTTTCTTCCATGAGCACTTTCATATATACTAATTTTTATAACTGAGCCTCCACGAGCACTTTCTTCCAGAAGGTTCTAAATTACCATCCCTGCGACCTCTCTCTCTCTCTCTCTGCGATGCTTGGCAAAAGCCCAGTTAATCATAATAGAAGCAGCAACCACAAGGAACACATAGCCAACTACAGTCCGTGTAACAATATTGAACCCAAGCCATTGGTAAATCTCCGTAGTATAGTTTGCACATGTCACAATATTAAACAAAAATTCACGTGGAATTTGAAACCCTTCATTTCCGTCTGGGCTTCTAAGTGAACTGAATCATACGTATGCTTCATGGAAACAAGCAGAAACCGCGTGAGAAGAAGATAAAAATACGGTGGATGAACTAATTAAATATAATTAATTATAAACCTCATAAAAATAGGTACTCATTCTAAAATCTAGGGTGGATTAACTAATAGAACTTGTGGATGTGTATAAAATTTCCCCCTTTTATTAATCAACCAAATATGTACAAAACTGGCTCTAGGCCACCGGACAGTTGATACGTGTAATCTAACTACAAAACATGTGTGTGCTTAGTTACATAACTATTTACCAAAAACAAAACTCAGTTGCTCCATTCAAAACAATTTATTACCCATTCAGTTCCATCAGCTTTGTCTCCTCCAGAAGCTTCAAACAAACCACTCATGGCGAGCGGTAACGCTCTGCGTTTTCGTAGCTGGTACTGGCGATTTCTTCCTTTGCCCGTTGGTGATCCACTGCTCCAGACACATATCGTATATGTTTCCAATTATCGGTAATTTCTTTAACCCTTTCGCTCATCAATTCGATTTCAGTCACCATTAGTTTGCTAACAGTTGCCATGTCTCTGCTCTTCTTGTCAAAAATTCTTCGATTCCTCTCTTTCCAAATTACCCATAGAGCTGCCGCGATGACGGATCTGTGGAGTTTGACTTTCAAGTGCATGACATGCTGATTGATGGCCAGGTTTTCAATTATTTCCCATAATTTTCTTTTATCGTTGCTGAGTCCAAAATAATTGCAGCAATGTTGTAATACTTGATTTGTACAATTACATTCGAAAAACAAGTGTTCAGACTCTCTGTAGTTGAATTGCATAATACACGCCTAATATCATTAGTAATCCCCCAAGTTGAAAGTCTATCTCTTGTTGGTAGACGGTGAAAAATAGCTTTATATAAAGTGGTAGACATTTTAAGACATATTGCACGTTCCCACACCACTTTGTGCCAATTCACAAATGTAATTCTGTTTCTGTTATTCTACCATGCAGATTTGGTTGTAAAACCATCAATGAAATGCTTCCATTTCCTTATGTCGAACTCTTTATCAAAAAACAGAGGCATTGCCTTAATTTTTGATTTAACCTCTATGTTACAAGGACACATATCACATTTCCATGTATTGTTTTCAATTAAGTATCCACTCCTGCATTAGGACATCCATTAGCAGAGAAAGTATCCCATTCCAAATTATCTACTAGTGATTCACCATCAATCCGAGGATCCAACCATAAGTCTATTTCTTTACCTTTTGCAATTAGTCTTTCACAGTTTTTGGCCAAAACCTTTCTTTCTCTTAAGATAGCCTTCCAGTTTGCTGATGCATTATTATCAATTCTCATATGCCAAAAGTTGCTTTTTAAATATCTACTTCTCATCTATTTTGCCTATAAAGTATTAGATTGTACAATTTTCCACCCCTATTTCAGAATGGATACTTGTCGCATTTCTCTAAAATTTCTGAGACCAACTTCACCTTCTTCTTTAGGCCTACATAAGTCACTGTATTTTATGTGATGCATGCCTCTCTTCCATAAGAAACCAGCGCAAACTTTTCAGTCTTCTTAATACATGCTTTAGGGATTTGAAATGTTTGCATCCAGAAATTGACTTTTAGGCGAATCACAGTATGGATTAGTTCCACTCAAAAGAGAGTAACTTTGAGCTCTAACCTTGCAATTTTTCTTGAATGTTAGTTACTAGAATAGCACATTCTCTATCATATTTTGTTTGTTGATAGAGGGACTCCCAAGTATTTAACTAGCAATTCTCCTTCTTCTGTTCCCAATATGATCTTTACCCCTTCTTTAGATCTACAAAATTTGTTAAAGTAGCACTTCGACTTATGTTCATTCATCTTAAGGCCCACATATTTCTCAAGATCACCAAACAAATCTTTAAAAGTGTTCGCATCCTTATCAGATGTTTAATACAAATTATTAGGTCGTCTGGATATAGAAAGTGGCTAAGACTAGGTTGGAAATTGTACACCATTTGAAACCATTTTCTATGCTCAGAAAGCTCCATCTATAGAGAGAAGTATTCCATGGCAATGGTGAAAAGGTAAGGAAAGAGAGGATCTCCTTGCCTGATACCACGATTGGATAGAACATGACCTTTCGGGACACCATTAATCAATATGGAGAAGGTAGGAGTGTCAGTACACTCTTTAATAAGATTCACAAATCTTTTGGGAAACCCCATAGCCATAAGCATACGAATAATGAAATTTTGATTTATTTTGTCATATGCTTTGTGGAAGTTCAATTTTAAACAAAATTTATCAGTACCTTATTTATTGAAGTTTCTTACCATCTCATAGAAGAGAATTCTCTGAAATGCTTCTGCTTTTGGTAAATGTGCTCTGACACTTTGCAATGATGTCTGGTAATATTTTTTTCATTCTATTGCACAGAACCTTGCTAAGTATTTAATAGATAGCATTACAAGCAATTGGTCAGTATTCTTCAATTTTCTTTTGGACTCTTAACTTTTGGAACGAGACAAATAAAAGTGTGCTTGATTTCTCTTAGAATTTTTCCAGTGTCCAGAGATTCATGTATTGATGCCACTACATGATTTTGCAGGACATTCCAGTGCCTTTTGTAGAAGCAAGCACCCAAACCGACGGGCCCAGGACTGGCGTCATCGAGAATAGAATTAAAAACTTTCCAAACTTCGGGCACTGACATTAGCAACTAGCATTTGACTACCACAGTCATTGACAGCACGTCTGCACAAAACAGGGGGTGAGTTAGTTTCATAACACCATTATATAGTTTACAATAATATTTTAATACTTCATGTTTCATTTTTATTTTATCATTCGACCAAGAATCATCTAAGTTAATTAGCTGGTAATTAGTGTTCATTTGAGTTCGAATAGCCATCTTGGTTATAAAAAAATTGTGCATTCATCTCCTTCAGTAATTCACTTCACTTTAGCCTTTTTCTTTAACTCAATTGCTTTGGATTTGAGTATATCTTTCAGTTTATTTTGCGTAGCATGATAATCTTGCCAAGTATCATTTGAAGCAGATCCATCATCTATTTTTTGCAGTAGTTCAGTGATTCTTGTTTCCAGTTTAACCACTTGATCGTGGTCCTTTATTCTTTCTTTGTTCTAGAGTTTTAGTCTACCTTTAGCGAACTTTAGAAGTTGTAATAAAATATGTGACTTGCAACCAGGTACAAGTACACAGTCATCAGAGTTCACTGCCTCTTGGTAACTCTCCTTCATGAACTAGTCATTTACATATCTAAAAGGCTTCCCTTTTTCATTTACATATTTTTTTAATAAATTCACAAGCAAAGGACTATGGTCACTTATGAAGAATATTATTTTTTATCACTGGAAAAGCATTAATACAAGCCACATTCACCAAAACTCTGTCAAGTTTACAAGATATTTGCTTATTATCTCCACTTCTCCATGTATATTTCAGGCCAGAGTGGATTGGCTCCAACAATCCTGCACCTACGACACAATTGTTAAATTCTTCTAACTGGGAGACTAAGACCACCTGCTTTCTCATCTGCCTTTAAAACTGCATTGAAATCTCCCATGATAATCCAACGAACGTCAATATTTTTTAAAAGCTATTTAACTTTCTCCCACAAATCACTTCTATGGAAAGCAAAATTGCTTGCATACACACAAGTAATACATAATTTTAAACCCCCAGTTCAGGAGATTAAGATGACCAATAACTTAAATCGACTTTGGGGCTTTGGCAGATCATGGTAGGAAGATCGAAGAAATTAAAAAAAGGTTGATCAAATATGATGTAGAGATACATAAAATGAAGGAAAAATTTACATTTAAAGTTCAGGGGATTAAGATGACCAATAGCTTAAATGAGGAGTTGCTATTTGCAAAGATTATTGCCACAAAGAAGGAAGGGGAAATGTACTCTATTAAGATTGATAAGCTGAAGAACAAGGGAAGGAAGATGAAGTTTGAGGAGAGTTGAAACTTGTAAGTGTTTACTGTAATATTATTATGTGCATACTGCTACCTTTCGTTCAGTACCCAAATAAATCACATACATGAATCTACATGCAGATAGTTATATGTCAAGATCTGAACATTCATGAAAGATTTAATAACGCATAAAAATATTCCAGAAAAAGTAAATAAATAGAAAAGATGATAAGGAATTAATGCACATAGTGACATACTGGGGACAAGCGAGCTCCAGAATGATATGGTTGTACTAAATCTATGACAAGATCTACAATTTGAACATTTTTTTAATGAACCTTTAATTTTAGTTATCTTCGTACTTGATGTATAACATGCAGTTCTGAAAAAGAAATATATATTTCGAAATAATAGTTGATTGCTAGTATAAAAATTATTTGCAAGTACTACAATGAATTTAACCAGAGCTTATTCACTAAAATAGTTAGACCGCACATAGTGTAATTTCCTTTTGTTAATTGTGGCCGTGCATATGATGTTATTTTTTGAATATGCAAATATTGGATGGAGTTGTAACTTATAGTAATCTTGACACTTATCATTATAGTGGATGATATCTAAATTTGTATTAAAGACTTGGCGGGTTAAACAAAAGTTATTTATTAGTTATTAATTTATGAATAACATGCTACATTGCTCTCTAATTATTATTTTTTGATAAAGATTAAATATGTTCTTCCATATGTACTAATTGAAATATATATATATTAGATTGATAAATAATTAAATAAAGTTTGTTGCTTAAAGCACTTGGATACCTAAAAGAAACCATTCGTTTTCTAAGAGAAATTTTCCTTATATTTTTATTGCTTGTCATGCAACTTTTATAAGTTGTTTTTCATGTGTGGTGATCGATCGACTATTATTCCATCAAGGTGCATAGGAATATTAGAACCGATATGGTTGTCTTTTAAGTTCTATAAGGAATCATCAGTATAATAAATAAGTTTTCTAACTAATATATCGAAAATCAATCACTAATATGTGAGTACGCATTATTTTCCTTGTTGTTTTGTTGTGTATCCTTGTTTGTATTACTCGAATACAAACGATTTTCACCATGTTAGGAAATCTTATATGAACGGATATCGTTTATTCGGGCGCATGTAAATCCTCCACTGATCCAGAAATATGGTCCGCGGAGTAACGATATGGGCAGGTGGGCCCTGGACCAACTCACCTATGTTGATGTAAGTAATCTGCACTTTTATATTTTTATTTTGTATGAGGTGATATTAACTTAATACTAGCATGAGACACGTGCTCCACACATGGATTATCTGGAACAATGTGACATTGATATAGGGACAATTGCCTAATTATGACACATCCATAGGAAATTGTAAGCAAATTTGTATTTAAAGTTCAGTAAACAACTTTAGCTCCCTCCCAGGAACATTAAGAATGTGCAATTTCTGGGTCATAAACCCTGTAAAACTCATAATATTTGGTGAAAGTACCATTTCATGTACAATATACATACTTCATCATAGGAACATTATCTCTGGACTCAAAACCACCTAGTAGTCGGTTCACATAATGTCTCCGTTAGCTACATAATAGTCGGCAATAAAGTTATTCCAATTTAAGGCCTACCTTCAAGTTTTTGGTTGACAATGATGCGCCTGTGGTAGTGACTGTTTATCCTTCTTTCTAATACATTGGGAAAAGTGACAATGTCCAGCTTGATTAGGCATTGTGCACTATTTTGGAACTGTTATTTTTTGTTTCATTTTGTGTCATTTTTTGTGTTCAAGTAGACTTTTCTTTTCTGGCAAGGCTAAAAGTTAAATATAGTAATGTATTCATATAGAAGAGCACAATTACAATAAAACATATTCATTTTACAACAAAGTAGTAAGTAAATTACCAGTTAAAATATGGTTATTCGATATATAACCAAACAAGCATACACAGATTATGAAATCAATATGATTTTATGAGACATAGAATTGTTGGAAATGAATGAGAAGGTTAGGGAAGAGGAGGTTATGTGGTAGTAGAGAAATACAAAGAAACAAAGTCCCACATTGTGTATGTTTTGTGGATATATCTCCACAAATACCAAAGCCCCACATGCTATATCAAACAAATGACATGAGCACATAAGGACTTGAATGAATGGGCTATGTAGGCATTAGGCTTTCATATTAAATATTAAAATGTCAAAGATAAGGGTCTTGGGCCTTGGGGCTCTTTGGGTCTCGTGATCCAATGGGCCGCCGACTATTTAATACGCGGCAGGCAGAAAATGGTTTCTTTTTTGCGTAAATGCGACCGTTTGGACCAGGGGATGCGTCTGTTCGCCTGAACAGTGATCAGATGCGACCGTTTGAACCAGCGCGCCTATACGGACAATCGCGACTACCCAGAAAGGCACCCCTCTGCCGCTATATATGGACGGTCTGAAAGAGCCACCGATCATCCAAAAAATTAGTTCGTTATGTCTCCTTCTTCTTCCTTACTGCTTTGTTCTTAAAATAACTTACTTGAGTTCATCGTTGCTCTGCAACTGTAAGCGCTACATTGTAGAGATCGGTCTGTTTCATCTTGGGAAACAATTGCTCGTATACCTTAAGCGCCGTAGAAGGGGGCAATATTGTTTCAAGGAAACAGATTTACTCTGGACTCGGACATTACTGACAGGTACTTCTTTCTACTCTTTGTTTTGCTACGGTTTTTTTTTGATGTTGCAAATCTAGTCACGCTTTTTGCCGTTGCTAATTTTGATTCTACTTCGAATTAGTAACGCTTCTTGACGTGACAATTGGATAGTGACAATATATTGATTGCTATCAGGTTCGTACTATATTTGCATTGTTACGAACAACAAACTTGAAGCAATATTTTCGTTTTGTAGAAAACGATAATGGCTAAAAGCAATAGTGGTCCTGCTGCGCCAACACCACCTATAACCAATCCTTTTGCACCCGTGGTTACACCAATGGCACTACCTCACGGAGAAAGGCCAAAAAAGTTCACTGGAGCGGACTTCAAACGTTGGCAACAAAAAATGCTATTTTACTTGACAACATTGGGCCTTGCAAAGTATCTTACGGAAGATGCTCCAGTCGTTGCAGAATTGGAACCAGATCCAGTTAAAGTTGAAGCCCTTACTGCTTGGAAAAATTCTGATTTCATGTGTAAAAATTACATCTTGAATGGCCTCGACAACAGTCTACACAATGTGTACTGCACTGTTGCAACATCCAAACAACTCTGGTTGGCTTTGGAAAAAAAGTATAAAACTGAAGATGCAGGCATGAAGAAATTCATCGCTGGGAAATTTCTTGACTTCAAAATGGTCGATACAAAAGCTGTGATCAACCAAATTCAAGAACTACAACTTATCATTCGTCAACTAGAAGATGAAAAGATGACCCTTAGCGAATCTTCTCAAGTTGCCGCTGCTATTGAGAAGCTTCCTCCATCGTGGAAGGACTTCAAGAACTACCTAAAGCACAAGCGCAAAGAAATGACAATGGAGGAACTTGTAGTTCGATTGAGAATTGAGGAAGACAATAGAAATTTTGAAAAGAAGATTTCTCAAAATGTGGTTGCCAAAGCAAACGTTGTCGAGACGGACAAGTCCAATAAGAGAAAACGTGACAACCAACCTAAGAAGTCAAAGAAATTCAAGGGGTCATGCCATAATTGTGGAAAGAAGGGTCATAAAGCTGCATAATGTCGCGGCCCACCCAAAAAGAAGAAATCAGAAGCAAATGTGGCGGAATTTTCAGATGGTGTTTCTGAAATGGACTTGTGTGCAGTTGTTTCAGAATGCAACCTTTTTGGCAACAACAAGGAGTGGTTTGTAGACACTGGAGCCACTAGGCATATATGCTCGAATAAGTGGATGTTCACAAACTACAGAAGTGCTACTAATGAAGAACAACTGTTTATGGGTAACTCGTCCGCATCAAAGGTCGAAGGAAAGGGAAAGATTGTGCTGAAATTGACTTCTGGAAAAGAACTCACTCTAAATGACATTTGTGGCTGATAAATTTGTGTTATCTAAGAATGGAGTGTACATATGAAATGGTTATGTATGTGATGGCCTATTTAAGGCTAATGTAACCACTGTTGTACCAAACAATGATATGAATAAAATTGAATCTTCTGCTTATATGGTTGACTCTCCTAATCTATGGCATTCTAGACTAGGTCATGTGATTTTTGATACTTTACAAAAACTGATCAATCTGGACTTCATACCTAAGTGTAGAATTGATTCAAATTACAAATGTCAAATTTGTGCTGAAGCCAAATTGACAAGAACCTCATTTCATCATGTTGAAAGAGAAACCGAACCTCTAGACTTAATACATACTGATGTATGTGACTTGAAAATGTGTCAAACTAGAGGAGGAAAAAGGTACTTCATCACCTTTATAGATGATTGTACAAGATACTGTTATGTATATCTCCTTAGAAGTAAGGATGAGGCATTCGATATGTTTAAACAGTATAAAGCAGAAGTTGAGAATCAACTCAATAGAAAAATTAAAGCTTTAAGAAGTGATAGAGGAGGAGAATATGAGTTTCGATTTGAGGAATTCTGTGCTGAGCATGGTATAATACACCAAACTATAGCTCCTTATTCACCTCAATCCAACGGTATAGCCAAACGAAAAAATAGAACTCTTAAAGAAATGATGAATACCTTACTAATAAGCTCTGGCTTGCCAGATAATTTTTGGGGAGAAGCTATTCTTTCGGCAAATCATATTTTAAATAAAATACCACGAACGAAAACGTCTAAGACTCCCTATGAACTTTGGAGAAACAGACCACCATCCTACAAATACTTAAAAGTGTGGGGGTGTCTTGCCAAAGTTGATATTCCAAAACCGAAAAATGTCAAAATAGGACCAAAGACTATAGATTGCATATTCATTGGATATGCTCATAATAGTAGTGCATATCGATTTTTGGTGTACAAATCTGAAATTGATGACATTCATGAAAACACCATTATCGAGTCTCAAAATGCAAGATTCTTTGAACACATTTATCCTCTAAAAACCTCTATTGAAACTAATATTCAAAAGAGGCCAAGATCCAAATACTCCCGAGTATAATGATGATCAAAGAAAAATGAATGATGAAACTGAGATGGAGGAACCGAGAAGGAGCAAGCGACAAAGGACCTCTAAATCCTTTGGACCTGATTTCTATGCATATATGGTAGAAAATGAACCTCTAACTTACCAACAAGCAATGTCATCTCCCGATGCTCCTTATTGGAAAGAAGCCGTCAATAGTGAAATAGAATCCATTCTACAAAACCGTACGTGGGAACTAGTGGATCTCCCTAAAGGATCAAAACCACTAGGATATAAATGGATATTTAAGAAGAAACTAAAGGCTGACGGCTCAATAGACAAGTATAAAGCAAGACTTGTAATAAAAGGATTCAGACAGAAGGAAGATCTGGATTACTTTGATACATATTCTCCAGTTACCAGAATAACATCAATTAGGATGCTTATTGCAATCGCGTCTATATTGAATTTGGAAATACACCAAATGGATGTGAAAACTGCGTTTTTGAACGGTGAACTGGAAGAAGAAATATATATGCAGCAACCAGAAGGGTTTCTAAGCCCAGGAAATGAAAATAAGGTGTGCAAATTAATAAAATCTCTTTATGACCTTAAACAAGCACCAAAACAATGGCATGAGAAATTTGTTGAAACAATGTTATCAAATGGATTCAAAATAAATGAATCAGATAAATGCGTATATATAAAATGTATAGATGCTGGATATGTCATTGTTTGTCTCTATGTTGATGATTTACTAATCCTAGGAAATAATAAGGTCATAATAAAATCTACGAAGGACATGTTATCCTCTAGATTTGATATGAAGGACCTAGGAGTGACCGATGTAATTTTGGGTGTAAAAATCATAAAGACACCACAGGGATATGCGTTATCTCAGTCACATTACATTGCTAAAATTCTTGATAAATTCAAGCAGTATAATTTAACTACTGCAAAATCACCAGTAGATATGAAACAAAATTGGGTAAAGAACACTGGTGATGGTATATATCAGCTTGAATACTCTCGTATGTTGGGAAGTACTATGTATGTGATGAATTGCACTAGGCCTGATATTGCGTACGCTGTAAGCAAGCTAAGTAGATATACCAACAATCCTGGTAAAAATCATTGGAAAGCAATAATCAGAGTCCTAGGATATCTAAAGTATACACAAAACTATGTGTTGCAATATGATAAGTATCCTTCAGTAATAGAAGGATATAGTGATGCCAATTGGATAACGGGCTCAAATGACACAAAATCCACAAGTGGATATGTGTATACATTAGGGAATGGAGCAATTTCGTGGAAATCATCCTAACAGACTTGCATATCAAGGTCAACAATGGAATTTGAGTTCATTGCTCTTGATAAAGCCGCGGAAGAAGCAAATTGGCTTAGGGTTTTTTTAGAGGACATTCCAAATTGGGAAAAACCAGTACTTCCAATATGTATACATTGTGATAGTCAATCTGCTATAGGAAGGGCGAATAGTACATTGTATAATGGTAAATCTAGACATATTCGTCATAGGCATAAAACCATAAGACAACTTCTCTCTAATGGAGTTACCACTATAGACTATGTAAGGTCAAAGGATAACATTGCGGATCCACTAACTAAAGGCTTGCCTAGAGAGAAAGTTCAAACCTTATCGATGGGAATGGGTTTAAGACCTATGATCGAAAAGTTTTTCTAAACGGAAACCCCACCTAGTTGACTGGAGATCCCAAGATCTAGGTTCAAAAGGACAACTAAGTTTAAAGATAAACTTAATGGCACTATTAAAATACAAACCATTCCTATGATAAGTCAGTGCACAACCCGTCGGAGAATAGGATAAGCTTAGGTTTTAATGATGTCTATACTGTGGTGATTTATGGGATACTCTGTATAGAATCACCTACGTGAATGTGAAGGCGCCGCTTCAAAAAGAATTGTAAGGTCGAATTCTTTAAACACTCATGAGACCAAGCATGTGTTCATGGCAAAAACGAACACAAACAGAGAACCAAGGGGTTTAGAAACACTTAGTGTGTGTTATCTTATATATACTTACACAAAAGGCTTACAATTCAAAGATAATCTAGTCCACTGATTCGCCAGTAGGTTATAACGATAAACACTAGGAAAAGTTCAAGGCCATTGCGCTACTTTTACCGATACGTTAAATGTTTCACAAAATTTAAGAACAAAATTAAGTAACCTCTCATTCATGTGGGGGATTGTTGGAAATGAATGAGAAGGTTAGGGAAGAAGATGTTATGTGGTAGTAGAGAAATACAAAGAAACAAAGTCCCACATTGTGTATGTTTTGTGGATATATCTCCATAAATACCAAAGCCCCACATGCTATATCAAACAAATGACATGAGCACTTGAATGAATGGGCTATGTAGACATTGGGCTTTCATATTAAATATTAAAATGTCAAAGATAAGGGCCTTGGGCCTTGTAAAAACCCGTAACTTCCCTGGTGAGGAAAGCGCGGATAGTTCGAGAACAAGCCACAACAGAACGCAGACGGAAGAACATTTCATTGTTATTACAACAATGCATCAGATTACATGAATATACAGAGTATAAATGAATAAACATTACACAGAAATATCAGAGATTTAAATTACATTTAAATACATCGCAGCGGAAAATAATACAATACACAACTAGAAGAGATATACAGATACAAAGCTTTCCGGATATCATTCCAGCTGTAAACCAGGAACCTGTGAATATAAATCTGCAAAACCAAAACTACTAGCTGCCCGTGTCAAAATAGGGGCACCTAGAGTTTAGGTTAAAACAATAAACTCCAGGTCAATCATGGGACTGGTGTGAGAACTAAAACAGTTATTAATCTTTATCTTAAAGTTAGGTAAATCAAGGGACCACGCCGTATAACACGGAACGGGTTTCCTTCCAAGAATACCAGTGCATAAAACAAACAGCGCAATGCTAAATAAAGAAAAATGAAGCTGTTATAAGACCCAGGTCCTATCACACAATGCAACGCAAGTCAGGGGATAGGGTTTTCCCTTATAACGGCCAAAGAATGCTTGATACGTTTTAAAACAAATCTTTTGATACTATTATCAGCGTATAGTGTATAAAACAACTTCAAATCATAAGTATCAATCATAGGCGGCATGGGTACCATATATCATGTCGCCATACTAGTTCTACAATTAAAACCGCAAATGTCACGTATTTGGAAATTGGATTTCCATCTATGAACCGAGGCAAAAGATAGTCCTCAACCGATTCGAGACGCTCTAGTCCGCCCCTCAGGATCAGAGCTCGAGTGACCCATGGATCGTCAGGGCCGGTCCACCGATGTGGATTAAAATGCCTGAACATGCGTTTCCTCGCCCTTTGGGGCGTAGGTGAGCCAACTAAATGACTCCATCGGACCAGGATCGTCCGATCAAACCGAGGCGCCTTGTAACAGCAACAACCACATAAGTCAAACTCGTCAGGGCGTGTAAAACCACTGACGCCACTTCTAACTAGAAAGAAACGCATGCCCTCCCTGAGGTCCTTCTCCCGTTTTTGGTTCATACCAGGTGTGAAACTCGTGAAGTAAACGTTACACAAAGCTATGACACAAAGGCCGTGCTTCGATCATCAACCAAAAGACTTTGCTTTTCAACAGAAGCCTTGATCATTTGCCACTTAGGCATGCCACACAGGAAATTCACTCTATGCGTTTGATATCCATCAGTATATAACCCCTGAGCTCGTACGTCTCAGAGAAGGGCGTTAAGCAAGAGAATAAATTCTCCGCCGCCAAACAGATATATATTTAATAGAAATCAATCACACAGACTAAAACCCAATGTCAGACACACAGTCCATTTACAAGTCCGTTCTGGGTCTGAACGAAACCGGAGGCACCTAGTACCCCGCCTATCCATCGATCTCCAAGTGCTACTGGACGATCACCAACTGTTTCCATCTTCTTGGGTGTACAGCCCAATCAAGATCATCAGTAATCACCCAAACGACGTGAAGACCTCCAGTCTTCGACCACCGTCTTCATCTTCGACTTATCGTTGTATCAGTTATTCAGAATGGGATAAACCCGGTCTTTCCGAATAACTCGCGTATATTATAAACAAGTGTTACACAAACACAACATACGCCTCATTCCAATTCATCAGTCACTAACCGTAAATTAATTAAGAGAATAATTCCCCAAATATTAACCCCGAAGGCCGAAACCAACATCAGATCAATATCCAGAAAACCATTCTGCTTAGCTAACTGACAGTTAGTTTCTAAATTTCACATTCATAGGGAAAGGTTCCCATTAATTTTATCAAAGATAAATTCCTTGAATTTATTCTTTAATCTTCCTTTTGAATATCACTTCAAACTAGTCGGGATTAGCGAACCACACCGAAGTAATCATTTATTTTATTTCCCAATCCCCACCTATTCATCCCATGAAGTAAAACTGGTAATACTTCATATCTAACACCACGGTGTTATCGGTAAATTCAATTACCATTTCACGTTCAAATCTAATTAAAAATTTAACTATCGCTTTGGAGTAAAACCGGTGATACTCCATTCTCGATCTTTTCAATCTAATTAAAGATTCATTAAAACTCCACTTAGTTTTAATCTTTAACTAGGTTAAAGAATCAGTGTCATTTAAAACACGATTCACTATAAACCCAAAATCACATTTCATTTCAATTCCAATTAAATATTATTTAATTGGCACACTTCATTAAATCTAAATAAAAAGATTTAATCTTTTCTCAACTGGGTTCAAGAATAGTGTTAATAAAGACACCACTCACGACGAACCCAAATCACATTTGATATTAAATACAAGGCTCTGAATAGAAAATATACCGGCTTATATTCAATATAAAATTCTACGACCAACAAATATCATATTGGAAATAACTATATATATATATATATATCTTTCAGATTCCCATAACAATATTTGTATCATTACGAAATCCAACATCGAAATATTCCAAAGACAATTTCGATTCAAATCCATTCCAATATCATTATTGGAAATTCTGGTTATTTTCAAAACCATTTCAAATCAAATTTATTTATTTAAAAATAAATAGAATTTTAATTCTAGTTCAAAACTAGTTCATTTCGATAAAAATCTATTTTTATCTTTTCAAATATGGAGTTTTTCATCCCAATTCTTTCTAAATCATTTCTTATGATTTTACACAAATTATTACTATTTTTAATAATTTTATCAAGGCCCGTACAGTCGATTTCCATCAACGGCCATCGAACTGCACTTACAACGACCTTTTCCAAATTTGATTTGGACATAATTCCAAATCCAACTGTTAGATTTCAAATTTCTAATATTCGTTAGAAAGCTCTTTTCGATACGAACCCAACGGTTCCAGTTTTAGGAAAATCCGATGGTCGGACCTCCCGCAATATCCATTCGAAGTCAATGGTCGGAATTCGCGAACTGCTGCGGCGCGACGCGTTCTATTCAGGCCATTATATTATATATATATAATATATAATATATACTTCGTCGATTTCAATTCAAAACGTGCTTTATAAATAGTTTTAAATTCATTTTCAAAACGGTTTCAACTTCATATTCAATTTCAAATAAAAATTGAATATTCCAATATAAATTCGTTTTAAATTCATTTCAAATCAATTTCAATTCTAATTGATTTCTAATTCAATTTCAGTTCGTTTCAATTCAATTCAATTTCAATTCGAATTCAGTTATATTCAATTTCAATTCGAATTCATTTATATTCAATTTCAATTCGAATTCATTTATATTCAATTTCAATTCGAATTTCAATTCCTTTCAAAATATCAGATTTTGAAAGCCCTTTCTATATTCATTATAAAATGAATAAAATCTATATAAATATCGTTCACGTCAAAATGGCGTTAATCTAATCAACACGGCTTCATATATTCCTATTTTCAAATATTCTATTTCAAATATTTCTATTTCAAATATTTCTATTTCAAATATTTCTATTCAAATATTTCTTTTTCAAATATTTCTACTCAAATATTTCTTTTTCAGATATTCTATCTCAAATATTTCTTTTTCAAATATTTCTATTTCAAATATGAAATGAGGCCCAATCAATTACCATATAATGTTAATTATATGGATTTTCTACATACACATGTATACAATAACAACGATGAATAATCAACCATCATCCAAAGTGCATTCTACACTGTATAAGCATCAAATATAAATATTCAACGCTTATAACAGCCTGTCAATCAATCGATCGACATACAACTAAACGATCGGGATTAGTGTACGTCAAATATCATCCCAATACCCGTGTGGGGTTTCAAACAATCAAACACAGATTTTATTTGTGCAGTTGGGCGATGTGTAAAATTTATCCTCCCAATCAATATCAGTCAAATGTGTGTATATAAACAAATCGTCCGATTTGTTTATTTTTATTTCATTTCATATACACGTTAAATTTTTTATTTTTAACTATAAAATATTTTCCACTATAAAATATTTTATTTCAACTACATAAATATTTTATTTCATTTCACATCACATCACACAATCAACTACACATCAAAATCAAACAAACAAGCATACAAGCCGTCCATGGTCTGTGGACGACGGGTGTCGGGTGCTACTAAACACCGTCTGCATCCTAGTATATATTTTTAACTAGAAAAATTAAATTAAAGGTGAGAAGTTCTCATCGAATAGCTAATCCAACGCCACGACTCTTCTTGGGTAGAAATCTTCGCCGTTCTTGCCTCTTGTCACTTTCTTTGCCTGTATTCTCTACATATGCAAAATCGAATTTTTACTTTGCTATTCAATATATAAAAATCGAATTTTTACTTTGCTATTCAATATATAAAAATCGAATTTTTACTTTGCTATTCAATATAGAAAAATCGAATTTTTACTTTGCTATTCAATATATAAAAATCGAATTTTTACTTCGCTATTCAATATATAAAAATCGAATTTTTACTTTGCTATTCAATATATAAAAATCGAATTTTTACTTTGCTATTCAATATATAAAAATCGAATTTTTACTTCGCTATTCAATATAGAAAAATCATACATTTCCTTGTTTAAAAATCCAACCTTTCATTTGTTAAAAATCTCGCCTTTACTTCATTAAAAATCACGATCTTTCTATATAGATAACCTAATCGTTTTCATTATAAAAATCTATTCTTTATTGGTTTAAAAATTTATTCTTTTCTATTTTAAAGATCAAATCTTTATTTAAATTAAAAATCAAATCTTTATATATAAAAAAAAAATATAAAAACCCTATTTTTTTCCTAATAAACCAATTGCTGTGAAATAAAAATCAACCACTAAAAAGGATAAAATAAAAATGATTAAAAATAAAACTCACAGTAATCGGAGAGGGGGGCATTGCCTGTGCGTCGGATGGGAGGCGCACCATCGTCTAAGGTCGGAGGGGTCGGCGGCCGGTGGTTCTCAGGCTAGGGGGTGGGGTTTGCTTCGAATTGGGGGTGCGCGGTTTTGTGGGTTACGAGGGGGGGTGTTGCGCGTTCGTGAAGGAGGAGGAGGCGCGGAGATCATCTGCGGCGGGCGGAAGCACTTCGACGGCGGCGGTGGAAGAACTGGGGGGGGGGTTATCGAGGTGAGGTTCGTCATCGTTTTTTTTCTTTCTATTTTTTTTCTCGGTTCTGAACGAATGGTATGGGGGGGTGGGCGTTGACCAAGAAAAGGGGAGAGAAGAAGTTTTATTTTATTTTTAGTTTATTTAATTTAATTTCAAAAAGGTGCTTTTATTTTTGAACTCGAAATCGAACCCACCGCCTGTCGTCTATAGCTAATTACCCCCATTCCGAACACAAAGGAATATATCTTAGGCTGATTCGACTGTTTCGATCAGTTTTCGTCAAAATCAAAATATAACTATATATTGAATTTGAACGCGCATTTCAATTTACTGTGGTCACATACTAACTCAAAAAATTCCCTAAAAATATTTTCTAGCTTCGTACTGACGATACGGTCCTAACAAAACAAGTTTCATCGAATTCTGAGACCGTTTGAAAAATGGCCATTTTCCAGTCGATTAAAATCAACTGAAACTGGTCAAATGCGTTTTCCTTTGCCATGCTCACATATTGATTAAAAAAATTATGAAATTTGAAATCTAACAATAACTTGACATCACGGATCCAACAAAAGTGGTTTCGTCGAAATCCGAGGTCGTTTGCAAAAATTCCATTTTTAAGGGCCTGAATTTCATAGCGACTATTCAGAATTTTCAACTAGACATATCTTTTGATCCCCGCTATGAAATTTCAATTTTTCGGATTCGTTGGAAATATATTCTCAAATAGATTCTACTATTTTTGGTTTCCCTAAAATCCGGTTTATTTTGAATCCTATACGTTCATTTGAATTTTGAAATCGAATTATCGAACTACCGCGCCATTTTCAATTCCTTTTATAATTTAAAATAATTATTTATATTCTATCGTCGATTCAAGCGAATATATACGTTCGAATTATATTCAAAATAAATTTCTCGTCGATATTATTTAAAATAATTCATTTTAAATAATTAAAATTTACTAAAATTGCCAAAATAAAAATTTTAAACTGGCCCAGATTTTACGGGTTATTACAGGGCTCTTCGGGTCTCTTGATCCAATGGGTCGCCGACTGTTTAGTACGCGGCAGGCGGAAAATGGTTTTTTTTTGCGCAAATGCGACCGTTTGGACCAGGGGATGCGTCTGTTCGCCTGAACAGGGATCAGATGCGACCATTTGAACCAGCGCGCCTGTACGGACAGTCGCGACTACCCAGAAAGGCACCCCTCCACCACTATATATGGACGGTCTGACAGAGCCACTGATCATCCAGAAAATTAGTTCGTTCTGTCTCCTTCTTCTTCCCTGCTGCTCTGTTCTTAGAATAACTTACTTGAGTTCATCGTTGCTCTGCAACTGTAAGTGCTACATTGTAGAGATCGGTACGTTTCATCTTGGGAAACAATTGCTCGTATACCTTCAGCGCCATAGAAGGGGGCAATATTGTTTCAAGGAAACAAATTTACTCTGGACTCGGACATTACTGATAGGTACTTCTTTCTACTCTTTGTTTTGCTACGGTTTTTTACTGTTGCAAATCTGGTCACGCTTTTTGCCATTGCTAATTTTGAATCTACTTCGAATTAGTAACACTTCTTGACGTGACATTGGATAGTGACAATATATTGATTGCTATAAGGTTCGTACTATATTTTCATTGTTACGAACAACCAGAATTATATATATTGATCTTACTTGAGTAACATGTCCATATTCTTTGTGTATATTTCCTTCCATGATCAGCTTTATTCTTCGTTATGGCTTTAAAATTCAAGCATTTTCCTTTATTAGTCACACTATTGAATCTAAAACGTTAAACAAAGTAGTTACTTGCAACAATGCTTATGTTTGTGCAGCTATACATGCATATATAAAAAAGTTATATACGCCGGTAAATGGCAACCAAGGCATGATAATCTTTAAGCAAGGCAGTTAATTTCCAATTTTGAAACTTGTACCGTTTATGAATTAATTAATCAAAATAAAATACTTTATAATTTATATTACATCAAATAAACTGGAGATAGAACAATATATGCTCGCATAACGTATAGTACTGATATCTCTTAATAAATGCATCATGCTCACTATAAACTTCTTCATAAGCCTAAAATAAAAGCACGTACAGTTTATCACATTATTTGGATTCATATGCTTCAATTTACTGCTATATATTTATACTTTATTGCAATTTTTATTAGTTTTCCGAAGTCTAGTGAACATAACCTTGCAATATGCCATGAACTATAGATTTTTGTTTTGTTTTGAACATGTTCAGGGGAAACCGACTGGAGTTGTAAAACCCCCCAGTTACCTAACCCGGTCCGTGGATACCACATAAGTGACTGAACTTAGCGTATGCACATGGTAAACTCTTAGCATGCCATTTCGGATTTCGAACTCGCGTTGTTGTTACCTCGATACAATGTCCTTATCCGTTGGGCTAATGTTGCATGCATGACGAACTAGATTTTGTTGAAACATACAACTTTTATATTTCATAAACCTCACATATTTACCATCATGATTTGGTCTACATTCTCCGATCGAGTAGTCTACTTATTGTAATCACAAAATTGAATAGAAAATGGAAGGGAGTCGAACATTGTGTTCAGAAAGATGATCCGCTTTTAGGATTACTGTTACAAATGAGATTTTAAATTAGGTCTACTGAATTTGAAAATAAAAACATTAGTGCTTATGCCATTTTCAGAGTTGATACCACTTCAAAATATCTTCAATAGGATATGTCAAACCCAAAGAATCCCAATACCTATTATAAATAAATGGTAGGAGGAGGATCCTTGAAATACGTACTGGAAAGAGAGAACATAATATTCCAAGATCAAGAGGGATGAACAAATAATATGTATTATATCCAATACTTGTTGAAGGAAAATTATATATTGTATAAGATGATAGGGCTGACAGTGCTGTAACTAAAGCCTGAGCAAAAAAAATTGTATGCTTGAAAAAACATTTACCTAAACTTTTTGAAAAACAACCTACTTTACTGCATGACTTGGTAATAATTTTTTTGCATCCCTCTTCATGTCATTGATTGTATGTTTACCTATCCTCCAGTTTCATTAGGGGTAATATGATTTTTATAATTTCAAGCACTCATTATCCTCAATTTCAGTACTATAAAAAAGTGCACATTTATATTGTTTAGATTATGATGGGCATGTTTACTGCTCTGCACATAGTTAACTGTTTTATGTCCTTTGTTTTATACGATTAGACTATGATGTACATGGTAGATCTTGCATTAGCTTAGGTTCACTGTTAATACCATTGTCCTTACTTTTCTATATCAAGCTTCTTTGATTTTATCTCTAAACTTCATCTTTGTACTTTTTTTACATGGTTTTCTGTCTATAGCATTCGTTAAGAATACATTTTTTATTTTTTTTACTTAGCATAATTACAGTAACCAGAAGTTCAATATATTAAACACTTGGGTCGAAAAAAGCATTTCACTACAATATAAATTCTGTTGTAATATTATAGTGTGAAGAGAAATCATTTTCCATTTTATTGTAGTATGCAAACTATTTTATAGTTTGGCTCGAAATTTTGGTAATTTACTATTTTTATTTTATTACTTTTTGAAGAAAATTGATTTAGATTAGAGATCCATATTATTTTTTAATAAAACCAACTATTTGAAGTACTAATCTTATAGGGTTTCTAACAAGACATAAGCAGTAATATTATAAGGTTTCTAGTAAGGTTTTCTTTCTTTCTTTTAACTCTGTTGGCACTAATCAAAACAAGAAACAGTTAGAAAGAAAGTAAACTTATTCATAGTAATTTTTAATTTTTAATCTACTAATAAAGCAACTATAAGCAGAAAGTGCTATGCGGACCGAGGAAAGTACCGGTCATACAGCGCGAATAGTACAAAATCAAGCAATTCACGGGGGTAAAAAAGTCATTTTCACTGGGTTCACCGAAAATTATGTGCCTGGTGCAGTTTTTGACCGAGATTGTTTCGATTTGTTTAGCATTTGCGAAATGTAAATATTTACATATTAGAGTCGTGCTCTTGATAATTGCAGTTCCAGTTGTGATTAATGGACACATATAATACTTCACTATATAAAGGTTGCAATGTGACATAAGGTTATAACAAGCAAATTTATTAATGCACGTAAATCAATATAATAAAATTTAATTTATTAACATGTCTTTTCCTTTGTGTAGGAAATGGAATCAGATTGTTGTCATATAGGAGCATTGGCTTGGATAGTAGCACACATAAATAGGAAAACAAGAGAAGTGCTTTCCGCGTGAAGTTGTAAATTTTGTAAGTCAAAGCATAAATTTGTTCACATAAGAAAATTTTCTTGTTGGGTGATTTTATTTTGGGTGCTGCTATTAACACTCCAAAAATGGTTAGAGAGGATAGAGGGTGGGGGACATAGGTGAAATTTGAAATGACTTTGTCGTATTTATTCAAAAATTCGGCGGGATTGTAGTTGAATTTTACTCTTAAATCCGACAAAATGCCGCCGAAAATGAAAGAAAAAAATGAAAAACGATGGGTGTATGCTGAATTTTATTTTCGGACGTGTCGCCCGTAACTATTTTTTGAGTGTCAATAACAATCCCATTTATATTTCATATTGATTAGCAAACTCACATATGATGTAGGGGACCGATTCTATATTAGTCTTGCAACATATTCAAGTTATGCGTACGAAAATAAGTAAAAATAAAATAAAAACTAACAAAATAAATTAAACGAACATGTAGAATATATGCACTAAAACAAATTAATTTTCAGCATTAAAAAATAAGCGAAAGTAATACGAAAACTGGAAAATTGAAAGTATAAATAATAATGCAGATTTGGATTTTTAGAAATTGCTTAAACCTCAATGAAGTGCTTTAGATATGAGCGAGACCTAATTTTGTAACTTCCTTAATTAAAAATATCCAAATTTGGTGAATTTAGAGGGTAAAAGTTTGATCTTTCTATAGTATGTACGTTTTGCCACAATTCGCACTACTTTCTTCATTTGTATCTATGTTTTGGATATCTGATTTTACATCGTGTATATTGTACTGTGTCCCCAAAAGCTCAATTTCATATGTGGATTTTATTACAATGAAAACTAAGCACAGCTGAATATCTTCGCTGAGCCTGTTTATTTTGTTTAGTTAGGTATACACATAACTGGGACACAGTTACGTATGCTGATAGGCATGTCTTCAACTCTACAATTTTCGCATTCATTATCTCTTTCTTTAGAATCATGATTTGCCTTTACGGACATTTTCCCCTGTGTTTGCTACAGTTTTTGCCTACATTGTTGACTGAATGTTGGAAAGGATATTATCAGTCTCTTTGTCCCACTCAAATGGTATTGTCCCTCAACATCGGTATTTTCCGCAGAATGCTTACTTATTATAATTTCACTTAAAAACTTTCACAAATAAGTTACGAAATCAAGTGTTAGTTATTGTAAATTGCAGATATATCGGCTAAGCCTCTGCTAGTTATTTGAATGGTAAATAGAGGATCACTGTTACGCCCCGAACTTCCCTGCGAGGGAAAGAGCGGATTGCTTTGAGAACAAGCCACATCGGAACACAAACAGAAGAACATTTCATTGTTAATCACAACAATTCCATCAGAATACAAAAATATACAGAGTATGAATCAATATTACACGTCATAAATTATCAGAGATTACAAAACATTACATAGCAGCGGAAAATAATATAAAACACATCTGAAGGAGATATACGGATACAGAGCTTTTCGGATATTGTTCCAGCTATAAAGCAGGATCCTGTGAATATAAATCTGCAAAACCAAAACTACTAGCTACCCGTGTCGAAAATAGGGGCACCCAGAGTTTAGGTTAAAACAATAAACTCCAGGTCAGTCATGTGACTGGTGTGAGAACTAAAACAGTTATAAATCTTTATTTTAAAGTTAGGTAAATCAAGGGACCACGCCGTATAACACGGAACGGGTTTCCTCCCAAGAATACCAGTGCGTAAAACAACAGCGCAATGCTAAATAAAGAACAATGAAGCTATTATAAGACCCAGGTCCCATCACACAATGCAACACAAGCCGGAGGATAGGGTTTTACCTTATAATAGCCAAAGAATGCTTGATACGATAAATTTCATCTTTTATTATTACTATAAGTGTATAGTGTCAAAACAATTTCAATCATAAGTATCAATCATAGACGGCATAAGTGCCTCATACCACTATGTCGCCATATATAGGTTTACAATCAAAATCGCAAAGTCAGGTATTGGAAGTTGGATTTCCATCTGTGAACCGAGGCCAGGGATTGTCCTCACCGCTTCGAGACAATCTATCCTACCATGTCTCAGGATCATAGCTCGAGTGACCCTTGGATCGTCAGGGTCGATCCACCGATGTGGATTAAAAGGCCTGAACACTGCGTTCCCCCGCCCTATGGGGCGAAAATGAGTCCAATGACTCCATCGGTCCCGGATTGAACGATATATCTGAGGCGCCTCACAATCCAACAACCACACAGTTGAAAATAATATAAAAGCCAGGGCTGGTAGGTCACTGACACCACCCTAGCTAGAAGGAAACGCATGCCCTCCCTGATGTCCTCTCCCGTTTCTGGTTCACACCGGGGTGTGAGGCTCGCGAATTAACGCTACACAAAGCGATGCCACAAAGGTCGTGCTTTGATCATCAACCACAAGACTCCGCTTTTCAACAGAAGCCTTGATCATTTGCATCTTAGAATGCCACACGGGAAATTCACGCTATGCAACCGATGTATATCAATCACACAGAATGAAATCCAATGTCAGACACACATCCATTTACAAGTCCGTTTTGGGTCTGAACAAAACCGGAGGAACCTTATTCCTCGCATATCCATTGATCTCCAAGTACGTCTGGATGATCACCAACTGATTCCCTCCTCTTTGATGTACAGCCCAATCAAGATCATCAGTAATTATCCAAACGATGTGAAGACCTCCGGTCTTCAACCACCGTCTTCACCTTTGACTTATCGTCATATCCGTTATTCAGAATGGGATAAACCCGGTCTTTCCAAATAACTCGCATATATAATAAACAAGTGTTACACAAACACAACATACGCTCATTCCAATTCATCAGTCACTAACCGTAAATTAGTAAGAGAACAATTCCCCAAATATTAACCCCGAAGGCCGAAACCAACATCTGATCAATACCCAGGAAACCATTCATCTTAACTAATCTTCAGTTAGTTGCTAAATTTCACATTCTTAGGGTTCCCATTAATTTATCAAAGATAAATTCTTTAAATTTATTCTTTAATCTTCTTTTGAATATCAATTCAAACCAAATTATGGTTTATCCAAACTAGTAGGGATTAACGAACCTTACCGAAGTAATCAATTGTTAAATTTCCCAACCCCAACCTATTCATCCCATGAAGTAAAACTGGTAATACTTCATATCTAACACCATGGTGTTATCGGTAAATTCAATTACCATTTCACGTTCAAATCTAATTAAAGATTTAACTATCGTCTGGAGTAAAACTGGTGGTACTCCATTCTCGATCATTTCTTGAATTTGATAATTTTAATTATCAAATTCACTTTTCAATCTAATTAAAGATTCATTAAAACTCTAATTCAGTTTTAATTTCTAAAAATCATTACTTAATGATTATTCAAATCCAGGAAATAAATCCTATCTTTAACTGGGTTAAAGAACCAATGTCATTTAAAACACGGTTCACGATAAACCCAAAATCACATTCCAATTCAATTCCAATTAAATATTATTTAATTGGTATACTTCATTAAATCTAAATAAAAAGATTTAATCTTTTTCTCAACTGGGTTTAAGAACAGTGTTAATAAAGACACCATTCACGACAAACCCAAATCCCATTTGATATTAAATACAAGGCTCTGAATAGAAAATATATCGGCTTATATTCAATATCAAATACTACAACCAACAAACATCGTATTGGAAATAACGATATAAATATATCTTTCAAATTCCCCTAACAATATCTGTATAATCACGAAATCCAACATCGAAATATTCCGAAGACAATTTCGATTCAGATCCATTTCCAATTTATATATTGGAAATTCTGGTTATTTTCAAAACCATTTCAAATCCACTTTATTTATTTTAAAAATAAATGGGATTATAATTTTAGTTCAAAACTAGTTCATTTCGATAAAATTCTATTTTGTAACGACCCAGAAAATCTGAACCAATTTAAAAATTTTAAATTGGCTAAAATAATGGATTTTAAATATTTAAAATAAATATTTTAGATAATGGCAATGAAAACTGAGTCTGAATCGACAATTGAAAACGAATATAATTAATTATAATTATAAACAAGGCCTGAAATGGCGTTGCAGTTTCAAAAATTGAATTCAAACTTTGTCGGACTGTACCGGGTGCAAAACAAAACGGATTTTAGCGAAACCAAAAATATTTAAATATTTTAGTGAATACCTTTCTAACGAATCTGAAAAATCAAATTTTCATAACGGAAAGCAAAAGTTATGGCCGAATGAATTTTCAGAACGGTCGCTATGGAATTTATATAGCCCGTGAAATTGGCCATTTTGCATACGACCTCGGAATTCGACGAAACCACTTTTGTTGGATTCGGGATGTGAAGTTATTGCTAGGTTTCAAATTTCATAATTTTTGAAGCTAGTATGTGAGCGTGGCAAAGGAAAATGTGTTTTGGTCAATTACAGTTAAATTGGATCGACCAAAAATGGGCCTTTTTGCAAACGGTCTCAGAATTCAACGAAACTAGTTTTGTTGGGACCGTATCGTCAAAACATAGCCAAATTTATTTTTCTGGATTTTTTCGAATCAGTTTCTGGCCCTGGCAAATTGAAATGTACGTTCAAATTAAATATTGAATGTTTTATATTTTGATTTGAATGGAAACTGACTGAAACAGTCGAATGAGCCTACGAAACATATCCCATTGTGCTCGGAATGAGGGTAAAACGCTAGGGACGACAGTCGTTGGGTTTGATTTCGAGTTCGTCCAAGAAAACCCCAATTTTTGAATTTAATATAGCATCGGCCAATAGGATTTTTTATTTCATTAATTTAAAAATATAAAAAAAACAAAAAAAAAAAACCCGTAACCCTCGCGACGAACGGCGGCCAACGTTCGAAATTTCTCGTCCATTTTCCGGCGAAACCACGCCTCGATAGACCTCCCTCCAGTTGAACTTTTTAGAGTACTCTCCTCCCTCTTCCCATTCATACCTGGTTCGGCCTCCACCATGCCCTGTAGAGCGAGATCGAGCACCTCAAAGGTGGCGACTTCATCTCACCGCCGCTACTGATTCTGGCGATCGAACGGAGCGCCGCCCCTGGCGTTTGAAGCCCATTCCAAGCTCGACAGTGTGGTATAACCTGATCGGGACGAAGTGCAACGGGTGGAGCTAAAAATCGAAACCTAGTTTCGAAGATTTCAAACAGGTTTACGGCTTTGAATATCTGAATTGATTTCGAAACCTTTAAAGTGTTGCAAACTTTGAAAAATCATATCTTGCTCGTTTATTAACGAAATTCGATGAAACAGGAAACAGTGGACTCGTGTGGACGCCTTCTACATTTTAGAAGAGACCGCATATTTTTCTGAGCCTTCTGCTATTTTTGGTGGAGTGGAACCCAAGGTGAGATTTCTTATTTAAAAACAATATGGAAAACGATGATGTATAAATTATATAGTCGATGTATGAGTTATATAAGCATTGTACACCTCATGTATAAGCGTTGTATAAGTTGTATGTTCGATGTATAAGTTATATATGTGTTGTAAAAATTATATTTGTGTTGAAATAAAAGTGAATTGCTATATATATATATATATATATATATATATATATATATATACGCCCCTCGTCCACAAACCATGGACGATATTTATTGGTTGTGATTGTTGTGAAAATTGATTGATAGCGAATGATTGTTTGGGATTGTTTGTGGTTGATATTGATTGATTGTGATTGAAAAATACCTGTTTGTGGTTGAGAAATATTTGGTTGAAACCACATAGGATTAGTTTGTGGAAATGAAATAAATATATACATGCCGCCTGCGTGCGAACTAGATGCATGATCCCCATTGTCAAAAACCGCGAGGTTTTAAGGTAAAGCGAGGAGTCGTACTAGGGACGGTCCAGGTTTTAACTACCCTGCCGTTATGCTGCCGAAATTTTCTGAAATATACATGTGTTAGAATAATTTTCATTCGTTGAAATAAATTACATATGTTGAAAGAATATTCATGTGTTGAGTTGCAATTCATTCGTTGAGTTGAAATTCATGTGTTGAATATTATTTGAATTTAAACAAATAGTTTTAGCAATAAAAATCACATTTTTATATATATACAAACTATAGAGAATATTCATGTGTTGAGTTGCAATTCATTCGTTGAGTTGAAATTCATGTATTGAATATTATTTGAATTTAAACAAATAGTTTTAGCGATAAAAATCACATTTTTATATATATATATACAAACTATAGAGAATATTCATGTGTTGAGTTGCAATTCATTCGTTGAGTTGAAATTCATGTGTTGAATATTATTTGAATTTAAACAAATAGTTTTAGCGATAAAAATCACATTTTTATATATATACAAACTATAGAGAATATTCATGTGTTGAATTAAAATTCGTTCGTCGAGTTGAAATTCATGTGTTGAATGTTATCGTATTTTAAAATAAGATGAATAGACAATAAAAACTACATTTTTATTGTGAATATGAAGTTTTAAAAACATTCACGTGTTGAATAAATATTTTGATGATAAAAAATATTTCTTTTATCATGTATACGCTTTGATAAAAATACACACGTGTTGAAATAAATAATAGTTTGCTAGAAATATTATTATTGGCTTTGTTCTGCATATATATACATGTGTTGAACAGGAAAAATGGATTAGCTGTAGAGTAAAGAAATTATTTGCGTGCCCGACAAATAGGTAAGCCTTGATGAGTTGGCTACGCAATTTTATTTTTATATCAACTCCTGTGAATGCCATTGGATGCGGAGTGCTGGTTATTCTGTGTGAAATAATAAATATCGCCATAGGATAGTAACAATTAAATTTGAACTACGCTACATGGCATACTTCTTGACGATAGGCATACTTCATCATATTCCACATAAGCAATTGGAGCTTGTGTGACGAGGTGGAAGATTTACCATACGAGCGAGAGGCTTGTATGGCGATGATTATATACTACAGGTTGAACTGATGACTGATATGGACTCTATAAAATATAACGATAAATTGCCAGATTAATAAAAACCCCACATGGGTCTGGAGTTGACAATAATCACGTCTCTCTAGTTATTAGATACGGCACATGGACTATTTATTTCCACACGGAAACGGGGTGACGAGAATTTATTCTCAGGAGTGATTATCTATACATGCTCCCCCGTAAACACCAGAATATATCACTATAAATATGTGAATGCTTTTTAGGATTTATTGGGTACCTAACACGGCCCAATAAATTTCCAAACCCCTCCCCGTACAAAGGAGGTTATGGCGAAATTTTCCTAAATATTAAGGCATTAGTGAAATATTTGAAGTGAAAACGAAGTTGAAAATATAGAATGAACTATAGTTGAAATTATAGAATGAACCATATTTATATATATAAATATAAATATAATTAAAAGGAATCGAAGCTGTGCAGTTCGTGTTTCGGAATCGTAATTTGAAACAATTAGTACGAGGAATCCGACCATCGGATTTTCCCGAAACCGCAACCGCTGGGTTCGCTTTGGAGAAATCTTTCCACCGACACCAACTTTGTAAAAATCCAACGGTTGGATTGTCTGGAATGTTTAATTCAAATTTGAAGAAAAACAGCGCCAGAAACGATTATATTTATATATATATATATATAATTATATTTAATCAAATAACGACGCTGCAGTTCGTATTTTGAAATCGAAACTTCAAACGATTGTACCTGGAGATCCGACCGTCGGAATTTCCCGAAACTGGAACCGTTGGATTCGTTTTGAAAAGACCTTTCTAATGATGTAAATTTTGTGAAGATCCAACGGTTAGACTTTCAGATATGTGTAAATCAAATCTGAAGAAAAACAGCGCCACGGCCGTGTTATGGCCCAAAGCGTCGTTTTGAATAAATAGGCTATTTTAAAATAAATAAAAATAGCGATAAATCGTTATAAATTATTATAAACGATATGGAATGGAAATAAACTGAATTTGCTCGATTTATGTGGTGTTTGATGGTTGAATGTGTTTGGTGTGAAAATTACGTTAAAGAACAAAATTGGTGTTGTCGAATGATTTAACCATTGAAATAAATTGATTTGAAATTCTAAATATACGTGAATTATTTGAAAGGGCCGAGTTAATCCTCATTTCAAATAATTGAACGACGATTGAAAGTCGAAGATGAAGACGGTGGTCGAAGACCGGAGATCTTCACCTCGTTTGGATGGTAACCGAGGTCCTGATTGGGAGGCATCCCGAAATATGGATAATGAGTGGTGATCGTCCAGACGTACGTGGTGATCAATGGGTTTGCGAGGTATTTAGTGCCTCCGGTTTCGTTCAGACCCAGAACGGACTTGTAAATGGACTGTGTGTCTGACATTGGATTTTATTCTGTGTTGATTGATCTCTATTAAATATACATCTGTTGGGCGGCGGAGAATTTATTCTTTTACTTAACGCCCTTCTCTGAAACGCACGAGCTCAGAGGTTGTATATTGATGGACATCAGTCGCATGGCATAAATTGCCTGTGTGGCATGCTAAGATGCAGTGATCAGGGCTTCTGTTGAAAAGCAAAGTCTTGTAGTGATGATCAAAGCACCGCCTGTGTGGCGTAGCTTTGTGTATAACGTGAATTCGCGAGCCTCACACCCCGGTATGAACCAGAAACGGGAGAAGGACCTCAGGGAGGGCATGCGTTTCTTCCTAGCTAGGGTGGTGTCAGTGACCTACCAGCCCTGACATTTATATACTTTTCACCTATGTGGTTGTTGCTGTTGCGAGGCGCCTCGGTTTGATCCGACGATTCGGGTCCGATGGAGTCATTCGTTGGCTCGTTTACGCCCCAAAGGGCGGGGAAACGTATTGTTCAAGCATAATAATCCACATCGGTGGACCGGCCCTGACGATCCAAGGGGCAGTTGCGGCTGTTCCTGAGGCTCGGGCTAGGCAGTCTCGAATTCGGTAAGGACTATCTTTTGCCTTGGTTCAAGACAGAAATCCAATTTCCAAATACGACATCGTGCGGTTTTGATTGTATACCTATATATGGCGACATAGTGGTATGGGGCATTAATGCCGTCTATGATTGATAGTTACGATTTGAAATTGTTTTCAAAACACATAAACACTAGCAATAATATCAAATGCCTTTGTTTTATCCGTATCAAGCATATTTTGGCCGTTATAAGGTAAAACTCTATCCTCCGGTTTGCGTTGCATTGTGTGATGGGAACTGAGTCTTATAATGGCTTCATTTTTATAAAAAAAAAAGCATAGCGATGTTTAAAAGAAAGATTTGTTTTAAAGCACTGGCAATCCAATGGAGTAAACCCGTTCCACGAAAGTGGCGTGGTCCTGTGATTAGCCAATTATATATGTGTTGAGTGGATTTCTCATACCAGTCCCATGACGGACTCGTAGTTTGTTTCACTTTCAAACTCGGGTGCCCCTTTTTCTACACGGGCAGCCTTGTATTCAGGTTTAGCTGGTTCTTTTTGGATAGCTGGAGCTAAAGATGGATTCTATCATTTATCTCTTTTTATGTTGTTCTGCTCCTATTGTACATATTTTGTTTATTTCCGCTGTAGACATCTATGTATAGTTGAACTGTATTTGTACTAAGTAAGATCCTGTATACTGTGTAACTATGATGATACTTTTATCCAGTATATTGTATTGTTCATTATCCGGTGTATTTATTTAATTCTGTTCTGCTATTATCTGTTCTGTGTTATATTCCAAAGATAACCCTTGTCTCCGTGAGAACGGGATTTGGGGTCATCTCATATTTTTATCTTTTCAAATTTGGAATTTTTCATCCCAATTCTTCCCAAATCATTTCTTATGATTTTACACTAATAATTGATATTTTTAATAAATTTATCAAGGCCCGTACAGTCGATTTCCATCAACGGCAAACGAACTGCACTTACAGCGACCTTTTCCAAATTTGATTTCGACATAATTCCAAAGCCAACCATTAGATTTCTAATTTCTTGTATTCGTTAGAAAGCTCTTTTCGATACAAACCCAACCATTTCGATTTTAAGAGAATCCGACGGTCGGATCTCCCGTAATGTCCATCCGAAGTCAATGGTCGAAATTCGCGAACTACCGCAGCGCGGCGCGTTCTATTCAGGCCATTATATATATTTATATATTATATATTATATATATTACATCGATTTCCTTTCAAAACGTATTTTGTAAATCGTTTTAAATTCGTTTTCAAAACGATTTTAACTTGATATTCAGTTTCAGATCAAAATTGAATATTCCATATCATTAATATACAAATGATGATATTTTCAAAATGTTATATTTTGAAATCGCTTCCTTTTCTATATTCGTTATAAAAACGAATATAATCGATATAAATATCGTTCGCGTCAAAATGGTGCATATCTAATCAAACAGCTTTATATATTTAAATAACTTCGTTATTCTATTCAACAAATGAATATTTTCTTCAACACATGAATATATATTTTATTCAACACATGAATTTTCTTTTATTCAACATATGAATATATATTTTATTCAACACATGAATTTTCTTTTGTTCTACACATGAATATATATTTTATTCAACACATGATTTTTTTTATTCAACACATGAATATATATTTTATTCAATTTATTCAACACATGATTTTTTTTATTCAACACATGAATATATATTTTATTCAACACACGAATTTTTTATTCAACACATGAATTTTCTTTTATTCAACATATGAATATATATTTTATAATATTCTTTATTTTCCAAATTGGAATGAGGCCCAATCAATTACCATATAATGTTAATTATATGGATTCCATTCAACACATGTATATAATAGCAACGATAAATAATCAACCATCATCTAGAGTGCACCACACAACGGCATAAGCATAAAATGTAAATAATTAACGCTTACGCAGTCTGTCAACCAATTGGTCGACATACAATTAAATAATTGGGATTAGTGTACGCCAAATATCATCCCAACACCCGTGTGGGGTTTCAATCCACAAACACTGAACATTATTTATGTAGTTGGGCGACGTGTAAAATTTAACGTCCTAATCAATATCCTTCAAATGGGTGTACATAAACAAATCGTTCGATTTGTAAATGAATATTTATTTTATATACACGTTAAAAATTATATCTTTAACTATAAAATAATTATTCATTCCACATCACACAATCAATTTTCACCACACATCAATCAAACAAATAAGTCATCCATGGCTTGTGGACGACCGGTGTCGGGTGCTACTAAGCACCATCTGCATCCTAGTTCATATTTCAACTAGAAATAAAATAGAAGTGAGAAGTTCTCAGCTTTGGGTTCCACTCCGCCAGTTCTTTATTTCTGAACGGTTCAGATTTTCCGGGTTATTACAATCACAGTAAGTAAATTTGCATTAATGCATTTTTTATGTATAAGTTTTAACTATCAATCCATATAATATCATTCTCTCATTTTCATAATTAAATTCTCTAAACTTGCAGTTAATAAAAATGGATTAAGAGGGCTTCGAATAGAAGTCACCCATAGGAAAGATTTTTGCAGATGTTATAAAGTCAATGGGATCACAACAGAGCCTTTAAATCAACTCATGCAATCATTTGGTTAAACTTTCAATGTTTCTCAAATTCGTTGAAAAAATCTCATGATATTTGCCATCCTGATTTATTATGTATCGTTAGGTTTACCGTTGATGATAAAGGGAAAGAATGTGTGTGGTAGATTATTTTCTTCAAAAAATATAACTACAAATTCAGAAATCTTAACTCGCCATGTCTAGTTGCTGGAAGTGATAGTAAGCCTACTCACCTGCCAATGGAGGTATTATTTTATGTATTAGGTGTTTTGCAAACCTTTCATCAAACTTTTTGTGTAACATAAGTAAAGCTTTGGTTTTATACTTCTATTTAGGTACGTAAAATTGTGTAAGGCTAAAGATTTGTCAAGAAGTTGAATCCCAAACAATTTACTGGGATTTTACTATTAGAATTTATGATACAATGTTTCCATTTGCAGAAGATTTGGAAGATATTATTGATTATGGTGATAAAATATTTCCATTTAGAGAAGATTTTGGAATTGTTAATTTGAGTAATATAATATTTCCAACTGCAGAAGATTTGGAAGATATCAGAAAATTTGTTGCCTCTTTTGTTAAATTAGATAGGGCATTAAATTACCTACATAAGTGGAAGAATATGAAGAAGTTTTTTTTGGACATTGAAGTAAAGAATTAATTCTCTGATTAGAAGCAAATAAATTAAAGAATTAATTAGGCATTGATTTATAACCATAAATCAATTACTTCAACCTCAAGTATTAATCCTTATATAAGGATAGGTATTAGGTAAATGAAGTATCATCTCTAATAGTTGTATTTCTTCTTCTTATTCTCTACTATCAGTCTTGTAATATTTTCTTATTTAGAAAATCAATAAAATCTCCTCTCCCCAAGTGGACGTACACGAACAAGACGTTAGTGGAACCACTATAAATCTCTTGTGTTATTTCTTTTATTGCTTGATCTGTGATTGTTATGCTGGTGACTATCTGTTGTTTGTTTTGCCTTGTCATCAATCCATTCCTATTTCTTTTTCTACAATGTTGGTTTTTTTCCCAAGGCATTTTTTGGGAAACCTTTCCGCAACAATTGGTATCAGAGCTACGAGGTTGATTGAGATAGAGTGTTAGGCATTATGGCAGGAGATGAGGAGAATTCAGCAATTGTATCAAGGCCATATGTCAAAGGGACATACATGGCAGCATGATCTTAGTTAGCAATAGAAAGATGAAATGGGGATAATGACTTCAAGAAGTGGCAATGAAGGATGAAAGCTGTTCTAGTGAGGAACAATGTTCATCCTATGGTGTTTGCTCCTTAGGAGTTGACGGATGATATTTTACCTGTGGAAAGGAAGGAGATGGAACGATGGGCATTTACTACTTTACAATTAGTTATATGAGAAAATGTCATTTCAGAGATTAGCGGTGAGACCACTGCTAAGGACATTTGGACCAAGATGGAAAAACTCTATTTAAAGAAGTCAGTAACCAACCGTCTGATTTTGCTGAAGACGTTTTTCGCCATGCGGATGAAAGAGGGTACTTCAGCGAAGGCACATCTAAGCTTCTTCGATGATCTCGTGATGAAGATGAAGACTGTTGACTTGAAAGTGGATGAGGAGCAAACAATAATGATTCTTTTGTGTTCTCTTCTGAAGCGATACACAGGTTTTGCTAATAGTCTTATCTATGCCAGAGATACACTAACAGTAGATGATATGAAGGAAGGACTTCAATCTGAGGACTTGAGGGATCAAATGAAGGGGTTGAGTGAAGGTAGAGGAGGAAGTAGTACGGAAGCCTTATTAGATGGTATGGAGAAAGGGGAGAAGAAGAAGAAAATAAAGTCAAGAGATGGCAAGTGCTACATTTGCAAGAAACCAGGAGGCCATTGGAAGAGAGATTGTCCGGACTTGAAGAAAAAAACTGAAGCTGGAAATTCATCGGTTGCAGTGGAGGGATTTTTGTCTGGTAACTTGTTAACAGTGGTAGTATCATATGTATCGGACCATTTGGTGCTTGATACGGGGGCGTCTTTCATATGAAACCTATATAATAAGAATTATTTCAGTTCTTTTAAAAGAAAAAGTGGGAAATTGATTCTTATGGGAAATGATGCTAGTTGTAGAGTCATGGGTGAAAGTACTATGCAGATTCACATGTATGACGGGGTAATACGCACCTTGATAGGTGTCCGTTATTTTCCATGTCTTCGGAAGACAATGATATCTCTTGGGCAGTTGGCATCCAAAGGATGCGAGGTGACTATTGATAAGGATAGTCTAGGGGTTTCTAAGGGTGCATTTGTAGTGATGAAGGGAGATATGTTTCAAAATTTGTATGTCCTAAGGGGAAGCACTGTACTTGGAAAGTCAAGTGTTAGAGTCTACAGTCCGCATGGAAAAGATGTTAAAGCTAGGCATACGAGAAGAGACTTTGAGTTTCTACATAGGCAGAATATGATCAAAGAGGAAATTTTCAGTAAGGTCGGATTTTGCCAAGAGGATGTGCTTGATAACCGGAAGAAGGGATCGTCTGAAGTTGGTCAGAAATCAAAGGAGAAAGCAGTGGATATGCATGAGCCTTTGTAGACTGCTAAGTTCGGGCGTTGCTCGAGATGGAACCGCTTATCAAAACGCTAGGTGCCACGTGGTGGCACGGTGTGGGAAGAGAGTTGAGATGGTTCATGGAGACATTTGTTTTCATGGTGAAGACTGATAGGTCTTACTTGAAGGGGGTACTTTGAACACTTTGTTGGCAGGCGATGTCGTTGCCGAAGTTTGTTGACAAAGTGCAATGGGTAATGGCCATGCCGGAGCTCATTGTGGGAAGTAGCCATGATGTCTTGTCCGAGAAGATGCTTAGAGTAAGAGGATGTAGGTAGAGTTGGTATGCTTTCAAGGAAATATAGTATCAAGGTGGAGACTGTTAGAATTTGTGATACAATATTTCCATTTGCAGAAGATTTGGATTATACTATTGATTATGGTGATACAATATTTCCATTTAGAGAAGATTTGGGAATTGTTAATTTGCGTAATATAATGTAACACCCCTAAGTCCCACATCGTGGAAGCCTGTGTGAAGTGGGTACTTATATAGTAGATCTCATATCTTACTAACGCCGAGGCCTTTTGCGGAACAAAACCCCACACCTATACGGTGGCTAAGTTGGGGACAATATCTTACGTGAACGGAGGTGTGGGCTGTTACAGTGGTATCAGAGCCAGGTTTAGGGTTAGCATTAGGATGTATTTATAGGTGTAGGAAGTTATTTAGGACCATTAGATTAACCCTGAACCATGAGAACCAACCAAATGCAAAATCTGCATTTGAGCGAATTGGCCCACGGGTTGACAGCCAAACACCCTGGATTAACCCCTAGTTGACCCAGCGAGGCTCGGGTCGACCTCAAAAATGGGCCGGTTCGGTCATTCCCCCCTCCCAATTCGCTGTTTTGAACTTTTTCGCATATTTATTTATTTAATTTTTAATTTATATATATATATATATATATATATATATATATATATCAATATATATATATTTCTCTGCGCAACCCATTTCACTTAATTCTTTTCTAAAAATTAAGTATACTTTAATTTGTGAATTTTAATGTTATAAAATTACGGGGTGTTACATTCTCCCCTCCTTAAAGGATTTCGTCCCCGAAATCTCCAGGTCAAGAAGAATGTATATCCTACCATCTAATCGTCCATCTACTCAACCATCAAACACCAGCATCCATTATCCTTAAAAGACTTCTAATGCTTTAATGTTTATATGCACAGTGTGTGTATATGTCCATATATAATGCAAAATTAGGCGGTCTACTGATTCAGTCGACCTCCTTAGTGTAATTCATGATAGTGCCATGCGTCCAATATGTATGCAAAAGATTCCTAATGATACATATTATTCTATATGCGTGCACAATCATCCACCCGAATGCAGCAACCATATGATAATACAACCATTATACATCCATTTTACTAAATACATCCATATATATGCAATATGCAATATGAAGTGACTGAGCCGATCTGGTGCCTAATAGTGTGTGTATATGCATCCACGAGCAACCACTAGCAACCACTAGCGAACACTTGCATCCACTTTGCATCCATCATACATAACATGTCTCAAACACATGTTTCAACCATAGGATTTCCCTAACTGAAGTTCAAAGATACTAGCGAGAGGACATACTAAAGATAAGATAAGCACAAGCTAAGCGATAAAGGAGAAATTAAAAGACATACCCTCGAAAAGAAAAGGGTACAATGAACGCATCTTCTCTTCCGTCTCCCAAGTAGCGTTACTCTCATCGTCTCCCCATTGTACTTTGACTAGTCTGACCTCTCGATTTCTCAACTTCTTGATCTCCGACCCAAGAATGCATGTAGGAGCTCGTCGAATCGTCGCATCACGCTCTATTTCCACCTCTCTAAGCAAGCTCGGCCCCACTACCTCCGCGGTCTCGTGTAAGCACTTCCTCAAATGTGATACATGGAATACGTCGTGTACACCACTAAGTCTCTCAGGAAACTCCTCTTATCCGCATAAGATTTCTGCCTATCTTGCGCTGCCTTCATCCTTCTTCGAATCAAATCAATCTTCTCCGAAATCTCTCTAATCATATCGGGCCCAAGTAAGATCTTATCCGTAGATTCCCACCAACGTGTAGGTGAACGACAAGGTCGTCCATAAAGAGCTTCGAAAGGTGCCATGCCAATGCTAGACTGAAAGCTATTATTATATGTGAACTCCACCAATGGAAGACGCTCTTCCCATGTACCCTCAAAGTCTAGGATACATAGCCTCAAAAGGTCCTCTAGAATATGATTCACCGTCTCGGTTTGGTCGTCCGTCTGAGGATGATATGCGGTGCTCAAACATAACTGAGTCCCTACCACTTCTTGTAAGCTCCTCCAAAATTCGCTAGTGAAGATAGGATCGCGGTCGCTTACTATGCTAGAAGGAACACCATGCAAACGAATAATCTCTCGGACGTATACAGAAGCTAACCATGGAGCAGTCCTCTTACTCTTCACGGGAATAAAATGGGCGCTCTTAGTAAGTATATCTACTATAACCCAAATCCCCGTATTACCCTTCCTCGATCTTGGTAATCCATCAACAAAATCTATCGAGATACTATCCATGTGAACTCATCGCAACTATCCATCTCCCACGTAAGACGTCCTATTCGAACTCGATATCCCCCAAGCACAAGCCCCAAAGGCCTAAACCAATATCAGACAAGCACCCAAGGAATACCTCCTCCGATTTCAGACAGTCTACGTGAGATGATACTAGCAAAACAAATAATTGGGCACTTAACCGACTCTGGCTGTCCTCGCCAGTCTTGCTTCAAAACCATCACTAATCACCTAACTGACTTTGCATTATCCCCTAGGCACACACGAATACCTCGTGCCTCTAGGTAAACCCCGCACTTCATCGAAGACGCCACTATACTCACGGACCACACGAAAAGATTCCAAATCACTGTTGGATACGTCAAGAGATTCGAGACAGCTAAACGTCACTGAACCCCTAGGGTCACAAGAAATATGAGGGTCTTTCCATAATGAATCAATAGTCTAACTACCCTCCTTTCACTATCTAGGATGGCACCCCGCCTGGGTAGCCAATCCACCCCTAGAATCAAACTATAGCCCGTGAAACCAAGGACGTATGCGTTGCATTCAAATCCAACGTCCAAGATAGACACTCTTAAATCCCGACAAACCATTGAAGGATGAGCCGAACCACCAAAAAGATTTGAGACTAGGATGGGATCCTTAACTAGACTAGTATTTAGGTGCAGTGTTTTCAACTAACGAAGCAAATACTAACGAGTATGAAGCGCCAGAATCAAACAAAGTTCGAAAAGGATGATAAAGGAACCCAAATTTCTACCTGGACGGTCCTACCCCTATCAAGTATACCAGCCGTGAGGGAATATAACTACCCTCCAGAAGATCCTGTACTTTGCCATTGCCTCTATGGACAATCCTAATAAGGTGTCCTATTTCTCCAAAAGGATAACTACTAGCCTTCTTGTTAACATTCACCATTCGTGACCTTCCACCAAGATGAGGTTTCGTCCTTCATTAACCAACAGCTATTTGAACCTTCCTCCCATCGTCTACCTTAAAGGTATCAACAAGCCCTCAACTTCCTTGAACTAACTTCTAGCCCGTCAAACGTCTAAGTCCCTTGAAGTGGTTTTTTGTCCTTCGTATGGAAGTCCCTATTTATCTTAGAAAAAGCATCTATACGCGGAGGGGAAATCCAAAAAAGAGAAAGAGGAAGAGATTCAAAACGGAGAGTCGAAGGAAGGATATATGGCTCTTGGGGATTATGTTTTTTAAAACAAACCTTTCTTTCAAAAATACTCTTCTACAAACATATTTTTGAAAGTATTCTTTATAAAAATGCTTTTTAAAAAATAGTTTCTCAAAATATCTTATCTGTTCTGGTAACCTTCAGCTCTGATACCACGTGTAACACCCCATGTCCATTAATGTCACTCACAAAAGGGAATGCATTAACTTCTATGGAGCGTTTTAAGTGATTATAGAACAGAAAATCACAACAAGACAGATATGAAATAGTATTTGAAAATTTAAAACTTTATTTATTGCAACGGAAGGTAAATATGTTTGGTTACATCACCAAAACCCAAAGACTAAAGTCAAGTACATAATATCCATCTTGACAAAATCTGAGTACATAATATAAAAAGCATAATCCCATAAATAGCCATAAAAGAGATAGGTTGAGCTTTACTTCAGCAATCCAAATCCAAGTGCTCCCAAAGAGATCCAAATCAAGCTTCCCACCCTAAGAACCTGGGGGGGGGGGGGAAGGAAGAAAAGAGGTGGAAACAAAGGGGGTCAGACATAAAGTCTGGCAAGTCTGATAACTCCAACAATATAATTATCAAAGTAACTAGGATAAGACATAAGCTTGGTAAATAAGGAAATGACTGCGAATTAATGGCAAGACCAAGCAACCAAAAATAATAGGATGAGCAAAGATAACGTTAAAGGCGCTTCCTAATCAATATAGGGTAATTACTATACTCTACCGTATTGTACCGTACTGTACTGTACTAACACTAACTGCACCCATACTAGTCACTCTAGAAACTTGATCCCTCTTGACTAAATAGAATGATGATAGCTTCGTGTACTACTAGATGTATCCACTATCCCCACTAGATGTACCCATTCAATGGTAATTCCATGTACTCCTAGCTGACGTCATAGGTGCCGCCTGCTCCTATCTCCACTAGATGTACCCCTTTAATGATTAATTAATAATGGTAGCTTCGTGTACCCCTAGCTGACTACATAAGTGCTGTCTGCTCCTATCTCCACTAGATGTACCCACTACCCTGCCCCATTCGATCGGCTCCCTAACTCGTAGATACCCGTGCTGGTCCCACAGTGGGGTGTATCACTCCCCTAAAGTGGCAACCCAATACGACTTAAGGATGCACGGCTTACACCTACACGATGCAACAACGTCTTACCTACCAGCCCGGGCCCACACACGTACATGACCCCGTTGGACTTGCGTTGCCACCGCTAACCCATTTTGGCCTCTAACAATCAGGCCCAGTAGGCGTGTCCCGTCCTCGACTTGGGTCGAGCTCACAAAGATACTTAATGGGCTACTGGACTGAAAAGGGCCCCCACCAAGCTTCCCACCTAGGCTTGGTCCCCTCTAATACATCCCACTTAACCCCATGTCCACTTACATGTATAAATTTGGTTAAGTGTTTTCTAATTTAACCTAGTCTCACTCTTTTGTTTAATTAACAGGTTGTATTGGTTAAGTCTGTGGGCCTATATACACAAATATTACCCACCTACCCAAGATTTACTTAACCCTCTCACTGGTTCAGACATATTAATTTACGGTTAAGTTTGTGGGCCTATATGTACTAATATTACCCACCTACCCAAAATTTACTTAACCCACTCATTCCGTATAACCCAGTTTACTTAACCCCCAACTTAAACTTAAGTTCTTACAATCCCTAGGGATCAGATTTGGTTAAGTAGTCCATTTCATTTACCATGTCCATTTTTAATTAATTAATCAATTAATTAAAACCTTTCCCTTCATAGGTGTCAATACCTATTTTATCCAATAATTTGAATTACATGTCATAATTGTTTATATTCAAATTACTCCATTTTTCTAATCGTATTTCTCATGACATCCTCATGTCACCCACATGTCACCCACTAGATTCCTCATGCCACCCAAGGCACCCACTTAACCCCCTCATGTCCCACTACATATTTACTTTGGTTAAGTGTTTCTTAATTTATTACTATCGTAACCCCTGTAGGACCTCTCACATTAGACTGACATTTGTGGCTGCTGGATTTGCCGGGCGGGTCCGGGCAGTCTTACACCACAAACGAGCCTAACCTCGTGTCCATACAAGTGTTACGCATTTAGTTTGGGCCTTTGACCTCTCACATTGGGCTACCATTTGTGGCTGCTGGATTTGCCGGGCGGGTCCAGGCAGTCTTACACCACAAATGAGTCCAACCTCGTGTCTTAGGCAATTAATTATACATAATTAATTTCCCCCAATATTTGAATTACTTTCGCTATTCAAATTACAAATCATTTCCATATTTATTTATGTATAAATATGTCACCTTAATTATGTCCACTATTTATGGTACATAAATTGTACCAATTTACATCTCAAATTAATTTCATGCCTTTTTAGGCATTTGTGCCAATTCCCAATATTTAATATCCCTATTCAAATTCAAATTAATCTATGTCCATAATTAAACTATGTCCATTACTACACATTAATTTTCCAATTAATGCCTTCATTAAATTTTTCGCCTTTTAAGGCAATTCACCTTAATTAATATCTCAAATTCGTTATATGCCTCATTTACATGCCAATTCACATTTATTAACATAATCAATATTTTCATCCCATATTTGGATTAATTATTCCTAATCAAATATGTTAATAAAATTCCAATTATCTTTATGACCATAATTCACATTAATTATGTCCATATATCACTTTGCCAATTAATATCTCAATTTACATATATGCCTCTTTTAAGGCTATTACATGCCAATTCACATTTATTAACATAATCAATATTTTTCCCATAACCCCGGCGGCGTCCGTTCGCATAGAATATATGATAGACTAAGAAATAGTCTAACACATGAAAAAGGAAAAAACACCACATATTCACATAACATACAAAATAGGCCTAACTTGCATATGAGAATTTACTACATAACTTGCATAAAATCATAGATCTAAACATAGGCCTAAAAGGTATGAACCTGCATGTTATGAATAAGATTTCATCACAAAATTTACATAGGCAATAACCACAAACTTGCATAACATGATTCATATTACAAACTCATATTTTTATATAAACTTGCATATGTGATTTATGCAACATAACAATGGTGTAAATTTACCTCTAAACATATAAACTAGCATGTAAAGATTTAGCATATAACTCATACATGTCATAGCCTAACTTTTGATCTAAAATAGATGTCATAATCTTTACTAACTTGCATGTGATTTATGTCTAAATCAACATCTAAACTTGCATACATACATATGATCTATCATATGAATCAACATAACCAAACTAGCATTTAAACAACATGATGATTTGATTATACATAAGCCAATCATAGAATTACAACATAGATCATAACTTTACAACATGTATGATAACATCACAATTTAACAACATAATCATATCATACGGTCAATAATTCACATCATATCCATATAATCCACAATTATATCTAATCTTACTTAATTTAATAATTATCTTGATTAGAGAAATCGAACTTGCCTTTCGTGGTTAAAGAATTATGAACAATTGATCAAACTTGATGCAGAATTGTTGTAGCGATGTTAGTTGATTCGTTGTTGAAGCTCTAAGCTTGAATTAGGTTGAATTGATTAGCTATCTTCCTCTTTAGTTGGCGGCGGCTACACTGAGTTCCATGGCGACGGCATAACGGCTTTAGTTTCAATTTTAATTAGGTTTAGGGTTAGCATTAGGATGTATTTATAGGTGTAGGAAATTATTTAGGACCATTAGATTAACCCTGAACCATGAGAACCAACCAAATGCAAAATCTGCATTTGAGCGAATCGGCCCACGGGTTGACAGCCAAACACCCTGGATTAACCCCTAGTCGACCCAGTGAGGCTCGGGTCGACCTCAAAAATGGGCCGGTTCGGTCATTCCCCACTCCCAATTCGCTGTTTTGAACTTTTTCGCATATTTATTTATTTAATTTTTAATTTTTATATATATATATCAATATATATATATCTCTGCGCAACCCATTTCACTTAATTCTTTTCTAAAAATTAAGTATACCTTTATTTGTGAATTTTAATGTTATAAAATTACGGGGATTTGGGTTATAGTAGATAGTGGTATCAGAGCCAATACCCAGCCGGAATTGTGGCTCCTGTGTGGACCGCAGCGCCTGGGTGAGGTGTTTGTGAGCCAACGGGGACGTTGGGCTCTGTAGGAGGGGAGAATGTAACACCCCTAAGTCCCACATCGTGGAAGCCTGTGTGAAGTGGGTACTTATATAGTAGATCTCATCTCTTACTAACACCGAGGCCTTTTGAGGAACAAAACCCCACACCTATACGGTGGCTAAGTTGGGGACAATATCTTGCGTGAACGGAGGTGTGGGCTGTTACATATAATATTTCCAATTGCAGAAGATTTGGAAGATATCAGAAAATTTGTTGCCTCTTTTGTGAAATTAGATTAGGCTATAAATTACCTACATAAATGGAAGAATATGAAGAAGTTTTTTTTTTGGATATTGAAGTAAAGAATTAATTCTCTGATTGGGAGCAAATAAATTAGAGAATTTACCGTAAATCAATTACTTCAACCCCAAGTATTAATCCTTATATAAGGATAGGGATTAGGTAAATGAAGTATCATCTCTAAAAGTTGTATTTCTTCTTATCTACTTGTGACGACCCAAATTTCTAGTACCTTTTGAGCTGACCAAACAATACCAGTCCAACCCAAACTGTACTGGAAACCCAGTTGCCAATAGAAAGAATTTAGAGGATGAGATAAGAAAGAAAGAAATATTAGAATAGAAGAAGAAGAGTCAACACAACAGAATCTCACATCGTAGCGGAAAAAATATAATATAGAAATAACTTTCATTGAGAGCTTGAAAAATACTTACAATCATCAGAGTACATCAATACACTTGGACAGTTATAACAACCTGTCCTCATACATACACAACACAACGGAATAATAACATCATGTCTGAAATTCCTCCAGCACGTCTTCTGGATTTCGTAGTATCCAATGGTCTGAACTTGTACAACCCAGTCTAACCCGAGCATTACAAATATCGAATCAGTCTGGTGAACCAGAGTGCGAAACCCACTAAGTTTATATAACATCCATATTGATTTTAAAGTTTAAAATCCTTTTGAAAGAAAAGGATAATAGTAAGACCAGCCCACAAAAAAACACGGACGATTTTTATCTTACTATAACCCAAAACATTTTGAAAATCATATATTAGTCTGATATTATAATAGTGTCCAAATACAAATAAATATCAATCTAGCAGAACGCTTGCATCTCACGCTCCACATATATAGTATACAATCAAAACCATGGGCGCTTATTGGAGATTGGATTCCGACTATGACAAGGTATCGAACGACTTACCGATAGTGTATCTCTAGAGGGGAATACACTGGGTTCAACAAGAACATCTTGCAACCCGACCCACACATGACCGACCACTCATTTCGCTTGAGTGTATCGAATGTATATCACCAACGGTTGAGATCAACAACTGTTTCCCAAAATGGACAGCATCGAAATAGATTAAAGAAGAAAATGGAATTTCTCTAGATAGGTGGTTATACACCCTAATGGTAGCAACCCACATAGCCATGTTGCCTGCCCGATTTTTGTCATTTCCCGGTTGATGAGACTTGAGGTTATAATCGACTTTTAAAACATCTAGCCACCATTCACATAGTCCATACACGTCATCTAGGAATAGGATGAACCGAAGGCACCCTCCTACCGCATTCAAAGGATCAGTAGTGAGAAGTCCTTGCAATCCGAAAAATCTCAACCACGACCGAATCACAGTATAAAAACCTCTGGTAGCTAGCCAGAGAAATTCAATAGCAATCCTTCTGCTTATGAAGATCCACAATCTTCAATTGCTGTGTCTCGACCAACTTCCGATATCTTCAACGTTTACGCATATGCTGGTCGGAATAGTTTTCGAATATAAATTCGATCCCGGTCTTTCCGTTCCAACAACACTCTTGGCCAGATTTTAATAGTCAGTTTTTTAACTATCAAAATAAAACGATCATTGTAACACCCCTCTCGAAAAGCTAACACAAAAATCTTTTAGCACAGTGGTTAGTGCGTGGTGTTGCTTTCCGGGAGGTCGGGGGTTCGAATCCCGTGGTTGTCACATTTGGTACCAGAGTCTATACCCAGCCAGAATTGTGTGTGTAATGCTGCTGATGTCAGTTGGTGTGGTACTAATGCGGGTTACATGCACAACGCCTGGGTGGTGAGTGATATGAGCCAACAAGGACGTTGGGCTCTTTAAGGAGGGTAGTCTGTAACACCCCTCTCGAAAAGCTAACACAAAGATATTTTAGCACAGAATGGTTCATTGGTTCAGTATACAGCATCACTCGGCTTTTTAGTTAAACATTCATTTATAAATCTTTCGACATTTGAAGTATGCCCCTTCACTTCTTATTCTCAAATCAATTTATTCAACTTTTCAAATTATAGTTTATAATATCCTTTATAAAAATATTAATTTAACTCCTGCAACTTCCCTCATTTCTAAACTAATATCATTCTTGGATAATCATGAAGTCATAACAAGTTGGGGTATTTTATTACCCCTCAGACCTTGAGACGAGAACATTCTTATCTTACGAATAGATAGAAGCTTATCAACGAAATCTCATTCTATCATTTTCCCCAATACTTATATTTAATTTAGAATCTCTTTTTAAATAACCACCTTTTCTTAGTTTTGTTCAACCAACTCCTTTCCGATTTAAAATATTCATCTCTAGACCTTTATCGTTAGATTATCACCTTTATAACCAAGTTCACCCCCACTAAGGTTACCGTTCGAATTCAATCCACATCAATCTTGTTTAAAGCTTTCCTTTTATATAATTCCTTTCCGGAAATAAAATCCAAAATCTAACTCACATCACTACAATAAAAATACCCTATTGCAACTAGTTATTTGCAACAGGCGACAAATGACAGTTGTAGTAAATGATATTTAGCAACAGACCTATTATAGCAGTTGCAATAGATGAGATTTAGCAACAGGTTTTATTCCCTGTTGCGAAAAGCTTATTTTTAGCAACTCCGCTTCCCTTCCTGTTGCAAAAACATAACTTTAGCAACTAATGCTTTTATAACAATTGCAACAAATATATTATTTGCATCTGCGCTTCTAAGTCAGTTGCAAATAAATATCTTTAGCAACTGTTTTCGCCACTTGCACTAACTGGCCTTTTTTACAACTGGTAAAGCTAGTTGCGAAAAACTTACTATTAAAAATCAGTATTAGCTTTTAATGATTAACTTTTACAAATTAATTTTAAATTGTTACTATTAAATGATCAACTACTAGTAATTATATAATAATTAATATTAATATTTAATAATTATTAATTAATAATAAAATTTAAGTATTATAAAGTGATACTTATAACTGATAATTAAATAATAATAATTACTAATTAACAAATAATTATAATCAACATTTAAAAAATAATAAAATAAATAAATTAATAATAAATTAATAATAAAGAACTAATGGATAGTAATTAATTTGAAATATGAATATGTTTAAATATTAAAAAAATAAATAATAATTAATAAACTCGTAATAAATAAATAAATGATAATTGATTAATATTACTATTAAGGATAGTTAATAATTAATAATAACAATTTCTTATATGAATTAATTTATAATTTGTGTTTGATAGAGGTATTTTTATGAAATAATTAATAGTTTCTAGTTAATAGAATTTATAATTTGTGTTTGATTAACAATGTTCAATTAAAGTTATAAAATAATAATTAATCAATAATTTAGTCATGTACGTTGTAATAGGCATCAGTTTTCATCAACATAGCACAACGGTCCAACGTAGCACGTCGTGCTAGAAAGATATTGTAACGGTTTCAATTAGTCTATTGCATTCAATACTTATAGTTAATAATAATATATAGTATTTCTAAAAAAATATTAAAATTAAAGAATTATTAACAATAAATTTTAAAAAATCAAAATTTTCAAAACAATATTTTGAAAGCAGAAACTATTAGATATTAATTTAAATAACATTAGATATTTATTTTATTCTTAATAATTAATATATAATTTTAAATAATTATATTTAATAACTAACTTTATTACATATAATATTTAATAATTAAAAATGATGATCAATTAAACAAATGATGGTCCTAGTAGTATACCAGGACTTAATATGATATCAACTTACATACCATTGATATATATATATATATATTGCTTTTCGTAGTTTAATTTAGCAATTGATGTGCATACTGAATGTTAAAAATATAAAAATGTATTACTGCCCAGGACTGCAAAAATGCTATTTTACCCGAATGAAAATAGGGTAAAATACCTGAATGTGAGATAAAAATGCAGAGACCACCCATGAATTGTTTGAGTGCAGTCTTAAAATTAGGATGTAGGATCTCATGTTTTTCTCTCTTATTCGGGTGAAATACCCAAAAATAGTTCGGGTATTATAGCAAAGTTGTCAGGACTATGTCCAACTCAGCCGTTAGTCCAAAACTTCCCTTCTGTGCTTTTCGATTCCCGCCAATCATTTACGTTTTCCCTCCAATTTTTCATTTCCCCTCCATTCATTTGAATAATTTCGCTTATCCTACCCATATTATTTTTACTTTTTCTTTTAACTCATAATCTCGTTTAACTTTTCCAATACACAGCTTTCTTAATGGAATACATCATACCACCTAATTTCGCTTTCAATCCTTTTTTCTCTTCGCCACTCTTCTCAACATCACCTCCCTTCCCAATAACCCTAATTTTGCTGTGCCTGTGGTAGGATGAAAATAAAGGAGATTAGAGGTGGTCTAATATGTCGTCGGAGGAAGCACTAGAGTGGAATTCGCGGGGACTTGAAACTGGTCATTTTGACGAAGGCAGGACCTAGGGCTTCGGTGATTCTGACGGAAAACAACAAGCTAGCAATCATCGTATCCAGAGAGGCGGGAGGTGGAGGCTGGGAGGCATATTGTATATGAGAGGCGGGAGAGGGAATCGATCAAGTTGGATGTAGAGGAGGAAGGCCAACATATAGCTAATATTGGAGGTTAGGAATGCGAGAAGTTACTGCCATTAAAAACCGATATACATGATTTGGTACAATTCTTTTTTGTTGTGGCCAATGCTTTTTGAAACTTACATTGTCAAATGGTAAGTCATTATCTTTTTAACCGTTAAACAGTAGAAGTAATGATAATTTTAATTGTATATGTTTTTGTAAAGTTTAAGTATATGACCTTTATTATGTCAAGACTTTGCAAAAAATGCAATGATTAAAATAAATATTAGATATTTAAATGTGGTTTTGCTGATCGGATTCCACTTGAGCCTTTTTTTTCGTTTCTCAGATCTAACCTGCGCTATCACTCTTTTCCCTTTCTCCGCTAGCTCTGATGATCCTTGGCTCACGGATCTAGCGCACACTCATTGTTTCAATCGCTTTTCTAATAGGCTGAAGGTTCCTCATCACATGACTGATTTTCAGCTACTTTGGCGGCGTTTGGTGGTTTCTATGTGTTTTTTATACAGTGGCATGCATCTCCTGGTGTGCTTGGTTATATTGTGGTTGTGTAATTTAGATCTGATTTTTTTGGTTGAGTGGATGTTAAGGTGGAATGAGTGGTTTTGTGCTTCTTGGTGATGTTGCTACCCGCTCTTCGGTGGCCTTGGGATGGCTCTGCTACTATGGCTATCAGGTTTGAGTATGCCGTCCTATCTTTTTTTGTTTCCTGCTCTTTCCTTCATCCATGAAATTGGTGTTTGTTTGTTCGCGTGATGTTGCTGCTTGGGCATATGAGATTTTGGGGTTTATATAGAAAGACTTTGAGATAATCATTCAATCAAATCAAATGATTTGTATATTTCACAGATTTTATGTAGAGACCGGTAATATATTAAGTGATGCGTAAGTTCATAGTACTTCGGTGTGATAATAAGTCAAAAGGTACACATAAGGCCTATAATAAAATTTCTGCTATTTAACGAATGATGAAGCTGATTTCCATGAAATTAAATACTCAAGCTGCTAATTTACCATCATTATGCGAAAGTTTTGGTTTGAATATTCTTGAAAAAATAGATTAAATAGTTGAAATGAGGATTAATTGATGAGAAGAGTTGCTGCTATTGCCATATTTTTATAAAGATAGGGGGAGGCCCAAATACAAACTGTTGAACTTGGGAGTATTCCAACCATTGGAAGCAAAACTACGTGATCAATAAGGGAAAATGAGAATGAGAATGACATTGTCTCAATTACATTTTTCATTTGTGTGCACACACACAGTTTTATTCTGTATTGTTGAGACGTAATTAGCATTCAATGATCAATAAGTTGCATCAAATATTACGAGTTCTATCACCGGTGTTTACAGTCAATTCTATTTGATATGATGTTTCATTTTTGTCGAGAACAAAGTCATGTGAGCTGTGTGCTATTTAACCCTGATAGAGGTTTTAATTATCTTTTATTTCATTTTTTTAATCTTTTTTCTTTGGTTGGTTTAACAAGAAACTGCATTAATTCATTTTTAATAAATGACGCTACTTATGCCTTACATCTTGCAGGGAAAAAAAAGTTAGAAGATTACTCAAAGAGCAGTCTAAACATTAGTATGGACCTAGCCAGTACGGTAAAGCAAGTTGAGAGCCTTTTGCTGATGTCCCAGATATACACTAGATGATAGAGTAGTAATACGATTAGAAAATATTCTATTTGAAAAAAATGTGTTGTATGAGAGAAGAAATTGTTATACATGAGTGGTGTATGAAAATTGTAGAAATTTTTGTTGTAATTGTTTGTAGTATTAAAAATTTGTTAAAATAAAAATTTTATTTGTTTACTTTATTTTGTGATATACACTATTACTAAACGAATACATTTAATATGTAATATCTATAAGCTGTATTTTTTTTTTACAGATTTATGGATCTATTGCAACAGGCATATACTGTTGCAAAATGATCTGTTGCAACAGCAAAAGCCTGTTGCAAAAAAGGAAACTGCAACATCTTATTGCAACAGGCAGAAAATGTTGCAAACTTTTTGCAACTTCGGCTATACCAACAGGCGCAGGCCTGTTGCAATAGGTCTACTGCAACAGATATCGCATGTTGCGAAAAGTGTTTTTTGTTGTAGTGTATAATTATAAGTAAACTTGTTAAAATCCTTTTTAATTATAAACAAGGTTTTACTCAACTAATCCCCTTTATCACCATTTCCATTTCAATCTGGTTCCTTTCAAACATTATTCACTTTCAAAGTTAACATTATCCTTTTATACGATTCTGGACTCGATATATCAAAGCAACTTGGTTTCATTTGAAAATACTATTATATATTCAAATCTTATCTATCGAGTCACGTTATGAATTTGTTAGATCCAAAAATGTCTCTAACACCCAAATTGTCTGAGTATGTAGAGAATATATATCTAGAAATATAAGAAAACGCAGAAAACACATAAGATATAGTGGTTCGGCGTTAATGAGCCTATGTCCACTTTATATCTATGATTATATGTAAGATTCGAGTACAATCAGTGATTTCTCTCTCAATCTCACTTTTACAATAATGATCCACTCAATAATTTCGAGCTAAGATTGATAAGAAATAATGGAATAGCAGTAATGTTGGAAACAACACTCCAAACTGCCAAAAGATCCTGAAAAATGCCAAGTCTGGGGCTATTTATAGCTGATATCTACATGCGGTTCGTGGTCACACATGGCACAAATCCCGAGGATCTCGGACTGGTTCGTGAGCAGATGTAGAAATGGTCAAAATGGCCATTGTTGACAGATGTCGCGAGATTCGGGACTCTCGGGTCGTGATAGACCAAGTCGCTGCCTCAATTTCTTATCTACAAGAATCGGGTCGTGGGGCACTTATGTAAACGGATCGGGTCGTTATAGGTGGTCACGAATGAGGGTCGTGGTAACAGGGTCATGAGCCGAGGAAGGTAAGGGGATCACGATCGAGTTTCCAAAGGTTTTGACGTGTGAGGCTCCATATTATCTTTATGTGTAAACTTTGGTGGCTTGGTCCAAAAACTAGCCAACATTTTGCCCCTTCGAGGTATGTTTTATTAAGGATGGAACATGCCTCGAAAGTACTGAGCTATCTTTTCATGAAGTGATGTGAATCAAAAGTCATGTCTGTCTGAGATGTCGTGTAATGCTGCAGGAAGTTGCTTCCCTTGACTGGTATAAATACCGGGTTAAATCATTAACCATTTCTTTGTTCATCGGGTAATTTTCATCTCTTGAGTTTTTTGAGATATTGTTATCGAATTACCAAGTAAGTTTTAAAACTTTTTGTAAGAAGTAGTATTTAATAACTTTCATATTTCCGTAAATACGTAATTCTGTCTTTCCGATTCATTGGTCACGTTAGGGCTCGGATCGCCACTTCAAACCATGGGTCGTGGCGGACTATCCAACACCTTCGAGCAGAACCGTCCATTTTAGATCTCGGACCATTGTCTGGGGGGCCCAAATACGAACCCTGGTGGGCCTTCCGCGTGTTCGTGGCCTGGTGAGCCATATGAGACAAAGAAGGGAATGCCAAAAGTCTCTTTCTCGGCTATGTAAGCTGTTTTAATCCCTTCCTTTTACCTTTTCATTTTCTCTCTCACTGGCTGCCACTCTTCTTACCTTCCAACTCCAAAACCCTAATTTAACTTTCCCCGAAAATCGAGTATTTCCTACAATAAAAAGGTAATGGCGTTAAGCTTGTTTCCCATTTTGTTTGGCTTCTTTTCCGTCCTCTTTATTTCCGTCGAATTTTCGTCGATATAGCTATGGCAATGACGAGGGCGTTGGGTTTAGTAACAGTGGTAATGGGTTCAGTTTCATGGATTTATGGATGGAGAGGGGAAACGAGGAGGGAGAAGGAGCAGGCCAGGTAGAGTCGTGGGCGAGGTTTTGGCTTGGGTCATGGAAACAGGAGGACCAGGGAGGAAACTGTGGTGTAATACTGGACGGCGGATCGGGTCGCGATAATGGAAAAGGATTGGGTCGTGGCGCTGGGCATTAAGGTGGATCGTGGGGGGTGTTTCACGATCCGCTTATTTACTTCGAACTGAACTGTATCACGAACCCAGAGTCCATCAGCTGGTGAGACTAGTGAGCGACCCGTTCGTCATGATCTGACACGAGTCCCGCGACCCGAATAAATTGCGATCCGGTCCCCAAGTTTCAACGAACCGGAATTTTCGACGATCCCAGATACATTTTGACTTAAACAATGCATCGTAATCACAATACATTGGACAGTTAGGTTAGAGCCTTCGAGACGAACTTTCCGGACTGATTAACAGTGTAACTTAACAGCATACAATGGCCATTATCTTCTTATCTGATTAACTTAATTCTTTTCTTATTGTATGCACATGCACACACTTGCACTTACACACACGGGGAACGGGAAATTGTGTTCTAATTTCTTATGTTTACTCGCCAACACAGCCATGTCAGATAAACAGTCAACCGATATGTCAGAAAAAGATACAGGATCAGAGTCATCAAAGCATTATGATCCCAGTTTGCTTCCCACGGATCCAGATTGGGAGAATTCCGACCCCGATTACGAGACAGACACCGAGATTGATTAAACAACTTCCGAAAGTTCATCTTTTGAGGATGAGGATGATCGAGCTCCTGACGAAATCCCAGGGGTTGAGGAAGTGGAGGAGGAGAAGCTCAGTGATTCACTGGCTTCAAAATTAGATGACATAAAGCTTAAGAAAATATGCTTAAGACACCGGATCCCTTGGGACGATGTGAAAACCCCAGAAGGTGAAGATAGACCTCATTCTTCCCCAGAAGGATACATGACCATCAGTCGGCTCATGTGTTGGATAGGTGTTATTCCTCCATTTCCTCCAATTGTAGTTGACCTTTTAAGACGACTACAAATTGCCCCCATGCAACTCCATCCTAATGCTTACGCGGCTTTGTATACCCTATACATCGCATATGAAGAGGTTCTACAGACGGAGCTCACTTTCAAGGATTTGAAATTCTATTACCATTTGAAACACCACTCCACAGGAACTCCAAACTTCACTTTCTTTGAATCAGTTGCCGGTAAGAAGGTTTTATCGGATGGCCATAGCAACATAGGGGATGCCAAGTCTGATTGGTTTTACATAAAGCATCAAGCAGGATGTGCAAGGAAGTGGCTACAAGAAAGTATGGTTTTTTTAAATTATGCTCTGACTGCATGATTGGAGTGCTAACGTACCCCTTTATTCTATGTAGATCACAATTTTGCGAAAATAGAAGGTTCGGTGTATGAAGACCGACTGTCCCGCCTCCTCAAAAGTAAATTTGACTTCTTAAGAATCAAGAAGTGTATCGTCAACGAGAATCTTCACGAGCACCATCTTTTGGATATAAAATTCGGGCTTGGAATATATGGCAAGCCTTACAAGTATGTGCCCCATGCCGAGGGAGAAGGGACTTCAGAGGCCACAAAAACAACTGAATTCCGTAAGAGTCCTTCACCGATGATTGATCAGGATGATGAAGATTTAAATGTTTACAAAGGAGGTGAAACCCAAGCAAATGAACCAAAGGAGTCCCCAACCTCTAAGGAGCGGTCTCCTTCAAGAATTCCACCGCCAATTGAGCCTGTCGTTCCCGATGCATTAACAGAGGAACAACTATTTGGGGAATTAAACAAGATTCCCCTACCAGACGTCATCTATACACAAGAAGACTTCGGAGGTGAACCATTCTTCCCTATCTCTTAGGAAGTGAAGGTTCCAATTGAGGAAAAAGGAATCACACAGACAAGCCTAGCTCCGGGCCCAGGTTTATTGGGGGGATTACACGGGATGCACAAATAACATGCACCACTTATCACCACACTTTTACACCGTCGGTATTCATGGTTCTAATATGTGCTTGTTTCCTTTGCAGGAAAAATGCCTCGTAAACAATCTTATTCTTATCGTTCTCTTCGATCAAGCACACCAAGGCTCCTTTTCGATCCTAAGCAAGTCCGCAGTGATAGCCGGGGGAGAGATAGTCATCGACCTCGTGATTCTTATCAATCTCATACTACATGGTCTCGTTCTCCATCAAAGCAAGATGCTGGGAAGTCCCACAGCCGTCCAGTGCTATCGGCGGGGGGTAAGCAGCTTCCCAAAGACTTGACTCCTCCAAAAAGTATGCCCTCTCATAGCAAGTCTTCCAAGAAACACCATGAATCGAAAGACAAAAACAAAGACCTAAGCAAGGATTTAGAAAAGGAGAAAATAGCTATTGTCCCCTCTGGTTAGCACGACTTAGATACTACCGCCGCACAGGATGTCGTCTATACCTATGAGAATAAGGCCAAGCTGGAGCGTTTGCGGAAACTGTTCCCTGACATTTTCTTTGAGAGAATGATGTTTGTTCCAGATCTTGAGTCGGTTCCCGAAGAATGGGATGCGGAGGTCATAGGGAAGTGAGTCATGTGGCTAAACAATATAGAGTAATGAAGAAGCATGCTACCAATCTTTCTACTGCCATCCGTCACCTAGAAACGGAGGGGGCCAGATCCAGAGTAAAGATTGAGAATGAAGCTAGGGCCAGGAGCAAAATGGAAAAAGAACTAGAAGATGCACAAGCTCAACTTGCTCTAGCTCGGCGGGATGCGGAAAATTACAAATCTGAGCTAGAGAGCGCTAGGAAGCACTTTCACACTGAGCTTGACTCAAATAGCCAAGAGCATTTGGCTTTGAAGAAGGAAGCGGAGGATCTCAGGACAATTAACACTGAGTTGAAAACAGCACAAGACCATTTTGCTGCTGAAAAGGCTGCTTGGGAGAAAGAGAAAGCGAGCTTGAAAGACAGTCTTGTACAAATCGAGAAAGAAAAAGCGAGTCTGAACAACCAACTTGTTCATGCTGAGAAGCGTGCAGCTCTCGCTGAAAGTAACGCCAACAATGCTCTTGTATCGGCCTCCGCCACTGCTGATCAGCTTGCTGCAGTTAAAAAAGAGATAGAAGGTTTCGATGGACTACTATTCGACTTTTTCGGTCAAGTTATTAAGACTCGAGACATCTCTTGGATTGAGAACTACCATGTTACTTTGGCCAATGTGTGGGATATGATCGTTGAAGGCGAGAAGCAACGATTGAAAGTTGAGGAAATTAACGAAACTCGGCTTATGCAGACCTTTCTCAAAGGTGAAGAGCCTAAGGCTTTGGAGAAGGGCAGATGCCTGATCCAAGAGGAAATTGAGAAGGAAAGGACCAAGCTCAAGGGCAAGAATAAGATCGATGAAGGTTCGAGCTCGGCGGCGGAGCCCAAATCTTCTTTAGTTGAGGAATACAATCATGATGACCCGTTGATCCCCTTGGCTCCAACCCCTCCTACTATCGAAGCTACTGTTGCAGGTCTGGGAGATGACTTAGTTGAAGGTATCTCTATATTCTCTCCACAATTCATCAGAGCAATTGTAACTTGTTATCGTCTTGCAGAACATACAATTGAGAAGACCACAGTTTCTCCCGAATTAATAGCATTTGCTTCTTATGATATAGGTGGCAAACCTGCCAAGAAGGATGCGGAAGAGAAAGCAGATGCGGAGAAAGTTAGTGTCCCCTCAGGTGCTGAAGTCTCTGAGGTTCCAAAGCAAACCGAGGGCACAACAACTGAGAAGGTCATTTTGGCACCAATCATTGATGTTCCCAATGATGCTGAGACCATTGATGCTTTGAAGGATATGGATGGTGATCATGGAGATGATGAAGAAGAGGTCACCATCACAAGGGAGACCAAGGATGATGACCAGGAGACCCTGGCTGACATGCATGCTAAGAAGGATAGACAGATGGCTTTCAAAAGAGAGGAGCAAGACCCTCTGTATGTGCCTCCTATCTCAGAGGTTGATCCCAAAACTGGGTTGATCATAAAATTCTCTTCCAGATCAATAACTTCACAGCTTGCATCCCAGACGTCTAACACTCCACAAGATCCTCTTTCTAATAAAAGGATGAGGAAGAAAGGTGACCGATCTGATGCCGACAAGGAGGAGTTGGAAAAGAAGAAGAAGGAGAAGAAATCAAATTCGTCTCCCAAGCATAAGTAGGATGCACTTGTTAGTTCATATTTTGCTTTTAGGTTTTTCACTGGCCAAGAAATGAAGTTGTGAGAATGGCCCTCACTTTTGTTTAGCTTTGTCCTGTGAACCTGCATTTAGTGAATGAAAATTTGTTTCTTTTGAATCGTGGCGTATCTACAAGTTTAACTTCTCACACTCAGTCATAGATGTTTAGATCATAACTAAGTTAAAATCGAACAATGAGTCATTTTAGAAGTCAAAATTTTAAAATTTTTGTACTACTACACAAATGTGTGTATATGCCCCTAATCAATCATTAATACGATGCCTGGCCAGGGCTTATTGAGGATTGATTAGAGTCGTATGTGCACTGCCCCCCATTCCCGGAAATGAGGGGTTCAGGTTCTACTTTCATTCATGTTTCTAGTCATGTGATTGGGTAGTAGTTCTTGTGGTGCTAAGTCTCTAACACCTGTATACTCTCCCGATCCTTCAGCGGGTTAGAGTTCGAGCTTGGTTATCAATCTGCTCACCGATTCTTCAGCGACGTAGAAGTTCTGGGGGCGCTAAGTCTCTAGCGCCTTTATACTCTCCCGATCCTTCAGCGGGATGGAGTGCTATCAAGGCGGTTTCATTATGGTGCACCTTCACGCCTTGTGGACGTCTTTGCGTCCTTTATACTCTCTCTCAAATCTTGGGAGTTAGAGTGTAGATGACGGTGTGGTCTGCTTCATTGCACCTTCGGGACTTTAGTTGTTGTTCACCTTCTGATCTGATGGAAGGCATTTTGAGATGTTTCGAGATCGTTCACATTTCATAGCAAATCTTAAAACGGTAATGATTCATGTTAATTTAAATAAAAAAGAAGATAAGTAATGGTGCAATAAAAGTAAATGACATGCAATATTTTATAGTGGTTCGGTCGAATCGTGACCTACGTCCACTTTATAATCTTTTGCTCAATTAACCAGACTATTCTAGGCAAGTCGTGCCTTTTTACATGGTACTAAAAACAAAAGAATAAAACTGACAACTTCACGTCAGATAAGGCCGCAAATGCTGAGCATTCCACACTCAAGGCATTTCATCTCCATCCACAGTCGCTAGCTTGAAGGTTCCGTTACTAAGCCTTCGTAGAATGGAATACGGTCCTTCCCATTTCGGGCCCATATGCACTGGGGCTGGAAAGACACGTTTCAGAATCAAGTCTCCAGGTTCAAATGTTCGGGCTTGGACTTTTTTGTTGTAATACCGAGTGACCTGTTGCTTGTGTCTTAAGGCGCGGAGGTCGGCTTCATCCCTCTTTTCTTCAACCATGTCCAGGGATTCAAGGAGCAGCTCATTATTATTCATCGGGTCATAATAAGCGACTCGATGAGATGGTACTCTCAATTCAACCGGGATGACTGCTTCGGCCCCGAAAGCAAGGGAAAAGGGTGTGTGACCCGTCGTCGACTTGTAAGTTGTCCTGTATGCCCATAATGCCAAGGGTAATTCATCGACCCACATGGCCTTGGCCTGCTTCAATCTTTTCTTCAGAATGGATTTAATCACCTTATTCGCCGCTTCGACCTGTCCATTCGATTGCGGATGTGCCACAGAGGTGTACCTTTTCTCGATGTGGTACATCTGGCAAAAATTTCTGAATTCTGCACTGTCAAATTGAGTCCCATTATCTGTTATGACGACTTTCGGGATACCGAATCAGCATATGATATTCCTGACGACGAAGTCAATTACTCACTTAGTCGTGATCGTGGTCAATGGCTCCGCCTCAACCCACTTTGTGAAGTAATCCACGGCCACAATGGCGAATTTTTCTCCACCCTTCGCTATGGGGAGACTCCCGATAATCTCAATCCCCCACATAGCGAAAGGCCACGGGCTCATCATCGTCTTTAACAGGCTAGGAGATGCCCTAGGGATCTTGGAAAATTTCTGACATGTGTCGCAACGTCGTGCATACTTGGCTGCGTCCTTATTTATGGTAGGCCAGAAGTAGCCATATCGCAGTATCTTCTTCGCCGGCGTTTGCCCTCCAGCGTGATCACCACATTCACCTTCGTGTACTTCTTTCAGTACGCGCTTGATGCCATCATGGGCGATGCACCTGAGGAGAGGCATCGAGAACCCTTTTTTGTATATGGTTTCACCCTGCATAATATATCTGGAGGCTTTTCGGATAACAACACGCCTCTCACTCTTCTTGGTCGGAAGCGTTCCATTCGTTAGAAAATTCTTTAAGGGTGTCCTCCACGACTCCCTTTCTGGTTCAATCTCCAATATGGGATCAACTTCCATTTGATTAACGTTTGGAAAGTGCAATATTTCAATTGGTACTAGTTCGGTGTCCTCTGGATTGTCTGAACTAGCCATCTTTGCCAACTTGTCTGCCTTTTGATTCTCCTCTCGCGGGATGTGTGATATGCTGTAGTGATCAAGATTATCTAGCAACTTCCTTACTTCTTTCAAATACGATATCAGCGTTGGACTTTTAGCCTGGAACTCCTCCTTAACCTGGTTCACAACTAACTTGGAGTCGCAATAGATATCTTGCTTCATTATCTCCAACTCCTTTGCAAGCTTCAGCCCGACAATCAGGGCTTTGAAATCAGAATCATTATTCATGGCATGAAACTCCAATCTGAGGGCATAGTATATCGATCGGTCTTTGGGGGTTACAAGCACAAATCCAGCGCTAGATCGTCTGTCATTCTTGGCGCCGTCAGTATATAGTTTCCAGGCATTGGGGGTCAAGAAGTTGTTTCGGAGGATCAGCTTCTTCACTCACTACATCATCATCTGGGATCGTGAACTCTGCTATAAAGTCTACCAGTACTTGCCCCCTTATTGATCGTCGGGGCTGGAAATTCAAATCAAACTGACTTAACTCAATGTTCCATTTGAGTAGTCTTCCTGACGCCTCTGGTCTTTGCAGAACTTGTCTAAGTGGATGGTCAGTGTACACGGTGATAGGGTGAGCCTGGTAATAGTGGCGAAGCTTCCTGGAAGCAATAAGCAGACTATACGCAAGCTTTTCTATTTTTGGGTAGTTTCGCTCGGTTGCCGCCAACTTTTTACTCACGTAGTACACTGGTCTCTGAACTTTATCTTCTTCCCTTACCAAGGCGGAACTTATCGCGTGGGACGACACTACCAAGTATACGAATAAATCCTCGTGGTCAATCGGCTTGGACAGTATCGGGGGTCTCTCTAGATGGTTCAGAAGGTTCTGGAACGCTTCTATGCAATCAGGGGTCCACTTAAAATTACGCTTCCCTCGTTTTATCAACTCAAATAATGGGATACACTTGTCCATTGCTTTAGAGATGAATCTGCTCAGTGCGGCTACTTTTCCTGCGAGGCTCTGCACATCTTTAATTTGCTTTGGCTCCCGAATATTTCTATTGCCGTGATTTGATCCGGATTGATTTCAATTACGCGCGAGCTGACGATGAACCCAAAAACTTTCCAGAGGCTACTCCAAACGAACATTTCATAGGACTGAGCTTCATCCCATAATTTCGGAGGTTATCAAACATTTCTGTTAAATCGGCGGTGTGATTAGGTGATTGTCGGGATTTCACTAACATATCATCAACATATACCTCCATCGTCTTCCCGATTTGGTTGTAGAACATTCTATTCACCAGTCATTGATATGTTGCACCGGCATTCTTCAAACCGAATGGCATCACTACATAACAATATAGCCCTAGATCCATGATAAAGCTGGTATGCTCTTGATCCGGGACATGCATAGGGATTTGATTATACCCCGAATAGGCATCCATGAAGGAGAGGAGTTCATGACCTGCCATCGAATCCACCAGCTGATCAATTCTTGGTAGCGGAAAACTATCTTTCGGGCAGGCTTTGTTTAAATCTGAGAAGTTGATACAGTGCGCCACTTTCCGTTAGCTTTCTTTACCAGGACTGGATTTGATCAGATCCATTCTGGGTAGACTGAGTCTCCGATAAACCCATTACTTCTCAGCTTTTCTACTTCTTCCTTCAAGGCGGTGGATCTCTCTGGGCCAAGCATTCGCCTTTTCTGTTTGATAGGTGGATGCTTTGGGTTGATGCTTAATGAATGGCTCATAATCCATGGGGATATCCCACACATATCAGTGTGGGTCCAGGCAAATACATCCAAGTTGGTTTTCAGGAAATCCGTTAATTCTCCGGCTCGAAGAGGGTCTAACTGGGATCCAATCTTCAGGACCTTCTCTGGGTCACTATCATCGATTGGCACATCCACAGTTGTTTAGTTAGGAGTCTCCATTCTGACCCCAGGTTCTTCATCCTCTCTATGATTTATGTCCTCGGCCAGTCCTCCGGGCAACTCTCCCAGAGTTATTTTCTTTAGTTGCTATGACGTTTCCTCCCTGGAAGGGGGGAGGAGGCGCCCTTTGTTTCTACATCTCTTCCTTTATGCAACAACTTTAGTTCCGCTATGTAGCATGCTCGTGCGATGACTTGATCTCTTCTGATTATGCCGACACTAGCATCCGTCGGGAATTTCAATAATAAATACCAGGGTGTAATGCAAGCCCTGAACTCTGCTAGGGCCGGCCGGCCCAAAAAGGCATTGTATGGTGACTCAATATCCAAAACCACAAAAGGGAGGATTCTCACTCTCCGGCGTTCTCCTTCCCCAAGGGTGACCAACAGCTCTACGTATCCCATTGGAGAAATTGAGGCTCTGTTGAAGCCACACACCCATACTTCGCAAGGCTTCAAATCCTTTGGTTCGAGTTTCATTTGATCAAATGTCTTCTTGAATAGAATATTAACTGAGCTTCCGTTGTCTACTAAGACTTTGTGAACTATAGCCAGACTAATAGTGACTGTGATCACTAATGGGTCTTCAGTTAGGGAATGGACTCCAATACTTTCTCTGCTGCGGAATATAACATCGTCGGACGTTGTCTTTTGTTGCTTGACTGGAGCGGAGTAGTCAGGGTTACTGCATTCTCCAACTTCAAGATGTTGTTTGGCTGCGTTGACATACTGCTCCATTGCCCAAAAGCTATGTCCTTCCAAATGAAGCCCTTTGACTATGGTGTTGATTACAATATTTTTTCCTTTCTGCTGAGGGGTAGGTCTAGCAACGGGTTGGTTTTGGTTCGGGGCCTGTCCAGCTTGCCCTCTTTCCCTTGGAGTCACCTTATACTCGTCTAGTTTTCCTTCTCGGAGTAGTTTTTCAACTACATCTCTCAAATGGTGACATTCGTTGGTGGAGTGACCGTGAACCTGGTGGAAGAGGCAGAACTTTCCAGTTTTGTGCTTTTTCTCCGTTGAATCCCTCGGGGGAGGCCTCTTATACTGGAGGACATTATAAGTATCCATGAAAATGTTCTCTAGCGCATCATTCAACAGTGTGAAGTTCTCAAATGGCCTGGGTTGAGGCCTCCTTTGTGAGTCATTTCCTCAGTTTCTCCTTTTGTTACGATTCCCTGACTGACGACCATTTCCCTGGTTCTTGTTCCCGACATTGACCTCCACCTTTCCTGAGTTATCTCCCATCTGTTTGATGGCCACATTGCTTTGGATATCCTCCTTATCAGCATCCTTCCTTTTCCGATTAGCGTATATTTCTTCCTTACGCAGGCGGATATTAGCTTTTTCATAGAATATCTCTCTAGTCAGTGGCGGCTTACCAGCTAGGTACCTTCCAAATTCAGAATCTTTATCCACTCCATTAATTAAAGCCATTAGGACAGTCTGTTCGTGGGGACCTCTGACCTCTGTGACAGCTAGGTTGAAACGATCCAGGTATGATCTCAAAATCTCGTTAGGACACTGCTAATGAGAGATAACTCCATGACATTTTTAGATCTCTGGGCGTGGAGCCGAAATTGATTCACGAACCTTTCACTCAATTCCCTGAAACTGGATATCAAGCGTGTGAACCACAACAGTGCCACGTCCTCCAGGAATATTGGGAACACCTTACACTTTACTATGTCAGAAGCTGCAGCGGAATTCATTGACCAGGAGTATTGCATTAAGTGCTGGATCGGATCGGTCCTACCCGCGTAGCGATTCACTGATGGCATATTGAAGCGCCTTGGTAATATAACGTCCAGTATGTCGTCAGTAAAGGGCATATGACTGCGATCTATGCCCCAATCTTTGTTTCTCTGTCCACGGCTATCCACCATGATCTGCCTAATCATTGCTTCAACCTCAGCATGAGTTACTGTTGATTCAGGGTCAGCACTCCTTTCCCTGCGGGGTCCCTCATCGTTCCTTCGACGGGCTGCCACGAAGTCTGGAACTTGAGAGGAACTTCCTTGCCCCCTGTTACCATGGTCAATCACGCGACGAAGGGGCTGCTGTGGTTGATTCTCCATGGGATCATCGACAAACTGAGCTCTAGGACGTGTTGCAGGATTGTTTAAACTGCGATCGGCAGGCCCTAGGTTGAGTGCTGCTTCCTCCCGAGAAAGGAGTGATCCGAATCGAAGCTGTTCTATATTTTCAGCCCTCTCCAACGGTCGCCGTGGAGGTCTTGGAGATTCCCCTGACAAAGAAGAGTATTCTGGGGTAAGAGGTCGAGCTGGCGGAGGCATTCTCTGCCTTAGAAGATCATCAATACGCCTATCCATAGAAGTCGGATTCTGTTGTAGTACAGAGCTCTCTTGCCTCTGAGCGGCTAATTCATCATTCGTTCTACCCAACATTTCAATGACACGAGAGAGATCTCCTTCAGTAGATGGGGCGGTAGGGTTGAATTGATCATCGACATTTTCTCTTATGCGCAAAGAACCTGAACCAGGTCATACAGAAGCACCAGCACGAGCAGAACGAGCCATAATTTCTTTCCCAGGTCGAGTGGTGGTCTGATTATCATTTCGGGTCGTGGTTGCCCTATGCTGATGGCTCGTGGTACCCTCTTGGTGTTGACTCATGGTGGTCCCCTGAGGTCAGATCTTGGTAATGCTAGTGGAAGGGATGGCAGCGTTGTCCTGGGATCGAGTCGTTACACCCTCCGCCACTCGGGTCGTGTTACCACCACCGGTTCGGGGCACCCCCTCCTCACCACGATCCGGAGAGTCCACGTTAACCTTCTCTTGAACGCTATCTTCGTGAGCTTCGTTTGTAGCTTCACCGGCTTGTGATGCTCGCACTTCCTTAGACTTCTTTCCAGCCATGATATCTGGGCTTTGCTGAAATTTTCAAAAATCAAAACAATGGGGTTTTGGACTGTTTTCTTCGGACTCGAATATCCAAACAATAGAGCAACAATCCAATGTACTGAGACTCCATTCTCAGTGAAAGCACCAAAATGTTAGATCCAAAAATGGATCTAACACCCAAATTGTCTGAGTATGCAGAGAAGATATATCGAGAAATATAAGAAAACGCAGAAAACACACAAGATTTATAGTGGTTTGGCGTTAGTGAGCCTACGTCTGCTTTATATCTATGATTATACGTAAGATTCGAGTACAATCAGTGATTTATCTCTCCATCTCACTTTTACAATAATGATCCACTCAATAATTTCGAGCTAATATTGATAAGAAATAATGGAATAGCAGTAACGGTGGAAACAACACCGCAAACTGCTAAAAGATCCTGAAAAATGCCAAGTCTGGGGCTATTTATAGCTGATATCTGCATGCGGTTCGTGGTCACACGTGGCACAAATCTCGAGGATCTCGGACTGGTTCGTGAGCATATGTAGAAATGGTCAAAATGGCCATTGTGGACAGATGTCGCGAGATCCGGGACTCCCGGGCCTTGATAGACCAAGTCGCTGCTTCAATTTCTTATCTACAAGAATCGGGTCGTGGGGCACTTATGTAAACGGATTGGGTCGTTATAGGTGGTCACGAACGAGGGTCATGGTAACATGGTCACGAGCCGAGGAAGGTAAGGGGATCACGATCAGATTTCCAAAGGTTTTGACGTGTGAGGCTTCATATTATCTTTATGTGTAAACTTTGGTGGCTTGGTCCAAAAACTAGCCAACAGAATTCATATTCATACTATACTTTAAAAATTCCGTTTACAGGTCAACTCCGTGTTACTCGTCTAACATCATTTACATCGAAAAGTTTACTTCATTATCCATTATAATAAAATAGTAAATCTTTCTTAAAAGGTTATTCTAAAATGATATTCAATATCAATAATAATTAACAATCCAATAATAGTTTTTTTTAATAGTCAAATCTTATGCAAGAAGTCGACTCGGTCATCTCAAGCAAGGTTGCTTTGTTAACCATTTCCACTTGGTTATTTCTTTTAATTTAATAAATAAAATAAATTTAAATTATTCCATTTGATTTCATTAATAATTTAATTAAATTAAATAATCTCATCTAACAATTAAATTCAACCTTTAACCAGTTGGTTAATCGCTGCTCATTCGACACAAAACTCATTATCATGCGAATCTTGCTTTATATACTTGTTTTATAATTTCAAGATAAAAATAATTATTTATTTCCTTAAATAATCTTCATTTAAAAATAATCTATAGATTTCAAAACCTGTCTTTAGTTATAGAACAATTTTTATCACTTTCTTTCTATTGATTTATCCGACGGTAAATCAATTTCTATAAAATGATTCATTTACAGGCCATCTGCCGATAATTACCCGACCAATATCACCCATTGGTTAATATCACATCAGTGTTAAATTTTGATTCAACAATCAATCAGATTGATTAACAGTAAATAAAATATATTTGAGGAATCCGGTTGGATCCCTCCAACTTGTCCTTCCCTGCATCACAATGGGACACAACGATATATTTAGTCATTACGATAACTAGAAATAAACAGTTCAACTAATAACAGTCAAAAACAATTTATAACATCCAACCAAGCATTCAATTATTTATTTAATACGTTTATTTTACTATAAACGTAACCAATAAGGTATGTTACCTTATTTGGAATCTAATCGTTGAAAATAACGATTTAATTCGATTAAATTAAACAAACGCTTAAGTTAATCAATGAATATTAAAAATATTCTGCACACATGCAACCAGTAATCCAATCATCAAACATTAGCAAACATTTCACACAAAATAAAAACCCAGTTTATATAAAATATAAACGAGGTAAACTGAGTGAGTTGAACTCACCTTGGTTTTTGTCCGTCGTTAAACGGTTGGATTCAGTTAAAGTAAACATCTAACTCTGGTTGCTTCCTGCCTTATCCAAAACAGTTCCAATATGTCACGCTCATTGATATGGTTCTACCACTCCTTTTGTTTCATTGAATTCTGTATGTGCAAACCATGCGTTAAATAAGTTAATGGTATAACTTCAAATAATTATTTCCTAAGTTCTACTTGACTTCAACAATCACCGTTCAAAACACGGCTTTGGTATATCACTACCGCCATCCATATGGCCAGCCGGAGCATGATTTGTAGTTGCTGGCACAACTTATAAATATAATAAATTGATGGTTTAATTTAAACTAATTAATTACTACATTAAACATTAATACTTTAATTATAACAATTAGAGGAAATCGGCGGATACTTTTTCCATACGTCATCGCCCGCTTTGCATGACTTCGCGCTCCTCTCATGTTTAATACCCTAGCATGCCTGCATCAATTCATATTTTAGCATATAGGAGTTTTAATTAAAATAACGATCCTTTAATTAAAACTTAAGCTAATTACTCTTGGTTATACACGTCATGCATCCACTGTTTTGCACCATTCGAACCCGTCACCCTTGAAGGAAATTCCACCGCCACTTTCATTACGTTTCCTCACTTTAACCAATTCTGCTGAATTCCCACGTGTTTCTGTCCTCTTTCACCTTTAAGGCCCATAAGCCCATATGAAAAATAAGCCCGCGTAAAACATTTTCCTCCAAGCGTCCACTCCCTCGTTTGTTAATATCCTGCTACCAACGTACCACTTCACCCAAACCATGCCACAAACTGCTCACTCATGCCACCTCCTTTATCCATTTCTTCACGTCTTATTCCCAATGAATTTCTTTCTTTTTCGTGGCCCAAGGCCCAATATCCCATAGCTGTAAACCTAGGAACCCACTACTACTCCTCCTTCCTCGCCTGTTCTTGCTCTCGCGTCCACTCTCTCTTTCTTCTTCTCTACAATATGCGCCACATCCTCATGTTCTTCAACAGCCGATTCTTCTTTTCAGAAGCTCATGCAATCAACACCATGCCCCCTATTCCTCCGTGCATTTCCTCTTCGACAGTAGTAACCCACCCGCTGTTACATGCGCCCCCCTATGTATTTTCTTTTATCCAATGTTATTCCTTTGTGAACCCATACTCCATTTTTCTTTTAATCATGCTTCTCTTTTCCAACTATTCCTTTCCATTCGCCACCCTACTGATACATTCACCTTGCCTCCTTACTGCACTTCTTTGCCATACTGTACACCCATACGGTAGCTCCTCCATGCTTCTGCATGACCATCACCTCACCATTCCCGCACCAAACCCTGGCTACCCGAGCTCCGCCTGCCACTGCCGTTAGCCTGCTCTCACCTCCTTCAGTCTTTTCTTCGTTAGAACCTCCATCTCATACACTGTTTGTGACTGGTGCTTACATTTTATGGATCTTTTATATATATATATATATTATATTTATATATAAGTAAGCTTATGGTGAAGAGGTATTTTGGTTGCTGAAAGGAAAGTTTGGTTTTATTGTTTTGCTGAACGAAAAAGAGAACGAAGTCGTGCTTTGTTTCTAGAAGGAAGAAAACAAATGGAGTTATTGCGTGCAGAGGAAAGAAAACGAATAATGTATATATAGGGGAAGAAGCGTAGGGAGTACGCTATCGAAAAATTGATTTTTTTTATTTAGTTACCTTGGTCAGCACGGTTCACATATATTAAAAAGAAAATTCATGGGAAAGGTGCTTCTCTGCATATGGTTGAACGCGTAGGCATAGATAGGTAGGTTGAGTGCTTTACGTTTCCTTAAGCACGAAGTTGTCACTGAAATAAAATTAGTCTGTGCATATGTATTTTAAGTGTGTAGGTTTTCCATTTTATTCTATACCTTGGTTTTATCCAGTTCTTTAATTTTACCGCTAATTTCCGTAAACCGCCTATATTTATATCGAAATACACGCACTTCAAACAAAGTGAAAGATTAACGTGCCGCTATGTCTAAACGTTACGGGCTCAATGATATTAATTTCACTGAGAACGAACTCCGTTTGCATAACGGCGATATTTTAATTTGTCGGTTCACCTCTAAATATCGCCTACCGATATAGCGACTCTGATTGGCTTCAAACTGGAAAAATATCAATAATTAATTGTACGCATTCCAATAAAATTCGTTTCGTTGGAAAAGAAGGTCGTTTGAAAAGAAAACTATTTCAAACACCTATATACTATCGATAAAATGTAATTAAATTCAAAACAAATCCTATTTAAATAATAATAAATTATTATCATCGTATATATCCAAACGGAATAACTAATGTATATTTTAAACTCAATATTCAGAAAATTCCGTTTAAAATGGTATCCAAATATATAGAAATGCCCTTCTAAACACTATCGTTCGTTAACGAAATTCCATAGCGACTATTTGAAAAATTGAATTGGACATAACTGACAATCTATAATATGAAATCTTCATTTTTCTCTTCCGTTAGAAAGATATAATCAAATCGATTCAAACGTTTCTTGTTTCACATAATCCGGCTAATATCGGATCCTGTATATTCAGTTAAAGTTCAAATTGAGAATTACGAACTACCGTGGCATTTCGAGCTCGATTTAATTATATTATAAATTATATATATTCGTACTCCATTTTATAAAATAAATTCAATATAAAATCCATTATATTTCCAGTATAATATATACAACAGATTTAAATATTCCAATTTAAATGGCAGAAAAATATGGGACGTTACATTCTTCCCCCCTTAAAAGAATTTCGTCCCCGAAATTGCAAGGTAAGAAAATGCTCTAAACCCAGTTATTTTAAAATAATTCTTTAGAATTATCACCAAAACAAATTCAGTCTCTTTAAAATTTTCGAAAATTTCACCAGCACCTCCTCTGCACGGTTCGGTCAGTACAACTGCCACTTCGGGCCTTACTTCTCCAGAAGAAATCAAAAACCAAATGACTAACCCAACTCAGGGGTAAAATCAACCACTCCAATCATTAAATATTAAGGTTTACCTATTTGTCGGGCAACACAATCTTCGATTTCAAAGCAAATCAACTACTGCTCTTTATCTGTACTTCCAGCCTGCACGACCAAATCATCACCACAGCCTTCTGAAATCTGTTCTAAACTCTACTCACAAAGCAAATGACAATCCAGGGTTAAAATAATTTAATTCATTCCATAACCGATTTTATTATACAGGGATTGTAGTTTCAATTCATGCAACTTCTTTATTTCCCTAGTCAATGGATTTGATCTAATCAATCCAACATCTAAATAACAAACAACCAGAACATTATACTTACTGGTCCTGCATTGATATAACTTGATCAATACTCAAATCATTTCCATTATTATCCATTTGATTTCCAAATCCCAAATTTATTTATTTCAATTTCATTTCTCAAACTTATTCTACTTAACCAGTTTAAGTTCCATTTTCATATCCAATTCAATTGATTAATTGATTTATAACCAGTTCCATTCCATTTCATAATATAACTTGAATTCCAATCAAATCAAGCAAAACAACCAAATAACCAATATTACGATACTATAGGAAATTATTTCCTTTTTATATAAAAATATAATTTAGGCAAAATTATTTTATTTACCTTTTTTATAAAAACAATATTATGTCAATTGCCAGTTCAATATTGTTTCCCAACACTTGAACCGATCAGTCCATGCAACACGAAACATTTTATATAAAATCTGCAAATACACTCTCTCGTATATATACTCAAACTCAATCTAGGACATTACTAATCTCGTCTCTATCGAGTTATGCCACAGAGCCAAGGTAACTACTCAACCAATAGCTCTAATATCAACTATGACGACCCAAATTTCCGGTACCTTTTGAGCTGACCAAACAATACCGGTCCAACCCAAACTGTACTGGAAACCCAGATGGCAATAGAAAAAATTTAGAGGACGAGATAAGAAAGAAAGAAATATTAGAATAGAAGAAGAAGAGTCAACACAACAGAATCTCACATCACAGCGGAACAAAATATAATATAGAAATAACTTTCATTGAGAGCTTGTAAAATACTTACAATCATTGGAGTACATCAATACACTTGGACAGTTACAACTACATGTCCTCATACATACACAGCACACAGCAGAATAATAGCATCATGTCTGAAATTCCTCCAGTACGTCTTCTGGACTTCGTAGTATCCAATGACCTGAACCTGCACAATCTGGTTTAACCCGAGCATTACAAATACCGGGTCAGTCTGGTGAAACAGAGTGAGAAACCCACTAAGTTTATAAAACATCCATATTGATTTTAAAGTTTAAAATCCTTTTGAAAGAAAAGGATAATAGTAAGACCAGCCTACAAAAAAAATACGGACGGTTTTTACCTTACTATAACCCAAAACATTTTGAAAATCATATATTAGTCTGATATTATAATAGTGTCTAAATACAAATAAATATCAATCTAGCTGAACGCTTGCATCTCACACTTCATATATATAGTATACAATCAAAACCGTGGGCGCTTATTGGAGATTGGATTCCGACTATGACAAGATATGTAACCACCTACCGATAGTGTATCTCTAGAGGGGAATACACTGGGTTCAACAAGAACGTCTTGCAACTAGGCCCACACATGACCGACCACTCATTTCGCTTGAGTGTATCGAATGTATGTCACCAACGGTTGAGATTAGCATCTGTTTCCTGAAAGGGACGACATCGAAATAGATTAAAGAAGCAAATGGAATTTCTCTAGATAGGTGATTATACATCCTAATGGGAGCGACCCACATAGCCATGCTGCCTGCTCGATTTTGGGCATTTCCCGGTTGATGAGACTTGAGGGTATAATCAACTTTTGGAACATCTGGCCACCATTCACATCGTCCATACACGTCATCCAGGAACAGGATGAACCGAAGGTACCTCCCCCTACCACATCCAAAGGATTAGTAGCGAGAAGTCCTTGCAATCCGAAAAATATCAACCACGACCGACTCACAGTTTAAAAACCTATGGTAGCTAGCCAAAGAAATTCAACAACAATCCTTCCGCTTATGAAGATCCACGGTCTTCAATTGCTCCGTCTCGACCAACTTCCGATATCTTCAACGTTTACGCATATGCTGGTTGGAATGGTTTTCGAATATAAATTTGATCCTGGTCTTTCCGTACCAACAACACTTTTGGCCAGATTTTGATAGGCAGTTATTTAACAATCAAAATAAAAACGATCATCATCCATAGAAAAATAAAATGGATTCATTGGTTCAGTATACAACATCACTTGGCCTTTTTAGTTAAACATTCATTTATAAATCTTTCGATATTTGAAGTACGCCCCTTCACTTCTTATTCTCAAATCAATTTATTTAACTTTTCAAATTATAGTTTATAATATCCTTTATAAAATTATTAATTTAACTCCTACAACTTACCTCGTTTCTAAACTAATATCACTCTTGGATAACCACGTTACAAGTTGGGGTATTTTATTACTTCTCAGACTTTGAGATGAGAACATTCTTATCTTCTGAATAGATAGAAGCTTATCAACGAAATCTCATTCTATCATTTTTCCCAATACTTATATTTAATTTAGAATCCCTTTTTAAATAACTACCTTTTCTTAGTTTTGTTCAAACAACTCCTTTTCGATTTAAAATATTCATCCCTAGACCTTTATCGTTAGATTATCACCTTTATAACCAAGTTCACCCCACTAAGGTTACCGTTCAAATTCAATTCACATCAATCTTGTTTAAAGCTTTCCTTTTATATAATTCCTTTCCGGAAATAAAATCCAAAATCTAACTCATATAATTATGAGTAAACTTGTTAAAAATCCTTTTTAATTATAAATAAGGTTTTACTCAACCTATCCCCTTTATCACCATTTCCATTTCAATCTGGTTCCTTTCAAACATTATTCACTTTCAATGTTAACATTATCCTTTTTATACAACTCTAGACTCAATATATCAAAGAAACTTGGTTTCATTTGAAAATACTATTATATATTCAAATCTTATCTATCGAGTTACATTCTGAATTCATACTATACTTTAAAAATTCCGTTTATAGATCAACTCCTTGTTACTCGTCTAACATCATTTACATCGAATAGTTTACTTCATTATCCACTATAAATAAAATAATAAATCTTTCTTAAAAGGTTATTCTAAAATGATATTTAATATCAATAATAATTAACAATCCAATAATAGTTTTTTATATAATCAAATCGTATGCAAGAAGTCGACTCGGTCATCTCAAGTAAGGTTGCTTTGTTAACCATTTCCACTTGGTTATTTCTTTTAATTTAATAAATAAAATTAATTTAAATAATTCCATTTGATTTCATTAATAATTTAATTAAATTAAATAATCTCATCAAACAATTAAATTCAACCTTTAACCAGTTGGTTAATCGCTGCTCGTTCGCCACAAAACTCATTAACATGTGAATCTTGCTTTATATACTCGTTTTATAATTTCAAGATAAAAATAATTATTTATTTCCTTAAATAATCTTCATTTAAAAATAATTTATAGATTTCAAAACCTGTCTTTTGTTATAAAACAATTTTTATCACTTTCTTTCTATAGATTTATCCGATGGTAAATCAATTTCTATAAAATGATTCATTTACAGGCCATCTGTCGATAATTACACGACCAATATCACCCATTGGTTAATATCACACCAATGTTAAATTTTGATTCAAAAATCAATAATCAATTAGATTGATTAATAGTAAATAATATATATTTGAGGAATTCGGTTGGATCCCTCCAACACGTCTTTCCTTGCATCGCAATGGGACATAACGATATATTTAATCTTTACGATAACTAGAAATAAACAGTTCAGCTAATAACAGTCAAAAACAATTTATATCATCCAACCAAGCATTCAATTATTTATTTAATACGTTTATTTTACTATAAACGTAACCAATAAGGTATGTTACCTTATTTGGAATCTAATCGTTAAAAATAACGATTTAATTCGATTAAATTAAACAAAAGCTTAATTTAATCAATGAATATTAAAATTATTCAGCACACATGCAACTAGTAATCCAATCATCAACCATTAGCAAACATTTCACACAAAATAAAAACCTAGTTTATATAAAATATAAATGACATAAACTGAGTGAGTTGAACTCACCTTGGTTTTTGACCGTCGTTAATTGGTTGGATTCAGTTAAAGTAAACATCTAACTCTGACTGCTTCCTGCCTTATCCAAAACAGTTCCGATTTGTCACGCTCGTCGATATGGTTCTGCCTCCCTTTTTGTTTCATTGAATTCTATATGTGCAAACCGTACGTTAAATAAATTAACGGTTTAACTTCAAATAATTATTTCCTAAGTTCTACTTGACTTCAACCCTCACCATTCATAACACGGCTTTGGCATATCACTACCGCCGTCCATATGGCTAGCCGAAGCATGATTTGAAGTTGCTGGCACAATTTATAAATATAATAAATTGATGCTTTAATTAAAAATAATTAATTACTACATTAAACATTAATACTTTAATTATAACAATTAGAGGAAATCGGTGAATACTTTTTCCATACTTCATCTCCCGTTTTGCACGACTTCGCGCTCCTCTCATGTTTGATACCCTAGCATGACTGCATCAATTCATATTTTAGCATATAGGAGTTTTAATTAAAATAACGACCCTTTAATTAAAACTTAAGCTAATTACTCTTGGTTATACATGTCATGCGTCCACTGTTGTGCACCATTCGAACCCGCCAATCTTGAAGGAAATTCCACCGCATCTTTTATTACGTTTCCTCACTTCTTCCAATTCTGCTAACCTCCCACGTTTTTCTGTCCTCTTTCATCTTTAAGGCCCATAAGCCCATATGAAAAATAAGCCCGCGTAAAACATTTTCCTCCAAGCGTCCACTCCCTCGTTTATTAATATCCTGCTACCAACGTACCACTTCACCCAAACCATGCCACAAACTGCTCACTCATGCCACCTCCCTTATCCATTTCTTCACGTCTTATTCCCAATGAATTTCTTTCATTTCCGTGGTCCAAGGCCCAATATCCCATAGCTGTAAACCCACGAACCCACTACTATTCCTCCTTCCTCGCCTGTTCTTGCTCTCGCGTCCGCTCTCTCTTTCTTCTTCTCTACAGTATGCGCCACATCGTCATGTTCTTCAACAGCCGATTCTTCTTTTCAGTAGCTCAAGCAATCAACACCATGCCCCCTATTCCTTCGTGCATTTCCACTTCGACAGTAGCAACCCACCCGATGTTACATGCGCTCCCCCCATGTATTTTCTTTTATCCAACGTTATTCCTTCGTGAACCCATACTGCATTTTTCTTCCAACCGTGCTTCTCTTCTCCTGCTATTCCTTTCCATTCGACACCCTACTGACACGCTCACCTTGCCCCCTTACTGCACTTCTTTTCCATACTGTACACCCATTCGGTAGCTCCTCCTTGCTTCTGCATGACCGTCACCTCGTCATTCCTGCACCAAACCCTGGGTACCGGAGCTCCGCCTGCCATTGCCGATAGCCTGCTCTCACCTCCTTCAATCTTTTCTTCGTTCGAACCTCCGGCTCATACAGTGTTTGTGACTGGAGCTTTCATTTTATGGATCTTTTTTATATATATTATACTTATATATAAGTAAGCTTATGGTAAAGAGCAAGGGCGGAATCAGCCCTGGGTATGACTGGGCTAAAGCCCGGGGTAGAAAAAAATAGCATGAGCCCCAAACTGAAAGAAATCCTCAATGTAAACCGGAAGAAAGCTTCAACGCAAAGCCCCAAACTGGAAGAAACCCTCAATGCAAACTAGAAGAAAGCTTCAATGCAAAGCCCCAAACTGGAAGAAAGCCTCAACCCAAACTGGAAGAAAGCTTCAATGCAAAGTCGCAAACTGGAAGAAAGCTTCAACGCAAAGCCGCAAACTGGAAGAAAGCCCCAAACTGCTTTTTCCTCTACGACCTCTATGCTAAGAAAATTTCTGGCATTTTTTTCACTGCTCCTAGAAAAGTTAATCAAAGAAGGTATCTTCTTTTTAGTTTCTATGCGATTTAGTCTTTTATTGAATAAAATTCAATTACTTGGTGTATTATGTACGTTAGCCTTTAATAGATGATTCTGATATCATTAAAGTAATATTTATTTTTGATAGATTTTCACGAGTAGAATGTTAGTTGTGACCTGTGATTACTCGCTCCTGCTCGTAGATCTCTATATTTAAGGAGTACTGATTTGGAGCTTTCTTTCCTATGTGTTAATTTTATTTGAATAACTTAGGCAAATTGATAATCTGAATGAAAAAAAATCCTAATTTTTGGGTTTTTCACGCTTCGCAGTATTGATTATTTGATCTCCTCCTATTTGTGTCCTAAAAGAAATTTGTTAACTCTTAAAATGGTTTAGTACCTTTTTCATTCATTAAAGGAAAAAATGGCATAACTGTTTGAACTGCAGAGATAAAATGTATGTTGAGGAAGTTGACTCCGTAAGGATTCTCGAGCACAATGAAGCTAAATGATATGTCTTGAATGTGTAACATGAACTTACTTATTATTATTATTTTCTTTTGATTGTTGTCTTTTTAGTAATAACCGAAATTGCATTATAATTGAAAAACTAGCATTAAAATCAGCCCACCCAAACTTTAAATCCTGGGTCCGCCCTTGGTAAAGAGGTATTTTGGTTGCTGAAAGGAAAGTTTGGTTTTATTGTTTTGCTGAACCAAAAAGAGAACGAAGTCGTGCTTTGTTACTAGAAGGAAGAAAACAAATGGAGTTGTTGCGTGCAGAGGAAAGAAAACTAATAGTGTATATATAAGGGAAGAAGCGTAGGGAGTACGCTATCGAAAGAATGATTTTTTTATTTGGTTACCTTGGTTAGCACGGTTCAAATATATTAAAAAAAACTTGGGAAAGGTGCTTCTCTACATATTTTTGAACGCGTAGGCATAGATAGGTAGGTTGAGTGCTTTACGTTTCCTTAAGCACGATGTTTTCACTGAAATAAAATTAGTCTGTGCATACATATTTTAAGTGTGTAGGTTTTCCATTTTATTCTATACCTTGGTTTTATCCGGTTCTTTAATTTTACGGCTAATTTCCGTAAACCGCCTATATTTATATCGAAATACATGCACTTCAAACAAAGTGAAAGATTAACGTACCGCTACATCTCAACGTTACGGACTCAACGATATTAATTTTATTGAGAATGAACTCCGTTTGCACAACGGTGATATTTTAATTTGTAGGTTCACCTCAAAATATCGCCTACCGATAAAACGACTCCGATTGACTTCAAACTGGAAAAATAGCAATAATTAATTGTACGCATTCCAACAAAATTTGTTTCGTTGGAAAAGAAGGTCGTTTGAAAAGAAAACTATTTCAAACGCCTATATATTATCAATAAAATGTAATTAAACTCAAAACAAATCCTATTTAAATAATAATAAATTATTATCATCATATATATCCAAATGGAATAACAAATGTATATTTTAAACTCAATATTCAGAAAATTCGGTTTAAAACGGTATCTAAATATATAGAAATACCTTTCTAAAGACTATCGTTTATTAACAAAATTCCATAGTGACTATTTGAAAAATTGAATGGGATATAACTGACAATCTATAATATGAAATCTTCATTTTTCTCCTCTGTTAGAAAGATATAATCAAATCGGTTCAAAAGTTTCTTGTTTCACATAAATCCGACTTATATCGGATCCTGTATATTCAGTTAAAGTTCAAATTGAAAATTACGAACTACCATGGCATTTCGAGCTCGATTTAATATATTATAAAGTATATATATTCATTCTCCATTTTATAAAATAAATTCGATATAAAATCCATTATATTTTTAATATAATATATACAACAGATTTAAATATTCCAATTTAAATGGTAGAAAAATCTGAGACGTTACACTACTATCAATCTTGTAATATTTTCTTATTTAAAAACTCAATAAAATCTCCTCTCCCCAAGTGGACGTACAAAGTGGAACCACTATAAATCTCTTGTGTTATTTCTTTTATTGCTTGATCAGCGATTGTTTTGCTGGTGACTATCTGTTGTTTGTTTTGTTGCGCCATCAATCCATTCCTATTTGTTTTTCCGCAAGGTTGGGTTTTTTTTCCAATGCATTTTTGGGAAACCTTTCTCTAACATTTACGATCTACTTGTCAGTGTCCCAGAGAACACGAATGTAGTATTATGGGCGTATGTTTAGTTTTACATTTGTGAATTACAAATACTTCAATTTTTATCCATTTAATTTGAGCATTATTAACTAGAAAATCAAATTGTAGATGGTTAGGTCCAATGATTATGAGAACGATTTGTATGCAAAAGTGTTTGAAATTCAAGTTACTAAAGCAATGACCACTGTTGAACCCGGATTCTGCTGCCTCCACTAGTAAGTCTTACTTTTTCCATTTACTGTGCAACATGTAATATGCTAATTGTTATGTTAATTTGTGTTGTAATTGAAATACCACGATTCAGGTAGGGATAAATTATGCAATCCTAATTTAGGAGCATGAAGTATGTTTAACACGGTTGGTTGATAATTTATAGTAACCTTATTATTTTCTTTTGTAGCAACTACGCAACTTAGTATTACATATACTATTTCATTTATCCATTACCGCAAATTGCTATCACACAAATTTTATTTTTCAGAAAATGGTTAACGGGGGCAGAATTTAGGAGTAATTTGCATTGTGGGCATGCATCAGTTTCTCCCCTTTGCATCCTGAAGCAGTAAGCCATTTCATATATAGCTTAGTGTCTGCATGTTGCAAAATGGGAATGGTAATTTATAATTTAGTTTCTCTAATTTCCTAATGGTTTTTGTTTAGCGTCTATGTGTTGCTTCATATCACTAACGATTTACAAATGTGAATTAGGATGTTAATCAAGATCCTGTTTTGCCTACCTATTATGAGCAACATGGTAATATTTAGAATGCATTGAAAAATGTACATGGTAAAGCTTGTGAAGTGCTCAAGGGTGGCGTTCTTCAATTACTTTTGGTTATCTTACCAGAAGTAACTGGCTATTATGGTATGTTAAATATGCATTATTGGTTTTTGTAGTGTGTTAAGTCAGGTGTGTTGTAGGTGCAATGCTTCAGATTTAATTTAGTTATGCTTGATGGTTTGTGTCTTTTTATTGTTATTATGTTCAGGTAGAATAAAGCACTGTTGTGAAACCGAGTTAGGTATTGTGTCTCAATTTTGTTTGCCTAAAAATGTTCAATCGTGCAATGGACAATATCTGGAGAATGCTCCCTAAAAATGTTCTATCTTTAACTTTTGCCCAGGTTGGAGGGAGAAATACAGTACTTGTCGAAGTCCTACGTAAGAGGATACCCATTATAACAAAGAATCCTATTATAATCTTTGGTGCTGATGTCACTCATCCTCCACCTGGAGAAGATTCTTCTGCATCAGTTGCTTCTGTATGCCTTGTCTGGGTCATTTGGTTTGCTAAATCTATGTCAAATTATGCAACATCATTAAAACTCATTTTAGGTTGTTGCTTCAATGGATTGGCCTGAAGTAACAAAATATAGAGGACTTGTTTCTTCTCAGCCGTGCAGTGAGATAATTCAGGACCTTTATAGTTGTCAGCAGAATGCAAAAGGAGATCTGTAACAACCTGCTTTTTTGACCGCTCCGAGTCGGTAATTAAACCGACTTAGAACTTTCACAAAGACAGATAGTTATTTTAGCTTACAGGGTTTAAACAGAAATAAACACAGAATCACGGTACAATAATACTTGCAGCGGAATAATTTTTTTATATACATATCAGAGTTTATGCAAATATTCGGTATAGCGGAAAAATGTATAATGTTTACATGAATTTTAAAGAATAAAAACTATATGGTTTTGTCAAGCGCGCGCCGTTTGCATCTTGCATCTTCACATTCCTCTTCAGTTTACAAGCTGAATATCTAGAACACTTAGGACCTGACCCGAACGTTCCATGCAAAATACAAAAAACACTCGAGTCAGGATTAAACTTATCTTAAGTTAGCGAACTTAGATATTCACAAAATATAATCGTTAATCCTAAAGTATATTAAATAGTTCAAGTATAAATCCGGGGAAACTACCGAATATCATGGTCATAACAAGCAAGACAACATGCGTAAGTCATGAAAAAAAGATGACCAACATGAATAGTGAAATAGGCAAGCGACAGTTAGGAATTTTAAATGGGCATAAGCATGCATTTTCAGCTGTACTTCCTCCATAAATAAGTACGACCAAGCATATATAAGCATAGAAATCATGTATGGTGATCAATACCAAACTATGCGAATAATTCAGCCATCTTTAATATATTACTGAATTGAGAACATACAATAGCACATGTACATTAGCAGCCTACATGGGAATGAACATGCACGACATTATTTGAAGTATACATATATTTAATAGTAAAAGGTGTATGGTTGCAAGAATTATAGCTGCACAGTACAGCACGTACAGATGCCGACCTTTACTTAACACAAGTGAGCCAAAACCAAAATATATATCAACTAAATGTAAACTACTGTGCATGTAACATTTAGCATAGAAAAACTGATACTTGACCAAACCAGTAAACATAAATGTGCCAAGTGCTCATAGAGTAAAATAGTGCCCAATTTACTTTAGTCTTCACGTGAAACAACAGTGTTGTTTGTATATAAACAATAATCGTAGAAATTGGACAATTTTCAATGCAGTATTTATAGTACCCATAGCAATGTATGCAGCGTGTAGACATCATTAAAAAGGGAAGGACTCCGGTCTTGGGAGAAATATGTTCCTAGTATACAAGAAACAGCGAGGCGCTCGGCCGGAGCTGTAGCGTTGGTGTCGAGATTGATATAGATGGTTAGGTATCTCGGTGAGGGGCAACAATTTGCAGTGCGACAACTTGGTTAGGGGGGAAAGCCTTGCGACGGTGAACGATAGCGTTGGGTCTCGGTCCGCGTATAAGGAGGGAAGCGATGGTGGCGGGCAGATGTGGTAGATAAGGTGAGAGATCGATAGCTTTCAGGAGCCGTCATTTTATCCTTTTCTTCTTTTTTATTTTTTTGTGAGGAATGGATTGCGTTGAATAGAAAGAAGGGAGGAGTGATGCGTGAGCAGATCTGAGGAGAAGAATGGCAAGAGTTAAATAAAGAAGGGGAGAGAGAAGCAATCAAAAGGTTAGATAAACCAAAATGATGCAATTTCCTTTTATTTGTTTATTTAAAATGATTGAAGGTAGCCAGATTCACAAGAAGGAACGGCGCAAATTTTGAAGAAATGGTAGACTTTAAATATGTATTTAAACGAGATCCCACATTTCCAAATCCAAATTTTACCGTTTCATGTGCTTGTTTATTTAATTAATTTTTATCTTCCTCTTCCTAATGTATTCAAATTTATTGTTAACGGTTTAAATTATTTGACTTTTTCTTTATGCTGCAAATGAAACGAAATTTCATAAGTTACTACCGAAATTCTTTCATCTATATTAAATTGAACGTATTCTAAATATCAATTTTTCTTAATTAATTAGACTGAAAATTTTACGTTCTACTTGCGGTAACTACACCATTTGATGTCAATATCGTTGAAATTTCCATTGTTAATTTTTTATTTAATTTACTTAAATTAAATAAGAAGATGTATTTTCATGTTCACATTTAAAGTTTGAGTTTTAATTCCAACGTCAACCATTTCTATACGATTATGGTTATTATTTCACGATCGACAATATCGATTATTTATTGCTTTTAAATTTAAATTGTCTAACATAGCTCAAAAAACTACATACACATGACGTTACATTGCACTAAGCGATGAAGTTTGCTAACTGTTTATATAAAACTATTTAAACGCAACTAACGTGTAACAACCCGTAAAATCTGAACCAATTTAAAATTTTTAAATTGGCTATTTTAGTGAATTTAAAATATTTAAAATAAATATCTTAAACAATAATGATGAAAAGTAAGTTTGAATCGACCATTGAAAATAAATATAATTATTTCTAATTATAAACAAGGCCTGAAATGGCGCAATAGTTTCAAAATTTGAATTCAAATTTTGCCTGACTGTACCGGGTGCAAAACAAAACGGATTTGAGTGAAACCAAAAATATTTAAATCTGTTTGTGAATATCTTTCTAACGAACCTGAAAATTCGAAGTTTCATAGCGGGAAGCAAAAGTTATGGCTAAATGAATTTTCAGAAAGGTCGCTATAGAGTTTATATAGCCCGGGAAAATGGCCATTTTGCAAACGACCTCAGAATTCGACGAAACCACTTTTGTTGGATCCTGAATGTCAAATTATTGCTAGGTTTCAAATTTCAAAATTTTTGAAGCTAGTATGTGAGCGTGGCAAAGGAAAATGTGTTTGGTCGATTTCTATTAAATTGGATCGACCAGAAAAGGACCATTTTTCAAACGGACTCAGAATTCGACGAAACTAGTTTTGTTGGGACCGTATCGTCAAAACATAGCTAGATTTATTTTTCAGGAATTTTTAGAATCAGTATGTGGCCCCGGCAAATTGAAATGTACGTTCAAATTAAATATTGAATGTTTTATATTTTAATTTGAAGAAAAACTGACTGAAACAGTCGAATGGGCCTACGAAACATATCCCATTGTGTCCGGAATGGGGGTATTTAGCTAGGGACGACAGTCGTTGGGCCTGGATTGGGGTTCGTGTGGGAAGGAGGGTATTTTTGGATTTTTAAAATTTATAAATATAAAAAAAATCTCTCATTGGTCAGTCAAACCCTCTCTCTCCCCCAATTGAAATTCACGACGGCGGAAAACCGCTCTCCACTTCCTGCCCAAATTCCGGCGCCTCCGTTCATCGTTAGCCCTTCCCCCCGTTCAACTTTTTGAAGCACTACCTCCCCTCTTCAAATCAAGGTCGGCCGCATCCCCTATCGTCGCCCCAGCTCCGAGTTTCACCTCCACGAACATTCGAACTTCCCAGCGCCGCCACCACCTGGATTCGTCGTCGCACCTGGCCCCACCACCGGCGATTTGGGCGTCGTTCGTAGCTCTTCGACGTCGCGCCTGCTGATCGTTACCTCGAGCCACAGATTGGAAGTAATTTCGAACCCTAGTTTTGAAGCTTTTTAGAGAGGTACGGCTGAATTATATTAAACTATTTAATAGTACTTTAAAGCGCTACGGTTTTTGATTTCACTGTAAAAAACATATCTTTTTCGTTTGTTGACGAAATTCAGTGAAACAAGAGACAATGGACTCGTGTGGACGTCTTCTACATTCTAGAAGAGACCGCATATTTTTCTGAGCCTCCTGCTATTTTTGGTGGAGTGGAACCCAATGTGAGATTTCTAAATTATAAACGATATGGAAAACGACGATGTATAAATTATATACTCGATGTATGAGTTATATAAGCGTTGTACACCTCATGTATAAGCATTGTATAAGTTGTACGTTCGATGTATAAGTTATATATGCGTTGTAAAAATTATATATGTATTGAAATAGAAGTGAAATGCTTATATATATATATATATATACACGCCCCTCGTCCACAAACCATGGACGATATTTATTGGTTGTGATTGGTGTGAAAATTGGTTGATAGCGAATGGTTGATTTGAATTGTTTGTGGTTGAAATTGATTGATTGTGGTTGAAAAATACCCATTTGTGGTTGAGAATTATTTGGTTGAAACCACATAGGATTAGTTTGTGGAAAAGAAAGAAAAAAAATATACATGCCGCCTGCGTGGAACTAGATGCATGAAATCCCCATTGTCAAAAGCTGCGAGGCTTTAAGGTAGAGCGAGGAGCCGTACTATGGACGGCCCCGTTTTTAACTACCCTACCGTTATGCTGCCGAAAATTTGAATAATATTCATGTGTTAGAATTATTTTCATGTGTTGAAACTATATTCGTGTGTTGAAAAGAAATTCATGTTTTGAACGACATTCGTGTTTTGAAATAATTGTTTTGCAATAAAAATCACATTTTTATTGTATATATATAAAGTATAGAAAACATTTATGTGTTGAATAGAAATTCATTCGTTGAATAGAAATTCATGTGTTGAATGGTATTCGTGTTTTAAATAAATTGTTTTAAATATAAAAATCACCTTTTTTGTATATATATAAACTATAGAAAACATTCATGTGTTGAATAGAAATTCATGTGTTGAATGGTATTCGTGTTTTAAATAAATTGTTTTAAATATAAAAATCACCTTTTTATTGTATATATATAAACTATAGAAAACATTCATGTGTTGAATAGAAATTCATGTGTTGAATGGAATTCGTGTTTTAAATAAATTGTTTTAAATATAAAAAATCACCTTTTTATTGTATATATATAAACTATAGAAAACATTCATGTGTTGAATAGAAATTCATTCGTTGAATAGAAATTCATGTGTTGAATGGTATTCGTGTTTTGAAATAAATTGTTTTATAATAAAAATCATATTTTTATCATCTATATGAACTATATAAAATAGTCGTGTTTTGAAATAAATTGTTTTACGATAAAAATCACATTTTTATCATATACGTGAATTGTTAAAAATAGTGAAGTGTTGAAATAAATGTCGGTTGGATAAAAATATCATTTTTATCAAAGGTATGAAATGAATATGGTTTTGAAATCAAAGAATATATTATATTTAGATATATATATATATATATATAATTTAAACGAATCGAATAACGAAGCTGTAGTTCGTGTTTTGAAACCGTGATTTCAAACGATTAGTGCGGGAGATCTGACCATCGGATTTTCCCGAAACCGAAACCGTTGGGTTCGCTTTGGAAATATCTTCCCAACAACATCAACTTTGTAAAGATCCAACGGTTGGATTGTCTGGAATGTTTAATTCAAATCTGAAGAAAAACTGCGCCAGAATCGATAATATTTATATATACATATATATAAATATAATTAAATTAAATCGAATAATGACGCTGCTGTTCGTATTTTGAAATCGAAACTTCAAACGAGTGTACCAGGAGATCCGACCGTCGTATTTTCCCAAAACTGGAACCTCTTGATTTGTTTTGAAAAGATCTTTCTAATGATATAAATTTTGTGAAGATCCAACGGTTAGATTTTCAGATATGTATAAATCAAATCTGAAGAAAAAACAGCGCCATAGCCGCGTTATGGCCTGAAGCGTCGTTTGAATAAATTGGCTATTTTTAAATAAATAAAAATAGCGATAAATCGTTATAAAATATTATAAACGATATGGAATGTGAAATTTAGAAACTAACTGAAGGTTAGCTAAGTCGAATGGTTTCCTGGGTTTTGATCTGATGTTGGTTTCGGCCTTTGGGGTTAATATTTGGGAAATCGTTCTCTTACTAATTTACGGTTAGTGACTAATGAATTGGAATAAGGCGCATGTCGTGTTTGTGTAGCACTTGTTTATTATATACACGAGTTGCTCAGAAAGACCGGGTTTATCCCATTTTGAATAACTAAATCGACGATAAGAAATCGAAGATGAAGACGGTGGTTGAAGATCAGAGATCTTCACCTCGGTTGGATGATAACTGATGTCCTGATTGAGAGGCATCCCGAAATATGGATAATGAGAGGTGATCGTCTAGACGTACGTGGAGATCGATGGATATGCGAGGTATATAGTGTCTTCGGTTTCATTCAGACCCAGAACGAACTTGCAAACGGACTATGTGTCTGACATTGGAATTCATTCTGTGTGATTGATAGCCATCAGTTGCATGGGGTAAATTGACTGTGTGGCATGCTAAGATGCAGTGATCAAGGCTTCTGTTGAAAAGCAAAGTCTTGTGGTTGATGATCAAAGCACGACCTGTGTGGCCTATGTAACACCCCACCTCCGCCAGGGTGACTCTTGCAAGCACTCTGGCTTTGGAGGGGCGTTTGAATCAGGTAAACATGCATAATGATATATCAAGGCAGAACAAGAACATATGTATATATGTAAACAGAGTAAATAACATAGATAAAACAGCGGAAGATTTCAAACCATTTCAAAACCAGTCTGGTACAACATAATGTCAATTTTCCAAATACACAAGTCTAGATAAAACAACATCAACTGAAAAACTGAAAATACATAAGTACTAATCCCCAAAAGAAGTGATAGCCATAGCTAGCTTCATGTCAAACCGTACATGAGCTAAATCCCACAAGCAAGCGGTCAGAAATCCAAGCTAAGCTCCAATATTCCCTCCCTGAGAACCTGGGGGGTGGGGGGGGAACGGAAGAAAAGAGGCGAAAGAAAACAGGTCAGTCAAAAAGACTGAGTAAGCCCTACTACAATCAATGTAAACTGATAAAGTTAACTGGCATGAGCAGCAGGTATGATCATAAGGATACTAGCATGATGATTAACTAACAAGGTAGATAAAGGTGTCATCGCATAGTCAGGATTAAGGTTTTGCACCACAGGTGTACTAGCAAACTAACATGACTTGAATAGACAAGTATTGATCCCTTGGCCCAAGCTTTGGCCCAATAACATGAAATGACCCTAATGCAAGGTCCAACCAAACGGTCTAGTCGATCGGCTCCCAAAGCCTAACTCGTCACGTGTTGGTGTCAATACGGCCCAAACATAATTGTAGTCGAACTGTGCCGGGTCCACCCTTCGGGTGTATCAAGCCCTAGGGTGCCAACCCCTAGACACCATAAACATGAGTGCACAGTCTCGATCTACTGGTACCCATGGGTGACTTCTCCAAATACGGACTACGTGCACGACCATAGTCCGTCCGGAACTACATCTGCGTACCACCCGGCCGTCGTTTATTGGGTCGCTTACCTCCAGCCCAGTAATCGTGCCCCCTCCCTAGCCTAGTCCCTAGGGCCTTAATGATACCAATTTTTTGGGGATTTACTGCGGAGTGGGCCCCCCATTGCTAGGATTTTCTAGTGGGTTAAGTACGGATTAACCCTCTTGCTAATCATGGATTAACTTGGTTAAGTGTAACGATGAGTTCACGACTTAACCCCGATTAATCTACCAAGCCCAAGTTGGTTAAGTATTAAGTGGACCATGACTTAACCCTAATCACGAGGCATTAATTAATTTAATGCGCCTTAACCTCTCACATTAGACCTTGTTGTGGTTACTTGTTAAGCCTGGCGGGTCCGGGTAGCTTTACACCACAACTTGGTCTAACCTCGGGTCCAAGGTACAACATGGCCAACTTCTCACATTGGGTCCTATTGTTTGTAGCAACTAGTTAAGCCGGTCGGTTCCGGGTAGGTTTACGCTACAAACTCAACCCAACCTCGAGTTGGTCACACTTATCTTTTCTAAGTGTCATGTCCATCATGTTTCCAAAACATGTTACAAATTTTCAAGCAATTGGGTAGACCTAACTTAATAGGTAAATTCCCAATGGGTAGACCTAACTTAATAGGTAAATTCCCAAGCTTATGTTTTTATGTCTTTTACTTTTACCCAACCCCAAACGCAATCCCATCGCTTACATATTGCAATAGCGCATAAAGGATAGAAAGAGGGAATTTGGCATAATCATGACATAAAAGGTGTTGAAGCCACATGTTCAACATGGTGGCATATGAAATGTATATATGTTCATATACTTGCATATTACATTTTTAGGCCCCAAAAGCATGCATAAAATCAAACTTGGCATATTGATGATACATGGTGCTAAATGACATGTAGAAATGGCCATAAGTTCGCATTTAGCCTCACATGCAAGTTATCATAAGAGATATGATAACTTACATGTTGCCAAAATGCAACCTTTAGCATAAAGCTTGAAGCTTTATGTTCATATACTCAAGATAAGCTTGCATAACATGATAACATGAACCAAATGATCATCCCAAACTTGCATAACATAACTTGCATATCATATGACAATCTTGCATATCAAACTTGCATAACATAACTTGCATAACATATGACAAACTTGCATATCATAGCATGGCATACTTGCATAAAAACTTGCATATTACAACATGATAAACTTGCATATCATAGCATAGTAAACTTGCATATAAACTTGCATATCATACATTTAACTTTAGAGTTTAAGTATGAAAGTAGAATAGGGCTTACAATGCTTATGAAGACTCAAATGAGTATAGCAAATATAAGAAAGCCCTTATGCAATCAATTAAACCCCAAAATGCAAGCTTCAAATCACTAAAAACCCTTGCTTTATGATGCAAATGTAGAAACTTGACTTGAATGCAAGCTAATGATGCTCATACAAGTTTGAAAACACTTGTATGCATGGAAAATCACTTAGAAATTTATTTAGAAATTTTATGAAGAGAGTGGAGGCCATGAGAGGCTTGATTTTGCCATAGTTTAGTTACTTGGATGAATAATGATGATTTAGGGTAGGTTAGGGTCTTATTTATAGATTAGGCAAGTGTTTTAGGCCATAGGATTAAACCCTAGTTCCAATCTCAGCCCTCAAAACTGAATCTGGCCCCCAAGCTCAACACAATCTCTAAATGGTGCACCAGGCTAAACAGCCCGGCTGGACCAAGTCGACAACCAAGTCGACAGGGCTGTCGACTTGGGTCCAACCAAGTCGACTCCCAAGTCGACAGGCCTGTCGACTTGGGTGCTCTGGCGGGAATTTTCCCGCCTGGCCCAAATTTCCAAATTCAAGTTTGAATTTGAAATCTGTTTTTACTTTGGATTTTTCTGAAAACTTCGTTGGGCCTTAATTGGGTCATACGGACTCCGATTTTCGAAAACTCGGACTCTATTTCGCGTATTTTTCCGAGACGAACGCAATGGCATATCCCGTTTCTCTTGATTTAGATTTTAGAATTAAATTCTGCCTCGATTTATGTTATAACAGGTTATTGAAAATACGGGTTGTTACAATCTCCCCTCCTTAAAGGATTTCGTCCCCGAAATCTTCAAGTTAGGAAGAACGTATCCTACCATCTAACATCCATCTACTCAAAACATCATCCACGAGCAATCATTGTCCTTACAAGATTCTAAATGTTGTATGAACATATGCAAAGGTGTGTGTATATGTACTTATCTAATGCAAATATCATCGATGCAAATTATGTTAGTGAAATGAATCCATATGTATGCAATTCCTAACATAATGTATAACATCTATATGTGTGCACATCACATACATCCATATGCAACATCCATGTGATAACACAAAAATTTTCATCCATGAATAAGCATAAACACTCATGCATATGCAATATGAGGAGTGTGTGAGCCGATCTAGTGCCTATCGTGTATAATGCATCCACGAGTAACCACTTGCAAACACTTGCAACCACTTGCAACCATCAAGCATAACATGTTTCAAACACATGTTTCATCCAAAAGGTTTCTACCTAAGGTTCTCATGACAAGATTAACACGATAAACTAGATAAACATAGATAGCAAAGAGATAGATATGCTAACAAAGAAAAGAGATTGAGAGTGTACCCTAAAAAAGGAATGGATAAAGCCCACGCATCTTCTCCTCGGTTTCCCAAGTTGCGTCTTCTTCGGCTTCACCCCATTGAACCTTCACCAACTTGACCTCTCGATTCCTTAGCTTCTTGGTCTCTGTCCCCAAGATACGAATCGGAGCTCTCCTCAAGGTAGCCTCTTTCTCAACTTCCACATCTTTCAGAACACTTGGCTCAAAAACCTCTGCTGATTTATGTAAACACTTCCGGAGATGCGAGACATGAAAAACATCGTGTACTCCGGCAAGCTTCTCGGGCAACTCCACTCTATAAGCCATCTGCCCGATCCTCTCTATAATAGGGAATGGTCCAACAAACCTCGGTGCCAACTTCCCAACGGCTCCAAATCGGACCACATTCCGCAAAGGAGAAACCTTCACGAAAACCATATCCCCAACATCAAACTCCAAATCAGTTCTTCGCTTATCAGCATAGGATTTCTGTCGGTCTTGGGCCGCTTTCATCTGTCTCCGAATCAACTCGACCTTCTCGGATGTATCTCTGATCATATCAGGCCCAAGTATAAGCTTATCTGTAGTCTCCCACCAACATGTAGGTGACTTGCACGGCCTTCCATATAAAGCTTCAAATGGTGCCATCCCTATGCTTTCCTGATAACTGTTATTATATGCAAACTCAACAAGAGGAAGATGGTCTTCCCAAGTACCACCAAAATCCAGAATACAGAGCCTCAACAGATCCTCGAGTACCCTATTCACCCTTTCGGTTTGACCGTCCGTCTGTGGGTGATAAGCCGTACTTAGATTCAACCTCGTGCCCATAGCTTCTTGCAAGCTATTCCAGAATTGACTTGTAAAGATTGGGTCACGGTCACTGACTATGCTTGAAGGGACTCCATGTAGTCTCACAATCTCACGAAGATATACAGACGCTAGCCAAGATGCGGTCCTCTTGCTCTTCACCGGAATGAAATGAGCACTCTTCGTGAGTCTATCCACAATAACCCAAATGCTCGTATTCCCTTTCCTTGACCTTGGTAGCCCATCGATAAAATCCATGGAAATACTCTCCCACTTCCATAGTGGAACATCTAGAGGATGCAATAGCCCACCGGGCTTCTTCGACTTGGCCTTAACTTGCTAGCAAATGATACATCTAGAGACAAACTCTGCCACATCCTTCTTCATCCCAGGCCAAAAGAAAATGCGCTTCATATCTTTATACATCTTATCTCCGCCCGGATGTATAGTCAACTTAGAGCGATGCGATTCCTCAAGAACTTTTCTTACTAAATCTTCTACCATTGGAACATATAACCTTCCGTCTCTCCTCAGCCAACCCTTGTCATCAATAGAATATCAAGCGAGATGACTAGACGTCTCTCCTCGAATCAGCTTATCCATAATCTCAACTATCTGAGGGTCTTCTCTCTGCGAAGCCCCAACTTGATCAAGAAGGGTAGGTCTGAGTTCCAGAGATGCTAAAGAACCGGTCATCGACTCAATCGCCAAAGAGAAATCAAAGGTTGCCACATACTCTAAATTCTTCATCTCAACGAATAGAGGACTTAGGGTCAACCTTCTTCTACTCAATGCATCTGCTACCACATTCCCCTTGCCAGGGGTATAAGCTATCTCAAAATCGTAGGATGCCAAGAATTCCATCCATCTTTGCTGCCTCAGATTCAGATCCTTCTGAGAAAAGAGATACTTCAATGACTTGTGATCGGTATAAAGCTCAAATCTTTCTCCCAGAAGATAATGGCGCCAAGCCTTGAGTGCATATACTATTGCTGCCAACTCTAAGTCATGAGTGGGATAATTCTTCTCATGCACTTTGAGTTGTCTACCGCCAAAGCATATCACTCTTCCTTCTTGCATAAGAACAGCTCCTAACCCCGTGCCACATGCATCGGTGTATACTGTAAATAACTTCCCTCCATCAGGCAAAGCTAGAACAGGTGCTGATGTGAGAGCTCTCTTGAGTCTCTGAAAAGCAAGCTCGCATTCTATGCTCCAAGCAAAAACTAAATTCTTCTTCGTCAATTTAGTGAGAGGAGCAGAAATCTTCGCGAAGTCCTTGATGAACTTCCGGTAAAAACCCGCAAGACCTAGAAAACTTCTCACTTCGGTTGCATTCCTTGGAGTCTTCCAATCCTGAACTGCAACTACCTTAGCAGGATCCACCGCTAAGCCTTGCTTAGATACTATATGCCCAAGGAATCTAACTTCCCTTCTCCAAAAGTGACACTTGGAGAACTTGGCCTTCAACTGATGCTCTCTAAGCGTATCCATCACCTCCATGAGATGCCTTGCGTGCTCTTCCTCATCCTTAGAGAAGATCAGAATATCATCTACGAAGATCACGACAAACTTGTTCAAGAACTCCCTGAACACCCTACTCATCAAGTCCACGAAATATGAGGGTGCATTAGTCAAGCCAAACGGCATAACAAGCCATTCGAAGAATCCATCTGGAGTCCTGAACGCAGTCTTGTCTATACTATCTTCAGCTGCCCTGAGCTGATGGAATTCAGTAGCAAGATCAAGCTGAGAGAAAACAGAAGCACCGACAAGCTGGTCAAAGAGATCATCAATCCTCGGTAACGGGTGTCTGTTCTTCTTAGTCAGCTTATTCAACTCTCGATAGTCAACACAGAGTCGGAGAGAACCATCTGCCTTGGTAGCAAATACCACAGGCGCTCCCCATTCAGATATACTTCGTCTAATGAAGTTCTTCTCAAGCAACTCTTTCACTTGCTTGCTTAGCTCCCGCCTTTCACGCGGAGCCATGTGCCGAACGGGCAAAGAAACCGGCTTTGCATTATCCACCAGATAAATGCGGAAATCAATCTCTCGCTTAGGGGGCAACCCCCTAACTTCATCGAAAACATCCGGATACTCTCGAACCACTCTCACAGACTGAAGAGTTTCCATTGACGAGTCGAGTGATTCAAGATAGCACAACATGACGGGACCTCTCGGATCACAAGAAATCTCTAGGGTGTTTCCGAGGCGAGTCACGAGCCTCACAACCCTATGCTTACAATCAAGGATGGCTCCATATCTGGACAACCAATCCATGCCCAATATCAATCCGTATCCCCTAAAACCAAGAACATAAGCACTGCACAAGAACTCTACACTCAGTATAGAGATCCTCAAATCCCCACATATCATAGACAGATGGGAGGAACCCCCAATAGGATTTGAGATCATCTACCAAGCTAGTACTAAGGTGCAAACTATCAACAAGATCAGATGAGATAAAGCTATGGGATGCACCAGAATCAAACAAGGTACGAACTGGAAAATTAGAAATATATACAAGGCTCTCAACAGAAATACTACCTCGATCGGGAACTGGAGCGGTATTGAGAGCATGAACTTGCCCTGCTGAAGGTACAGCACGCTGAGTCTGACCCTAGCCTTGCCCTTGCTTCTTCGGGCAATCCTTACTGAAATGTCCAGTCTCACCGCAGAAAAAGCATTCACCATTCTTCCTTTTTCTCTTCTTACAATCCTTAATAAGATGCCCGACTGAACCGCAATAATGGCACTTCCCCTTGTTGTTCTTGCCCTTGTTGTTGTTCCCCTTGTTGCCTTGACTCTTGTTCTTGTTCTTGTTCTGATTGCCTTGACTGTTCTGACCACTCGGATTTCCCTGATTTCCTTTCCCCTGGGAATCAGTCTTCTTGGCTTGAGTATCATTCATCTTGGTCTCTTTCTTGACATCTCCCTGAAGTAACGCCATATCAACCAAACTCTCAAACGTGGCCCCATGGGGAATATGTGACATAGCCAATCCCTGCAACGGCTCATTCAATCCACTAGCAAAACGAAGAGCCTTCTTCTGAGGAGTATTCACCATATCCAAACCAAAACGAGCTAACTGGTTGAACTTGTTCACATATTCTTTGACAGACATATCTCCTTGTTTCAAAGTTATGAACCTCTCCATTTGCAGATTCTCCTCAGCAGAAGATAGAAACTTAAGCATGAACCTTGCCCTGAAATCGGCCCAAGTCTCAACAGGCCTAGTACCATTGGTGACTTCCCACCAATAAGCGGCTTCATCCTTTATAAGCCAAACCGCCAACAAGATCTTCCTCTGATCGTCTAACCCAAAGATAGCAAATAAATCCTCGGTCTCTTTCAACCAATTTCTGGCCTCTAAAAAAGTCTCAGTGCCTTGAAAGTTCTTGCCACCCATTGCTTTGATATATTTGCAAGTCTTTGCGAAGTCAGCTTGAGGATGTTGAGGGGGAGGCGGAAGAGGAACCTCAGCGACAGGAGGAGGAGGAACATTAACTACCGGAGGAGGAGGAGGAGGAACATTAACTACTGGAGGAGGAGGAGGGACATCTGTGGGGCCGGCTTCGGTCGCCCTAGCCTCCAAAAGTCTCCTATACCAAACAGGTACGTGTACTCACTCCGGAATAGCAATGTTATCGGCCATACTGAAAATGAAGAAAAAGACAGGTTCAGAATGGCGAAAAAACGAAGGAATTTTGCTAATGGCTTTTTTTTTTGGGGAATAGCCTTTTAAAATAAACTAGACTTTTCTTTGAAAAATAATTTACACTTTGTTTTGAAAATAGTTTTCCAAAAGTTTTAAAAACCTTTTTGTTCCTTCTCGTAAACCATATGCTCTGATACCAAATGTAACACCCCACCTCCGCCAGGGTGACTCTTGCAAGCACTTTGGCTTTGGAGGGGCGTTTGAATCAGGTAAACATGCATAATGATATATCAAGGCAGAACAAGAACATATGTATATATGTAAACAGAGTAAATAACATAGATAAAACAGCGGAAGATTTCAAACCATTTCAAAACCAGTCTGGTACAACATAATGTCAATTTTCCAAATACACAAGTCTAGATAAAACAACATCAACTGAAAAACTGAAAATACATAAGTACTAATCCCCAAAAGAAGTGATAGCCATAGCTAGCTTCATGTCAAACCGTACATGAGCTAAATCCCACAAGCAAGCGGTCAGAAATCCAAGCTAAGCTCCAATATTCCCTCCCTGAGAACTTGGGGGGGGGGGAACGGAAGAAAAGAGGCGAAAGAAAACAGGTCAGTCAAAAAGACTGAGTAAGCCCTACTACAATCAATGTAAACTGATAAATTTAACTGGCATGAGCAGCAGGTATGATCATAAGGATACTAGCATGATGATTAACTAACAAGGTAGATAAAGGTGTCATCGCATAATCAGGATTAAGGTTTTGCACCACAGGTGTACTAGCAAACTAACATGACTTGAATAGACAAGTATTGATCCCTTGGCCCAGGCTTTGGCCCAATAACATGAAATGACCCTAATGCAAGGTCCAACCAAACGGTCTAGTCGATCGGCTCCCTAAGCCTAACTCGTCACGTGTTGGTGTCAATACAGCCCAAACATAATTGTAGTCGAACTGTGCTGGGTCCACCCTTCGGGTGTATCAAGCCCTAAGGTGCCAACCCCTGGACACCATAAACATGAGTGCACAGTCTCGATCTACTGGTACCCATGGGTGACTTCTCCAAATACGGACTACGTGCACGACCATAGTCCGTCCGGAACTACATCGGCGTACCACCCGGCCGTCGTTTATTGGGTCGCTTACCTCCAGCCCAGTAATCGTGCCCCCTCCCTAGCCTAGTCCCTAGGTCCTTAATGATACCAATTTTTTGGGGATTTACTGCGGAGTGGGCCCCCATTGCTAGGATTTTCTAGTGGGTTAAGTACGGATTAACCCTCTTGCTAATCATGGATTAACTTGGTTAAGTGTAACGATGAGTTCACGACTTAACCCCGATTAATCTACCAAGCCCAAGTTGGTTAAGTATTAAGTGGACCATGACTTAACCCTAATCACGAGGCATTAATTAATTTAATGCGCCTAAACCTCTCACATTAGACCTTGTTGTGGTTACTAGTTAAGCCGGGCGGGTCCGGGTAGCTTTACACCACAGCTTGGTCTAACCTCGGGTCCAGGGTACAACATGGCCAACTTCTCACATTGGGTCCTATTGTTTGTAGCAACTAGTTAAGCCGGTCGGCTCCGGGTAGGTTTACGCTACAAACTCAACCCAACCTCGAGTTGTCACACTTATCTTTTCTAAGTGTCATGTCCATCATGTTTCCAAAACATGTTACAAATTTTCAAGCAATTGGGTAGACCTAACTTAATAGGTAAATTCCCAATGGGTAGACCTAACTTAATAGGTAAATTCCCAAGCTTATGTTTTTGTGTCTTTTACTTTTACCCAACCCCAAACGCAATCCCATCGCTTACATATCGCAATAGCGCATAAAGGATAGAAAGAGAGAACTTGGCATAATCATGACATAAAAGGTGTTGAAGCCACAAGTTCAACATGGTGGCATATGAAATGTACATATGTTCATATACTTGCATATTACATTTTTAGGCCCCAAAAGCATGCATAAAATCAAACTTGGCATATTGATGATACATGGTGCTAAATGACATGTAGAAATGGCCATAAGTTCGCATTTAGCCTCACATGCAAGTTATCATAAGAGATATGATAACTTACATGTTGCCAAAATGCAACCTTTAGCATAAAGCTTGAAGCTTTATGTTCATATACTCAAGATAAGCTTGCATAACATGATAACATGAACCAAATGATCATCCCAAACTTGCATAACATAACTTGCATATCATATGACAATCCTGCATATCAAACTTGCATAACATAACTTGCATAACATATGACAAACTTGCATATCATAGCATGGCATACTTGCATAAAAACTTGCATATTACAACATGATAAACTTGCATATCATAGCATAGTAAACTTGCATATAAACTTGCATATCATACATTTAACTTTAGAGTTTAAGTATGAAAGTAGAATAGGGCTTACAATGCTTATGAAGACTCAAATGAGTATAGCAAATATAAGAAAGCCCTTATGCAATCAATTAAACCCCAAAATGCAAGCTTCAAATCACTAAAAACCCTTGCTTTATGATGCAAATGTAGAAACTTGACTTGAATGCAAGCTAATGATGCTCATACAAGTTTGAAAACACTTGTATGCATGGAAAATCACTTAGAAATTTATTTAGAAATTTTATGAAGAGAGTGGAGGCCATGAGAGGCTTGATTTTGCCATAGTTTAGTTACTTGGATGAATAATGATGATTTAGGGTAGGTTAGGGTCTTATTTATAGATTAGGCAAGTGTTTTAGGCCATAGGATTAAACCCTAGTTCCAATCTCAGCCCTCAAAACCGAATCTGGCCCCCAAGCTCAACACAATCTCTAAATGGTGCACCAGGCTAAACAGCCCGGCTGGACCAAGTCGACAGCCAAGTCGACAGGGCTGTCGACTTGGGTCCAACCAAGTCGACTCCCAAGTCGACAGGCCTGTCGACTTGGGTGCTCTGGCGGGAATTTTCCTGCCTGGCCCAAACTGGCCCAAATTTCCAAATTCAAGTTTGAATTTGAAATCTGTTTTTACTTTGGATTTTTCTGAAAACTTCGTTGGGCCTTAATCGGGTCATACGGACTCCGATTTTCGAAAACTCGGACTCTATTTCGCGTATTTTTCCGAGGCGAACGCAATGGCATAGCCCGTTTCCCTTGATTCAGATTTTAGAATTAAATTCTGCCTCGATTTATGTTATAACAGGTTATTGAAAATACGGGTTGTTACAGCCTAGCTATGTGTATAACGTGAATTCTCGAGCCTCACACCCCAGTATGAACCAGAAACGGGAGAGGACACCAGGGAGGGCATGCGTTCCTTTCTAGCTAGAGGTGGTGTTTGTGCTTAAACTGGCTGACAATTATACTATTTTTCACCTATGTGGTTGTTGGAGTTGAGAGGCGCCTCGGTTATATCGGTCGATCCGGGACCGATGGAGTCATTCGTTGGCTCATCTACGCCCAAAGGGCAGGGGAATGCCGTGTTCAGGCATTTTAATCCACATCGGTGGACCGGCCTTGACGATTCAAGGGCCCACCTGAGTCTGGGTCCTGAGGGGTGGGCTAAAGCGTCTCAAAATCGGTAAGGACTATCTTTTTCCTTGGTTCATGACGGAAATCCAATTTCCAAATACGTGACTGTGCGGTTTTGATTGTATACCTATATATGGCGACATGATATATGGTACCCATGACGTCTATGATTTATAGTTATGATTGAAATTGTTTTTGAAACCTATAAACCCTAGTAATAATATCAAATTCTTTTGGTTTATTCGTATCAAGCATATTTTGGCCATTATAAGGTAAAACTCTATCCTCCGGTTTGTGTTGCATTGTGTGATGGGAACTGAGTCTTATAATGGCTTCATTTTTATAAAAAGCATTGCAATGTTTAAAAGATTTACTTGTTGTAAAGCACTGGCAATCCAATGGAGTAAACCAATTCCGCGAAACTGGTGTGGTCCTGTGATTAGCCATATTATAAAATGTGTTAAGTAGATTTCTCATACCAGTCCCATGACTGACTCATAGTTTGTTTCACTTGCAAACTCGGGTGCCCTTTTTTCTACACGGGCAGCCTTGTCTTCAGGTTTTAGCAGGCTCTTTCTGGATAGCTGGAGCTGAAGATGGATTCTATCATTTATCTCTTTTTATGCTGTTCAGCTCCTGTTGTACATATTATGTTTGTTTTCCGCTGTAGACATTTATGTATAGCTGAACTGTATTTGTAATAAGTATGATCCTGTATACTGTGTAACTCTGATGATTACGTTTATCCAGTGTATTATTTGTGCATTATCTGGTGTATTTATTTAATTCTGTTCTGCTATTATCTGTTTATGTGTTATATTCCAAAGATTACCCTTGACACCGTCGAACGGGGTTTTGGGGTCGTCACAACGTGGTATCAGAGCTTTCGTTAAGCTTAGTGCTGGAATATAACATATTAACGAACTCGTCAGAAATAGAACCATTAGTGTTCTAGGATGAATAACTCATTATAGATAGGATCAGTAATATCCTAGTATGAGTATAGCAGAACGAAATACACCTCGATCGACACATTTACATTCAAGTATATGTTTCTATGTTTTAAAATATCTTTTCTGTTGACCTGACACTTTGTCTGCCATTTGCAGACGTACTAGAAAATGAGTGCCAAAAACAGAAGAAGTAATACTGACCCGGATATAGAAGCTCTATTTATGAAATATAGAAATCTGGGTGGAAAACCGTTCTCGGGCGAAGAATCTATTATGAAAACACAAGCTTGGATTCGATCTGCTGAGAAAATCTTTGACGGTTTAAAGCTGAGAGATGACCAGAAAAGATTACTGGCATCTTGGGCACTCAAAGAAGAAGCCTTGTTCTGGTGGGATTCGATTATTAAGGGTAATCTAGAAGGTGATATCACCTGGGATAGATTCAAAGTGATTTTCCTAGAAAGATTTACTCCTCCTGAAGTAACTGAGCGGTTATGTGATGAATTCTCTTATCTGATACAAGGAGATATGAATATCCCAGAATATCATAAGAAATTCAACGAACTTTCTCTCTGTGCACCTCATCTAATTCAAAATACGAAGAGGAAGAATCTGATATTTATTAATGGGCTTCAAAGAAAGTACCAAAGTAAAGTAATGGGGCATGTGAAGCTTCCTTTTTCTGAAATGATATACATGGCTTACCAGTATGAGGATCTCGACAAGAAAGGTATGTTGTGCTACGAAGAGGAAGTCAGTTCTAGTAATAAAGGCGAGTCTGAAACTGATCGTCCTGAGGCCAGTACGATGGCTGAGGTGAGTAAGAAGACCAAAGTCAATCGGAAAAGGGCCAGATCTGAGAAAGAACCAGTAACGACTGCCACATGTTCAAGCTGCAATAGACCAGGACATTTGGTGATAAGTTGCAAATCTTGGAACAAACGAAGAAAGAAGGGGTTCAAATCCAAGAAGAAGTAGAGGATGCCATAAGTGTCATCAGACTGGTCATATTTCAAAAAATTGCCAGCTATCAAAGAAGTCTGAAATAGTACATGTAAATGAAGTAGCAGAAACTTCTGAGCCCTTAGCTAGTCAGGGAAGGCCTGATGTTTTAGAAGGCACGCTTAATGTAAAAAACATTCCAGTTAAAGTACTGTTTGATACAGGTGTGTCACGAAGCTTTATTGCAAAGAATGCGGTTAAGAAACTGGATTTGAATTTGAAGAAGCTCAAAGAACCAATGACTGTCCATAATCCCGTTGGGGGTTCCCTCGATCTCGGTTGGGTTTGTGCGGTGCCTGTCTCTTTTTCCTGTTATAAGCTCCCTACCATCTCAATCGTCATGAATTTTACTGAATTCGATCTTATCTTGGGGTTAGACTGGTTGACCAAATATGAAGCCGAGGTTAGATGCGCCAAGAGAGTTGTTAGGGCAAAGATTAAATCAGGGAATTATATAACCATACCATGTGAAGGCCCGAATTCAAATAGAAAAGACTTTTGGTCAGCTCTAGATGTTTCTCCTACTCAAATAGAAAATATCCCTGTAGTCACAGAGAATATTCTGGACCTCATCAAAGATATTCCTGTCGTAAAGAATTATGCGGATGTGTTCGAAGAAGTTTTCAGCTTACCTACGCAGAGAGAAATTGATTTCAAGATCGCTATAATTCCGAACGCAAGGCCAGTAGTGCACGCTATTCGGAGAATGACTCTAAAGGAGAAAGAAGAACTAGACAATCAAACTCGACAACTTGTATGGAAGGGTCTGATCAGGCCTAGTTTCTCTGATTGGGGAGCAGTAATGGTGTTTGTCCCAAAGTCTGACGGTACTCTTCGACTATGTGTGGATTATTGTGACTTGAATAAGCAGACAATAAAGAATAAATATCCATTCTCGCGAATCGATGATTTATTGGATCGTCTAAATAATGCACAAGTATTTTCAAGGATGGACCTAGCTACAGGCTTCCATTAGCTTCATATTGCCGAAGAGTGTGTTCCAATGACAACATTCAGAGGTCCAGACTTATTCTATGAGTGGTTAGTAATGTCGTTCGGCTTATGTAACGCTCCAGCTTACTTCGTCGATTTGATGAATCGAGTGTTCCGCGGTGTCTTGAATAAGTTTGTTCTGGTTTTTATTGACGATATTCTAATCTTCTCTAAGTCAAAGGACGAACATGAAAAACATTTGGAACAAGTTCTGGAAATTCTGAGAAGGAATGTATTGATAGCTAAACTTTCCAAATGTATATTCTGGCAAGATGAAGTAAAGTTTCTTGGCTACGTCGTATCAAAAGAAGGAATTGCTGTGGATCCAAGTAAAATCACCGCTATTCAAAATTGGAAACAGCCTAGTACTCCCACAGAAGTCCGAAGTTATCTTGGATTGGCTAGTTATTACCAGAAGTTCGTTAAAGATTTTTTGAAGATATCTAGTCACTTAACGAAGCTTACAAATAAGAATTCAAAATTCAAGTGGACTCCAGAATGTGAGGAGGCTTTTGAGGAGCTAAAGTAAAGATTAACAATGGCTCCAGTATTAACGATAATCGACGGCAATCAGGACCTGAAAGTATGGACAGATGCCTCTAGAGAAGGCCTTGGTGCAATATTAATGCAGAGAGGCCAAGTTGTTGCTTAATCTAGCCGCCAGTTGAAGCCACATGAAAAGAACTACGTTACTCATGATCTTGAGTTATTAGCTATAATATTTGCTTTGAAAATCTGGAGACACTATCTTCTGGGTGAGAAATTCGAACTGTTTACAGATCACCAGTCGTTAAAGTATCTGTTCACCCAGAAAGACTTGAATCTGAGGCAGCAACGTTGGCTAGAGTTACTTGCAGCATACGATTTTGAGATTCTAGACACTCCAAGGAAAGTCAATGTCGTGGCCGATGCGTTAAGCCGAAAGAATGTGACTATCGCCAGTTTTATTATTACGACTTCATTGATTGATAAAATATCTTCTCTTCAGAAGGATGATCACTTCATTCAGAAGATCAGAGAAAGAATACAGAAAGGTGAACATTTGAGCTTCCAAATCGATAACCAAGGGATTCTAAGGCTAAAGGGTCGAATTTGTGTTCCTAACATTTTTGAGCTCCGAAAGGAAGTGCTGGATGAATGCCACAAGTCAAAACTTAGTATCCATCCAGGAGTGAGCAAAATGTATAATGACATCAAACGCACTTTCTGGTGGAGGTCGATGAAGAGAGATATTTCTTTATATGTTAGCAAATGCTCCACTTGCCAACTAGTCAAAAGCGACCAACAGAAACTTGCTGGATTGTTGCAACCGCTGGACGTTGCAGGTTGGAAGTGGGAACATATTTCCATGGACTTCATAGATGGTTTGCCCAGAACCAGGAAAGGAAATGACAATATTTGAGTGATCGTAGATCGCTTCACGAAGACCGCCCATTTTATACCTGTCAGATCAAACAGAACTGCTCAGAGTCTGGCGCGGATATATTTCAAGAAATTGTTAGGCTACACGGAGTGCCGATCAGTATAGTTAGTGATAGAGATCCAATATTTACTAGCAAATTCTGGGAGGCATTTCAAGTAGAACTAGGAACGAAGCTGAACTTGAGCACCGCTTATCATCCTCAGACAGATGGTCAAACTAAGAGGGTGAATCGTATACCAGAAGATTTATTGCGGGCTTGTGTTCTAGATTTTGGTGGATCATGGGAAGACCATTTACATTTGGCTGAGTTCTCATACAACAATAGCTACCAAGCAAGCCTGACAATGTCACCATTCGAAGCATTGTATGGTAGACCGTGCTGATCTCCTGCTTGTTGGGTCGAACCTGGTAATAGGCTTGTATTGGGACCTGATATGATCCGTGAAGCTGCCGACAAAGTCAATTTCATTAAGAAACGATTACTCGTCGCTCAAAGCCAACAGAAGAGCTATGCCAATAAGAGGAGAAGAGATATATCATTTGCTGTTGGCGACTATGTATATTTGAAAGTATCGCCGATGAGAGGAGTTATTCGGTTCGGTAAAACAGGGAAGTTGGCGCCCAAATTCATTGGTCTGTTTCCTATTCTTGAACGGATTGGAACTCTCGCTTATAGAATTCAATTACTGGATTGGTTTCCTGGAGTGCATGATGTATTTCACGTATCTCAACTTCGAAAGCATGTTCATGACCCAGACTTGGTTGTGGAAGAGGCCGCACAATAGGATATTGAAATTACTCCAGAATTGGCTGTGAGAAGAGAGCCACTAAAGATTATTGGCAAAGAAACCAAAGAACTGAGGAACAAGAAGGTTCACTTAGTCAAAGTGCAATGGAGTGGAGATCCGCGAGATTGTACTTGGGAAACTGAGGAAAGCATTCAGAAGGCCTATCCTAAATGTCGAGTGGATATATCTGATTGACTCCGGTGCAAGGTACATTTACCATACTTTGCATTACCATTTGTTCTCTACTTTGTTGTTATTTTCTTTTCATGGATGTAAAATTTAATTCTATAGTCTGAATAATTTTAAAAAGAGTATAGGAATTGATTAGTATATTTTTGAAAAGTTAAAAACAAATTGGTTGTTGTTTGCATTGAGTGATAGTGGATATGGATAATTAAATTATTAGAACGATAGTTCATTTAATCAATAAGAGAATTTATCCGATTAAATCACACATTGAATTGATTTAAAAATAGATAGAAATATATACATGTGCATTATATATGTTTGAACAGGTAAATGGATTAGCTGTTGAGTAAAGAATTTATTTGCGTGCCCGATAAATAGGTAAACCTTAATGAGTTGGATGCGAAATATTATTATATCAACTCCTATGAATGCCATTGGATGCGGAGCGCTGGTTGTTCTTTGTGTAATAATAAATGTCGCCATAAGATAGTAACAATTAATTTTGAACTACACTACATGGCATACTTCTTGAAGATAGGCATACTTCATCATATACCACATAAGCATTTGGAGCTTGTGTGACGAGGTTGAAGATTTACCATACGAGCGAGAGGATTGTATGGCGATGACTATATTTTACAGGTTGAACTGATGACTGATATGTACCATATAAAATGTAACGGTAAATTGCCAGATTAATAAAAACCCCACATGGGTCTGGAGATGACAATAAACACGTCTCTCTGGTCATTAAGGCACAAAAACCATTTATAGGGTGACGAGAATTTATTCTCTGGAGTTATGATCTATACACACTCCCCTGTGGACACCGTAATATATCACTATAAATATGTGCATGCTTATTAAGATTCATTGGGTACCTAATACGGCCCAATAAATTTCCAAACCTCTCCCCGTACAAAGGAGGTTATGGCGAAATTTTTCGAAAATTTAGGGTGTTATCCAAATTTTCGAAGAATTAGAAATTTCTCAAAAATTGAAAGTTGGAGAATGGAAGCCAGATTGAAAGTGGAGCTAATTAATCAAACCACTTTTGACTTTGTTCCTTTTCGGGACGAAAAGTTTTAAGTGGGGGAGATTGTAACAACCTGTAAAATCTGAACCAATTTAAAATTTTAAATTGGCAATTTTAGTGAATTTAAAATATTTAAAATAAATATTTTAAATAATAACGACGAAAAGTAAGTTTGAATCGATGTTTGAAAATAAATACAATTATTTCTAATTATAAACAAGGCCTGAAATGGCGCGGTAGTTTCAAAATTTGAATTCAAACTTTGCCTGACTGTACCAGGTGCAAAACAAAACGGATCTGAGTGAAACCAAAAATATTTAAATCTGTTTGTGAATATCTTTCTATCGAATCTGAAAATTTGAAGTTTCATAGCGGGAAGCAAAAGTTATGGCTAAATGAATTTTCAGAAAGGTCGGTATAGAGTTTATATAGCCCGGGAAAATGGCCATTTTGCAAACGACCTCAGAATTCGACGAAACCACTTTTTTTGGATCCAAGATGTCAAATTATTGCTAGGTTTAAAATTTCATAATTTTTGAAGCTAGTATGTGAACGTGGCAAAGGAAAATGTGTTTGGTCGCTTTCTATTAAATTGGATCGACCAGAAAAGGACCATTTTTCAAACGGTCTCAGAATTCGATGAAACTAGTTTTGTTGGGACCGTATCACCAAAACATAGCTAGATTTATTTTTCGGGAATTTTTAGAATTAGTTTGTGGCACCGGCAAATTGAAATGTACGTTCAAATTAAATACTAAATGTTTTATATTTTAATTTGAAGAAAAACTGACTGAAACAGTCGAATGGGCCAACGAAACATATCCCATTGTGTTCGGAATGGGGGTATTTAGCTAGGGACGACAGTCGTTGGGCCTGGATTAGGGTTCGTGTGTGAAGGAGGATATTTTTGGATTTTTAAAATTTATAAATATAAAAAAAATCTCTCATTGGTAAGTCAAACCCTCTCTATCCCCCGATTGAAAGTCGCGACAGTGGAAAACCGCTCTCCACTTCCTGGCCAAATTCCGGCGCCTCCGTTCATCATTAGCCCTTCCCCCCGTTCAACTTTTTGAAGCACTACCTCCCCTCTTCAAATCAAGGTCGGCCTCATCCCCTATCGTCGCCCCAGCTCCGAGTTTCACCTCCACGAACATTCGAACTTCCCAGCACCGCCACCACCTGGATTCGCCGTCGCACCTGGCCCCACCACCGGCGATTTGGGCGCCATTCGTAGCTCTTCGACGTCGCGCCTGCTGATCTTCACCTCGAGCCATGATTGGAAGTAATTTCGAACCCTAGTTTTGAAGCTTTTAGAGAAGTACGGCTAAAATTATATTAAACTATTTAATAGCACTTTAAAGCGCTACAGTTTTTGATTTCACTGTAAAAATCAAATCTTTTTAGTTTGTTGGCGAAATTCAGTGAAACAAGAGACATTGGACTCGTGTGGACGTCTTCTACATTCTAGAAGAGACCGCATATTTTTCTGAGCCTCCTGCTATTTTTGGTGGAGTGGAACCCAATGTGAAATTTCTAAATTATAAACGATATGGAAAACGACGATGTATAAATTATATAGTCGATGTATGAGTTATATAAGTGTTGTACACCTCATGTATAAGCGTTGTATAAGTTGTATGTTCGATGTATAAGTTATATATGCGTTGTAAAAATTATATATGTGTTGGAATAGAAGTGAAATGCTTATATATATATATATACGCCCCTCGTCCACAAACCATGGACGATATTTATTGGTTGTGATTGGTGTGAAAATTGGTTGATAGTGAATGGTTGATTTGAATTGTTTGTGGTTGAAATTGATTGATTGTGGTCGAAAAATACCCGTTTGTGGTTGAGAATTATTTGGTTGAAACCACATAGGATTAGTTTGTGGAAAAGAAAGAAAAAATATATATACTTGCCGCCTGCGTGCGAACTAGATGCATGAAATCCCCATTGTCAAAAGCTGCGAGGCTTTAAGGTAGAGCGAGGAGCCGTACTAGGGACGGCCCCGATTTTAACTACCCTACCGTTATGCTGCCGAAAATTTGAATAATATTCATGTGTTAGAATTATTTTCATGTGTTGAAACTATATTCGTGTGTTAAAAAGAAATTCATGTGTTGAACGACATTCATGTTTTGAAATAAATTGTTTTGCAATAAAAATCACATTTTTATTGTATATATATAAACTATAGAAAACATTTATGTGTTGAATAGAAATTCATTCGTTGAATAGAAATTCATGTGTTGAATGGTATTCGTGTTTTAAATAAATTGTTTTAAATATAAAAATCACCTTTTTTGTATATATATAAATTATAGAAAACATTCATGTGTTGAATAGAAATTCATCCGTTGAATAGAAATTCATGTGTTGAATGGTATTCGTGTTTTAAATAAATTGTTTTAAATATAAAAATCACCTTTTTATTGTATATATATAAACTATAGAAAACATTCATGTGTTGAATTGAAATTCATGTGTTGAATGGTATTCGTGTTTTAAATAAATTGTTTTAAATATAAAAAATCACCTTTTTATTGTATATATATAAACTATAGAAAACATTCATGTGTTGAATAGAAATTCATTCGTTGAATAGAAATTCATATGTTGAATGGTATTCGTGTTTTGAAATAAATTGTTTTATAATAAAAAAAACATATTTTTATCATCTATATGAACTATATAAAATAGTCGTGTTTTGAAATAAATTGTTTTACGATAAAAATCACATTTTTATCATATACATGAATTGTTAAAAATAGTGAAGTATTGAAATAAATGTCGGTTGGATAAAAATATCATTTTTATCAAAGGTATGAAAAGAATATGGTTTTGAAATCGAAGAATAGATTATATTTAGATATATATATATATATATATAAATATAATTTAAACGAATCGAATAACGAAGCTGTAGTTCGTGTTTCGAAACCGTGATTTCAAACGATTAGTGTGGGAGATCCGACAATCGGATTTTTCCGAAACCGTTGGGTTCGCTTTGGAAATATCTTTCCAACGACACCAACTTTGTAAAGAACCAACGGTTGGATTGTCTGGAATGTTTAATTCAAATCTGAAGAAAAACAGCGCCAAAATTGATTATATTTATATATATAAATATAAATAAATTAAATCGAATAACGACGCTGCAGTTCGTATTTTGAAATCAAAACTTCAAACGAGTGTACCGGGAGATCCGACAGTCGGATTTTCCCAAAACTGGAACCGCTGGATTCGTTTTGAAAAGATCTTTCTAATGATATAAATTTTGTGAAGATCCAACGGTTAGATTTTCAGATATGTGTAAATCAAATCTGAAGAAAAACAGCGCCACGACCGCGTTATGGCCTGAAGCGTCGTTTGAATAAATTGGCTATTTTTAAATAAATAAAAATAGCGATAAATCGTTATAAAATATTATAAACGATATGGAATGTGAAATTTAGAAACTAACTGAAGGTTAGCTAAGTCGAATGGTTTCCTGAGTTTTGATCTGATGTTGGTTTCAGCCTTCGGGGTTAATATTTGGGAAATCATTCTCTTACTGATTTACGGTTAGTGATTAATGAATTGGAATAAGGCGCATGTCGTGTTTGTGTAGCACTTGTTTATTATATACGCGAGTTGCTCAGAAAGACCGGGTTTACCCCATTCTGAATAACTAAATCGACGATAAGAAATCGAATATGAAGACGGTGGTTGAAGACCGGAGATCTTCACCTCGGTTGGATGATAATTGATGTCCTGATTGGGAGGCATCCCGAAATATGGATAATGAGTGGTGATCGTCCAGACGTACGTGGAGATCGATGGATATGCGAGGTATATAGTGCCTCCGGTTTCGTTCAGACCCAGAACGAACTTGCAAATGGACTGTGTGTCTGACATTGGAATTCATTCTGTGTGATTGATAGCCATCAGTTGCATGGTGTAAATTGACTGTGTGGCATGCTAAGATGCAGTGATCAAGGCTTCTGTTGAAAAGCAAAGTCTTGTGGTTGATGATCAAAGCACGACCTGTGTGGCCTAGCTTTGTGTATAACGTGAATTCACGAGCCTCACACCCCGGTATGAACCAGAAACGGGAGAGGACATCAGGGAGAGCTGAGACGACCCCAAGCCCCGTACCGACGGAGACAAGGGTAATCTTTGGAATATAACAAAGAAACAGATAACAGCAGAACAAAATTAAATAAATACACCAGATAATGAACAATAGAATATACTGGATAAAAGTAATCATTAGAGTTACACAGTATACATGATCTTACTTAGTACAAATACAGTTCAGCTATACATAAATGTCTACAGCGGAAACAAACAAAATATGTACAATATGAGATGAACAGCATAAAAAGAGATAAATAATAGAATCCATCTTCAGCTCCAGCTATCCAGAGGAAGCCAGCTAAACCTGAATACAAGGCTGCCCGTGTAGAAAAAGGGGCACCCGAGTTTGAAAGTGAAACAAACTACGAGTCAGTCATGGGACTGGTATGAGAAATCAACTCAACACATTTAAAATATGGCTAATCACAGGACCGCGCCACTGTCGTGGAATGGGTTTACTCCATTGGATTGCCAGTGCTTTAAAAACAAATCTTTCTTTTAAATAACGCAATGCTTTTTATAAAAATGAAGCCATTATAAGACTCAGTTCCCATCACACAATGCAACACAAACCGGAGGATAGAGTTTTACCTTATAATGGCCAAAATATGGTTGATACGAATGAAACAAAAGCAATTGATATTATTACTAGTGTTTACATGTTTCAAAAACAATTTCGAATCATAACTATCAATCATAGACGGCATGGGTACCATATATCATGTTGCCATATATATATATACAATCAAAACCGCATGATGTCGTATTTGGAAATTGGATTTCCGTCATGAACCAAGGCAAAAGATAGTCCTTACCGACTTCGAGACGCTCTAGCCCGTGTCTCAGGATCAGAGCTCGAGTGACCCTAGGATCGTCAGGGTCGGTCCATCGACGTGGATTAAAATGCCTGAACATTGCGTTTCCCCGCCCTATGGGGCGTCAATGAGCCAACGAATGACTCCACCGGACCCGGATCGTTCGATCTAACTGAGGCGCCTCGCAATAGTAACAACCACATAAGTCAAACTCGTCAGGGTGTGTAAAACCACTGACGCCACTTCTAACTAGAAGGAAATGCATGCCCTCCCTGATGTCCTCTCCCGTTTCTGGTTCATACCGGGTGTGAGGTTTGTGAATTCACGTTATACACAAAGCTACGCCACACATGCGGTGCTTTGATCATCACAACAAGACTTTGCTTTTCAACAGAAGCCCTGATCATTTGCCACTTAGGCATGCCACACTAGCAATTCATGCCATGCGACTGATGTCCATCGATATACAACCTCTGAGCTCGTGTGTTTCAGAGAAGGGCATTAAGAAAAAGAATAAATTCTCCGCCGCCAAACAGATGTATATTTAACAGAGATCAATCAACACAGAATAAAATCCAATGTCAGACACACAATCCATTTACAAGTCTGTTCTGGGTCTGAACGAAACCGTAGGCACTATATACCTCGCAAACCCATCGATCACCACGTACGTCTGGACGATCACCACTCATTATCCATATTTCGGGATGCCTCCCAATCAGGACCTCGGTTACCCTCGAAACGAGGTGAAGATCTCCGGTCTTCGACCATCGTCTTCATCTTCGATTTCTTATCGTCGATTCAGTTATTCAGAATGGGATAAACCCGGTCTTTCTGAGCAACTCACGTATATAATAAACAAGTGCAACACTAACATACACACACATCATTTCAATTCATTAGTCACTAACCGTCAATCAGTAAGAGAACGATTTCCCAAATATTAACCCCGAAGGCCGAAACCAACATCAGATCAACACCCAGGAAACCATTCGACTTAGCCAACCTTCAGTTAATTTCTAAATCACATCCATATCGTTTATAATATTTTATAACGATTTATCGCTATTTTTATTTATTTTAAAATAGCCAATTTATTCAAAACGACGCTTCAGGCCATAACACGGCCGTGGCGCTGTTTTTCTTCAGATTTGATTTACACATATCTGAAAATCTAACCGTTGGATCTTCACAAAGTTGGTTCCGTTGGAAAGATTTTTCCAAAGTGAACCCAACGGTTGCGATTTCAGGAAAATCCGATGGTCGGATCTCCCGGTATAATCGTTTGAAATCACGGTTTCAAAATACGAACTGCAGCGTCGTTATTCGATATATTTTAATTCTATTTATGTATATATATCGATTCTTCGATTTCATAGCTATATTCTTTTCATACATTTGATAAAAATGATATTTTTATCTAACTGTCTTCTATTTCAACACTTCACTATATTCAACAATTCATGTATATAATAAAAATGTGATTTTTATTGTAAAATAATTCTTTTCAAAACACTATTATTTCATATAGTTTATATAGGTAATAAAAATAGGATTTTTATTATAAAACAATTTCTTTCAAAACGGGGTTATTTTATACATTTCCTATAGATGATAAAAATGTGATTTTTATTATAAAACAATTTATTTCAAAATATGAATACCATTCAACACATGAATTTCAATTCAACGAATGAATATCGATTCAACACATGAAGGTTTTCTATAGTTTATATAAATAGATAAAAAGGTGATTTTTATATTTAAAACACGAATACCATTCAACACATGAATTTCAATTCAACGAATGAATATTGATTCAACACATGAAGGTTTTCTATTCAACGAATAAATATAGTTTCAACAAATGAAAATAATTCAAACATATGAATATTATTCAAAATTTCGGCAGCATAACGGCAGGGTAGTTAAAACCGGGACCGTCCCTAGTACGGCTCCTCGCTCTACCTTAAAACCTCGTGGTTTTTGACAATGGGGATCATGCATCTAGTTTGCACGCAGGCGGCATGTATATATTTATTTCATTTCCACAAACTAATCCTATGTGGTTTCAACCAAATATTTCTCAACCACAAATGGGTATTTTTCAACCACAGTCAATCAATATCAACCACAAACAATTCCAATCAACCATTCGCTATCAATCAATTTTCACACCAATCACAACCAATAAATATCGTCCATGGTTTGTGGACGAGGGGTGTATATATATATATTTATATATAGCAATTCACTTCTATTTCAACACATATATAATTTTTACAACGCATATACAACTTGTACATCGAACGTACAACTTATACAACGCTTATACATGAGGTGTATAACACTTATATAACTCATACATCGACTATATAATTTATACATCGTCGTTTTCTATATCGTTTATAAATTATAAATCTCACATTGGGTTCCACTCCACCAAAAATAGCAGAAGGCTCAGAAAAATACGCGGTCTCTTCTAGAAGGTAGAAGACGTCCACACGAGTCCACTGTCTCTTGTTTCACTGAATTTCGTCAAGAAACAAAAAAGATATGATTTTTCAAAGTTTATCACATTTAATAGCGCTTTCAAAGCGCTATAATCAGTTCAGAAATAAAAGGCCGCACCTTTCTTCGTTACCTTCGAACTAGGGTTTTGATTTTTTGCTCAATTCCGTTGCACGTTGCTGAAATCGAATGGTACCACGACGAAGAGCTCCCTGAGGCGCGCCAATCGATGGTGGGGGCATTGACTTCGGTTGCAGATCGGAGGAGCACGGCGACTTCGAAGGTCAGCATTTTGAGGGTCTCGTGCTAGACGATGGTGGCACGATAGGGGTTGAATCGGGTATGGATCTGAAGCTGGGAGGGAGATCTTCAAAAAGTTCAACTGGAGGGGGTGGCAAAAACGCCTGTGGCGGCGGCGATCGGGCTGGGAAGCTTTGAGCAGCTTCCGCCGTTTATCGGGGGGGTGAGTAGAGAGAGATTTTTTTTTAAAAAAATAATAATTATGATTGGTCTGGGGAGTTTTAAAGGGGTTTTCTGACACGACCACCAATCTAAACCCAATGACTGTCGTCCCCAGCGTTTTACCCCCATTCCGAACACAATGGGATATGTTTTGTATGCCCATTCGACTGTTTCAGTCAGTTTCCATTCAATTTAAAATATATAACATTCAATATTCGATTTGAACGTACATTTCAATTTGCCAGGGCCTCAAACTGATTCGAAAAATTCCAGAAAAAATAAATCTGGCTATGTTTTGACGATACGATCCCAACAAAACTAGTTTCGTCGAATTCTGAGACTGTTTGCAAAAAGGCCCATTTCTGGTCGATCCAATTTAACTATAATTGACCAAAACACGTTTTCCTTCGCCACGCTCACATACTAGCCTCAAAAATTATGAAATTTGAAACCTAGCAATAACTTCACATCCCGGATCCAATAAAAGTGGTTTCGTCGAATTCCGAGGTCGTATGCAAAATGGCCAATATCACGGGCTATATAAATTCCATAGCGACCTTTCTGAAAATTCATTTGGCCATAACTTTTGCTTTCCGCTATGAAAATTCGATTTTTCAGATTCGTTAGAAAGGTATTCACTAACAGATTTAAATATTTTTGGTTTCACTCAAATCCGTTTTGTTTTGCACCCGGTACAGTCCGACAAAGTTTGAATTCCATTTTTGAAACTACAGCGCCTTTTCAGGCCTTGTTTATAATTAGAATTAATTATATTCGTTTTCAATTGTCGATTCAAACTCAGTTTTCATTGCTATTATTTAAAACATTTATTTTAAATATTTAAAATCATTTATTTTAGCCAATTAAAATTTTTTAAATTGGTTCAGATTTTCTAGGTCGTTACAGTCTCCCCCGCTTAAAACTTTTCGTCCCCGAAAAGGAACAAAGTCGAAAGTTTTTTGATTAATTAACTCTACGTTCAATCTGGCTTCCATTCTCCAACTTTTCAGTTTCTGAGAAATTTTAAATTCTTCAAAAATTTGGCTAACACCCGGAATTTTCGAAAAATTTCGCCATAACCTCCTTTGTACGGGGAGAGGTTTGGAAATTTATTGGGCCGTATTAGGTACCCAATAAATCCTAATAAGCATACACATATTTATAGTGATATATTCTGGTGTTTATAGGGGAGCGTGTATTGATAATAACTCCAGAGAATAAATTCTCGTCACCCTGTCAAAGCCTGAGGGAGTGTGTATTTTAAATGCTCCAGAGGATTAATCCTCGTCACCTCGTCCCGTGTGGGAAATAAATAGTCCATGTGCCGTATCTAATAACTAGAGAGACGTGGTTATTGTCAACTCCAGACCCGTTTGGTGTTTTTATTAATCTGGCAATTTTATCGTTACAATTTAAATAGTCCATATCAGTCATCAGTTCAACCTGTAAAATATAGTCATCACCATATAAGCCTCTCGCTCATATGGTAAATCTTCCACCTCGTCACACAAGCTCCAAATGATTATGTGGTATATGATGAAGTATGCCTATCTTCAGAAGTATGCCATGTAATGTAGTTCAAAATTAATTGTTACAATCCTATGGCGACATTTATTTTTACACACAAAATAACCAGCACTCCGCATCCAACGGCATTCACAGGAGTTGATATAATAATATTTCGCATCCAACTCATTAAGGTTTACCTATTTGTCGGGCACGCAAATAAATTCTTTACTCAACAGCTAATCCATTTACCTGTTCAAACATATATAATGCACATGTATATATTTCTATCTATTTTCTACTCAGTTCAATGTGTGATATAATCGAATAAATTCTACCATTCATCCTCTTATTAATTAAATTAACTATCGTTTTAATAATTTAATTAATCAAATCTACTATCACACAACACAAACAACAATCAAATTGTTTTTAACTTTTCAAAATCATACAGATCAATTTCTATATTCTTTTAAAATCATTCAGATTATAGAATTAAAAGTGCACATCCATGGAAAGAAAATAACAACTGAGTAGAGAACTAATTGGTAATGCAAAGTATGGAAAATGTACCTTGCACCGGAGTCAATCAGAGATATCTACTCGGCATCTGGGATAGGCTTTCTGAATGCTCTCCTCAGTTTCTCAAGTACAATCTCGCGGATCTCCACTCCATTGCACTTTGACCAAGTGAACCTTCTTGTTCCTCAGCTCTTTGGTCTCTTTGCCAATGATCTTTAGCGGCTCTCGTCTCACAGCTAATTCTGGAGTAATTTCAATATCCTGCTAAGTTGCTTCTTCCACGATCAAGTCTGGATCATGAACGTGCTTTCGAAGTTGAGATATGTGAAATACATCATGAACTCCAGGCAACCAATCAGGCAATTTAACCCTATAAGCGAGAGTTCCGATCCGTTCCAGAATAGGAAACGGACCAATGAATTTAGGCGCCAACTTTCCAGTTTTACCGAACCAGATAACTCCTCTCATCGGTGATACTTTCAAATATACATAGTCGCCAACAGCAAAGGATATATCTCTTCTTCTCCTATCGGCATAGCTGTTTTGTCGGCTTTGAGCGGCGAGTAATCGCTTCTTAATAAAATCGACTTTGTCGGCAGCTTCTCGGATCATATCAGGCCCCAATACAAGTCTATTACCGGGTTCGACCCAACAAGCAGGAGATCGGCACGGTCTACCATACAATGCTTCGAATGGCGACATTGTCAGGCTCGCCTGGTAGCTGTTGTTATAAGAGAATTCAGCCAAATGCAGATGGTCTTCCCATGATCCACCAAAATCTAGAACTCATGCCCGCAATAGATCTTCTAAAATACGATTCACCCTCTTAGTCTGACCGTCTGTCTGAGGATGATAAGCGGTGCTCAAGTTCAGCTTCGTTCCCAGCTCGACTTGAAATGCCTCCCAGAATTTGCTAGTAAATATTGTATCTCTATCACTGACTAGACTGAGCGGCACCCCATGAAGTCTAACTATTTCCTTGAAATATATCTGCGCCAGACTCTGAGCAGTTCTGTTTGATCTGACAGGTATGAAATGGGCGGTCTTCGTGAAGCAATCTACGACCACCCAAATACTGTCATTCCCTTTTCTAGTTCTGGGCAGACCATCAATGAAGTCCATGGAAATATGTTCCCACTTCCAACCAGGAACGTCTAGCGGTTGCAACAATCCAGCTAGTTTTTGTTGGTCGCTTTTGACTAGCTGACAAGTAGGGCATCGGCTAACATATAGAGAAATGTCCCTCTTCATCGACTTCCACCAGAAAGTGTGTTTGATGTCATTATACATTTTGCTTACTCCCGGATGGATACTGAGTTTTGACTTATGGCATTCATCCAGCACTTCCTTGCAGAGCTCAGCAATGTTAGGGACATAGATTCGACCCTTCAGCCTTAGAATCCCCTCATTATCAACCTGAAAACTCGAGGGTTCGCCCTTCTGAATTATCTCTTTGATCTTCTGAATGAAATGATCATTCTTCTGAAGAGCAGATATTTTATCTGGCAATGAAGTCGTGATAATAAAACTGGCGATCATTTCATTCTTTCGGCTCAGCGTATCGGCCACGACATTGGCTTTCCGTGGAGTGTATATAATTTCAAAGTCATATGCTGCAAGAAACTCCAGCCAACGTTGCTGCCTCAAATTCAAATCCTTCTGGGTGAACAGATACTTTAACGACTGGTGATCTGTAAACAGTTCAAATCTCTCACCCAGAAGATAGTGCCTCCAGATTTTCAAGGTGAATACTATAGCCAATAACTCAAGATCATGAGTTACGTAGTTCTTCTCGTGTGGCTTCAGCTGACGGCTAGCATAAGCAATCGCTTGACCCCTTTGCATTAACACTGTGCCAAGGCCTTCTCTAGAAGCATCTGTCCAGACTTTTAAATCCTGATTGCCGTCGATAATGGTTAACACTGGAGCAGTAGTTAATCTTAACTTTAGCTCTTCAAAAGCCTCCTCACTTTCTGGAGTCCATTTGAATTTAGAGTGCTTCTTTGTGAGCTTCTTTAAGTGACCAGATATCTTCAAAAATTTTTAACGAACTTCCGGTAATAGCTAGCCAATCCGAGAAAACTGCGGACTTCCGTAGGAGTACTGGGCTGTTTCCAGTTTTGAATAGCTATGATTTTACTTGGATCCATAGCAATTCCTTCTTTCGATACGACATGGCCTAGAAATTTCACTTCATCCTGCCAGAATATACATTTGGAACACTTTGCTTTCAATACGTTCCTTCTGAGAATTTCCAGAACCTGTTCCAAATGCTTTTCATGTTCGGCCTTTGATTTAGAGAAGATTAGAATATCATCAATAAAAACCAGAACAAATTTATTCAAAACTCCTCTGAATACTCTGTTTATTAGATCGACGAAATAGGCTGGAGCGTTACATAAGCCGAACGGCATTACTAACCACTCGTAGAATAAATCTGGACCTCTGAATGCTGTAAAAGGAACACACTCCTCGGCGATACGAAGTTGATGGAAACCTGTAGCTAGGTCCATTCGTGAAAATACTTGTGCGCCATTTAATCGATCCAACAAATCATCAATCCGCGGCAATGGATATTTATTCTTTATGGTCTGTTTGTTTAAATCACGATAATCCACACATAGACGTAGAGTACCGTCAGATATTGGGACAAACACCACTGCTGCACCCCAATCAGAGAAACTAGGCCTGATCAGACCCTTCCATACGAGCTGTCGTGTTTGATTGTCAAGTTCTTCTTTCTCTTTCAAGGACATTCTTCGAATAGCGTGAACTACCGGCCTTGCATTGGGAATCAAAGCGATCTTGAAATCTATTTCTCTTTGCGGAGGTAAGCGAACAACTTCCTCGAACACATCCGCATAGTTCTTGACGACAGGAATATCTTTCACTAGGTCGGGAATATTCTCTGTGATTTCAGGGATATTTTCTATTTGGGCTGGAGAAACATCGAGAGCTGCCCAGAAGTCCTTTCTATTAGATTTCTGACCTTCACACGGTATGGTTATATAATTCCCTGATTTAATCTTAGCCCTAACAACTCTCTCGGCGCATCTAACCTCTGCTTCATATTTAGTTAGCCAATCCAATCGCATAATAAGATCGAATTCATTAAAATTCATGACGACAGAGATAGTGGGGAATTTATAGCAGGAAAAAGAGACAGGCACCCCACAAACCCAACTGAGCCCGATGGAACCCCCAACTGGATTTTGGACAGTCATTGGTTCTTTGAGCTTCTTCAATTTCAAATCTAACTTCTTGACTGCACTCTTTGCAATAAAGCTTTGCGACGCGCCTGTATCAAACAATACTTTAACGAGAATATTTTTGACATTAAGCATGCCTTCCAAAACATCAGCCCTTTCTTGACTAGCTGAGGGCTCAGCAGTTTCTGCTACCTTATTCACTTGAACTATTTCAGCTTTTCTGAATAGCGGGCAGGCCTTTGAAAGATAACCGGTCCGATGGCATTGACTGCACTTTCTATTCTCTTGAAATCCCTTCTTGGATTGAAGTCCACCATTTAATCTCTTCTTCAAGGGTCCGCAGTTTATCGCCATATGCCCCTGCTTCTTACAGTTACTGCATATGGCGGTCGTTACGGGTTCTTTCTCAGCTCTGGCCCTTTTCCTCTTGGCACTGGGCTTCTTATTGACCTCAGGCCTCGTACCGGCTTCAGGAATATCAGTTTCCGACTCTTCTTTGTTACTAGAACTGACTTCTTCTTCGTCGCGTAACATTCCTTTCTTATGGAGATCTTCATACTGATAAGCCATGTATATCATTTCTAAAAAAGGAAGCTTCACATTCCTCATTACACTATTCTGATATCTCCTTTGCAGGCCATGAATAAATCTCATATTTTTTCTCTTTGGATCTTGAATCAGATGAGGAGCAAAGTGACCAAGTTCGTTGAATTTCTTATGATATTCTGGGATGTTCATATCACCTTGTATCAGATAAGAAAATTCATCACATAATCGCTTCGCCGCTTCAGGAGGAGTAAATCTTTCTAGGAAGATCTCTTTGAATCTGTCCCAGGTGATATCACCTTCGGGATTATCTTTGATGATTGTATCCCACCAGATTAAAGCTTCTTCTTTGAGCGCCCAAGATGCTACTAAACTTTTCTGGTCATCTCTCAGCTGGATACACTCAAAAATTCTTTCGACAGAACTCATCCAAGCTTCAGTCTGAATTATAGATTCATTGCCTGAGAACTGTGCTCCGTTTAGATTTCGATATCTCTTTAATAGAGCCTCTAGATCGGGTTCTGCATTTCTCCTGTTTCTGACACTCATTTTTCTAGTACTTCTGCAAACAGCAGATCAAGTGTCAGGTCATAGAAAAGATATTTTAAAATATAGAAACACATACTTCAAATGTAAATGTGTCTATCGAGGTGTAATTTCATTCTGCTTTACTCATACTAAGATATTACTGATCCTATCTGTATAGAGTTACCCGTCCTAGAACACTACTGGTTCTATTTCTGATGAGTTCGTTAATATGTTATATTCCAGAAATAAGCTTAACCAAAGCACTGATACCACGATGAGACGACCCCAAACCCCGTACCGACGGAGACAAGGGTAATCTTTGGAATATAACATAGAAACAGATAACAGCAGAACAGAATTAAATAAATACACCAGATAATGAACAATAGAATATACTGGATAAAAGTAATCATCAGAGTTACACAGTATACAGGATCTTACTTAGTACAAATACAGTTCAGCTATACATAAATGTCTACAGCGGAAACAAACAAAATATGTACAATAGGAGCTGAATAGCATAAAAAGAGATAAATAATAGAATCCATCTTCAGCTCCAGCTATCCAGAGGAAGCCAGCTAAACCTGAATACAAGGTTGCCCTAGTAGAAAAAGGGGCACCCAGGTTTGAAAGTGAAACAAACTACGAGTCAGTCATGGGACTGGTGTGAGAAATCAACTCAACACATTTAAAATATGGCTAATCACAGGACCACGCCACTTTCGTGGAATGGTTTTACTCCATTGGATTGCTAGTGCTTTAAAAACAAATCTTTCTTTTAAACAATGCAATGCTTTTTATAAAAATGAAGCCATTATAAGACTCAGTTCCCATCACACAATGCAACGCAAACCGAAGGATAGAGTTTTACCTTATAATGGCCAAAATATGGTTGATACGAATGAAACAAAAGCAATTGATATTATTACTAGTGTTTACATGTTTCAAAAACAATTTCGAATCATAACTATCAATCATAGACGGCATGGGTACCATATATCAAGTCGCCATATATATATACAATCAAAACCGCACGATGTCGTATTTGGAAATTGGATTTCCGTCATGAACCAAGGCAAAAGATAGTCCTTAACGACTTCGAGACGCTCTAGCCCGTGTCTCAGGATCAGAGCTCGAGTGACCCTAGGATCGTTAGGGCCGGTCCACCGACGTGGATTAAAATGCCTGAACACTGTGTTTCCCCGCCCTATGGGGCGTCAATGAGCCAACGAATGACTCCATCGGACCCGGATCGTCCGATCTAACCGAGGCGCCTCGCAACAGTAACAACCACATAAGTCAATCTCGTCAGGGCGTGTAAAACCACTGACGCCACTTCTAACTAGAAGGAAACGCATGCCCTCCCTGATGTCCTCTCCCGTTTTTGGTTCATACCGGGTGTGAGGTTTGCGAATTCACGTTATACACAAAGCTACGCCACACAGGCGGTGCTTTGATCATCACAACAAGACTTTGCATTTCAACAGAAGCCCTGATCATTTGCCACTTAGGCATGCCACACTAGCAATTCATGCCATGCGACTGATGTCCATCGATATACAACCTCTGAGCTCGTGCGTTTCAGAGAAGGGCGTTAAGCAAAAGAATAAATTCTCCGCCGCCAAACAGATGTATATTTAACAAAGATCAATCAACACAGAATAAAATCCAATGTCAGACACAAAGTCCGTTTACAAGTCCGTTCTGGGTCTAAACGAAACCGGAGGCACTATATACCTCACAAACCCATCGATCACCACGTACGTCTGGACGATCACCACTAATTATCCATATTTCGGGATGCCTCCCAATCAGGACCTCGGTTACCCTCCAAACGAGGTGAAGATCTCCGGTCTTCGACCATCGTCTTCATCTTCGATTTCTTATCGTCGATTCAGTTATTTAGAATGGGATAAACCCGGTCTTTCTGAGCAACTCGCGTATATAATAAAAAAGTGCAACACTAACATACACACGCATCATTTCAATTCATTAGTCACTAACCGTCAATCAGTAAGAGAACGATTTCCCAAATATTAACCCCGAAGGCCGAAACCAACATCAGATCAACACCCAGGAAACTATTCGACTTAGCCAGCCTTCAGTTAATTTCTAAATCACATCCATATCGTTTATAATATTTTATAACGATTTATTGCTATTTTTATTTATTTTAAAATAGCCAATTTATTCAAAACGACGCATCGGGCCATAACGCGGTCGTGGCGCTGTTTTTCTTCAGATTTGATTTACACATATCTGAAAATCTAGCCGTTGGATCTTCACAAAGTTGGTGCCGTTGGAAAGATTTTTCCAAAGCGAACCCAACGGTTGCGATTTCAGGAAAATCCGATGGTCGGATCTCCTGGTATAATCGTTTGAAATCACGGTTTCAAAATACGAACTGCAGCGTCGTTATTCGATATATTTTAATTCTATTTATATATATATATATATATATATATATATATATATATATATATATATATATATATATATATATATATATATCGACTCTTCGATTTCATAGCTATATTCTTTTCATACATTTGATAAAAATGATATTTTTATCCAACTGTCTTCTATTTCAACACTTCACTATATTCAACAATTCATGTATATAATAAAAATGTGATTTTTATTGTAAAACAATTCTTTTCAAAACACTATTATTTCATACAGTTTATATAGGTAATAAAAATAGGATTTTTATTATAAAACAATTTCTTTCAAAACAGAGTTATTTTATACATTTCCTATAGATGATAAAAATGTGATTTTTATTATAAAACAATTTATTTCAAAATATGAATACCATTCAACACATGAATTTCAATTCAACGAATAAATATCGATTCAACACATGAAGGTTTTCTATAATTTATATAAATAGATAAAAAGGTGATTTTTATATTTAAAACACGAATACCATTCAACACATGAATTTCAATTCAACGAATGAATATCGATTCAACACATTAAGGTTTTCTATTCAACCAATAAATATAGTTTCAACAAATGAAAATAATTCAAACACATGAATATTATTCAAAATTTCGGCAGCATAACAGCAGGGTAGTTAAAACCGGGACCGTCCCTAGTACGACTCCTCGCTCTACCTTAAAACCTCACAGTTTTTGACAATGGGGATCATACATCTAGTTCGCACGCAGGCGACATGCATATATTTATTTCATTTCCACAAACTAATCCTATGTGGTTTCAACCAAATATTTCTCAACCACAAATGGGTAATTTTCAACCACAATCAATCAATATCAACCACAAACAATTCCAATCAACCATTCGCTATCAATCAATTTTCACACCAATCACAACCAATAAATATCGTCCATGGTTTGTGGACGAGGGGCATATATATATATATATATATATATATATATATATATATATAGCAATTCACTTCTATTTCAACACATATATAATTTTTACAACGCATATACAACTTATACATCGAACGTACAACTTATACAACGCTTATACATGAGGTGTACAACGCTTATATAACTCATACATCGACTATATAATTTATACATCGTCGTTTTCCATATCGTTTATAAATTAGAAATCTCACATTGGGTTCCACTCCACCAAAAATAGCAGAAGGCTCAGAAAAATACGCGGTCTCTTCTAGAAGGTAGAAGATGTCCACACGAGTCCACTGTCTCTTGTTTCACTGAATTTCGTAAAGAAACGAAAAAGATATGATTTTTCAAAGTTTATCACATTTAATAGCGCTTTCAAAGCGCTATAATCAGTTCAGAAATAAAAGGCCGCACCTTTCTTCGTTACCTTCGAACTAGGGTTTTGATTTTTTTGCTCAATTCCGTTGCACGTTGCTGAAATCGAATGGTACCACGACGTAGAGCTCCCTGAGGCGCGCCAATCGATGGTGGGGGCATTGACTTCAGTGGCAGATCGGAGGAGCACGACGACTTCGAAGGTCGGCACTTTGAGGGTCTCGTGCTCGACGATGGTGGCACGATAGGGGTTGAATCGGGTATGGATCTGAAGCTGGGAGGGAGATCTTCAAAAAGTTCAACTGGAGGGGGTGGCGTAAACGCCTGTGGCGGCGGCGATCGGGCTGGGAAGCTTTGAGCAGCTTCCACCATTTATCGGGGGGGGGGGGGGGGGGAGGAGAGAGAATTTCTTTTTAAAAAAAAAATTATAATTGGTCAGGGGAGTTTTAAAGGGTTTTTCTGACACGACCACCAATCTAAACCCAACGACTGTCGTCCCTAGCATTTTACCCCCATTCCGAACACAATGGGATATGTTTCGTAGGCCCATTCGACTGTTTCAGTCAGTTTCCATTCGATTTAAAATATATAACATTCAATATTCGATTTGAACGTACATTTCAATTTGCCAAGGCCCCAAACTGATTCGAAAAATTCCAGAAAAATAAATCTGGCTATGTTTTGACGATATGGTCCCAACAAAACTAGTTTCGTCGAATTCTGAGACCGTTTGCAAAAAGGCCCATTTCTGGTCGATCCAATTTAACTGTAATTGACCAAAACACGTTTTCCTTTGCCACGCTCACGTACTAGCCTCAAAAATTATGAAATTTGAAACCTAGCAATAACTTCACATCCCGGATCCAACAAAAGTAGTTTCGTCGAATTCCGAGGTCATATGCAAAATGGCCAATTTCACGGGCTATATAAATTCCATAGCGATCTTTCTGAAAATTCATTTGGCCATAACTTTTGCTTTCCGCTATGAAAATTCGATTTTTCAGATTCGTTAGAAAGGTATTCACTAACAGATTTAAATATTTTTGGTTTCACTCAAATCAGTTTTGTTTTGCACCCAGTACAGTCCGACAAATTTTGAATTCCATTTTTGAAACTACAGCGCCTTTTCAGGCCTTGTTTATAATTAGAATTAATTATATTCGTTTTCAATTGTCGATTCAAACTCAGTTTTCATTGCTATTATTTAAAATATTTATTTTAAATATTTAAAATCCATTAATTTAGCCAATTTAAAAAAATTAATTGGTTCAGATTTTCTGGGTCGTTACAAGGGCATGCGTTCCTTTCTAGCTAGAGGTGGAGTTAATGCTTAAACTAGCTGACATTTATACTATTTTTCACCTATGTGGTTGTTGCAGTTGAGAGGCGCCTCGATTATATCGGTCGATCCGGGACCGATGGAGTCATTCGTTGGCTCATCTACGCCCCAAAGGGCGGGGGAACGCAGTGTTCAGGCATTTTAATCCACATCGGTGGACCGACCCTGACGATCCAAGGGCCCACCTGAGTCTGGGTCCTGAGGGGCGGGCTAGAGCATCTCGAAGTCGGTAAGGACTATCTTTTGCCTGGGTTCATGACGGAAATCCAATTTCCAAATACATGACTGTGCGGTTTTGATTGTATACCTATATATGGCGACATGATATATGACACCCATGCCGTCTATGATTTATAATTATGATTGATTTTTTTTTGAAACCTATAAACACTAGTAATAAATCGAATTCTTTTGTTTTATTCGTATCAAGCATATTTTGGCCATTATAAGGTAAAACTCTATCCTCCGGTTTGCGTTGCATTGTGTGATGGGAACTGAGTAAACCCGTTCCACGAAAGTGGCATGGTCATGTGATTAGCCATATTATAAAATGTGTTAAGTAGATTTCTCATACCAGTCCCATGACTGACACGTAGTTTGTTTCACTTGCAAACTTGGCTGCCCTTTTTCTATACGGGCAGCCTTGTCTTCAGGTTTTAGCAGGCTCTTTCTGGATAGCTGGAGCTGAAGATGGATTCTTTCATTTATCTCTTTTTATGCTGTTCAGCTCCTGTTGTACATATTATGTTTGTTTTCCGCTATAGACATTTATGTATAGCTGAACTGTATTTGTACTAAGTATGATCCTATATACTGTGTAACTCTGATGATTACGTTTATCCAGTGTATTATTTGTACATTATCTGGTGTATTTATTTAATTCTGTTCTGCTATTATCTGTTTATGTGTTATATTCCAAAGATTACCCTTGACACCGTTGAACGGGGTTTTGGGGTCGTCACATAACGAATCCAAAATTTAATAAACAACATTGGTATTTTATTTTATACATATTTTAAGATTCCTAAATCGTATTATAAGGTTATAATTCGAGGGTAAATATATGTATAGCTGCTATTATTAATTAAAATTTCGAACGTTTATGGAAACGTGTTTAGGGAAGAATACAAAACATTTATGTTATATATGTAGTCATCAAAACATTGAATATTTTCAGTAGGAATTTCACAAACAGAAGGAAGGAAGGTAAAAAGGGCAGGTAACGAACGTGACTTATTGCATTTATTAAGGTTACAAAGAAAATAAATTAGCTGACTAGACATGACATGTTAGTCTAATCAACATTTATTTCTTATTTACAATTCAAAAGAAAATTTCATAAGGAAAGAGAATAACGAAAAGTAATGAATGCATAATTTATTGTTTAATGCTAAATGCTAGAAAGTATGTGACTTTTAAAATTTCAAACACATAATATTACATATCATGTGTTTAGCGTTTTGCATAGATAAATGTAGTTTCATGGTATTTTATTTTTTATTTTGAATATAAACAACATGGTATAAATTATAAGGAAAATACATACATATATACAAAATAAGATACATGAAAATATAATGTTGCGAAAGAAATTAATAAATTGGAGGAAAGAAATGAATGCATATTAATGAAGAAAAAAGGTGGAGAGAAAGAAGGTAGTGAATTGGGGAAAAGTAGAAAAAGAAGGGGAAAGAAGATAAACATGCGTGAAATGTGAATGTGCAGAGAAATTATGTATATTATTTATTTGATTATTAATGTCAACATTAATTTTCGTTAGCTGCTAGTTAAAACGTGCTTTATTTATCATTGACACTCCATTTCATTATAGTCTCTCCTATATAATTTAAACTTGGGATGTTAATTTATTTATTATCAATTAGGGTAAAACTCTTATATTCAAGTTTTTAAACAAAACAATGATTTAACTACTTATCAATGGTTCAAAGTTAATTATCCCAAATATATATAAAATTTGTTAATAATTTGGTTATTATAAATCACCATTCATCTTATTGTAATTTGTTGTTTATTAAAAATAAATTTGAAATTGTTCATTAATAATATCACAAAATATATTTTTAATTCAATAACTTAAATGCTGGAAATGTACGAGATGTTACAATCTCCCTCACTCAGAACTTTTCGTCCCCGAAAAGGAACGAAATAAGGAACTAGCAATTAAACGATATCTCATTCATATGCATATCAGCTTAGATTGTTTGTTCAAACACAAAATTTTGCTTCTAATTAATTTTGGTAACCCGATCACTCTAGTGCGAACTCCTGATTTGACTTCTTGATCCGAAACTTCTATTCTCCTTATATAGCAATAAACTAAGATAGAAAATTTCAGATTCACATCAAAAACTCTTGTCAGTGTCCGTCGTCAAGAATCGAACAAACAATTCTGTTTAGAATCAACATTGTTTATTCGAACTAAATCAAAATTGTTATGTGAATAGGATGATTTATGCTCAACTACGTATTCATTCCATTAGTTTTTTTTTTCCTTTCTGAAGACAAAAATTAGTATTTTGATTTTTTTCAAAGCCATGATCTTGCAAAACATTTAAAATCTCTTTCTTATTTTATTATGCTGAAGTGATACAATGTTAAATTTTCACGTCATTAATTTGTTAGGTAACGTCAAAACACTTTATAACTCGAAGGTTTAACAAGTTTATTTTCGTTCTTAAAAGTTTTAGACATACGTTAATCAGACGCACGACTAAAAATCTCCAAGTACTCAATATACTTGTTTCGACTTCCAGTGAAAATACATAAAATCTTTTAAAAAAGGATATAAAAAATACATTCCCCCATGGATCGCGGACACGCGGTGGTTACGCTACTATCCCAGTAGAATCACTTGTGCCCGTAGGTATCACACCCCATCGAATTTCGCCATGGTTGTTGCCATAAATCACAGTTACGTGGCGGTTATGCCACTATCCAAGTGGAATCGCTCGTAACTGTAGGCATCTCACCCGTCGAATTTCGCTACGGTTATAGATCGCAGTTACGCAACGGTTACGCCACTATCCCAGTGGAATCGCTTGTAACTGTAGGCGTCTCGCCCCTCGAATTTCGCTACGGTTATAGATCGCAGTTACGCAGCGGTTACGCCACTATCCCAGTGGAATCGCTTGTAACTGTAGGCATCTCGCCCCTCGAATTGTGTTATGAAACATCAAGTGAATATAAACAAATCAAAGTGACCCCACCGAGTGGGATTCCAGTACGTGTTCCAACCGAGTAGGACTCCGATTTCCGATGGACGCTCCCGTCAGGTGGAGTTCCAACGCAACCCCTACCGAGTAGGTTCGCGATTTCCGATGGACACCCCGTGCGGAGTTCCAACGCAACCCTATCGAGTAGGATCACGATTTTCGATCAAAAGTACTTTCCATATCTTCGACTTCTAAACAAATAATACTACACATAGTATTTTCATTTCGTACATCGCATATATCATGCTTATATAAAATTCCATTTACATAAGTTTTTTCTTCCTTTCCAATTGTGATTCGTTCAAATCAGTAATATCAAATTCACTACATACTTATATAACTTCCAGTTTTATATATAAGAATCAAATTGTTCAATTTCGAATCTTTGCTGAATTCAAATATTTTAGTAGTCATGGCTTTCAATACTATTTCATATCCACACTTATATAAATATAAGATTGTCAATTTCCAAATTCTTACATTTTAGAATTTACCATTTGGATTTGTTTCATGTTCGAATAGCATTCGTTCTTGATATTTTCAAATCTCTCATAAATCATTTTCCATATAACTTAATAAGTAAATTTTAACGTAACTCGTACGAATTCCGTTTTATCAAGTCGCAATTTTGAGTTCGACGTACTTACATAATTATCTGTAAGGTTTCTCAATTCCATGAAGTAAGTTTCATTTATAAATGCTATTTCCATATCTTCATTTCAAAACATACATCCTATATATAATACTACATATATCGCACTTACATAAATATCAGTTACATAAGATAATTTCCTTTTCAACATCATGTTTAATATAAATCCCATTATATGAGACTATTATTTCAATCAATTATCTTACAAATCAGTGTTTTTTGAATTAATCTCATACCTGTATAAGTTTCAAGCATTTCATATCACAATATTCATAGTCGATAATCTTCCAAATTTTCATTTCAATATCAAATCAAATAGATCTCAAATTGATTCGAGTACTCAATGACATTTCAAAATTTTAAATTCATATTTTCAAATCGGTACATTATCAAATATTCACATTCAAATTGGGTTTCAAATTTCGATCATCGATTTTCAATCAAATCTTTATAGTCAATCATTTTGGATTTTAAGTTATTCGAATTGGATATATATACTTCTATCAAAAAAATTAAGTTACATACAAAATAGTTTTGAGTAAATAGATAGATTTTTGGAAAAATAAGTTTGAGTAAAATAGATAGGCTTGGTAAATAAATTAGATAGATCCGAAAAATTAAATTTGAATAAACTAAATTGATTTTTTAAAAAAATGTTTGCAACTAAATATAATTATAAGCAAATGGTTTAAATAAGAGAGATAAAGATAATGCTAATTTGAATAAAATAATTGTAAAATAAATAGTGCTAATTTCCCAAAAATAACCCAATCTGAATTATTAATCCAAAATTTAATAATTAGTTAATGTCGCTTTCGTTTCGAAGTTAATTAAACTCAATTTAACTTCAGACTCAACTCGGTTATATTTCAAATTGAAACAAAGGTTCAAATTAGATCACATATCGAGTTTCCCATTTAAATCTTCAATTTCAATTTGATTTCAACTTTGAACCTCAATTTTTATTACATTCAAAGTTGAACTAATGGTTCAAAATTTATATTCACATTCAATTTCTTTTTAGCTTACAAGGATATAAGTCAAAATTTTAAATTCCATTTGAAATAATCGAATTTGTTCAACTAGTTGGAAAATCGAATTTTTAATTAATCGTTGGGAATTTAGACTCGGCTGTTTATTCGAGATATATTTTATCCGAGATGTATAGATTAGACTGTCCTAATATATACGATTATATCCCTCAACCCAAACTCGTGATTTATTCTAGATTTTATTTCAATCATTCAAAATATCTTCATATTTGTATATTCAAAAGTATTTCAAAAATTAAATTCGCTTTATCAACAAATAAGTAGCAAATCTACCTATACTAGTCTCCCTCCCTTTGAAACCCGATAACAAATCCTAACAACGAAAAGTTTATCCTCGAAATTATCATTTAACGACAAAGTTGGTTCTCCATTCATATATTTATTTTCAAAAACATTTTGGAAAACACATTTTTCTTTCAAAAATACTCGTATAAATTACTAATATATTAAATAACTTAAAACAATCCATTTCGAATGTTTATCAATATAATTTAAAGAATTTCTCGATGTTTCAATTGGAATCATATGATTATCCCACTTTCGAAACTCGAAAATAAATAATGGTGATATTGCAACAATCATCAAAATCATCTGCAAGCGACTAGAGTGTGATTTCATATCCATCTAGTATAGATAAGACTTCGTATATACTTTAGCTACGCGTATATTCAAAATCTTACATACTCAGTAGTCCAACCATGACGTCGAATAAAATACTGAAATTTTCTATTTCATAAGATACATCATTTCAAAATAATCATGTTAAATGATTTATTTAATTTCAAAATAATTTATATTTTCAAAATACGCTCTCTCTACAGTGATTCTAGTGACGATTACACTCATTCTAGGGTATTACTACCCTATCTCTAATGAGTTTTTAAACCCGATAAGCTAAGCTTTGTCAAACCAAAGCTCTGATACCACTTGTAACAACCTGCTTTTTTGACCGCTCAAAGTCGGTAATGAAACCAACTTAGAACGTTCACAAAGACAGACAGTTATTTTAGCTTACAGGGTTTAAACAGAAATAAACACAGAATCATAGTACAATAATACTTACAATGGAATAATTTTTTTTATATACATATCAGAGTTTATGCAAATATCCGGTACAGCGAAAAAATGTATAATGTTTACATGAATTTTAAAGAATAAAAACTTTACGGTTTTGTCGAGCGCGCGCCGTTTGCATCTTGCATCTTCATGTTCCTCTCCAGTTTGCGAACTAAATATCTGGAACACTTAGGACCTGACCCAAGCGTTCCATGCAAAATACACAAACACTCGAGTCAGAATTAAACTTATCTTAAGTTAGCGAACTTTGATATTCACAAAATATAATCGTTAATCCTAAAGTATGTTAAATAGTTCAAATAAAAATCCGGGGAAACTACCAAATACCATGGTCATAACAAGCAAGACAACATGCGTAAGTCATGAAAAAAAGATGACCAGCATGAATAGTGAAACAGGCAAGCAACAGTTAGGAATTTTAAATGGGCATAAGCATGCATTTTCAGCTATACTTCCTCCATAAATAAGTACAACCAAGCATATATAAGCATAGAAATCATGTATGGTGATCAATACCAAACTATGCGAATAATTCAGCCATCTTTAATATATTACTGAATTGAGAACATACAATAGCACATGTACATTAGCAGCCTACATGGGAATGAACATGCGCAACATTATTTGAAGTATACATATATTTAATAGTAAAAGGTGTATGGTTGCAAGAATTATAGGTGCACAGTACAGCATCTACAGATGCCGACCTTTACTTAACACAAGTGTGCCAAAACCAAAATATATATCAACTAAATGTAAACTACTGTGCATGTAACATTTAGCATAGAAAAACTGATACTTGACCAAACCAGTAAACATAAATGTGCCAAGTGCTCATAGAGTAAAATAGTGCCCAATTTACTTTAGCCTTCGCATGAAACAACAGTGTTGTTTGCATATAAACAATAATCATAGAAATTGGACAATTTTCAATGTAGTATTTACAGTACCCATAGCAATGTATGCAGCGTGTAGACATCATTAAAAAGGGAAGGAATCCGGTCTTGGCAGAAACATGTTCCCAGTATACAAGAATAAATTCTATTTTTTTTCCTTTTTTTCTAACTGTCTTACTTCAAAAAGTATTTTGAAAGGGTAGATTTTTGGTTAAAACTAAATTGTCTGAAGAGTCAAATGAACCCATTTTATTTGAAAACCGGAAACGCAATGTATTCTTCATGCATCTAACAAATTTAAACCAATATATGGGATATGGGTGCCAAACTCAAGTGGTCTATTGTAACATAATTCCTACAGCAATGGAATCAAAGTGGCAACGCAAAACAACCCAAACAATTATACAATGCACACGAAATAGCAGACTTGAGATAACTCTAATCGTAAGTTAAACTTACATTCGGTCGATGAAGCGAGAGCAGAATCAACGAGAAAGGCGCTCGGCCGGAGCTGTAGCATTGGTGTCGGGATTGATATAGATGGTGGACGTGTTAGGGATTTCGGAGGGGAGCAACAACTTGTAGTGTGACAACTTGGTTAGGGGGGAAAGCCTTGCGACGACGAACGATAGCGTTTCGTCTCGATCCGTGTATAAGGAGGGAAGCGAGGGTGGCGGGCAGATGTGGTAGATAAGGTGAGAGGTCGGTAGCTTTCAGGAGCCTTCTTTCTTTTTCGTCTTTTTTATTTTTTTGTGAGGAATTTTTTGCGTTGAATAGAAAGAAGGGAGAGTGATGCGTGAGCAGATATGAGGAGAAGAATGGCAAGAGTTAAATAAAGAAGGGGAGAGAGAAGCGGTCAAAAGGGTAGATAAACCAAAATGATGCAATTTCCTTTTATTTGTTTATTTAAAATGATCGAACGTAGCCAGATTCACAAAAACGAATGACGCAAATTTTTAAGAAACGGTAGACTTTAAATATGTATTTAAACGAGGTCCCACATTTCCAAATCCAAATGTTTACCGTTTCATACGCTTGTTTATTTAATTAATGTTTATCTTCCTCTTCCTAATGTATTCAAATTTATTGTTAACGATTTAAATTATTTGACTTTTTATTTATGCTGCAAATGAAACGAAATTTCGTAAGTTACTACGGAAATTCTTTCATCTATATTAAATCGAACGTATTCTAAATATCAAATTTTCTTAATTAATTTGACTGCAAAATTTTACGTTCTACTTGCGGTAACTACACCATTTGATATCAATATCATTTAAATATCCATTGTTAATGTTTTATTTAATTTACTTAAATAAACAGATGTATTTTCATGTTCACATTTAAAGTTTGATTTTAAATTCCAACGTCAACCATATACGATTATGGTTATTGCTTCACGATCGACAATATCTTTTATTTATTGCTTTAAAATTTAAATTGTCTAACATAGCTCAAAAAACTACATACACATGACGTTACATTGCACTAACCAATGAAGTTTGCTAACTGTTTATATAAAACTATGTAAACTCAACTAACGAATCCAAAATTTAATAAACAACATTGGTATTTTTATTTTATACATATTTTAAGATTCCTAAATCGTATTACAAGGTTATAATTCGAGAATAAATATATATAGCTGCTATTATTAATTAAAATTTCTAACGTTTATGGAAACGTGTTTAGGGAAGAATACAAAACATTTATGTTATATATGTAGTCATCAAAACATTGAATATTTTCAGTAGGCATTTCACAAAAAGAAGGGAGGAAGGTAAAAAGGGCAGGTAACGAACGTGACTTATTGCATGTATTAAGGTTACAAATAAAATAAATTAGCTGACTAGACATGACATGTTAATCTAATCAACATTTATTTCTTATTTAAAATTCAAAATAAAATTTCATAAGGAAAGAGAATAACGAAAAGTAATGAATGCATAATTTATTGTTTGATGCTAAATGCTAGAAAGTATGTGACTTTTAAAATTTCAAACACATAATATTACATATCATGTGTTTAAGGTTTTGCATAGATAAATGTAGTTTTATGGGTTTTTTTTTATATTCTGAATATAAACAACATGGTACAAAATATAAGGAAAATACATACATATATACAAAATATGATACATGAAAATATAATGTTGGGAAAAAAATTAATAAATTGGAGGAAAGAAACGAATGCATATTAATGAAGAAATACGTTGGAGAGAAAGTAGGTAGTGAATTTGGGAAAAGTAGAAAAAGAAGGGGAAAGAAGATAAACATGCGTGAAATGTGAATGTGCAAAGAAATTATGTATATTATTTATTTGATTATTAATGTCAGCATTAATTTTCGTTAGCTGCTAGTTAAACATGCTTTATTTATCGTTGACACTCCATTTCATTACAGTCTCTCCTATATAATTTAAACTTCGGATGTTAATTAATTTATTATTAATTAGGGTAAAACTCTTATATTCAAGTTTTTAAACAAAACAATGATTTAACTACTTATCAATGGTTCAAAGTTAATTATCCCAAATATATATAAAATTTGTTAATAATTTGGTTATTATAAATCACCATTCATCTTATTGTAATTTGTTGTTTATTAAAAATAAATTTGAAATTGTTCATTAATAACATCACAAAATATATTTTTAATTCAATAACTTAAATGCTCGACATATACGGGATGTTACAAGATCCTACATATGTTGGCATGATAAGGTAACTTGTTTATACAATATATATTGACATATTTTGTTCACATAGCTTGTTGCTACGTTTGGGAATCTATTTTCTCTTTTTGAAAAGAACATCTTGTGCTGTTTAGACGATTTACATGGGTTTTAAGCCTCATCGTATTATTTTTTATAGGTATTGTATTTACTAGCATTAATTCAGATATACGAATCTCTTCAATAATTGAATAAATTTATCCAAAGATGCTGTTAGCGATAGAGAGTTTAGCCATGTTCTGCGCAATGATGTTGACGCCATTCGCAAAGTAAGAGATGATTATACGGTTTAATTTGTAATTTCAACCCCTGCTTGTTATTTCAGCTTTGTTGTTCTCCTTTATTAGGCTTGTTTGTCCCTTGAAGAGCTTTATCTACCTCCAATAACTTTGTTATGGTACAAAAAAGACATCGTAGGTCTTTTTCCCGTCGTTAATAGGAGAACTGATAAGAGTGGCAGACTAACATATTCTACATACTTTCAATTCATTTAGGCCAATAGACCCTTGGAGAGGTTCAGTATACTTCATTTGTAATAGAATGGTAGCCGAGCTATTTTTTTGGCTTAACTAAATTGTAATACTGAATTTCTGTTCATTGTCATTCGATCATGTTCAGTAAAAGTAAATGAGTATACATGGTATTGGTATACTTGTTTATACTTACTTCCCATTACATGGCCATAGGCCTTTTTACCTTAGTTGTGTGTTATTGGGCCTGGCCCAATCATTTATTCTATCATATAAGGAACCATAGACTTCCTTTGTACATATTCAATTATGTAAAATCATTTTCTGATTAATAAAATTCTTCTCTTCAGGTCTTCAATTTATATTTTCATTTCAGATAGATTGCTTCATAAATTCAACTTAATATCAGAGCAGATCCTTGTACTTAACAGCATTGATCCTGAAAATTCTATATCATCTATTTCAAGAGTGACCAGAATTTATTGTCCATCAGAAAAGCTTCATCACGTGGACTCTTTTCATCAAGGATCGAAGATCCCATCATTTGAAAGTTGTTGCTTTCTGTAATAAACAGTGCCAAGCCTAGTTCATTATGCTGGTTGCATCAATTTATTAACGAAAGCTTGCTATAGAGAGAAAATTTAAAAATCTGTTCAGAAAACTGATCAAGAATTTTAAGAAAATAATCAGTTGAAGATAAGTGCAGTCAAAAGAAACTTATCAGAGATTACTATCCATATTAAAAAATATTTTCTAGATTTCATCGCCTGAGTTCCCTGATAGCATCATTTCTCACCTGAGTATCTTCTCTGATCCTTTCAAGGTTTCTGGTTTTAAATTTCTCCTACCATTTCTGTGCTCTCTATTTCTTGTCTATTTTTGTTCATCATGTCGAATGAAGGAGATGTTACCACTCCACAAATGTGTAGTTCAAGGGATACATGGAGTTTTTCCTCCATTGATCCGTTTAATGACCAGATGAAGGCCATCATTAAACTACAGTGTCAAATTGTCTCTGTTCAACTTGATGAAGCCAACTTCCTACTCTAGAAATTACAAATAGAAACTGCTATTAGAGGATATGGGTTAGAAGACTACATTCTTGGTACAAAAATAATTCCACCTAAGTTTATTCGAGACAAGGATGGTCAACTTGTTTCAAATCCTGAATATACTGTTCAGCAGAGACAAGATCGTCTCGTATGTGCATGGATGATGTCATCCATAAGTTCAAATATTCTGCCTCGATTAATTGGGTGTAAAACAGCCCAAGAAGTTTGATATACTATTGAGAGGAATTTTACTTCTCAATCTTCTGCTAGAATAATGCATCACATAAGACAGTTGAAAAGTATTAAGAAAAGCGAAATGAGTATGAATGAGTACTTACTTAAGGTTAAGAATTTTTGCAATCAATTGACTTCTGCAGGGCATAAAGTCTTAGATTTAGAACATGTTTTGTATATAATTAGTGGATTAGATCATGAGTATGAAGCTGTTGTTGCAATTATATCCACCACAGATCCAACCCCTTTTTTATAGTTTGTGTAAATACACATCTCTCACATGAGGGAAGAATAGAACACAACAAAGTAATAAACCCTGACATGGCTATGAACAACACTTATAATAAAGGAAAACAACAAGAAAGAAATCAAGGTTCAAGATGTCAGTTCAATAATAATCAAAGGGATGGATCTGCTAACAGAGGAGGCAGAAGAGGTGGTAGGAATGGTAATAACAACAATAGAATCAGGGGCCAAATATGTGAAAAATTTGGTCACAGTGCAAACAATTACTATTTCAGATATAATTCCAATTATAATCCCTTACAACAAGGCAACAGCAGCAATGTGAATCTAGTCAGTGTGTAGAAAGATAACAGTAAAAGTCAAGCAGAAGTTTTGAACACAAAATCTACTTGATGATGCTAATGATGATTGCTGGTATCCAGATTCAGGGGCTACAAATCATGTCACAAATAATATGGCCAATCTGAATTTGAGCAATAAAGAATACAAAGGTATGCAAAATCTTTTAGTTGGTAATGGTAAAGTTGCACATATAACACATACTGGAAATGCAAGTTTAATTGGACCTAAAGAACTCATTTTAAAAATTTTGCTAAGGGTCCCTTCTATCAAGAAGATTTAATGAGTGTTTCCCAATTTGCTAAAGATAATAATGTTTATTTTGAATTCTATCCAAATACTTGCATTGTCAGAGATGACTCGGGAAATCATTTTGCAGGTAGAGAATTTAAGGGGTTGTACATATTTGACATGACAAATCATAAAAACCCAGTTTGTAATGAAAAAACTTGTATGCTAACCTTTGTAAATGATTCTGAGTATTCTAGTAAATTTGATTTGTGCCATTGCAAGTTAGGACATCCTAGTAGCAGAATTGTAAAAGAAGTATTGAGCAGTAATAATATTTCTATTTATAAAATTCCCAATTCATACATACGTTCTTCTTGCCAATTGGGAAAGAGTCATAAACTTGCATTTCCAGATTCACACACAAGTTATTATAGACCACTTGAACATGTTGCCACTGATCTATGGGGACCAACATCTATTAGTTCTGATTATGGTTTTAAATATTATATATCCTTCATTGATGCATATTCTAGGTTTACATGGATTTATATGCTGAAATCTAAACTGAAACATGTAATATGGTTATTTAGTTCATTAATAAAGTAGAAAACATGGTTGGTCAACATGTGGGTATTATGCAAACTGATGGTGGATGAGATTTCTTACCATTAAAAACATATTTTGCAAAAAAAGGAATTAATCATAGAACCACATGTCCATACACTTCTGAATAAAATGGTTTAATTAAGAGAAAACATAGGCATATAGTTGAAACTGGTTTAAGTTTACTTGCTCAGGCATCCATGCCTTTAAAATTTTGGCCTGAAGCATTCTACACTGCAGTGCACTTGACAAATTTATTACTAACAAAGATTTTAAATTTTAAAAGTCCGCGGGAAGTTTTAACTAAAGTTAAACCAGATTATGAACACTTAAAGGTGTTTGGATGTCAATGTTTTCCTTGTTTAAGACCCTATAATGCCCAATTAGATTTCAAATCCACTCCATGTACATTTCTTGGTTATTGTAACAGTCAAAAGGGTTACTGATGTCTAGACAATATAGGCAGAATATATATATATATATATCCAGGCATGTAAAGTTTAATGAACAAGTATATCCCTTTAGTACTGTAAAAATAAAAACTACTGAAAAAGTAGTGAATCCTAGAATTATTGTACCTGATATCCCTGAAGAAATACAAGTGATGGTACCACCTTAGCAAGCTATGACCACCACCACCAGCTCTCAACTCACAATGCCTATGAGAAGGCCAGGTCAAGAGCAGATTGCTGATGACAATATTGACAATCAGAGTCAATCATGTCAAGGTACTAGTAATATAAGAAGTAATCAAACACCTGCCACAAATTCAATTGAGAATATTAATCAAGGCATTATAGTCATAGACAATACAAATAAGCATCCAATGTTGACTTGAGCTAAATATGGTATTTTCAAACATAAAAATATTAATACTGCCACACAGGATGAACCTGTTACTTTCTATGAAGCAATTCAGTGTGAAAACTGGAAGCAAGCCCTGCAAGAAGAATATGATGCTTTAATTAAGAAAGGAACATGGTCATTAGTTGAAAACCTAGAAAATAAAAATATAATTTGGTGTAGATGGGTTTACAAATTGAAGAAAAATTATGATGGTTCAATTTCTAAATACAAGGTAAGATTAGTTGCAAAAGGATATTCACAACAATATGTTTTTTATTTTTCAAAAACATTTTCACCTGTTATGAAACCTTAGAAAATTTTTAACTATTGCCTTGAGTAGAAATTGGAACATTAGACAATTGGATGTTAATAATGAATTTCTTAATGGTGATTTGCATGAAGAGGTGTTTATGCAACAACCTGAATGATTTTGTCAAGACAATAACACGAAATTGGTGTGCAAACTCAATAAGGCAAATTATGGATTGAAGCAGGCACCTAGGGTTTGGTTTGACCAGGTTAAGTCAACACTTCTCAACTATAGCTACAAATCTACAAATTCTAATAACTCTATTTTTACAAAATTCTCTGAAACTGGTACAACTTATACTCTAATTTATGTCGATGATTTTATTATTATTGGTAGTAGCAGATCTGAAATTGAGTACATCACAGAAAATTTAAATGCAGAATTCTCAATCAAAGATTTGGGAAACTTAAGCTACTTCCTGGGCATTGAAGTTAGAAAATCATCACAGTCAGAGATTCATCTTAGTCAAATAAAATATATTTTAGAAATTCTTCAAAAGGCTAAAATGGATAAAGCAAATTCTCTTCCAACTCCAATGATCAGTAATTATCAACTTTCAAAACATAAAGGTGAAGCTATTCAAGATGCAAAGTTTTATAGAAGTATCATTGGTGCTCTACATTATGCCACTATAACATGACCAGATATTTCTTTCAGTGTTAATAAGGCTAGTCAATACATGCAAAATCCTTTAGATACTCATTGGAGAGCAGTAAAAAGAATACTAGGATATCTAAAGAGTATACTTGATCATGGACTTATATTAAAAGCTAGCAACATTCTGAATATTAATGCATATGTTGGTGCTGACTGGAGAACTGACATAGATGACAGAAAATCAGCATCAGGTTATCGTATATATCTAGGCAAAAATCATGTATCATGGAGTGCTAGAAAACAAAGTACTGTATCAAGATCTAGCACTGAAGCAGAATTCAGATGTGTTGCTAGTGCTGCAGCAGAAGTATTATGGATTGAATCATTATTAAGTGAACTTAGAATTAAGTCTGATAAAAAGGCAGTGATATCGTGTGACAATGTTAGTGCAATTTCACCGACTTCAAATCATGTGCTTCATTCAAAAATAAAACATATACAGCTCGAGATGTATTTTATCAGAGAACAGGTTATACAAGGCTAGGGTATATACCATCTTTTCATCAAAATGATGATATACTTACGAAACCTCTCTCCATACCAAATTTCATCAAACTAAAGGAAGAGCTCAACGTTGATTCAGCAGATCTGAAAGGTCAAGCAAGATCATTTATGTTCCAGATTGAAGTCATCTGTCAATCTAATCGGTGTTGGATCTGTCGTGTTCAGCTAGGGTTTCATAACAGATTCAAATTAAATTTTTTTTAAACACCAATTTAACCTCTCTCAATGAATATGAAGTTTACTAAAGCTCGTGAGCTCAAGCTACTCCATGATCCATTTGTCTTGGAGGCCTAACAAGAAGATTCCATCACCGATTGGGATTTTTCCTCATTTTGGAGCCACCATTTTTTTATCGTGGAAACCTAATTAGGGTTAGGTTTCAGAGGGGAGTAAAATTAAATGAGTATACATGGTATTGGTATACTTTTTTATACTTACTTCCCGTTACATGGCTATAGGCCTTTTTACCTTAGTTGTGTATTATTGGGCGTGGCCAAATCATTTATTTCTATTATATAAGGAACCATGGACTTCCTTTGTACATATTCAATTCTATAAAATTATTTTATGATTAATAAAATTCAAGCCTTCAATTCATATCTTCATTTCAGATCGATTGCTTCATAAATTCAACTTGTTCTTTCGTCATCATGGACCGAGGATACATTGTGATGCATAAATAGTGATAGCATCTAAGTGATACTAATACCGAAATGCCTGATTAGAATGCATGGTAGCTAGGTGATGTCTTTTGCTTAAACATTGACCTTGATACTATGTTTTAGCTTAAAATGTAATGCTTAATAAAGCGTTTCAAATTGGTTGACCTTTTTGATGAGCTTGTAATATTTGTTGCTTTGTACAGTGCCACCAACTTACTATGCATATCTTGCTGCATCCCGTGCAAGGAACTATGTTGACGAAGATTCAGACTCTGGCAGTACTCCAAGCGGCGGACCAAGGGATAGACCAGCTGGTATCCGGGCTTTGCCTGGTATCAAGGATAACGTGAAAGATGTCATGTTTTATTGTTGATTTAGTGAATTTCTTAGCTTATTTTAGCTACCAAAACTATATTTGTGTTAAGGCATTTTGTTCTCCATGTATGATACATTAGTGGCCGGTGACCTTGGTGTCGACTTGCTTTTTGGCTAGTAATCTTTGCAAACGGACGTTTGATATGTTTTATACATTTTCTTCTTTTTAAATTGTTTTAGCATCTATTTCTTTCTTAATTTTCCCTTTTTTTTGCTGAGTGTTTGATTGGTTTCTAGTTGCTATGTCATCTTGTTCTAGTCTGTCATTATTTTTGTGATGTGGTTTATTTCTGTGGGTTTGCATGGGTTTTGACACACGCAAGTTTAAGTAACAGCGTCTTCAAAATCCAAGCAAAGAAATGTACAGTTGAGTGGGTTGAAGAGACTGATAAGATCCTTTCCAACATATAGTTTTTTCCTTAGTTTTCACTGTCATGACGCCTCCGGCAACCGCTGCCACATTCAACTTCAAACCGGGGTTTCTAAACAATACCTGTCCCCTCCATAAAAACGTGAAGACTACGAAAGAAACTCTGCAATTGTAAGTGATAGTGAAGTAAATACCCTTACGAGCCTGTTAAGCTCGTAGCAGACTTCGAGGACTTCAATTCAGTGGAGACTAATTTTGTGTGTGGTGTTGGGTGGAGTCAATTCTGGGCTCATGTAATTTGCTTATGTGAAGTATGTCTTATGTATTATTCAGTATGTCTTATGTCTTATGTAATCTAGGTTAGCAAGTAAGTCATGAATGTTACTAGACGTCTGTCTGGGTTGTTCTCCCTGCATGGAGATCTCTATTGGTTGGTGCACACAATGTGTATCACCTGTTTTGATGTATTTATTATTTTGATATAATAAAAAGTGTAATGAATCACTCAAAAAATTTGTCGGTCTTGACAAAAAAAAAGGAATATTATAGTTTGATAATCTTTCTTTTTAAATTGATAAAAAATTGACAAAATCGACAAAAGTTCATTTTATATTTTTGACAAAAGCTTGATAAAATTCATGGATGTTATAGGCTTTTTAGCAAAACACTACAAGAAAAACCGCAAATAGCGACAGATTTTTAGCAGCGGAATGTTTCGTCGTAAATTAGCGATGGATTTTCGTGGAATTTGTGAGGGATATTATCTAGGAATTTTTATTTAACTTATTTTAAATTATTACCGTCGAGTTCATTTTTCTATCGCTAAACCATAGCAATTTGCAACGGTTTAACATCATCATTTTTCATTGCTGATTTTCGTTGCAATTTGTGATAGTTTACCGTCATGTGTTTTTGGAAGCTATTTTGCAGCAGATTTTCAAGGGATTGATATGCTTATTCTTTATAAAATGTTTTACTTTTTTGGAAAAGTTAAAATGTTTTACTTTTATGTTTTTACTAGGTAATTGATAAGTAAAAATATATTTTAAATAATTAATGTAATAATAATATACAAATAACGAAAAATATATAATTACTATTAATAGTAAATAAAGTTCAATAGTTAGAATTGATTAATTAATAATTACTAAATAATTAAGAAGTAATAATAATTAATAATATAGATTAATAAGTAATCTATAATAATTAATCATTAATAAGTAATTTTTAATAATTAACAAATAAAATTTATTATCAAGTATCTAAAATTCAATAATTATAACTGATAATTTGAATTAATACGTATTAATTCAAAAAATTAAAACTTTCATATTTTATAAAATAAATACAAAGTTTAAACATAAACTTTTGATGTTTTCATATTTTGAAATAAATAACAAACACATTTTTAACAACAGTGAGTTTCTGGTAGTTGCAATAATTTTTTTTAACAAACTTCATTTTCTTACCAGTTGGAATAAAAATATTTTTTACAACTGATTATTAATATTAAAATATTGAAATCATTTGTTTATTTTGTTCAAGTGGTGTATTCCATGTGTAGAGGTAGAAAAGAATCTATCGTCTATCGCGTCCATGGTAAAGGATCCAAATGGCTTTTTTTATAAATGGGAAAATGTGCCATTTTGGGGCTTCTAACGACATCTAAAACATATAGAACATTTTAGAAACGTTGTAAAAGATGTAATTTTACAACGTTTTTAATAAAAATTGTTAAAAAACTTGTAATTTCAGAACATTTAGAAACATTGTAAAATAAAAACGTTTATAATATTTCCTTATTACATAGTAAAGAGCCAAGTATTGGCAACATTTGTTCCTATAATTATCTATTAATCTTTTAATAGCTATTCGAAAGCTTATGAAAAAACATTGCTTCCAACTAGAATTGTTTGGAAGTAATTTTACTTTATACATATATTTGTGGCAAAAAGATTGAATATATTTATTATTTATTAAAATATTGTAGTAACAAACAATTTATAGTTAATAACAAAAATTAAAATAAAGTTAAACAATTTATATGCAATAAATAATTTAATTAATAAGTATTATTAGTATGCAATAAATGATCTTTAACAAGTGACATTTTCTAGTAATTGCCATAATGTATTTTTTCGCGCTTTTCTACTGGTTGTAATAAAAATAGTTTTAGTAATTCTGTTTTTTACTAGTTGTGAAACTATGCTTTCCCGTCTATTGCAAAAACGCATTTTTCACAAAAGCGCTTTTCTACCAATTTCAATACATATATTTTGAACAAGTATATTTTCTTGTCAACTGTAATAAATATATTTTTAAAGACTATTTGTTTTAGCTGGTTGTAATTGATATATAACGATTAATAAATTTTAGCCGTAGTATCAACTTTATTCAAAAATTGCAATAATCACATTCAATAACTAAAAATTACTATTACAGTTAAATAATTAACTTCAGTAATTGATAGTATTTAATAGTTCTTTAAACTTTGGCTCCAACGCGTGAAAGTTTTGCCTCCAACGCGTGAAATTTTTGCCTCCAATGGGTTTCGTTCAAGTCACATCCACTTTCTCTAAACTCCATCTCATTTACATCGCCAATCGAGATTTAGGGGTTTCGGTAAAATCGTAGTATATCTTCCATCCCTCCCCTAATCGACCCTTCTTCATCGCATCGGGAAGTAACGAGACTTTGTTTCAGCTGATTACGAATCAAGCCATCAGGGGATTTGGCATTTCGGCATTTTCTTTCAAGTTATATCATTTCAAAGCTGATTCCTTCCCATCTTCCCCAACCGATCCTGTAAAAATTTCGGATCTGCACAAAGTCATGGCTTCAATTTCGATGTAAGAAAGGGTAAGCAACTTGAATCTGGTGTTTTATGTGATTTGGAGTTTATTCTGTTGGATCGCCCATACTAGTTTTTGGGATTTTTCTTTTTCAACAGCAGAGATTAATTCAATGCAAATTCAGACGCTGATCAATTGAAATTTTAATTGCGAAGTGTATGTGATAAATTTTTTCAATGTCAGTTCCCACTGAAATATGAACGATATTATCAAGTTTACTTACGGGTTTTGTTATGTTTGTTGGTTGCTCAGAATTAAAAATAGTCTCATGATATTTCTACAACCGTTTAGAGTAAGTGGATGTGACACTGAACAATCAATCGAGTTCAACATCTGCTTCTCAGCCTAGTAGCGTTTCCGGACTTCTGAATACCCGTAAGTTATAATAAAAGTTCTTGCACTTTGAAATCAATTTTTAGACATAGGAAAAAGGGCCTAAAGCACATTAATCGATGTATTGCTGATGATCAAAACACCCATCTAGGTGAATAATGAATTACGTTCAATCTGCTTGCTTGGGATTCTCTATAGCAAATTGGAGTTGAAAACATGATGGTCAATAATATAATTCAAAATGGTGTAATTTGTTAGACACTTCACCTGTCACTAGACTTGTTGCAGATTGAATTAGAGAAGTGAATATACATTCTAGTTCTGATGATTTTAGGAGTTGGAATTATAGTCCAAATGGTTTCTTTTTTATTCAGCTTTTTTTTGGATGTAAAGTCACTTTCACTACTTGATTCAAGTGACAGTTTATATATTTCAAAATAAGGCTCGATCGCAATACATCTTTAAAATATACAGTTATCATTCACATATAATTTTTAACAGCTCAATGTATAAAAGCAATCATTGCAGAAAAGAATTCCAACAGAAAAAGGCTGGATAAAATTACTGATGAAAGAAATATAAATACTCCGAATACAAAAAATGGATTCTCTAAATAGCACATCAGGCTTTTGTTTCCATTGTATGCAAGATATACTTTCAGTGTGGTTTTGGTACATAGCAATCTACAGCGAAATTCTGAATAGCAGCAGGAAGTGCAAGGCGAATTCCATCAAGTTCCTGACTTGCAATTACTTGGCAACCGAGTCTGGATGTTTCAATTAGTCCGAATGCAAGGTCTAATATGTCGTTTTCTTCATCTGTCAGTTCTCCTAATTTGTTGTAATAGTCCATATCCATTACAATAACATGACAAGTCGAACAAGGCAGTGAGCCCTCGCGTGCCCCTTCAAGCTCAATGTCATTCTTATGAGCAGCTTCTAACACTGACATCCCAATGGGAACTTTAATGACCTTTTCCTCACCATCTTTGTTGACAAATGTGACAGATATCTTTTCTTTCTTCTCCGATGCATCTTTGTCTGTTTTCTCGCTGTGAGAACAAAAAAGACTTTTTTCCAAAAATTCATATTCAGTTAAACCTTTCACCAATCCAATGCCACAGCTAGTTTAATAAAAATTTGAAATTGAAAATTCAAATTCCACTGAAGTAAGACACAACTTTTACTAACCAAGGATTGTAAACAACACCGTCCATAACCACCAAAATAACCTCTTTTATCGATTGAATTTTGACCTCTAAAAAGCCACGAAAGTCATTGAATAATCATTTTTATCTGGATTTCATTTGATAGGTTTCGTCAGTTAAACTCTCGCTTCTTTCTTTTTTATTCAGCTTGGGACGCATCAAAAACACATTTTGCCAAACGCAGCAAAAACACATTTTTTATTCAGCTTGAGGTCACCTTTTTTCGGTTTTTAGTTTTCAGCTTTATTTATAGGTGCCTTGTAGACTCAAGCTCGAATTACCACTTGAAGCGAACGATGGACATATGCAGATAGAGGAGGAACTAAAAACTTTGGTTGGTCATCTTACAGTTGCATGTTACCCTTAGGGCATATGATAATAAAAACTCAAATCCCACACCATAGTCCACTTGAATTTTAAAAACTATTTGCTTTAGGCCCTTTTATCATCAGCAATACATTTGCTTCTCTTATCAAGTTTACTTACGGGTTTTGTTATGTTTATCGGTTGCTCAGAATTAAAACCTGCCGTGTTAAGTTCAACTGCTGCAAATGCATGATCTGATAATCCAAATACAGCGATAGGCTATCAAGCTGGGCATGAATCAGGTGAGGCATACCACCCTGAGTATGTCGTACCTCAACAAAACTTGGTTTCAAATTCTCATCAATATTGGATTGTTGTTGCTGCTGCTCCTACTTTGTACCGGTGATTTCCCTGAATTTGATTGTTTAATTCGTAGAATATGAAACCAATTTTAATGTTATTCATTTGCACTTATAGGCAATAGCGTCAACTTTTTGGACATTATTTTTCTGTTGCTAATGAATGAATGCTTTTTGCTATTAAAAAAATGACGTTTTCAATCTCTTTGAACTTAACACCTCCATTTTCTGTTTTTTCAGTTGCTTCCCAAAGCTCAGGCAATGCTTCTCTGATGTTATGAATGCTTTCCAATGTGTAGTCCGCACCTTCCACTTTCCCAGACTTACACACCATGAGCGCTATCAACAAAATAGATTGCTATGGTAGGGTCAATTTATTGTGTCTGACATCCAGTTAAGTTGGAAATATGGTAGGATGTGATTAAAGCATGCATAAGTAGAAAAAAAAATGAATAACACTTGGTTTTGAAAAGTCCAATTTATTATGTTTGGCATCCAGTTCCTGAAACTTCAGTGTAACCAAAATATACCTTATATTGGCATAATGGAACAATGATGGGTTAGCTTATTAGGTCTTGAATAATTTAAGTGGTTCTACTACAGTGGATCACATATTTTTCCATTGTTGATACATCTGTCTCATCTCACATCTAACTTGAATATATAGAAAAAAAGTCAAAATTGATAATAAATCAATAATAATTTATAATTACATTTATTTCTTTATCTAGCACCAACGATAAATTATCTATGAAGAACGTAGGATCTTCGGAGCTTGGTTTCTTTTGTTTTGTCAATATACAATGTGACAATTACTAACGTTTTGACTGTTTATTTGACATTAACAGAACCATCAATGTTGATGTTAAGGGGGAAATATCAGAAGCAAAGCAAGACTAAATCTATCATTTTTCTATTTTGTAAGTAAATTTATTGATGTAAAAATGTATGTCGTATTATGTGTGGGCATGGAAAAGTTGATAAAATAATATGTATGAAATGCTAAGTTGCTTTAATGACATGTATGAAATACTATACAGTAATTTATATATTAGTTGTTTATTTTTTGTGTTGGATTATGTAATGTCCCGTATTTTTATGGTTAAATAATTAATTTATTTAATTATTTAAATAATGGTTTAGAGATTTATATGGTCATTTAATTAAATAATATGGATTGTTTAATTAATATAAATAATATAATAATATATTTAATTCAGAAATAATCAAAAATAGTGGAATTCACAATATGGTGTGAATTGGATTATTTGAAATATATAATTCAGTTTAGATTTGAATTATAATAACGAATATATTATATAAACGACAGTTGAACGTATAATTATATTATAATTAAAATCGAGCTCGAAATGGCACTGTAGTTCGCTATTTGGCGATTCGAACTTCAATTGAATATACAGGATTCGTTTTAAATTGGATTTCTATGAAACAAGAAACGTTCAGAGTTGGTGAAGAATATTTTTCTAATGGAAGAGAAAAATCGGGATTTCATTGTGTAGATTTTGATTTATGTCCAAATCAAATTTTAGAAAAGTCGCTATGGAATTCCTTTATAATTTATATCGATTTATTTATATTATAAAAGGATTTTTCAATATAAATTGAATATCGATTCAAACGGGATTTGAATATCGAGTTATAAATCCAATTAGAGTTATACGATATTCCGTGTGAATATATATACGATATTATTTATTTATAAATATTAAATTTAATTATTTTTAAATATATTAATATCTAAAAGGGTTTATTTATAGCTTTAAAAATAGTCAGTTTTGCAAACGACCTCTGTTTTCGACGAAACTAATTTTTTTGGATCTGCAATATTAAATTATTGCTAGATTTCTATTTTCGTGATTTTTAGAGACAGTATGTGGCCATATAGATTTTTAATGTGAAAATCAGTTACTATTTCGACGGAGCAAACGAAGTCGGAATTCGATGGAACCAGTTTCGTTAGGTCCGTAATGTCAAACTCTAGCTGTATGTCCAATTTCATGATTTTTGGATATTGTATGTGATTATAGGAATTTTTAACAACAAATACTTATAACGGTTGCTTAAAATTTAATATAATAATCGAATAAAAAATTATATAACTATCCTATAAATAAACCACTTTCACCATTAATCCTAAACTTTTACATTCCACGGTCAACCAACTCTTCCGCCTCCATTCATTTTCTTTCAATAGTAAAACCGTAACAAAGAAAATCAAAAGAAAACTCAGGAAAAATCTATAAATCCTTAGCTAAACATATTTGGATTCATCACAAGGTGCTCTTCAATCTCATATGCCTTTCGAGTGGTTCGATGTTCTTTGTGTTTGCTGAAAAATGTACAACGAAAGGCATGTACGAACTAAGGTTGGAGCTTGCGCGTTCTTCGAGCATTGATGGGTAGTTTTGATGTTGTTTTTAGATCGAGGGATGGGAATCAATGCTGTGTGCGCAAAATTGGGGATTTCGGGGCTGAAGAAGTTCGCACCCTTTACTGTTACGGTGCGTCGAGACCTGGACGTCGCACTCTAGGTTAGGCGATCGAGTTGAAGTCTATGGTGTCGGGTAGGTGCGGTTTTCGGAGGGCAAGACATTGGTGGTGGTTTTGTGATGATCGATGGAGAGGAGAGGGTTGTAGAAGGATCCGATAATGGCTTCTGTAATTAACCGAAGTGCGGAAATTAGAAAGAGGAAGGAATACGGTGGAGCGGGTTTGGGCTTTAACGACAATGAATGGGCCAAGGGTATTTGGTAAGGCCCATTATTTAATTTAAATAGAAATCATTTTAAATCAAATGTGTACATAACTTGTAAATGCTATAACTTTGCCATATGTAATCAGAATTCTACGAAACAAGATCCGTTGGGATCATATGGATGGTGGCTACACAATGGAACTGACTAGGAGTGAATTGGAGTCCGTTACAATTTATAGCAAAATAAATTGTCTGTCTGAATCAACGACAATTATCGTTATTTAACGATGATCGTCCAATGTGAGTAAAATTCACCAACTCTACTAGTTATATTTTTATAACGTATTTTTAGAACTAATAGATGATGGTTGATTCTGTGTGTTAACTGTTTGGTTGAACTGCTAAGTAATTGGTTGAAATTATAGATCTGGTTATATATATATAAATATATATAAAAATTGATTCTATTTAGCAGAATATTTAATAGTGAAATGAAATTGATGTTAATTGTATTGTTTAACATCTGTGGATGCAGGGAAACAGGTCGGAGGAATCCAACTGGATTCCTCAACATTTATTTTACTGTTTTTCATATATGGTGATATATGATGTGATATATAATCTGTTGTTGATTATCTGTGTATGAATGATATCGATCATTGTGAATTAGTATTTTAAATACCGTAAGAAATACTGGGATATAGAAAAGGGGATTTTTTCAAAGTGTATTTTGAAAATAAATTATTTATATAAAATCAATGGATTTTATATATAAAAGGAAAAGGATTTTATAAAAGAAAATAATTATAGAATCAAAGGAGTTATAAAAGGAATATTTATTTGTTAAATAAATAGGATTGAAAAGGAATATTTATTTGTCAAATAAATAGAATAGAAAGAGGAAATATTTGTAAAACAAATAGAAAAGGAAATATTTGCAAAACAAATAGAAAAGAAAATATTTGCAAAACAAATAGAAAAGGAAATATTTGTAAAACAAATAGAAAAGGAAATATTTGCAAAACAAATAGAAAAGGAAATATTTGTGAAATAAATAGAATAGAAAAGGAAATATTTGTGAAACAAATAGAATAGAAAAGGAAATATTTGTGAAACAAATAGAATAGAAAAGGAGATAGTTGGAAAATAAATATGATATTATAAAAGGAAATATTATTGGAAAATAAATAGAATAGTATAAAAAGGGAATTTTATATTTGAAAGGTTTAGACCCGTGCTTCGCACATGGGTATAACATGATATGGATTTAAAGCAAAGATTTTAAATAGAATCTGTTCTAACCGATAGATTGAGAAGATTAATTTATAAATAATATTTTATAAATTTAATGAAATGTTTATCATTGGATAAATAGAATATATAAGTCAGGACTTATATAGAGAAGTAAGAATCGATTTCAACATCGATGTTTGAAACTGAATATGGACGATGAGTAAATTGGATAGGGTTAATCAGTTAGAGTTAATCAGTTAGAGTTAATCGAACAAGAGTTAATCGAATATTAGTTATTCGAATAGAGTTAATTGAATTAGAGTTATTCGGATTAGAGTTATTCGAATATAGTTTATTCGAAGAAAGAGTTATCGAATAAGGTTATTCGAAGAAAGGAATTAATCGAATATTAGTTATTCGAAAGGAGTTATAGAATATTAGTTATTCGAAAGGAGTTATCGAATATTAGTTATTTGAAAGGAGTTATCGAATATTAGTTATTTGAAAGGAGTTATCGAATATTAGTTAGTCGAAAGGAGTTATCGAATATTAGTTATTCGAAAGGAGTTATCGAATATTAGTTATTCGAAAGGAGTTATCGAATATTAGTTATTCGAAAGGAGTTAATCGAATATTAGTTATTCGAATAGAGTTAAAGGAGTTAATCGAATATAGTTTATTCGAATAGAGTTAAAAGAGTTAATCGAATATAGTTTATTCAAATAGAGTTAAAGGAATAAATCGAATATAGTTTATTCGAAAGGAGTAAATTGAATATAGTTTATTCGAAAGGAGTTAATCGAATGTAGTTTATTCGAAAGGAGTAAATTGATAAGAGTTAATTGATTAGAGTTAATCCAATAGGGCTAATCAAATAGAGTTAATCCAATAGAGTTAATCAAATAGAGTTAATAGAATAGAGTTACTCAAATAGAGCTAACTGATAAGAGTAAATCGATTAGAGTTAATTGAATAGTGTTAATTGAATAGAGTTAATCGAATATGGCTATTCGAAGAGAGATTATCGAATATAGTTTATTCGAAGGAAAGAGTTATCGAATAGAGATTTATTCAAAAGAGAGTTACGTAAGGAAGTTTGTTAAAGGGTTAAAAGGTGAACCTTGTCTGTTTCGAAGTTAAAAATGTTGTTCAGTTAAGGCCTGAGAGGTAGTTATACCCCAACTTGATTGACTTCATTTTTAACTAATGAATGATTAAGGTTCGATAGTGAAGGTTGCTTAAGTGAATGTAGTTAATGAGTGTGATGGTTTGAGTTGGCATCGCGATGTTTTATTTAAACATCTGTTTAAATCCAAATGTAGGAGTTTTGGAAATGTTTTTCAAATAAGAATCAGAAATGTTTTCTAATATAGAAAATAAGAAATGGAAATATTTTCCAATGTTAATAACGTATATTTTCTAAATTTAGAAAATAAGAAATGTTGAATATATGGAAACAGGAGATGAAAAAGGAATAAATTAATGATAAATTAATTTAAGAGATAAATGATGATTGATCGATAGAATTTCCATCTGGAAATAATATCGTTGTTTGCACACGTGTTTTTCTTTGATAGTTAACTCACCGACTATCGAAGTTTTTGACCATTTTTCCGTTGTCAATACAGAGAGACTGGGATCAGATTCATTATCTGAAAACCACTCTGTATGGGCGTTAGCGTTGCGATCAAATATGATGAAGATAATTGAAGACGAAGTTATGCAAGGGCTGTCCTATTTACAGAATAGTAACTTCGGTTTGTCCAGTCCCAGGACGACCTGTATGGAAGAATGTCTGACAGAGTATATTTAATAGATCGCGTAAGTTGATCTCTTCAAACGTATATATGTTTGGTGGCAGAGGAATTCGTTTCTCTTAGCTGTATACCCGTTGTATTTTTAGGGAAATCAATTTGTGATTTAGCAGTTATGACGATGTGACATTCAAAGTGAATAAATTGTGATCTGTCAAAAGCGTGGCCTCTAGCCTCACAACCGGGAAATGACAAAAATCGGGCAGGCGGCATGGCTAAGTGATTGGTTGCCAAGTAGGGTGTATTATCACCTATCTAGAGATATTCATTTCATTCTTTAATATATTTGATGATGTCCCATTCAAGAAACGGTTGCTGATCTCAACCGTTGGTGATATACATTCGATACACTCAAGCGAAATGAGTGGTCGGTCATGTGTGGCCGGGTTGCAAGATGTAACAAAAAGGAATTTTGCTCGATCCGAATCAGTCGCTAAACCGACCAAGACCGTTCGAAATGCCTGATTGTTTTGAGAACACGACAAATTAGAATGTAGACAGAAGAACATTTCATTGCATATTACAACAATCCATCAGAATACAAGAATCTACAGACTATAAACAAATATTACACAACAGGAAAATATCAGAGATTACAATACATTACATAGCAGCGGAAAATAATACAAATTACAACTGAAGAAGATACACGGATACAAAGCTTTCCGGATATCATTCCAGCTGTAAACCAGGATCCTGTGAATATAAATCTGCAAAACCAAAACTACTAGCTGCCCGTGTCAAAATAAGGGCACCCAGAGTTTAGGTTAAACAATAAACTCCAGGTCAGTCATAGGACTGGTGTGAGAACTAAAACAGTTATTAATCTTTATTTTAAAGTTGGGTAAATCAAGGGACCACGCCGTGTAACACGGAACGAGTTTCCTCCCAAGAATACCAGTGCATAAAACAAACAGCGCAATGCTAAATAAAGAAAAATGAAGCTATTATAAGACTCAGGTCCTATCACACAATGCAACGCAAGCCGGGGGATATGGTTTTACCTTATAATAGCCAAAGAATGCTTGATACGTGAAATTTCATGTTTTATTATTACTATAAGTGCATAGTGTCAAAACAATTTCAAATCATAAATATCAATCATAGACGGCATGGGTACCATATATCATGTCGCCATACTAGTTTTAAAATTAAAACCGCAAAGTCACGTATTTGGAAATTGGATTCCATCTGCGAACTGAGGCTAGGGATCGTCCTCACTGAATTCGAGACGCTCTAGCCCGCCCCTCAGGCAAGTACTCAGTCAAGCCTTTAGATCGTCAGGGTCGGTCCACCGATGTGGATTAAAATTCCTGGACACTGCGTTTCCCCGCCCTTTGGGGCGTGAGTAAGCCAACGAATGACTACTCCATCGGTCCCGGATCGACCGCTATATCCGAGGCGCCTCCAATTCCAAAAACCACGTGAGTCAAACTCGTTAGCCAGTTCAAGCACTGACGCCACTCCTAGCTAAAAGAAAACGCATGTCCTCCCTAAGGTCCGTCTCCCATTTTTGGTTCACACCGGGGTGTGAGGCTCGCGAATCTACGCTACACAAAGCTACGCCACAAAGGCCGTGCTTTGATCATCAACCACAAGACTTTGCTTTTCAACAAAAGCCTTGATCATTTGCATCTTAGCATGCCACACAGGTAAACCACTCTATGCAACCGATATCAGTCACACAGAATGAAATCCAATGTCAGACACACAGTCCATTTACAAGTTCGTTTTGGGTCTGAACGAAACCGGAGGCACCTAGTACCCCGCATATCCATCGATCTCCAAGTACGTCTGGACGACCACTAACTGATTCCCTCCTCTTGGGTGTACGGCCTAATCAAGATCATCAGTAATCACCCAAACGACGTGGAGACCTCCGGTCTTTGACCACCGTCTTCATCCTCGACACCACGTCGAATCAATTATTCAGAATGGGATAAACCTGGTCTTTCTGAATAACTTGCGTATATAATAAACAAGTGTTACACAAACACAACATACGCCTCATTCCAATTCATCAGTCACTAACCGTAAATTAACAAGAGAATAATTCCCCCAAATATTAACCCCGAAGGCCGAAACCAACATCGGATCAATATCCAGAAAACCATTCTGCTTAGCTAACCGACGGTTAGTTTCTAAATTTCACATTCTTAGGGAAAGGTTCCCATTAATTTTATCAAAGATAAATCCTTTAAATTTATTCTTTAATCTACTTTTGAATATCAATTCAAACTAGTAGGAATTAGCGATCCATACCGAAGTGATCATTTATTTTGTTTCCCAATCCCAATCTATTCATCCCATGAAGTAAAACTGGTAATACTTCATATCTAACACCACGGTGTTATCGGTAAATTCAATTACCATTACACATTCAAATCTAATTAAAGATTTAACTATCGCCTGGAGCAAAACTGGTGATACTCCATTCTCGATCTTTTCAATTTAATTAAAGATTCATTAAAACTCCACTTAGTTTTAATCTTTAACGGGGTTAAAGAATCAGTGTCATTTAAAACACGGTTCACGATAAACCCAAAATCACATCACATTTCAATCAGTCCCTAACCGTAAATTAGCAAGTGAGCAATTCCCTAAGTATTGACCGCGAAGGCCGAAACCAACATCAGATCAATACCCCAGAAACCATTCAACTTAACTAATCTCCAGTTAATTTCTGATTTTCTTAACTCCTTTGGGTCTAAGAACAGTATTATTGAAGATACCGTTCACGACAACCCAAAATCACATTTCATTAATTATCGGGTTAAAGAACAAGTGTTATTTAAAACACTGTTCACGATAAACCCAAAAATCAATACCAATTCGATTCCAATTAAATATTATTTAATTGGTACACTTCATTAAATCTAAATAAAAAGATTTAATCTTTTCCTCGGTTGGGCTTAAGAACAGTGTTAATGAAGACACCATTCACAACAAACCCAAATCACATTTGATATTAAATACAAGGCTCTGAATAGAAAATATATCGGCTTATATTCAATATCAAATTCTACGACCAACAAATATCGTATTGGAAATAACGATATTAATATATCTTTCAAATTCCCATAACAATATATGTATCATCACGAAATCCAACATCGAAATATTCTGAAGACAATTTCGATTCAAATCCATTCCAATGCAATTATTGGAAATTCTGGTTATTTTCAAAACCATTTCAAATCCAATTTATTTATTTTAAAAATAAATAAATTATTATTCTAGTTCAAAACTAGTTCATTTCGATAAAAATCTATTTTTATCTTTTCAAATATGGAGTTTATCATCCCAATTCTTCTTAAATCATTTCTTATGATTTTACACAAATTATTACTATTTTTAATAATTTTATCAAGGCGCGTACAGTCGATTTCCATCAACGGCTATCGAACTGCACTTATAGCGACCTTTTTCAAATTTGATTTGGACATAATTCCAAATCCAACCGTTAGATTTCTAATTTCTAATATTCGTTAGAAAGCTCTTTTCGATACGAACCCAACGGTTCCGGTTTTAGGAGAATCCGACGGTCGGATCTCCCGCAATGTTCATTCGAAGTCAATTGTCGAAATTCACGAACTGCCACGGCGTGGCGCGTTCTATTCAGGCCATTATATTATATATATAATATATATAATATATACTTCGTCGATTTCCTTTTGAAACAAATTTTATAAATCGTTTTAAATTCGTTTTCGAAACGATTTCAACATCATATTCAATTTCTAATCAAAATTGAATATTCCAACATAAATTCGTTTTAATTTCATTTCAATACGATTTCAATTCAATTTCAATTTAATTCGAATTCATTTCTATTCAATTTCAATTTGAATTCATTTCTATTCAATTTCAATTCGAATTCAATTCTATTCAATTTCAATTCGAATTCATTTCTATTCAGTTTGAATTTGAATTCTATTCAATTTCAATTCGAATTCAGTTCTATTCAATTTAATTCGAATTTCAAATCTATTCAATTCAATTTCAATTCGATTTGAATTCTATTCAATTCAATTTCTATTCGATTATTGAAATCACTTTTCAATATTCATTTAAAAAAATGAATAAAATCGATATAAATATCGTTCACGTCAAAATGGCGTCAATCTAATCAACACGGCTTTATATATATTTCTATTTACAAATATTTTTATTTCAAATATTTCTATATCAAATATTTCTTTTTCAAATATTTCTATTTCAAAACTGGGATGAGGCCCAATCAATTACCATATAATGTTGATTATATGGGTTTTCTACAACACATGTATATAACAACTATGACAAATAATCAACCATCATCCAAAGTGCACCACACAACTGCATAAGCATTAAATATAAATAATTAACGCTTACACAGTCTGTCGACCAATCAATCGACATACAGCTAAATAATTGGGATTAGTGTACACCAAATATCATGCCAATACCCGTGTGGGGTTTCAAACAATCAAACACAGATTTTATTTGTGCAGTTGGGCGATGTGTAAAATTTATCGTCCCAATCAATATCAGTCAAATGAGTGTATATAAACAAATCGTTCGATTTGTTTATATTAATTTATTTCATTTCATACACACGTTAAAAATTCTATTTTTAACTATAATTTTTTTTTAACAATATAAATATTTTATTTCGTTTCACATCACATCACACAATCAACTACACATCAAAATCAAACAAACAAGCATACAAGCCGTCCATGGTCTGTGGACGATGGGTGTCGGGTGCTACTAAACATCGTCTGCATCCTAGTATATATTTTAACTAGGAAAGAAATTTTAAAGTGAGAAGTTCTCACCCAAGCTAATCCAATGCCACGACTCTGCGTATGTAGGAAATCATCATCGTTCTCGCCTTTTGTCACTTTCTCAGCCCGTATTCTCTACATATATAAAAATCGAATTTTTACTTTGCTATTCAATATATAAAAATCGAATTTTTACTTCTCTATTCAATATATAAAAATCGAATTTTTACTTTGCTATTCAATATATAAAAATTGAATTTTTACTTTGCTACTCAATATATAAAAATCGAATTTTTACTTTGTTATTCAATATATAAAAATCGAATTTTTACTTTGCTATTCAATATATAAAAATCGAATTTTTACTTTGCTATTCAATATATAAAAATCGAATTTTTACTTTGCTATTCAATATATAAAAATCGAATTTTTACTTTGATATTCAATATATAAAAATCGAATTTTTACTTCGCTATTCAATATATAAAAATCGAATTTTTACTTTGCTATTCAATATATAAAAATCGAATTTTTACTTTGTAAAAATCAAACTTTTTATAAACAAAAATCCTTTCTTTCATGGTATAAAATCGTATTTCGAACTCTAATCTATTCATATACTAATCAGATTTTATATTGATTAAACTAAGCTAAATATTTAAAATAAATTAAAATAAAATAAATAATGTAAAGATAAGAATAAAGAGAAGGGCTTACAGCGAATGGGGGAGGGGTCTGGCATCGGAACTCGCTGCAGAGGGGGGGGTCTGGCGGCGGAAGGGGGGGGGGAGGAGGAGTGGTTTCTAGTCTTTTCGTTAGAAGAGGAGGGAGCAAGAAGAAGGAGAAGGATCGGAGGGGGGGGGCCATCACCTGGGGCAGAGCGACGGTGAGGCGGCGCCTCGCGCGGCGGCAGCCTGGGCTAGGGCTTCGCGCCCTTGTTCTTTTTTTTTCCTGAAATTCATTTTAAAGGGGAGAGAGAAAATATAGAGGGGGGTGTCTATGAAGGAATATATATATATATATATTATTATTATTATAATCTAAAAGAGCAACTTTTTATTTCGAACTCGAAATCGAACCCAGCGCCTGTCGTCCATAGCTAATTACCCCCATTCCGAACACAATGGGATATGCATCGTAAGCTGATTCGATCGTTTCGATCAGTTTTCGTCAAAATTAACATATAACTCTATATATTGAATTTGAACACGCATTTCAATTTACTAGGGTCACATACTAAACCTAAAAATTCCCGAAAATTATTTTCTAGCTTCGTATTGACGATACAGTCCTAACAAAACTAGTTTCGTCAAATTCTAAGACCGTTTGAAAAATGACCATTTTCCAGTCGATTAAAATCAACTGAAACTGGTCAAACGCGTTTTCCTTTTCCATGCCCACATATTGATTCGAAAAAATACGAAATTTGGAATCTAGCAATAACTTGACATCACAGATCCAACAAAAGCGGTTTCGTCGAAAACCGAGGTCGTTTGCAAAACTTCCATTTTTAAGGGCTAGAATTCCATAGCGACTATTATGAATTTTCATTTGGACATAACTTTTTATCCCCGCTATGAAATTTTGATTTTTCGGATTCGTTGGAAAGATATTCTCAATTAGATTCAAATATTTTTGGTTTCGCCAAAATCCGGTTTATTTTGCACCCGGTACATTCATTTGAATTTTGAAATCGAATTTTCGAACTACCGCGCCATTTTCAATTCCTTTTATATATATATAAAAATAAATATTTATATTCTAACGACGATCTATATAAATATATACGTTCGAATTCTATTCAAAATAAATTTATCGTCGATATTATTTAAAATAATTCATTTTAAATATTCAAAATTCGCTAAAATTGCCAAAATAAAAATTTTAAATTGGCCCAGATTTCCGGGTTATTACAATCTCCCCCACTTAAAACTTTTCGTCCTCGAAAAGGAACGAAGCCGAAAGTTGTTTAACAAATCAACTCAACTTTCATTATTTTCTTTACGGCTTAAGTTCTTCAACTTTTCAGTTTCTAAGAACTTTTCAAATTTCTCAAAAAATTTGGCTAACACCCTAAATTTTCGAAAAATTTCGCCATAACCTTCCCTGCACCGGGGACTTCGGGATATTTCATATAGCCTCCCATGGCCTTCTTCAACTCAAAAGAAAAAGAAAAAGCCAATCGGCTCATAAAATCATCATCACCCAAACAAAACAGTAAATTATGGTAAACATGTACCTATTTGTCGGGCAAACAATTTTATTATCTGCTCTAGCCTCCTTGCTATGACCTGTTCAATGTATAGACATGTATATGCAAGAAAATGCGACTAATTTTCAATACAATCTACTATTTGATTCAATTTGGTTATAGGTTCAACATTTTAATTAATCCAACAATTATCAAACAACACAATCAGCAATCAATTAGTTGATTAACGTTTCAAATTCATAACTTTGATATATAGTCCAAAAATCAGATTTTTGATGCCAAATCACAACAATAAGCCCTATCTAGCTTTGGTTCTCACACCAATCTAATGGAAATATATAGATATCTCACTTTCGTCACTCGAACATATATCCACTGATGATGCAGCTGCTATCATCAGTGTCATCTCCGGGCGACTAGAGTGTGATTCTATATCCATCCAGTATATTGGAGGCTTTCAATACGCGTGGATCAGACGTATATTAAAATCTCTATATACCTGATAGTCCAAATCAATATAAATAAATATTCAAATACGAATAATTGAATTAAATTTTCAAAACAAAACTTGTTTTCAAATTTTATTTTTCAAAACAACACTCTTTACACTCGTTCTAGGATACTACTGATCATATCTCTAACGAGTCATTCTCATTGGATATTACTAATCCAATATCTGATGAATTCTTTCGTATGATTCTAATGTGTCTTGTTCTCTGAGCTTTGTAAACCAAAGCTCTGATACCAACTGTAACGAAAAGGAATTTCACTCGATCCGAATCAGTCACTAAATCGACCAAGACCGTTCGAAATGCCTGATTGTTTTGAGAACACGACAAATTAGAACGCAGACAGAAGAACATTTCATTGCATATTACAACAATCCATCAGAATACAAGAATATACAGAGTATAAACAAATATTACACAACAGAAAAATATCAGAGATTACAGTACATTACATAGCAGCAGAAAATAATACAAATTACAACTGAAGAAGATACACGGATACAAAGCTTTCCGGATATCGTTCCAGCTGTAAACCAGGATCCTGTGAATATAAATCTGCAAAACCAAAACTACTAGCTGCCCGTGTCAAAACAAGGCCACCCAGAGTTTAGGTTAAACAATAAACTCCAAGTCAGTCATGGGACTGGTGTGAGAACTAGAACAATTATTAATCTTTATTTTAAAGTTGGGTAAATCAAGGGACCACGCCGTATAACACGGAACGGGTTTCCTCCCAAGAATACCAGTGCATAAAACAAACAGCGAAATGCTAAATAAAGAAAAATGAAGCTATTATAAGACCCAGGTCCTATCACACAATGCAACGCAAGCCGGGGGATAGGGTTTTACCTTATAATAGCCAAAGAATGCTTGATACGTGAAATTTCATGTTTTATTATTACTATAAGTGCATAGTGTCAAAACAATTTCAAATCATAAATATCAATCATAGACGGCATGGGTACCATATATCATGTCGCCATACTAGTTTTACAATTAAAACCGCAAAGTCACGTATTTGGAAATTGGATTTCCATCTCCGAACTGAGGCTAGGGATCGTCCTCACCGAATTCGAGATGCTCTAGCCCGCCCCTCAGGCAAGTACTCAGTCAAGCCTTTAGATCATCAGGCCTGGTCCACCGATGTGGATTAAAATTCCTGGACACCGCGTTTCCCCGCCCTTTGGGGCAGGAGTAAGCCAACGAATGACTACTCCATCGGTCCCGGATCGACCGCAATATCTGAGGCGCCTCCAATTCCAACAACCACATGAGTCAAACTCGTCAGCCAGTTCAAACACTGACGCCACTCCTAGCTAGAAGAAAACGCATGTCCTCCCTGAGGTCCGTCTCCCGTTTTTGGTTCACACCGGGGTGTGAGGCTCGCGAATCTACGCTACACAAAGCTACGCCACAAAGGCCGTGCTTTGATCATCAACTACAAGACTTTGCTTTTCAACAAAAGCCTTGATCATTTGCATCTTAGCATGCCATACAGGCAAACCACTCTATGCAACCGATACCAGTCACACAGAATGAAATCCAATGTCAGACACACAGTCCATTTACAAGTTCGTTCTGGGTCTGAACGAAACCGGGGGCACCTAGTACCCTGCATATCCATCGATCTCCAAGTACGTCTGGACAACCACTAACTGATTCCCTCCTCTTTGGTGTACGACCCAATCAAGATCATTAGTAATCACCCAAACGACGTGAAGACCTCCGGTCTTTGACCACCGTCTTCATACTCGACACCACGTCGAATCAGTTATTCAGAATGGGGTAAACCCGGTCTTTCTGAATAACTTGCGTATATAATAAACAAGTGTTACACAAACACAACATACGCCTCATTCCAATTCATCAGTCACTAACCATAAATTAACAAGAGAATAATTCCCCAAATATTAACCCCGAAGGCCGAAACAAACATCAGATCAATATCCAGAAAACCATTCTGCTTAGCTAACCGACGGTTAGTTTCTAAATTTCACATTCTTAGGGAAAGGTTCCCATTAATTTTATCAAAGATAAATCCTTTAAATTTATTCTTTAATCTACTTTTGAATATCAATTCAAACTAGTCGGAATTAGCGATCCATACCGAAATGATCATTTATTTTATTTCCCAATCCCAACCTATTCATCCCATGAAGTAAAACTGGTAATACTTCATATCTAACACCACGGTGTTATCGGTAAATTCAATTACCATTACACGTTCAAATCTAATTAAATATTTAACTATCGCCTGGAGCAAAACTGGTGATACTCCATTCTCGATCTTTTCAATCTAATTAAAGATTCATTAAAACTCCACTTAGTTTTAATCTTTAACGGGGTTAAAGAATCAGTGTCATTTAAAACACGGTTCACGATAAACCCAAAATCACATCACATTTCAATCAGTCCATAACCGTAAATTAGCAAGTGAGCAATTCCCTAAGTATTGACCCCGAAGGCCGAAACCAACATCAGATCAATACCCCAGAAACCATTCAACTTAACTAATCTCCAGTTAATTTCTGATTTTCTTAACTCCTTTGGGTCTAAGAACAGTATTATGAAGATACCGTTCACGACAACCCAAAATCACATTTCATTAATTATCGGGTTAAAGAACAAGTGTTATTTAAAACACTATTCACGATAAACCCAAAAATCAATACCAATTCAATTCCAATTAAATATTATTTAATTGGTACACTTCATTAAATCTAAATAAAAAGATTTAATCTTTTCCTCGGCTGGGCTTAAGAACAGTGTTAATGAAGACACCATTCACGACAAACCCAAATCACATTTGATATTAAATACAAGGCTCTGAATAGAAAATATATCGGCTTATATTCAATATCAAATTCTACGACCAACAAATATCGTATTGGAAAAAACGATATTAATATATCTTTCAAATTCCCATAACAATATCAGTATCATCATGAAATCCAACATCGAAATATTCCGAAGACAATTTCGATTCAAATCCATTCCAATGCAATTATTGGAAATTCTGGTTATTTTCAAAACCATTTCAAATCCAATTTATTTATTTTAAAAATAAATAAATTATTATTCTAGTTCAAAACTAGTTCATTTCGATACAAATCTATTTTTATCATTTCAAATATGGAGTTTTTCATCCCAATTCTTCACAAATCATTTCTTATGATTTAACACAAATTATTACTATTTTTAATAATTTTATCAAGGCCCGTACAGTCGATTTCCATCAACGGCCATCGAACTGCACTTACAACGACCTTTTCCAAATTGGATTTGGACGTAATTCCAAATCCAACCGTTAGATTTCAAATTTCTAATATTCGTTAGAAAGCTCTTTTCGATATGAACCTAACGGTTCCGGTTTTAGGAGAATCCGATGGTCGGATCTCCCGCAATGTTCATTCGAAGTCAATGGTCGAAATTCACGAGCTGTCACGGTGCGACGCGTTCTATTCATGCCATTATATTATATATATAATATATACTTCGTCGATTTCCTTTCGAAACAAATTTTATAAATCGTTTTAAATTCGTTTTCGAAACGATTTCAACATCATATTCAATTTCTAATCAAAATTAAATATTTCAACATAAATTCATTTTAATTTCATTTCAATACGATTTCAATTCAATTTCAATTTAATTCGAATTCATTTCTATTCAATTTCAATTTGAATTCATTTCTATTCAATTTCAATTCGAATTCAATTCTATTCAATTTCAATTCGAATTCATTTCTATTAAATTTCAATTTGAATTCAATTCTATTCAATTTCAATTCGAATTCAATTCTATTCAATTTAATTCGAATTTCAAATCTATTCAATTCGATTTGAATTCTATTCAATTCAATTTCTATTCGATTATTGAAATCACTTTTCAATATTCATTTAAAAAAATGAATAAAATCGATATAAATATCGTTCACGTCAAAATGGCGTCAATCTAATCAACACGGCTTTATATATATTTCTATTTACAAATATTTCTTTTTCAAATATTTCTATTTCAAATATTTCTTTTTCAAATATTTCTATTTCAAAACTGGGATGAGGCCCAATCAATTACCATATAATGTTGATTATATGGGTTTTCTACAACACATGTATATATCAACTATGACAAATAATCAACGATCATCCAAATTGCACCACACAACTGCATAAGCATTAAATATAAATAATTAACGCTTACACAGTCTGTCGACCAATCGTTCGACATACAGCTAAATAATTGGGATTAGTGTACGCCAAATATCATCCCAATACCCGTGTGGGGTTTCAAACAATCAAACACAGATTTTATTTGTGCAGTTGGGCGATGTGTAAAATTTATCGTCCCAATCAATATCAGTCAAATGTGTGTGTATAAACAAATCGTTCAATTTGTTTATATTAATTTATTTCATTTCATACACACGTTAAAAATTCTATTTTTAACTATAAAATATTTTTAACTATATAAATATTTTATTTCGTTTCACATCACACAATCAACTACACATCAAAATCAAACAAACAAGCATACAAGCCGTCCATGGTCTGTGGACGACGGGTGTTGGGTGCTACTAAACACCGTCTGCATCCTAGTATATATTTTAACTAGAAAAGAAATTTTAAAGTGAGAAGTTCTCACCCAAGCTAATCCAATGCCACGACTCTTTGTATGTAGGAAATCTTCATCGTTCTCGCCTTTTGTCACTTTCTCAGCCCGTATTCTCTACATATATAAAAATCGAATTTTTACTTTGCTATTCAATATATAAAAATCGAATTTTTACTTCGCTATTCAATATATAAAAATCGAATTTTTACTTTGCTATTCAATATATAAAAATCGAATTTTTACTTTGCTATTCAATATATAAAAATCGAATTTTTACTTTGCTATTCAATATATAAAAATCGAATATTTACTTTGCTATTCAATATATAAAAATCGAATTTTTACTTCGCTATTCAATATATAAAAATCGAATTTTTACTTTGCTATTCAATATATAAAAATCGAATTTTTACTTCGCTATTCAATATATAAAAATCGAATTTTTACTTCGCTATTCAATATATAAAAATTGAATTTTTACTTTGCTATTCAATATATAAAAATCGAATTTTTACTTTGCTATTCAATATATAAAAATCGAATTTTTTACTTTACTATTCAATATATAAAAATCGAATTTTTACTTTGTAAAAATCAAACTTTTTATAAACGAAAATCCTTTCTTTCATGGTATAAAATCGTATTTCGAACTCTAATCTATTCATATACAAATCAGATTTTATATTGATTAAACTAAGCTAAATATTTAAAATAAATTAAAACAAAATAAATAATGTAAAGAAAAGAATAAAGAGAAGGGCTTATAGCGAATGGGGGAGGGGTCTAGCGTCGGAACTCGCTGCAGAGGGGGGAGTCTGGCGGCGGAAGGGTGGAGGGGTCTGGCAGCGGAAGGGGGGGAGGAGGAGTGGTTTCTAGTCTTTTCGTTAGAAGAGGAGGGAGCAAGAAGAAGGAGAAGGATCGGAGGGGGGCGCCATCACCTGGGGCGGAGCGACGGTGAGGCGGCGCCTCGCGCGGCGGCGGCCTAGGCTAGGGCTTCGCGCCCTTGTTCTTCTTTTTTTTCCTGAAATTCATTTTAACGGGGAGAGAGAAAATATAGAGGGGGTGTCTGTGAAGGAATATATATGTATATATATATTATTTTAATTTTAAAAAGCAACTTTTTATTTTGAACTCGAAATCGAACCCACCGCCTGTCGTCCATAGCTAATTACCCCCATTCCGAACACAATGGGATACGCATCGTAAGCTGATTCGAACGTTTCGATCAATTTTCATCAAAATTAACATATAACTCTATATATTGAATTTGAATGCGCATTTCAATTTACTGGGGTTACATACTAACCCTAAAAATTCCCGAAAAATATTTTCTAGCTTCGTATTGACGATACGGTCCTAACAAAACTAGTTTCGTCAAATTCTGAGACCGTTTGAAAAATAGCCATTTTCCAGTCGATTAAAATCAACTGAAACTGGTCAAACGCGTTTTCCTTTGCCACGCCCACATATTGATACGAAAAAATACGAAATTTGGAATCTAGCAATAACTTGACATCATGGATCCAACAAAAGTGGTTTCATCGAAAACCGAGGTCGTTTGCAAAACTTAAATTTTTAAGGGCCAAAATTCCATAGCGACTATTCTGAATTTTCATTTGGACATAACTTTTTATCCCCGCTATGAAATTTTTATTTTTCGGATTCGTTGGAAAGATATTCTCAATTAGATTTAAATATTTTTGGTTTCGCCAAAATCCTGTTTATTTTGCACCCGATACATTCATTTGAATTTTGAAATCGAATTTTCGAACTACCGCGCCATTTTCAATTCCTTTTATATATATATATATATAAATATTTATATTCTAACGACGATCTATATAAATATATACGTTTGAATTCTATTCAAAATAAATTTCTCGTCGATATTATTTAAAATAATTCATTTTAAATATTCAAAATTCGCTAAAATTGCCAAAATAAAAATTTTAAATTGGCCCAGATTTCCGGGTTATTACACAAGATGTTCTTGTTGAACCCAGTGTATTCCTCTCTAGAGGTACACTATCGAAAGGTGATTCCATACCTTGTCATAGTTAGAAATCCATTACCCAATAAGTGCTCGCGGTTTTGATTGTATACTATATATGTGGAACGTGAGATGAAAGCGTTCTGCAAGTTGATTATTATATTGTGGTTAATAGACACTATTATAATATCAAAAGAGTTTTGATATAAAAGATCATTGTTTCTTTCAAAATGATTTTAAAGTTAAATCAAATTGATTTGGATTCTCATAAGGAAAAAATCCGTTCTGTTATACGACGTGGTCTTGTGAGATATCGTTATTTTCCCAAACTGTTTTACTCACACCAGTCCCATGACTGACCCGGAGTTTATTTTGTTTTGTTTTCCCTAAACTCTTGGGTGCCCAATTTTGTACGAGCAGTCAAGTAGTCAGGATTTTACAGATATACCTGGAGAGCTTGGAGAAGGAGGCTTCAGGATTATATAACTATAGTTATTTCCGCTGTGTTGTAAGTGTTGTACTCTGATAATGTTACTGTATACATATACTGATTTTATTTCAAGGATATGTTATCTATTATATGTTGTTCGTTCCGCTGTGAGATTCGTGTTACTCTGATGTTGTATCTTCTTCTTCTTCTATTCTAAGTTTCTATCTTATCTATTCTCACCCTCTAGTTTCTTTCATGGACTATCCGGTGTTTCCGATGCTTAAATAGTCGACATAGTGTTGTATGCCGATATCCAGGATCGCGAAAACCCGGGTCGTTACAGTGGTATCAGAGCTTAAGGATAAGTGAATTACCTTTGCTCTGTGGCGTGACTCAGTAGAGATGGGGTAAGTAATGCCCTAGATTGAGTTTGAGTGTGTGTGTGTGTGTGTGTGTGTGTGTATATATATATATACGAGTGAACGTATTTGTAGATTTTATAAAAATTGTTTTACACCACACCAGAAATGGCTTTTGGTAGCGTTGAAAAAATGCTACCATAACTTGTAGTAGCGTTTTAGAGAACGCTGCAATATGACATGCAACTAAAAGTCTGAAAGTTTTTGTTGCGTTTTAATAAACGCAACCAAAAATGAACATATTGTAGCGTTTTAGAAACCCTACAAAAGGTTTTTGGCAGCAGGTTAAAAATGCTACTAAAGTGATACTTTCATCATTTCCCAATTTTTTTGTAGCGGTTTTTTAGTCCTACTATATGTTTTTTGTTGCGTTTCATTTCGGCTACAATATCTTTTGTAAATTACCTTTGTAGCACTTTTTCAACGCTACTAAAACTTACTGATGCACACCACATTTTAATTGTGGTTATTTACTATTAATGGCTTGTAACATTTCCATCAATCGCTTATATATAATAGAAATATTAAAACAAATAATCATATGAGTATCATTTTCAAACAAAAATCAATAACACCATATTTAAATACTTAAAAAAACACATTACTCGCAATATCAAATATAACACCCATAATCATCTCAATAGTAGTATTCCGACAAAATAAGTGAATCCACATACCACAACTAGTTACAAACAAGTCTACACGATTAGTACAAACAAAATAATAGTCAAAGTCTTGTTCATAGCTTAATTACCACCGTTTCTTTGATGCGGCTGTTCTTCACTTCGGAAATCTAATTACCTGTACGTAAGTATAACGGTCAACGGTAAGAATTACATACAAGTATAGCGGTCAACAGTCAGAATTACATAAATGTGCAAAATATTTTTAGTTTCTGATATAAACAGTTTGAATCAGGCATTAGCGTTGAATTTGACATACAAATAATTTTACTGCATGCTTTAGCGTGAATTTGACATACAAATGTTCTTGTTTTATTATCTGTGTTTCAGCTACTTAATTGGACATAATATTAATTAGGTATCCACAATTGAAATCACTTTCAGTAGGCATCAAGTTTCAACTACCTAAGTGGACCAGTAACTCTCTAACTTGCACGTGAAATTGAAGTATACAGTTTCTTGGTAATGATAATGATCTACATTATTTCAACCTTAATAAGCATAGATAATCAAATCATGCTCTCCGCTAAAAGACATGCTGGCCAAATTCAGTGAATATTCTACCTTGATAAATACCTAAATGAAGTTTTCATGGAGTTGTACAATGAGGAAACAGAATGTATACAAATAGAATATGGACCAAAATTGAAACCATGCAGCAACTGTAATTCGTCTGATGATAATGAATCTACATGCAGTTTAGTCAAACAATGGAAGCCTAAAGTGAAACAAAATAATGTTAACGGTGGATGCACATCAAGTCAGCAAGCTTACAAGGACACCTGTCTTATGAGAAACAAAAGGCTATTAATTTCTCAGCAAAAAAAAATTCACATCTAATGCGCTTCTAAGAAATAGAACTCACCCTAAACAAATATAAGTTCATACTCATACTTTAACGAACCAATAAACCTCACACTGTTAAGTTCTCCAAACCAAACACTAACCAAAAACACAGTAACTCCTCATCCTATTACGTTCTCCAAACCAAACACCTAACATGAAACACAGTAACTCATCATAATAACATGAAACCAGTCCAAAAAAGGAAAACACTTAAGAGGAAAATAATCCAAGTACACAAATGATGGAGATGATGTACTACTAAGTGAATGTAGTGTGTATGTAAACACTAAATAAAAGAGGGGAATGTTATTATTGTGCCATTTAATGCCTAATCCGAATATACATGATTTATATCAATGAATTCATTTTATTTTTTTGGCAAAAACAATCATAAGTTCATTCAAAAGTAGACTAACAAAATGCGGAGCGCAAGCCATACAAATGAACATAATCAGCAGCTAATATGATCCAACAATTTCTCTTAATGCATTTTCATGGATAATAATGTTTTGTTTGTATGATTTCCACTATAAAGTACTTCAAATTTAGCCAATGATACATCATTAAGCATCGAATCCAGCTTTGGTGGATCGAACAGTCTTGGGTCGTGTCTAATTGACAGACCTAAGTTCGACTCAAGATATCAATGAAGGGCTAAATATATGCTACAAAATAGAGGGAAAGCGCAAAATCTTATTCCAGCACGCAGATACATGGTTACATACATGCATAAACATACACAACTTATTCTTTGTCATTCAAATTAAACTTGCTCAAGTTATAACAAATTAAACACATTTAAAAGGTCATTAACAGAACACATCCATCCATTTTCAAAATTCCAATTAATGTTCAAATAATTATTTTCAGTTCACATTGGCTATCTAAAAAAGAGACTGAATTTGCAAACAGAGAGTAATTATTTATAATACAGTCCAAAAACAACAAAAACAGATGAAATATTACAGTAACAATCAAATACCAACGAGTGAATAAAACCCTGTTGAAGCGTTGAAATTTCAGACATTTGTTAATTAGCATAAGACAAAGATGAATGGCAAAGGAGTGATTTAAAATATGGTAATTTTAACATTTCAAAATAGTATCTTTAAATTTATATAACTACATCCTTTTGGATGACAGTAGAAACCTTCCATGAACAAAAGAAATGTGTCCGCACAATTGGGCGATTCACACAAAATTAGCATATGAACAAACAAGTAAGCAGACAAATAGGTATGTCATTGCTATATAGTGTCTCTGCCGTTGCAAAATGGCAAGCGCATGTTCAATTCTACTTATTGTACGACATAAACCCAGTAATTCTAGAGATGACTGCTGGGAGAAGTATAGCTTTCATTCGGCAAATAGTTTAAAATTTATAGAGCCATAATTAGGCTATTCCGCTTTATTAGAGGAATTATAGGTACAATAAGTAGGCTTGGTACACTTATACACGATGATAGTATGAATTTTAGTAATTTTCTTATTAAAACCATTTTCGTTTTTCTCTGATGATCAAAATGTGCTAAAACATTGGAAGTCAGAAAGCTATTATTATTCACGTTGATATTATAAAACTTCAGTTCTTACTTAGAATGTTATCAAATACTTAATATGCCATATGTTTATTTTCCTACAGCATTCTAAAACTTTTGACATCTAAAGATATTTTATAACGGTATATGAGCATAATGTTGCAGTCGATGTTGGACTATCTCTACACAAAAAACAACAGGTGCATCCAAAGGCAAACATTAGAAATTGGTATGTGATATCAGTAATTCTAGCAAAATAACAACCTAGTATCGGAGCTACATCATCTCCTTGATGGTTAATCCAAGCTAAAGCTAGCTGAGGCATGGTACACTTGTGCTTTTCGGCCAACTTTTCGATCTTTGCATGTAAAATTTTGTTTTTCTCCAAGTTTTCTCCATTGAACCATGGATGGTTACTCTGAAATAACACGAGTGTTATCGATACAGATAGACCGTTTGATGCTTTTGTAAATCACTCAACTGTATATTGCATTTAAAAATCCGAAGTATAATGCATGCACGTACCAAGACAGAATTAGAAGGCACGCCATCAAGAACTACTTTGCCACCAAGAAAACCACGACCAAGAGGACTATATGGAACGATACAACTACCAAGTTCTCTACATGATCAAATAAATTCAAACGAGAATAAATAAACAACATGAGATGATATCTACCAAACATTCAAATGTAACATGCGAGGATCACCCTTACCCAAAGTAGTATAAGGCCGAAAAGGTAGAAAAGCTCCAAGACCGATTTCATGATAAGGGGGTCACGACTAAACTTCGTTTCCTAGCAATAATAATTATGATATGATGAGATAAAACGCCACATCCTCCACATGTGCAAGACAAAATAATTAGTACGTGGGGGTAGGAGTTCCATACATGCGAGGAAAAATGAATTAATACAAATCGCTAAGTGCTTTGTGCACAAAAGGCAAATAAATTGTGTGGTTGATGCTCGCTCTGTATAAAAGGCATACTTAGCAGTACAAATGGAACACACTCAACGCATAAAAGATAGTTACCGTTTGAATTTGAAACTTAAAATGTTAACTGTTAATGTAATGATATCAATTTGATACATGTAATGTAATAACACGAAAATCTGGGCCAGTTTAAAATTTTTGTTTTGGCGATTTTAGCGAATTTTGAATATTTAAAATAGATTATTTTAAATGATATCGACGAGAAATTTATTTTGAATATAATTCGAACGTATATATTATATACGTCGTCGTTTGAATATAAATAATTATATATAATTATAAATAGAATTGAAAATGGCGCGGTAGTTCGATAATTCGATTTCAAACTTTAATCGAATGTACTGGGTGCAAAACAATCCGGATTTTAGCGAAACCAAAAACATTAGGATCTAATTTGGAATATCTTTCCAACAAATCCGACAAATCGAAATTTCATAGCGGGAATCAAAAGATATGTCCAGTTGAAAATTCTGAATAGTCGCTATGGAATTCAGGCCCTTAAAAATTGACATTTTGCAAACGACCTCGGATTTCGACGAAACCACTTTTGTTGGGTCCGTGATGTCAAGTTATTGCTAGGTTTCAAATTTCATAATTTTTCGAATCAATATGTGAGCATGGCAAAGGAAAACGCGTTTGACCAGTTTCAGTTGATTTTAATCGACTGGAAAATGGCCATTTTTCCAATGGTCTCAGAATTCGACGAAATTAGTTTTGTTAGGACCGTATCGTCAATACGAAGCTAGAAAATATTTTTTTTGGAATTTTTCTAGTTAGTATGTGACCCCGGTAAATAGAAATGCGCGTTCAAATTTAATATATAGAGTTATATGTTGATTTTGACGAAAACTGATCGAAACGATCAAATCAGCTTGCGATACATATCCCATTGTGTTCGGAATGAGGGTAATACGCTATGGACGACAGACAGTGGGCCTCGTTTAGAGGTCATATGTGAAAGTCAACTTTTTGAAATAAAATAAAATATAAAATATCTTCCCTCCCTCCCTTCTCCTTAACCAGCCCCCCCTCCCTCCGTTGAAATCATTTGCAAAAGAGAAAAAAAGGAAAAAAAACCTAAACTACCGCGATACCCCCCCCCCCAGGCGGCGCGCCACCGCGATCGAAGCCCCCCGCTGCCGCGTTTCCCCTCCTCTCCTCCACAGTTCGAACTCCCCCCCCCCCCCTCATTTCAGAAATCGCGCAGCCCCCCTTCTCGCGAAGACCCTCCGCCGACTGCAGACCCGACGCACCTCCTCCTGCATCCTCTTCAGCCTCCAAGTCCTCCGCCTTGGCCTTCTCCTCCTCTAATCCGATCCCCCATTCACCAACGATTTCAAAGGTGTGTTTTTACAACTTTGTTTATTCATTTACTTAAGTTAAAACTGATTTTTTATTTGGTTATATAGAACTGATTTTATTTAAAAATAAAAGGGTTAGGCCTTTATAAAAAAAAGATTAGCGAAATAGAAATATAATTTTTATTATATAGAAAGTATAAAAATATAATTTTTATATAAGGAAGATAGTAAAAATATGATTTTTATTAGACGCGAAGAATAAAAATATAATTTTTATATAGTGTAGAGCATAAAAATATGATTATTATTTTAAAGCAAAGCTAGGAAAAAGAAGTGTTTTTTTTATAGTAAAAATATGATTTTCGTTTATGTAGAGAATTAAAAATATAATTTTTACATGATAGGAATATTAGAAATATCATCTTTATATGTATGGCAAAATAAAAATGTGATTTTTATAATGATAAATTTGAAAAGGAGAAATCTTTATAGTTGAAAAGGCGAGATCTTTATATAGAGAATAGCGAAGTAAAAATAGAATTTTTATCTATATAGTAGCGGTGTGAAAATAGAAATTTTATCCATATAGCGTGATAGTAAAAATTCGATTTTTATATATTGAATAACGAAGTAAAAATTCGATTTTTATATATTGAATAACGAAGTAAAAATTCGATTTTTATATATTGAATAACGAAGTAAAAATTCGATTTTTATATATTGAATAACGAAGTAAAAAATTCGATTTTTATATATTGAATAACGAAGTAAAAATATGATTTTTATATATGTAGTGGCTACGGGCAACGAAAGTGACAAAAGGCGAGAATGACGAAGACTTCTACATTTGAAGTGGCGTGAAGTTGGAATAGCTATCGGTGAGAATTTCTCACTCTTCAATTTCTTTTTCTAGTTATATATATACTAGGATGCAGACGGTGTTTAGTAGCACCCGACACCCGTCATCCACAGACCATGGATGGCTTGTTTGTTTAATTGTTTGGTTGTGTAGTTGGTTAGATTATTTGGTCTGAATTGAATTGTTTGGTGAAATGGAATGGATTTGATTGATGTGTGAATGGCGTGGGCCTTCACTAGACCGGGGATAAGGCTAGGCCTTGTCCCGTTTTTAGTATAGTGTCGTTATGCCGCCGAAATTTTCTAAAATAAGTTAGAAAGATAAAGATATCATTTTATTTAATAAATGAACCGAATAGAATATTCATAGGTTGAATAAAATAATTTGGTCGTTAAAAATATAATTTTTAACGTGAAAGTGAATAAATAAATATTTATAAACAAATCGGCCGATTTGTTTATATACACTGATTTGACTGATATTGATTGGGTCGATAAATTTTACACATCGCCCAACTGCACAAATAAAATCTATGTTTGTTGATTTGAAACCCCACACGGGTATTGGGATAAAATACGGCATACACTAATCCCAATAATTAGTTGTATGTCGATCGATGGATCGACAGACTGTTATAAGCGTTAGATATCTATATTTGATGCTTATACAGTGTAGTGCACTTTGGATGATGGTTGATTATTTATCGTTGCTATTACATGCATGTGTTGTATGGAATCCATATAATTAACTTTATATGGTAATTGATTGGGCCTCATTCCAATTTAGAAAATAAAGAACATTATAAAGTAAAGGTTCATGTGTTGACCGTACTCATCCGTTGTGATTAGTCATGTGTTGAATGAAATATTTTAACAATAAAATTTATATCTTTAACATTATAAAGTAAAGGTTCATGTGTTGACCGTACTCATCCGTTGAGATTAGTCATGTGTCGAACGAAATATTTATTCACATATTGAATAGAATAAATATTCATTTGTTGAATAGAATAACGAATTTATTGAAATATATAAAGCCGTGTTGATTAGTGATGCGCTATTTTGACACGAACGATATTTATATCGATTATATTCGAATTGAATTTGATTTGAATAGAAAACGAATTTGATTTCAATTGAATATATAACGAATTTAATTTGATTTGAATAGAAAACGAATTTGATTTCAATTGAATATATAATGAATTGAATTTGATTTGAATAGAAAACGAATTTGATTTCAATTGAATATATAACGAATTTAATTTGATTTGAATAGAAACCGAATTTGATTTCAATTGAATATATAACGAATTTGATTTGAATAGAAAACGAAATGAATTCGAATCGAATAGAAAACGAATTGAATTTGATTTGAATATAAAACGAATTGAATTTGATTTGAATATATAACGAATTTGATTTGAATTGAATATATAACGAATTTGAATTGAATCGAATTGAAAACGAATTTGAATTGAATCGAATATAAAACCAATTTGAATTGAATCGAATAGAAAACGAATTTGAATTGAATATATAACGAATTTGAATTGAATTGAATATAAAACGAATTCGAATTGAAATAAATAAAATGAATTTGAATTGGATTGAATATAAAATGAATTCAAATTGAATTGAAATTTGAATTGAATTCAAATGAATTTTAAAACGAAATTATAAGGAAAAATTCAATTTTGATTTGAATTGGAAATGGAAGTTGAAATGTTTTTGGAAACGAATTTAAAACTATTTATAAAATTCGTTTTAAATAGAAATCGACGAAATATAATATATATATATATATTATATATATAATGGCCTGAATAGAACGCGCCGCGCCGCGGCAGTTCGTGAATTTCGACCATTTATTTCAAACGGACATTACGGGAGATCTGACCGTCGGATTCTCCTAAAACTGGAACCGTTGGGTTCGTATCGAAAAGAGCTTTCTAACGAATATTAGAAATTTGAAATCTAACGGTTTGATTTGGAGATACGTCCAAATCAAATTTGAAAAAGGTCGCTATAAGTGCAGTTCGATGGCCATTGATGGAAATCGACTGTACGGGCCTCGAAAAAATTATTAAAAATAGTAATAATTTGTGTAAAATCATAAGAAATGATTTGGGAAAAATTGGGTTGAAAAACTTCATATTTGAAAAGATAAAAATAGATTTTTTCGAAATGAACTAGTTTTGCACTGAGATTAAAACCCATTTATTTTTAAATAAATAAATTAGATTTGAAACGGGTTTTAAATAGAATTGATTTGTGGGTTTATCGTGAACGGTGTTTTTAAATAACACTTGTTCTTTAACCCGATAATAAATAAAATGTGATTTGGGTTTGTCGTGAACTGTGTTTTAAATGACACTAGTTCTTTAACCCAATGAAAGGAGTTTTAATGAATCTGCAATTAAATTGAAATGTGAATTGATAATTTAAATTATCAAATTTAGAAAGTGAGCGAGGATGGAGTATCACCAGTTTTGCTCCAAAGCGATAGTTAAATCTTTAATCAGATTTGAACGTGAAATGGTAATTAATTTTACCGATAACACTGTGGTGTTAGATGTGGAGTATTACCAGTTTTGCTTCATGGGATGAATAGGTTGGGATTGGAAAATAAAATAAATAATTATTTCGGTGTGGTTCGCTAATCTCGACTAGTTTAGAAAACCATAATTTGGTTTGAAACGACATCCAAAGGAAGATTAAAGGATAAATTTTAAAGAATTTATCTTGGATAAAATTAATGGGAACCTTTCCCTAAGAATGTGGAATTTAGAAACTAGCTATAGGTTAGTTAAGAAGAATGGTTTCCTGGATATTGATCTGATGTTGGTTTCGGCCTTCGGGGTTAATATTTGGGGGATTGTTCTCTTGCTAATTTACGGTTAGTGACTGATGAATTGGAATGAGGCGTATGTTATGTTTGTGTAACATTTGTTTTAATATACGCGGGTTGTTCGGAAAGTCCGGGTTTATACCCATTCTGAATAACCGATTCGACGATAAGTCGAAGATGAAGACGGTGGTTGAAGACCGGAAGTCTTCACATCGTTTGGATAATTACTGACGATCCTGATTGAGCTGTACACCCAAGAGGATGGAAATAGTTGGTGGTCGTCCAGACGTACTTGGAGATCGATGGATATGCGAGGAAAGTGCCTCCAGTTTCGTTCAGACCCAGAACGAACTTGTAAATGGATTGTGTGTCTGACATTCGATTTTATTCTGTGTTGATTGATTTCTGTTAAACATATATATATCTGTTTGGCGGCGGAGAATTTATTCTCTTGCTTAACGCCCTTCTCTGAGACGTACGAGCTTAGAGGTTATATATCGATAGATATCAATCGCATGGCATGAATTGCCTGTGTGGCACGCTGAGTTGCATGGATCAAGGCTTCTGTTGAAAAGCAAAGTCTTGTGGTTGATGATCAAAGCACGGCCTACGTGGCAGCTTTGTGTATAACGTGAATTCGCGAGCCTCACACCTCGGTATGAGTTAAAAACGGGATAAGGACTGCAGGGAGAGCACGACGTTTCTTTCTAGCTTTGGTGGTGTCAGTGACTTACCAGCCCTGACATTTATATACTTTTCACCTATGTGGTTGTTGGATGAGGCGCCTCGATTTTAGGTCTGTAAGGACCGGGAAACGTGTGCTTAGGCATAATTAATCCTCTAACGTAAGTGAGGACCGGCCATGAAGCATCCAGGATTGCCCAGAGTGTGTAGTCCTGAGACATTTGCTAGAGTGTCTCGAACGCGGAGAGGAGCTTGCCCCTTGCCTCGACTCATGAGGGAAATCCAATTTCCAATACGTGTATTGCGGTTTTAATTGTAGAACTAGTATGGCGACATGATATATGGTACCCATGCCGTCTATGATTGATATTTATGATTGAAATTGTTTTGACACTATACACTTATTATAGTATCAAATGATTTGTTTTAAACGTACCAAGCATGTTTGGCTATTATAAGGGAAAACCCTATCCTCCGGCTTACGTTGCATTGTGTGATGGGACCTGGGTCTTATAATAGCTTCATTTTCCGAAAAAGCATTGCGTTGTTTATTGATATGCACTGGTATTCTTGGGAGGAAACCCGTTCCGTGTTATACGGCGTGGTCCCTTGATTTACCTAACTTTAAAACCAATATTAATAACTATTTTAGTTCTCACACCAGTCACATGACTGACCTGGAGTTTATTGTTTTAACCTAAACTCTGGGTGCCCCTATTTTCCGCACGGGCAGCTAGTAGTTTTGGTTTTGCAGAATTATATTCACAGGATCCTGGTTTACAGCTAGAATGATATCCGGAAAGCTCTATATCCGTATATCACCTTCAGTTGTGCTTTGTTTTATTTTCCGCTGCTATGTAATTTATTGTAATCTCTGATATTTATCGAATGTAATTTATTCATTTATACTCTGTATATTCTTGTATCTGATGAATTGTTGTAATAACAATGAAATGTTCTTTTGTTTGTGTTCTGTTCTCAAACGATCAGGGGTTTCGAACGGTCTAGATCGGTTTAACGACTGATTCAGATCGAGCGAAATTCCCGGCCGTCACATTTGGTATCAGAGCTTTGGTTTACAGAGCTCGAGAACAAGACACATTAGAACCATACGAAAGAATTCATCAGATATTGGATTAGTAATATCCAATTAGAATGACTCGTTAGAGATGGGATCAGTAGTATCCTAGAACGGGTGTGAAGAGTATATTTTTCAAATGAAAACAATTTTGTTTGAAAATTTAAATCGTTTTACACGTATTTGAATAATTTATTTATATTGATTTGGACAATCTAGTATATAAAGGTTTTGCATATACGCGTCATGAACGTATATTCGAAGTTTTAATATATTGGATAGATATAGAATCACACTCTAGTCGCCCGGAGATGGTACTGATGATAGCACGTGCATCATCAGTATTTATGTTCGTGTTTCGAAGGTATGATATCTATATATTTCCATTAGACTGGTGTGAGAACCAAAACTTATATAGATAGATTTATTTGTTGTGATTTGGCATCAAAAACATGATTTTCTGTATATATATATCAAAATTATGAATTTGAAACGTTAATCCACTAATTGATTGATGTTTGTGTTGTTTGTTTAGTTGTTTGATAATTTTTGAACCCTTATGCCTAATAGAATCAAATATTGAATTGTATTGAAAATTAGTTGCATTTGCTTACATATACATGTGCTTACATTGAACAGGTCATAGCAAGGAGGCTAGAGCAGAGAATAAAATTTGTTTGCCCGACAAATAGGTACATGTTTATCATAATTTACTGTTTTGTTTGGGTGATGATGATTTTATGAGCCTATTGGCTAGCCGCTTGGCTTTTTCTTTTTCTTTTTGAGATCAGAAGGCCTATATGGCAATTTCGGGATTTTCCCGTGGCTCCCGGTGCAGGGGAGGTTATGGCGAAATTTTTCGAAAATGTAGGGTGTTAGCCAAATTTTTGAAGAATTTGAAAATTCTCAGAAACTAAAATTTGGAGAATGGAAGCCAGATCGAACGTAGAGTTGATTAATCAAACCACTTTCAACTTCGTTCCATTTCGGGGACGAAAAGTTTTAAGTGGGGGAGATTGTAATAAACCGAAAATCTGGGCCAGTTTAAAATTTTTGTTTTGGCGATTTTAGCGAATTTTGAATATTTAAAATAGATTATTTTAAATGATATCGACGAGAAATTTATTTTGAATATAATTCGAATGTATATATTATATACGTCGTCGTTTGAATATAAATAATTATATATAATTATAAATAGAACTGAAAATGGCGCGGTAGTTCGATAATTCGATTTCAAACTTCAATCGAATGTACCGGGTGCAAAACAATCCGGATTTTAGCGAAACCAAAAACATTAGGATCTAATTTGGAATATCTTTCTAACGAATCCGACAAATCAAAATTTCATAGCGGGAATCAAAAGATATGTCCAGTTGAAAATTCTGAATAGTCGCTATGGAATTCAGGCCCTTAAAAATTGACATTTTGCAAACGACCTCGGATTTCGACGAAACCACTTTTGTTGGGTCCGTGATGTCAAGTTATTACTAGGTTTCAAATTTCATAATTTTTCGAATTAATATGTGAGCGTGGCAAAGGAAAACGCGTTTGACCAGTTTCAGTTGATTTTAATCGACTGGAAAATGGCCATTTTTCCAACGGTCTCAGAATTCGACGAAATTAGTTTTGTTAGGACCGTATCGTCAATTCGAAGCTAGAAAATATTTTTCTGGAATTTTTCTAGTTAGTATGTGACCCCGGTAAATAGAAAGGCGCGTTCAAATTCAATATATAGAGTTATATGTTGATTTTGACGAAAACTGATCGAAATGATCGAATCAGCTTGCGTTACATATCCCATTGTGTTCGGAATGAGGGTAATACGCTATGGACGACAGGCGGTGGGCCTCGTTTTGAGGTCATTTGTGAAAGTCAACTTTTTGAAATAAAATAAAATATAAAATATCTTCCCTCCCTCCCTTCTCCTTAACCAGCCCCCCCCACCCCCCCCCCCCCCCGTTGAAATCATTTGCAAAAGAGAAAAAAAAAACTAAACTACCGCGATACCCCCCCCCCCCAGGCGGCGCGCCACCGCGATCGAAGCCCCCCTGCTGCCGCGTTTCCCCTCCTCTCCTCCACAGTTCGAACTCCCCCCCCCCTCGTTTCAGAAATCGCGCAGCCCCCCCTCTCGCGAAGACCCTCTGCCGACTGCAGACCCGACGCACCTCCTCCTGCATCCTCTTCAGCCTCCAAGTCCTCCGCCTTGGCCTTCTCCTCCTCTAATCCGATCCCCCATTCACCAATGATTTCAAAGGTGTGTTTTTACAACTTTGTTTATTCATTTACTTAAGTTAAAACTGATTTTTTATTTGGTTATATAGAACTGATTTTATTTAAAAATAAAAGGGTTAGGCCTTTATAAAAAAAAAGATTAGCGAAATAGAAATATAATTTTTATTATATAGAAAATATAAAAATATAATTTTTATATAAGGAAGATAGTAAAAATATGATTTTTATTAGACGTGAAGAATAAAAAAATAATTTTTATATAGTGTAGAGCATAAAAATATGATTATTATTTTAAAGCAAAGCTAGGAAAAAGAAGTGTTTTTTTTATAGTAAAAAAATGATTTTTGTTTATGTAGAGAATTAAAAATATAATTTTTACATGATAGGAATATTAGAAATATCATCTTTATATGTATAGCAAAATAAAAATGTGATTTTTATAATGATAAATTTGAAAAGGAGAAATCTTTATATTTGGAAACGAGAAATCTTTATAGTTGAAAAGGCGAGATCTTTATATAGAGAATAGCGAAGTAAAAATAGAATTTTTATCTATATAGTAGCGGTGTGAAAATAGAAATTTTATCCATATAGCGTGATAGTAAAAATTCGATTTTTATATATTGAATAACGAAGTAAAAAATCGATTTTTATATATTGAATAACCAAGTAAAATTTTGATTTTTATATATTGAATAACGAAGTAAAAATTCGATTTTTATATATTGAATAACGAAGTAAAAATATGATTTTTATAAATGTAGTGGCTACGGGCAACGAAAGTGACAAAAGGCGAGAATGACGAAGACTTCTACATTTGAAGTGGCGTGAAGTTGGAATAGCTATCGGTGAGAATTTCTCACTCTTCAATTTCTTTTTCTAGTTATATATATACTAGGATGCAGACGGTGTTTAGTAGCACCCGACACCCGTCATCCACAGACCATGGATGGCTTGTTTGTTTAATTGTTTGGTTGTGTAGTTGGTTAGATTATTTGGTCTGAATTGAATTGTTTGGTGAAATGGAATGGATTTGATTGATGTGTGAATGGCGTGGGCCTTCACTAGACCGGGGATAAGGCTAGGCCTTGTCCCGTTTCTAGTATCGTGCCGTTATGCCGCCGAAATTTTCTAAAATAAGTTAGAAAGATAAAGATATCATTTTATTTAATAAATGAACCGAATAGAATATTCATAGGTTGAATAAAATAATTTGGTCGTTAAAAATATAATTTTTAACGTGAAAGTGAATAAATAAATATTTATAAACAAATCGGCCGATTTGTTTATATACACTGATTTGACTGATATTGATTGGGTCGATAAATTTTACACATCGCCCAACTGCACAAATAAAATCTATGTTTGTTGATTTGAAACCCCACACGGGTATTGGGATAAAATACGGCATACACTAATCCCAATAATTAGTTGTATGTCGATCGATGGATCGACAGGCTGTTATAAGCGTTAGATATCTATATTTTATGCTTATATAGTGTAGTGCACTTTGGATGATGGTTGATTATTTATCGTTGCTATTATATGCATGTGTTGTGTGGAATCCATATAATTTACTTTATATAGTAATTGATTGGGCCTCATTCCAATTTAGAAAATAAAGAACATTATAATGTAAAGGTTCATGTGTTGACCGTACTCATCCGTTGAGATTAGTCATGTGTTGAACGAAATATTTTAACAATAAAATTTATATCTTTAACATTATAAAGTAAAGGTTCATGTGTTGACCGTACTCATCCGTTGAGATTAGTCATGTGTTGAACGAAATATTTATTCACATATTGAATTGAATAAATATTCATTTGTTGAATAGAATAACGAATTTATTGAAATATATAAAGCCGTGTTGATTAGTGATGCGCTATTTTGACGCGAACGATATTTATATCGATTATATTTGAATTGAATTTGATTTGAATAGAAAACGAATTTGATTTCAATTGAATATATAACGAATTTAATTTGATTTGAATAGAAAACGAATTTGATTTCAATTGAATATATAACGAATTGAATTTGATTTGAATAGAAAACGAATTTGATTTCAATTGAATATATAACGAATTTAATTTGATTTGAATAGAAAACGAATTTGATTTCAATTGAATATATAATGAATTTAATTTGATTTGAATAGAAAACGAAATGAATTCGAATCGAATAGAAAACGAATTGAATTTGATTTGAATATAAAACGAATTGAATTTGATTTGAATATATAACGAATTTGATTTGAATTGAATATATAACGAATTTGAATTGAATCGAATAGAAAACGAATTTGAATTGAATCGAATAGAAAACCAATTTGAATTGAATCGAATAGAAAACGAATTTGAATTGAATATATAACGAATTTGAATTGAATTGAATATAAAACGACTTCGAATTGAAATAAATAAAATGAATTTGAATTGAATTGAATATAAAATGAATTCAAATTGAATTGAAATTTGAATTGAATTCAAATGAATTTTAAAACGAAATTATAAGGAAAAATTCAATTTTGATTTGAATTGGAAATGGAAGTTGAAATGTTTTTGGAAACGAATTTAAAACTATTTATAAAATTCGTTTTAAATAGAAATCGACGAAATATATAATATATAATATATATATATATATATTATATATATAATGGCCTGAATAGAACGCGCCGCGCCGCGGTAATTCGTGAATTTCGACCATTTATTTCAAACGGACATTACGGGAGATCTGACCGTCAGATTCTCCTAAAACCGAAACTGTTGGGTTCATATCGAAAAGAGCTTTCTAACGAATATTAGAAATTTGAAATCTAACGGTTGGATTTGGAGATACGTCCAAATCAAATTTGAAAAAGGTCGATATAAGTGCAGTTCGATGGCCGTTGATGGAAATCGACTGTACGGGCCTCGATAAAAATAGTAATAATTTGTGTAAAATCATAAGAAATGATTTGGGAAAAATTGGGATGAAAAACTCCATATTTGAAAAGATAAAAATAGATTTTTATCGAAATGAACTAGTTTTGAACTGAGATTAAAACCCATTTATTTTTAAATAAATAAATTGGATTTGAAACGGGTTTTAAATAGAATTGATTTGTGGGTTTATCGTGAACGGTGTTTCTAAATAACACTTGTTCTTTAACCCGATAATAAATAAAATGTGATTTGGGTTTGTCGTGAACTGTGTTTTAAATGACACTAGTTCTTTAACCCAGTGAAAGGAGTTTTAATGAATCTGCAATTAAATTGAAATGTGAATTGATAATTTAAATTATCAAATTTAGAAAGTGAGCGAGGATGGAGTATCACCAGTTTTTCTCCAAAGCGATAGTTAAATCTTTAATCAGATTTGAACGTGAAATGGTAATTAATTTTACCGATAACACTGTTGTGTTAGATGTGGAGTATTACCAGTTTTTCTTCATGGGATAAATAGGTTGGGATTGGGAAATTAAATTAATAATTACTTCGGTGTGGTTCGCTAATCTCGACTAGTTTAGAAAACCATAATTTGGTTTGAAACGACATCCAAAGGAAGATTAAAGGATAAATTTTAAAGAATTTATCTTGGATAAAATTAATGGGAAACTTTCCCTAAGAATGTGGAATTTAGAAATTAGTTGTAGGTTAGTTAAGAAGAATGGTTTCCTGGATATTGATCTGATGTTGGTTTCGGCCTTCGGGGTTAATATTTGGGGAATTGTTCTCTTGCTAATTTACGGTTAGTGACTGATGAATTGGAATGAGGCGTATGTTGTGTTTGTGTAACATTTGTTTTAATATACGCGGGTTGTTCGGAAAGTCCGGGTTTATACCCATTCTGAATAACCGATTCGACGATAAGTCGAAGATGAAGACGGTGGTTGAAGACCGGAAGTCTTCACATCATTTGGATAATTACTGACGATCCTGATTGGGCTGTACACCCAAGAGGATGGAAATAGTTGGTGGTCGTCCGGACGTACTTGGAGATCGATGGATATGCGAGGAAAGTGCCTCCGGTTTCGTTCAGACCCAGAACGAACTTGTAAATGGATTGTGTGTCTGACATTCGATTTTATTCTGTGTTGATTGATTTCTGTTAAATATATATTTGTTTGGCGGCAGAGAATTTATTCTCTTGCTTAACGCCCTTCTCTGAGACGTACGAGCTTAGAGGTTATATATCGATAGATATCAATCACATGGCATGAATTGCCTGTGTGGCACGCTGAGTTGCATGGATCAAGGCTTCTGTTGAAAAGCAAAGTCTTGTGGTTGATGATCAAAGCACGGCCTACGTAGCAGCTTTGTGTATAACATGAATTCGCGAGCCTCACACCTCGGTATGAGTTAAAAACGGGATAAGGACTGCAGGGAGAGCACGACGTTTCTTTCTAGCTTTGGTGGTGTTAGTGACTTACCAGCCCTGACATTTATATACTTTTCACCTATGTGGTTGTTGGATGAGGCGCCTCGATTTTAGGTCTATAAGGACTGGGAAACGTGTGTTCAGGCATAATTAATCCTCTAACGTTAGTGAGGATCGGCCCTGAAGCATCCAGGATTGCCCAGAGTGTGTAGTCCTGAGACATTTGCTAGAGTGTCTCGAACGCGGAGAGGAGCTTGCCCCTTGCCTCGACTCATGAGGGAAATCCAATTTCCAATACGTGTAATTCGGTTTTAATTGTAGAACTAGTATGGCGACATGATATATGGTACCCATGCCGTCTATGATTGATATTTATGATTGAAATTGTTTTGACACTATACACTTATTATAGTATTACCAAGCATGTTTGGCTATTATAAAGGAAAACCCTATCCTCCGGCTTGCGTTGCATTGTGTGATGGGACCTGGGTCTTATAATAGCTTCATTTTCCGAAAAAGCATTGCGTTGTTTATTGATATGCACTGGTATTCTTGGGAGGAAACCCGTTCGGTGTTATACGGCGTGGTCCCTTGATTTACCTAACTTTAAAACCAATATTAATAACTATTTTAGTTCTCACACCAGTCACATGACTGACCTGGAGTTTATTGTTTTAACCTAAACTCTGGGTGCCCCTATTTTCCGCACGGGCAGCTAGTAGTTTTGGTTTTGCAGATTTATATTCACAGGATCCTGGTTTACAGCTGGAATGATATCCGGAAAGCTCTGTATCCGTATATCACCTTCAGTTGTGCTTTGTATTATTTTCCGCTGCTATGTAATTTATTGTAATCTCTGATATTTATCGAATGTAATTTATTCATTTATACTCTGTATATTCTTGTATCTGATGAATTGTTGTAATAACAATGAAATGTTCTTCTGTTTGTGTTCTGATTTGTTCTGTTCTCAAACGATCAGGGGTTTCGAACGGTCTAGATCGGTTTAACGACTGATTCAGATCGAGCGAAATTCCCGGCCGTCACATGTAAACTTGCATGGAAATTTTAATATAAGCATGGTATGGTGGTTGAAAACATATTAAATATTGTTGTAGCAGGTATTTTCCCTGCTTGTGTCAATCTTGAACCAACATCAACAACAAAAAGGATATATGCGGTGAAGTTGAAAAAAAATTATGTAAATTTTGACGTAACTTTCAGTTTCAATTAAACTGTTAAAGCTAATGAATTTTGCTCTTTTTATTAGACTTTGTTTCTTGTTTTCTCACTGTTAAAGGATAAAATAATTTAACTGCAAATTATCTATGATGAAACTAATAGAATTTCTAAGTCTTCTATTAGCTTCTGAGTACATTTTCCACATAAAAAAAATAAATAAATAAACATACATAACTAAAATTATTCTACTTCGCATAAAGTAGAGGTTACTTTCAGTTTGATAAAGGATATATAATTAGCAACGAATTTCAATATATTGCATTTTAGTTTGAAAGAATAAATGTGAAAGCATACACATATATACACAAACAATTTTAATTTTCAATTTTAACTTTGAGAAAAAACATTTAAGTATAAGAAAAAAAATTGACTGTAATATAAAATATGAACGAAATTCGATTTCATTCATTTTTAGATGGATTATCTAATATTTTCACATATTTTTAAAAGTACTTCTTTTAAAAACCAAGTATACTAAAACTAAATAAAATTAAATTAAATGTGAAATCTGCTTAAGTCTAAAATAAACAAAAATGAACAATGGTAGGCTGATATGGAGAACGAAAAGTAGAAAGAACAAAATATACTAAATGTTATCATAGGTGGAATCTGAACCTAGCCACAGTAATATTTCAATCTTTCCAAATAAAAATAGAGATTATTTTTTGTTGTATCTAGGTTTCAAACTTATGATATCATCAATGTAATGTTTGGATACTTCATGGCCCAAATGAAAAAAAAATTGTTTCGATTCCAACTATTATTAAAGATGGTTTCGCTTTTCAGTCTCATTGGTAATTCAAATTAGTTTCAATGGTGCTTACTTATAATTAGTAATTCATGCTTATTGGTTGCTATTATAGTGAATAAGCATTAAGGTATACAATAAGCATGACAAATCTGCTTAATGCCTAAATATACTCTTATTGCAAATAAGGTTTAATAACATTTAGCTACTTACAATAGAAAAACAAAGAAAGCAAGGTCTAGTCAGTTATAATGTTGTCCCATCGAAGGTTCAAAAATACCACACGTACAACATGTTAATTTGTTCTCCTCTTCCTCAAACTGCTATGTACTAGCACACCTTTCGTGTTATAGGATGTCTAAGAAAAACTTCACCTGCAAAGAGGGATAATCTCTTACTCAACGTCACGACACAATAACGACCACTCCATTTGTACTGCAATTATCGAATGCACCGCATGTGCATGCCTAATTGTATCAGGACTTGCTTCTGATAGCCCAATATACTTGATTTTACCTTCTTCCACCAATTTTTTAAGCTCGCCAATCTACCAATAAAAAGAGGCTCTATTAGATAGATTTAAAAAAGTTTTTCTTTTTCTTTAACCTTTTGAAGCAAAAACTAGAAAAACAGTTTTGATAAGGAAAAGCAGAGTTGCTGAAGTTGTAATCACTTGATACACTTAATTGGGAAAGATAAAGTTGCAGGTATACAGTCGAACAGTGGCCCAAAAATATTCATTAAAACAGTGATAATTAGAGTAGATAATTATTTGCTAATATTTAAAAAAAAACAATATGACATATCATATTGCTAGCACCAAAAATATAAGAAACAGAAAATTATTATAGTGATATAATACATAAGCTATAAGTAAGATCTAATTTCCACAAAAATAAAGCTGAGAAAGGCATACCATGTCTAAAGCCTTGGCAGCAACTCTCTACATTAAATATCCCTACTCCATGCTGATGTCCATTACCAGATAAATTAATATCAGCTCTTGACCTTGTCACTTGATGAATATTATCCTGAATACTTTTTTGCAGTCAGATGTGATCGAATAAAATTTATATTATTTGAAAATTTGAAACCATAATTAATGCAGAATTTTTTACCTTTCCCGACAGAATTTCGTTGAACACATGCAGAATTTTATCCCTTGCTCCAAAAGAGTATAAAAATGAATATAGATCATAACGTATTCAGTGAATTTATGTATGACATGTTACATTTGTTTGAAGCTCTAAGAACAAGCCAAGGATCATCTAGTTCTGTGATTGACAAAAAATGAGTGCACAAGTTCAATATTTTAAGTACTTCTAGAAATCAAAGGTAATGGTTATTCATTTCAATACCTGTGTTGATTTGGCATGCTTTAAGAATGAACCAAGCAAACCCTCAAGGAGGTCAAGTTCCTTCCAGCTTAAAAGCCCCAAATGTTCACCTATTGTATTCTTGTATGCTTGATTATTGCTCCATGGTTGGAAAATTATATAAATGACACACGCACATGTATAATCAGTGAAAAATTAACATCCTACAGTTCTCTAGTCTAAAGATTCGGATATTAAATAAATTTATATTCTACAACCATAAGTATTCCTAACCATTATGTAAAGCACATTACAGCAGCATAATATATCAGACTACATAGCATTTATCTTCATCATGGTTTTCACTAACTTTGAGCATGGAAACAAAACCAATCATGTTATGCACTGAAGGTATATTCCTTAGAAAACTGAAACTGATTATTGCAAGCTTTCATTTTCTATTATGTATAGTAAATATTAAGATGGATAAAGCCTAAAAATAATATGACCAATGAATGTAAAATTATCAAGTGTAATTGTCTACTTATAATCTTAGGAGAACTGATTGTTTAATCATGTTTGTTATCTTTCTCATGGTGCATTCATTAGTCAAACACTGGGAAATAATGCATCACTATAAAACACATACAAAATTATAATATTTGTATAACCTTACAATAATTCTTTAAATATCAACGAAACTTTATTGAATAACAAAATAAACATTATGGAAGAGCTATTATGATCATGTAAAAGGAGTGCTTACTAAGAGATCCAGTTGCACATGCCAGTGCGGAAGAAATTTTCAGGCATGTACTAGCCTCTACAGTAGTAGTTGACTGTTTTTGTGCTATATGTTAACTGAATCTATGATTAGATAACAAGACAAACAAGCTAGACAAAGGAGGTCTGTGTTTAAGTGTTTAGCCATAATAATTGAAAAAGATGCCCAAAACCATAGTAATTTAGTTGATCAAATTTCTACGCAACATGCTTCTAGAGAATTATAAAAAAATAGGAAAACTGTAGTTCACTTCTAATTGTCAGTTCAAAGTGGAAGCATGATCGAAAGTGACTAATAAAAAGTGCAAAACATCTCTAGTTAATTTTGGATATAACCTGTCAGTCTAACTAAACTAATTATGCTTCATTAAATCTCAAAAAATGAAACTAATAAAAATTTGATAGAGTTCAAAACTGAAATGTAAAATTAAAACAATAGGCGCTACTCAGTTCATCAATTATATTTTGCTCGGTTAGTAGGTTGGCAGGCTAGAACAATTACAAAGTTATTGCAATAGTAGAGTTGAAATACTCCAACTCTTTGGTCATGTATACACAATTACAAATTGGATCTCAAAATTTCTAATCTTAACAAAAAAAGACAATTGGGTAACAGATTCAATTCATACGATGATTTCAACCAAAAACCCAGATCAATTTAAAAACTCAAAAAAATCAATTTAAAAACTCAAAATAAGGTTTATTTGTGAATTACCTTTATTGAGCTAGAAGCGTGAAATAGAGGTCGGAGACAAGATTCGCCTGTTGAGGCGAAATGGTTTCGAGGAGAAATCTAGATCGATGGGGGAGGATATTTCCGGTAGAGTTTTCTCATAGCCGGAGGAAAATATATTTTACCGAATATTTCTTGTCACGACGAAAGATATGTGAGCGGACAGAGCAAAAATTCAGCCAAATTGTTAGCGGGAAAAAGTATTAGCATTTCTTGTTCACTTATATTATTATTAACGGGTTATGATTACACGTAGCCATCAAACGCTGCCGCTAAATGTAACTAATTACATGTTTTGTTGTAGTGTTATATTCTGGAGATTTATTGGTTGAGTTGTTTATGAGTTCTGGTCGATCAGTTTGATCCACTGTATTGATAGGAGTTAATAAATGCTTGAATACGATGAACCAACATGGTATGTTTTGAAAGGAGGGTAAATGAAATAAGTTTACCCAAATATATTTTGATACAAAAGAATTGAAATTTTTATAATATACTGGATGTGTTTATTGTTATTATAATCGAATAAGATTATATTTGGAATGGTTATATATATAACCAATCAGGATTCATATAAGTGTAATATATGAAGTCAGAAGGGTTGAATTGAAATTAAAACTGTGGAAATGTGAAAGGGTGTTTGTAAATGAATTTGGATTGAGTATATGAGAATTTTTAATCCTAGGAGATTTTAAATTTGTTACAAGCATTGAAAATGATATTTTGAACTGATTTCAGGATGGAAGTGTTTACAAATGGTTTTGAAAGTGATATAGTATTGAACTCACTTCGGTCGCTGGAAAATAAATTCCGATGTTGATCCGGACATCATCGGTGTTCATTTTCGAGTTGTAAGTGACGGATTACTACCAAAGATACTGTTTTGAATTTGTTTTGAGAAAACAAGTTGTTTTGAATTCCAAAAACAGATATTTGATTTTCGAAAAGCTAAGTGATTTTAACTTCCCGGGGAAAGATTGTTTGAGTTAAAACCAAACTGAATTGAAATTTGGGGAAGCCAATTGGAATTAAAATAAAGTCAGTTAAGTAGTAACTGAAATTGAATTAGAATGATATCGAGACAAATTGGATTTATGAGATTCGAATTTGAAGTGTAATTTGATAATCAAGTTAAGAGTTTGGAATCGAGAATGAAACTCGAGTTTGAAATGATATTTGGCTTGGATAAAAACGAATTGTTGTGTTGTAGATAAAAGTGATTGGAGTTTGATTGGGATGACATTGGTATATGCTGAATTAGCAGCAGATGTAAAGGATATAATGATATGCCCGACAAAAAGGTACCAGTTTAAATTATATATGGGTTTGAGAATTTAATGAGCCGAATTGGTAAGCCGCTTGGATGTTTGATTTTCTTTTGGGTTGAAGAAGGCCTAGAGAGGCGAGTTGGAGTTTGACCTATTGACCAGTACAAAGGAGGTACCAGCGTAATTTTTCGAAAAGTTAAGGTGTTAGAAAATTTTCAGGATTTTTGAAAATTTTCATTAGTAGGAATGAATAAATATTTAACTAAAATTAAATTGGTTCAGTTGAAACTGAAATTTAAGAAGTAAAGAAATAAGTTCTAACCAGTCAATAGGGATTCATTTTCTACCTTAGCAATTTCGAGGACGAAATTATTTTACAGGGGGGGGGGGGGGAGAATGTAATGTCCCGTATTTTTAAGTTTAAATAATTAATTAATTTAATTATTTAAATAATGGTTTAGAGATTTATATGGTCATTTAATTAAATAATATGGATTATTTAATTAATATAAATAATATAATTATATATTTAATTCAGAAATAATCAAAAATAGTGGAATTCACAATATGGTGTGAATTGGATTATTTGAAATATATAATTCAGTTTAGATTTGAATTATAATAACGAATATGTTATATAAATGACAGTTGAACGTATAATTATATTATAATCAAAATCGAGCTCGAAATGGCGTGGCAGTTCGCTGTTTGGCGATTCGAACTTCAATTGAATATACATGATTCGTTTTAAATCGGATTTCTGTGTAACAAGAAACGTTCGGAGCTGGTGAAGTATATTTTTCTAATGGAAGAGAAAAATCGGGATTTCATTGTGTAGATTTTGATTTATGTCCAAATCAAATTTTAGAAAAGTCGCTATGGAATTCCTTTATAATTTATATCGATTTATTTATATTATAAAAGGATTTTCCAATATAAATTGAATATCGATTCAACCGGGATTTGAATATCGAGTTATAAATCCAATTAGAGCTATACGATATTCTGTGTGAATATATATACGATAATATTTATTTATAAATATTAAATTTAATTATTTTTAAATATATTAATATTTAAAAGGGTTTATTTAGAGCTTTAAAAATAGCCAGTTTTGCAAACGACCTCTATTTTCGATGAAACTAATTTTGTTGGATCCGCAATATTAAATTATTTCTATATTTCAATTTTCGTGATTTTTAGAGTCAGTATGTGGCCGTACGGATTTTTAATGTGAAAAACAGTCAGTATTTCGACGGTTAAAAATACGCTGTGTGAGCAAACGGAGTCGGAATTTGACGAAACCAGTTTCGTTGGGTCCGTAATGTCAAACTCTAGCTGTATGTCCAATTTCATGATTTTTGGATATTGTATGTGATTATAGGAATTTTTAACAACAAATACTTATAACGGTTACATAAAATTTAATACAATAATTGAATAAAAAAATATGTAACTATCCTATAAATAAACCACTTTCACCATTAACCCTAAACTTTTTCATTCCACGGTCAACCAACTCTTCCGCCTCCATTCATTTTCTTTCAACAGTAAAACCATAACAAAGAAAATCAAAAGAAAATTAAGGAAAAATCTATAAATCCTTAGCTAAACATATTTGGATTCGTCATAAGGTGTCTTCAATCTCATATTCCTTTTGAGTGGTTCGATGTTCTTTTGTTCACCGACAAATGTACAGCGAAGGGCATGTGCAAACTAGGGTTGGAGCTTGCGGGTTCTTCGAGGATTGATGGGTAGTTTTGATGTTGTTTTTGGATCGAGGGATGGGAATCGATGCTATGTGCACGGAATTGGGGATTTTAGTGCTGAAGAAGTTCGCACCCTTTACTGTTACAGTGCGTCGAGACCAGGATGTCGCACTCTAGGTTAGGTGATCGAGTTGAAGTCTATGGTGTCAGGTAGGTGCGGTTTTGGGAGGGCAAGACATTGGTGGTGGTTTTGTGATGATCGATGGAGAGGGTTGTAGAAGGATCCGATAATGGCTTCTGTAATTAACTGGAGTGCGGAAATTAGAAAGAGGAAGAAGGAATACGGTTGAGCGGGTTTGGGCTTTAACGACAATGAATGGGCCAAGGGTATTAGGTAAGGCCCATTATTTAATTTAAATAGAAATCAATTTTAAATCAAATGTGTACATAACTTGTAAATGCTATAACTTTGCCATACGTAATCAGAATTCTGCGAAACAAGATCCATTGGGATCGTATGGACGGTGGCTACGCAATGGAACTGGCTAGGAGTGACTTGGAGTCCATTACAATTTATAGCAAAATAAATTGTCTGTCTGAATCAACGACAATTATCGTTATTTAACGATGATAGTCCAATGTGAGTAAAATTCACCAACTCTACCAGTTATATTTTTATAACGTATTTTTAGAACTGATAGATGATGGTTGATTCTGTGTGTTGACTATTTGGTTGAACTGCTGAGTAATTGGTTGAAATTATAGATCAGGTTATATATATATAAATATATATAAATTGATTCTGTTTAGCAGAATATTTAATAGTGAAATGAAATTGATGTTAATTGTATTATTTAATATCTGTAGATGTAGGGAAATAGGTCAGAGGAATCCATCTAGATTCCTCAACATTTATTTTACTGTTTTTCATATATGGTGATATATGATGTGATATATAATCTGTTGTTGATTATGTGTGTTTGAATGATATCGATCATTGTGAATTGTTATTTTAAGTACCGTGAGAAATACTGGGATATAGAAAAGGGGATTTTTCAAAGTGTATTTTGAAAATAAATTATTTATATAAATTCAATGGATTTTATATATAAAAGGAAAAGGATTTTATAAAAGAAAATAATTATAAAATCGAAGGAGTTATAAAAGGAATATTTATTTGTTAAATAAATAGGATTGAAAAGGAATATTTATTTGTCAAATAAATAGAATAGAAAGAGGAAATATTTGCAAAACAAATAGAAAAGGAAATATTTGCAAAACAAATAGAAAAGGAAATATTTGTGAAACAAATAGAATAGAAAAGGAAATATTTGTGAAACAAATAGAATAGAAAAGGAGATAGTTGGAAAATAAATATGATATTATAAAAGGAAATATTATTGGAAAATAAGTAGAATAGTATAAAAAGGGAATTTTATATTTGAAAGGTTTAGACCCGTGCTTCGCACATGGGTATAACATGATATGGATTTAAAGCAAAGATTTTAAATAGAAGCTGTTCTAACCGATATATTGAGAAGAGTAATTTATAAATAATATTTTATAAATTTAAAAAAACGTTTACCATTGGATAAATAGAATATATAAGTCAGGACTTATATAGAGAAGTAAGAATCGATTTCAACATCGATATTTGAAACTGAATATGGACGAAGAGTAAATTGGATAGGGTTAATCAGTTAGAGTTAATCGAACAAGAGTTAGTTGAATATTAGTTATTCGAATAGAGTTAATTGAATTAGAGTTAATCGGATTAGTGTTATTCGAATATAGTTTATTCGAAGAAAGAGTTATCGAATAAGGTTATTCGAAGAAAGGAATTAATCGAATATTAGTTATTCGAAAGGAGTTATCGAATATTAGTTATTCGAAAGGAGTTATTGAATATTAGTTATTCGAAAGGAGTTATCGAATATTTGTTATTCGAAAGGAGTTATCGAATATTAGTTATTCAAAAGGAGTTATCGAATATTAGTTATTCGAAAGGAGTTACGAATATTAGTTATTCGAAAGGAGTTATCGAATATTAGTTATTCAAAAGGAGTTAATCGAATATTAGTTATTCGAATAGAGTTAAAGGAGTTAATCGAATATAGTTTATTCGAATAGAGTTAAAAGAGTTAATCGAATATAGTTTATTCAAATCGAGTTAAAGGAGTAAATCGAATATAGTTTATTCGAAAGGAGTAAATTGAATATAGTATATTCGAAAGGAGTTAATCGAATATAGTTTATTCGAAAGGAGTAAATTGATAAGAGTTAATTGATTAGAGTTAATCCAATAAGGTTAATCAAATAGAGTTAATCCAATAGAGTTAATCAAATAGAGTTAATAGAATAGAGATAACTAATAAGAGTAAATCGATTAGAGTTAATTGAATAGTGTCGAATATGGCTATTCGAAGAGAGATTATCGAATATAGTTTATTCGAAGGAAAGAGTTATCGAGTTATCGAATAAAGATTTATTCGAAAGAGAGTTACGTAAGGAAGTTTGTTAAAGGGTTAAAAGGTGAACCTTGTCTGTTTCGAAGTTAGAAATGTTGTTCAGTTAAGGTCTGAGAGGTAGTTACACTCCAACTTGATTGACTTCGTTTTTAACTAAGGAATGATTAAGGTTCGGTAGTGAAGGTTGTTTAAGTGAATGTAGTTAATGAGTGTGATGGTTTGAGTTGGCATCGCGATGTTTTATTTAAACATCTGTTTAAATCCAAATGGAGGAGTTTTGGAAATGTTTTTCAAATAAGAACTAGAAATGTTTTCTAATATAGAAAATAAGAAATGGAAATATTTTCCAATGTTAATAACGTATATTTTCTAAATTTAGAAAATAAGAAATGTTGAATATATGGAAATAGGAGATGAAAAAGGAAATTAATGATAAATTAATTTAAGAGATAAATGATGATTGATGATTGATGATTGATCGATAGAATTTCCATCTGGAAATAATATCGTTGTTTGCACATGTGTTTTTCTTTGATAGTTAACTCACCGACTATCGAAGTTTTTGACCATTTTTCCATTGTCAATACGGAGAGACCGGGATCAGATTCATTATCTGAAAACCACTATGTATGGGCGTTAGTGTTGCGATCAAATATGATGAAGATAATTGAAGATGGAGTTATGCAAGGGTTGTCCTGTTTACAGAATAGTAACTTCGGTTTGTCCAGTCCCAGGACGACCTGTATGGAAGAATGTCTGACAGAGTATATTTAACAGATCGCGTAAGTTGATCTCCTCAAACGTATATACGTTTGGTGGCGGAGGAATTCGTTTCTCTTAGCTGTATACCCATTGTATTTTTGGGGAAATCAATTTGTGATTTGGCAGGTATGACGATGCGACATTCAAAGTGAATAAACTGTGATCTGTCAGAGATAAGCGTGGCCTCTAGCCTCAGAACCGGAAATGACAACAATCGGGCAGGCAGTGTAACGACCCAGGGTTTTCGGCTCCGAAAATCGACATAAGTACCTTACCATATCTCATGTAGATCCTCCAAAACACCGAGAACACTGGAATGTTTATGGAAAGAAATTAGATGGTGAGATAAGAGAGAAAGAAATATTAGAATAGAAGAAGATGAATCAACACAACACAGAGTCTAACATCGCAGTGGAACAAAATATAATATAGAAATAAATCTTTACTGAGAGCTTTAAATAAAACTTACAATATCAGAGTACATCAACATCACTGGACAGTTATAATAATCTGTTCTATACACAACACGCAGCAGAATAGTATCTATATAATATCATACATATGAATTCTCCCGGCCCGTCTCTTCACAGCATTCGATAACCTGAACCTGTACACCCGGGCTAACCCGAGCATTTACAAAACACCGGGTCAGCCTGGTGAACCAGAGTGAGATAAACTCGCACAGTATTAAGGGTAAATCATCCAATCATGATTTTAAAGTTCGAAATCTTTTCAAAAGAAAAGGATAATCGTAAGACAAAATCCACACATAAACACGGACGGTTTTTACCTTACGATAACCCAAAACAGTTTTGAAACCAATATCTTTTCTGATATTATAATAATGTCTAAATGCATGTAAATAACAATCTAGTGGAACGCTTGCATCTCACGCTCCACATATATAGTATACAATCAAAATCGCGGGTGCTTATTGGAGATTGAATTCCAACTTATGACAAGGTATGGGACCACCTGCCGATAGTGTATCTCTAGAGGCGAATACACTGGGTTCAACAAGAACGTCTTGCAACCCGGCCCTCACATGACCAACCACTCATTTCTCTTGAGTGTATCGAATTTATATCACCAACGGTTGGGATCAACAACCATCTCCCGAAAAGGGACAGCATCGAATATAGATTAAAGAAGCAAATGGAATTTCTCTAGATAGGTGATTATACACCCTAATGGGAGCGACCCATATAGCCATGTTGCCTACCCGATTTTTGTCATTTCCTGGTTGTGAGGCTTGAGGTTTGACTCATCTTGAAAACTTCTGGCCACCATTCACTTTGAATGCCACATCGTCAGATCCGCCAGATATCACTAATTGACGTCCACAAAAATACTCTAGTGGTTAAGCTAAGAGAACCGTCGTCCTTCGCCACTAACTACGGTACGTTTGAAGAAATCAACGTACATAATTTCTTTGGAAATACTCTGTCAGGCATCCGTCCATTTAAGTCATCCAGGAACAGGATGAACCGAAGGCACCCTCCTACTGCAGCCTAGGAATCACCCTATAGATCAGTAGCGAGAAGTCCTTGCAATCTGTAGATTCCAATCACGACAGAATCACTGTTGAAATATCTCCGGTCGCTAAACCAGAGAAATTCAAGTCAGTAATTCTTCTGCTCATGAAGATCAACGGTCTTCAACTTCTCCATCTTCAATAATCTTCTTTCACGTATTCGCTGGTCGCGATGGTTTTCGAATATAAAATTTGATCCCGGTCTTTCCGTACCAACGACCGTATGGGTCAGGTTTGATAGTTGGTGATTTAACTATCAAATAAATAATTGTGAGAATAACATGAGTTTAGTAGTTCAGTACCAGCACTACGTGGCCTCTTTAATTAAAAACGATTAACGATAGTTAATCTCAAATCCTTAAACATTTAAAATATAACTTGTTTGACGTAAGGTTCTTATTTCAAACTATTTTACTTTCATATTTGAGAAAATATCATATTAAATCCTTTATTCTATTATCGCTTAAAAACCATTTACTATTTTATTTCTCCTTACCATATTGGAAAAATCAACCCAAATTATCATTCGTAAATTTTAAGTTACGAAATCTCTTTTGATTTCATTACTAGAACATATTAACTCCCCCTTATCGTTTAAGAGTAAATCCATTCTCAAACTTAACTTTCCAATTCCCTTTCCTTTTTACTTCTTTAGACAATACATTTAACTACTTGGATTTATGTTCAAAATCCTATCACTCACTTCATTACCAAATTTACTTTTAATCCTCCCGCTTGAAATCTTATTCAATCCATTCTACTTAATACTATTATTAAGTGATGCTTTACACCTCATCTCCTTTCTCTAAACCTTGTTTACAAATCATGATTTAACATAATCCTTTCATTTTCCTTTTTACTTAAGTCAACATTTAGCAAACATTCACTTATGCCGTCACCTTTGCTTAAATTTTCTCATCCATTTTGTTATAAAGACTTGGGTTTTATATAAACCCGTTCATGAATTCCTTTCACAATGAAATCATATTTCATTTCAACTTCGATTAACTTTCATAAATGATTTCCATTTAAGTAGTAATCTTAAATTAATAATTCACTTCACCATTAACTACTGTATAACTAATTAACTTATTTATTTTCTAAATAATAAATCTCTTTTTATAAAATCTTATTAAAATTAAACCATTATTCGTTATCTCATTTTGTTAAATTAATCCAAACAACTGATCTTATCATCAATCCAGTTAAAAAGGTTGTCTTTGTCAATCCAAAAACATGCTCACTTCATTAATCAATTCCAAATAATTCTTTATTTAAATTAATTAATAATGTAATTAACTTAAATAATCTCTTTTAATTTTTTTTCTCAAAACAATTATTCAAATCTATAACATTAAGTTAATTTCTACTTATTCACTTATAAATCTGATAAATATCAGAAATTTCCTTTATAAAATCAATTATAAGCTCGATTAATAAATAATAAATATTTTCCTTTTTTAATTCAAAATAATAGATTTAAAATCTATTTTTTAGTTATAAAATAAATTTTATAACTTTATCTCGTCGACTTACCTGACGGTAGGTCGATATTTATAAACGGTTAATTCATAGGCCATGTACTGCCAATCATTCAACCAATAGTACCCATTGGTTTAAACCAAACAAATGGTGAATTTCAGATCAATCTTCAATAACCAAATCAACCATCTAATCAAACAATTCAATTCAAATCTCGTAACAGTCTATAACGACAATTCAACAATCAATTCAAACAATTCATTTATTAAAACACGTTTATTTTATAAACGTGACCAATAAGGTAAGTTACCTCAATTGGAACCAATCATTAAAAATAACGATTTGGGTTTTACTGAAGTTAAACGACGTTTAATTTCATCAGTTCAAACGATACGTGAATATATATCATCGACCAGTCAAATCATTAGCAACCATAGCACACAAAAATAAAAACCCAACTTATAAAATATAAGCGGGGAGAACTAAGTGAGTTTAACTCACCTTTGTTTGATTCCGTCGTTAAATCAGCTCGATTTCAGTTAAATTGAACGACGTTTTATTTAACTGAAAAATCCAGCTACTGTCTGCCCTGCTCGGTTCCCTTCCATCACGTAGTACGTGTCTTCACGGTTCCGGTGTTTTTCATTTTGTCAAATTCTGACCACGTACGCACTTGGAATTAATATTTGAAATTTATAAAACATTTAAACTAAGCAAACTTAAAAAAAAAAATTGGGCCTTACTTAATCTATTTCAGCCCACCACATGATAAAAAACCCGCACCCGTTTCTCCCTTTTTATCAAAACCATCAGCTCCACAAACCCTCAAATCCATTACTCCAAACCTCCGCCGCCACTAAAAATTATAAAGAAAATGAAACCCTCCATTCATGAAAATCTGCTCCTCTTCCATCGCCAGCATCCCTCCGTGCTTCTGTCGCTCCGTCCTCCTTCAACTCGACTCAACCCAGACCGAGGCCTCCATCCCAAAACAGCTAAGTATTTTGTGATAAAATTCCAGTTTTTATTTTTCTGCTTTGGTTTCTTTGTGGATCGAATCCGGTTTCCTCTTTGCTGCTGGTTTTGTTCTGCTGGAACCCTAGACACCATGCGTATATATACTTGTAGAATTGATGTCTAAATCCATTGTAATTTCATAGGTTTATACTATTTCTGTGCTTAGATCCTAGGTGCTATTACTTTTCATTTCAGTTCTGTGCGATTTCCGATGGTACTGGTGATGGAAAACTTGATGGATGTATGATACTTAGCAGATTTTTGTTTGATTTTTCCATGTGCAATCCTTCTTAGATATACACCACCGAACTGTTCCAATAGGTTGATCTATACAGCTATAGGTATTGTTTGTTCATATTGTCATGTCTGTGTGTACACAGCTACCAAATTATTTATTTTATTAGCTAATTTGAATCATGCTATGTGCCTGTAGCAGAACAACTTTTTATAGGAGATTTTCTGAATATATATAAAGGTATATTATCTGTTTCGATTTTCTAAAGATTTGATGGTATTTTTTTCTGTTTCACTTTCCTGGGAATTGATGATGCACATGTATTGCTTTCTTGGCTATTTGGCTTTGTGGATTCGATGCAGAATATATACATATATTAGTTTTCTTTTGAATGGTCTGTGTACTGTCTTGTTTTGATTGAGTTGTGTACTTTACTGTTTACATGTGGTATTTTCCTGATTGGAAATCTTTAAACTTTATATATATCTATACATATTTTTCTAGCTACTCATAGCTGTGTTTTTTTTTTCTTTTTCTTCTCAGGTTGATTTGGTGGTGGACAGTGGTGCATATTTGTGATGGTTTCATGTACGGTTCCTGCTCCATAAACGAGTTGTTCCTATGTAGATTAGGAGCTATGAATTGTTTGTTTACAATGTCTTGTCTGTTGGTATTTTATTTTCTTGTACAACTTATCAAATATTTGTAATTCAATTTCAGATTTGAATTGTGAAGTTGTATATATAGCGGAATAGTTGTACATGAGATTTGCTGATTATATGTATAAATATTTAGCTGTCCGTATACCTCTTCTAGTTGTTCATTGATGTATGAAATACATACATACACATATATATATATATATATATATATATATATGTTTTCTGTCCAGATTTGGTGCATTTAATTTTCTTCTAGCTGTTGATTTTACTTTCGGTTTTCTTCTCTTTTTGTTTATATGAGGTGAAAATAAAATTAATGTAACCATTTGTCACCATATTTCTTTTCATGAGTTGAAATATTTCCGTAGTATTTTCCTGTTACATGCGGCAATATTAATTTCTATACATGAGGTGTTATTATTGTATTCAACACATGAGTTCAATTTAAGGCGAACTTCATAGGTTTGGTATTACACTAATTGTCCACTGTAATAAAAAGTAAGCTTACAAAGTTTAGTCGAAAATAACGTTGACATAATATATAGGGTGAATTTGCAGAGTACAACATGAATGGACATTGTATAGCTGGGATTTTTTTTTTTTTTTTGACAATAGATCAGTAGAAGATGAAAATTACCGTCATGTTAACTCAATCAATAAAGATTTAAAACTCACATTCAAAATCCTTATTTAAATAAATAAACGTTATCGTTTATAAACGATTTTCATAGCGACTATTTTAAAATTTTAATTGGACATAACTAGCAATCTATACCTCGAAATCCCGATTTTTCTCTTTCATGAGAAAATTATAATCAAACTGATTCACACGTTTCTCGTTTCACGAAATTCCGACTTACTTTGGGCCTTGTACAGCCGTTTAAAGTTCAAAGCGCCAAATTACGAACTACTGCGCCGCTGCAACTCGTTTTATAATATAATTATAAATTAAACGTTCTGACGTCGTTTTAATAACGAATATATTTATATAATTCAATATAAACCATTTTAAATCGCTCGTTCACACTATACAGCAAATTCAACATTTTCCTAATATCCTAAAAATAAAATATTATTAATATAATATTAAAATGGTCAAATTCCATTATTTAAACTCAAATCAATATTTTAAATAAATAAAATATTTCAAATAAATGGTCAGAAAATATGGGACATTACAGGCAGCATGGCTAAGTGGTAGGCTGCCAAGTAGGGTGTATTATCACCTATCTAGAGATATTCATTTCATTCTTTAATCTATTCGATGTTATCTCATTCGGGAAACGGTTGTTGATCCCAACCGTTGGTGATATACATTCGATACACTCAAGCGAAATAAGTGGTCGGTCATGTGTGGTCGGGTTGCAAGATGTTCTTGTTGAACCCAGTGTATTCCTCTCTAGAGGTACACTATCGGAAGGTGGTTCAATACCCTTGTCATAGTTGGAAATCCATTACCCAATAAGTGCTCGCGGTTTTGATTGTATACTATATATGTGGAACGTGAGATGAAAGCGTTCTGCAAGTTGATTATTATATTGTGGTTGATAGACACTATTATAATATCAAAAGAGTTTTGATATAAAAGATCATTGTTTCTTTCAAAATGATTTGAAAGTTAAATCAAATTGATTTGGATTCTCATAAGGGAAAAACCCGTTCCGTTATACGGCGTGGTCTTATGAGATATCATTATTTTCCCAAACTGATTTAAACTGTTTTACTCACACCGGTCCCATGACTGACCCAGAGTTTATTTTGTTTTGTTTTCCCTAAACACTTGGGTGCCCAATTTTGTACGGGCAGTCAAGTAGTTAGGATTTTACAGATATACCTGGAGAGCTTGGAGCAGGAGGCTCCAGGATTATACAGCTATAGTTATTTCCGATGTGTTGTAAGTGTTGTACTCTGATAATGTTACTGTATACATATACTGATTTTATTTCAAGGATATGTTATCTATTATATGTTGTTCGTTCCGCTGTGAGATTCGTGTTACTCTGATGTTGTATCTTCTTCTTCTTCTTCTTCTATTCTAAGTTTCTATCTTATATATTCTCACCCTCTAATTTCTTTCATGGACTATCCAGTGTTTCCGATGCTTAAATAGTCGACATAGTGTTGTATGCCAATATCCAGAATCGCGAAAACCCGGGTCGTTACAGGTTATGTTACTTATTTTACCATTGACAGTTGGACGATAGTATTTGGTAAAGCTGTAAGAAGAAAATATGAAAGGATGTTTATTAGCATAATAGAAAGGGAATAGCGACGAATCACATACAGAAAATGTTTGATCTAAAAAATATTCTGTCGCTAATCCCTTGGAAATTAGTAAGGGTTTACCTACTACTTTTGTAAATAATATTTTATTATAAATTAATTATCCGTCGGTAAATAGTCGGTATATAAATAAAAATTAAATTAATAAATAAAATTTTATTTTTATTATAAAATTAGTAAAATGTCGGAAAACTGTCGGAAAATTCATGCAAAATTCCGTCACAAATTCTTACAAAATACCGTCATGGTTTTTACCGACCACAGAGTTATGCAGGAAATCCGTCGCTAAAGCCAATTTAGCGACAGATTAGAAGCAGATATTGCCGCTGTTATATGCTGTTTTTCTTGTAGTGGAACACATCTTTCTTCGATTAAGCAACACATGTTTTGGAGGGCAAAGTGTTAACATGTTTTTTGGTCAAAGTTGTCACACTTCAAGATTTTGGTTAGCGACGCACTCAATTCTCGAGAACGTCGTTAGAAACACAAAATGATTTGGTCGAAGTCACGACGTTCTCGAAAAAGATTGGAAATAACATCGATTCGTAAAACCACTGTCGATGGACTTGGAAAAAACTGATATGGTTAAAATACGTGATCGACTCCGTCCTATCAGCTCAAAACACTTGAGCGTGTCGGTATGATCATGTAGCAAAACTCATCATAGAAAAATATATAGATTTCAGCAAAACTCGTCATGGAAAAAAGTTGATCGACATGGTACGATTATGAAAAATAACTTGCACGACCCAAGACATTAAAATCTGGCACTTGCCAAGATTCTGGTTTGGTACGTTCAAAAACAGGTAATAGACACGTGAAAATCATCAAAAAAAACACGTGTTCATGCTTGGCTAATCACGTCTAAAAAAGTGGTCAATCATCTGATTTGGCACAAAAAATACAATGATTAGCATAAGAAAATGGGCAAAAACCACGTGTTTTACTTCGAATGATCACCCTGGAAATTTGGCATGGCGAACCCAAAATTTTGCATCCCTATTTTTGTATCCAATCTGGGATGCAAAATTCCAATGTCACGACATTGCCTTCGTAAGCATTTTACTGTATCCGGCGTGTGATTGATGGATGCAAACTACTGGCCGATCAAGGGGTTCGAAAAATTGGCTTTTACCATGCCGCTTTTGGCAAACTGGATTTTCACACTCGGATCACTTATTTTCATGTGATCAACGCAGGCTTGCCACCTTTTTTGGGATACGAAATAATAAAAGTAGTTAAGTGTCACGATTTTTGACCATTCGTTTTTACCGTGTTGATTACGCGTTTTGGGCTGATCGACACACGTTTTCACTCATTTTATGGGATGCGAGATTTTCAACCTAGAAAGTGGTAGATCATTTGACCATTTGATTTTACTGTGTTGATCACACATTTTGGGCTGCGCAATGCGCATTTTCACTCATTTTCTGAGGTGTGAAATTTTCAACCTAGAAAGCGGCAGATCACTTGACCGCTTGATTATACCGTCTTGATCTCAAATTTTGTGTTGCGCAACATGCCTTTTCACCCATTTTTTTGGGATATACGATTTTTTTGCTTTGGGATGCGATTTTTTGACACCGCCTTGGTTTTCGACTCCTTTTGTTGTGATGCGAATTTCGCATCCTCCAGGGATATGAAATTCTTGCGGCTGATCTTAAAACTCACCTATAAATGCCTCCAAGCTTGGCATTCAAAAAAATTGGCTCGTTTACACTCTTCATGTACATTGGCATACATGATTGAAGCTCTCAAGTATCACTAATGGTTGCCTTCATCTTATCCATGGATTTTGAACTTCTAATCGTTGTACTAACGTTTTCCTACAACATTTGGACATTTCCTTGGATATTGACACTCCTTTTGGACTATTTTGGATACTTCTGGAATTTCTGGGACATTGAAGCTACTTTTTGGATATTGCTCCATATTTTTGCTAAACGAAGAAGAAGGAGGGAATTTTTTATCGAAGTTTAGAATTAATATACATTTTTTGTTTTATTATACAATTTCGTACATAAATATTGTCCGAACTTGGACAACTTGTGTAATAAGCTATTATATGATGAATGATTACTATAAAGTGGAAGTAGGCATTAGTGTCGAACTATTATAAAAAGTTGTTCTCCCTGCATTTCATCATTTTGGATTTGGATTAGTGTTTTTCTACAAAACGTACAGTTGGGCGTTGGCATGCATGAATAACAATAATTCCCAACGTCAACACTTTGGCGGGCCAGGTAGTGGGCGCACAGCTTTAGCTTCAGTCTCAGTTCTCGACTTTAATTCTCGACCTGAGTTCTCGACTTTGGTCTTTGGATTTTGGAATTCAGCTTAAACTTTCTTTCGGAAATGAATCTCACTCACCTCCCGCCATGGTTAAAAGATAACAGTTAGATCGCTCAGAAGGAGCAGGTGTGGAGGAGGAAAGAGAATTCTCCTCGACCGAGAACTTTGTCACTCAAGACAACATCGACTGAGTCGTCAAAGATTTAACTAAGGATCTTACTTCTCACTTAGAACAACAGGAAGAGAATTTTCGTCAATAAGAAGCCACTATAGCTAGTCTCCTCACTCGACTCGAAGACTTTACGAGGCTGTCGGGCTAAGCAAACATGATCTGAACAAGTGTTAGTGTTCACCAAGGATTATCTCGGGGCTTGGGGGCAATTCCCAGAGAACAACCCTATGTCGATGCCAATCCACAGACACTACCGAATCGGCTAGGCTCATAGGGAAACACCCCTAATCCCATTCAAGGTTTAGCTCAGGCAATCACCAATCAGATCTCAAGATTAGGTGATGGAAACATCACTCAGGCACCATGTGACGACCACCCATAACCCGCGCACTTAAAAAAAAGGAATAATACGCTGAAAGATGTGCCAGGAAGCCATGGACGATCATCAAGGTATGTAAACATATGCAGAACCTGTCGTAAAACTCACAACGCAAGGATAAAATATAATAGAACATATACAACAGGTAGAAATAGTGAAGCATCACATAGCATAAATCCAAACTTTCATATCATCCTGAAAATATCCATACAACTTTAGAATACACTTTAGAAGTATGTACATAAAGCCTCACTACATAACCCGCAAAGAATGCATCAAATAGAACAACAGCGGAAACACCCAATATTTATAGTAGTAAACAAAATACGCAAGCCTCCATCTTGTCTTCAATCAACAGCTCCGTCCACTAAGATTTACCATCTACAACCTGCTACTAAGTCTGCCCATCCACAACATCGTAGATGAACATACGTAATAAGAGGAAACATAAAACCTTCAGTCAGACAATAGTCTTAGTGAGCGATAAAACAGCTATCTAACGTTATCAATGAAGTATATGAGAATAGGTAGATAAACAAATTAATCTACAAAAACACGAGGGAAGAACCCAACCCCATCTTCCCCACATCGGATAGTGATAGCCTTTACAAATAAGCATTTAAACCATACATCCATGGCAATCAGAACAACCATTCATCGATGGAGATCAGAAGTAACCAAACAATTGCAATCAGATAAACCAGTAATATCTCATGTAAACCATCCTAGCCTAGATCGACATTTTCCAAGCACAAGCCCCAGAGGTCTAAACCAATATCAGATAAGCCTTCAAGAAAAATCTCCTTCCACGTCAGACAATCTACGTGAGACGGTACAAGCAAACAAATAACATTCCTGACTGACTCTGGCTATCACTGCCATTCCTGCTTTGAAACCATCGTTAATCGTATGATTGGCTAAACACCTTGCCATCAACAGTCAAGGACTAGTGGTAAACCCGGTTCTAACAAAAATTCCATACGCCTTCCAACGATACGTATCTAGGCCTTTCAACGATACCCAGGGTACTCGATCATACAACCGGTCTTTTAGACGTCTCTATTGTACCCTTGCTTTGAGCCCGCTAGAACCTATGACAACGATAATCTCTCAGCCTTCAACACCTCTAATCGTCAACACTTGTGACAGTTCACAAGCCCAAAACACCCTTGAGAAACCATTATCCACCAACTCAAAACACCCTTGAGTTGTCTTCACATTCATTGCATCTCACCCGTTCAACGAACATTTCACATCACTTCGAACATTATTCCTTGAATTCACATTGAAGCTCTAACCATCATCGACTCAAAACATGCACTGTTTGGTCGATTCTGCATTCCATAGCATTTCCAACTTTCTTTCTATGAAAAACTAAGCACAACATTAAAGCTGCCTCTCACAGTGTTTCTGAAATGCTACCATATTCCTACGTCCAATTATGGATCATTCTGGTGTGAAAAACTAAGAAAAGCATCAAAACAGCATTTCACAGCGTTTCTGGAATGTTATCATATCCACTCGTTCAATTCTGCATCAATCCGGTGTGAAAAACTAAGTAAAACCTCAAAACAGCCTTTCACAGTGTTTCTGACATGCTATCATAGCTTCTGGTTCAATTCTGCTTCAATCCGATGTGAAAAACCAAGCAAAACATCAAACCCACCTTCCATAGGGTTTCTGGAACGCTATCATATCTTCTAGGCGATCATCCTGGATCTTGTGATCCATGCCTCAAAACCCATACCGATCCATCAAAACAGCGTGCGCGGTCCATGAATCTGCCCTTATGGATCGTGTGCGATCCATGACCTTTCTACAGCGTTTGTCAAATGATGTAAAATCGCAGCGATCCATCCTTTATGCCAGACCACGAAAACATGCCCCGATCCATCAGAAAATGCGTGCCGATCCACTTTTTGAGCGTGTTCGATCCATGCCTGGATCGTGGCCGATCCATCACCTACCACAGCGTTTCCGAAATGCTGTAAATTCCAGATTTTTTTCTAGATTTTGATTATTGGCCGATTCTTCAATTTTTGGCCGATTCTTTCACTTTTTCTTGGTCAATCTACTCCTTTGCCACTACTTGAGCCATGCCAAAGCCTGTACAACACTGATCCATCACGGATCTCACTTGATCAATGATTTTCACTTCGATGTATGCTTTTCAAAAATACTCTGACCGATCTTCCTGGAATCTTGTAAACCAAAGTAGATCCGATCCAAGCAACCATGTCTGCGCCAAACTTGACTAGATCCAAGCTTGACTTTGGCTTGATATTATACTCTCGAGATCCACTCGATTCCAATGTTTCAAACAATGATTCAACCAACAATAAATCACATCAAAACAACAATATGTAATTACATAAAAACTTACCGATTTAAGTTGCTAATTAGATCCTATGATGATTTGAGTTAAAAACCATACTTACATCTAGGGCTGTCAAAATCTAACCCAGCCCATATACCCAGCCCATTTAACCAAGTGTTTAGCGGGTTGGGTTAGACCCAACAAAATAGATGGGTTAATTGGATAAATCCATCTAACCCATTTACAAACATCAGTTTAGATGGGTTGAGCCCATTTAACCATCTAAACCATCTCAAACCGTTTATCTCTAATTTCTCGTCTCCATCGTTAATAATTTAGGGTTTCCTATTCTTCCTCATTTCGTAGCTTTCATACCTACCTCCTATTTGAAGGTCTACTCGACTTTTGTTTGACGATCATTGATCAAAGGTCTGCCCTTATACCCAGTCTCAACTTTTGTGCGAAGATCGAAGATCTGCTCGAAAAAATCGGTGTTCGCAAAGCTGTAGCCGCAAGTGAGTTGTTTTTTTCTTCTATTCTTTGACCTACTGACGTTTGTAAAACTAGCTAAATTTGTTAAAAGGGAAAATACAATCTTTGTCATAGTCGGTTGTATTATCAATTACGTTCAATGGGAGGCGACCAATATCCTAAAAAATTTGTTTTCATTTTTTATGTTTGCTTTGTCTATAGTCTTTGTTTAGTTCTTTGATTAATTGTCTTTTGTATCACATCCCAATTCTTTAGAATATTTCTAATTTGGGGTTTTCTCATTTTTGCATTAAATTTTCCTATTCATCACCGTGTAATGAATTTGCAGGTCAGGAGTTCCTAATGGATAGCAGCTACCTGAATGATTTTGTATTTTTGCAACTACCCTAATGAATTTGAGGTGAAAACTGATTTCCCCTTTTATTTTATTTTGTGGTGAAAACCAACTACCGTAATGTTTTTATTTTATTTTATTATAGTGGTTATCATATATGTGGTCTTGTATTCTTTATCCTTTGTATTCCTCAGTGTTTCAAGGGTAACTGGTACTGACAGTTCAGGTATAAAATCTCTTCACTTTGTTCATGCTCTCCGGTATTGTTATTTAAAATCATTAGTTTGAGCTAAGTCTGAAAAACTTTTTGAAAAGCCTAAGTTAAACTGCACTTTTTATTATTAAAAGACTACAAATTAGCTTGTTCCTTCTAAATCAGAAAAATATGATTCGAGTTTATATGTCTATTACTATGAGAACGTTTCCTATAATATCTGTAGAAATAGAGATTTGGTATGCAATGCCCATGCTATTTCAAGAAGAAAACATACCAACTTGTAAATATTATTTAATCCTTTAAATAAAGAGAAAGGGAATGTACACTGAGGTCGAAGGTTGTGAAGACAAATAGTATCTTTTGTATTAGCAACAATAAGGGGCTAGTAGAACAAACATTTACAGCAAAGCAAAGCATATGTATTTGTAGTATGTTTTTGCATGTTCATGTGACAGAATATAATCACAAACAGTTATGTCTAGAATAATCTGTGCATCAATATAGAATTTATTTCCAGTATATTAGTATGTTTAGCTATGTGTATTTGGTTAAACAGTTTGTTATGTTTATGATCACCAATTGAATGTAAAACTTGTTTCGGCTAAAATAAACAGAGCCGAAAACTAAGAGTTCTTGATTTTGAATAGTAATTTAGTATATCATGTAATAAAGATATCATAATATAGTAGACAAACTTTAATTAATCTCGCTGACATTGAGTGTTTTGCTACTAAGATTACTCTTAAGCATGAGAGAGTATCAATGTTGATAAATAATGCAATTAATATAAAAGCAAGAGCGATATATTATTTGTCAATCAAAAGCTTTCAGGACTTTATTACGTATATTTCTTAGAAGTTTTTGGAAGTCAGAAAGTTCTCTTTGCATGTGTTAGAAAAAGTGTAACCAAATGACTGTTGTTACTAGTTTTCTAGTATCCAATAGCATAAAATCATTGTGTCTATTTCATGAAATTTTGAAATTTTCTAATGAGCATAATAGAAAGTGAAAATCAGATGTATATGTTTCAATATTGAAACATGTTAATGTACTTGATTTTCCCCAAAATTCAGTCATGTCGCACGCTTAATGACTGCCATTTTTTTCCTTTTATGTTAATATTTTTTTATTTCGTTAATAAATCCAAGGCATTATAGCATTTCGTTTATCATTTTTCACACAATCACTTCTAGCGGGGTATCCTACTTGAACTTAGTTCGCTCAAGCATTTTCAATTATCTACACGAGGCAACTTACAGATTCCACCTGCTTACAGTTCATATGTTTTTTGTTTCTGCCTATTTAGACACATGTAATGCTGCATTAGTTTTAAACGTTATGGGTTGTACTCTTTTATTGGTTGTCTTATGTTGAAATTATAACTTAATATAAAAACAACATGAGACAATCTAATAAATTATCCTTCTATTTTCTAATATTATTATCAACATTGTATATTTTTAGATGTCTTATGTTGGTCACTGACGAAATGCATTGATTGACCATTTTGTATTGAATATTTTTAAGGATATATTTTTTATTGAATGGTTTTAAGGTTAATAAAGGGTTTTATGATAGATATTTATAATAAGAAAGTTACTGATCATATTTGTAATATTTCCCACAATGTAATATATTTTGTATATTTATCTTAACTCCTGATATTTTTAACTGGGTTGGATAATACTATACACATCACTTAAGTGAAAAAATGATTCTCAATATGATAATTGACTTATATTATTGTAAATGATTTCCCCACATTCAACTCATTTTCTAAATTGTTCTTCATAGGCAACGATTTAGTGAACCTTTTAATTGGGTTGCTAAAGAAAATTGATTGTTGTTGTCGTTTGTGGTATTAACACCTGTTCAATGGTTTTATTTCATTTTTGCAGGTTTATTTTGGACATTTACTACTATTTAGCTGTGATTTACATCTTCTGTTATTTGTCAAATGTGGTTTTGTATGCTTGCCATGTAATGCATTTTGTGTTATTGATTGTACAATGGGCAGAATCAATGAACTACAACCAAACTTTTGTATATTCTGTTATGTAAACGGTATTAATCACTATCATTGCAGATATGTATTTGTCAATGAGTTCACATTATTGTTTGTTCTCTTCAGCAAGCCTCTTTAATGCAAAGTCTGAAACATTAATCAAAACTTCAAGTATTGTTTGTTTTTAAAATCTGGTTATATAAGATGTTGAATTAACCTTTTTATTTATTTTCTCTTACCTTATGTTATCACGAAATGGCTGAGTAGACAGCATTATCATTTGGAACTTTTAGAATGTTACAATAGAATATGGATGTTGGAATGAGTAGACATTTGATAATATACCACTAGAAAATTAGTAATCCATACTTTCTGATTGTGCATGTTGGACTGAAATTAGGGGAACTTTTAGCTCAGTACACTTTAAAAATGATATATGCTGGAAAATGCTAAATATTTTTAATATTTGATATTGTAGAATATGAATTCAACCGAATATATAAATATTGAAAGAGAAGATTTGATTATAATGGAAGATTCATTGAGTAGTTCAGTTGGAAAAAACGCTGTAGAACCACTAGTTCAGAAGTTTGTAACTATTTTCAAAAAAATGAAACTGTAGTAGGAAAAACACCAACGTGCTTCTGCAAAGGATGTAAGAAAACATATTTTTGGGGAGAAAAGCATGGAACATCTAATATGCTAAAACATATCCCAAAATCTGAACACATCACTAGAAAGGAGGGTGGACTTAAGATAAGAAAGTTCGATCAAAATAAGTATAGAAAATTGGTGACTAAGGCCGTTATAAGACGTAACTTGCCATTTATGTTTGTGCAGTACAAAGAAATTCATGAACTACATTCTTATTTGAACAACGAAGTGCAACATATTTCTAGAAATACAATGCAATCGGATGTCATGAAACTTTATGAGAAAGAAAAGCTTAAACTTATGCATTTTTTAAAATCATGTTCGGGAACTTCCGATTTATGGACATCAGTTAATACAGATAGATTTATATCATTAACTGCACACTTCATAGATAACGACTAGGTTTTACAAAAAAAATTGCTTAGTTTTTCATTGATGTCGCCTCCCCAAACGGGAGCTGCAATATTTCGGATGATATCTGGTCTATTATTTGAGTGGAATATCGAAGATAAATTGTTTGCATTACACTTGACAATGCATCATCGAATGACAAGTTTATTGAATTATTGGAATCTCATCTTAAATACAAGAATGCGTTGATTGCAAAAGGGGAGTTTTTACATTTTCGTTGCACTGCAAACATATTGAACTTGATCGTACAAGACAGTACAAAATGAGTCAGTTCTTTTTTGATGAATATTAGAGAAAGTATAAAGTATATTAAGGGCTCTCAATCAAGAAAAAAGTTGTTTATGGATTGCGTAGCAGATCTTTCTATGGATGGGAGTAAAAAAATATTGCAACTAGATGTTCCAACGAGATGGAACTCGACGTTTTTGATGCTTAAAAGCGCTATTTACTCTCATCAAGCACTATGCCGTTTAGAAATTGTTGATAGGAGTTATACTTACTATCTAACACCGGATGAATGGGTAGATGCAAAGAAAATTGCGGATTTCTTAGAAGTTTTTACAAGGTTACTTGTTTATTTTCGGGTTCAAATTATCCAACATCGAATTTATTTTTTCCAAAGATTGTGATGGTTCTTTTTACGATACAAAAGCGTATGAAAGACAATGATTTTATGTCAAACATGGCAAATGAGATGTATAAAAAATTCGACAAGTATTGGAGAAAATTTAGTGTGATACTTTGAGTTGCATGCATCTTTGATCCACGAAATAATGTTGAGTTTGTTAAATATTGTTATGAACAAATTTATGGAATCGACTGTTATGAATTTGACGAGGTAGAGAATAAATTGGAAAATCTTTTCAACCGAAAATGAAAAGGAAGGTGAAGCAAGTGGATCAAAAGATGTGGAATCCGTTGATGCAGAATCCGTTGATGCAGATGTTGGTCCATATTAACAGGAATGTGAGGATATGTAGGAAGAATTTTATATTCATCGTAAGGTCAATTTACTTGATAGGTCCCGTAAATCCGAACTTATGTCATATCTTGAGGAAGAATTTGTAGATCCAAAAGCATCATTTGACATTCTCACTTTTTGGAAATCACATCAATATAAATATCTTATTCTTTCATGTATGGAAAAAGATATTTTGACGGTTCCGATTACTACTATAGCATCGGAAAGTACATTCAGTATCAGAGGTAGAGTTCTTGATGATTACCGAAGCTCTTTAAAAGCTGATATTGTTGAAGCACTGTTATGTTCACATGATTAGCTGTACGGGAATGGGACATCATCGATTATAGAGGAGACTGTTGTTAATGACCGATCAGTTATCTTAAGCTGCTCTGAATAACATGTGATGTACCGTTTTTAATTTGTTGGGTATGAGCTATTTATTTTTTGTGCTAATATTTCTACAATTATTATGATCATTTAGGTGTTGTTGCGGTGAAACTTGCTTCTAGCCTGCTATCAATAAAGCTGTAGATGTGTATAACCATCAGGTAACCTAAACATATCAGTTTTTGATGTATGTTTACATTGGTTAATACATGTTTCAGTCTTGTTGATAGTTAATCACGTTATGGTCTTTGATTATTTGGTTATTTAACATTATAGTTTGGAATATTTATTTCCATTGTTTGGTCATTTAACATTATGGTCTTTGATTACCCTTATAATTGGCATGACTACAGATTTATGATTTCCAGTACTCATTTGGTTTCAGCCTATGCTTTCAATGCAATGGAGCATATGAGTTTAATATCAGATAAAATTTGATAAGGTACAACACTCTAAGCTACTTCAATGTTACATCTTCACTTTAGGTGGATTTATGCTAATTTAAGCTCTTTGTAATAATGTGCAAAAGTGAACGAAGTCCACAACGACAGGCTTGATAAGTGAATGATTTTTTCATGATGTATATATATTAACTTGCAAATTTTAAAGATCATCCTTTTCACTAAACAGTTTCTACTGTGAAAATTATAGAAAATTTTCTATTAACAAAACATAGATCGATAGTCACCTTATTGGATTCAAACTTTTTGTAGGGCGACTGAAATTCTCTAAAAGTGGTATTCTTGAATGAAAAATATTTTGATTTATTAGAATTATAGCAGGCATAATAGTGGAACAATAGATTTGATTTTGTAGAATAGTTGCTCTAGTAGTAATAATATTTTCAAAGATTCTATTTGGCAAATTAGAGTCAGTTTCATTATCCTGAAAAACAAAGCCACTAACAATGCCTCATTGATAAAGATATTTGACGTGCAAATTTCTTCCAGCGAATTTGACTAAATCAAACCATTTACTAAAAGATACTTACTTCAGCGAGTGCTTTCTTTCTAGTCGATCTTAGAAGAATTTTTTTGTATCCAGCTTCTAATCTTTACAGTGGTTTAATTTAAATAGTCCAAATCTGGGAGATTGAAACTATAAACATCAACAAAATTCTGTATGCAAATTTGTTAAAATGAGTCAGTTTTTTTTAAGTCAGTTTAAATAAACTGATCTATGATTTTTTTAAACATTTTAGAAATTTACTTCTTTTAGGTTGATAATTTTAATGGTTCAAGCTTGATGGTAATCCATTTAATATAAAAAATTGAGTTTTCGAGATACTTAAAAGTTGATTAAAAAATATATCCATAAATAAGTAAATATTTTAGAAGGATAACGTGAATCTTGTAGCATTCTTCCATTTAACAATCAATGGAACTTGATAAAGTACTACAAACATAAGTCCATGATTTTTCATATTGGGATTTGTCAAAATCTTCATAAACTGTTCTGATCTTATGTTGTTGTATTACAAGATAAAAACTTCAGCTAGAGAACAAACAAACCATTGTAGATAGTTCAAATATTTATGTTTCTTGAACTGAATAAACCAGCTACGTTTTCTCTTATCTATTTTCATAGCGAACATATCCCATGTTTTGATGTAATTGTGGCAGTCAAAATGTATTTTATTTCTGTAGGGATTTCTAGTACTGGAAAATATTTCTTTTGTCCTATGTAATGACTATGCTAATGTATGTGCTAGCATACTCTGTTTTACTAATTTTCATTTTAACGACTGTTTCTGTTTTCACAAAAATCCACTAGCTAAATCAGTTCACTTTATTCCATCTTTTTGCCTTGCTAATTTAAGCTAGAATTGTATACATATAGGATTAATGCTTGATGTGTTTTTTAAAGCTATAGAATTGATCTATACTCATTGTTTTTGGTAGGAATGGAGAGCAGTTCTTGTTGAGCTGTAGAAAATGTATTAGTTCCTTGAATGATATCTTGATTAACAGCTTATATAGAATTGATCTGTACTCATTGCATTAGTTTCTTGAATGATATCTTGATTATTGTAGTACTAAAGGTTGAAAATGTTGTTGTTTTTGAATATTGTTTTAGTCAGTGTTGCAAATGGTAGATGTTGTTGTCTTGCATGATATTTTCAGTTTTGTACCTGCAATTGGAATGTTGTTTAGTTATTACTTTATGTGTAGCTCATATGTGCTGCTTTTGCCAAGGTTTCAGTCAAAATGGGTAAATGGGTTGGGTTGGTTTTACCCTTTAAATTATGGGTTGGGTTGGACATTTACCCACTAGGAAATGGGTTAAATGGGTTGGGTATTTTTTTTTGTTAAATGGGCTGGGTAAATTTTTAACCCAACCCATTTGACACCCCTATTTACATCGATTAGATCTGTGCAAAAACAATTTAAAATGATGAACATGAGATCAAACAACCCATATACTTGATTTAATCCGTGCGAGAGATGTATATCACTCACCAAATCTTCAATCTAGCTCAAAATCGATGAAATATGAATCTGGACAGCGAAGATCTATCTTCAAACCTCTCGATTTGATACATATATTTTCGTTTGATGTAGATCTAGCTCCATTTAATGTAGATCTTCAATCTCTACTCGTAAATCTAGAATTTTAATGGTGGAAAGGTGTATTTGTTTGAACAAGCATCAATCACAAGCTCAACCAAATGATAGAATGAAGAAGTAACCCCCTCTCGATATCCCTAATCCCCTATTTATAGTCTCCCACCAGCCCACTAATGGGCCTCCTGAAATCAGCCCATTAATAGTTTAAAACCTGAACAGAAAATTGTGTAGCAATAAAACAGCGATTTCTCCCAAACCGCTGAACCAAATCTTTAATGTGACCACTCTACGGAATGGGGAACATCATTTCCTTTCCAATGAGATCGACCTCAGCACCTGATTCGATCCGAGTCAAAAGTTAGGCCCTGTACAAGACTAACAGAGGCAAAAAGGTCACAAGTAAAATTGGTAAAAATTATGGATATGTCTCACATCCCTATAAACAATATATTAAAATATGAGAATGATCAAACCCTTAAGGAATAATATAAAAATATTTTATAATCCTTCGATACGTAAAATGCGGGCTGTTACATTCTCCTCCTTTAGGAATTTCGCCCCCGAAATCCCAATAGACATAAATAACTAAAACAATTCTGCATGCCTATCGCCCATTAGCAGCCAATTCTATCACTCAGACTAGCAGCCATCAACCATGCATCCATTGCCTTATCCTAGCACGCGGAATTCTATCAACCTAGGGGTGAGCATTATTCGATTAAACCAAATAAACCAACCAAACCAATTTATTTTGGTCGGCTTGGTTCGGTTTTGAAATTAAACCGGTTTGTAATCGGCCCGAAAAAATATTAAGTTTGGTTATCGGTTTAACCAAATTAACCGAATGTTTACTATATTTTCAAAATTATCGGTATTATAATAAATATTTTAGGTTAGTTTAGTTAGTTAAGTATATATTAATCATCACCTATGTGTCAAAATTAATATTAAAAAGCATATAAATCAAAAATAATAATATTGTAAACATATATTTATAATTTTTTTAAAGTATAGTGAATATTTCAAATACAAAGTGTAAAACATTTTTAGTTCGGTTTAATCGGATAACCAACCGAACCAACAAGAGTTAATTTGGTTGGTTTGGTTTGGTTTGGTTTGGTTTTCATTTCTCATTGGTTTTAGTTTGGTTTGACAAATTTATCATCGGATAAACCAAACAAACCAAATGCTCACCCCTATATCAACCACAAAAGTACAAGCTACAACGGGGTAAGAGTGACACGACAACTATGGGTCATACAATGAAGAGTTTTGGATGGATCGACTTCATCTTCTCTTCCATTTCCCATGTACAGTCATCATCATCCTCACTCCATTGCACCTTGACTAGCTTAACTGACTTCCTCCTAAGTTGTTTCGTGTCAGTCCCCCAACGCGAAGTGGTTTACGACGCTTTGTAGCTACAGACTTGACTTCTAGGTCTTCATACTGATCTGGAGGTACCACCACATTCAAATCGTGCATGCACTTCCGTAGAAACGACACATGGAAAACATTATACACACTCGACATCTTCTCGAGTAGATCCAGTCTGTATGCGAGCTTCCCAATCCGCTCGACTATCAGAAATGGTCCAACAAACCTTGGAGCTAACTTCCCTTTACTTCCAAACTGAACAACATTCTTTAGAGAAGAAATCTTCATAAAAAATCATGTCACCTACGTCGGATTCCAAATCCTTACAATGCTTATCGGCGTAACTCTTCTGACGATCTTGGGCTATCTTCATTCGTTGTCGAACGATCTCAATACAATATGATGTCTCTCTAATCGTCTCAGGCCCAAGTATCAACTTGTCTCCAGTTTCTAACCAACATACAGGAGAATTATACGGTCTACCATACAACGCCTCATATGGTGCCATCACAATGCTCGACTGGTAGCTACTATTATACGCAAATTCAACTAAATGTTGATGGTCTTCCCATGATCCCCCAAAATCCAATACACAAGCTCTTAGGTGATCTTCCAAAACTCGGTTAACCCTCTCGGTTTGGCCATCAGTTTGGGGATGATAAGCTGTACTCAAACATAACTCGATTCCCAAAGCTTCTTGAAAACTTTTCGAAAATCTACTTGTGAACAACGGATCACGGTCACTTACTATGCTCTTTGTGATACCATGGAATCAAACTATCCATTTAATATAAAGAACAGCCAACTTTGATGCTGTCCTAGTTGATTTGACAGGAATAAACCTTGCACTTTTGGTCAAATGATCCATGATGACACAAATTCCTTCGTTCCCTGTCCTGGTTCTAGGTAGTCCATCGATAAAATCCATCGATATATGCTCCCACTTCCACGTAGGAACTTCCAATGGCTGAAGCAACCCATTCGGCTTCTTCTGCTCGGCTTTCACCAACTGACAGTTCATACACTTGGAAATGAACTTTCCAATATCTATTTTTGTCCCTTTCCAGTAGTATACTCGCTTTATGTCTTGATACATCTTATTACCACTAGGATGAATCGTTAACTTCGAGTGATGACATTCCCTCAGAACCTCATATCTAAATCCGTCAATATCAGGAACAACCAATCATCTTTGCTTTCGAAGTCAACATTCTCGATCGACCTCGAATTCTTTATACTTTGGTTCCAACTTCTGGATAAACTCGACAAGCTTTGCATCTCGCTTTTGGCTCTCGCCAATTCTTTCGATGAGAGTAGGTTTTACCGATAAGCTTGCCAACATTTCAGGTTCCAACTCACATCATGGTCTGGAATCAAATCCTGCCAAGTACTCGAGGCTCTTCCATTCCGAAAACATTGCTCCCAATCCTGCATGTCTTCGACTCAACGCATCTGCAACTGCTTTACCTTTTCCTGGAGTATAGGCTATACCAAAATCATATGATGCCAGAAACTCTAACCACCGTTGTTGCCGAAGATTAAAATCCTTTTGGGAGAAAAGATACTTCAACGATTTATGATCCGTAACCAACTTGAATCTAACCCCCCAACAGGTAATGTCTCCACATCTTCAGAGCAAACACGATCGCTGCCAACTCCAAATCATGAGTTGGATAATTCCTTTCTTGCGGGTTCAGCTGTTGACTCGCGTATGCCACGTCCTTATCCTTTTGCATCAGCACTGCTCCAAGTCCAGTACCACATGAATTGGTGTATACAACAATTTCTTCATTCTCACTTGGAATCGTCAAAACAGGAGCACTCCTCAGCCTATCTTTCATGATTCTGAAAGCTTGCTCACACTTTACATCCTATGTGAATACCTAGTTCTTCTTCATCAGTCCTGTTAATGGAGCAGCTACCTTAGAGAAATCCTTGATAAACCGTTGGTAATAACCTACCAATCCAAGGAAATTTCTCATGTTTGTTGCATTCTTAGGTCTATCCCAGTCCTGGATTGCAGCCACCTTAGTGGGGTCAACCGGTATTCCATTTCCAGAAACAACATGGCCTAAGAATCTCACTTCGCTCTTCCAGAAGTGACATTTTGAAAACTTAGCCTTTAGCTGATGCTTTCGCCAGATTTCCAAAACAATTCGCAAGTACGTCTTGTGCTCTTCCTCATTGCGAGAGTAAACCAGAATATCGTCCACGAACACAAGCACAAACTTGTTCATTTGATCTCTGAAAACCCTATTCATAAGATCCACGAAATACGCTGGTGCATTAGTCAACCCAAATGGCATCATCAACCATTCAAAGAAACCGGATGGTGTCCTAAAAGCAGTCTTCGACACACTATCCTTCGCCAACCTCAAGTGATGAAATCTCGTTGCCAAATCCATCTGAGAAAATAGTTTGGCCTCGTGAAGCTGATCGAATAAGTCATCAATCATCGGCAACGGATACTTGTTCTTCTTGGTCACCTTGTTCAGCTCACGATAATCCACGCACAATCTCAATGAGCCATCTGCCTTGGTTGCAAACACCACTGGTGCACCCCATTTGGATACACTTCTCCGAATGAATCCTTTTCCTAAAAGGTCACAAACTTGCACCTCTAACTCTCGTTGTTCCTTAGGCGCCATCCTCCTAAGAGGCATAATGGGAGGTCTAGCACCCTCGACAAAATCGATTCTGAACTCAATCTCACGATGCAGCGGCAACCCTTTGACCTCGTCAAAGACATCCTTAAACTCCTTATCGATCAACACAGATGACAAGTCTTCCCCTGGAATCACAAGTGAGTACATAAAAGCTTATGAAGACCCCATCCTCGTGTTCACATCGAATCACAACCACTTTCCCTTCCACATTCCCAACTGTCTCCTTCAGCTTCTCACAATCCACCTTTGCCGCATACCTCTTGAGCCAATCCATGCCCAAGATGGTCCCGAACCCAGTGAAGTTCAAACAAAGAAATCACGCAAAAAGGAGCAACCATGACTCGACAACACTAGACCATGACAAAGCATAATCAAGCTGGATGAACCCCCAATTGGATTAGTCATGATCAAAGGACTTTCACAAATCTCGGGTTCCAAACCCAAGCAGCACACAAGCTCATAACGAACTTATTGTTCTTCCGATAAGGAGACAATATACAAATGAACATACTGTTTGAGCTCCACAAACTTCTTGAACAGAACAGACTTTTGAGCAGTAGAGATAAACTATGTTTCGAATTTGACTTGGAATTGTTCCCATGTGACCTCCTCTTTTGGAGTCTCAAGCGTAACGGAGTTCCACCAGTCCATGGCTCTACCTTGTAGTTGCCTCTATGCAAGCTTTCTCTTAGTTGCATCGTCTATGCCTAAGTCACCAAAGATCCTTATGCAAGCATCCATCTGTAATAACCCAGAAATCTGAGCCAATTTAAAAAAAATATTTTGGCGAATTTTAAGGATTTTGGTTATTTAAAATGGATTATTTTAAATAATAACGACGGAAAATTCATTATCGACGAAGTTAAAATGAATAATTTTATTTTAATTATATAACGAGCCTGAAATGGCGCTGCAGTTCGAAAATTCGATTTCGAATTTCAAATGAATATACAAAATTCAATATAAGTCAGAATTGAACGAAACCAGATAAATTAGAATCTATTTGATGATATCTTTCTAACGAAGTTGAGAAACTTAGATTTCACTTTATAGATTGAGAGATATGTCCAGTTTAAAATTCAGAAAAGTCGCTGTGGAATTTATATATATTTTAATATATATAAAAGGCCCTTAAAGATAGCCATTTTGCAAACGACCTCGGTTTTCGACGAAACCACTTTTGTTGGATCCGGGATGTCAAATTATTGCTAGGTTTCAAAATTCATAATTTTTTGAATCAATATGTGAGCGTGGCGAAGTTAAACGTGTTTTAACAGTTTCAGTCAAATTAGATCGACCAGAAAATGGCCATTTTTCAAACGGTCTTCAAATTTGACGAATTTAGTTTTGTTAGGACCGAATCGTCAATACAAAGCTAGAAATAATTTTTCGGGAACTTTTTTAGTCAGTATGTGGCCCCGGTAAATTAAAATGTGTGTTCAAATTAAATATATATTGTTTTATATTTTAATTTTGATGGAAACTGATTCAAACAGTCGAATTGGCCTATGAAACATATCCCATTGTGTTCGGAATGAGGGTAGTTAGCTAGGGGCGACATTCGTTGGGTTTGATTTGGAGTTCGGATCAATAAACACGTATTTTCAAAATTAAATAATATTTAAATATATTATATCCTTATATTCCCTTTCCCTCTTCTCTCTCCCTTGACTTTGAACCCATCAGTTCTAAATATATAAAAAAAAGAGGCACTGCTGATCTCGACTTCAACGCCACCGCGGCCGACCTCTGGAGCACCGCCGCTGATGATCCGCCTTCCCCCCCTTCCGCTTCTCCCTCCTGCCTGCTCCCTCTCTCCTCGAACGCCCCTTTTCATTTTAAACCCCAAAGCGAAACCCTACCCGCGCCGCCACCCCATTCCACCGCCAGCTGCCATCCGCCTCCCCCCCCCCACGACCACCAACACTCCAGTGCCTCCATTCTACCCCATACCCGCTGTAAGGTTTTTAATTCCTTTTCTTTTATATTATTTATTTAATGTTATTAAAAATATGATTTTTAAAAAGAAAATAACCTTGTTTTAGGAAAGTAATTTTTATATGTATCATAACTTGATAAAGTTGTGATTTTCCAACATAAAGATTTGATTTTTAATCATGGACAAGGTTTGATTTTTAATGATAAACAAGGATTGATTTGTATCATAGACAAGACTTGATTTTTATCATGGAAAGGATTTGATTTTTGAAAGAAAAAAGTAGATTTTTAACATATGGGGTAGCGAAGAAAAATATAATTTTTTATATAACGTAGATATTAAAAATATAATTTTTTTATATAACGTAGATATTAAAAATGTAATTTTTTATATATGTAGAAGTAATTTTTATATATGTGGCGAAATAAAAAGGTGATTTTCATATGAACTCTCTTTATATAAGAATACGATTTTTATATATAAGAATTAGCGTTGTAAAAACATGGAAAACTGAATTATAAAAATATAATTTTTATAATATAAAAATCAACGTAAAAATATGACTTTTATGTATGAAGTAGCAGTATAAAAATGTGATTTTTAATGTGAACCACGTGTAACAAATCTTGTTGAAAGCACGGCGAAGATTTTCTACATATGAAGAGTCGCGTGAATTGGTTTAGCTTCTCGGTGAGAACTTCTCACTTTTATTTTAATTTCTAGTTTGAAATATATACTAGGATGCAGACGGTGTTTAGTAGCACCCGACACCCGTCATCCACAGACCATGGATGACTTGTTTGTTTGATTGTTGTGTAGTGAAATGTGATGTGTGATGGCGAATGAAATAAAATATTTTATAGTGGAAAATATTTTATTGTTAAAAATATAATTTTTAACGTGGATATAAAATAAATATTTATAAACAAATTGGACGATTTGTTTATATACACTGATTTGACTGATATTGATTGGGACGATAAATTTTACACATCGCCCAACTGCACAAATAAAATCTGTGTGTGTTGATTTGAAACCCCACACGAGTATTGGGATGATATTTGACGTACACTAATCCCGATAGTTTAGTTGTATGTCAATCGATGGGTTGACAGACTGTGTAAGCATTAATTATTTATATTTAATGCTTAGGCAGTTGTGTGGTGCACTCTGGATGATGGTTGATTATTTATCTTTGTTACTTTATACATGTGTTGTAGAAAATCCATATAATTAACATTATATGGTAATTGATTGGGCCTCATTCCAGTTTTAAAAAAGAAATATTTGAATAGAATATTTGAAAAAAGAATATTTGAATAGAAATATTTGGAAATGAAATATTTGAATAGAAATATTTGAAAAAGAAATATTTGAAATAGAATATTTGAAAATAGAAATGCGAAGCCGTGTTAAATAGTTACACGCCATTTTAGCACGAACGGGAATTTTGTCGATTTTATAATGAATATTGAAAGTGATTTCAAAATCGAATATTTAGAAATGAATTCGAATTGAAATTGAATAGAAATGAATTCAAATTGAAATTGAATAAAATTGAATTCGAATTGAAATTGAATAGAAATTGAATTAATTTGAAATTCAAATTGAATTGAAAACGAACTGAAATTGAATTAAAAATTGATTTGAATTGAAATCAATTTGGAATGAATTTAAAACGAATTTGTAAGGGAAAATTCAATTTTGATTTGAAAAGGAAGTTGAAATCGTTTTGAAAAATAATTTAAAACGATTTATAAAATACGTTATAAAAGGAAATCGATGATGTAACAACCCGTATTCTACGTATCGGGGGATCGTAGAATATTTATTTCTTTCCCATATGAAGTCGTATGGTCATGTAACTTTAGGAAACATCCATTAGAGTCATTTCCCATGCTTATGATTTTTGTCGATTTTTAAATGACCATTTTTCCCCTAGCTGATTTTGTTTTGGCCATAACTTTTGATTGAAAAGGAATTTTCACTTGAAACCACTTCCGTTAGATTCGTTTGATGGTTTACCTTTCCGTAGAGTGGTCATAATAGCCAAACGGACTTACCGTTTGGAAGATATGGCTGAAATAAGGTTTGGAAGGTGAAAAACTGCTTAACCGGGCCAAAGAGGGTGATTAGTGAATGGGCCCATAACCCATTTCGGGATTAGGGTTATGGGAAGGCTGAAATGAGTTAGAGAATCATTCCATTTCAGTTTTCTTGCCTCCACTTATCACCAAGGAACCCTAAAAATGGCCTCCAACCTCTAAATCACCTCCAAATAATCTTTTAATCAAGGATTAAGCTTAGCAACATCAAATTAAGGAAGATCTACACCAAATCAACATTGGAGTTGCTGTTTAGCATTGGGATTCGCATCAAATCAGAGATTTTTTTCAGATCTTAGTTTATTTGTGGCTAAGGTGAGTGATTTGCATAGTTCCTCACTAATTATGGCTAATTATGGGTAATTAGTGTTAATTAGCGAATTTAAACATGATAATATTCTGGAAAAATGTCCATAAATTCTTAAATGATGTTTTAGACCTCTGATATGAATTTGGGTTAATTTGGTTAAGTTTTGCTAATCCTATCATTAGTTTCACCTAAACATGCTTAAGGGGAAATATGGGGTTTTGGGTATGTTTGATCCACTTTAACCTATCATATTGATGTTTTGATGTTTGTGATTGATTATGCATGTTGCTATGACTGTATGATATGCTTTGTGATTGATTTCAATAGTTAGAATGGTCGAAAACGTCGTCGAACGACGTAAACACTTGCTGGAAAAGCTTCAGGAAACAGTGCAGGTTTCGGATCGGATCGGATATGGTAGCTCGGATCGGATAAGTTGAACTGGGCAAAGGATTCGATCGGATCGGAGCTTGACAGTTGAGAACCCTGGCAAAAAGGAAGGCCATGCTAATTGAACTGGGATCGGATCGGCTAAAAGAGGGGGATCGGATCGGAGCATATGAAGGACGAGGGAGCTGATCAGAGCGGGAGCACGAACTGGATGGGAGATGGCAACCCGACCCGACCCGAACCGATGCAACGCTGTGAACCCGAACCGAACCGCTACAGGGGAAGACAACACACCGAACCGACTCAACGTAGGCACCCGACCCGAACCGATGGCTTGAACAGGAACCCGACCCGACCCAGTATTGATCAATAACCCGAGATGCAAAGGTAGTCCAACATGGGAAGTTAGAGCTCAGGATCCAATTGGGAACCGATGAGTTCACTTCATGGTTGGGCTTTGTTGCGGGACGTGTGCTAAGGAGTTGTCGACGTTCATAACTTCGATTCACCACTGAAAATGGACGATGGGCTACTTATCAGTGCAGTAGAGTCATTATGACTCGAGGGGCAAGGTGATGGTAGCAAGATTACGTTATCAGTGCAGTAGAGTCATTATGACTTGAGGGGCAAAGTGATGCGTAGTAAGACTATGAGCCAGCGCAGATGGGGTGAATAACTCCATGGGGCAAGTGGACATAGTAAAGGATTGGTAAGACTATGAGCCAGCGCAGATGGGGTGAATAACTCCATGGGGGCAAGTGGACATAGTAAAGGATTGGTAAGGCTATGAGCCAGCGCAGATGGGGTGAATAACTCCATGGGGCAAGTGGACATAGAGAAGGATTAGTGGCTACGTTATCAGTGCAGTGAAGCCATTTATGACTTCATGGGGCAGAGTGATCGTAGCAAGGTATGTTGGGTGATCGAAGTGGTGAATATCGTATGCTTTACGCACTGAGTGAGAGATGTGAGGATGGTTGCTATGCTTGATTGTTTGCCATCACTATGACATGCACACCCCCACCTCCGTATCTTTACACCGTTTGATATGGCACCTTAGAGTGTTGTACAGTATGTAGTGCTAACTCTTTGGTTGCAGGTCCAGGTTCAGGTATGTTTTAGTCTACCTATTATTGTTCACTTTAGATGCTTATCGCTCATACCAGGCTTTATGTCTGACCCAGAGTTTTATATCTCCTCTTATTACTCTGGGTGCTCACATGAGCAGACTAGTGACAGGTTAGCTGGTGGTGCGCGAGTAGCTGATTCGGAGGCGGGCAGGAGGCTTCCACGTATGATATATAGATATTCTCCCTGTGTCGTTGGTGGTCGCTACTTGGGCAATAGTAGTGTACCTCCTTTATCTTGCTTTTTCTTTGAGACAGTTTGAAAAGTTGTAATAATGTTTAACTTTGGATCATAAGCTGTACTTGGATTTTCCGCTGCTATGTTAGTTGTTTCAGCTTATGCACTGTCTCACCTGTTTTTTGTCAAGTATGTTATTATTATATTTTATCCTATGCGTTGTGAGACATTCTACAGGTTCTTTGTTAGTACATTTCCTTCTTCCCTTTTTCCTTCCGACGACCCGTTCCGTGCTAACTGGACATGTGTACAGCGCACTTTTGGAGTAAATGTCGGTTGGTGCGCGGCGGGCCGTCACACTTGGTATCAGAGCTCTAGGTTGCGTAGTTAACCTAGGGAAAGACACTAGGGAGAGATAGTACGTATATGAGAATGCGTATTTGTGATTACTTTGGTTTTCAAAAGTTATATATATATATATACTATTGGTAGTATAAGAATGAAGTCGTACTGCACTAGCACCACTATGGGGTCGTTAATCGTTTCCCTTTTACAGATTGACGATGAGCCGATATGCTAGAGGTGCTGGTAGAGGAGCCAATAATGGGAATGCTGCTGACATGAGGGCGATGTTTACTGACCTCATGAGAGACATGCTTAGAGAAGTGCAAGGGGCAGTTCCCAATCCCGGAGTTGGTGTTGGCCCAGTAGTGCAGGCGCCTAGGGTCGATTTCGCCAAGTTGTGCAAGAATTACACTAACCTTGGTGGGAAGCCATTCCACGGGATGGAGTCGGCCACAGATGTTCAAGATTGGATGGATAACTATTACCGTATCTTCAACGACTTAGGTCTTGAGGATGCGATGAAGAGAAGGCTAGCGTCTCGTCAGCTGCAAGGACGAGCGATGAATTGGTGGAATGCCATTAGAACAGCTACTCCAGAAGATCAGGTTACTTGGGATCAGTTCAAAGCTCGCTTTAGCGAGAAGTTCATTCCATCTGCCCAGAAGTCGATGTTGTTCAAGAGATTCTTGGAACTCAAGCAGAGTGGTAGGGCAGTTTCTGACTATATTGTTGAGTTCGACACTTTGTCGAAGTATGGACTATCTCTTATCGACACTCCTGAGAAGAAGAATGAGAAGTTCATTACAGGGTTGGATGGATACTTAGGGGAAAGGCTTATCAACCACATCGATGAGACTTTTGAATCGATTGTTGGGAAAGCTTTGAGATCAGAGAGCCTTTACCCTAAGTCAAAGACTGAGGCTGCATCTGCAGAAGGGCCGAAGCCGCAAGCAGGCGGTGGAGGAAAGAATAACTCTCAGAATAAGAGGAAGCAGGACCAATCTAAGGGTGGCCAGAAAAAGAACAAGAAGGATGTTGAGTGCTTCAGCTGTGGTAAGAAGGGCCATTATGCCAAAGATTGTCGGGCCAAGCCAGCGGATAAGAAGTGCTTCAACTGTGGTCAAGTGGGACATTTCAAGGATAAGTGTCTGCAACCTCTGAAGGAGAAGTAGATTGTGAAAGCATATGCTATTGATGCTGTTTCTTCTTCGTCGAATGCCCCAACTGCGGTGGAGAAAGGAAAGAATGTTGTTATTCAAGGTATGCTTTTTATTTATGATGTACCAGTTCGAGTTTTGTTTGATACTGGGGCTTCCCATTCCTTCATATCTAGTGACCTGGTAGATAGGTTGGGACTGGAACCCGAGATAGTCGATAGACCATTGGTTGTGACGAACCCGATTGGTGGTTCGACTAGCCTTAGTATGATTTGCAGGAATTTGGTCTTATCGAGTCATGGATGTATGTTTGTTTGTGATTGCTTTGTTTTGGGCTTCACTGGGTATGGCATTATATTGGGAGTCGATTGGCTCCAAAGATACGGGGTGGTGGTAGACCGTGAGGGCTTTTTGGTGACAGTGAGGGCGGATGATGGGTGGAGGGTAGTGTTTGGTAGTCTACCTAGTGATGGGGTTATGGTTAGTTTTGTAAATTCCCTCGACATCCCGCAGGATGAGTTGTCAGATGTGCCCGTGGTTGGCCAGTATCCGGACGTCTTCGAGGAGGTGACCGGGCTTCCACCACACCGAGAGATTGAGTTCCGTATTGATTTAGTGAAAGATGCCAGACCTATAGTGATGCCACTTCGTCGTATGGCACGAAGGGAGCAGCGAGAGCTCGAGGTGCAAGTCAGCAATCTTTTGAAGAACGGATTTATTAGAAGAAGTGTCTCCGAGTAGGGAGCACCAGTTGTGTTTGCCACTAAGGCAGATGGTTCCCTTCGTTTGTGTGTGGACTATCGCGAGTTGAATAATGTGACGAGGAAGAATAAGTATCCTCTACCGCGGATAGATGATTTGTTTGATCAACTGGAAGGAGCGAGAGTGTTCTCCCAGTTGGACCTCGCGACAGGATTTCATCAGCTTCGAGTAGCAGATGAGAGTGTTCCGAAAACGGCATTTAGGACGCCGTCTGGATTTTATGAGTGGTTGGTCATGCCATTTGGGTTGACCAATGCACCAGCCTACTTTGTGGATCTTATGAATCGAGTATTCAGAGATCAATTGAATAAGTTTGTTCTTGTGTTCGTAGATGATATCCTTGTTTACTCAAGGACAGAGGAGGAACACAAGGGACACTTGAGGATAGTGATGGAGGTGTTGAGGAAACACCAATTGAAAGCGAAATTCTCTAAGTGTCACTTTTTGAGAAGGGAAGTGAGATTCTTGGGTCATGTTGTTTCAGAGAGTGGTATTGCCGTGGACCCTGCGAAGGTGGCTACGGTACAGGATTGGCCTACGCCCAAGAATGCAACAGGTGTAAGAAGTTTCTTGGGATTAGCTGGATATTATCGTAAGTTTATCCAGGACTTCTCCAAGATAGCCGCACCGTTGACTCAGTTGACTAAGAAGAATCTGTCCTTCGTCTGGGACGGAGTGTGTGAGAATGCATTCAAGAGTCTAAAAGAAAAGTTGACGCGTGCGCCAGTGCTAGTCATTCCTAAAGGGAATGAAGAGATGACGGTATACACGGATGCTTGTGGTACCGGACTAGGTGCTGTATTGATGCAAGGAGGTAGGGTTGTAGCTTATGCTAGTCGACAGCTAAAGCCGCATGAGAAGAAGTATCCTACCCATGATTTGGAATTGGCAGCGATTGTGTTCGCATTGAAGATGTGGAGACACTATCTCTTAGGAGAAAGATTTGAGTTGTTTACCGATCATAAATCGTTAAAGTATCTCTTCTCTCAGAAAGATCTGAATCTCCGTCCGCAGAGATGGTTAGAGTTCTTGGCTTCGTATGATTTTGATATCGCATACACGCCTGGGAAAGGTAATGCGGTAGCCGATGCCTTGAGTATGAGACATGCCAGTTTAGGGGCAATGTTTCTTGAATGGAAGCAACTGGAGTATATCGCGGGGTTTGATTTCAGACCAAAGTGCAAATTGGATCCAGTCATGCTAGCTAGTTTGGTGATCAGACCCACTTTGATAGAGCGGATTGGTTCCAGCCAGAGGGACGATCCTAATCTATTGGAAATCATCTCCAAGTTAGAGATGGACATCGACGGTGAGGAGATGAATGTGTATGGGCTTGATCGAGATGGATGGCTTCGAAAGAATGGAAGACTAGTTGTACCCGACGTGAATGGTTTGAGAGATGAAGTGCTTAGAGAATGTCATCACTCAAAACTGACTATACACCCCAGTGGTAATAAGATGTATCGAGACATGAAGCAGACTTACTACTGGGAAGGGATGAAAAGAGACGTTGGGAAGTTTATATCCAAATGCATGAATTGCCAGCTAGTTAAAGCCGAGCAAAAGAAGCCTAGTGGGTTGTTGCAACCATTAGAAATTCCCGAATGGAAATGGGAGCAAGTCTCGATGGATTTCATCGATGGTTTACCGAGGACTAGGTCGGGACATGATAGCTTTTGGGTAATTGTGGATCGATTGACTAAAAGTGCCAGATTTATACCGGTCAAATCGACCAGAACGGCAGCTAAGTTAGCAGAATTGTATATGAAGTGGGTAGTGAGATTTCATGGAGTACCCAAAAGCATTGTGAGTGACCGAGACCTGTTGTTCACTAGTGGGTTTTGGAAGAGCTTACAAGAGGCCCTAGGGTCAGGATTACATCTCAGTACTGCATATCATCCTCAGACCGACGGTCATACGAAGAGGGTGAATCGCATATTGGAAGATCTCTTGAGAGCATGTATATTGGATTTTGGTGGATCATGGGATGACCATTTGCATCTAGTAGAGTTTGCATATAATAATAGCTACCAATCCAGTATCGGTATGGCTCCATATGAAGCTTTGTACGGAAGACCGTGCAACTCACCATTATGTTGGATAGAGACTGGCGAGATGTTTATGCTTGGACCAGATGTGGTGAGGGAAACTTCGGATAAGATTAAGACCATTCAACAATGAATGAAAGCTGCCCAAGATAGGCAGAAGAGTTATGTTGATAAGAGGAGGAGAGTCTTAAAATTCTCCGTTGGTGACTCGGTGTTTGTCAAGATTTCTCCGTTGAATAGCGTGATACGATTTGGCAGGAGAGGCAAGTTAGCACCAAGATTTGTTGGCCCATTCCCTGTTCTTGAACTAGTCGGGAATTTGGCAGTTGGCTTACCAGAGAAGATGGCAGGAGTTCACAATGTATTTCATGTTTCCCAGCTGAGGAAGTTCGTTCACGACTCAAATATGACTATTTCACCTGATCAGTTAGAGGACTTCAAAGTAGAACCCGAGGCGGTTGGGAACCGCAAGCCGATTCGTATTGTGGGGCACGATACAAAGCAACTTTGAAGGAAGGCAGTGAAGCTAGTCAAGGTTCAGTGGGGCGAGGACGAGAATGACTGTACTTGGGAGACAGAGGAGAGCATTAGGAAGGCGTATCCAGAACTCTTTGCCTGGTAAGATTTACTTTGTAATTTAGTTATTCCGCATGCTAGGATAGACTTGTTTTACTTGTTTTGCGTGTTTGATTGTTGTTTTATGATTGATAGGCATGTGGGACCCTTTGTGTGCTTTGGTTAGGGAATTTCGGGGGCGAAATTTCTTAAGGGGGGGAGAATGTAACAACCCGTATTCTACGTATAGGGGGATCGTAGAATATTTATTTCTTTCCCATATGAAGTCGTATGGTCATGTAACTTTAGGAAACATCCATTAGAGTCATTTCCCATGCTTATTATTTTTGTCGATTTTTAAATGACATTTTGCCCCTAGCTGATCTTGTTTTGGCCATAACTTTTGATTGGAAAGGAATTTTGACTTGAAACCACTTCCATTAGATTCGTTTGATGGTTTACCTTTCCGTAGAGTGGTCATAATAGCCAAACGGACTTACCGTTTGGGAGATATGGCTGAAATAAGGTTTGGAAGGTGAAAAACTGTTTAACCGGGCCAAAGAGGGTGATTAGTGAATGAGCCTATAACCCATTTCGGGATTAGGGTTATGGGAAGGCTGAAATGAGTTAGAGAAACTTTTCATTTCAGTTTTCTAGCCTCCACTTATCACCAAGGAATCCTAAAAATGGCCTCCAACCTCTAAATCACCTCCAAATCATCTTTTAATCAAGGATTAAGCTTAGCAACATCAAATCAAGGAAGATCTACACCAAATCAACATTGGATCTGCTGTTTAGCATTGGAATTCGCATCAAATCAGAGATTTTTTTCAGATCTTAGTTTATTTGTGGCTAAGGTGAGTGATTTGCCTAGTTCCTCACTAATTATGGCTAATTAAGGGTAATTAGTGTTAATTAGCAAATTTAAACATGATAAAATTCTGGAAAAATGTCCATAAATTCTTAAATGATGTTTTAGACCTCTGATATGAATTTGGGTTAATTTGGTTAAGTTTTGCTAATCCTATCATTAGTTTCACCTAAACATGCTTAAGGGGAAATATGGGGTTTTGGGTATGTTTGATCCACTTTAACCTATCATATTGATGTTTTGATGTTTGTGATTGATTATGCATGTTGCTATGACTGTATGATATGCTTTGTGATTGATTTCAATAGTTAGAATGGTTGAAAACGTCGTCGAACGGCGTAAACACTTGCTGGAAAAGCTTCAGGAAACAGTGCAGGTTTCGGATCGGATCGGATATGGTAGCTCGGATCGGATAAGTTGAACTGGGCAAAGGATTCGATCGGATCAGAGCTTGACACTTGAGAATCCTGGCAAAAAGGAAGGCCATGCTAATTGAACTGGGATCGGATCGGTTAAAAGAGGGGGATCGGATCGGAGCATATGAAGGACGAGGGAGCTGATCGGAGCGGGAGCACGAACTGGATGGGAGATGGCAACCCGACTCGACCCGAACCGATGCAACGCTGTGAACCCGAACCGAACCGCTACAGGGGAAGACAACACAACCGAACCGACTCAACGTAGGCACCCGACCCGAACCGATGGCTTGAAGGGGAACCCGACCCGACCCAGTATTGATCAATAACCCGAGATGCAAAGGTAGTCCAACATGGGAAGCTAGAGCTCAGGATCCAATCGGGAACCGATGAGTTCACTTCATGGTTGGGCTTTGCTGCGGGACGTGTGCTAAGGAGTTGTCGACGTTCATAACTTCGATTCTCCACTGAAAATGGACGATGGGCTACTTATCAGTGCAGTAGAGTCATTATGACTCGAGGGGCAAGGTGATGGTAGCAAGACTACGTTATCAGTGCAGTAGAGTCATTATGACTTTAGGGGCAAAGTGATGCGTAGTAAGACTATGAGCCAGCGCAGATGGGGTGAATAACTCCATGGGGCAAGTGGACATAGTAAAGGATTGGTAAGACTATGAGCCAGCGCAGATGGGGTGAATAACTCCATGGGGCAAGTGGACATAGTAAAGGATTGGTAAGGCTATGAGCCAGCGCAGATGGGGTGAATAACTCCATGGGGCAAGTGGACATAGCGAAGGATTAGTGGCTACGTTATCAGTGCAGTGAAGCCATTTATGACTTCATGGGGAAGAGTGATCGTAGCAAGGTATGTTGGGTGATCGGAGTAGTGAATATCGTATGCTTTACGCACTGAGTGAGAGATGTGAGGATGGTTGCTATGCTTGATTGTTTGCCATCACTATGACATGCACACCCCCACCTCCGTATCTTTACACCGTTTGATATGGCACCTTAGAGTGTTGTACAGTATGTAGTGCTAACTCTTTGGTTGCAGGTCCAGGTTCAGGTATGTTTTAGTCTACCTGTTTTTGTTCACTTTAGATGCTTATCGCTCATACCAGGCTTTATGTCTGACCCAGAGTTTTATGTCTCCTCTTATTACTCGGGGTGCTCACACGAGCAAACTAGAGACAGGTTTGCTGGTGGTGCGCGAGTAGCTGATTCGGAGGCGGGCAGGAGGCTTCCACGTATGATATATAGATATTCTCCCTGTGTCGTTGGTGGTCGCTACTTGGGCATTAGTAGTGTACCTCCTTTATCTTGCTTTTGCTTTGAGACAGTTTGAAAAGTTGTAATAATGTTTAACTTTGGATCATAAGCTGTACTTGGATTTTCCGCTGCTATGTTAGTTGTTTCAGCTTATGCACTGTCTCGCCTGTTTTATGTCAAGTATGTTATTATTATATTTTATCCTATGCGCTGTGAGACATTCTACAGGTTCTTTTTTAGTTCATTTCCTTCTTCCCTTTTTCCTTCTGACGACCCGTTCTGTGCTAACTGGACATGTGTAAAGCGCACTTTTGGAGTAAATGTCGGTTGGTGTGGGGCGGGCCGTCACAGATGAAATATATATAATATATATATATATTATATATGTATAATGGCCTGAATAGAACGCGCTGCGGTAGTTCGTGAATTTCGAAGATTGACTTCGAATGGACATTACGGGAGATCCGACCGTCGGATTCTCCTAAAACCGGAACCGTTGGGTTCGTATCGAAAAGAGCTTTCTAACGGATATTAGAAATTTGGAATCTAAAGGTTGGATTTGGAATTATGTCCAAATCAAATTTGGAAAAGGTCGTTGTAAGTGCAGTTCGATGGCCGTTGATGGAAATCGAGTGTACGGGCCTTGATAAAATTATTAAAAATAGTAATAATTTGTGTAAAATCATAAGAAATGATTCGTGAAGAATTGGGATGAAAAACTCTATATTTGAAAAGATAAAAATAGGCTTTTATCGAAATGAACTGGATTTGAACTAGAATAATAATTTATTTATTTTTAAAATAAATAAATTGGATTTGAAATGATTTTGAAAATAACCAAAATTTCTAATAATTGAATTGGAATGGATTTGAATCGAAATTGTCTTTGGAATATTTCGATGTTGGATTTCGTGATTATACATATATTGTTATGGAAATTTGAAAGATATATTTATATCGTTATTTCCAATACGATATTTGTTGGTCGTAGAATTTGATATTGAATATAAGCCGATATATTTTCTATTCAGAGCCTTGTATTTAATATCAAATGTGATTTGGGTTTGTCGTGAATGGTGTCTTCATTAACACTGTTCTTGAACCCAGTTGAGAAAAAAAGATTAAATCTTTTTATTTAGATCTAATGAAGTGTACCAATTAAATGGTAGTTAATTGGGATTGAATATTAAATGATTTTTGGGTTTATCGTGAACGGTGTTTTAAATAACACTTGTTCTTTAACCCGATAATTAATGGAATGTGATTTTGGGTTGTCGTGAACAGTATCTTCAATAATACTGTTCTTAGACCCAACGGAGTTAAGAAAATCAGAAACTAACTGGAGATTAGTTAAATTGAATGGTTTCTTGGGTATTGATCTGATGTTGGTTTCGGCCTTCGGGGTTAATACTTAGGGAATTGCTCACTTGCTAATTTATGGTTAGGGACTGACTGAAATGTGATGTGATTTTAGGGTTTATCGTGAACCGTGTTTTAAATGACATCGGTTCTTTAACCCAGTTAAAGATTAAAACTAAGTGGAGTTTTAATGAATCTTTAATTAGATTGAAAAGATCGAGAATGGAGTATCACCAGTTTTGCTCCAGGCGATAGTTAAATCTTTAATTAGATTTGAACGTGAAATGGTAATTGAATTTACCGACAACACCGTGGTGTTAGATATGAAGTATTACCATTTCTACTTCATGGGATGAATAGGTTGGGGTTGGGAAATTAAAACAAATGATTACTTCGGTAAGGTTCGTTAATCCCGACTAGTTTGAAGTGATATTCAAAAGAAGATTAAAGAATAAATTTAAAAGAATTTATCTTTGATAAAATTAATGTGAACTTTTCCCTAAGAGTGTGAAATTTAGAAACTAACTGGAGGTTAGCTAAGTAGAATGGTTTCCTGGGTATTGATCTGATGTTGGTTTCGGCCTTCGGGGTTAATATTTGGGGAATTGTTCTCTTACTAATTTACGGTTATTGACTGATGAATTGGAATGAGGTGTATGTGGTGTTTGTGTAACACTTGTTTATTATATACGCGAGTTATTCGGAAAGACCGGGTTTATCCCATTCTGAATAACTGATTCGACGATGAGTCGAAGATGAAGACGGTGGTTGAAGACCGGAGGTCTTCACGTCGTTTGGATAATTACTGATGATCTTGATTGGGCCGTACACCCAAGAGGAGGGAATTAGTTGGTGATCGTCCAGACGTACTTGGAGATCGATGGATATGCGAGGTACAAGGTGCCTCCGGTTTCGTTCAGACCTAGAACGGACTTGTAAATGGACTGTGTGTCTGACATTGGATATCATTCTGTGTGATTGATGGATATCGGTTGCATGGAGTGGTTTGCCTGTGTGGCAGGCTAAGATGCAAATGATCAAGGCTTTTGTTGAAAAGCAAAGTCTTGTGGTTGATGATCAAAGCACGGCCTGTGTGGCATAACTTTGTGTATCGTGAATTCGCGAGCCTCACACCCCGGTTGTGAACTAAAAACGGGAGGACCTCAGGGAGGACAGGCGTTTCTTTCTACCTAGAAGTGGCGTCAGTGGTTTTACATCCCCTGACGAGTTTGACTTATGTGGTTGTTGCTATTGCGAGGTGCCTCGGATATATAGGTGACTATGTGAAGCCGATGGAGTCATTTGTTGGCTCTTTGACACCCCAAAGGGTGGGGAAACGCAGTGTTCAGGCATTTTAATCCACATCGGTGGACCGGCCCTATCGCTCCAAAGGTCACTCGAGCTCTGACCTGAGACACGGGCTAGAGCGTCTCGAATCGGTAGAGGACTATCTTTTGCCTCGGTTCACAGATGGAAATCCAACTTCCAATACGTGACTTTGCGGTTTTGATTGTAAACCTATATATGGCGACATGATATATGGTACCCATGCCGTCTATGATTGATATTTATGATTGTATATAAAATCAAAAACTAACTGGAAATGAGTTAAGATGGGTGGTTTCCTGGGTATTGGTCTGATGTTGGTTTCGGCCTTTGGGGTTAATACTTAGGGAATCGTTCTCTTACTAATTTACGGTTGGAGTCTGATTAAGAATCAAAAGATAAAATTTCGCGTACCATGCATTCTTTGGTTGTTATATGGTAAAACACTATCCTCCGGCTTGCATTGCATCGTGTGATGGCACCTGGGTCTTATAACAGCTTCATTTTTCTTTACTTAGCATTGCGTTGTTTGTTTTATGCACTGGTATTCTTGGGAGGAAACCCGTTCCGTGTTATACGGCGTGGTCCCTTGATTTACCGAACTTTAAAAACCAATATTAATACCTGTTTTAGTTCTCACACCAGTCACATGACTGACCTGGAGTTTCTTGTTTTAACCTAAACTCTGGGTGCCCTTATTTTGGCACGGGCAGCTAGTAGTTTTGGGTTTGCAGATTTATATTCATAGGATCCTGATTTACAGCTGGAATGATATCCGGAAAGCTCTCTATCCGTATATCTTCTTCAGTTGTGTATTGTATTATTTTCCGCTGCTATGTAATGTATTGTAACCTCTGATATTTTTCTATTGTATAATATTTATTTATACTCTGTATATTCTTGTATTCTGATGAATTGTTGTAATAATCAATGAAATGTTCTTCTTTCTTCGTTCTAATTAGTCATGTTCTCAAAATAATCAGGCGTTTCGTACGGTCTTGGTCGGTTTAGCGACTGATTCGGATCGAGCGAAATTCCGGTCGTTACAGCGTGGTATCAGAGCTTTGGTTAGCTCAAATCTTTGGGGTACAACTCGTTAGAAAAGAATAAAAGACTCTTCAGAGGTAGGATTAGTAATATCCTATAGAAGAATCCTCATTAGAGATAGAATCAGTAGCATTCTAGAATGAGTGATTCATTAGAGATGGTGTTAGAAATGGCCAAGAACTTAAGCCGTAAAGAAAATAATGGAAGTTGAGTTGATTAGTTAAACAACTTTCAGCTTCGTTCCTTTTCGGGGATGAAAAGTTTTAAGTGGGGGAGATTGTAATAACCCGGAAATCTGAGCCAATTTAAATTTTTTTATTTTGGCGAATTTAACGGATTTTGGTTATTTAAAATGGATTATTTTAAATAATAACGACGGAAAATTCATTATCGACGAAGTTAAAACGAATAATTTTATTTTAATTATATAACGAGCCTGAAATGGCGCTATAGTTCGAAAATTCGATTTCAAATTTCAAATGAATATACAGAATTCAGTATAAGTCAGAATTGAACGAAACCAGAAATATTAGAATCTGTTTGATGATATCTTTCTAACGAAGTTGAGAAACTGAGATTTCACTTTATAGAGTGAGAGATATGTCCTGTTTAAAATTCAAAAAAGTTGCTGTGTAATATATATATATATTAATATATATAAAAGGCCCTTAAAGATAGCCGTTTTGCAAACGACCTCGGTTTTCGACGAAACCACTTTTGTTGAATCCGGGATGTCAAATTATTGCTAGGTTTCAAAATTCATAATTTTCTGAATCAATATGTGAGCGTGGCGAAGTTAAACGTGTTTTAACAGTTTCAGTCAAATTCGATCGACCAGAAAATGGCCATTTTTCAAACGGTCTTCAAATTTGACGAAATTAGTTTTGTTAGGACCGAATCGTCAATACGAAGCTAGAAATAATTTTTCGGGAATTTTTTTAGTCAGTATGTGGCCCCGGTAAATTAAAATGTGTGTTCAAATTAAATATATATTGTTTTATATTTTAATTTTGATGGAAACTGATTCAAACAGTCGAATTGGCCTATGAAACATATCCCATTGTGTTCGGAATGGGGGTAATTAGCTGGGTGCGACATTCGTTGGGTTTGATTTGGAGTTCGGATCAATAAAAACGTATTTTCGAAATTAAATAATATTTAAATATATTATATCCTTATATTCCCTTTCCCTCTTCTCTCTCCCTTGACTTCGAACCCGTCAGTTTTAAATATAAAAAAAAAGAGAAGCACCGCCGATATCGACTTCAACGCCACCGCGTCCGACCTCTGGAGCACCGCCGCTGATGATCTGCCTCCCCCCCCCCCTCCGCTTCTCCCTCCTGCCTTCTCCCTCTCTCCTCGAACGCCCCTTTTCCCCAAATCGAAACCCCAGCCGCGCCGCCACCCCATTCTACCGCCAGCGGTCATCCGCCTTCCCCCCCCCCCCCCCACCCCGACCACCAGCACTCCAGTTCCTCCATTCTACCCCCATACCCGCTGCAAAGTTTTTAATTCCTTTTCTTTTATATTATTTATTTAATGTTATTAAAAATATGATTTTTAAAAAGAAAATAACCTTGTTTTAGGAAAGTAATTTTTATATGTATCATAACTTGATAAAGTTGTGATTTTCCGACATAAATATTTGATTTTTAATCATGGACAAGGTTTGATTTTTAATGATGAACAAGGATTGATTTGTATCATAGACAAGACTTGATTTTTATCATGGAAAGGATTTGATTTTTGAAAGAAAAGGTAGATTTTTATCATATGGGGTAGCGAAGAAAAATATAATTTTTTATATAACGTAGATATTAAAAATATAATTTTTTTTATATAATGTAGATATTGAAAATGTAATTTTTTATATATGTAGAAGTAATTTTTATATATATGGCGAAATAAAAAGGTGATTTTCATATGAACTCTCTTTATATAAGAATACGATTTTTATATATAAGAATTAGCGTTGTAAAAATATGGAAAACTGAATTATAAAAATATAATTTTTATAATATAAACATCAACGTAAAAATATGATTTTTATGTATGAAGTAGCAGAATAAAAATGTGATTTTTAATGTGAACCGCGTGTAACAGATCTTGTTGAAAGCACGGCGAAGATTTTCTACATATGAAGAGTCGCGGTGAATTGGTTTAGCTTCTCGGTGAGAACTTCTCACTTTTATTTTAATTTCTAGTTTGAAATATATACTTGGATGCAGACGGTGTTTAGTAGCACCCGACACCCGTCATCCACAGACCATGGATGACTTGATTTTTTTATTGTTGTGTAGTGAAATGTGATTGTGTGATGGTGAATGAAATAAAATATTTTATAGTGGAAAATATTTTATAGTTAAAAATATAATTTTTAACGTGGATATAAAATAAATATTTATAAACAAATCAGACGATTAGTTTATATACACTGATTTGACTGATATTGATTGGGACGATAAATTTTACACATCGCCCAACTGCACAAATAAAATCTGTGTGTGTTGATTTGAAACCCCACACGGGTATTGGGATGATATTTGACGTACACTAATCCCAATTGTTTAGTTGTATGTCAATCGATGGGTTGACAGACTGTGTAAGCGTTAATTATTTATATTTAATGCTTATGCAGTTATGTGGTGCACTCTGGATGATGGTTGATTATTTATCGTTGTTACTTTATACATGTGTTGTAGAAAATCCATATAATTAACATTATATGGTAATTGATTGGGCCTCATTCCAGTTTTGAAAAAGAAATATTTGAATAGAATATTTGAAAAAGGAACATTTGAATAGAAATATTTGGAAAAGAAACATTTGAATAGAAATATTTGAAAAAGAAATATTTGAAATAGAATATTTGAAAATAGAAATGCGAAGCGGTGTTAAGTAGTTACACGCCATTTTAACACGAACGGGAATTTTGTCTATTTTATAATGAATATTGAAAGTGATTTCAAAATCGAATATTTAGAAATGAATTCGAATTGAAATTGAATAGAAATGAATTCGATTTGAAATTGAATAAAATTGAATTCGAATTGAAATTGAATAGAAATGAATTCGAATTGAAATTGAATTAATTTGAAATTCAAATTGAATTGAAAACGAACTGAAATTGAATTAAAAATCGATTTGAATTGAAATCAATTTGAAATGAATTCAAAATGAATTTGTAAGGGAAAATTCAATTTTGATTTGAATTTGAAAAGGAAGTTGAAATCGTTTTGAAAACGAATTTAAAACGATTTATAAAATACGTTTTAAAAGGAAATCAACGAAATATATATAATATATATATTATATATATAATGGCCTGAATAGAACGCGCTGCGGCAGTTCGTGAATTTCGACCATTGGCTTCGAATGGACATTACGGGAGATCCGACCGCCGGATTCTCCTAAAACCGGAACCGTTGGGTTCGTATCGAAAAGAGCTTTCTAACGGATATTAGAAATTTGGAATCTAACGGTTGGATTTGGAATTATGTCCAAATCAAATTTGGAAAAGGTCGTTGTAAGTGCAGTTCGATGGCCGTTGATGGAAATCGACTGTACGGGCCTTGATAAAATTATTAAAAATAGTAATAATTTGTGTAAAATCATAAGAAATGATTCGTGAAGAATTGGGATGAAAAACTCTATATTTGAAAAGATAAAAATAGACTTTTACCAAAATGAACTAGATTTGAACTAGAATAATAATTTATTTATTTTTAAAATAAATAAATTGGATTTGAAATGGTTTTGAAATAACCAGAATTTCCAATAATTGAATTGGAATGGATTTGAATCGAAATTGTCTTTGGAATATTTCGATGTTGGATTTCGTGATTATACATATATTGTTATGGAAATTTGAAAGATATATTTATATCGTTATTTCCAATACGATATTTGTTGGTCGTAGAATTTGATATTGAATATAAGCCGATATATTTTCTATTCAGAGCCTTGTATTTAATATCAAATGTGATTTGGGTTTGTCGTGAATGGTGTCTTCATTAACACTGTTCTTGAACCCAGTTGAGAAAAAAAGATTAAATCTTTTTATTTAGAACTAGTGAAGTGTACCAATTAAATGGTAGTTAATTGGGATTGAATTTGAATTGATTTTTGGGTTTATCGTGAACGGTGTTTTAAATAACACTTGTTCTTTAACCCGATAATTAATGGAATGTGATTTTGGGTTTTCGTGAACAGTATCTTCAATAATACTGTTCTTAGACCCAACGGAGTTAAGAAAATCAGAAACTAAATGGAGATTAGTTAAATTGAATGGTTTCTTGGGTATTGATCTGATGTTGGTTTCGGCCTTCGGGGTTAATACTTAGGAAATTGCTCACTTGCTAATTTACGGTTAGGGACTGATTGAAATGTGATGTGATTTTAGGGTTTATCGTGAACCGTGTTTTAAATGACATCGGTTCTTTAACCCAGTTAAAGATTAAAACTAAGTGGAGTTTTAATGAATCTTTAATTAGATTGAAAAGATCGAGAATGGAGTATCACCAGTTTTGCTCCAGGCGATAGTTAAATCTTTAATTAGATTTGAACGTGAAATGGTAATTGAATTTACCGATAACACCGTGGTGTTAGATATGAAGTATTACCAGTTCTACTTCATGGGATGAATAGGTTGGTGTTGGCAAATTAAAACAAATGATTACTTCGGTAAGGTTCGTTAATCCCGACTAGTTTGAAGTGCTATTCAAAAGAAGATTAAAGAATAAATTTAAAAGAATTTATCTTTGATAAAATTAATGGGAACCTTTCCCTAAGAATGTGAAATTTAGAAACTAACTGGAGGTTAGCTAAGTAGAATGGTTTCCTGGGTATTGATCTGATGTTGGTTTCGGCCTTCGGGGTTAATATTTGGGGAATTGTTCTCTTACTAATTTACGGTTATTGACTGATGAATTGGAATGAGGTGTATGTGGTGTTTGTGTAACACTTGTTTATTATATACGCGAGTTATTCGGAAAGACCGGGTTTATCCCATTCTGAATAACTGATTCGACGATGAGTCGAAGATGAAGACGGTGGTTGAAGACCGGAGGTCTTCACGTCGTTTGGATAATTACTGATGATCTTGATTGGGCCGTACACCCAAGAGGAGGGAATTAGTTGGTGATCGTCCAAACGTACTTGGAGATCGATGGATATGCGAGGTACAAGGTGCCTCCGGTTTCGTTCAGACCTAGAACGGACTTGTAAATGGACTGTGTGTCTGACATTGGATATCATTCTGTGTGATTGATGGATATCGGTTGCATGGAGTGGTTTGCCTGTGTGGCAGGCTAAGATGCAAATGATCAAGGCTTTTGTTGAAAAGCAAAGTCTTGTGGTTGATGATCAAAGCACGGCCTGTGTGGCATAACTTTGTGTATCGTGAATTCGCGAGCCTCACACCCCGGTTGTGAACTAAAAACGGGAGGACCTCAGGGAGGACATGCGTTTCTTTCTACCTAGAAGTGGCGTCAGTGGTTTTACATCCCCTGACGAGTTTGACTTATGTGGTTGTTGCTATTGCGAGGTGCCTCGGATATATAGGTGACTATGTGAAGCCGATGGAGTCATTTGTTGGCTCTTTGACACCCCAAAGGGTGGGGAAACGCAGTGTTCAGGCATTTTAATCCACATCGGTGGACCGGCCCTATCGCTCCAAAGGTCACTCGAGCTCTGACCTGAGACACGGGCTAGAGCGTCTCGAATCGGTAGAGGACTATCTTTTGCCTCGGTTCACAGATGGAAATCCAACTTCCAATACGTGACTTTGCGGTTTTGATTGTAAACCTATATATAGCGACATGATATATGGTACCCATGCCGTCTATGATTGACATTTATGATTGTATATAAAATCAAAAACTAACTGGAAATGAGTTAAGATGGGTGGTTTCCTGGGTATTGGTCTGATGTTGGTTTCGGCCTTTGGGGTTAATACTTAGGGAATCGTTCTCTTACTAATTTACGGTTGGAGTCTGATTAAGAATCAAAAGATAAAATTTCGCGTATCAAGCATTCTTTGGCTGTTATAAGGTAAAACCCTATCCTCCGGCTTGCGTTGCATTGTGTGATGGCACCTGGGTCTTATAACAGCTTCATTTTTTCTTTACTTAGCAATGCGCTGTTTGTTTTATGCACTGGTATTCCTGGGAGGAAACCCGTTCCGTGTTATACGGCGTGGTCCCTTGATTTACCGAACTTTAAAAACCAATATTAATAACTGTTTTAGTTCTCACACCAGTCACATGACTGACCTGGAGTTTATTGATTTAACCTAAACTCTGAGTGCCCTTATTTTGACACGGGCAGCTAGTAGTTTTGGGTTTGCAGATTTATATTCACAGGATCCTGATTTACAGTTGGAATGATATCCGGAAAGCTCTGTATCCCTATATCTTCTTCAGTTGTGTATTGTATTATTTTCCGCTGCTATGTAATGTATTGTAACCTCTGATATTTTTATGTTGTATAATATTTATTTATACTCTGTATATTCTTGTATTCTGATGAATTGTTGTAATAATCAATGAAATGTTCTTCTGTCTACGTTCTAATTTGTCATGTTCTCAAAACAATCAGGCGTTTCGTACGGTCTTGTTCGGTTTAGCGACTGCATCGGATCAAGCGAAATTCCCGGTCGTTACACCATCCATCTCTGAACCTCTTCAGTCGTCTCTATCCCTTTAAATGGCTTTCCTCCAAGAGAAGTGACATCTTTGCATAGCTTCGCGAAGTCCATAGCTCTCAGAACCTGCACTTGAACTCCTACAACAATCGCGGTTGCTCCTAGAGTGGGTACCCTTCTCATGACAACTTTCATCATGGCTACGAACATGGTTGGGTAGCCTGGTGCACCGCCATTGCCCCCTCCAGGAATAGCCTCCTAACTAGCAGTGTCTTGATAATTAACAACTCATTCTAAATCTTAAAAAAATAGAATGATTAGCCCATATACGAGAAAACTACAATGGAGTCCAAACACTATTATACTATATACTACTATATAATATGCATCCATCAATTACATCCTCAAACTTCGGTTAAAATCGTCAACCAGAGTTCTAATTCCAAATGTGACGACCACCCATAACCCCCGCACTTAACAAAAAGAATAATACGTTGAAAGGTGTGACAGGCAGTCATGGACGATCATCAAGGTAGCTAAACATACGCAAAACCTGTCGTAGAAATCACAACGCAAGGATAAAATATAATAGAACATATACAACAGGTAGAAATAGTGAAGCATCACATAGCAGAAATCCAAACTTTCATATCATCCTGAAAATATCCATACAACTTTGGAATACACTTTAGAAGTCTGTACATAAAGCCTCACTACATAACCCTCAGAGAATGCATCAAATAGAACAACAGCGGAAATACCCAATATGTACAGTAGTAAACAAAATACGCAAGCCTCCAGCTCGTCTTCGATCAGTAGCTCTGTCCACTAAGATCTACAACCTACTATTCAGTCTGCTATCCACTACACCGTAGATGAACAGCCCAAGTAATAAGAGGAAACATAAAACCTTGAGTCAGACAATAGTCTTAGTGAGCGATAAAACAACTATCTAACATCATCAATGAATATGAGAATAGGTAGATAAAAAAAATTATCTACCAAAACACCAGGGAAGAACTCAACCCCATCTTCCCTACATCGGACAGTGATAGCATTTACAAACAAGCATTTCAATCATACATCCATGGTAATCAGAACAACCATTCATTCATGGAAATCAGAAGTAAACAAACAATACCAATCAGATCAACCAGTTATATCTCACGTAAACCATCCTACCCAAGATCGACATTTCCCAAGCACAAGCCCCAAAGGCCTAAATCAATATCAGACAACCAAACAATAAACATCTCCTTCGGCGTCAGACAATCTACGTGAGACGGTATAAGCAAACAAACAACATTCACGACTAACTCTGGCTATCACCTCCAATCCTGCTTTGAAACCATCGTTAATCGTATGAGTGGCTAAACACCTTGCCATCAACTGTCAAGGGCTAATGGTAATCCCGGTTCTAGCAAAAACTCCATTCTCCTTTCAACGATACATATCTAGGACTTTCAAAGATACCCAGGGTACTCGACCATAAAACCGATCTTTTAGACGTCTCTATTGTACCCTTGCTTTGAGCCCACTAGAACATATGACAACGATAATCTCTCAGCCTTCAACACCTCCAGTCGTCAACACCTGCAACTATTCACAAGCTCAAAACACCCTTGAGCAACCATTATCCACCAACTCAAAACACCCTTGAGTTGTCTTCACGTTCGTTGCATCTCCCCTGATCAACAAACACTTCACATCACTTTGAACATTCTTCCTTGAATTCAAGTTGAAGCTATAACCATTGTCGACTCAAAACAAGCACCGTTTGGTCGAATCTGCATTCCATAGCATTTCCAGCTTTCTTTCTATGAAAAACTAAGCACAACGTAAACTGCCTCTCATAGTGTTTCTGAAACGCTACTATATCTCTCATCCAATTATGGATCATTCTGGTGTAAAAAACTAAGCAAAATATTTATGGAATGCTATCATATCTGCTGGTTCAATTCTGCATCAATCCGGTGTGAAAAACTAAGTAAACCATCAAAACAGCCTTCCACAACGTTTCTCGCATGCTACCATAGCTTCTAGTTCAATTCTGCTTCAACCCGGTGTGAAAAAACAAGTAAAACATCAAAACAGCCTTTCATCGGGTTTCTGGAATGCTATCTGTAATGACCCACATTTTCCAGCGGTATAATAATTGATTTATTTAATTATTTATATAGTGATAAAAGGATTTAATGGTCGTTGAATTAAATAATGATGAATATTTAATTAAAATAATAAATTAAATAATATATTTAATTCTGAAATAATCAGAATTGGCTGAAATGGCGATATGGTGTGAACTGGATCATCTGTGATATTTAATTCAGTTTAGAATTGAATTAGAATAACGAATATATTATTTGAACGACAGTTTGAACGTATAATTATTTTATAATTAAAATCGAGCTCGAAATGGCGCTTCAATTCGTAAATTGGCGATTCGAACTTCAACTGAATGTATAGGGTTCGTTTTAAGCCAGATTTCTGTGAAACAAGAAACATTAGGAGCTGGTGGAGTATATCTTTCTAGTGGAAGAGAAAAATTGGGATTTCGTCGTGTAGATGTTTAGATATGTCCAAATCAAATTTTAGAAAAGTCGCTGTGGAATTCCTTTATAATTTATAAAGGAATTATTTATATTTTTAAAAGGAATTTCAATATAAATCGAATATCGGGTTGACCCTTATTTGAAATATCGAGTTAGAAATTCATATAAGATTTTTCTAAAGCTGTGTGGTATTCCACTGTAAATATATACGATAAATATAACTTTATTTATATTTAATTTAATTATATTTAAATATATTTATATATTTAAATGGGTCATTCAGAGATTTAAAAATAACAACTTTTGCAAACGAAGTCGGAATTCGACGAAACTAATTTTGTTGGATCTGAAATGACAAATAGTAGCTAGATTTTAGTTTCCGTGATTTTGAAGTCAGTATGTGGCCGTACGGATTTTTAGAGTGAAAAACAGACAGTATTTTGACGGTTAAAAATACGCTGTGTGAGCAAACCGAGTCGGAATTCGACGAAACTAGTTTCGTTGGGACCGTAATGTCGAACTGTAGCTGCATGTCCAGTTTCGTGATTTTTGGGTATCATATGTAATCACGAGAATTTTTAGAAAGCAAAATAGATATATAAATGAGAATATACCGGGAATATTCCTTCTATAAAATCTCTAGATATTTTGGTTTGCTATAAATACCCTAAATTTATTTCCTTATAACCTAAACTTTCATTCTCCTGGTTAATATTTCCGACGCATCTTTTTCTTAGCTTTTCAGCAAAACTTGATGTTTAAAAATTCCTTAAAATCAAGTTAATTCTTATAAATCTTAAGATCTGTATATTTGGATTCAAGAAGGTGTGCTCATCAATCCCATACTAGTTTTGTTTAGTTCGAACTACATTTTGTTCGCTGTTGTTTTACAGCGGTAGTTCTAGGTTTGGGTATTCGACAAAATGGAGGATTCAATTGAGGAAACAAAGGTTGGTTTGAGGATTTTCGCATCAAATAGATCTGGATTGCGAAGTTTATTGGCCTCTGGTGATGCTTGATGTCGCGACAGTCACTGCGATGGACGGTTTAAGGACATCGACGCGATTCCATAGGGGGTCTCGAGTTGAATATTTATGATATGAGGTAGAAGAGAGTGTCGACAGAAGCTTAATGGTGATGTTTGTTTTGGATTTCCTGGATTAAGGGAGGGTGCAGTCAAGTTTGAAGAAGGGGAAATGGTGTTACAGGCGACGGGTTTTGAAGATGTAGGAACAGGAGTTCGGTATTAGGGAAGAAGAAAGAACATACGGTTGGGCTGACTAAGTGGGCCGGCGGGTTTTAAAAGGTGAAGGCCCAATGGTTGATTTATATTAAGCTTAAGTTTATTTAATTAACGTAAAAACTTATACAGTCAATATCTTCCTCATATATTATGGAAATTCAGCGAAACAAGATCCGACAGGATCGTATGGACGGACACTACCCAATGGAACTGACTGGGAGTGGAGTGGAGCTCGTTTGAATTTATGGCGGAAAAAATTGTTTGATTCAAAACAAACAAACAGTTTATCGTTCTTTAACCTTGAACTGCCAAAGTGAGTAAATCTCACTAACTCTGAACAGCTTATAATTTCATGTTGTATTTTTAGAACTGTTAAATATTGGTTGATTGACTGTGTGTTGACTGTTTGATTGAACTGCTAGTCAGTTAGTTGAATTTCTATATTGATTCTGTTTAACAGAATATATCATATGGAACTGAAAGTGATGTTGATTTTATTGTGTAACATCTGTGGATGCAGGGAAACAGGTTGGAGGAATCCGACTGGATTCCTCAACAGTTATTTTATTGTTTTTCATATATTGTGATTTATGATGTAGTTTATAATCTGTGGTTGATTATATGTGTTCGGACGATATTGGTCATCGTGATATGATGTGTTAAGTACCATAAAATATCGGAATGGGAAAAGGAGTTTTTCAAAGTGATATTGAAAACAGAATATGTATAAATTGGAATATTTATAAATAGGAATTATAAATTGAAATAATTATAAAGTGAATTATTTATTTAGGATAAATAAATAAGATGTTATAAAATGGACTATTTACTTAGAAAATAAAGAGGAGATAATAAGTGAGATATTTATTTGTTAGATAAATAGGATAAGATAATGGATTTATTTATTTGTTAGATAAATTGGATAAGATAATGGATTTATGTATTTGTTAGATAAATAGGATAAGATAATGGATTTATGTATTTGTTAAATAAATAGAATAAGGAAAGGACATATTTATTTGTTAAATAAATAGCATTATTAAAGGAAACATTTAGAATAAATGAATAGGATATTAAACGGATTATTTATTTAGGAAATGAATAAGTTATGATAAAGGGATATTGACTTAGAAATTGAATAAGTTATAAAAGAGATGTTAAGCAAAATAAATGGAATAAAGGATTTTCTATTTAGAAAATAAATAGAAGAGTTAATCGAATCAAGTTAATCGAACAGAGTAATCGAAATAGAGTTAAACCAGATTAGAAACTGACTAGAGATTAGTTAAGTTGAATAGTTTTCTGAGTATCGATCTGATGTTGGTTTCGGCCTTCGGGGTTTATACTTAGAGAATTGTTCTCCTACTAGTTTACAGTCAGGGACTGATAGTTGTAAAATGATAGTGATATGTAAATAACAATGGAAATGTTTTCCAGTGTTAATAACGTATATTTTCTAAACGTAGAAAATAAGGAAATATATATATATATATATATATATATATATGATTTATGATTGATCGATATAATTTCCTCCTGGAAATAATATCGTTGTTTGCACACGTGTTTTTCTTTGATAGTTAACTCACCGACTATCGAAGTTTTTTGACCATTTTAACGTTGTTAATATGAAGAGACCGGTTGGATTATTATCCAAAGAACCACTCTGTATTGGCATAAGCGTTGCGAATCATATATGCCAAAGAAAATTGAAGACGGAGTAAGGTGCAAGGGCTATTGTATAAGTCTTAGATAACAGTGCCTAAGATGGATGTACTGAATAGTGCCTTCGGTTCATCCTGTTCCTGAATGACTTGTATGGATGAATGTCTGACAGAGTATTTCCAAAAAGGTCACGTACATTGATTTCTTCAACTGTACCAAGAGTGGAAGCGGAGAAGGAAACTTCTTTAGCTAACACGTAATGTACTGTTGTAGACGTCAATTAGTGATTTTCGATGGATCTGACAATGTGGCATTCGAAGAGAATCTGATGTGATGATAAGGTGTAACCTCAAGCCTCATCAACCGGTAAATGACAGAAATCGGGCAGGCAGCATGGCTATGTAGGTCGCACCTATTAGGGTGTATAATCACCTGATCTAGAGTTTCATTTACTTCAAAAAAATCTATTGTTGGTGTTGTCCCATTCGGGAAACGGTTGCTGATCCCAACCGTTGGTGATATACATTCGATACACTCAAGCGAAATGAGTGGTCGGTCATGTATGGTCGGGTTGCAAGATGTTCTTGTTGAACCCAGTGTATTCATCTCTAGAGGTACACTAGCGAAAGGTGGTTCCATACCTTGTCATAGTTGGAAATCCATTACCCAATACGTGCTTGCGGTTTTAATTGTATACTATATATGTAGAACGTGAGATGAAAGCGTTTCTGCTAGATGATTATTATATTGTGGTTTATAGACATTATTATAATATCAAAAGGTTTTTGATATAAAGATATTTTGGATTCTCATAAGGGAAAAACCCGTTCCGTTATACGGCGTGGTCTTATGAGATATCGGTTAATGGCTCAAACTGTTTTTAAACTGTTTTACTCATACCAGTCCCATGACTGACCCAGAGTTTATTTTGTTTTGTTTTCCCTAAACTCTTGGGTGCCCAATTTTGTACGGGCAGTCAAGTAGTCGGGATTTACAGATACTTGAAGAGCTGGAGCAGGAGGCTTCAGGATCATATAGCTATAGTTTATTTCCGCTGTGTTGTAGGTGTTGTACTTGATGATGATATGTATATTCAAGTACAATCTTTTATTTCAAAGATATGTTATCTATTATATGTTATTCGTTCCGTTGTGAGGTTCGTGTTACTCTGATGTTGTGTTCTTCTTCTTCTTCTATTCTAAGTTTCTATCTTATCTTTCCTCACCCTCTAATTTCTTTCATTAATCATCCGTTATTTTCGACCCGTGGATGTTCGATATGTGTTGTATATCGGATAACCAAGGTCGTCAAAAACCCGGGTCATTACAGTTGGTATCAGAGCTTAAGTTAAGTGAATTACCTTGGCTCTGTGGCGTGACTCAGTAGAGATAGGGTTAGTAATACCCTAGATTGAGTTTGAGTGTATATATACGAGTGCGTATTTGTAATTTGATATAAAGTGGTTTTATATTGTGGAGATTCATTGGTTGAGTTGTTTATGGGTTCTGGTCGATCAGTTTGATCCACTGTATCAGTAGGAGTTTATAAACACTCGAATACGATGGGTCGACACGATATGTTTTGAAAAGAGGGTAAATTAAAATAAGTTTACCCAAAGTATTTTTTTGATATAAAGAATTATATATATTGGATATATTGGTTGTTATTATAATCGAGTAAGATTATAAATTAAATGGTTACGTAAATAACCAATCAGAATTCATATAAGTGAAATACGTGAAATCAGATGAGTTAAATCTGAAATTTAAAACAGAAAGTGAATTAAAATTCTATAAAATTGGATAAGTGTTTGTAAATGGATTTGGATTAAAAATAAGGAAAATTTAAGATCCTGGGAGATTTTAAATTTGTTTTACAAGCAGTGTGAATTATATTTTGAAATGAATTTCAAAGTGGAAATGTTTAGAAATGGTTTTATAGTATTGAACTCACTTCGATCACTGGAAAATAGATTCTGATGATGACAGCTGCATCATCAGTATTCATTTTCGAGTTGTAAGTGACGAATCACTACCAGAGATACTGTTTTGAATTTGTTTTGGGAAAGACAAGTTGTGTTGAATTTCAAAAAGGAAAATTTGATTTTTGAAAAGAGTAAACTGTTTAAAAACTCCCATGGAAAGACTGTTTGAATTAAAAACAAGTTTAACAGAAATTTGTGAAAGCAAATTTGAATTAAAGTAAAGACAGTAAAGTGGTAACTGAGATTGAATTAGAATGATATCAAGACAAATTGGATTGTGAGATTCAAATTTGAAGTGTAATGTGATAATCAAGTTAAGAGTTGGGAATCGAGAAGAAACTCGAGTTGAAATGATATTTGGCTCGGATATAAGCGAATGGTTGTGTTGTGGATAAAAGAAGATTTGAATTTGATTGGGATGACCCTTGTATCCGCTGAATTGACAGCAGGTGAAAGTGATAGAGTTGATATGCCCGACAAAAAGGTACAAGTTTATATTCGATATAAGCATGAGATTTATGAGCCGAATTAGCGAGCCGCTTGGCTGTTTGATTTTCTTTTGGGTTGGAGAAGGCCCAGCGAGGCGAATTGGAGTTTGACCTATTGAGCAGTACAAAGGAGGTGCTGGCAGAAATTTTCGAAAAGTCAAGGCGTTAGAAAATTTTTAGGATTTTTGAAAATTTTCATTGATAAGAATTAATTAATATTTTAATTCAAATTAAATTAGTTCAGTTGAAACTGAATTTAAGAAGTGAAGAAATATGTTACAACCGGTCGATAGGGTTTGTTTCCTACCTTAGCAATTTCGAGGACAAAATTATTTTAAGTGGGGAAGAATGTAATGACCCGCATTTTCCAGCGGTATAATAATTAATTTATTTAATTATTTATATAGTGATAAAAGAATTTAATGGTCGTTGAATTAAATAATGGTGAATATTTAATTAAAATAATAAATTAAATAATATATTTAATTCTGAAATAATCAGAATTGGCTGAAATGGCGATATGGTGTGAACTGGATCATTTGTGATATTTAATTCAGTTTAGAATTGAATTAGAATAACGAATATATTATTTGAACGACAGTTTGAACGTATAATTATATTATAATTAAAATCGAGCTTGAAATGGCGCTGCAGTTCGTAAATTGGCGATTCGAACTTCAACTGAATGTACAGGGTTCGTTTTAAGCCGGATTTCTGTGAAACAAGAAACGTTAGGAGCAGGTGGAGTATATCTTTCTAGTGGAAGAGAAAAATCGGGATTTCGTCATGTAGATTTTGAGATATGTCCAAATCAAATTTTAGAAAAGTCGCTGTGGAACTCCTTTATAATTTATAAAGGAATTATTTATATTTTTAAAAGGAATTTCAATATAAATCGAATATAGGGTTGACCCTGATTTGAAATATCGAGTTAGAAATTCATATAAGATTTTTCTGAAGCTGTGTGGTATTCCACTGTGAATATATACGATAAATATAAATTTATTTATATTTAATTTAATTATATTTAAATATATTTGTATATTTAAATGGGTCATTCAGATCTTTAAAAATAACCACATTTGCAAACGAAGTCGGAATTCGACGAAACTAATTTTGTTGGATCCGCAATGACAAATAGTTGCTAGATTTCAGTTTCCGTGATTTTTGAAGTCAGTATGTGGCCGTACGGATTTTTAGAGTGAAAAACATACAGTATTTTGACGGTTAAAAATACGTTGTGTGAGCAAACGGAGTCGGAATTCGATGAAACCAGTTTCGTTGGGACCGTAATGTCGAACTGTAGCTGCATGTCCAGTTTCGTGATTTTTGGGTATCGTATGTAATCACGAGAATTTTTAGAAAGCAAAATAGATATATAAATAAGAATATACCGGGAATATTCCTTCTGTAAAATATCTAGATATTTTGGTTTTCTATAAATACCCTAAATTTATTTCCTTATAACCTAAACTTTCATTCTCCTGGTCAATATTTCCGCCGCATCTTTTTCTTAACTTTTCATCAAAACTTGATGTTTAAAAATTCCTTAAAAATCAAGTTAATTTTTATAAGATATGTATATTTGGATTCAAGAAGGTGTGCTCGTCAATCCCATACTGGTTTTGTTTAGTTCGAACTACATTTTGTTCGCTGTTGTTTTACAGCGGTAGTTCTAGGTTTGGGTATTCGACAAAATGGAGGATTCAATTGAGGAAACAAAGGTTGGTTTGAGGATTTTCGCATCAAATAGATCTGGATTGCGAAGTTTATTGGCCTCTGATGATACTTGATGTCGCGACAGTCACTGCGATGGACGGTTTAAGGACATCGACGTGATTCCATAGGGGGTCTCGAGTTGAATATTTATGATATGAGGTAGAAGAGAGTGTCGAGAGAAGCTTAATGGTGATGTTTGTTTTGGATTTCCTGGATTAAGGGAGGGTGCAATCAAGTTTGAAGAAGGGGAAATGGTGTTACAGGCGACGGGTTTTGAAGATGTACGAACAGGAGTTCGGTATTGGGGAAGAAGAAAGAACATACGGTTGGGCTGACTAAGTGGGCCGGCGGGTTTTAAAAGGTGAAGGCCCAATGGTTGATTTATATTAAGCTTAAGTTTATTTAATTAACGTAAAAACTTATACAGTCAATATCTTCCTCATATATTATCGAAATTCAGCGAAACAAGATCCGACAGGATCGTATGGACGGACACTACCCAATGGAACTGACTGGGAGTGGAGTGGAGCTCGTTTGAATTTATGGCGAAATAAATTGTTTGATTCAAATCAAACAAACAGTTTATCGTTCTTTAACGATGAACTGCCAAAGTGAGTAAATCTCACTAACTCTGAACAGCTTATAATTTCATGTTGTATTTTTAGAACTGTTAAATATTGGCTGATTGACTATGTGTTGACTGCTTGATTGAACTGCTAGTCAGTTAGTTGAATTTCTATATTGATTCTGTTTAACAGAATATATCATATGGAACTGAAAGTGATGTTGATTTTATTGTGTAACATCTGTGGATGCAGGGAAACAGGTTGGAGGAATCCGACTGGATTCCTCAACAGTTATTTTATTGTTTTTCATATATTGTGATATATGATGTAGTTTATAATCTGTGGTTGATTATATGTGTTCGGACGATATTGGTCATCGTGATATGATGTGTTAAGTACCATAAAATATCGGAATGGGAAAAGGAGATTTTCAAAGTGATATTGAAAACAGAATATGTATAAATTGGAATATTTATAAATAGGAAATATTTATAAATTGAAATAATTATAAAGTGAATTATTTATTTAGGATAAATAAATAAGATGTTATAAAATGGACTATTTACTTAGAAAATAAAGAGGAGATAATAAGTGAGATATTTATTTGTTAGATAAATAGGATAAGATAATGGATTTATTTATTTGTTAGATAAATTGGATAAGATAATGGATTTATGTATTTGTTAGATAAATAGGATAAGATAATGGATTTATGTATTTGTTAAATAAATAGAATAAGGAAAGGACATATTTATTTGTTAAATAAATAGGGTTACTAAAGGAAACATTTAGAATAAATAAATATGATATTAAACGGATTATTTATTTAGGAAATGAATAAGTTATGATAAAGGGATATTGACTTAGAAATTGAATAAGTTATAAAAGAGATGTTAAGCAAAATAAATGGAATAAAGGATTTTCTATTTAGAAAATAAATAGAAGAGTTAATTGAATCAAGTTAATCGAACAGAGTAATCGAAATAGAGTTAAACCAGATTAGAAACTGACTAGAGATTAGTTAAGTTGAATAGTTTTCTGAGTATCGATCTGATGTTGGTTTCGGCCTTCGGGGTTTATACTTAGAGAATTGTTCTCCTACTAGTTTACAGCCAGGGACTGATAGTTGTAAAATGATAGTGATATGTAAATAACAATGGAAATGTTTTCCAGTGTTAATAACGTATATTTTCTAAACGTAGAAAATAAGGAAATATATATATAGATATATATATATATATATGATTTATTATTGATCGATATAATTTCCTCCTGGAAATAATATCGTTGTTTGCATACGTGTTTTTCTTTGATAGTTAACTCACCGACTATCGAAGTTTTTTGACCATTTTAACGTTGTTAATATGGAGAGACCGGTTGGATTATTATCCAAAGAACCACTCTGTATTGGCATAAGCGTTGCGAATCATATATGCCAAAGAAAATTGACGACGAAGTAAGGTGCAAGGGCTATTGTATAAGTCTTAGATAACAGTGCCTAAGATGGATGTACTGAATAGTGCCTTCGGTTCATCCTGTTCCTGGATGACTTGTATGGATGAATGTCTGACAGAGTATTTCCAGAAAGGTCACGTACATTGATTTCTTCAACCGTACCAAGAGTGGAAGCGGAGAAGGAAACTTCTTTAGCTAACACGTAATGTACTGTAGTAGACGTCAATTAGTGATTTTTGATGGATCTGACAATGTGGCATTCGAAGAGAATCTGATGTGATGATAAGGCGTAACCTCAAGCCTCATCAACCGGTAAATGACAGAAATCGAGTAGGCAGCATGGCTATGTAGGTCGCACCTATTAGGGTGTATAATCACCTGATCTAGAGTTTCATTTACTTCAAAAAAATCTATTGTTGATGCTGTCCCATTCGGGAAACGGTTGCTGATCTCAACCGTTGGTGATATACATTCGATACACTCAAGCGAAATGAGTGGTCGGTCATGTGTGGCGGGGTTGCAAGATGTTCTTGTTGAACCCAGTGTATTCCTCTCTAGAGGTACACTAGCGAAAGGTGGTTCCAACCTTGTCATAGTTGGAAATCAATTACCCAATACGTGCTTGCGGTTTTGATTGTATACTATATATGTAGAACGTGAGATGAAAGTGTTTCTGCTAGATGATTATTATATTGTGGTTGATAGACATTATTATAATATCAAAAGGTTTTTGATATAAAGATATTTTGGATTCTCATAAGGGAAAAACCCATTCCGTTATACGGCGTGGTCTTATGAGATATCGGTTAATGGCTCAAACTGTTTTTAAACTGTTTTACTCATACCAGTCCCATGACTGACCCGGAGTTTATTTTGTTTTGTTTTCCCTAAACTCTTGGGTGCCCAATTTTGTACGGGCAGTCAAGTAGTCGGGATTTACAGATACTTGAAGAGCTTGAGCAGGAGGCTTCAGGATCATATACTATAGTTTATTTCTGCTGTGTTGTAAGTGTTGTACTTGATGATGATATGTATATTCAAGTACAATCTTTTATTTCAAAGATATGTTATCTATTATATGTTATTTGTTCCGCTGTGAGGTTCGTGTTACTCTGATGTTGTGTTCTTCTTCTTCTTAGTTTCTATCTTATCTTTCCTCACTCTCTAATTTCTTTCATTAATCATCCAGTATTTTTGACCCATGGATGTTCGATATGTGTTGTATATCGGATAACCAAGGTCGTCAAAAACCCGGGTCATTACACTGTCATAGCTTCTGGGCGGTCCATCCTGAATCGTTCGCAATCCATGCCTCAAAATCCACGTCGATCCATCAAAACAGCGTGCGGTCCATGAATCCGCCCTGATGGATCGTACGCGATCCATAACCTTTCTATAGTTTTTGTCAAACGCTGTAAAATTGCAGCGATCCATCCATTTGCCAAACCACAAAAATATTCCCCGATCCATCAGAAAACGCGTGTCGATCCACTTTTTGAGCGTGCACAATCCATGCCTTGATCGTGGCCGATCCATCACCTACCACAGCGTTTCCCAAACGTTGTAAATTCCAGATTTTGATTTTTGGTCGATTCTTCAGTTTTCGGCTGATTCTTTCACTTTTTCTTGATCAATCTATTTCTTTACCACTACTTGGGCCACACCAAAGCCTGTACAACGCTGATCCATCACGGATCTCGTTTTATCAATGATTTCGCTCTATCAATGATTTTCACTTCGATGTATGCTTTTCAACAATACTTTGACCGATCTTCCTAGAATCTTCTAAATCAAAGTAGATCCGATCCGAGCAACCATGTTTGCACCAAACTTGACTAGATCCAAGCTTGACTTTGACTTGATTTTATACTTTCGAGATCCACTCGATTCCAACATTTCAAACAATGATTCAACCAACAACAAATCACATCAAAAGAACTATATGTAATTACATAAAAACTTACTGATTTAAGTTGCTAATTAGATCATATGATGATTTGAGTTAAAAATCATACTTAAATCAATTAGATCTATGCAAAAACAACTTGAAATGATGAACAGGAGATCAAACAACCCATATACTTGATTGAATCCATGCGAGAGACGCATATCACTCACCAAATCTTCAATCTAGCTCAAAATTGATGAAGTATGAATCCATATAGCGTAGATCTATCTTCAAACCTCTCAATTTGGTACGATCTATCTTCGTTTGATGTAGATCTAGCTCCCTTTGATGTAGATCTTCAATATCTACCCGTAGATCTAGAATTTTAATGGTGGAAAGGTGCATTTGTTTGAGCAAGGATCAATCACAAGCTCAACCAAATGATAGAATGAAGAAGTAACCCCCTCTCCATATCCCTAATCCCCTATTTATAGTCTCCCACCAGCCCACTAATGGGCCTCCTCAAATCAGCCTATTAACGACTTAAAACCTGAACGGAAAATTGTGTAGCAATAGAATAGCAATTTATCCTAAACCGCTTAACCAAATTTTTAATGTGACGACTCTACGGAATGAGAAACATCGTTTCCTTTTCAATGAGACCAACCTCAGCACCTTATTCGATCGAGTCAAAAGTTAGGCCCTGTAACAGGGGCAAAATGATCACAAATAAAATTGGTAAAAATTATGGATATGTCTCACATCCCCATAAACAACATATTAAAATATGAGAATGATCCAGCCCTTAAGGAATCAAATAAAAAAATTACGATCCTCCGATACGTAAGATGCGGGTTGTTACACGCCAGTCCGCGCAACTTTGGATGCAGGAACTCCTGTGGTTCTAAATATTGGATTTCTGCCCATTGAGGCACATCAGATCGGGATTGAGCCAGATATTTGACCTTACGTTCGACCTTTTGCTAATGTTGGACCTGACGTTGGGGCCACTGACATCAATTTACATAATATGAATCGGTTTCTTGGCATGGGCAATGAAAGTCAAGTCGTTGATGTTCGACACTACGTCCGTGGCGGGGAACCCCATGCCAGCTTGGGTTGTGTTACTCGCAGCTCATTCATTCAATATATCATGAACTCTCAAAACCCACTGAACTTCAAATTGTCAGTGTTAGAAGCTTTCGATGGTAGGAAAGATTGCTAAATACGCCATATGGAAGTACGTTCAGCTTCAGACAGCGTTATGGAGAAATGCTTCCGGCTTTACCTTACAAACATTGCTGCTTTATAGTTCAGACAGTTAGAACCAAGATCCATTAACAACTGGAACGTTTTGGTTGGAAAATTCGTCAAGAAATTCAGAGTTCACATTGCCCAACCAAGGAAAGTCATGATTTTAACCTCAATTAGGCAGAGAGAAGGCAAGATTCTAAGCAAATTTCTTGAACGATTCAATGTAGAGGTGGCCTCTGTTGACAGACCTGATCCGTCCATGGTCCTAATGGTCGTCGTCTCCGGCATTCTTGACAGAACAGACTTCAAAGTCTCATTGCGACGAGACCCGCCGAGGGATCTCACTGAATTCTACTTCGAGGGTGAAAGATTTCTTAGGGAGGACTCCTATGATGAAAAAACTGTGCACCAAACCAACTCTGCGACAGGCTCAGGGCCATCCGCGCTTGAGAAAGGAAATGGAAAATCTTGGAACAATTGGAACTCACAGCCTCGCTTCGAACCAAAGTTCCCAGCTTACACTGAACTCAATCAAGGGTTGGAAATGATTTATCTCAACATTCATGAAACTGCACCTTTCCAGAAGCCTCCCAAGAAGGACCCGAATCCTAAATAAGCCAGCTTTGACAGGTACTGCTTTTATCATGAACTGCCAGGTCATGACACCGACCATTACAGGCAACTCTGTGATCTTATCAGAGCCCGCGTCAGGCGCGGCGAACTACCACATTATGTCAAGAATCCTGCAGCAACAACGTCTCCCGCTCAACCTCCAACTACATTTAAGAATAGGGGTAGAACTAGTCACCCCCCGTGCATTGTCATCAACTAATCCGGACCTATAGATTTCACTTGGCTTTTCCGAACCCCGGTCTGACGCTTATGCTTGTTCTTATAGTTGGCGAGTTCTCGCTCTTTTTAACTTTCCTTGTATGTGATCCAAGCGGCAAAGTCAGCCCACGCACGCACAGAACTAACTTATGGTCTCCAGTCGTGTCCTGTGTTGGACTAACGGTCGTTGGACTTTCGTGATATCAATAAAGATTGTCCATAGGGCTCTAACCCCTCGCTGGATTCGTCGAGTATAAACATAAGGCTTCAGCCCTCACACTGGATCCGTCTAGTATAAACATAGGGCTCAGCCCTCACATTGCATCCGTCCAGTATAAACATATGGCTTAGGCCCCTTACTGAATCCGTTCAGTATAAACATAGGCTCCCTCCCTTACACTGGATCTGTCAAGTATAAACATAGGGCTTAGGCAATTGGTCCCAAAACTCATCTATAAATATCTCCGAGCTTGGCATTCAAAGGGATTGGCTAATTTACGCTCTTCCTACACTTTAACATAGGGGATTGATGCTCTCAAGCATCATTAATGGCTGCCTTCATCTTCCCCGTGGATTGTGGATTTTGGACTTCTAAACGTTGTACAAACGTTTGCCTATAACATTTGGACATTTACACTGCTTTTGGTCTATTTTGGATAATTTTGGAATTTCTTGGACATTGAAGCTACTTTTTGGATATTGCTCCGTATTTTTGCTCAACGAAGAAGGAAAAGGACATTTTGGTCAAAGTATAAAATTAACATACATTTCGTTGTTCTATTATACAACTTTGATATTGTCTGAACTTGTATAACTTGTGTAATCATCTATTATATGATGAATGGTTACTATAAAGTGGACGCATATGTTAATGTTGAACCACTATAAAAAGTTGTATTCTCTCTACATTTCATCATTTTGGGTTTGGATCCTCGCTTTTCTACAAAACGTATACTTGGGCGTTGGCGTGCGCGAATAGCGAAAAGTCTACACGTCAACAGATAAATTTTTATATTCCAAAATGGGCATATTTATGTCGATTTATTACGGAGGCTTAAATTTGCAAATGCAGAACTTTTAGCTGATGGCTAAAATAGAAATAGTACATCAAATAGCCGAGGATGAAGTATTAGAACTGATAATCAATGAGGTGAAAAGTAGAAAAAGTAGGGTTATATTGTGATATATATATATATATATATATATATATATATGAGACATTCACAAAACACAAATTAACAAATAAAGAAAACAAATTGAAAAATGCAGATAGTGTGCACTTTGTTCAACAAAACAAAAATTAAAAAATTGCAAATTATCTAAAAGACGAGGAAATAACTAAAAGCTACATAATATCCTTTAAAGAAATTCCACAATCAACATGTAAATATGCCCAAAAAAAAGGTTTCTAAAATATATAAGCAATGGGCTTTAAAATAGTGCATAAAATATTAAAATAAAGTTGTAGGATGTATGATGCCTAAATTATTTGCTAATAGTGTAGCAATTACAAACAGAAGTCATATTTTGAAAACTGCACATGTTGGCATGCTACCCTTGATTTATTGGAGGTAATGTAATTTATAATTGTAAGATGACAAGTGCAATGTCTAGTTTTAGACATTACATATCACAATGTGAAGCGTTAATCATAAATAGTTATTAATAAATTGTATACGATGATCTAGAAATAATAGAATGTCACGCATTCAAAAAATGGTCATTTTTGAATGCGTGCTGAAGAGAAATTAGTAATATCATTGTTATGCGTGTAAACAGTGAATTAACACTGTCTACAACCTATTGATACATAAACTTTACAAGACATTATTTGTGAAATGGTTTGGAGATGCTCCTATGCAATTGTTTTATAAGAGTGTTTAAGAAAATATAAAATCAAAATGTAATTCGTATGTACATGTATGATTAAATATTAACTTCAAGTTCAATACTTCACATTCAAAGTGAATACTGCACGTTCTTGAAAAGTATAACATTTTTCAACTGCCAAAAATACAAATGAACATACTTAAGCATGGAAATAGTTTCTTGATTTTCTTAGAGGAATTAAAAATCATGCATTATGTTTTGTAAAAAGCGCAAAACTAAGATGGTGCTTTCTTCATCTATTATAGTTCTGGGTTTTCATCCATAATAAAAATGCGAATGACGCATGTATATCATCGAAAACGAAGTTAGTACATAAAACAGAAAAAAAAAAATATTTTCTATGTTTCGTAAAGTAATGGAAGAACGGGAGATAACTCGTCATTCTTTCATCCCTCCATCGATGACACCCACCATCTTTGTTCAGTTCCCTCCATGGTCGCTCAATTCTCCTTATTTTTTGTAGTTAACATTGAAAAATCAAAACACAATACAAACCAAACAATCATCTAATATTTTCAGTTCTGAAAATGTTGATTCTTACTAAAAAAAAAAAAACAAGGGAAAACCATTTGTATTTTTCTATGCAGATTTAATGCATAGGTGTGTTTTCTCATTATTGTTGCAATTATCGTGACATTACAGAACTAAGAATTGCCCAAAGAGAGGAAAATGGCTGTTTATATCCAATTCGATTATTAGTAGGTCATTCCATTGCAGCTTGATTTTTTTCACCGTAGAAACGTACGATTTGCAGCATAATATTTCTTAGGGTGTGTTCTTTGCAAGCGGGGTATTTCAATCGAGTATTATAGCAGAGAATGCGTTTGACGCGTTAAGCGGACCATTTGAACGGAGAATGTTAACAGTGTATTAGTAGAATAGAAAATTTGTAAATTACTCCAATTCAGTTCAAACCAACTCCATTACGTAAAACACTTGAACACGATCGCAACGCAAAAAACCGCGTCTCAAACGGATCTCGTTTGCACAAGTTATTAATTTTTAAAATCTGTAAAACACCAAAATTAACTAATTAAACCCTAATTAATCAGAACGGATCCGCTAAAAGGTAAACGGACCAGCAGAGAAATGGTCCATTTCCGCTTTAACATGTCGGACGCGTCAAAGAGGATACAGACCATTTCTCCCTCCGTTTCCTCCCCCCGAACACCCCCTTGGTATGATTTGCTACCTATGCCAGATTATTCATTTTTGTTTCCCATTTAAGGGCACCACCTTATCTTTTCCGTTTCCCTGTTTCTAATCCATACTATCATACAGTGAGAATACACAATTCATGAACCTTAAAACATCCGTTTAATCAAACATTTAAGTGATACTATCATACATATATTTGACTTATACGGTATTGAAGATTCACAAATTCCCATGATACATTGATTAAACTGCCCATGTTACATGATTTGTTTGCTCAGCATTTCAACTTCCACATTTCCATTAGCAATGATTTCGTAATAAATTATTACAACTGAGCATTCAGGAGGCATGAATCTTTATCTTGGTGTGTATATTTCATTTGCAAAAGAAATAGAAAATTCCTTTTCCCCTTGGGTTTTCACATAAGACGACCGACATAACGAGTCCTCGGATGCTGGCTTTGCAACTTTGGCCATTGCACAAATATCTGATCAGCTAAATGGAGTTTATACAGCAGAAGCCCGCTTAACGAGAGTTTCCTCACCCTAGCAATGCTCTCGACATAGAATATGGATGACCATCTTATACCAACGACCTTGAAAAGAAAAGCGATTGCACATAAAGGAATACAAGTTCCAGGTCCGTTACAAATGATCACTTGAGGTCTGATTTTAAGCATGAGCCATAGCGCATGCAAAATTGCAATCAAAGTTGTCCAAATGGAGGTTATGTATGATTGACCAACTTCCCGGCTTCTATAAATTTGTAAGAAATTGGAATCATCAATTTTCTTCCCTATGCTGTTCTCGTCTTGCTGAATCAATGATTCCTCTAACACACGAGCTTTCTGAAGACTCATGTTATCAGTTGCAGCAGCTATGTAGAACCGCGGAAAAAAACGATCTTTCTGAAGAATGTTAACTAAGCTAAGCATCTCTGCAGTGTGGCCTCCTGAACCAAGAATGATTAAAGTTCTAACCGGAACCGAAGCTTTTAATGGCTTTCCAGTGCAGAGGAGCACATGTGCGATGCGAATTGCAAATAAGCACAATACTACTGTCATTAAGCTGTAAATATCGCAGGCTAGATTTTCCATATTATTAACCAACTGATGGGCTCCGTTATGCAGCTGAGGATACGCAGGCCGGTCCTCAGAATTTTAATACCAAAAAGATACAATGTGTGAGTGGTTAGGTCTAAAACCCAATGCAGCAGCAGGCTTCAAATGTTGATTGCAGCCGGTCGTAAACCTGATTTCAACACGGTAGGCATCCTGTGAGAAGTTAGGCAGCAGCGAAATTAGGGATGTGCGGGTATGAACATAGAAGGGGTACTTGGTTTTAAGGACACATTCCTCAAAAAAATTAGATCAAAGAACAACTAAGTTTGATAATTAAATGAAGGACAAAGACTAAATTGTATTATATCAACATGAAGTTCACTTTAATTTTATCATTATTACCAAATTAATTAAAAAATAACTAATTGCCCTTAAAATTGAAAGAAAAAAAAAAGTGATTTCAAAATTATTTAGTTTATTGATGTTATTATAAACATATATAAATAATCAGCTCGGAAAGCTAAATGAATACGGCTTTATTACTTAAAAATATAACTTTATATTGTACCACCCAAATACAAAATTAAGTCGTTTTAAAGCTAATCTCATTTGCACCAGAAAAAAGCTATATCGTAAATAACGAAGCTATATGCATATAGCTTTCCATCCTGGATTTTTTTATATTCATTTATTTTTCACCCATATTTATAATACCAAAAACATTTTATAATTAAGTTTTATTAATTTTTTATTTTATAATCACATAAAACGATTTTTGTATTAGTTTTTATTATTTGTGAAATGTAATGTGTGTCCATAATTTAAACTATTCGGACATTTTCCAATTAAATCATGAAAGTTGTTCTTGATTTAAAATGTGTTCTTGAAACAAATATCCACAGAATAGAATGGGCGAAGATGTTGGACGAAAATTAGGGTTTAGAGAGGAGAAGATGAGGAGCAGATGGCGTAGTGGGAGTATTGTGGTCTATATACAAGTACTAATTCTAAGCTATAAGCACTAAAGAAATACAAAATACCCAAAAAGCATGCATATATATATATATATATATATATATATATATATATATATATATATATATATATATATATATATATATATATATATATCGGCAGTGCTATTTCAACCGGGATTAAGGGAGTCAAATTCACCGAAATGAAAATCAACGGTTCACCATGAATTGCGCCACGTATCCCTTGAATTGCTGCCCCTTCATTATGAGATCCAGCTGTTTTGACCGTTTTTTCGCTGGCCGTAGCAGCATGATCCTATATATATATACACACGCACATACATACATACATACATACATATATATATATATATATATATATATATATATATGGCAAACGTTCGGTTGCACCCCAAAAATGGAGCATCCCAAATGTCCCGTGATTTCCACCACCCGTTTATATTAAAGAATGTGAGTGGGAAGTGAGAGAGTGAGTGAAAGGAGAGAGAAAGGGAAATACTTGGTGGAGATTGAGGGGCATTTGGGGTGCTGCACTGTTTGGGGTGCTCTCGAACCTGCCTCTATATATATATATATACACACACACACACACACACACCCCCCCCCCCCCCAACAACTGCATTAACATTTATTATTATCGTGTGATATTTGCATCAGTTTTCCAATATAAAATCTTCCTTGTTTGATTACAAAAAGGAAATAATTCATGCACTGCATAGTAAAGAGATGATGCATATAGGTATAGACAGCATGCAGAAAGAAACTAACTACTAACCTAAGACTTTGAATAAAGGATCCATAACATCTACTAAAAAATCATGTGGATTTAAGTTTGCTGTCTTGAAAACATTTTGTGCTTTTAGTCTATCAAATTTCTCAAAATGCTTTTGTTTCGGTATTTTTAGAAACTCATTTCTTAAGTCATTACTTTGAATAGTTTATCCGAGATAAAACGATATGCCACATATGTATTACAGGTTTTTCTTTTCTTCACATACAATGGAACCATTAATTGCTGGATCTAATTATCTGAAAGGTAGATGCTATATATGTAGTATGCTGAATTTGTTACATGACCTTACTTTTCTCATATTTCCAAACACCAGATCATGTGGTTTCTTTTTGGTTCGTTCCGACACCGCTCTTACTTGATTACCGTGTTCACCAGTAAATAATGCAGAAATTGAAATGGTAATAATTTTTATTAAATAGTAAAATAAAAATTGATTCAGTAAGTGATGGACATTATTGATGCAAAAAAATGTTGCTGTATGTTTATTTTATGAATTCGACTAACTGTTGTTTTTTTCTCAGAACTGCCATAAGTTCTTATTATCTACTGTACATGTAACTAGAAATATAGTACAAAAATACTAGAATAAAGAAGAATATTGCTTAGCAAAGAGTAAGCAGGCAAGCAAACTAATTATTAACACCTTGAAACATAACAAACGGGAAAGCAAGTGGAGGACATAAAATGCAAATAAACAATAAAATACTGGTGCAACCTACATAGTAGTCACAAATAACAGCAACAAAGCATGTGATGCAGGAACATATACATCATTATTTCATTTATAACAACTTTGATCAGTATGTTTATTAGTTTGATTTTCACTCTATTCGGATTTGAATTATATAAAATACCGACTTTGTTTCCCATGTGTTTATGCACAGTTGACATAAAGTCCAGTTTTTTTGAGATGCAACTATGTATCTTTAAATACTCCTGTTGTCATTAATACAAATTTATCACTGCTCATAACTCAAAACTTCTTGCCTTCATAGATTTACATCTAAATGGTGTTATTTCTGAAGCATCTGATGATATATGTTTTATTTCTAGAACAGATTAAACGCAAGTCATTGTAACTTTGAGGATACAAGCTACCAGCAATACAATAAAGTTCAAAGCTACTTTAGTCCTAAGCAGCAAAAGATCAAACACCTTGCAGCTAGGTTATATCAAGGTAATCAAGTTTACTGATTTGGTAATTCCAATTCGAAATAAAAACGAAACGTTGAATTAATGTTGCTACATTCCAATTATACGATTGGTAAAACTATGAAACACATAAGAGCCTAAAACAGATGAAATTAATTCAAGATGGTAAATAACAAATATAAATAAGTTCAAATAAAGATCAAAATACACACGTTCAGATGAAAAACCAAACAAAAGTTTAAGTAACCAAACAACCTACAGAAGTAACAAGTTGCTGAAGGTGTTTGATAACTGGGGACTGATTTGGTTTACTTTGTTTCTAAATCCAGATTCTGAAAAATAACCAGCTGGATATCAGCAAGCCTAACCAGATTTCGAGTTATCAAACAAACCTACTCATCATCAGAAACACACACCTCTTCATCAGAAATTACTTAAAGAAAGCCACGCTAGCAGAAAGGCGGAGACGGAGGCGTGCGCATTCGATTTTGATCTTCAATTTGTTGTCGATACTGGACGTTATTTCTTGGGTTTAGGAACTTTTTCTTCCTACTTTTTTTTCTTTTTTGGGGAAAGTTAACGGAAATGAAAATTTGTCGATCTGAACAAGAACGATTTAGGTGTTGTCAATACGCGAACTGGGCTGGCCAAGTTATGGGATCGCAATTTCATTTCAGATTTGCTAAGAGGCCGAAGGAAGAGATGCCCAAAAGATGCAGGAATTATCTAATGCGCACAAATTATTTTTCTCTCTATGTTACGGCCCAATAAACATATTTGCGTACCTAGGTTATATACAACAACCATGGCAAATTAAGTTTATAGATTTTTTAATACATTATTTTCAAAGATCAATTACTAAGGTTACTAATGATAAATCATCGCAATTAATATTATTTGCTTCGTTTTAACATAACCGACGCATACAAGGCAACACAATAGACAAACTGTGTACTAGTACGAACTGATCCACCATCTTCAAATTAGTTGCTAAGCTCCAATATTGCTTCAATGTTCATTAGTCTTCAAATCAGCTTGCACGCTCCGATATCCTTCGTGAATCTTGCTCATGTGTTCGAGTCTGTGCAATTAATGCTTTGTTATCTCCTCGTCATACAGTGTAGCGGATTTCTACCGCTACGCTATTTTCAAATAGCATCTGAAACGGTCTTTACGCTTTAAATACCACTATATTTTGACATTTCCTATATATCACATTCGACCACCACTCACCTAGAAGACGAGGGAAACCGCAGGCATTAAAATCCAGATTTCTCTCTTCTTCGACCTCAAAACCATTGTCGTTTTATTAGATTGTCTGTTCTCCACGCTTTTCCTACAGATGTCATCGGCTTATTCTCGACGACGAAGGCTATGTGAGTAAAAACATGAAAACTATATAATTTTGCTTTTTCTTGATTTTCGGCCACGTCGGCGGTCCAATCGATGAACGTTGGTTATGGATGGATTCGTATCGATGATACAAAAAACTTTCATGTTGGGAGTTTAGGTTACACGGATTGAGAGGAGAAAACGTAAATTAATGCATGCGGAGATTCCATGGCAATTAGGGTTAGGGTGGGAGAATAAATTAATATTATTTTCAAAGGACAAGCCCATATTTATAATGGATAATCCAAAAATGGACTGAGTTGACACAAACTCTAGCTGACACATGCTAACTGGCGATTTGAACATTAAAAAATCCTTTTAAACACGATAGAATATGTCTCGAGGCCAAACTTCGTCGCATGTGGCACCTGACCATTTTTTTTTACTAATATTCAATTTTCACAAGTGAAATTAACATGCGTTTAGATTTTGCACAACCAAATGGTGCATCCGACTCCCGTGAAACTCGTCTACATGCATCACCTCACTACTACGACACCAAATATATAACTTTCATCATAATCTGACACTACGCCCGGGATGACGAATTTCCACATGTATCGAAACCATTCTGTCCTCGAAACTTCCAATCTTGAAATATGGCGATCTTTATACTTTTTCTTCACATAACAAACAACTCAAACTTAGGGGACGTGGTTTAAACTCCCGATTCCATCACACGTGAAAAGTCATATTTTGGAACCATTGATTAATAAATGAAAAATATTTAAATAACTAATCAATAAAAATATGGATCTGTGCATTCTCCCCTTCTTTAAGGATTTAGTTTCCAAAATTCTCAAGGACAAAACAATATATCCCAATACTTACGAATAAGTAATGATAAAAGATAAATCACCACTTGTCACTCTCAAGAACAACTGTTGGTAATGATCGTAATTAAGGGAACTCGGAATTTGACATGGAGCCATAATTCAGATCTCTAAGTACAATTAGTCCTAATTCCGGGATCGATAAAGCCAAGCCAAATGCCTAAGATGTACGCTTATTTCCTAACAATGGATAATGAAAGTAAAAGTGACAACTCGCTAGTTAAAAGAAACTTAACTAAACATACTATATTGGCTTTATTCCAACTTTGGCTAAATTTACAAAAGATTTCAGTACCATCTCATTTACATGGCTCGATTTGAAAAAAACTACAACTCGCAAACATGGCTTAACCCAACAAAAGAAAACAAAAGCCCAAAGTGGAATCCAATATTTGGGAATAAAATCATCAAAAATACACTAAGTGCATAAACCACGACTTCACATTTACTTCATATCTTTCTATTGCAAGCTTAGCATTTAAATGCATACAAAAATGGATAAACATCCATATAATGAAGGCTGCTTTCTTATACTTGAATATATACTCTATAACGAGGGTTAAGCATAGTAATAATAGCAACTACACAAATAAGCCCGTCAAACGAATGGAATTCGTTTAACACAAGTTTGTTAAATCATATAGAGAATCTATCCCAATTAGACAAACTACACTGGAAAAAAAACTATCCTACATGCGTATAATCATATTAGCATAAACAGTCATGTCAAACATCGGTAATCAAACAAGCATAAGAAAAATAAGAGCAACAGTTAAAATAAAATTATGCCTACCCTAGCATGAAGGATACCAATCTAGCAAATAGTATGTATCATACAAGATATCTAATCCGTATATGACATAAATTTTGTTGCCATCTCATTGCAAATCAAGAATATAAATATAGCAACTATTGCTAATGAATCGGACACGAGTCGAGACCTATCGTGCTAGCCTCAGATCTTTGGAAACCTATCGACGAAAACAATTGATAATGATTCCCAAGTAGTTATACGAAATTGTTTAACTCATCTTTTTCAACATTAATTAGCTGACAATTTATTCATCTTGATACAAATGTCCAATCACCCTCCTACAATGATGCTAGGATCAACCAGCGTCTCTTCTATACATAACCAACTAAATTAGTCTGGTATGCACTATATCACTCTAGGTTTTGGAGTCATAACCATAAATTAATACAAGTAATGTCTACTAATGGAATATCACCACTGAACTGATACATCTCTAATACAAACATCACAGTACACCAGAAGCTAGGAGCTTTAGCTATCGCTACGAACAAAGGTTGAGATCATCCTTGAAGAAGAGGAAACCTAGTGATGCGATATCATCAAACAACTCTAGCTCCTTCCCCGCTAATTTGGGTCCCCAAATATCCAAAGAAAAACTCTATTGCTGCCGTCGCCGAATCAGGAGTCGATTATTCTTTCTCCCATAGTTTTGATTATTGATTAAAGATTCGAAAACTTCCATTTTGGCAACAACTTCACATTTACTTAAGAAACAAAAACTAGTGAGTGTTGTCGACTTTCCATTCTTAGAAGGAATGAGTGGTGTCAATAAAATCTCCAACTTCTCAACCGGACTTCAGGTATGTAATACTATGGGTCAACTCAATCTTAACCTTCTGTAACCTTCACAGAATCAATAACAACATTGCTGACAGTGGGTTATGGCCAGTCGAATGCCAACATCCAATTCATATGCAAATTATTTAATAAATGCATAGCAATCATAGATCTCATTCACAAAGTACAATGAAGAAAATGAAGACATAAGATTTATGGTGGTTCGGCAAGTGTGCCTGCATCCATTGTGTTGTAATCGATTATTTATACTGTTTAATTTCAAGTACAATTTGGTCTAATCTCAAGACTATAGAGAAAAAGTGGTTTGTCAAGATATAGCAATGTCCTTTCTTATTAGCATCCAAAATCCCCTGAGAAGATCCCCCAAATGAACCAGTTGATGTCCTATTTATAACTATAGAAGAGCAGGAAATAACCACAATTAAAGGAGGAAAAGTAGGAGTTGAATATTGACAAAGATGGTGAGGGATCGGATCGGATCCCTGCTTTTTCCAGTGATCCATATCGATCCCTTTAAGGGATCGATATGGACTTGATGATCTGAACCTCTGATTTATATAAGTGCATGGACTTGCTACAATGCTCCAATCATTTAAAACCCTGGTAGATCCGCGTCTTGATCACTTGAAAGTTCTGCCAATCGGTGTCCTTATTACTTCGATCACGTTAATGCTAAGGATTATGATCCCTATTATACTTTGTCAAATCCAAGCTACTTTGCACGATCCCTCAAATTACATGATGATCATCGCGTTTAGGTATAATCCAAAGCTGGATCACCCATCTGATTCGATGAGAATGCTTTGAATTGATCCCTTGTATAGTTGCCCGTTTTGATTTCTATATTGATCGACTAAGTGGCAAATATGTAAATCCATATGCGGATCCCCTATTTCCTTGATCCAATCATTTTGGTCCCTGGATGATGCGTCATTTTGTCATAGGGCCAATCCCATAAACATGATATTACTGATCTGATCCCTTTGTAAGATTGGATAAATGTTAAATGCTGGAAACCTTGGCTTGGTCCACCTAGTCTTCGTGATTGATGAGAAGTCGTGTGACTTAGGATAGGATCTTTCTATATGGATAATGCGGAAGTGATGATATTCTAATTTGTCTAAAGCAATAGTTATGTAAATAAATACTTATTTATATGATATATCATAAATAAGAAAATGCAGTAAGTAAAGTGACACCGGAATTTTATACTGGTTCGGACTTCCCATCCTATTTCCAGTCCCAGACTCCTTCTGAAATTCACTATTAACCCCTCTCTTCACCAGGAGTAACAGGTCATAAATACACTCGAGCACCAAGATGGATATCCCGCCTGAGCACCAACACATGACTTCAACATATAACAAGAGTTTGACTTCTGATTGTGTTCTCAAATCAACATTGAATAACCAACAGTTAAGTGCACTCTTCCTATAATTTTATCCTAAAGTATATAACATGTATGTAAAGATTGAAGGAAGTATATTACTTATTGAATCAAGAGATATGCAATAATTTCAATAATTCAACAAGTAATTTGAATATTGGAGAGCTTTTTACTATGCAAGAATATTTAGAAATGTAGATCAAGAAATATAATAGAATAAGTGAGAATTTGTTGTATGAAAACCAAGTTTATGATGTATATATAGTGGTTGAAGAGTAATCAACTTTCATGAAGAGTTCTATCGAAGAGATGCACCTATTTCTATTTAGAAATGAAGAGGAATCTCTTCATGAAAGAAGATGTCCTCTCAAAAATATGGCTATTATTTTCGGATCAGTCAACTGGTCTGAAAATTACCAGTCAACTAGTTAAAAAGTGTAAATCGTATATATATTTGAAAATAGCAGAAAGTAGCCGTTACTGGGCTAAATCTTCCTGACTAGTCGACTGGTCTGTAATGAATCAGTCGACTGGTTCAGAGCATTAAGCCCAGTAATGGTTGTTTTTCAGCCATTCATACATACATACATATATTCGAATTTCGTGCATTTGTGTTATATAAATTGAGGACAGAATTTAACAAATATCTAACACAACTAAGCACACACATATACATATACATATACATATACATATACATATACATATACATATATATATATATATATATATATATGAACTAACTCTTCAATTTGATCTTCATTTCTTCGTTGTCGTGAATCAAAAATCTTGCGAATCAACATTCTCCCTCTTTTTTGATTGATGACAACACCTTGCAATTTTTTTGAAATGTTTATTTTCTCCCCTTGAATGCATGTTTACATATATTCGTCTCCCCCTTAATAAAAAGCTTCTCTGCAACATTTTGTTAGTACATATAATATACTTATCATTTCCTATAAAAAAAATGTTAGTGTATATAATGATATATGTATATTCAACATATTTCTCCCCCTTTGTCATCGATTAAAAAGAATAAGTGTCATGATAAAGTAGTAATCGAGCATAGTAGAGAATATATAAGCAGATGTCCTTATAAATCTTTATATGAGACAATTCCTAGCTCTCTTCGAAATTTAATAAAGGTATTCTCCAATAATGGTTTGGTAAATATACCTACAATCTGATTTTCAGATTTTACAAATTCTAAGTTTTTAATTTGCTTTTCAATGTTGACTCTTAAGAAATGATGTCTTATGTCAATATTTTTAGTTCTAGAATGGTTTACTAGATTTTTGGATAAGTTTATTGCACTTGTATTGTCGCAATAAATTGTTGAGTTATTTAGATTGACATTAAAATCTTTTAGTGTTTGTTACATATATATTACTTAAGCATAAGCTAATGCCGTAGATATATATTCAGCTTTGCATGTCGATAGTGAAACACAACTCTGTTTCTTGCTGAACCAAGATATAAGTGATTTGCCAATGAAGTGGTAAGTACCACTTGTGCTTTTACGATCCGTTCGTGATCCTCCAAAATCGGCGTCACTATATGAAACTAATTCAAAGGAATAATCTTTCGGGTAGAAAAGTCCAAAATCTTTGCAGCTGCTAAGATAACGTAATATACGTTTTACTGCTCGTAAATGTGATTATTTTGGATTAGCTTGAAATCGAGTACATAAACAAACTCTCATCATAATACCAGGTCTACTAGCAGTTAAATATAGAAGAGAACCTATCCTGCTTCGGTATAATTTTTGATCGACACTTTTACCATTTTCATCTTTTTTAAGATGTGTTGTTGTACTCATAGGTGTCGGTTTACTTGACGTATTCACCATTTCAAAACGTTTTATTAAATTATTGCAGTATTTTTCTTGACTTATAAAAATTCCATTTGAAATTTGTTTAATTTGTAAGCCCAGAAAATAAGATAGTTCACCCATATCTGACATTTCGAACTCGCTAGTCATTATTTTTTAGAATTCCTGACATAATTTTTCATTAGTTGAACAAAAAATAATGTCGTCGACATACATTTGAACTATTAAAATATCTTTACTATCTCTTTTTATAAAAAGTGTTTGATCAACCTTTCCAATTTGGAATCCTAAGTCGATTATAATTTTTAAGACGCTCATGCCAAGCACGAGGTGCTTGTTTTAATCCATATAATGCCTTTTTCAATTTGAAAACATGGTCAAGATATTTTTCATGTGCGAATAATGGTGGCTGTCCAACCTATACTCTTTCTTTTATACAGACATTTAAGAAGGCACTTATGACGTCCATTTGATATAATTTAAAATTGGTTAACATGCATATGCTAACAAAATTCAAATAGCTTCTAGTCTGGCAACCGAAGTAAATGTTTCTTCATAATCTATACATTCTTCTTGATTATAACCTTGTGCTACAAGTCTAGCTTTGTTTCTAGTAATATTACCTAATTCATCTGCTTTATTTTTGTAAACCCATTTAGTACCAACAACAATTTGATCACTTGGTCTTGGAACTAATTCCCTGACTTCACTGTCGTCGAACTGATTTAGTTCTTCTTGCCTAGCAATTATCCATTTTTTGTCTGTAGAAGCTTCTTTTGGATTTTTGTGTTCAATATTAGATAAAAAACAACATTACTTACTAGATTTAGTTGGCTTCTTGTTCTTACATTAGAATTTATTTCACCAATTATATTTTGAATCAGATGATCTCGTAATATTCTAGGTGGTGATCGTATCTCATTATTATTTTGAATAGTCTTTTGAATAGCATTTTCAGGATGATTTTCTAGAACATCTTGATTTTCTGTGATATTATCATTTATGTTATTATGAACAACGGTTACATCTTCTCTATAAATTATAATATCATCATCTTGAGAAATTTTATTTTTCAATATTTCAGTATTAAAAGAATTTTGCGTAAAATTTTCGTCGGAAGAAACATGAAGTGATTCTTCGATTTAATGAGTTCTTTTATTGTAAATTAGGTAAGCTTAACTTCTACCTGAATATCCAAGAAATATTCCTTCATCAGATTTTGAGTCGAACTTACCAAGTTGATCTTTATTATTCAAAATAAAACATTTTGAACCAAAAACTTTAAAATATGAAATATTTGGTTTTCTATAATAAAATAATTCATAAGAAGTATTTTTCATTAATGGTCGAATGGAGACATGATTCAAAACATAGAAGGCTATTGCAACTGCTTCGGCCCAAAATTATTTTGGTTGTGTGCTTCCATTTAATAACGTCCTGGCGCATTCTTGTAAAGTTCGATTTTTACGTTCTACCACTCCATTTTGTTGTGGAGATCTTGGAAACGAGAAATTATGAAAAATATATTTCTTTGTAGAATATAAATCAAAATTTTCATTTTCAAACTCTCCTCCAAGATCACTTCGTATATTTTTAACTTTTAAATCAGTTAGATTTTGAATTTATTTGACAAATATTTTAATTTGGTCCAATGTGTCACTTTTATTTTTCAGAAAAATAGTCTAAGTATATCTTGAAAAATCATCAACTATTACAAACACATATCTACTGTGATTTATGAACTGAACTTGAGTTGGTCCGAATAAATCCATGTGTAGTAATTCAAGTGGTTGTAATGTTGAAATAACCTTTTTAGATTTAAAAGAAGATTTTGTTAATTTTCCAAGTTGACAAGCATCACATAAATTTTTTGTTTTGAATTTTATTTTAAGTAAACCTCTTACAAGTTCACTTTTAGAAATCTTGTTAATAGTTTTAAAATTAATATGACAAAAACGTTTGTGCCGTAACCAAGGATCATTATCTTTGGCTAATAAACACATACTAGGATTATTATTAACTTTCATATTTAAAATAGAAATATTTTTATCTCTGATTCCTTAGAAAATAAGATTTTGATTAGAATCAAATATACTACATCTATTTTCGGAAAAAGATATCTTAAAACCGTATCGCATAATTAGCTAATACTCAACAAATTATGTTTTAAATTTTTAACTAATAATACATCAGAAATAAGAGGTAAATTAGATATACCGTAATTGCTCACATCGCCTTTGCCGATGATGGATCCTTTGGGATTATCTCCAAATGTGACAGTTCCTCCTTTTGAATAGATAATATTGGTTAGCATTTCCTTGTCTCCTGTTATATGTTTTGAGCAACCACCATCGAGTATCCATTTTTCTCCATCTTTGTTAAGTGGGACCTGCAAAAAATAATTAAAATTAATTGGTACCACTTCCTTCGTTAGGGTCCTAACAGTTAGGTCTAAGGGAATCAAACCCAAGGGGGTTCAGAGTCCCTTTTAAAAATATAATTAATATTATTATGTACAGTTTCTAAGAAATTTTTAATATACTTATTCCTAATCAAATGATTGCTTGTTTTAGGAACCCATATATTAATATTTCTAGAATATTTTTTATTTAAACTAATTTCAGGTTTCTTATTACTAGATGTTACCGATTTATTAAAACTAGATTTCTTCTTAGAATTTACTTTTTGTACATATCCTAATCCCTTTTTACTAGATGTTGGTTGAGAATTTCTAATAGTTTAGATAAATTCTCTCTACCTTTGTTAAAATTACTGACATTTTTAGATATATCGTCTAATTTTATCTTAAGACTAGCATTATCTAGTTCAATAATTTTAATCTTAGTGTTCAAGTCATGATTCTCAAAAACAATCAAATTATTCTTTTCCTTTTTGAGTTTCAGTTTCTTGACTCAATAAGGAAAGTTGTGAATTTGCATTAGATAGAGATTCTTGAAGTTTTATATTCCATCCTCTAAAATCTCGTTTTCATCTTTTAGCAAATCTCTTTCAAATTCTACTTTTTTTCTTATCTTCGTTTGCTTGTTTATATTTTCTCTTATAATTATTTCTAGATTCTAAAATTTCCATATTTATTTCAACCATTTCTTCGTAAGGTTGGTCTCTTTTGCCATGAAGCATACATTTTCACGTTCATTGTCACTATTATTGTCACTCTCAGAAGATGAAGAATCTGAATTATCCCAAGTGACTGAGAAAGCTCGCTTCTGTGATTTCTCCTTTTTTGTTGCAATTTTTCTTTAGTTCTGGGCAATGTTTTTGATAGTGTCTAGTTTTGTGGCAATTGAAGCACTCAACCAAGGCTAGATCAATTTCTTTTGAAGAATTCTTTTTCACTTTTTACTCTGGCTCTTCTTATATTTGAGGATTTTCTGAAATTTGGGCTACAAATGCAATATCTTCCTCGTTTGAACCTGATTAATCTTTTTCAACATGGAAAGCTAAATTTTTCTTGTCTTGAGCATGAATCTTTTTAGCCTACAAATTGACTTCATACGACATAAGATTACCTATTAACTCTTCTGCTTTCATGGTTGAAAGATCGTTAGCCTTTTCGATAGCTAAAACCTTTCTTTCCTACTCATCTGTCAAAGAGTTTAATATCTTTGAAACTATATCAAAATCAGTGTATTTCTCTCCTAAGCCCAATAATGAATGATAAATATTTGGAATATCATTTATAGATTCATTTTCATTCATCCTAAAGTTCTGAAATTGATTCTTAAGCATGGATATCTTGCTAGTTCCTTCGTGAGTTACTTTGAGTGTTCGCCAAATTTCATATGAAGTATTGCGCATACAAATTTGATTAAACTCATTTCTATCCAAGGCATAATGCAACATATTCATTGCTTTAGCATTAGCGGTAGCTTATGCTTTTTCATTGGTAGACCACTCAGTATAATTTGTAGTTGGTTGTGTATATTCTTTTTGAGCGATATTCCATGAATCAAAAACATTAACTTGCATATATGTTCTCATTCGTGTACCCCAATAACTATAGTTTAAGCCATTAACAAATGGAGGTCGTACGGTAGATTGAGCTTCTGTGAATCCAGTATTTGTGTTCATGGTCGGGTTAGTGTTATTATCTAAAGTAACTATATATATCAGTTAACGGTTGTATGGTTAAATGATGACCTTGCTTTGATATCAATTGAAAAGTCATGTGACTTAGGATAGGATCTTTCTATATGGATAATGGGAAGTGAATATGATATTCTAACTTGTCTAAAACAATAGTTAGCAAATAAATATCAATTGATATGATATATCACAAATAAGAAAATGCAGTAAGTAAAGTGACACAAGGAATTTTATACTGGTTCGGACTTCTCTTCCTATGTCCATTCTCAGACTCCTGGAATTCACTATCAACACCCTCCCTTCACCCGGAGGAACAGGTCAACAATACACCCGAGCACCAACATGGATATCTTGCCTGAGCACAAACACAGGACTTCAACAAATATTAAGAGTTTGACTTTTGATTGTGTTCTCGAATCAACACTGAATAGCCAAAAGTTAAGTACACCATTCCTATAATTTTATCCTCAGGTATATAACATGTATGTGAAGACTGAAGGAAGTATATTACTTATTGAATCAAGAGATATGAAATAATTTCAATGACTCAACAGTAATTTGAATATTTGAGAGCTTTTTAGTATGTAAGAATATTTAGAAATGTAGATCAAGAAATAGAATAAAATCACTGAGAATTTTTTATTCGAAAACCAAGTTTATGATGTTTATATAGTGGTTGTAGAGTAATCAACTTTCATGAAGAGTTTTATTGAAGAGAAGCATCCATTTTATTCAGAAATGAAGAGGAATCTCTTTATGAAAGAAGATGTCCTTTCAGAAATATGGTTTTTATTTTTGGATCAGTCAACTGGTCTGAAAATCACCTGTCAACTGGTTAAAAAGTGTAAATCGTATATATGTTTGAAAATAGCAAAAAATAGTCGTTACTTGGCTAAATCTTCCTGACCAGTCGACTGGTTTGAAATGAACCAATTGACTGGTTCAGGGCATTAAGCCTTTGGCTGCTTTTTCATCCATTCATATATATATATATATATATATATATATATATATATATATATACATATATACATACATACATATGTATTCAAATTTTGTTCATTTGTGTTATATAAATTGAGGATAAACTTTAATAAATATCTAACACAACTAAACACACACACACACACAAACACACACACACACACACACACACATATATATATATATATATATATATATATATGAACTAACTCTTCAATTTTATCTTCATTTCTTTGTTGTCGTGGATCAAAATCCTTGCGAATCAACATATGAGCTCAATCCTTCTTCATGAAGTTATTGATTTGACCTTTTTCCAGATTGAGTAAATGCCTAGTTCTTGATGGAATGGCTTGATCAAGCGACTCACACGTTATCCAACGATGCCCTGAGGTTATCGGTCTGAGTTCTGTAATTTCCATGTTCCAAAAAATTGTCGATTTCGACATTTTAGTCTGAGGTTGTGCAAGCCTGTGCTCTAGCCACGAGCGATCTGAATGTCCATTTCCAAAGCATGATGGCCTTATTAAAAGATGGGTCAACAGTTACCCCTCAAATATGTCTTTCCACGAAAGTCGTGTTTTGTATAAGTTCTATATCAGCAATCTCTCCAGATTGATGTTGAGTGTTCACGACCACATTGAGTAGATTCCTTGTCAAGCATCATCCGCATTTGACGATTCAAGTCTTTGTCCGCACTAATCATAATCCATAGTCAGCGATTCGAGACACTCTAGGCTTTTTATCGAGCATAATCCATATTCATTGTGTTTGAACCTTGTCGGGTTGGCCATGTATAATCCATATATGGTGGTTTGGAGCCACTTTGGACTTCCACCAATCATCACTCATACTTAGCATTCTGATTTTGGATTGGTCCCTATTAAGCATTATCCATACTTGAAGATCCATGGTTTTGTTGATCCCCACCAAGCATCATTCATACATAATGGTTCATGGTTTTTTTGGACTGCCAAGCATCATCCATACTTAATAGTCCATAGTTTGGATTCATGTCAAGCATCATTCATACTTGATGGTTCACTATTTTGTTTGCGTTCTACCAAGCATCATCCCTACTTGATATTTTATAGTCTCTCTGGGCACTTACCGAGCATCATGGATACTCGACGATCCATAGCTGAAACGACCCGTAATCTTCGGGAAATCCCGGATTGAGTTGAGGACAAGCCACATCAGGACGCAAACAGAAGAACATTTCATTGTTAATTACAATAATTCCATCAGAATACAAGAATATACAGAGTATAAATCAATATTACACATTTACTAAATATCAGAGATTACAATAAAGTATATAGCAGCGGAAAATAATACAATACACAACTAGAAGTAATACACGGATACAGAGCTTTCCGAGTATCGTTCCAGCTGTAAATCAGGATCCTGTGAATATAAATCCGCAAAACCAAAACTACTAGCTGCCCGTGTCAAAATAAGGGCGCCCAGAGTTTAGGTTAAAACAATAAACTCCAGGTCAGTCATGGGACTGGTGCGAGAACTAAAACAGTTATTTAAAACTTTACTTTAAATCAGATATATCAAGGGACCATGCCGTATAACACGGAACAGGTTTCCCCCCGAGAATACCAGTGCATATAACAAAACAGCGCAATGCTTTTTTTGGAAAAATGAAGCTATTATAAGACCCAGGTTCAATCACACAATGCAACACAAGCCGGAGGATAGGGTTTTCCCTTATAATAGCCAAACATGCTTAGTACGTTAAAAACAAATCATTTGATACTATTATAAGTTTATAGTGTCAAAACAATTTCAATCATAAATATCAAACATAGACGACATGGGTACCATATATCAAGTCGCCATACAAGGCTCTACAATCAAAACCGCAAAGTCACGTATTTGGAATTTGGATTTCCATCTGTGAACCGAGGCCAGAGATCGTCCTCTACCGATTCGAGACAATCTAGCCTACCATGTCTCAGGCAAGCGCGCAGGCAAGCCTTGGAGCAACAGGGCCGGTCCACTCGATGTGGATTAAACTTAAAACCTGGACACTACGTCTCCCCACCCTATGGGGCGTAAATGAGCCAAATGACTCCATCGGCTCCACATAGTCACCGATATATCCGAGGCGCCTCGCAACAACAACAACCACACAGGTGAAAATAATATAAATGTCAGGGCTGGTAGGTCACTGACACCACCCTAGCTAGAAAGAAACGCATGCCCTCCCTGCCGTCCTCTCTCGTTTCTGGTTCACAACTGGGGTGTGAGGCTCGCGAATCAACGCTACACAAAGCTATGCCACACAGGCGGTGCATTGATCATCAACCACAAGACTTTTCTTTTCAACAGAAGCCTTGATCAATTGCCACTTAGGCATGCCACATAGGCAATTCACGCCATGTGATTGATATCCATCTATATATAACCCCTGAGCTCGTACGTCTCAGAGAAGGGCGTTAAGCAATAGAATAAATTTCCAGCCGCCAAACATATATATATTTAATAGAAATCAATCACATAGAATAAAATCCAATGTCAGACACACAGTCCATTTACAAGTTCGTTCTGGGTCTGAACGAAACCGGAGGCACCTTGTACCTTGCATATCCATCGATCTCCAAGTACGTCTGGACGATCACCAACTGATTCCCTCCTCTTGGGTGTACAGCCCAATCAAGCTCATCAGTAATTACCTAAACGATGTGAAGACCTCCGATCTTCGACCACCGTCTTCATCCTCGACACCACGTCGAATCAGTTATTCAGAATGGGATAAGCCCGGTCTTTCTGAATAACTCGCGTATATAATAAACAAGTGTTACACAAACACAACATACACCTCATTCCAATACAGAATATCCTTTTATTCAAATATTCTTATACTTTGGGAAAGGTTCGCATAAATTTTATCAAAGATAAATTCTTTAAATTTATTCTTTAATCTTCTTTTGAATATCAATTCAAACTAGCCGGGATTAGCGAACCACACCGAAGTAATCATTTATTTTATTTCTCAATCCAACCTATTCATCCCATGAAGTAAAACTGGTCATACTTCATATCTAACACCACGGTGTTATCGGTAAATTCAATTACCATTTCACGTTCAAATCTAGTTAAATATTTAACTGTCGCATGGAGAAAAACTGGTGATACTCCATTCTCGATCATTTCAATCTAATTAAAGATTTATTAAAACTCCACTTAGTTTTAATCTTCCCAAAAATCAATTTTAATGATTGTTTAACTTGGGAAATCATATCCTGTCTTTAACTGGGTTAAAGAACCAATGTCATTTACAACACGGCTCACCATAAACCCAAAATCACATTCCATTCTACTTACTTTTAAAACCCTTTCAAATCCAAATTATTTATTTAAAAATAAATAAATTATTATTCTAGTTCAAAACTAGTTCATTTCGATAAAAATCTATTTTTATCTTTTCAAATTTGGAATTTTTCATCTCAATTCTTCACAAATCATTTCTTATGATTTTACACAAATTATTACTATTTTTAATAATTTTATCAAGGCCCGTACAGTCGAATTCCATCAACGACCATCGAACTGCACTTACAACGACCTTTTCCAAATTTGATTTGGACATAATTCCAAATCCAACCGTTAGATTTCAAATCTCTAATATTCGTTGGAAAGCTCTTTTCGATACGAACCAAACGGTTCCGGTTTTAGGAGAATCCGACGGTCGGATCTCCCGTAATATCCATTCGAAGTCAATGGTCGAAATTCGCGAACTGCTGCATCGCGGCGCGTTCTGTTCAGGCCATTCTATATATAATATATATATTATACATATTTCATCGATTTCCTTTTAAAACGTATTTGATAAGTCGTTTTAAATTCGTTTTCGAAACGATTTCAACTTCATATTCAATTTCGAATCAAAATTGAATATTCCACATCATCGATATACAAATGATAATATTTCAAAACGTTATATTTTGAAATCACTTTATTTTCTATATTCATTATAAAACTGAATAAAATCGATATAAATATCTTTCACGTCAAAATGGCGTCAAACTTATCAACACGACTTTTATTCAACACATGAATGTTTATTCTATTCAACACATGAATATTTTCTTCAACACATGAATATATATTTTATTTTAACACATGAATATATATTTTTATTCGACAAACGAATATTTTATTCTATTCAACACATGAATATTTTATTTTATTCAACACATGAATTTTCTTTCTATTCAACACATGAATTTCTTTCTATTCAACACATGAATTTTCTTTCTATTCAACACATGAATTTTCTTTTAATATTCCTTATTTTCGAAATTGGAATGAGGTCCAATCAATTACCATATAACGTTAATTATATGGATTCCCTACAATACATGTATATAATAGCAACGATAAATCATTGACCATCATCCAGAGTGCACCACACAACTGCATAAGCATTAAATATAAATAATTAACGCTTACACAGTCTGTCAACTCATCGATTGACATACAATTAAACAATCGGGATTAGTGTACGTCAAATACCATCTTAATACCCGTGTAGGGTTTCAATCAATCAAACACATATTTTATTTGTGCAGTTGAGCGATGTGTAAAATTTATCGTCCCAATCAATATCAGTCAAATCGGTGTACATAAACAAATCGTCCGATTTGTAAATGAATATTTATTTTACTTCAACACATGAATATATATTTTATTTCAACATATGAATATATATTTTATTTTAACACATGAATATAAATTTTACTTCAACACATGAATATATATTTTACTTCAACACATGAATATATATTTTACTTCAACACATGAATATATATTTTATTTCAACACATGAATATATATTTTACTTCACATGAATATATATTTTATTTCAACCCATGAATATATATTTTATTTCAACACATGAATATATATTTTATTTCAACACGTGAATATATATTTTATTTCAACACATGAATATATATTTTGTTTCAACACATGAATATATATTTTACTTCATAACCAACAGTCAATTTTCACAACACAAACAATCACACAAGTCGCCCATGGTATGTGGACAACGGGTGTCGGGTGCTGCTAGGCACCGTCTGCATCCTAGTATATATTTCAAACTAGAAATTAAAATAAAAGTGAGGAGTTCTCACCTTTGGGTTCCACTCCACCATTCTATTTTGAATTTCTGATCGATTTGATTTGCCTGAAATTCCTACGTCATCCTTTTCACGCTGTTCATATTAAAAACCACATTTTTAATATGATGTTCTATATATTAAAAATTATATTTTTAATACTCTACCAATATAAAAATCATATTTTTATTCTTTCTACAATATAAAAATCATATTTTTATTCTTTCTACAATATAAAAATCATATTTTTATTCTTTCTATTATATAAAAATCAAATTTTTATTTCAAACCTACATAAGAAAAATTGAATCTTTACTTCTTTAACTTCATAAGAAAAATTGAATCTTTACTTCTTTAACTTCATAAGAAAAATCGAATCTTTACTTCTTTAACTTCATAAGAAAAATCAATGCTTGAAAACAATGTAATTTAAAATAATTAAAAGAAAAGACACTCACTGATGGAAGGGGGTTTTGCCTGCTCGCTCGCAGAAGGTGGAGCAGCTGACCGGCGCGTCAAGGGGGGGTTGTGGGTCCAGAAGTGGAGGGTGGTGGTTGATTTGGGGTGCGATGCGTTGGGATTTGCGATGGCTTCATCGCAGTCTCGCGGTCTTCGTTGGAGAAGCGATCGAAGGAGGAGGTGGAGGGAGGGGAGAAGCTGTCTTGGGGGGTGGGTGCGGTGGCCAGCGCCCGGCGGCGCGAAGGGAGGCAGATCACGGTTTTCCGCGTCGTTCTCTTTTTTTTTTCTAATTTCGATTTTGAACTGTTAGGTCAAAAGGAGGAGAAAGGGGTTTATTTATATATATTTAATTTATTATTATTGTATTCAATAGTGTTGACTTTTCATTCGACCTCCAAACGAGACTCAACGACTATCGTCCCTAGCTAATTACCCCTATTCCGAACACAATGGGAAGTGTCTGATAAGCCAATTCGGCTGTTATGATCAGTTTCCGTCAAAATCAAAATATAAATCTATATATTAATTTTAAACGCACATTTCAATTTGCTGGGATCACATACGAACTCTAAAAATTCCTGAAAATTTTTTCTAACTTCATATTAACGATACGGTCCTAACAAAACTAATTTCGTCAAATTCTGAGACCGTTTGAAAAATGACCATTTTCCAGTCGATTAAAATCAACTAAAACTGGTCAAACGCGTTTTCCTTTGCCACGCTCACATATTGATTCAGAAAATTATGAATTTTGGAATCCAGCAATAACTAGACATCCTGGATCCAACAAAAGTGGTTTCGTCGAAAACCGATGTCGTTTGCAAAATTTCCATTTTTAAGGGCCAAAATTCCATAGCGACTATTCTGAAATTTCAACTGGGCATAACTTTTTATCCCCGCTATGAAATTTCAATTTTTCGAATTTGTTGGAAAGATATCCTCAAATAGATTCTAGTATTTTTGGTTTCGCCAAAATCCGGTTTATTTTGAATCCTGTACATTCATTTGAACTTTGAAATCGAAATTTCAAACTACCGCGCCATTTTCAATTCCTTTTGAATATTTAAAATAAAAGTATTTTAAATAATAACGACGAGAAATTTATTTTTGAATAGAATTAGAACGTATATATTTATTTGAATCGTCGTTAGAATATAAATATTTTATTTTATAATTTTAATTATATAACGAGACTGAAATGGTGCGGTAGTTCGAAAATTCGATTTCAAATTTCAATTGAATGAACAAGATTCTAAATAAACCAGATTTAGTGAAACCAAAAATATTTGAATCTAATTGAGAATATCTTTCCAACAAATCCGAAAAATTGAAATTTCATAGCGGGGATAGAAAAGTTACGCCCAGTTGAAAATTCAGAATAGTCGCTATGGAATTTTGGCCCTTAAAAAAATGGAAATTTTGCAAACGACGTCTGTTTTTGACGAAACCACTTTTGGTTGGATCCGGGATGTCAAGTTATTGCTAGATTCCAAAATTCATAATTTTTCGAATCAATATGTGAGCGTGGCGAAGTAAAACGTGTTTTAACAGTTTCAGTCAATTTTGATCAACCAGAAAATGGCCATTTTTAAAACGGTCTCGGAATTTGACGAAATTAGTTTTGTTAGGACTGTATCGTCAATACGAAGCTAGAAAATAATTTTTGGAATTTTTTAGAGTCCGTATGTGGCCCCGGTAAATTGAAATGTGCGTTCAAATTCAATATATAGAGTTATATTTTGATTTTGACGGAAGCTAATCGAAACAGTCGAATCAGCTTACGATGCATATCCCATTGTGTTCGGAATGGGGGTAATTAGCTAGAGACGACAGTCGGTGGGTTTGATTTGGGGTTCGTATAGAAAAGTAATAGTATTTAATAAAATAAAATTTTCTATTCAACACATGAATATATTTTCTATTCAACACATGAATTCTTGACATCCCGGATCCAACAAAAGTGGTTTTGTCGAAAACAGAGGTCATTTGCAAAATTTTCATTTTTTTTAAGGGCCAAAATTCCATAGCGACTATTCTGAATTTTCAACTGGGCGTAACTTTTCTATCCCCGCCATGAAATTTCAATTTTTTGGATTCGTTGGAAAGATATTCTCAATTAAATTCAAATATTTTTGGTTTCGCTAAAATCCGGTTTATTTTGAATCTTGTACATTCAATTGAATTTGAAATCTAATTTTCGAACTATCCCGCCATTTCAGGCTCATTATATAATTAAAATAAATTTATTCGTTTTAACTTCGTCGAAAATAAATTTTCCGTCGTTATTATTTAAAATAAATCATTTTAAATAATCAAATTTCATTAAAATAGCCAAAATAAAAATTTAAATTGGCTCAGAATTTCCGGGTTGTTACAACCTCCCTATGATCCTTCCATGCATTATCCATATATGAATATCTGGTTAACAAAAGGGTTTTATACTTGGTGAACATCATCCATACTCATCAAGTGATGAAAGTTGCTTGATATCAAATTTTATATTCGATAAGCAACTCACTGAATGGTGTTACTAGAATTTTCAAATTGCATATTTCATACTTGATAAGCATCATCCATACATGCCAGGTGATCTTATTGAAGTAATAAAATACGAAATCCATGTCTGATGAGTATCGTCCATACATGCTAAACAACTTTATTAGAAGAAAAAAGGAAGTTTTATTGCAAAACTAATAAGTTTTTCACTGTTAATAGATTGCCTAGGGATCTCGTCGGTTCCCGTATAAGAGTAAACAATTTAGCCTTTTATTACAAATTGATTTAAATCAAAAAAGGAATGTTTGACGGTTTATCATCATACAAGAGCATGACTGGGGATCTCTCTGGATCCTGTACATGGATAGGAGACTCAATTGTCATCATTGCCCCCATTTCATTTGTCAACTAATGACAAGGTCTTGACGAGACTTAGACTCACCTCTATTCTTAGTGATTAACAGTTGGTCTTGTTTTGCTCCTGGTACTACCCTATTCTGGACGTATTATTGCAGTTGCCCATTCTTCGCTTGCTTTTTGATAACATCCTGCAAGTGCCTACATTCATTTGTTTCATGCCCATCCATTTCATGAAACAAACAAAATTTACAGGAAGCTATATCTTTCTCAATGGGCCCCAGTCTAGTTTGCCTTTCTGTCGGAAGAAATCCACGAAGATTTGTTCCGAACTCGCATTTAGCTGTGTATGCGAGTCGTACCGTGGCCCTTTTATGATTTGGTTTTATGATCCTCCGCTCTCATGAACTTTACGCTTTCATTTATTGTTTCCAGAATTGGTAGTCCTTTTTCATTGACATGAATGACTTAGAGGGTTTCACGAACTACCTTGTCGTCATGCTGCCTTCAAAACCTATTGGTTTTGAAGTAGAATTCCTCAAGATTCCGCGGAGGATCCTTTTCCAATGTTATATTGCTCACGGAGATGTTTGAGACGCATAGGACTGCGACCACAAGGACTATTGGCAGATCTGGTCGATCTATCGAAGCCACCACAACGTTGAATCTTTACACGAATTTCCATAGAGTTTCTTCATCATGCTGCCTAATAGTGTAACGCCCCACCTCTATAACCATATTATCCAAGAATATTACGAAGTAATATTGTCAGATAACACGGAGAATGAGGCTGTTGGAGCACACACGTGTAAACTCTTGGACTAACACTGGTACGTTTAAAATTTCTGAAATACAACTTACTTATACGTACACAATACCGATACAAAACAATAACACGTGTGCCTCCAGGATAGAACAATACATAATATACAGAGATCACATAGTCAGTCGCAATGATAAAATATAATAAATATAATATTTGATATTTCATGCACATTAACATTTCATATACATTAACTTATTATACACCAAAATATATTCATCATTCTATTCAATACATGGTAATAAATAATTTACTAGATTACTATACTCCTCTAAACCCTGTAAATTACCAGTTGGTCTCTATGCCCCTGCACCTATAATGTCTCGGTCTGACCCGAGTACTATATAAGTAATAAACAGATCAGTCTATGTTTAAATCCATTATAGTTAATATATAATGTTTGGGTGCTCTAAACAAGAATAATAACATAAAAAGGTACAACATTATTTATTCCACAACAATCATTAAAGCCATAAACCTAATCAACAGGTTCACTCAAATATCGACATTAATGATTCATGCCTTACGACTATATATTATAGAAGAATTACCCTATAGGGACATATGCAAATGAAAACATAATCTTATTCAAATGAATCTCATTCAGGAGTTATAACGCCTTACGAAATCAACAAAATATCACAATCATACGATAGCTCTCAGACCATCAAAATACAATAAAATGATGAAATCATAAGCAATAATCAACACAATCACACGATAGCTCACGGACCATCAAAATGAAATCATAAACAAGAATCATCACAATCACATGACAGCGCACATGCCATCAAAATGAAATCATAAACAAGAATCATCACAATCACACGATAGCGCACAAGCCATCAAAATACAATAACATAATGAAATCAAAAACAAGAATCATATATGTAAATTACATCGGAATATAAGAAAATTCATAAAATATCATATGGATCCATATCAACGTTGGCGAGACTCAGCAACGCCGCACGCATATCAACATTGGCGAGACTCAGCAACGCCGCACGTGCAATGAAAATATCAAATACCAGTACCAAACAATTTTGACGCCTATAATGGAAGATACTCAGATCTCCATAAGTTAGACTCTCAGGTCTAATATGGCATAGCCACTCAGGACTACCTTGATAGCCGCTCAGGACTATCTAGCACCAGTAAGGAGATAATCGCTCAGGACTTCCCAGTATAGACAATGGTTTACACTACATTTCTCGTTCAATGCTCTATATAACAAGTCTTGTGAATAACCAGAATGGCGACACCGAAAGTCCCATACCAGACGGTTTCACCAAACCGTTTACTCAACTTTCTCGTTACATAGAATATAAATATTATAAAATCACATAAAAGATGTCTCCATTGTATCATATTCAACTCATAAACCAAACCAACATCAATAGTGAATCATTCACTGTGTTGCAATTCATATAAAAGAAAATAAAAACAAATAAAAACAACAAACAAAAAACAAAATAAATAAATAAATAAAGATGGTATAAGGAATATCATATTCAGTTACCAAAACATTCTTGAAAGTGAATTAATTCAAAACCATAATAATAGAATTTGCAAACTTCCAGGAGAGTATTTAAAATATAATTATATATATATATATATATATATATATATATATATATATGCTTGTAAAAATCTTTCTATCAGTAATGGCGACACCGAAAGTCCCATACCAGACGGTTTCACCAAACCGTTTACTCAACTTTCTCGTTACATAGAATATAAATATTATAAAATCACATAAAAGATGTCTCCATTGTATCATATTCAATTCATAAACCAAACCAACATCAATAGTGAATCATTCTGTGTTGCAATTCATATAAAAGAAAATAAAAACAAATAAATACAACAAACAAAAAACAAAATAAATAAATAAATAAAGATGGTATAAGGAATATCATATTCAGTTACCAAAACATTCTTGAAAGTGAATTAATTCAAAACCATAATAATAGAATTTGCAAACTTCCAGGAGAGTATTTAAAATATAATTATATATATATATATATATATATATATATATATATATATATGCTTGTAAAAATCTTTCTATCAGTAAAAAATCTTTTATTAAAACCAGTAAAAACTTTACATAAAGAAGTTTCATTGTCGTGAAGTTCATATAAAGAAAACGGAACAAAATAAATAAATCGGATAGAAAACAAAATAAATAGGATGTAAAAAAGAAGAAGAAATCATATCCAAATTCGCAAAACAATCTTAAAAGTAAAATAATTCCAAAATCATAATAATATTCATGAAACTTTCACAAAGAGTATTTGATCATTTAAGACATGATTGTTCATATAAACAACTTAATTTATCTTATTGGTATTTTGGTTCAAATATAAATAGAATGCTTACATTTACTTAAGTATTATTTAAGTTACAACAATCTATAATTCTAATAAACTGCAATATTTAGAAACCTGCAAGCTACTAAAATTTAGAAATTAATCAAAATTTCAAAATGTGATAATGACATATATGAGAATATTCCAATTTCAATATGAAAATAGACAGCATCTCCTGTGTATCTTAATACATCCAACAAACACAAAATTCCTCAACCATCTCAATTCATAAACAATGGCATAGCACTCAAACATTCAACCATTTAATCGTTCAAGCAATTCAATTTCAAATAAACTATGAAATGCATAAAGACGCATAACTATGCTGAATAAAAACATCGATGTAAGTGAGGGTTTCTCACCAAACCGAAGTCTGAATTTCCAAATCAATTTATCCCTTCACCCTGTCTGCGTCTTCTGGTATAACGGTCGCTGCTCTGACCACGAACAACACCCCAAACTTCCTCTCCACCTTGTTGAGCTCGAGAACTGATGTAGTCTATGTAGCGCGAGCAAATCGCGCCTGAACGTTGCCTCCTCCTTGCCTTTGCCAGGTCTTCGCGTGTACCGACGTTGATCATCTGAGGAGAGAGAGAGAGCGACGAGCGAACGACGCCCCTATTATTATTATTTTTAATCGGAGGAATTGGATTTATTGGATTCCAACCGGAATTCGATTTCTGGAATTTTCTGTGCGTTTTTGGGAAATCGAAGTGGCTTCTAAAGGAAGTAATGAGATCAACAAGTTTTGGGCTCATTGATTTAGGCCCAAAATTCTAATTCATCTATTGCATTATAATTTAACAAATTTGTGCTTTAGTTACATTTTATAATATTGATAATCATGTCATTTCTATTTGATTCACGCTCGCCTGATTTATTAATTCAACGTTCTGTACGATCAGAAATATCCCTTATCTTATTGTTTCATCTATATAAAATTATTTAACAATTCTGAAATTCTTTTATATTCGTTACAATTTAATTTACGTCACATCGATAATTTATTTATTGATCGCAATTGACTATATTTAACACAACACCTGGTAATTTATTATTTAATAGCCCAATTTTCAATACCGATAATGATATTTTTCCATTTATTTCAATTATATGCATATATTAAAATTATTTAATATCTCAAACATATTTCGTTTAGCTCAATATGTTTACTCAACTAACTGATTCGCCGTAAATCAAAATTTTCATGCCTTAATCTTGATTATATACATTTATAATATCGACGAGAAAACAGGGTTATTACAGACTTCCCCCTTAACAAAATTGCGTCCTCGCAATTTCTATTATGAAATGATGATAAACAACTTGTATTAATTTTATTTTTTTTAGTGTATACTACTACCGAATTTCTACACGTGGCCTTTACGCTCTACACGTCTGTAATTTAAAGAATTTTTTATGAATAAGTTCTAACGCTTTTACTTCTACATGGAATATAATTGGCCTGAAACAGACCTTTCATTCATTAATGAACCAGTAGATGTGCATGTGTTAAATCGTGATTCTATGAATCATTCGTTCACGCATAAATATCTAACGCTAAGGAACAACTAGCTGAAGTTTGTGACAATACCTGATGCATGACGAGGAGAGCATTGTACATACAATACACGCACTTCAGGCTTCAGTCCATACTACATGATCACCATACTTCTAAGCTCTCATTGCTAATCAAACTCCCATCAAACCCAGTTTCACACTCTCATATATAATATTTTTATTCCCTCTTGAATTTATTCTCAGTGTATTACATTGTGAATATAAAGGAAACTTAATGACATGTATGGATCAAAAACAAAAGGATGCACAAAGCAAAACTATAGCAAGCACATGTGCACAAGCAAAGCTGCAATGTTGAAATAAAACAGCAGCAAAGGGGCAATTATAAGTGCACAAGGGCAACGACCACAACATGCAACTAAACACAAGTATATACATGTTAAATATGAAACTAATGATAGCTGGGATGAATTCTTCTGTACCCAACTCCGGTGTTTCCATGTGCCGGATCAATCTTATCTATTGATTTGCATAAAATCTAATGGTTTTGAGTGAATTGTAAGATCCGTTCATTAGATTATTAGTAATATGTGTGGTTGATGTGTGGTGATGATTTGTCGGGTACATGGAAACACCGGAGTTGGATACAGAAGAATTGATCCTTGAGAACAACAACAAGGCTAGAAGCTCAAGGATGCACAAAACAAACATTAATGCAACCAGTCCATGATAAGTTCATGCACACAATAGTCCAAGCCATGCATGAGTCAGCAACTCCAAAAATAAGTCTGCAAGGAAAGTGTCACAACACAAGTCGCGAGCAGATGAAACAAAACAAAAACAAAATTCACTAGCACAATGACAAGAGAAACCACATACAAGAACAGTATACACCCATCAATGAAGTAAAAGCTGATAGACTCAGACTATCACTAATTCTGGAAAACACTTCCAATCTCATGACCATAGTTAGATACGCTACTCCATCAAGCAATCAAGAGTAATTTTGAAAATATGTTAGTGCCATAAAGTAGCAAATAAAATATGAACACTGAAAGTTTCAAAGCCAACGTCAATACAACTTTTGACACATGCCAGTAGAGGAACAAGAAAACAAAAATTTGTGCAACTAAATTACCACTATAAACTACTATAAACTACATATGATAAAATTGAATTATTCAGAGTGAACATGTTGAGTACACAACATAAGAATTATATGCCAGCATGGAAAGAAATTTTGCAAATAATTTATTGCATTTGACTGAATATACAAACAGTCAAGGAACAACATTCCAGTAATCGGATCTCAACAAATGGCCAGACAACAAAATTTCTGATCATCCCAAAAATAAAGACTTTGAGTCAATTAGTTAATCATGCTTTGCCATTTACTTTTAAACTGACTTGGTTCCTCTTTCTTTCCCACAAATACTAAAACAGGCATTCCAAGTATGCTGTCATACCCCAAGACTCAACAAATATGTTGTAATATACAGTTTCAATGAAAACAAATTTCAGAAAATAAGCTACTTGTTCCATTAAGAGTATCTTTATGAACGATTTTGAACATACTTTAGTGCAAATTTAATATACGGATGTTAGGAAATGATAAAAAAAGAATATTTGACACACCAGATTACTATACAAAAACGGTTTTATCCAAAAATGCCAATCTAGTGGTGAGTCTGGTGACTGATAAAGATTTTGATTCTGTTGATATTACAAAATTAACAAGAACTTGTTTTTAAGACCTCATTGTTAAGAAGTAAAATTTTAGTCATTGTTACTATTTTCAGTCTAAAATCTATTCTTGAAAACCTCAAGCATACGATATCTAATATATGAAATCAATGTAAAGAAACATATGTTCATTGAACTATGGTCTTGATTACTATACATGAGAATTAACTTTGAGCTTGAAAATACAAAACATAAGAGTTCAATATCTTAAACATCATCCAGTTTCAGCTCATCTGATTGAAAAAATGTAATGGCTAAATGTTACCAGTTCAATTTATGGAATTTTCCAAATGATATCAATATAACGTCCACTAAAATGGAAAGAAACCATGCAACAAGAACATATTCGCATGCTACTTGCAAGCAGTTAAAAAAAAAAAAAAAAAAAAAAAAAAAAAAAAACGTAAATTACAAATAGTTGTACTTCAAAATTTGGCAATACTGTAGAAGAAAGAAAAATATGATATTAAAAATTGGCAAATCATGTTTTTATGACTTATTTCGTCTTTCCAATAAAATACTATTAGAATTTCTACTTAATCATTGTTATGATGATAAAGCCTTAGAAGAAAAGGGTAGTTTCACTTCTTATTGAACTCAATTATAAATCTATTCACAAGTACATTCATTATTTTATTTAACATGCATAACAGATAGCGTACAGTCACTCTACATGTCATTGATTCATTGGTACACGATATTCATTTTACACAAAAAAATTAGTAGAGGTTGTTGGATGTTCTATACAACGAAAATTGTATCTTAAAAAAAATGATATCAAACTGATTAGTAAATGATTCTGTCAATGTCATATTATATTTCTTTATCTATATGTGTTAGAAATGAATGTTTCATCAAGCATGAATAGAATTTCCAAGTTCAAATGGATAAACCTTTGAGGTAACGGATGCTAATTTTTTTTTAATGCTATATATATATATATATATATATATATATATATATATATATATATATATATATATATATCTGGGAGGATCAATTTAGCAATACACATATTTAGTAATAAGTCACATTTTGGAAATTTAGAACGCAACAAACATTCTACCGGCTAACATCTTAAAGTCTTTGGTACTTTAACAGCATAGATGCATAACTGTACGTAACTATTTGACCAATTATTCATGCATTTTCTATTCTTTCCAGAACATTGTGTATATTTCATTATTATTTTATTTATTTATTTTTTAATTGATTTATTTGGTTATATATAATGGTTATTTCAAAACTCACTTTTATATTTAATTCAACAATCATTTATAATACACTCATCAATCAACCAACAAACAAATAACACCTTCAGCCGAAATACATATTTTGATCTCACTATGCAACTTCTATTCCTTAACCACACTCAACTACTTAAATTCCAAATAAGGATAAACACCGAAATTATGGGGGAAGTAACTCAATATATTGTTTTATAATAGAAAAACAAGTACACCCGGGTAATCGCCGTATACCCCTATTATCATATAATTACAACAAAATCTACCGCATACCCAAGGGGACAGGGACTCTAAGTCCTTTCTAAGGTCTAGACTCATGTTTTTTTTTCTTATATATATATATATATATATATATATATATATATATATATAATGTATTGTTCTGACATTTCATATACATTAGCTTATTATACACCAAAATATATTCATCATTCTATTCAATACATGGTAATAAATAATTTACTAGATTACCATACTCTTCTAAACCCAGTAAATTACCAATTGGTCTCTGTGCCCCTGCACCTGTAATATCTCGGTCTGACCCGAGTATTATATAAGTAATAAACATACCAGTCTATGTTTAAATCCATTATAGTTAATATATAATGTTTGGGTGCTCTAAATAAGAATAATAACATAAAGAGGTACAACATTATTTATTCCACAACGATCATTAAAGCCATAAACCTAATCATTAGGTTCACTCAAATATCGACATTAATGATTTATGCCTTACAAATATATATTATGGAAGAATTACCCTATAGGGACATATGCAAATGACAACATAGTCTTATTCAAATGAATCTCATTCAGGAGTTATAACGCCTTACGAAATCACCAAAATATCACAATCACACGATAACTCTCAGACCATCAAAATACAATAACATGATAAAATCATAAGCAAGAATCACCACAATCACACGATAGCTCACGGGCCATCAAAATGAAATCATAAACAAGAATCATCACAATCACACGATAGCGCACAGGCCATCAAAATACAATAACATGATGAAATAAAAAACAAGAGTCATATATGTAAATCACATCGGAATATAAGAAAAATCATAAAAGATCATATGGATCCATATCAACGTTGGCGAGACTCAGCAACGCCACGCATATCAACATTGGCGAGACTCAGCAACGCCGCACGTGCAATGAAAATATCAAATACCAGTACTAAACAATTTTGACGCCTATAATGGAAGATACTCGGATCTCCATAAGTTAGACTCTCGGGTCTAATATGGCATAGTCACTCAGGACTACTTTGATAGCCGCTCAGGACTATCTAGCACCGGTAAGGAGATAGTCGCTCAGGACTTCTCGGTATAGACAATGGTTTACACTACACTTTTCGTTCAGTACTCTATATAACAAGTCTTGTGAATAACCAGAAAGGCAACACCGAAAGTCCCATACCAGACGGTTTCACCAAACCGTTTACTCAACTTTCTCGTTACATAGAATATAAATATTATAAAATCACATAAAAGATGTCACCACTGTATCATATTCAACTCATAAACCAAACCAATATCAACAGTGAATCATTCATTGTGTTGCAATTCATATAAAAGAAAATAAAAACAAATAAATACAACAAACAAGAAACAAAATAAATAAATAAATAAATAAAGATGGTATAAGGAATATCATATTCAGTTACCAAAACATTCTTGAAAGTGAATTGATTCTAAACCATAATAGTAGAATTTGCAAACTTCCAAGAGAGTTTTTAAAATATAATTATATATATATATATATATATATATATATATATATGCTTGTAAAAATATTTTTATCAGTAAAAAAATCTTTTATTAAGACCAATAAAAACTTTACATAAAGAATTTTCATTGTCGTGAAGTTCATATAAAGAAAAAGGAACAAAATAAATAAATTGGATAGTAAACAAAATAAATAGGATGTAAAAAAAAAAAGAAATCATATCCAAATTCCCAAAACAATCTTAAAAGTAAAATAATTCCAAAATCATAATAATATTCATGAAACTTTCACAAAGAGTATTTAATCATTTAAGACATGAATGTTCATATAAACAACTTAATTTATCTTATTGGTATTTTGGTTCAAATATAGATTAGAATGCTTACATTTAATCATTATTTAAGTTACAGCAATCTATAATTCTAACAAAGTGCAACATTTAGAAACCTGCAAGCTACTAAAATTTAGAAATTAATCAAAATTTCAAAATGTGATAACGACATATATAAGAATATTCCAATTTCAATATGAAAATAAACAACATCTCCTTTGTATCTTAATACATCCAACAAACACAATATTCCTCAATCATCTCAATTCATAAACAATTGCATAGCACTCAAACATTCAACCATTTAATCGTTCAAGCAATTCAATTTCAAATAAACTATGAAATGCATAAAGACGCATAACTATGCTGAATAAAAACATCGATGTAACTGAGGGTTACTCACCAAACCAAAGGCTGAATTTCCAAATCAATTTATCCCTTCACCCTGTTTGTGTCTTCTGGTATAACGGTCGCTGCTCTGGCCACGAACAGCACCCCAAACTTCCTCTCCACCTTGTTGAGCTTGAGACGTGATGTAGTCTAGGTAGCACGAGCAAATCGCGCCTGAACGTCGCATCCTCCTTGCCTTCGCATGGTCTTCGCGTGTACCGACGTTGATCATCTGGGAAACCGAAGTGGCTTCCAGAGGAAGTGACAAGATCAACAAGTTACGGGCTCATCGATTTAGGCCCAAAATTCTAATTCATCTATTCTATTTCATTATCTATATAATAAAATTCACCCCTTAGACAAACAACAAGACGAAAAGTGGTTCAGATTTAATCCCGCAAAAACAAATTCACCGTCCTAATTTAAACACATCCCCTGATATTTTGATTGCCACCTCATCCGCATTTGCCTTATATTGATTGATGTAATCCTTGCTGCTAACCATATTTGTTATGCCAGTAGTCAAATTTACAAAACATTTCTTCATTTATTAACACATTAATATTAAATTTATATTGTATTAAGAATATTTGCCCACTTTTGAAATGCATAACAACAAACGAACTATATAAATATGACATATTTAAATATGTATTATTGGCAGAGGCACATGAATAAAGGAGCATTAAGCATATAAAGAAGGATGAACTATTTTTTTTTTCCTACTGCGTATTTAATATTAGGGGTGAGCGTTTGGTTGGTTCGGTTTATCCGATGATGGAAATTGTCAAACCAAACTAAAACCGATAAAAATGAAAACCAAACCAAACCAACCAAATTAAGTTTGGTTGGTTCGGTTGGTTATCCGATTTAACCGAATTAAAAATAATTTAGACCTTACGTTTGTAGTATTAACTATAATTTGAAGTATATCATAAATATACCATTAGAGTATTATTGTTTATGATTCTTATGCTTTTTAGAAGTAATTTTGACACATATATGATGATTAAAACTTACTTGAATAACTAATCTAACCTAAAATATTTATTAAAATATTGATAATATTGAAAATGTAATAAAAGCTCGGTTAATTTGGTTAAACCGATAACCAAATTAAATATTTTTTCAAATCGATTACAAACCGATCTAGTTTCAAAACCAAACCAAACCGACCAAAATAAATTGGTTCGGTCGGTTTATTTGGTTTAACCAAATAATGTTCACCCCTATTTAATATGACGAAGATGCTGGAATTGCATTTCCCTCCATTGTCTTTCTACTCCTCCTAACCTAAAATGTATTTCATCTTTTATTTAATAATATAAACTGTGTGAAGTTATTACTGTAAATTAAATAACTGCAGACTAATTGTCAAATAGGAAAAACATGCACACTTATATGAAAGGTAACTCATTTACTATGTCATAGCTTGATTTAATTATTCTATTCACTGCTTGCTTCAAAATAAAAAATTACTCCAAACCACCGGTTAATTGTTTTATCGATTTGTCGTATACTCACCTTTAAATCGACATATAATCAAACAGAATGACTAGTATTACCGCACAATGGTGGGAAAAACCGACCGTTAAGTTGTCTGATATCAAATGAAAAAAATTATATTAGTTATATATTCTTAAACAAAAAATTAATATAAAATTCACTGTGTTATCCGAAATATGATATTACAATAACGCTTATTACCGTTAGTAAGATAAATTTTATCACATTTAAAACCGTTGGAAACATAAATGAGTTCTACATTATTTGCTAATGGTAATATCATGGTCAATTGCAACTAAGCAAGTACGCGAACAGATTTAAATGTGGTGAATTTATCTTACTAACGGTAGTAAGCGCTATTGCCTGTTGTTTATCCGAAATATGATATTACCTAACAAAGTGGATTTATATTTTATTTTATTTTAATTCATGAGTTACTTGCTTAGTTGCATCTTTTCTTCCCAATAAAAAAGGGAAAACATTTTCAATTTTCTCCCCACCGTTTCCTCTTAATATCAGGATGGAAGTAAATTAATATATTTAAGTATAGTCAGTATAATTTTCTTTATATTGTAGCTTGATTTATTTCAGTGTACCTTCCTTTTTATTTCATTCTTATTTGTGTTAAATGAGCGACATGACTTGTGTTTCTCCACATTTTAAGGAAACTATAATTTTCAGTACAATATTTTGCTAACTATTCCACATTTCATATTTTTGTTTTCCATTTAAGGAAACCACAAAGTCTTTGCCATTCCCATTTCCAAATTTCTATTTCAAACTTCATAAAGCAAGGGCATACAATTAATGGTCCTCTAAACATGTGGTCAATCAAACATCTAAATTACACTCAACCATTATCATGCATTTAATTTATACGATATTTAAGTTAAACAAATGTGTATAATACATTAATATACTTAACTCATTTGAGACAAAATAATTAAGCAAAGAAAGAAAAATATATTTTAAAACTTTATTGAACATTATATTGGGTGGCTAATTTTGGAGCAATAGCTGGTGAAATTAATAGCACTTGTATAATGCACCATTAGCTACATATCAATATTACATCATTTACCAATTTTGCATAAAATATTTTATATGTTTAATTTAAAATAAACTATAATCAATAACATACTATAAGAATTTCAAAGTGATAAATAAAGAAATGAAAATTAGTATAAAATTTCGACTGGACGTGAGTAACGATCACTTGCCAGAACAACAAGAATAATTTACACAACCTACATTTTAGTAAGGATGATTATCTTTTTGAGAAGAAGTCATCAAACGTCAAAGAAATATTTGGAAATTTATAATATTATTGACCTGAAATATCTCTCTATCAATACGCAATACATTTGCTATGAAATGTCTATCTTCATTACAGAATTTGCCTTTACCGGCTAAAATATATATCTTTTAAAAGGAAAATCCAAGCACATAACAGTTTTTTTTCCTACCATTTTTCTTTGTAACGTTTATTCTTTGACATAATTTTTCTTACACATGCTTTAAGACTGGAAAATCTAGAATAATTTAGAGTGTACATTTAATTTACATCATTTGACAAAATTTATGGTGCATTTTATACACCTAACTGATATGAAATTTTCACCTAGTGCATAGAAAAAAAATGCAGAGAGAGAGAGAGAGAAAAGAATAAACTAAACCAAAAAAAAAATACACCTAATTTATGGTCAATACGTAGTTGATAAAATTTATATGATGCACTAATAGCTATAAAAATCAATACGAAATTTTGCACCAAATATTTCTATATTTTCCCTCCTTTACAATTGATTGTAAACCTAACCAAATAATTATTAGAATCAATTACACACTAAAAACAAAGTCTTATACAAAGAAAAGCAAAATTTACATAAAAAGTTACTAAAAGAATTTACACAAATTAAAATTTGACAAGCGATAACTAATCTGTGGAGGAGTAGTAAAAATTCCAAAAAATAATAATATTAATAATAATAATAATGAAACATCTAAAGTTACTGAATTATGTACTTTTCCAAAGCACATCACATTTGTTGTGAAATTGTCTTTCTTTGAGATAGAGTTGTCAATTTTCAGCTTTAAATATGTCTTCAGGAAAAATTAATTGAAAAATCACTAGCCTGCTTACTGTAGCCTTTCTCTTTCGAAATAATTTGCACAGCTCATTTATTTCCTAATTTTAAACCATAAAATGCATATTTGGTATCCTCTTCATTGCATATTTAGCCAATAAGATATCTTCAAAATAGATTTTTTGTCAAAACTTCCATATGATTGTTGTAATACGAAATAGCTCGTATTCTCAAATTCTCTGTCACATTACATAAAAAGGTATTTTTCGTAGAACAAATGAAAGACAAGCGGCTTTTGATATGATTAGAGTGTCAATGACGCGAGTTGCAATAAAGCTTACATGTACTGTAACATCGACTCGTCTAAAAGAATATAAATTTTTATAGCTCATATCCCTTAATTTTATAGCTTACGTAACTAAAATAGATAAATCATAGTGGTCACACGTTGCTGTCACAGTTAAAGATTAGGAATTAACTTTAACCAAACCATCCTAGTATTTACAGCTCTTAAGTTTCATCATAATTATCTATACTATGCTAACTAATATGACAAAATCAACGATGTTTACTAATATGAAAATAAGACCAATTTGCCTATAATGTAGCATCCTCATAAAAATCAATGAATAGTTGCACTTGCATAGGTAATAATATAATATACAAGAGAAAAATATTGAAGAGGATGAATCTTATGCTTATAATAAAACAATTGAAAATGTGGAAAATTATAATTAGTTGGTAGAAATCGACAGATACATAGAGGGCCTAAAATAGGTGAACACATAGAAAAGTGCTTATTAAAATTACAAGCAACTCTTCACTGAAATTGATGAGGAAAAGATGTCATTTTTTGATATACTTATATGCCCAGTAACTAAATGCAATGCATGAATTCATCATACCCTTTAGGAAACTGACATTTTTTTATATACGTATATGTACATATATTAATACAAATTTTTACATCTTTTTATATCCTTATAATAGAATATAATAAAATGCCAAATAAACAGAGAAGACATTAGTAATTGTTATATCATATATTCTCAAACCTAAAGAAGAAGAAAAAAAATAACTAGAATATAAAATATGACACGCTTATACAAGGGACTGCAGCGAACTAGCATTCAAACATGCAACAATTTTTAAATACAAAGCTAACATTTTTTTAGAATTTAGTTAATTTTATATAAACTTAGTTAATATTGATAATTTATTATTGTTATTATCAAAATTAAATTAATCAGCATCAGCATTATTATTATTATAAATTTTACAAAACATCATTAACTTTTTATTGTACCTAGTTAACTTTTATAGGCTTGTTTAATCGAACGGTTTTTACAAAGGATTCAAAGAAAAATGGCTTTTTACAATTTCTTTGTTTTCATTTTGTGTTAGTTATCCCAAAAAAAAATGTGCATTTTGTGTTATTCATGTGCTACATATCATTTGTTGTCTTTGCCTTTTTTGTTCTTTCATCTTTGTATTACAGAAAGAATTCTAGTTCATTTGTGCATTTGTTTCAAGTCCGTTGTATTGCTTTAGTCAATTTTGTTTACTTTGTTTTGCATTATTTTACTGTATTGTATGTGTTATTTAATAGTGCATTGGTCATTTTTAACATTTTACAGATGGGCTTTACTTTCTTCATTTCACCGAAACAAACATACACTGCATTCTCCATCTCAAATACAATCATTTGTGTCATTCTTACATTTCCAAACTGGTAAACCGCTGACATTTAGTGTTTACATTTCTACTTCTTTGTTTTTTTTCTTCTTTCATATTTGTTGTGCAATCAGTGTGAGCATTGCATTTTTTCCATCTCCACCGCAAATTCCTCAACATGCTCTTGCACTCAATACTCTGTCTCAACGAATCCTCTTTCCCTAATTCAACCTATCACAGTTCTTTTCCTCCATAAATTCATCACCACCTTGGCACCTTTCAACCCCAAGCAAACCCTGCTACACCAAACAACACCGCAGCTACCAATATGTTCAACCTCCACAATCAAACAAACACCACGCAGCGAACTGCTACTTCAACAACAACTGAAAACCCTCACCACCACTGCGCCTTCAACCTCTTTCACTGCTAACCATCTACAAAACTGCTATTGAGATATCCCCTGCTTTATACACCAAACAATCATACCCCCATCACTGTCACAATCATACACAATCATATTACAATCAAAAACTCCATCACCTAAAAGTGAGTAACCACCCCCAGTAACAGATAATCTTGTGAGCTTGTGTATATGTATTTTGCATGTATGGTATTATGTGGCAAAATGTTAAATCATGATTGTCTAACTATCTAACTATCTATCGAAGGTCAAAATAATATTATATATATTGTTTATTAAAGTATCCACTAACGGATAAAAACAGCTGCATTAAAATAGACTAAGCAGTCACTTGCATACATGACAAATTTATTCTATTGAAAATGTTGTCGAAACTGATAATGATCTTCAACCAAAATATATGACTTACCTGCTTTTTCAGGCCTTTAATCTGCCAAACATTATTAGCTACCAGTACTGGCTTATGTGACCTTTTAAATATTTGATCTTGGTTGAAATTGCAAGTTCGTTGTGTATTTGTATTGTTTCCTGTAACAACAATCATTACAGAAACCTTTTAGCTGAAATGATAATACAAAATAATAAGAAAATAATAATCAAACGGATAAAAACAGTTGCATTAAAATAGACTAAGCAGTCACTTGCAGACATGACAAATTTATTCTAATGAAAATGTTATTGAAATTGATAATGATCTTTAACCAAAATATATGATTTACCTGCTTTTTCAGGCCTTTAATCCACCAAAAATTATTAGCTACCAGTACTGGCTTATGCGACCTTTTAAATATTTGAACTTGATTGAAATTGCAAGTTCGTTGTGTATTTGTATTGTTTCCTGTAACAACAATCATTACAGAAACCTTTCAGCTGAAATGATAATACAAAATAATAAGAAAAAAAATCAAACCTTACAAATGAAGTCATGAATGTATCCTTATAAAGTCCTGATATGTTTTGTGAGAGTTACAATAATACAAAATAAATAATAAGAAGAAATGCTTGCTTTGCTATAATAGAATATGATAAAATGCCTGCTCTGCTTTGCTTTGCTATTCCATAATAATTTGTCCAACCATTCCCATGTCAAAAAGCAAGGATCCCTGCCCAGTAACTAAATGCAATGCATGAATTCATCGTACCCTTTAGGAAATTGATGAGGAAAAGGAAAACTAAGTTAGCATATATAAAATAAAACAAATTTAATTTAATTTTCTATGTTCCGAGAAATTAAAAAAAAAAATGGAAAACAGTCCATGCACTCTGCCCTTTCTCCATCATTGTAATTGCTGAGAATTTAAAATCTCATTTTTTGCAATTCATGTTGTAAATGAAAAATACAAATGAAATCAATATGGTACTTATGCTTTCCATTCATATCACATTACTCACACCCCACTTCATACAACACAACTTGTAAATGCAAATATTTTCAGACATTTAAAATCGTTAGTAAAGGTGGTGCCTGGCGCAACGGTAACGTTACTCGGTTGGTAATCTGGAGCGCACAGGTTCGAGTCCCAGCCTCTTCACATATGTGAGGGAAAGGCTTTGGCACTAATCGACCACCCCTAGAGCTCGGAAAGTCGTGAGAATAGTACCAGGACGGGAGACTGACCTGGTACTAAGCAAGTACGCGAACAGTTTAACTCGCAAGCATGAATGAGTTCTACATTATTTGCTAAGAAGTAACAGCACTACTTCATTCATGTTCCAAGTATATGTCCATTGTAGTGTCAACTTCACAAAATATATCATTATAGTAGCGTGTATGCAAGGATATTCAGACTCCACCGGGAAAATAAAATAATGCAGCATGGAGGAGGCTTGCGAAAAATGAGGAGTTAAAGACACAATCAATGATCATGAATTTAGGCGCTCTATCGGTCCTCATGTCCGGATTTAATTAAACAGAGGCTTTAGCAACCTATATGGCAACCAAGAATAATCAAGACATGTTTCGAAGCACACCCTAAACTAATTATGTTTAGTGAGAAATCAATATCTGATGGGATCAACTTTACTTAAGATTCTTCTCAAATGTGGCATGCAGTATCAATAGTAATGAATGGCGTACCATTGGTTGGGGTGCATCAGACTGTTGACACATGATCCACGGGACGCTGACGTTGAGTGCCATCACTATTTTGGCTCACCAATATATGTATCTTTTCCCTGCTTCTCCATAATCACCCATGATATTTCCGTACTCGTTCTCACTCTGCATTCATAATAAAATTAAACGATTAATCAACCGGCACTATATTGAAATTTAGCAATGATAAAAGATTTATTATTTTTGACTTTTTCTTAATGATTTTTTCTAACCTTTTCTTAATGATTTTTTCAGTTGAGTTTTTGATTTTTTTTATTGTTTTCAAGGAAAAGGGTAGGAAAAAATTTCCCAAGATATAATGATATTTGATATCTATTTTATACCTTAAAATTAAGAATGTTGTAAAATTTTAAGAATTATTTGAAATAGGCTCAAACTTCAAACCTTGCTATTTGCAAAATTTTGAATTGTTTTTTTTTGGTATATATCTTTACTTTGTAAAAACATGTAAATCCCTCTCTTTGTAAAAACATACAAATCCCTTTTGCAAATCTAGAGATTCACAATAATTTATAAAAGTTGCAGTTTTTAATTTTTGATCATCATTTTCAAAGTTAAAAGTTCGATTGAAATTATCTATCTTTTCAGATATCTTCCAGGAATAAAAACATTTTTAGGAATAGAAATAAAAGGTTTAAAAATTCATAAAAATAAAAAACGATATACACCTGAGTGAGAATGATCGGCCCTCCTCGAAGTAGTTTTGCCTTTTTCATCATATCCACTATTTTCATTGCGAATTTTTGCAATCAGCACAAACATAAGGACCAATGCGTAAAATAAGCATACCCAAATGATCGTAAATCATAAAATAGAAGCATACGAAATCCAACTGACAATCAAAACATATGCGAATTTGTGAATGAATTCATGAAAAAGTCGACTTTTTTTTAAGGTCTCGCGTCTCGTGAATGCATACATTGCCCGATAAAATGAAACGGCGAGAGAAGAGGAGGAATTTGTGCGCTGAATTGGGCAGCGGAGTAATTCATGCGGATCTGTGTAGTAGAGGAAGTAATGCAGATTTGTGTAGCGGCGAAGAAATGAAGTATATGGAGACGCGGAATTTAGTTTTGAAGAAGGAAACCACGGAGTTGAATAGATTTGATGAAGAAGGAAACCACGGAGAAAATATCGGCTAAGCGTAAATTATTGCGTAATTCATTGGCTCAGACAATTTGTTTTTGTCTCTTACTGTAGGGAAACCTCCCTAACGGTCGGTTTGATAACATGTAGGATTTAGCTTATGTATTCATCAAAACATAATATAAAAAATCAATAATTATGCTTAATATCAAGAATAGAATTTCAAATTGTAAATTAAATTGAAAATTTTCATTGTAATGGAAGATATGAAAATTGAAGAACGAAAGGGCATGATTTTCAAAACGAAAAATCTTTGTTAATTTAAGAACTTGTGCATGATATAAAAAATCCTTAGTTTATAGAATTCACAAGTTCTCAATTTCAACTGAAAATTGTCTTCCATAAGAGGATATGCAAATACAACAACCATAACAGTTCCCAGCAGAGTTAAAGGGCATCGCAATGGAAGGTATGAAAAATCTTTGTATTTGCACAGTTAAAGGACATCCTCGCTTGAGTTCATAGCCAAAGGCATTGCAATGGAAGATATGAAAATTGAAGGTGTTTTCATTGTAATTGAAAAGTTGTGAATGACATCCATAAGAGGATATGCAAATACAACAGCCATAACAGTTCCCAGCACCAAAAGAAGCAATGCTTTGGTCCATATCCATTTTACATATATATTTGATTTACATATGGTTCTACATATTCAAAAATTGTTATTCTCCACTCTGAGATCAACTTAACAAAGGGGTTTATCGATGGCAGTCAAAGTGAAAGATCTCATTCACATATATATTTGATATAAATGACAAATTATAGAAGCACGCTAATAGAGACATTAATTTGATTCAAATTGAAAAGCCGATAGTAACATAATTTTTCCTATTCATATTAAGTATATTGCGTAGAAGTTAACAGAAGGAAGGATAACTTCGCAGCATTATAACTGTTAAATTAAGTACATCATTAATTGGCAAACAGTTATTAGATGTGAATAATAAAAGCAAAATGACACTAAAACATACCAAAGGCTGAATCTCTTGGTGTCTTGTAAATCCATAGAAGTTGAATTCTCAGATAGATCAGTTTTGGCAACAACACACGAACCCAATAATACTGTCAAAAGCATGAGATGGAACCAGCAAGTAAAACCAATTCCGACCAAAACTGACTTTGAACAGTTTTATTCCATAGATAATTTATTGTACTTAACTTTTCTACTACCACATATGCGTTCATAAATTTTTACTACGAAAAAAATCATGATAAGCCACACCAACCAAATAACAAACAAAATTAAGCTTATTGCCTAATCACAAATTTCCAACATTAATATATAATCAATTCGCATATACTATAAAAAAAAAATACATACATAGCGATTGCTTGGTTGAAACTCAAAGTTATAAACAAAATAAATAATTGATATCGCTAAAAATCAACATCTCATATACCAAAATTGAAAATAAATCTGTTCGCGAGATAAATCTCTAGAGCCCAATCAGTGACTAAAATTAAAAAGTTAAAATTAACAATAAGGAATAAGAGTCTATGTTTTTTTATGTTTCTGAGCAACTAAAATTAAATTAAAATTAAAATAAATCTGTTCAAGAGATAAATCATATAGACCCAATCAGCATCAACCCATACTCCAATTTCTATGTTTTTTCAACATTAAGAAATTTAAATCAAAAACCAACAATCAGTAACTATTATAACATCAAGTTTGTAACAAATTTACAAAACAAAAAAAAATCCAAAATCATCATGACCATTTATCAAAAAATCGACTGTTAAAGAATTGTAGCATTCAAAGCGAAGCAATAAGAAACAAGACTTAGAATTAAAAATTCAAATCAGCAGTACCTTCAAGTTTCAACAACTGAATTTTGGAGCTGCTGCCTGTAGCATCCGCCCGCGGTTGTTGGTCGTTGTACCCTACTTGATTTGCAATGGATGTTAAAGGGATTTTAGAGTAGGGTTTTGTTTGAAGAATTGGTAAACGAAGGAGATACGATAAGATAAAAATAAAAGCGAAGTAGATAGGATAAAACGCGGAATTTAGATTTGAGGAAGAAAAAATTTGTAGGGTGGAGATGAACGGAAGGAAAAATGCGGAGAAAAATGAAAATAAGGAAGATGCGGAAAGGAATTTCGTTAGGAGAAGGAATAAGAGTGGATAGATTTGAGAAAAAAGGAACGACGGAGAACATACTGGATGACCGAAAATTACGGCGAAAATATGCCTAACGGTCGGATTGACTAACGGTCGGTTTGATTATGTATACATGTTATGTAAATTTGTTTCGTGTAACACACCTTTTAAATTTTCAACACGCTAATTACTACAGCGAGAAGAAATGGATTTAGAGTTAGCTTCATCTTTATGCCTCTCTACGTACTTCATCTTCCTTCTTCTCATAAGTTAAATAATTAGCTCTTCAAATATTATATCGTTTAATGGAAAGGTTAATTTCTCCATATAGAAATCAAATTGTGTATATTAGTTTTTACATATTTTTCGTTTAATAATAATTACTTATATTAAAGTTTTAGATGTCATATAATGCTAATTACAACATATGTAATTATACTAGCCTCGATTATGAAAATTAAATAATTTCCTTCAATAACCTTGCACTTTGGTTGAATTTATGTGTTCATTCTAGCAACTTCTAAAACTGCTAACAAAATGTTTTTGGGTAAATAAACGTAATAAATATCAAAATAGTCCTTTAATTGATTTTCACTTGTGTTGTTCTCCATTTTTTTCAACAAATGTTTCAGATTCAATTAATAATTTTATTCCCATTTATTTCAGTTACTGTCCATTGACAAAAATTTCAACTATTATCTGTTGATAACCAAAAACAAATGTGTTTTCACATTGACTTTTGGGGTTTACCATGTTAAAATCCATTTTCATTTTTCACTTCAAGCAACATTGATTAGTAAAATTCTCTTCAAATCAAAATGCAGTAAAATCAATTATCATATCCACTACAGATTGTACCTGATTTTAGGACTGATCACTTTTGAATTTTACTGAATAGAACTTAATATGATGTTAACAAGACAAATTAGAATTTTGATGCCAGTAGATTCATGTCTATAATAAAATTACGATCCTTATGAAGGAAAATCTATGCCAATTATAGTTCATTTATTAGTAACCTATTATTGTTTGTTAGCCGTAATATTCATAAACTATGCTCAATTGTAGCTTTCATTCCTATATTATGTAATATATGTCAGTTTAAATGACTGTATTGATTAATAGTCATCGAAAACTCATACAAATAGGATTACTATTTGGAATATCCTACAAATTTAAGCTGTTATATTTTTTGTTTTGCACCAAAAATTTATTTACTACTAAAACTATAAGTTCATCCGAAAATTATTGTGGCTTTTTTTTGTATTTTGCTGAAGTTTACTCTTTTTCTATATCATGTAATTATTATGTTAATCAAAAAAATAAAAGCTAATTATCAATGGTTTTTTTCCTTTAATAACTTTGCACTTTGGTTGAATTTATGCGCTTATTTTGGTAACTTCTAAAACTGCTAACAAGATGTTTATGGATAAATAAACGTAATAAATCTCAAATCACCTTTATTTGATTCTCATTTGTGTTCACTTCTTCATTTTTTTCAACAAATGTTTCAATTTCAATCAATAATTTTATTCCCATTTATTTTAATTACTATCTATTGACAATTTTTTTTTGAATATTATCTGTTGCTAACCAAAAACAAATATGTTTTCACATTGACTTTTGGGGTTTACCATGTTAAAATCCATTTTCATTTTGCATTTCAGGCAACATGATTAGTAGAATTCTCTTCATATCAAAATGTAGTAAAATCAATTATCATGTCTACTGCAGATTGTACCTGTTTTTGGACTGGTCACTTTTGAATTTAATTGAATATAACTTAATATGATGTTAACAAGGCAAATTAGAATTTTGACGCCAGTAGATTTATGTCCATAATAAATTTTACGATCCTAATGAAGGAAAATCTATGTCAATTATAGTTGATTTATTAGTAACCTATTGTTGTTTGTTGGTCATAGTATTCATAAACTATGCTCAATTGTAGTTGTCATTACTATATTATGTAATAAATATCAGTTTAAATGACTGTATTGATTAATTGTCATCGAAAACTCATACAAATAGGACTGTTTGGAACATCCTACAAATTTAAGCTGTTATATTTTTTGTTTTGCACCAAAGATTTATTTACTACTAAAACTATAAGTTCGTCCGAAAATTATTGTGGTTTTTTTTTTATTTTGCTGAAGTTTACTCTTTTTCTATATCATGTATTATGTTAATCAAAAAAATAAAAGCTAATTATCAATGATTTTTCTTTTGTATACTTTGTGTTGTTAAAGTGGTAGGTGCATAAATGTGAACATTGTTCTCATTAGAATGCCATTTTTTTTATCTTTATGGTAATTGTCATATTTACAAAAAATGGTAAGCAAGTTATTTTCCAGTATAACATTCCCTTTTTCACCGTAAATACTTTCCATAATTACTTTCTTCATATATACACATAAAACCATAAACAAACAAGATAAAGACTATGTCATGCATTCAAATATGTATTTCTACAGCAAACCTTCACCCATTTGACCTCTTTCAAACGTTGGTTTGCAGTCCCAACACCTGCTGTGTGTGCTGGAATACATATCAGATTAATGCTATACACTATATTGTACATAGGTGTATATTAAAACTGAAAAATGTAAATTTAGTTCATGTTCTGTTGTGTACCTTCATCCACAGTATCATATTGACGCAGCACATGTGGGGACTAAAGTTAAAGTTGTTGCTTCCATTACTGTTATGCTTGCTTTTTGCAATGGTGACCAGACTATTTTTTAACCTAAAAGCGTTAGCAATAAAGATAATATTATACCACAAATGCAGAGTTGACAATCCTTTTGATTTTTTTTTATTTTGCATTGAATTTTATTTTTGTATTTTTATATGAAGCTTAAAGTCTTTATATCCATCAAGCCTTCAACAAAAAAATTCAGCTTTTTGTTGGTCTAATTTGCCAAAGAACTTATACTTCACACCTGATTGGAGACTTTTTCATAATGTATTTGAAGGTTTAATTTATTGTTTGACATGTATAATATGAAAGAGATAAGTCACTTAATTCGGTGCTTATGTATAGGCCTGTAAAAGACAGCGCAAAATTATGGTTTGAAAGTTTTTTTGCAGCTTCTCTGGACCATACCAAGCGAGAGATTGCAAAGGCAAGATGGCATAGTAAGACATGAATACTTGAGCTCCCAACTGGCAGATATATGGAACAATAACCTATGTGTGTTTCTTCTTTAATGTGAAGCTAGTTATTCATCTGTTATCATATATTGTTCTGTTTATGTATGCACATTCAAATATGTTTACTTCTCCTCTAATGGGAAGTTTATACGAGAACGGCTTCAATTGACCTGTTTTTTATATTCGCCAACAAATCTAATTTTGTTGAAGCTGATTTTATTTTGTCAACATTATTAATTAGGCATTATATATGATTATTGCATGGTTTATAAGATTAATCTTTTCACTTTAGTTTTAGAATAATTGTTATGAACTGTTATTTTTTCAATCATAGTTCCAACATATCTTTCGTTGTTCAGAAAGATTTATGTAAGACATATTTAATGCACACCGATATTCATACTCTTGCTTATATAGTGACGTTGGTATTTTCTTATAAGAGGATATTTACTGTTTGATTTGCAAATAGACGTATTTAATGCACACTGATATTTATACCGTTGCACGTTGCATGTTATGGTGCCACCATACACCATCTTGAACTATGCTGACTTTTTAACTACTACATTTTTTATCTCCATCTTAAGAATGCTATTTTTTTACTACTTACTGCTCTTTTGTTTCAATCATTTTGGTTGGTAACTACAGTTCACTTTGTTATGGTGTGGTTAATTTCGTATGACATAACCTTTTATTTCTATGCATATGTTTTTTTCAATTCTGTACTCATATTTCTATGCTCAATGTGTTCAATCAATGCAAATTAACACATACATGATTGTTTAATTCATCATTTCATATATACATCTTTTCATCAATTGAAAAGAGATACATGAAATTTGACACATTTTACACGATGTCCAAACTGTAGCCACTAGCTATACATGAATCATTTACTTATTGGAAAATTTAATGTCTACGGTTGAATCCTAACAAATACATGTATCATTTACATTATATTTCTCACTACCATACAACACGTTCTCATAACTTATTCATAAATGCAAACTACAACACTTGAAAGTTTATGCTTCCGTGCATCGCACGGGTTTCCACTCATAATTTGACAAATTCGTGCTTTAGTTACATTTTATAATATTGATAATCATGTCATTTCTATTTGATTCAACGCTCGCCTGATTTATTAATTCAACGTACTGTACGATCAGAATTATCCCTTATCTTATTGTTTCATCTATATAAAATTATTTAACAATTCTGATTTATTAAAATTTGATTCAACGTACTGTACGATCAGAAGTTATTTTATATTCATTAAAATTTGATTTACATCACTTCGATAATTTATTTATTGATCGCAATAGACTATATTTAACACAACACCTGGTAATTTATTATTTAATAGCCCAATATTCAATACTGATAATGATATTTTTCCATTTATTTCAATTATATGCATATATTAAAATTATTTAATATCTCAAATATATTTCGTTTAGCTCAATATGTTTACTCAACTAACTAATTTGCCATTAATCAAAATTTTCACGCCTTAATCTTGATTATATACATGTAAAATATCGACGAGAAAACAGGGTTGTTACAAATTGTTTTTAAAGGCATCACATTTTTGGGCCTAGCGATATGGACCCGAAAATGTTTAACAAATTTCTCCACCAAATTGCTTCAGCATCTGATTGAATTTGGTTCCAACTGCTTGAACCATATAGCAGTTATATCTGAAAGAAAAAGAGGGAAGCACTTTGGTCATGACCTTGATAAATTTCTCTAGTACCTCCATGTGACTAATGTATCACATGAGATGGGCGGTATAATCTTTTCTACCTTCGTAAGCTTTCAAGAGCAGAAAATTTAAGTTCGATGGATTCCAAGAGCTTTTGATGTTTTGAGTGAATGGACGTTGATTCTAATCAAAGTTAGAGTAGGATACTCTGCTTCTCAAAGCCCTTATAATCATTTCCATGATCCAATTATTGTTGTTTAGCAATCAGCATCAATCTCCAAGTCCAACACTTGTAGCTTGAGCCTTTTAAGTGTCCAACCCAAAATCTAATCCTATGTGCGCCTGATTTCCATGTCTGTTTCATGAATTTATGATTATATGAGGATTGAATGCTAAGTTAGCGTCACGGGGGGTTTCCCTCTGCTTTAATGGGATCAACACTGATCCCTTTGACGAGGTCGATACCGAATTCTCTAGGTGTAAAGGCAGTTTCCCTAGGTTCCAACATGAAGTTCCTCATGTTGCTGTATCTGCTTCCAACGGGCACGTTCTTGTTTTCAGATCTAATTGATTGTTTGACCTGAGTGAAGAATTTTTTTATTATCTCCTCTTGTCGCTCTGGTTTTCAGACCCAATTGGTTGTTCTCCTTATGCTAGATGTTGTTTTGTAAGTTATTGACCGCCTTTTTATATCCTCCTTAGTCAAGTATAAGGAGGGATTTCCTACAGAAGATGCCTCCTGACTCTCTTCTTGTGTTAGGTCTCCTTAAGGTTGTTTATTCGTGGCTTTCTTATTCACCGTCATTTCCAAAGAAGGGAGACATCATTTGGTTCAAGTAGTAGCCCCTCCTTAGCATGCCAAAATGTGAACATTGCATTATGGTCAATCGAATTCCAATACTCAATTCATATGCAAATCAAGGAATAATTGCAAAGTAGTCACATATCTCAGTCACAAAGTGCAATAACATAAATAGAGACACAAGATTTATAGTGATTCAGTAAGTATCCCTATGTTTACTTCGATGTAGTCGATAGTTTATTCTGTTTGATTAGAAGTATAATTTGGTTTTATCTAAAGAGTGTAAAGAAAAAGTAGTTTTTGTCAGGCTATAACAATGTCCTTGCTTAGTAGTGTATGAAAGCCCCCAGGAAGATCCATTAAACGAATCATTTGGTATCCTATTTATAGCTATAGAAGAGAAGATATTGGCCACAACTCAAGGAGGACAAGTAGGAATTGAAGATTAACCACGCTTATGAGGGATTAGATCGGATCCTGTTGAGGAATGTGGATTAAGGATCATAAGGAAAAATAAACACTAAAGAGGGGTAAATAGTATTTAAATGGATTTTATAGATTTCTTTAAATATTTTTAAGTTTATCAGTATGTTATTCACATCACAGATATGAATAATCATAGAATCAAACAGAGACACGGATAATAATAATAATAATAATAATAATAATAATAATAATAATAATAATAATAAGCAAAAGGTAAGAAAATACTAGGATTTTATACTGGTTCGGAGTTACCCTACATCTAGTCCTACACAACGTTGGGTAGATGTTGATTTCTTTTCAAATAATATCCAATTTACAATCCTTGATTTCTAGGCTAAAAGGGCACATCCCAACTGTTTCTAGAGTATGGTTGGATTCAGTTGATTACTGAGCCACAACCTATACCCAATTGATTTTCGAGCTCCAATCACACCCAGTCGATTAATACGGGTTATGACCACACCTTTTCAGTATCAGTTTTGGAAGATAGGCTTGATCTTGTGATATTTGATTATAGAAAGCGTATAACTCTTGACTAGCACTTGAATCTTTGAGAGAGTTTAATAGAGAATTGAACTAGAAAGAAGTGATATGATTTTCTTTGAAAATGGAAGAGTATACGTACATAATTTAAGAATTTAATAATATTAATGGAGAGAAGAGAAAGGAAGAAGAAAATAATGAAAAGTTAGTTAAAAATCGAATTTAGAAGCCTATTAGTCTCCCAACAGTCAAATCCTTTCAGAATAGTTTTGAATCCAAAAGATATAATTTTTTTAAATTTGAATTTGAAAACAAACAGCCACCATGTCGACATACATATTTACCTATTGTCGACATACCTTAGTGATTTTCAAAAATAAAATTTTTAATTGAAGTAAATAATGGTTAGATAAATTATTGTGATTCTCGAGTCAAAACAAACTGTATTTTTTATATTAAAATAGAGTTTTCAAGTATAATTATATATTAAAACACATATATTAAGATGATTTAAAAATGATTAAATAACTATATAAAAAATGATATTAAAGCATACATATATAAACAAAACTATGAATATAAGAAATACTTTAGAACTTAATATAAGTATAAGTAAGGAAATTTAAAACTTAAGTAACTATAATAAAACTAAATATAAAAATTAGTATATAAATAAGAAATAAGGTAAGTTTGGCTCACATCCCTAATAGGTCTGGAAATTCACGTCACATCCCTACCTTAATTTTTTATAAATTACATCCCTTTTTTCGTAAATCATCAAAAAAAATCAGTAAAAGAAATCACGAAAATCCATAATTAAATACAATAACTAATCTCATCAAATTCAGGCGTTAAAACTACCAAAAACAATTCAAAAAAAATAGCGAGTCTGCAGTATTGTGCATCAAAGGTGCATTTATTTTCAATTTCTACATATATTTCTGCAGCAATTGCAGTTATGCATCAAACTGCAGTATTAATGCAGAAATGTATGCAGTAATACTGCAGTAAATGTATCGTTTGATGCATAAATTCAATCCTGGCCTTTTTCTCAAGCATACGATGTATTTAAGCATTGTTGCTTACATTTCAGCATTTGTAAGCAATAAATGCATACATGTCAGCACAAATTCATAAGCCTTTATCCGTTTAAACTTTGTTGCATACATTTCAGCTGTTATTCAGAATAAATGTATATATTTCTACAATAATTCGTAAGCCATGAAAAGTAGTTCAAGTTTAACTGCATAATCTCAGCAAAAATAACCAATATATGCATATATGTATGCAATAATTCATCCATATTTTCAATATAAACTCTGGATAAATATATGCATACACATACGCATATATTGGTTATAATTGCATACTTTGACAAAAAAATTTAAGTCTGCATGCTTTTGGGAATATTTGCAATTTTTTGAATTTTTTTAAAGTACCTGCGCATTCTTTTTGTTGAAAACACGTAGTCCCAAAAATAAGGACCCGTTTTACATAAATCTTTACAGGGGGAGGCCGTTTATATTTCCAAACTTTTTAGGGACATGAACCTTATTTTCACAAAGAAATATTTGAATCATAAGTTAAAAAATATTTAGGAAATAAAATATATTTAAAAGCAGGGGTTAGAATAAAATTAAGAATAAAGAAATATATTTAAAATAAGGAAGTAATTTTGAAATCATTTTGAAACTAAGATAAGAATATTTAAAAATAGTGAAAAAAGATTGAAATAAGTATTCAGTGCTAATCGGAGTTTTAACAAAAAATCTAGACTCAATTACTTTTCATTCTTGAACTCTTAAACTCTTGTTACACATGAGTCTTGTATCTCGAATTCTTCTTCGTTCAAATCTTGATTCTCTATACTATACAGTCTTCAATAATCAATACCTGCATATATTTCGTGTGCGTGTATATATATATATATATTCTAGATAATTGTGTTAGTATATATTTTATATCAGTAATAGTTAAAATAAGGTTATTGTCGTCAAAAACCATATATATATATATATATATATATATATATATATATATATATATATATATACACAACTTACATGATACAACCGTAAGCATGTTATGAAATCAGTAATAATGTGGAAATGATGATTTTCATCAAAATTGTGTAAACTTCACCAAAATCATGATAAATGATCATATGAACTAAATTATCGATCTAACTTGCATAAACATATGGAAATATATGGAAATTACTGGTTTTAAGTTGCTAAATTAGACCCTATGGCAATTCATATGAAAATAGACTTACCATGATGTAGATCTAGGAGAAAACCCTAAAAATGATGAAAACATGTGCATACAACTCATATACTTGATTGCATCTGCATGAGAGATGCATATCACTCATCAGTTCTCCAAAACAACCCAAAAGCAATTAGATCAAGATCCAGACAGCAAAGAATTTGATCCAAACTCTTCAATTCGATGAACTCTCTCTTCGATTTGCGTAGATCTAGCTTCAAACGATGTAGATCTTCGATTCTCTAAGCTTTAATGGTGGAACGGTGAAATAAATAGAGAAATGGAGGAACTCTAGCCCTTCCAAATGAGAGAATGGAGAAAGTGAACTATTCTCCACGCTTCTACCCCCTATTTATAGCTTTACACCAGCCCACTAATGAGCCTCTCCAAATCAGGCCATTATGGCTTTAGAAACCTAAACAGCTAACTGTGAAACCTTAAAACAACGATTCCTCCCAAACCACTGAGCCAAATCTTTAATGTGACCAAATGGGAATCATTATTTCCTTTCCAATGAGACCGATCTCAGCACCTGAACCGATCCGACTCAAAAGTTATCACATGTACAAGACCAACAGGGGAAAAATGGTCACAAACAAAAAATTATGGAAAGGTCTCACATCCCCATAAACAACATATCAAAACTTGAGAATGATCCAACCCTCAGGAATGAAATAAAATATTTTACGATCCTCCGATACGTAAAATGCGGGTTGTTACATTCTCTCCCCCTTTAGAAATTTCGCCCCCCAAATCCCAACAAGCATAAGCAACCAAAATAATTCTGCATGTCTATCATCCATGAGCAGCCAATTCTATCACGCAAACTTGCAACCAACACGCCATGCATCCATAGCCTTATCCTAGCATGCAAAATTCTAACAATAACAAACATAGCACAAGTTACAATGATGTAATGATGACACGATATCAAAGGGTCATACCGACGAAGAGTTCTGGATGGGTCGCCTTCATGCTTTCTTCCGTCTCCCATGTACAATCGTCATCATCCTCACTCTGCTGTACCTTAACTAGCTTAACTGTTTTCCTCCTATGTTGTTTCGTGTCATTCCCCACAACACGAAGCGGTTTACGAGGTCTCGCAACTAAAGTCTCCACTTCCAGGTCTTCTGTGACACCCCACGTCCGTTAATGTCACTCACAAAGGGAATGCATTAAGTTTCGTGAAGCGTTATAGGTAAACAGACACAGAATATTACAAAACAGATATAATTAAGATAGCAGTGGAAATTCAAATTTTTATTTTAAACACAAATCATACATCGTGTCCAAAATACCATAAGTCACAAAAACCATTACAATAATAATACTTCTGTCTTTTACCATCAGAGTACATAAATACTTAAAAGTAAACATAATTCCCCAAATAAAAGAGACAAAGCCATAGTAGAGATAAGAACTTGAGCCATACTTCGAAAGCAGCTCTAGTAAGATGATATCTTAGTCTTGACTAAGCCTGAGTGTTTCCTCCCTAAGAACCTAGGGGGAGGGGGGAACGACAGAAAGAAGAGGAAACAAAAGGGTCAGACATAAAGTCTGGCGAGTCTAGTTACTTTTAGCAAGTAAATAACTAAAAGTAGCATGACAGGCATATAAAATGGATAAGAGAGATCACTACATAAATGGTAGGTGTGACAAGGTAGACAGGATAAGGTGTATACGCTTCTCTAATGATTATTCTGCACTATTGCTAGTATACCCAGAATGGGATGATCCCTTCCACTATAAGGTGGTAGACTTAGGCATACATCCAAATGTACCCTAACTACTACCCTAATTGTTCGGCTCCCTACTCCGTAGATACTCTGTGCCGGCCCCACAGTAGGATGTATCATGTCCTAAAGTGGTAACCCCTCGCTGATATGCACAGCCCATATCTACTGGTGTCACGGTCGTCTTATCCCCTTCTGCCCGGCTCATGCACGCACATGGCCCGGTTGGTTTGCGCCGCCCACACCGTCCTCCACGTTTGGATCTCTTACAATCAGTCCAGTAAGCATGCCCCTTCTCCGACCTAGTACGGAGTACATGTTTTGATACCTACTCCGGGTTACTGGATGAAACGGATCCCACACAATATGATACAAGCTCTCCCCTTTGTCGTGTATCCCCCACTAGGTTTTCTTTGTCTATGTATACCACTAGGTGTCTTTAATTACATAACTCTATCACTTCTACAAGTTATGTTTACCCTAAAAGGTGTCTTTAATTACATAACTTTATTATTCCAACCGGTCATGTATAGCACTAGGTGTCTTTAATTACATAACCTTGTCGGGTTAAGTTTGTGGGCCTATATGTACATATTACCCACCCCCTCCAGATTTGCTTAACCCATCCATTATCCAATCAATTTTACTTGACCCTAACTTTAGTTCACAAGTATACAATCCCTATGGATTAGATTTGGTTAAGCACTCAATTTATTACCATGTCCATTTATGGTTTATAATGGGCTAGACCTCCCACATTAGGCCTAAAACTTGTGGATGATGGGTATGCTGGTCGGGTCCGGGCAGTCTTATTCCACAAGTTGGGCCTAACCTCGTGTCATAGCCCGATTCGTATTTGCGCACTTAGACCTCTCACATTAGGTTCAACATTAGTGGCTGCTGGATATGCCGGTCGAGTCCGGGCAGACTTCCACCACTAATGCAACCTCACCTGGTGTCATAAGCGCTATTACAATTTCTAATTGTAATCCTAGGCATTCATTATTAATTAATAAATTAATTAAACCTATGCCTTTGTAGGTGTTAATGCCCATTTTGCCTAATAAATTGAATTATATGTCCAGTACTGTTTATATTCAAATTATGCCAATATTAACCTTTTTCCCCCGTTCCTTAACTAGCGCACTCACAAAATTGGCGGCATGCCTAGGCTAGATAATAGCTAGTCATAAACGATGAAAGTGAAAAATAATAGGAATACAACCAAAGTGATTGTTTTAACATAACTTGGCATAAACATAACTAGCATGGTGATAAGGTGGACATATGAGCATAAATCTGACGAACTTGTAGCAATTACTAGTTCTAACATAACTATGATGTCATAGTGAGCATAATAAGATCTAAATTAACCATTTAGATGTCCAACAATTCAGATCTAACATAATAGGCATAAGATGATAATCTAGATCTGATTAACGAATTAAATGTCCACACAATTTAGATCCAATAGCTTAAAAGTAGATCTACACAATTAAGCTTTAAGATTCACATATGGCATGTCATGGAAGTTACAATAGATCCGTCTAGATAGAGGTTTAGATCCAAATCCTAACCAATTCAGAATGTCATATAATCACAATTTACAATGGATCTGATATAATCTAAGCATATGAACAAATCCAAGTCATAGTCGTGTGATAGTTACTTTTAAATATTCAAATCTAAAAGAAACTAGGGACTCACAGAGTTTGGACAAGAAGATAGAACAAGAAAAGATTGGATCTTGAATCTCTAATTGATTTGCTTTAGTTGAAGAAGATAACGGATCCAAATTAGTTCAGATACCGGCAGAGTTTGGCCACCATGAATTCTCAATGAAGAAAACAAGAGAAATGACTACGTATATATAGCTGCCACACCCTCTGAAACCGATTTCCATGTCAGCCCTAGGGGTGTCGACACCCTTGTGGGTGGGTCGACCCCGGTGTCGACACCCCTTAAGGGCGGTCGACCCCGGTGTCGACACCCCTCTAGGGGGGTCGACCCCCTAGAGCAGGAAAACTGCCGCCACTTTTTATTTTTCAAATTCGAACGATTTGGATAAAATTCTGGCTTATATCTAACTCATGTGTATATATATAACCTTTCTGCGCGTATACAAACTTAAAACCCTCATAACTTCTTCATACGGTGTCCGTTTTACGCAAAACAAATGTCTGTCTAGACCAGAATTTCGAGACGGACGCAAAGACACAGTCCATTTTCCTTAATTCTGAATATTAAATTAATCATCTTTTAGTGTCATTAAAAATACGGGGTGTTACATCTTCATACTGCTCTGGAGATACCACCACATTCGAATCATGCACAAACTTCCATAGAAACGGTACATGGAAAAAATTATGCATACTCGACATCTTCTCGGGTAACTCCAATCTATATGCGAGCTTTCCTATTCGCTCGACTAATGGAAACTGTCCAACGAACCTAGAAGCTAACTTTCCTTTGTTTCCGAATCGAACCCCATGCTTCAATGGCGAAATCTTCACGAAAACCATATCGCCAGCGTCGAATTCCAAATCTTTCCGATGCTTATCAGCATAACTCTTCTGACGATCTTGGGCTGCCTTCATTCGTTGTCGAACGATCTCGATACAATCCGATGTCTCTCTTATCATCTCCGGCCAAGTATCAACTTATCTCCAGTTTCTAAACAACATGCCGAAGAAATACACGGTCTACCATACAACACCTCGTAAGGTTCCATTCCAATACTTGAGTGATAACTGTTGTTATAGGCAAACTCCACTAAATGTAGATGGTCCTCCTATGATCCCCCAAAATCCAAAACATAATCCCATAGGAGATCTTCCAAAACTTGGTTGACTCTCTCGGTCTGACCATCAGTGTGGGGATGATAAGCCATACTCAAACATAACTCGATTCCCAAAGCTTCTTTCAGACTGTCCCAAATCCACTCATAAACAATGGATATCAATCACTGACTATGCTCTTTGGGATACCATGGAATCTAACTATCCATTTAACGCATGGCTCAGCCAACCTTAACGCCGTCCTTGTTGATTGGATAGGAATAAACCTTGCACTCTTGGTCATACGATATACGATGACCCAAGTCACATCATTTCCTTCCCCTGTTCTAGGTAATCCATCAATAAAATCCATTGATGTCTGCTCCCACTTCCATATAGGGACTTCCAATGGCTAAAGAAATCCACTTGACTTTTTCTGTTCAGTTTTCACCAACTGACAGTTCATACACTTGGAAATGAACTTTCCAATACCTATTTTCATCCCTTCCCAGTAATAAGTTCGTTTCATGTCCCGATACATCTTATTACTAGAATCGTCAACTTCGAGTGATGACATTCTCTCAGAACCTCATTTCTCAATCCGTCGATATCGGGAACAACCAGTCGTCCCTGTTTACGAAGCCAACCATCTCGGTCGACCTCGAATTCCTTATTCTCCATATCCAACTTCTGGATGAACTCAACAAGCTTTTCATCACGCTTTTGGCTTTCGCCAATCCTTTCAACAAGAGTAGGTCTTACTGATAAGCTTGCCAACACTTCAGGTTCCAACTCTCATCGTGGCCTAAAATCAAATCCTACCAAAAATTCTAGGCTTTTCCAATCCGAAAACATTGATCCCAATCCTGCATGTCTCCGACTCAACGCATCCGCAACTGCGTTACCCTTGCCATGAGTATGGGCTATTCCAAAATCATATGATGCTAAAAAAATCTAACCACAGTTGCTGCCAAAGATTCAAATCTTTTTGGGAGAAAAGATAGTTTAACGACTTGTGATCCGTAAACAACTCAAATCGAACTCCCAACAGGTAATATCTCCACATCTTCAAAGAAAACACGACCGCTGCTAGCTCCAAACCATGAGTTGGATAATTCCTCTCATGCGGCTTCAGCTGTCGACTCGCGTAGGCCAGAACCTTATCTTTCTACATCAGCACTACCCCAAGCCTAGTACCACATGCATCGATGTGCACCACCATTTCCTCATTCCCACTTGGAATCGTCAAAACAGGATGACTCGTCAGTCTCTCCTTCATGACTCTAGAAGCTTGCTCACACTTTGCATCCCATGTGAACACTTGGTTCTTCTTTGTTAATCCTGTTAATGGAGCAGCTATCTTGGAGGAATCCTTGATAAACTGTCCGTAATAACCAGCCAACCCAAAAAAACTTCTCACATTCGTCACATTCTTAGGTCTATCCCAGTCCTGGATTGCTGCCACTTTAGCGGGGTCAATCGCTATTCCACTTCCAGAAACTACATGGCCTAAGAACCTCACTTCTCTCTTATAGAAGTGACACTTCGAAAACTTATCTCTCAGCTGTTGCTTTCGCAAGATTTCCAAAACAACTCTCAAGTGCGTCTTGTGCTCTTCCTCATTCCGAGACAGAATGCCATCCACGAACACAAGCACGAACTTGTTCAACTGATCCCTGAAAACCTGATTCATCAGATCCACAAAATACGTTGGCGCGTTAGTCAACCCAAATTGCATCACCAACAATTCAAAGAAACCAGATGGTGTCCTAAAAGCAGTCTTTGGCACACTATCCCTTGCCACTCTCAACTGGTGAAATCACATTGCCAAATCCATCTGAGAATACACTTTGACTTCGTGAAGCTGATCAAACAAGTCATCAATCCTCAGCAACGGAGACTTGTTCTTCTTGGTCACCTTGTTCAGCTCATGATAGTCCACACATAATCTCAACGAGCCATTTGCCTTGATTGCAAACACCACTGGTGCACCCCACTCAAAAACACTCCTGTGAATGAATTCTTTTCCCAAAAGGTAATGAACTTGCACCTCTAACTCTCGTTGTTCCTTAGGCGCCATTCTCCTAAGCGGAAAAATGATCGATCTAGCACCCTCGACCAAATCGATCCTAAACTCAATCTCACGATGCGGTAGCAAACCTTTGACTTCCTCAAAGACATTCTCATACTCATTAGAGATCAACACATATGACAAGTCTTCATGTGGAATCACAAGCAAATATAAATAGCTCACGAAGACACCATCTTTGGGCTTATGCCGAATCAACACCTTTCGCCCTTTCACATCCCCGACTCTCACCTCTAGCTTCTCGCAGTTCACTCTTGCTGTGTACCTCTTGAGCCAATCCATACCCAAGATGATCCCAAACCCAGCAAAGTTCAAAACAAAGCAATCACACACAAAAGAGAAACTATGACTCGACAACACTCGACTATGACACAACATGCACATACTGGACGTACCCCCGACTGGATTAGTCACAATCAATGGTCTATCACAAATCTCGGGTTCCAAACCCAAGCGGCACACAAGTTCATTACAAATGAATGAATGCGATGCCCTAGTATCAAACAACACACGACCCAAACACCTTGAACAAAAAGAGCACCTTGGATAACGACACCCTTTCTCTTCTCCTTTACAGTAGGAGCTCTTGAAGAAGATGGCGCGACTTCCAACGCATATGCCTTCACAACCTGCTTTCCATTAGCTGATTCTGGACAATCCTTCTTCTCATGTCCAGACTTTCCGCACTCGAAGCACTTCTTCTTAGCTTTAGGATTCTTGCACTCATTAGCAAAATGACCTTTCTATTGGAAGTTAAAGCAAACCACCTCACTCTTTGGCTTCTTCTGGCCATCCTTTCCTTTCTGCTGTTCCTGCTTCCTCTTCTCATTATTACCACCTTGTTGTGGTTTCTGAACTTCCTTGGTTGCAGCGATAACATTTGCTTCCTTAGGAAACAAGCTTTCATGGCGAACAAATTTTACCACAATCTTCTCAAATGGATCGTCAAGATGATCCACCAATGGCCTTCCAATATAGGTATCCATACCCTTAACGAACTTTTCGTTCTTCTGATAAGGAGAATCAATGAGCGAACGAGCATACTTCGACAAGGCCTTACAGTCAGAAACATAATCAAGCACTGGCTACCATTCCGTTTCAGCTCTATAAATCTCTTGAACAGAACAGATTTTTGAGCAGTGGAAATAAACTTTATCTCGAATTTAACATGGAACTGTTCCCAAGTTATTTCCTCTTCTAGAGTCTCAAGCGTAACCGAATTCTACAACTCCATGGCCCTTCCCTGCAATTGCCTTAACGCAATCTTTCTCTTAGTTGAATCATCCATTCCTAAATCTCCAAAAATATGAACACAAGAATCTAACCACCTCTGGACCTCTTCAGTTGGTTCAGTCCCTTTGAATGGCTTTTCTCCTAGAGATGTATAATCTTTACACAACTTTGCAAAATCCACAACCCTAGGCATTTGAACACCTACATCCACCATGTCTTCCACTGGAGTGGGTACCCTTCTCATGAATGCTTCCATCATGGCCTCAAACATGGATGGGTAATCAGGTATACCGCCACTTCCCCTCCAGGCACAGTCTCCTCCCTAGCAGTATGTCTTGAAGTACATCGACTCATTCTAAATCTGTAAATTAGAATGATTAGCTACTTGCAAAAAAACTGCTAATAGAGGTCAAACGCTACAATACTATATACACTATATAGTATACATCCATTGAAATCTACAAACACATCTCTTATACATAATTACGTCTTCGAACTTTGGCTAAAATCTTTAATAAGAGCTCTGATACCAAATGTGACGACCGCCCATAACCCCTGCACTAAACAAAGGGAATAACGCGATGAAAGACGTGCCAAGCAGTTATGGACGATCATCAGAGTAGGTAAACACAAACGGAACGTGTCCTAGAACTCGCAGCGCAAGGATAAAATATAATAGAACATATACAACAAGTAGAATTAGCGGAGCATCATATAACAAACTTTTAGAACTTTCACAATATCCTAAAAGATCATCCGTACATCATAGGAAATCAAAGTTTGTACATAAAGCCTCACTACAATCACTCATAGAGCAACACAACAGCAGAAACAGAAATACTAGATACTAATAAAACTGGTATGTAAGCATCCAGCTCGCCATCGATCAGCATCGTCATCTCACCAAGCTATCACCTGTCACCTACTACTCAGTTTGCCCATCCATAACCGGATGAACAGCCCAAGGTAAAAAGAGGGAAACATAAAACCTTGATTTAGACAACATTCTTAGTGAGCGATAAAACAACTAACAAACATCAACAATAAAGTATATAAGAATAGGTAGATTAACAAACCAATCTACCAATTCTAGAGAAAAACCCAAACCTGCCTTCCCTATATTCGACAGTGATAGCCTTTACAACAACATTTCGACCATACATCCATGGAAACTAGAACACTCATTTAATCATGGCAAAGCACTCATGACAACCAAATTATATATCTCATGTAAACCATCTTAATCGAACTCAACATTCCTCAAGCACAAGCCCCGGAGGCCTAAACCAATATCAGACAAGCACCCAACGAACATCTCCTTCGACATTGGACAATCTACATGAGACAGTTCAAATAAAGCATTCAAACATTCATGACAGACTCTGGCTATCACCGAAAATCTTGCTTAGATACCATCGTTAATCGTATGACGGCCAACCTTGCCATGTGTCAAGGGCTAATGGTAACCCAGGTTCTAGCAGAATCTCCATATGTCTTTCAATGACACGTACCTAGGCTTTTCAACGATACCTAGGGCACTCGACCAGCAATCTTCCGGTCTTTTAGGTGCCCCTATTGTACCCCTGCTTTGATCCCGCTAGAACCTACGACAACAATAATCTCTCGACCTTCGCATCTTTAGTCATCCAACCCGACGACTTTTCATAGCTCAAGAAATCTTCTCGAGCAACCATTATCCACAAACTCACGGCCTTTGAGTTGTCATCTCATTCATTGTTATATATCGATCAATGGACACATTTCAACACTTCGAATATTCCTGTTTGAATCCACTTCGAAGTCACCACATTACTGAACCAGATAACATCAACATAAGGTCCATCATCCATTCAACAAATCGCTATGAAACATGCCGACCCACAAAAACATCACGACCGACCCGGAGCTCCTCTAGACCGATCCGAAATGACGGCTGACCGACCTGACCTCTGCCGACCGACCCTATGGTGACTGAGCCCCCTTCTGGTGACCGACCAACCCTACTGGTGATCGACCCCACCATGACTGACCCTATTGCTTCAAGACCAACCGACCCGACCTTAGGTGCATGACTGACCCGCATCCGTGCTGAACGACCAACCACTTTTTGAAGTTCGACCAACCGCCTGTACTCCCCTTGTACTACACAATCGACCCATGCCATTTCAGATCCGATCCAGCATGATTCCTACTCGAAATTCAACAAAAACTTCGCCAAATGACTAATTCGACGAAACCAACTCATCCAATTCATCCTATACAACCGTAAGCACGTTATGAAATCACTAATAACATGAAAATAACGATTTTCATCAAAATTATGCAAACTTCACCAAAATCATGATAACTGAACATATGAACTAAATTATGGACCTAACTTGCATAAACATATGGAAATATATGGAAATTACTGGTTTTAAGTTGCTAAATTAGACCCTATGGCGATTAATATGAAAATAGACTTACAATGATGTAGATCTAGGAGAAAATTCTTAAAATGATGAAAACATGTGCTACAACTCATATGCTTGATTGAATCCGCGTGAGAGATGCATATCATTCACCAATTCTCCAAAATAACCCAAAAAACTTAGATCTAGATCCAGACAGTAAAGAATTTGATCCAAACTTTTCAATTCAATGAACTCTCTCTTCAATTTGCGTAGATCTAGCTTCAAACGATGTAGATCTTCGATTCTCTAAGCTTTAATGGTGGAAAGGTGAAAGAAATGGAGAAATGGAGGAACTCTAGCTCTTCCAATTGAGAGAATGGAAAAAGTAAACTATTCTCCATGCCTCCTACCCCTATTTATAGCTTTCCACCAGCCCACTAATGGGCCACTCCAAATCAGCCCATTATGGCTTTAAAAACCAGAACAGCCAACTATGAAACCTTAAAAAAGTGATTCCTCCCAAACCGCTGAGCCAAATCTTTAATGTGACCACTCTACGGAATGGGAATCATCATTTCCTTACTAATGAGACTGATCTCAACGCCTGAATCGATCCGAGTCAAAAGTTATGCCATGTACAAGACTAACAGGGGCAAAATGGTCACAAACAAAATTGGTAAAAATTATGGACATGTCTAACATCCCCATAAAAAACATATCAAAACTTGAGAATGATCCAACCCTCAGGGAACAAAATAAAAATATTTTACGATCCTCCGATATGTAAAACGCGGACTGTTACAACAACCATCTCAATCCCTACCAAATCCATGCATTTTGTAGGAATCAGTACCGATACTTTTGAGGGATCAGCGCAGATCCAATGGTCTAATCCCATGATTTATGTAGTGAACCCTTTACCAAGATGGTGACAGAAAACAGGATGTTAATAAACCACAATATCAGGAAATATCAGAGTACGAAAAACTATACGTAACATTCATCGATAATCATACCATTCATACAACACCCTTTTGCGACCCCGTTCAGAGAACATATAAATTATTACAAAATATACTCTAAGAGAAACATATGACAATGCCCCCTTGGTTAATCATAGTTTAAAAATATAGGCAATAAAAATATTGCCAATACACTCATTAACACAAAACAAATAACGACGCTCCTAAATAGTTATGGCTTCTTTCTCACCTTAGGAAGCTTATTCGATGAAGCATCTAAAAACCCTAAACCTTAGCTTATTTAATTGAGCACCAGAGAGGTGAAGGGAAAAAAAAATACTTTGGGTTAGTAAACAGACTGGTGTGAACAATAATCATTTCTACCCAACGCATAGATAGCGGGCGGGACCATACCGCATTGCGGAATGGCACAGTATCAAGCTACCTCCAAAGACATCCTTGCAAAACCTGCATTTCAGTGGTTAGTATAAAACCACGATAACATAAGTAACATTATAAAATGTGCAATATGCAACACAGTGGATTCCCAATCCCCGTAATTTTAGATTTCTCATCCGAACAGTTTCTAATGATTTCTGATCTTTCTTTTAATTTGATTTTCCTTCCATGTTTCACAAGTTAGCTCCTTGGTAGCAACGAAAGCGAAGCATCTTATATACCACGCGGAGCAATGAGTCTTTTCCTTTGGTACACGCACTGTGCAACTCAAGGTAACTCCTTTCTAGGAAATGGAAATATCCTTTTCATCAATTGATTTACGTACTACACAAAGCAATAGAGCTGGTTTCTTATTATAATTTCCATATTGTGCAAAGCAATGGAATTCCTCTTTGTGATCCCCCTCCCGTGCTTCATAAGGTAACCCCTACTAAAACGGGACTAAAGGCCTATCGTTTTATTTAATTGATTCCCCTAATGTTTAAGTGGTTTCCCCAATTATTTTGCTCATTGGTTCCCGCGATGTTCACACAAATAAAAATGTCACATCCATGGTTTCCCACCAATAACATGTGCAACTTTCAATGGTGTCTCGCCTATCTCAATAAACAAATATCTCTGAAAGGAACTCTCTTCCGACTTTACGAGGAAAAGGTCTTTCACTCTGAATGCAAATCCCTCATGCACCATTAATCATTCATCTCTAAAAGGAAACCCCTATAGCTCATAAAACATATAATCAATCATTAACTTTGGAAGATACCCCTCTAGCACCATACAATTCCCCCGAAAGGAACCCCTTTCATATCCATACAATGAAGTAATTAATCAAGTCCTGGCATCAAAACCATGATGGAAGGTATAGAGGCAGACCCTCTAACTCCTTTACACAATCATAAATAAATTTCCATTTGTTGACATTACCGATGCCAGCAAATATTTTAGGCAAAGCCTTAAAACCTTTGTAAAAGATTTCCATTCGGACCACTTACCACATCCAAGGAAAAAGGTTTAGGAAAATAAGTTTTCAAAAGGCATGTCATCATATGTATTAGCTTCGAGGGTTCTTGACTCTTTCTGATTCCCCTTAAAGATGTGCAGTTAAAACCCCGCAAAAGCTCTGTAGAATCCCTGCTATTGTCTGTAGCACTCTTCAACCGCTACGCTATTTCAATTTATTCCCCGTGAATAGTAGATCCTCTTTAAACCCCGTTATTTTTCGGTACACCCACTAAATCAGGGATTTTTAGCATCCACTTTAGCAATACCAATATACAAAGCTCAATTTGACTAGTTCTGTTTTAAAACAAACAAATAAAGTTAACGTAAAGAGCTAATTTTAATGCATAAATGACTAATATATGGTAGAAATCTATTATATTAATCAAATCTAATGCACGTAACCACGATATCTTATGATTTTTCTACATAAAAATAATTGACATTATTTTCTTCTATACAAACGATGTGACACTGATAATTTATTACTTTTAAAATACTTGGTTTTACAATTAATAACCGTTTTTGAACCTCTGCTATATCCTCGCTATTTCCCCGCTATACCTTTTCGCACCTCCACCACTATAGAACCGTTAAGCACTTTAACTGCACAGCCTTAAAGGTAGAAGTCCTTATTTAAAATAGTTTCTTTCTTATAAAAACCTCATTTCATCCATGCCGACAGGACGGAGGCAAAAGCCTCTTGTGGAGAGGTTACTTTAAAAATGTATAAGTGTCAATACCAAAACTCCTACGGAAAATAAGAGGCAAATGTTTGTATACTTCCTATACTATATGTATGGTACTCCAAGTATCCAACTCTACCAAAAGGTGTCTTCCAATATTATTGGAATGTTGCTTCCGGAAAGACAGTAGCATTGACCGTAAATACGGTTGTATTGACTTATTTCCTTATAAAATACTGCCACATATGAAATTGAGCACAATTTTGCAAAGAAATACCCCACTTGTTTCTCGAGAAGAGATGGGAAACGTGCTCAATATCATTTGATTACTTTATATTTTCCCCTTCGTATTTGTTGAATTCTCATTGGTCTATAAATTAAATTTATGACCTTAGACAGTTTTTTATAGTACTTTTGTACCGTTCATGTATAAAATATTTACACATATGTTTTAATCATTTTAGTCAACTTGTAAGCCTTCCCTAAGCAATTCAAACTAAGAAAATTCATAACCAATTCACACTTCCATGAAAATTTGTGAAATTCAAAACCCATCTCTAAATTTATATAATAAACATCTTACCGAAATCGATGGCATTCAAAGATTCCTATTTATATGTTTCACCCTAAAACCTTACCATTTTCATGTATATAAGGACTATATAAATATGTCAAACATAGTTAATGATTTCTCACCAATTAGCATCATATAAATAATAAAAACCAGTCGTGAATAAGAGATTACTTTCGGCTATTTCCCTAACGGTCAAAACACAAGGCCAAGAATATTATTCATCTTGATTAGTTAAGGTTTTGAAATTTGTTGACAAAGTTTCCAAGCTCATATTCCTAGCCTTTTCTTTCTTCTTCATCCTAGCTCAATGGTTGACGATCTTAGTTCTCTTTTGCATATATAGAGTGAATGAAAAGTAAAAAAAAATATGTTAGGATATGAATAGATATAGGGAAAGAAAGTTTACCCTTTTGCCTCTCTCGTGTGCTCTTCTCTTAAGTATTATTCCTTTTATTTCTGATGCCAACCTACTAGTCAATTTATTTAGCATAAATCTCATTTTCTTCCTTCACCACATTATTTCTATTTAATTTATCCAATTAAAATTATAAGTGATGTTATCAAATTATAGGAGTATTACATCCTCCCCTCCTTAAAAGAATTTCATCCCCGAAATTTAATCAAGGACAAAACAAACAAAGCAATCATAGTAACCCAGTAAGTGATGCTATAAATACATATAATAGCGTACCCCACTAGTGAACAATTTATAAGCACGATCTTACCGAAATAAATTGAAGAAAAGCCTCTCTAATCCTGGCCCCATCTCCTAAGTACAATCTCTTTTGTCAGAACTCCACTGAACTTTCTCTAATTTAACTGCCTTGTTTCTTAATTTCCTTTCGTCTCTATTTACAACCCGAACCAGTTGTCACACATTGTCAAATTTGGTTCCACTATAAACTCTTCCAATACCCTCGGATCCATGGTAGCATCAGGATCATGTACATACTTTCGTGATTACGATACATGAAGCACTTTGTGGACTCTCATTGGTCCATCTGGTAGCTGAACCAGATAGACAAGCCTTACAATTCTTTCTTAAACCTGATAAGGCCCAACAAACCTTAGCACAAGCTTTCTTGATTTTCTAAATGGAACACGCCTTTCATCGATGAAACTTTGATGAAAACCCTTTCTCCAATAAAGAATTCTAAATCCTTAAGCTTGTTATCCACGTAACTCTTCTACCTGGATTGAGCTTCCTTCATCCAACCCCAAATGATATCAATCTTCTATGTGGCCTCTCTCACTAATTCTAGACTAAGAATTAGTCTTCCTCCTGTCTTAAGCCAATGTAGTGGCGATTTACACGATATTCCGTATAAAGCTTCGAAAGGCGCAAATTTTATAGTAGCCTGAAAGCAATTATTATAGGAAAATTCCACCACATGCAAATAGCCTCCCCAAGAACCACCAAAGTCAAGGATAAATGCTCTAACCAAATCTTCCGGTACTTTATTCATCTTTTCAGTTTTCCCATTCGTTTGTGGGTGATAAGCCGTACCTGTTAACAATATTTTCGTCAACACCGGAATGAATGCTAAAGATATGAATCTAGGGAGATTAAGGGACTATTTAATTCCCACAAGCTTGAGTTAGTTCACCGTTTCCTAGATATCAAGGTCTTAAACTTGAAGATTCATTACTCTTCCTTCGAGAGGTTAGTACCACTCTTACGAGACTCAAGGACCAACAATTACCTTGGAATTAGGGTTCCCTACGCGCAACACAAGTTAGGAAGCTAAATGGCTTAAGGAAGGGTATATTGCACTACACCAAAACAGTAGATTCCCAACAAGTATATGTGTTACAAATAATTTCAGTAACACTTTTATGTGTCACCAACAGCCTGTGAGGAATTTCCTGTAACACTTATAATTGTTACAAGTAGAGTAACTGCTAACACTTATAAGTGTTACAAACATATTCATTGCTAACACTTATAAGTGTTACACGAAATTCATTGCTAACACTTATAAATGTTGGAACTATAAGATATGGTAACACTTATAAGTGTTACAGGAAATTCATTGCTAACACTTATAAATGTTGGAACTATAAGATATGGTAACACTTATAAGAGTTACAAACATATTCATTGCTAACACTTATAAATGTTGGAACCATAAGATATGGTAACACTTGTAAGAGTTGCAAACATATTCATTGCTAACACTTATATTTGCATATAAGATGGCATAAGCTCTATTTAATATGCATTCAGCTATGATATTATCTCGACATAACAACGTGTAAAGAAATCCATAAGAAAAAAATCCATATTCATGACAACAACAAAGTACAAACTAACAAAAAATAATAATACATAAAGATACTAAATTCAACACATATACAATATCCAATTCCATAGTAAAAACAATACATAATTAACAAAATGCTAGATGTTTTTCATATTTGAAGTCTACAAGTACCAAATGCAAAAATCCAGCCATATAACGAACCTTACATCCAAAATTTTGCATAGCTTGTACCACCAAAATTTATCCTTTTCTCCATTTCAATGTTTCCTGCGTACATTTAATTAAATAGCATCATTTAAGTTTCAGATAGTGTTAAATGTTATAAGTTCAAAGTCATACCTTCTTAATTTTGACACATCTTTTGTCTATTGAACTCGATGAAATCTTGCAATTTAAGCTCCTTTTTAAGCCTTCTGTTTTCTTCAAGAACCTCCAACGCAAATTCCACACCACGATCGCATAATGGTTCGTCAATCCAATGGATGAATCCACAGTCTCTAAGAGTTCCAGTGTTTGCACAAATAAAATATCGACGTCCAACATTTTTATACAAATAGCATGTTTTGAATATTGGTTCAATGTTGCAATGACATAGCAACCTTCGAGATTGTACTTCTCCAATATTGAATATTGGCAGGGATGGCAATTTTGTTGGTGTTGTCGATCTAGTAGGCGGTGCCATATCATTCTGAACACTTAATAATGCCAAATCTCTTTGTAAGCTCGACTCTATTCTCTCGTAGACGCTAAATGGAGTTGCCGTACAAGATTCGGCTGAACAAACAATTTGAGAAGGATCGTCTGAATCATCTGAATACACTAGGAAGTAATCATGGTAATCAGTCGAAGGTCTTGAGTATGAAGACATCTACAGAAAATAAATAAACAACAACAATATCCACTAGCACAGTTTCAGCAAGCCACTGGCACAGTTTCAGCAATCCACGGGCGATATGCACAGTTTGCTTCTAAAAAAAGACAGTATATAAGAAAAGAAAAAAACAGTTATTTTTTTTGGCATAGATTACAAATCCTCAGAAAGTGAAAGACAAACCTGGATTAATTTTGGCAAAGCAATGTTCCAGCTTGATATGTTGCAAATTCTAAGTGTATGTGTGAATATTGCAAGAAAGATAAACTAGTGAACACTAATTAATTTCAACAGAACTTAAGTCTCTATTTTAATGTTATACATAATACAATATTTCTGCTAGAACCTGTGTCCAATACCATTGTTACATAAAACATATGTATCGCCTTTTTAGTCTTCATACAGTAACCACTAAAAAGGTGTGCTGTCATACTTCATAATTTAGTTACAATCAAATGGTGGTTAAGCTAAGCAAAGTCGCAAGTAAATTCTGAACTACAAATTAAACTGGGATATTTGAAATTTACAGCATTTATGGCAATAACTAGTGAGGATTATTACACCTTCGGATGGGAGTTCTACTTTACCTGCATACTGAATGAGATCGGAAAATGAAACAGGACCTCCTTTAGATGCAGAGTATATTTCCTTCTTAGCTTCTATAATTATATTCAATGCAGGAGAATGCCCTCTATTTTCTGGTCTGCTAATCTCTGGATTTTAAATATGAAGGAAAAAGGATGAGTTATTCACCAAAACAATCAAAAATTAGTACACATATTATAACCTTTAACGCTGTACATAATGTGTCTTCGATACTTGCTGCAAAGCAATGTTATAACATGATAAAGCTTCATAAAAAATTTAATTTTATAACCCACAGTACAAATGATGCTGAACAAGTTAGATATATCAGCCATATACACCTGGTTATTCAAGAGATAATATTTTAGATGCATGATCAATAATGAAATCATCCATAGTCAGATTTCAGTGATTTTCATATGCCAGCGATATGAATTTCTACAAGCAAGAACATAACTTCCTTTCCTTGTTATGTATATTATCATTTAACTGAAAGCGGTGTTCATTAGTTTCCATTTTTGCCTTTAAAATAAAAAAGAAATATACCAAATTATCCCTCTTCTTTCAATAAGCAATGTTCATTAGTTTCCAAATTATCCCTCTTTTGTATTATCCTGTCATCTTTTAGAGCACAAAAAAGTTTACTTTTCAGAGCCCAAGTAAACAAACCATTATCATAAACTATAAAGAAAATTTATTCCAAACGACTTGCCGCATCTAGTCAGTATCCTGTTTTTCTTTAGCAAACTTGCACAATCTTCAATGTCTTTCTCGCATTTTACCCAAGAAAATGCAGGATGTGAAGGAGTTCTTTCACCAGTAAATTTGCACGTTTCAGGCGTTACTCAAAGCGATTTCGCAGTTTCGAGAACTCGAAACTGAAACTGAACATTGCTCAGATTCAGTTTAGAGTTCTCGAAACTGAACTGAACATTGCTCAGTTTCAGTTTCGAGTTCTCGAAACTGAAACTGAACATTACTCAGTTTCAGTTTCAAGTTCTCGAAATTGAACTGAACATTGTCCAGTTTCGAGAACTCAAAACTGAACTAAACATAGCTCAGTTCCAGTTTCGAGTTCTCGAAACTGAACTGAACATTGTCCAGTTTCTGGAACTCGAAACAGAAACTGAACATTGCTCAGTTTCAGTTTCGAGTTCTCGAAACTGAACTGAACATTGTCCAGTTTCGAGTACTCGGAGATCGAAACTGAGCATTGCCCAGTTTCAGTTTCGAGTTCTCGAAATTGAAACTGAGCATTGCCCAGTTTCGAGTACTCGAAACTTGAAACTGAGCATTTCTCAGTTTCAGTTTCGTAAATGCTCAGTTTCGAGTTCTCAAAACTGAAACTGAGCATTGCTTAGTTTCGCAGTTTCGAGAACTGAAACTGAGCATTGCTCAGTTTCAGTTTCGAGTTCTCGAAACTGAACTGAACATTGCCCAGTTTCGGGTACTCGGAACTCGAAACCAAGCATTGATCAGTTTCAGTTTCGCAGTTTCGAGAACTTGAAACAAGTGTACAAGTCTTTGATCAAACCCATGTAATATATTCCTTTTAGTGATTTATGGGTATTCCATTATAGCATATAAACCACAATAAATCCTTACAAATATATTGGTAAAAATCGGACAATTGATACCATAGAAAGATGTATAAGAGCATTAAGTTTTAATCAGTTATATCGGCCTTGATTTGTAAACAATTGGAATTGATAACATTAAAGTTAGGCTATTATTTTTGTGTTTGGCGTTTGTACCCATATATAGATGACAAGAATATATACATATGAGATTCAACTACCCTGTATATTATCATTAATGGCACCGAATGGTACAAGCAAGATTGAAACGGCCTCATTTATTTGCAGAAATGATTAAATTAAGCTTACACATTATATTATCGTTTCAGAAAGACGTGGATATACTAATTGAAAGTGCGGCATTAATACTGGTAGTCTGGTATGCACGTTTAAACTGGCAAGTTTATTTTATTTTTTCTTTTTTTTTCTTACGCTGACCCAAAACCAACCCAGCCCTTAATCCACTCACTAACATTAATTTGCTTGGCGCCTGCACCCACTTCCTATTCGTAGGCATGAATCAAATGCCTACCCATTTCTTCCCATTCCTCTTTAATAATGATTACTTACACAAATTATCCTCGTTAAAACTATATCACATCATGATTTAAATAATTTGGTTTTAGTCAAATTCCCAATATTATCCCGCTTGACTTGATTAGGCCAAATACAAAAATCACTGTCCAATAATAAAAATTATTACAAAATATATTATTCTGGTTGAAGGCTTTGAATTTGAGTTGACTACAGTTGATCATGATGCTAACCTTATACATTTTATTTTAAATATTGTATCTTTATATATATATATAACAAATTTTACATTAGGCTCTAGGATATAAGCCTAACTCTATCGACAATTAACTAACACCACTTCTCTTTTTAGTTTAATGTTTAAACTAAAACATAAAAATAGTAAGCAGATCTATCATAATTTACTTACATTTTTAGTTGTACAACCTAGGTTTTGATCACCTAAAGGTGAGGTATTTGAATTGGTTAATTTTCAATGGTTTGACAAGTAGGAGTTATGCAACAGATTCTGAAAACTGAATCTGAAAATGGTTTAAAATGGTTAAAAAAATTCAAAATTTATTTTCTGAAAACTGAATCTGAAAACAGATTCTGCAATAAATTTATTTTCAAAATTTTCTCATTGTTAAAAATGGTTTAACTGAAAACTGAAAATGTGACTAAGAAACAGATTCTGATTCTCAATTGTTTGACAAGTAGGAGTTATGCAACATGTAGATCACATATGGCGTACATATATACATATATGCGCAAATGATAACATATATATAAGTAATACACAAGTAATACTATATGATCACGTATGGCGTACAATCAGCGACTTGGAGTTTAGATGGCATAACAGCAGATCACACAAGTAATAACTATTCATTGTCATAAACCCATATACTTAATTAAGATAGAAATAATGTGCTGAACTCAAAGGTACGAACTTACAATATTGTGTGTAGTAAGAAATATCACATGAGCTACATAAAACAGAAATATTAACCTGTAATTCATGTAGTCATCCATTTTTATTAATTATTGAAAGCCTAAATGATTTTGACATATCAAATCACCAAATTACAAAACTAATGAAGAACTTGCCTAAATGATAAGTAAATGATCTCTTGATTGACCCTGGTATACACATTAATACACTCTATCACATACAGTTTATAATAGCTTTACCAATTCGAATATAGCTATTTATAGGGAAAAAAGTCCAAGAAAAATAATATGACAAAATCTCAATGTCTATTTCTGTAAATTGATACAAAAATAATATATCCGTTTCATAGCCCAAAAATAAATAACATAATTGTTTTAAAACAGACTTTTTGTCCAAACATAATGAAATATAAATTAATCAAAATTTGAATCCAGATGATCCGTATAGATAACAAGTAATACTATATCGCCATAACAAAACTCACACTCGGATTATCAATTAAAATATAAAAGCAATCTGCTCAGATTCGTAATTCCTTGAGCAAGATCAAGGATTTATCTAACAATTCCAGTTTTATTTAAAAAAAAATGCCAAGAACAAACTGGAAATTCTAAGCTCATGTAAGATCTGATTTCAGATATAGCTCAATAAGCTTATACATGCTTTCCACCCCAAATCAATTACACAAATCTGATTCATACAAATCTCAGGAGCTCAACAAAATTGGATCTAGAATGCTGATGCAAGCTATATTTCGATCAGATTTGATACCGGATTTAAAGTAGTGAACCAGTATATATGCATTGGACAAAGTATCATAAAACCGACTCTCAAATATGCCAGGACCTTCAAAAAAGAAAATAAAAAAATACCCTAAAATCCATTCATGCCAAATTCTAATTCACCAGAGACCAATAAAGGAAAACGAGAAGCATATGTTCTGAATTTTAGATCTAGAGGAAGAAAAAGCTCACGGTTTAGAGGATTCCTAGAAGTGAAATCGAATTTTTACCTCAAATCGTGATTCCTAGAAGCCGCCGTGATTCCAAGAATCCCCAATTCCTACAAGCCCCAATTCGAAGTCCATTCTTTAATCGTAGATTTCAATTTTCGAGTTGATGTTGATGAGAACGGTGATTTCAATTTCAACGTGTATTTGCGTTTGTAGCGGCCTGGAAAGAATAAGTGTTAGAGGACTGAGCGTTGAACATCCAATTAGGGTTATATGCGACAAGTTACGCTTTTGCACTTACAAAAGAAGACTTGACCAAGCACAACAACACATAAAAGTGTTGGCACAATTTTGGTGACACATTTTTGCTACTGCAACACATATAAGTGTCACTAGTCTACAACACATATAAGTGTTGGCAGTTGAAAAAAATAAGAGTTGCCAATTGGCCATTGTGGTGTAGTGTTGGTAATTCGGCTGATGTATGAAGCACTGTCGAGGCGTGGCAATAAGCAAACTAACAACATAAGTGACAAGGAAATCCATGAAATTAACCTCAAGTGTCGATTCTCTCTTTATTGATCACTGATTTGAGCACATAGGTGATTACAAGTAAAATCCCCAAATTGACTTACAAATTAAGGTTTTCTCTCTAAGAAATGAATACAAGATTTGAGAATGAGGAAAAAGTCCCCTAAAAATGAGACCCCTAGGGTCTTATTTATAGACAAATTAAGTCCTCTTTCAGTAGCAATCAGCAAAAGCATTCTTTCGGCATCGGCAAGGATATTTGATGTCGGTATCGGCCTCATCGGTGGCTTTAGATGTTGGTTTCCAGATTTCGGCCTCTTTTCTTTATCATGTGTCGTTATCAGCTCCTCTTTGCTTATAAAATTGGTGGCACCTCCTTATAATGTATCGATACCAAGCACATTGGCATAGATAGATCCTTTTATCTACTTTCAGTTTCGTTGGAAATCCTTGACCCTGATAGCAAATCCTAAGCTTTGCCCTGTTTTTATAAGACTTGAGTGTTGTCTTTGCTTTCGTGACTTTTGAGTATCGATATCGACACTAAGCATGCTAATGTGGATTTTCCTTGGTTTACTTCAGTAGTCTCTAGTTCTGGTATCGGTCTTGCGATAGCATTGCATATGGATCTTTCCTGATGACTTCTGAATAGCTTCATGTTATTGGTATCGATACCAAGTATATTGGTACTGATAGCTCTTGCTCTATCCTAACTTGGTTTCATTCTTCCTTTCTTATGGCCCTGGAATTTGGTGTCGAAACACATGCTTTACGAATCGAAACCATATCGAGTGTGCCTAGTGTCGATACCGTAACAACTCTTGATTGCCCATTGCTCCTATTTTACTTTCGGTGTTGCATTGCTGCTACCTTCTTGGTGTCGATATTAGGCCTTGTTGCTTATGTTGGTATCAACATCCTATGATCTGGACTTTCTCTTCTTACTTTCGGTATCGGGTGTCTTGGTGTCAATTACGCGCTTTTGAAGCAATCTCTTGCGTTAGTTGTGCTCCGATACCCCTTCACCTTATTAAGTTTCGGTGTCGAAATTTGGTAGTAACATTTGCCCCTCCCTAAGTGAAGGGGTATTTTTGACTTTTCAAGTCAAATTTTGGCTTTCATTCTTGTACTTTGATTTCCCACCTTTTGGTATTCTTGAATTGATCTGGTTCGTTGATCTATGCCTATTTGTGCAGCCAAGATTAGGAGGTGCTTTCAATATAAAATTTCTTCTTCTTTCTCATTCCTTTACCTGCAAGTAATTGTTTTTACACAAGATCACTGTTCTTTGCGTATTTTCAGGATTGTATGTTTTTAACAGATTTAGATTAGAGTTTGAAATCATCTTTCTGACCCGATTGTGAAATCGACCAGAATCTATAAGTTCCCAATTTCTAACCAGAATCAATTCTATCAAATGAAGAAGATGTAAAGATCTTTAATGGTGGTTAAAGCGAGTCTTTCAATTATCCCCCTAACATATTTTCCAGGGTTCAAAATGCAAGATTTACATTTGAAGATAAATTTCCTCTCATGGTGCCAATGGACTCAATATTAATCTGTTATCGACTCCTTTTGGTTTTGTCTTTAGCGGTACCGAAATTAATGCTTGTTTTCAACTCCCATTTAGTTGGTATCGAAACAGGGTATGATTGATGTCGAAGATTATATTCCCTTGTTTTGGCATCAGAAAAGCTTGAAATTTTGGGATAGACTAAGCCCTTGCCTATATAAAAGCACTTTAATGTTGATTCCATTGATTCCCGACTTTTAGCCTTCTTGATGACAACTAAGTCTTTCAGTATTGATAACAAAATATTTAGTCTCGGCTAGACCGACACCAAGGATTTGGGTTATTCTAGTTTTGACTTGCCATTACTAGAATCTTTTTCTACCTTCTGCTTTAGTGTCAAAATAATGAGTATGAACAATACCAATATATAACCATTCTTAGTTATATGTGCATAATGCATAGCAACATGTGAATTATGTTAAAAGTTTTACTCTAATAATCCTTGGTATGTTCCAACTTTTTATAAGATCATTGGACCACTTGCATTAATGAGTCTTCATGATAACGATAAATGTATTAATAGTTCATACTTGTTTATATGAAATTATGGTGCTAATATGCTTTTATGGAATAATATCACCTGGCAGCATTGTGTCTGAAAAGCAAAGTGCTGGTAAACCAAACTCATGAAAAAACTATTTCTTTAAGCCAAAAATTGGAAAGCAATTTGTGGCACTCTCTTGTTCGAAATCAAGGTAAAGTGAAAGTTGTCCTTGAGAGTTATGGTTTGACCGAAGTTGACACCATCCCGACTTCTGAAAAAGACACCCTTAAGAATCCTCTAGAAGGATTTTTTGCATACTCTGCTATTCACATCTGGCATGACGATTTCTTTCCATTTCGAGACTTTGTTTCAAGGTTTTACAATATTTGAAGTTGGCTCCCATTCAACTGACTCCGAATATATATACTTTCCTTTTATGCTTTGAACTCCTAGCTCTTGAGTCGGGACAATCTTCTCTCAGCCCTCGCCTTCTACGTTATTTTTTATGACTGTCAGCAGTCGAGAGGATAAATTTTCCTATTCTTCATGCGAGCCCTTCGAAGAAACTGATTAGCGACAATCTCACCCAATTATCATACTGGGAGACACAAGTTTTCTACATCGGATGCCCTCCGGGTATCATATTCACTTTTAATACTCCAGGCAAGTCTTATTCTTCAGTATCTATTCGGTCATTTTTTAGGGTTTGTTTAACCTTTGTTCTCTGTCTCAATCTCTACTCCCACAAGAAAAGACCTAGGTGATGAGGAAGCTTGCACTGTTGATGCTCTTTATAAGACTTCCGAGAAATTGGGAAAGCGATCCCTCTTATTGACTCTAGGTAACCTTCAGAGATATGGTTTTCTTCCTCTTGGGCAAAAGATCCCGGGAAGACCACCTATTCATTTTCCTGGTATTAAGCACATATTTCTAGGCTCAAATATGTTAACATACTTAACCCCTCTGTTTCCCGAAACTTCATGTAAGGGCGCTCTTTTCATTCTTATTTGCAAAGGCTCATTCCAGATTCTATTTTTTAATTCTATTTCTCATGATGAATGTTTCAATCATGTTCCCTAGCATTTGATGGGGAATCCACCCTGGATTCCCTGGCCCGATCTAATATTGTGGCTAAGGGATGTCTTGCTACCTTTACTGACAAACTGGCCACTAAGAGACATAAGGATGAGACTTCAACCCCTTTTTTTTCAAGATTGTTGTTGTTGAGCCTAGTGAGCATCACACTCCTGATTCAGCAGCCCTCTCTATCAATGTGACCCCTAGTGTCGCTTCTTCACAAACTGCGACCCCAGGTAGTAACTTTCTTGACCGTATCTAGATACCTAATTCTCCTGGATCCTTGAATTTAGTGGAACAAGAACTAAAGGCACATTCTTCACCCAAAAATGCCAGTTCTTCCAAACCTCCTTCGGTGACTCAATTTTTTTGATAAAATCGTAAGGCTTGCTCTTTCTACTGATGAAATTACCAATATTTCATTACCATCCTTGTATTCAAACTTAACGAGTTTACGACGATCACCTGTCGAAAAACAACTCTCGGTATAGCCTTGTTTCTCTTCTCTTCTTTGATTTTTCAGATTTTCATGAGTTTTGACCCTTATTTCCTTTTCCCAGATTATCAAGGAATGGTTTTCTCTTTCGGAAATGGTTACTCTACTTTTTTCATAAGTTACAACACTTAAAGAAGAGAAGGCTGTATTAGATTCTAAAATTAAGTCTTTGACGAAGGAGCATAAGAAGGAGTGTTCAAAATTAAAGATATCTATTGAGAGGGTCAAATCGCAGCTTGAGGGCGAGAGAAAAGCTAAGTTACTTCTGAATGACCAAGTATCAGTAGTTGAGTTGTTTAAGAGGAAGGTTGAAGATGAGAAATCTAGGATGGTAGCTATTCATGAAAGAGAAAGATGATCAACTTTCCAAGGCCTATAATGCGCTATCCAATGCCAAGCGCATAATTTATGAAGCAAAAAATAGAATTTCTTCTTTCTTGAAATCTAATTATTCGAAGGTAGTGTTGAAATCCTTTGAGAATGCTCTCCTACTAGCATATTCTGATAATTTTCAAAAGTATCCAGCGATTGAATTTCCTTCTGTTCATCATTCTATTGTAGGTCGAGTTATGTGCAAAACTGAACAACTCAAGCGAGGCATTAAAGTTCCTGAGGAAAATATAGCGAAGCCTAAAGACTTTTTGTATATTGAGGACCCTTCTAATGACCATGATCCAATCATTTAGGAAGGTGAAACTGTGAGTACTAATGATGAGTGGGATAACATTGGTGATGATCATGTATCCAAAATACAAGACCTCCCCGATGATTTGAGTGAAGGAAAAGTCATCCTACCTCCTTCCGCTCATGATTTTCATATTTCTAAAGATATAATTCCTTGTATCTTGAAGGCTTCTTCTGATCCGAACTTGGTTGAAACTTTTTCTAAAGATGGTGATTCCTCAAACCAAGGATAGAAAGGAATGGATCATGCTGCTCAACCTAGAGCCTTTGTTGCTCAGCTATTGCATTTGCTTTAGCAATGTTTCTCTTACCTTTTTTGTTCTGGGTAATCGGTTCCCTATAATAACATATAGATAGGAGAAAACATTATTTTCTAATATTATGCAGGGTTAGATAATAACTAGAATGATACAACTTAGCATTGCTTCGAGTAGGCGAAATTACTAATGAAAATTAAAACGTTTTGACGATGCCTTCTTATATCATCAATCTCCTATTTCCTTTTGTGTTATGACAAAATCTTCCCCTACTTGAAGATGCATTTTCAAGAGAGCTTTACACTTATATTTTAGTCTAATGAAGGCATATTTGTTGCGAGCTGTGCCCTAAACATCATTTGGACCTGAGGAGGATCCTTTAATATGTACCCTTTGATGTATTTGTATAAAGTATGGGTTTCCCCTGAATTTTCTAAGTGATGAACGGGAAGTCATTCCAAAAGAAACTTAAAGCCTACCTTATCGAGCTTAATCATATATAAGATGTGTTTTGATCAACAAGGTTATTGTTGTAACTCCTAGTGTGTTTGTATTTTTGCTGTAAACTCCTTTGTTAATGAAAGTTATAATTTATCAATATCATTATTTCGAAGTAGTACGTGTAAATAATTGTGTTTTGATTTTCTTGTGAATAGGGGAGTCAACCTTACATTTCATCTTCTCGACCTAGAGACGAATCACTAGCAATTGTAAAATCAAAGTATATTTTTTAAGAGGCCACCTCCATGAAGTGGGAAAGGATGTATTATCTTCAAAGGTGATAACTAGGAATCAGAATGGAAAAATATCCACACTAGATGGTCGTTTGAAAGAGAAATATCAAACCATTCTCGAGTTACAAAAACAAACAATGACCACTACTTTCACTAATTCTGGTGAAGAAATAAGTAGATTGCTTGAACGAAAAACCAACTTAGAGTCTGAGTTGGTTGGAAGAGAGAAATGCAAGATGTAAATCTTGGGAGTATGTCTTAAAAAATCCTGACTCAGATCGAAAAGCTTAATTATTGTGAAACTTCCTTGTTTGACAATCATGGAAAGGTGTGGGGATGTAAAATACTTGATGTCATTATGTTTTGTACGTGGTAATTTGTGAAATGGTACTATAAACAAGGTTAAAAGTTTTGTAAATATCACCTGACACATGATTTTTTTCTTTTGCTAAGAACACTCTCTTCCTAGAGTCTTATTTCACTATCCTGTACAAACTTAACACACGTTGTTTGGTGTTAACCTTGTAGGATATATATGATAACTTGCTTGTTCCCTATAAGGCAGTATTTTCATTGCAACCAAATAATAAATGAATGTGTAATTGTATGATATGTTCATTCACATTTTATATTTTTGGAATAGAAATTCTATTTAACAGGAGTTCTTAAGAACTTCCTTATGTGAGCTGTTGAGGAAAACATAATCCTTGTTATAAGGTTCTAATCGGAAGACCCAAGGTACCTACTTGAGTATTTATTGAGAAAACTTTCTCTTCGAAAACAAGGCGATAGTTTTGAACCCCCTTATTTGGGCATAGTAATGGGAGTTTGGATACCCTTCTTTCCCTGGAACAAGTATTGGAAAATTTTACCTGTCTTTAGATGTTTGAAGTAGACCAATGCGGGGATAAGCCCAGGATCTTTTCTGGAAATAGAAGTTTATCACTATAACTTGAGTTTGTGCTTTCGAGTATCCCCTTACTAGGAGTCTTATTGCATTGTCTCTTCTAATAGAGTAATGTGATTATTCGCACCACATATTTTATTAGAATAATAAGTAATGACTTTGTGCATATGGGTTAAGAAAATCTCCCTGAGCAAGATGGAAGATCACGATCTTCGTTTGAAGGTTTACAAATAGTAGACTCGTGATATCAACCCGAGTATTGTGTTGCGAATTCTTTTCAAGGAGTAAGAATTATAGTTTTGTGATCAAAATTTGGGTACTAAATTGGAACTCCAGAGCCCTTTTCTAAAAGCGTAAATAGGATCATCGGAACCCATATTCGGGAGTCAAGACGCCAAAATTCCACTTATGGCAATAATCAGAAGTCCAAACCATAACTCATACATTTAACAAAAGACCATAAATCCACTTTCGGTGATAATAGAAGTCCCGAACCATAGCCCAGATTCAAGTATTTGGAAGAAGACCATACTTCCACATCTAGTATTAATAGAAGTCCCGAACCATAACCCAATTTCGGGTATTTAATAGAAGACCAGATATCCACATCTGATAAATTTGTAGTTTTGTTTTCGATTTGCAAAGAAGAGGTACGTGCTTTATTAGCCACTCTCTAGGCCTTTAAATGTCAGAGCATATGATGTGCGTGCTTTGTTAGCCTCTTTCGTCTTATGTGTCTGGTGCACTTGGCTAGATTATTCTCAAGAAGGGCCCAAGGATTTACCCGACCTCCCTTCAGTAGGCGCCATACCCTGGCCATTGTAGATTGTGATAAGGGATTTAGATGCTTTAACCTAGCCATCGTAGGCACAACTAAAGACTTACTCTTTTGATGGTCTACTCTAGTTACCGTAGGCGGTAATAGAGGCTTACATTCCACCCCCTCCAAGGGTTGCCTTAACCTGGTCATCAGAAACGCGGATAAGGGTTTTCGGCGCTTTATCATTGCCCTGTCTGATTTGGATGTGGATAAAGGCTTACACTCACCCCTACACCGGGGTTCCTTATCCAGGCCATCGTATGCGGGAGCAAGGGTTTTAGCTGTCATGGGTGCAAAGGCTTACACTTTTGATGCTTTAACCTAGCCCTTTCTGGCTTGGGCGCGGATAAAGGCTTTCACACCACCCCCTCCGAGGGGTGCCTTGCCTTGGCCTTCTTGGTGGTGACAAGGGTTTTCTACCATCGTAGGTAGCTTCACCAGTTTTGTAGGGAGATCATACCCCTAACCATCTAGAAATTCTTACTTTAGATAATCCGTTGTTGTAGTTGACTAAGTCTTCTTTACATATCTATACAATTGGCCTTGATTGAAAAACTTGGTAATCATCCCTTTCAGGACTCGGTAGTGATTGGTTTCATGTCCATTCATCATTTGATAAGAATAGTAAGATCTTCCCACTTTGACTTCGTTCTTGGGTTTCTTCTTTACAAATGGCCATAAGTTGAGCTTGCGTTTGGTTAAGAAGTAGATATTCTCAATAGACATGGTCAGTTTGCAGTCTTCTGGTAATCTTGGTTCGAAGACACGCTTTCGGCGTCAGAGCTTAGCCCTTTGTATGGATGACTTCTTCTATATGAGTGAATAGGTTGTATTCCTTTGATATAGAGTTTCATAGAGCAAAGATCGGGGTTGGTCCTATGTGGAAAGGGTTAATGCTCCAACGGTTGGGATCATAAGGTTTTACTTCCTTATCCTTGTTTTGATTTGTAGGGCTTCCAATCTAAGCCTTTGCTTTTCCATGATTCTTGGATCACTAATGCTTGATGTAGCCATTTGAGATTCGAAAGATACTTGTAGTAATCATTTATCTATATTCTTGCTTCTTCAAAGCTTAGTCCAATCCGAGACGGAACAACCAGCGATTTGGCGTTAACCACAAGGTCGGAGGTTCAAGCCCTCCATCTAGCGGCAAAATGTTAACGATATTTTTCGTCAACACCTAAATAAATGCTAAGGATATGGATCTAGGGAGATCAAGGGATTATTTAGTTCACACAAGCTTGAGTTAGTTCACCGTTTCCTAGATATCAAGGTCTTAATCCCGAAGACTAGTTACTCTTTCTTTAAGAGGTGAGTATCATGCTTACGACACTCAAGGACCAATAGTTACTCTGGGATAAGGGTTCCCTAAACGCAACAAAAGTTGGGAAACTAAATGGCTTAAGGAAGAGTATATTGGTAATTTGTCTTATGTACGAAGCACTGTCGTAGGGTGGAAATAAGAAATCTAACAACATAAGTGACAAGGAAATTCATGAAATTAATCTCAAGTGTCGATTCTGTCTTTATTAATTATTGACTTGAGTACATAGGTGATTTAAAGTAAAATCCCTAAACTGATTTACAAATTAAGGTTTTCTCTTTAAGAAATGAATACAAGATTTGAAAATAAGGAAAAAGTCCCCCAAAAATGAGACCCCCGGGCTTTATTTATATACAAATTAGGCCCTCTTAGGTATCAATCAGCAAAAGCCTTCTTCCGGGTTCGACAAGGACATTTGATGTTGGTGTCGGCTGCATTAGTGGCTTTCGATGTCGGTTTCTGGGTCTTGTCCTCTTTTCTTTACTAAGTGTTATTATCGGTCCCTCCTTGCTTATGAAATTAGCGTCGCCTCCTTATAGTGTATTGATATCAAGCACATTGGTATACATAATTTCTTTTATTTGCTTTCGGATCCACTATCAAGCCTTGATCCGAATAGCAAATCCTAAGCTTTTCCCTGTTTTGATAACACTTGAGTATTGTCTTTGCTTTCGTGACATCTAAGTATCGGTATTGACACTAAGCATGTTAGTGTGTATTGTCTTTGCTTTCGTGACATCTAAGTATTGCATATTTAAATAATTTATTTAAATATTGATCATTAATTAATTAATTGACGGTCCTAAAATGAGATTTTTCACAAACGAACAATCAGGACTCAAGACCAATTCCGTTGTGTTTGAATTGCTCATCAAATGGAAAATGAGTATATGGATTGTTATATACTGTGTGACTTGTAGTGATGGTCAAATCGTTCTCGAAATACACGTAAATTGTCATTTCGGAAGCATAGTATCAGTATGCAACAAAACTTATATTTTTGGAATTATTGTACCAAATTGTTGTACACTGTTATTTTTCATAGTGATAGTTAAATAAAATATATATCAATTTTTGTAAGAAACTATTATATAATTCAAGTTTAAAGGCCAACTTCCACATACGACTGATTTAAGTCTTTAGACTAGTCTAATTGTTTTCAAAAGGCATTTTTACATAAATGGCAACAGGCGGCACATGTCGATTGGAGATCACGGGATTTTGGGTTCATTTGAGAATTAAGTTAATTAAATAATACTATATTATCCAAACCTTAATTTCCTATTGGTCGACCACTATTCCTTTCACTGTAGCTCATCTCCCTCTTCATAAAAATGGTCATAAGTTCCCCTTTTCTTCCAAATTTCCCACCGGTCAAAATAACGAACTAAAAATCATGATTTAAGGTTTGTTGAACTTGTATGGTTAAGGGCTTCAAGCTATATAAACTTCGACGTGATCGATGATGGTTACCTAGGTATGTTCAAATCTAGGGTTAGCGTTAGTGCGAGAGGTAGTCATCGATCAAAGGAGATGAGATCATTATTATTTCCAACATGGAAAGCTGAGCCATTCAACAGAGTTTGGGAGGTTACGACAACTTCTAGGTTGGTGTGAACCCTTGGATGCGTGATGGGATGCTAACGGTCGCACTCAACCAGGGGCATGCAAGTGGTTTGGTTCGAGGTTAGACGAGTTTGGTTTTCATAGAGGATTACAACGGTGTTATCAGATTTGGATTCCAACAACCATATCTTTGTATCACTTGATTTGTGCATGTGTGATATTATGGGTTCATTCACGGATACACGGTCTGGAAGTGTATATCTAGAGAAAAAAGGTTCTAGGGTATTTAAGATAATTAATTATGTAATTAGTTTAGTTAATGTTCTATAATTTGTGAAACTTATAATATGGGTATGTTTTGTGTACAAGGTTGGAATTGGATGTTGTTTCTTTTATTGGGCTCGCATTGAGGAGCTCTATGCATTGGAGGTGGTTCGGATTGATCTGGTTGAGATGAGTGATATTGTCCCTCACTAAACTGCGTTTGTTCGTGTAGTATAGTTTTGATGGTTTGAATTGATTTCTAACTATAAAACATAATATTTAAGATAATTAAACTTAGTAAACAACAAATAGAAAGATTAAATAGCGATTTAAGTAGATTTAACCAAATTGTCGCATTTTTATCTATTTGTGCTAATAACCCCGCTAATTGTCACATTTTTATCTATCTACGCTATTTGCCCATTTATGCGCTATTGCACATTATTTTGTCCATATTGCCTATTTTAGGTTATTTAGGCATTTATTTCAGTTTAATTATTATAGATAGGTTCTATTTGAATTATCATTTCTATTATGGATATTTGTAAACTAGTTTTGGAATTTTTATAGCTATTAGTTGCATTGTTGGATCGTGTGCTTAGTTTAGCTTAACAACGCCATTCTTAGATGATCTAGTATTAGGAAATCTCATTCGTTAGAGTTTGTGGAGCTTATTAGTCAAACACACACATTAGTGTATATTTATTGAATGCACAAGGATGATATACTCGAGCGGGTGAGATAAATTCATGATGGAGCTTCATAACTCTTGGATCGATTTGACGACTCAATAGAATTGGTGCTTGCCGATGGATCTGAAGATGTAGTGACACTGGATCTTAGTGGAGGATCTGAAGACAAAGGATGTACTAGGAGACAAGCTGGAATTTGCAACGAATGTCAGATGTCTTTTCCTGGATGCATACTTAAACAATTTTGGTTAAATAAGTGATCTAAGTAGTCCTTATTGATTAACATGAAGCAGTCGATATCGATTACTATTGTTATTGGCAACCTAGCTAATTTGACATGGATGATGGTACGATTTCGAAGATCAAGATGTGATGGTTCATTCGATAGTTATTTCAACGTAATGGTTGTTTGATCAGTGGTTCATTATCCGACGATAGTGATTCCAAGATGGGAAACAAAGTAGCGACTTCGACGGTGGATAGCGATAATTCGTGATGCAAAGTAAAGATGATGATCGAAAGGGGACTACTAAAGAGGAGTCATGGTAGTAGTACTAGGATAGACTCTGCTGTGGATTGCATGCACAAAAGGGAATATCAATATGCAGGTTCGATGGGTACTCGAGAAGAAGAGGTGATGGGTATGATGTCCACTGTAATAAGTCTGAATCCGTATCTCTTGGTCGAGACGGAAGTTTCTAGGTTCAAGAAACTTATGGCGTTTTACCTGGACTAGGTTCAAGTCCTTACTTTGGGCTGTGCCAATTGGTACAATTTAGTTCCTTGTCGACTGACTGACATGGATAGGGTCAGGGACCAAAGAATAAAGGCTTTATCGTACATCTGGTGCACTGGGTAAGCGAATGCGAGGATTGATGATGGATGTCATAGATGTTTAAATATCTATCACCATTTTGTACTTAAAAATATATTACACCTTCTTTACGTGATGTTTACCATAGCATAACATATATTGGTTGTTACGTACTAACCTTATGAATGCTGGGGGGAGGACAAGCATGATTTTCTGTACCCTTCATACCATATATATTATTACGACTTTTACAGTACTTTGAGGTTTGTTTACGCTCACACCAGACTGTTGTCTGACCTAAGGTTTTGTTTTGCTCTTATTAACTTTAGTGCTCATCGACAATGCTGATTAGAAGAACAGGTAGTAGGTACGAATATTATCTGGAGATGCACAGGTGGATTAGCAGAAGGCGGTGTTTTACATATTTATACTTGTACCCTTATTGTTTATTCCATTGCTTAGTACTATGGAGCCTTCACAGTACCATGTATGTTGTATATAACAATTCTATGATTTTTTTTCAATGATTACAAACATATATATATATATATATATATATATATATATATATATTATAAATGTGTTTTTTATTGTACTATTCCACTACGTCACAGACATAATATAATATTTATATTTAAATAAAATACTACTGCACAAGAATTTAAATATTCAAATAGTATTTTATTAAAATATAATATTTTATTTCTACAGTTTGAATAGTACAAATTTATAACTCCACTATTTGTACATTTCACTGAAATACAATACGCTCACATTCATTATCATTTATTACAATGTTCCTCACTACAATACTCAACCACTCAGTTGTACAAACTCACTTTTAGTCACTTATACATTCATTGACACATACACCGACACAGTCACAGTCTTGTCTTCTGTCTTTTGCCAGCTTCACAGTCAGTCCAGTCATCTGCTTACCTGTCACAGAAGAAACACACATAGCAAACAGGAACAAAATAATTTTAAATTCTAGTTAATATAATTTTATTTTAAAATTTTATTTGGCTAAGAATTTTGGTGTGTTCATGACTTGATCTGATGTATATATATCCATCTGTGTCTAGAAAGCTTTTGATATTCACAGTGATTCACTATAAACACCACAAGATAGACATCGCCTTTTGTGCTCACATTCATGTATATATATATATATAATGCACATACATGTGTATGCATATACACATATATTTTGTGCAGGGGCAACATGGTCAAATCAGTGAATGGGCATGAACCAAGAAATCCAGTACATATGCAGACACAAGCACATGTATATATACACACACACACACACATCTGTGCATATATGTGTGTGTGTATACACATAGAAGGAAAAATGGTTCAGCATGATCAAAATGGCTACAAAGAGCCCATATGCAAGTACATGCCAATGGGACAGTGTGAGCAACTGTGGAGCAGCCACAAGGACCAAGCTCAACACAGGTGCCAGCAGAGTACAACGAGTCAGCAAGAACACGTTTGTGGTGATGAAGTCAAGCCAATAATTTAAGTTCGCATGGAACCATAAATGTCGAGGACAGTGAGCAACACAAATATGGCATGCAAAGCTCTTATACAAGAAGCAATGAAAAATGGAGCAGTGTGGGCAATCAAGAAGCATGAAACATGAATGCAAGCATATTCATGCTCGAAGTATACAAGCCTGGTCGAACATCAAGTCCAATGCAAACAAGTACACAAACATAGCAAATCAATTCAAGCTAGCATGCACAGGCTTGAGCATGGTCAAGCCAAAGTACACACAAAATGGTGCAGCAAATAGGGAGTGAAATGTTGCATGGTGTAACAGCTCAACATCCAAGTGTGCACAAGGAGCTGGGTCAGGGAAGAGCAAAGCTAACATGAACACACACAAGGGGTTGGACCATACACACGATGCATAGAACAAGACAGTTTCAATGTCAAGCATCTCAAGTTCAACCACATCAAGGCTCAGAATTGTGACTATGACCAAGACAGCAATAAGGCCAGTGTTTACATGCACAAGGCAGAAATAGGAATTACAATACATGGCAACAGATTCAAGCATATATAAAAAGGGAGAAATGTGATTAAACCAAGTCAGGGAGCTAAAGTGGTCAAGCTCAGAATAGGTACATAAATCAGTGTACATGCTCGTGTACATAGATGTACACAAGGGTGTATGCAACACAAAAAGATGGTACAACAGTCTTAGAGAGTCAAATAAGAAATGGTAAACTAGATCCACAAACATGCAACAATGGACCATGCTTGAATACACAAATACATGAAGGCCACACTCATACACACACACACACACACACTCATATATATATATATATATGTATGTATGTGTGTATATATATATACATACATATGGCAGCTTCAAATGCAGGCATATGCATACAAAATTCAGTGCACCTGGAAATTGAATATTGGTTTTTAATTTGCCAATTTTACAGTGCTTCATGAAGTCGGCTGGGTTCACAAGAAAAATAGAATTTATTTTGTGATTTACAATTTTTATCACAAGTGACATTGCAGCATACTTGCAAAAAGAAATGGCAAGTATTTCTCGTTTTAATTCACTGTCTCAGTCATATGGAAATGTTTTTGCTGGAAGAAATTATGTTTGGAAATCAAATATTGCTTTCAAATTTTCCAAGTTTAAAATGGTTCAGAAAGTCATCCAGAATTCAATCAGGTGTTTCATGACATGGCAACAATCACGCAAGAACATTTTTGGGCAAGTACGAAAATAATGTTTTTGCTAAGCACATTTCCTTTCTAAAAAATCAATCACGCAAGGGACTAAAGGAGAACAATTAAATCACCAGATTCATTGCAGGCCAAAAACAAGACTGAATTCATCAAGCAATTCACGCATGATTTCATATCCACAAATTCAAGGAAACTGTTTCGGGAAACAAATCAATATACTTTCAAAACTTTCCAGAAATGCTCAACAAGGTTTCAAAGGGGCAGCAAATCAAATAAATGTTTTCCAAATTTTCTCAAAATCAAATCAGGCATGTCGAAGATTGAAATCAAAGATTTAGGTTTTTCTAAGATCTATATATACACTTGTATCCTCACTAGTGATCTTATCGTAATTCAAGTAGAAAAATCAAAGCAACAAATTCGAAGAGCAACAAGAAAAAATCAATTCGAATTACTCACCGTGTTTTCGATTGCAAACTCACCCAAATTGAAGTACCAGAAGCAACAAACTCATGAAGCACCAGAGGAACAATTTCTTTAAATTTTCAGAAATTGCGATTTTGGCAGAACAGGGAAAACCCTAATTTTGTGAAGTTTGCCGACATTGTGTTGAAGACATAGCTTAGCATAGAAATAAACAAGGGGTCGGTCTTATTATTTATAAAAGGGATTTTCTTGTTTTATTTATATTGTTTTGTATTTTATTTTGTTAATTTCCATTTAGGTTTTACTGTTTTTCCTGTAAAAATTAGGGTTTACTAGCTATGGGTTTGTAGCTAGGGGAAATTTGATTTTGGGGACAGAAATCAGTGCAAAATTTTGAGCGTAGGATTAGAACAACAGCAGGTTTTGCAAGTGTACAAAACTATATCGGTGGTTAGCGAGGGGTTCGTGTGTTTATAGGTTTTTGTATGCGGGCATCTGTTTAATACCTAATAAAAAGCCTGGGAATGCAACAGTAGGTAGGGTTTGCTAATGATGGGTAAAATCTTTGTGTCATTTACTATCCTCACTTATTTACTCTTCTGCTATACGTGCTGTGATTATTATTTTGTGCTGCGATTTGTTTTATATCATACAAAAAGGTAATACACCCTATTCACCCCCTCTAGGGTTAATCTAGATCCAACAAGTGGTATCAGAGCCTGGTATTTCATCAACTCTAGAGATACGGTTTCCCCTGGCTGTCAGCCCATCGGGGGTCGGTCCAGTCATATTCTAGCTATTTTTAATGGTATAGATTTTTTAAATTGAAAATCAGAAATGGAATCCTATTTAAAATCTGTTAATATTAAATGTTGGGACATTATATATTGATTATGGGTATGATTGGGTAGATAGTGATGTTGAGTTTAATTCCCGCACTACTCATATTTTATATTCTTATATGGATGTTGTCCAATATAGCCGTACCTCCCATTGTTTAACTGCGTAGGAAATCTAGATTACTCTTAATACATTGTATGGATGAAAAGATGACAACTGCTCAAAACCCTCAAAAATCAACCCAGATTCAGATTTGTGCTTAACAGGTTGTACAGATGGAAATTCAGATGGAGACTTAATAGAAGATTTTTCTTATAAAGATTTGATTCATCTTTTAAATGGATTAACTTGATTTGTGAGAAACTCAAATCTAAAAATAAAACTCAGAAATCTGAGAAACTTGAGTTGATCAGCAAAAATAATATTTTGTAATCAAAACTTAAAAATGTTAAGAAGTCTTTAAATTCTAATTGAAAAATTATTTGAATTTAAAAAATAATCTTGTTCATCAAATGAAAATATTCAAAAACTTGAAAATGAAATCTTGATTTTAAAATAGAACAGGATAGAGCTTGAAACCACAAACAATTGTTTGCAAAAGGAATTTGAAAATTTTAAGATGGCTTAAAATTCCAAACATGATTTTGCTGAAAACCGAATCTATTTTGAATGAGTTTGAAAATGAGATTGGAAAATTCAGTTTCTTTGAAAAACTTGAATCTGAAAAGCAAAAACGTTTTGAATTTGAAATTTCTGAATCCCAAGCCAAACTTGAAAATGAGAACTTGGTTTTCAAAAAATATGATACTAAAAGGAAGATCACTAAAAATCATTGTTCGTATTTAATAAAAGAAAACGGTGATATTAAATCCAAAATTCAATGATTAGAATCAACTTTAGATAAATTTTCTAATGGTGAAAAATCATTAAATATGTCATTGCAAAACCAAGTTTCTGTTAGAAATAAATATGGTCTTGGCTTTGGGAAGATTGAAAATTTTGAAAAGCTAAATTCATGTGGTTTTAAAAATCCTTCAAACTACCTTGAAAAGGATTGTTTTGAAAATTTAAAATTTAAAATTTTCAATGGTTTTTTAGTCACAAAAGTGATGTGAACCTGTTTTGTAACAACCATTTAAACAAGCTTAGACCCTAAGTAGAAATAGAACGCCTTTGACTAAATTCAAACAGATTTGGGTTCCTAAAGGTACAAAGGTGTACTCTGACAGGTAAAAAGAACTATGAGTGGTTTTACGAATTTTGTCAGACCATTCGATTCTATAGATTCTTAGGTACCGATGGATGACTGAAGAACAACTTTGCAAAAAAGAAACTACATTCAAGTTATTCCATATCTTTGAAACATTCCGAGTTCCTTGGCCAACATTGTTTTGAGTTAGAGATTCATTAGCTCACATCAAAATCAGGTTTGATCTCTAACCTCATTTTTTTTGTACTCTGCGTTTATTTTTTTAATCCTCCTTCTGCCCCTTCTATTTCTTCTTATTTATTAAGGTTAATTGATTTGACACTGCCACGAAATTTTTATCTTTGAGCTTCTTAACTTCAAATTGCAGTATTCTTGATTTTCTGTAAATGTGCTTCATTTGTATAAAATTGTCATGTTTTAATCATTTCTAGATCTTGAGTTTAAACTTGTAAATATCTGCAATTGTTTTTTGAAGTTTATTATTGAATTCCTAACATAGCTGAAGCATTCTTGTTATATCTTGAACATTGTTAATTTGAATTCTAATTTTTTTTGAAGATCTGGAAAACTTATGAAATTTTACGCACCTTTGCTGATTTGAGTTTCTTCTAATTCATTTTAGAAAGACTTGAAAATTTATACTCATTATAGCACACTACTATTTTTCAGCTGTGATAATTTCGTTGATTTTTGGATTGGCTTGGATATTTCTGAATTGAGAATCATTTAACTTGAATCATTGTATTGCATCTTGGAATTCTTTTCTATTCATGATCATTTGTGTTGGATACTTGTTTATTTGAAATCATTTGAAAATTTTGGTATCTTGAATCTCACACACTTCTCGAATTTAAAATTAATAATCTTGTGTGATTGATTCATTGTATCTTGAAGTTATCACATCCCTTCAAGTGATTTCAAATAGACTGTTTCCGAACTTTGATCATGAATCATCTCTTGGGCTTGTCGCAAATAATATGAATTTTTCTTTGAAAATATTGCTTTGAAACTCACTGTTATTTCATGATCATTTGGCTTGAATATTTGACGGTTTGAAATTATTTGAAATTGTTGATTTCTTGAATCTCACACATCTTGAATTTGAAATTTATAAACTGGTGTGATTGATTCATTAAACCTTGAGACTTTCATACTCCTTCAAATGTTTTCAAATAAACCGTATTTTTAATCTTGGGTCATGAATCATTTTTTGTGACTATCGAAAATATCTGCAAAAGATTCTTGACAAATCTTCTTTGAAATTGATTTTTGTGTTGCTCTGATAAAAGGAATTGATTTGCAAATGTTTTTTAATGACTGCTTGTTTTGGTAAATATTGATTGCTGCTCTGATAAATGGAATTTGTGTGCTTAATTTTCTTGCTTGGGCTTGGTAATTGGATATTGTTGTTTGATATACCTTTGTTAGCCACCAGGGTGGTATTAAAATTCCCGTTATTGGTGATAACAAGTGGTATCAGTTGTAAGAGAGTTGCCACATTCATTTGATATATTTTTTCCTCATCTTGTATAGATACTTTTAAATTCTTCTTGTCTTGTATAAATCTTTATAAATTCCTCTTGTATTTGATTTTTCAATTTTAAAATTATTTGTTGATTATTTATTCAGAAATTTAAATCAATTACCAAATTGAACTATATTTAGAATTCATCAAATTATTGTCAGATTTTGAAATTGTGATGAGTTATGACTATAATATACTTGACAACAAGAGGAAATTTTATTTAAATTCTCATGATGTTTTGAACTGTTTTTATAATATCTTTGTATTGGTGTTTATTTCACGAACATCTTCTTAGTCTATCGTCATTATGTCATCCATCATGTTTTTATATTACTGTGGAGAGTTTAATTTTTTAAATCATCTTAAATATACAGCTTCAAATTTGTGATGGAATGTGACTATATTATTTTGTAGAAATAGAGATAATTGAAAATTTTTAAAAATCCCGGTACAGTTGAACAAATTTCATAATATGATTAATTCAAAAATTCAAATTTCACAACCACTTCTGTACCTACCACATTTCTATCATCCTTATTGGTTTTATATACTGAGGAGTCTTTCTTTTGGAACAAAAAATGATAAATATATAATACTCATATGTGTTTCTCTAACCTCATTTAAAAATCCAAGCTCTGATCATGCATGACTAAGAGATTACTTATATTTAAGCTGCAACTGAACTCATTTAAAGATCCAAGATCTGGTTATGTGTGGTCAGTGTGCTCTTAAATTAAAAGAAAAAGAAAAGAAAATAATTTGAATAAATAAAAATTTATACGAAATTCTCCTTGGTGTGTAAAAACTAGCCTATCAATCCATTTTTCTAACCTGTGAATTGTGTTAATATTTTATGATATATTATGGTTTGTTGATTGATAGCTATTGGGATTTGAGATTATTTGATTTGCCACTTAAATTGAATTTGTAGTTGTATTCCAATTCCATCACTATTTTGTGCTCATTTTTTAATAAAAAATTTAAAAATTTGTTTTGAAAATAATTAGAATCCATATGTTTTATAAACTCTCTCCATTTTTAAAAATTTCATTGTAAATCCATCATTCTACAATGTGAAATTTGCCACTAGTTCTTAGAATATTACGATTTTTGTTTGATTGAATGAGACTTATGATGACAATTCTCTCTCTTAAGATGATTTTATATTCCTAGTCATTTTTCATTACTATTTTAATTTCTATATCCTTTTGATGATAACAAAAGGGGGGAAATGGGTTAAGATTTTGATTTATAAGTGAATATTTTAATATTGAAATTTCATTTGATTTAATCTTTTCACTCATGCACATATCTAGGGGGAGTTTTGTTGTTGAGGGGCATACATATAGGGGGAGTTCCACAATTCACTTTCAAACACATTTACAATATTCAAAATATTATTAGTTGTTTGTCATCATCAAAAGGGGTAGATTATTGTATATAACAATTCTATGATTTTTGTTTGATGATAACAAACATATATATATTATTATAAATGTGTTTGCTATTGTACTATTCCGCTACATCACAGACAGAATGTAATATTTGCATTTAAATAAAATACTAATACACAAGAATTTAGATATTCAAACAGTATTTTATTAAAATATAATATTTTAATTCTACAATTTGAATAGTACAAATTTATAACTCCAATATTTGTACATTTCACTGAAATACAATACACTCACATTCAGTTTCATTTGTTACACTGTTCCTCACTACAGCACTCTGCTACTCAGTTGTAAAAACTCACTTTCAGTCGCTCATACATTCATTTACATATACACTGACACTATCACAGTCTTTCTTCTGTCTTCTACGAGCTTCACAGTCAGTTCGGTCATCTGCTTACCTGTCACAGAAGAAACACATACAGTAAACAGGAACAAAATAATTTTAAATTCTAGCAGATATAATTTTATTTTTAAAATTTTTATCCTCAGAAGTTTGATGTGTTTCTCATCATTTTTCATGACTCGATCTGAGGTATATATATCCATCTGTGTCTAGATAGCTTGTGATATTCACAGTGATTCACTATAAATACAAGAAGTTAGACATCGTTTATTGTGCTCACATTTATATATATATGTGTATATATATTTATATTCTGCACGTAGATGTGTATGTATATACACATATTTTGTGCAAGGGCAATATGGTCAAATCAGTGAATGGACATGAACCAATAAATCCAGTACATATGCAGACACAACCACATATATATACACATCTGTGCATATATATATATGTATGTATGTATGTATGTGTGTGTGTATACATAGTAGGAACAATGGTTCAACAAGATCAATATGGCTACAAAGAGCACATATGCAAGTACAAGCCAACGGGACAGTGTGAGCAATTGTGGAGTAGCCTTAAGGACCAAGCTCAACACAGTTGTTTGCAGAGTATAATAAGTCAGCATGAACACATTTGTGGTGATGAAGTCAACCCAATAATTCAAGTTCACATGGAACCACAAATGTCGAGACAGTGAGCAACATAAATATGTCATGCAAAGCTCAAAAGCAGCAATGAAAAATGGAGCAGTGTAGGCAATCAAGAAGCATGAAACGTGAACACAAGCAAATTCATGCTCGAAGTATACAAGCCTGGTCGAACATCAAGTCAAATGCAATCAAGTGCACATACATAGCAAATCAATTCAAGCTAGCAGGCACAGGCTTGAGCATGGTCAAGCCAAAGTACACACAAAATGGTGCAACAAATAGGGAGTGAAATGTTGCATAGTATAACATTTCAATATCCAAGTGTGCACAAGGATCTGGGCCAGGGAAGAGAAAAGCTAACATGAACACACACAAGGGGCTGAACCATACACATGGTGCATAGAACATGACAGTTCCAATGTTAAGTGTCTCAAGTTCAACCACCCCAAGGCTCATAATTGTGACTACGAACAGGACAGCAACAAGGGCAGTCTCTACATGCACATGGAGGAAACATGAATGAAAATACATGGCAGTAGATTCAGGCACATATAAAAAGGGAGAAATGTGATTAAACCAAGTCAGGGAGCTAAAGTGGTAAAGCTTAGAATAGGTACATAAATCAGTGTACAGGCTCATGTACACAGATGTACACAGTGGTGTATGCAATGCAAAAAGATGGTACAGCGATCTTAGAGAGTCAAACAAGAAATGGCAAACTAGCTCCACAAACATGCAACAATGGACCATGCATGAATACACAAATACATGAAGGCCACACTCACATATTTATTGAATATATATATATATATATATATATATATATATATATTGAAAATTGGTACGCCATTTATTAAAATACCAATGAAAACCTCCTCTATATGCCTCGTTAAAACCTTGTAACCGCCCTAACTTAAAAGGGTACCTTACAAGGAAACAGAGTACACACTGATTTGGTAATACAATATACGTAGACTTATACATATTGAAAATATAACTCAAAAATAAAATAAGCCCACATTAGAGCCCATGGCCCATATACTGCTCAATTAAAAATTCGAAATAAAATAGAATCAGTCATCCACCATCGTTTAGCTCAATACCCCAACGTTGCAAGATTTCTTCTTCACGCCGAGTTGTCCTTGTTTTCGATCCGTTGTTGCGAACAAGAATTGTGATCTCCTTTTCGATCTAATACAACTTGGTAGTAGATTGCATTCTTCGACCTTTAAAAATATGGTTGTTTCTTTCAAGCCGGATGTGATAAATAGTAGCAATAATGGAAGCAAAAGCCAAGTCTTTGAGTTGATCTTTAGATGGAAAAGATGATAAAAGCAGAGGCAATTCATCATGAATACTAGGGAGTAAGGTAGGAGATAGCGATAACTTGAGTTTGATAGAGCACCAGATGAAAGCTGAGAAATCATGATAAAAAAAAGCGTCGAACAGATTCTGGTTGTTAATTGCATAGTACACATGAATTGTCTAAAGAAATGCCAAAGCGAACTAAACGGTCTCACGTATTCAATCTACCAATCACTGCTAAATAAGAAGGTCATTCTTCTGATGTTCTTCGAGTGCCAGATTAGAGAAAAAACTGGATTAATGTCATCATGTTCCCGAAATTTGTCCCATGGTTTATGAAGAGTGAACGACCCCCCATCACACCAGTCGTACCGATCATGGGTTAAATTAGAGGCAATTTTTATATGTTGGATGTCGTGGGATATTTCTTTAGTCGCATGGTAAAGTAAAGGAACAAATTGATTGTGTTGAATAATGTCACTCACTTTATCAATCCGTGAACCTATAATATGAAACCTCGAAATGCCTATCAAATCCACAAGGCAGGAGCAGTTTACCCATGGCTCAAACCACAGGGAGGTGTCATTTCCATTAGCTATAAATTTCTGAAAGAGTTGTTTCGCTGTTGTTCGAAATGAAATTTTATTATCAACAGAGATGTGCCAAAAATATATTTTTTTGCATAGTACCTTCATTGCATCTTTGAAGCTGTAAGGTAATTCCACATTAGTGCAAGCCTTTTTTAAATTAGAGAATGACTTGAGGTCAATTCCTTCTACATTTTTCAGTTTACATAAGGATTTCCGGGCTACCTTATGTGAAGAGCCACCTCAGAAAAAGTCAACGCACAAGATTTGTAGTTTGTCCAAAGTATGTTCTGAGATTTGATAAACAAAGGGCCAGTAGAGAATAATAGGAGTTATAACAGTGTGTATTAATTCTTCTCTACCCATACAACTCAACGGCTTTACCTCCCGTCCTTGTAGTTTATTATGAACTCGATCTATTAAGTTATGGCACTCAGAGTAATGTAAATAGGTTGAAGAGATAGGGAAACCCAAGTATCTTATAGGCAGCGAACCCTGAGCAAAACCAAGTGTTTGCAGAATGGGCATTTGGTTAGCAACAAAGGGGCTGAAATAAACTTTAGTTTTGGACGAATTCACACTTAAACCTGCAAAATAGCTTAGCTTTTGGAATATATCCTTTAAGGAGTTTGCTGAAGCTAGATTAAACTTGCCAAAGATCATAAGATCATCAGCGTATAATAGGTGTGTGATGATGGGCTGAAATGTAAACACTGGAGAAAACATATGCAAATGTGTGGCTTCGTCTAGATGATATGTAAAAAAATTGCATGGCAATAGTAAACAAATAAGGGGATAGCGGGTCACCTTGCCGAAGTCCTCTCATTGATTGTATGAGATCGTTGGGTATGCCCTGAAATAGAACAGGAAAAGTAGCAGTGGATATGCACTCAAAAATCAGGTTAATAAAGTGGATTGGAAAGCCAGATATATATATATATATATATATATATATATATATATATATATATATATATATATATATATATATATATATACACACACACACACACACACACATACACACACACACATTACTGATATATACACCGATGGGTTTTTCACTTGTTAATGGAGATAGGCGTTTTGCCTGATTTTGCCTTGCGTGAATGATACCCTAATTTCATCATCTTTCTTCTAATTGATTTTATTTCTACAACCTTCAACGAATTATTTCGTTGATAAGCCATTAACAACCTTCAACGATTTTCTTTCATTGATAAGTCATATGTTTTTCTTTCTTTTAATTCCAAAATTTTAAAGTCAGATCTGACTCCTTTTTCTTCATATGTCGCGGCCAATTTTCATTAGAGATTCCTCGATGCACTGCCCTATGCCCTAATTTTCGCACCGGCTTAACTACAGACCTCAAGATTCGATGCGAATTTGATTGAAAATTAACGACCAAGCCATTGGGGGAGTGGGTTCTGGCATTTCCAGTGAAAGTGTGGAATCACTTCCCCTTCTTATAACTGATTTGCGGGTTCTTCACTATTTTCGTGTTGGTAAGTTTGTGGGTTTGATTTTTAGAACTTGCGTCTGATTTGGGGTAATTAAAGTTCGAGTTTAGTCGGTTTGAAGATATCTATTGATGAAAGTTTACTTTATGTTTGAAGGGGAGAAAGATAATTTGGTTTCAACATTATTCCATTATACAAGCTTTCTCAGATTAATAGTTGATATGATTTATCGGCTGTATTCATAGTTTAACAGATGACCTCTTCAAGTTTTTATAATCCAAATAGACTTTATGATATCTTACACAATATCGAAAGGTTGGATATTGATTTCATTGTGAACTTCTTCAGATTCAAATGAGTTTTGGGCTTTTCACTATAAACTGTTGTATGTTCTTCAACAAAGTAATGCACAATTGCTAATTTCAGTATGTCTTATCTGGATTTATATGTATGGGTCAGTATGTAAAGTAGTTGGCCTACCCCAAAATGTCATATGGTTTTGGCGATGGTTCATCCAGAAATATGGTATTGGCAATTTGGATTCATAACTCTGTTTATGTTCAGTTGTTTGTCTAGCGAAATCATATGAACCTTTGGATGATATCACATGGAAACTTGTAGCTATTGGTTTGTTTCTGGGTATTATGATGAGCCCCAAATGGATTTCGGCTTGCAACACTATTGTATAGGTTTTGTCCTCCATAGTTTAGGTTTTTCTGGTCATATCAGATTTACAGATGGTTTTGTTGGGGATAAGTATTATAATAAACAGTGTTCGGAATAGCTACTAGTGATTATGATCTACGTTTTCAAGGTTCAAAAACAAGTCCAGACAATTAACTTGGTTCGACCCTTATATGTGCTTAAGTAATTGGCACTTGGATTCTCATATTGTCGATTCTGTACTAAGATAGATTCATAGTTGTTTGTGAACATTCAACCAGATCTAGTGCCTTGAATTGGATCTTTTGGAAGTCAGGTGCAGTTCTATTTTGTTTAAGGGCTGATGCAAAGTTGTGTTCATCCAGAAATTAGGGATTAGTAATGGTTAAAAGTATACTGGTACATGGAGATATATATGCTCAGATCTATTCATGGACGTCCTCTGCCTAAACTCATCCAGTTTCATCAATTTAATTAGTATTTAGCCTTTTGATCAACCTCATGTGAACCCGTTAACGAGATTGAAAACTTATGTTCGGATATTGGTTAAACTGATAGATGATTTTTGGTTGATGTCATGAGCAGCTAGTTTTAAGACATAACCAGTATTTGCTTATGGTGCTAATTTACCAAGTGTTACCTTTGATTTGGTGCCGAAGTGTCCAAAGTTTCTATTTTACTTGCGTTCATCTGCTGAAGATTATTAATGGTCTGAAGTAGTGATTACTTTTTCTATTCTGAAATAAACATGATGTAATGGTTTTTGTATTTTGGTGTTTCTTTTATGGATAAGATCGGTTAACGGTAATGCGCAAGAGGATCCTTCGGCTTGTGAGAGATGCAGAGAGATGCACATATGTGGGATGATTGCCTCATCATGGGTTGTTTTATGTTAGTTAGTTTCATAGTTACTTGTATTTTCAGTTTTTTTATGCTTTTAATTTGTAGTGGTTAGTATGCTAACCTTTCTCTTGTATGTTTTTAGTAGATAATAAAATGAACCAATTTTCAAAAAGGAAAAATTTTATATATACATGGCAGCTTCGAATGCATGCATATGCACACAAAATTCAGTGCAACTAGAAATTGAATATTGGTTTTTAATTTTCCAATTTTATAGTGCTTCATGAAGTCTGCCGGGTTCACAAAAAAATAGGAACTGTTTTGTGATTTACAAGTTTTATCACAAGTGACATTGCAACATACATGCAAAAAGAAATGGCAAGTATTTCTCATTTTAATTCACTGTCTCAATCATATGGAAATGTTTGCTAGAAGAAATTATTTTTGGAAATCAAATATTGCTTTTAAATTTGCCAAGTTTAAAATGGTCTAGAAAGTCATTCAGAATTCAATCAGTTGTTTCAAGACATGGCAACAATCACGCAAGAACATTTTTGGGCAAGTATGAAACCAATGTTTTGCCAAGAAATCACATTTCCTTTCTAGAAAATTAATCATGCAAGGGACCAAAGGAGAACAATTAAATCACCTGATTCATTAAAGGCCAAAATCAAGACTGAAATCATCAAGCAATTCATGCATGATTTCAAGTCCAAAAATTCGAGGAAACTGTTTCAGGAAACAAATCAATCTACTTTCAAAACTTTCCAGAAATGCACAACACGATTTCGAAGGGGCAACAAATCAAATTAATGTTTTGCAATTTTTCTAAAAATCAAATCAGGCATGTCGAAAATTGAAAACAGAGAATTAAGGTTTTCAAAGCCCTATAAATACATTTATATCCTCATTGGCAATCTTATGAAATTCAAGTAGAAAAAATCAAAGCAACAAATTTGAAGAACAAAAAGAAAAGGTCAACTCGAATTACTCACTATGTTTTCGATCGCAGCCTCACCCAAATCGAAGTACCAGAAGTAATAAACTCACGAAGCATCAGATTAAAAATTTCCTTAAGTTTCCAGAAATCACGATTTGAGGAGAACAGGGAAACCCCTAGTTTGTTGAAGTCGGCCGATATTGTGTTTGAAGACAAAGATTAGCATAGAAATAAACAAGGGACCGGTCTTATTATTTAGAGAGGGGGTTTTCTTATTTTATTTATACTGTTTTGTATTTTCTTTTTAATTTTCCATTTAGGGTTTACTAGTTTTTCTAGTAAAAATTAGGGTTTTCTAGTTACAGGTTTGTAGCTGAGGGAAAATCTAATTTTGAAGACATAAATCAGTGCAGGGTTTTGAGCGTAGGATTAAAATAGCAACAGGTTTTGCAAGTGTACAAATCTGTATTTGCGGTTGAGGCTTTTGTATGCGGATGTCTACTTAATACCTAGTAAAAAACCTTAGGGAATGCAGTAGTAGGTAGGGATTGCCGAAGCTGGGTAATATCTTTGTGTCATTTACTTTCTACACTTATTTACTCCTCTATTATCCGTGTGTGATTATAATCTTATGTTGTGTTTTGTTTTATATCTTGCAAAAAGGTAATAAACCCAATTCACCCCCCATCTAGGGTTAATCTAGATCAAACAATGTACCTTTTTTAGAGACAGTGCATCAATTTAAGTTTATTTACCTCTTGTATAAACTATATTATTGTTTTGTATAATTGTATGATCCTGTATACTCTGATTATATGATTTATATAGTTATTACCGCCTTGCTTGTTTTGTATCTGTGATTGTTATTATTATATACTATCTAATGCGTTGTGAAATATATGACATGTTATGTGATTGTGTTTATATTCTCTTCTTTCTCTTATATTAAATTTTATTCTTTTCTCTTATTTTCTACTTTCTCTTTCTCTCGACGATGGCTTTACATCGATCGAGTGCTTATACAGCGCAAATTTTTGGTTATAAGCACCAATGATGTATAGCACATCATCACATTTAGTATCTGTTAACACCAAAAAAATGGTACAACACCCAAGAAATGAAAATGTAAAGAATAAATGAATATAAATAAATGAAAAATGAAGAGAAAAGCTATCATATGCAGGTTTATAGTGATTTGGCACAAATGAGCCTATGCCCACTTTATAATCTCTTATATATTGAATGATCTATTACAGCTGTCACAACAATAATATAATAAGAGATTGGTTAAAAATCCCTTCTTTATAGTCTATAAGGTTTATTTATAGATGCCACGGCGTTCAAATCGGCCAGGGCACATGTTTGTAGGAGAATGCGGAGAAGCGTTCCTTTCGCAGGCTTCGTACATTGATCTGACAGGTGGCGGCTGATCCAATCTTTAAGAATAGGGTAAGCAGTCAAATAGGAATAGGAGAAAATGTTTAGGAGAATATCTTATGCATAAACAGGTTTGGTTCTTGTTGATCGACCCAAAAGTGACCCGACCCCGTAGTTCTAAATGTTAGACCGCTTTATACAAGGCAAGCCCGAGTCGATCTGATTATTCATCCAGCCCAAAGTAGATGGCCTGACCATCAAAGATCATTGGTACCAGCAATCTGGGTCGGGCAGTACTTCAGTTGAGATTAATATATTTTTAACGGCCTTGCCAAAAGGCTGGTCAACACTTTGCCCCCCCAAAGTATGTTGTGTTAAGGACGCAGGATGCTTTGAAGTTTTGACTGCTGAATTATTTTACGTTGTCATCAAAGGACCGGGAATTGTTGAAGTCGAGGCAATGGAAAATTGTGTCAAGTCGGTTCGGAGATTCTTCCACGAATCGCCAAAATCGTAAATTAACAATTTCACAATTGACCACCTAGGATCAATGTCTGTTCTTGAAGAGACAATATTTTGTAGTTGCACGTTGGTTCATTCCGGGCCAATGAGGTATTGAGTCAACAAGCCAGTCGGACAGTCATAGTCAGTAGTCATGTCAAAAGAAAAATGAAGAGTCCCCTTATTTCACTATAAATGGTTGCCTCTCCCTCATTATTTTACTTTTCACTACAGCCGAACCCGTAATTTTTCAAAAGTTTAAAATAACTGGTTTCTCCCGGAGAACAATATTGTCTACTCTAATTACTCCACAAGTAGGATTTAATTCTTTTCTTCATATTTTAAAGCATATTCTTCCATGATTTAGCATATGAATTCTTCCCTTTTTTCTTTTTCTTTGATTTTATCTGTATCCAATGTTACTTTTAACTTGAATCGTCAATGTTGAGTTCATCGAAATAGTAACTGGACGGCGAAGCGGTGGTTACTGGCGGCGCTCGTAGCAGATCAGCGATAACCGGTAAAGGAAATGGAATGGTTTTTAGGAAGATATTAGGAGATAAGATGGCCTTTTCTTTCAAAGTATTTTGAATTCCTAGGCGCCATTAATTCTGAGGACACGTGGCAGAGAAAGAAAATGCAATGAGACTGGCGTGGTCAGATAATGGTTCACGTCCTTGACGTTGACAGGCAGAAAAAAACAAAAATAAATTCAAACCCAATGCTCATCGACTTGGTATTGTAGGATGGATGATCCAACCATCCAACTAAAAGAGATCACACTGCTGGTTGTAGGTTTGATCAAGTCTTGGATCGGTAGTCTTTCTGGTCGATTCTTATAGTGATAGGTCTAAGAATGATCAGCCCAAGGCTCAGGGTTACACATAAGTCTTTGTGACATAATTGACTTCGTTTAATCATTTTAGTTAGGAGGAAGTATCATTAAATTGAGTAGACACTTTCTTTTAATTTATGTTGTCATTCCAACGCACATATGTGCGTTGATACACACTGAGGGGTTATGATCTTATCAATCTAACCGATAGTCTTTTATGAATAGTAGCTAACATGGTCGGATGATACGAGACTCGTGGCTCCGTAGTAGGAAGGGGTAAGGATCTATCCGTATGTATGGATTCAGAGTGTGACTCCTCCTCCGAGTCTTAAACCGAATCTGATCCTAACCTTAACACTGAATTTAAGACCCAATTGATAAACCTGCCTCCTACTATGGAAACTGGAGAGACAAGTAGGGTGACAGTTGTGATAGAGGCACCTGACACTCTTCCTAGTGCTGTATTTTTTAGAAATCCTTTGGACTTGGCCATGCATTATGAGTGTGAAACAGCTGAAAAGGTTGATTGTAAAACACAAGGTTCCATGAGCCGATATCTACATCCCCAAAAGAGACGATCTTCCACATAATCCGTCGAGTGGCTTTATGGCGCTAAGTCATCCGATATGCACTGCTAGATCTATCCCTGCATTTCCTCCATTTATAATCGATTTTCTGAGGTGAATGAATTTGGCGACGATGCGACTTCACTCGATTGCATATACCAATCTGTTGTCACAAACGTCTTATACATGAAGTATTTACACTAACTCCAACACTTGATAACATAGCCTTTTTCTTTAATTGTAGACATCGAAAGAGTCACACTCCTTCTTTTCGTTTCTTTAAGGTTGTCCGTGGACAAAAAATCATTGAGGACATCCCCAACAAACTGGGGGATATCAGGTATGACTGGTTTTATGTTACACAACAACTGGGATGAACCCGTTACTGGCTTCGACATAGTAAGTCTTTCATCTAAATTGGTTCGACCATAAGGAGGCTTCTCACTTGAATTATTTCCATGTAGGTGATGAACCCGAAAGGCCCACGGGGAGAGTGTTTCAGGAGTCTCAAGATACCTTAGCCTCTCTTAGTCCAAAACGCCGTAGCATCAAGAGGTGTCTGACTGATGCATGCTTACATCGCTACCATCTCCTAGATGAGGAGAGAACATTAGGATCCCCAGACGGTCGGGCTTCTCCCTCACATGTTTTTCAAACCGATGTTCCCCCAACTTAAATAATATCGACCATTTCTGGGAATGTGCCCCCACCGGGGGGTCGTCCGTCCAACCTCCGATCGGGGAGAAAATGACCGTCCGTTCCTGGGAGAAGGGGAAGAGACCTGCCAGGAAGAGACTTATTCTAGAGGACGACTGATTATGAATGTGAAAGAGCTCAGTTGCAAGTGCTTCAAAGAAGAATCCAGAGGAGACAACTAAGGAGGAGCCTCGTGATCATCGATCAAAAGATTCTGGTGTCAGAAAGAATCCTTCTTTCATTCAGGATCCAGAAGAGGAAGAAATGTATTCTCCCTATCATAAATTTCAAAATTTGGAAATCCCTGAGAAACTCATCTCTTCTCAAAACTTGGATTCAACTTCTTTTTTCCCCAAGTCCGGGGAGGATATTGTGTTTGTCGACCCAAAAGACGTAGTGATTAAAGCTTCTTTCTTCACATCACCATCTTCTCTTGTGTATACCGAATATTGATTCAAGCTTCTTTGTTATGATGCAGGTACTTGAAGAGCGTGTATTACCAAGACAACTTCGACTTTCTCTTGAAAAAAGGTAGACCTTCTGGATCGTCCCAGCAGTAAGGTAGGCGGGATAAAGAAGGTGATGATAGGAAGGCTCGTGGACACGGAGATAGAGATCGTGAGAGAAAAGAGAGAGAGAAAAGAACAAGAGATACCGTGAAAAGTGTAAGAGGGACAAGGAGGAGAAGGGGATAAAGAAAGTCAAATCTCAAGAAAAAGTTAAGGAGCGCAAAACTCCCTCATATCAGTCAACGTCTTGTTCTCGGGACAGGACTCTCAGGGGTGATGGCAAGACGGCCCGTGAACATTCTCAAATTGCTCTTTTCTTCCAAACCTTCGACCACCCCTCTTCCCAGGACACAATCAGCTAGCAATCATTGTCAGAGCCTTACCCCTCCCTCCAGGCATCCTGGGAAAAGCCCCCAAATATTGATTTCTTCGGCTCAAGAGAGTACATCTGATGAACGAATCAAAGAGATGGAGGAGCTCTTGACCAGGTCAGGTCAGGTCAGGTCCGGTTTTGACTTTGCTTTATATCGTATGAGGCTATGTACACATACGCAAGGCACGCATGCAAAGTTGATAGAGGCATGGAGACAGAAAATGAACGTATGCGGGTGGAGCGAGATTCTGAAAAGAAACCTCTCGGGATGGTGAAAAAAGAAATGGAAGAATGTGAGGCTCAAATAGCTATTCTTAAAGATAAGTACGGGGAAACCATGAAGGATTTAGAGACCCGAGTAAAGTCAATGGACCAAGAGTATGCATCTCTCAGAACCGTAAATGTAGTCTTGAAGAATGATAAGGAGCATTTGGATCGGGAGGTGTAGAGCCGCAATGCCCAACTCGCCTCTTAAGAGGTGGCTAGAAAACATGCCGAGGATAATGTCGATGCTGTGATTAAGAACGCTAGCAATTTTTGGCTTCAACAAGAGATTGAGACCCAACCAATGAAGGTCGAACATACAACGAAGGTATAAGAGATGCGCAATAGGTTTGGTGACAATATATTGTTATTCTTTGCTTGAGTCCTTCGACATAGAGACTTGTCTTGGATGGATAACTACCATCGGATATTAGCTGATGCTTGGGAAGTGTTCGTGAGGGAAGAGGTTGAGGCTGCGAAGGGACAGTCGGTGAATGAAGAAGCTTTAATATCCCATTTTGTGTGTGGTGGTGAACCAGAGGTGTTGGCTGAAGGGAAGAGAATGTTAAATGAATCAAAAGATGTTGAACAATACAAGGCGAAAGGAAAGTCGATGTTGGAAGAGGTGATTGGTATGAGTAAGAAGAAAACATCTCTTCCCCATCCCACCGAAATTGTTGTTGTTGGTTCATCCTCCATTCCTCCTCCCCCGAATCATCCCTCGAGGGGAGTGAAGGAGCACAGTCCGGACGATCCCCCTCTTCCTCTGTTCCAAAAGAGTCCAGTTGCTACTGTTTCCAAAGTAAAGAATTCTAAAAGGTCGAAAAAATCCACAACTGATGGTAACTCACCCCTTCCTTCTAAATTCTAGAGAGTATTTGTTCCTTCAAGTATAACTTTTACACTTTCTGTCATAGGTACACCAATGGTGAAAACAACTACTAGGTCAGAGACCAAAGCAACAAAGAAGGATCTCGCTACTATTCGAAGCAAAGATAGAGAAATGGTTGTTGTTTTGAAGGAAGCAGAAACCAGCAACACTCAGTCAGACGATGATGTGGTGATCACAAGGGAGATCAGGAGGACCATTTCACTAACTATTGATGAGATGAAATCCAGAGATGAGAGCAAGGTTTCTCCTCTTAGATCTGAATTGTCTGTCGATCCCCTCGATATTCAACCCCTTCAGGCTATTCCTCCAATTGCACTTGTGCCGGCTAAAGGACCTCTGTCTTTAGCTTCCATCGATCGAGATAAGAAGAAACATGTTCCAACAATGTCCAGTCATTATGTTCCTTTCGGAAGTAAGCTCAAGAAGCAAAGGCGTCATTTGACTACCGAGGAAACCTTGGAGATGATCAAGGAAAAAGAAATGGAGGAAATCAAGAAGTCCAGTGGTAAGCCACTTCGAACTTAGAAACCTTCTGTTTCATGCTGTTACAGGCCCTTTGGAAGTTGTTCTCGAGCGCAGCCATCGCGTTTTTGCCTTTGTTTAGTCCTGTATTTTGTAAACGGAAATTCTTTTAATGTAAACAAAGTTATTTACCTTCAAGTATTTGCATTATTAATAATATGTTGAAGGGTTAAAATTTGACTAAGACTTAGGGGAACAACATTAGGGTCCCCAACTTATTCCAAACTCTGAGGATTGCTCGAGTGAAACCCATAATTCGATCACTTGTCCATCCTTATGCCCCTAGTGTTGGGGGAAGGGGGGTCGATTTAGATGTCAGGCCCTCTTGTCGGCTTCCAAGATTGATTCAATTTCAAACTAAGAGTCAAATGATCTTGAGTAGAGGTATATAAGTCCTTTTGTACTCTCCCCTTACTCATCAGGGGATAGAGTTTCAGGGATCAAGTGGTCTTTACTCTGGGTGCACCTTTCACACTCGGTCCATAATTTTATACTCCTTCTCAAGTTGTGAGAGTCAGAGTTATTTAAACAGTCAGTCACACTCTTTGTGTCATCATCATACATACTTTTGGTTTGCAAAGTGTGATCTGAGGGGCCGAGTGTTGATATCAAACTCGAGGTTTGTCGTCCCATCTTTCAGTCTCGAGTGAGATCGGCTCGTTGATAATGGACAGATAAGAAGGGTCAGGGAGTAAACTTTTTCGCTTAGTCCTAAGGTTTGACTTATGTTGGTCGAGTCGCAACATCTAATCATAGTCATAAGAGTAGTAAGACAGAACAAGAAAGGAGCTTTTATTCATAGACAACAATGGGTAGGAAAATACACCTTATTACAGTACTTAAATAAAATAAAAGTCCTAAGAAAGATTACATCATAAGTGCTCAGCATTCCATGCTCTTTGAAAGAGTTCACCTAATAGTCCCTAGCTTGAAGGTTCCATTATCAAGCCTCTGTTGGATGACGTAAGGCCTTTCCCACTTGGGGACCCATATAAACGGAGTTGAGAAAACCCGTTTTAAAACAAGGTCTTCAACATCAAAGGTCCAAAGTCGGACCTTTTTGTTATGGTATCGGGCGACCCGACGCCGATGAGCCTAAGCGCGGAGGTTAGATTCTTCTCTTTTTTCATCAATCATGTCTAATAATTCCAACAGAAGGGATTTGTTTGATAGTGGGTCATAGTATGTAGTTCTACGGGAAGGAACTTCAAGCTCTATAAGAATGATTGCTTTAGAGCCGTAAGACAAAGCAAAAGGACTTTGACCCATGGCACTTTTATGGGTGGTTCGATATACCCAAAGGGATAAAGGCAATTCTCGACCCATTTGCCTTTGGCTCACTCTAGGCATTTCTTCAAGATAGACTTGATAATTTTGTTAATGGCTTCAACCTTTCCATTAGATTGCGGGTGCGAAACTGCCATGTACTTCTTCTCGATACGATATCATTCGCATAAATCTCTGAATTTTGATTTGTCGAATTGATTCCCGTTATTAGTGATGATACTCCGAGGCAATCCAAATCGGCATATGATATTCTTAAGAGCAAAATTGATGACTCATTTGGTAGTGATCGTGGTCAACTGTTCAACTTCAGCCCACTTTGTAAAGTAGTCGACAACCATGATTGCATACTTTGCGCCCCCTTTTGAGATTGGTAGACTTCAGATGATATCTATTCCCTGGACAACAAATAGCCGGGGGCTGACCATTTGGTGAGTTACGTTGGTGGAGCACGTGGAATATGAGCAAATCTATGGCATCTGTCACATTGCCTAGAATAGTTGGCCGCATCTTTGCTAACGGTTGGCCAGAAGTGTCCGTACCGCAACACTTTTTAGCCATGATTTGTCCACTTGTATGAGCACCACACTCTCCCTCATGCACTTATCTCAATATTTTCTTAACATCGTCATTGGCCACACATCGAAGCATTAGAACCGAGAAAACGTTCTTGTAAATCTGATCTTGCTGGATGGAATTTCTAGAGGCTTGTCATGTAAGGGCTCGTCTCTCACTCCTATCTAGGAGAGTCCCATGTAGGAGAAAATTACTGATGGGGTCATCCAGGATTCCTCTTCGGGTGTGGTCTCTGATTGATCGACCTCTATCTGGTCTATGCTCGGGGTATTCAAAGTCTCTATAGGGACCAATTCTGCCTCGCTCGGGTCATCAGAGCTCGCTATTTTTTCCAGTTTGTCTGCCTTTTGGTTTTCTTCCTAGGGAATGTGGGATATACTATACTGATCAAATTCATTCAGTAACTCTTCGACCTATTAAATAAGGCGACAAGTCGAGCTCCATTAGTCTGATATTATCTTCGAACCTGAAATACAATAAGTTGTGAATCACATAAAATATTTAACGCTGCTACTCTTAAGTTCCTCGTGAGTTTAAGCTCGGCAATTAAGGCTTCGTATTTGGAGTCATTGTTGGTAGCAAAGAAATTCATTCTCAGGGCATAGTAGATCGATTGCCCTTCAGGAGTTAAAAGTACTATGCCAGCGCCAGAGCATCGATCATTGCGAGTCCTGTCCGTGTATAACTTCCAAGTGCCCAATGTCAATTCATTGTCCGGGGACTCGGGACCATCCTTCAGGCTGTCGTCTTCTGGAGTAGTAAATTCGAATATAAAATCAACTAGTGCTTGCCCCCGGATGGGTTTCCGTGGAACAAAAGTGAGGTCAAGTTGACTTAGTTCGATATTCCACTTAAGTCGCCTCCCACTCGCCTCAGGTCGTTGTAGGACCTGTTGTAGCGGTTGGTTGATGAACACTTTGATGAGGTGAGCGTGGAAGTAATGATGGAACTTTCATGACACAAACAATAGGCTATAGGCAAGCTTCTCAATCTTTGGATAGTTACATTCAGCTCCCATAGGTTTTCTTGCTTACATAATAAATCGGACGTTGTACTTGATCCTCTTCGCAAACTAGGACTGAGCTGATTGCGTGCATAAATAATGCCAAATATACATATAGATCCTCGTGGTCGATTGGTTTTGACAAGATAGGAGGTTTTTCCAAATGGTCAAGTAAACTCTGGATGGCTTCAACATAGTCAAATGTCCAAGCGAAGTTTCATTTCCCTCTCTTGATCAATTCAAAGAATAGGAGTCACTTGTCGGTCGCTCTGGATATAAATTATCTAGTGGCCGTGACCTTTCATGCCAAACTCTATACGTCCTCGATCCTTCTAGGTTCCTGGATTCCCTTGATTGCTAAGATCTGATTGGGATTGATTCTGATCCCTCGGGAGTTGACTATGAAACCCAAGAACTTTCCTAATGCAACTCCAAAAAAACGCTTTAAGGGATTGAGTTTCACCCCATATCTTCGGAGAATGTTGGACATTTATGATAGATCCCTGATGTGATCTAATGATTGCCTCGACTTTAGCAATATATCATCCACATAAACCTCCATCATTCTTCCTATTTGATCACGAAATATTCGATTGACCAAAACGCTGATAAGTCGCCACAGTCCGAAGGGAATGACTATATAACAATGTAGTTTGAGATCTATTACGAAGCTGACATGTTCTTGGTCTGGGACATGCATTGCAATCTGGTTATATCCTGAGTATGCGTCCATAAATGAGAGGAGTTCATGCCCCGCTGTAGAATCGACAAGCTGATCGACCTTGGGCAATGGGAAGCTGTCTTTGGTGTAGACTTTATTTAAAAATTAAGAAGTCTATACAAGTCTGCTACTTCCTGTTGGCTTTCTTCAAAAGAACAGAGTTTTATATCCACTCGGGATAGGTAGCATTTCGGATGAATCCATTAGCCTGAAGCTTCCTAATTTCTTCCTTCAAAGTTGTGGACCTCTCTGAGCCGAGCATCCGCTGTTCTTCTTCACAAGGGTGTGCTTTGGATCAATGCTAAGGGAGTGAGTCATGATGGAAGGTGAAATCCCACACGTGTCAGCATAGCTCCACGTGAACATATCAAGGTTAGCGCGGAGGAATTCGGCCAACTCCATCGTCCGAAGGAAGTCAAGGTGGAATCCGATCTTCAAGACCCTGGTTGGGTCGTTGTCGTCGGTCGAAATCTCCACCATGGTTTCGTTTGGAGCTTCTTTTCTATATCCCGTCTTTTTGTCCTCTCTTGGATTGATATCTTCGAGTTGTTAAATGGACGGTCCTGACCGGGACGTTTCCTTTAGTTGTAATGCTTCCCTCCTCTCCGCAGGGGAATGATTATCTTCTGACTCCATGCTATCTTTGTTTAGCATTTCTTTCCATTCTACCAAATAGCATGCTCGCCTTGTCACTTGATCCTTGTGCACCGTTCCAATCCCACCATCGGCTGGGGATTTCAAGAGTAGGCACTAGGGAGCAATACAAGCTCTAAACTCTACTAGGGCTGGCCTCCTCAAAAATGCGTTGTACTGAGAGCTTATATTCATCACAACGAACGGTAGGATCTGTACCCTTCTGCGGTCTCCATCTCCCAATTCTACCAACAGATCAACCAGGCCAACCGATTTAGGAAGATCCATTAATGCCTCGTATCTGGCCTATGCATGGTTTCGGGTCTCTCAGTTCCAACTTCATTTGGTCATAAGTATGTTTGAACATAATATTTACTAAACTGTACTACTTGTATCGAGATAGATATTTTCAAGCATGTCATTCAATGAGGTATAGCTCTTGAATACTTGAAATCAAGATCTTTTCCTAGGATTCCCTATTTGACCAGAGTTCCTATTAGAGCCTCTCTGTTGGTTGTCATTCGCTTACCCGGTTTTTGACGTTCACCTCCACCTTTCGGGAGTTGTCCCCGGATTGCTTAAACGCCGCATTACTCCGTATGGGTTTATTAGAAACGTCATTCGGCCCATCTTCCTCATCTAATTGTGCACCTTTCGGTCGTAATCGGATGTTATTCTTTTCATAGAACATCTCAATTGTTGCTAAGGGCTTTCTGATTCACAAACTTTGTCTTTTTTCAATGTCGTCTAAAATGACCATTAACACTGTCTCATGATTGGGACTGCTTACTTCGGTGACAGCCCAATTGAACCCACTAAGATAGTTTCTCAGGGATTCACCCCTTGCTTTCTTTTTTGCGGAAAAATCCATATCAAGCTTTGACTTAGAGGCATGAAGGCGGAAGTGATTCAGGAATTTCTCACTTAAATGCTTGAAGTTTGGGACCGATCTCAGAGGAAGTCGGGTGAACCACATGAATGCTACCCCGCTCAAGAAAATTCGGAAGGGTTTGCGCTTGATGGTTTATGGAGCTACAATTACCTCCATATGTCATGTGTACCTCATCAAATGTTGTAGCGGGCAGGTGGTTCCCTCATAGTGGCTCATCTGGGGCATATTAAATCATCGGGGGAACTCTTCCTGCAAAATGACATCTGTAAATAGCATATGGCTACGGTAAATCCCCAAATCTTCGTTCTTGTTGCCCTTACTGCAACTCATGATTTGTCATACCATGGCGGTCAAATCTAGAGGGATAAGTGCACATCGATCGACATCCTCAACTGGTGGACTCTCCCATGCTCCCTCTCCAGGTAACATCGTCTGAGTCGCTGTCCGGGCGGAACTTCCTTGACCTCGATTATTCATAGGTCGTTTGGGAGGAAGAACAGGAGCTTTGGTTTTTCGAGTAGTATTTTGATCTTGTCGGGTCGTTTGATTGATATTCTCAGGATCGGTCGGGTCGACCTGATCCTGATCTTATTCCAAGCTGATTTGAGTGATCCTCCAATTGTAATTGTTGTATGTTTTTGGGTCCTTCTAGAGGGCCTCGCGGATGAGGCCAATCCCTGCTACCTCCAGATGATGATGAGCCGTCCGAGTTTCGTCCTGTAGGTGAAGGGAAGATTGTTGTTTCCTAAATTCTTCACATTGTCTCGACATATGACTCATGTCTTGCCTCATTACAACACTCTCAGTGGCCTGAGTGTCTAGAGGGATTCCATATACTCATCATGGGTAGCAAATGAACAGGATGCAGCTTGGTCCAATGCGGACGGTTGGGTTGGAGGTGGCAGTGTAGGCTGGTCTGGAGCTGATCCTGGAACGGTCAATCCCTCGACCGCTTCTGCTGGAGCCTGTTGCTACTTTCCATAAGTACACGATGAGGATTTGGAAACCATGATTCAACGATGTTGGAAAAGATGTAGGATCTCGTCTCGGACTTCGTGTTCCAAAAGTAGAGCAAAACCTTCAAATGTTGAGAATATCACTTCTCAGTGAAAGCACCAAAGTGTTGACACCAAAAAATGGTACAACACCCAAGAAATGAAAATTTAGAGAACAAACGGAAATAAATAAATGAAAAGAAAATCAACCACGCACAGGTTTATAGTGGTTCGGCATTAATAAGCCTATGCCCACTTTATAATTTCTTATATATTGAATGATCTATTATAGACGAAATTGGCACAACAATAAGTTGATAAGAGATTGGTTAAAATTCCCTTATTTAGAGTCCAGAAGGTTTATTTATAGAAGCTACAAAGTTCAAATCATCCAGGGCATGTCCTATTCATTCCCGGTCCGTAGGAGAATGCGGAGAAGCATTCATTCTGCATGCTTCGTCCATTGATCTAATAGGTGGCGGCTAATCCAATCTTTAAGAATGAAGGAAGCGGCCAAATAGGAATAGGATAATATCTGATGCATGAACATGATTGGTTCTTCCTGATCGAACCAAAAGTGACCGACTCCGTAGTTCTAAATGTTAGACCGATTTACAGGAGGAAATCCCGAGTCGAACTGATTATTCATCGAGCCAAAAGAAGATGGCTCGATCATCAAAGATCATCGATATCAGCATTCTGGATCGGGCAATACTTCAGTTGACATTTTTGACGGTCTTGCCAAAAGGCTGGTCGTCAGTATTAAAGCTTAGGTTGCATTATTTAACTAACCAATACTACATTAGAGAGTTAACATATACGAAAGAGTACATATTTGTATATATTTTGATATTCAAATTTATATACTAGTAGTAAATGTACAATATAGGTTGTTTTGCACATGAGTGCCGTCGGAATAGGTTTTTTCTTTTAGCGTTTGATTGTCCTAACTACTTGTCTTGGATGATATGGAAAATGGGGAAATACTACTAATTACTCCATATATGGAGTTGAGAATTAGGTAGAATTGAGAACTACTAGCCTTGTTTATAGTTTATGTTTCCTATGTAGTAAGTCGTTGCTTGAAACAAAGTTAACTATTATGGTGCGAGAGTTGTTTGAGTTCTCACAATGAGATCTTCATCGACTTGGAGATTGAATATAAGTAGAAGTTTGCTTCTACCATGCTCCAAGATTGAGCCTGAGTTAGTCGAGAGTCTTTATCGTTTCAGGTTTCCAAAACCGATTCGCTCGATACCAGTTCACGATTAGCTTTGAAGAGATTTGCATCGACTTCTTAGAAGTCAGTGAGAAGTTCGCAAATTTAGGCGATATGTCTGTGTTAGAAAGTGTGGCCGAATTCGATGTACTATCAAAGTACAATTATCATCTCTTCTATCATTCCGAAGTCTGGAGTTTGCAGCTTGGTTAAGTGATCGACTAGGAGGGTGGTTATTTCGTTCCGAGGGAATAATGGTTTGGAAAAGTCAATAGGGAAAACTCATGATTTTCTAGCTTGCAGCCAATATAGAAGTTTGTCCTGCCTTATGGAGACAAATCGCAGAGACATGTACTAATCATCGTTTCTGTTTCGTCAAGTTCTCCCTTGATGCAAGATAAAGAAAGTGACATCCCCACACAATATATGTTTCTATTAACGACATTTCTGTATCTGTTTTAGTTTAATGTTGAGATTTCATCGATCCATCTAATCTTATGGTTCAATGCATGGAACGAGGTTGAGACTTGTGATATTTAATTGTTTTATTAATTATGACATACTGTGCCAAGGGATAAATTAGATTATATGCATGTAACATCCCATATTTGATCACCAGAACTTAATATTATGGGTGACTATGACATCTGTAGCGATTAATTTAGGGCCTTAAGGTGAGGGAGTATTATGGCTTAGCTAGTCTATACTTGACAGTATATGTGGCTCGTCAAAATTTAAATCTCTTTGAATGATGGTTGTTTTCGGTAAATTGTTTGTTTGTTGATGATTGTTGAGCTTAATCGGACTTAGTCTTTGAGTCTAATAGTTCATATACTGTGAGATATAGAATATTGATGGTAGCGAGAGCTATTTGTGACAATAATGGACTAGGAAAACCTCTTCAGTAGTGTGTCGTCTTCGATTTAGTGATAGTGGGCTGAGACTTGGATCTTTAATAAGCGAATCGTTTATGATTGGACAATAGCAGGCTGAGATAGTTTTCCGGTAGTGAGTCATTACCTGAGCTTGTACCTTAAGCGTATCTGGACACATTCGATGAGGTAACCAAATTGCCATCATGTTTGAGTTGAATTCCATATCGATCTGGTTGTGGATGTTCTTTTGATTGGGAATCCCAAGGGGATTTTATCGAATATGTGAAGTTTGTTGGTGTATACCGATTACAACATTTTACATGCTGCCTTGATTTTGATTTATTGATTATGTCATTCAGGCTAACCAACAAGTTGACATATTTTATTGATTGATCATGTTCCATATATCACTTAGAAGAGTTGCACGTGCTATTTGACTTTATTTTCATTTTCCTATAGAAGGAAAGAAAGCACAAGTCAAGAGTTGAAGGTGTTTAGGTGTTGAGAAAACACAATATGTTGGAGTTTCACTTTTAGTTGAGAGAACTGGAGTGCTTAGGTCACGTCATCTCAAGTAGGATTTCACTATAATCCTATGAGAGTTTCGATGATTTGGAAGTTGGAATCAACCTATAAGCGTGTCGATCAATCGTTTCGAGTAGAAATGAGAGGCTGGTAGTACTCACTCAGTTGTGTGAATAGTTTATGTGCGGTTTACTTCGAAATGGAAGGTTTTTGGGTTTTATTTGATAACCAAACTGCATACGGAGTATTTGACTCCCGACTTGTAGTCTATCCCGATAAAGTTCGCTTTGGAGTATAGGAGGCACTCGGTGTTAGCAATAGGGGTTAGATTGGTCTAGTGATGTCACATCATTTGGAGTTTTTCTCTTTCCCGAGAAGTATCTCAACCTTCGTCAGCATCGATGATTGGAATTCCTTTCCTCACATATTTCCATATGTATGTTTAGGATGGGTGGTTATTTAAGTTGAGTTGGAGATGTACTGATTTGGAAGCGATGTTCCTTTAGTGAATGTCACTTGCATTTATTACTGTTTATGACTCTACAACTTGACGTGAAGTAAAGCAGACCCGACTGAGGTTATTAGTTCTGAATATAAGAAGTGTTGTTGTACTTAGCATTGTTGGAAGAGGTTGGCTGCGCATTCATTTCATTTTAAGTGCGACATCAGCTAGCTATAGCTGAGTGGGATCAATCAGATAGTCCTTTAAAACCATTCAAGATTTCCAAATGGATGCGAGAATGATTGTCAATAGTTTTCATCTATATATTGCATACAAATTGGGGATAATATAATAGCGCTTGGGTTATACCTGATTTGCTGACGAGAGATGCTGATTAATATTCCTAATTTTTAGAATGGCAACCAGGATGCCGAGTCATATATGGATTGAATTTAATATTTGATGTGTTTTATTAGTTAGGTCAGTATCATGAATATTAGGATATGTATGGATGTTTTTTTTCATAATTGATATTATTTTATGTATGTTTGATTGATGATGTTTGCATGTCTATTTATATTTAAATGATTGTTAGGCATGAAGGATAATTGTACTATTGTATCATTTATTCATTTGAGATAAAATCTATAAATGACTTGACAAACTTATGTTAGATAAATTCAATTTATTTAGCATCTCTATTTCCCTTGTTTCTATCTTTACCATTATATCTAATCCTCTTTGTTGAGTACATACCCAGGTACATACAAGCAAGATTTGATTGTTTGGATGCTAACTCGCTTTTATTTGCATTACTCAGGTACACATAAGCAAGATTTGATTGTTTGGATGCTAATTAGCTTTTATTTGTATTACTCAGGTACACATAATCAAGATTTGATTATTTGGATGCTAATTCACTTTTATTTGCATCCAAATGCTAAGCTTGCTTAAAAAATGAATGTAGTAGACGCGGAGTTATGGTTTCTACCATTTGGTGCATTTTGGTGATTTCTGCCGTATGTATGGGTAGCCATTTTTGGACTTTTTTGTTCATTTGTTGGGCCTTGTATGGAAAGTTGTGGTTTTTCCGGATCGAGCCGTATAAAGGAGGCGCTAATGAAAATTTCCATGAATTTTGCCAACTTTGGAAAGAAATTCAATGTGCGGTGCTAGGTTGAATTATCTTCCAAATTAATAAGTTGTCACTTTTGTTTTCCATCATCAAATTGTTAGGAAAAGAAATATACAACTTAAGTGTTTGGCTTAGCTACATCGATCCCAAATTTTATTATGATTATACATAGGAATGTGAATATTGGCTCCATGCCAAGTTCTGAGTCTATTTACTTTGTTATGATCGCTTCAATGTTTATTGTTGTGATAAATAAGTGACAATTTCTTTTGTATAGTCCCTTGTTCGAGAGTGTTGGGTAGTAGTTGTTTCATCCTTTAGGCTTTCAAGATCGAAATCCATTAAGAAGGAAAGAATATAATGACCCGTATTTTAGCAATTGGATATTTAAATAATTCATTTAAATATTGATCGTTAATTAATCGATTGACTATTCCAAAATGGAAATTTTCAACGAATCAGCACTAGAGACCAGCTCCATTGAGTCCAGATTGTATGTTGCATGGAAATGAGTACATGAATCACTATATTTTGAGTTCAAATTAGTTTGATGGCCAAAACAATCTCAAAATAAGCATAATTTTTCATTTTAGGACAAAGTGCCAAAGTGAGACAAAACTTATATTTCTAGAATCGTTGTAGTAAGTTGTTGCATGCCATCAAGTTTCATAGCGATCGAATGTACCGTTTGGCCGTGGGTAGATAAAACATGGGTCAATTTATGTAAGAAACTGACAATGTGTTCGAGTTTTAAAGGATAACTTTCACAAATGATTGATTTAAGTCTCAAGACTGGTCTCATTATTTTTATAAGGCATTTTTACATAGTTGATGATAGGCAGCACAACTATCGGAGATCATGGGATTTTGGGTTCACGTAAGAACATAGTAAATTAAATAATACTACATTATCCGAATCCTAATTTCCTATTTGTTGGTCGCTATCCATTTTCATTGTAGCTCATCTTGCTCTTTAACAAAGTGGTAATAGTTTTCCCTTTTCTTCAAAAATTCCTACCGGTCAAAATATCAAACTAAAAATACTGATTTAAGGTTCATTGAAATCATATGGCTAAGGGATTCAAGCCCATATAAGCTTCAACATGATCGATGATGGTCACCCAGGTTCATTCAAAACTAGGGTTAGCGTTAGCGCGAGTAGTAGTCATCGATCAAAGGAGAGGAGACCACCATTGTTTCCAACATGAAGAGCCAAACCATTGGATGGAGTATAAAAGGTTACAACAACTTCTAGGTGGTGCAACCATGGTTGTGTTGTGGGATGCTACAAATCGCATTTGACTAGGGGAATGCAAGTGGTTTGGTTCGAGGATCGACGAGTTTGATTTTCAAAGAGGATAGTAGAGGTGTTCTCGGATTTAGATTCCAATAATCATACCTCTTTATTGCTTGATTTATGCACACGACATGTTATGGGTTCATTCATTGAAACATGGTCTGGAAGGGTACATTTGGAGAGGAAAGGTTAGAGGGTATTTAAAGTAATTAATTATGTAATTCGTCTATAATTCGTGAAACTTATAACGTGGGTATATTTTGTGTTCATGGTCGAAATTGGATGTCGTTTCTTTCGTTGGGCTCATGTTAGAGAGCTCTACGCATTAAGCTCATTCAGATTGATTTGATTGAGGTGAGTGATATTGTCTCTCACTAAACTATATTTGTTCGTATATTATAATTTTGATGTTTTAAATTGATCTCTAATTATAAAATGTAATATTTAGGATAGTTAAACCTTGTAAATAATAAACAGAAAGATTAAATGGTGATTTAAGTAGATTTAACTTGACTGTCTCATTTTTATTTGTTTGTGCGTTATTTTTCTGTTTACGCAATACTGCGCACTATTTTAACCATGCTTCTATATTTAGGTTATTTATACATTTATTTCACTTTGAATACTGTAGATAGGTTCTATTTGATTTATTTTTGCTATTATGAATATTTTTATGCTAGTTTAGGAATTTGTATAACTATTGGTTGCATGGTTATATTGTGCGCTTAGTTTAGCTTAAAACATCGTTCGTAGGCGATTTATTATTAGAAAATCTCTTTCATTAGAGTTTGTGGTGCTTATCGATCAAACGCATATGATAGTGTATATTGATGAATGAACAAAGATGATATACTAGAGTGGATGAGATAAATTCATGATGGAACTTCATAACGCTTGGATGGATCTGACGACCCAGCAGCATTAGAGCTTGGCGGTAGATTTGAAGATGGAGAAACACTAGAGCTGGGTGACAAATCTAAAGACAGTGAATGGATTTGGCAACGGGATGGATTTCACGAAAAATTCTAGGCGTTTATCCCTGGATGCATATTTTACCAATTCTGATTAAATTGTTCATCTGGGAACACGTTATCAATTACCAGAAGTGCTCGATATTGGTTACTAGTGTTATTGATCACTCTAGCCAATTTGATGTCGATGATGGTGCGATTTCGAAGAGACGGATGTAATGGTTTGTTTGATATTGGATTTGACATAATGACTTTTCGATTAGCGGTTGGTTATCTGACGATGGTGATCCCAGGATGGAAAAAAAAGTAGCAACTTCAATGATGAATAGAAATATTATGGAATGCAAAGTAAGGATGATGGATTAAAAGGGAACTACTAAAGAGGAGTCATGGTAGTAGTCCCATGATAGACTCTGCTGCAGACTGTGTGTGCAGAAGGGATTATCGATACGTAGGTTCGATAAGTACTCAAGAATAAGAGCTAATGGTTATCTCCAGGTTCAGGAGGTTGTTTCCAAATTCGCAAAACTTGTGGCATTTCACCTGGACCAGGTTTTGGTCCTTACTTTGTGTTGTGCCAATTGGTACAACTTAGTTCATGATCGACCAGTGGCATGCATTCGGGTACCAAGGAACAAATGCGTTATTGTATATCCAATGCACCAAGTGAGTGAATGTGTGGATGGATGCCATGGATGCTTACTTATTTATCACTGTTTAGTACTTATACATATATCATACCTTTTACATGATGTTTACCATAATATATCATATATTGATTGTTACGTTCTAACTTGGTGGTCCAAGACCGGTATAATTCTCCATATCCTCCGTGTAATATATATTATTACGACTTCTATAGTACTTTGAGATTTGTTTATTGCTCACACCATACTGTTGTCTGATCATGGTTTCATTTCACTCTAGTTTCCATGGATGAATGGTTGAATTGTTTATTGTAAACGCTATCATTGTCCAATGTGGGGAAGATAGGGTTGAGTTCTTCTCTAGTATTGTGGGTAGATTAGTATGTTTATCTATCCATTCTCATATACTTTATTGTTGAAGTTTGTTAGCTATTTTATCACTCACTAAGACTGTTGCCTGACTCGTGGTTTTATGTTTCCTCTTATTACCTAGGGTTGTTCATCCAGTTGTGGATGGGCAGACTAAGTAGCAGGTGACAGGTGATTAGTGAGGACGATGATGCTGTGCGAAGGCGAGCAGGAGGCTGGCGTATTACTTTTACTACTATCTAGCATTTTTATTTCCACTGTTTGAGTTGCTCTATGAGTGTTGTAGTGAGGCCTTATGTACATACTTGATATTTCCTATGATGTTGGGATAATCTTTCAGGATGTTGCAAAAGTTTGAAAAGTTTGCTATATGATGCTTCACTACTATTACTTGTTGTATATGTTCTATTATATTTTGTCCTTGCGCTGTGAGTTTTACGACAGGTTCCGATTGTGTTTGCCTACCTTGGTGATCGTCTATAGCTGCCTGGCATGTCTTTCAGTGCATTATTCATCTTGTTAAGTGCAGGGGCTGTGGGCGGTCGTCACGTTTGGTATCAGAGCTCTGGTTAACGATCCTATCCAAACTTTGAAGACGTAATTGCGTATGAAAGAAGTATTTGTAGATTTTAGTTGGATGTATACTATATGATACTATATAGTATAGTAGCGTTTGCACCTCTTTAGCAGCTTTTCTTGCAACTGGCTAATCATTCTAATTTGCAGATTTAGAATGAGTCGACGAACTATAAGACATACTGCTAGGGAAGGGGTTGTGCCTGGAGGAGGTAATTGAGGTACACCAGATTACCCAACCATGTTTGAGGTCACGCTGGAAGCAGTCATGTGAAGGGTACCCGCTTAGTGGCAGCCACGGTAGATGTAGGTGTGCGAGTTTCTAGGGTTGTGGATTTTGCGAAGCTGTGCAAGGATTATACATCTTTAGGAGGGAAACTATTCAAAGGAACTGAGCCAGCAGAAGAGGGTCAGAGGTGGATGGATTCCTGTCTCCGTATTTTTGGAGACTTGGGATTGGAAGATGCATCTAAGAGAAAGCATGCGTCAAGGCAGTTGCAAGGCAGGGCCATGGAATGGTGGAATTTAATTACACTTGAGACTTCGGAAGAGGAGATTTCATAGGAGCAATTCTAAGATATGTTTGAAGAAAAGTTTATCTCCATAGCTCAGAAATATGCTCTATTCAAGAAGTTCATAGAGCTAAAACAGAATGGTCGTTTTGTGCTTGATATGTTTCTGATTTCGAGGCCTTGTCCAGATATGCCTGTTCATACATTGATACACCCTATTAGAAGAACGAGAAGTTTGTTATGGGTCTGATACCTATATTGGAAGGCCGTTGGACGATCATCTTGACGATCCATTTGAGAATATTATGGAAAAATTTGTTCGCCATGAGAGCTTTTTTTCTAAGGAAGCAAATGTTGTCGCTGCAACCAAGGAAGTTCAGAAACCACAACAAGGTGTTAATAATAAGAAGAGGAAGCAACAACAGTAGAAATGAAAAGATGGCCAAAAGAAGCCTAAGAGTGAGGTGGTTTGCTTTAACTGCCAACATAAGGGTTATTACTCGAATGAGTGCAAGAATCCCAAAGCTAAGAAGAAGTGCTACAAGTGTGGGAAGCCTGGGCATGAGAAGAAAGACTGTCCAAAATAAACTAAAGGAAAGCAGGTTGTGAAGGCATATGCTTTAGAACCCGTGCCAACTTCTTCAAGAGCTCCTAATGCAGAGGAGAAGGGAAAGGTTGTCGTCGTCAAAGGTACTCTTTCTTTCTGAGGTGTTTCAGTTTTAGTTTTGTATGATACTGGAGCATCACATCATTCATTTGCAATGAGCTTGTGTGCCGCTTGGGTTTGAACCCGAGATTTGTGATAGACCTTTCGTAGTGACTAATCCAGTTGGGGGTTCGTGGTCTAATGTTGTTGAGTCATGGTTGCTCTTTTTTGTGTGATTGCATTGTGTTGAACTTCGCTGGGTTTGGGATCATCTTGGGCATGGATTGGCTCAAGAGGTTTGTGACAAGAGTGAATTGCGAAAAGCTAGAGGTGAGGGTCAAGGATGTGGAAGGGCGAAAGGTGTTTATTAGATGTAATCCCGAAGATGGTGCCTTCATAAGCTATCTATATTCGCGTGATTCCAAAGGAAGACTTGTCATCTGTGCTGATTGCTAATGAGTATGAGGATGTATTTAACGAAGTCAAAGGTTTGCCGCTGCATCGAGAGATAAAGTTTAGGATGGATTTGGTCGAGGGTGCTAGATCAATCGTCATGTCTCTTAGGCAGATGGCGCCTAAGGAACAACGAGAGTTAGAGGTGCAAGCTCGTGACCTTCTAGGAAAGGGATTCATTCAGAGAAGTGTTTCCAAATGGGGTGCACTAGTGGTATTTGAAACCAAGACAAATGGTTTGTTAAGATTGTGTGTGGACTACCGTGAGTTGAATAAGGTGACCAAGAAGAACAAGTACCCATTGCCAAAGATTGATGACTCGTTCGATCAGCTTTACGAGGCCAAAGTGTTTTCTCAGATGGATTTGGCAATGGTATTTCACCAGTTGAGTGTGGTAAAGGATAGTGTGCCAAAGACTGCTTTTAGGACACCATCAGGTTTCTTCGAATGGTTGGTGATGCCATTCGGTTTGCCTAACGTGCCAGCGTATTTTGTGAATCTTATGAATAGGGTTTTCGAAGTGTCACTTTTGGAAGAGTCAAGTGAGGTTCTTAGGCCATGTAGTTTCTGGAAATGGCATAGCGGTTGACCCCGCTAAAGTGGCAGCAATCCAGGACTGGGATAGACCAAAGAATGCGACGGATGTGAGGAGTTTCCTTGGGTTGGATGGCAATTACCGATGGTTTATCAAGGATTTGTCTAAGATAGCTACACCATTGACGGGATTGACGAAGAAGAACCTAGTGTTCACATGGGATGCAAAGTGGAACAAGCCTTCGGAATCCTAAAAGGGAGACTGACGAGTGCTCTATTTTAACCATTCCAAGTGTGAACAAAGAGACGATTGTGTATACTGATGCATGTGGTATTAGGCTTGGAGCAGTGCTAATGCAGAAGGATAAAGTCGTGGCCTACGCGAGTCGATAGCTAAAGCCTCATGGGAGAGACTACCCAAGTCATGATTTGGAGTTGGCGGCGATTGTGTTTGCTCTGAAGATGTGGAGACATTACCTATTGGGAGTTCGATTTGAGTTGTTCACGGATTACGAGTCGTTGAAGTATATTTTCTCCCAAAAGGATTTGAATCTTCGGCAGCAACACTGGTTATAGTTTCTGGCATCGTATGATTTTGGTATAGCCTATACTCCTGGAAAAGGCAATGCAGTAGCAGATGCGTGGAGTCGAAGGCACAAAAGTTTGGGAGCGATGTTTTCAGAATGGAAGAGCCTCGAGTACTTAGCAGAATTTGATTTCAGGCCAATGTGTGAATTGGAGCCTGAAATGTTGGCAAACTTATCGATAAGACCTACTCTCATCGGAAGAATTGGTGAGAGCCAAAAGCAAGATGCAAAGCTTGTTGAGCTTGTCCAGAAGCTGGAACTAGAAGATAAAAAGTTTGAAGTCAATCGAGAAGGTTGGCTTCGAAAGCAAGGACGATTAGTTGTTCCTGATATCGACGAATTGAGAGATGAGGTTCTGAGGGAATATCATCACACGAAGTTGATGATTCACCCCAGTTGTAATAAGATGTATCAGGACATGAAGAGAATCTACTACTGGGAGGGGATGAAGCGAGATATTGTAAAGTTCATTTCCAAATGCATGAACTATCAGTTGGTGAAAGTTGAACAGAAAAAGCCGAGTGTTGCTTCAGCCATTAGAAGTTCCTACATGGAAGTGGGAGCAGATATCGATGGATTTTATCGATGGACTACCTAGAACCAGGGCAGGAAACGAAGGAATTTGGGTCATCATGGATCGCTTGACCAAAAGTGCAAGGTTCATTCCTGTTAAGTCGACTTAGGATGACATCGAAATTGGATGAACTTCATGTGAAATGGATAGTTCGATTCCATGGTGTCCCAAAGAGTATAGTGAGTGAAAGAGATCCATTATTTACGAGCCGATTTTGGAAGAGTTTGCAAGAAGCTTTGGGAATTGAATTGTGCTTGAGTACAACTTATCATCCCCAAATTGATGGTCAAACCGAGAGGGTTAACCGAGTTTTGCAAGATATCCTGAGGGCTTGTGTGTTAGACTTCGGAGGATCATGGAAAAACCATCTACATCTAGTTGAGTTTGCATATAATAACAGCTATTAATCTAGCATTGGGATGGTACCATACGAGGCAATGTATGGGAGGTCGTGTAATTCTCCGGCATGTTGGTTAGAAACCGGAGATAAGTTGATACTGGGCCAGAGATGATTAGGGAGACCTCGGATTGTATCGAGGTCATTCAGCAATGAATGAAGGCAGCCCAAGATCGCCAGAAGAGTTACGCCAATAAGCGTCGTAAGGACTTGGAATTCGATGTAGACGATATGGTTTTCGTGAAGATTTCACCATTAAATCATGCGATTCGATTCGAAAAGAAAGGAAAGTTGGCTCCTAGGTTAGTTGGACCATTTCCGGTAGTCGAGCGAATAGGAAAGCTCGCGTATAGATTGGAGTTACCCGAGAAGATGTCGAGTGTGCATAATGTTTTCCATGTGTCAGTTCTACGGATGTTCATGCATGATTCGAATGTGGTGGTATCTCCAGAGCAGTATGAAGACCTAGAAGTAGAAACCATAGTTGCGAAACCTCGTAAGTCGCTTCATGTTGTGGGAAATGACACGAAACAGCTTAGGAGGAAGACAGTTAAGCTTGTCAAGGTACAATGGAGTGAAGATGGCTACAATTGTACATAGGAGACGGAAGAGAGCATGAAGGCGACTCATCCAGAACTCTTCATCGGTAGGACCTTATGATATCGTATCATCGTTATATCGTAATATCTTTTTGTTGTTTGATAGAATTCCACGTGCTAGGATAAGGCTATGGATACATGGCTTGATGGTTGCTAGTTGGATGATAGAATTGGCTTCTCATAGATGATAAGCATGCAGAATTATTGTTGTTGCTTGTTTTTGCTCAGAATTTCGAGGATGAAATTCTTAAGGGGGAAGAATGTAACAGCCCGCATTTTATGTATCGGAGGATCGTAAAATATTTTTCTTTTATTCCCTGAGGGTTGGATCAATCTCATATTTTTATATGTAGTCTTCTATTTTATTTTATTCCAAAGTATAAAGTAGTTTAAGTTTGTGGGCCTATATATATAAATATTACCCACCGCCACAAGATTTACTTAACCCACCCACTGTTTCAACCAAGTTTACTTAACCCCTATTCAAGTTAACGTGTTCATACAATCCCTATAGATTCATCTAGGTTAAGTATTCCAATTCTTTACCAAGTCCATTTATGGTTATAATGGGCTAGACCTCCCACATTAGGCCTACAACTTGTGGATGTTGGATATGCCGGTCGGGTCCGGGCAGACTTCTTCCACAAGTTTGGCCAAACCTCGTGTCTTAGCCCGTCTCGTATTTGTGCACTTATACCCCTCACATTAGATTCAACATTTGCGATTGCTGGATATGTCGGTCGGGTCCGGGCATACTTCCACCACAAATGCAATCTAACCTCGTGTCATAAGTACCATTACAATTTTCTAATTACTGTAATCCTAGGCATTTTAATTATTAACCAATTAATTATACCTATGTCTTTATAGTGTTCATCCCCGTTTACCTAATTATATTCATAATGGACTATATCTCGAAATTCATACTTGTAATTCATGTTATGCCAATTCTAATGTTTACTCCCGTCCCCTAACTAATGCATTCGCATATATTTGGTGTAATGTCTAGGCTAGAAAGTAGCCTAGCTATAAACAATAAAAGGGAAAGATGACAATAGGGATTATTTTAACAAAAGTGACATAAACATGTAATTGGCATAGTGATAAGGTGGACATATAAAATAGATCTAGTGAGCATGTGATAATACAACTAGATCTAACATACCAAGGATGTCATAGTAGGCATGAATAAATAAGGATTCACAGTTCCAATTAATGATAGATCTAAATTAATCACCACTTGATAGGTAAAGTTTAAGATTCACAAATGTCACATGATAAATTAACCACAAGCGAATTAGATCTATAAAGGTAGATCTAGCATGACATGATAAATTAACCACAAACGAATTAGATCTATAAAGATAGATCTAGCATAACATGATAAATTAACCACAAGCGAATTAGATCTAAAAAGATCTAACATGACATAATAAATTAACCACAAGCGAATGAGATCTAAAAAGCATGACATGATAAATTAACCACAAACGAATTAAATCTATAAAGGTAGATATGGCATGACATGATAAATTAACCACAAGTGAATAAGATCTAAAAAGATCTAGCATGACATGATAAATTAACCACAAGCGAATTAGATCTAAAAAGGCAGATCTAGCACGATAATAATTTAAGATCCACAATTGTGACATGACAAATTAACCACAATTGAATTAGATCAAAAAAGGTAGATCTAGCATGGCATGATAAGGTCTAGGCTCCAAGAATATTATAGATTCACAAATTATGATAGATCCAATATGATTCAGTCACAGGCATATATATATATATATATATATATATATATATATATCCAAATCACAGTCATATCACAAATTACTTTTAATTATTTAAATCTAGAAGTAACTAACTTACAATGTTTCGATTAAGAAGAGAGACCTAGAAAAGAAGCTTGTTGGGTTGTAGATCTATGCTTGAATCTCTAATTGATTTGCTTTAGTTGATTGTTGTAGAAGATAATTCGGTTCCATTCAGTCACCTGTAGAGTTTAGCCCCCGTGGATTTTCAAATGAAGAAAATAGGATAAATGGACCTCTATATATAACTTCCAGCCCCTTTGAAATCGACTGCTACTTCAGCCCTAGGGGGTCGACCCACCCCTTAGGGGGTCGACCCTGGCGCCGAGACCCCCGTTGGGGGGTCGACTCCCCCAGGCGAGAATTTTCCCGCTCACCCGAGTTTCTAAAATTTGAACGAATTTGAACTTTCCGGACCCAATTTTTAATTCTTAGTCCATATATATATATATATATATATATATATATATATATATATATAGTGCATATATAAACTTCAAACCCTTATAACTTCTTCATACGGTGTCCATTTTACGTAAACCAAATGTCTATTTTGACCAGAACTTCGGAATGGACGCAATGGCATAGTCCGTTTCCCTTAATTCCGAATATTAAATTAATTATTATTTAATTTATGTTCTTTTATTGTTGTTAAAAATACGGGGTGTTACATGAGACATACCAATAGTTTTTACCAATTTTGTTTGTGAACATTTTCCCCCTATTAGTCTTGTATAAGGAATAACTTTTGACTCAGGTCGAATCAGATGGTGAGACCCGTGCCATTGGAAAGGAAATGATGATTGCCTTCCCGTAGAGTGGTTACATTAAAGATTTAGCTTAGCGGTTTGAAAGAATTTACTTTTTTAGGTTTAACAGTTGGTTGTCCAGGTTTTAAGGCCTTAATGGGCTGATTTGGAGAAACCCATTAGTGGGTTGGTGAAATGTTATAAATAGGGGGTGGGAGGTATGGAGAATGGTTTACTACTTCCATTCTCTCATTTGGTGGCCTATGTTCCTCCTACCTCTAAAACCTTTCCACCATTAACATTGAGATCTAAGCTTGGGAAATCGAAGATCTACACAATTGGACGCTAGATCTACATCATTTCAAGGGAAAATTCATCAAATCAAGGAGTTTGGTTCAATTCCTTGCTGTCTGGAATCATATTGCACCATTATTCTGTTGTTTTGGAGAACTGGTGAGTGATTTACACCTCTCACATGGATTCAATGAAGTATATGAATGTTTGATCATGTTTTTCATCAAATTCAAGTGTTTTATCATATATTTATACCTTGGTAAGTCCATTATCATATAAATCACCCTAGAATCTAATTTAGCATGTTTAAACCGGTAATTCCCATGCCATTATATATGTTTGAGCAAGTTATATGTAACGGCGCGATTTTCGATGCCTCGAAAACCGTGTTATTATTGAAAAAATTTAGAGGGCAAGATAGAAAAGGTAGAACTTATAGAATAGAAGAATATGAAGTTATCAGAATCTCACAGCAGAATTTCACAAATAATAATATATTACATCACAAGGTCTGATACATCAGAGTACATAACATAATACATCATCATCATCGTTCAACAACATAATTATACAGTACCATATTACAATAACATTGATACTCAAACTGGGAATAAAACATATATGCTACTAGGTCTTGAACTTGTTCTGCATCATGTTCCACTTGCCTTACTTGAACCTACTTGTCTACTCATAATAGATATTATGAGTACCCAAGAGTTTAAGAAACACAAAAATAAACTCTGGGTCAGTCAGGGGACTGGTGTGAGGAAACATAATTAAACAATGTAAATAGGGAAATAAGTGTCAAGGTTTTCATTATGACGGCTCATTTACTTTAGAAATCTTTAGATCCATCCACGTCTAATATCTGGAAAATGATCTAAGTCTTTTATATCAAAACATTTGATATTATAATAGTTCGTAACAGATAACTAAAATCTAGTGAAACGCTTGCATCTCACGCTCATGTATATAGTATACTACTTTAAAAGTTCGCAGAGCGCGTATTGGAGTTTGGATTCCAACATACAAGGTATGGGAGCACCCACCGATCAGTGTACTCTAGAGAGGATACACTGGGGTTCGACAAGAACATCTTGTAACCCGGCCACACATGACCGTCCACTCATTCAGCTTGAGTGTGACGAATATATTATCACTCCTACGGTTGAGCTCGATTTACCGTTTCCGAATGCTACAGCAGCGAAATAGATTTTAAGAAGTTAAATAAGGAAGTCCTCTAGATGGTGATAATATACCCTGCTTGGGTATGACCCAACTAGCCATGCTGCCTAGCCCAACTTTTGTTACTTCCGGGTTGTGAAGTTTTGAGGTTACGTTACTCTTCTGACAGATTATTCCTTTACATTCTTTGAATGTCACATCGTCCTATCCATCAGAAATACTCTTTCGATTACCCAAATATATTATGGGTAATAAAGCTAGGAGAAACGAATTTCTCTGCCACCAACGTAATATACTTACGTAAATTCGATGTGTAAAATCTAACTGACATACGTTGTCAGACACTCGTCCATTCGGGTTTGTTCTGGGACTTAACAGACCAAAACTACTATTTGAAATAGCGCTTGCATCTCGTTGACTTCAGCCTTCTGATATGCATCGTATACTTCGAATCGAAGTGGAAAAATTATTCCGGACTCTTCGAAACGATGTACGAAATCTCTTTTACAATCGATAAATGTTTGTCGGTTTAATCGGGAGTATAACTCAGTCACAGATCAATTATCAACTTATACAGTGTTTGGTTACCTGGTTTACATCAGGATAATTTAATTAAAATAATCGGTTGAGGTTGTATATGTTTCACACAGATGATTTGTTTAGTTTAAATAATCATTTGGGAATGGATAAGTGATGTACGTGCTTCGCACACGACATTTCCACTTCTTTTATTATTTCAGTTCAAACGATGTTTGAACTCTTCTTCCTTTTTAAATTTATTCTTTTATGATTATTTACTTTATAAATAATATAAATAATTAATTCAAATTATTTATTCATGAATTATTTATATTTCAAAACTGATCGAGTTCTACTGTCGCACTTCTCAGCTTCTACTTCTCCACTTGCCTTCTGCTTAATTAAATAAAACACTTCTTTTATTTAATTTATTTATTTATTTATTTGTATTTCCAAATTTAAATTTAAACTATTTTTAAATTTAAATTATCGTTTCACTAAAATCAGTTTTGGCGATTACCAAGTGTCGGACCTGGCACTGCCAAATTACCGGGCTCTGGCACTGCCAAAGTGCCAGGCCTTGGCAAGTGCCAAGTGCCGAGACTTGGCACTGCCAAAGTTCCAAGATTTGGAAAATGCCAAATCTGGTTTGGCAAGTGCCAAGCCTTGGTTTGGCAAGTGCCAGACCTGGTTTGGCAAGTGCCAGACCTGGTTTGGCAAGTGCCAAACCATTGCATTTGGCAAGTGCCAAATCAGTTTGGCACTTCAAAACTCATCAGGTAGCCGTGCACAGTGGTGCACGTGCACACCACCGCCGACCATCGTGACGCCTCCATGACCATACCACCACATCACGCTTCACCTCCAGGTCGATGTCCACCCACCAGATCGTGCTTTCTCCGACGCTACAGTGATTTGGGTGGTCGAGCTTTCCTACGTCAGAAAACACCATCGAAGAAACCACCACGTACTCGCACCTCCTACCATTAGCCGCCGAACCCTTCTGGCCTCGACACCGCAACCCCCTGACGCCGCTATTCCCCCCTGACCGAACGTCCATCTCCCCGCCGACGGTGAGCAGTTACGGCGCATACAGGTGAACCCATTTATACAGTAAAAACCCTATTTTCAATTCATTCACAAAATCTACACATTAGAAAAATCTGTTTGTATTTTTCCCTGATCACCCTGTCCCTGATGATCCTCCCCTCGCAACCGCCGGTCCCCTAGTGGCTCCGATGGTCGGAATTTGATCCAAGACCATTTTCAGTTCATCTCCACAATTCTCACAATCTACTTTGTTAAAAATCATGATTTTCATTTTAAAAATCACCATCTTGATCCATGATTACATTTATACAGTCCAAATGAGTTTTTATAACATTTGAAGTTTCACTTTGATTTTGATTTACAGAGAAACTTCACTGTATTTTCTGTTTTTAACTTATGCTTTGAAAAATATTATTTCTTTGATTTGGTATGTGAATGTATGGTGTGTTTACACTAGATTCATACACTTTTTAGAAATCAAAATGTGAATCATCATGGATTATCTATCAAATGAACAAGTCATGTATTTAACAGAACATATACTGGTGTTAAATACTGGGAATCATCAAGTCATTTTACACACATATGCTATGATGAATACTACATGATAGATCAATCTATAGAGATGAACTCAGGGTGTTCTACATCATGATCTATTGGCCGATAGTAATAGACGACGATTTAACAAACTAGGCAATTTTACTTAATAAAAACTGTTTACAGTAAAAGCTTTAAACTCAGAAAATTTTCAAGTGTTTCACTCACCAAATTGCTTTCCAAGATCCAGAAAATGCTTCAGATTTTAGAGATGAATTTCAGTTTTTCTTGTGAGAAAAATGTGAAGGATTTGAGTGGTATTTATAGGGGTACTCATGCATTAAAAAAATGAATTTTTGCACATGTTTTACACAGTAAAACTTTCTTAGCCTCACCCCTCATTGATAGTTCCTACGGCCATTATTTTTAGGAGAACATGCATTGAAGACTTGTCTCATTAAGTTTTGTAACCAATAGGGTGCTCATAGGTTAGTTCTTCTAGAAGGTCTTGGGTATGTTTCATTTAATGCTAGGATTCATTTTTAGATTACAAAGCAATATAAAAGTCCTATTTCTTGTCTTCACTCTTGCTGATATTTTTTCCTTGCACATGCTAACTTCATTTTAGGATTTTTAGGAAATGGTTTCACAATCCTAGATTACTATTTGAAGTAGTGTTCATTTAATGTTTTTGTCTCACTAAGTAGTTTCCTTTTTTGTCTTTTGTTTAGATATTTGTTGGTGATCAAAAACAAATGTTTATATATGCTAGTATTGTAGCCGATTTGTTTTCATGTTAGAGACATACATTCTTTTGTTGTTTTGTCATCAAGTCCTTCTCTACATTCAAGTGAACAAAATGCTCCTTATTTTATTCATGTTCTAGGCCTCTTGTTCTTAACTCCTTGTTTTGTCAAAAATGATATTTATGAAGTATTTATTTTCTCTTATGTATTTTTCCATATGAATTTCTATTTAAAAGTTTTTACTTGTTTTATATTCTCAAATCCCAAGATTTAATTAAGTATGTATATTATAATATTATACATATGCTTATACATATATATATATTTATTTATTTCAAAAATTCTTTTTAGTTTGATTTTAAATAGAAATCTCATTTTAATTCCTTATTAAATGATTTAAAAATAGTCGAAAAAGTCGATACATTACATTATATCTGCAATTTAGATCGTATGCTCATTTATCATTATTTTGGAGTGATTTACATAATTTGTGATGAAAATCATCGTCTTCATGTTGCTATGAATTTGTATCATGTTTGTGGTCATATTTGATGAGTTGGACAAGTTGGTTTCGTTGAATTTTTCCTTTGGCGAAATTTTGGTCGAAATTGGAGTTGCATTGGGGTGGTGCAGGTTTTGGCTCAGTCATGGTTGGGTCGGTCGGCCGAAATCATGTCTTGGAAAGCAAGTCAGAAAATGGGTCGGTCGGACTCAAGAGGGGTCAGTCGGTCGGTCTTGAAGTGGGTCGGCCATGATTTGGTTGGTCAAGAAGTGAAAGTGGTGAAGGTTTGGACCGGGTCGGTCGGTCCTATTCCAAGAGAGGGTAGCCGGGTCGGTCGGTCGCAAGGAGGAAGGATCGGTTGCTTATGTCTTCGGGTCGAGCATGGTGAACAAGGTTGGGTCGGTCATGCAATTCAAAGGTGATCGGTCAGTTATATGATGCATGGGTGGTCGGTCGAGCACAAGGGTTGGTCGCACGGGTCATTTTCTGAAAAAATATATTTTTCAGGTACGACTCAGATTTGAACAAAAAGGCCTGAAAAAATATTGCAATGATGTAATTTGGCTTAGTGATGTTGTGACTTCGAAGTAGGTTCAAGTGGGAATATTTGAAGTATTTAATGTGTTCATTGATCGGTGTAGAACAACGAATGAGGTGACAACTAAAAGGTCATGGGCTGGTGGATAATGGTTGCTCAAGACGATTGCTTGAGTTAAGAAAAGTCATCAGGTTGGATGACTAGAGATATGAAGGCCGAGAGATTATCATTGTCGTATGTTCTAGCAGGCTCAAAGAAGGGGTACAATAGGGTAACCTAAAAGACCGGTTGTAGGTCGAGTACCTGGGTATCATTGAAAGGCCTAGTTGTCAAGGTTGGACATACATATGTATCGTTGAAAGGCGTATGGAGTTTATGCTAGAACTGGGGTTACCATTAGCCGTTGACATATGGCAAGGTTGGCCATCATACAATTAACGATGGTTTCAAAGAAGGATTGGCGGTGATAGACAAACTCAGTCATGGAAGATTGGTTGTTCTGTATGTACCGTCTCATGTAGGTCGTCCGACGTCGAAGGAGATGTTCCTTGGGTGCTTGTCTGATGTTGGTTTAGGCGTCTGGGGATTGTGCTTGAGGGGTGGTGAATTCGATTAGGATGGTTTACATGAGATATATATAATCTGGATGTTATTAGTGCTTTACCATGATTGAATGGGTGTTTTGGTTTCCATGGATGAATGGTTGAATTGTTTATTGTAAAGGCTATCACTGCCCGATGTGGGGAAGATAGGGTTGAGTTCTTCTGTGGTGTTAAAGGTAGATTAGTATGTTTATCTACCCATTCTCATATACTTTATTGTTGAAGTTTGTTAGTTGTTTTATCGCTCACTAAGACTGTTGTCTAACTCAAGGTTTTATGTTTCCTCTTATTACCTTGGGCAATTCATCCGGTTGTGGATGGGCAGACTAAGTAGCAGGTGACAGGTGATTAGTGAAGACGATGTTGCTGTGCAAAGGCGAGCAGGAGGCTGGCGTATTACTTTTACTACTATCTAGTATTTCTATTTCTGCTGTTTGAGTTGCACTATGAGTGTTGTAGTAAGGCCTTATGTACAAACTTGATATTTCCTACGATGTTGAGATAATCTTTCAGGATGTTGCGAAAGTTTGAAAAGTTTGCTATATGATGCTTCACTACTATTACCTGTTGCATATGTTCTATTATATTTTTTCCTTATGCTGTGAGTTTTACGACAGATTCCAATTGTGTTTACCTACCCTGGTGATCGTCCATAGCTGCCTGGCATGTCTTTCAGCGCATTATTCCTCTTGTTAAGTGCAGGGGTTGTGGGCGGTCGTCACAGCTTTGGACCTCTATAACACTTTCAGACCTCTTCCAACTAATGATAGCATCAACCTTTGCAAGATCAACTAACAATCCCTCTTCCAAAACCCCGTGACCAAGGAACTTCACTTTCTTCTCCCAAAACCGATGCTTAGAGGACTTGGCTCTCAATTGGTGCTTCCACAATCCCTCTAACATTCTCTGAAGGTGAATTCCCCACTCTTCTGCATCCTTCGAATACAACAATATATCATCAATGACAACCAACATAAATTTGTCCAAGTGTTCAAAAACACTTAGTTAATCAAATCCAAGAAGAAAGTTGGTGCATTTGTCAACCCAGAAGGCATAACCGCCCACTCAAATGATATATATCTAGTACGAAACCTTGTCAACGGAACACTCTTTGTCGCTGCCCTCAGTTGGTGAAATCCAGTAGCAAAATCCAACTGAGAAAACACTTTTTCTCCGCTTAACTGATCAAACAGATCATTAGTGCGAGATAAATAATATCTATTCTTTAGTGTACTCTCATTGTGCTTTCGATAACCAATAAACATTCTCAATGATCCATTTGGCTTCTTTACAAATACGTTGATACACCCCAACGAGAATTACTTGGATGAACAAAGCTTTTCCCTTCTAATTCAACATGTGGCACCTTCAACTCCTTCATCTTCGAAGGGGTCATTCAAGTAAGAGGTCTACTCATTGGCTTAGCCCATGGCATAAGATCGATTGAAACCTCGATAGCTCTTTTTGATGGCAATCCTTCCAATGGCTTGAAGATGTTAGCAAATTCCTTAATAGTTGGAACGCTACATGTCTCTCCCTCCAATTCTAAACCACTCATTAAAGAAAACATCCATGGAATTTTCACTTTACCGAGAACACAATTCTGTTGTTGCAATCGGGATACTTCAATGATACTTCTCTACTTCCACACAATACTCTTGCATCATAACAACTCAACCAATCCATACCCAAAATAATTCCAAAACCCTCGAAATCAAATACATACAGGTTACAAACAAAAATATAACTTACCAATTGAAATTCTACGTTATTGCATCTCAAATTCAGAGCTTGTGGACCTTCTTATAGGATTAACCACCCTAAAGGAAGTAATAACGTATGATGGCTCTAAAGAAAATTTATTTGCCACACATATAGAGATAAATTAATAAGATGCACCAGTATTAAACAAAACTCTAAGAGGTGCGCTATGAAAAAAGTGTTAGGGATTGTGGAAAGAATCGTTAAAGCAAAACAAATACTAGAGGGGGTGAATAGTGTTTTTTGAAAAATTAAACGAAAACTAAACTTATATGAACTACTATATGAATCAAACACTACAGAAACAATCACAGACACAGAATCAAATACAAATGCAAAGATAAACAAAAATAAAGTACAGAAAAGGAAAGAACAAACCAAATTTTATACTGATTCGGAATTGCTCCTACGTCCTATCCCACACACGTTGGATTGTGCAAAGTTTTATTACTATATCTCCAATTACAACCCTCCCTATTTCACGGCTACAAGGGATACCACCGATTCCACACACACACTTAATCAAGTATTCCTTCCTTGATTTCACGGCTACAAGGGATATTATCAATTACCCGTACTTGATTTCATGGCTACAAGGGATACCATCAATTCCTTACACAACCCAAACAATTACAAATAGCCATATAACTCTTCAATAGCACTTGATTTGGAGAGCAATAAGTAGAGAGCGTAGATAGAAGAAGACTAGTGAATATAGAATTGAATTCGGCAGAGTATTGGTGTAGAAATCATAAAATTAATAAAGAATAATGGTGTAATGAAAGGGAATGAAGATGGAGAAGAAGAAGTGATTAAAAATTCGAAATCAACCCCTTTTCATAATATATGAAAGGTTGCAACATCTCAGAACCATCACAAATAGTGAAAAGACACTTCTTTTCAAATTTGAAAAAATTACAGTTATATGTCGACATATATATATATATATATATATATATATATATATATATATATATATGTACAAAATTGAAATTTGAATATTTTTCAAGTGTTTTGATATATATATATATATATATAATTCCGAAAATTCTTAAATTAAAATATAGTGTTATAAATAAATATTATAAAGTAGAAAATCATATGAAAACATAAATATAAACTATATAAACATATTTATAAAATTATAGAGTTTAAAACTATATAAATATAAAGTATATAAAATAGAAATATATAAAACTTTTAAAGTATAAATCTATAAAACTTAAATTTAAAATCAAATAAAAATAGAAAGTAAAATAGAGAAGAAAGAGATTAAAAGATAGAATTTGAAAACAGAATTTAAAATTATTTCGAATTTGAACCTAGAGTGCTATTCAGAGTCTTACAAAATCTAGACTTTATTACTATATTTATCTTGAACTCTTGAAATCTTGAATACTCATGAATCTTGAAACATCTCTGAATTTTGAATCTATTAAATCTTTAAACAGTACAGTCTTCGGTAATATTTCCTGTATATAAATCCTGCGTATGTGTATATGTGTGTGTGTGTGTATATATATATATATATATATATATATATATATATATTAGATAGAGGTGCTAGTATATATTTTATAATCAATTAATATTGAAATAAGGTTGTTATCATCAAAACTCCATTCTCCACCAGTCTCCCCCTTTTTTATGATGACAACCTTAGTTTATAAAATATCATACCTGTTTATACCTGTTGATGATGATCCTTCAGATACTCCTCCTGTCTATATAAATCCTATAAATTATGTTTATATTTTATATTTTCTCCCCCTTTGGCATTATCAAAAAGAAATTCTAAAACTACCCCCCCTAAATCGTATAACTCTCTAAATAAAAACCTATAAGTAACTAAGTAAGTTCTAAATCAAAGTAAAGTACTCCCATTTAAAATTCTTATATACCCCCTCCCCTATAATTCTTGCTTATATAACAAAATAATAGAATATTTATGTTATACAGAACAAGTAATTTATTTAAACATTGTTTTACAAATGATAATACATATTATACATCGAAAGGGAATGAGAATATATGACAAGAATCGAGTCAAAACCTAAAATCTAGTTTCCTTAACTATAGGAGACTTATGAGTAGGACAATTAGAATAATAAAGACAAAATTCTCCATTTCTTTCAATCATATTTCTGTTATAATCATATAGGACTTCACCAACACAAACAACTTGATTCTCTTCATTTGAAACTTCTTGTTGCTCTTCTTCGAGTTCCTCTTCCTCCATTATCTCTTCTTCCTCTTCTTCCGGTTCCTCCTCTTCTTCCATAGGCTCATTATTATCTTCATTGATAACCGGATTAGCCTGATTATCCGTTATAAACTTAAGAAGACTCCTTTTTACTTTCCCTTGCCTATTTTGCTCCTGGCTCATCCTAATCTGTTGTACTTGTATTTAAACCATCATTTGCAGAGAATACTCCATCTTTTCTTCAATTTTGATGACCTTAGATGGCGTAGATCATTGAAAAGGACTCTCGGATGGTCCAACTGACAAATCGGGATTGATTTGGGTGTTTAGATTAGTGGAGGCCATTTTTTATCTTAGTTTAGAATTTTTACAGAGAAGAGAAATGAAAATGAAGAAGAAAAATCGAAGTAGAAGGTTTAAATAATTGATATAACTAAGTTTTGGTGGGAATTAAATTTAAAATTCTGGCAGTTATATATCGACATATGCATAAATGTAAGTCGACATGCTTATGTTTTAAATTTTATTTTTCTGATTTTTTATGTTATTTTTATATATTATATCATATTAATTATTCTAACTCACTTAATGAACATATGCCTAATTCTCTTCTAAATTTAGTAAATGTTACTTCGTATAGTGGTTTTGTTAATATATCTGCTATTTGATTATCTGTTTCTATAAATTCAAGTGAAATTTTCTCTTTACTTACATTATCTCTTAGAAAATGATGTCTTATATCGAAATGTTTAATTCTTGAATGATGAGTTGGATTTTTAGAAATATTTATAGCACTCTTATTATCGCAGTATATCGGTGATTCATTTATTTTTAATCCTAAATCATTTAGAGTTTGTTGCATATATATTACTTGTGTACAAGCCAAAGCAACAGAGATATATTCTGCTTCAGTTGTTGGTAGAGATACAGTATTTTTCTTTTTACTAAACCACGAGACCATTGAATGTCCTAAGAAGTGACATGTTCCACTAGTACTTTTATGGTCGGATTTACATCCCGCATAGTCAGCGTCTTTAACACCCTACCTCCGTTAAGGTCACTCACAAAGGGAATGCCTTAACTTCGGTGGAGCGTTTAGGTAAAAGATGCAGATTAATTACAAGATAGACAAATAAAGCAACGGAAAATAAAGTCATTTTATAAACAATGTGGTTCAGTCAAGCTTTTACAACAATTGTGTCAATCATACTTAAAATAATACATAGAACTTCTGTCTTGATTCAAAAACTTCCAAATATAAAAGAAGCATAAAAATACCAATAATATTCCCCAATAAAGCATGAACCAGCCACAATAGTGGAAGAGAGAGCCCAAAAGCAATACATCGACTGTCTTCGAGCTTGGAAAGAAAACGGAGCTAAGTGGTAACATTTCCTCCCTATGAACCGGGGGGGAACGGAAGGAAAGAGGCGAAAATAAACTAGGTCAGACATAAGTCTGGTAAATCCAGTGACTTTCAGCATATAAACAGGCAAAAGCATCATGACATTAATAAATTGAATATAAGACAATACCGTGAAAACATGGATAACCAGATAACCTAAGATTAGCATAAGATATGATAAGGCAAGATAAACTTAATGCACTTCTACTCTTTCTCTGCTTCGCTACTACTTTGTTATTCTGATTTCTATATCTCTGCACCGCCCAACTAATGTCCCAACTAGTAATTTGTGTAAAATGATAATGTTACAACGTGATCCCAATCCCCACAATTATGGTAGCCTTCAGGTGTACATCTAGTATGAGGATCTTACCTCAATCAGCCTAACTGCCATGAAGATGTTAGATGTACCCTTACTACCCTATTGATCGGCTCCCTACTTGTATTAATGTTCCATGTGTCTATGTCAATTCGGCTCTCTCTTGCATGTAGATACCCTATGCTGGTGCCACCATAAGGTGTATCAATCTTTATGATAGCAACCTGACACGATTCAAGATGCATAGTGTATAATTACTGGTACCCAGTGCCTGCTTTTTCCACTCCAGAGTACGTGCACGCCCCTAAACCGTCGGAACCTACACTGACGTACCCCCTGCCGTTATTTTGACCGCTTATAATCATCCCTGTAATTGTGCCCCATCCTGCCAAGTTTTAGGGTACCTTGATACATCTATGTGGGTTACTGTTGAAATGGGTCCCCGTTACTAGGGTTTCTTACTGGTTAAGTTTGTGGGCCTATATTTACTAATATTACCCACCAACCTGATATGTACTTAACCCTCCCATTGATTCAAATATGTTTACTTAATGGTTAAGTTTGTGGGCCTATATTTACTAATATCACCCACCAACCCAATATGTACTTAACCCCCCCACACATTATGTCATGTTGGTTAAGTGTTGTCCATTCATGTTGACTTAACCCACCCACTCATCATGTCATGTTGGTTAAGTGTTTCTTATTAACCCTTCTCACTCGTCATGTTGGATTGGTTAAGTGTTCCCTATTGACTTAACCTTGTTCATTCATCATGTTATATTGGTTAAGTATTTCCCATTAACTTAACCTCATTCTTTCATCAAGTTACATTGGTTAAGTGTTTCTTATTAACTTAACACCACGCGTTCATCATGTTGTATTTGTTAAGTGTCATCAATCAATTCAAGTTAACTTAACACACCCATTTGTTATGTTACATTGGTTAAGTGTTGCCTTCTTGTGTTAACTTAACCCTTCCACGCATTCTGTTATATTGGTTAAGTGTTGCTCTCTTGTTTTAATTTAACCCTACCCATTCATCATGTCATATTGGTTAAGTGTTTCTTATTAACTTAACCCTTCTCATTCATCATGTTGTACCGGTTAACTTAACCCTACTCACTTGTCCAATTAACATGTTATAATGGTTAAGTGTTCTAAATTTACTTAACCTCACCTTCTTGTCTAATTAACATATTATAATGGTTAAGTGTTCTAAATTTACTTAACCCCATCTTCTTGTCTAATTAACATGTTGTGACGGTTAAGTGTTCTAAATTTACTTAACCCCATCTTCTTGTCTAATTAACATGTTGTAACAGTTGAGTGTTCTAAATTTACTTAACCCCATCTTCTTATCTAATTAACATGTTATAACGGTTAAGTGTTCATTAGCATTAATCAATTTATTAATGCACCAACCTCTCACATTAGATCTATGTTGTTGCGGTTACTGGATCTACCGGGCGATTCCGGGCAGTTTTACACCACAACTCAATCTAACCTCGGGTTTTTCTTGGGCATGATGCACTAACCTCTCACATTAGTTAGGTGTTGCTGCGGTTACTGGATGTGCCGGCCGGTTCCGGGCAGTTTTACACCGTAACTCAATCTAACCTCGGGTTAGGCATGTTTATCTTTTAGCATATTTACCATATATGTCCGAGTCTAGATTTTATATGCTAATTATCCCAAATTCACAAAACTAGTCATGTTCTAATTCTCAAGTTATACCTCAACAAAGCTAATTACAAGTTATGCCCCACAAATTCAGATTCAAGTTATTACTCAACATGGGTTACACCCAATCTTCCCAAATTTGCAATAATAATCATGCCCCAAAATTACTATATCATTATACTTGGCATCCCAGCCTATAGTTAACCCCAATCTAGATTTAATATTACATTTTCCCCCCAATCTTGGTTTAATATTTCAAGTTACCCAAATTTGGAATAATAACAATCATGCCCAAAACTTGATTTATATGCAAATTAACCCATCTTGCAATTATAACGATAATAATGCCCAATATCAATTACAAGTTATACCCAAATCTTAGCTACAAGTTATGCCCAAATCTCAATTACAAGTTATATCCAACCTCAATTACAAGTTACGCCCAATAGTACAAAATAGATTAGGCCCAATTTTCCCCGTAATCCAATCGTATATATATAACAAGCTTTCGTCTAGGTTCGAGACAACCTAGATCCATAATAAAAGGGGAAGAAGAGGAAACACAAAAGATTAGGCATAAAATAGTCATACGACGCTAGATTTAATAATAGCAATATCAGGAACATAAAAGAGGTATAGATCTGGATAAAATTACATCGCAGGCATAAATCCGATAGATTAGACTTGAATAACATCGCAGGCACAAATCTGATAAAATAGATTTGAATAACATCGTAGGCACAGATCTGATAAAATAGATAGGACAAAACTGAAAAGATTATCAGGTATAGCTTGGATTCATATTATTACATGTCAAGAATTTCAATTAAGAATTGACATCTGAAAGTAACTTGAACTTACAAAACAAAGGACAAATCTTGTTTTCTGGTATCTGTTTTCTGAAATTGAAAAGCTATCCCTTGACATAGACTATCGATTCTCTAATTTAGATTTGATTCGTAGCTTCTAACTTGCTTTCTAGTTTGCTTCCTTGTTGGAGAATAATGGTGGCTATGCTTGGTTGACCATGGACAGCAAGGTGGCTCCGTGGAATGAAATTGTGTGATTTAGGGTTGAGGGTTGGGGTTGCTTTTATAGAGGTTTAGTTTTATGTGAGCCATTAGATCAACCTTGGAGCAATCAGAACCGTCCAAACTAGATAAAACTATCCAGAAATTGCCACCTATGCCCTAGTGACTTAGCAACAAGTCAGAAAATCGTCACTGTTTGGATCTGGGCGAGGGGGTCGACCCTTATAGGGGGTCGACACCCCTCTTGGGGGGTTGACACCTATGTCGACCCCCCCGGGGGGAGTTGACCCCTATGGGCGGGAATTTTCCCGCCCAACTGATTTACGTGATTTTGAAATTCGAATTGTTTTGTTTATTAAATTATATAATTTTCTATTTAAACATGAAATCTTCTGAACTCCATAACTTCTTCATACGGAGTCCGATTCACGAAACTCGGACTCTATCTCAAGCAGAATTCCGAGACGAACGCAATGGCGTAACCCGTTTCCCTTTGTTCTCGCTTTTACAATTTAGTATTCTTTAATTCATTACTTTAATAAACATAGAAAATACAAGGTGTTACATTCTCCCCTCCTTAAAGGATTTCATCCCCGAAATCTTCAAGTCAAGGAGAATGTATCCTAACATCCAACATCCATCTACTCAACCATTCAGTCATAGGAATCCATTGTCCTTAAAATGATTTCTAATGCTTTCATGATCATATGCATAGTGTGTGTACATGTTCTTGTCTAATGCAAAATCAGGCGGTCTACAGATTCAGTTGACCTCCTTAATGCGAATTATGTCAGTGCCATGAGTCCATCTTGTCTGCAATTATTCCTAATCGTACTTTATAACTTCTACATGAGTGCACAATCATTCATACAAATGCAACATCCATATGATAGCACATCAAGTTCGAATCCATAAAAATTCACTCATGCATATGCAATATGAAAGTAACTGAGTCGATCTAGTGCCTAATGTGTGTGTGTGCATCCACGAGCAACCACTAGCAAACACTTGCAACCATCAATCATAACATGTTTCAAACACATGTTTACATCCATTGGCTTCTACTTATGGATCGAGGATAGGACCAAGAGGATATACTTAAAAGATAAAGAGTAGCATGCAAATAAACTTTACAAAAAAAGAGGAATCAAGTATATACCCTTAAAAAGAGTATGATGCGCATATCTAGTCTTCAGTCTTCTAAGTCACATCTTCTTGAGCTCCATTCCATATTGCTCTGACCGTCTTAACTTCATGACTGCGTAGCTTCTTAATTTATGTTTCCAGAATGTGTGTTAGAACTCATTTCACTATCGCCTCTAGTTCAACCTTTTCTTCTTATAGTATACTTGGCACTACAACTTCTGCCGTGTCATGCTAACATTCCCAGAACTATCTCTTGAAAATAAACAAATGCTAACCATGTTGCCAAGTGTATATACTAAGATGATTAGATTCTTCTCCGTCAATCTTATAAGTGGGGCTAATACCTTCGTAGAGTCCTTAATTAACTTCCTATATTAGCCCGCTAGTCCAAGAAAGCTTCTTACTTTTGTTGCATTCCTTGGGACCTTCCAGTCTTGCACCACAACTACTTTTGCGGGATTTACTGCTATCCCTTCTTTGGGCGCCGCGGGATTTACTGCTATCCCTTCTTTGGGCGCCACATGTCCAATAAACCTTACTTCTTCTCTCCAAAAATGACATTTTTGGAGAACTTCACCTTAAGTTGATGCGCCTGGAAGGTATCCGAGACTTCCCTTAGATGCTCTATGCACAAGCGAAGTGAACCATCCGACTTTGTAACGAAAACGGCTGGAGCACCCCATTCAGAAATACTTCACCTTATGAACCCTTTTTCAGGTAACTCTTTTACTTGTTTACTGAGCCCTTCCTTTCCCTTGGATTCATGTGTCGTACAATTAATGCAACTGGTTTTGCATTGTCAACTAGATATATGAGGAAGTCTATCTCGCGTTTTAGGGGATAAACCCCTAACCTAATCAAAAACATCTGCGTACTCATGGACTACTCTAACGGATTGCAAATCGTCGATAGATGCATCAAGTGATTCTAGGTAGCTAGGACAAACTGATCCTTTAGAATCGCATAAAATCTCGAGGGTATTCCCGAGGCAAGGCGAAAGTCTAACTACCCTCGTTTCACAATTATTAGCTAACCAGTCCATGACTAGAATCAACCCGTAGCCCGTGAAACCAGATAACATAAGCATTACACTTAAACTCAATACTTAATATAGCTATTCTCAAATCATTACAAACCAAAGATAAATGAGCCGAACCACCAATTGGATTTGAGACAATAATGGGGTCCTCTACTATACAAGCTCTAGGGTGCAGAGACTAAACTATGGAAGCAGATATAAATGAATGTGAAGTGCTAAAATCAAAAGAGTACTAACAGGATGATCAAAAAGAAAAACTAGACTTTTTCAATAGAAACTTTACTACCTCTCTCTCAGGTACGCTGGCAGCGAGAGCAAGCACTTGCCCACCTGAAAATCCTGTCCTTAGTTCTTGCCCTTCTCCTTAATTCTATAACCCGTTATAAAGACGCTTCCTCTTATCTTAGGTTTTCCTATTCTTCCTTCCCTTCTTGTCCTGTGATTCTTCCACTTACACCTCTTTCTTTTTACCTCCTTTATGAACCAAGTCTATATCCATGTGTTTCTCATCCTTGGGTTGTGCTCCTTAGCCAAACTTCCTCATTCTCATCTTTGTCATCCTTGTGTAACTTGTTGACAAGTCTCTTGAAAGTTGCCTCCATCGCGCGGAAATCCCTACAAAGCTTGAAAGGAAATTAGCCGCAGGTGGAACTATTGCGGCTATAGATGGAAGTTGGGCACTTCTTTGCCCTTTGACAGGTGTCTTAGTCTCATCAAACCTACGGAACCATGCCGCGATGAGGTTACCTCCCAGAAATCTAGGAGCCCCGGAGACTCAGGAAAGAAGGAAACAAGGATTCAAACAGAGAATCAAAAGATAGTGCATATGGCTTTGGGGAATATGCCATTAAAACAAAACATTTCTTTTGAAAATGATTCTTTTTAAAACCGTTTTGAAAATAATTTTTCAAAACTTTTATCCGACCTGGTAACCTTCAGCTCTGATACCACGTGTAACACCCCACCTCCGTTAAGGTCACTCACAAAGGGAATGCCTTAACTTCGGTGGAGCATTTAGGTAAAAGATGTAGATAAATTACAAGACAGACAAATAAAGCAGCGGAAAATAAAGTCATTTTATAAACAACGTGGTTCAGTCAAGCTTTTACAACAATTGTCTCAATCATACTTAAAAATAATACATAAAACTTCTGTCTTGATTCAAAAACTTCTAAGTATAAAAGAAGCATAAAAATAACAATAATATTCCCCAATAAAGCATGAACCAACCATAGCAATGGAAGAGAGAGCCCAAAAGCAATACATCAACTGTCTTCGAACTTGGAAAGAAAATGGAGCTAAGTGGTAACATTTCCTCCCTGTGAACCTGGGGAGGGAACGGAAGAAAAGAGGTGAAAATAAACTAGGTCAAACATAAGTCTGGTAAGTCCAGTGACTTTCAGCATATAAATAGGCAAAAGCATCATGACATGAATAAACTGAATATAAGACAATACTGTGATAACACGGATAACCAGATAACCTAAGATTAACATAAGATATGATAAGGCAATATAAACTAAATGTGCTTCTACTTTTTCTCTGCTTCGCTACTACTTTGTTATTCTGATTTCTATATCTTTGCATCGCCTAACTAGTGTCCCAACTAGTAATCTACGTAAAATGATAATATTACAACGTGATCCCAATCCCCGCAATTGTGGTATCCTTCAGGTGTACATCTAGTATGAGGATCTTACCTCAATCAGCCTAATTGCCATGAAGATGTTAGATGTACCCTTACTACCATATCGATCGGCTCCCTACTTGTATTAATGTTCCATGTGTCTGTGTCAGTTCGGCCCTCTCTTGCGTGTAGATACCCTGTGTTGGTCCCACCATAAGGTGTATCAATCCTTATGATAGAAACCCGATACGATTCAAGATGCACAGTTTATAACTACTGGTACCCAGTGCCTGCTTTTTCCCACTCCGGAGTACGTGCACGCCTGTAAACCGTCGGAACCTACACTGACGTACCCCCTGCCGCTATTTTGACCGCTTATAATCAGCCCAGTAATCGCGCCCCACCCTGCCTAGTTTTCAGGGTACCTTGATACATCTATGTGGGTTACTGTTGAAATGGGTCCCCGTTACTAGGGTTTCTTACTGGTTAAGTTTGTGGGCCTATATTTACTAATATTACCCACCAACCCAATATGTACTTAACCCTCCCACTGATTCAAGCATGTTTACTTAATGGTTAAGTTTGTGGGCCTATATTTACTAATATTACCCACCAACCATATATGTACTTAACCCTCCCACACATTATGTCATATTGGTTAAGTGTTGCCCATTCATGTTGACTTAACCCACCCACTCATCATGTCATGTTGGTTAAGTGTTTCTTATTAACCCTTCTCACTTGTCATGTTGGATTGGTTAAGTGTTCCCTATTGACTTAAACTTGTTCTGTGACGGCTCGCCCCGCACCAGCCTGCATTTCCTCCGAAAGTGTGCTGTACACATGCCCGACTAGCACGGGATGGTCGTCAGAAGAAAAGAAAGAAGAGAATGAACTAATCAAGGAACCTGTAGAATGTCTCACAGCGCATGGAACAAAATATAATAATAACATACTTGACATAAAACAGGTGAGACAGTGCATAAGCTGATAACTAAAATCAACACCAATCATCAGAGCAGCGGAAATTCAAATACAGCTTATTACAATTTTCCTAATTTACTGTCTCTAAACAAAAGAAAGCTAAAGTAGAAGATGCACCACCAATGCCCAAGCAGTGACCTTCAACAATACAGGGAGAATATTATATGTATATTACGTGGAAGCCTCCTGCTCGTCTCCGGATCATCTACCCGTACATCACCAGCTAACCTGTCTCTAGTCTGCTCGTGTGAGCACCCAGAGTAATAAGAGGAGACATAAAACTCTGGGTCAGACATAAAGTCTGGTATGAGCGATAAGCATCTAAACAGAATAATAACAGGTATACTAAACCATACCTGAACCTGGACCTGCAACCAAAGAGTTAGTACCACATACCGTACAATGCTCTAAGGTGCCATAATAAATAGTGTAAGAATATGGGGGTGGGGTGTGTATGTCAAACAATCAAGCATAGCAACCATCCTCACGTCTCTCACTCAGTGCGTAAAGTATACGATATCTACCACTTTGGAACACTAGACAAAATGAGGTAACGACGAATACCGACATGTAGAAACCCTGCTGTGACCAAGCCAAACACTTGGAGTCATGACCAAACATTTCAATGACCCACTTCATTGGTCGTAGCCCTTGGTTCTACCGATGCCATAATGGCCCTGAATCCGCCTTCGTACCTCCTACCATAGTGGTCCAAAGCTATAGACGTCGATAACTCCTTGGCACGCGTCCCGCAGCAAAACCCAACCATGAAGCGAACTTGTTGATTCCCATCTGAATCTTGAGCTCTAACTTCTCATTTGGGCTTCCTTTGCATCTCGGGTTTCTGTCATCACCGGATCGGTTCGGATCCCCTCTTTGCCATCGGTTCGGTTCGACCTTTAGCTCCCCATCATCAACGCGGTGCGGTTCGTGGCATCCATATGGTAGCGGTTCGGATCGGCCTCCCCCAAGCACACCGGCTCGGGTCGCACTTTCTGCTCACGAGTGATTCAGATCGTGGTCACCTTACTGGATCGGTTCGGGCTCCTCTTCGTGAAGCAACACGGATCGCCTCGCGAAGTCTTGATCGGATCGGATCGCGCCGTCGGATCGGAGTCTCCCACAAGAGCAGGTCAGATCGGAGTCTTCAAGCATCGACGGATCGGAGTCTTCAAGCATCGACGGATCGGATCGCACCATCGGATCGGATCGCACCATCGGATCGGATCGCCCTTACTTCCACCGATCCGGTCCTGTTCGGATGATTTCCTGCAGTTCTTCCAGCGAGCAGTTTACGCCATTCGACGGCGTTTTTGACAAATCTAACACTTCTAATCAATCATAAAACACACCATAGAGTCATAGCAGTATGTAATAGCAACAAACAACCATCCAAATGAATCAAAATGGGTCAAAAGTGGCCAAAACTCCTTATTTTCCCTTAAGCATTTTTAAATAAAACTGGTCATAGGATTAATAGAACTTAATCAAATCGAACCAAATTTCAACCAGAGGCATAAAACATTATTTAAGAATTTCTAGACATTTTTCTAGAATTTATTAGTGTATAAATTCGCTAATCTTCACTAACTACCCTTAATTACCGTAATTAGTGCAAAAACTATGCAAATCACTCACCTTGGCCACAAAATAAAACACCAAATCTGAAATATTCTCTGTTTGGGTCAAATTCCTATGTATAGCAGCAGCTCCAACCTTGCTTTGTTGCTATTTGGCCTTGTTTTGATGTAGTTTAGGCTTAATCTTCACTAAAAATGTGTTTTGGGGTGGTTTTAGAGGATGGAAGCCATTACTAAGGTCTCAAGAAGGTTTGTGGCGGCTCAAAACTGAAATGAAAATGATAACCTAACCCTAATCAGTCCTCCTATACCTCTAAACCCGAAATTCCCCTCTGGGCCTAGTTGCTAATCACCCGGTTAAGCCCAATTAAGTTGTTTTTCACCATCTGAAACTTGTTTCAGCCATATCTCCCAAACGGTGAGTCCGTTTGACTAATGTGACCACTCTACGGAAAGAGAAACCATCATCCGGAGCCAATGGAAGTGGTTTCAGGTCAAAATTCCTTTCCAGTCAAAAGTTATGGACAAAACAGTGCCAACTAGGGGTAAAATGGTCATTTAAAAATCGGGAAAAATCATGAACATGGGAAATGACCCCAATAGCCGTCCCCCAAAGTTACATGACCATACGACTTCGTATGTGAAAGAAATAAATATTCTACGATCCTATGATGCGTAGAATGCGGGTCGTTACACTCTCCCCCCCTTAAGAAATTTCGCCCCCGAAATTCCTTAACCCAAAACATACAAAGGATCCCGCATGCCTAACAACCACATACAACAATCAATCATGCAAAACAAGCAAACAAGTCTATCCTAGCATGCGGAAAAACTAAATCGAAGCCAAAATCTTACCAGGCAAAGAGTTCTGGGTGTGACTTCCTAATGTTCTCCTCTGTCTCCCAAGTACAATCATTCTCGTCCTCGCTCCACTGTACCTTGACTAGCTTCACCGCCTTCCTTCGAAGTTGCTTCATGTCGTACTCGACAATACGGGCCGGCTTGCGGTTCCCAACCGCCTCGGGTTCTACTTCGAAGTCCTCTAACTGATCAGGTGAAATAGTCATATCTGAGTCGTGAACGAACTTCCTTAGTTGGGAAACATGAAATACGTCGTGAACTCCCGCCATCTTCTCCGGTAAGTCAATTCTGTATGCCAAATTCCCGATTAGTTCAAGAACAGGGAATGGGCTAACAAATCTTGGTGCCAACTTGCCTCTCCTGCCAAATCGTATTACGCTCTTCAAGGGAGAAATCTTGACAAACACCAAGTCGCCAACGGAGAATTTTAAGTCTCTTCTCCTCTTATCAGCATAACTCTTCTGCCTATCTTGGGCAGCTTTCATTCGTTGTTGAATGATCTTAATCTTATCTGAAGTTTCCCTCACCACATCTGGTCCAAGCATAAACTTCTCGCCAGTCTCTATCCAACATGATGGTGAGTTGCACGGTCTTCCGTACAAAGCTTCAAACGGAGCCATACCGATACTGGATTGGTAGCTATTATTATATGCAAACTCTACTAGATGCAAATGGTCATCCCATGATCCACCAAAATCCAATATACATGCTCTCAAGAGATCTTCCAAAATACGGTTCACCCTCTCCGTCTGACCGTCGGTCTGAGGATGATATGCGGTACTGAGATGTAACTCTGACCCTAGAGCCTCTTGTAAGCTCTTCCAAAACCCACTAGTGAACAACGGGTCTCGGTCGCTCACAATGCTTTTGGGTATTCCATGAAATCTCACTACCCACTTCATATATAATTCTGCTAACTTAGCTGTCGTTCTGGTCGATTTGACTGGTATGAATCTTGCACTCTTAGTTAACCGATCCACAATTACCCATATGCTATCATGTCCCGATCTAGTCCTTGGTAAACCATCAATGAAATCCATCGAGACTTGCTCCCATTTCCATTCGGGAATTTCTAATGGCTGCAACAACCCACTAGGCTTCTTTTGTTCGGCTTTAACTAGCTGGCAATTCATGCATTTGGATATAAACTTCCCAACGTCCCTTTTCATCCCTTCCCAGTAGTAAGTCTGTCTCATGTCTCGATACATCTTATTACCACCGGGATGTATAGTCAGTTTTGAGTGATGACATTCTCTAAGCACTTCATCCCTCAACCCATTGACATTGGGTACAACAAGCTTTCCATTCTTTCTAAGCCGTCCATCTCGATCAAGCCCATACTTGTTCACCTCCTCATCGACACACATCTCTAACTTGGAGATGATTTCCAATAGGTTAGGATCGTCCCTCTGACTAGAGCCGATCCGCTCAATCAAAGTGGGTCTGATCGTCAAACTTGCTAACATTTCTGGATCCAATTCGCACTTCGGTCTGAAATCAAACCCCGCGATATACTCCAGTTGCTTCCATTCAAGGAACATAGCCCCTAAGCTGGCATGTCTTCTACTCAATGCATCGGCCACCGCATTGCCCTTTCCCGATGTGTATGCGATGTCAAAATCATAGGAAGCTAAGAACTCTAACCATCTCTGCTGACGGAGATTCAGATCTTTCTGAGAGAAGAGATACTTTAACGACTTATGATCTGTAAACAACTCAAATCTTTCTCCCAAGAGATAGTGTCTCCACATCTTTAACGCGAACACGATCGCTGCCAATTCTAAATCATGGGTAGGGTATCTTCTCTCGTGCGGTTTCAATTGCCGACTTGCGTAAGCTACAACCCTACCGCCTTGCATCAATACAGCACCCAGTCCGGTACTACAGGCATCCGTGTATACCGTCATCTCTTCATCCCCCTTAGGAATGACTAATACTGGTGCGCTTGTCAACTTGTCCTTTAGACTTTTGAATGCATTCTCGCACCTTTCATCCCAGACAAAAGCTTGATTCTTCTTTGTCAACTGAGTCAACGGTGCTGCTATCTTGGAGAAGCCTTGGATAAACTTACGATAATATCCCGCTAATCCCAAGAAACTTCTTACATCTGTTCCGTTCTTGGGCGTAGGCCAATCCTGTACCGTAGCCACCTTTGCCGGGTCCACGGCAATACCATTCTCTGATACAACATGGCCCAAGAACCTCACTTCCCTCTTCCAGAAGTGACACTTAGAAAACTTTGCTTTCAATTGGTGTTTTCTCAACACCTCCATCACTACTCTTAAATGTTCCTTGTGTTCTTCCTCTGTCCTCGAATAGACCAAAATATCATCAACGAACACAAGGACAGACTTATTCAACTGATCTCTGAATACCCTATTCATAAGATCCACAAAATATGCTGGGGCATTGGTCAGCCCGAATGGCATGACCAACCACTCATAAAATCCAGACGGCGTCCAAAATGCCGTTTTAGCTATACTCTCAGCTTCTACTCTAAGCTGATGAAAACCTGTCGCGTGATCCAATTGAGAAAATACTCTCGCGCCACTCAACTGATCGAACAAAACATCTATCCGCGGTAGAGGATACTTGTTCTTCCTCGTCACTTTATTCAACTCGCGGTAGTCTACACACAAACGAAGGGAACCATCCGCCTTGGTAGCAAACACAACTGGTGCTCCCCATTCAGAAACACTCCTTCTGATAAATCCCTTCTTCAAAAGATCGCTGACTTGCACCTCGAGCTCTCGCTGCTCTCTTGGTGCCATACGACGAAGTGGCATCACTATAGGCCTGGCATCTTTTACCAAATCAATAGGAAACTCAATCTCTCGGTGTGGTGGAAGTCCGGTCACTTCTTCGAAAACATCCGGATACTGGCCAACCACGGGCAAACCTGACAACTCACTATGCGGAATGTCGAGGGAGTTTAGAAAACTAGCCAATACTCCCTTACTGGGTAGACCACCAAACACTATCCTCCGCCCATCATCCGCTCTAGCTGTCACCAACAAGCCCTCACAGTCTACCACCACCCCGTATCTTTGGAGCCAATCTACTCCCAAAATAATGCCAAACCCAGTAAAGCCCAAAACAAAGCAATCACAAACAAACATGCATCCATGACTCGATAAGACCACATTACGACAAATCATGCTAAGGCTAGTCGAACCACCAATCGGGTTCGTCACTACTAAAGGTCTATCGACAATCTCGGGCTCCAATCCCAACCTATCTACCAGGTCACTAGATATGAAAGAACTGGAAGCTCCGGTATCAAACAAAACTCTAACAGGAACATCATAAACAGAAAGCATACCTTGAATGACGACATTCTTTCCCTTCTCCGCCGCTGTTGGGGCATTCGACGAAGAAGGAATAGCATTAAGAGCATAGGCTTTCACCATTTGCTTTTCCTTAGGGGGTTGTGGACACTTGTCCTTGTGATGTCCCATTTGGCCACAGTTGAAGCACTTCCTATCCGCTGGCTTGGCCCGACAATTACTAGCATAATGGCCCTTCTTACCACAGCTGAAGCACTCAACATCTTGCTTATTCTTTTTCTTCTGGCCATCCTTAGCTTGGTTCTGCTTTCTCTTATTCTGGGAACCACCCTTGCCTCCACCACTTGCTTGTGGCTTTGGCTCATCTGCAGATGCAACCTCATTCTTCGACTTAGGGTAGAGACTTTCTGATCTTAATGCTTTCCCCACAATCGACTCAAACGTCTCATCGATGTGGTTAATAAGCTTTTCCCCTAAGTACTAATCCAAACCAGTTATGAATTTCTCATTCTTCTTCTCGGCAGTATCAATAAGAGATAACCCATACTTCGACAAAGTGTCGAATTCAGCAATGTACTCCGAGACAGCTCTGCCATGCTGCTTGAGCTCCAAGAATTTCTTAAACAGCACTGACTTCTGAGCAGCTGGAATGAACTTCTCGCTAAAACGAGCTTTAAACTGCTCCCAAGTAATCTGATCTTCGGGAGTAGCTGCCTTTATAGCATTCCACCAATTCATTGCCCGCCCTTGCAGCTGACGGGACGCTAGCTTTCTCTTCATTGCATCCTCGATACCCAAATCCTCGAAGATACGTTCGCAACTATCCAACCAATCCTGAACATCCATGGCCGACTCCGTTCCGTGGAACGGCTTCCCACCAAGGCTAGTATAATCCTTATTCAGCTTGGCGAAGTCGACTCTTGGCGCCTGCACTATTGGACCACCACCATTTCCACCATTGGGAGCTGCCCTCTGTACATCTCTAAGCATCTCTCTCATGAGGTCAGTAAACATCGTCCTCATGTCAGCAGCATTCCCATTATTGGCTCCCCTACCAGCACCTCTAGTATATCGGCTCATCGTCAATCTGAAAAAGGAAACGATTAACGACTCCATAGTGGTGCTAGTGCAGTACGACTTCATCCTTATAATAGTAATAATATATATATAGCTTTTAAAAACCAAAGTAATCACAAATACGCTCTCTCGTATACGTATATTATCTCTCCCTGATAACTTCCCTAGGTTAACTACGCAACCTAGAGCTCTGATACCAAGTGTGACGGCTCGCCCCGCACCAGCCTGCATTTCCTCCGAAAGTGCGCTGTACACATGCCCGACTAGCACGGGACGGTCGTCAGAAGAAAAGAAAGAAGAGAATGAACTAATCAAGGAACCTGTAGAATGTCTCACAGCGCATGGAACAAAATATAATAATAACATACTTGACATAAAACAGGTGAGACAGTGCATAAGCTGATAACTAAAATCAACACCAATCATCAGAGCAGCGGAAATTCAAATACAGCTTATTACAATTTTCCAAATTTACTGTCTCTAAACAAAAGAAAGCTAAAGTAGAAGATGCACCACCAATGCCCAAGCAGTGACCTTCAACAATACAGGGAGAATATTATATGTATATTACGTGGAAGCCTCCTGCTCGTCTCCGGATCATCTACCCATACATCACCAGCTAACCTGTCTCTAGTCTGCTCGTGTGAGCACCCAGAGTAATAAGAGGAGACATAAAACTCTGGGTCAGACATAAAGTCTGGTATGAGCGATAAGCATCTAAACAGAATAATAACGGGTATACTAAACCATACCTGGACCTGCAACCAAAGAGTTAGTACCACATACCGTACAATGCTCTAAGGTGCCATAATAAATAGTGTAAGAATACGGGGGTGGGGTGTGTATGTCAAACAATCAAGCATAGCAACCATCCGCACGTCTCTCACTCAATGCGTAAAGTATACGATATCTACCACTTTGGAACACTAGACAAAATGAGGTAACGACGAATCCCGAATTGTAGAAACCCTGCTGTGACCAAGCCAAACACTTGGAGTCATGACCAAACATTTCAATGACCCACTTCATTGGTCGTAGCCCTTGGTTCTACCGATGCCATAATGGCCCTGAGTCTGCCTTCGTACCTCCTACCATAGTGGTCCAAAGCTATAGACGTCGATAACTCCTTGGCACGCGTCCCGCAGCAAAACCCAACCATGAAGCGAACTCGTTGATTCCCATCTGAATCTTGAGCTCTAACTTCTCATTTGGGCTTCCTTTGCATCTCGGGTTTCTGTCATCACCGGATCAGTTCAGATCCCCTCTTTGCCATCGGTTCGGTTCGACCTTTAGCTCCCCATCATCAACGCGGTGCGGTTCGTGGCATCCATCTGGTAGCGGTTCGGATCGGCCTCCCCCAAGCACACCGGCTCGGGTCGCACTTTCTGCTCACGAGTGATTCGGATTGTGGTCGCCTTACTGGATCGGTTCGGGCTCCTCTTCGTGAAGCAACACGGATCGCCTCGCGAAGTCTTGATCGGATCGGATCGTATCGCGCCGTCGGATCGGAGTCTCCCACAAGAGCAGATCAGATCGGAGTCTTCAAGCATCGACGGATCGGAGTCTTCAAGCATCGACGGATCGGATCGGATCGCACCATCGGATCGGATCGCACCATCGGATCGGATCGCCCTTACTTCCACCGATCCGGTCCGGTTCGGATGATTTCCTGCAGTTCTTCCAGCGAGCAGTTTACGCCATTCGACGGCGTTTTTGACAAATCTAACACTTCTAATCAATCATAAAACACACCATAGAGTCATAGCAGTATGTAATAGCAACAAACAACCATCCAAATGAATCAAAATGGGTCAAAAGTGGCCAAAACTCCTTATTTTCCCTTAAGCATGTTTAAGTAAAACTGGTCATAGGATTAACAGAACTTAATCAAATCGAACCAAATTTCAACCAGAGGCATAAAACATTATTTAAGAATTTCTAGACATTTTTCCAGAATTTATTAGTGTTTAAATTCGCTAATCTTCACTAATTACCCTTAATTACCGTAATTAGTGCAAAAACTATGCAAATCACTCACCTTGGCCACAAAATAAAACACCAAATCTGAAATATTCTCTGTTTAGGTCGAATTCCTATGTATAGCAGCAGCTCCAACCTTGCTTTGTTGCTATTTGGCCTTGTTTTGATGTAGTTTAGGCTTAATCTTCACTAAAAATGTGTTTTGGGGTGGTTTTAGAGGATGGAAGCCATTACTAAGGTCTCAAGAAGGTTTGTGGCGGCTCAAAACTGAAATGAAAGTGATAACCTAACCCTAATCAGTCCTCCTATACCTCTAAACCCGAAATTCCCCTCTAGGCCTAGTTGCTAATCACCCGGTTAAGCCCAATTAAGTTGTTTTTCACCATCTGAAACTTGTTTCAGCCATATCTCCCAAACGGTGAGTCTGTTTGACTAACGTGACCACTCTACGGAAAGAGAAACCATCATCCGGAGCCAATGGAAGTGGTTTCAGGTCAAAATTCCTTTCCAGTCAAAAGTTATGGCAAAAACAGTGCCAACTAGGGGTAAAATGGTCATTTAAAAATCGGGAAAAATCATGAACATGGGAAATGACCCCAATAGCCGTCCCCCAAAGTTACATGACCATACGACTTCGTATGTGAAAGAAATAAATATTCTACGATCCTATGATGCGTAGAATGCGGGTCGTTACACTAGTTAACCATAAATATTCTATGGTTAAGTGTTCCCTATTGACTTAAACTTGTTCATTCATCATTTTAAATTGGTTAAGTATTTCCCATTAACTTAACCCCATTCGTTCTTCAAGTTACATTAGTTAAGTGTTTCTTATTAACTTAACCCCACACGTTCATCATGCTGTATTGGTTAAGTGTCATCAATCAATTCAAGTTAACTTAACCCACCCACTTGTCGTGTTACATTGGTTAAGTGCTGCCTTCTTGTGTTAACTTAACCCTTCCACACATCTTGTTATGTTGGTTTAGTGTTGCTCTCTTATTTTAATTTAACCCTACCCATTCATCATGTCATATTGGTTAAGTGTTTCTTATTAACTTAACCCTTCTCATTCATCATGTTGTACCGGTTAGCTTAACCCTGCTCACTTGTCCAATTAACATGTTATAACGGTTAAGTGTTCTAAATTTACTTAACCTCACCTTCTTGTCTAATTAACATGTTATAATGGTTAAGAGTTCTAAATTTACTTAACCCCATCTTCTTGTCTAATTAACATGTTGTAACGGTTAAGTGTTCTAAATTTACTTAACCCCGTCTTCTTGTCTAATTAACATGTTGTAACAGTTAAGTGTTCTAAATTTACTTAACCCCATCTTCTTGTCTAATTAACATGTTATAACGATTAATTGTTGCCTTAGTTAACTTAACCCTACCATTATTAACATGTCTTGTTCATTAGCATTAATCAATTTATTAATGCACCAACCTCTCACATTAGATCTATGTTGTTGCGGTTATTAGATCTGCCGGGCGGTTCCAGACAGTTTTACACCACAACTCAATCTAACCTCAGTTTTTTCTTGGGTATGATGCACTAACCTCTCACATTAGATAGGTGTTGTTATGGTTACTGGATGTGCCGGGCGGTTCGGGGAAATTTTTCTCCGCAACTCAATCTAACCTCGGGTTAGGAATGTTTATCTTTTAGCATATTTACCTTATATGTCCAAGTCTAGATTTTATATGCTAATTATCCCAAACTCACAAAAATAGTCATGCTCCAATTTTCAAGTTATACCTCAACAAAGTTAATTACAAGTTATGCCCCACAAATTCAAATTCAAGTTATTACTCAACATAGGTTACACCCAATCTTCCCAAATTTGCAATAATAATCATGCCCCAAAATTACCATATTCATTATACTTGGCGTCCCAGCCAATAGTTAACCCCAATCTAGATTTAATATTACATTTTCCCACCAATCTAGGTTTAATATTTCAAGTTACCCAAATTCGGAACCATAACAATCATGCCCAAAATTTGTATATATGCAAATTAACCCATCTTGCAATTATAACGATAATAATGCCCAATATCAATTACAAGTTATACCCAAATCTCAACTAAAAGTTGTGCACAAATCTCACTTACAAGTTATACCTAAACCTCAATTACAAGTCACGCCCAATAGTACAAAATAGATTAGGTCCAATTTCCCCCGTATTCCAATCGTATATATATAACAGGCTTTCGTCTAGGTTCGAGACAACGTAGATCAATAATGAAAGGGGAAGAAGAGGAAACATAAAAGACTAGGCATAAAATAGCCATACGACGCTAGATTTGATAATAGCAATATCAGGAACATAAAAGAGGTATAGATCTGGATAAAATTACATCGCAGACATAAATCTAATAGATTAGATTTGAATAACATCGCAGGCACAAATCTGGTAAAATAGATTTGAATAACATCGCAGGCGCAAATCTGATAAAATAGATAGGATAAATATGAAAAGATTATCAGGTATAGCTTGGATTCATATTATTACATGCCAAGAATTTCAATTAAGAATTCACATCTGAAAGTAACTTGAACTTACAAAACAAAGGACAAATCTTATTTTCTAGGATCTATTTTCTGAAACTGAAAAGCTATCCCTTGACATAGACTATCGATTCTCTAATTTAGATTTGATTCGTAGCTTATAATTGCTTTCTAGTTGGAGAAGAATGGTGGCTATGCTAGGTTGACCATGGACAGCATGGTGGCTCCTTGGAATGAAATTGTGTGATTTAGGGTTGAGGGTTGGGGTTGCTTTTATAAAGGTTTAGATTTATGTGAGCCGTTAGATCAACCTAGGAGAAATCAGAACCATCCAGACTAGATAGAGCTATCCAGAAATTACCACCTATGCCCCAGTAACTCAGCAACAAGTCAGAAAATCGTCACTGTTTGGATCTGGGTGAGGGGTCGACCCCTATAGGGGGGTCGACACCCCAGTCGACACCCCTCTTGGGGGGTCGAAGCCTATGTTGACCCCCCCAGGGGGAGTCGTCCCCTATGGGCGGAAATTTTCCCGCCCAGCTGATTTACGTGATTTTGAAATTCGAACTGTTTTTGTTTATTTAATTATTAAATTATATAATTTTCAATTTAAACATGAAATCTTCTGAACTCCGTAACTTCTTCATACGGAGTTCGATTCACGCAAACTCGGACTCTATCTCAAGCAGAATTCCGAGAAGAATGCAATGGCATAACCTATTTCTTTTAATTCTTCCTTTTACAATATAGTATTCTTTAATTTGTTACTTTAATAAACATAGAAAATACAGGGTGTTACAGGGTCATAGTAAGAAACTAAGTCGAATGAATCATCCTTAGGGTGAAATAATCCATAGCCCGATGTATGCTTTACATACCTTAGAATACGTTTTATGGCTTTTAAATGTGTTTCCTTAGGTTGTGATTAATATCTTGCACAGATACATACACTATGCATTATATTTGGTCTACTAGTAGTTATATATAATAATGATCCTATCATTCCTCAATATAGTTTTTGATCCACATCTTTAGATGTATCATCTTTATTTAATGCTTTGTTAGTCACCGTAGGTGTTGGTCTCCCATTTGTTGTTGTTAAACTATATTTATTAATTAGGTATCTTACGTATTTTTCTTGATTAATAAATATTCCGTTCTTTAATTAATGAATTTGTAATCCTAAAAAGAATGCTAGTTCTCCCATATGTCTCATTTCGAATTCTTTGGTCGTAAAATCTGAAAATTGTGTATTCATCTTATCGTTTGTTGATTCGAAAATTATATTGTCAACATATATTTGTACTAATTGAATATCCTTATTATTTTTCTTAATGAACAAAGTATTATCTAATTTTCCAATTTCAAAATTTGATTGTAACAAATAATTTCTTAACTAGGAGCCTGTTTTTATCCATATAACGTTTTCTTTAACTTATATACTTGATCTGGTAATTTTTCTTCTTCAAATAGAGGTGGTTGCTATATATATATATGTCTTCTTTAACAAATCTATTTAGAAAAGCACTTTTGACATCCATTTGATAAAATTTGAAATTATTATGGTTTGCAAAGGCTAGTAAAATCCAAATGGCTTCTAGTCTTGCTACGGGGGAAAAAGTTTCATCGTAATCTATTCATTCTTATTGAGTATAGTGCTACTAATCGTGCCTTATTTCTTACGACCTTACTGTGTTCATTCATTTTATTTTTATAAACCCATTTGGTTCCTATTATTGTTTTATCCTCTGGTCTAGGAACAATTTCCCATACATCATTCCTAGTAAACTGATTCAGTTCTTCTTACATAAAAAGTATCCATGAATCATCAGAAGATGCTTCCTTTGGATTTTTAGGTTCAATCATTGAAATAAATGCAGTATTGCTCATATTATTTGATTGATTACGGGTTCTACAAACTAATTCTATATCTCATAATGTGTTTTCTTCAGGATGATCTGTAAGTAATCTAATTATTTTATTTGGTTGATCATCTTCATAATTTATTTCATTAATTTTTTTTTCACATTCATCTTTATTGTTTTGAGTTATACTCTTATAATTTTCATCAAAAGATATGTTTAAAGTTTCTTCTATGGTATTGGTTCGAGTATTGAAAACTCTATATGATTTACTTCTTTCTGAATATCCAATAAATATTCCTTTATCGGATTTCGAGTCAAATTTATCTAGATTATCTTTAGTATTAAGTATAAAACATTTACTTCCAAATATTTCAAAATATGATACTTTTGGTTTCTTATTATACAAAAGTTCATATGGGGTTTTATGAGTTAAAGGTCTAATTGAAATTCTATTTATAATATAGCAAGCAGTTGCAATTGCCTCAACCCAAATATTCCTTGTAAATCACTATCAGATAACATAGTTCCTGCACACTCTTATATCGTCCTATTTTTACATTCAACTACTCCATTTTGTTGAGGGGTTCTTGGAATTAAAAATTTATGGGTTATTCCCTTTTTATTACAATATTTTCCAAAATTTTCATTTTTGAATTCACCGTCATGATCACTTCGTATTGTTTTGATTTTTAGTGACAATAAATTTTGAATTCTTTTAGAAAAAAATTTAAACTGATCAAAAGCATCACTTTTATTTTTAAGAAACAAAGTCCAAGTAAATCTAGAAAAATTGTTGACTATTACGTAAGCACATTTATTATGATTTATTGATTGAACTTGAGATGAACCAAATAAATCCATGTGAATTAACTCTATTGGTTTTGATGTAGTGATTTCCTCTTTTGATTTAAATGAAATTTTCTTTAATTTTCCTAATTGATAATAATTACATAAGTTATTAACTTTAAATTTCATTTTGGGTAATCCTCTGATTGAATCTAATTTAGAAATCCTAGAAATGTGTTTGAAATTTATATGACCAAATCTTTTGTGCCAAATCCATGGGTCACTAGTATTAGCCATAAGACATAGGTTATTGCTAGAGAGTTTCATACTCAATATATAGATATTTTTCTTTCTATCTCCTTCGAATATTACTTTTGAATTCCAATCTTCTATAAAACATTTATCCTTTTCAAAGTCTATCTTAAAACCCTTATCATAAAGTTGACTTATACTTAGCAAGTTGTGTTTTAAATTCCTAACTAGTAAAACATCAGAAATAGCAGGAGTTTCACATTGCTGATTCCAATAATGTATCATTTAGAGTTATCTCCGAAGTTCACTATTCCACCATCTTCATATTTCAGATTATTGAGTAATTCAGGATTTCCTGTCATATGTCTCGAACAGCCAGAATCCAGTATCCATTTGTCCTTTTTCATTTCCACCAATTGCTTTCCAGAGTTTGAATTCTCAACAACCATGCAACACACCAGTTCGGGATATGAATTTCCAACACCTTTTCAGAATTTGAATTTCCAAAAGCCACCATTTTAGAATTTGAATTTCCAAAAGCCATTTTACCTATCTTTTCAACTTTTGACTTTTCAAAAGTCATAAAATGCATCTTTTCCCGAATTGAACAATATTTCAGTAGATCACATGAATTTTCAACATAATTATATGCAGATTCTTTCAACTTTGATATAATGCATGAATGGACACTAGTGTTAACAGAAATTCCAAAATTTGGCATTTAAAAATTTTCAAAAATCATATTATGAACTTTTTGAAAGACCTTGCTCTAATACCAATTGTTAGGGATTGCAGAAAGGACCGTTAAGGAAAAACAAATAATAAAGGGGGGTGAATAGTGTATTTTGAGAAATTAAACAAAATCTAAACTTATATGAACTACTATATGAATCAAACAATACAGAAACAATCACAGACACAAAATCAAACACAAATGCAAAGATAAACAAAAATAAAGTACAGAAAAGGAAAGAATACACCGGATTTTATATTAGTTCGGAATCGCTCCTACGTCCAGTCCCACACAGTGTCGGATTATGCAGAGTTTTATTACTATATCAATATCCAATCACAACCCTCCTTGATTTCACAGCTACAAGGGATACCACTGATTCCACACAGGCACTTGATCAAGTATATTTTCCTTGATTTCATGGCTACAAGGGATATCACCGATTACCCGTCCTTGATTTCACGGCTACAAGGGATACTGATTCCTTACACAACCCAAGCAATTACAAACAACCCTATAACTCTTCAATAGCATTTGATTCAGAGAGTAATGAGTAGAGAGTGTATAGAGAAGAAGATTAGTGAAAACAGAATTGAATTCGGCAGAGTATAGGTGTAGAAATCATAAAATTAACAAAAAATAATCGTGCAATGAAAGGAAATGAAGGTGGACAAGAAGAAGTGATTAAAAATTTGAAATCAGCCCTTTTATTATGTGTGAAAGATTGCACCGTCTCATAACTGACACAAATAATGAAAAGACACTTCCTTTCAAATTTGAAAAAATGACAGTTATATGTCAATATATATATATATATATATATGTATGTACAAAATTGAAATTCGAATATTTTTAAAGTGTTTTGATATATATATATATATATGATTCTGGAAATTCTTGAATTAAAATATAGTGTTATAAATGAATATTATAAAGTAGAAAATCATATGAAAACATAAATACAAACTGTATAAACATATTTATAAAAATATTGAGTTTAAAAGTATATAAATATAAAGCATATAAAATATAACTATATGAAACTTATAAAGTATAAATCTATAAAATTTATGTTTAAAATCAAATAAAAATAGAAAGTAAAATAGAGAAGAAATAGATTGAAGATAGAATTTGGAATTTGAAAAACAGAATTTGAAATTATTTTGAATTTGAACCTGGAGTGCTATTCAGAGTCTTAAATAATCTGGACTCTATTACTATATTTATCTTGAACTCTTGAAATCTTGAATACTCATGAGTCTTGAAACATCTCTGAATTCTAAATCTCTTAAATCTTTAAACCGTACAGTCTTCAGTGATATTTCCTGTATATAAATCTTGCATATGTGTGTGTATATATTCTAGATAGAGGTGTCAGCATATATTTTATAATCAATTAATATTGAAATAAGGTTGTTGTCATCAAAACTCCATTCTCCAACAAAAAGCGTACCTTCCAACACTATCTTCCCTTTCTCCGTAGAAGTTGGCTTGGAAGACGAAGGTTCCACAACCATCACTTTACCATTGACTTCTTCCAAACATTTATCTTTATAATGCCCAAGCCGATTGTAGTTAAAGCACTAGAGATTCTACTTTCCAGCAGTGATCTTACTTTCTGTTGCCTTAAACTTTATTGAATAGTGACCCTTCCAATGACATTTAAAGCAAACAACTTTTTCCTTATTCTTCTTGGGCTTTCTCTCTTTCTAAGACTTCCTGTCTGTAAAGAATTTCCTTTTTGTTTCCGGACAGCCTTGGTTCCCCACCTCTGCAAGCATCTCTCTGTTACGAATGGCCATATCCACCATCACATTACTAGTGTCTCTCAAGTGAGGCATCATTGCTTTTGCAATCTAAAATATTAACCCCTTGACGAACTTCTCATTCCTTAATACGATTGTGTCAATTGTCCCTTAAGCATAGCAAGATAATTCATCAAATCTGGCAACACACTCCACCACTGTCATATCCCCTTGCTTCAAATCAGCAAACATCCTTATCATCATAGACAGGGAAGCTATGGACACAAACCTTTCCATACGCCTCCTTCGGAAATCTTCCCAAGTGATTCCCTCTTCTGGTGTCGCAGCCTTAACACCGTTCCACTAATGCAAAGCATTACCTTGCAATTGTCTCAAGGCCAATCTTCTTTTATGCATGTCAACCAAGCCTAAAAGATTCTTTCATAATGTAATGGATAAGTATACACAATGACTTTCTTTGTTGCAAGAAATGGCTTTCCTCCCAAACTGGTGCAATCCATGCTCACCTTTGTGTAGTTGTTTCCGACTTGCACTTCTCCTTCACTTTTCTAGAGATCAGCAGCAGGTCCGGCTTGCAACATCATGACAAAAGTCTGGAACAAGTTCCACATATCTGCTGGTGGGTTTGCAACACCATGATTCTTACTAGCCCTTTGGCCCTGATCTTCCTCTTTGGGCCAAACATTACCATCAGTCATAGTGCTTCTATTATCAATATTCAGCCTTAACTCCTTCTCTCCATAACTTACTTCTTCCCTCTACAGATAAACTTTAGTAAGATACCGAAGCATGTTCATACGACTAAAGGGAATATATGTACTTATATAATACAAATATTAATATGTAATAGATTCACTATCCTCACCCCAGTCACATCTAGTTCCAACTTTCAATGATAGAAAACCGGATTTTAATAAACCATAACATCAGAAAACATGGAAGTATGAAAAACTTTACAAAACATTCTTTGATAGTCATACCATTCATACAGCCCCTTTTGCAACATACTTCAAAGAATATATAAAGTGTTACAAAATATACTCCAAGAGCTACATATTATAATGTCTCATCGAGTAATCAAAGTTTAAATACATGGGCAATAACAATACTGCATATAGACACTTCAACGCAAAACAAACAACAAAGCTCCAAAATAGATATAGCCTTATGCTGGTCTTCGAAAGCTTATTCGATGAAGCACCTAAAAACCCTAACCCTTAACCTATTCAATTGAGGCCCGGAGACTTAAAGAGGAAGCAAAAACTTTGGACCAGCCAATAGACTATTATGAATAATAATCCATTCTACCTGGCACATAGATAGATAACGGGACCTCACCACATTACGGAACGAGTTTTCCCCTCGTTAGTATCAGGCTACCTCGGAAACATCCCTAGAACACTTGCACTTTAATAGTTAGTACGAAACCACAATAACATAAGTGACTTTATGAAATGTGCAATATGCACAACACAATAGATTCCCCATCCTCGTTATTCCATATTTCCCACCCGAACGATTTCTAATGATTTCCCATTATTTTCATTCTTTAATGATTTCCCGTCATTATTCTTTCAGTTCATTTCCCTTCAATGTTTCGCAAGGTGATCCCCTACTAGCAACGAAATCGAAACATCTCCCATACTACACAAAGCAATGAGTCCCTTTTCCCTTGGCATCCGCACTGCGCAACTCAAGTTAACCCCTTGCTAGGAAATGGAACCATTCCATTTTTATTCAATTGACTTCCATATTGCACAAAGCAACAGAGCCAGTTTCTTATGACAATTTTTATAATGTGTGAAGCAATGAAATTTTTCCTTCACATCGCCTCTTATGATACAGAAGGCAATCCATACCAATAACATGATCTAAGTCTTGCCCTTTTATTTAATTGGTTCCCCCCAATTCCCTTTTTCTCATTGGTTTCCCTAACGTTTAAGTGGTTTCCCCAATTAATTCCACACATTGGTTCCCCCAATGTTCACACAAATGCAAATGTCATGTCCACTGTTTCCCATCAATAACATGTGCAGCTTTCAATGGTGTCCAACCAATTTCAATAAACGTATATCTCCAAAAGGAACCCCTTTCGGCTCGATAGGATGAAGATTTTTCAATTTGAAGTAAAACTCGTTAGGCACCATTCATCATTCTTCCCTGAAAGGCATCGCCTTCCAGCTTATAAAACATAAAATCAATCATTTACGCTGGAAGATACCCCTTCGGCACCATACAACTCCCCTGAAAGAAGCCCCTTTCGGATCTATGCAATCAAGCAATCAACCAAGTCCTGACGTCAAAACCATGATGGTAGGGTACAGAGGCAGAACAGTCTAACTCCTTTACATAATCATAGGATGAATTTCCCTTCATTGACATTACTGACGTCGACTGCCATTTTAGGCAAAGCCTTAAATCCTTTATTAAAATATTTTCTTTCGTTCTTTTTACCACATATAAGGAAATAAGTTTAGGAAAACATGTTTTCAGAAGGCATGTCATCCTATGCAGTGGCTTTGAGGTTTTTTTTACTATTTCCATGTTCCCCCAAAAGGAATAAGTCCCTATTCAAAATAGTTTCTTTCTAATAAAAGAACCTCTTTCGTCTTTGCTGAAAGAGTAGAGACAAAAGTCTCTTGTGGAGAAGTTACTTCCGAAAACGTGTAAGCATCAATATCAAAGCTCCTCTATAAGATAAAAGGAAGATGTCTGAATACTTCTTATGTCATTTGTACGGTACTGCAAATATCCAGAGCTATCAAAAGAGTATCGAAATTTGCTTTTGAAAAGAAAGTGGCATTGGCAGTAAATATGGTTATATTCACTTATTTCCTTATAAAGTACTACCTTATACTTGCTCTGCCATATCTGTTTAATTCTCAGTGGCTTATAAACTAAAATATTGACTATATATAGTCCTTTTACAGTACTTTTGTACCATCCATGTAGGAAAAATATATCTATACACATATTTTAATCATTTTAATTAACATGCAAGCCTTCCCTAGAAATTCAAACTAAGAAAATTCATAATAAATTCACACGTTCATGAAAAATTGTGAAATTCAAAACTTGTCCCCAAATTCATGTAATAAACGTCATACCAAAATCGATGGCATTTAGAGGTTTCTATTTATAGATTTTACCCTAAAACCTAACCATTTTCGTGTATATAAGAACTATATAAACATGTCAAACATAGATAATAATTTCCCATGAATTAGCACCAAATATATATCATGAAAACCAATCATAAATCAAACATTACTTTTAGTTATTTTATCAATGGCCGTATCACAAAAGTAAGAGTACTATTCATTATGACTAGCTGAGGTTTTGAGATTTATTGATAAGGTTTCTAGGCTCAAGTTCCTCAATTTTTCTTTCTTCTTCTTCTTCCTAGCTTAATGGTCGGCCAACTTAGTTCTCTTTTGTATTTTTAAAGTGAATGAAAAGTGAAACAAAATGTGGTAGGATATGAGTAGATATAGGTGCCTAAAGTTCACCCTTTTGCCCCTCTCATATTCCCTTCCTTTAAGCATTTCCATTTGTTTCCAAGGCCAGCCTATTAGTTAATTTATTTAGCAAAAATCCCATTTTCCTCTTTCACCATGTTATTTCCATTTAATTTATCTAATTAAATTCAATGCTATCAAATTCTAGGGGTATTACAATTTGTGTAAGTTCTACGACTTGTTGCAATGCTCTGATCACTTGAAACCCTGGTTGATCTACGTCCTAGTCACTAATTTTTTTTGCCAATCTGTGTCTTGATTTCATTGATCACGTTAATTCTAAGAGATTTAATCCCTAGTATTGTTTTCCAAATCTAAGCTACGTTGCATGATTCCTCAAATTACATGCTAGCCATCATCTTTGGTTATGATCTGAAGCTAGATCTCCCATTTGGTCTACTGAGAATGCTTTGAACCGATCCCTTATAAGTTACCCGATCCAATTTCTATAATGATCGAGAAAGTGCCAGATGTGTAAATCTACATGTATATCCTTAGTTTCCAGGATATGATCCTTTTAGTCCCTAGATGATCAATATTTGATCATGGAGCCGATACCATGATCATGATATCGTCGATCTGGTCCCTTTTAGGGATTGGGTAAATGCTAGATGTTGGAAACCATATCCTAATCCATGTAATATTCATGATCGGAATATGTTAAAGTGATCGATGTCATCTTTTGCCACATTGGGTAAATGCCAAATGCTTGATGGCACGACCTGGTCAGGCGACTTCCATGTGGTATCGGACGATACCCAGAGGTGTTCGGTCCGAGTTGTGTAATTTCCAATTTCCAAGTAATCGTTGAGTCTGACATTTTAGTTTGAGTTTGTGCGAGTCCACACTCGATCCATGAGTGATTCAGATGTCTAATTCCTAAGCATGATGGCCTTGCAAAGGTAGGGCAATAGATACCGTACTCAATGTAATGCAACACAAGCATTTCATTTTGCTCATTTGGAAGTGTAACTTTAAAACCAAGACATCAATTGGTGTTTTTTCACTACCTAAACATAGCATTACCTTTCCTTACGATCTCTCCCAGTCAATAAAAATATGAAAATACGATTAGTAGCATAAGGAAAACCCATCTAGGTGATATCTAGGAACTTAACACAAGAACTTCACAAAATATTCCGACTCTCCAATTCGCTCGAATGGCATAACCAATCGGTCAATGTCAAAGCTACACGAGATACTATTATCAGCATACCCCATCCGACTACCTATGTTATGTAAATCCCCTTGGAAGTCCAATTAAGAGAACATCCTTGCACTCCGAAGTTGCTTCGATAAGCTGTCTAGGAATAGGAATGGGTACTTGCTCGTCTCTCGTTGTTTGGGTATCATATTTCTTAAAGGCATAGCTACTGATCCAATATCTATAACCAAATCAATATGAAACCTAACTCAAATATGGTAGCAATCTGGTTACCTCATCGAATGTGTCCGGATACTCTCAAGCTACAAGCTTATATGATGACTAGCTACTAGGATACTCAATATATCATCCCGCAACCATCCAATCATAAGCAACTCACCTATAAAGATCAAGGTCTCAGCCACCTCATCCCACCATCTCTTAATCGAGTATGACTCGCTACTGAAGAGCAAAATGTCCTAGATTAGTATCGTCAAAAATAGCCTCTTAGAACCGTGGCATTCTCCGTCCTCGAAACAAATTTATTCACAGAATCTAATACTAAATTAACTAAGCCTAAAGAAATCGGTAGAAAACAAAATAACAAATAAGAAACCGTGACTCGAAGAGTTTAAATTTTGACGAACTATATGTACTACAAGCATAGACAAACCATGATGTAACAATCTCTCACCTCGAGGCCAAAAACTAAAAACTACGAACGCTACATCATCCACAGTGTTAATCTTTGGTGAACAAACATGAAAGGCTATGTACATATAATTTAACTAAGCCTTCGACATAGTAAGTCACAATCAAGAAAAGGCAAATTAATTATCTTAAGTCCCAATCCTCATTACATCCATCAAACTGCAAGACCAGATGAAAGAATGAAACCTTGACATCAAAATAAAACATAGAAAATGCCTTTAGTGCAAAAAAATTCCCAAGAGGTGATGTCACCTGCCTTCTCTTTCATCGAGGGAGTAAATGACAAAAGGGGAATGATGGTCAATGCATATTCCTCCATGGTTTGTCCCTAAACAATAGGGAAACTCTCAATGCTGAGTATAGGCTCTAGGGCTGCCAGTTTCCTACACAAGCTGAAACCTGCACGAAAATTAGCATGTCAACCCGACCCGTTTAATTGGCGAGTCATTTTCGGGTCACTATGAAGTTGACCCGTTTATAAACAGGTCTGTTTAGGGTTGACCAGCTAACCCGATTTTGAACTTCCAAACCCGATTATATGTTGTATCTCCTCCATATTATTAGTCTTTTATATGTTGTTAGTGTTAGTCTTTTATGTATGCAGTAATCAATATGCTCATATATTCTTGTGAAAGCTATTATATTTTACTAATTTATTATTGTATGTTGTTAGTTATATTTTACTTATATCTCTTCCATATTGTTTGTCTTTTATTTATGCAATATTCTCATGTGTTCTTATGCATGGAGAATGCTATTTGGATATGGTGACTTCACGCTTAATATTTGTGTTGTCTGTTGGTGATTTTGTAACTTGTTTCTTATTGGTGATTTTGTAATCTACTGCATGTTGGTAATTATATAACAATGATGTCTATTAGTGATTTAGTGCTTTTGTTGTTTATGTTAGTGGGAAATATTTGCAAATGGGTTAAATGGGTAAACCCGACCCAACAGAGCCCGACATGGCCCGTTTAGTTAAACGGGTTACATGGGTTAGGTCGGGTCAACCCATTTACAAACGGGTCGGGTTAGGGTTGGGAAAAAATGACATGTTTGATAAACAGGTTGACTTGACCCGTTTATAAATAACCAAAATCCGACTTGACCTGACCCGTACCCGACTTGACACGACCCACTGACAGCCCTAATAGGCTCGAACATCGAAGCTTTCCTTATCAATTCTTATGACCGTTACTCTTCCACTAAATGAAATCAATTGCCTCCCGAGCCAATCACACAATCTAGTCATAAACTTTCATTCATCCTTGTGAAGAAACAATGGGAAAATTGACAGTACTTTGATAGCACATTGAACTCGGTGACATATTTAGCCATAGACATGTTACCATACTCAAATCAGTGAAGTCAACATTCAATATTGACTTCTATAAAGTCAAGTCAAATTTCTGCGAAGTGAACTGTGATCTGGTCTCAAACACATTGATATTTAGGAAACTGAATCTATCAGCACTCTAGACCAATTCAAATTCAATATTAGAATTTCCTAGAAGTAAACTTCTACTTGACTCTACTATTTTACTCCAAGTCATCAAAGAAATCATCATAAGAAACCAAACGGCTCTTGCACCACAATAATCGACTCTATTCTAAAGAATAGTTTTTCCTTATGGGCACCTAACTACCTATTTTACTTAGCATAGTTAGGCACTCGGATACCATTCTCAATTGAAGGGATTATGATATGTCCGGTAATGGTTTGTACCATTATTGGAAGCATATTATGTGAATCGGGGCTAGCGCTACTCGATCCTGCACAATCCCCAACTTTAGAGATGGATTTAATAGTAATATTTCTCGTTTTCTAGATCATCTCAAATAATTAGTTAGGACGATCAAGTGGCAAAGAAACTTGCATCAATGGTAGTTATGTGCAAAACAACCTATACTATATGTATACTTTTAATATACAGTTATCAAAACCAAACTATATATAAATATGTACTCTAACATGTATATTGACTCTCGATTTCAATACTGTTTACGTTAACCAATGACACCTAAACTCTGATATGAAATAAAATGAGTGCCCCAAACTACAGGTGCTCATATAACCTAATAGTGTGTTATATAGGCACCCGACCAATGTAGGATGGTTGTCAAGGGAAAGAAGTAGAAGAAAAGAAGAAAAGTGGAACAAATGAGAAAAAAAATAGAAGAGAAAGAAACACATAATAAAAGCACTAAACTTGTCGTATATCTCATAGCACATCAGATAACATATAATAGTAATAATCACAGATATAAAACAAGAGAAACAATAATGACTAAATAAACCACATAGTCATTGTATATATGCTCATATAATTATATTGAATAGTAACAAAGTTTATACAAGGGATAAATAAACTCACAGATGAACTATCTCTAACAACATATCAAGACTGTTAGGGTTTTACAGTGTCGCACAGCGGAGTAAACAACAATAGTACAAGTATGAATATAAGAAGATGTTACCTACTTTTAATCCACTTGCACAGCTCTAAATAATGCTTGTACATGTTATCCAACCTACTCATCATTGTTGTCGACTATTACTCATGGTAATAAGAGGAAACATAAAACCTTTGGTCAAGCAACAATCTAGTGTAAATGATAAACAAATCTCAAAATAATGTAAAAGTCGTAATAGTATGAGGCATAAAAAGTACAGAAAATCATACCTGAACTAGCCCTACAACTATAGAGCTAACACATATCAAATATATACTACGCTATGATAACTACCATGTGTATATTCTACATCAAAATACTTGAGGTGCCTATATATCTGAATCAATGATTTCCACATTGCATGATGCCCTAAAGTGATAAACATTAAGAAAACATAACATCAATCATCCATCCTCACATCTACTCATTCGGTGCGTGAAGTACAATGTATCCGTACTTTGGTCACTTAATCCATCAAAGTATAGGCAGGTTAAAACATCGATAAATTTTGCTACTATGGTTATGTCATAACGCCATTGACTATGAACTGTAACCCTATCCTCGACAAAATGTCAGCATACTCTAAGGTTTAGGTAGATCAGGGCAAAACATCAACAGACTTTGATTGATCCTTGCACTCCTCTCTCAAAGGCATACCAAAGTTCTGAATATCAATAACCCTTTTGAACACATTATACATAGCATAATCCATTTTTAGATTATACATAAGACTCCTATCCAAAGTCATCCTCTTAGTCGATCAAAACTTGATATGCTAAAACATCGATAAAATACGACTATGTCATAAAATCACTTACTATAAGTGGTAACCATCCTCGTCTGACAGTCATATCAATATGACCTAATGTCATCTTCCTTATATCTTCAAGGAAAACCATCCATCGTAGAAGAACTGATTGCCATAATGGAATCACCACTGTTGAATAACGAAATCACTAAGTTGATGCACCATATCCTTACCTTATGACAAAATCACTGGATAAAGAGCCACCAAGTTGAAACCAATATCGAAAAAACCATCACATCATGTTTCTTGAAACCACATCATCGTCTACGTGAAATAGTTCAAAATGGTCGACAACAATAGCAGTCGACATCGATCACTCTATACTAATCAATGACATCGATCCCTCCTGAACAAATTCAAAAAAAATCACTTGGTAGCACTATGGGATAGCGTCAACTCCCAGTGTACCAAAATATTTTGAGATGGCATTTACTTCCTCTTGGTTTGTAATTAAAGAGCATTTTAAGGTGGCAGAAACTTTCATTATAACCTTCTCATGGGCAGTCGAAGGTGATCCTTAAACCTTAAGAGACCACAAAAATGGTCAACACTTCAAAGCAATAAATTCCTTTTAGAACACTTAATTAAGGTGGATTTCCTTGAATTATACCCTTTGGTTCAAGAGAAAATTTGGTCATCCATTCAATGGAAAATGGCATTATTAGGTGGTTTAAGATGAATTCCCAATATTGGTGACACTCCTTCTAGTGTAACGACCCAAATTCAGATCCGGTTCGACCCGTTCGTCAGACCGACTCCAACTGTCCCAAACGTGGATTGTTATGAGAACACGATACATCAAAACAGAACACAAAAGAACTTTTCATTGCTATTACAATAATATTATATCATAGTACAAGAACATTAGAGTACAAAATAAATACAAAACGGAAAAATAAATAGCAGAGAATAAATAAATTACAATGTAGTTGGGACGAGCGCACTTAACTCGTGCACTTAACAAGAGGAATAATGCACCGAACAGTGTGTCAGGCAGCTACGAACGATCATCAAAGTAAGACAAAAACAAGTAGAACTTATAGTCTAACTCACAGCGCAAGGATAAAGTATAATAGAACATATACAACAAGCATATAATAGTGAAGCATATCTGAGCAGAAACTTAAACTTTCATATCAACTAGAAAGATCCATACATCACTGGAATACATCATAAGAGTCTGTACAAAATGCCTCACTACAAGTAACTCAAAGAAGCATACATCAACATAACAGTGGAAACAATAAGTAGTAGATAGTAGCAAATAATATGTAAGCCTCCTGCTCATCGTCGCTCAGCAGCATCGTCCTCACCGAGATCTATCACCTGCTACTCGGTCTGCCCATCCAAAATACAATGGATGAACAACCCAAGGTAATAAGAGGAAACATAAAACCTTGAGTTAGACAACAGTATTAATGAGCGATAAAACAACTATCTAACATCATCAATAAAGTCTACGAGTGATGGATGGATCAATCAACTAATCTACCAATATCAACAGAAAAGAAACCCAACTCGTCTTCCTCACATATGACAGTGATAGCCTTTACAACAACCATAAAAGAAAACATAGTAGACATATCAACCAGTTATCCAACGTAGTACGTCCTAATCGAGATCAACATCCCCTAAGCATAAGCCCCGAAGGCCTAAACCAACATTAGACAATCAACCAAGAGATGTCTCCTTCGATGTCGAACAATCTACGCAAGATGATACAATCAAACAATCAACACCCATGACTCTTGCTATAACCGCATATCCTGCTTTGAAACCATCGTTAATCGTATGACTGGCCACACTTTCCATCCATCAAGGGATAATGGTAACCCCAGTTCTAGCTAAACTCCATACTCCTTTCATCGATACATATCTAGGCCTTTCATTGATACCCAGGATACTCAACTAGCCCATAGTCTTTTAGGCATCCCTATTATACCCCTGCTTTGAGTCCCCTAGAACAAATGACAACGATAATTCCTTAGCCCTCAATATCTCTAGCCATCCAACTAGATCACCATTCACAAGCTCAAGTGACTTCTCGAGCAACCATTATCCACGAACTCACAACTCTGAGTCGTCTTAACATTCGTTGCATTATGACGATCAATGAACTCTTTAAAACACTTCGAACATTCCTCCTTGAATTCATGTTAAAGCCACGACCATCATCGAACCAAATACATACATTGTTTGGTAGATATTCGATTCACAACGTTTCATCCTTTGTTGTGAATAACATACCACAGCGTTCACTTTTTTTTTTCCTTCTACAGCATTTCAAAAACGCTACCGTCCCCATTTACAGCATTTATAAAACGCTGTCGTTTTCAGTCGATCCCCCATTCAGTACCTTGCCCAATCCACTAGAAAACATTGCCCGATCCACTAGAAAACACTTGTCTGATCCATCACTATTTATAGGTTTCAGAAATGCTGTCAATCTATGGGGATTATGCCTGATCCATGCTTGAGAAAACTTGCCCAACCCATGCCAGATCCTTGCCAGATCCATGCTAGAACCTTGCCCGATCCATGCTCCAGATTGTTGCCTGATCCATGCTTTTCCACAGCATTCCAGAAACGTTGTCGATCCACTGTTGCGCGATCCATCGAAACTGAGCTGATCCGCCGTGTGCACCTCAGGCCGATCGCTCTTTTTTCCGTGTTTTTACATCGAATTCTCTGATCCATCGCCAGATCAACCCGATCCATCATCAACTCAACGATCCATCTGAGAACCTTGCCAAATCACGTTTTCCACTATGTGCGCCTTTGGTTGATCCACTATTTCACCATGTTCTCGACTAAACCATATTTTTGACATTCGACACAAAAAAACTTGACCCAAATCGTCTACTACAAACCAATACTCAAACATCAAAATCGAACAATGATCAAACGAACATTAATACACTAATTATCATCATATAATCATATAAAATTCACCAATCGTGATTAAACAATTAAGCGAACTAAATAAATGGATCTAACTTGTATACACATAGAATTAACATATGGAACTTACCGTTATAAGTTGGTACATTAGATCCTATGGTGATCTAAATTGAAAGGATACTTACATCAATTAGATCTATGTGAAAACAACTTGAAATGATCAAAATAAGATAAAACAAGTCATATACTTGATTGAATTCGTGCGAGAAATGCTCATCACTCACCAAATCCATGAAACAACTTTAAAACAATGATCTACAATTCCGAACAGCGAAGAACAACGAAGAATGACCATCGAATCAATCACTTTGATGCGATCTACCTTTCCTCGGTGTTCATCTTCAATTTTCAAATCTAGATCCAAGAAATTAATGGAGTGGAGAGGTATTTGATTTGAATAGGGAGAATCTCAAACCCCAACCAAATAGAGAAATGTCCAAACAATTCTCCTTGCCTCTACCCCCATTTATAGCCAACAGCCCAAGCTATAGTGGGCCTCACTAATGACTAATTAACCAATCCAGAAAATGTGTAGTACTAAAATAGCGATTCCTCCCAAACCGCTGAACCAAATCTTCAATGTGACCACTCCATGGAATTGGCAAGACCATTTACAATCCAATAAAAATGATTCCAGCACCTGATTTGATCCTAATAAAAAGTTATGCCCTAAACAAAAACAACAGAGGCAAAATGGTCACAAATAAAATTGGTAAAAATCATGGACATGTCTCACATCCCTATTAGCAACATACCAAAACATGAGAATGATCCGACCCTCGGGGAATTAAATAGAAATATTTTACGATCCTCCAATACATAAATGCGGGTCGTTACAACAGCGGAATATAATTATATGAATACGACAATACAACGCACAGCTAAAAACATTTACTAACACAACTGAAGATCATAAAATAATCCAAAGAACAGCTCCAGCCATAATCCGGGATCCTGTGAAAAGAATATCTGCAAAACCAAAACTATTGGTTGCCCGTGTGGAAAATATGGGCACTTGGAATTTAGGTGAAAAACAATAAACTCTAGGTCAGTAATGGGATTGGTGTGGGAACTAAAGAAGTTATTAAAACTTTATTTTAGAGTTGGGTAAATTACGGAACCACGCCGTATAACACGGAACAGGTTTTCTGCATATGATTACCAGTTTTAAAACAAAAACGACAGAATGCTTTTTGAAAAAATGAAGCTAGACTCAGGTCCCATCGCATAATGCAAGAGCAAGCCGGAGGATAGAGTTTTATCTTATAATAGCCAAACATGCATGATAACAAAAATTATCATTATAAGTGCATAGTGCAGAAAAAAATTCGAATATAAACGAATCAATTTTAGATGGCATAATACCACATCTTATTATGTCGCCTTATAGGTTTACAACTGAAAATGCAAAGGTCGTACTGGAAGTTGGGTTTTGATTATGAACCGAGGCAAAGGATCCTCCCTCGTTCGAACATCGAAACATATCTAGCATAATGCCCCAGTGAAAAACGCATCCCTTTGGAGCGGCAGGGCTGGTCAGTAGTACCTCACTGATTAGTCATTGCTTGCACATACAATAGGACGTTCTTGTTGGACCTCTTGATTAGTACGTCAACCACTTTGGCCTTGTGCAACCATATCCTAGGCGCCTCGATACCAACATCCACGTAAGTAAATTGTCTAGGCTCCATACCGTGGCAACACTTCTAGCTAGAAAGAAACGCATGTCCTCCCTGCTGTCCTTCATCATGTTTTTGGCTCATACCGGGGAATGAAGCTTGCGAACTAATGCCATACACAAAGCTACTATATAAGTTATTCCTTTATCATCATCCACAAAGCTTTTCTTTTCAATAAATCTTTGATCCATGCATCTCAGCATGCCACATTGTCAATTCATAAAACACAACTAATATCTATCGATATATAACATCTAAGCGGTGCTAAGCTAAGAGAATAAATTCTCCACCACTAAACAGATATATATTTGATAGAAATTAATTGATATAGCGTAAGTTACAATGTCAAACATGCAATCCATTTGCAAGTTTGTTCTAGGTTTGAACAAAACCGGAGGCACCTTATTCCTTGTCCCATATGTCCAATACAGGAGAGATGCCCTCACATATCCAGTCGATTTCCAAGTACGTCTGGATGACCACTACTTATTACCTCATTTTGGGTGTACGACTCAATCTAGACATCAGCAATAGCCCAAACAATGTGAAGATCTCCGATCTTCAACCACCATCTTTAATCTTCGACTTTTAATCATCGTAATAGTTATTCAAAATGGGTTGAACTCGATCTTTCTGAATAACTCGTGAATCTTTAAAATCAAGTAATATATACATATCATACGCCTTGTTCCAATCAAGAATATTCTTTTATTCAAATATTCTTTACACGGGGAATTATTCTCCATAAATCTTATCAAAGATTTACTTCATTTGAACTTCTTGCTTAAATCTTTCCTTTAGAAACATTGCAAAAGATTTATAATCTCTTTTCGTAAACATAAACCAGATTAAGGTTTATAAATCTTATCGGGATCAATGAACCTTACGAAAAAAATAATATTTCATATCATTATCTCGTCCTAACCTATTCATCCCATGGAGCAATACTTGTAGTACTCCATATCTAACACCCATTGTGTTATCGGTAAATTTAATTACCTTTGATGTTCCAATCTAATTAAAGATTTATTAAAACTCTAATGCAGTTTTGAATCTTCAAAAATAATTATTTAATGATTACTCAGATTTAGGAAATTAATCCTGTCTTTAACTGGGTTAAAGAACAAATTCCATTTAAACATTGTTCACGATAAACCCAAAAATCAACTATAATTTAATTCCAATTTAATTTATTAAATTGGAAAACTCCCCTGAATCTCAGTTAAAAGATTTATTCCATATATTCCATTTTCAACTAGGATTTAAGAACAGTGTTGTTAAAGTCACCATTCACGACAAACCCAAAATCCAATTTTGATATTAAACACAAGACTTTGAATAGAAATCATATCGACTTGTATTCAATATCAAATTCTGAAACCAATAGATATCGTATTGGAATGATGATATATATATCTTTCAAATTCCTCAATGATATCCATATAATTACGGAATCCAATATCGAAATATTCAAAGATAATTTCCATTCAGATCTAGTCCAATTCATACGTTGGATATCTCTGGTTATATTAAAACCAATTAGAATCCAATATGTTAATTTAAAACCATTGGATCATTTACCTTTAGAAAAAATAGTCTGATCTTAGTCGAATATCCGATGTCCTTTCGGTTCTTGCCACCCCTCGCCTAGCGGAATTTAGATCTCAAGTGTGCTACTAGACTGTACTCTCAGGAACCATCGCATATTCCTTTTGGTTCTTTACTCTAGTTGTTTTTATTAAGATAAAAATTAACCTTTATCTTTCCAAACTTGGATTATTTCATCCAAAAAAATCTTTCCAAATCATTTATTACAATTTTACGCAATTTATTCATATTTTCAATAATTTTATTATGGCATTTACAGTCGGTTTCCAATTTCGGCCACCGAACTACATCCATAGCAACCTTTTCCAAAGCAAATTTTGACTTATTTTAAAATCAAACCGTTGGATTTTAAAAATGCTCATTTTATTTGAAAGCTTATTTAATTACGGATCTAACGCTTCCAGTTTCAGGAAAATCCGACAGTCGGATCTCTCAGTACGTCAATTCGAAGTTACGGGCTGACGTTCGCTGCGTGACAAGTCCTATTCAAACCCAAATCGATTTATAATTAAAAATAAATAGAAAATACTTCCAAAATATTCTATAAATTATATAAAATATGTATAGTTAACATTGGAAATCCTGTTTCAGTCGTTGCTCTTCAAAATTAAATATCTCAACTTTAAGTCATTTTTAATATTATCCTAATCATTAAAATAATATATATATTTCAAAACTCGTTATTTTAGACTCAAAATTTCTTGTTATTCGTAATAAAAATAAACAATAAACTTTCGAAAGAATTTTTCTTTTAAAAAATTTGCTATATAGCCTAACTGAACTTTACTTTAAAAAGCGACTACTCATTTCAAATCAAAAACTTTGACATGCCAAAACCGAATGAAAATTGATTCAAAACCAGTTGGTTTAGTTATGAAATTCATCGATATTTTTATATTTTTGCGTCCATCCAAAATTGGATGTCAAAATCAAACTTTCATTTTTCATTGAGTATTATATTATTAAAATATTTTGTTTTATTCCAAATTGGAATGTAATCTCAACCAATTTCCATATAAGTCAACTTATATGGATTTTATCCAACATATGCATTCAAAAATAGTTGTAAACAACTATTGAACATCCAATTCACATACAGAGTGCAACTACACCAGTATAAGCCTTAAATATATGATTTACACTTATACCTGTCTGTCGATCAACCGATTAACATACAATTAAACACATAAGATTAGTGTACAATCAAATATCATCCCAAGAGCCGTGTGGGGTTTTCAACCAATACTAGTGATTATTATCTACACACCTAGGATATGTGTAAAATTATCTTCCCAATATCCGTGTGGTGTTTACATTGCAATCTTTGTAGCTTATCTACACACAAGGGAGACGTGTAGGCTAATTATCATCTCAAGACCCGTGTAGGTTTTTTCATCCAATAAATAGTAATTAATAAATTACTAAATAAATTCATCTCAACCACAAATTCATGAATCAATCATAACTCATTCAATTCAAGTTATTATTCTATCAAGTCGATATCGCTTACATACGTGTATATAAATAAGTCGTTTGACTTGTAAATGGGTGTTTAACCCCATAGTGACTATCAGAAATATTTTAGTAATGTTTTAACATGCTAGTTAAGCCAATTTCACTTTAACCTTATAGTGACTATCATAAATATTCATGCCAATTGAGCCAATTTCACTATCCATTCATAACATCTTTCAATATCAATTTAATCACAAAGCGACTAACTTTTCTACATCATAAATTATCGTATAACTACGATTAACTGTTTAATCTAAATAAACAAGTTAGGGAGTTCTCACATAAGATGTCATCAACATATTAACAATGTTCTATCTTGTTAATTAACTCAATTCAACTACCAAATTATTTTACAAGTTAATTCCAACTTAACCACACACCAAACCAAACAATTTACGGTTTAACTAACATGCAACACGATCTCATATAGAGCAGGAAAGATTGTCGAAAGACTATAATGCTTTATCATGAAAATATCATGACCTTAATAAAATTACATCTAAACTTATTTTATAAAGAGCACGAAGCCACGCCAAGACTAAAGATGGCCTGAAAGCACAGGAAAACTATTTTAGAGGAAAACAAGGAGTTGATGATCCTATTTTGGATGTTGATTGAGGATAGAGATATTCTAGTAGATTTCTTGTATGAGATTTGTAAGAAGCCCACAACAATAGACTTCTCTTTTCTAGGGTATCTTAGTGGGGGTTTATTAAGCCACCCCACAGGCGTTATTTAGATGAGTTAGGAGCTGAGCCATACCGGGGATTGTTGGAATCTTTCAAGGGCTCTTTCAATTCCTAGGAACCTTCCCCCAAAAATAGATTTGTTACTGAATTGGTTAAGAGGTCAATTTTGTATAAACAAGAGGTGTATTTGTAAACTTGATGTTGTGAATGCATGAATGTGATGGAAATGCTACTATTATTTGTGGTTGCTGATTTTCTTTATATATCATCAAAGAACCTTGTTTTTCATGATGATGCATTACATTCAATATATAGATTGAAAAAGGAATTTTCAAAGACATCAAAACATAGATTTGGAAGAAAACATTTTCTAGGAGAGCTTAGACGTATGTATATGAAATACCCTCAACTCCCCTTTAACTTCTTGGGCAAAGACCGAGAGATGATTTTAAAAAGATATAGGATTGAACATGCTGAGATGATATATAAACAATAGATGTACTGATAAACAAGCTTAGACTTTTGTAATTTTTTGGGTTTATGTATTGCTAACATAATTAAAAGCTAGTTTGGATAAAGTTCATGCAAACCCTTTCTTAGAAAACATAATACCATTTTTGTTATCTCTTGCAAGTAAAATGTTATGCATAATCATTTCTTATTTTGTGAGTAGGGAGATCAACATTAAACTTTCCCAACCAGAGTTGAGTTATGATAATTGCAGAGAAGAGTGATATTCTACGTAAGGGACCTTCTGTACCTCGGGAAAGAATGATTTCACTCCAGAACCTGACCATCAAACACTTGAATGAAAAGATGGATGGTTTAAAGAGAAAGTTAGAAGAAAAGAATAGAATTATCCTTGGATTAAAGAAGTGTATAAAGACCAAGACATCTATTTATTTTGAAAGGGAGTTAAGAGGCTAACGTTAGCAGGTAGCTAACTTGGAAATCAAACTAGAAAATGTTAACACGAGCTGTAAAAAGCTTGGGAAATTTCTTTTAAGAATATCCCTACTATAACTGTATCCCATCCTTCCGATACCACAGCTGCGCGTAAAGCTCCAACCTCTGAAAAAGTGTTTTTACTTGAAGAACCCCCCTCGAGGGTTAGATGGATCAGTCATTTCTGAGTGGTGTAAAAGGGTGATAGCTGATATGAAAAGCTGTTACGACGCAAAACTTAACAAGGACACGTTTCGACGCATTAATCATTATGTTTATTGGATTAGACATTTGCAGGAGGAGAGACATGATTTACGTAAAAATATCTTTGACTTAGAGAAGGATAATAAATCTCTAAGAGCTATGTGTAGAGCTTTTAATAGGGCTTTGAAGCTTCAGATCAAACCCTTAGACAACCTTGATGAAATTAGCAAAAAAGACTAGTAAGCTTAACAAGCTTCTAAATATTGTGATTCATCATGCCATTGATCCCCCTTTACCTGGTGATGAGGAGGTGTAGGATACCTAATTATGTTTGTAAGTGTATTGTTTTAACTCCTATATTTGGATAGTCACGAAACAACCTTGTAAATACATTTGTAAATTTGGTATGTATCACTTAATGTGTGGTTTTTACTTGAACTTTTCATAAATAATAGCAATTTATATATAACGAGTTTAAGAAATCTCCTTGGGCAAGACAGAAGATCACTATCTTCATTCAACGGCTTTTAAGTAGCAGACTCGAGCTACCACTCTGAGTATTAATATAGAATCTTTCTTCCGAGGATAAGGACTAGAATTTTCGGACACAGATTAGGGTATTTGATAAGGGATCAGATATCCACATCTAATTTCAAGTTAGAAGTCCCGAACCAACCTAGATTTGGGTATTAAAGATAGAGGATCAAAATTCCATTTCTGAAAGCAATAGAAGTCCTAAATCAACTGAGATTTGGGTATCTTATAAAAGACCTATCATGCCCCAAATTCGCCTGGCCTCCGAAGAGATGGGAAAATGCGGATTGTAATGAGAACATGACGCATCAGAACACAAACAAAAGAACATTTCGTTGGTATTACAACAATTACGTAAGAGTACAAGAGTATATCAGAGTGCGAATAAATATTACACAGTGGAAAATGCAATATCAGAGATTAAAGTACATAGCAGCAGAAATTTAAAATGTATAAATACAATGCACAACGGATATACATCAACTAACACAACTTAAAGAAACACACGGATATAAAGCTTTACGAATATAGCTCCAGCTGTAATCCAGGATCCTATGAAAAGAATTATCTACGAAAACCAAAACTACAAGCTGCCCGTGTGGAAAATAGGGGTACCCAGAGTTTAGGTAGAAACAATAAACTCCGAGTCAGTCATGGGACTGGTGTGAGAACTCAAAACAGTTATTAAACTTTTACTTTAAAATGAAGTAAATCACGGGATCACGCCATATGCCACAGAACGGGTTTACTCCCATGAATACTCTGAAATGAAACAATTTGTAAACAACACAATGCTTTTTGAAAAAAGAAGTTATTATAAGACTCATGTCCCATCACATAATGCAAACACAAACCGGAGGACGGAGTTTTACCTTATAATGGCCAAACATGCTTGATGTGTTTTAAAACAAATCATTTTGATATTACTATAAGTGCATAGTGTCAAAACAACTTTAAATATAAATGTATCAATCATAGACAACATAATACCCCATCATACTATGTTGCCATATAGGTTTACAACTAAAACCGAAAGGTGGCATATTGGAAATTGGATTTCCATCATGAGTCAAGGCAAGGGATGGTCTCCTAGCCAATTGAGATCCCTGTAGCGAGATGACCGAGGATCACACCTATGAGCAACCCTTGGGTCCTGCAAAGCCAGTCCACACCTAACGTTTGTGGATTAATTATTCCTAAACAATACGTTTCCCGGTCATATTAGACTTAACACTTGAGCCTTTTAGTCGGCTCTATATCCGAGGCGCCTCATTCCATCATGCACATAAGTAGGCTCTATACCATGACATAACTTCTATCTATAAAGAAATGTATACACTCCTTGCGTCCCTTATCCCGTCTTTGACTCATGGCCGGCTGTGAGGCTCGCGAATCAACGCTATACACAAAGCTATGCTACTTAAAGTTGTGCTTTGATCATCATCCACAAGGCTCTGCTTTTCAACAAAAGCATGATCATTTGCATCTTAACATGCTACAATGTCAATTCGTTCCATACAACTGGTTTCTATCAATATATAACCTCTAAGATCATACGTCTCGGAGAAGGGTGTTAAGCAAGAGAATAAATTCTCTGCCACCAAATAAATACATATTTAATAGAAATCAATCAATACAGAGCAAAATACAATGTCAGACATAATTCATTTACAGGTTCGTTCTGGGTTTGAACGAAACCGGAGGCACCTTATTCCTCGTCCTGTATGTCAAATACAAGAGAGAGGCCCTTGTATATCAGATCGATCTCCAAGTACATCTGGACGATCACCACTTATTACCTCGTCTTGGGTGTACAGCCCAATCAAGATATCAGTAACCATCCAAATGATGTAAAGATCTCTGGTCTTCAACCATCGTCTACTTTTAATCGTCGTATCAGTTATTCAAAATGGCTTAACCCGGTCTTTCCAACTAACTCGTGTATCTTATAATCAAGTGCAATAAAAACACATCATACGCCTCATTCCAATCCAGAACATTCTTTTATTCAAATATTCATATCTTTGGGGAAAGTTTCCCATCAATTTTATCAAAGATAAATTCTTTTAAATTTATTCATTAATCTTCCTTTGGAAATCGTTTCAAAATATTTTATAATTTCTCTTCATAACTTAAACCAAATTAAGGTTTATCAACTAGTCGGGATTAACGAACCTTATCGAAGTAATCATTTATTTTATTATCCCAATCCCAACCTATTCATCCCATGGAGCAAAACTAGTTGTACTCCATATCTAACACTCATCGTGTTATTGGTAAATTCAATTACCACTTAACGTTTAAATCTAATCAAAGATTTAACTACCGCATGGAATAAAACTGGTGGTATTACATTCATGCACATTTCTTGAATTCGGTAAATTTAATTACCTTACTCACATTTCAGTCTAATCAAGTATTCATTAAAACTTCATGTAGTTTTAATCTCAAAAATCTTAGTTAAAAGATTTTTAAATTCTAATTTCATAACTCGAGATGCACAAGATAAATTGTGCATTTCAGCACAGGTCAGACGTTTGACGTAAAATGCACAGATGTATGGTCTTACAGAGTAAGTTTCCTGAGAGTTTTGATAGATGTCTAACCTGATGTAGTTATTTTTATTCTTAAAAAACTTAAACAGACGTCTGAGCCATCCCTGGACAGACGTTTGATTACAGTAAATAAATTTCCCGTGAGTTTTAACAGACGTCTGACCATTTATGGTCAGACGTCTGACTTGAAGCCTAGGGAATTTCTTTGGGAAAATTCCACTAATCTTAATTAAAAGATTATAAACTCCAAATCATAACTTCACAGTTAACTGGATTTAAGAACTAATGTCATTTAAAACATCGTTCACAAGGAACCCATAGTCCACATTTATTTAATTCCAATTACATTCATTAATTCGAAAATATCGTTAAATCTTAAAGAAAAGATTTATTCAATTCTTAACTAACTTTAAGAATAGTATTATTAAAGATACCATTTACGAAAAACCCAAAATCCAATTTGATATTAAATACAAGGCTTTGAATAGAAATCATATCGACTTGCATTTAGTATCAAATTCTGAAACTAACCGATATCGTATTGGGAATAAAAGTATATATATTTTCCAAATTCCTCATCAATATTCAGATAATCACAAAATCCCATATCGAAATATTCCGAAGAATATTTCCATTCAAATCCATTCCAATTCATACGTTAGAAAATTTTAGTTATATTAAAACCATATCAATTCTTTATTCTAGTTGTTAACCATTTTATTCAGATAAAAATATCTTTTATACTTTCAAACTTGGAGTATTTCATTCAAAATCATTTCAATATTTTCATGCCCATCCAAAATCGGACATCAAATCATATTTTGATTCTTCTCTTAATATTATATCAAAATATTCTTTCATATTTTGAATCGGAATGTGACTTAATCAATTACCATATAATTTTATTTATACGGATTCCATACATCGTATGTATTCAAAAATAGTGATAAACAACTATTAAATATTCAATTCACATCCAGAGTGTGATCTACAACAGTATAAGCATTACATAATTACATAACGCTCACTATGGCCTGTTAATCAATCGATCGACATACAACTAAACACAAGGGAGATGTGTAAAGTTATTATCATCCCAGACCCATGTGGGGTTTTCAATCAACATCGAATGATTATTATTTGCATATTTGGGCGATGTATAAAATTATAGTCCCAATATCCGTGTGAGGTTTACATCACAATGCATGTGCACTTATCTAATATTTTCACTTTTTTATATAAAGATAACAATATAACTGTAAACATACATCAATCACCAAACAAATATTGTAATCACAGGCAATATACTCAGTTATAAAATAAATAACTGTATAAAATACTGAAGTGAGAGAGTTCTCACCTTTGGTTTCCACTCCGTCGTTCTTTAATTGATGATTTATAAAACGATTTCGTAAGAATCGGGCTATTGAAATCTACGAATTAGTGAAACTGACAATTCTCAAGCGAAGTTAAAATGGGCCGAAACTCGGCCAGGAAAGAGCCTAGATGGACCTAAATTGTTGATTGTGGTCCACTGGTCAACAACAATTTTATGCCAATAGACGTCTGTCACCCCAAGAGAGACGTCTGACCTAATAGTGAGCAACTTTTTTATTTTACCCGTGAGCTTGGACAGACATCTGACCATTTATGTTAGACGTCTGAGCTGAAGCAATTAAACATTTTAATTGCCAATGAGTGTGCAATCAGCCTTGGACGAGCCCAAATCAATGGTGATGGTTTATGATGATCCCTTAGCTTAAATGAAGCCTCCCTAGCTCGCCAAAATCACTCATGAACACATGCATTAACATATATATAAATAAGATTGCGAAGATTATGATTATAAGCTCAAAAATGAACTAAATTCCAAACCAAAGCGATCCCATACGATTTAAGCGAGTTGTGAAGTTTTAGAACTTGCCGGTGCGACAATGGAGCTGCACAATATTGCCAAATCAACTAGTAGCTTATGAATTAGGTTGTATGGACAATTCTAATCATAATTTCAACTCAATGAAACACAAACACATGAAATCAGCTATGTGTATACTTGTCTAACCAATTCGTATGCATATGCAAACACGAGTGAACACTAAACTACACTTTTACAAGCCAATAGCTTATGGCATAAATGTGGGTTCACGAATAACTCATGAATAACTCACATTTGATAGTTAGAAGCAAAGAATTGATCCAGTAGCTAGTTAGAACAACCTCTCTTCGTTAAAAACACTAGAATCAACAACCTATGATCATATGAACACATTTCCTAAGAATTAGGTTTAGGAAATCATCACAAATTAAATAGGAAACAAGTTGGAGAGGAAAATAGAGAAGCTTATCCATGTCTTAGAATTGGATTTGCACTAGAATCGATCTCTAGATTAAAGACCCTAGTTTAGGGAATTTCTATTTCCCATTCCCTCCCCATTTCCATTTTACTTAAGTGTTTGGAGAATGAATGAAGAGTAGAGGGCTATGGAGCACTTAAGTGAATGGGCTAGGTTGGCTAACCAAGCCCCAACCAAGATGTTAAATCTCCGAAGCTCGAAATATATCGAAGTTTATACTTTCCGATCACCTAAACGACATTTTGAACTCAATGGAAATGATTTCGAGTCCAAATTCGTCCATATGTAAAAAGTGATATTTTGGTCATATATCCAATGAAAGAGACCAAATTTCTCCAACTCCAAAGGTATTAATGTTTGTAGTTTTCAAACACGCAAACGACATTTTGAATCTAATGGAAGTGGTCTCGTTGAAAACGGAGATCGTATGCAAAATGGCGATTTTTAAGGGTTATATATATAAATTCCATAGCAACTATTCTAAATTTTAATTTAGACATAACTTACAATTTATAAAGCAAAATCTCAATTTCTTGCATTCACTAGAAAATTACCATTCAAAATATTTCAATGTTTCTTATTTTATCAAAATCTGATTTATATTGAGTTATATACATTCATTCAAAGTTTAAAATCGAATTTTCAAACTACCGTGTCATTTTGAGTTCATTTTAATTAAATTTTAAATTCATATGTTCTAGCTTCTATTAGAAATAAATTTTATGTCATTTATTCTCAAAATAATTCATCTAAATATTTTATTTCTATGAAAATCAATTAAAAATAATTTTAAATTGGTTCTAAAACTACGGGTTGTTACAATCTCCCCCATTTGAAATCTTTTCGTCCTCGAAAAGGAAGAAGGAATTGAAGGTCGTTTATTTAACCAACTCAACCTTCGCTAGACTCAAGTTCTTCAACGTTTCAGTTTCTAAGAACTTTCTAATTTCTCAACATTTGGCTAAAGCCTTAAATTTTTGAAAAGTTTCGCCATAACCTCCTTTGCACGGGTTGATCGGTACAACTACAAGTGGCCTCTACAAGCTGTCATACATCAAAAGAAAATCCAATAGCGAAACGCCTAGCCAATCGGCTCATAAAATCATCAAACCTAATCAATATAATAAACATGTACCTATTTGTCGGGCATACAATTTTATTCCTCTTCTTAGCCTCCACGCAATAGTCTGTACAACATGTATATACATGTGTGTGTATATATATAAAATTCCAATAAATTTTCAATTCCGTTCAATTTTACATTTGATTTGGCTTAATTTACCTTTTCATTTTCACATTGGTTTTATTATTCCAATATTTTAATTAGTCAAACTAATTATCATCCATCACAACTAGCAATCAAATAGTTGATTAGCTTTTAAACATATATCCTTTATATATACTCAAAAATCATATTTCAATGCCAAATCACAAACATAAACCCTAACTAAGTTTTTGGTTCTCACACCAGTCAACTGGAATCATATAGATATCACACTTTCAAAACTCGAATATAAACACTGATGATGTCTAGACTATCATCAAAATCATTCCCGGGCGACTAGAGTGTGATTCTATATCTACCTGTATACTTGAGACTTCGAATATACGTTCATGACGTGTATATGCAAAATCTTTGTATACTCAATAGTCCAAAATCAATATCAAATATAATATTTAAATCTTTATAATAAGATTTAAATTTCAAAACTAAATTCGTTTTTAGAAATAACATTCCTTAAACTCATTCTAGGGTATTACTAACCCTAACTCTAATGAGTTATTCTTATAAGATGTTACTAATTCTATCTCTGATGAATTCTTTCGTTCTGTTCGAATGTGTCTTGTTCTCGTGCTTTGTAAAACAAAGCTCTGATTACCAAACTATCACGCCTTGAATTCGCCCGGCCTCCGAAGAGACGGGAAAATGCGGATTGTAATAAGAACACTACACATCAGAACACAAACAATAGAACATTTAATTGCTATTACAACAATTACATCAGAGTACAAGAGTATATCAGAGTGCCAATAAATATTACACAGCGGAAAATGCAATATCAGAGATTAAAGTACATAGCAGCGGAAATTTAAAATGTATAAATACAATGCACAACGGATATACATCAACTAACACAACTGAAAGAAACACACAGATACAAAACTTTCCGAATATAACTCCAGCTGTAATCCAGGATCCTGTGAGAAGAAATATCTACAAAAGCCAAAACTACTAGCTTCCCGTGTGGAAAATATGGGCTCCTAGAGTTTAGGTAGAAACAATAAACTCCGAGTCAGCCATGGGATCGGTGTGAGAACTCAAAATAGTTATTAAACTTTTACTTTAAAATAGAGTAAATCACAGTATCACGCCGTATGTCATGGAACGGGTTTAATCCCACGAATACTCTGAAATAAAACAATTTGTAAACAACGCAATTTGTTTTAAAAAATGAAGCTATTATATGACTCACGTCCCATCACACAATGTAAACACAAACCGGAGGATAGAGTTTTACCTTATAATAGCCAAACATGCTTGATACATTTTAAAACAAATCATTTTGATATTACTATAAGTGCATAGTATCAAAACAACTTCAAATATAAATGTATCAATCATAGACGGCATAGTACCCCATCCTACAATGTCGCCATATAGGTTTACAACTAAAACCGAAAGGTCGCGTATTGGAAATTAGATTTCCATCATGAGTCATGGCAAGGGATGGTCTCCTAGCCGATTCAGATCACCTCTATCAAGATGACCGAGGATCACACCATGGGCAACCCTTGGATCCTACAAGGCTGGTCCGCACCTAATGTTTGTGGATTACTTATTCCTGAACAATGCATTTCCCGGTCATATCAAGCCTAACACTTGAGCCTTATAGTGGGCTCAACATCTGAGGCGCCTCATTCCATCATCCACATAAGTAAAAACGTCTGGGCTCCATACCATGACATAACTTCTAGCTAGAAAGAAATGCATTCACTCCTTGCGTCCCCTATCCCGTTTTTGACTCGTACCCTGGTGTGAGGCTCACGAATCAACGCTATACACAAAGCTATGCTACTTAAAGTTGTGCTTTTATCATCATCCACGAGGCCTTGCTTTTCAATAAAAGCCTTGATCATTTGCATCTTAACATGCCACATTGTCAATTCATGCCATACACCTCTAAGCTCATACGCCTTGGAGAAGGGTGTTAAGCAAGAGAATAAATTCTCCGCCACCGAACAAATACTTATTTAATAGAAATCAATCAATACATAATAAAATACAATGTAAAACATAATCCATTTACAAGTTCGTTCTGGGTCTGAACAAAACCATAGGCACCTTATTTCTCGTCCCGTATGTCCAATACAAGAGAGAGGTCCTCGCATATCCGATCGATCTCCAAGTACGTCTGAATGATCACCACTTATTACATTGTCTTAGGTGTACAGCCTAATCAAGACATCAATAATCATCCAAACGATGTGAAGATCTACAGTCTTCAACCACCGTATTCATCATCGACTTTTAATTGTCGTATCAGTTATTCAGAATGGGTTAAACCCAGTTTTTCTGGATAACTCGTGTATCTTATAATCAAGTGCTATAAAAACACATCATATGACCCATTCCAATCCAGAACATTCTTCTATTCAAATATTCATACCTTTAGGGAAAGGTTCCCATTAATTTTATCAACGATAAATTCTTATAAATTTATTCTTTAATCTTCCTTTGGAAATCATTTCAAAATATTTTATAATATCTCTTCACAGCTTAAACCAAATTAAGGTTTATCAACTAGTCGGGATTAGCGAACCTTGTTAAAATAATCATTTATTTTATTATCCCAATCCCAACCTATTCATCCCGTAGAGTAAAACTGGTAGTACTCCATATCTAATACTCATTGTGTTATCGGTAAATTCAATTACCACTTAACGTTTAAATCTAATCAAAGATTTAACTACCGCATGGAATAAAACTGGTGGTATTCCATTCATGCACATATCTTGAATTCGGTAAATTTTGATTACCTTATTCACATTCCAGTCTAATCAAGTATTTGTTAAAACTTCACTTAGTTTTATTCTAAAAAATCTTAGTTAAAAGATTTATAGATTCTAATTTCATAACTTGAGATGCACAAGATAAATTGTGCATTTCAGTACAGGTCAGACGTCTGACATAAAATGCACAGACCTCTGATCTTACAGAGTAAGATTTCCTGAGTGTATTGATAGAAGTTTGTCCATTTATGGTCAGACGTCTGACCTGATGCAATTATTTTTATTCTTAAAAGAACTTGAACAGACGTCTGACCCATCCCTGGATAGACGTTTGATAACAGTAAATAAACTTCCTGAGAGTTTTGACAGACATCTAACCATTTATGGTCAAACATCTGACCTGAAGCCTAGGCAATTTCTTTGGAAAAATTTCACTAATCTTAATTAAAAGATTATAAACTCCAAATCATAACTTCACCGTTAACTGGGTTTGAGAACTAATGTCATTTAAAACACCGTTCACAAGGAACCTATAGTCCATATTCATTTAATTCCAATTATATTCGTTAACTGGAAAATCTCGTAATATCTTAATGAAAAGATTTATTTTATTCTCAATTGGGTTTAAGAACAGTATTATTAAAGGTACCATTCACAACAAACCCAGAATCCAATTTGATATTAAATACGAGGCTTTGAATGCAAATCATATCGACTTATATTCGATATCAAATTCTGGAACTAACTGATATCAGTTGGGAATAACGATATATATCTTTTAAATTCCTCACCAATATCCGTATAATCACGGAATCGCATATCGAAATATTTCGAAGATTATTTCCATTCAAATCCATTCCAATTCATACGTTAGAAAATTCTGGTTATACTAAAACCATATCAATTCTTTATTCTAGCTGTTAACCATTTTATTCAGATAAAAATATCTTTTATCCTTTCAAACTTGGATTATTTCATCTAAAATTATTTCAATATTTTCATGTCCATCTAAAATCGGACATCAAATTATATTTCGATTCTTCTTTTAATATTATATCAAAATATTCTTTCATATTCTGGATCGAAATGTGACTCAACCAATTACCATATAATTTTATTTATATGGATTCAATACATCGCATGTATTCAAAAATAGTGATAAACAACTATTAAACGTTCAATTCACATCCAGAGTGTAATCTACAACTATATAAGCATTACATAATTACATAATGCTTACTACGGCCTGTCAGTCAATCTATCGACATACAACTAAACACAAGGGAGATGTGTAAATTTATTATCATCCCAGACCCGTGTGGGGTTTTCAATCAACATCCAATGATTATTATTTGCATACTTGGGCGATGTACAAAATTATCGTCCCAATATCTGTGTGGGGTTTACATCACAATCCATGTGCACTTATCTAATATTTTCACAGTTTAATATAAAGATAGCAATATAACTGTAAACATCCATTAATCACCAAACAAATATTGCAATCATAGGCAATATACTCAGTTATAAAATAAATAATTGTATAAAATACTTAAGTGAGAGAGTTCTCACCTTTGGTTTCCACTCCGTCATTCTTTAATTGATGATTTGTAAAATGATTTCGTAAGAATCGGGCTACTGAAATCTGCGAATTAGTGAAACTGACAAGTCATAAACGAAGTTGAAATGGGCCAAAACTCAGTCGGGAAATAGCCTGGATGGACCTAAACTGTTGACCATGGTCTCCACTGGTCAACAACAGTTTTATGCCAACAGACGTCTGTCACCCCCAGGACAGACGTCTAACCTGACAGTGAGCAGTTTTGTTATTTTTCCCGAGAGCTTGGACAGACGTCTGACCATTTTGGTCTGATGTCTGAGCTGAAGCAATTAAACATTTTGATTGCCGATGAATGTGCAATCGGCCTTAGACGAGCCCAAATCAATGGTGATGGTTTATGATGATCCCTAAGCTTAAATGAAGCCTTCCTAGCTCGCCAAAACCACTCATGAACACATGCATTAACATATATACATAAGATTGCGATGATTGTGATTGTAAGCTCAAAAATGAACTAAATTCCAAACCAAAGCATTCCCATATGATTTAAGCGAGTTGTGAAGTTTTAAAACTTGCCGGTGCGACAATTTAGCTTCACAATTTCGCCAAATCAACTAATAGCATATGAGTTAGATTGTGTGGACAATTCTAATTGTAATTTCAACCCAATGAAACACAAACACATGAAATCGGCTAAGTGTATACTTATCTAACCAACTCATATGCATATGCAAACACGAGTCAACTACATTTTTACAAGCCAATAGCTTGTGGCATTAATGTGGGTTCATGAATAACTCATGAAGAACTCACCTTTGATAATTAGAAGCAAAGAATCGATCCAATAGCAAGTTAGAACAACCTTTCTTCGAGAAAAACACTAGAATCAACAACTTAAGTTCATATAAACACATTTCCTAAGAATTAGGTTTAGGAAATCATCACAAATTGAAGAGGAAACAAGTTGCAGAAGACGGAGAGGAAGAAGGAGAAGCTTACGCATGTCTTAGAATTGGATTTACGCTAGAATTGAGCTCTAGATTGAAGACCCTAGCTTATGGAATTTCTATTTCCCATTCCCTTCCCCATTTCCATTTTACTTAAGTGTCTAGAGAATGAACGAAGAGGAGAGAGCTATGGAGCACTTAAGTGAACGGGCTAGGTTGGCTAACCAAGCCCCAACCAAGATGCCAAATCTCTGAAGCTCGTAATACTTTTCGATCACCTAAATGACATTTTGAACTCAATGAAAATGGTTTTGAGTCCAAATTCGTCCATACGTAAAAAGTGATATTTTGGTCATATATCCAATGAAAGAGACCAAATTTCTTCAACTTCAAAGGTATCGATGTTTATAGTTTTCGAACACGCAAATGTCATTTTGAATCTAACGGAAGTGGTCTTGTTGAAAACGAAGGTCGTTTGCAAAATGGAAAATTTTAAGTGTTTATATATATAAATTCCATAGGGACTATTCTAAATTTTAATTTGGACATAACTTACAATTTATAATGCGAAATCTCAATTTCTTACATTCACTGGAAAATTATCATTTAAAATATTTCAATGTTTTATCAAAATCTGATTCATATTGAATCCTATACATTCATTCAAAGTTTAAAATCGAATTTTCAAACTACCGCGCTATTTTGAGTTCGTTTTAATTAAATTTTAAATTCATACATTCTAGCTTCGATTAGAAAAAAAATTAAGTCATTTATTCTCAAAATAATTCATCAAAAATATTTTTTTTCCATGAAAATCAATTAAAAATAAATTTTAAATTAGTTCCAAAAATACGGGTTATTACTAGACCAGATATCCACATCTGGTAATAACAGAAGTCCCGAATAAACACAGATTCAGGTATTTTATAGAAGACCAGTTATCCACATCTGGTAATAATAGAAGTCCCGAACCATCCCAGATTCAAGTATTTAATAGAAGACTAGATATCCACGTCTGGTAATAATAGTTGTGCCACCCACTTCAGGTTTATTTTGCAAAGCAGAGAATGTACGTACTTTGTTAGCCACTCTCTGGACTTGTGATTGACAAAGCAGAGGATGTACATGCTTGTTTGTCACTCATTCACTACACCAAAATGTTATATTAGAAAACACTCGTTTTTTTTCCCAGAAACATTATTGTAGTGTTGCTGGACTTACTACACTATGACAGTTTTTCGGTTTACACAAAAGTGTTTCGGGTTTTATTTTTTTATTTTCTCAAAACATTTTTAATGCAAAACATCGTGGCTTTTAAAGCCCATGCCAAAAGCCCATTCACTATCAGTTTAGCGTTCCTCTGCAAGTTTTACTGTAGCCGCAAAAAATAGAATTACACTTTTCCCGTTCCTAAGCCCTAATAACCATTTCTCCGGATCAAATCAAGCCTCCTTTTCAAATTCTGACATCATTATCGACCATCCATTGTTGCAAAGCTTCCTTCACCATTCTTTATTTGTTTCTGACGGTGTTCATTGATTAACCTAAGAACCCGAGTGTAACACCCCGTGAATTCTATAACTGTGAAATCAACAAATTAAAGTATAATTAATTTCAAATCAAAGAACTAAGGGAAACGGGATACGCCATTGCGTTCGTCTCGGAAAAATACGCAAAATAGAGTCCGGGTTTTCGAAAAACGGATATCGTATGAAGAAGTTATGGACGAACGAAGTTGGGCGAAAAACCGGAGAAGGGTCAGAATGCACTGGCGCACTTGGGAAGTGCGCCAGAACAAAAATGAACTGGCGCACCTGTGAAGTGCGCCAGTACATTTTTGACCTGGCGCACCTGCCAAGTGCGCCCAGGTCAAAAATGACCTGCTAGCCAGGTCTGGTCTAGCCCTGGCTGGCCAGGTCTGTGTTTGGCCGATTTTCAGAAGCTTGCTTTGTCATTAGGGCTAGGTGGCAGGCTCTAATTGGTCTCTCTTGCGAATGAATGGCTACGATCAATCCAAGCAACATCAATGGTCCTAATCAGTTTATAACCTCTATATAAACAACCCTAGACTAACCCTAATCTATTCATTCAAAAATAAGAACAAAGCCGCCATGTTGCTGAGGAACGACTAAGAGTAGCCGCCAATTGGAGAGAGAGGATTAGGAGGCAAATTCTAAGGCATAAAGTAACTCAATCAAATCAAACCGCATCTTCAAATCCCTAAATTAGAGAATTCGCCACACCATTGTAAGTAGAGTATTACTTTGGTATGAACAAATAACTGTGTTGGTTTGTATACTTGATTGTGGTGATAAATAATTCATAATTTGTGCGTTACTATGATTCTTATCGATTTGGAATATTGTATACGTTTGGATATCCTCATATTATGTTATAAAGAACTACATGCGGTAGTTCTATGCAAGTATACATTTGGAATATTCGCAAATTATGCAATCCTTGTTGAAGCTACATGTATGTAGTTGATTAATTAAAATTCATGCAAGTTTGGGGCTTTGCTATTATGCCATCATAATGTGTATTTTTATACAAACATCATTTTTGTGAAGTAATTGGAACAAGTTTGGTTGTTATAGTTCATATGAAACTATGTTGAAATTTTGGCACCATGATCTATGTATTAAGTCATGCTTTTGTACTAGAAAACCTATTTGCAAACTTATGAATATGACTAGGCTATGATTGATATTTTGCATAATTAAGTCTATATTGTTTACAAGAATCATATGATGACATATGTGGTACATAGCTAGGTTAGATTCAAAATCCTTTTTTACAAGTTTGCATGACTAAAGTAAAAATCATGATTTCATGTTAGAAATATTTATGCCATGGTTATGTGAACAAATTTAACTATACTTGTGCCATGCTTATGTTAGAAATATTTATGCCATGCTTATGTTTGACATTATGCCTAAATAAAAGTATAGGTTCATGTTGTAGTTATGACTATGTGTCAATAATGATACCCAATTTAGATTCTTATCTCAACTACAAGTTCACATGCTTTGATTCATGTCACCTATGCTTTATGACCAAAGTATATGTCACTACTATGCAAGTACACCCGTTTCTATTTTGTATTCCCAACGTCATATTGCAAGTTCATGCGCTCACATTCCCCTCTTTGTGTATGTAATCACGCTTTAAGCCTCCCCTCTTCGCATGGCTAAGTTGGGCTTTAAAAGGCTAAGCCCAACATATATATAATAAACGGACGTGTTAAACGGGGGAAAATAACGTTGGGTTAAAATTACTAATGAATGAAAATATAAAATAGAAGGGCCCAAATTCAAGTATGGGTTGGGCCCATGATTGGTGTAACCTTTACACCATTAACTTAATAATGGGCCGCAAATATTTACATATAAGAAAATAAAGAAGAAAGACAAAATATGTAAATGTAGAACATACGATGTGTTTAACCCGAGGTTGGATTGAGTTGTGATGTAAACCTGCCCGGAACCGCCCGGCTGTCCAGTAGTCACAACAATACCTATCCAATGTGAGAGGTTAAACATGGAGCCCAATAAGGACCCGAGGTTAGACTGAGTTGTGGCGTAAGACTGCCCGGAACCAACCGGCAACAGGCAGCCACAACAATACCTGTCTAATGTGAGAGGTCAGGGCCTTAATAAGACAATTAAGGCCGAGTCAGGATTGTTAGGATTAAGTGAACTAAAGACTTAATCAAAATGGAACATGCTAAACTAAACGGACTGGTGGGGTTAGGTTAGAAAACACTTAACCAACTTAGCATGTTGGCTAGAGATAGAAAACCTAGTAACGGGGGACCCTTTTCAGCAGTAACCCTAGAAGGTGTATCAGGAAACCCTGAAACTAGGCAGGGTGGGGCACGATTACTGGGCTGATTGTAAGAGGTCAAATCGACGGCGGTGGTGTAGAAGTGTAGGTTCTAATGGGGTGCGGGCGTGCACACACTCCGGCGCAGAAAAGTAAGGCACTGGACACCAGTAGCATACCTGTGCATTCTATGGTTGTGTCGGGCCGCCACCATGGGACTTGATACACCCCATGGTGGGACCAGCATAGGTAACTACGACATCGGGGGCCGTAAGACACATGTAACTATGCGAGTAGGAGCCGATCATCATAGAATGGATCACTTCACCCTGATTTTGGGGTGCCGATTGGAAACTAGTTTATATGGGTTTAGAGATTAACATGGGGTACGATAGTATATTCGACCCTAGACAACTTAACCAAGTTTATGGTGCTGCCCACTTCTTGTTTATACTTATCATACCCAGTTCTTTATTCATAGACAAAATAGTACTAGACTTACTCAGGCTTTATGTCTGACTCTACTTTTCTTTCGTCTTCTTTTCTTCCGTTCCCCCCCCCCCCCAGGTCCACAGGGAGGGAACACAGCAGCTTGACCAACCTTAACATCCAGCTTGAAGAAGAGAAATGTATTGCTTGGACTTTTTCGCTTTGAACTATGGCTTTGGACAATCCACTATGGGGCTTTTGCAGTTTATCTATGTTTTATTTATGCTTCTTTAAATAATGTAATCAAGACAGATTATGAAAGTGTTATGTTATGTTTTTGGAAAAGATGTAAGACAATTATGGTGATGTTGTTGTAACACGTATTTGCTTTCATGAAATAAAAGTTTGTTGATTTTCCGCTGTTTACAAATATGTGTTCTTATATCTGTCTTGTATATCTGTGACTTATACTTATAAACCTCCACCAAAATTAGGGCATTCCCATTGAGAGTGACCCTAACGGAGGTGGGGTGTTTCACTTGGTATCAGAGCATAGGTTTACCAGATAAGATAAAAAGTTTTGAAAAATTATTTTCAAAAAGGAAATTTAAAGAAGCATTTTTAAAAGATAAAATATTATTTTGTTTTAAAAGGCAAAGTCCCCAAAGCCATAGGTATTATCTCTTATCCTTCGTTTTGAATCTATCCTTTCGGTTTCAGCATGTCTGGAGACCTTACTTCCCAGCTGCTGACGCTTTCACTTCTCCTCCTCCACGTGAACCATCAAGCGGAAGAGTCCCATAATAGGAAGACGAATAATAGTCAAACAAGAAAGGATCGTAACAGTAATAATAAGAAACGAGAAAAAAGGAAATGCAATTTTTGTGGTACGGAAGGGCACATAGCCAAGGATTGTAGATAGAGGAAAAGAAAGCAAGGAGAATGTTTTCATTGTGGGGAGACTGGACACATTATCATAGACTGCCCTGAGAAGACAAACTTTGAGAAGGGCGGGAAAGACAACAAGTCCCGAGAGAAAAGGAAGTGTAAATTCTGTGGCAAAGTGGGGCATTTAGTAAAGGACTGCCGGAAAAAGAAGGCCAAGGAGAATGGTGGGTGCTTTTCTTGCGGTGAGACAGGCCATAGGGCTAGGGACTGCCCAAAGAAACGAGGACAGGGGCAGAGGGCTGGATCCACCCCAGGGGCACAGGTTCATGTGCTGGAAGCGCCACCTCTGCAACAGCGAGGTATAAATACTTCTGTAGAAAGTGTAGTTTATCTTTATGATCACCCCGTTCGCACTTTGTTTGATTCTGGCGCATCACACTCCTTTATCTCGTCTGCTTTAGTAGAATCTCTGCACCTAAAAACTAGTATGGTAGAGGACCCCTTAATTGTTTCAAACCCAATTGGGGGCCCAGCTCATTTGTCTATGATCTGTGTGGGATTGAAAATTTCTATTCTAAGCGTAGAATTTCTATGTAGTGCCTTTGTTTTGGGCTTTTCGGGGTATGGTTTGATTTTGGGTATGGATTAGCTATCCAGTAATGGGGCCATCCTTGATTGTGAGAAAAGGGTTCTTAGGCTCCTAACCCAGCTCGGTAATACTTTGGAAATTTCTTGTAATCCCTCGTATGCGGTTATATCTTGAATCGCTAGATGCCTCTGTTGAAAATTTGCAATCAGTTAGAGTGGTCCGGGAATAACCGGATGTCTTCGAAGAGGTGAAGGGCTTGCCTCCGAAGCGGGAAAAAGACTTCTGCATATATCTTGTAGATAATGCAAAGCCCGTTGCGTTGCCCGTTAGACACATGGCTCCACGGGAAAGGAAAGAGCTCAGTAAACAGATTAAAGAGCTTCTAGAAAGGGGGTTCATTAGGAGGAGCATTTCAGAATGGGGCGCTCCAGTAGTGTTCGCTACAAAGGCGGACGGTTCACTCCGTCTATGTGTTGACTATAGGGAGCTCAACAAGCTAACGAAAAAGAATAGGCACCCTCTCCCTAGAATTGACGATTTATTTGACCAGCTTGTAGGAGCGTCTGTTTTCTCCCAACTCGATTTAGCAACCGGTTTCCATCAGCTAAGGGTGGCTGAAGATAGCATCGATAAAACGGCGTTCAGAACCCCAGACGGTTTCTTTGAATGGCTTGTCATGCCTTTCGGCTTGACAAATGCACCTGCTTACTTCGTGGACCTGATGAGTAGGGTATTTAGAGATTTCCTCAACAAATTCGTAGTGGTCTTCGTAGATGATATCCTTATCTTCTCAAAGAGTGAAGAGGAACATGCTCAACACTTAAGGGCAATCATGGAAACTTTGCGAGTCCATCAACTAAAAGCCAAATTCTCCAAATGCCACTTTTGGAGAGAAGAGGTGAGGTTCCTTGGGCACATAGTATCCAAACAAGGGTTAGCAGTGGACCCTGCTAAGGTAGTGGCGGTACAGGATTGGAAGACACCAAGGAATGCAACTGAGGTCCGAAGCTTTCTAGGACTAGCAGGTTTCTATCGAAAGTTTATAAGGGATTTTGCGAAAATCTCAGCTCCGCTCACGAAATTGACCAAGAAGAATCTATTGTTCAATTGGGACTTGGATTGCGAGTTTGCTTTCCAACGACTGAAAAGGGCTCTCACAACAGCCCCAGTTTTGACGCTGCCAGATGGGAGCAAGATGTTCACTGTTTATACGGATGCATGTGGGACAGGGCTAGGCGCCGTCTTAATGCGAGAAGGAAGGGTAATAGCTTATGGCGGGAGGCAGTTGAAAGTGCACGAAAAGAACTACCCAACCCACGATCTTGAGTTAGCCGCCATCGTCTTTGCACTCAAGTCTTGGCGACACTATCTCCTAAGTGAGAAGTTCGAATTTTACACTGACCATAAATCGTTAAAGTATCTTTTCTCGCAGAAGGTTCATTTCACTTATGCATGAGTCGTAAAGAATCACCTTTGTAAGTTCATTTGGCAACAAAGTTGACATTTGTTTATTTTCAAGAGATAATTCACCTATGTGGAATACCTTCTAGTAAGTGAACAAGATCCAAGATTCACTAGTGAATTTTGGAGAGCTTGCATGGAACCATGAGTACGCAGTTAGGCTTGAGCCAAGTATACTAGAAGAAGAATAAGTGAAAGAGGAACGAGAAATAGGTTCCAACTCATATTTTGGAAACAAGAATTAAGAAGCTACGAAATTGTGAAGTTAACGACGGACAAAGCATAATGGAGTCAAGCTCAAGAAATGCGACTTAGAAGATTGAAGACTAGATTCGTGCATAATATCTCTTCTTAAGAGTATATCCTTGATCCCACTCTTCCTGTAGATCTTACTTGCATGGTATCTTTTCTGTATATCCTCTCGGTCCCATTCTCAATCCAATTTCTGTTGCAAACCCCATAGGGAGTATGACTCATCTGTTAGTAACACATGTTGGGGCTCGAGGGTGTTCATTGGTTTGACTAAAGTTTTTGGGTTTTATAGGATACAGATTGGTCTTAGGAAGGGACTCCCTTGTGACCTAAAAAGGAGTCCATCATGCTTAGTTTCCTAGAATCATATATGGTGGTTGGGTTGAGTAACTCTTTGGGTGTCAGTCTGATGTTGATTTCGGTCTTCGGGGCTGATGCTTAGAGAGTTCTTCTCCTAATCAATATATATGTGGCATAGGTTTTCAGTTTTGACATTGCCTAATGGGCACAAAGTTTTTACTTGCTTCTATCATTCGACTATACCTTTAGATAGGAACAATTGGGAAAATGGCCTATAGATTAGAGCTACCCGAGAAATTGGCTGGAGTCCACAACGTTTTTCACGTTTCACATCTCCGAAAATGTCTACATGAGTCTGCTGAAGTGGTAGAGCCAAATATCCTCGAAGAGGCCGAAGTGGAACGCGAAGCAACCATAAGAAAAGTTCCAACCCGCATCTTAGGAACGGAAGTGAAGAAGCTACGCAACCGCGAAGTCAAGCTCGTCAAAGTTCAGTGGAGCGACGCCGAGGGAGACGCGACTTGGGAAACTGAAGCTAGAATACGCACTGCCTACCCTTTTCTGTTCGAGGGTACATCCTTGATCTTTCTTTTTCGTTAAGTTGCGCTTTTATCTATCTCTTTAGGTATATTTCCTCGACCTTATCTTTTAGGTAGAATCTTTTTGGATGGAAACATGTAGTTGAAACATGTTATGTATGATGGTTGCAAGTGGTTGCAAGTGATTGCTAGTGGTTGCTCGTGGTTGCATATACACACACAATCTAGGTTTTAGATCGGCTCAGTCACTTCATATTGCATATGCATATATGTTTGCATTCGTATATGGTTGAACTTTAATGTGTTGTCATGTGGATGTTGCATTTGTATTGAATGATTGTGCACTCATGTAGAATCATGAATAGGAAAATTTGCATACATAATGGATTCATGGCACTTACATAATTCGCATTAAGGAGGTCAACTGAATCAGTAGACCGCCTGATTTTGCATTAGATAAGTACATGTATACACACACACTTCGCATATGATCATGAAGCATTAGAAGTCTTTTAAGGACAATGGATGCTCGTGTTTGATGGATGAGTAGATGGATGATTAAATGTTAGGATATACATTCCTCCTAACTTGAAGATTTCGGGGACGAAATCCTTTTAAGTGGGGGAGAATGTAACACCCCGTGAATTCTATAACTGTGAAATTAACAAATTAAAGTATAATTAATTTCAAATCAAAGAACTAAGGGAAACAGGATACGCCATTGCGTTCGTCTCGGAAAAATACGCAAAATAGAGTCCGGGTTTTCGAAAAACGGATATCGTATGAAGAAGTTATGGACGAACGAAGTTGGGCGAAAAACCGGAGAAGGGTCAGAATGCACTGGCGCACTTGGGAAGTGCGCCAGAACAAAAATGAACTGGCGCACCTGTGAAGTGCGCCAGTACATTTTTGACCTGGCGCACCTGCCAAGTGCGCCCAGGTCAAAAATGACCTGCTAGCCAGGTCTGGTCTAGCCCTGGCTGGCCAGGTCTGTGTTTGGCCGATTTTCAGAAGCTTGCTTTGTCATTAGGGCTAGGTGGCAGGCTCTAATTGGTCTCTCTTGCGAATGAATGGCTACGATCAATCCAAGCAACATCAATGGTCCTAATCAGTTTATAACCTCTATATAAACAACCCTAGACTAACCCTAATCTATTCATTCAAAAATACGAACAAAGCCGCCATGTTGCTGAGGAACGACTAAGAGTAGCCGCCAATTGGAGAGAGAGGATTAGGAGGCAAATTCTAAGGCATAAAGTAACTCAATCAAATCAAACCGCATCTTCAAATCCCTAAATTAGAGAATTCGCCACACCATTGTAAGTAGAGTATTACTTTGGTATGAACAAATAACTGTGTTGGTTTGTATACTTGATTGTGGTGATAAATAATTCATAATTTGTGCGTTACTATGATTCTTATCGATTTGGAATATTGTATACGTTTGGATATCCTCATATTATGTTATAAAGAACTACATGCGGTAGTTCTATGCAAGTATACGTTTGGAATATTCGCAAATTATGCAATCCTTGTTGAAGCTACATGTATGTAGTTGATTAATTAAAATTCATGCAAGTTTGGGGCTTTGCTATTATGCCATCATAATGTGTATTTTTATACAAACATCATTTTTGTGAAGTAATTGGAACAAGTTTGGTTGTTATAGTTCATATGAAACTATGTTGAAATTTTGGCACCATGATCTATGTATTAAGTCATGCTTTTGTACTAGAAAACCTATTTGCAAACTTATGAATATGACTAGGCTATGATTGATATTTTGCATAATTAAGTCTATATTGTTTACAAGAATCATATGATGACATATGTGGTACATAGCTAGGTTAGATTCAAAATCCTTTTTTACAAGTTTGCATGACTAAAGTAAAAAATCATGATTTCATGTTAGAAATATTTATGCCATGGTTATGTGAACAAATTTAACTATACTTGTGCCATGCTTATGTTAGAAATATTTATGCCATGCTTATGTTTGACATTATGCCTAAATAAAAGTATAGGTTCATGTTGTAGTTATGACTATGTGTCAATAATGATACCCAATTTAGATTCTTATCTCAACTACAAGTTCACATGCTTTGATTCATGTCACCTATGCTTTATGACCAAAGTATATGTCACTACTATGCAAGTACACCCGTTTCTATTTTGTATTCCCAACGTCATATTGCAAGTTCATGCGCTCACATTCCCCTCTTTGTGTATGTAATCACGCTTTAAGCCTCCCCTCTTCGCATGGCTAAGTTGGGCTTTAAAAGGCTAAGCCCAACATATATATAATAAACGGACGTGTTAAACGGGGGAAAATAACGTTGGGTTAAAATTACTAATGAATGAAAATATAAAATAGAAGGGCCCAAATTCAAGTATGGGTTGGGCCCATGATTGGTGTAACCTTTACACCATTAACTTAATAATGGGCCGCAAATATTTACATATAAGAAAATAAAGAAGAAAGACAAAATATGTAAATGTAGAACATACGATGTGTTTAACCCGAGGTTGGATTGAGTTGTGATGTAAACCTGCCCGGAACCGCCCGGCTGTCCAGTAGTCACAACAATACCTATCCAATGTGAGAGGTTAAACATTGAGCCCAATAAGGACCCGAGGTTAGACTGAGTTGTGGCGTAAGACTGCCCGGAACCAACCGGCAACAGGCAGCCACAACAATACCTGTCTAATGTGAGAGGTCAGGGCCTTAATAAGACAATTAAGGCTGAGTCAGGATTGTTAGGATTAAGTGAACTAAAGACTTAATCAAAATGGAACATGCTAAACTAAACGGACTGGTGGGGTTAGGTTAGAAAACACTTAACCAACTTAGCATGTTGGCTAGAGATAGAAAACCTAGTAACGGGGGACCCTTTTCAGCAGTAACCCTAGAAGGTGTATCAGGAAACCCTGAAACTAGGCAGGGTGGGGCACGATTACTGGGCTGATTGTAAGAGGTCAAATCGACGGCGGTGGTGTAGAAGTGTAGGTTCTAATGGGGTGCGGGCGTGCACACACTCCGGCGCAGAAAAATAAGGCACTGGACACCAGTAGCATACCTGTGCATTCTATGGTTGTGTCGGGCCGCCACCATGGGACTTGATACACCCCATGGTGGGACCAGCATAGGTAACTACGACATCGGGGGCCGTAAGACACATGTAACTATGCGAGTAGGAGCCGATCATCATAGAATGGATCACTTCACCCTGATTTTGGGGTGCCGATTGGAAACTAGTTTATATGGGTTTAGAGATTAACATGGGGTACGATAGTATATTCGACCCTAGACAACTTAACCAAGTTTATGGTGCTGCCCACTTCTTGTTTATACTTATCATACCCAGTTCTTTATTCATAGACAAAATAGTAATAGACTTACTCAGGCTTTATGTCTGACTCTACTTTTCTTTCGTCTTCTTTTCTTCCGTTCCCCCCCCCCCCAGGTCCACAGGGAGGGAACACAGCAGATTGACCAACCTTAACATCCAGCTTGAAGAAGAGAAATGTATTGCTTGGACTTTTTCGCTTTGAACTATGGCTTTAGACAATCCACTATGGGGCTTTTGCAGTTTATCTATGTTTTATTTATGCTTCTTTAAATAATGTAATCAAGACAGATTATGAAAGTGTTATGTTATGTTTTTGGAAAAGATGTAAGACAATTATGGTGATGTTGTTGTAACACGTATTTGCTTTCATGAAATAAAAGTTTGTTGATTTTCCGCTGTTTACAAATATGTGTTCTTATATCTGTCTTGTATATCTGTGACTTATACTTATAAACCTCCACCAAAATTAGGGCATTCCCATTGAGAGTGACCCTAACGGAGGTGGGGTGTTTCACCGAGGTAATAAGAATTTGATTTCTTTAGCTATTTGGATTTGAGTGATTATTTCTTGAGTTGTTCGATCAATTTATTGCCGATGGTAATAATTCATAAATTTATTGCCAATTCGATCGATTTATTAACATGAAATTATTGAATTGCAGGTTCATTGAAACTGAATGACTACTCATTGCCTTTACTTTCGAAAGCAATTAATCTTTGTAGAATTGGATAGGAAACTAGCACCACACAGTTTAAGCTTGTGAGTTATGCCGAAATAAATTCTAAAGGAGTTGCACTACCTGTTATCACAAGTTTTTTTGGTGAGTATATTTCCATTGACATTTTATCTCTTCTATAACTGAATTTTTAGTGAACAAGGAAGGCTAGAGAAGATCAAGTTATAGCTATTAAATGGCTCAGCGGGTCTTCACATTAAGGTGTTGATGAATTCAAAAATGAAAAAAAAAAAACTTGTTATTAAATCCCAGCATTGAAATCTTGTTAGGCTTCTTAGTTGTTGCATTCAAAGAGAAGAAAGGATGTTGATACATGAGTATTTGCCCAACAAAAGCTTAAATGCTTTTTTATTTGGTATATCCTTACTTTCTTTAATAGTGATAAATTGTCCATCAAGTTTCATATCCAAGCTTACACGTTGGTTTTTATTTTGTACTTTTCTGGTACCATGAGATGCGAAAAAGTGGCATACATTTTACATTAAGTGAAATATATTGACAAAGAGTATGAGCTAGATATTAAATTTAATTACAAAATTTTAACTTTGATCTTCTATGCCATTTTAACCTTTGCAAAATTTTGTTCTTCTAACAACTACTTCCTGCGTTTTAAGTACAATTTTTGGTATGATGTGCAGTTTAACTTATGTATGATATGCATTATTCATGAGGAAGAAAAATCATTTGCTTATAGTCTAATAATAGAGCAAATGAAACTCTAAATCTCAAATGTATTGACCAATGAAAATTGTTTTTAGATAATTAAAAAAAAAGATTAATTTTTTGCTTTCTGTTTTATGTCAGTGCTATGGATAATGTTTACTAAGAATTTTGTTCTTTCAAGAAAGGAAGGAGATGCATTTCCGGATTGTACTTTATACAATTGAAAATGTATATTTTCATATCCAATTTATGTTCTACTTGAGTATGTTACTACTTGGATTTTTGTCTGCTCTATCTCGTTGTTGATCTGCTAATCCATACTTTAGTGTTGTGGTAGTTGTGTACTAGGCAAACAGTGAAATTGATGGTATTATGAGCAAATGTTCCTACTTATAATTTTATTGGCATCATAGTGAATGTCATCATGTTGTCTAATTTCGTACATTTCTTGATCAAATCATAATATATTGTTTTCTGTCATTTTAACAGGAGATCTGAGGTCAATATATATGACATCAAAATCTATCTTATGCATGCTATGATGATAAACTCAACGATGCATGCACTACATAAATCAAAGGTGGTCTTTATCACGGTTTCATGCATGGTAAGCTGATTGCAACATGCAAAAGCCTAATGCAAATAGACAGAATCCATATATAAGATTCTTAGCTATCCCGGACCTTCTACTAGTTTTTATCAGGTTTATGCTTTAAATAAAAGAATTGCATACTAATTCTAAGACTTGAAATATTTGAAGGAATGAAAATAAAATAATTGCATACTAATTGCATTTTATTATTGTTTGAAGATTCATATCTCACATATTTGATTAAAAAAAGTTTTTTGCTAATATTTTGAATTCGTAACAGATGCAATCACACACTATCAATTCGAAACAGAATGCAATGACACTTCTGAAGTTCTCAAGATTGTTTCAGTTGCATTTTCCCGTAGGTGCTGTAACATTTAGGTTAATATTATTTACTTATTTCTTCTTTTACTTTTTATTAAAATTTGGTTTAAAATTTATTAAAATCTTAACTGATACCGTGTCTCTTATTTGCAAAATCTTGTTGTGTGTCCAGCAAAGACAGAAGAAATTTCCTAAATCACAACGATGTCTTAGAAATCAAAAATTATATATCCAAGTTAGTAAAACAGATATACAAGATAATCGATGTCCATAGTGTGAGTTAACTGTAGTTGCTTACTATCTTTGATATATATGTGATAACAGTAAAGGCGTTCCTTTTTATTAGAGTATGATTTTTAAAACAAAGGTTTTAGATTTGGCCTCACATGCCATTTGCGGGAAGAGAACTTATGCTGATTGAAGTTGCTGTAAATACCAGTCCCAGAAGAGACATTTTAAATCTTTTTGATATCTTCCGAGCAGATACCATGGATTTGTCAGGTCATACCTTCACATTTCAGGTTGTGACATTTTTCCTGTAATAGTTGTACTCATGATTATCTGCATTATTTCAAGTTGAACATACATTATGTCTGTTATATACTTGATGCATGCAATACACTATTTCAAAAGAGGCATCCTATCAATGAGGTATTACCACAACTATAAACATCCTAAAATTAATTACTGTATATTTGCACCTGCAGTTACGTAACTACCACTATGTATCATACACGAACTAGGTATAACAAAGTTACATTCCAGTGAACATATTCTCCTTGTCTTGACTTCAACCTTTATATTACTTAGTTGCCTTAGCTGCTGTGATTTTCAAATCATGTACAAGCATATTAATTTGATCATATATCTAATTGACACATTGATTTTAATTTTACATTCATAAATAATGTTGTTCAAAACAACTACCGTAGGGTTAAGCATAAATTAGACTATGAAACGGAGGGACCATTTGCCAATTCAGATTGGCCTTGAATGCACAGATATTGCCTCATTTGAGTTTTTATATATTTGTTTTGGTCTTGACTGAAATGTTTTATTATTTATATAGCTCATTGGGTTCCAGTCAGACATAGTTTGATATTGAAAATGAAATTATGGATCACATTGCATGGTCCTATCCTTAATTAGATATCCTATGTGGACGTATGTGGTAGAGACTTGATAATGTTGGAAATGGCATCAATATTTTAGTTGAACTGTTTGTGTGATGCCACCAATAATGTTGTGCACTTGCATTCAGAAACTTCATATAGGTTTCTTTTTTAATTAATGGGAGACTCATATCCCATCTACTAGCTCAAGAGTTGAGTGGATTAATATCTTCACTGAAACTAGATGGTGATCACACAAAGCTTTCATTCTTTTAACTTCTAAATCTCTTCCCAGCTTTTAGCCTCTCATAACCTAATGAATTCTAACAAGAGTTACATACTTGCTCTCAACACTGTTCAATCCATACCGGGTTCTGGAGAATCATAACCTAAATTGGCATTCCGTTCCCCGTCAGCAAGTTATATGACGATCATGAACTAAATGCTTTCTTCCATGTAAGTGATGAAACCAAGTCTTTTTAAATTGATTTTAAATTCTTAGTGTTTAACTATGATTTTAGTTCTACACGGAGAAGACAATGAATTTGATTAGAGCGATTTTGATGACAACTATGACGATAATCTGGAGGAAGCATGTACTATTTATCGTCACTGTATATTTTTTCAATGAGTAAGACTGAATTTCTGTCAGATTATATGACTCATGCTGTCCCATGTCATTGTAAATTTCAATGTTCATTCGATTGAACCGTGTCCGTTTATTTCAGGAAATATTCTTCTTGACAAAGATATGAACCCCAAAATTTCAAATTTTGGAATGACCAGAATTTTTTGGATATGAAGCGGACTTAAATACAAGAAAATTTGTTGGTACGTTGTAAGTTTTTTATGGCTTTACCTTTCAAGCATTATTTATTTTCATTTCTACATAATATTCATTTCTAATATTTGATATCGCACAACATATTGGCATGGCAAAAAGATCGGTGAAACTGTAAGTAAAAAAAAATTTACATTCATGTTTTGTTACAGAGTACAGACTACAGATTTTTTTATGATGCCTGTAAGCCTTAACCACGTATGGACTAGTAAGGAAGATGAAATTTTGAATTGGTAAAGTAACTTCCTTGACTGATGGGTGAAGATCATATTCGTTCGATCATTTAAAAGCAGAAATTGAGAGCTATATTAATTTAAATGCATCTTGTTTTCATGCATTAATGCGTGACATCATTAGTCCGGTGCATGATATAAGGTAAGAAGGCACTAGCCTGATGCACTGTTATAATGCACAGAACATTCACGTATTTGAGTGGCCGTAAGCACTATGATTTTATATATATGTGCAATTGTTATCTAGTTCAAAATACAAGGATATTTTGCATCCTTACACTGTTAAAGCTTACTGCATTATTCAACTAATAATTTGCATACATTTTGTATATTTGATTTCAGCTCGATCTAATTAGCAATAAAGGCAATCAAGACGGACATGACGAAGGTGATGAACTACTAAGGTGTGCACATTTTGGATTGAAATAATAGTGATCAAGTAGCTGATTTGGTTATATTATGCCATTTTCATACTTATTTTTTTAATCATAATTTGATTTACAAAGATATGAGCTTAAGTGTATATGTTCTCCATTTATGCTTGTTGGATTTACAAAAGATTGTTGTTTTATCTCATGATTTTTACAGCTTTTGTTCATAGGAAGGTTATATTCAGCATGCTCTCACATTCAGTTGGAAGTCCAACAGCTGCAGTTGGAAAAATATTCAACTGTGCGAGCGACTATGCTGTCACTCTGGATGGACTTGCATCGAACGGTTGATAGGTTAATTTTCTAGTCTTCAACATAATATAATTACGTTTGTGATGACTTTTAGGAATTGGTGATAAAATAGTTTTTAATGTAATTTTGAAATAAAGTTGTACTATGTTTATTCATATTTTAACATTGTTCGATGGAATGTATGTATATATGCATGTGGTATATACGCACATGCACACATATTGATTTGTTGTTTATATATTGTTTAAATATATTTTTAATGTGAGGTGGAAAAAATTGCAAAATTGTTTTGAATTGTATATTTGTATCTTTCAAAAGCTATATTGATTGTCAATTTGAAACATCAGATGAATTTGATAGATTATCAATTTGAATTACCTATTAATTGTTGTAGTTTACCGATCTGAAATGCTTTATAAGTGTTTCTAATTATTTATTTGAAACACCTTTTTAGTGTTGCAATTTATCAATCTGAAATGCTTTGTAAGTGTTTCAATTTGTCAATTTGTCAATTTGAAACACTTTCTTAGTGTTTCAGATGGTCAATTTGAAATACTTTTTGAGTGCTGTGGTTTGTCAATTTCAAACACCTTTATAGTGTTGTGGTTCATCAATTTGAAACACTTTGTGAGTATTTCAATTTGGCAATTTGAAACATGTTATAAGTGTTGCAAAAATCTGCAACATACTAATCTGCAACACTTGTTATGTGTTTCTAAAAATTTTAGCAACATATTATTACCGTTTCAAATTGATCTTTTTGGTGTAGTGTTTGAGTATATGCGTCTGGTGCACTTGCCTAGCTTATTCACAAGCAGGGCCCAAGGACTTACCCGACCTCCCTCCAAGAGGCGCCTTACCCTAGACATTGTAGGCGGTGATAAAGGCTTAGATGCTTGACTTGGACATCATAGTCGCGGTTAAAGGCTTACTTTTGATGATCTACCCAGGCCATCATAGGCAGTGGGGTGCCTTAACTTGGCCATCGTAGATGCGGATAAGGGTTTGCGATGCTTTAACCTGGCCTTGTCCGATTTGGATGTGGATAAGGTTACACTCACCCCCTCCAAGAGGTTCCTTACCCAGACCATCACAGGCGGAAGTATGGGTTTTAGCTGCTCCGTCATGTGGGTGAAGGCTTACACTTTCGATGCTTTAACCTGGCCCTTTCTGACTTGGGCACGAAGGAAGGTTTACACTCCACCCCACTCCAAGGGGTTTCCTTGTCCATCTTGGCGATGACAAGGGTTTTCTACCATCGTAGAAAGCTTCACCCATTTTGGGTGGTTCCAAATTTTAGGGAGATTGTACCTTCATCCATGTAGACATTCTTACTTCAAAGAATCCGTTATTGTAGCTAATTAAGTTTTCTTTACAAATTTGCACAATTGACCTTGGTTGAAGAACCTGGTGATCATTCCTTCTAGGAATCCGCAGTGATTGGTTTCATGTCCATTCATCATATGATAGTAACAATAGGGTCCTCCCAATTTGATTTCATTCTTGGGCTTCTTCTTCAATGATGGCCAGAAGTTTAACTCATGTTTGGTAAGAAAAATAGACATTCTCAATTAATGTAGTAAGCTTGCATCCTTCTGGCAACCTTGATTCAAAGGCTCCCTTTCGGCGTCGGAACTTAACCCTTTTATTACTTAACTTTATGGCCGCTTCTTTATCTTCAAGCTTTCTCTTTGCTATGTTCCGAGATGGAGGGGCAATCTTCTTAGACCATCTTGCGACATGGTGACCGAAATATTTCTCAATTTTATGCTCAAATATAGTTTCTCTAGCTTGTGCCTGAATAGCTTCCTTTATGCGAGAGAATATATTACATTCTTTTGATGTGGAATTTCTTAAGGAAAAGACTAGGGTTGGTCCTAAGTGGAAGGGATTAATGCTCCAATTGTCGGGATCATAAGGCTCTACTTCTTTTCTCCTGTTGTTGATTTGCAGGGTTTTGAACTTAATCCTTTGTTCTTCAACAATCCCTGGTTCATTAATACCTGACCTAATCATTGGAAATTAAGAAGTTACTCGTAGAGACCTTCTATTCATGTTTTCTGCTTCTTCAAAGCTTAGTCCAATCCGGGACGAAACAACCATGTATGTGGTTTAAGATATCCAAAGGTTTGGAGGTTCATGCCCTCATTCCAGTGCCAAAACGTTAACGATATGTTTCATCAAATTTGAAGATAGGTCTAAGGAAGTGGACCTAAGGATAAAATGGGATTATTTAGTTCTCAAAGCTTGAGTTAGTTCAATGTTTCCTATATATCAGGGTCTTAAGCCCGAAGATTAGTTACTCTTTCCTTAAGGGTTAAATATCACGCTTATGAGACTCAACAACCAACAGTTACCTTAGGATAAGGGTTCCCTAAGCGCAACACAAGTTAGGAACCTAAACAACTTGTAGAAGGGTATTTTGGTAATCTTGGAGAAAGACTAAGGCTTACTATAAAGCATTTGTTGTAGAGAAAGCATAAAGTGATAGGAGAAAGAAGTAGAAAGGCAAATTATAGAAATTATGCTATGTGTCGATCCACTCTTTATTGCTTATTGATTTGAGTACATAAGCATTTACAAAGGAAAACCCTAAATTGATTTAGAAATTAGGGTTTTACTCTATAAGAAATGAGTATAAGATTGAGATATGAGAAAAAAGTCCTCTCAAAGGTGACCCCTTTGGTCTTACTTATAGACAAACCGGGACCTCTTTTGTCCTTAGCTCAGCAAAAGCCCCTTTCGGATGCAGTGGCATAGTGTCGGCCGCTTCACACCTTTTGGTTCCAGTTGTCTTGGTTTCGACCGCCTTTCTTTCTTCTCAACATTGTTATAAGATCCAACTTTTCTTTCACTGTGCCGGTTTCGACTTTAGGAGTTGGTTGACGCTGCTTCACACATGTATCGATACAAGTCCATTGGTATACATAGCTTCAGGAACTGCTTTCGATTTTCAATGATAAGCTTTGGTTTGTTTCTGGCGAGTCTTTGGAGTGGGTTTCGCTCTTTCCGACATCATGCTTTTGGTTTATCTCCTAATAACTTCTGAAGTTGTTTCTCAATGTTCGACAAGCCTTGATACCGACGGCTAGCTTTCAGAGTGTTGTCCTTGTGTTTCGGCTTTTTATGACTTTGGCATCTTTAGCTTCTTCTGTATCGATGCTAAGTTAATTAGTGCCGATAGCCCTTTGTTTTGCTCTGCCTGGCTTGGTGCTTCCTTTCATGTTTTGGGTTCCAGGTCATGAGCTTTTGCCTTCTCTTTCTTATATGCTTTTGGCTTTAAGTGATATGCCTTCGAAGTTGAGCCATGCTGGTTGCATTCTGTGTAAGCACTGCTTTGCCGTATCGGTACCAAGCTTTTCTTCCCTACGCTGGTGCCGATAACCTATTGACCAAACCACCTCTTTTGTGCTTTCGTCTTTAGCCTAATGTCTGCTTCATGCTTCCGGATCATTCTTTTGAGCTGATTTCGGTCCGAAGCCCCTTCACTGATATCTAGTTTCAGTATTGAATTTGGTATAGTAACAATCGAAACTTAACCCAACATAATAAAATTCGTTATCTTGAATTAAATGAGAAAAAGTATATTCTATGTTGTCTTTCTAAGCGCTATACTATTATTATTTTGAGCAACTAATTTATTTTCTTTCCAAGAAGAGTGCTTGTATCCTATAATGATACAATAGAGGTTGTACTACTTATATTTAATAAGTTTAAACATAAATATTATTAAAGTATATAATTATAAAGCACTTGAAACAAACTTGCCTATATGAATGCACAAAGATGGCGCCACCTTCTACGAAATTATGGCTTAAGTCTCTAAGAGAATTTCATGAAATCAAGACAAGCATAAGGCCTATCAACATATCAGCTAATGAACTATTCGAAGAAAATAAAACAAGTGTGTGAAATACATCTGCTATAGCGGATAGGTTCATTAGTTCAATGCTTAGTAGATCATTTCACCCTGGCATACTTTGACTGGTTATCACTATACATAGACTCAAGTCCACAAGACCTCTAATACTTATGCACTAATTTTTCCTATATCAAATGACAAGGGAAGTATTATAAATTTGATGTAGGATTGTTAGTGGATTTTTTTACAAAAAATGTTTGTGTGAGTGTTTTGTTTTAAAATGAGAAAGAGAAAACGAGAAGAAGTGATAATTGTCTCGCATCATGGAATAATGAGAACTAGCTCAATTATAGCATTCTCATGAGAGGATTGACCCTTTGAGCATTCAAATGTTTCCTTTGCTGTGAGGATGATGGTCTTACATAACCACCACATATATGAGTTATTGCTGTACGATTCACCCAACAGAACAGAATTGAGTTGGGTCAGGTTTGAGTTTTGATCAAAAATACATTTTTGGACAGAATTATTTTGGTTAAAATGAATCAAATTTGAACTGGTTAACAAGTACTAAATCCAAATTTAGACAAGTAACGTGCGAGATTAAACTGTTGCGAACTTATGAGAAAAAAGGCGAAAGTTTGAAAATTCAAATGAAAAGCTACATCATTTGGGAAAAGCTGCGACGGTTAGAAACGCCAAAAATAAGTTGGAAGATGCAACTGTTACAAATGAAAGGATGCATCTCCTCACATCTATAAATAACCACACTATAAATTTTCATTAATCTTCTTCCTCAAATCAGTGATGCCCTAAAATTGTTTCAAATTGCTGAATTCATCAACTCTGAAAAGCATTGCAAATACCTAAATTCAGAAACCCTAAGAAAAACATCGTAAATTCAATCTTCTCATTCTCTTCTCCTTTTTCATTTCTTTCAAAAATATAACGATTTTGTGATATCGCACATCACAAATTGGATTGTTACTATAGTGAATTCAGAATAGCTTAGATCATTTTCGATAGTGCTATTGCAGTCAACCAAAGTAATTAATAATCTTGCCTTCATTGTATCCTTAGAGATGATTTGCCTAAACTTACAACATCCATTTGTTTGACTAAACAAGGAATGATTACAAATATTGTCTTAAAGGAAACGTCATCGACATGCCTTGAAGTGATCTCTACATGTTCGAGTTTATCACCGCTATGCCACTTCACCGCGTTTCCATCCAACACACCAATAAATATCTCTTTAATTTCTTTTGCTGTGAAATACCATATGTGCTTTAATCTATATCACTTGTTCTTACAATCCTTATCTTTAATCCATTTGTTCTTCAGTACAAAAGGATGTGTAGATGTACAATTCATCGAGTTATAAACTGTTCAGTTTAACATACACTATGAATGAACCATAACTTTGAAATGTAATAATCATAGTGCTTGTTGAAACCTTTTATACATTATATGAGACATAAAATGATTGCAATGAGAAAATTATTATTATATTGACATTATTTCTACAACGACCTACATCAATATTATTGGGCCCACAACAAGAAACATTGCTATTTTAGAAAGAAGGGGGCGACGGCTTGTGTCGACCTATTTCCGACGGCTACTGACCAGCCGTCGGCGGTCGTCGGAAGCCGTCGGAAATTATCGAGATAAACCACCCCCCGATCCCTTTCTTCCTTAATTCCCCTGCTCCTCTATCTTTTACAACATATGGGTTTTAAACCCTAAAACCTCAAATTCGATTTTTTGGCCTTCAAACACTGATTTCTTCGCATAGGAACCTCCCCGGCTTCAAATCATACTTCTAGAGAATATAATTTGATGTATAATCTTTTTTTTGCATAAAAATTAAGTTTTTACCTAAACCTATATTTTCTTATATTAGAAAATTAGGGTTATCTATTGATTGCAAGTGATTTCAATAGCATTGTGGTGGAATATAGCATCCTATTATGTGCATATTTCATGTGATATAGTGAAATTGAAAATTTTATGTGCAATGTTTGGTTATTTGTGCATATGTCCCGATAGCGTGGTTTTCACCGTTATATAATTGTGGTTGTTTGTGTATATATGCACCGTTGTGTACGTGTGATTCTTGTATTGTTTTAGTTGATATAGGAAAACCTGAATGCACGAGCTAGGAATAGTACATTGTGCACATCTAGTTGGCTAATATCCCCTAGAGTGTTTTTGGCCCCATCCGACAAGTGTTGTACATGATCGTTATATAAATAGCCGGTTTTGTTAAAAAACGACTATTTATATTCATCTGGTACAATATTTGTTGGATTTGTCCTTGTATCGGACAAGTTATAAACATAGTAAGCATCTATATTTTGTATACTACTTTGTTTCAGACAATTCACAAAATTTCGGTTTAACTTTTCTTTTTGTTTCCAATGTATATGCATTTGTGTACAATGCGGGAAACAAAAGAGAAATGCTGTCGAAATTTTGTTGAATCGTTTGAGATGAAGTAACATACAAAATGTAAATGTTTACTATGTTTTTAATGGGAAATAGGATGCCTGACCATGTAAAAAAGATACGTTAAAAAAAGTGTCATATTTGATTTTTTTTTTTTAACTTTTTGAAATTATTATCTGCTTTCAACCATTATATATACATGCATTGTACGACCATGAAAAAAGCTTTTTCGAATTTGTGTTCTTGAAAATAAATATAATTTTTGAACTTGTGACTAAATTTCTCAAATAGGAAAAACAATTGATCATTTTGTTGATCGAAGGAGTTGGATGTATCAAAGAAGAGACAGAGAGATTCAGTAAAAGAAGATTTTTATATTGGTATAAATGTATATGTTGAATTAACTTTAAGTAATAACGGAGACGATCCAGAAATTCATTTTCCTTGTAGCAAGTGTAAACATTTGAAGTATTTATTACCTAATATTGTGAAAGTCCATTTGTGCAAAAACGGATTCTTACCTGAGTATTATTTATGGGATCGTCATGGAAAAGTTGTAGCAAACACTTCTGTAGATACCGAGGTAGAAAGTGTTGTTAACAAAAATGTTAATACGACCCATATTGAGAATATGGCCGAACATGCAGCAAGATCAATGTTTCATGTAGTTGCAGTTGACGATGATGATGGAAATGCCGAAGAACCGAATATTGAAACTAAAAAATTTAATGATCTACTGGATGTTGCTAAAAAACCTATTCGGGATGGTTGTAAAAGCGGCACTCGGCTATCGTTAATCGAAGGATACATTGCGATGAAGTCAAACACAACATTACTGAAGTTAGATTTACGGCTATTGTACAAATTGCAAAGAGACACATGCTGCCCGATAATTTGATGTGTGAAAATCACTACGAAGTTAAGAAACCTATGTCGACATTTGGTTTACCGTATAATAAAATAAATACATGTTTAAAAGGATGCATGTTAATTTGGAAAGATGACGTAAACCTTAGAAATTGTAAAATAAGTAATCATGAAAGATATAAACTAAGAAAGAAGAAGGGAAAGGAAGTTCCGTACAAACGCATGCATTACTTACCCATTGCTCCAAGGCTGCAAAAATTATATGCATCTTTGGTAACTGCATCTCATATGAGATGACATAATGTGAGATCAGAGGAAGAAGGTACATTGACTCATCCAGCCGACGAGGAAGCATTGAAGCATTTCGATAAAACTTATCCAAATTTTGCAGCGGAGAGTCATAATGTGAAACTAGAATTATATACAGATGGGTTTTCACCATTTTCTCAATTTGGTTCTAAATATTCATCATGACCCATTATCATCGCACCTTATAATTTACCTCCATGGATGTGTATGAAAACACAATACATGTTTCTTACTGTTATTGTTCCTAGCCCCGACGATCCGACACAAGGGGTTGATGTTTATTTACAACCGGTGATTGACGAATTAAAAACATTGTGGAACGAAGGAGTAGAAACATACAATGTTTCAAAGAAGAAAATTTTCGTATGTTTGCTTCTTTATTGTGGACTATAAGTGATTTTACTGTCTATGCAATACTTTTAGGATGAAGCACTGTTGGTCGTCTAGCATGTCCATATTGCATGGAAGACACACGAGTGTTTCCTTTACCGTATGGTAAGAAAATATCATGGTTTGACTATAATCGATGTTTTCTCCTTGTAAATCACCCCTTCTGAGGGGACAAGAAATTTTTTGGCTAATAGAACAGAAAGCAGATAACCACCAACAATATGGTCAAGCGAAGAATTGTATGAACCAGTTAGAGATTATCCAAAGATATATGAAACTAAAGTTTAATTAGAAATTGAAGGCAAATCGACTGTTTACAATAGGTGCAAACAGTCTACTTTTTGGGAGTTGCCGTATTGAAAACATCTTTTGCTTCATCATAATATTTATGTGGTGCACAATGAGAAAAATGTCTTTGATAATATCTTTAACACAATTTTGAATGTCAAAGGGAAGACTAAAGATGATTTGAAATCAAGGCGCGATATAGAGGAATTATGCAAATGTCCCAAGCTTCATATGAAACCAAGTGACAGTAAAAAAATCTAAAGCATGTTATAAATTAGATAATAATCAAGTTAAAGTGTGTTAAAATGGGTTGAAGAGTTAAGATTTTTTGGTGAATTTCATCGAACCTTCGTAGATGTGTTGACTATAAAAACATAAATTGAGAGGAATGAAAAGTCATGACTATCACATTATAATGGAGCATTTATTTCCCATTATGTTCAAAGAGCCATTAAAAGTTTGGAAGGTAGTAACGAAGTTTAGTATGTTTTACAAAGAGCTTTTTTCGACTACTTAAAAGTGCAACGTTTACGTAAACTTGAAGTAGATATTCCTATATTTCTATGCAAATTAGAGAAAATATTTGTACTGGGTATTTTGTTTAATGTAATGGAGCATTTACTTGTTCGCCTCCTAACTGAAGCACGACTTCGAGGTCCCGTCCAATATGGATGGATGTATCCATTTGAGAGGTATAGATAAACATGTTACATATTATTTTAATTGCACTTATAATATGAAATAATATAAATTATTTTTGCACAGATATCTGAATCATTTGAAGAAAAAAGTGAGACAAAAAGCACGAGTTGAAGGTTCGATATGTAAATCTTACATCGAAGAAGAAGATTCGTTCTTTTCCTCTCATTATTTCAGTGATCATATGAATATATCATTTGAAAGTGTTCCTTGTAATGACGAAGAAGACGAACAATAATCATCTTAAACAGTGTTATCTATTTTTAGACAACATGGTCGACCTTTTACGAAATGTGTAGACATGTGGCTAGACAATAGAGATGCTCATGTAGCACACACTTATATTCTTCTAAATTGTGCTGAAGTTGCACCATTTGTAAGGTAATATGAAATATCAATTATTGTTTTATTCATTTCTATAGTGCTTGCGTGTGTATAATGTAATGTAATATTTTATTTATATATACAACGTTTATGAACGTCAACATCCAAACAGAGATCTCAGTAAAGATTTTTCTGCTTGGTTTACAAATTACGTTTACGAATCCAAAAATTGTGTTGATGATGAAGGGTTGAAATATCTTGCAATGAGACCGAAAAGAATGGTCAAGACATATACAATATATTTTGTTAATAAATATAAATTTAACACTATAGACCACGGTGTTGAGAAATTAACAAACAATGCAGGTGTATTCACTAAAGGCAGTGATGATTCAGAAAATCACATAGATGATTTTTATGGTGTTTTAACATAAATTTTGCAATTGACATATTTCTCACGACCCTCGGAGGAGGTATTTCTATTTAAGTGCAATTGGTTTAACAGTGTTCGAGGTTCTACGATTAATGTGCACAAGGATTATAATCTGATTGAAATAAAACACACATCGCACTATTGCAAGTATGATCCTTTTGTACTAGCCAAACAAACACTTCAAGTTTATTACACTCCTTATCGGTCTCTAAAAAGAGATAAAGCAGATTGATCGACAGTTTGTAGAACAAAAGCCAGATTTACTTTTGATGGGATGAATATTCCAAAAGAAGAAGCCTATCAGACAGATCTCGAGCAGAACAATGAAGTAATAATTGAAGACGATCATGCAGATTTTGGACCTCTGATCGATTAATCAAATGTTTTGGTAGAAGCGTTCGAGAGTGCGGAGGAAGATATCGTAGAATCTAAGACCGATTCTGAATCAGAAGACGATGATGACTGATGTAGGTGATTGTATTATCTTTCTAGTTATAATGTAATTATGGAGGATACGACGTATATTTTGCAATTCATGTAACTTTGTGTTAAACTTTTGAGTATTATGATCATTATTTACATCTTTTATGTCATATGCAGTTTTTCCTATTTATTTATCTTAAAACTGCAATGTAATATCTTGCTTGTTGTAATACGAGACCCAAGCTAATACATGTATAAACAATTTCATTTTGTTTTATGCCATTTATTTAGCAACTTATATTGTTTGTGTGAGTTAACGGTAAAATAAATTTCAATATCATGTTATTGTTATCTTTTAAAATGATTTGTATGTGACAGGTATGTCATCGAGAGGGAATTCTTCGATCGGTTGTTATTTGGGCTCGGTTGTCCTAGTAAGTATTTTCTTATATATATATATATATATATATATATATATATTTGTTTTAATTTTTTTAATCGTTGATATACTGTATATATTTTAATACAGGTGTAAACAATTTTATTTTGTTTACATGAGACCCAATCTAATACAAGTATAAACAATTTCATTTTGTTTTATGCCATTTATTTAGCAACTTATATCGTTTGTGTAAGTTAACTGTAGAATAAATTTCTGTATCATGTTATTGTTATCTTTTAAAATGATTTGTATGTGACAGATATGTCATCGAGATGGATTCTTCAGGCGATTGTTATTTGGGCTCGGTTGTCCTAGTAAGTATTTTCTTATATATATTTTTTCCTTTTATTTTTTTTAATCGTTGATATACTGTACGTATTTTACAGGAAAATAGTGTGAAGGACAAAAAGAATAAAAAATTATGCCAAAAAGACAAAAGGCAAAAAATTTAGCCAAAAGGATAAAGTTTAGTGTAAAGTATGAAATGATAGTGGGACCCTGAATTCCTTCATTTACACTAAAAATTATCGTTGAAGCTAAATTTTTTGTTGACTGTCCGTATGAATAAATTTTTGGTTGACTTTATCCTTGTGCCTAAAAATCCCCGTATTTTAATGCTACTATTTGTTTAACGTGAAATAGAGACCGATGTGGATATATAGACACACGACTTACAGGCCGAGGCGAAGGTAAGCCTACTAATTTTATATAAATATCAATAATATTTGATCGATAAGCAATGCATCCACAAACCTAGCTGGATGTGTTTTTGTTGATTTTTCGAGTTATAATTGTTTTATTTTGATATTTGTTTGGTTTATAGTTTGCTGGGATTGTATATGGTTGATATGATAGTGGTTTGTGTGAGAAATGCAGTTGAAAGGCTAAATATCAGCTGAAATAAAAAAAGTGCAAGTTTTCAGACGACTAGCGGCGACTTATAGGTAAATGAATTTGTAACTGTATCCGACGGCTCACAATGGTTTATTGGCGTAGTATGAGTAACGGTTTCCGACGGCTATCGACAATTGACACAAGCCATCGGAAACCGATACATACCATTTCAAGCCATCGGAAACATAAACGACGACCTCTGTCGATAGTCGTTGGAAAATTTATTTTCCGTTGCCCTGAAAGCGATGGCTACCGACGGTTTTGATCTGTCGGAAATAGCACGTTTTCTTTAGTGACCTGCATAAATCCATTCAACCAATTCATATATTATTGTATCATTGCCTATGTGATACAATATACATCAAACTCGCTAACATCTCCAAGAGATACTTATATACTATATATGTAATATATGCACTTTGTATAAGCTCAAAAAAGGTTACATTTTTCATTTTGTTACAGTTGAAGCCAAATTGATTCCGCTTTTATAATTTTATTGGACGCTTTTTTTATGGGCTATCAGACGTTTGGAGACGTCTGAAACTCAGATGTCTATTTAATTGATGCTTGAGATTTTAATTTATTATTTTTTCAAATATATATAATGGTTAAAGAATATTATTAAGCTTAGACGTTTGTTCAACAGACATCTGAAACTCAAGCGCTCGCTAAACTGACGCTTGAATCGTAAGCTGTTGGGGATTGTTCTTAATTACGGTTTGAAAATACAAAAAACGTAATTTCTACATTCCAAACCATTGGAGATGCTTTTAACATCCATACAATATCTAGAACTGAATGCTATATACTAAGATAAAAGTAAAGATCATCCTATCCATAATTCAACATTACATAAGAACATTGCCGGCCGAACACTTCGGGTTGTCTAAGGCAGGACAAAAAAAAAGGAGGCTAGACTAAGAAAATGTTGCCTATCAAAATTGAAGCATTGACCTTAACCACTCACTACAAACAAATTTGCTAAAGTTTTCTATCTCAGTACTTATGAAACACAAGATACATTACGAGTATTCTCCTCCATTTGTCCCGTTGAGGTGGGTTACCGTAGACGATCGCCTACTGTGCCTAGCCCTAGGACTGGTCTTGCATGAGATGACACTATAAATGTTGGACATGCCGAGGACATACGTATCAAATCATCAATAAAACTTCGCATGTATGTGTATTGGACACATACATGTGAGGTAAGAGGTCGAGAATTCAAGACTCCATCTAAACCTATACCATATGGCTTCTCCTATGGTGAGGGGAACTAAAACCAAATGGCTTCTCCTATGGCGATCATCAATGCATGATATTTAAACGGTTTTGTACCTTTAAAAGTTAAAAGGCATAAGAGAAAAGCATAAGCAGTGACTGTTTGATAGGAAAAGTGACCCTCTTGTTACCAATGAAAACCTACCACGTCAGCCAACATCGTCATGATCGTCTCAGAATGCTAAAATATCAAAGTAAAAAAATCTGAAACGAAAAAGATAACATCTCTAAAAATCTAGATCCAGCAATTCCGATGGCCGTTCGTGCCACCATCAATCGCTTCCCGATCGACTCAAAAACCCTAGAATCGTCTTCAATTCCATGGGGGATCACAATCTCACCCTTCTCCGCCGATGAACGCGGAGACTCGCCGGCGTACGGTGTCGATGGTCATCTTCTCCCTCGTTGCGAGAATTGTTGGGGCTACTTCAATTCTATATGTGAGATTGAGCAGTGGGCGTGGACTTGTGCTTTATGTGGAACTCTTAATGGATTCACTAGTAGAGCCGTGAATAAGTATAACGGCGATTCTCAGTTAGTAGCTGAGCTGAATTCTTCGTTTATTGATCTTGAGATTCCTGGTAATTACACACATTGCTTCTTTGCCGATTTCAGTGAATTATCCATAATGTTAGCTATAATTTGATAGTTTAAATCGATTTACCATATTTCTACCAAATATACTGGAAGCTACATACTTTACTTTGGGTCTTTGGACTCTGATCAACTTAATATTATCATATTCTTTCTGGAACTAACCCGTTATACTATAGTGTTCAGATACGTTGTGCTAGTATACTACATTGAGAACCTTCTTGGAGTGGTTATGCCCTATATACTAGTATTACCGCACAACGGTGAGAAAACCGACCGTTAATGCGTTCAATATGAATAAATTATTTATTACAACATATTTCATTTCAGATTTTATTAAAAAATTATATGGTACTTTTAGAGAAATAGAAGTAATTAAGAAAGTGAAAATTTAATTAAACTGAATTTTACATGTAAACCAACTTAAGACTAAAAATAGACTGTCAATGTATTGATTCGAATCAGCCACAAACACGTACATACATTTCTATTATATATTATAAGTAGGATCGATGTAGGATGTAGGATTGAGAAAGAAAAGAAGGGTTACTGTATTATCAGTAGTACAGTACGAAATTTCCGCAAATATTGACCAAGGTTATGGTATTCTTGCCCATATTGATCAAGGCAATTAAAAGAAGGTGACTCATATTCTAAGAGTTTAAAAATATATCAGTTGCGTAGCGAAGCTTTTAAATAAAGTATCAAGACTAATTTTCTGGATACAGTGAGATACTTTTAAATTTTATTAAAGGGTATTTTCGATCGTTCATGCTTACATAAAGAAAATGCGGCATCAAAGGTATTAAAACTATTATTAGAGATTTGTTCCTGATAATCAACAATGAATATTTTCAGTAAATAATGTGATTAGTATATCATTACCCTTTTGACACCTTTGATTCTCAGTCAAAGTATTACATGTTTATAATCGGGTTAAATTTTCAGTAACATGACATTGCAAATTGATTACATGCATCCATGCTATGATGCATCATGCACGGACAGCTGGATATCTATAAGGTTCCACATGCTATATTTTCAAAGACAATTCGTCTCATTTATTTTAACACATGTAACTTTGATGTGGCTAGAAATTCTATGCTAGGCAATGAAATTAAGAAGATAAAAGAGATTCTAACACACATTGGGCAGAAAATATTAAACGCCAAAAAGAATAAACTGCATGCTGCTAAGCAGTTGCAATGACACTGCTCGAAACACAAGTCATAAATCTAAATTCAGAAATAACAACCACCTAACATACCAATTCAAATAAAAATTAGTAAAAACGTAAATTAACATCTACACTATATCCTTACATCTACAGTATATCAAAATGACATCTGATGCTAAAAGAAGGTACAGTAAAATACCATCATATGGAGAGAGAAAAGCTAAGTGACTAATGTTTGCACTTTTTAATCATAAACATGCCTTACATGTGAAGCTGATGACTTCTCTACTACAAACTGCAACAAAACTATGATGTAGGCAAAAATATTTGAAAGAAATTATTGTGAAGTATATTACGAAAACAACTGCAAATCATCATTTGCAATAGTAGTTTATGAATATCGACTAATAGTCTCTGAATAAGACAATAAATAAATAACATTCTTACACGGCTACAGATGATAAAACAAGTAAGCAGTAAAATAAAGCTCATGGTCAATGGAACTCGCTTTGACCATTTCAGTTTCATCGTCGCACATTAAAGGATGGATATCTTCACCGTCAGCCATTATATATTAATCTGAAACAAAATTAAAAATAAAATATTACATGATACATAATATTCAATACATATTTTGTAAACCGATCCGCCGTAATTCTATTCAAAGCGTGTGATAAACGCCAGCATCTAATTCAATTAGTTTAAGAGCTTCCCTCGGCGTTTTATGATGCACACTGCTACTTACTTATATGAGACAATTACCATGTTCATTACAATTCTCATTCCTGCCTCACAACACACAACACAAGCAATTGTTTCAGTTTCAAATTCTAAGAACATGGTAAATATCAATCTTGAGCTCACTTGTTACAACGTAAATAATACACGACACTAATTTAATATGATAATAAGTCGATTTCAAAGCCTACAAAAGGCTCCAACTCAAAGTATCAACTTAATGCACTGGTTAACTCATTTCTTATAAATTGATTAACTTCGTTCGATCAACATTTGCAACAAAAATGGGAACACTAAATAAAATAAATTATTGTCAAACATTAAATCATCCAGCTGAGTTACAAGATTTGCAAGATTTCTATATCTGATAATAGTGCTTTAAAGTATACATAATATTGTATGCTTTTTATGAAGGCATAAATCAAGTGCTTACTGAAATGCAAATGAAACTAATGTAAGTCTAGAAAACAATTTAAAAAAATGCATACACTATTAATTAAAACTTGCACATGCATACATATACACACAAAAATGATACCTTGGCATATGCGATGCATATGCATAGACATAGCTGGTATTAAAAACATTAGCTGCAAAAAAAAAAATTTAGGTACTACAAAATGATTTTGAAATATATTTAATGTTACATTTTATTAATGTGTATAGATACACAAATGAATTGTTTACTGAAATGTGAAAGAGACTAAGCTATTTGAGAAAGCAATAAAACGAAGCAGAAGTAATAAAAATAAAGAAATTTAATCAAATAATCAAATAGTTAGACTAAAAAAATTTGCAGATGTAACTATTTAGTCAACATAATTATCCCTACATCTCCAAGCCTTTCTAGATTCAGTTATTCCTATATCAGAGATATGTGTTCGTCGGTTTTTTTCTTTTAACCTTGATAGCTTGTTTTGTAGATGCACTTGATGTTATTATATGAAAGGAAAAAAAAAAAAAAAAAATCACATACTGGCACAGTTATAATATTTTGCATTCTTTGCATTCTTCCTGGTCACTACTGTAAATTCATCATTCAGGCAGATACGTACATCATTAAGGATTTAAGAAAAGGTTTAGTAATGAAGTTTGATTTTATATCCCATGAGCCATAGTGATTATGACCACTAGTCAGCTATGTGTAAATGCAATGCTTAAAAGAAATTAATATCTTGATTAAAAATAACCTGTCAAGTAGGTACCAGGATAATGTAAACTACAAGGAAACAATGGGACTTGGGGTCCTAGACTTATATTTTGCTAAACTGGATAGGTCTTATATAATATAATGTTATTATACTAATGATGATATCAGCTTTAAACTATCGCCAATTTCCACTGGATGATTGATTATAGTACATATATTTTGACGATGAGTTGGTTAAGTTTACATCCAATAAAGATTTTTCATTATCATAATTCACTGTTAAAAATACACAAGTGCTTAAACTAAGTCCTTACAAACATATTTCAGAATGTGCACTTTATTTCTTTACTTTATTTTGTTCCCTCCCTTTTCTCGTATAGTAATACAAACAAAATGAATAGGTGAAAAAATAACAGATGACTTACTTAAAGGTTGCAATTGTTTGCATGAGTTCAAATCAAATGTTCCCAAAATCACATCGTCAAACTAAATTTACAATTGGGATTTGGGTGTAATACAGATAAAATGAATTGGTGAAATTCAATAAGGTTGATTGAGGACAATGCATGAATTTTCTAATACTGAATTCCATTTTTAGTCGATGGTGAAGAATTAATACAAAAAAGAGTGTACCTTAGTTCAGGTTAGGAAGAGTGACACAGCTCAAACATAGAAGCACAATAAGGCTTAAACCGTAAAATTACTGCATCAATACGAAAACTGAAATTATGCACTTTCCTACAGTTACCTTCTTCGTAGTAGCACCATCCAACTCAATCCCCAAAGGCCTGTACCAACCTCCTCAAAACCCTCCTAACGTGGCCAACGCTAGTCACGGTCATGCAATCGTCCATTTCTTCCCCTTCATCTCGCACTCCCCTATCATAGCTGCAGTGCCGCACCTATTCCATCCACCAGGCTCCCCAAGTTATAATTTAACTAAAAATGGTTTCGGACAATGGCAAAAAGTGCCTCCCAAAGCAAAATGATATCAAACTATATTGGGAAAACTTTTGAAGTGCAAAATAACAAATAGCTCCTACAATGGCGCAAGTGTCATTTATAATGAAAACCAACACGCTGTTTGGTAGAAGTGCAAAATAACAAATAGCTCCTGACATGCTCTTTTGCTTGTTTACTTGTTTATTTTAGATATGTATATTAGTAAAACCCAAAAAAATGAATTACACAAGCTAGGATATGACTGCACTAGCTAATCATATATAAAATACAATCTCGCATACTCGAAAGTGCTACTTGACAATTTTTTTGATCAGATGCAAAATTTTAATGCATATTTAATGGCACTATTTTTTAATTTATTTCCTTTGAAAAATTAACCGTTAACCGTTTTAGCATTATAACAAATGTTTAGTTTATGAGCTGCTACTACCTTATATTATGATGTTATTACGTAGATTCATACGACTCAAATCCTTTTTTCATGCCTAATTAACTGGATGAAAGATTTAACAACGAACATACACTTTTTCATTTGTTTTGGTTTATAAATATCTAGAGTGTATATATGTCTAGATATTTTATGCATCATTTTTTTTTTCATTTACTAAACAACTAAAAAGTTTGTTTTGGTAAGTATAAATTTTATAATGTCAAAAATAAAATAAAATTAAAACAAGTAAAACTAAAATTTATACCTAAATAATTAAAGTTTTCTTTTTTTGAAATCAACAATGAAAAAATATATTAAAAATAATATGTAGGTATGTTAAATTTAATTAAAATACAACTCAATAAATATGTGTAAAAATAAAATTTAAATAGTTGATCCCAAGTGGAGAAAAAATAAAGATGACGAGGATGATATATTCTGAAAGCAAATAAATTTTAGATGGATTTACTTCAGGATACAATGTTAGGAATTACAGCGTGGTTTTAGAGTTTTGAATTTAAATAGGAGGCAATGTTAGGAATTAACAATTTACAATCCATAACTAAATTACAATGTAAGATTTTATAAAGTAATAGTGATAATCACAAATGAATGATTTGATATTTATACAAACATGGATCACAACCGCTTTAGTGACTCATTTACTATATGTACATGTAATGCAAAATTTTCTTGGCATGGCATAATGCAAAATTTTCTAAAGTGAATAAAATATTTTTTTTTATGAAAGAGAACAAAATAGCGTGTTATTGTGTGTAACACAAACGCTATTTGTTATTGACTTCCTTGCTTGGATTGATTATGTGGGGATCTTATCGTTCATCCTTGTGCGATCGTAAATTCATGTTCAAGTCTTGGTTTCTAGTTCCCAAAGTTGTTCCTCTGATGCACTTTTAATTGACTTTATGATCATGTCTACTTGGTTGTCTGGATGGATCAATACTGATTCCTAAAGGTCAATTGGTACTTCGATGGAGTAAACCGGGGTCAAGCAAGGTTTTGAATATTGGATTTCAGTCGTGTCTTGAGAATCACACACAATATTTCATATTAGACAAGATTTATTTGAGTGTAACTCGGACGTGCGTCTTGAATTTGGAAGTCTTTACTAGGGCTATCTTGAAGTAACTTAAGCATCTAATCTAATATTGATATTTTAATTTTTACGATATAATTTCTATATAAAAACTAACCTGCATAAACGACAAAAGATGATACTATTAATTATTCTTTTATGAATTATTAAAGATAAAAATAATCATGGTATCTATTAGCTATTTTTTATAATCGTTTTGTCACTCTTTTTTTTTTTTTTATTGGCTCAAGGTTTGAACTGCTTAAGAAGTAAAAGAAAATTTCCGAGATGTGATGCATTATTAAAATGAAAAACAAACAAAAATTTTATATTTGTTTTTTACTTGTTAAAAAATAAAAAGCAAAACTAGAGGACTAGTTAAAAACCCATTAAAATGCAATTTCTTTTGGACCTACGTAAAAAATATGTAAGTGAAAAAACATTTCTTTAATTTTCTATTGAGATTTGTTTGAGATCTTATTACCTTGAACAAATATATAAACAAAATTCAATGTTTTGTTTGATTGAATCTCGTCTTGCCCAAGTTTGAAAATGAAATTTTGAAAGAGATCTAGAGTGAGGAAAAGTGGCAAACGAGAGTTGAAACAGTGGGACCATGCTGTGTTGTAGGCCCCGTCTCATGGACCCGGGACTATTGCCCTTTTTTTTCTTCTAATTTGTGACCTCCTTTGACTTTGTTCTCCTGCAGTTTCAGTCAATTTTTATTGTTCTATTTATTGGAAAAAAGCTGTTCAGCATCTCCTTTATTTTGTCGGCCTAATAACGTCATCTGCATGTTTGTCATCATTTGTTCAGTCTCATCTCTATCCTCAAAGTTTGAAGGTGACTCAAACTGGAAAACACTTCATGGTTGTCTTCATGCTCTGGTTGGTTTACTTTGACTGTAGTTTTTCCAATAGTTGGTCTCTTTATCTTCAGTCGATTGGCTCCAAGTTTTCTTGGTAAAAGCACATAAATGTTGGTCTATGTTTGTGGTTAACACCCTGAATCGATAGAAGCATAGTGAATAAATGAAAAATATAAGCAATATAAAAAGGAAAGTAAGAAAGAACATAAGGGAGTTTTAAAGTGGTTTGAAAATTCTTCGGTCTACGTTCACATCGATGTTTTTGTTGATTACCTTGCACTAGACCTATTCATTTTAAATTGTATATTCATGATTCAATCTCGAAGTACAAAAATGTCCACGTTTACCCGAATTAACTTAGCAAAAGATCTAACAGATCCTTTTCCTTAAAGAATGTGACAGTTTATGATTGTTTTGGTTGTTTCAAGTCGAAGTACTTGTCAGATCTAATTTGAAACGTCAGTCAACTAGATCCAAGATAATGGAAGAAAGATTAAGTTGATTTTAGATCAAATTTCGAGACAAAATGGTACCGGTCCATAGCCTAGTCCTAAAACTTGTGTTTTTCATCATCCATACCTTAAGCTTTCAGCCTTATAACTTCATGCACAAAGTTTTTTTGATGGATTGGTGCCGATCCATCACCCCATACCAAAAACTCGTTTTTTTCTTCAACTTGTTTTAGAGAGGCATAGTACAAATGGTGGGGGACAAACTTAACTTTCTGGTGAATGGATGAGTACTGATCCGTTGGCTTAGCCAAAATTTTCTCGTTACTTTCTTTTTTTCTTTGTGTTCAATCATCTTCAGGTCTACAGTCCACTTCTTCATCTCCTCCTGGCCAATTCCAAGGCCATGGAAAATTTGATGGTAATCAATGGTAAAATGTTTAGCATTTTATCCATGTAGTGTATATTTCTATATAAAACGGTAAACAACATGCCGTTTTATTGAATCTTTCCAAACTATTTTTGAGAGTGATATTGTTATTATTTTATGGAGTTGTGGTTGATTTGGTTATTTTCGGTATTGGAATTGTCTAGTTTAGTTTTCTATGGTGAAAACAGATGAAGTGGGACCAAACAATGGTTAAGAATCCCCCAATGCCTATTAGCAAGCACCACTATTATGATGATGCAAGCAAAGTTAAATAGATTTACTTCATTTCAATATATCTGTATTGAAGTTTTTTAAAAAAAGTTACTTTAATGTCTAGTTGGAATACATTTTTGTCTCATGTATTAAACAATGTCGTGCCACGTGGTTATTTTATAACGCTACAATGTGAAAGTATTGTGATGATCTTAGTTTGAACCGATGAAAGAAAGTAGTAGAAATATTTAGAATCACGTTGGCTTGGATTGGTGAATGAAAATGCCAAATGCTTGCATATATTTAGGAGCTCACACTGTGTGTGTACGTGTACATGTCTATGTATAACATACATAGAATCCTGATTTATTTTATTTATGATCTTAGTGGAAGAATCTGAAGAAGGAACGCAAGCGAGGCCTGTGTATGTGGCAGCAGTGGACTTATCATGTAAGATCTGCTACTATTAATTTCTTTCATGTTGTTATAATATTGGTTGATAAGTTTTTCGTCTAGCCATTCTAAATATTTGGAGCATTTTGCGGATTCTGTTTTATACTGTATTTATATTTACGAAGTACATGTGCACTGGGTGTGGTATATGTTTTGATGTATTTAATTTTAGGTTTAAATACGATTCATAGTGATTGCCATACTCATTTCAAGGGGAGGTTTGTGCACACATTTCAATAATGAATAATATTATGTAAATATGGCTTAGAGTAGTTTAGCATTTCTAATATATCAAAAGAGATGCATCAGAAAACCCAGTCAAGCTGTACTCTGCCTATCCCCATATGTTACTTGGCCGTGAATTTTGATTTGGTGGTTCTAAATATCAAACCTTTCCTGGAGATTAACCTCATACAAAATTGCACTTTGTATATTGAATAGAAGCAATGGTTGAGATAATAAGATAACTATTTCTAGAATTTATAAGTTGCACTTTTTTATTTGTTCTCATAGGCTGTTTTTAAGTGAACACTTGTCCTCTAACGTTGCCATATTACAGAAAAAAATGTGTGTTTACAATTTACGTTAATAAATGGTATAATCTTGTTGGTTTTTACTGCACTGCAGCATCTGAAGAATTCCTAGAACTAATCAAAAGTGCTTTACTTGCAACTCTTGAAGGTATTCCGACAATCTTATACTTTGCTTGAAACTTTAGCTTTATGTTATTAAATATTTTTCTTTGTTTAATATTCATTCTAAACAAAGAATATATTTGGTGACAGCATTGGTGCCAGGCTCGTTATTTGGGCTTGTTACTTTCAGCCATAAAATAGGGATTTATGATGTTCAAGGACCTATTCCAGTTGTCAAACATGTCTTCATTCCTCCAGATTCAGATGGTAGATTACCAGTGGACCTCGAAGATGTCATGCCATTGCTATCATTTTTAGCTCCTGTACACCACTTATTCCTATACAACTTGTCCTATTTATATTGCCCTCCACAATGTCATAAGTTGATTTATGTGCATCGTTCGAATGTGCAAAATCTTTGAATTTGAACCCCATGCCATTGGCAGCATTTTGCTTGAAATGTATAATTTCATTCAAACCAAAAGGCGAATATTAAATGTTACAGTTTGTAGCATTTTACTATTTGAAATGGATAATTTCCATGCCAGTTTCTTTTAGGCACTCCTTCAAAAGCTCGTTAAAACTATCTTGGACTAAAATATAATAGAAAAACGAGTTTTACATTCATAATTAAGAAATATATTTTAAACATAATTGTATATATTGCTAAGGTACATAAACCAACTTATAAAAAGTTGGCATATATTTTTTCTCCATGATAATCACTTGATAAATTGTTTGCACAGATAGATACCTGTAAAGACCGCATAGCTGCTGCTCTAGAGACGCTGAAGCCTACAACCTCTTGGGAAAGGCCTTCAGTTGCAGGGCAGGGCAGTGATGGTGTGTTGTTAGGTGGTAGGGGTTTTGGAGTAGCAATGGATGCTCTCATCACCTACTTGAGTTCAGAATATGGAAACACATTTGCATTGGGTATGTTAGTGAGTTAACAGCATAAGCCAAGTTTGCAACTTCAGCATACTTTTGTATATAACTTATACAAATTGTATACCCTAGTTTTGGTTGTATGTGAACTGTGAAGTAATTGTCTTAATACTGAAATAAATTATTTCACCAAGCAGTACTGTTTTCATGCTACATTAATCAAAGTTAGAAATATGGTTTTAAAAAATAGAGTAGGGACTCATTTCACATTGCAAGGACCAAATTTGGAATAAGAAATGAGTAGGGACTTTTGGGTCCCTATTATCTGAAATTAGGGTTGTAATATAAAAATCCTCTGTATAATAAGGAAAACTCTGTTTCAATAGTTATCCTCAATTTTTTATTCTTTTGGATAATGAGTACCACTCCTGAAATTGCCGAGTTAACCCAAAAGGAAGAAGAAAATTTTCAACATTACTATTCTATTTCTATGTTGTAAAGAGCTTGACTGAAGAATGGGTGAGAAGAAATAAAGATGGGTAAACTGTCTTGTAAACTTTTTTAGAAGGGGGCTGGCTCAGCAAGTTTTTGAGTTGTAATAAAACTTCACCATATAATAATTCGGAAAAAGATTTCCATGATATTAGCTGTATCCTGGTTACTCAGTATATTATAATCAAATGAAAAATGATGTAAACCTTGATAGACGCATCAATGCCCTAACATACATGTACGTCAGAGGTGTATATGTCATAACTGTCGTTCAAGCGCACAACAATGATAATGCTTGTTCCATTAAGTTATTTGCATCAATGTTGTCTAATTCTATATGTTTTGTTTGCTGAATAGCTAGAGTGTTTGCCTTTTTATCTGGACCTCCTGATTATGGAGCTGGTCAATTAGACACAAGAAGATATGGTGAGCAGTATGCTAGCAAAAGGGAGGATGCTGACAAGGCTTTGCTTCCTGAGCAAACACCATTCTACAAAGATCTGGTATTTTTATGCAAATACTGTAGAAGTTTGATTTTAAGTAGGGTTTATAAATTGCTGATTCTGCATTATAGGCTGCTGTTGCTGTACAAGCAGGTGTTTGTGTGGACATATTTGCTGTTACAAATGAGTACACCGATTTAGCTTCATTGAAGTTTTTGAGCACTGAGAGTGGTGGTTCTTTGTTTCTGTATCCTAATACAGATGATTCAACACTTCCTCAGGACATGTAAGTTCAACAAGTGTTTAAATGCATATATTATGGCTGACACCATAAAATCTTCTTCATGTTGTATAGATGTTAAAAATAAATGCATACCATAAGAAAAACACAGATTGAAAGGGAATATTGAATATGCATATGGTTTGATGTTTAGTATTGTTAGTCATTGTTGAACGTTTAGTTGTTTATTCTAATATGCCAGGCTGTGACTTCTGTCAAAGTATTTCAGTCTGGACAAATGTTCCTTTTTTATGTTGGCTTTATGGAACAATCCTAAATTCTATGATGGATTTTTTTAAAATTGTTTTAAAGGCTACAATGGAGCATTGTTCTTTGCTTTTATTTGAATGGATTTTATCTGTTGAATATTAATTGGTATTCTTTTTTTCTTCATTCATATCGGTCACTGCACATTCTATTAGTCTGTGCCATTTGAATTAATAGCAATATATGGGTCTGCTATATACCAGCTTTAGAATTTATGCATTCACGGCAATCTGGCATGTTGGCCATACAATTGTTATTATTCATGTGACTGTTTCTTGTTTGCGATAGTGATTTTAATCTTCCAAGTTTTCTGATCTTTGGTGCATACCTACGCTAATAAGAGTTGAAATGCAATTATGCACAAAATCTTACTGTAGATATCGCCTGCTGTGCCGCCCATATGCATTTGGATGCATTCTGAGAGTGAGAACTTCGTCTGAATTTAAACTTGCTCGCTCTGTAAGTAACTTTTGTCTGTAGCTTTACATCCTAAACATGCCGTTTATACTGATCATTGGTTGGACAAATTTATCGCAGTATGGTCACTTCTTTCCAGATCCACAATATGAAAATGTACAACATATCATTTGCTGTGATTCTTTTGCAACTTATGCATACGACTTTGAATTTGCCGATGACACTGGATTTTCAAGGTAACAAATGGGCTATATCTACATATACGTTGAAGTTACAGGAAGAAATTTTCTTTTACTATGTTATATACATGACATTAGCATTGGATTGACCCCAGACTAACATGATTAAGAAAGATTGTTCTTGGATGTCTTTAAACTCTGTGAAGGTCCATGATATGTTTTTTGTGTAACGTATCGTTAGCATACAAGAGTGTTTTCCTAGAATGTTATATGAAAGAAGTTTAGTTTTTTCAGTCTCAAAATCTTGGACTTGTTAAGCAAAAGAAGTGGCATTTACGTAAAGTCGACTAGGAAGAGTGCTAAGAAGACAGTAAATGTGGTTAAGCGTGCATCAATTGGTCTCCGTTTATATGCACGGTTACATATGACATTAGAATTTGCTATGCCTACTCAAAGCTCATTGTTCTTGTTTCAAGGCCTTAGTAGTAACTTAATAACGGTGTGTCGTGATCTTTGCAAATGATGGTTAATTTTAGGTATTGATATAACAGGGTACCATATTAAACATTCGGACTCCATGTTTTTTCTGGAATCTTTCTACCCTGGGTCGTTCTTGGAAAAATTTACTACCAACGTAGACAAAAATGGAAATCTTAATTGTGAAATTCAAACTTATTTACATGCATTTCTTTCAGGCAATCAGAACCTCCCATCATACAATTTGCATTTCAATATTCTATTGTTGTACCAGTGGAAGAAAATTCTAGTCTTGGATCAGAATCAATTACCAGGTGAGCCAAAATCTGCCAGTTTTGCCAAATAAGTACAAGAACCAGTTAACACAACCTCGTCTACATGTTTCATCTCGTAAATCATTGAATTTGACAAGTACTGTGATTATTATCTTCATTACAGCTTATGACCTAGTAATTTCTAGTGTCATCGTCGTGTCCTTCATTTTCACTACTAGTAAAGCTGCACTACATAATAATAATGTAATGGAAAAGTTCACTAATGATAAAATTACCCATTCATTTTGCAAAATATTTTGCTCTAGCTTAAGGTAATTCTTCAATCAGGTCCAAGTTTGTCGTCAGGAGGCGTTTAAGAATTCGGACATTGCGTTATGAAGTGGCCAGAAATACAAATCAGCTTTATGACAGTGTTGATTCAGAAACCATTCTGTCTATCCTCGTTCACAAGGTAATCCTTTCCACAGCTTTGAGGTCCTTAAATATTTCCAATTTTCAGTAAGTTGTATTTATGTGCTCATGCAAAGAAAAAAAATGTCTAGTGGAATCTTTGTTATTAAAGAAAAAATGGTTAGTATTTTATTGATTTATCTTATGCTAACCGCATTGAGTATTCCATTGATTCATTTTGTGCTAACGCTACAAATAAGCACAAAGGAGGGCGAAAAAGAAGTTTACAGAATAACTAGGCTACGTGAGAGGAGGACAAGGGACTTCAATCAGGTTAAATGCATTAAGGATGAGAATGATAGACTTTTGGTGAAGGAAGATGAGATAAAGAATAGGTGGAGAGAATACTTTGATAAGCTTTTCAACGAAGAAAGTGATAGCTCTTCGATCGAGTTGGAAGACTTAGCCGATAGCACCAATAGACATTTTGTGCGGAGATTTCAAGAAGCTGAGGTAAAGGGGGCGTTGAAACGTATGAAATCAGGCAAGTCGGTAGGGCCTGATGATATTCCTATTGAGGTGTGGAGATGCTTTGGAGATGCAGGGATAAGATGACTAACTAAGTTGTTCAACAATATTTTTAAATCAAACAAAATGCCAGATGAATGGAGGAGAAGCATTTTAGTTCCAATCTTCAAGAATAAAGGAGATATTCAAAGTTGCACAAACTATAGAGGAATTAAGCTTATGAGTCACACAATGAAGCTTTGGGAGAGAGTTTGCGAGCAACGTTTGAGGAGGTTGACAAGTGTCTCTAGGAATCAATTTGGTTTTATGCCGGGAAGGTCAACCACTGAGGCGATTTTCTTGGTTAGGCAACTATGGAGAGATACAGGGAGCAAAAGAAAGATCTCCACATGGTTTTTATTGACCTGGAGAAAGCTTATGACAGAGTACCGAGGAGGGTTATGTGGTGGGCGCTAGAAAGGAAGAGAGTGCCATCAAAATATATTACCCTTATTAAGGATATGTACGAGGGGATTGTGACTAGTGTTAGGGCATGCGATGGTGAGACCAGAGACTTTCCAATTAACATAGGGTTACATCAAGGTTCGGCTTTGAGCCCCTATATTTTTGTATTAGTGATGGAAGAAATCACAAAAGATATACAAAGGGAGATTCCTTGGTGTATGCTCTTTGCCGATGATGTTGTGCTGATTGATGAAAGTAGAATAAGGGTTAATCGACAACTGGAGTTGTGGAGGGAGACCTTGGAATCAAAGGGTTTCAGGCTTAGCAGAACTAAAACAGAGTATATGAAGTGTGAGTTTAGCAGTGTCAGGTCAGATGACGGAGATGTTACCCTGGCCGGTAGAGTAGTACCCAAGAAGGAATCGTTTCGATACTTAGGATCTATGTTGCAGTTTGATGGAGAGATTGATAAGGATGTTAGTTTTAGAATTCAAGCAGGATGGGTGAAATGACGACTAGCATCTGGCATTCTCTGTGATCGGAAGATTCCTCAGAAGCTTAAAGGAAAGTTCTATAGGACATCAATCAGACCTGCAATGTTATATGGTGCAGAATGTTGGCCTACTAAGAGGCAACACGTCTAGAAGATAAGTATAACAGAGATGCGAATGCTGCGTTGGAGCTGTGGGCATACCAGACGAGATCGGATTAGAAATGAGGATATTCGGGAAAAACTTGGAGTTGCACCTATTGAAGAGAAGTTAGTCCAATACCGCTTGAGATGGTTTGGACATATCCAACGTAGACCATACGATGCACCTGTACGCGCTGGAATTCTAGGTCGCGCCGAAGGCCCAAAGAGAGGTAGAGGTCGACCTAAAATGACATGGGAGGAGATAATAAAGAGATATTTAAGTAACTGGAGTTTATCGGAAGAGCTGGTAGTTGATAGAAGTGCATGGAAATTGGCAATCCATGTACCAGAACCATAGTTTTTTTTTTTTTTTTTTTTTTTAACTTTATTTCACGTTTACTGAACATTTTTACTTTTTATTTACTATTTTAAATTTTATTTCACTTTTATTGAACATTTTTACTTCTTCTTCTTACTATTATTATTTAAAAAAACCCTTTATCGGACGACTTTTTATTTGATTGGTTATTTTAAACCCCCTCTCTCTCTCTCTATATATATATATTATTATCATTATTAATTTTATTTTATTTTAATTTTGGGTTCCATATCTAGCCAACCCCAACTTGTTTGGGATATATGGCTTTGTTGTTGTTGTTGCTACAAATAAGCACTGGACCAGAGTAGATATATTTAATATAAGAAAATGTTTTGCTGATAAATTTGCAATGAAAAATCATTGTATCCTTAGATTCAATAATCGTATTCAGGAGCAAGGTTTTCAAAATGAGAATCAAAATTGTAAATTCAAAAATTCATACTTCTAAACAAAACTGGATTTAATTGTAAATCTCATGTTCAGAGGTTTTTTTCCTTTTGTGTGTGTGTGTGCGCGTGCGCGCATGAGCGCGTGCACGTGTAAATTTAGCTTAGGTGTTATTGATGACATTTGACCAGAGTTTTGAATCTCCTTCGTCAGATCCACCTTTTGCACATGGGGGAGACGAGATTTCAAACATGGTTATTGATTGTTTCACACCAACCTCACCAGATATCTAAGTTCTCAATTCGAGATATAGACCGAGATGTTAATCCGAGATTTGAAAGGTTGCATTTGACGATGTGAAACCTTCAAAAAAAAGAAAAGAAAAGAAGTAACTGTAGTTCTAGTATCGCTCAAGTTTCTTCCTTGTTTCGTCTTTCTTTATTATTTACAAACAATAAAGTATACTTTTAAACCACAGGCTTGATTTTCATTTACAAAGCATCTAGATGTCTATTATTCGTTGTTGATTTTAATCGAGTTTTGAATCAGAATTTGTAATCGAATCGTGATTGGAGATGTTTTATTTAAAACAAGATATGAATTGTAAGTGTTTTTTTTTTTTTTTTTTTTTTTTTTTTTTTTTTTTTTTTTTTTTTTTTTTTGGGGACGTGATCAGTGTTTAGTGGTCATCTGAAGTACTGAAATTTGTAGGTAATTCTAGCTTCTTTAGAGAAAGGAGTGAGAGAAGGAAGAATGCTGCTACATGACTGGCTAGTCATCCTAACAGCTCAGTACAATGACACATTCAAACTTGTCGACTACAATCATGCAAACTCAGTTACACACGTGGATGTTTCTTTCTTACAGTGCCCACAACTTCAACCATTGCCCCGACTCATATTTGCATTGTTAAGAAATCCCCTTCTTCGATTTCACGAAGAAGGGGTACATCCAGATTACAGAATATACCTGCAATGCCTTTTCAGGTACAGTTCCCTCCTTAAAAAGAATGCAATGCAATTACCTCCAAATGTTTAGTTTTGATTTCAACTGGTTGTTTCTGTAATTGTACGCAGTGCGCTAGATCCTGCTTCTCTTAGCCGGGCCATATACCCAGTACTGACATCATATGCTACACCGGACAAACAAGCGTTTCCTCGGCACTCTTTGAGTCGTGCTGCCTTGATAACAAGTGACAGCCCGATATATTTTCTTGATGCTTTTACAAATCTAATAGTGTACTATACAGCAACGGCAGACCCTTCGCTTCCTTTTCCTCCTCCGCAAGATTGTAAGCTTTTGTCTTTTTGGCTTTTGTTAATGCTCCTTTCACAATCAAAAGAATGACTGTTTCTGCTTTTTTAAATGCCTTTTGTTTCAATAGTATCTATTTCGTAAAACAAAAACAGAAAAGTAATAACAAATAACTACAGGCTTTTGGAAGTCAATATAATTGCTTCCAGATTACTTCAAAGGTTACTTTTGAAAGTCAGTTTGTCTTTTGCATATTTAGGGACCCTTTACAACTCATTTTTGGGTATGAGTTGTGTGTGTGACATCGGAAAGGGGCGTCCGTTTTGTGCTCATTTCTTTTCCTTCCCCGGTTTGATGGAAGGGCGGGTTTCTTTCTATGATCTATGTTCTTATAAAATAGTTTAAAAAAATAAACAAGGATTAAGTCTAATCTATGATAACGAGGCAAGAAAAGAACAAAATATCGGAAGTCAATTATACATTGCATATTTAGGGACGGCTCTTGAGAAAAATTGTTTTTCGTTTCATTAAAAATGGACCTTTTTGCTTTTAAAGTTCAGGAAGTCAACACAGTGAAGTTACCCCCATTTCATTCAGGTTATGCCATTTACTGCATTTGTTTTTCTTGTCATTGGTACCCCAGTCTAGGGGACTGTTAAGTTTTTGTGGAGGGTGGGTCTTCTTCTTCTTCTTTTTTTTATTTTTATTTTGATTGAAAGAAAAAAGCAGAGGTGAACAAAATTAAACTAACATCAATCAAATCTACCACGGCTAGCCTTCTCTTTTTAATTTTGTTGTTGAAAGCTATCTGAATGATCCTGACTGGATTTTATTAATCTTATTTTTATAAAATGGAAAAGGGACTTATTATTAGCTATCTGATGAGCTCCTTAGCTTTTATCAGTTCCCAAAATCGATGTAGAGAAGGGGGAAAATAATAAAAAGAAGCAGCATGCCAGTTTTAACCATTTGTAATTGCATATTAATATGGATATTGCTATTTAGTAAACTGCTTATGATTACCAATAGTAAATTATAGTAGACATACTAATCCACATCCATCATACAACTATGGATTTGTACCACCAAGTCATGTAGCTCATCCAAATTCTAATCTATGTTCACAATATGGATACAGGCCTTTTAAGGGCAACGATTAATAAATTAAAGCAGAAGAGGTGCATTACCCCGAAACTTGCGTTTATTCGTGGAGGACATGACGATGCTTCACAGTTTGAGAATTACTTGATAGAGGAGCAGAATGTCGATGGATTTGCTTATCAGAGCAGTGCAGGCTTTGTGTCTTTTCTAGAGGAGATTACTAGAGATGTGGCTGAATATCTCAAACAAGACTAGAAAGCAACTTTATAGTCAACAACAGATGAATACATGAGGATAGGAGCCACTATATAGTTATTGATTGTGAATTCATTTTTTGATGAGTAAATGAGATGAATAATTTTGTAACATTGCTATTCATTATCTAGATTCTAGGCTGTTACTTTTTACTGCTATGTGCTTGTGTGAGCCTTTTTTGTTTTTTTGTTTTTAAGGATTTGTAATGGATTAGACTGAAAGATCAATTCTATATTGGAAGAATTATTTCAGGTGTATTTGTAATAGTAGATAAGTGATTGTTGGAGAAAATAAATACAGAAGTTGGTATGATGGATCATGCAATGTTGCCTTTATCTTCATTTAAGGTACGTGCATTATTATGTTCTAACGTGGTTGTAAATTGTTTGCAATTCCGTAGGATTCGATAGATTTGTCTGGTCTGGAGCTTAGTTGGATCAGTTTTCAATTGATTCAAACGAGCCGCGTGGTATTTTAAACCAAAAATCGGCGCGGGGGTTGGTTTATTTGTTTGATCAGGGTGCCAAATGCTACCAATTGAGAAATGGAACTAAGCAATATGAATTGGTGTAAATAAACTAGAATAGCAAATTTATAATATTACAACATTTTTTTTGAATGTGTTTTTCCATAATTTTGGATGTTCATGTGTTAACTTGAAGTAGTTCCTTTTTGGAACTTATGTGATGGATGCTTCCTTTTGTTATTGCCTTGCTTATATTTAGTTGATATAGATATCGTCTATTGCGTCGTTAAAAGACCCAGCTGAGAAATGGGAAATATATTTAAGGAGGAATAGAGCGCAACGTGCGAAATCATAAATATCATAATAAAATAAGTTTTTTCTATGAAGGTTAATACTTCAAAATCAATATACTGTCTCTTTAAAACTTTCTAAGAAAACTCAATGAAAACAATATTAGTGAAAGAAAATAAAAATGACTTGATCAATCTTACTAAGAAAAAGACAGTGAAAAAAGTTTTAGTAAAGTAAAAAGAGTACAATAATATATTTTAGTTTTTTTTGAATGCATCAGAAGAAGCTTGATGCTTCTTCATTGGAACAAGCATCGCCAAAACCTTGTTAATAGAACTCAATGGGAAACTCTTGGTGGAGGGAAAAGAAGATGACCTAGTATGCTATATTTTAATAATTTATGGAAGTTTGATGATTTCAACTCAATGTAGTGCCTGGGCAGAACATTAAATAAGAAAAACTTAACGAGAAAAATCAGAATGAATGAAAACAAATGCATTATGCTATGCTATGCTTATCAGATTTCGTATTTTTCGCTTTAAGTTTAAATACATGTCTTGATAATTCAAATCAACTAGAAATACTTTTGATTCACACGTGTATGACATAGCTTAGGCAAGTACAATGAAAATTAAAATCAAAAGAAAACAATTCTACTTTTCCTCCTTTAGAAATTCGCCATTTATATAGCTTCTTTTGATACAACCAATTTTTCCATGGTCGTTTTTTCCAAAAACGATTTGCAGTTTAAGCATTTCATATGCTGCTTTTATGGAAAACACCCATGTGCTTATATTTTGGTGCTACAAATCAATTTTGCATATTGCAATTACACTTTTGATGGATATTAAGAGTTTCACTAAAATCACGGTTGTAAAAATCATTAAACAAATGTTAGGTGGTAAGCATGAATTAAAGATTAATCACCAAAGTGAGGATTAATCGAAGTTAGGTGTTTTTGATAAACTCATGTATTTTGTGTAAAATTTTAATATTTTGTTTAGTATTTACTGATCCATATTATGGATTTGGAAGCAATCATGAAGAAAAATTGCTTGAAATAAATACTGTGATGCTTATAAATGATATCAAACCTAATATCTCAAGTGTATAAATATTGGTTAAATCATATTAAATGGTGTAATGATCCGACTTTTCGAACCTCGAAAGTCGACACCAAATACATCCATGGTATTCGTGTGTCGAACATCCAAGTGCCGGAAAGTCGAATTGTTGGGTAAAAATAAAGTAAAAGAAGTAGAACAAGGAAAAAAGAACAAAACATCAGAATCTCACAGCGGAACAGACATATATAATATCAACGTAATACAAAGGGTTACCCTGAATAAAGAAGTTTTAGCGTTATAAAAGCCTAAGTACCATCATTAGCCTGGACAATTATAACTGCTTGCCCTCACAATGCTGATATGTGCATAGCTAATACAATACAACAAAAATAGAAATAGGTAGATAGATAATGGAAGCCTCCAGCTCGTCTTCTGAACTATAAAACATCCAAAGTAAAACCTGCAATACTCACTCTACTCAAGGGAGTACATGAGGATTTTAGGGAAAACAAAAACCAAGCGTTAGACATCAATCTGGTATGCGAATCTCAATATACACATTGCATGTAACAACACTGAGGGGGACATGAAGATTACCACTCTGGTTTTCCCCTTAAAAGAAACCAACCATTTATTAAGTTTACTATAGTTGTATAATAAATAATGTCAAGGGTGTAAAATATAAATAAATCACATAGCTGGAATGTTTACATTGGTTACATTCGACAACTATTAAGTGTAGAAACAAAACCACTAAGACACGTTCGCATATTGGATTTTCCATCAGAAATCTCTCAATACAGATTCGAACTCCACGCACAAGGGTCAGAAAGTACCTCCGAGCGTCGTATATCTCTAGATAAAAAATACCATAAGGTAAACACAACTGGCCCACGCACGAAAACATCGGAGTGCACCACGTGGAACCAAATATATCCAACTCCCGCGCGCAACTTTGAGGAGCTTCCGCACGATTCAATAATGAGCATACACTAGATATAGAGTCAATATATCCTGCCACAGGTTAGCCAAACCTTAGATTGTGCTCCTACTCTGTTTTTAGCCATTTCCGATGTCGACGTTTCATTTGGCATCTTTCACACGAGTCTTTATCACTCGAACAGAACACGAATCCAAACTGGATTCCCACTTCTCGAACATATCATGAATCACTAATGGATTCGAGCATCTCGAGAAGATTCCCAATCTTCAAATAGATTCCTCTTCACAACCGCTTCCAAAACATAAAACTCGTATTCTAGTTTTGAAGAGCTATTCGATAAATAGAACACTTATCGATCCTGGTATCTTCAAAACTAATCGATGAATTACCAGTTAAATGAATTCTGGTTCTTTCAAAAGTAAGTGAAAGCAAGAGACGTTTCATACTAGCACTCCTCCCCGGGGGTTCTCATTGGTATGGAATCATGAAGCTTTCCAAATACTTCATAAGTTACTTTTGTATAGTTCGATAGTCAACTAACCGACTATCTAGTCAAAAAATAGCTTATAGAAACCATGGTTCGTACACTTAACCCGTTTCCAACATTATCAACTTAACTATCCCTCGGTCATGAGTGTGGCCAGGTAAGTTAGAGCACTGGTTGCGTATCACCCCTTGCCCAGACACCCCATTCTTGACACTCACAGATAGATAAGCCTACCCGTCGGCTTATTAGAATCAAGCATAGTATCCATGATATTCAATAAACAGTTAAGTAATTAACATGATTAAAACGTTTCCAACATTCTCAACTTATCTATTCCTCGGCTAAGAGGAAAGCCGGTAGGTTAGAGCTCTATTGATCCATCCCTACTTGACATCAGTCTTAACTCTCACAAATAGATAAGTCTACTTCATTGGCTTATTAGTGTTAAGCATTATCAATTACCTTTTTAATCTAGTGACTTAATCATGACAAAGTTTAGCAATTCATAACCCTTTCTAACATTTATTTCATTTGGAAAAATATTTTAGAAAGAAGATAATTAGAAAAGAAGATATTTAGGAAAGAAGATATTTAGAAAAGAAGATATTTAGAAAAGAAGATATTTTGGAAGAATATATTTAGAAAAGAAGATATTTTGGAAGAAGATATTTTGGAAGAAGATATTTAGAAAAGAAGATATTTTGGAAGAAGAAATATTATACTTAAAAATACACTAGTATGAGTTAAGAGATAATGTTAAAAAGATGAGACAACTTACATAAACTTAAAGAACATTTACAATACTTTGAAATCCAGAAATCAAGGTTAAACAGGTAGTTTTGCATATAGTGAAGTTTTGGTCATTTTCAAGGGGTTACTTAGCATTTTACTATTAATGACTTCAGAGTAGTAAACATACAAGTAATACAAGATTCAATATGATAAGAAATCACTAATAATGACATTACAAAGTTCCATACAAAGTGTTGGAAACACAACAATTCAAACTGCATCTATAGCGACTATCGCTATAGGTGCACTTTCAAGTTCATGTCCACAATATGTCAATTCCCTACTAATCCTTATGTGCATTGTTTCAAGTCCATTTCACTTGTTATACAAGTCAATTCAAGTCCAATTCCAAGTACATTCAAGTCCATTCCAATCCATTAACATGAATCACATATGTTGCTTATTTTTAAAGTAAGAATCAAGTTAACATTTTTAACATAAGCTACCAATATTCAAGCAACTTTTAGTATAGTTAAAGAGATGTAAATGATTTATGTTCGATGTCCTAAATAGTGAGTAAACTCACCTTAATCCTTAGCAAATCGAAGATCCAAGAATAAGAATAAAGATCCAAGCTAGCAACCTCCTTTCTTTCCTTCATTTCCTTGCTTTTCCTTGATTTTTCCTCCTTCCTCCTTCAAAGTAGCTCACGACCTCTAGATGATTTTGGAGAGGGACTTGGACTTTTCAACTTTTAACTTGGTAGAAGGTCTTGTAATGGTATAAGAAGGATACATTCAAAGTTTGATTTGATTTGGAGTTGGTTTGAGTATGTTTTTAGAAAGTTCGTGAGTAAGAGAGGAAGATGAAGAAGACATTGTTATTATTCTTAAAGCTTAGTGTAATTTGTGAATGAAAAGAGGAGGTATGCTTCTTCTTATATAGGAAAAGCAAGGTGAATGGGAAAAGAACTAAAAGCCCCCAAAACCCTAATCTTATGTCATCTTGCTTATGTCATCTTTCTTATGTCATGCATGACATCATCAACATTTAGTTAACCATAAATATGAAAAATATTTTTATTCGCTAATTACTTTCCTAATGATTAATTAGACATTCATTTAAATTTTCAATAACTTTTATTGAAAAAATAACTATATATCGATAAAACGATTTTCAGTCATTTTATCAATATTTTTTCAAAAATATACTTTTGAAAGCATTTTTCCAAAATGAGTCTAGGATCATTAATTACTAATTAAACGATGTTTAACAAGGTTATAAAATCATATTTATAAAATTTAACAATATTCCAAATAGTTATGATATTCAAAGATAAAGTATTCAATTTTCAGGGGTCTTTACATTCTCCCCCATTTAAAACATTTCATCCTCGAAATTCAAACGGGAATGCAAATAAAAAAAGATAGAAGAACAAGATGCATATATAAATTACTTACAAAAACTATACACAAACTAAACAGCAAAAGACATATGATACTAAGAAAGAAATCCCTAGTCTAAGATCAAGTCTGGATAAGACTTCCTCAGATTATCCTCCGTTTCCCATGTACAATCATGAGCATCCTCACTCTATTGTACCTTGACTAACTTCACAACCTTGGTCCTAAACTGCTTTATATCTCTATCCACAACTCGAACCGGCTGTCTCAATATAGTCAAATTCGGCTCCACCTCCAAGTCTTCCTGTTGCTACGCTTCTACTATCATCAAGGGATCGTGCACATACTTACGAAAATGTGATACATGAAATACATTGTGCACACCTGATAACCTAATTGGTAACTCAACTCTGTATGCGAGTGTACCAATCCTTTCCAGAATCGGGAATGATCCAATATAATGAGGGGCCAACTTTCCCGCCCTCTCAAATCGAACTACACTTCTCATCGGCAAAACTTTTACAAATACAAAGTCTCCAACTGCGAATTCCAAGCCTCTTTGCCTCTCATCTGCATAGCTCTTCTGTCGATTCTGTGCTTCCTTGATTTGCCTTCGAATCCCTGGGATCTAACCTGATGCCTCTCGAATCATATCTGGTCCAAGTACCGGGCGATCTCGAGGTTCTACCTAACACGATGGAGATTTTCAAGGCCTTCAATACAATATGCTTCAAAAGGTGTCATTCCATTGTTGGCGTGATAACTATTGTTGTATGAAAACTCAACAAGTGGTAAGTGATCTTCCCACGAACCTCCAAAATCTATAATGCATGCCCGAAGTAAATCTTCCAATACTCGGTTCACCCTTTCCGTTTTCCCATCAGTCTGCGGATGGTAAGCGGTACTCAAAATGAACTCGGTCCCTAATGTATCATGCAACCCCTTCCAGAAATGACTTGTGAAGACTAGATCTCTATCACTCACGATACTACTTGTAAGGCCATGAAGCCTAACTATCTCTTTAATATACAATAGCGCAAAAATAAAAGTAGTCCTTCTTACCTTTACTGGTAAGAAGTGTGTGCTCTTGGTTAATCGATCTACAATAACCAACACACCTTCATTACCTCTCCTCATCCTAGGAAACCCGTCGAAATCCATAGAAATCTGCTCCCATTTCCACTTAGGAACCTCGAGTGGCTGAAGCAGCTCAACCGTCTTCTGATGACTACCCTTCAGTTACTGGCAGTTAGCACACCTACTTACAAATATCGAAACATCCCTCTTCATGCCCTCCCACCAGAATGTCTGCTTCATGTCTTGATACATTTTAGTTACCTCCGGATGTATCATCAATCGTGAATGATGACTTTCCATTAGAGCCTCTTGCTTGATTCCATCAACATTCGGAACACATAACCTACCATTCATCCTTACAATGCCATAGGTATCTACTTAGAATCCGGGCCATTTCTCTGGAGCAATTTTCTCACTTACCAACTTAGCAGTCCTGGCAAGATGAAGATATCTAAGATGATTCTCTTCGATACGACTAATCAGGGTCGGTCAAACTTCTACATTTTCCATGACAGCATATCTTCTACTGAGCGCATGAGCTACAACATTAGCCTTTCCCGGGGTATACATGATATTGAGATCATAGGCTACACTGCAAGAAACTCCAACCATCTTTGTTGCCTCATGTTCAAGTCTTTTTTTCATAAAAAGGCACTTCAAGGATTTGTGGCCCGTATATAACTCGACCCTCTCACTTAAAAATGATGCCTCCACATTTTTAACGCAAACACTACTGCTAATAACTCCAAGTCATTAGTTACATACCTTGTTTCATGCATTTTAAGTTGCCGTCTCGCATAAGCAATAACTCTTCCATGTTGCATCATTACAACACCCAACCCTGTTCTACACGCATAAGTGTAAACAGTCAAACCTTCACCTCCATCTGGTACGGTAAGAACAGGCGCACTAGTCAACTTCTCCTTAAGCTTTAAAAAGGCTTGCTCACACTTCTCTGTCCATACGTATTTGATATCTTTCTTCATCAGCTTCGTTAAACAAGGAGCGATCTTTGCGAAATCCTGGATAAACTTTCTTTAATAGCCCGCTAGACCCAAATAGCTTCTAATATCCATAGCACTTTTCGATCTCTTCCAGTCGTGAACAAATACAACCTTCACAGAATCAACAGAAATACCTTCCCTAGAAACAACGTGGCCCAAAAATCTAACCACCGAACGCCAAAAATGACACTTCGAGAATTTTTCCTTCAAAACATTATCCCTCAATGTTTCCAATACTATCCTTAAATAGCGCATATGTTCTTCCTCGGTCTTCGAGTAGACCAAAATATCATCAATGAATACAAGAACAAACTTATTCAACACATCTCGAAAAACCTGATTCATTAGGTCCACAAAATATGCTGGAGCATTAGTTAGACCGAACGACATAACTAACCACTCATAAAACTGGTCGTACCTAAAAGCAGTTAAGGGTACGCTGTCCTCTGCTACCCTCAACTGATGGAATTCCGTAGCAAGATCAAGCTGAGAAAACACTCGAGCTCCATGAAGCCGGTCGAACAAATCATCTGTCCTAGGCAAAGGATACTTGTTCCTAATAGCTCATTTGTTGATCTCGCGATAATCGACAATAATCTTAAAGAACCATCCTCCTTCATATCAAAGGCAATGGGCTCTTCCCAACTTGAACAACTTGGTCGGATCAAGCCCTTCTGCAACAGATCATCCACCTGAACAGATCGCTCCAACTTCTCCTTCAGTGCTAACCTTCTAACAGGAAACATGATTGTAACAACCCGCACCTCCATTCACGCAAGATATTGTCCCCAACTTAGCCACCGTATAGGTGTGGGGTTTTGTTCCTCAAAAGGCCCCGGCGTTAATAAGAGATAGGCTCTACTATATAAGTACCCACTTCACACAGGCTTCTACGATGTGGGACTTAGGGGTGTTACATTCTCCCCTCCTACAGAGCCCAACGTCCCCGTTGGCTCACAAACACCTCACCCAGGCCCTGTGGTCCACACAGGAGCCACAATTCCAGCTGGGTATTAGCTCTGATACCACTGTAACAGCCCGTACCTCCGTTCACGCAAGATATTGTCCCCAACTTAGCCACCGTATAGGTGTGGGGTTTTGTTCCTCAAAAGGCCTCCGCGTTAGTAGGAGATAGGCTCTACTATATAAGTACCCACTTCACACAAGCTTCCACGATGTGGGACTTAGGGGTGTTACAATGATAGTCTTTGCATCTTTAACCAAATCAATGTGAAACTCTATCTCTCGATGAGGTGGTAAACCTGACACCTCCTCAAAGACATCTTCAAATCTCGAACAATGGGAATAAAACTCAATTCTTCCTCTGCCACATCCATGGAATAAAGGAAACTAGTCATAAGTGAGTTAGGTCATCCGCAAAATACTATGAAAATTTTCCCTTTATCAGTCTTAAATGAGACAGTCCCCTTCTTACAATCTAGAACCACAGAATATCGAGACAGCCAATCCATCCCGAGTAGGACATCAAAACCCATAAAACCCAAAACATACAAATCACAAGGGAAGAGTTCGTCATAATAAGAAATTGAAACTCCTAAGCATCCCATACAAAGATTTGCCGAGCCCCCAACAGGGTTCGACACACAAATAGATTTTAAAGCCACTACCGGCTCAAGTTTCAGTCTATCAACAAGAGTACGAGAAATGAAATTGAGAGAAGCACCAGTATCAAATAAGACACGAATAGGAATGCCAAAAATAGGTAGAATATCTTCCATAACTTGCTTCCCCATTGCTTCTGCAGAAGTGGAAGGTACTGAAGCTAAAGCCCGAGGTTGTTGCCCCTTCTGAAGCAATGGACACTCCCTAGCAAAATGACATGACTTATGACAGTTGTAACAACCCTCCTTTGGAATAAAATGAGTCTTGATCTTCGATGATTCAACCTTCGAATTCTTAGCAATTGGTTCCTTAAGCACATGTGCCCTTTCCACCTGTTTCTTCTTAGCCATGTACAATTCTGAGAAAAATGGCCCTTCTTCCCGCAATTATGACAAGTAAACCTGGAAATATTCTTATTTGGTTGAATCTTCCTCTTATTCTCCCTAGTTGGTGTAGCTGCTTTCGGAATTAAACCCTCAAAGCCTAATCCCATGTTTACCAAATCTAAAAAGGGTGCCAAGATATGGTTTGTCATGTCTCGATGAAACACTAGATGCAATCCTGTAATGAACTTATCATTCTTCTCAACGGCGTATCAATCAAACCTGGTCCAAACGAAGACAATGTAGTGAATTGCTTCTCATATTCTGCTACCGTCATAGTCCCCTGCTTCAAGTCCATGAAAATCTTATATAATAAGGCCTTCCCAGCTTCTGGAACAAACTTCTTTTCAAATTCCTCCTTAAATTTGGCCCAAGAAAAGTTGTCCTCTTGGATATCCAAAGTAATCAAATTAAACCAATTCATAGCCGTATCAGTTAAATGTCGTGATGCCAATCGACGCTTCATTGCATCTTCTAGCACCATATCCCCAAATATACGGTCACATAGCTGAAGCCAAGTCTGAACTTCTATGATCAACTCCGAGCCACTATACCTCTTTCCCCTAAGCCTCTCATAGTCACGACAAAGTGAAGCAAATCCCGATTGAGGCCTGACTTGCACGACCTCCTCTACAACACCTACTATTGGTTCCTCTACAACAGCTGCATTCCTCGGTGCATGATTCTCACCATTATTGATAACACTAGTTGGGCCACCTCTAACTATGCCTCCTCTAGTATTTGCAGTAGGGGAACTCATAGTTTACTACCTGAATTATAGTAGACATCTTTAGATACTTGAAGATAGAATTATTTCAAGGAAACGATACAAAGAAAGGTTTACTACTAAGAAAGAACTTATTCAAGAAAGGGTTGCGAGAAATAGACATTCCTACGGAATATTTTTAAAATCTAGTTTCCAAAATACAAATACGCTCTCATATGTATAATACACTCGACTCATTCTAGGGTGTCGCTTACCCCTTCTCTAATGAGCCATACGCAACCAAAGCCAAGGTGTTCGCTCAACCTTGTACTCTGATACCAAATGTAAGGAGTCGACTTTTTGAACCTTGAAAGTCGACACTAAATACATCCACGGTATTCGTGTGCTAAACATCCAAGTGTGGAAAAGTCGAATTATTGGGTAAAAAAAAGTAAAACAAGGAAGAAAGAACAAAACATCAGAATATCACAGCAGAACAGGCATATATAATATCAACGTAATACAAAGGGTTACTCTGAATAAAGAAATTTCAAAGTTATAAAAGCCTAAGTACCATCATCAGCCTTGACAGTTATAACTTCCTGCCCTCACAGTGCTGATATGTACATAACTAATACAGTACAACATAAATAGAAATAGGTAGACAGATAAAGGAAGCCTCCAGCTCGTCTTCCGAACTCTTAAGAATCCAAAGTAAAACCTGCAATACTCACCCTACTAAAGGGAGTACATGAGGATTTTAGGGGGAAAAAAACCAAGCGTTGGACATCATCCTGGTTTGAGAAACTTAATATACACATTGCATGTAACAACATTGAGGGGACTGTGCATATTACCACTCCGATTGTCCCCTCAAAAGAAACCAACCATTTATTAAGTTTACTATAGTTGTATAATAGATAATGTCTAAGGTATAATATATAAATAAATCACAAGCTAGAATGGTTACATTCGACAACTTTTAAGTGTACAAACAAAACCGCTAAGGCACGTTCACATATTGGATTTCCATCGGAGATCTCTCAATACATATTCAAACTCCATGCACAAGGGTCAGAAAGTACCTCCAAGCATCGTATATCTCTGATAAAATATATCATAATGTAAACACAACTGGCCCACGCACAAAAACACCAGAGAGCACCATGTGGAACCAAATATATCCAACTCCCGCACGCAACTTCGAGGAACTCCCGCATGGTTTGATAATAAGCATACACTAGATATGGAGTCAATATATTCTGCCATAGGTTAGCCAAACCCCAGATTGTGCTCCCACTCTGTTTTTAGCTATTTCCGATGTCGAAGTTTTGTTCGACATCCTTCACACGAGTATTCATCACTTGAACATAACACAAATCCAAATTGGATTCCCACTTCTCGAACAGATCACGAATCACTACTAGATCCGAGCATCTCGAGAAGATTCCCAATCTTCATATATATTCCTTTTCAAAACCGCTTCTGAAACATAGAGCTTGTATTCTAGTTTTGAAGTGGTATTCAATAAATATAACACTTATCGATCCCGGTCTCTTCAAACCAATCAATGAATTTCCAGTTATTTCAATTCTGGTTCTTCCAAAAGCAGGTGAAAGAAAGAGACGTTTCATACCAACACTCCTCCTTAGGGGTTCTCATTGGTATGGAATCATGAAGCTTTCCCGATACTTCTTAAGTTACTTTGGTGTAGTTCGATAGTCGACTAATCGACTATCTAGTTAAACAATAGCTTATGGAAACCATGGTTCGTACACTTAACTCATTTCCGACATTATCAACTTATCCTACGGTCAAGAGTGAGGTCAGGTAAGTTAGAGCACTGGTTGCATATCACCCTTTGCCTTGCCAGCCCATTCTTGACACTCACAGATAGATAAGTCTACTCGTAGGCTTATTGGAATTAAGCACAATATCCACGATATTCAATAAACAGGTAAGTAATCGACGTGATTAACACGTTTCCAACATTCCCAACTTATATATTCCTCGACTAAGAGGGAAGCCGGTAGGTTAGAGCTCTATTGCTCCGTCCCTACTCGACATCAATCTTAACTCTCACAAATATATAAGCCTACTTCATTGACATATTAGTGTTAAGCATTATCAATTACCTTTTTAATCTAGTGACTTAATCATGACAAAGTTTAGTAATTCATAATCCTTCCTAACCTTTGTTTTATTTGGAAAGATATTTTAGAAAGAAGATATTTAGAAAAGAAGATATTTAGAAAAGAAGATATTTGGAAAAGAAGATATTTTGGAAGAAGATATTTAGAAAAGAAGATATTTTGGAAGAAGATGTTTTTAAAAGAAGATATTTTGGAAGAAGATATTTAGAAAAAAAAAGATATTTAGAAAAGAAGATATTTTTTAAGAAGATATTTAGAAAAGACAATATTTTGGAAGAAGATGTTTAGAAAAGAAGATATTTTGGAAGAAGCTATTTAAAAAAGAAGATATTTTGGAAGAAGATATTTAGAAAAGAAGATATTTTGGAAGAAGAAATTTTATACTTAAGAATACACTAGTATGAGTTAAGAGATAATGTTAAAAAGATGAGACAACTTACATAAACTTAAAGAACATTTACAATACTTTGAAATCCAGAAATCAAGGTTAAACATGTAGTTTTGCATATAGTGAAGTTTTGGTCATTTTCAAGGGGTTACTTAGCATTTTACTATTAATGACTTCAGAGTAGCAAACATAAAAGTAATACAAGATTCAATATGATAAGAAATCACTAATAATGACATTACAAAGTTCCATACAAAGTGTTGGAAGCACAACAATTCAAACTGCATCTGTAGCGACTAGTGCTATAGGTGCACTTTCAAGTTCAAGTCCACAATAAGTCAATTCCCTACTAATCCTTATGTACTTTGTTTCAAGTCCATTTCACTTGTCAATTCAAGTCCAATTCCAAGTCCATTCCAATCCATTGACATGGATCACATATGTCGCTTACTTTAAAGTAAGAATCAAATTAATATTTTTAACACAAGATACCAACATTCAAGCAACTTTTAGTATAGTTAAAGAGATCTAAATGATTTATGTTCGCTGTCCTAAACAGTGAGTAAACTCACCTTAATCCCTAGCAAATCGAAGATCCAAGCTAGCAGCCCCCTTTCTTTTCTTCCTTTCCCTGCTTTTTCCTCCTTCCTCCTTCAAAGTAGCTCACGACCTCTAGATGATTTTGGAGAGGGGCATGGACTTTTCAACTTCTAACTTGCTAGAAGGTCTTGTAATGGTATAAGAAGGCTAAACTCAAAGTTTGAGTTGATTTGGAGTTGGTTTGAGTATGTTTTTAGAAAGTTAGTGAGTAAGAGAGGAAGATGAAGAAGATATTGTTTTTATTCTTAAAGCTTAGTGTAGTTTGTGAATGAAAAGAGGAGCTATGTATAACGACCCTAACTTCCCCGTGAAGGAAAACCTAGATTGCTTTGAGAACACGACAAATCAGAACACAAACAGAAGAACAATTAATTGCTTATTACAACAATTTACTTCAGAATACAAGAATATAACAGAGTATAAATAAATATTATACATACGATAAATATCAGAGATTTACAATTTACAATGCAGCGGAAATATAATACAAAATACAACTGAAAGAGATAAACAGATACAAAGCTTTCTGAATATCATTCCAGTTGCATACCAGGATCCTGTGAATATAAATCTGCAAAACCAAAAGTACTAGCTGCCCGTGTGGAAAATAGGGGCACCCAGAGTTTAAGTTAAAACAATAAACTCCAGGTCAGTCATGTGACTGGTGTGAGAACTAAAACAGTTATTTAAAACTTTAATTTGAATCAGATATATGAAGGGACCATGCCATATAACACGGAACAGGTTTCCTCCCAAGAATACCAGTGCATATAACAAAATAGCGCAATGCTTTTTGAAAAAACGAGGCTATTATAAGACCCAGGTCCCATCACACAGTGCAATGCGAGCTGGAGGATAGGGTTTTCCCTTATAATATCCAAACATGCTTGGTACGTTTAAAACAAATCATTTGATACTATTATAAGTGCATAGTGTATAAAACAACTTCAAATATAAATGTATCAATCCTAGACGGCATGGGTACCATATATCATGTCGCCAATACTAGGCTCTACAATCAAAACCGCAAATGTCACGTATTGGAAGTTGGATTTCCATATCTGAACCAAGGCAAGGAATCGTCCTTATCGCTTCGAGACTGTCTAGCCCGAGCCTCAGGATCAGAGCTCGAGTGACCCTTGGATCGTCAGGGCCGGTCCACTCGATGTGGATTAAAATGCTTGAACACTGCGTTTCCCCGCTCTATGGGGCGTAAATCTAGTCTGTATAAAGACCATCCATCGGCTCCGCAGAGACCGAAATAAACGAGGTGCCTCGCTATCCATCATCCACATAAGTAAAACGTCAGGGCTTGCAAAACGCTGACACCACTCCTAGCTAGAAGGAAACGCATGCCCTCCCTGGCGTCCTCTCTCGTTTCTGGTTCACACCGGGGTGCGAGGCTCGCGAATTAACACTACACATAGCTATGCTATATTAAAGCCGTGCTTTGATCATCAACCACAAGACTCTGTTTTTCAATAGAAGCCTTGATCATTTGCATCTCATCACGCCACACAGGCAATTCACGCTATACAACCGATGTCTATCAATCACACAGAATGAAATCCGATGTCAGACACACATCCATTTACAAGTTCGTTCTGGGTCTGAACGAAACCGGAGGCACCTTATTCCTCGTCCCATATGTCCAATACAGGAGAGAGGCCCTCGCATATCCGGTCGATCTCCAAGTACGTCTGGACGATCACCACTTATTACCTTGTCTTGGGTGTACAGCCCAATCAAGACATCAGTAATCATCCAAACGATGTGAAGACCTCCGGTCTTTCACCACCGTCTTCATCCTCGACATATCGTCGAATCAATTATTCAAAATGGGATAAACCCGGCCTTTCTGAATAACTCGTGTATATAATAAACAAGTGCTATAAAAACACAACATACGCCTCATTCTAATTCTGAATATTCTTTTATTTAAATATTCATATCCTTTGGGAAAGGTTCCCATTAATTTTATCAAAGATAAATTCTTTAAATTTATTGTTTAATCTTCCTTTGGATATCCATCCAAACCAAATTATAGTTTATCCAAACTAGTCGGGATTAGCGATCCTTATTGAATTAATCATTTGTTTAATTTCCTAATCCCAACCTATTCATCCCATGGAGCAAAACTGGTAGTAGTCCAGACCTAACACCACGATGTTATCGGTAAAGTTAATTACCATTTCTCGTTCAAATCTAATTAAAGATTTAACTATCACCTGGAGTAAAACTAGTGGTACTCCATTCTCGATCATTTCTTGAATTTGATAATTTTAGTTATCAAATTCACCTTTCAATCTATTTAAAGATTCATTAAAACTCTGATTCAGTTTTAATTTCCAAATATCATTACTTAATGATTATTCAAAGTTAAGAAATAAATCTTATCTTTAACTGGGTTAAAGAACTAATGTCATTTAAAACACAGCTCACGATAAACCCAAAATCTCATTCCATTAACAATGGAATCTTCACAGAAAACAGATCAATATATATAATCAATACGAACTTCCATATCCAACCGATAATATAAATGGAATAATGGCAAGGCCTTTTAAATTCCATATATATTAGCAGTCTTCCTCTACAGAAGCTCACTTCGACTACTACCAAGTTGAATTCCATTCAATTCCAATTTAATATGTTAAATTGGAAAACTTTACTTTGGAAAATCTCCTTTAAATCTTAACAAAAGATTTATAAATTCCAAATCACATTTCCCTGTAAATCGGGTTAAAGAACGAATGTCGTTAAAACACAGTTCACGATGAACCCAATTCACATTCCATTTTATTCCAATTATTAAATATAATTGGAAACTCTAACAATCTTAATTAAAAGATTTATTCTCTTCACTTGGGGTTCAAGAACAGTGTTACTGAAGACACCGTTCATGACAAACCCAAAATCCCATTTGATATTAAATACAAGACTCTGAATAGAAAATATATCGGCTTATATTCAAAATAAAATTCTAAACTCAACAAACATCGTATTGGAATAACGGTATATATATATCTTCCAAATTCCTCCACAATGCATGTATAATCATGGAATCCAATATCGAAATATTCCGAATATAATTTCGATTCAAATCCATTCCAATTCATATATTGGAAATTCTGGTTATTTTTAAAACCATTCAAATCCAATTTATTTATTTAAAAATAATTGGATTATAATTCTAGTTCATAGCTAATTCATTTCGTTAAAAATCTATTTTTATCTTTTCAAATATGGATTTTTTTCATCCCAATTCTTTTCAAATCATTTCTTATGATTTTACACTAATTATTGATATTTTAATAATTTTATCAAGGCCTGTACAGTCGATTTCCATAAACGGTCATCGAACTGCACTTACAGCGACCTTTTCCAAATTTGATTTGGACATAATTCCAAATCCAACCGTTAGATTTCAAATCTCTAATATTCGTTAGAAAGCTCTTTTTGATACGAAACCAATGGTTCTGGTTTTAGGAGAATCCGATGGTCGGATCTCCCGTAATGTCCATTCGAAGTCAATGGTCAAAATTCGCGAACTGCTGTAGCGCGGCGCGTTTTATTCAGGTCATTTTATTATATATATAATATATATTTTATCGATTTCCATTTAAAATGTATTTTATAAATCGTTTTAAATTCGTTTTCAAAACGACTTCAACTTCATATTCAATTTCAAATCAAAATTGAATATTCCATATCATCGATATATAAATGATAATATTTTTAAAACATTAGATTTTGAAATCGCTTCCTTTTCGATATTCATTATAAAAATGAATAAAATCGATATAAATATCGGTCACGTCTAAATGGTGTTAATCTATTCAACACGGCTTTATATATTTAAATATTTTCGTGTCCATCCCAAATCGGAAATCAAAATCAGATTTTGATCTTTTACTGAATATTATTTTAAAATATTCATTATTTTAAAATATTCGTTATTTTAAAATATTTATTATTTCTGAACTAGAATCAGACACAGTCAATTACCATATACTGTGATTATATGGATTTCATACACATGTACACTACAACAATCAAACGCATTCAACCATCATCCATAGTGCATTCTACACTGCATAAGCATTAAATATAAATATTTAACGCTTACAACAGCCTGTCAATCAATCGATCGACATACTACTAAGCAATTGGGATTAGTGTATGTCATATATCATCCCAATACCCGTGTGGGGTTTCAATCAATAAATAATGAATTTTATTTGTGCAGTTGGGCGATGTGTAAAATTTATCATCCCAATCAATATCAGTCAAATCAGTGTACATAAACAAATCGTCCGATTTGTAAATGAATATTTATTTAATTCATATACACGTTACAAATTATATTTTTAACTATAAAATATTTCATTCCATTCCACATCACATAATCAATTTTCACACCACAAACAAACAAGTCGTCCATGGTCTGTGGACGACGGGTGTAGGGTGCTGCTAAGCACCGTCTGCATCCTAGTATATATTTTAACTAGAAAATAAGATTAAAGTGAGAAGTCCTCACCTTGGGGTTCCACTCCGTCAGTCTTTCTTTCTGAATTGTTTGGATTTGTTCGAAATTCCAACGCATCCTTTTCACGTTGTTCATATATAAATAAAAGTCACATTTTTAATTCACTATTATATATATAGAAATCAAATTTCTATTTCAAATCTATACATGTAAAAATCAAATTTTTATTCCGCTATTTCATAGTTAAAAATCATATCTTTATACCGCTACCTTTAAAATAAATTAAAAAAATCACATTTTTATTTGTTCACTTTCAATATAAAAATCTCACCTTTCTTTCTATATTAAAAATATCGTCTTTTCTACATTAAAAAATCTCGACTTTATATATTTAAAAATTATAATTTCATGTAAATAGAAATCTAAGCTTTCATATAATTAAAAATCTAAACTTTCTCACGTCATGTATAAATAAAAATCATTTCTTTAATCTTCGCTACATCATTATAAAAATCAAATTTTTATATTTGCAACTTCATTATAAAGATTATATTTTTACAACGCTACTTACATAAAAATAAAATTTTTATGCGAATAAAAATCAAATCTTTATGCGTTATATATATATATATATAAATCTGTTCTTCTCTTTACAACGCTAATTTATAAGAAAGATTACGTTTTCAATATCGTGCTATCCATATAAGTAAAAATCATATTTTTTATATACAATATTTATAATTAAAAATCGCATCTTTAATTACTTAAATAAATAAAAAATGAAATTAAACGCTCACCGTGGTCGGAGGAGGCTCGGGGGAAGTGCTCGGGTCGACGACGGTCGGAGGCAGGGCCCACGGCGGGCTGTAGGAGGTTTGGGGCTGTGGAGGGACCCATGGCATTGGTGGAGGGTTCATGGGGGTGCTGACGTGGAGAGGGAGGCGGCGTGGGTCACTGATGGTTGGAGGCGCTGGGTTGCGGGCTATTTCGTGGGTGGTGGCATTGTACAGCGGAAGGAGGAGCGGGGAAGGAGATGGGGGGGCGATGGTGGCTGAGGGGGCGCGACCGATGGTGGATGGCCGAAGCGCCAGGGGCGGCGGCGCCAGCAAGGTCGACGGTTGCGAGATCAAGGAGTGACGGGTTGGGTTGTTGAAGAAAGGGGGCGACTATTTCAGAATGAACGAGGGTTTCAAAAGGGGGAAGGGATTTTATAAATATTTTAAATTATTATATTTTTTTTCCATAAAAAGCAAGTTTTTCATTTGAACTCGAAATCGAACCCACCAACTGCCGTCCCTAAATAATTACCCCCATTCCAAACACAATGGGATATGTTTCGTAAGCCAGTTCGATCGTTTTGATCAGTTTTCATCAAAATTAAAATATAAATCTATATATTCAATTTTAAACGTACATTTCAATTTACTGGGGGTCACATACTAACTCTAAAAATTCCCGAAAAATTATTTCTAGCTTCGTATTGACGATATGGTCCTTTTCTGGTCGATCCAAATTGACTGAAATTGTCAAAATACCTTTTACTTTGCCACGCTCACATATTAATCCTAAAAATTATGAATTTTGGAATCTAGCAATAACTTGACATCCTGGATCCAACAAAAGTGGTTTCGTTGAAAACAGAGGTCATTTGCAAAATTTCCATTTTTAAGGGCTATATTTCCATAGCGACTATTCTGAAATTGCCAAAATAAAATTTTTAAATTGGTTCTGATTTTCCGGGTTGTTACAGTATGCTTCTTCTTTTATAGGAAATCAAGGTGAATGGGAAAAGACCAAAAAGCCCCTAAAACCCTAATTTTATGTCATCTTGCTTATGTCATCTTTCTTATGTTATGCATGACATCATCAACATTTAGTTAACAATAAATATAAAAAATATTTTTATTCGCCAGTTGCTTTCCTAATGATTAATTAGACATCCATTTAAATTTTCAACAACTTATATTGAGAAAATAACTATATATCGATAAAACGATTTTCGATCATTTTATCAATATTTTTCCAAAAATATACTTTTGAAAGCATTTTTTCCAAAATGAGTCTAGGATCTTTAATTACTAATAAATGATGTTTAACAAGGTTATAAAATCATATTTATAACATTAACAATATTCCAAATAGTTACAATATTCAAAGATAAAGTATTCAAATTTCCGGGGTCTTTACAAATGGTAAGAGCATACAAGCTCCTAAAGAATATAAATAACTTCATTAGTTATAAAGAATGTAAAGAATAATAAGCAAAGACTACAATCTTTTTTCATGTATTGTTGCTATTAAAATTATGACATAATTCATGATAAGTACTTTACTTTATGCTTTTAAGTATTGTTATAATCTCTATTGTAAAATTGCATTCATGCCTCTAGGCCTCACTTAGGTATTAGGCTGAACTTACCATCTAAACTTTTACTTAGTTTGCCTTGATACGACCTATTGCATTATCTGAGCATGTAAACAGGCTAAGCACAGTCTACATATAAATTTTTAAGTGTTTCATATAATTTCGTTATTTCCTCAATTCAATTATTTCCAAAAATATCATACCCATGACACTCAACATGTTGTTAACACTGTATGTGCTTCAATAATTTTCGTTTGCTTTGCTACTATATATTTACATATATATATATATATGTATGTGTGTGTGTGTGTGTGTGTTTAGTTATATATTAAGGGCCACAGACCCACATTTATCATTCAGGGAAAATTTCACGATGATCATCCATGTTTTCCTCTAATTAAAGATTTCTAAACTATTTATAAACATAAGCACTTTATTATTTATAAATTTACAATTGATAAATATTTCTTGTCAGTTCTATGCATGATTTATTAAGTTCTAATTACTTATTATGTTTTTAAGTACCAAAACCACTTCTATGGTTATTTAATAATAATTTCATTGGTCTCTTCAAGAGTACTCTTTGGTGTTTCTTCAAGAACATTCACCTCCTTTATCTAACATCTTTATTATTTACTTTAAAAAAGTTCGAATTGACTTCTTTACTACACTTTAGATGTGTTGATACCTTTTGATCATTCAAGGATTTAAATCTATATTGGAGCAAGTTTGGTAGGAATATTATCGATAATTTATTGAAGTACCTAATATTTTACATAATTGTATACATTATCATATATTTAATCTTGATCTTAAAATGGACTTCTACCTCTTTTATCCCTTCCTCAATGTTGATAAATATTGCCGCATTAAATAATAATCTTCTTTGGATTTTCATTTTAATCCACTATCATAGTGCAACCAGCAAAGACGTTATATAAATAAATAAATTTTTGTTTATTAATTGATATCGGTGTGAATCCTTAATTACACATGATAGTTTTCAAAATTTTTGATTTGGAAACACATGCATCAAGTTAGATTTATCAATAATAAATTCAAGTTATTAACATATTATAATTTTTATTTATAGAATATATTGCATGTTCTAGTTACCTTTTACTTAATACTAATAATAATTTTAAGATTTAAATCTATTGGTGTTTTCTTAGTTTAGTTTTGAAGTCAAACTTTTGTGATTATTTCCAAAACCTCTAGTTTGATAATGCATAAAACTCGTAATATTTCATATAATTTATTGTTTATTTCCATTATCATACTTCGAACTATGTGTTCGTGTTTCTTGAAATGAATGAAGTAATTTATACATAGATATAATATAATTAAGACTTTCAACCTTTTATATTCAAATATGCTAAATAACAATATCCTTCGAATTAATAATTTAAATACAACTTAATGATTTTCAATCCAAACGATGTTGAACTTCTTATACAAACAAATTATGTATACAACTTTGAGTTGTTAAGGTTCATTTTTTAAATTATATTTAAAATATCTTTATTGAACATTATATGTTAATATGTTAATATTTTTTCTAGAGAGTTTAAAAATTTTAATAACAGTATAAACAACTATCTTCTGGACACTCGAAATGTTATAGAAATATATAGTTATGTTTATTCCACATAAAGATTTCTTCAAGACCATGTTATAGCTTTCGTGGAAATTATAGTATAGCTTATAGAATATCTCTTCAAGAGAATATCTAAAATATTTCTTCAAGAATGATTATGCATATGATATTCAATTAATGATTTTCTTTTGAAAGTAATAAATCAGTTGCCACTATTTACTCTTAAATTTGTACAATGGAGCTACAAGTCCATGACAATAGTAGACTGAATTTTGTAAATGTATCTTACACCCATCCCTTATGATTTGATTTTTGTTTACAAATTCTTTAGGCTATTTATTACCATATCACTTCTTGAAGTGTAATATCATATTTGAAAATATTTCATAGATAATGCTTTTATAGTACTATACAAGGATATAATATCTCTTCTAGAGATATTTTATAAATACCAATTTTAGAGTGTGATAGTAAAATTATTATGTCAATAGCCAACCTACGGAGTATTCTAGTACTATATATTTTCCCTCTTAGAAATATTTCGTAGTTCTCTTCTAGAGATATTTTACCATTACCTCTTCTGAATTGTTGCATGTCTCTTCTAGATATACTTTATAAGCACTACTTTTAAAATGTCATAACAATACACAATATCCTTGTATACACGAATTATATAATTGCTATTTTTATAGTAGCATAAAATATTTTTGTTGGATATTTTTGTTCTAACTACTTTCGAAATATTATATCAAACTTAAATACAATAACAAAATTATATGTGTTAAATAAAAGTTAAACATAAGAGATAAAACTACTACTTAAAGAAGTTTTGTATGATAACCTTTTAAGTGATATAATATTCCTTCCAAAATGAATATAAAGTATTGTATCATAGTCAAAGATATTTCAAAGCATATTTTAAATCACAAAAACATGGAGTACATCAAAGGTTATTGCAATTTTATCAAGTGATATAAATTTTAAAACAAATTATTTAAAGTAGGCCTACTCCTTTAAAATATCAATTTCAAAAACTAAACCTTAAATTTTCATATAACTCTCAAAGTAGAAGCTTTTTCATATTATCACAACTTTCTAACAAGAGTTGAATCATAGAAAAAGAATAAAGGGTTCAATTTATGTCAAAAAATTATTACGCTACCGTGCTTAAATTTCATTACACAAGCTTGAGTTTACCTCAAATTAAAACACGTTTTAAGCTTAGAAAACCTAGTTTTTTTTTTATAAAAGTGAAATACACAAAAGCTGTTAATTATAGAATTAGTTTTCAAATGAAAAAGCATCATTTAAATCAGATTAAAAAGTAAAAAATTATCACTGAAATTCCTTAGTGCTTCATCCTATAGCAAAACTCTGGCTGGAGTTGTTACTTCATACACAATTACATTTTAGCATTTGAGGACTTCTGACTTTTGAAAAGTGATCAACATAAAAGTTGTTCTTTAAGAAAATTCTTTTCTTAACAAAATAATCCCTATAAAATTTCGAATAAACAATCAATAGTTATGATAACTATATCCTAACACTTCAAAATTTCATAAATCAATATAGTTCAATGCCTAATTAATCAATTAAAATCATTGTATACCATGTATTCAACAACAAACTAGTAAATAAATAATCACAACCACTTCATTCAAGGGCAAAGTAAATAATTTAGGCGTAAATGTGTAGCACAATAATGAAAAGGCAGTAGTAATGTAATGTCCCGTATTTTTACGGTATAATAATTTAATTGTTTAATTATTTAAATAATGATTTGGAGAATTAAAATGGTTGTTTAACTAAATTTTATGGAATATTTAATTAATATTTATGATATAAAAATATATTATAATTCCGAAATAGTCGGAAATAGTGGAATTCACAATATTGTGTGAATTGGATCGAATATAATATATAATTCAGTTTAGAGTTAAATTATAATAACGAATATATTATTTGAACAAAAGTTGAACGTATAATTATATTCTAATTATAATCGAGCTCGAAATGGTGCTGCAGTTCGTAATTTGGCGATTCGAACTTCAATTGAATATATAGAATCCGTTTTAAATCGGATTTCTGTGAAACAAGAAACATTCGAAGCTGGTGAAGTATATTTTTCTAGTGGAAGAGAAAAATCGGGATTTCATTATATAGATTTTGATTTATGTCCAAATCAAATTTTCGAAAAGTCAATATAGAATTCCTTTATAATTTATAACGATATATAAAAGGAATTTCAATATAAATTGAATATCGATTCAACCGGGATTTGAATATCGAGTTAGAAATCCATATATGATTATTCTGGAGCTGTATGATATTCTAGTGTGAATATATATACAATAATATTTAATTTTTAAATATTAAATTTAATTATTTTTAAATATATTAATATTTAAAAGGGTTAATTTAGAGCTTTAAAAATAGCCAGTTTTGCAAAAGACCTCTGTATTCGATGAAACTAATTTTGTTGGATCCGCAATATTAAATTATTGCTAGATTTCAATTTCCGTGATTTTTAGGGTCAGTGTGTGGCCGTACAGATTTTTAATGTGAAATACAGTCAAAAATTTGACTTTAAAAATATGCTGTGTGAGCAAACGAAGTCGGAATTCGACGAAACCAGTTTCGTTGGGTCCGCAATGTCGAACCATAGCTGCGTGCCAATTTTCATCAAATTTGAATATTGTATGTGATCATAGGAATTTTTAACAGTAAATACGAATAGCTGTTGATTAAAAATAAATAAAATATTCGAATATAAAACTATTATAAATATCCTATATAATACCCCTCCTTAAAACCTAATTCCTATTCCTCTCTGGTCAAAACATATTTGCGCTGCTACATTTCTTTCTTCCTGCTAAAGATTTACATCTTCATAAGTTCTTTTAAAATCATATAAAATCTCTAAAATCATAATATATGTATGGATGGACTCAACAAGGGAGGAGCTTCATTTCTGTATGATTTTTACAGGGAGTGGTTCATGTTTGGGGGTACTGGGTTTCCACAGTCGAACCTAGGGTTACGGTTTGGGGTTAGCACGGTGGTTGATGAGCGGAATCGAGGTTGAAGAGGAGTTCAGGAGGTCGAGTGGCAGCTCGAGGCAGAATCCGGGGAGGTGCGGTGGAAGCCAAGGTCGCTCATCCACTATATAGTTGAGAGGGGTTTCAGGAACCGGAATATGAAGGAGCAACTCGAGTTAGTTGTGTTGGTGTTGGGAAGGATGAGCTCGAGGTGATAGGGATTGTGGTGATGTCGGTTGGTTGAACTATAGTGTAGCGATGGAGAACAATGGGGAATAAAGCACGGTGATGGCTCTGAAATAGAGTTGCGGGTTTACTGAGAGCAGGAGAAGAAGGGTTAAGACGATAATTGGGGGTTAGCCGGGTAACGTGGGATTAGCGGTAAAGCACGATTCTTATATGTGGAAGGATAAGAAGGGTGAATTTCGTGAAGACAAGAAGGGTAGATAATGATGGAATTTTCTTTTGTAATGTCTGAGCAGCGGTTCCTTGAAGTTTGGATGGTGGAAGAAGAATGCGTAGTGGACGGGTGGGTCTTAATGAGTTGATGGGCCGAATACATTTTTGGTGAGGTCCAATGAAATTGAATATAAGTTACATTCTTAATTCAAATATTTACTTAACTTATAAAATTAATAACTTTATCATACGATATCGGTTTCTAGCAAAACAGGATCCGTTGGGATCATATGGACGGTGGCTACGCAATGAAACTGACTGGGAGTGAATTCGAGCTCGTTACAATTTATAGCGAAATAAATTGTCAGATCTGAATCAAATCAAAGACAGTTATCGTTATTTAACGATGATCGTCCAATGTGAGTAAAACTCACCAACTCTATTAGTTCATATTTTTATAACATATATTTAGAACTGATAAATGATGATTGATTGCTGTGTATTGACTGTTTGGTTGAACTGCTAAGTAATTGTTTGAAATTATAGATCTGGTTATATATATATAAATAAATAAATAAATAAATAAATATATATATATATATAAATTGAGTCTGTTTAGCAGAATATTTCATAGTGAAATGAAATTGATGTTAATTCTATTGTTTAACATCTATGGATGCAGGGAAACAGGTCAGAGGAATCCAACTGGATTCCTCAACATTTATTTTACTGTTTTTCATATATTGTAATATATGATGTGATATATAATATGTGTTGATTACGTGTGTTGAATGATATCGATCATTGTTATTTGGGCATTTTAAATACCGTAAGAAATACTGGAATGTAGAAAAGGGGATTTTCAAGGTGTATTTTGAAAATAAAGTATTTATATAAAATCAATGGATTTTATATATATAAGGAAAAGGATTATATAAAAGGAAAATATTTGTGAAAACAAATAGAAAAGGAAATATTTGTGAAAAACAAATAGAAAAGGAAATATTTGTGAAAACAAATTGGAAAGGAAATATTTGTAAAACATTTACAAATAGAATTGAAAAGGAAACAATTGTAAAACATTTATAAATAGATTATAAATGGAAATATTTATTTAGAAAATAAACAAATTATAAAAGGAAAATATTTATTTGTTAAATAAATAGAATTGAAAAGGAAATATTTATTTGTTAAATAAATAGAATTGAAAAGGAAATATTTATTTGTTAAATAAATAGAATGGAAAAAGAAATATTTGTTGAACAAATAGGAAGATAAAAGGAATATTTATTTGGGAAAACAAATAGGAAGATAAAAGGAATATTTATTTGGGAAAATAAATAGAAAGATAAAAGGAATATTTATTTAGAAAATAAATAAGATATCATAAAAGGAAATATTTGAAAAGTAAGTAGGATTATAAAAGGAACTAGAGTTAATCCAATAGAGTTAATCGAACAAGAGTTAGTCGAATATTAGTTATTCGAATAGAGTTAATTGAATAGAGTTAATCGAACAAGAGTTAGTCGAATATTAGTTATTCGAATAAAGTTAATTGAATTAGAGTTAGTCGGATTAGAGTTATTCGAATATAGTTTATTCAAAGAAAGAGTTATCGAATAAGGTTATTCAAAGAAGAGAATTAATCGAATATAGTTTATTCGAAGAGAGATTATCGAATATTAGTTATTCGAAAGGAGTTATCGAATATTAGTTATTCGAAAGGAGTTATCGAATATTAGTTATTCGAAAGGAGTTATCGAATATTAGTTATTCGAAAGGAGTTATCGAATATTAGTTATACGAAAGGAGTTAATCGAATATAGTTTATTCGAATAGAGTTAAAGGAGTTAATTGAATATAGTTTATTTGAATAGAGTTAAAGGAGTTAATCGAATATAGTTTATTCGAAAGGAGTTAATCGATGGGATCTAATTGATAAGAGTTAATTGATTAGAGTTAATCCAATAGAGTTAATCGATTAGGGTTAATCAAATAGAGTTAATCCAATAGGGTTAATCAAATAGAGTTAATAGAATAGAGTTAATCAAATAGAGCTAACTGATAAGAGTAAATCGATTAGAGTTAACCGAATAGTGTTAATTGAATAGAGTTAATCAAATATGGCTATTCGAAGAGTGATTATCGAATATAGTTTATTCGAAGGAAGGAGTTAATCGAATAGAGATTTATTCGAAAGAGAGTTACGTAAGGAAGTTTGTTAAAGGTTTAAAAGGTGAACCTTGTCTGTTTCGAAGTTAGAAATGTTGTTCAGTTAAGGTCTGAGAGGTGGTTATACCCCAACTTGATTGGCTTCGTTTTTAACTAAGGAATGGTTAAGGTTCGACAGTGAAGATTGGTTAAGTGAATTTAGTCAACGAGTATAATGGTTTAAGTTGGCATAGCGATGTTTGATTTAAACATCTGTTTAAATCCAATGTAGGAGTTTTGTAAATGTTTTCCAAATAAGAATCAGAAATGTTTTCTAATACAGAAAATAAGAATTGGAAATGTTGAATATATGGAAACAGGAATAGGGAAATGGATAATTAAATGACAAACTAAATTAAAGTGAATCAGTGTTGATTGATGATTTGCTCGGTAAGATTTCCATTTGGAAATACGACCGTTGTTTGTACACATGTTTTCCTTTGATAGTTAAATCACCAACTATTGAAGATTTTGACCATTTCTGTTGTCAATACGGAGAGACCGGGATCAAATATATTATCTGAAAACCACTCCGTATGGCATTAGCGTTGCGAATCAAATATGACGAAGATAAGTGAAGACGGAGTTATGCAAGGGCTGTCCTGTTTACAGAATAGTACCTTCGGTTTGTCCAATCCCAGGACGACCCGTATGGAAGAATGTCTGACAAAGTATATTTAATGGATCGCGTAAGTTGATCTCTTCAAACGTATTTACGTTTGGTGGCAGAGGAATTCGTTTCTCTTAGCTGTATACCCGTTGTATTTTTGGGGGAACCAATTTGTGATTTGGTGGGTATGACGATGTGACATTCAAAGTGAATAAATGTGTGATCTGTCAGAGATAAGCGTGGCCTCTAGCCTCACAACCGGGAAATGACAAAAATCGGGCAGGCAGCATGGCTAAGTGGTTAGCTGCCAAGTAGGGTGTATTATCACCTATCTGGAGATATTCATTTCATTCTTTAATCTATTCGATGTTGTCCCATTCGGGAAACAGTTGCTGATCCCAACCGTTGGTGATATACATTCGATACACTCAAGCGAAATGAGTGGTCGGTCATGTGTGGCCGGGTTGCAAGATGTTCTTGTTGAACCCAGTGTATTCCTATCTAGATGTACACTATCAGAAGGTGGTTCCACACCTTGTCATAATTGAAAATCCATTATCCAATAAGTGCTCGTGATTTTGATTGTATACTATATATGTAGAACGTTAGATGGAAGCGTTTCTGCTAGATGATTATTATATTGTGGTTGATAGACACTATTATAATATCAATGAGTTTTGATATAAAGATTATCGTTTCTTTCAAAATGATTTGAAAGTTAAATCTAATTGATTTGGATTCTCATAAGGGGAAAACCCGTTCTGTTATACGGCGTGGTCTTATGAGATATCGTTTGATTACTCAAACTGTTTTAAATTGTTTTACTCACACCAGTCCCATGACTGACCTAGAGTTTATTTTGTTTTATTTTCCCTAAACTCTTGGGTGCCCAATTTTGTACGGACAGTCAAGTAGTCAGGATTTTACATATACTTGGAGAGCTTGGAGCAGGAGGCTTCAGGATTATATAGCTATTGTTTATTCCGCTGTGTTGTAAGTGTTGTACTCTGATAATGTTACTGTATACATATACTGATTTTATTTCAAAGATATGTTATCTATTATATGTTGTTCGTTCCGTTGTGAGATTCGTGTTACTCTGATGTTGTATGTTCTTCTTCTTCTTCTATTCTAAGTTTCTATCTTATCTATTCTCTCCCCCTAATTTCTTTCATGGACTATCCGGTGTTTCCGATGTTTGAATAGTCGACATAGTGTTGTATGCCGATATCCAGGATCGCAAATTCCCCGGGTCGTTACAAGTAAATTAATATTAATGTAAAAAAATTTAAAAATAGTAACCACCAAATGAACAATTCTATTTGACCAAAAAAGAATATTTTTTAGCACAGTCTGATCATATTGAAATAGAAACTATGAACAATAACTCGCATATGAATACACACACGTACACTCACACATGCATCATATACATATAATAATTAATTTTATGATAGTTTCTTGAACTTCTAGATTTTTATTACAGGGAAACTTGAAATTTAATAATTCAAGAAAATTGTTAACGTCAAAAGTTTGGCACAACACCCAATGAGTTCAGCGAATAGCTAAACTAAAATAAATGAAAAATGAATAAATAGTCAATAAAAATGTAGTAGAAAGAGATATAAAGATTAGTAGTGGTTCGGCGTTGTTGTTCCTATGTCCACTTGGAAGTTTTGTTCGTTTATTGCTGAATTATATGATTACAAGTCTTCTGATAGGTGAGATTCCGAATAGCACATGTTAAGATAAGCTAATGCCAAAAAGATCCATGTTTCATCTGTGAGTATTTATATATGTAGGTTAGCCGAGAAGATTGGAGAACCATTGTAGGAGGGTCATAGGAGGCCCAAGTCTAATTTGGACTAAGGGAGGGACGTGTTCCGATCCCTTTATGGATATTGGTATGTATCACTCATATTGAGGAAAAAGGGCACATGATCTCTCCTTTTGGTCCCACCATGTATCTTGAGAAGTTCTATGAAGTTTCATGTTGTTTGGACTGAAGGCTTCTAAGTTATGGTTATTTGTTTGTTGAAATAGAGTTTCTATATTAGTTTTCCTTCTAGTTGTATTGTCCCCTTAATGTAAATTATGTCGATCCCTCAAAAGAAGAGTTCTCGGACACTGTTTTGATAAGCTATATTGAATGCCTTCGTGTGGCACTACCTGAACCAGATCCCTATGCCTTCGGGCAATGTTTCTGGGCCGCTAACTATAACAACTTGAATTTTATTTAGGTTATAATTAATAGTTTTGATTGGAATGTAAAATTTTAATATTTAAAACCCCAATTTATTTTGAATTGAGTGAAATCATGAATTTATCTTTACTAATCTTCTTTATTAATTATTGGAATAGGTATGGTGTCACACATTTTTGGTGTAAACGTAAACTACCAAAAATGCCCTTTATTTGAAAATATATCCTACATTTCCTCCTTGCTGAATCAAATTTAAATAAACACACACATTTTAATTGCTCTATTTTCAGAAACAGTCAATCCCTTAAAATTTTCATACTCATTTCTGTAATCTTTACTAATAATTGGAATAGGTTTGGTATCACACTTTTTTGGTGTAAACGTAAACTACAAAAAATGCCCTTTATTTGAAATTATATCCTATATTTCCTCCTTGCTGAATCAAATGTAAATAAACATGCACATTTTAATTGCTTTATTTCCGAAAACAGTCAATCCTTTAAAATTCTCATACTCATTTCTATAATATTAATTGCTCTATTTCTAGAACAAGTAAGTTCCTTAAAATTCTCATACTCATTCCTATAATATTAACTATTCTATTTCCAAAAATAGTCAATTCCTTAAAATTCTCATACTCATCCCTATAATATTAATTGCTCTATTTCCAGAAATAGACAATTCCTTGAAATTCTCATACTCATTCCTATAATATTAATTGCTCTATTTCAAAAAACAGTCAATTCCTTAAATTTTAATTCCTTAAAATACTCATACTCATTCCTATAATATCGAAAATCTACTCCTCTATCTTTTATATATAGGATATAACATTTTTCTTTTTCACATTGCAGTCATCTTCTTCTCCCCATAAACCTTCATATCCACAGTCGCAGACATCTTCTTCTCCGTATAATCCTTCCTATCCATAATTGCTTTCTTACGCCATATTCATCTCCTAACATATCTAGCAATTCAGGTATTTTCGCTAATCAATTCACTTATAACTATTCAAGCATTTTATATGGTCTTTAAATTCTTTATATATATGTAATTAAATTATTCTCTCATTATTTACTCAGTAGATGGTTTATTTATAGTGCATCGTTTTTCTCTTTGCAAAGTTGCTGAAAAATGTAAATCCAATATTGTAATTTAGTTACGAAATTCTAAAAACTGTACTTGATAGCTGGTATATAAATTTTATACTAGCATAAGACAGGAAAATAACCAAGTTGTCAGTTTTAAAACATAGAAGAAGCCAATATCTTGCATGCTTTTAGAACACAGAAGAAGCCAAGTAATGAAGGAAGAAAAAAACGGAATACTTTCAGGCCAAACAAAACACGGAAGAAGCCAATATCTTGCATGCTTTTAAAACACGGAAGAATCCAAGTAATGAAGGAAGAAAAAAATTGAATACTTTCAGGCCAAACAAAACATGGAAGAAGCCAATATCTTGCAGTCTTTTAAAACACGAAAGAAGCCAAGTAATGAAGGAAGAAAAAACTGAATATTTTCAAGCCAAACAAAACATGGAAGAAGCCAATATCTTGTATGCTTTTAAAACACGGAAGAAGTCAAGTAATGTAGGAAGAAAAAAATGAATACTTTTAGGCCAAATAATAAATCTTTTCGCTGATATATATTTTTCTCACTTTAATTTTTTTAGTTTATTTTAGGATAAGGCTCAGTTTCGAAGCTTTGGGAATATTTTGACTAAAATGATTGGGCTAGACCATTGATTAAAAACTTGACAGGTGATATTTTAACTCGAGAACATATGTTCACAGAGGTGGTAGGGGTGCACAGTATCAAAGTTGAAAAAGATTAATGAAAGAGAGAAAGCTTCAGACCACCTTCTGTTATGTTTGTATGAATATGCAACACAAAGTTGCATAAAGTACTTATTATGTATTTAGACGTTATATCCGGGTCATGAAGAATGGTTTTACCAAATACAGTAACATCTGGTGCAATTACAGTTTAGTCGTATATTGAAGCATTCCATGTATTTTGGTGTTCAACATGTAGTTATCTTGAACATAAATTTGATTGACAAATTCTTTACATTAAAGTACTTACAAATTTTTTTATGTTGTTAACTCTTTTTGCTATTTTTTTGTTTTACATAATATTTGAGTAATAAAAATCCATGCGCGAAGCACGTGCCGTTACGCTCGTTTTTATTAATGAACAATAATAAGTACCGTTGAACAATTAAATTCAAAAACTGTCAATATGAATGTATCTGTTTAACTAATTCGACTTATGTTAATTAAATTTATGTAAGTTTATAAAAATTTGAATTTAAATAATGAAATTGAATTAATAAATATACCGAAAAAGTCAGCCTGTGTCAAATTTAGTTAAATTTGAGTTTTTGTCAAAATTTAATAGTTGTCAAAATTTGAATTCATTTTTTATCTCTAATTAATCTATATATTTCTTGACATCCTCATTGGTTTAAATTTGAATGAGTATTAAATCTATGGGGCCCATTTATTTGATTATCAATTAGTACCAAATAATGCCTTCTTGAATTTGCGGGGAAACATTTATTAAATTGATATTATGTATTTGGTAACTACCTTCTCATGTAAATAAAAATTTACGTATTCTTTTCTTTCTTTGCCTCCTACATTTCAGAAACTCCTCATTCTCCTTTCTCTTCTCTTCCATATCTAGATCCAGATTTTGAACCACATCTCAATCCATGAAAAATTTCTTCAAATCAAATTGCAATGAAAAGGAGATTTAGTGAAAATGAATTGCCAACAAAATCATTAAGGATCAAAATCCTATTCTATCTCCCTTCTCTCTTTTCTATTTCGTGTTTCAGAAAAAGATACCTCATCCATGCTCAAACCTTCACTGCACCAATCAACTACCACCAGAACCCAAAGCCCGACCTCTTTAACTTTTTTTTTAATTTTATGGCTTTTTTTAGAATTTTAACCTATTTTGTTGAGGCCATAACATTCGCATATTGAAACCAAATTCACCTTTCTTTTCTTTTTCAGATTCAGTCAAATTAGAAGAGCCACAATTTTTGTGTTGAACACTGTTTCAGATTTTGAATTTTTCCAGGTCAAAAATGCCAATCCTTCAAATGCATTTCGGTCCAGATTTCTGATTCGAAAATTTATCTGTCGTTGTTTTGGTCTTCTTCAAATTTTATCAAAAATTAGTTTTTTTTAATTAAAGAGAAATGATTTTGCAACAACTTTCTAGTTTATTATTTTTCCAAATTCTGATGTTAACTATACCAAAAATCAATTTTAAAATGATTAAATTTTTGTTTAAATTTTGGTAAAAATTTATATCTATCCTCCTTGCCTTCCTTTTTCCCGTTGAACCGAGTTGTGTGTTTACGTGAGTGAAGTTACTATAGGAGTTTGAATTTATGTGGTTGTGTTGAGTTTGAAAGCAAAAAATGTGAAGTTAGAGTGGTTATGCTTGGAAATGAGAAATGTAAGGTCTTGGGTTCAATACTGAGTGTAGTCAAATTGGAGATATTTTTGGTTTGGAGTAATTTTTTTGGCAATACCGGCCAGTTTTTAGAGTGTCCCGTAACACTTTTGTTATATTAAGTAATATATACTATAGTTCCTGGTGATACACACTACATGTAACAACAAAAAGAGTACGACTCGCAGGGAGCTTAGCTAAGACCACTGTCTTGCTAAATTACATAATAGAGCAATTTCTTACTTAAACTATTACAATGCACAACATTTCATCACTACATTACTAATTAGTATTTCCATTAAGGCCAATGCTAACTGAACCAAGAACCCAGCTATACAACATTGAGTTGTAGATCGTAGAGCCTACTTCTAGTGAGATGTGTGGTAGCTTCCTTGGGCAAAGCGAAACGAGTTATATCAGCAGTCGCTTCAGAGATCAGTGGAGGGGCTTGTAAGCCGCAGGTGGTAGGATATGAGCAGGATGGTCCTACTTGGGTTTTCCTCGTTTTTGTGCGAGGAAGTCACAGATGATGTTGAAGCTTCATGATCATTTGTGCTTTCAGCAGCAATAGATTTCCCAGGAGTTTTCAGGATAGGTAGCTTAAAGAATGGACTTGAGTTGTTTAGAAAACCTGGTTTGAAGGAAAATTTACTCACCTGTGCAGTAGAGCTCAACTACGGGGGGAGGGGAGGGGTGACTTTGCAAGGCAAGATGACGCCAAACCCGCCAGACTTCATGGTTTCCTTAAATTCTCTAACGTCATTTAGTATAGTGTGTATAACATCATCTTTGTTTACCACCATCTCAATGTTTTCAGCTCCTATTATCTATTTTCTTTTATAATTATTTCTATTACAAACATTGCTAAACTCCTCATTTATATCACTGGACTTTGGAACTTCCTAACTCACATCTGCATATATGATTTCTCATACAACTTCCTTGCTTACTTCAAGTATTTCACCTTCCTCAGTTACCTGTGAGGCATTCTGTTTTCTTGGGTCATCTCTTAATTTTCTCAAAGCTTCAAAGCTATTGCTAGTCACTAATTCATTCTCACTAGATGCCTTTAGTCTTTCACCATGTTTCTGTTTCGCTATGTTACAGAATCGAATTTTTTCCATTCGTCTGGATTCCAAACCGGTTGAACTCTAAATTTTTTGCTACTCATTGAAGGTATCTTCCTAAGTTGTTTCCTTATGTTTGCAATAAAACCATCAACGCCAATATGCTTCTGGTTATTCACCTCTTCCATATTCTTATTAACACTGTCCTTATCCTCACTGCTTGTTTCTACTGTTTTAACATTCCTAGATAAACTAGTTCACTTTTCATACTTACGACCAAAAGCATTGCAACTAGATCAAATGTTTGGTTTCCATAGGTATGTAACTTTAACCTCATGCTCAGATCCCTCACCCAGTAACATCGTGAATGATTCAGACAGATCACTATTAGGTGTAACCTCTACCATGCATTTCACATATCCTAGCCTATCGAGACTTTTAGTAGTTTGATCCATACATAAAAACTTGCTAACTCGTGACGTAATCCAACAAATCCCAAGCCTAGACCATGCTACCATAGGAAGGTTCAACATCTTAATCCAAACGGGAACATGTCTAATCCCATTACTAGAATTACCCAAAGAAACGACCCTTTCTTTACAATGAATACTTTGTTTCTAATTATAACAGGATCTTCTTCTAGAATTCTTTTCCTATCCTTGATATTTGCTAGAAGGAAGAAGAATGCATTACCATTCGATTTAATTTTGATTGGACCTCGCGGCTTCAAGTGCCTTTTTAGATGAGTTACAACTGCTGAATATGGCAGGGGGAATCAAGGAAGAATCTAGTATGATATTCCTACCACACTTCAATAATGGCTTGGTCAATATCTTCCCTGGGTACTAGGCTTTTACCAGAGAACTTAGAGTAATCTGAGGAGGAGCGAATACCCCAGCATTTCGTGGCTTAGTTGCGAAGAGAGAAGACCACTTACCGAAGGGTCAGAAGGGAGATTTGGTTGCAAAGGGATAAGGGGAGGTAGGTTAGTCTTTGGCGGAATCTAGGTCTGGAGGTCGATTCAATGTGGGGAGGTCTCGAGGAGGAGCACAGTGGAGATTTGCGGGGTTTGAGAAGATTGGTAGAGCGGTCACCATTTTTGAAGGGCATGAGGAGGAGGACAATGGAGATTTCCTTGTTGTTTATTGAATGTGAGGGTTTGGGGTATTTTACAAAAATGTATATATATTTTGTATCACATAAATATATACATTTTATAAAATAATAGAAGAGTGTTAATTTGGAATTTGAGCTTGGGTTGTTTCGAGTTGTGATTTAATCCATTAATTCAATCGTGTCGCGTCATCTTTTTATCAGCTTCTGTATCGGTTTCAACCTATTTCGTCGAATTCTATTTTGACACATAAGATGAGAATTCTCACTCATGATTAACATTTTTAATATGTAAATTAATATCATTTGATACGACATATGAAATGTTTGGATTGCTTTAGAAAACCTGATTATTTGATTGTGCACATGTTACATGCACACTTGTGACATATATGACACCAAAAAATTGATTGCGATTATTTATGCTGATATAGATGTTTCAATTGGAATGTTATATTATTTATTCTTATACTGTAAGTTCACTTGATTTGAAAAACCATTATGGGTTGAAATGATACTTACCCGAACCACTGTATAGATTTAGGAATTTAAATTGAATTTATTAGGATGCAGGTTGAAATGATAAATAGCCACATTACTTGGCATAGGTAGAACATTTATATACGGGCACCGTTGGTCTATTTTGAGAAATATTTTTTAAATTAACAAATATATTTTTATTTAATAAAAGTCATTCAAAAATCTAAATTTATAATTTTATTTAAACCTATATTTTATATAACTTGATAAAGCTTTAAATTTAGATTTTTGAGTAAAAATTATATGTTATAAAATTTAAATAATTAAGTTAATATATATTTTAAAAATATAAATTTAAGATTTTAAATTATAATATTTAGTTTTAAAATTTAATATAATGTTGAAGTGGGGAATTGGTCAACACACGCCAATGCCAGATGAGAAAGTTATGCAATAAATCTTATCACAATTCAAACACAGAAATGTAGAAATGAAAATGACACCAAGTTTATAGTGGTTCAGCACTAATGCCTCCATCCACTTCATAGTAACTATTCAACATTGTAATTACACTTACAAGATTAATCCAAGTCCATGTACTTTGAGTTTTACAAAGTTAAGAATGGAAAGTGACAAAGTCATTGTCAACCCCACACTTTTCCGAGACCAAATTTCGACAGAAATCGAAACTCAAACCCATCCAAGCCTAAAGGGTATAAATTTGGTACCTACAATTAATGAGCATATGCATAATTAAAGTAAAATAAAACTACCTAATGGTGGAAATGAAACGAGATAACAAATACCGATTAAGGAGACTACCTTAAGGCATATCACTACATCGATATCGAGCATGAGAGAATGAGAACCAAAACCTTTGTACATTTGCTAAGACCCGTCTTCCCCGAAATAAACCTGAGAGTTGTTATGAGGAAGGGGTCAGAATAACGAGTCCTAATGAGTGGAAAATGTATAATACTATCTACAATACACAAATGTACTTCGTTTGGTCAAAACCAAAACATATGTCTAAAAAGCTAGTAATTCTAGCCTAACCCATATAGAATTTACACACGATGATTAATCACAAAACCCAAGGTAATATTCCGGACTTAGAGGTATCATATACTGAGATAGATCGCTTACGCATAAGTATGAAGCCTTATAACCCCCATTAACTAATTAAGAGGCGGACAAACTAGCTTCTAACTGTCACACAAGGAGGGTACTTATTTTATATATTGCCACTTAAGACCTCGCTACCTATGTAAGGTAAGGGCAGATACTTACAATCACTTAATACCCAAGATAGACCTTTTTGGTGACTTAATACCTTATACAGAGGTTTATTCGACCATAATATAAATTAGAGGACACTAGCTACTAAGGCCGATTAATCCAAGGTTTCCGTCATTTACTCATATAACCATGCCCCGCATAAGATAAGAGATAGTAAGCTGTCACTAATTACCTACAGGATAGAAAAATGACATCTCTCCATTTATGACCATCCCCGGCGGACCGCTTTGTAATTATATAGCTGACCTTATTGGATGGTTCCCTTAATAATCTAATATTTCCCGTGGGATAGGCAGACCTTTGGTACCTCCGGAATAGTCATTTAATCCCAAGGCGGAACTGTAAACTAATCACTTACTACCTTGAGGAAGCAGACTATCATGTGAATTACCAAGTTCGTACCTAATAGTCATTAAATGGGGAGGTGAGCTACATGATCACTTAGTACCATTTAAAGGGTGGATCTAATTACTTAAGACCTTTACCCCGAAATAGGCTACATTGTGAATTATTTCCTTTCCAAGGTTTCCCCTTGTTGGGACATGAGGCGAAAACCTCACTCTTGAGATAAAACTTGTTTTGGGAAATAACCCTCGTTACTTAGTCAACTATTGTTACATAATTAACTATCGTCACGGGTTCCTACGGTTAATGATATCTCATATCAATTGAACATATATCTAACTCCTGGAAGTGCAGAATTCTGTCGAATAAAGAAACCGACCTAACATCATTAACCTAGTAAGTCCAATTCCTATTCCATAATTCCAGATTTACTAGGAATTCATAACTTCCTATCTTAGGGTTTTTATCTGTAGGTTTACTTATTGGACTTAGCATTTACAACACTAATCAATCCCCATCAATTCTCCTTTTCTATTCCTTTTATTATTATTAGTTGGTTATCCGCCACTAATGATCCTAACAGTCGTATTTCCAAGGCGTCAACTAACCTATTAAAGGCGCTTTATGGTACTAATGGTCATATTTTCCTAAGGCATTTATTTTCCTATTTATATCTGTCCTATTTAGTTCTATTCTATATATTGTAACTCCCTTTATTAATACATTATCAATTCCCCTTATTTATTACTTATGTATTCATACATATATATTTATTATTAATTAGATTTCCTAATTAGAGTTACAATTCCTAATGCAATTCAAATTGTAACCATTTAGCATGTTTATCATATTTAATTCATTTCCCCAATCAAAGATGGTTACAACATTCTTTATTTTACTTATGACCTTAAATCAAATTCATTTATTGCTATAACGGTCATAATACCTATTTTCGTTTATTATGGATTATATTTCCATGTACGTTTCCACAGAAACAAAAACTATTCAAACATGCAACAATAACAAACATGTGTTATAATAATATATTTGTGTTATTTACGTAGATTCGAACAGATATGAATATATATATATATATATTTATTTAAGCGTATTTACCAAAGTTACTTTATTTTATTTCATTATTAATAACCATTTATGTTTTGGTTTGAACTAACGATCAAAACAAACCTTTTTATTTTTAATATTGTTTAAGATTCAAAATCTTTTAAAAAGGTTAATAAATGTAGTTATTGTAAAATTGCCCAAAATAATTAAAAAGCGGATATGCATATATAATTTAAATCACAAGAAATAAGAAATATATGTTTTTGGAACGGTTGTTGTAAACTACATACAAATATACGGAAATTTACACATCCCTTCCTAATTATTTTGTACACATTCCTTGCTGATTTGAAACAATATTCTTCTTTATTAAAGGAACAAAAAGGGAATTTCTACAATCACCATGTAAAACATCAACAACATCAAATATAAACATGCATAATATTTTAATCTTAATTTACAAAAACCACAAATTAACACCAAATCTAAGTATCTGGAGTAAACCTACAAATTGACAATGTTTTTGGGACTTTGATTTATTGGTCCAAGGTGTATACAATAACCACAACAATCCTATGAACAATTGTAGGCAATATAATTTAATTAACCAAAAAGACCTACAACTCAATATTCAGAACACAACCTATTATTTTAGATTTGACAAAAAAAGTAAACAAATCTGATAAACTTTTAGGCATACATCTCATTTATTACAAACAAACTAAATTAGTTATTATAAACGATTTATATAATTTCCCACTCACCAGAAAGCTATCCAAATCTGAATAATCTTTTAGGTCTGTAATTCCTAAATTCTTACAAGTCTATGATTATTTTAAAAAGGGGATTCTTTCAAATTTGTAGACCTGCAAGAAAATATGAAAAAGGGAAGAAATATGAATGGAAGAAAGTCTAATCGCAGCACCATATCTTTTGCGCATAAATTTGATTCTAACCATCTTCAATCTACATTTGTTTTGATTATATATATTTATTGTAACAACCAGCACCTCCGTTAACGCAAGATATTGCCCCCAACTTAGCCACCGTATAGGTGTGGGGTTTTGTTCCTCAAAAGGCCTCGGCGTTAGTAAGAGATGGACTCTACTATATAAGTACCCACTTCACACAGGCTTCCACAATGTGGGACTTAGGGGTGTTACATTCTCCTCTCCTACAGAGCTCAATGTCCCCGTTGGCTCACGAACACCTCACCCAGGCATTGTGGTCCACACAGGAGCCACAATTTCGGCTGGGTATTGGCTCTGATACCACTGTAACAACCCGCACTTCTGTTCACGCAAGATATTGTCCCCAACTTGGCCACCGTATAGGTGTGGGGTTTTATTCCTCAAAAGGCCTCGCCGTTAGTAAGAGATGGACTCTACTATATAAGTACCCACTTCACATAGGCTTCCACGATGTGGGACTTAGGGGTGTTACATTTATATTTGATTTAGAAGAGGTTTGAAAGAAGAGGGAAATGGCAGTGCTTCGCTGCTACCTTAAAAATTGTGTGTAAAAGGATGGAGTCTAACCCTTTATTTAGAATTTTCGTAGGCTGTTAGATTAACTTTAATTAAGTTCCGTCCATTATTAAAAAAATATATAATAAAATAACCCCAAAAACCTAGCTGTCACTGTGCAAAGTCGACTAGATGGATCGACTCCTAGGTCGGCCACTAGGTCGACTGCTCTGGGTCGTTTTGACCCGGTGAGGGCCAGTTATAATGATATATTTTAATTATTTATTGATTTGATTTATTTTCTGTTCGATCTCGTACTTCATCCTTAACTTTTTCATACGGACTCCGTTCGCGAAGTTCCTAATATAATAATTGACCAGAATTCCATTACAAACGCAATGGTGCAGGTTTCGTGGTCAAATTCCATCATTTGAGAAAATTTCATTTTTGGAACCTAATTAAATAACTATATTGACTATTCCAAAATTCCGAGTGATTATATTTTTCCCCCGTAAAAGAAATTTCATCCCGAAATTTTACCAATGACTAAATCATGGTGTTGGCGCCTAATTTTCCTAAACTAAACAACCAACTAGTGTCCACCCAATTTTGCAACCAAGTGTGCGTGTGCATGGTGTACATATTGAATCACAACTATAAAACATGTATGCATAATGATTCTAAATCGGATCCTCCTATATGTATGCATTTTATTTTTTAAAAATCATTTGAAAAACATGATACAAAACATCCTGAATATACTGGCAATTCTATATGAATGCAAAATTTTGAAAATATTTTCATCCAGAACACTCACACTTCTACTAATAGAGGTGCGAAGCAACCAATTTTGCATCCAAATCCTACCATCTAATGCGTTAATGTTCTAAATCGCTTCCTATTTATTTCTTCTAAGCCGAAAAACAAAAATCAAAGCGGGGAAATTTAACGTTCCTTCCACTTATAAATATTCCAATTCCCATTCTACAGTGAAATTTTTGCTTAATTGCCCCAAAATACTCCAAAAATTTCCATCTATAGACTGCAAAGGAGGCTTGACGTATGCTCTAAAATGTAAAACGAGGTAATGAGTAACTCGCGCGTACTATCGACGAGGTCTGGTAACAACGTTTCTTCGGCTAAAACAACATTTTCCTTGTTACCGTTAACGTTTTTAATGCATCATCGTTCCTAATGCACCACTAATAAAGCACGCAAACAATCATCCTAAAACCTTCCTTATGCTTTTCATATGATTAAAAATCGAAAATTTTCTACAAATCCAAAGTCCGCTTGAAAAACCGTTTATGCAAATTTAAAATTCCTTTTTAGTATTGTTTACTTTCCATATCAGGTATATATATATATATATATAAACTGGTAATGTATGCTTTATTATATTTAAACCGTCTATTTTTATTCAAGCAGATGTTTGAACATATGTAAACTATCTTACCCGAATCTATGTTTATACCCAAATCAGATTTTATGGGAAAGTCGGAACAGGCGAAAACATGAAATTTTAAAAAGGATTTTTTTTTCAAATAGCATTATCAAAAAGTCAAAAATACATTTTGTGGAATTTAAACGATCTAAATCACATGTTGGCATTGAAGGAATTCGGTCGTGCAAATATGCGAAAATCGAAACCACACAAGCAAAATCAAAAGCAAATTTTAGCTTAGAAGGAATAGGCGACAAATAACAAATATATCCGTGACGAACTAACGTAAAAACCTTTCCTTCGCTGAAATTTATCTATTACAGACTTCTATACTTTTCGACTCTAAGACAACTGTCAGTTAGATAAGAAAATGAGATTCGATTAAAATATATAATTGCGATTGATACAAAATATTTTAAACATAGAATCTCATTGATCTTCGTGCGACTTCAAAGACAATACTAACAGTTACAACATACATAACAACTACGAAGATAAATTGCTGAAAAGGGAAACACACAATATAAGATACAAGATACACAAGATCCATTACCACGTCCATGCCAGGAATGTAGTACGGAAGAAATACAACCAATCTCGTGCGCTTGCCGGTGCTTAGTGCTATTATGTTAACGGTAAATTTACCATTGCCGTATCATTACCGATCAATTTGTTACTGACTACACAACAAAATTGTAAGCCTATATAATCGGTACTAGTAATGATAAAATTACCGATTCTAAGTGGTAAAACATTTGTAGCTTTTCTTCAAACCGACGGTATCGGTTAAATTATCGAATGCTGGATTTAGATAAAATATTTCCTTTACATAAAACAACTTAGACCGTTGGATTTTAATTTTCTATCATCACACATCATCCACTCATTCAATTCATGATTCACAATTGTAGGGTTTTTCTTCAGTAAAAAGAAAGCAGTTGCCATTCCACATCTATCATTTAATTTCTATAACATTTCTTTATCTTCCTCTTCCATGTCGGTAGACTCAATGCAATAGTCTTCTTCCGCAAATAAAATAATCCCAAGCGGTTCCATTACTGATACAATCTAGCCTTTTGTTTTCGATTTGGATTTTGCTGCACATTTTTCACACAAGAAGTCTTCTTCTAAATTTCTGATGTTGACTGCTACACCTACGAAAGGAACGATCAAAGGGGGCCGATTGGTGGAGACATGTTCTCTTAGTAAACTGTTTGGTATTTTACTATTATTTTATTTTTGTTAAATTTGAATTCATTCAGCATATAATAATAATTCTAAATCTTCGTCATTCGTTAGTGCTCACACAGAAAACGATGGCTGTTGCCTATAATGCATGCCATCATAATTCCCTTAATAGTAGTGCCATTTCTTTATGCATTACTACTTCTTACCATTTGTAGATTGCTTTAAAGGTTGTTGTGTAGCTAACTTCAATTGATGTTAAAATCCTTCTAGACAAATACTGGATGCTTGACAGTATTTAAGTCCTCATGGAAATAGCTACTTTATAAGTGCTCCAAAGTAGGTTTTATTTGGGATTTTAAGTAAATTTAAGTGAATAATAAAAATAGAATTTTTAGATAGATAAACTCAGAAGTTTTCATACATTTAGCTATAAAAGGGAAAAAATTTACTGAAATTATCTAGTTTTTTTATTTGCTGATGTAATGATGTGTAACCTTGATATTTCTATCATCTATTTTCTTATTTACTTTAATTATTGAATGTTTGAACTTTGAACTACTTTTAGGTTTGATCTATCTTGTGCATTTGTTTTGCATTCTACAACATAAATTGTAGGCCTAGATGCCATACTGATCACCCGACAGGAGTTTAGTCGGACCAGGGTGTGCTTAAGTTTTAACAAAGAGATGATAGTACATATTTGAATGCACCAATGCGAGATTCTATATCTACCCTTTTTATCAAGCAATTTACTTAAAATATTTAATTTTCTTGACTACAATCTAGTTTTTTGTAGTAATCCAAACTATGGATTCGACTCAGGACGTTTCAATTGCATAACATGTAAGAAAGCTACCATATTATCTCTGATGCTCGAATTTTATTTTTGGCATGCAAGTTTCGCGTTGCAATTTTCAGCTGAAATGAATAGACAAAAATATGTGAAATCTAAAATCAAAAACCATGTTTAATTTTCTAACTTATTTACAACTTATTCAGCAACCAATTCAAATCTACAATGTTCTAAATCACTAACAACTTTACCTGAGAATCGGGTTCGCTTACCAGAATCCAAATCAAGGATAAGCCCTAAAACGCGAAGCTGCTCTAGCTTCGATAGATCGGTGAAGGAGATGGAAGGAGTTTGCTTTCTTCGATCGGGCGAGGAGATTGGAGGAAACAGTCTTTGTGAAGCGAAATGGTTTTGGAGGGAGGGGAAATGGTTCTGGAGGGAGAGAGAATAATCTCTGAAGTAGGACAAGAGACCGTTAATAATTCGGTGAAGGGAGCGTTGAACGGAAAGTTTGAGGGAGGCCAATGAATAATTAAATGTAAATAATAATGCTTTAGAATGACGCGTTATTAAATAACATTATTAATATCGTATTTTGTTGTAGTGATTTGTGTTTCTAACTTGCTGGCACTAGGCTTTTAAGTTTTGAGTCAACTTTTATAGTAGAATGGTTGAATCATTCTTTGTAATATTGTAAAAATTTTGTAACATATTTTAGATTTCATTCTTTTGAAGTATGCAAGTCTGTAGCATGCTATAAAATTCTTAAGTAATATGGTGATTGATGAGCATTCAATAAAATATGTTGTTGTGCCAGTGGGCTGTGGGCTCACGTTTTTTGCATGTTAAGAAATAAAAATATGTTATTTTTGTTTATTTTAGGAAATAGTAATTTACCGTTACCGATGAAACGATTACCTACATATCAGTATACCTACAAACCGGTTACCGACGTTATTGGTAACGGTAAACGTTTTTGTTTTACCATTGAAAACAGTACGGTAACGGGAGTATAATGGTAATGGTAACCATCATAATAACAGCCCTACCAACGCTGCTTCCTGCGGACCTCACGAAGCTCGGCCTAGATATCACGGAGGACGGTGGGCTTTGGGCTCTCCTGGTCCGACTGTTGCTGGTTTGGAGCGGCAGGTGCAGGAATTGAAGCTGCGGGCAACTGAATGCCTATCTTGTAGGGAGTGGCATGGTCGATGGAAGATGGAGTCTTCTTGACCGATGTCTCTCCACTCTACCTGACACCATAGTGTCGAAGACACGCATGAGAAGATGGTTATAAGGAAAGTGGCTACTCGGCATCCCAAAAAAAGGCTCATAAAGATGAATCATAAGCACACGTGCCCAATTGATGGCTATGCCGCCAATGATAGCATAAGTGGCGTGACGCACAAAAGGGTAGATACGATCCGAACTTCCCATCTTCGGAGTGATACGCACAATCAGACGGTCGATGGGTCATAGGTTACCAGTATCCCAAACACCAGCATCTCCAAAAAAGATGCGAGAAAGAATCTAACAATCGTCCATCTCAGTGGCATCCAACTGTTCTCCTACCACTGAAATACCCAAAATCACTGCTAAATCCAGGTCGGTAAGCTCAATAGGAGGGCCCTTCACCTCAGACTGGATGATGCAAGTATCCTCGTCGATGTTAACTATCATCTGAGCATCAAAGAGGCGAATATATCATGGGAAATACTTGCTCTCGAAAGTATCGAAGCAAAGGTTCAATGCTAGGCCTATGGCAACGAAAGCACCTCCAGCTGAATCAGAGCGAAATCGACGAACTTCGCCGATCGCCCTTGATGAAAATCGTAACTGGCCGTTTCCGAGAAGGTTTGAATCGTCCTCTCGCTTCTATCTAACTACACAACCTCTTAGGTGTCAAAGCAGGGTGCTGTGCGCGGATATTCAAGGTTCACAGAGCGACCATTGGAGGAATCGATGAAATTAGCGAACAAAATTATAGATATGGAGTATTAATGTTTAAGATCTGTGCTGCAATAATTTTAGTGGAAATTAGGAGCGAAACAGAGCTAAAAATCTTTGGTTTGGAGGTTGGGAAATGGTGGTTTTTGGGTTCCGATGGTTTTGACAGAGGAAATGGGGAGGAGGAGGCTGGAACAATAATGTATATTGTTCCAGCAATTCGGGTCGGGCAAAGGCCGTGCCCGACTATGGGCAGCGGTCGACCCCACCCTAGAAGGGCGATCGACCACCCGGTCGACCGCTTGGGGACGACCATTAGCCCATTTTCGAGCGCGGTCTGAACCTCGGCTTACTGGTCAGGTTCGATTTCCTAAAAAATGAAAATAACATTATTACGAGATCGTATTAACTTCCTAACTTCACCAAAATTCTTGTGCTGACATTCACCATTTGTTGAGCCGAGAATTAATTCCCAAACGCTATCTCCAAATTATTGCGATCGATCAAACAACAAACAAAATTTCGAATTGAAAGTCAGCTAGAAATCCATAAATAAATTAAAACGAATTTTCCCCTTACTAGCTGTCAAACGATTCAAATGGTTTATGAAATCAAATACCCCAAAGCTAAATGGAATTTTTCTTTAGTCTTTTCTTGAGAGATAATCTTATAAACTTCTCAGAATAAATTTCTATACTCATAAACTGGGGTCACATAATGTAGCTCTACTTATTAATTTATACACTTTTATTTCTAATTGGAAAAACCCTTTCATGTTCTGAATCATCGAGAATTTAATTCTCGAAAAAGGTTATTTATGTTAGTTTCCATAAACCATCTGAAAAGAGGAATATTAAAAATCATAAGGAATATATAATGATAATTTTAAATTCTGGGGCGTATTTCTTGTCACTCCCTACTTTCTTCTTCTTACTAAAATGGGTTGTTTATTAAATTTTTACACAAAACCAATAATCCAAATCATAGTTAGATTTATAGTTCTAAATATTATTTACTAAAAAATTCTTCGAAAACCATAGTTTAAAATTTATGAAGCCCTTCTTTATTTCAAAAATGGTTTTAAAAACTATTTTTTTTTTCAAATTTTAAGACAAAGGATTCAAAGGAATAATTCTATCAAGCATATCTCGTAATTGTAATTCCCGACTATACGACATGTTTACGTGAATCTTCCATTTAATACCAAGAAAAGATTATTGACTGGAACTCCCAAACAAAACCAACACAAGAAATTGCGACTATCTCAGTTGCAGCTAGTCTTTTTTCCAGTCGTCCAGCTCAGATCCACATAATCCACCACACGATGTCCTCAAGCTCTTTAAAACAAAATCGCCAAGCGCACTGTGGGCTAAATCGGTGTTGGCTGAATACTCAAACTTGAAATATTTCTAACTCTTAGTCATTTAAAAACCTATAATAGGTCCATAACTAACTAATTATTGGACAAGCTAAAGTCGAGTTAAGAAAGACGAAAAAAAAACAGAAAAGAAACTCGAGTACCTTCTCTCACTAATCCTAATGTATTTATTCTTCCGAACATCTAAACTAGGCTTTGATACCCAATGTAACACCCTACACTTTTCTAAGCCCGAATTTCAAAAAAATTTGGAACTCAAATCCATACAAGCACGGAGAGTATAAATCTGATACCTGCAATTAATGAGCATGAGTATAATCAAAGTAAAATAATATTAACTTACGGCGGAAACAAAATAATATAACAAATAAAGACTAAGGCGAATACCTTAAGGCATATCATCACATTGATATCGAGCATGAGAGAATGAGAATTTGAACCAAATTTGAACACTTGCTAAGTCCTGTCTTCCTCGATATAAACCTGAAAGTTTTTATGAGGAAAGGGTCAGAAGAAAAAGTCCCGGTGAGTATAAATTGTATAACACCGTCTACAATATACAAATGTACTTCGTTTGGTCAAAACCAAAACATATGTATAAAAGGCTAGTAATTCTATGTGACAGCCGCCCACAATGCCTACACTGAACAAGGGAAATAATGCGCTGAAAGACATGCCAAGCACCTATGGACGATCATCAGGGTAGGATAACACAAGCAGAACCCGTCGTTTAACTCACAACGCAAGGATAAAATATAATAGAACATATACGACAGGCAATAATAACGAAGCAGAATTGAGAAGAATCATAAACTTTTTCATATCACTATGAAATATCCATACAACATTGAATACCACTATAAGGGTCTGTACAAGGTGCCTCACTACAAGTAACTCAGTGAATACATAAACATAGCAGCCCAAAAACAACAATAGTAGATAGTAAAAAATAATATGCTAGCCTCCTGCACGTTATCGCTCAACAGCGTCGTCCTCAAAAGATCTACTACCTGTCTCCTGCTACTCTGTCTGCCCATCCACAACCGGGTGAACAACCCAAGGTAATAAGAGGGAGACATAAAATCTTGAGTCAAAAAATATTCTTAATAAGTGATTAAACAACCATCTAACATCATAATAAAGTATATGAGAATAGGCAGATTTATCAACTAATCTACCAACATCAATAGAGAAAAACTCAAGCCCATCTTCCCCACATCGGACAGTGATTGCCTTTACAATAATCAAGTAGAAAAAACAGTACATTCCTCGCAGTCATTTATAAGTATAGACCATACTAATTTATATCGACATCTCCAGAGCACAAGCCCCGAAGGCCTAAACCAACATCAGATAAGCACCCAAGAGATATCTCCTTCAACATTGAATAATCTACTCAAGACGATACAAGCAAAACAATCATCATCCATGACTCTGGATATCACCGCCAATCTTGCTTTGAAACCATCATTGATCGTATGACCAACTCAACATCATGCCATCCGTCAAGGGCTTATGGTAAACCCTGGTTCTAATAAAAACTCTATACACCTTTCATCGATATGTATATAAGTCTTTCATCGATACCCAAAGTACTCGACTAACCATCTAGTTTTTGGGCATCCCAATTATACCCTTGCTTTGAACCCGCTAGAACCTACGACAACCATAATTCCTCGACCTTCAATATCTCTAGTCATCATCATCGGCGACCATTTATAAGCTCAAATCAACTTGAGTCGCCATTATCCATGAGCTCAAATCATCTTGAGTCATCTTCACATTCCTTGCATTTCATCGATCAACGAACACCTCACAACACTTCGAACATTCCTCCTTGAATTCACTTTGAAGCCACAACCACCATCGAGCCAAAACATACATCATTTGGTCAATATTCGATTCATAGCGTTTTATCCTTTCCACTATGAAAAACATACTGCAACGTTTAGTTATCGTTTACAACGTTTGTTAAATGTCGTAGTATCTTTTACTGATCCATCAAAAACAACCCGACTGTCAGACGACCCATCTTCTGGACGACCTAACTTCGGGACGACCCAACCTCTGGACGACCCAACTTCAAGACAACCCGACCTCAGGGCGACCAAACCTCAGGACAACCCAATCTCAAGACGATCCCGACCTAACTTCTGGATGACCAAACGCCTGGATGACCTAACTTCAGGATGACCCAATTTCAAGACGATCCATCTTCATTATGACCTAACCTCTAGATGACCTAACTTCTGGATGACCTAATTTCTGGGTGACCTAACTTCAGGATGACCCAACTTCAGGACGACCCATCATTTCTTGGAGCACTGGCCATGCGACCCAAGCTTTATGCCACGTCATCAACGTCCCATGCAAAATGACCCGACTTCCTGAACACCCAAGAACACCCAATTCCAATCCAAAATCGATCAATTCCAATCAACAATCAATAGCAATCATCAACATACATTAGTACAACAATAAATCATCATATAACTATATGAAACTCGCCAAATCAATGAATAAACAAAATAGTGGATCTAAACTTACATAAACATGTAAATTAACATCATAATTACCGATTTCAATTGCTAGAATATATCCTATGGTGATTCAAATGAAAATATACTTACCATGATGTCGATCTAGGTGAAAACAATTTGTAAATGATGAAAATAAGATCAAACAACCCATATATTCGATTGAATCCGCGTGAGAGATGCTTATCACTCACTAAATCTTCGAAATAACTTGAAATCACTAAATTCCCAATCCGAGCAACGAAGAATGATCTTCAAACCTCTCAATTTGATGTGATCTTCCTTCACTTGATGTAGATCTGGCTTTGCTTGATGTAGATCTTCAATCTTCATGCGTAGATCTCGAATTTTATTAGAGGAAAGGTGTATTTGATTGAGCAAGGTGAATCATAAGCTCAACCAAACGAGAGAATGAAGGAAGTAAACTATTCTCCATGCCTCTACTCCCCCATTCATAGTCCCCATCCAACCCACTAATGGGACACACCAATTCATCCCATTAATGACTAGGCAAACCTATACAGAAATTATGCAACACTAAAACAATGATTCCTCCTAAACCGCTAAACCAAATCTTTAATATGACCACTCTACAAAATTAGAAACATCATCTCCTTTCCAATGAAACCAATCTCATCACTTGGTTCGATCCCAGTCAAAAGTTATCCTCTATACAAAACTGACAGGAGAAAATGGTTAGAAATAAAATTGGTAAAAAGTATGGACATGTCTCACATCCCCATAACCAACATATCATCCAACCCTCGGGGAATTAAATAAAAATATTTTATGATCTTCCGATATGTAAAATGCGGGATGTTACATTCTCCCCTCCTTAGGAATTTCGCCCCCGAAATTCCAAGCAAACACAAGCAACCAAAACAATTCTACATGCCTATCATCCACGAGCAGCCAATCTATCATCAAAATAGCATCCATCAAGCCATGCTTCCATAGCCTTATCCAAGTACATGAAATTCTAGCAACAATCGTACAGGTTACAATGGTATAAGGTGACACGACATTAATGGGTCTTACCAACGAAGAGTTCTGTGTGGATCGTCTTTATTCTCTCTTCCGTCTTCCACGTATAATCGTCATCATCCTTATTCCATTGTACCTTGACTAGATTAAGTGTCTTCCTCCTAAGTTTTTTCGTGTCATTCCCCACAACGCGAAGTGGCTTACGAGGTTTAATAGCTGCGATCTCGACTTCTAGGTCTTCATACTGCTCCGGAGATACCACCACATTTGACTCATGCACACACTTCTATAGAAATGACACATGGAAAACATTGTTTACGCCCGACATCTTCTTGGGTAAATTCATTTTATATCGAGCTTTCCAATCCGCTCGACTATCGGAAACGGTCCAACAAACCTTGGAGCTAATTTTCCTTTACTTCCGAATCGAACAACATGCTTTGACGGCGAAATCTTCATGAAAACCATGTCACCCACGTCGAACTTCGAATCTTTTCGATGTTTATCGGCATAACTCTTCTGACGGTCTTGGGCTGCCTTCATTCGTTGTCAAACGATCTCGATACAATTCGATGTTTTTCTTATCATCTCTGGCCCAAGCATCAATTTATCTTTAGTTTCTAACCAACACGGCAGAGAATTACACGGTTTACCATACAACGCCTCATATGGTGCCATCCCAATGCTTGACTGGTAGCTGTTATTATACGCAAACTCAACTAAATGTAGATGGTCTTCCCATGATCCAATGAAGTCCAATACACAAGCCCTTAGGAGATATTCCAAAATTCGGTTAACCCTCTCGGTTTGACTATCGGTTTGGGGATGATAAGCTATGCTCAAACACAAATCGGTTGCCAAAGTCTCTTGCAAACTATTCAAAAATCCACTTGTGAATAATGGATCTCGACCACTCACTATGATCTTCAAAATACCATGGAATCGAACTGTCCATTTTATATAAAGCTCAACCAACTTCGATGCTTTCCTAGTCGATTTGACAGGGATAAATCTCGCGCTTTTGGTCAAACGATCCACTATGACCCAAATGCTTTAATTTCCTGCCCTGGTTCTAGGTAGTCCATCGATAAAATCAATCGATATCTGCTCCCATTTCTACGCAGGAACTTCCAATGGTTGAAGCAGTCCACTCGGCTTCTTCTATTAAGCTTTCACCAACTGATAGTTTATGCATTTGGAAATAAATTTTCCAACATCCCGCTTCATCCCTTCCCAGTAGAAAGCTCGCTTCATGTCCTGATACATCTTGTTACCACCAGGATGAATTGTCAATTACGAGTGATGACATTCCCTTAGAACCTCATCTCTTAGCCCATAGATATCGGGAACAACCCGTCGTCCTTGCTTTCGAAGCCAACCCTCTCGATTGACCTTAAATTCCTTATCCTCTGGTTCCAATTTCTGGATAATCTCGACAACCTCCGCATCCTACTTTTGGCTTTCGCCAATCCTTTCGATAATAGTAGGTCTTATTGACAAGCTTGCCAACATTTCATGTTCTGACTCACACCTAAGCCTAAAATCAAATCCTACCAAGTACTCGAGGTGCTTCCACTCTAAAAACATCGCTCTCAAACTTGCGTGTCTTTAACTTAATGCATCTGCCACTACGTTACCTTTACAAGTAGTATAGGCTATACCAAAATCATATAATACTAGAAACTCTAACCACTGTTGCTGCCAAAGATTCAAATCCTTTTGGAAGAAAAGACACTTTAAGAATTGTGATCCGTAAACAACTCGAATTGAACTCACAACTGGTTATGTCTCCACATATTCAGAGCAAACACGATTGCTGCCAACTCCAAATCATGAGTTGGATAATTCCTTTCATGTGGCTTCAGCTGTCGACTTGCATAGGCCACAACTTTATCCTTCCACATCAACACTTCTCTAAGTCCAGTAACGTATGCATCGGTGTATACCACCATCTCTTCATTCCCACTCGGAATGGTCAAAACAAAAGCACTCGTCAGTCTCTCTTTAAGTATTCTAAAAGCTTGCTCACACTTCACATCGAATGTGAACACTTAATTCTTCTTCGTCGGCCCTGTTAATGGAGCAGCTATCTTAGAGAAATCCTTTATAAAATGGCGATAATATCCCGCCAACCCAAGGAAACTCCAAACATCTATTACATTCTTAGATCTATCCCAGTCCTGGATTCCATCCACCTTTGCGTGATCAACTGCTATTCCATTTCCAAAAACAAAATGGCCTAAGAAAGATCTCCAAACCAACTTGCAAGTGCGTCTTATGCTCTTCCTCATTTCGGGAGTAAACCGGAATATCATCCACGAACGCAAGCACGAACTTGTTCAACTAATCTCTACAAATCCTATTGATAAGATCCACCAAAAACGTAGGCGTGTTAGTCAACCCAAATGGCATCACCAACCATTCGAAGAAATCAGATGGTGTCCTAAAAGCTATCTTCGACACACTATTCTTTGCCACCCTTAGCTGGCGGAATCTCGTTGCCAAATCCATCTGAGAAAACACCTTGGCTGCGTGAAGCTGACCGAACAAGTCGTCTATCCTCAGCAACAGATACTTGTTCTTCTTGGTTACCTTGTTCAGCTCATGATAATCCGCACACAATCTCAATGTTCCATCAACCTTGGTTGCAAACACAATTGGTGCACCCCATTCGGATACACTTCTTCGAATGAATCCTTTTCCCAAAAGGTCACGTACTTGCACCTCTAACTCTCGCTGTTCCTAAGGCGCCATCCGCCTAAGAGGAATGATGATAGGTCTAGCACCTTCAACCAAATCGATCCCGAACTCAATCACGGGATGCTGTGGCAAACCTTTGACCTCTTCGAAGACATTATTGAACTCACTAGCAATCGACACAGATGACAAATCTTCTCGTGGAATCACAAGCGAATATAGATAGCTTACGAAGATACCATCTTTAGGCTTACATCGAATCACAACCATTCGCCATTCGACATTTTCGACTGTCACCTTGAGCTTTTCTCAATCTACTTTTTCCGCATACCTCTTGTGCCAATCCATACCCAAGGTGGTCCTGAACCCAGCGAAGTTCAAAACAAAGCAATCATACAAAAAGGAGCAACCATGACTCGACAACATTAGACCACGACAAATCATAAACAAACTGGACGAACCCCTAATTGGATTAGTCACAACCAAAGGTCTATCACAAATCTCAGGTTCCAAACCCAAGGGTACACAAGATCATGACGAACTTCTCGCTCTTCTGATAAAGAATCTCAACATACGAACGTGCATACTTGCACAAATCTTTAAAATCAGAAACAGAATCCAATACTGGTCAACCATTGTGTTTTATCTCAAAAAACTTCTTAAACAGAATAGACTTCTAAATGGTAGAGATAAACTTCATCTCAAACTATACTTCGAATTGCTCCCATGAAATCTCATTTTCTGGAGTGTTTAAAGTGATAGAGTTCCACCAGTCCATAGCTCTGCCCTCTAGCTATCACGATGTAAGCTTTTTCTTAGTCACATCATCAATTCCCACGTCTCCAAAAATTCGAATGCAGGTACTAATCCATCCCTGAATCTCTATAATCGGCTCCATCCCTTTAAATGACTTCCCTTCTGGGGTAGTGAAATCTTTGCATATATTTGCGAAGTCCACAACCCTAGGCTCTTGCACTTGAACTCCTACATCTACCGTAGTTTTCTCTGGAGCAGGTACCCTCCTTATGATAGCTGCCGCCATGGCCTCGAAAATAGCTGGGTAATCTGGTATACTGCCATTTCCGCCTCCAGGAACAGACTCCTCCCTAGCAGTATATCTCTAAGATCGACGACTCATTATAAATCTAAAAATAGAATGATTAGTCCACATATAAGAAAACTGCAAATAGAGTTCAAGCGTTATTATACTATACATTAATATATAGTATACATCCATCAGAAATCTACATATACATCTCTTCTATGTAATTACATCTTTGAACTTTGGCTAAAATCGATAACCAGAGCTCTGATACCAAATGTGACGACCGCCCACAACGGCTGCACCGAATAAGGGAAATTATGCACTGAAAGACGTACTAGGAAGTTATGGACGATCATCAGGGTAGGATAACACAAGCGGAACCTATCATATAAACCACAACGCAAGGATAAAATATAATAGAACATACATAACAGGCAATAACAGCGAAGCATAATTGAGCAAAATCTTAAACTTGTTCATATCGCCATGAAATATCCATACAACATTGAATACCACTATAAGAGTCTGTGCAAGGTTCCCACTACAAGTCACTCATATAATACATCAACATAGCAGCAGAAAAACAACAATAGTAAATAGTAGAAAATAATACATCAGCCTCCTGCTCATCATCGATCAACAGCATCTACTCATCAAGATCTACCACCTGTCACGTGCTACTCAGTCTTCCCTATTAGGGAATGCAGAATGCGGATCTTAAGACAAGACTAACACTAGAGGGGGTGAATAGTGTTTTCAAGGAATTTAAGAAAATCTAAAACTTATATGATCTACTATATGAATCACACACCACAGAGATGATCAAAGACAAAGAATCAAACAGAAATAAACAAAAATAAAATGCAGAAAAGGAAAGAACACACCAGATTTTATATGTTCGGATTACGCCTATGTCCAGTCCCATGCAACACGGGATTGTGCAGAGTTTTATTCCTATATCAATATCCAAGTACAATCCCTTTGATTTCCCGGCAATAAGGTTAACATCGCTTCAAACACCCTTGATCCATGGCTACTAGGTTAACACCGCTCTCTTTCCTTGATTTCAGGGCTACAAGGAACACACCCTTTCCCAATGAGACGACCCCATTTCCCGTACAGACGGAGGCAAGGGTAATCCTTGGAATATAACACAGAAACAGAAAAATAGCAAAACAGAATTAAATAAATACACCAGATAATGAATAATATAATATACTGGATAAAAGTAATCATCAGAGTTACACAGTATACAAGATCATACTTAGTACAAATACAGTTCAGCTATACATAAATGTCTACAGCGGAAACAAACAAAATATGTACAATAGGAGCTGAACAACATAAAAAGAGATAAATGATAGAATCCATCTTCAGCTCCAGCTATCCGGATAAAGCCTGCTAAACCTGAATACAAGGCTGCCCGTGTAGAAAAAGGGGCACCCGAGTTTGAAAGTGAAACAAACTACGAGTCAGTCATGGGACTGGTATGAGAAATCTACCCAACACATTTAAAATATGGCTAATCACAGGACCACGCCACTTTCGTGGAACGGGTTTACTCCATTGGATTGCCAGTGCTTTAAAAACAAATCATTCTTTTAAATATCGCAATGCTTTTTATAAAAATGAAGCCATTATAATACTCAGTTCCCATCACACAATGCAACGCAAACCGGGGGATAGAGTTTTACCTTATAATGGCCAAAATATGATTGATACGAATAAAACAAAAGCATTTGATATTATTACTAGTGTTTATATGTTTCAAAAGAAATTTCGAATCATAACTATCAATCATAGACAACATGAGCGTCCCATGCCACTATGTCGCCTAATATAGGGATACAACCAAAACCGCACAGTCACGTATTTGGAAATTGGATTTCCGTCATGAACCAAGGCAAAAGATAGTCCTTTCCGAATTCGAGACGCTCTAGCCCGTGTCTCAGGATCAGAACGCATCGACCCTTGGAGCGATAGGGCCGGTCCACCGATGTGGATTAAAATTTCTGAGCACTACGTTTCCCCGCCCTATGGGGGCGTAAGTGAGCCAACGAATGACTCCATCGGTCTTGGATCGACCGATATATCCGAGGCGCCTCGCTATCCATCATCCACATAAGTAAAATGTCGGGCCATGTAAAAACACCGACACAACTCCTAGCTAGAAAGAAACGCATGCCCTCCCTGAGGTCCTTCTCCCGTTTCTGGTTCATACCGGGGAGTGAGGCTCGCGAATTCACGTTATACACAAATCTACGCCACACAGGAGGTGCTTTGATCATCACCACAAGACTTTGCTTTTCAACAGAAGCCCTGATCATTTGCCACTTAGGCATGCCACACTAGCAATTCATGCCATGCGACTGATGTCCATCGATATACAACCTCTTAGCTCGTGCGTTTCAGAGAAGGACGTTAAGAAAAAGAATAAATTCTCCGCCGCCAAACAGATGTATATTTAATAGAGATCAATCAACACATAATAAAATCCAATGTCAGACACACAGTCCATTTACAAGTCCGTTCTGGGTCTGAACGAAACCGGAGGCACTATATACCTCGCAAACCCATCGACCACCACGTACGTCTGGACGATCACCACTCATTATCCATATTTCGGGATGCCTCCCAATCAGGACCTCGGTTACCATCCAAACGAGGTGAAGATCTCCGGTCTTCGACCACCGTCTTCATCTTCGATTTCTTATCGTCGATTTAGTTATTCAGAATGGGATAAACCCGGTCTTTCTGAGCAACTCGCGTATATAATAAACAAGTGCACTACTAACATACACACGCATCATTTCAATTCATTAGTCCCTAACCGTCAATCAGTAAGAGAGAGATTTCCCAAATATTAAACCCGAAGGCCGAAACCAACATCAGATAATTACCCAAGAAACCATTCGACTTAGCCAACCTTCAGTTAATTTCTAAATTTCACATCCATATCGTTTATAATATTTTATAACGATTTTATCGCTATTTTTATTTATTTTAAAATAGCCAATTTATTCAAAACGACGCTTCGGGCCATAACGCGGCCGTGGCGCTGTTTTTCTCCAGATTTGATTTACACATATCTGAAAATCTAACCATTGGATCTTCACAAAATTTACATCATTAGAAAGATCTTTTCAAAATGAATCCAACGGTTTCAGTTTCGGGAAATTCCGACGGTTGGATCTCCCAGTATAATCGTTTGAAGTTTCGATTTCAAAATACGAACTGCAGCGTCGTTATTCGATTAAATATAATTATATATATATATATAAATATAATCGATTCTGGCGCTGTTTTTCTTCAGATTTGAATTAAACATTCCAGACAATCCAACCGTTGGATTTTTACAAAGTTGGTGCCGTTGGAAAGATATTCCCAAAGCGAACCCAACGGCTGCGATTTCAGGAAAATCCGATGGTCGGATTTTCCGGTATAATCGTTTGAAATCACGGTTTCAAAATACGAACTGCAGCATCGTTATTCGATATATTTGAATTCTATTTATATATATATATCGATTCTTCGATTTCAAAACTATATGAATTTCATACTTTTGATAAAAATGATATTTTTATCTAACTGTCTTCTATTTCAACACTTCACTATATTTAACAATTCATGTATATAATAAAATGTGCTTTTTATTGTAAAACAATTCATTTTAAAACCTATTATTTTATATAGTTCATATAGGTAATAAAAATAGGATTTTTATTATAAAACAATTTATTTCAAAACAAGGTTATTGATGTTAAAAATGGGATTTTTATATTTAAAACACGAATACCATTCAACACATGAATTTCTATCCAACGAATGAATATCGACTCAACAGATGAAGGTTTTCTATTCAACGAATAAATATAGTTTCAACAAATGAAAATAATTCAAACACATGAATATTATTCAAAATTTCGGCAGCATAACGGTAGGGTAGTTAAAACCGGGACCGTCCCTAGTACGGCTCCTCGCTCTACCTTAAAACCTCGCAGTTTTTGACAATGGGGAGTCATGCATCTAGTTCGCACGCAGGCGGCATGTATATATTTATTTCATTTCCACAAACTAATCCTATGTGGTTTCAACCAAATATTTCTCAACCACAAACGGGTATTTTTCAACCACAATCAATCAACATCAACCACAAACAATTCAAATCAACCATTCGCTATCAATCCATTTTCACACCAATCACAACCAATAAATATCATACATGGTTTGTGGACGAGGGGCATATATATATATTTATATATAGCATTTCACTTCTATTTCAACACATATATAATTTTTACAACGCATATATAACTTATACATCGAACGTACAACTTATACAACGCTTATACAAGAGGTGTACAACGCTTATATAACTCATACATCGACTATATAATTTATACATCGTCGTTTTCCATATCGTTTATAAATTAGAAATCTCACATTGGGTTCCACTCCACCAAAAATAGCAGAAGGCTCAAAAAAATATGCGGTCTCTTCTAAAATGTAGAAGACGTCCACACAGTCACGATGTTTCCTGTTTCATCGAATTTCGTCAAGAAACGAGAAAGATATGATTTTTCAAAGTTCAGAGGTAATAAAGGACCCACCTTTCACGATGGTTCAAAACTAGGTTTTGATCTTTCGATCAAACTATTGCACGATAGGAGAATCGACTCATACAGCGTCGAATAGCTTCGAACCACCTTCCCGGCGCCGGTGGTCTCGCTCAGTTCGGTGGCGCCATGAAGGCTCGGCGGCGCTCCAAAGTCACTGACTTTGGGGACTCGTATCTCCCTCCTCACTTGATGATAACTAACAAACCTTAGATGGATTTAAAGAGGATACGAAGAGCTTTGAAATGAATCAAGAATCACTCGATTTCATTGTGAAACGGGGGAGAAATCGAAGAGAGAATGTGGCGACTTGCCTTCCGTCGCGCGCAGCACCAACCGGGGAGAGAGAAAAAAGATATTGGCCAATGAGATAAATTTTTTATATTTATAAATTTTTAATTTTCAAAAATACCCCCTTTCACACAAGAACACCAATCCAAACCCAACGACTGTCGTCCGTAGCGTTTTACCCCCATTCCGAACACAATGGGATATGTTTCGTAGGCCCATTCGACTGTTTTAGTCAGTTTTCCTTCAAATTAAAATATAAAACATTCAATATTCGATTTGAACGTGCATTTCAATTTGCCAGGGCCACAAACTGATTCGAAAAATTCCAAAAAAATAAATCTGGCTATGTTTTGACGATACGGTCCCAACAAAACTAGTTTCGTCGAATTCTGAGACCGTTTGCAAAAAGGACCATTTCTGGTCGATCCAATTTAACTGTAATTGATCAAAACACGTTTTTCTTTGCCACGCTCACATACTAGCTTAAAAAATTATGAAATTTGAAACCTAGCAATAACTTCTCATCCCGGATCCAACAAAAGTGGTTTCGTCGAATTCCGAGGTCGTTTGCATAATGGCCAATTTCACGGGCTATATAATTCCATAGCGACCTTTCTGAAAATTCATTCGGCCATAACTTTTGCTTTCCGCTATGAAACTTCGATTTTTCAGATTCGTTAGAAAGGTATTCACTAACAGATTTAAATATTTTCTGTTTCACTCAAATCCGTTTTGTTTTCCACCTGGTACAGTCCGACAAAGTTTGAATTCAAATTTTGAAACTGCAGCGCCATTTCAGGCCTTGTTTATAATTAGAATTAATTATATTCGTTTTCAATTGTCAATTCAAACTCAGTTTTCATTGCTATTATCTAAAATCCATTATTTTAGCCAATTAAATTTTTTTAAATTGGTTCAGATTTTCTGGGTTGTTACAATCTCCCCCACTTAAAACTTTTCGTCCCCAAAAAGGAACAAAGTCGAAAGTGGTTTGATTAATCAACTCTACGTTCGATCTGGCTTCCATTCTCCAACTTTTCGGTTTCTGAGAATTTTCAAATTCTTCAAAAATTTGGCTAACACCCAAAATTTTCGAAAAATTTCGCCATAACCTCCTTTGTACAGAGAGAGGTTTGGAAATTTATTGGGCCGTATTAGGTACCCAATAAATCCTAATAAGCATACACATATTTATAGTGTTATATTCTAGTGTTTACAAGGGAGCGTGTATTGATAATAACTCCAGAGAATAAATTCTCGTCACCCTGTCAAAGCCTGAGGGAGTGTGTATTTTAAATGCTCCAGAGGATAAATCCTCGTCACCTCATCCTGTGTGGGAAATAAATAGTCCATGTGCCGTATCTAATAACTAGAGAGACGTGATTATTGTCAACTCCAGACCCGTGTGGGGTTTTTATTAATCTGGCAATTTTATCGTTACAATTTAAATAGTCCATATCAGTCATCAGTTCAGCCTATAAAATATAGTCATCGCCATACAAGCCTCTCTCTCGTATGGTAAATCTTCCACCTCGTCACACAAGCTCCAAATGCTTATGTGGTATATGATGAAGTATGCCTATCTTCAGAAGTATGCCATATAGTGTAGTTCAAAATTAATTGTTACTATCCTATGGCGATGTTTATTATTTCACACAGAACAACCAGCACTCCGCATCCAATGGCATTCACAGGAGTTGATATAATAATATTTCGCATCCAACTCATTAAGGTTTACCTATCTGTCGGGCACGCAAATAAAATCTTTACTCAACAGCTATCCAATTACCTATTCAAACATATATAATGCACAAGTATATATATTTTTATCTATTTTTAAATTAGTTAAATGTGCGATATAATCGAATAAATTCTACCATTCATTCTCTTATTAGTTTAATTAACTATCGTTTTAATAATTTTAATTAATCAAATCTACAATCACACAACACAAACAACAATCAAATTGTTTTTTTACTTTTCAAAATCATACAAATCAATTCCTATATTCTTTTAAAATCATTCAGACTATAGAATTAAAAATGCACATCCATGGAAAGAAAATAACAATAAAGTAGAGTACTAATTGGTAATGCAAAGTATGGTAAATGTACCTTGCACCGGAGTTAATAAGAGATATCCACTCGGCATCTAGGATAGGCTTTCTGAATGCTCTCCTCAGTTTCCCAAGTACAATCTCGTGGATCTCCACTCCATTGCACTTTGACTAAGTGAACCTTCTTGTTCCTCAGTTCTTTAGTTTCTTTGCCAATGATCTTGAGCGGCTCTCTTCTCACAGCTAATTCTGGAGTAATTTCAATATCCTGCTGAGCTGCTTCTTCCACGATCAAGTCTGGATCATGAACGTGCTTTCGAAGTTGAGATATGTGAAATACATCATGAACTCCAATCAACCAATCTAGCAATTTAACCCTATATGCGAGAGTCCCGATCCGTTCCAGAATAGGAAACAGACCAATGAATTTGGGCGTCAACTTTCCAGTTTTACCGAACCAGATAACTCCTCTCATCGGCGATACTTTCAAATATACATAGTCGCCAACAGCAAAGGATATATCTCTTCTTCTCCTATCGGCATAGCTCTTTTGTCGTCTTTGAGCGGCGAGTAATCGCTTCTTAATAAAATCGACTTTGTCGGCAGCTTCTCGGATCATATCTGGCCCCAACACAAGTCTATTTCCGGGTTCGACCCAACAAGCAGGAGATCAGCACGGTCTACCATATAATGCTTTGAATGGCGACATTGTCAGGCTCACCTGGTAGCTGTTATTATATGAGAATTCAGACAAATGTAGATGGTCTTCCCATGATCCACCAAAATCTAGGACACAAGCACGCAATAGATCTTCTAAAATAAGATTCACCCTCTCAGTCTGACCATCTGTCTGAGGATGATAAACGGTGCTTAGATTCAGCTTTGTTCCCAGCTCTACTTGAAATGCCTCCCAGAATTTGCTAGTAAATATTGTATCTCTATCACTGACTATACTGAGCGACACTCCATGTAGCCTAACAATTTCCCTGAAGTATATCTGCGCCAGACTCTGAGCAGTTCTGTTTGATCTAACAGGTATGAATTGGGCGGTCTTCGTGAAGCGATCTTCGATCACCCAAATACTGCCATTACCTTTTCTGGTTTTGGGCAAACCATCAATGAAGTCCATGGAAATATGTTCCCACTTCCAACTAGGAACGTCTAGCGGTTGTAACAATCCAGCCAGTTTCTGTGGGTCGCTTTTGGCTAGCTGGCAAGTAGGGCATCGACTAACATATATCGAGATGTCTCTCTTTAACGACTTCCACCAGAATGTGCGCTTGATATCGTTATACATTTTACTCACACCCAGATGGATACTGAGCTTAGATTTGCGGCATTCATCAAGCACATCTCTTCTGAGTTCAGGAATTTCTGGAACACAGATTCGTCCTTCTAACCTCAGAATCCCTTCGCTGTCGAGCTGGAAATCCGAAGCATTGCTTTCACGAATTCGCTGACTCATTCCTTTGATAAATTGGTCGTCTTTTTGGAGATTCGATATCTTGTCAATCAACGAGGTCGCAATGATAAAACTGGCGATCATTTCAATCTTTCGGCTTAACGCATCGACCACGACATTGGCTTTCCCTGGAGTGTATAAAATCTCAAAATCATATGCTGCAAGGAACTCTAGCCAACGTTGCTGCCTCAGATTTAGGTCCTTCTGAGTGAACAGATACTTTAACGACTGATGGTCTGTATACAGTTCGAACTTCTCACCCAGAAGATAGTGTCTCCAGATTTTCAAAGAGAATACGATAGCCAACAACTCCAGATCATGAGTTACATAGTTTTTCTCATGCGGCTTCAGCTGACGGCTAGCATAAGCAATCACTTGTCCCCTTTGCATTAACACTGCGCCAAGGCCTTCTCTAGAAGCATCTATCCAGACTTTCAAATCCTGATTGCCATCGATGATGGTTAACACTAGAGCAGTTGTTAATCTTAACTTTAGCTCTTCAAAAGCCTCTTCACTCTCTGGAGTCCATTTGAATTTAGAGTGCTTTTTTGTAAGCTTCATTAAGTGACCAGATATTTTCGAAAAGTTTTTAACGAACTTCCGGTAATAACTAGCCAATCCGAGAAAACTGCGAACCTTTGTGGGGGTACTGGGCTGTTTCCAATTCTGAATAGCTGTGATTTTACTTGGATCCACAACAATTCCTTCTTTCGATACGACGTGGCCTAGAAATTTTACTTCATCTTGCCAGAAGATACATTTGGATAGTTTGGCTTTTAATACATTCCTTCTGAGGATTTCCACAACCCGTTCCAAATGCTTTTCATGTTCGGCCTTTGATTTGGAGAAGATTAGAATATCATCAATAAAAACCAGAACAAATTTATTCAAAACCCCTCTGAACAATCTATTTATCAGATCGACGAAGTAAGCTGGAGCGTTACATAAGCCGAACGACATTACTAACCACTCGTAGAATAAGTCGGGACCTCTGAATGCTGTGATTGGAACACACTCTTCGGCAATTCGAAGCTGATGGAAGCCTGTAGCTAGGTCCATTCGTGAAAATACTTGTGCGCCATTTAATTGATCCAACAAATCATCAATTCGCGGCAATGGATATTTGTTCTTTATTGTCTGCTTGTTCAAATCACGATAATCCACACATAGACGTAGAGTACCGTCAGATTTTGGGACAAGCACCACTGCTGCTCCCCAATCAGAGAAACTAAGCCTGATCAGACCCTTCCATACGAGCTGTCATGTTTGATTGTCTAATTCCTCTTTCTCTTTCAAGGACATTCTTCGAATAGCGTGGACTACCGGCCTTGCATTCGAAATTAAAGAAATTTTGAAATCAATTTCTCTCTGCGGAGGTAAGCGAACAACTTCTTCAAATACATCCGCATAGTTCTGGACGACAGGAATATCTTTTATGAGGTTGGGAATATTCTCTATGACTTCAAGGATATTTTCTATTTGGGCTGGAGAAACATCCAAAGCTGCCCAGAAGTCCTTTCTATTTGAAGTCGGGCCATCACATGGTATGGTTATATAATTCCCCAATTGGGCCTTTGCCTTAACAACTCTCTCGGTGCATCTAACCTCTGCTTCATAATTAGTTAGCCAATCCAATCCTAGAATAAGATCGAATTCATTAAAATTCAGGACGATAGAGATAATAGGGAATTTATAGCAGGAAAAAGAGACATGCACCCTACAAACCCAACTGAGATCGATGGAACCCCCAACTGGATTTCAGATAGTCATTGGTTCTTTAAGCTTCTTCAATCTCAAATCCAACTTCTTGACTGCACTCTTTGCAATAAAGCTTCGTGACGCGCCTGTGTCAAACAGTACTTTAACTGGAATGTTCTTGACATTGAGTGTGCCTTCTAAAACATCAGACCTTTCCTGAGCAGACGGAGATGCAGGTACTTCTGCCACTTCATTTACATGCGCTGCTTTGGATTTCTTAAATTGCCTGCAGTCCTTTTCAAGATGGCCAGTCCGACGGCATTGAACGCACTTTCTATTTTCTAGGAACTTGTCCTTGGATTTAAATTTATCCTTTCTTCCTTTCATCAAGGGTCCACAGTTTATCGACAAATTCCCTTTCTGATGGCAGTTATTGCATACGGTGGTCGTTACTGGTTCTTTTCCTAGTCTGGCCCTTTTCTGATCGATTTTAGGCTCCTTACTGACCTCAGACATCGTACTGGCCTCAGGACGATCAGTTTCTGATTCAACCTTATTGCTAGAACTGACTTCCTCTTCGTCGCGCAACATGCCTTTCTTATGGAGATCTTCATACTGATAAGCCATATAAATCATTTCTGAAAAAGGAAGCTTCACATGCCCCATTACTTGATTCTGGTATTTCCTTTGAAGCCCATTGATAAATCTCAAATTCTTCCTCTTCGGATTTTGAATTAGATGAGGAGAAAAGTGAGAAAGTTCGTTGAATTTCTTATGATATTCTGGGATGGTCATATCACCTTGTATCAAATAAGAAAATTCATCACATAATCGCTCAGTCGCTTCTGGAGGAGTAAATCTTTCCAGGAAAATCACTTTGAATCTGGCCCAGGTGATATCACCTTCTGGATTATTCTCTATAACCGAATCCCACTAGAACAAAGCTTCGTCTTTGAGTGCCCAGGAGGCCAGTAATCTTTTCTGGTCATCCCTCAGCTTTAAGCCGTCAAAGATCTTTTCAGCAGAACGAATCCAAGCCTATGTCTTCATAATAGATTCTTCACCAGAAAACGGTATTCCACCCATATTTCGATACTTGATTAATAGGGCCTCAATATCCGGTTCTGCATTCCTTCTATTTCTGACACTCATTTTCTAGTACTTCTGCAAATAGCAGATCAAGTGTCAGGTCACATAAAAGATATTTTAAAACATAGAAACAAATACTTCAAATGCAAATGTGTCTATCGAGGTGTAATTTCATTCTGCTTTACTCATACTAGGATATTACTGATCCTATCTGTATAGAGTTACCCGTCCTAGAACACTACTGGTTCTATTTCTGACGAGTTCGTTATATGTTATATTCCAGAACTAAGCTTAACCAAGGCTTTGATACCACGTTGAGACGACCCCATTTCCCATACAGACGGAGGCAAGGGTAATCCTTGGAATATAACACAGAAACAGAAAAATAGCAGAACAGAATTAAATAAATACACCAGATAATGAACAATAGAATATACTGGATAAAAGTAATCATCAGAGTTACACAGTATACAAGATCATACTTAGTACAAATACAGTTCAGCTATACATAAATGTCTACGGCGGAAACAAACAAAATATGTACAATAGGAGCTGAACAACATAAAAAGAGATAAATGATAGAATCCATCTTCAGCTCCAGCTATCCGGATAAAGCCTGCTAAATCAGAATACAAGGCTGTTCGTGTAGAAAAAGGGGCACCCGAGTTTGAAAGTGAAACAAACTACGAGTCAGTCATGGGACTGGTATGAGAAATCTACCCAACACATTTAAAATATGGCTAATCACAGGACCACGCCACTTTCGTGGAACAGGTTTACTCCATTGGATTGCCAGTGCTTTAAAAACAAATCATTCTTTTAAATATCGCAATGCTTTTTATAAAAATGAAGCCATTATAAGACTCAGTTCCCATCACACAATGCAACGCAAACCGGGGGATAGAGTTTTACCTTATAATGGCCAAAATATGATTAATACGAATAAAACAAAAGCATTTGATATTATTACTAGTGTTTATATGTTTCAAAAGAAATTTCGAATCATAACTATCAATCATAGACGACATGAGCGTCCCATGCCACTATGTCGCCTAATATAGGGATACAATCAAAACCGCACAGTCACGTATTTGGAAATTGGATTTCCGTCATGAACCAAGGCAAAAGATAGTCCTTTCCGAATTCGAGACGCTCTAGCCCGTGTCTCAGGATCTGAACGCATCGACCCTTGGAGCGACAGGGCCGGTCCACCAATGTGGATTAAAATTCCTGAGCACTACGTTTCCCCGCCCTATGGGGCGTAAGTGAGCCAACGAATGACTCCATCGGTCCCGGATCAACCGATATATACGAGGCGCCTCGCTATCCATCATCCACATAAGTAAAATGTCGGGCCGTGTAAAAACACTGACACAACTCCTAGCTAGAAAGAAACGCATGCCCTCCCTGAGGTCCTTCTCCCGTTTCTGGTTCATACCGGGGAGTGAGGCTCGCGAATTCACATTATACACAAAGCTACGCCACACAGGCGGTGCTTTGATCGTCACCACAAGACTTTGCTTTTCAACAAAAGCCCTGATCATTTGCCACTTAGGCATGCCACACTAGCAATTCATGCCATGCGACTGATGTCCATCGATATACAACCTCTGAGCTCGTGCGTTTCAGAGAAGGACGTTAAGAAAAAGAATAAATTCTCCGCCGCCAAACAGATGTATATTTAATAGAGATCAATCAACACAGAATAAAATCCAATGTCAGACACACAGTCCATTTACAAGTCCGTTCTGGGTCTGAACGAAACCGGAGGCACTATATACCTCGCAAACCCATCGACCACCACGTACGTCTGGACGATCACCACTCATTATCCATATTTCGGGATGCCTCCCAATTAGGACCTCGGTTACCATCCAAACGAGGTGAAGATCTCCGGTCTTCGACCACCGTCTTCATCTTCGATTTCTTATCGTCGATTCAGTTATTCAGAATGGGATAAACCCGGTCTTTCTGAGAAACTCACGTATATAATAAACAAGTGCACTACTAACATACACACGCATCATTTCAATTCATTAGTCCCTAACCGTCAATCAGTAAGAGAGCGATTTCCCAAATATTAACCCCAAGGCCGAAACCAACTTCAGATCAATACCCAAGAAACCTTTTGACTTAGCCAACCTTAGTTAATTTCTAAATTTCACATCCATATCTTTTATAATATTTTATAATGATTTATCGCTATTTTTATTTATTTTAAAATAGCCAATTTATTCAAAACGACGCTTCGGGCCATAACGCGGTCGTGGCGCTGTTTTTCTCCAGATTTGATTTACACATATCTGAAAATCTAACCGTTGGATCTTCACAAAATTTACATCATTAGAAAGATCTTTTCAAAACGAATCCAATGGTTCCAGTTTCGGGAAATTCCGACGGTCGGATCTCCCGGTATAATCGTTTGAAGTTTCGATTTCAAAATACGAACCGCAGTGTCGTTATTCGATTAAATATATATATATATATATATATATATATGTATATGTAAATATAATCGATTATGGCGCTGTTTTTCTTCAGATTTGAATTAAACATTCTAGACAATCCAACCGTTGGATTTTTACAAAGTTGGTGCCGCTGGAAAGATATTCCCAAAGCGAACCCAACGGCTGCGATTTCAGGAAAATCCGATGGTCGGATTTTCCGGTATAATCGTTTGAAATCACGGTTTCATAATACGAACTGCAGCGTCGTTATTCGATATATTTTAATTCTATTTATATATATATATATATCGATTCTTCGATTTCAAAACTATATGAATTTCATACTTTTGATAAAAATGATATTTTTATCTAACTGTCTTCTATTTCAACACTTCACTATATTTAACAATTCATGTATATAATAAAATTTGATTTTTATTGTAAAACAATTCATTTCAAAACCTATTATTTTATATAGTTCATATAGGTAATAAAAATAGGATTTTTATTATAAAACAATTTATTTCAAAAAAAGGTTATTTTATACATTTCATATTGATGTTAAAAATGAGTTTTTTATATTTAAAACACGAATACCATTCAACACATGAATTTCTATCCAACGAATGAATATCGACTCAACACATGAAGGGTTTTTATTCAACAAATAAATATAGTTTCAACAAATGAAAATAATTCAAACACATGAATATTATTCAAAATTTCGGCAGCATAACGGCAGGGTAGTTAAAACCCGGACCGCGGCTCCTCGCTCTACCTTAAAACCTCGCGGTTTTTGACAATGGGGAGTCATGCAACTAGTTCGCGCGCAGGCGGCATGTATATATTTATTTCATTTCCATAAACTAATCCTATGTGGTTTCAACCAAATATTTCTCAACCACAAACGGGTATTTTTCAACCACAATCAATCAACATCAACCACAAACAATTCAAATCAACCATTCGCTATCAATCCATTTTCACACCAATCACAACCAATAAATATCGTCCATGGTTTGTGGACGAGGGGCATATATATATATTTATATATAGCATTTCACTTCTATTTCAACACATATATAACTTATACATCGAACGTACAACTTATACAACGCTTATACAAGAGGTGTACAACGCTTATATAACTCATACATCGACTATATAATTTATACATCGTCGTTTTCCATATCGTTTATAAATTAGAAATCTCACATTGGGTTCCACTCCACCAAAAATAGCAGAAGGCTCAGAAAAATATGCGGTCTCTTCTAAAATGTAGAAGACGTCCACATGGTCACGATGTTTCCCGTTTCATCAAATTTCGTCAAGAAACGAGAAAGATATGATTTTTCAAAGTTCAGAGGTAATAAAGGACCCACCTTTCACGATGGTTCAAAACTAGGTTTTGATCTTTCAATCAAACTGTTGCGCGATAGGAGAATCGGCTCATACAGCGTCGAAGAGCTTCGAACCGCCTTCCCGGCGCCGGTGGTCTCGCTCAGTTCGGTGGCGCCATGAAGGCTCGGCGGCGCTCCAAAGTCACTGACTTTGAGGACTCGTATCTCCCTCCTCACTTGATGATAACTAACAAACCTTAGATGGATTTAAAGAGGAGACGAAGAGCTTTGAAATGAATCAAGAATCACTCGATTTCATTGTGAAACGGGGGAGAAATCGAAGAGAGAATGCGGCGACTTTCCTTCCCTCGCGCGCAGCAACAATCGGGGAGAGAGAAAAAAGATACTGGCCAATGAGATAATTTTTTTATATTTATAAATTTTAAATTTTCAAAAATACCCCCTTTCACACACGAACACCAATCCAAACCCAACGACTGTCGTCCCTAGCGTTTTGCCCACATTCCGAACACAGTGGGGTATGTTTCGTAGGCCCATTCGACTGTTTCATTCAATTTTCCTTCAAATTAAAATATAAAACATTCAATTTTCGATTTGAACGTGCATTTCAATTTTCCAGGGCCACAAACTGATTCGAAAAATTCTAGAAAAATAAATCTAGCTATGTTTTGACGATACGATCCCAACAAAACTAGTTTCGTCGAATTCTGAGACCGTTTGCAAAAAGGCCCATTTCTGGTCGATCCAATTTAACTGTAATTGATCAAAACACGTTTTCCTTTGCCACGCTCACATACTAGCTTCAAAAATTATGAAATTTGAAACCTAGCAATAATTTCTCATCCCGGATCCAACAAAAGTGGTTTCGTCGAATTCCGAGGTCGTTTGCAAAATGGCCAGTTTCACGGGCTATATAAATTCCGTAGCGACCTTTCTGAAAATTCATTTGGCCATAACTTTTGCTTTCCGCTATGAAACTTCGATTTTTCTGATTCGTTAGAAAGGTATTCACTAACAGATTTAAATATTTTCAGTTTCACTCAAATCCATTTTGTTTTCCACCCGGTACAGTCCGACATATTTTGAATTCAATTTTTGAAACTACAACGCCATTTCAGGCCTTGTTTATAATTAGAATTAATTATATTCGTTTTCAATTGTCGATTCAAACTCAGTTTTCATTGCTATTATTTAAAATATTTATTTTAAATATTTAAAATCCATTATTTTAGCCAATTTAAAATATTTAAATTGGTTCAGATTTTCTGGGTCGTTACACCCAAACAATCCCAAATGATTACAACTGCCCTATAAATCTTTAATAACACTTAAATTCAGAGAGTTACGAGTAGAGTGTGAGAAGAAGAAGTTTTATATATTTATAATAGAAATCGGTAGAGTAGAAGTGTAGAAATATTAAAAATATGAAATAATAGTGGAGGAACGAAAAGGGGTGAAGATCGAGAAGAAGAATGGTTAAAAAGTTCAAATTCAACCCATATTTATAAGATTTGAAAGGTTGCAATGCTTTTGGAATGTTATAAATAATGAAAAGACACTTTCTTTCAAAATTGAAAAAGTGACAGTTGTATGTCGACATATACTAATATGTATGTCGACTTATGTCTTTTGAAAATTTGAATTTTGAATATTTTTCATGTGTTTAACTATATATATAATTCTGGAAATTCTTGAATTAAAACATAGTGATATAAATGATTATTATAAAGTATAAAATCATATGAAAACATAAATATAAATTATTTAAACATATTTATAAAATTATAAAGTTTAAAATTATATAAATATAAAACTATACAAGTATATAACTATACAAATATATATATATATATATATATATATATATATAAACTAATAACCTTTAAAACTTAAGTTTGAAATCAAAAGTAAGGTAGAAAAATCAAGTAAAATTAGAATTTGAATCTTGAAAAATAGAGTTTAAAATCTGAAAATTAGAATTTGAAGAACAAAATTTGAATTTTAACTTGGAGTGCTATTCAGAGTCTTACATATAAACTAGACTCTATTACTATATTTATCTTGAACTCTTGATATCTTGATTACTCATTAGTCTTGAATCTTCTCTGAATTCTTAATCTCCTGAAACTCTAAAATTGTACAGTCTTCAGTATTAATTCCCGTGTTAATTCTGCATATACATGTATATATATTCTAGACAGAATTTTTAGTATATATTTTATAATCAATGATAATAAGGTTGTTGTCATCAAAACTTCATTCTCCAAAAGTCTCCCACTTTTTGATGATGACAACCTTAGTTTATAAAATATTCATACCTATTGATGCTGATCCTTCCAATACTCCTGTATTAATATGAATCCTATATATTCTACTTAAACTAAGTCTATATTTTATAATTTCTCCTCCTTTGGCATTATCAAAAAGAAATTCTAAAAATACTCCCTCTAAATCCCATATCTATCTATACATATCCTATAATTGATTCTATACAAAAGTATATATAACTCCTCCTAAATTTATGCATACAAATCAATCCAAATATCATAATTACATATGTTTCAAGTTATATATACAAGTTTCCAAATCATTCCAACCAATATTTACATATGTTTTTAATATACAAGTTTTAAGTTAAGCAATCCAAATCAATCAATACATAAGTTCAAACAAATCAAACCAACCAAATCATACCAAACAATCAAACGTCTCGTGGAACTTCTACCTATCCATCTTTTCCAGAAATTGGATTTTGTTTGATATCCTTCCAAATTTCTTTACTAGTGGGTAGCACCTTGTTGTTTTCGTCTCTAAAATGAGAAGTGATTGGAATTATGTCAAAGTGTTTCTCTTGATATTCAATCATTTTCATCTGAATTAATTCTAGATGACGTTGATTGTGAAGTATTTTAGAAAAAATATTCTTGTATGAATTCAAGGTTTCATCAAGATTGACACTCAAATTATGTATTGGATTTGCCATAATTTGTTAGTCTTTTTATAAGAATTGTTTAGAAAAGGAAGAGAAATGATAGAATAAATTTTTCTGGAAGAAATAAAGTTAAATAGAGTCTGGAATTTGTTGGATTTGAATGGACATAAGATTATTTAATTTTAAATTTTGAACAATTTTGAAAAATGGGCAGTTATATGTCGATATAAGCATTTATGTATGTCGATATACATAAGATTTTTTTGAAAATTTTCAATTTTGGGTTATTTTTTAATATATTATACTAATATATTTGATTCTAATGTTTTCACAGTAACTTAAAGATGGTTTTGACATAAATAAAACTCCATTCATTACTACTTAAAAAGTAAATACATCCGACAAATTACGAGACACTAAATACGAGATTCAAAAGCAAATACTAAATTTCCGGAATGAGGAGTGATGGTATGTTGAAGGAGGGGGATGACAATTCTTATTTTTGGGCAGAAAAAGCGATTTTTGAATTCCAAGTGAGCATCGCTTTCAAATATGTGGTGATAAGTTTCTAAATTTGTTTCATCGATTTCGAATTCCGAAAAATCCAACCCGTACTTTTGAAATTTTGGATATTGCCCAAAATTTCATAATCTAGAACGATTTGTGTGCCTTTTACGCTACTCTAAATTTGATTTTCATCTCCTTCGTAAAAGCTACGATTAAGATTTGCACAGAACATTTTGACGAGTTTCAGGTAACACAATTCATCGTTATCCCGAGCATCAATCAAGTTCAACACTTCATTGTGATTGAAAAGAGAAGGAAGATCATAAGATGGAAAATTTCCAAAGATGGCGAAAGCACTCGTATTGACTTTGGCATTTGCTACATAGTCAACATAGGTTTGATTGCTTCTTTATCATTGTAGAGATGTCCTTTGATGGTTTTGGATAATCTCACACTTTGAGGATTGTTAGAGTAAGCCATTAGAGGTTTTGAAAATTACAGATATGAACAATTGTTTGAATTTTGAATGAAAGATAGAGAGAATAAGATTGAATAGGTATATAAATAGAGATTGAATAGATATGAATTGAATGGGCACAACTTTTCTGAAATCAATGACATCTTTTCAGTCCTTGGGAGTTGGAGGGAAGTTTGAAGGTTTAAACTTTTGAAATTCAAAATTTGAATTTCATTTTTTTGGTCACAATGTCGATATGCCCTTCTATGTATGTCGACATATGTGCAGAAATTCAAAGGATATATGGTTTTGTTTCTCTTGATTTTCTATTATCGGTATATATTTTATATTTTATTTATCATTTACTAAATCAATAAATTTAGTAGTAATAATATATTTAAAGGGGAGATTTCAAAGGTAAGGAGGTTTATGAAACGTATGTTAAATAAAATAGTGAAATGGTAATGGTTGGTATTAGACTGAATATGGGTTTTTGAATTACAATTCATATTTATCTTAAGATAAGAATGATTTTAATCAAGGTCTGAGAGGTAATTAGAATACCCCAACTTGAATGATATCAGGATTATCGAAAGGTGTTATTAGTTGTAATGCTAAAGATGTTAGAAGAGATTTATTTTGAGAATATATAATGCAACATTATTTGGAAGATTTGGGAATGGATAACGAGTTTCCAAAATAAAGGAAATAAAAGAATTTGAAGAAATGCACATGGATATTTTCCAAAGTAGCGGAAGTAAAATGGGCTTGAGTATATGAAATGACATTTCCATAGCAAAGAAAATAAAGGGAGATTTATGAAAATATAACGATATTTTCGAAATAAAGAGATGAGTTCTATAATGGGTTTATTCAAAAAGGATAAGTGATGATTATTGTTGGCAAATAACGAAACAAAAAGGGAATTTCGAAACAATTATTTACGATGATAAGTTGAATTGATCGTCTAATTATCGATAATAAATAATGTTGCAGAAATGTTTTGAAATGATAGTTAACGGAAGAATTAGATATGATTTTAAGATATTTTTCCAAATACGAATAAAATGATCTGAGAATATTAATATATTAAAACTGATATATTATTTTTATGGCCAAGTGATGCTGTATAATAAACCAATGGACTTATTTTATTTTTATGGTTGTTTATTTTGATAGTTAAATAATCGACTATCAAAATATGGCCAAACGTTGTTGGTACGGAAAGGCCAGGATCGAATTTATATTCGAAAACCATTCCATCAATAAATACGAATACGTCGGAGATGTTGATCGAGATGGAGCAATTGAAGACCGTAGATCTTCATAAAACGGAAGAGTTACTTACAATCTCTGGTTGATCCCCAGAGATACATTGTGATTTTGTCATGGTTGAAATCTATGGATTGTAAGGACTACTCGCTACTGATCTATATGGTGATTCCTAGGATGTGGTAGGAGGGTGCCTTCGGTTCATCCTGTTCCTGGATGACTTGTGTGGACGATGTGAATGGTGGCCAGGAGTTTCAAAAGTGGATTATAACCTCAAACCTCATCAACCGGGAAATGACAAAAATCGGGCAGGCAGCATGGCTATGTGGGTCGCCCCTATTAGGGTGTATAAAATCACCTATCTAGATAAATTTCTTTTGCTTCTTTAATCTATCGATGCTGTCCCCTTTCGGGAAACAGTGGTTTGAGCCGAACCGTTGGTGATATACATTAGATACACTCAAAAGAAATGAGTGGTCAGTCATGTGTGGGCCGGGTTGCAAGACGTTCTTGTTGAACCCAGTGTATTCCCCTCTAGAGATACACTATCGGCAGGTGGCTTCATACCTTGTCATAGTCGGAATCCAATCTCCAATAAGCGCCCGCGGTTTTGTTTGTATACTATATATGTAGAGCGTGAGATGCAGGCGTTCTGCTAGATTCTATTTATTTGTATTTAGACACTATCATAATATCAGAATAATATATTGATTCCAAAATGTTTTGGGTTATAGTTAGGTAAAAACCGTCCATGTTTATGTATGGACCGGTCTTACTATTATCCTTTTCTTTCAAAAGGAATTTTGAACTTTAAAATCAAGTTGGATGATCCCCCTTAATCTAGCGAGTTTGTTTTTTCTCACTCTCGTTCACCAGACTGACCCGCTGTTTGTAATGCTTGGGTTAGACCGGGGTGTATAGGTTTAGGTTACCAAATGCTATGGAGTCCAATGATGAGCTGAAGGTTTTCAGACGTATGATATTATCTAGTATTATTCCGCTATGTGTCATACATATGAGGACATGCTATTATAACTGTCTAGATGTATTGATGTACTCTGATGTTGCAAGTATTATATCAAGCTCTCAATAAAGTTTATTTATATATTATATTTTGTTCCGCTGCGATGTGAGACTCTATGTTGTGTTGGTTTTCTTATTCTTCTATTCTTAATTTCTTTCATTCTTATCTCACCCTCAAATTTCTTTCTAATAACTATCTGTGTTTTCGATACTTGGGTTCTGACAAGTGATACAGGATTTGTATTATTGTCGGAATTCGGGCTTGAATTCTCGTAGGTCGTTACAGTGGTATCAGAGCAATGGTTTAGTAATAACCTTGGCTCTGTGGCGTAAATCGATAAAGATAGGGTTAGTAATACCCTAGATCGAGATTTAGTGTATATATACGAGAGCGTATTTGTAGATTTTATATGCAAATGTTTTGTATTGTGTTGTTTGATCGGTTCAAGTTGAACTGACAAATTGACACAATATTGTTTTGTAAAGAGGGTAAAGGAAATAATTTTGCCCAATTTATAATTTTATATATAAAAGAAATGATTTTATCAAATTATTAATATATTAATGTTTTTGATTGATTTAAATGAATTCAAATTGGATTATAAATTGACAACATAGAATTTGTTAACAAGAAATTAAATTTCCAATTAAATAAATCAGAAGCTAATAGGTCAACCAGGAATGATTTGATTATGTTATCAATGGATTGTTTGTTTGTTGGTTGAATAATAGATTGGTTGGATATGAATTCATCGATAATTAAATGAATTGAAACTAAAGAAATAAAATTCAATATAATAATTTGAATAGAATCAATATGAAATAAAACCAAAATGATTTAACCCTATATCTGTTATTGGCATTGGATTTTGAGTTAAGTGCAGATTGGAAAGAGGAATAGCTGTTAGTTGATTTGCTTCGTGGTTAGAATTTGATTGCGGATTGCCCGACAAATAGGTAAACCTTAATTATATTGATTTGGGAATTGATTTTATACCCCTGAGTTAGGTAGCCGCTTGGCTTTGATTTTCTTTTGATCAGTATAAGGCACAGAGTGGCGAGTTGTAGTTGTTTGGATCGAATAGTACAGACGAGGTGCTGACAAAATTTTTGTAAAAATTTTAAACTTAGAAATATTTTTGATTGTATTTTGAATTAATTATTTTATAAATAACTGTGTTTAAAGCATTCTTCTTTACTTAGCAATTTCGGGGACGAAATTCTTTTAAGGGGGAAGAATGTAACGACCCGGGTTTTCCAGTTATTTGAATTTGAATATTTAAATTGGTTTAAATATTATATTTGAAATATTAATGAATTTAATATCGAATTAATTAATAAAACGATGATTTAACATTTTGATTTATATTTATATTTAAAACAAACTCGTAACGGCGCGGTAGTTCGTAATATTGGGTTTTAAACTTCAATTGAATATATAGAATCCGTTATAAGTCGGAATTCTGGAAAACAGGAAATAATGAAACCAGATTGATTATAATTTTCTAACGAAAGAGAAAAATCGGAATTTTATCGTATATATTATACGTTATGGCCAAATCAAATTTTAAAATAGTCGCTGTGGAATTCGTTAATAAATTATATTGTTTATTTAATTTATTAAAAGGGTATTCTTATATATTTGGACATCGTTTAACTAGAAAATGGTAATATTGAATTATGAATTCCATATTGGTTTATTTTAGAGTGATGTATTACTTTATTCGATTATATGTAACAATAATGATTTATTTTTATTTTATTTATTTGTTTTGAAATTAGTTTATTTAACTGGTTTTATATAAACCAGATGAACATTTATATTTTCAAATGAACTCCGTTTTCAACGAAATTAGTTCCGTTGGGACCGGAACATTAGGACATAGCAGCATGTCTATTTTTGTGGCGTTTAGATAATAGATGTGATAGCGCGGGTATTTAACATTCGGTGTTAAATAACGGTACAAATTGAACTAACCATATTTAAAATAAAATAAACTAAAACGTATACCTCAAGAAAACGAAACTTAATCGAAAGAGTTGGCAGCTAGCACGTTGGTTAAAAGCTAGTTTTAATCTGGGTAGTAGTACGTTCATGGTTTTATAGTAAACAACGACTAACTACTATGACCAACACCAACAACATCGTACCATAACCAATACTTTGCTCATCATTAGTGTCATCGTTATTATATTATATTCTTCTTATTTTATTCTTTTGGTTGGAATTATTGCTTCATTTTTGAGTTGCAAAAAGTTGGCTGAATACTATTTAATACTGATTGTAAGTTAGCGGGTTTCGTGAACCAGGCATTTACTTCCATTTTCTACCCCAAATTAAATACCACAAAGGAGATGTGGACACTAACAATTTGTACAAGTTATTTTTAATGTTCAATATATATACAAACAATTCAACCATATAATAAAATGAAAAGAATAAACAAAGCCAATCTTTTCTTTTGTACCCACACAGCAGTCGATTTGTTTCAATGCGAAGGACACATCAAACCCCAAGAAATGAAAAAATAAATAAAAATTAAGCTACTTTACTTGGCACCCAAACTACTACATTTCTTGATGGCCAAACAATTGTCACCATAACCCCCAAGTATACGTGTTACCCACTCCTCTCTCACCCTATAAAATCCCATCATCGACCCATTCTTTCTTATTCTTTTCAGGAACCAAAAACGAAAAAAAACATAAATAAAAAGGTGGTGTGAGTTTCGGTTTTACATTAAGGCGAGAGTAGCGATTGAGTGGGGCATGCTCAGGTGGTGGCCGCGGGTTTCAGCATCGAGAAGGCAGAGCTCGGTTTACCTGGGATGGCTCGAGTAGAAGATGGCGTGTGGGGTTTGGCAAATGGATGAGCAGTCGCGGCTGAGTTTCGGTTGACGGAGGTGAGAGGACGAACTGAGGAAGCATGCAGCAACGCCTGCATTCCTGAAACCAGGGGAAAAGTGGTATATGCAAAAGGAAATGGTGGTCTCATCTGTTTACGTGCACGGTGTAAAGGTGGAATGTTTCAAAAGCTTGAACGAGGGAGAAGGCTTCTGGGAAGAACGAGATGTATGGGAAGGGAGGACGGAGGAGTACTGTAGCGATGGATAAAGGTTTGGGAAATGGGCTTTCCACATGGGGCTTTGGGCTGGGTTTTGTTAGTTTAAAGAAAAAAATTGAAGGAATAAATGTTAAACGCGAGCATAGGAAGGGTATATGGGAGAGGTGACATACCGCAACATGGGAGGAGGATAAGGCTTTGTCACTTTGACCCCGAGATGTTTCTTGCGTGGATTGAGATGGAAAAGGGAATGCTATATTTAAAGTGACAATAAAAGAAAGAGTAGCAGCTTTTATGTTTTGGGAAAATATAAAGAAGTGGGTTTGGGTGGGTAGAAGAAACATAGTGAGGAAGCATCTGAACGTATGGACGGGCACGACATTTCAACGCGAATATGTTCAAATAGGAAACCATCACGTGAAATCAAACAGAAGACATTGGAAAGTTTATGACAAGAAGAAATGGAAATAAGGTAGCGGATTGGATTTGTGCACGAGTAGTTTGGGCCGGGAAGTTTGGGTAAGGCCAGTAATTTTTATATTAAGTTAAACTAACATAAAAGCTTTTACAATTTCGTTATTTAGTATATCGCTCGTATGACATCAGTTTTTTCGAACCGTTGGTCACATTGGAACCATGAAGACAGAAGCTACGAGGTAGAGCAAGTTTGTTCAGCAAAGGAAGCGACGAATTTTTTTATTAAATTAAACGTCAGTTTAATTTAATTAAAACAAGCAGTTTAGACAACAAGCCAAGGTGAGTTAAACTCACTCAGTTCTCCCACTTATATTTTATATAAGTTGAGTTTTAATATTTGAGTGCTATGATTGCTATTTATTGACTGATTGATGATTGTTTGCTGAATATTTATTTATATTGTTTAAATTAAACGGTTGTTTAATTCAAATGAAATGAAATAATTTATTTTTAACGATTATTTCCAATGAAGGTAACATACCTTGTTGGTTACGTTTATAATTATATAAACGTATTAAATTTAATTGGGTGCTTGAATTGTTGTTATTTGACAGCTATCGATTGAATTGATTATTTATCTGCGTATGATCATTATATGAACTGTTTAACCCATGTGATTGGATTATTGATTTGGTTACCGATTGTTGAATTCAAACTCAACATTGTTGTGATATTAACCAATGGGTAATATTGGTTGAGGAATTTATAGCAGATGGCCAAAATACAAACTATTTTATAAAGATTGATTTACCGTCAGGTGATTCGGTAAAAATGAAGTTATGGAATTTATTTTAAAATTGAATATAGATTTTTAAATATATTATTTTTAATAAGATTTTTATAAGAAAATAAAACCAACCACATATATATGGATTATTTTAACCAACAATCACCATTTTGGCACCAAAATCGACCGTGTGCGAAGCACGTGCTTTATCTTTTATAAAGCAAATTCTTGTATTAATAAGATTGTTAAGCAACTGTGAAATGATTAATAACTGCGATTAATTGTTTTATGAAACAATTAAAATAAGATTAATTTGGAATGGATTTATTTAAATTAATAATAATATTATTAATTAATTTAAAATGAAAAGACGATTAGGATTGATCAATGAGTAATCATGTTTTAAATGGACCAAGCCAACTGTTTTAACAGAAATTTAATATTAATCCCAGTTAATGATGAAGTGAATTATAATTTTTAATTAATAATAATTTATGGAATTATTTCTGTAACAACCCGAAAATCTGGGCCAGTTTAAAATTTTTATTTTGGCAATTTTAGCGAATTTTGAATATTTAAAATGAATTATTTTAAATAATATCGACGAGAAATTTATTTTGAATATAATTAGAACGTATATATTATATACGTCGTCGTTAGAATATATAATAATTATATATAATTATAAAAGGAATTGAAAATGGCGCGGTAGTTCGAAAATTCGATTTCTAATTTCAAATGAATATACAGAATTCAATATAAGTCAGAATTGAACGAAACAAGAAATATTTGAATCTGTATAACTATATCTTTGTAACGAAGTTAACAAACTGAGATTTCATCTTAGAAATGATAAGATATGTCCAGTTTAAAATTAGAAATAGTCGCTGTGGAATTTATATATATTTTTATATATATAAGGCCCTTAAAAATAGCAATTTTGCAAACGACCTCGGATTTCGACGAAACCAGTTTTGTTGGGTCCGTGATGTTAAGTTATTGCTAGATTCCAAATTTCATAATTTTTCGAATCAATATGTGAGCGTGGCAAAAGAAAACGCGTTTGACCAGTTTCAGCTGATTTTAATCGACTGGAAAATGGCCATTTTTCAAACGGTCTCAGAATTCGATGAAACTAGTTTTGTTAGGACCGTATCGTCAATACGAAGCTAGAAAATATTTTTCTGGAATTTTTCTAGTTAGTATGTGACCCCGGTAATTTGAAATGTACGTTTAAAATTCAATATAGTGATTTAAATGAAAATTCAACGGAAACTGATTGTAACAGCCGAATCAGCTCACGATACATGTCCCATTGTGTTCGGAATGGGGGTGAAACGCTATGGACGATAGGCGGTGGGCCTCGTTTAGAGGTCGAAAATAAAAGTTGCTTTTTAATGATAAATAATAAAACAATAAAAAAAAAAAAATTAATTAACCCTCTCCTCCCTATAACCTTTGGCCCCCCTGTTTTCGTTTAACATATCGAAGAAAAAAAAAAAAAAAAGGCGATCGCGCCCCCCAGGATTTCGCCGCCGTCCACCGTCGATTGCCCCCCTCCCCTCATCAATCGATAACCGCGAGCCCCCCCTCTCCTCAGGCGATGCTACGCCAGACCCCCTTCCTCCTCACGCGATGTCGCATCGCTACAGCCCCCAAATCGAACCCCCGACCCTACCCAAAACCCCCGCGCCCGACCTCCTAGCCACCGCCGCAGTCCATCATCGAAGCCCCCCCCCGGCGCCGACCTCGCTACAGCCCCCCCTGTAAGTTTTCTGTTTTTTTCTGATTTTTAGTTTCCTGTTTTTTTTTTCTGATTCTTATTTTACTGTTTTTTTTTCTGATTTTTATTTTAGATATAAAAACTGATTTGAATAAGAATTTAAAACTGATTTTAGATTTTTTTTAAGAAGTTATAAAACTGAAATTTTAAGGAAATCAAAACTGAAATTTTAAGGAAGTTAAAACTGAATTTTAAAAGAAAAGTAAAAACTGATTTTTAAGTTTAGTAAAAACTGATTTTTAAGTTTAGTAAAAACTGATTTTTAAGTTTAGTAAAAACTGATTTTTTAGTTAAGTAAAAACTGATTTTTAAGTTTAATAAAAACTGATTTTTAAGATGATTTAAAAAAAATGATTTATAAACTAAAAGGAGATTAGAAAGTCGAGATAAAAATATGATTTTTATATAGTGAACTTCGAATTAAAAATATGATTTTTATATAGTGAACTTCGAATTAAAAATATGATTTTTATATAGTGAACTTCGAATTAAAAATATGATTTTTATATAGTGAACTTCGAATTAAAAATATGATTTTTATATAGTGAACTTCGAATTAAAAATATGATTTTTATATATTGAATAGCGAAGTAAAAACTCGATTTTTACATATGTAGTGAAAGCGGACAACGAAGGTGACAAAAAGTCGAAACGACGAAGACTTCTGCAAAGGAAGAGCCGTGGAGCTAGGATAGCTATATGTGAGAATTTCTCACCTTTCAATTTCTTTTCTAGTTTTATATATATACTAGGATGCAGACGGTGCTTAGTAGTACCCGACACAACCGTCCACAGACCATGGACTTGTTTGTTTGGTTGCATAGATTAGAGATTGTTTGATTGAAATTGAATTGTGTGGTGAAATGAATTGATTTGATGATGTGTGAATGGCGTGGGCCTTCACTAGACTGGGGATAAGGCTAGGCCTCGTCCCGTTTCTAGCATCGTGCCGTTATGCCGCCGAAATTTTCTAAAAAATGTTAGAAAATAAAAATATCATTTTATTGTGTAAATGAATTGAATAGAAATTCATAGGTTGAAATAAAATGTTTTATCGTTAAAAATATAATTTTTAACGTGAATGTGAATAAATGAATAGTTATAAACAAATCGGCCGATTTGTTTGTATATACACTGATTTGACTGATATTGATTGGGTCGATAAATTTCACACATCGCCCAACCGCACAAATAAAATCTGTGTTTGATTGTTTGAAACCCCACACGGGTGTTGGGATGAAATATGAAGTTCACTCATCCTGATTGATTAAATATGTCGATCGATTGATTGACAGGCTGTTATAAGCGTTGAATATCTATATTTGATGCTTATACAGTGTAGTGCACTTTGGTTGATGGTTGGTTATTTTCAATGCTATTATATACATGTGTTGTATGGAAATCCATATAATTAACTTTATATGGTAATTGATTGGGCCTCATTCCAATTTGAAAAATAAAGAATATTATAAAATAAAAGTTCATGTGTTGACAGTACTCATTCATTGAGATTGGTCATGTGTTGAACGAAATATTTTAGTAATAAAATTTGCACCTTTATCGATATAAAATAAAAGTTCATGTGTTGACAGTACTCATTCATTGAGATTGGTCATGTGTTGAACGAAATATTTTAGTAATAAAATTTGCACCTTTATCGATATAAAATAAAAGTTCATGTGTTGACAGTACTCATTCATTGAGATTGGTCATGTGTTGAACGAAATATTTTGATAATAACAACTATTTTGAGAAAAAGAATATTTGAAATAAATATTTGAAAATAGAAATTTATGAAGCCGTGTTGATTAGATTGACGCCATTTTGACGTGAACGATATATATATCGATTTTATTCATTTTAAAATGAATAAAAAAAAAAGTAATTTTGAAATCGAATATTTCGAAATGAATTGAATTGAAAACGAAATGAATTGATTTGAAAACGATTTCGAAATGAATTGAATTGAAAACGATTTCGAAATGAATTGAATATAAAACGATTTCGAAATGAATTGAATATAAAACGATTTCGAAATGAATTGAATTGAAAACGATTTCGAAATGAATTGAAAACGATTTCGAAATGAATTGATTTGAAAACGATTTCGAAATGAATTGAATATATAACGATTTCGAAATGAATTGATTGGAAAACGATTTCGAAATGAATTGAATATATAACGATTTCGAAATGAATTGAGTTGAAAACGATTTCGAAATGAATTGAATTGAAAACGAATTGAAATGAATTCAAATTGAATTGAAATTTGAATTGAATAGAAATAAATTTTGAAACGAATTTACAAAGAAGAATTCAATTTTGATTTGAATTGAAAAGGAAGTTGAAATTGCTTTTGAAACGAATTTAAAACTATTTATATAATTCGTTTTAAATAGAAATCGATGAAATATATATTATATATATTATATATATAATATAATGGCCTGAATAGAACGCGCCGCGCCGCGGCAGTTCGTGAATTTCGACCATTTATTTCAAACGGACATTACGGGAGATCCGACCGTCGGATTCTCCTAAAACCGGAACCGTTGGGTTCGTATCGAAAAGAGCTTTCTAACGAATATTAGAAATTTGAAATCTAACGGTTGGATTTGGAATTATGTCCAAATCAAATTTGAAAAAGGTCGCTGTAAGTGCAGTTCGATGGCCATTGATGGAAATCGACTGTACGGGTCTTGGTAAAATTATTAAAAATAGTAATAATTTGTGTAAAATCATAAGAAATGATTTGTGAAGATTTGGGATGAAAAACTCCATATTTGAAAAGATAAAAATAGATTTTTATCGAAATGAACTAGTTTTGAACTAGAATTATAATTCTATTTATTTTTAAATAAATAAATTGAATTTAAAAAGGGTTTTAAAAATAACCAGAATATCCAATGGTTGCATTGGAGTGGATTTGAATCGAAATTGTCTTCGGGATATTTCGATGTTGGGATTCGTGATTATACAGGTGTTGTTATGGAAATTTGAAAGATATATATTTATATCGTTATTTCCAATACGACATTTGTTAGTCGTAGAATTTGATATTGAATATAAGCCGATTTATTTTCTATTCAGAGCCTTGTATTGAATATCAAATGTGATTTGGGTTTGTCGTGAATGGTGTCTTCACTAACACTGTTCTTGAACCCAGTTGAGAAAAGATTAAATCTTTTTATTTAGATTTAATGAAGTGTACCAATTAAATAATATTTAATTGGAATTGAATTGATATTGATTTTTGGGTTTATCGTGGACAGTGTTTTAAATAACACTTGTCCTTTAACCCGATAATTAATGAATGTGACTTTGGGTTTATCGTGAACCGTGTTTTTAAATGACACTGATTCTTTAACCCAGTTAACGATTAAAACTAAGTGGAGTTTTAATGAATCTTTAATTAGATTGAAATGGTCGAGAATGGAGTATCACCAGTTTTGCTCCAGGCGATAGTCAAATCTTTAATTAGATTTGAACGTGAAATGGTAATTGAATTTACCGATAACACCGTGGTGTTAGATATGAAGTATAACCAGTTTTACTTCATGGGATGAATAGGTTGGGATTGGGAAATTAAAACAAATGATTACTTCGGTAAGGTTCGTTAATCCCGACTAGTTTGAATTGATATTCAAAAATAGATTATAGAATAAATTCAAGAAATTTATCTTGGATAAAATTAATGGGAACCTTTCCCTATGAATGTGAAATTTAGAAATTGACTGTCGGTTAGCCAAACAGAATGGTTTTCTGGATATCGATCTGATGTTGGTTTCGGCCTTCGGGGTTAATATTTGGGGAATTATTCTCTTGATTAATTTACGGTTAGTGACTAATGAATTGGAATGAGGCGTATGTTGTGTTTGTGTAACACTTATTTAAAATATACGCGAGTTATTCGGAAAGACCGGGTTTATCCCATTCTGAATAACTGATACGACGATAAGTCGAAGATGAAGACGATGGTCGAAGACCGGAGGTCTTCACGTCGTTTGGGTGATAACTGATGATCTTGATTGGGCTGTACACCCAAGAAGATGGAAACAGTTGGTGATCGTCCAGACGTACTTGGAGATCGATGGATATGCGGGGTACTAGGTGCCTCCGGTTTCGTTCAGCCCCAGAACGGACTTGTAAATGGACTGTGTGTCTGACATTGGATTTTAGTCCGTGTGATTGATCTCTATTAAATATATATCTGTTTGGCGGCGGAGAATTTATTCTCTTGCTTAACGCCCTTCTCTGAGACGTACGAGCTCAGGGGTTATATATTGATGGATATCAAACGCATGGAGTGAATTGCCTGTGTGGCATGCCTAAGTGGCAATTGATCGAGGCTTCTGTTGAAAAGCAAAGTCTTGTGGCGATGATCGAAGCACGGCCTTCGTGGCGTAGCTTTGTGTAACGTTTGCTTCGCGAGTTTCGCACCCCGGTTGTGAACCAAAAACGGGAGGGGACATCAGGGAGGACTTGCGTTTCTTTCTAGCTAGAAGTGGCGTCAGTGGTTTTACACGCCCTGACGAGTTTGACTTATGTGGTTGTTGCTGTTGCGAGGCACCTCGGATTGATCGGTCGTTCTCGAACCGATGGAGTCATTTAGTTGGCTCGTTTACGCCCCATAGGGTGGGGAAACGTAGTGTTCAGGCATAATAATCCACATCGGTGGACCGGCCCTGACGATCTAAAGGGTTGATGCGTTCTGATCCTGAGGCTCGGGCTAGAGAGTCTCGAATCGGTTGAGGACTATCTTTTGCCTCGGTTCATAGATGGAAATCCAATTTCCAAATACGTGACATTTGCGGTTTTATTTGTAAACCTATATATGGTGACATGGTGGGATGGGGCGCTCATGCCGCCTATGATTGATACTTATGATTTGAAGTTGTTTTATACACTATGCACTTATAATAGTATCATATGATTTGTTTTAAACGTATCAAGCATTCTTTGGCTGTTATAAGGGAAAACCCTATCCCCCGGCTTGCGTTGCATTGTGTGATAGGACCTGGGTCTTATAACAGCTTCATTTTTCTTTATTTAGCATTGCGCTGTTTGTTTTATGCACTGGTATTCTTGGGAGGAAACCCGTTCCGTGTTATACGGCGTGGTCCCTTGATTTACCTAACTTTAAAAATAAAGATTAACTGTTTTAGTTCTCACACCAGTCCCATGACTGACCTGGAGTTTATTGTTTTAACCTAAACTCTGGGTGCCCCTATTTTGACACGGGCAGCTAGTAGTTTTGGTTTTGCAGATTTATATTCACAGGATCCCGGTTTACAGCTGGAACGATATCCGGAAAGCTTTGTATCCGTATATCTCTTCTAGTTGTGTATTGTATTATTTTCCGCTGCTATGTATTTAAATGTAATTTAAATCTCTGATATTTCTGTGTAATATTTATTTATACTCTGTATATTCTTGTAATCTGATGCATTGTTGTAATATACAATGAAACGTTCTTCTGTATGCGTATTGTTGTGGTTTGTTCTCAACGATAGGGCATTTCGAGAGGTCTGGGTCGGTTTAGTGACTGGTTCGGACCGAGCGAAATTCCTTGCCGTCACATTTGGTATCAGAGCTTTGGTTTACAAAGCTCAGAGAACAAGACACATTAGAACCGTACGAAAGAATTCATCAGATACTGGATTAGTAATATCCAACGGGAATGACTCGTTAGAGATGGGATCAGTAGTATCCTAGAACGAGTGTGAAGAGTATATTTTAAAAATGAAAACAAATTTTTGTTTTGAAAATTTAAATCAATTATACGCATTTGATTATTTATTTATATTGATTAGGACAGTCCAATATATAAAGATTTCGCGTATGCGCCTAGCTAGCGTCTATTCGAAGTTTTAATATACTGGATAGATATAGAATCACACTCTAGTCGCCCGGGGGTGATTCTGATGATTGATATATCATCATCAGAGTTTATATTCGAGTGACGAACGTGTAACATCTATATATTTCCTATTGACTGGTGTGAGAACCAAAATTAGATAGGGCTAATTGTTGTTATCTGGCATCAAAAACATGATTTTTGACTATATATCAAAGTTATCAATTTGAAAACTCTAATTCACTAATAGATTGATGTTTGAGTTGTTTGTTCATTTGTTTGCTAATTTTGAACCATTTAGCCTAATTGAATCGAATAATGAACTGTATTGAAGATCGGTCGCATTTGCTTGCATATACATATATATCATTGAACAGGTCATAGCAAGGAGGCTAGAGCAGAGAATAAAATTTGTTTGCCCGACAAATAGGTACATGTTTACTACATAATTTACTGTTTTGTTTGGGTAATGATGATTTTATGAGCCTATTGGCTAGCCGCTTGGCTTTTTCTTTTTCTTTTTGAGATCTGAAGGACCGGGGAAGCTATTTGAAATTCCCCGATGCTCCCGGTGCAGGGGAGGTTATGGCGAAATTTTTCGAAAATTTAGGGTGTTAGCCAAATTTTTGAGATTTTGGAAATTCTCAGAAACTGAAAAGTTGGAGAATGGAAGCCAGATCGAACGTAGAGTTGAATTATCAAACCACTTTCGACTTTGTTCCTTTTCGGGGACGAAAAGTTTTAAGTGGGGGAGATTGTAACAACCCGAAAATCTGGGCCAGTTTAAAATTTTTATTTTGGCAATTTTAGCGAATTTTGAATATTTAAAATGAATTATTTTAAATAATATCGACGAGAAATTTATTTTGAATATAATTAGAACGTATATATTATATACGTCGTCGTTAGAATATATAATAATTATATATAATTATAAAAGGAATTGAAAATGGCGCGGTAGTTCGAAAATTCGATTTCTAATTTCAAATGAATATACAGAATTCAATATAAGTCAGAATTGAACGAAACAAGAAATATTTGAATCTGTATAACTATATCTTTGTAACGAAGTTAACAAACTGAGATTTCATCTTAGAAATGATAAGATATGTCCAGTTTAAAATTAGAAATAGTCGCTGTGGAATTTATATATATTTATATATATATATAAGGCCCTTAAAAATAGCAATTTTGCAAACGACCTCGGATTTCGACGAAACCAGTTTTGTTGGGTCCGTGATGTTAAGTTATTGCTAGATTCCAAATTTCATAATTTTTCGAATCAATATGTGAGTGTGGCAAAAGAAAACGCGTTTGACCAGTTTCAGCTGATTTTAATCGACTGGAAAATGGCCATTTTTCAAACGGTCTCAGAATTCGATGAAACTAGTTTTGTTAGGACCGTATCGTCAATACGAAGCTAGAAAATATTTTTCTGGAATTTTTCTAGTTAGTATGTGACCCCGGTAATTTGAAATGTACGTTTAAAATTCAATATAGTGATTTAAATGAAAATTCAACGGAAACTGATTGTAACAGCCGAATCAGCTCACGATACATGTCCCATTGTGTTCGGAATGGGGGTGAAACGCTATGGACGACAGGCGGTGGGCCTCGTTTAGAGGTCGAAAATAAAAGTTGCTTTTTAATGATAAATAATAAAACAATAAAAAAAAAATTTAATTAACCCTCTCCTCCCTATAACCTTTGGCCCCCCTGTTTTCGTTTAACAGATCAAAGAAGAAAAAAAAAAGAAAAAAAAAAAAAGAAAATGCGATCGCGCCCCCCAGGATTTCGCCGGCGTCCACCGTCGATTGCCCCCCTCCCCTCATCAATCGATAACCGCGAGCCCCCCCTCTCCTCAGGCGATGCTACGCCAGACCCCCTTCCTCCTCACGCGATGTCGCATCGCTACAGCCCCCAAATCGAACCCCCGACCCTACCCAAAACCCCCGCGCCCGACCTCCTAGCCACCGCCGCAGTCCATCATCGAAGCCCCCCCCCCCCCCGGCGCCGACCTCGCTACAGCCCACCCTGTAAGTTTTCTGTTTTTTTTCTGATTTTTAGTTTCCTGTTTTTTTTTCTGATTCTTATTTTACTGTTTTTTTTTCTGATTTTTATTTTAGATATAAAAACTGATTTGAATAAGAATTTAAAACTGATTTTAGATTTTTTTTAAGAAGTTATAAAACTGAAATTTTAAGGAAATCAAAACTGAAATTTTAAGGAAGTTAAAACTGAATTTTAAAAGAAAAGTAAAAACTGAATTTTAAGGAAGTTAAAACTGAATTTTAAAAGAAAAGTAAAAACTGATTTTTAAGTTTAGTAAAAACTGATTTTTAAGTTTAGTAAAAACTGATTTTTTAGTTAAGTAAAAACTGATTTTTAAGTTTAATAAAAACTGATTTTTAAGATGATTTAAAAAAAAATGATTTATAAACTAAAAGGAGATTAGAAAGTCGAGATAAAAATATGATTTTTATATAGTGAACTTCGAATTAAAAATATGATTTTTATATAGTGAACTTCGAATTAAAAATATGATTTTTATATAGTGAACTTCGAATTAAAAATATGATTTTTATATAGTGAACTTCGAATTAAAAATATGATTTTTATATAGTGAACTTCGAATTAAAAATATGATTTTTATATAGTGAACTTCGAATTAAAAATATGATTTTTATATATTGAATAGCGAAGTAAAAACTCGATTTTTACATATGTAGTGAAAGCGGACAACGAAGGTGACAAAAAGGCGAAACGACGAAGACTTCTGCAAAGGAAGAGCCGTGGAGCTAGGATAGCTATATGTGAGAATTTCTCACCTTTCAATTTCTTTTCTAGTTTTATATATATACTAGGATGCAGACGGTGCTTAGTAGTACCCGACACAACCGTCCACAGACCATGGACTTGTTTGTTTGGTTGCATAGATTAGAGATTGTTTGATTGAAATTGAATTGTGTGGTGAAATGAATTGATTTGATGATGTGTGAATGGCGTGGGCCTTCACTAGACCGGGGATAAGGCTAGGCCTCGTCCCGTTTCTAGCATCGTGCCGTTATGCCGCCGAAATTTTCTAAAAAATGTTAGAAAATAAAAATATCATTTTATTGTGTAAATGAATTGAATAGAAATTCATAGGTTGAAATAAAATGTTTTATCGTTAAAAATATAATTTTTAACGTGAATGTGAATAAATGAACAGTTATAAACAAATCGGCCGATTTGTTTGTATATACACTGATTTGACTGATATTGATTGGGTCGATAAATTTCACACATCGCCCAACCGCACAAATAAAATCTGTGTTTGTTTGTTTGAAACCCCACACGGGTGTTGGGATGAAATATGAAGTTCACTCATCCTGATTGATTAAATATGTCGATCGATTGATTGACAGGCTGTTATAAGCGTTGAATATCTATATTTGATGCTTATACAGTGTAGTGCACTTTGGTTGATGGTTGATTATTTTCAATGCTATTATATACATGTGTTGTATGGAAATCCATATAATTAACTTTATATGGTAATTGATTGGGCCTCATTCCAATTTGAAAAATAAGGAATATTATAAAATAAAAGTTCATGTGTTGACAGTACTCATTCATTGAGATTGGTCATGTGTTGAACGAAATATTTTAGTAATAAAATTTGCACCTTTATCGATATAAAATAAAAGTTCATGTGTTGACAGTACTCATTCATTGAGATTGGTCATGTGTTGAACGAAATATTTTAGTAATAAAATTTGCACCTTTATCGATATAAAATAAAAGTTCATGTGTTGACAGTACTCATTCATTGAGATTGGTCATGTGTTGAACGAAATATTTTGATAATAACAACTATTTTGAGAAAAAGAATATTTGAAATAAATATTTGAAAATAGAAATTTATGAAGCCGTGTTGATTAGATTGACGCCATTTTGACGTGAACGATATATATATCGATTTTATTCATTTTAAAATGAATAAAAAAAAAAGTAATTTTGAAATCGAATATTTCGAAATGAATTGAATTGAAAACGAAATGAATTGATTTGAAAACGATTTCGAAATGAATTGAATTGAAAACGATTTCGAAATGAATTGAATATAAAACGATTTCGAAATGAATTGAATATAAAACGATTTCGAAATGAATTGAATTGAAAACGATTTCGAAATGAATTGAATTGAAAACGATTTCGAAATGAATTGATTTGAAAACGATTTCGAAATGAATTGAATATATAACGATTTCAAAATGAATTGATTTGAAAACGATTTCGAAATGAATTGAATATATAACGATTTCGAAATGAATTGATTTGAAAACGATTTCGAAATGAATTGAATATATAACGATTTCGAAATGAATTGAGTTGAAAACGATTTCGAAATGAATTGAATTGAAAACGAATTGAAATGAATTCAAATTGAATTGAAATTGAATTGAAATTTGAATTGAATAGAAATAAATTTTGAAACGAATTTACAAAGAAGAATTCAATTTTGATTTGAATTGAAAAGGAAGTTGAAATTGCTTTTGAAACGAATTTAAAACTATTTATATAATTCGTTTTAAATAGAAATCGACGAAATATATATTATTTATATTATATATATAATATAATGGCCTGAATAGAACGCGCCGCGCCGCGGTAGTTCGTGAATTTCGACCATTTATTTCAAACGGACATTACGGGAGATCCGACCGTCGGATTCTCCTAAAACCGGAACCGTTGGGTTCGTATCGAAAAGAGCTTTCTAACGAATATTAGAAATTTGAAATCTAACGGTTGGATTTGGAATTATGTCCAAATCAAATTTGAAAAAGGTCGCTGTAAGTGCAGTTCGATGGCCATTGATGGAAATCGACTGTACGGGCCTTGGTAAAATTATTAAAAATAGTAATAATTTGTGTAAAATCATAAGAAATGATTTGTGAAGATTTGGGATGAAAAACTCCATATTTGAAAAGATAAAAATAGATTTTTATCGAAATGAACTAGTTTTGAACTAGAATTATAATTCTATTTATTTTTAAATAAATAAATTGAATTTAAAAAGGGTTTTAAAAATAACCAGAATATCCAATGGTTGCATTGGAGTGGATTTGAATCGAAATTGTCTTCGGGATATTTCGATGTTGGGATTCGTGATTATACAGGTGTTGTTATGGAAATTTGAAAGATATATATTTATATCGTTATTTCCAATACGACATTTGTTAGTCGTAGAATTTGATATTGAATATAAGCCGATTTATTTTCTATTCAGAGCCTTGTATTGAATATCAAATGTGATTTGGGTTTGTCGTGAATGGTGTCTTCACTAACACTGTTCTTGAACCCAGTTGAGAAAAGATTAAATCTTTTTATTTAGATTTAATGAAGTGTACCAATTAAATAATATTTAATTGGAATTGAATTGATATTGATTTTTGGGTTTATCGTGGACAGTGTTTTAAATAACACTTGTCCTTTAACCCGATAATTAATGAATGTGACTTTGGGTTTATCGTGAACCGTGTTTTTAAATGACACTGATTCTTTAACCCAGTTAACGATTAAAACTAAGTGGAGTTTTAATGAATCTTTAATTAGATTGAAATGGTCGAGAATGGAGTATCACCAGTTTTGCTCCAGGCGATAGTCAAATCTTTAATTAGATTTGAACGTGAAATGGTAATTGAATTTACCGATAACACCGTGGTGTTAGATATGAAGTATAACCAGTTTTACTTCATGGGATGAATAGGTTGGGATTGGGAAATTAAAACAAATGATTACTTCGGTAAGGTTCGTTAATCCCGACTAGTTTGAATTGATATTCAAAAATAGATTATAGAATAAATTCAAGAAATTTATCTTGGATAAAATTAATGGGAACCTTTCCCTATGAATGTGAAATTTAGAAATTGACTGTCGGTTAGCCAAACAGAATGGTTTTCTGGATATCGATCTGATGTTGGTTTCGGCCTTCGGGGTTAATATTTGGGGAATTATTCTCTTGATTAATTTACGGTTAGTGACTAATGAATTGGAATGAGGCGTATGTTGTGTTTGTGTAACACTTATTTAAAATATACGCGAGTTATTCGGAAAGACCGGGTTTATCCCATTCTGAATAACTGATACGACGATAAGTCGAAGATGAAGACGATGGTCGAAGACCGGAGGTCTTCACGTCGTTTGGGTGATAACTGATGATCTTGATTGGGCTGTACACCCAAGAAGATGGAAACAGTTGGTGATCGTCCAGACGTACTTGGAGATCGATGGATATGCGGGGTACTAGGTGCCTCCGGTTTCGTTCAGCCCCAGAACGGACTTGTAAATGGACTGTGTGTCTGACATTGGATTTTAGTCCGTGTGATTGATCTCTATTAAATATATATCTGTTTGGCGGCGGAGAATTTATTCTCTTGCTTAACGCCCTTCTCTGAGACGTACGAGCTCAGGGGTTATATATTGATGGATATCAAACGCATGGAGTGAATTGCCTGTGTGGCATGCCTAAGTGGCAATTGATCGAGGCTTCTGTTGAAAAGCAAAGTCTTGTGGCGATGATCGAAGCACGGCCTTCGTGGCGTAGCTTTGTGTAACGTTTGCTTCGCGAGTTTCGCACCCCGGTTGTGAACCAAAAACGGGAGGGGACATCAGGGAGGACTTGCGTTTCTTTCTAGCTAGAAGTGGCGTCAGTGGTTTTACACGCCCTGACGAGTTTGACTTATGTGGTTGTTGCTGTTGCGAGGCGCCTCGGATTGATCGGTCGTTCTCGAACCGATGGAGTCATTTAGTTGGCTCGTTTACGCCCCATAGGGTGGGGAAACGTAGTGTTCAGGCATAATAATCCACATCGGTGGACCGGCCCTGACGATCTAAAGGGTTGATGCGTTCTGATCCTGAGGCTCGGGCTAGAGAGTCTCGAATCGGTTGAGGACTATCTTTTGCCTCGGTTCATAGATGGAAATCCAATTTCCAAATACGTGACATTTGCGGTTTTATTTGTAAACCTATATATGGTGACATAGTGGGATGGGGCGCTCATGCCGCCTATGATTGATACTTATGATTTGAAGTTGTTTTATACACTATGCACTTATAATAGTATCATATGATTTGTTTTAAACGTATCAAGCATTCTTTGGCTGTTATAAGGGAAAACCCTATCCCCCGGCTTGCGTTGCATTGTGTGATAGGACCTGGGTCTTATAACAGCTTCATTTTTCTTTATTTAGCATTGCGCTGTTTGTTTTATGCACTGGTATTCTTGGGAGGAAACCCATTCCGTGTTATACGGCGTGGTCCCTTGATTTACCTAACTTTAAAAATAAAGATTAACTGTTTTAGTTCTCACACCAGTCCCATGACTGACCTGGAGTTTATTGTTTTAACCTAAACTCTGGGTGCCCCTATTTTGACACGGGCAGCTAGTAGTTTTGGTTTTGCAGATTTATATTCACAGGATCCTGGTTTACAGCTGGAACGATATCCGGAAAGCTTTGTATCCGTATATCTCTTCTAGTTGTGTATTGTATTATTTTCCGCTGCTATGTATTTAAATGTAATTTAAATCTCTGATATTTCTGTGTAATATTTATTTATACTCTGTATATTCTTGTAATCTGATGCATTGTTGTAATATACAATGAAACGTTCTTCTGTATGCGTATTGTTGTGGTTTGTTCTCAACGATAGGGCATTTCGAGAGGTCTGGGTCGGTTTAGCGACTGGTTCGGACCGAGCGAAATTCCTTGCCGTCACAATTTCTTAAATGAAGTTCATTTAAGTAACCGAAGTAGTATTGAAATATAATTGAATTTTCAAAGTGAGTTTTTGAACAAGTTTATATTTAAACCAAGTTTGATAAATGAAGTTATAAAAGTGATTTTTAACAAATACGATAAATATTACTTAATATTTGAAGTAAGGAAATGGAGATGAAAAGGGTTTGATATTAAACCAAAGTTGTATAAATGAGTTTATAAAAAGAAATGGGAAGTTAAAGCGTTAATTTAAAATTAACTTTACTTACTAATGATATTAAGTGAAATGGATGGGATTTGAAATGAGATTTCCTAGAATAAATGATTGAAAGGCTTAGAAAACCTAGATTCTTGTAATTGAATTTGGTAAAGGATGAAGTAATGGGGTTTGTAATAAAACCCAGATAATGAAAACGATAGTTAAAGGCGTTAAAGTTAAAAGTTTATATTTTATTTATCATTTACTAAATCAATAAATTTAGTAATAATAATATATTTAAAGGGGAGATTTCAAAGGTAAGGAGGTTTATGAAATGTATGTCAAATAAAATAGTGAAATGGTAATGGTTGGTATTAGACTGAATATGGTATTTTGAATTACAATACATATTTATCTTAAGATAAGAATGATGTTAATCAAGGTCTGAGAGGTAATTAGAATACCCCAACTTGAACGACTTCAGGATTATCGAAAGGTGATATTAGTTGTAATGGTAAAGATGTTAAAAGAGATTTATTTTGAGAATATATTATTAAACATTATTTGGAAGATTTGGGGATGGATAACGAGTTTCCAAAATAAAGGAAATAAAAGAATTTGAAGAAATGCACATGGATATTTTCCAAAGTAGCGGATGTAAAAGGGGCTTGAGTATATGAAATGACATTTCCATAATGGGAGATTTATGAAAATATAACGATATTTTCGAAATAAAGAGATGAGTTCTATAATGGGTTTATTCAAAAAGGATAAGTGACGATTAGTGTTGGCAAATAACGAAACAAAAAGGGAATTTCGAAACAATTATTTACGATGATAAGTTGAATTGATCTTCTAATTATCGATAATAAATAATGTGGCAGAAATGTTTTGAAATGATAGTTAACGGAAGAATTAGATATGATTTTAAGATATTTTTCCAAATACGAATAAAATGATCTGAGAATATTAATATATTAAAACTGATATATTATTTTTATGGCCAAGTGATGCTCTGTAATAAACCAATGGACTTATTTTATTTTTATGGTTGTTTATTTTGATAGTTAAATAATCGACTATCAAAATATGGCCAAATGTTGTTGGTACGGAAAGACCGGGATCGAATGTATATTCAAAAACCATTCTGACCAATAAATATGAATATGTCGGAGATGTTGATCGAGATGGAGCAATTGAAGACCGTAGATCTTCATAAAACGGAAGAGTTACTTACAATCTCTGGCTGATCCCCAGAGATACACTGTGATTCTGTCGTGGCCGAAATCTATGGATTGCAAGGACTACTTGCTACTGATCTATAGGGTGATTCCTAGGATGTGGTAGGAGGGTGCCTTCGGTTCATCCTGTTCCTGGATGACTTGTGTGGACGATGTGAATGGTGGCCAGGAGTTTCAAAAGTCGATTATAACCTCAAGCCTCATCAACCGGGAAATGAAAAAATCGGGCTGGCAACATGGCTATATGGGTCTCCCCCATTAGGGTGTATAATCACCTATCTAGAGAAATTCCTTTTGCTTCTTTAATCTATCGATGCTGTCCTCTTTCGGGAAATGATGGTTTGAGCCCAACCGTTGGTGATATACATTCGATAAACTCAAGAGAAATGAGTGGTCGGTCATGTGTGGGCCGGGTTGCAAGACGTTCTTGTTGAACCCAGTGTATTCCCCTCTAGAGATGCACTATCGGCAGGTGGTTCCATACCTTGTCATAGTCGGAATCCAATCTCCAATAAGCGCCCGCGGTTTTGTTTGTATACTATATATGTAGAGCGTGAGATGGAAGCGTTCTGCTAGATTATATTTATTTGTATTTAGACACTATCATAATATCAGAATAATATATTGATTCCAAAATGTTTTGGGTTATAGTAAGGTAAAAACCGTCTGTGTTTATGTGTGGACCGGTCTTACTATTATCCTTTTCTTTCAAAAGGAACTTTGAACTTTAAAATCAAGTTGGATGATCCCCCTTAATCTAGCGAGTTTTTTTCTCACTCTGGTTCACCAGACTGACCCGGTGTTTGTAAAGCTCGGGTTAGACCGGGGTGTACAGGTTCAGGTTACCGGATGCTGTGGAGTCCAATGATGAGCTGAAGGTGTTCAGACGTATGATATTATCTAGTATTATTCCGCTGTGTGTCATATATATGAGGACATGCTATTATAACTGTCCAGATGTATTGATGTACTCTGATGTTGCAAGTATTATTTCAAGCTCTCAATAAAGTTTATTTATATATTATATTTTGTTCCGCTGCGATGTGAGACTCTATGTTGTGTTGGTTTTCTTATTCTTCAATTCTTAATTTCTTTCTTTCTTATCTCACCCTCTAATTTCTTCCTAATAACTTTCTGTGTTTTCGATACTTAGGTTCTAACAAGTGATACAGGATCTGTATTATTGTCGGAATTCGGGCTCGAATTCTCGTAGGTCGTTACAGTGGTATCAGAGCAATGGTTTAGTAATAACCTTGGCTCTGTGGCGTAACTCGATAGAGATAGGGTTAGTAATACCCTAGATCGAGATTTAGTGTATATATACGAGAGCGTATTTGTAGACTTTATATGCAAATGTTTTGTATTGTTTTGTTTGATCGGTTCAAGCTGAACTAACAAATTGATACAATATTGTTTTGTAAAGAGGGTAAAGGAAATAATTTTGCCCAATTTATAATTTTATATATAAAAGAAATGATTTTATCAAATTATTAATCTATTAGTGTGCTTGATTGATTTAAAAGAATTCAAATTGGATTATAAATTGACAACATAGAATTTGTTAATTAGAAATTAAATATCCAATTGAATAAATCAGAAGCTAATAGGTCAACCTGGAATGATTTGATTATGTTGTCAATGGATTGTTTGTTTGTTGGTTGAATAATAGATTGGTTGGATATGAATTCATCGATAATTAAATGAATTGAAACTAAAGAAATAAAATTCAATATAATAATTTGAATAGAATTAATATGAAATAAAACCAAAATGATTTAACCCTATATCTGTTATTGGCATTGGATTTTGAGTTAAGTGCAGGTTGTAAAGAGGAATAAATGTTAGTTGATTTTCTTCGTGGTTAGAATTTGATTGCAGATTTCCTGAAAAATAGGTAAACCTTAATTATATTGATTTGAGAATTGATTTTATACCCTTGAGTTGGGTAGCCGCTTGGCTTTGATTTTCTTTTGATCAATGTAAGGCCCAGAGTGGCGAGTTGTAGTTGTTTGGATCGAATAGTAGAGAGGAGGTGCTGACAAAATTTTTGTAAAAATTTTAAACTTAGAAATATTTTTGATAGTATTTTGAATTAATTATTTTATAAATAGCTGGGTTTAGAGCATTCTTCTTTACGTAGCAATCACGGGGACGAAATCCTTTTAAGGGGGAAGAATGTAACGACCCGGGTTTTCCAGTTATTTGAATTTGAATATTTAAATTGGTTTAAATATTATATTTAAAATATTAATGAATTTAATATCGAATTAATTGATAAAACGACGATTTAACGTTTTAATTTATATTTATATTTAAAACGAACTCGTAACGGCGTGGTAGTTCGTAATATTGGGTTTTAAACTTCAATTGAATATATAGAATCCGTTATAAGTCGGAATTCTGGAAAACAGGAAACAGTGAAACCAGATTGATTATAATTTTCTAACGAAAGAGAAAAATCAGAATTTTATCGTATATATTATACGTTATGGCCAAATTAAATTTTAAAATAGTCGCTATGGAATTCGTTAATAAATTATATTGTTTATTTAAGTTATTAAAAGGGTATTCTTATATATTTGGACATCATTTAACTAGAAAATGGTAATATTGAATTATGAATTCCATATTGGTTCCTTTTTGAGTGATATATTACTTTATTCGATTATATGTAACAATAATGATTTATTTTTATTTTATCTATTTGTTTTGAAATTAGTTTATTTAACTAGTATTATATAAACCAGATGAACAACTATATTTTCAAATGAACTTCGTTTTCAACGAAATTAGTTCCGTTGGGACCGGAACGTTAGGACATAGCAGCATGTCTATTTTTGTGGCGTTTAGATAATAGATGTGATGGCGCGTGTATTTAACATTCGATGTTAAATAATGGTACAAATTGAAATAACCATATTTAAAATAAAATAAACTAAAACGTATACCTCAAGAAAAGAAAACTTAATTGAAAGAGTTGGCAGCTAGCACGTTGGTTAAAAGCAAGTTTTAATCTGGGTAGTAGTACGTTCATGGTTTTACAGTAAATAGCGACTAACTACTATGACCAACACCAACAACATCGTACCATAACCAATACTTTGCTCATCATTAGTGTCATCGTTATTATATTATATTCTTCTTATTTTATTCTTTTGGTTGGAATTATTGCTTCATTTTTGAGTTGCAAATACTTGGCTGAACACTATTTAATACTGATTGTAAGTTAGCGGGTTTCGTGAACCATGCATTAACTTCCATTTTCTACCCCAAATTAAATACCACAAAGGAGATGTGGACACTAACAATTTGTACACGTTATTTTGAACGTTCAATATATATACAAAAAATTCAACCATATAATAAAATGAAAAGAATAAACAAAGCCAATCTTTTCTTTTGTACCCACACAACAGTCGATTTGTTTCAATGCGAAGGACACATCAAACCCTAAGGAATGAAAAAAATATATAAAAATTAAACTACTTTACTTGGCACCCAAACTACTACATTTCTTGACGGCCAAACAATCCTCACCGTATCCCCCAAGTATACGTGGTACCCGCTCCTCTCTCACCCTATAAAATCCCATCATCGACCCATTCTTTCTTATTCTTTTCAGGAACCAAAAACGAAAAAAAAAACATAAATAAAAAGGTGGCGTGATTTTTGGTTTTACGTTAAGGTGAGAGGAGCGATTGAGTGGGGCATGCTCAGGAGGTGGCCGCGGGTTTCAGCACCGAGAAGGCAGAGCTCGGCTGACCTGGGATGGCGCGAGTGGAAGATGGAGCGTGGGGTTCGGCAAATGGATGAGCAGTCACGGCTGAGTTTCGGTAGACGAAGGTGAGAGGACGAACTGAGGAAGCATGCAGCAACGGCTGTATTCCTGAAACCAGGGGAAAAGTGGAATATGGAAAAGGAAATGGTGGTCTCATCTTTTTACATGCACAGTTTAAAGGAGGAATGTTTCAGAAGCTTGAACGAGGGGGAAGGCTTCAGGGAAGAACGATATGTATGGGAAGGGAGGACGGAGGAGTACTGTAGCAATGGATAAAGGTTTGGGAAATGGGCTTTCCACGTGGGGCTTTGGGCCTGGTTTTGTTAGTTTAAAAAAAATTGTAACGTCCCGTATTTTTGGCAGCCAAATATTTTATTTATCTTAAATATTTATTTGGAATATAAATGGATTTTAATATTTAAATAGCTATTTAAACGAAGATGAACGATATATATTCGTATATAAAATAAAACGAGCCCAGAACAGCGCTGCAGTTCGTAAAATAGAGTTTTGAACTTCAACTGGATATACAGAATCCGTTTTAAATCAGATTTCTGTGAAACAAGAAATGTACGGAGCTGGAGAAGTATATTTTTCTAGTGGAAGAGAAAAATCGGGATTTCGTCATGTAGATTGGAAGTTATGCCCAAATCAATTTGGCAGAAAAACAGCGGCGTAATCGTTTATCGACCGTAACGGTTTATTGGATATAACTGCATATCGGTTTCGAATTTAGACTAGGTTCTTTTGAGGCGTAGTGATAATTTAATTTTTAGAATTTTATGGTAATTTTTAATTAATTTAATAAGCAACTTTTTATGTGGAGTATTTTGCACCCTATAATCAACATTTTGGGATTTCACAATATAAGTTAAACTACCGGTATTATTATATTTTTGGGATCGTGACACCTCACTGAACACGACTGTATTTTTATTTCAGTCTGCAACGCTCATACATGAATACATAGTGGTGTAGGTAACTTTATCTGAATGGTTAACTGGTCAAACGAACCCCAAATTCAACGAAACAAGTTTCATACGAAACCTTAGGAAGAGGTCTAGTGAAACGTTAAGGACTCATATTTTTAGGATTTTTTCTGTAATTTTAAGGAATTATTGCTCGGTGTTTTTCATCGATATTTTCTAAAGGATTTTCGTAAACGGTGTCGGAATTCGACGAAACCTGTCCCATTGGATCCGGAATATTTTTTTATGCTAGAATTAGTAGTTTTCGCCTCGATTGAACATCGTATGTGGTGATTTTTAACACGAAAACTCACCGCAAGTTTGGTTACATTATTATATTATTAAATGATCCCACTACTTAACTTTTCCTATTTGCCTTTGCTTACGCCATTTGATTTCTTGCGTCCCAAATGATTCCGTGCATCCTAAAATTTGATTTCTTGCGTCCCAAATTATTTGATGCCGTGCCGACAAAGAAATTTTCTATTTTTCGAGTTACACGCCACACAACTATATACTGCAAACCTATTATCAGTACAATGCTTGCGACCCAAACAACTAAATGCCTTGGCACCCAATTTACCTCCAACCGTGGCCATCACGTTTCCACAGCTATCCTACACCCTACAGCTATTTTTCTGAAACCTACCCCTAAACACCTTGGCGAGCACGCTGTTTCTTCCTTATATAAACTTGCTACTCCTTCTTTTTCTTCATTTGTTCCACACAACTAATCCCAAAAAAAAAAAGAAAAAAAAAGAAAAAAAAAGAAGGAGAAGCTGAAACGTAAAAGAGGAGGGAGGACCAAAATGGGAAAGTGCGGTGCAAAACGTGGCAAGTGAGGGAGAAGATTGTTTGGCGTTGCATGCAGATGGGTATGTGCCGCATGCATGGATTGATGATAGAAGGATGGTCATGGTTGGGTTTAAGTAACAGAAAAATGAATGAAAAAAAAAAGAAGGAGCGATGCATGCGGATGAGTAGGGGACAACGACTGTCGGAGGGGGGGAGGGGGGGAGTGCGGCAGCACCGCAGTTGAAGGCGGAGCATTGAGATGGAGGGCGGAGCACCGTGTGTGCATGCGGAAAGGAAGTGAAAAAAAAAAGAATTTGGGAAGAAAGACAGAGGAGAGAAGACGTGGCTGGTATTGTGCCATGCGCAAGGAAATATGGTGAGTCCCATATTTTATATTAAGTATGCCAAAGTTTAACATGCTACACCCTTATATAAAAGTAACGTACGTGCCTAGGGATAGTTACAATGTTCCTAGTCCATATTAAATGTGCCTAATTAAAACGTTATGAAGCCCATATACTTTGAAACGAGAATTTGTTTGATTATAGGTATAAAACTAATTATTAAGTAATTAGTTGGAATCCAAGTAACGTTTAAATTAGGAACTAATTAGTATTGAATAAATATTAATTTAAATTGATTTATATAAATTTAGAGCTATAGTCGTATAATTTTTGTGTAACGTCCTCATATGTTAACTAAATCAGATCGGACAGGAACGTTAGAAGCGACCGACAAGCGTAACATTTTGGAACTGGTTTGGACAGAGTTGGCAGATACGAACGAATCAAAGTGAGTTAAACTCACTCAGTTCTCCCTTCTTATATTTTATATAAGTCGGGTTTTATAATTGTGTGCTATGCTTGTTTATGGTTATTGTTTGTTCGTTCGTTGTATGGGCTGAAACAGTTAAATTAAACGACGGTTTAATTTAATTGAAACTAATCGTTATTTCTAACGATTAAATCCAAGTGAGGTAACTTACCTCAGTGGTTACGTTTATAACACTATAAACGTTATGATCAAATAGTTGAATGCTTGAACTGCTGTTATTATCCTAGTATTGACTGTTACAGTTATTATTGATTGTTGTTGTTAAACTGTTTTATTTCATCTGTCTAGATGGAAACAAATATTGAACTGAATGGGTTGAATTGTGGTAACCATTGTTTTGCAGGGAATAACAGGTTGGATAATATTGATAACGTTTATCAATATGATAAAAGTGTTGTTATTGAATGTGAAATTAGTTTATATTTCACGGTTGGTACTACAGTAGTCATTTGCCTCTTTAATACCGTCGACTAAAATGAATGATTTTTCGGAATCAATACTAAATGGATTTCGAATGTTTTCAAAGATATAAATATATTTTTATATGGTTTTGAAATACGATTTTTATGGTAAAATAATAGTCGAAGTTAAATTTATCAATTTTATATAAATATAACTAGTAGAGATGCAAGATGTATTAAATGAACGGTTAAACGATATAATTTATCGTGTTGATTATTTAAATATTGAAATGGTTTTGTGAAGGCCTTACGGTCGTAAAAGAAGTTTTAAATTGATTTCAAAATAGAAAAATGGAATAGTTAAATAATGGGTATACGGGAACGGGTAAAACAGTTCAAAGAGAAATGTTTTGTAATAAATGATCTTTTTTTTTTACAAACGGCGTTTCAAACAAATACGAAATGTGATAACATTTCGTGTATGAGATTTACAAATCAATGGATTGGAAATGAGTGGTGATTTGAAAATGGGGTTTCATATTTTGAATGAAATCGAAGTTGAAGTATGAATATGAATTTATAAATGAGATTTGGTTAAATAAATGGAAGCGAGTTTATTCCGAGGGTCGGAATGTGGTATTCCGAAGTTCGGAATGATTAATCGAAGTGAGTTCTATTCCGAGGTTCGGAATGTGATATTCCGAAGTTCGGAATGTTAACTAAAGGCAGGATTTTAAATGAGGTTAAGAATGTGAATAACGACAACGAATATTAGTTGTCGATGATGGATTACAAATGAGATTTGTAAACAAAATTAAAGATGCACAAATGAAAATGAATGGTAAGTATCGTAGTTAATTTACAAAGATTTTGTAAATGGAAATTTAAAGTTTTGAAAATGAAGTCGAGTGAGTAAATAAAATTGAGGGTTTGTGAATGTGTTTATAACATGGGTAACAAAAGAAATAAGATATGAGATTTTTCTTAAAGGGATTATCATATGTTGCAGACAACGAATAAGTGGTCGAGTACGAGTTAAAGAGAATGTGATAAGTGAAATAGTTTTGAAATGAAGTTTGTAATGTTTGGCACAAATAACAAGTTGAATCGTCTTGATAAATACCAATATAAGGATTGGAAAGTATATCAATATAAAAATTGTATAAGGTATTAATATGAGATTTATTAAAACTTTGTTTATGCAGATTTTGAACAAATGAATTTGAATTGTCGAAATAAATGGTAAGATTGTAATAAAGAGATATCAAGGAAGTTTCATAAAGATTCTATTTACAATAGAATCAAAGTTCGTATATAATATTGTAAAATGATTATTAATATAAATCGAAAGGATTAATAAGAGTTTACTTAATAATTAGTTGAGTAAACGTGGTCAAGATTTAATGAGGTTTTCAAAGGGAAAATATGTTGTTAATAAACTTCTATTTGTCCTGAAGGTATGAATGTTGTTGGTCAAGGTCTGAGAGGTAGCTAAAATACCCCAACTTGAATGACTCCATGATTATCCAAGGGCGGTATTAGTTTATGAACGAGAACAGTTGAGGAAAACATAAGTTATGATTTCCATAAATGATGTTATAAACTGTTTCCGGAAAAGTTTATAGGTTGGAAAAAATGAATTTGGAGAATAGTCTTATTTCAAAATAAGAAGTGAAAGGGATGTTTTCAAAATATTGGAAATTTAAAGAATATAATTAACGAACGGTCCGTAAAAGAGGCTAAATGATACTGAGTATTGAATCAGTGAATTCATTTTCTTTTATGGATGAATGGTTGTTTTATTTTGATAGTTAAACAACCGACTATCAAAATTGGCCCATGCGATTATTGGTACGGAAAGACCGAGATTGAATTTATATTCGAAAACCATTCCGTCCAGCAAATACGAATACGTTGAAGATGATGATTTGAGATGGAGCTATTGAAGACCGTTGATCTTCATAAGCGGAAGGATTACTTAAAATCTCTGACTTGCAACCAGAGATAAACTGTGATTCGGTCGTGGTTGGAATCTACGGAGTACAAGGACTTCTCGCTACTGATTCTCAGGGTGATTCCTAGAATGCAGTAGGAGGGTACCTTCGGTTCATCCCGTTCCTAGGCGACTTGTATGGATGAATGTCTGACAGAGTATTTCCAGAAAGGTCACGTACATTGATTTCTCCAACCGTACCAAGAGTGGAAGCGGAGAAGGAAACTTCTTTTAGCTAACACGTAAAGTACTGTCGTGGACGTCAATAAGTGATTTCGATGGATCTGACAATGTGGCATTCAAAGTGAATATGATGTGCTGATAAAGCGTAGACTCAAGCCTCATCAACCGGGGAATGACAAAAATCGGGCAGGCAGCATGGCTATGTGGGTCGCTCCCATTAGGGTGTATAATCACCTATCTAGAGAAATTCCTTTTGCTTCTTGAATCTATTTCAATGCTGTCCCTTTTCGGGAAACGGTGGTTTGAGTCCAACCGTTGGTGATATACATTCGATACACTCAAGCGAAATGAGTGGTCGGTCATGTGAGGGCCGGGTTGCAAGACGTTCTTGTTGAACCCAGTGTATTCGCCTCTAGAGATACACTATCGGCAGGTGGACCCATACCTTGTCAAGGTCGGAATCCAATCTCCAATAAGCGCCTGCGGTTTTGATTGTATACTATATATGTGGAGCGTGAGATGCAAGCGTTCCGCTAGATTTATATTTACTTGTGTTTAGACACTATTATAATATCAGACAAGTTATTGATTTCAAACTGTTTTGGGTTATCGTAAGGTAAAAACCGTCCGTATTTATGTGTGGATTCGGTCTTACGATTATCCTTTTCTTTCGAAAAGATTTTTACTTTAAAATCAAGTTGTGTGATACCTTAATACTGTGCGAGTTTATCTCACTCTGGTTCACCAGACTGACCCGGTGTTTTGTAAATGCTCGGGTTAGGCCGGGGTGTACAGGTCCAGGTTACCGGATGCTGCGAAGTCCAGAGACAAGCTGGAAGAGTTCAAACATATGGTTATATATATAGCTACTGTTCCGCTGTGTGATTGTATATGAGGACAGGTTATATAACTGTCCAGATATGTTGATGTACTCTGATACTGTAAGTAATTATGAAAGCTCTCAATAAGGATTTATTTCCATATTATATTTTGTTCCGCTGCGATGTGAGACTCTGTGTTCTTCTTCTTCTTCTTCTATTCTAATATTTCTTTCTTTCTTATCTCACCCTCTAACTTCTTTCTCATAACTATCTGGTGTTTTCGATACTTGAGTTCCGACCAATAATACAGGATTGGTGTATTATTGTCAGAATTCGGGCGTCGAAATCTCCGGGTCGTTACAGTTGGTATCAGAGCTATTGGTTTAGGAATAACCTTGGCTCTGTGGTGTAACTCGATAGAGATTGGGTTAGCAATACCCTAGATCGAGATTGAGTATATATGTATGAGAGCGTATTTGTAAATTTTATATACAAATGTTTTATATTGTGTTTGTTGATCGGTTCAAGTGTTGAAAAGCATAGAACTGGCAATCGATACATTACTGTTTTGAAAAGAGGGTAAATGGAATAATTTTACCCAAAACATATTTTTGTATAGAAAAGAAATTTTTATTAAATTATTGAGATATTTGTGTGTTTGATCGATTTGAATGGGATTCTAATCGAATAAAAAAAAAGGTTGAATTGATACTTAACTTGGTTAAGTGTAATTAATTTCAGAATGATATTGTAATTAAATTTAATTGGAAATTAAATGAATGGATAATAATCAAATGTGTGAAACCAAAATAAATATTAATATTGAATGTGAATTCAATAAATTTTGTTTATTTGGTTGTGTATTGGTTGATGGTTGTGAATTGGTTGTTATTGGATGACAAGTAGTTGAATAGAATTAATTCAATGGATTAACGAAGATATGGGAAATAAATTCCAGTATAATTTAACTGGGATGAAACTGCATATGGATTGGAACTTATGGCTTAACCCCGTAATTGATAATGAATCAATGCTATTTGTTTGATTTTGGAATTCAGTGCAGTTATACTCGTTGACCTCTGAAATATTATCTCAGAATTTCATATATCTATTACTGATATGTGAATTGAGTTAAGTATAGGTGCCAAAGGACTAGGCATATTGATATCAGTTGAATAAATCGCATATACATTAAGCAAATATGCTCAATAGCGCTCGAAAAGGTACGCCTACGCGAAACTGTAAAATTTTGGGGTTTTGATTTTTGTTTCCCGACCGTTGGTCGATGTATATATTATGTGTTCCTGCGATATCGCAGATGTCACTCCGTGCAGGGGAGACTCTGCCGAATTTCTCCAGGAATTTAGAGTGTTAGAAAATTTTCGATATATTTAAAATTATTTATTTACAATAAAGAATTGGTTGATTTAAGATAAATAGGATTTAGAAATTAACGGGATTTGTAGCATTTTTCTTACCTTAGCAATTTCGAGGACGAAATTATTTTAAGGGGGGAAGAATGTAACGTCCCGTATTTTTGGCAGCCAAATATTTTATTTATCTTAAATATTTATTTGGAATATAAATGGATTTTAATATTTAAATAGCTATTTAAACGAAGCTGAACGATATATATTCGTATATAAAATAAAACGAGCCCAGAACAGCGCTGCAGTTCGTAAAATAGAGTTTTGAACTTCAACTGGATATACAGAATCCGTTTTAAATCAGATTTCTGTGAAACAAGAAATATACAGAGCTGGAGAAGTATATTTTTCTAGTGGAAGAGAAAAATCGGGATTTCGTCATGTAGATTGGAAGTTATGCCCAAATCAATTTGGCAGAAAAACAGCGGCGTAATCGTTTATCGACCGTAACGGTTTATTGGATATAACTGCATATCGGTTTCGAATTTAGACTAGGTTCTTTTGAGGCGTAGTGATAATTTAATTTTTAGAATTTTATGGTAATTTTTAATTAATTTAATAAGCAACTTTTTATGTGGAGTATTTTGCACCCTGTAATCAACATTTTGGGATTTCACAATATAAGTTAAACTACCGGTATTATTATATTTTTGGGATCGTGACACCTCACTGAACACGACTGTATTTTTATTTCAGTCTGCAACGCTCATACATGAATACATAGTGGTGTAGGTAACTTTATCTGAATGGTTAACTGGTCAAACGAACCCCAAATTCAACGAAACAAGTTTCATACGAAACCTTAGGAAGAGGTCTAGTGAAACGTTAAGGACTCATATTTTTAGGATTTTTTCTGTAATTTTAAGGAATTGTTGCTCGGTGTTTTTCATCGATATTTTCTAAAGGATTTTCGTAAATGGTGTCGGAATTCGACGAAACCTGTCCCATTGGATCCGGAATATTTTTTTATGCTAGAATTAGTAGTTTTCGCCTCGATTGAACATCGTATGTGGTGATTTTTAACACGAAAACTCACCGCAAGTTTGGTTACATTATTATATTATTAAATGATCCCACTACTTAACTTTTCCTATTTGCCTTTGCTTACGCCATTTGATTTCTTGCGTCCCAAATGATTCCGTGCATCCTAAAATTTGATTTCTTGCGTCCCAAATTATTTGATGCCGTGCCGACAAAGAAATTTTCTATTTTTCGAGTTACACGCCACACAGCTATATACTGCAAACCTATTATCAGTACAATGCTTGCGACCCAAACAACTAAATGCATTGGCACCCAATTTACCTCCAACCGTGGCCATCACGTTTCCACAGCTATCCTACACCCTACAGCTATTTTTCTGAAACCTACCCCTAAACACCTTGGCGAGCACGCTGTTTCTTCCTTATATAAACTTGCTACTCCTTCTTTTTCTTCATTTGTTCCACGCAACTAATCCCCAAAAAAAAGAAAAAAAAAGAAAAAAAAAGAAGGAGAAGCTGAAACGTAAAAGAGGAGGGAGGACCAAAATGGGAAAGTGCGGTGCAAAACGTGGCAAGTGAGGGAGAAGATTGTTTGGCGTTGCATGCAGATGGGTATGTGCCGCATGCATGGATTGATGATAGAAGGATGGTCATGGTTGGGTTTAAGTAACAGAAAAATGAATGAAAAAAAAAAGAAGAAGAAGGAGCGATGCATGCAGATGAGTAGGGGACAACGGCTGTCGGAGGGGGGGGGGGGGAAGTGCGACAGCACCGCAGTTGAAGGCGGAGCATTGAGATGGAGGGCGGAGCACCGTGTGTGCATGCGGAAAGGAAGTGAAAAAAAAAAGAATTTGGGAAGAAAGACAGAGGAGAGAAGACGTGGCTGGTATTGTGCCATGCGCAAGGAAATATGGTGAGTCCCATATTTTATATTAAGTATGCCAAAGTTTAACATGCTACACCCTTATATAAAAGTAACGTACGTGCCTAGGGATAGTTACAATGTTCCTAGTCCATATTAAATGTGCCTAATTAAAACGTTATGAAGCCCATATACTTTGAAACGAGAATTTGTTTGATTATAGGTATAAAACTAATTATTAAGTAATTAGTTGGAATCCAAGTAACGTTTAAATTAGGAACTAATTAGTATTGAATAAATATTAATTTAAATTGATTTATATAAATTTAGAGCTATAGTCGTATAATTTTTGTGTAACGTCCTCATATGTTAACTAAATCAGATCGGACAGGAACGTTAGAAGCGACCGACAAGCGTAACATTTTGGAACTGATTTGGACAGAGTTGGCAGATACGAACGAATCAAAGTGAGTTAAACTCACTCAGTTCTCCCTTCTTATATTTTATATAAGTCGGGTTTTATAATTGTGTGCTATGCTTGTTTATGGTTATTGTTTGTTCGTTCGTTGTATGGGCTGAAACAGTTAAATTAAACGACGGTTTAATTTAATTGAAACTAATCGTTATTTCTAACGATTAAATCCAAGTGAGGTAACTTACCTCAGTGGTTACGTTTATAACACTATAAACGTTATGATCAAATAGTTGAATGCTTGAATTGCTGTTATTATCCTAGTATTGACTGTTACAGTTATTATTGATTGTTGTTGTTAAACTGTTTTATTTCATCTGTCTAGATGGAAACAAATATTGAACTGAATGGGTTGAATTGTGGTAACCATTGTTTTGCAGGGAATAACAGGTTGGATAATATTGATAACGTTTATCAATATGATAAAAGTGTTGTTATTGAATGTGAAATTAGTTTATATTTCACGGTTGGTACTACAGTAGTCATTTGCCTCTTTAATACCGTCGACTAAAATGAATGATTTTTCGGAATCAATACTAAATGGATTTCGAATGTTTTCAAAGATATAAATATATTTTTATATGGTTTTGAAATACGATTTTTATGGTAAAATAATAGTCGAAGTTAAATTTATCAATTTTATATAAATATAACTAGTAGAGATGCAAGATGTATTAAATGAACGGTTAAACGATATAATTTATCGTGTTGATTATTTAAATATTGAAATGGTTTTGTGAAGGCCTTACGGTCGTAAAAGAAGTTTTAAATTGATTTCAAAATAGAAAAATGGAATAGTTAAATAATGGGTATACGGGAACGGGTAAAAGAGTTCAAAGAGAAATGTTTTGTAATAAATGATCTTTTTTTTTACAAACGGCGTTTCAAACAAATACAAAATGTGATAACATTTCGTGTATGAGATTTACAAATCAATGGATTGGAAATGAGTGGTGATTTGAAAATGGGGTTTCATATTTTGAATGAAATCGAAGTTGAAGTATGAATATGAATTTATAAATGAGATTTGGTTAAATAAATGGAAGCGAGTTTATTCCGAGGGTCGGAATGTGGTATTCCGAAGTTCGGAATGATTAATCGAAGTGAGTTCTATTCCGAGGTTCGGAATGTGATATTCCGAAGTTCGGAATGTTAACTAAAGGCAGGATTTTAAATGAGGTTAAGAATGTGAATAACGACAACGAATATTAGTTGTCGATGATGGATTACAAATGAGATTTGTAAACAAAATTAAAGATGCGCAAATGAAAATGAATGGTAAGTATCGTAGTTAATTTACAAAGATTTTGTAAATGGAAATTTAAAGTTTTGAAAATGAAGTCGAGTGAGTAAATAAAATTGAGGGTTTGTGAATGTGTTTATAACATGGGTAACAAAAGAAATAAGATATAAGATTTTTCTTAAAGGGATTATCATATGTTGCAGACAACGAATAAGTGGTCGAGTACGAGTTAAAGAGAATGTGATAAGTGAAATAGTTTTGAAATGAAGTTTGTAATGTTTGGCACAAATAACAAGTTGAATCGTCTTGATAAATACCAATATAAGGATTGGAAAGTATATCAATATAAAAATTGTATAAGGTATTAATATGAGATTTATTAAAACTTTGTTTATGCGGATTTTGAACAAATGAATTTGAATTGTCGAAATAAATGGTAAGATTGTAATAAAGAGATATCAAGGAAGTTTCATAAAGATTCTATTTACAATAGAATCAAAGTTCGTATATAATATTGTAAAATGATTATTAATATAAATCGAAAGGATTAATAAGAGTTTACTTAATAATTAGTTGAGTAAACGTGGTCAAGATTTAATGAGGTTTTCAAATGGAAAATATGTTGTTAATAAACTTCTATTTGTCCTGAAGGTATGAATGTTGTTGGTCAAGGTCTGAGAGGTAGCTAAAATACCCCAACTTGAATGACTCCATGATTATCCAAGGGCGGTATTAGTTTATGAACGAGAACAGTTGAGGAAAACATAAGTTATGATTTCCATAAATGATGTTATAAACTGTTTCCGGAAAAAGTTTATAGGTTGGAAAAAATGAATTTGGAGAATAGTCTTATTTCAAAATAAGAAGTGAAAGGGATGTTTTCAAAATATTGGAAATTTAAAGAATATAATTAACGAACGGTCCGTAAAAGAGGCTAAATGATACTGAGTATTGAATCAGTGAATCCATTTTCTTTTATGGATGAATGGTTGTTTTATTTTGATAGTTAAACAACCGACTATCAAAATTGGCCCATGCAATTATTGGTACGGAAAGACCGGGATCGAATTTATATTCGAAAACCATTCCGTCCAGAAAATACGAATACGTTGAAGATGATGATTTGAGATGGAGCTATTGAAGACCGTTGATCTTCATAAGCGGAAGGATTACTTAAAATCTCTGACTTGCAACCAGAGATAAACTGTGATTCGGTCGTGGTTGGAATCTACGGAGTACAAGGACTTCTCGCTACTGATTCTCAGGGTGATTCCTAGAATGCAGTAGGAGGGTAACTTCGGTTCATCCTGTTCCTGGGTGACTTGTATGGATGAATGTCTGATAGAGTATTTCCAGAAAGGTCACGTACATTGATTTCTCCAACCGTACCAAGAGTGGAAGCGGAGAAGGAAACTTCTTTTAGCTAACACGTAAAGTACTGTCGTGGACGTCAATAAGTGATTTCGATGGATCTGACAATGTGGCATTCAAAGTGAATATGATGTGCTGATAAAGCGTAGACTCAAGCCTCATCAACCGGGGAATGACAAAAATCGGGCAGGCAACATGGCTATGTGGGTCGCTCCCATTAGGGTGTATAATCACCTATCTAGAGAAATTCCTTTTGCTTCTTGAATCTATTTCAATGCTGTCCCTTTTCGGGAAACGGTGGTTTGAGTCCAACCGTTGGTGATATACATTCGATACACTCAAGCGAAATGAGTGGTCGGTCATGTGAGGGCCGGGTTGCAAGACGTTCTTGTTGAACCCAGTGTATTCGCCTCTAGAGATACACTATCGGCAGGTGGACCCATACCTTGTCAAGGTCGGAATCCAATCTCCAATAAGCGCCTGCGGTTTTGATTGTATACTATATATGTGGAGCGTGAGATGCAAGCGTTCCGCTAGATTTATATTTACTTGTGTTTAGACACTATTATAATATCAGACAAGTTATTGATTTCAAACTGTTTTGGGTTATCGTAAGGTAAAAACCGTCCGTATTTATGTGTGGATTCGGTCTTACGATTATCCTTTTCTTTCGAAAAGATTTTTACTTTAAAATCAAGTTGTGTGATACCTTAATACTGTGCGAGTTTATCTCACTCTGGTTCACCAGACTGACCCGGTGTTTTGTAAATGCTCGGGTTAGGCCGGGTTGTACAGGTCCAGGTTACCGGATGCTGCGAAGTCCAGAGACAAGCTGGAAGAGTTCAAACATATGGTTATATATATAGCTACTGTTCCGCTGTGTGATTGTATATGAGGACAGGTTATATAACTGTCCAGATATGTTGATGTACTCTGATACTGTAAGTAATTATGAAAGCTCTCAATAAGGATTTATTTCCATATTATATTTTGTTCCGCTGCGATGTGAGACTCTGTGTTCTTCTTCTTCTTCTTCTATTCTAATATTTCTTTCTTTCTTATCTCACCCTCTAACTTCTTTCTCATAACTATCTGGTGTTTTCGATACTTGAGTTCCGACCAGTAATACAGGATTGGTGTATTATTGTCAGAATTCGGGCGTCGAAATCTCCGGGTCGTTACAAAAATGGAGTAAATGTTAAACGCGAGCATGGGAAGGGTATATGGGAGAGGTGACGTACCGCAGCATGGGAGGAGGATAAGGCTTTGTCACTTTGACCCCGAGATGTTTCTTGAGTGGATTGAGATGGAAGAGGGAATGCTATGTTTAAAGTGACAGTAAAAGAAAGAGTAGCAGCTTTAATGTTTTGGGAAAATATAAAGAAGTGGGTTCGGGTAGGTAGAAGAAACATAGGGATGAAGAATCTGAACGTATGGACGGGTACGACATTTCAACGTGGATATGTTCAAATAGGAAACCATCGCGTGAAATCAAATAGAAGACATTGGAAAGTTTATGACAAGAAGGAATGGAAATAAGGTAGCGGATTGGATTTGTGCACGAGTAGTTTGGCCCGGGAAGTTTGGGTAAGGCCAGTAATTTTTATATTAAGTTAAACTAACATAAAAGCTTTTATAATTTCGTTATTTAATATATCTCTCACACGTCATCAGTTTTTTTGAACCGTTGGTCACATTGGAACCATGAAGACAGAAGCTACGAGGTGGAGCAAGTCTGCTCAGCACAGGAAGCGACGAATAAACGTCAGTTAAATTTAATTAAAACAAGCAGTTTAGACAACAAGCCAAGGTGAGATAAACTCACTCAGTTCTCCCATTTATATTTTATATAAGCTGGGTTTTAATATTTGTGTGCTATGATTGCTATTTATTGACTGATTGATGATTGTTTGGTTGTTTCCTGAATATTTATTTATATTGTTTAAATTAAATGGTTGTTTATTTCAAATGAAATGAAATCGTTATTTTTAACGATTATTTCCAATGAAGGTAACTTACCTTGTTGGTTACGTTTATAATTATATAAATGTATTAAATTTAATTGGGTGCTTGAATTGTTGTTATTTGACCGCTATCGATTGAATTGATTATTTATCTGCGTATGATCATTATATGAACTGTTTAACCCATGTGATTGGATTATTGATTTGGTTACCGATTGTTGAATTCAAACTCAACGTTGTTGTGATATTAACCAATGGGTAATATTTGTTGAAGAATTTATAGCAGATGGCCAAAATACAAACTGTTTTATAAAGATTGATTTACCGTCAGGTGAATCGGTAAAAATGAAGTTATGGAATTTATTTTATAACTGAATACAGATTTTTAAATATATTATTTTTAATAAGATTTTTAAAAGAAAATAAAACCAACCACATATATATGGATTATTTTAACCAACAATCACCATTTTGTCACCAAAATCGACCGTGTGCGAAGCACGTGCTTTATCTTTTATAAAGCAAATTCTTGTATTAATAAGATTGTTAAGCAACCGTGAAACGATTAATAACTGCGATTAATTTTTTTATGAAACAATTAAAATAAGATTAATTTTGAATGGATTTATTTAAATCAATAATAATATTATTTATTAATTTAAATGAATAGGTGATTAGGATTAATCAATGATTAATCATGTTTTAAATGGACCAAGCCAACTGTTTCAACAGAAATTTAATATTAATCCCAGTTAGTGATGAAGTGAATTATAATTTTTAATTAATAATAATTTAAGGAATTATTTCTTAAATGAAGTTCATTGAAGTAATCGAAGTAGTACTGAAATATAACTGAATTTTCAAAGTGAGTTTTTGATCGAGTTTGTATTTAAACCATGTCTGATAAATGAAGTTATAAAAGTGATTTTTAGCAAATACGATAAATATTACTTAATATTTGAAGTAAGGAAATGGAGATGAAAAGGGTTTGATATTAAACCAAAGTTGTATAAATGAGTTTGTAAAAATAAATGTGAAGTTAAAGCGTTAATTAAAAATTAATGTTACTTACTAATGATATTAAGTGAAATGGATGGGATTTGAAATGAGATTTCCCAGAATGAATGATTGAAAGGCTTAGAAAAGCTAGATTTTTGTAATTGAATTTGGTAAAGGATCGAGTAATGGGGTTTGTAATAAAACCCAGATAATGAAAACGATAGGTAAACCCGTTAAAGTTAAAAGTTTATATTTTATTTATCATTTACAAAATCAATAAATTTAGTAATAATAATATATTTAAAGGGGAGATTTCAAAGGTAAGGAGGTTTATGAAATGTATATTAAATAAAATAGTGAAATGGTAATGGTTGGTATTAGATTGAATATGGGTTTTTGAAATACAATTCATATTTATCGTAAGATAAGAATGATGTTAATCAAGGTCTGAGAGGTAATTAGAATACCCCAACTTGAATGACTTCAGGATTATCGAAAGGTGATATTAGTTGTAATGGTAAAGATGTTAGAAGTGATTTATTTTGAGAATATATAATGCAACATTATTTGGAAGATTTGGGGATAGATAACGAGTTTCCAAAATAATGGAAATAAAAGAATTTGAAGAAATGCACATGGATATTTTCCAAAGTAGTGTAAGTAAAAGGGCCTTGAGTATATGAAATGACATTTCCATAGTAAAGAAAATAAAGGGAGATTTATGAAAATATAAAGATATTTTCGAAATAAAGAGATGAGTTCTATAATGGGTTTATTCAAAAAGGATAAGTAACGATTAGTGTTTGCAAATAACGAAACAAAAAAGGAATTTCGTAATAATTATTTACGATGATAAGTTGAATTGATCTTCTAATTATAGATAATAAATAATGTTGCAGAAATGTTTTGAAATGATAGTTAACGGAAGAATTAGATATGATTTTAAGATATTTTTCCAAGTACGAATAAAATGATATGAGAATATTAATATATTAAAATGATATATTATTTTTATGGCCAAGTGATGCTGTGTAACAAACCAATGGACTTATTTTTATTTTTATGGTTGTTTATTTTGATAGTTAAATAACCGACTATCAAAATCTGGCCAAACGTTGTTGGTACGGAAAGACCGGGATCGAATTTATATTCGAAAACCATTCTGACCAATAAATACGAATACGTCGGAGATGTTTATCGAGATGAAGCAATTGAAGACCGTAGATCTTCATAAAATGGAAGAGTTACTTACAATCTCTGGCTGATCCCCAGAGATACACCGTGATTTTGTCGTGGCTGAAATCTATGGATTGCAAGGACTTCTCGCTACTGATCTATAGGGTGATTCCTAGGATGTGGTAGGCGGGTGCCTTCGGTTCATCCTGTTCTTGGATGACTTGTGTGGACGATGTGAATGGTGGCTAAGAGTTTCAAAATTCGATTATAACCTTAAGCCCCATCAACCAGGAAATGACAAAAATCGGGCAGGCAGCATGGCTATGTGGGTCGCCCCCATTAGGGTGTATAATCACCTATCTATAGAAATTCCTTTTGCTTCTTTAATCTATCGATGCTGTCCCCTTTCGAGAAACAGTTGTTTGAGCCCAACCGTTGGTGATATACATTCGATACACTCAAGAGAAATGAGTGGTCGGTCATGTGTGGGCCGGGTTGCAAGACGTTCTTGTTGAACCCAGTGTATTCCCCTCTAGAGATACACTATCGGCAGGTGGTTCCATACCTTGTCACAGTCGGAATCCAATCTCCAATAAGCGCCCGCGGTTTTGTTTGTATACTATATATGTAGAGCGTGAGATGCAAGCGTTCTGCTAGATTCTATTTATTTGTATTTAGACACTATCATAATATCAGAATAATATATTGATTCCAAAATGTTTTGGGTTATAGTAAGGTAAAAACCGTCCGTGTTTATGTGTGGACTGGTCTTACTATTATCCTTTTCTTTCAAAAGCAATTTTGAACTTTAAAATCAAGTTGGATGATCCCCCTTAATCTAGCGAGTTTTTTTCTCACTCTGGTTCACCAGACTTACCTGGTGTTTGTAATGCTCGGGTTAGACCGGGGTGTACAGGTTCAGGTTACCAGATGCTGTGGAGTCCAATGATGAGCTGAAGGTGTTCAGACACATGATACTATCTTGTATTATTCCGCTATGTGTTATATATATGAGGACAGGCTATTATAACTGTCCAGATGTATTGATGTACTCTGATGTTGCAAGTATTATTTCAAGCTCTCAATAAAGTTTATTTATATATTATATTTTGTTCCGCTGTGATGTGAGACTCTGTGTGGTGTTGGTTTTCTTATTCTTTTATTCTTAATTTCTTTCTTTCTTATCTCACCCTTTAATTTCTTTCTAATAACTATCTGTGTTTTCGATACTTGGGTTCTGACAAGTGATACAGGATATGTATTATTGTCAGAATTCGGGCTCGAATTCTCGTAGGTCATTACAGAAATTTTCTGAAATGTCTTATCATTAAGGCTGTTTCTTCATCGTCTTCATTTCTTGTGTCAGACCCATTTGTTTTCACTTTGAATGCAATAGATTTCTTTTCAGTTGGTTTATTTTCTTTTCTTTTCTGTAATTGGACTTGTAAAGACATCAAATTCCCGATTAACTCCTCAATCTTCATTTCAGTGACATTATTGGCTTCTTCAATTGCCACTGTCTTCTGATCCCATTTTGGAGTCAATGAACTCAATATTTTTCTAACTTGGTCTTCTTCTGAATAAGTTTTTCCCAATGATGTTAATGAATGCACTATTTCTTGGAATCCGCAATACATATCGGAGATAAATTCATTCTCGTTCATTTTGAATAACTCAAATTGATTAATTAACATCGATATCTTTTTTTTGTTTAACTTTACTAGTTCCTTCATGAGTAACTTGTAAAGTTCTCCAAATCTCGTAAGAAGATTTACAAACAGACAATCTATTAAATTCATTTCGATCTAGTGAATGGAATAACATATTCATGGCTTTAGAACTGCTTCGTGCAGCAACCTTTTGTTCATTAGTCCATTGTGCAAAATTAGTTGTAGGTTCAGTGTATTCATTTTGTGTGATATTCCATGTGTCTAATCCTACTGACTGTAAATATATTTTCATTCTACATGCCCAATATGAATAATTACTACCATTAAACGGTGGTGGTCTAACAGTGGACCGACCCTCTATAAAATAACTATTATTACCAGTGTTGGTTGCCATTTAATATTTTCAAAAATCAGATTATGAACTTTTTGAAAGACCTTGCTCTGATACCAATTACTAAGAAACGCGGAATGCAGATCTTAAAGCAAGACTAACACTAGAGGGAGGTGAATAGTGTTTTCAAGGAATTTAAGAAAATATAAAACTTTTATGACTACTATATGAATCACACATCACAGAGATGATCATAGACACAAAATCAAACACAAACATAGAAATAAATAAAATTAAATTGTAGAAAAGAAAAGAACACACTGATTTTATACTAGTTCAGATTACTCCTACGTCCAGCCCTACGTAAAGCTGGATTGCGTAGAGTTTTATTACTATATCAATATCCAAGTACAATTCCCTTGATTTCTCCGCGACAAGGTTAACTCCACTCCAAACACCCTTGATTTCACGGCTACAAGTTTTACACCAATCTCTTTCCTTGATTTCAGGGCTACAAGGAACACACCCTTTCCCAAACAATCCCAAATGATTACAACAGCCCTATAACTCTTCAATAACACTTCAATTCAGAGAGTAATGGTAGAGAGTGAGAAGAGAAGAAGTTTTATATATTTAGAATAGAAACCGACAGAGTAGAAGTGCAGAAATCATGAAAATATGAAATAATAATGAAGGAATGAAAAGGAGTGAAGATGGAGAATAAGAATGGTTAAAAATTTGGAATTTAATCCTTATTTATGAGATTTGAAAGGTTGCAACGCTTCTGGAACGTTACAAATAATGAAAAGACACTTCCTTTCAAAATTGAAAAAGTGACAGTTGTATATCGACATATACTAATATGTATGTCGTCATATGTCTTTTGAAAATTTGAATTTTGAATATTTTTCAAGTGTTTAACTATATATATAATTCTGGAAATTCTTGAATTAAAACATAGTGACATAAATGAGTATTATAAAGTATAAAATCATTTAAAAATGTAAATATAAATTATTTAAACATATTTATAAAATTATAAAGTTTAAAACTATATATATTAAATTATACAAGTATATAACTATACAAATATATATAAACTAATAACCTTTAAAACTTAAGTTTGAAATAAAAAGTAATATAGAAAAACTAAGTAAAATTAGAATTTGAATCTTGAAAAACAAAATTTGAAATTTGAAAATCAGAATTTGAATTTGAACCTGTAGTGTTTTACAGAGTCTTAATTATAAACTAGACTCTATTACTATATTTATCTTGAACTCTTGATATCTTGATTACTCATGAGTCTTCTCTGAAATTCTGAATCTCCTGAAACTCTAAAACTGTACAGACTTCAGTATTAACTCCTGTATTAATTGTGCATATACATGTATATATATTATAGATAGAAATGTTAGTATATATTTTTATAATCAATGATAATTGAAATAAGATTGTTGTCATCAATACTGCATTCTCCAACATGCGCATCCACAACCGAATGAACAACCCAAGGTAATAAGAGGGAGAAATAAAACCTTGAGTCAGACAATAGTCATAATGAGCGATAAAACAGCTATCTAACATTATAATAAAGTATATGAGAATTGAAAGATTTATCAACTAATCTACCAACATCAACAGAGAAGAACACAAACCTTTCTTCCCTACATCGGACAGTGATAGCCTTTATAATAATCAAGTAGAAAAAACAGTACGTTCCTGACAATCAGTTATCAAGCGTAGACCATCCTAATCGATATCGACATCTCCTAAACACAAACCTTGAAGGCCTAAACCAACATTAGACAAGCACCAAGAGATATCTCCTCTGACGTTGAATAATCTACTCAGGACGATACAAGCAAAACAATCATCGTCCATGACTCGGGCTGTCACCGTGAATCTTGATTTGAAACCATCGTTAATTATATGACAGACTCAACATCATGCCATCCATCAAGGGCTAATGGTAAACCTCGGTTCTAACAAAAACTCCATATGCCTTTCATCGATACGTATCTAGGGTTTTCATCTATACTCAGGGTACTCGACTAATCATCTAGTTTTAGGCATCCCTATTATACCCTTGCTTTGAGCCCGCTAGAACCTACGACAACGATAATTTCTCGGCCATTAATATCTCTAGTCGTCGTCATCGGCGACCATTCATAAGCCAAATCATCTTGAGTCGCCATTATTCATGAGCTCAAATCATCTTGAGTCATCTTCACAATAATTGCATTTCATCGATCAATGAACCCCTCACAACACTTCGAACATTCCTCCTTGGATTCATTTCGAAGTTACAACCACCTTCGAGCCAAAACATACACCATTTGGTCAATATTCAATTCATAGTGCTTCAGCCTTTCCGCTATGAAAAACATACTACAACATTTAAGTTCCCATCCACAACATATGTTAAACATCGTAGTATCATTTGCCTGATCGATAAAAAACAACCCGACTATCGGATGACCCATCTTCTGGAAGAGCTAACTTTAGGACGACCCGACTTTAAGACAACTCAACTTCTGGACGATCCAACTTCAGGATGACCCAACTTCAAGACGGCCTAACTTATGGACGATCCATCTTCTGGATGACCCAACTTTAGGATGGCCCAACTTCTGGACGTCCCAACTTCTAGACGACCCAACCTATGGACGACCTAACTTCAGGACGAACCAACTTCAGGTCGACCCAACTTCTGGATGAGTAAACCTTTGGACAACCTAACTTCAGGACGACCTATCTTTAGGATGACCTAACCTCTAGACGATCTAACTTTTAGATGACCTAATTTCGGGATGACCTAACTTCAGGATGACCCAACCTCAAGACGAGCCATCATTTCTTGGAGAACAAGGTATGCGGCCCAAGCTTTATGACATGTCATCAATGACCCATCTAAAACGACCCGACTTCCTGAACACCCAAAAACACTCAATTCCAATCCAAAATCGACCAATTCCAATCAACAATCAATAGCAATCATCAATATATGTTAGCACAACAATAAATCATCATATAACTATATGAAATTCACCAAATCATGATAAAGCAATGAATAAACAAAATAGTGGATCTAAACTTGCATAAACATGTAATTTAACATCATAATTACCAATTTAAGTTGCTAGATTAGATCCTATGGTGATTCAAATGAAAATATACTTACCATGATGTAGATCTAGGTGAAAACAACTTGTAAATGATGAAAATAAGATCAAATAACCCATATACTCGACTGAATCCACGTGAGAAATACTTATCACTCACCAAATCTTCGAAATAACTTGAAATCACTAAATTCCCAATCCGGGCAACGAAGAAAGATGTAATGACCCGGACTTTTTACACATCGCAAAACACAGATATTAAATTATCGTAAGTACGTGTTTCTTAAAACAAGTTAAAATTCATACTTTAAAAATTCTAAAACATGTTAATACATGTATGATAGCATTTGCATAAGCATGTAGCACAGCACTTACAAAAATCCATTTTGGCATATTCATGTATGATAGCAGGTATTTAATAACGTTTGTTTAAATTTCTTTTAACACATGTGCATAGCATTGTAAAATGCCATTTTTCCCTTTTACATATGTTTTGTTTTCAAAAGGGATTTTAAAACCTTATATTTTTTTCTTAAGTAAATTTCTTGTTTTTACAATGAAGCATTTTGACCAAAGCATGTTTGTTGGAAAAAGCAAGTTTATATATATATATATCTTTGTTTCACTTATGCATCAAGATTAAAGATACCATGATCTCTTTGCAAACTTGACTTCATGAACATGATTCATGAATAAACATACACCTACACAAGATGCACCTACACTAGAAAAACACTAGAATAAGGATATTAAAGCATGTACATTTCACATGGAAAAATCATTCTTGTTTATACATTTTCAGTTGAGATCTTTCTCTCTTCTTTTCTTAAGATTTTCTGAGAATTTTCTTTCTTTTTATTTTTCCAAAATTGTGTTCATTTTGTCAAAACCATGTACGAAAAAACCACCAAATCTTGTACAATTATAAACTTGATCTTTCCTACCCTAGATGATCACTAAAGGGATGACCTACCTGAGATTTTCCATGCCAAAAGCCACATGGCCGTGAGTAAAAATGGTGCAGGAAATTTCAGAAGTTTACATACCTTGGAGGCCAAGGTAATGTATTTTATAATTTATGTTAAATCAACTTTATCATGAGAAAAATGTGAGCTAGAATGCATGTGAAAAACTGAGTATTAAGGGTACAAAAGGGGCTACTATTTTTGGCAAAGTCCAAGGATAGATTTAGTAAATAACATGAGGTAGAATAGGAATTAAATGTGATTGTTCTTAGTCCACCAATGAGGGGGGGGGGGCTTGCGCAGGAAAAATCTAACATGTATTGGGTGTTAAAGCCAGGTGAAGTTCTAGGTTAGTGTGATGTTGTGAGTGAGATGATTTTTATTAGTGTCTTTCAATTGTCTTTTGAAAACAGAAAACATATTTTTCTCTTCTTTCAAAAAACAGCATTTAATGCACCTTATATTTTAATATTTACTTCTATTATAAAAGGCCCCTAGCATACACCATTTTCATTCACCACTTCAAATACTTTCTAGCCAAAACAGTAGAAGGAAATCAGAGAACTTCTAAAGAAAAGGTGAGTAAATTATTAACTAAAATTATTTACTTTGTTTCTTTCTAGTTTGAACTGAAAGGGGTTATTGTTTGTATTGAACATGTGTGAATGATATGCATTGTTACATGTTTTGTTCTGATCAAAACAATGGTGGTTTGTCACTCAAACTTAAGAACAAATGGTTTAGAAACCGGTTAACATATTGTGATCACCATGTTCTGTTTTTTTCCTGTTTGAATTGTGTGTCATACAAAAGGTTGACCTGATTTATTTATGTTAGTGTTAAGATTTAGATGTTATTCTGTTTTCTAAAAAAAACATTTCGGTAGCCTACAAGGAATTAGAAGTGGCAAATCAATTCAAAAATACACTGTGAGTTAAAACCAGACAAACACAGTATTTACATTTCAAACTCTCTGTATGATCAGATTTTCAAAACTGTTTTTAAATCAAACTAAATACATGAATTGAATCCCAGTAGAAAATGATGATTTTAGAAATTGGTCTCGCGATTATTAATGGCATGCATAATCGGAAATTCGAAGATGATCAGAAATTGAAAATTGTCCAAATTCCGATCATCTAAATCTTGGGAGGCCAGGTGGATGATGGTGGAGCTTCATCTGGGATCAGGCAATCAGGAAAAAATGCTAGCTTAATTTTTAAATGTTTTGATTTTGAGAAATTTGTGGAAATAGGGTTTATTGGGGTATTTGGGTTCGGTTTGAAAACGTGGTGACTGCTCTTCGCCTGGGGGGGGGGGGGGGGGGTTAGGGAAGTGCTGTCGGGGGGAATAGGAGCGTCGTGGTCTGGTGATGGTGTGGCAGCTAGGTGGTGATGGCTCGTGGTCCTAACTAGGCGCAATAGCCATTTTCTTCGATGACGTAGTTTTGTTGAAAATGTGGTGGCACAGTGATTTTGTGATCGACGACGAGATAGGGCCGGTGGGCATTGGCGATGTGACCAGTGGAGGAGGTGGAGTTTGCGTACCCGGTCGCGGGGTGGTGGAAGCGACTGAGTCGCCTGTGCACGTGCACGAATCTCTGTTGCACGAAGGAGAAGGACACCATGGTTTTTAACATGATCGGGCAAGGATCTGTCGATAGCCAAAGGTGGTACTGTGGGCTTTGTTTTGAACGTGGTACTTGGGTTAGTTAGCAAGGATAGTGGTTGATCAAGACAAAGAACCATGGTAATTTGAAATGGTATTTTAAAAGATTGGTACTTTAGTTTGTATAAGTTTTCTCTAAACTTTAGTTAATTTAAAATCCAAGTTTTAAATACTAATTATAATTTAAATTGTAATTGAAACAAATAAACAAAGTGAAATTAAAAGAACAATTTTAGTGTAACAAGCCGAGTGGAAAGAAAGGTGAATCAGGATTGGATGAAATGTTGTCGAGAAATGCGGAAGTGACAATGATTATAATTTCAGTTTATAACTTAAATTTGATTTTATTTAAAATAAAATATTTGGTTTAAAATTATAAAATAGGAATATTTTATTTACACTAAAATTTGCCAAGTTCTAATCTGTAAGTCAAAAATCCCTGTCACAACATAACTGGTAATGTACTCTTCTGTACTAGTATAAATATGAACTGTATTTTATCTGTTTAGATTAGGAATTTAATTTAAAAGAAAAATGATCGTTAATCATTTCAAAGAGGCCGGATAAATTTCCACTTTTGAACTGATTATACGTTGAACGTCAGAGATGTTTAAAATTAAAGACGGTGTTATGCAAGGACTATATTTTTATATAGTACCTTCGGTTTGTCCAGTCCCAGGACAAATATGGACGAATGTCTGACAAAGTAATTCTAACTGATCACGTACATTGATCTTTTCAAACGTATTTATATGGTGGCAGAGGAATTCGTTTCTCTCGCCGTATACCTATAGTATATTTTTAAGGAAGTCAATTAGTGATCGGGAAGTTTTGACGATGTGGCATTCAAAGAAATAAACTGTGAAATACAAAGGTAAGTCTAGCCTCAAGCCTCACACCCAGGAAATGAAAAAAATCGGGCAGACAACATGGCTATGTGGGTCGCTCCCATTAGGGTGTAGCATCACCTATCTAGAGAAATTCCTTTTGTTTCTTAATCTATCGATTCTGCCCATTCGGGAATGGTTGTCGTACACAACCATTGGTGATATACACTCGATACACTCAAGAGAAATGAGTGGTCGGTCATGTGAGGGCCGGGTTACAAGACGTCCTTGTTGAATCCAGGTGTATTTGCCTCTAGAGATACATCACCGGAAGGTGGTCCCATACCTTGTCATAGTTGGAAATCCAATTTCCAAGAGTGCCAAACGGTTTTTATTTTGTATACTATATAGGAGAATGTGAGATGCAAGCATTCTTCTAGATTTTTAATTTATTTGTGGAAACCGAATAGACACTATGATAATATCTGGTTTAAAGTATACAAAGTATTTTTGATCTCATAAGGTAAAACCCCGTTCCATATTCACAGCGTGGTCTTATGAGATATTTTCTTTAAACTGTTTACTCATACCAGTCCCCTGACTGACCCGGAGTTTATTTTTCTTTGTTTCCTTTGAACTCTTGGGTATTCATAACACTTGTTATAAATAGACAAGTGAATCAGGATTTGGATAAAAATTATGAAGCTGGATGAAGACCTCCTATGTACTAGTCTACCTATCCTATCTACTGTATAATTAAGTCTGCAAATGGGTCGTCAATGACATGTATAATTACAGATGTACTATGAATGTCTGTTTTACTAGACCTATGATGCTCTGTTGTAATATGTACTGCTGTGTAATATTATTATCTTTTTGTAAAAATTCCGCTGTGGGATTCTGATGTTTCTATGATTTTATCTTCTATCTTTTCTTATTCTTATTAATGGCACGACTTCCGATGTGTTCGAAAGTTGGGTCATTACAGTTGGTATCAGGGCTTAGGTTACTGATTACCTAGGCTTTGGGTGAGTGTGAGAGAGCGTATTTTTGAAAATTTAAAATAAAATGATTCAACTTGGATGATATACCTAAGTTAGCTATATCTGATCAAGTCTTGATTATCAACCTATCGTATTCAGGTAATTAAGTATGAGTACCCGTGCACGAAGAGGTCGAGCTACAGGGTCTTCCACTATTACTGGTCGTACCACTGGATCCCAAGATCAAGGACAAACAGTGGAAGAAGTTACGCCAGTCCAACATGACAAAAGCTTTGCAACGATCTGTAAGGAGTATACCACTCTGGGAGGGAAGGTATTCAAAGGGACTGAGTGTTTTAGTGAGGTTCAAGCATGGTTGAGGTCCAGTGAGAGGATTTTCAAAGGATTGAAGTTGAGTGATGAGCAGAAACATCTCTTAGCTTCGTGGCAACTCCAAGAAGCAGCTGCAATCTGGTGGGACGCTCAAACTGCAAATGTTCCTGAAGAAGATTCTACTTGGGACAAATTCAAAGAAGCATTTGAAGCGCAATTTCTGCCTGCAGTTGGCAAAACGAGGATGTATTGGGATTTCATCGATCTCAAACAAGGGAACATGAAAATATCCGAATATGAGAACAAATTCAATGCACTTTCCTGTTTCGGGCCAGAACTGATCAACACCCCACTCAAGAAAAATGAAATGTTCATAGCGGGATTGAAGGATAGCCTGCAAGTTCAGATGATTGGACATCTCAAGATTCCATTTGTTGATCTTGTTGATATGGCAGTTCGTTATGAGGCACTGGAGGGTAAGAAGCCAGTTGCAAAAGCAACACAGACAGGAGGACCTAGTGGTGAGAATCCAAACAAAAGGAAATTCAACCCGAATTGGAACAACAACAACAACAACAACAAAGGAGTACCTAAGATGGGAGAAAAGCCCAAAGAACGATTCAAGGACACCAAATGCCACAACTATTTGCAAAAAGGACATATTGCCAAGTTCTGTACCAAACCAGCAGCAAAGAGCCACAGCAAAACCAGCAGCAACAACAACCATCTCAGCAACAGCAGCAGAAACAACAGCAAGGCCTTGAAAATGCAATGGTGACGAAGAATCTATGTTTCAACTGCCATCAGCCTGGGCACTTGGTTAAAGACTGTCCACTCATGAAGAGGGCACAACAACCAAAGGTATATGCTATCAAAAGTGAACCATCAACTTCCCAAGATGTGAAAGGCAAGGGAGTTCTCGAAGTTACTTTTGATTTAAATGGTATTGATGTTCGTGTTTTATTTGACACCGGTGCCTCAAATAGATTCATTTCTTCTGGCACAGTAGGAAAATTCCGATTTATCCCAAAAATTTCCCCGAATCCAATTTGTGTATCTAATCCTATTGGCGGGAAAACTGAACTAAATATGTATTGCGATAATGTGGCACTCTCGTACCTTTCTCATTCCTTTCTTTTCGATTTCTACGTTTTGGATTTCAAAGGATTTAATTTTATACTTGGGATAGACTGGTTGAGTAAATTCCAAGCTAAGATTAAATGCGACAAAGAAATCGTAACTTTGATAACCAATATTGGGAGCAAAGCTAGGATACCATGTGGAAAACACGGTATTCATATGTGTAGTTTCTTGTATGCTTTGGAAGCACCGCAAGAAAATTTGGAGACGTTAGAAGTAGTCAGAGATTTCTCCGACGTATTTGAAGAAGTTAAGAGTTTACCCCTACATCGAGAGATAGAGTTCCGCATCGATCTAATTCCAGGAGCTAGACCAATTGTTCAACCAAAAAGACGAATGGCACCAAAAGAAGTCATGGAACTTGAGAAGCAAACTCAAGATTTACTGGCCAGAGGATTGATTATGCCAAGTTTTTCAAGCTGGGGTTCAACAGTAATTTTTGTGGTTAAGTCTAATGGATCACTAAGATTATGCATTGACTATAGAGAGTTAAATAAAGTGACCATCAAGAATAAGTATCATTTGCCGCGAATTGACGATCTCGTTGATCAGTTGAATGTAGCTACAGTGTTTTCTAAAATGGATCTTGCTACAGGATTCCATCAGTTAAGGATCGCCGAAGATAGTATTCCTTTAACTGCTTTCAGAGGCCCGGATTTCTTTTATGAATAATTAGTTATGCCATTCAGATTAACCAACGCACCTGCGTATTTTGTTGATTTGATGCGTGTCTTCAGGAAGATTCTAAACAAGTTTGTCCTTGTTTTTATCGACGATATCTTAATCTTTTCGAAGACAGAAGAAGAGCACAGATATCATCTTAAAGTGGTATTGGAGACTCTAAGGATAAATGTACTGAAGGCGAAGTTCTCTAAATGTCATTTCTGGCAATCTGAAGTTAGATTCTTGGGGCACATTGTGAATGGAGATGGTATTTCTATAGACCCAATCAAAGTTGAGGCAGTGCAACAATGGAACAACCCATAACACCAACGGAGGTCCGTAGTTTCTTGGGATTAGCGGGATATTACAGGAGATTTATCCAAGATTATTCTAAGAATTCTTCTCATCTGACTAAGTTGACAAAGAAGGGTGAGAAATTTATATGGACTCCGAAGTGTGAAGAATCATTCAGGGAGTTAAAGAAGAAATTGACAAAAGCACCAGTTCTTGCTGTTCCCGATGGGAAAAGTAGATTTGAGATTTATACTGATGCTTATGGAGTGGGACTCGGTGTAGTACTAATGCAGAATGGACGTGTGGTTGCGTATGCTAGTAGACAATTGAAGATTCATGAGAAGAACTACGCTACACACGATCTAGAGTTATTGGCAGTTGTTTTTGCATTAAAAATGTGGAGGCACTACCTGTTAGGAGGGAAGTTCGAGCTTTCTACAAATCACAAACCACTCAAATATCTATTTTCTCAAAAAGATCTCAACTTGAGGCAACAGAGATGGTTGGAATTCCTTGCATCGTATGTTCTGGATATTATCTATACTCCAGGAAAAGCAAATGTCGTAGCAGACGCTCTAAGCAGAAATGCGATCTTATCTCTTCTAGAAGCCACCCCAGGACTTCAAGGAAGGATAATGGCAAATCAACGGAGAGATGAGAATCTGGAGAAGTTAATTCAAGGAGTTATAAAAGGAGGAGAGTCAGATTTTGAAGTGGATGGCCAAGGTATTCTCAGAATTAATGGAATACTGTGTGTTCCTGATGTTGATGGGCTAAGGCAGGAAGTTTTGGCAGAATGCCATAAATCAAAGCTGAGTATTCATCCAAGAGTACACAAGATGTATAGAGATATGAGGCGAGTATTTTGGTGACTTGGGATGAAGAGAGATATTCTGGCTTATATAAATCAGTGTCTATGCTGCTAGCAAATAAAGGGTGATAACTAGAAAGCAGCAAGATTACTGAAACCTTTAGAGATTCCTAACTGGAAGTGGGAAATGGTATCGATGGATTTCATCTATGGTCTACCCAAGACCAGGAAGGGATATGAAGGAGTTTGGGTGATAGTAGATCGACTGACGAAGAGTGCGCATTTCATTCCGGTGAAACCAACTCGGACTGCAGCTTCGTTAACCGAGATTTTTATAAGGGAGATTGTGCGTTTACATGGAGTCCCAGTTAGTATTATAAGTGATAGAGATTCCATTTTCACCAGTAAATTCTGGGAGGCACTCCAAACAACATTGGGGACCAAGCTGAATTTAAGTATTGCTTATCATCCCCAAACAGACGGCCAGACAGAAAGAGTAAACAAGATATTGGAAGACCTGGTAAGAGCATGTATTCTTGACTTTGGAGGATCGTGGGATGATCACCTACATCTAGTTGAATTCTCCTACAACAACAGCTACCAAGTAAGTATAGGCATGGCACCATATGAAGCTCTCTATGGTAGACCGTGCAGATCACCAACTTGTTGGGTAGAGTCAGGAAATAAACTTGTTCTCGGACCAGATATGATTCGAGAAGCAACTGAGAAGGTTGAGTTAGTTAAAAGACGAATGAAGGAGGCCCAGGATTGACAGAAAAGCTACGCAGACAAAAGATGAAGGGATCTGAATTTTTTGTTAGAGACTTTGTGTTTGTGAAAATTTCACTAATCAAGGGAACAGTCAGATTTGGTAAGACAGGGAAATTAGCTCCACGATACGTGGGACCTTTCCATGTTCTTGAGAAGGTTGGATCTCTTGCTTACAGGGTGGAATTACCTAAAAGAATGGCTGGAATTCACAATGTTTTCCATATTCTCATCTCCGCAAATGTGTTCACGACCCGTCTTTGATTCTAGAACCATTGGTTCAGGAAGATCTTGAGATTGAACCAAACTTGACTGTGGTTAGATATCCAGTCTATGTGGTGGATAAAGAAGAAAAGCGACTTCAGAATAAGGTTGTGAAACTGCTCAAGATACAGTGGAGTGAGAATCCGTATGAATGTTCTTGGGAAACGGAGAAGCACATCAAGGAATTCTATCCGGAGTTTGTTGTGAGCTAGGTGTTAGTTGTCCTATGTTTGATTTGATGTATCCTATGTATGATGGTATTGTATGGCTTGTATGGATGTTATCTTTTGGCTGGAAATGGAATTTTGGATTATGGATGTTATGAGGACTCAGCATTCGTAGGGCTTATGAACTCTTTCAGTTTACTATCACTTGTACTAAAATCAGTTCTTTGTTTCTTTTCCAGATGGCACCGATTTTTAATAGGACAGCTAGGAAGAGACGGACCCCACTCCAGAGATTGAGATTGTATACTGGCATCAGTATTCACAAGCTGGTAGGTACGCAGGAGGATGAGGGAGTGAGGCGATATGTAGATACTGAGGAGTCAGGCATCTACCAGGGAGAGTCTTCCATTAAGGAGGACAGTAGGGACCTTCCTCAGGAGCAGGATTATGAGGGAAATGATGATCAGGTGGAGTACTACGTAGGTGAGGGAGCAGATGGTGGAGATGATGACAACAGTGGAGATGACAGAGATGACGATGATATGGATGATGAGGAGCCCGAGGAGGATCCAGAGGAGGAGCCTGAGGAGGATCCGGAGGAGGAGCCCGAGGAGGATCCGGGGGAGGAGCCCGAGGAGGACATTCCACTTGAGGACATTCCACTTGCTCAGCCACAGCCCGAGGAGGATATTCCACATGCACAGCCACAGTATGAGCCATGGGTTCACACACCACCGGTACCTATGTATGGACAGTTAGCTGTCTTATGGGAGCATCTAGCACAGGAGATGGCACAGTACCTGGCTGATGGAGGGCATTTGGAGCCACTCATGGATTATTCTTATCCCGATATGATGCTTTACCCACCCTCTCCCATTGAGGTCATTGAGCTTTCAGATGATGATGTTCCTGAGGAGGTAGTTGAGGTGATTGATATATCAGACAGTGAGGATGTGATTATCATATCAGACAGTGAGGATGTGATTAGCATTTCTGATGATGAGGATGTGGTTATCATCTCAGATGATGAATAGATGATCATCATTTCCGATGATGAGGATGCCATAGAGATTAGTAGCAGCTCTGAGTAGGATAGACGGACTGGATGGTATTGTATATATAGTAGTAGTATGGCTGATATGTATATTATAGTAGTACTCGTATTTTGCTGTAGTCTATAACTCGATACTAGTCGAGTATAGCACTTGTATTTTGCTGTAGTCAATTCGACGTATTATATGATATATATTATCTTTCGCTTATTTTCTGTTACAAATTTCGGGGACGAAATTTTTATAAGGGGGTAGAATGTAATGGCCCGGACTTTTTACACATCGCAAACACATATATTAAATTATCGTAAGTACGTGTTTCTTAAAACGAGTTAAAATTCATACTTTAAAAATTCTAAAACATGTTAATACATGTATGATAGCATTTGCATAAGCATGTAGCACAACACTTACAAAAATCCATTTTGGCATATTCATGTATGATAGCAGGTATTTAATAACGTTTGTTTAAATTTCTTTTAACACATGTGCATAGCATTGTAAAATGCCATTTTCCCCTTTTACATATGTTTTGTTTTTAAAAGGGATTTTAAAACCTTATATTTTTCTTAAGTAAATTTCTTGTTTTTACAATGAAGCATTTTGACCAAAGCATGTTTGTTGGCAAAAGCAAGTTTTTATATATATATATATATATATATATATATATATATCTTTGTTTCACTTATGCATCAAGATTAAAGATACCATCATCTCTTTGCAAACTTGACTTCATGAACATGATTCATGAATAAACATACACCTACACAAGATGCACCTTCACTAGAAAAACACTATAATAAGGATATAAAAGCATGTACATTTCACATGGCAAAATCATTCTTGTTTATACATTTTCATTTGAGATCTTTCTCTCTTCTTTTCTTAAGATTTTCTGAGAATTTTCTTTCTTTTTATTTTTCCAAAATTGTGTTCATTTTGTCAAAACCATGTATGAAAAAACCACCAAATCTTGTACAATTATACACTTGATCTTTCCTACCCTAGATGATCACTAAAGGGATGATCTGCCTGAGATTTTCCATGCCAAAAGCCACATGGCCGTGAGTAAAAATGGTGCAGGAAATTTCAGAAGTTTACATACCTTGGAGGCCAAGGTAATGTATTTTATAATTTATGTTAAATCAACTTTATCATGAGAAAAATGTGAGCTAGAATGCATGTGAAAAACTGAGTATTAAGGGTACAAAAGGGGCTACTATTTTTGGCAAAGTCCAAGGATAGATTTAGTAAATAACATGAGGTACAATAGGAATTAAATGTGATTGTTCTTAGTCCACCAATGGGGGGGGGGGGGGGCTTGCACAGGAAAAATCTAACATGTATTGGGTGTTAAAGCCATGTGAAGTCCTAGGTTAGTGTGATGTTGTGAGTGAGAGAAATGTTTTTTAGTGTCTTTCAATTGTCTTTTGAAAATAGAAAACAGAATTTTCTCTTCTTTCAAAAAACAACATTTAATGCACCCTATATTTTAATATTTACTTCTACTATAAAAGGCCCCTAGCATGCACCATTTTCATTCACCACTTCAAACACTTTCTAGCCAAAACAGTAGAAGGAAATCAGAGAACTTCTAAAGCAAAGGTGAGTAAATTTTTAACTAAAATTCTTTATTGTATTCCTTTCTAGTTTGAACTGAAAGCGGTTATTGTTTGTATTGAACATGTGTGAATGATGTGCATTGTTACATGTTTTGTTCTGATCAAAACAATGGTGGTTTGTCACTCAAACTTAAGAACAAATGGTTTAGAAACTAGTTGACACTTTGTGATCACCATGTACTGTTTTTTCCTATTTGAACTGTGTGTCATACCCAAGGTTGACCTGATTTATTTATGTTAGTGTTAAGATTTAGATGTTATTCTGTTTTCTAAAAAAACATTTCGGTAGCCTAGAAGGAATTAGAAGTGGCAAATCAATTCAAAAATTCACTGTGAGTTAAAACCATACAAACACAGTATTTACATTTCAAACTCTCTGTATGATCAGATTTTCAAAACTGTTTTTAAATCAAACTTAATACATGAATTGAATCCTAGTAGAAAATGATGATTTTAGAAAGTGGTCTCGCGATTTTTAATGGCATGCATAATCGGAAATTCGAAGATGATCAAAAATTGAAAACCGTCCAAATTCCGATCATCAAAATCCTGGGAGGCCAGGTGGATGATGGTGGAGCTTCATCTGGGATCAGGCAATCAGGGAAAAATGCTATCTTAATTTTTAAATGTTTTGATTTTGAGAAATTTGTGGAAATAGGGTTTATTGGGGTATTTGGGTTCGGTTTGAAAACGCGGTGACTGCTCTTCGCTTGGGGGGGGGGGGTTAGGGAAGTGCGGTCAGGGGGAATAGGAGCGTCGTGCTCTGGTGATGGTGTGGAAGCGAGGTGGTGGTGGCTCGTGGTCCTGACGAGGCGCAGCAGCCATTATCATCGATGATGCAGTTTTGTTGAAAATGTGGTGGCACGGTGATTTTGTCATCGACGACGAGATAGGGCCGGTGGGCATTGGCAATGTAACCAGTGGAGGAGGTGGAGTGTAAAACCCCACCTCCGCTAGGGTCACTCATAAAGGGAATGCACTAGTTTTGGAGGAGCGTTATCGAGGTAAGCAATCGCAGAGTTATTACAAGATAGAACATAAATAAAACAGTGGAAGATTCAAAAGCTAAATTTCATTACTTTCAAAATAGTCAAAGCCTTTTTCATTCAAAGTACCAAATAGCCAAAGTCATTATTTTCTATTACAACAAATTCTGTCTTGCATAAACAAAGAAGCATAAACTTAAAACAACAAAAGTAGCTTAATTCCCCAAAGGTAGCAGAAATGCAGCCATAGCATAACTCAAGATCAAACCGTACATGAGCTGAATCGAAGCAAGCGAAATCCAAGCTAAGTGCTAGAGTTTCCTCCCTGAGAACCTGGGGGGTGGGAATGAAAGAGAAGAGGCGAAAGAAAACGGGTCAGTCACAAAGACTGGTAAGTCCAACTGACTTTCAGCATAAAAACAGATAAAGGTAACATGACATGTATAAACTGAAAGTAAACATAAGGATGATGACAAGATGGGAAAGATAGACTAAGATAACATGATGAATCAAGTATAAATCAAGTATAGCATCACATATTCAAGGCTCGCTGCATCAACTGTACTAGAATCCTAAACCCATGTCTTATATTAATCATGAAGTGATCCCTTGGCCCAATATCACGAAATGACCCATTTCTAGGTCCAATGAAATGATCCACTAGTCGATCGACTCCCTACAAGTTCTAGCCCGTCATGTGTCTGTGTCATACGACCCTATCACGAATGTAGTCACCTGTGCTAGGTCCACCATAGGGTGTATCAAGCCCTAGCGTGACAACCACCGACACGAATCAAGCATGCACAGATAAACCTACTGATGCCCAATGCCTGCTTTTTCAACTCCGGACCACGTGCACGACCATAGCCTGACTGAACCTACACTGGCGCACCAACACAGCCATCGTTCTGGTCGCTTACAATCAGCCCAGTAATCGTGCCCCACCCTGCCTAGTTCCAGGGTACCATGATACATCTAGTGAGTTACTGCTGGAATGGACCGCGTAACTAGGGTTTCCGTCCAATAGGTTAAGTGTTGTCATTTAAATTCGTGATTTAACCCCTATCAGTCTAGCATGTCAAATTGGTTAAGTGTTGTCCTTCAAGTTCATGACATAACCCTATGAATCATGTGTCAAGTTGGTTAAGTGTTGTCTTTCATGTTCATGACATAACCCTATCATGTGGCATTAATTCATTAATGCACCCCAACCTCTCACATCAGACCTGTTGTTGTGGTCACTGGATATGTCGGGCGGTTCCGGGAAGATTTACACCACAACTCAGTCTAACCTCAGGTTTCAAGTGCGATATGACCAACTACCCACATTGGATCCTATTGTTTGCAGTAACTGGATTTGCCGGGCGGTTCTAGGCAGAATTACACTGCAAACTCAACCCAACCTCGAGTTGGCCATTTTCAAGTTCATTCTAGTGTCATGTCCATGTTCAAATTTTCATGTCAAGTTCATGTCAAGTTTCATGCCAAGTTTCCTTATAATTACCAATTTTTCCCAACGTTACCCCATCTAAATATTAGGCTATCAATCTTAGCCTAATTTTCCGTCCGCATGATTTTCGACATATAATATTAGGCTAAAAACTTAGCCTAATTTAACATACACAAAATTTGCATAAAGAGGTTCATTAGCATAAACATGACATAGGTGTAAACTTGGCATTCTCAGTATAGTCAATATGAACACCATGGGTGTATACTTGCAAAATAATCAACATGAATATCATAGGTGTGAACTTGCAAATCAATCACGAACATATGAATAAGTGTGAACTTGAAAAATGACATAGGTTTAACATATACACATAAACATGTAGATCTAACATTTGGTCACATATGTGATATGATTTCACAACCTAAAACTTGCATAACATGATAAACTACACAACTTGTCATAACGGGTTATACTCCAAGTTCATATATGTATGAATAGACTTATTCATTAATTCCCAATTCTATATGATGATAGAATAGAACCACATGCATAGATTAACATAATAAACATTGCTCTATTATCAATTTATTTCCAAGGCATGACCTAACTGAATAAATTGATTAAAACATCGCAGACGTAACATTATAAACATGAAAAGGTTTGAATAATAATCTAGATTCAAGAACATGGATAGATCTAACTTAAATAGAAAAATCCCCAAAATCAAGATCCAAGGATAAATAAAGAAAATAGGTATGAATAGATAGTCAAGCTTGTATCCAATTTCATAGTCACAATCCTAGGCAATAACCTCATGGTCATGAATCATAGGTGATTAGCCACAATTGTCTTTGTCATAGTTATAGGCAATAGTCTTATGTTCTCAGTCATAGGCATAGTCTTATGTTCACCGTCATAGTCATAGGCATAGTGTTATGTTCACCGTCATAGTCATAGGCATAGTCTTATGCTCACCGTCATAGTCATAGGCATAGGTATAGTCTTATATTCACCGTCATAATCTTAGGCCATTAACAATAGTTTCAACGTCATAGGCAATATTACCAATAGTCAAGATCCAAGAAGAAAACAAGAATAGATATGAATCATACATAAATCACTTCCAATTTATATCATGCCCATATTAGATTTATAGTTTTTATCTAAAAGTAACTAGAACTTACAGATCGTGGTCTAAGAAATTTAGATGCCGAAGTCAAGTCTAGAAATTTTTCGTTGAATTGTTGAATCTTGCTTTGATTGTAGAAGCAAATCCCCAATTCCTAGCCATAGTCTTCAAGAAATAATCTTCGTGTTTAATTTTTAATTTAATTTAATTTAGAGGAAGAAGAAGAAGCCATGATCATTAAGAGTTTGAGCAGCATAAGGTTAGGGAAGAATGGTGTAAAGAGAATGAGGCTAGGAGGCTGTTTATATAGAATTTCAATTTAATTATAGCCGTGGTGAAGCTAGAGTTAATCAAGGCCATCCATCTCAAGAGAAGCCAATCAGAAAGTGACAAGTTAGCCCTAGTGACACAGCAGAGCTCAGAAATTCGACCAGAACCCGACCAGGCCAGCCAGGGCCAAACCAGAAAGCTGTGCAGGCCTGTTGCTTGGCCTGGGCGCACCTGCCAAGTGCGCCAGTGCAATTTTGCATGGGCGCACTTCCCAAGTGTGCCAGTGCAATTTTGTTCTGGCGCACTTCCCAAGTGCGCCAGTGCATTCTAGCCGGTTTCTGGTTTTTCTGCCTAACTTCGTTCGTCCATATCTTCTTCATACGACATCCATTTTACGCAAAAGCGGACTCTATTTCAACCAGAATTCCGAGATGAATGCAATGACGTAACCTATTTCCCATGATTATCATTTTAAAAATTAATTCTTCCTTGATTTATGGTTTTAACACGTTATTAAAATTCGGGTTGTTACATTCTTCCCTCCTTAAAGGATTTCGTCCCTGAAATCTTCAAGTTAAGAAGAATGCATCCTATCATCCAATCAACCATCTACTCAACCATTGTCCTTAAAAGATTTCTAATGCTATATGAACATATGCAGAAAGTGTGTGTATATGTTCCTTATCTAATGCAAATGATCAGGCCTGATTGATCTTCTTAATGCAAAATATGTTTAGTGCCATGAATCCAACATGTATGCAAATAGTCCTAGTCACATAAACACTATATGTGTGCACAAACATCCATCCATATGCAACATTCATATGATAACACATTCAGTTTCATCCATCAAAAAGTATAAACACTCATGCATATGCAATATGAAAATGTGTCTGAGCCGATCTAGTGCCTAATGTGTGTTATGCAACCACGAGCAACCACTTGCGACCACTTGCAACCATTTGCAAACATCAACCATAACATGTTTCAATCACATGTTTACATCCAAAAGGGTTCTACCTAAGGTTCTCAAGATAGGATTGAGGAGATAAGCAAGATAAAACAAAGCATCTAGGAGAAGAAGTTAAAGATGTACCCCCAGAAGGTCCTGCTTGCGGGGCTTGCCCTTGCTTCTTAGGGTAGTTCTTGCTGATATGTCCAGTTTCACCACACTGGAAACATGCTCCCATCTTTATCTTCTTCTTTCTACAATCCTGAACTATATGCCCTTCAATACCACAGAAGTGGCATTTTCTTTTCTCGCGTGTCTTGTTGTCATTATTGTTGTTGTTGTTCTTGCCTCCTTTCTCGGAGTTTACCTTCTTGTTTTGAGATTCATTCGCCTTGACCTCCTTCTTGCCATTCTTATCTTCTTTACTTAAGAGCGCCATGTCTACTAGCTTTTCGTAAGTAGCCCCCATAGGTACGTGGGTCATAGCCAAGCTGTGAAATGGATCATTCAATCCTTTGACAAAACGAAGAGCCTTCTTATGAGGTGTATTTACTAAGTCCAGTCCAAACCGAGCCAGCTGATTGAATTGATTGACGCACTCTTTGACCGTCATACTTCCTTTCTTAAGAGATAAGAATTTTTCCAGCTGTAGACTTCGTTCAGCTTGCTAGAAGAATTTCATCTCAAATCTTGTTCGGAAATCCATCCACGTGTCAATAGGTCTTTCAGCGTTAGTGACTTCCCACCAATAGGAAGCTTCGTCTTTGAGCAACCATACCGCCAATTGTACCTTATGCCTATCGTCCACCTCGAAGATAACAAACAAATCCTCAGTTTCTTTGAGTCAGTTCCTCGCTTCTACGAATGATTCAGTTCCCTTGAAATCCTTTCCACCCATGGCCCTAAAATCTTTACAGATCTTTGAGAAAGCAATTGCACGAGGAGGGGGAGGAGGAGGAGGAATCGCTGCAGCTGGAGGAGGAATATCTACTGGGCCTGCATTGTTGGCCCTAGCCTCTAAGTACCTCCTGAACCAGCCAGGTATTGGCGCGCCCTCTGGAAAGTTAAGATTCCTAGACATGCTGAAATGAAAAAGAAGAGATTCAAACGAGGAAACAAAGGATAGTGCTAATGGCTTTTGGGGAATAGCCTTTAAATAAAACAAGACTTTTCTTGAAAAATGCTTCTTTGTAAACGGTTTTGAAAATAGTCTTAGAAGGTTTTCAAAAAAAAACTTTTGCCCAGTCTGATAACCTTCTGCTCTGGTACCAAATGTAACACCCCACCTCCGCTAGGGTCACTCACAAAGGGAATGCACTAGTTTTGGAGGAGCGTTATCGAGGTAAACAATCACAGAGTTATTACAAAATAGAACATAAATAAAACAACGGAAGATTCAAAAGCTAAATTTCATTACTTTCAAAATAGTCAAAGCCTTTTTCATTCAAAGTACCAAATAGCCAAAGTCATTATTTTCCATTACAACAAATTCTGTCTTGCATAAACAAAGAAACATAAACTTAAAACAAAAAAAGTAGCTTAATTCCCCAAAGGTAGCAGAAATGCAGCCATAGCATAGCTCAAGATCAAACCGTACATGAGCTGAATCGAAGCAAGCGAAATCCAAGCTAAGTGCTAGAGTTTCCTCCTTGAGAACCTAGGGGGGACGAAAGAAAAGAGGAGAAAGAAAACGGGTCAGTCATAAAGACTGGTAAGTCCAAGTGACTTTCAGCATAAAAACAGATAAAGGTAACATGACATGTATAAACTGAAAGTAAACATAAGGATGATGACAAGATGGGCAAGATAGACTAAGATAACATGATGAATCAAGTATAAATCAAGTATAACATCACATATTTAAGGTTCGCTGCATCAACTGTACTAGAATCCTAAACCCATGTCTTATATTAATCATGAAGTGATCCCTTGGCCCAATATCATGAATTGACCTATTTCTAGGTCCAACGAAACGATCCACTAGTCGATCGGCTCCCTACAAGTTCTAGCCCATCATGTGTCTGTGTCATATGGCCCTATTACGAATGTAGTCACCTGTGCTAGGTCCACCATAGGGTGTATCAAGCCCTAGGGTGCCAACCACCAACACGAATCAAGCATGCACAGATAAACCTACTGATGCCCAATGCCTGCTTTTTCAACTCCGGACTACGTGCATGACCATAGCCCGCCTGAACCTACACTGGCGCACCAACAAAGCCGTTGTTCTGGTCGCTTACAATCAGCCCTGTAATCGTGCCCCACCCTGCCTAGTTCCAGGGTACCATGATACATCTAGTGGGTTACTGCTGAAATGGACCGCGTAACTAGGGTTTCCATCCAATAGGTTAAGTGTTTTCATTTAAATTCGTGACTTAACCCCTATCAGTCTAGCATGTCAAGTTGGTTAAGTGTTGTCCTTCAAGTTCATGACTTAACCCTACGAATCATGTGTCAAGTTGGTTAAGTGTTGTCTTTCATGTTCATGACTTAACCCTATCATGTGGCATTGATTCACTAATGCACCCCAACCTCTCACATCGGACCTATTGTTGTGGTCACTGGATATGCCGGGCAGTTCCGGGCAGATTTACACCACAACTCAGTCTGACCTCGGGTTTCAAGCGCGATATGACCAACTACCCACATTGGATCCTATTGTTTGCAGTAACTGGATTTGCCGGGCGGTTCCGGGCAGAATTACATTGCAAACTCAACCCAACCTCGAGTTGGCCATTTTCAAGTTCATTCTAGTGTCATGTCCATGTTCAAATTTTCATGTCAAATTCGTGTCAAGTTTCAAGAGTAAGTTTCATGCTAAGTTTCCTTATAATTACCAATTTTTCCCAAAGTTACCCCGTCTAAATATTAGGCTATCAATCTTAGCCTAATTTTCTGTCCGCTTGATTTTCGACATATAATATTAGGCTAAAAACTTAGCCTAATTTAAGATACATAAAATTTGCATAAAGCAATTCATTAGCATAAACATGACATAGGTGTAAACTTGGCATTCTCGGTATAGTCAATATGAACACCATAGGTGTGTACTTGCAAAATAATCAACATGAATATCATAGGTGAAAACTTGCAAATCAATCACGAACATATGAATAAGTGTGAACTTGAAAAATGACATAGGTTTAACATATACACATAAACATGTAGATCTAACATTTGGTCACATATGTGATATGATTTCACAACCTAAAACTTGCATAACATGATAAACTACACAACTTTTCATAACGGGTTATACTCCAAGTTCATATATATATGAATAGACTTATTCATTAATTCCCAATTCAACATGATGATAGAATAGAACCACAGGCATAGATCAACATAATAAACATTGCTCTATTATCAATTTATTTCCAAGGCATGACCTAACTGAATAAATTGATTAAAACATCGCAGGCATAACATTATAAACATGAAAAGGTTTGAATAATAATCTAGATTCAAGAACATGGATAGATCTAACTTAAATAGAAAAATCCCCCAAATCAAGATCCAAGGATAAATAAAGAAAATAGGTCTGAATAGAAAGTCAAGCTTGGATCCAATTTCATAGTCACAACCCTAGGCAATAACCTCATGGTCATGAATCATAGGTGATTAGCCACAATTGTCCTTGTCATAGTTATAGGCAATAGTCTTATGTTCTCAGTCATAAGCATAGTCTTATGTTCACCGTCATAGTCATAGGCATAGTCTTATGTTTACCGTCATAGTCATAGGCATAGGTATAGTCTTATGTTCACCGTCATAATCTTAGGCCATTTACAATAGTTTCAATGTCATAGGCAATATTCCCAATAGTAAAGATCCAAGAAGAAAACAAGAATATATATGAATCATACATAAATCACTTCCAATTTATACCATGCCCATATTAGATTTATAGTTTTTATCTAAAAGTAACTGGAACTTACAGATCGTGGTCAAAGAAATTTAGATGCAGAAGTCAAGTCTAGAAATTTGTCGTTGAATTGTTGAATCTTGCTTTGATTGTAGAAGCAAATCCCCAATTCCTAGCCGTAGTCTTCAAGAAATAATCTTCGTGTTTTATTTTTAATTTAATTTAATTTAGAGGAAGAAGAAGAAGCCATGATCATCAAGAGTTTGAGCAGCATAAGGTTAGGGAAGAATGGTGTAAAGAGAATGAGGCTAGGAGACTGTTTATATAGAATTTCAATTTAATTATAGCCGTCGGTGAAGCTAGAGTTAATCAAGGCCATCCATCTCAAGAGAAGCCAATCAGAAAGTGATAAGTTAGCCCTAGTGACACAGCAGAGCTCAGAAATTCGACCAGAACCCGACCAGGCCAGCCAGGGCCAAACCAGAAAGCTGTGCAGGCCTGTTGCTCGGCCTGGGTGCACCTGCCAAGTGCGCCAGTGCAGTTTTGCATGGGCGCACTTCCCAAGTGCGCCAGTGCATTCTGGCCGGTTTCTGGTTTTTCTGCCTAATTTCGTCCGTTCATATCTCCTTCATACGACATCCGTTTTACGCAAACTCGGACTCTATCTCAACCAGAATTCTGAGACGAACGCAATGACGTAACCCATTTCCCATGATTCTCAATTTATAAATTAATTCTGCCTTGATTTATGGTTTTAACACATTATTAAAATTCTGGTTTTTACATGGAGTTTGCGTGGCCGGTCGTGGGGTGGTAGAAACGAAGGAGTCGCCTGTACACGTGCACGGGTCTCTGTTGCATGAAGAAGAAGGACACCATGGTTTTTAACATGATCGGGCAAGGATCTGTCGATAGCCAAAGGTGGTACTATGGGCTTTGATTTGAACGTGGTACTTAGGTTAGTTAGCAAGGATAGTGGTTGATCAAGACAAAGAACCATGGTAATTTGAAATGGTATTTTAAAAGATTGGTACTTTAGTATGTATAAGTTTTCTCTAAACTTTAGTTAATTTAAAATCCAAGTTTTAAATACTAATTATAATTTAAATTGTAATTGAAACAAATAAAAAAGTGAAATTAAAAGGACATTTTTAGTATAACAAGCCGAGTGGAAAGAAATGTGAATCAGGATTCGATGAAATGTTGTCGAGAAATGCAGAAGTGACAATGATTATAATTTCAGTTTATAATTTAAATTTTATTTTATTTAAAATAAAATATTTTGTTTGAAATGATAAAATAGGAATATTTTATTTACACTAAAATTTGCCAAGTTCTAATCTGTAAGTCAAAAATCCCTGTCACAACATAACTGGTAATGTACTATTCTGTACTGGTATAAATATGAACTATATTTTATCTGTTTAGATTAGGAATTTAATTTAAAAGAAAAAAGACCGTTAATCATTTCAAAGAGGCCGGATAAATTTCCACTTTTGAACTGATTATACGTTGAACGTCAGAGATGTTTAAAATTAAAGACGGTGTTATGCAAGGACTATATTTTTATATAGTACCTTCGGTTTGTCCATTCCCAGGACAACTCGTATGGACGAATGTCTGACAAAGTAATTCTAACTGATCACATACGTTGATCTTTTCAAACGTATTTATATGGTGGCAGAGGAATTCGTTTCTCTCGCCGTATACCTATAGTATATTTTTGAGGAAGTCAATTAGTGATCGGGAAGTTTTGACGATGTGGCATTCAAAGAAATAAACTGTGAAATACAAAGGTAAGTCTAGCCTCAAGCCTCACACCCAGGAAATGGAAAAAATCGGGCAGGCAGCATGGCTATGTGGGTCGCTCCCATTAGGGTGTAACATCACCTATATAGAGAAATTCCTTTTGTTTTTTAATCTATCGATTCTGCCCATTCAGGAATGGTTGCCGTACACAACCATTGGTGATATACACTCGATACACTCAAGAGAAATGAGTGGTCGGTCATATGAGGGCCAGGTTACAAGACATCCTTGTTGAATCCAGGTGTATTTGCCTCTAGAGATACATAATCGGAAGGTGGTCCCATACCTTGTCATAGTTGGAAATCCAATTTCCAAGAGTGCCAAACGGTTTTTATTTTGTATACTATATAGGAGAATGTGAGATGCAAGCATTCTTCTAAATTTTTAATTTATTTGTGGAAACTGGATAGACACTATGATAATATCTGGTTTAAAGTATACAAAGTGTTTTTGATCTCATAAGTTAAAACCCCGTTCCGTATTCACGGCGTGGTCTTATGAGATATTTTCTTTAAACTATTTACTCATACCAGTCCCCTGACTGACCCGGAGTTTATTTTTCTTTGTTTCCTTTGAACTCTTGGGTATTCATAACACTTGTTATGAATAAACAAATGAATCAGGATTTGGATAAAACTTATGAAGCTGGATGAAGACCTCCTGTGTACTAGTCTACCTATCCTATTTACTGTATAATTAAGTCTGCAAATGGGTCGTCAATGATATGTATAATTACAGATGTACTACGAATGGCTGTATTACTAGACCTATGATGCTCTGATGTAATATGTACTGCTATGTAATATTATTATCTTTTTGTAAAAATTCCGCTGTGAAATTCTGATGTTTCTATGATTTTATCTTCTATCTTTTCTTATTCTTATTAATGGCACGACCTCATTTGATGCGATCTTACTTCACTTGATGTAGATGTAGCTTTGCCTTATGTAGATCTTCAATCTTCTTACGTAGGTCTAGAATTTTAATGGACGAAAGGTGTATTTGATTGAGTAAGAAGAATTACGAGCTCATCCAAATGAGAGAATGAAGAAAGTAAACCATTCTTCATGCCTCTACCCCTATTTATAGCCTCCAACCAGCCCACTAATGGGCCATACCAATTCAGCCCATTAATGACTAGCCAAACCAATACAGAAATTATTCAGCACTAAAACAGCGATTCCTCCCAAACCGTTGAACCAAATCTTTAATGTGACCAATCTACAGAATTGGAAACATCATTTCCTTTCCAATGAAACCAATATCAGCAGCTGATTCGATCCCAATCAAAAGTTATGCTCTATACAAAACTGATAGGGGCAAAATGGTCACAAATAAAATTGGTAAAAATTGTGGACATGTCTCACATCCCCATAAACAACATATCATCCAACCCTCAGGGAATTAAATAAAAATATTTTATGATCGTCCGATATGTAAAATGCGGGCTGTTACATTCTAACCTAACCTATTTAGAATTTACACACAATGATCAACCACAAAACCCAAGGTAATTGTAACAACCCGAAAATTCTGAACCAATTTAAAAATTTTATTTTAGCTATTTTAATGGATTTTGAATATTTAAAATGATTTATTTTAAATAATAACGACTAAAAGTTTATTTTAATCGAAGTTAGAACGTATAATTTTAGTTTAATTATAAAACGAGCCTGAAATGGGGCGGTAGTTTGAAGATTCGATTTTAAATTTCAATTGAATGTACATGATTCAAAATAAATTAGATTTCAATAAAACCAGAAATATTTGAATCTGTTTAATTATATCTTTCTAAGGAATGTAACAAACTAAGATTTCATAATATAAAATGAAAGTTATGTCCAGTTTAAAATTTAAAATAGTCGCTATGGAATTTATATATATTTTAAATTATATATAGCCCTTAAAAACAACCAATTTGCAAACGACCTTCATTTTCGACGAAATCACTTTTGTTGGATCTGGAATGTCAAATTATTGCTAGATTCTAATTTTCATAATTTTTGGAATTAATATGTGAGCGTGGAAAAAGAAAACGTGTTTTGTCAATTTTAATTGAACTTAATCGACTGGAAAATGACCATTTTTCAAACATTCTCCAAATTCAATGAAATTAATTTTGTTAGGACCGTATCATCAAAACATAGCTAGATTTATTTTTTGAGAATTTTTGGAGTCATTATTTGCCCCCAGTAAATTAAAATGTACGTTCAAATTTAATATTGAACATTACATATTTTAATTTAAAATAAAACTGATCAAAATGATAGAATTGGCTTTCGAAACATATCCCATTGTGTCCGGAATAGGGGTATTTAGCTAGGAACGACAGTTGTTGGGTCTGATTTGGAGGTTAGAGCCGTATTGAAGAAATTAACGAATTAAATATTAATTTATATTATATATATAGCATTATTTTTCTTTAACCCTAATTTCATAAACAAAGCATCCGCCGTTTCTAAAATCCATGGCTTCAGTCTTCTCGTCTTCTTTCTCCTTTCTCTCCTAATCTACTCAACGAATTCCTCAACTCCAAAAAAAGAAAATCGAAGAGCATGTCATGATCTACAACATCAATGGTCATGATCGAATTTTGATGAGAGGATTGAGAGAATCTCGCGCTTAAAGGTGCTGATGTCGGAGGATAATTAGGAGGGGGGAGGGTCCTAGGTGGTGCTAGTTCAGCACAGTCAGAAGAGGTGGTGGCTCCCGCAGGGACGGTCGACGGGGTGATTTCGGATGGTGCTCAAAGGGCTTGAACGTCGGTGCGTAGGTGGAGGTTTTGGACGACGGATGGGTTCAGCTATATACAAATAACGAAGAAGAAGGACGCGGCTTTCTTTTTTTGTTTGGGGTAAAGAAGAATTAGATTTTAATTAATTATATTTTAATTATCATAATTTGTAATTAACATGTAAACGGACATAATTTGTTCAATACTTGTCAGAATTCAATGAAACAACCTCCATTGGAACCGTAAATTCAAGAACTGCATCATGGAACTGACTGGAACTGAAATGGGGCTTGCTACAAATTAAGAAGGAGTCAAAACCCAATGTGAGATTTCTAAATTTAAAAATAAAATTGATTGTGATATTAAATTTATATATACGCTATATAAAATACATATAGGCGTTGTATAAAATTAGAATTGGTTGATTATGGTTGCGATGGATTGCTGGATAGAATTATGTAGAAAGAATCATATGTTGGAATAATATTTTGTTCAATAAAATATTCATTGTTTGAAATAAAAATATGTTAACAATAAAAAATTACTTTTTTATTGTATGTAGGAATGATATAAAATATTCATTGTTTAAATAAAAATATGTTAACAATAAAAATTTACAATTTTATTGTATGTAGGAATGATATAAAATATTCATTGTTTGAAATAAAAATATGTTAACAATAAAAATTTACTTTTTTATAGTATGTAGGAATGATATAAAATATTTATTATTTGAAATAAAAATATGTTAACAATAAAAATTTACATTTTTATTGTATGTAGGGATGATATAAAATATTCATTGTTTGAAATAAAATATGTTAACAATAAAAATTACATTTTTTATTGTATTATTGATTCATTAAAAAGAATCATATTTTAAATAAAAAGATTAGACAATAAAAATTACATTTTAATTGTATTATTGATTCATTAAAAAGAATCATGTTTTAAATAAAAGATTGGACAATAAAAATTATATTTTTATTGTACAATTGATTCATTAAAAAGAATCATGTTTTAAATAAAAAGATTGGACAATAAAAATTACCTTTTTATTGTATTACTGATTCATTAAAAAGAATCATGTTTTAAATAAAATGATTGGACAATAAAAATTATATTTTTATTGTATGTTTGATTCATTAAAGAGATTTTGCTAACTTAAAACAATGTCATTTACAAATTAGCAATGTTAGAAAAATAATCATATGTTTCGTTCATTAAAATATAGTCATTAACATGTTAGCGATGTTAGAAAAATGATCATTTGTTAAATATGTTTTGTTCATTATCATTAACATGTTAGCAATATTAGAAAAATTATCTTTTGTTAACTTTGTTTTGTTCATTATCATTAACATGCTAGCGATGTTAGAAAAATGATCATTTGTTAAATATGCTTTGTTCATTATCATTAACATGTTAGCAATATTAAAAAAATGATCGTTTGTTAACTGCGTTTTGTTCATCATCATTAACATGCTAGTGATGTTATAAAAATGATCATTTGTTAAATATGTTTTGTTCATTATCATTAACATGTTAGCGATGTTAGAAACATGATCATTTGTTAAATATGTTTTGTTCATAATCATTAACATGTTAGCGATGTTAGAAAAATAATAATATGTTTTGTTCCTTAAAATATTTTAATTAACATGTTAGCGATGTTAGAAAAATAATCATATGTTTTTTTCATTAAAATATTATCATTAACATGTTAGCGATGTTAGAAAAATAATAATATGTTTTATTCATTAAAATATTGTTATTAACATGTTAGCGAAGTTAGAAAATGATCATTTGTTAAATATGTTTTGTTCATTATCATTAACATGTTTGCGATGTTAGAAAAATGATCTTTTGTTAACTTTGTTTTGTTCATTAAAAATGTAACATTTAACATGTAAGCGAAGTCAAAAATGTTCATGTTTGATATAAAAATGATTTAACAATAAAAGGTACATTTTTATTGTATGTAGAATCACAAAATGTCATCTTTAACATGTTAGTTTAGAATAAAATAATCATATGTTAATATATGTTTTGTTTGATAAAAATGTCACTTTTAAAATGTTAGTTTAGAATAAAATAATTACATGTTAATATATGTTTTGTTTCATAAAAAATGTCACTTTTAACATGTTAGTTTAGAATAAAATAATTACATGTTAATACATGTTTTGTTTGATCAAAATGTCACTTTTAACATGTTAGTCTAGAATAAATTAATTACATGTTAATATATGTTTTGTTTGATAAAAATGTCACTTTTAACATGTATGTGAAGTGTATAAAATTTACATGTCTTGAAATATATTTTTGTTCATTAAAAATATCCTCTTTAACATGAATATGAAGTGTACAAAATTATTTGAAGAATAAACAGTTTGAGATCATCGAACAAATTATATATATATATATATATATATATGTAAATTACAATAAAACGAATCGTGGTAATTCGCAATTTGGAATCGTAACTTTAAATGATTATACCGAAAGATACGACCGTCGGATTTTCCTAAAACTGGAACCATTGGGTTTGCTTTGGGAAGATCTTTCCAGCGATATTAGCTTTGTTAAGATCCAACGACTAGATTTCGAGAAACGAGTAATTCAAATATGAATAAAAAGAGCGCTAGGGCTGCGTAATGACCTGAAACGTCATTCAAATTAAATGGGCTATTTTTATATAAATAAAACTAGCGATAAATCATTACAAAATATTATAAATGATATGGAATGAAAACAAACCAATTTCCCTTGGTTTATAAAGTAATATGGACGGTTAGATTTATTTGACATTAATCAATAGAACTGAATTAAATTTTACTAAAGAAAAAAAGGATTTGAATTATATATATTCGAGAATTAATTGAAAAGGCCGAGTTAAATCTCATTTCAAATAACAATTCGACGATTAAAAGTCGAAGACGTTGAAAACGGTGGTTGAAGACTGGTAATCTTCACATAGAATGGATGACTACCGATGCCCTGGATTGGTTAGCACCCAGGAAAGGGTTAAAGTGGTAGTTGTCCGGACGTACTTGTTGATTGTCCGGATATGCGAGAACTTCTCTTCTGTATTGGACATATGGAATAAGGAATAAGGTGTCACCGGTTTCGTTCAGACCCAGAACGGACTTGTAAATGGATGTGTGTCTGACATTGGATTTCGTTCAGAGTTGATAGATTTCTATTAAATATATATATATGTTTAGTGGCCGATAATTTATTCTCTTGCTTAACACCCTTCTCTGAGACGTATGAGCTTAGAGGTTATATATCGATAGACTTCAGTCGCATGGCGTGGATTTTCAATGTGGCATGCTAAGATGCAAATGATCAAGGCTTTTGTTGAAAAGCAAAGCCTTGTGGTTGATGATCAAAGCACAGCTTTAATTAGCATAGCTTTGTGTATAGTGTTACTTCGCGAGCCCCACACCCTGGTATGAGTCAAAAACGGGATGGTGACTGCAGGGAGTGCATGCTTTTCTTTCTAGCTAGAAGTGGTGTCATGGTATGGAGCCCAGACATTTTTACTTATGTGGATGATGGATTGCGAGGTACCTCGATTTATTGGTCGCTACTGGCCAAGTGATAAGTCCGATAGGACTGGGAAACATATGTTCAGGAATAACTAATACACTAAAGTATGTGTGGCCCAGCCTTGAAGATCCAAGGGTTTCCCGTAGGTCCAATCCTGAGGTAATTGCTAGAGTGCCTCGAATCGGGAGGAGCTATCCCTAGCCTCGACTCATGATGGAAACCCAATTTCCAATACGACATTATGGATTTGATTGTAAACCTATATATGGCGACATAGTAGGTTGGGGTACTATGCCGTCTAGGATTGATACATTTATATTGAAAAGTGTTTTAAATAGACTAGACACTAATAATAATATCAAATGATTTTCATTTTATTCATATCAAGCATTTTGGCCATTATAAGGTAAAACTCTATCCTCCAATTTGCGTTGCATTGTGTGATGGGACTTGAGTCTTATAATGGCTTCATTTTTTCTGAAAAGCATTGCGTTGTTTAAAAGAATTACTTTATTTATGCACTGGCAATCCAATGGGGTAAACCCCTTCCGCGTTAGCGGCGTGGTCCTGTGATTAGCCTTATTATTAAATAAGTTAGGTAAGATTTCTCATACCAGTCCCTTGACTGACTCGTAGTTTGTTTCACTTGCAAACTCGGGTGCCCCTATTTCCACACGGGCAGTCGAGCAGTTTGTTTTGCAGATATTTATTTATTGAGCAGGATTCTGGATTGAAGCTTAAAGCTGCGTCCAGAGCATTGATAGGGTTCTGCTGTGTTAGTTTGTTGGTTCCGCTGCATTGTATTAAATTTATTATAAATTGATCTTCCGCTGTAGTATTATTTTTCGATGTACTATGATATATTATGTACTCTGATGTAACATTATTATGATGTTTATAAAAGTCTGTTATTATTTGTTTTGATGTGTTGTATGCCCAGAGTTAGCGTATCCGGGCTTCAAACGGTCTTGGTCGATTTAGCGATCGATTAGGTTCGAGCGGAATCCGTATTGTTACAGTTGGTACCAGAGCTTTGGTTAACTCAAATCTTTGGGGTACAACTCGTTAGAACTGAACAAAAGACTCATCAGAGGTAGGATTAGTAATGTTCTATGAAAGAAACTCATTAGAAATAGGATCAGTAGCATCTTAGAATGAGATACTCGTTAGAGATGGGGCTAGAAATGCCCTAGAATGAGTTGAGAGTGACAAGTTTATAATTAACGTATTTGTGATTATATATACAATTCGATTTTAGAAAATATGATTTTTGAATATATAAAAGTTATATATATTTGAAATGCTAATCTGCTAATTGATTGATGATTGTGTTGTGTGATTATTAGTTCAACTAATAAAATTATTGAAACCAATAAAAGAATGAAAATTGAGTTAATTAATTAAACAACTTTCAGCTGCGTTCCTTTTCGAGCACGTATGATTTTAAGTGGGGGAGATTGTAACAACCCGGAAATTCTGAACCAATTTAAATTTATTTTAGCTATTTTAATGGATTTGAATATTTAAAATGATTTATTTTAAATGATAACCGCTAAAAATTTATTTTAATCGAAGTTAGAACATATAATTTTATTATAATTATAAAATGAGAGTGAAATGGTCCGGTAGTTTGAAAATTCGATTTTAAATTTCAATTGAATGTACATGATTCAAAATAAATAGGATTTCAGTAAAACCAGAAATATTTGAATCTGTTTAATTATATCTTTCTAACGAATGTAAGAAACGAAGATTTCATAATATAAACTAAAAGTTATCTCCAGTTTAAAATTTAAAATAGTCGCTATGGAGTTTATATATTTTTTAAATTATATATAGCTCTTAAAATAGCCATTTTGCAAACGACCTCCGTTTTTGATGAAACCACTTTTGTTTGATTCGGAATGTCAAACTATTGCTAGATTCCTATTTTCATAATTTTTGGAATTAATATGTGAGCAGGGAAAAAGAAAACGTGTTTTGTCAATTTCAGTTGAACTTAATCGACTGAAAAATGACCATTTTTTAAACAGTCTTCAAATTTGATGAAATTAATTTTGTTGGGACCGTATCGTCAAAACATAGCTAGATTTATTTTTCGGGAATTTTTGGAGTCAGTATATGGCCCCAGTAAATTAAAATGTACATTCAATTTAATATTGAACATATTTTCATTTAAAGAAAAACTGATCAAAATGATAAAATTGGCTTATGAAACATATCCCATTGTGTTCGGAATATGAGTATTTAGCTAGGGACGACAGTCGTTAGGTCTGATTTGGTGTTTAGAACCCTATTGAAGAAATTAGCAAATTAAATATTAATTTATATTATTATATATATATGTATATAACGTTATTTCTTTAACCCTAATTTCATAAACAAAGCGGCCGCCATTTCTAAAATCCATGGCTGTGCTCTACCCGTCTTCTTTCTCCTTTCTCTTTTAATATACTCAACGAATTCCTCAACTCCAAAAAAGAAAATCGAAGAGCATGTCATGATCTCCAACATCAACGGTCATGATCGAATTTTTATGAGTGGATTGTGAAAATCTCGTGCTCAAAGGCGCTGAAGTCGGAGGCGAATTGGGAGGGTCTTGGATGGTGCGAGTTCGGCACTGTCAGGGGAGATGGTGGCTCTCGCAGGGGCTGTCGACGGGGTGATTTCGGATGGTGCTCAGAGGGCTTGAACGTCGGTGCGCACGTGGAGGTTTTGGACAACGGATAGGTTCGGCTATATACATATAATGAAGAAGAAGAACATGGCTTTCTTTTTTTGTTTGGGGTAAAGAAGAATTAGATTTTAATTAATTATGTTTTAATTATCATAATTTGTAATTAACATGTAAATGGACATAATTTGTTCAATACTCGTCAGAATTCAACGAAACAACCTCCGTTGGAACCGCAAATTCAAGAACTGCACCATGGAACTGACTGGGACTGAAACGGGGCTTGCTACAGATTAAGAAGGTGTAACACCCCGTGAATTCTATAACGTTAAGCTTCACGAATTAAAGTATAATTAATTATAAATTATGAAATCAAGGGAAATGGGTTACGCTATTGCGTTCGTCTCGAAATTCTGCTTAAGATAGAGTTCAAGTTTGCATAAAACGGATATCGTATGAAGAAGATATGGACGAACGAAGTTGGGCAAAAAAACCGGAAAACGGGTCAGAATGCACTGGCGCACTTGTGAAGTGCGCCAGAACAAAGTTGAACTGGCGCACTTGAGAAGTGCGCCAGTACAATTTTGGCCTGGCGCACCTGCCAAGTACGCCCAGGTCAGAAAGACCTGCTGGTCAGGCCCTGGCTGGCCTGGTCAAGGTCTGGTCGAATTATGATGCTTGGCTGAGTCACTAGGGCTTACATGTCCCTTTCTTATTGGCCTCTCTTGAGATGGATGGTCTGGATTCACCCTAGCTTTATCGACGACTCAAAACAATTTAAAATTCTATAAATACAACTCAAGTCTAACCCTAAATTCACACAAATAATAGAATACAAAAGTCGTCATGCTGCTGGAGAGGAACTAGGAATGGCTGTCAAATAGAAAGCCTAGAGACAAGCCAACAAGCCTAAGAGACGAATCAAATTAAAAGAAGATCAAAGCTTAATCAAATCATTCAATGCAATTTTGCTACCCAAAGGAGAGCATCTCCAAATCAGAATAACAGAAATCAGAAAACAAGAATTCATCACACATTGTAAGTATAGTGACCTTTCAAAATATGAATAAAAACTGTGATGTGATTCGATGTAAATGAAAATAGAATCGTGTTGTTATAATCTTTGTGTATTGTGATGGTTCTATCATGACTTGTGTATTGATGTTGTGGCATAAATTAATTGATGCAAGCCTATTGAATAATTGTATATGAAAAACAATGGCACTTGCAAGCTTGTAGCAAAAACTAGAAATTTATCCCTTTTTGTATATGTCGAGGGCATGGACTATGTATATTCCCTTAGTCTAAATTAGAATTTGTGTAAACATGTTATAGACCTTTTATGCCTACATGACCCAAAACCTATGATGTCATCCTTATGTTTATTGGCAAGTATAATTAGATCTATGTTTGCAAGTATAATTGGATCTATGTTTCATAAACTATGTAAGTTCATGTTTATTTGCAAAATATAATTGGTTCTATGTCAAACATCGTTTGGGTTTCATAAACTATGCAAGTTCATGTTGAAATAGGCTATATGATTAGATGTTAAAATTGTACATTTTGATGAATATATAACATGCTAGTTTTGTGGTCGATATTATGCCAAGTTAACATGTTTAAACACAAGTTTGTATTTGCCTAAACTATGCCATTTCATATGTCACCTACTTAGTTATACTTTGATTCGAATGCAAGTTCACATGACCCATGTTATATGTTAGTTGAATCGCCAAATTGCAAGTTCATGCGCCACACACCTTTATGTATTACATGTTCATGATTTCCCCTTTTCCTCACGTTTATAAAGTTGGGCTGAATGGTGACAAGCCCAACACATGTTATAACGTTGCGAACAAACGGGGGTAATAATGTTGGGTGTAAAATATGAAAATATATGTTGGCATGTTTGGCACATGCCAATGATTATGACACATAAGCGATATGAATTGAAATACCCAAAAATAAAAGATATGACATTTACAGATAGGTGAAAAGTAATAAAATATGTAAATTTAGAAAAAACGATATGCTTAACCCGACGTTGGATTGAGTTGTTATGTAAACCTTCCCGGACCAGCCCGGCTGTCCAGTAGTCACAACAATACCTATCCAATGTGGGTGGTTAAGCATTGAGCCCAATACACCCCACCTCCGTTAAGGTCACTCACAAAGGGAATGCCTTAACTTTGGTGGAGCATTTTAGTAAACAGAACAGAAACTTACAAGACAGATAAAACAGTACTTGGAAAATTTTATCTTTATTACAGCGGAAACAGAAATCAATATGGTTACATCCTTTCAAATCTCAGAATTCAAGTACAAATATCAGTCTTGTACAAAAGCCTTCAAAATGCATGGTTTAAAATCATAATCCCCATAGAACGGGAGCTATACAGAGCCAAGCCATACTTTAAGCACTTCAAGCAGAGAGAAATCCGGATCAAGCTAAAGTATTCCCTCCTTGGATAACCTGGGGGGGGGAACGGAAGAAAGGAGGCGAAACAACAAGGGTCAGACAAAAAGTCTGGCAAGTCTAGTGACTTTCAGCATATGAACAGATAATAATAATATGACATGAACATAAAACTGGATGAGAGATAACTGTAACAGTTGTAGCAGATATAACAGAAGAACAGAATGACATAAACTAATACTTTACACTTCTCTGCACTAATACTAGTATAACAGAATTACGGTGTCACCCTAATGTCTAAACTGAAACGGAAACGGGTACAGAATAATTTAACAGAAACAGGATGCTAATAATGGGCCTTTACTACCCGATCAGAAACAGACAGAAGCAGAAACAGATTAATCCCTACGGAAACAGAATGTAGAATTAGGTGTACACTAGTAATGGGCCTTTACCACCCGAACAGACGGTACCACGCAGAAACAGACAGGTGTTACCACCCAACAGAAACAGACAGTACCAACAGAAACAGACAGAACTAAGTGTACCGTAAAACCCTACCCCCAAGCGATCGGCTCCCTAATACATAAATATCCTGTGTCGGCCCCACAGTAGGGTGTATCACTCCCTAAAGTGACAACCAATTGGCACAGACCTATTTACAGATGTCACGGCGTCTTACATCCTCAGAGGCAGACCAGGATCCATGCACGCACATGACCCGGTTGGAACGCACCATCAACACCCCTCGCCATTATCAGAATGAACCACTTATAATTAGTTCAGTAAGCGTGCCCGGACCCTACATACTGTTGGGTCAAAGTTTTGATACCAGAAAGGGTTACTGACTAATATGGGTCCCAAACAACAGATGACACAAGTAATTCCCCTCCTAACCTTGTGTCCCCAGACTAACAGATTTCAAATTAACTTGTTTATAGGTTCAGACATACAGAATTCAGATCAACTAGTTCACAGACAAGTTTTCAGACTAACAGATCAGATGTACAGATTAACAGACTTACAGATTAGCTGATTTCAGATTAACAGGCTTACAGATTTACTAGTTACAGATTAACAGACTTACAGATTAGTCTAACTTTGTAATTGGGCCTACAGATTCACGGAACAGATTTATTAAATTCATCAGTCTAGTGAGTTTAACCCTATCCGCCCAACACATTATATTTATCTCAGATTTTCATTAATTAAATATTAATGCCCAGACCTCTCACATTAGACTGACAGTTTGCGGCTACTGGTTAGGCCAGTTGGTTCCGGGCAGGTTTCTGTCGCAAACTGAGTCTAACCTCGGGTTTCAAGCACGTTATGACTAACTTCTCACATTAGAACCTATTGTTTGCGGCCACTGGATATGCCGGGCGGTTCCGGGCAGAATTACGCCGCAAACTCATTCTAACCTCGAGTTAGCCATGTTTATCTTTGCGGCGAATTAATTAATGATTTACCATTTACACCCACGCCTAATATACATGTCAATTTTCATAATTATAGCCAATTCAGATTATGTCAATAACAGACTAAATATATCAACTCAACAGATATGGCAGATAACAGATTTAGCAGATTAGGCGACTTAACGGATTCAGCAGATTAAGCAGTTTAGCAGATTTAGCATATAACAGTTTAGGCATCTTCAGTAGACTTAGCAGATGACAGATTTGGTATATGAACAGATATAGTAGATTATAGCAGAACTAGCAGATTAGGCAATATAACAGAACTAGCAAATTAGGCAATATAACAGAACTAGCAGATTAGGCCATATAACAGATTTAATCATTCCTTAAAGTTTCATAAACATATCTTGCCTAATTATAAATTTGGCCTAAGTTTGCATGCCTAAATAGTTGTCATGATTCACATTATGATCATATACCCCACGTTTGCATTGAATTTATATGGCACAGATTATGGTCATAATTTACCATATAACACACGTCTCAAATTTAGTTAAACTTGCCTAGTACAAAAGATTCACATATAAATTATACCAAATATAACCATCGATTTCAATGCATGTCATATATTCAAAAATCTCCCACTTAGGTGTTATTCACATTTAATAGTTATCAAATCTTAACATAAATCTTCACACCTAAGTCATATTCCCTTTTTATCCCAAATCATGAATTTCTATATAAACAATATGCCCAACAATCTAGAACTTTAAATTATAACATATCTTTAATTCAAAAATATGCATTATGTCCAATGTCTCAAGTCACATGTTAATATACAATGGTTCCTCTTCTTCCAATTCACAGAATATGCACAGATCTAAATCTAGTTTACAACCTACGTCCTTTTAGTCACAGATTAGCCATGTTCAATTATGCCATCATTCATTACTTATCCCAAAGTTTAACGTTCGTGCGTTAATCTCTTATGAGATTTGGCGCAGGCTCTGGGTAGCCTGGCTATAGAACAGAAAGAAGAAAGAGATATAGAATAATATAGATCAGAACAGAACATACGCAATCTCAAATTCAGATTTACAATCATGTCACAATTATAATTAAAGTTTATATCGGAAAATAACTGCACTTGCCTTGGTTGGATTCTAAAAGAAAAAGGTGTTGTAGCTGTTCTCTTTTAATCCTAATCAGAATTGGAGGAAGAAGAAGCACAAGTCCTAGCTTAGGTTTCAGCAGAGTAGAGACACCATTGATTTATTTATTTTTAGAGAGGAAGAGAGCAATGGAGGCTAGAGAATTGTATATGAGATTTAGGTTTAGGTTAGGGATGTATATATAGGTGTAGGAAGTTATTTAGGACCATTAGATTAACCCTGAATCATGAGAACCATTCAAATGAAAAATCTGCATTTGAGCGAATCGGCCCACGGGATGACAGCCAAACACCCTGGATTAACCCCTAGTCGACCCAGCAGTGCTTGGGTCGACCTCAAAAATGGGCCGGTTCGGTTATTCCCTCTCCCAATTCGCTGTTTTGAACCTTTTTTGCATGTTTATTTATTTAATTTTTATATATATCTATATATATTTCTCTCATATGCATACAAACTTCAAGGCTTAATAACTTCTTCATAATTAACCATTTTTTTAATTTGTGAACATCACTATTATTAGAAATACGGGGTGTTACAGGACCCGAGGTTAGACTGAGCTACGGTGTAAACCTGCCCGGAACCGACCGGCACATCCAGTAACCGTAGCAATACCTGTCTAATGTGAGTGGTCTGGTGCTCCTAAGAGGCTAAGGACAGATGGTAGGGTTATGTCAACTATAACACTTAACCAAATTCAACATGTTAACCAGAATTGATGGGTGGGGTTAGGTAAATACAGACACTTAACATGTTTGACTAGAAAATCCTGGTAACGAGGGACCCGTTTCAGCAGTAACCCAAAGTTAGGTATCAACGGTACCCTGAAACTAGTTAGGGTGGGGCACGATTACTGGGCTGATTGTAAGCGGTCAAACGACGGCGGTGGGTGCACAGTGCAGGTCTAACGGGGTGCGGGCGTGCACACACTCCGGAGCAGACAACCAGGGCACTGGGGACAGAAGTAGTATAACCTATGTCTTCTAGTTTTGTGTCGGGGCCGCCACCATGGGTCTTGATACACCCCATGGTGGGACCAACATAGGTATCTACAATTCTTGGGGGCCGTATGACACATGTTAACGCGAGTAGGAGCCGATCTTTAGTAAGAATGGGGATCACTCCACCCTCACCATGGGGTGCCAGTTGGAATAAATTCAAGTAGGTGCAGATATATAGTATGGGTGTGATAGTGCATTCGACACTTCCTTAGCTTGTGACACTTTCCTATTTTTAGTTTACATCCATCATACCCTTTTCTTATTCACATATTGAAGAGTTACTAGATTTACTCAGGCTTTATGTCTGACCCTATTTTCTTTTCGTCTTCTTTTCTTTCGTTCCCCCCAGGTCCTCAGGGAGGAAAGAACTCAACTCAGTCAGGCTCTTTACAAGCACCAAGAATGTAGATGTATGATTTGGATCTTTCTTGCTCGGATAATGGCTTTGGATATCACTATGGGGATTTTTGTCACTTTATTTATGTTTTCATGCTTCTTTAATAATTAAGGCAGTTATGAGGTTGTAATGTTGAAAGTATTTTGAGACAATTATGGAAATCTTTGTTTGATACATGTATTGATGAAATAAAAGTTTGTTTGGTTTCCGCTGTTTAAAATATGTGTATTTATATCTGTCTTGAGTTCATTTGTGGCTTTTACTTATAAACCTCCACCAAAGTTAAGGCATTCCCTTTGTGAGTGACCTTAATGGAGGTAGGGTGTTTCACTTGGTATCAGAGCGAGGTTTACCAGACAAGATAAAAGTTTTTGAAAATTGTTTCCAAAAAGAAAGTTTAAAGAAGCATTTTTTTAGAAAAAAAAGTGTTATATTTATAAAAAGACAAAATCCCCCAAAGCCATTTACCTATCTATCCTTCTCTATCCTTCATTTTGAATCTTTCCTTTCTATTTCAGTATGTTTGGAGACGTTAACCTTCCGGAAGGAGTGTCGATTCCCAGCTGGTTTAGGAGGTACTTAGAAGCAAGGGCCAATGGCGCGGGCCTAGCAGACATCCCTCCTCCACTGGCCGCGGTTCCTCCACCCCCTCCGCCTCCTCTTGGAAATGCATTCGCAAAAACATGTAGAGACTTCAAGGCTATGGGTGGAAAAGACTTTTATGGGATAGAATCTTTTGTTGGAGCAAGAAACTGGTTAAAGGAGACTGAGGATTTGTTTGTCATCTTTGGAGTGGATGACAGGCAAAAGATACAACTTGCAGTGTGGTTACTTAAGGATGAAGCTTCCTATTGGTGGGAAGTTACTAATGCTCAGAGGGCGGTGGAAACATGGGAAGACTTCAGGACAAGGTTTGAGATGAAATTCCTCTTCCAAGCCGAAAGAAGCCTGCAAATGGAAAAGTTTCTAACTCTGAAACAGGGAAGCATGACGATCAGGGAATATGTTAATCAGTTTAATCAGCTGGCCAGATTTAGGCTAGACTTAGTAAACACCCAACACAAGAAGGCACTTCGCTTCGTCAAGGGTTTGAATGAGCCTCTACACAGCCTTGCCATGACCCATGTATCCACGGGTGCGACTTATGAAAGCCTGGTGGACATGGCGTTGCTACATGAGGAAGACCACGGCAAGAAAGAAACTAAGGGGGAAGAGAAGAAAGAAGGTCTACAAGCAAAGAAAACAGACTTCAAGAAAGGAGGGAAGAACAATAAGCCCCGTGAGAAGAGAAGGTGCAATTTCTGTGGCATTGTGGGCCATATATCAAAAGACTGCCGGAAAAGGAAGGCGAAGATGGGTGGCTGCTTCCATTGTGGAGAAACTGGACACCAAGCTAAGGACTGCCCAAAGAAGAAAAGGCAGGGACATAAAGCTGGATCCACTTCAGGGGGTCTGGTTCATGCGCTAGTGACACCTCAGTAGGAACGAGGTAGTAATATTTCTGTAGAAAGTGTAGTCTATCTTTATGATCATCCAGTTCGTACACTTTTTGACTCTGGCGCATCACACTCTTTTATTTCATTTGCCTTAGTAGAATCTCTGCATCTAGACACTAGTATGGTAGAAGATCCCTTAGTAGTTTCAAATCCAATTGGGGGCTCCGCTTACTTGTCAATGGTTTGTTTGGGTTTGAAAATCTCTATTCTCAGCGTCGAGTTTAGTTGTAATGCCTTTGTTTTGGGATTCTCGGGATATGGTTTGATCTTAGGCATGGACTGGTTATCCAGTAATAGTGCCATTCTTGACTGTGAGAAAAGAGTAGTTAGGCTCTTGACTCGGCTTGGTAACACTCTAGAAATTTCTTGTAATCCCTTGAATGATGTTATGCTTTGTTATCTAGAGTCGCTTGATGCCTCTGATGAGAATTTGCAATCAATTAGAGTAGTCCGGGAATATCCGGATGTCTTTGAGGAAGTGAAAGGCTTACCTCCGAGGCGGGAAATAGACTTCCGCATATATCTTGTGGATAACGCAAAGCCTGTAGCTTTACCTGTCAGACACATGGCTCCAAGGGAGAGAAAGGAGCTCAGTAAGCAGGTTAAAGAACTTCTCGAAAAGGGGTTCATTAGACGGAGCACTTCAGAATGGGGTGCTCCAGTGGTGTTCGCAACCAAAGCAGACGGTTCGCTTCGCCTTTGCGTCGACTATAGGGAGTTAAACAAATTGACCAAGAAAAATAGGCACCCTCTTCCTCAAATCGACGATTTGTTTGATCAGCTTGTAGGTGCGACGGTCTTCTCCCCACTTGATCTGGCAACTGGGTTCCATCAGCTAAGAGTAGCTGAAGACAACATTGATATGACAACGTTCAGAAACCCAGACGGTTTCTTCGAGTGGCTTGTCATGCCCTTCGGCTTGACAAACGCACCCACTTATTTCGTAGACCTAATGAGCAGGGTTTTCATAGAATTCCTCAACAAATTTGTGGTTGTCTTCGTAGATGATATCTTAATCTTCTCAAAGAATGAGGAAGAACATGCTCAGCATCTGAAAGAAATCATGGATACTCTCCGTGCACATCAACTAAAAGCCAAATTCCCCAAGTGTCACTTCTGGAGAAAAGAAGTAAGGTTTCTTGGGCATATAGTGTCCAAAGAAGGGTTGGCTGTGGATCCCGCGAAAGTGGTGGCAGTACAAGATTGGAAGACACCAAGAAATGCAACCGAAGTTCGAAGCTTTCTTGGGCTAGCCGGTTTTTATCGAAAGTTTATTAGGGATTTCGCGAAAATCTCAGCCCCACTCACAAGGCTAACAAAAAAGAATCTGGCGTTCACTTGGGATTTGGACTGCGGGTTTGCTTTCCAACGATTAAAAAGGGCTCTCACAATAGCCCCAGTTCTAACTCTGCCTGACGGAAGCAAAATGTTCATAGTATACACAGATGCATGTGGAACGGGACTAGGCGCTGTTCTAATGCAAGAAGGAAGGGTAGTAGCTTATGGCGGAAGACAATTGAAGGCTCATGAAAAGAACTACCCAACCCACGATCTTGAATTAGCCGCCATCGTCTTTGCACTTAAGTCTTGGCGCCATTATCTCCTAGGTGAGAAGTTTGAATTATACACTGACCATAAATCGTTGAAATATCTCTTCTCCCAGAAGGATCTTAACTTAAGGCAGCAAAGATGGATGGAGTTTCTTGCCTCATATGATTTTGAAATTTCCTATACTCCCGGAAAAGGCAACATGGTAGCAGACGCGTTGAGCCGAAAGAAACTGACCCTAAGCCCTCTCTTTGTGGAAAGGCAAAACTTGGAGTATATAGCCAGTTTCAACTTTAGGCCCTCCTTGGATTTTGTACCGGGTTTGTTAGCATCTCTCGAAGTGCGCCCCACTCTCTTAGACTCAATAGGGGCTGCATAATGTGAAGACCCTCATCTTGTTGATGTGATTGATAAACTTATTAGGGGTGAGACTTCTAGTCACCTCAGTAGATACGCCATCGATAATAAGGGTTGGCTGAGACGAGATGGAAGATTATGCGTCCCACGAGCAAGGGAGTTAACAAAGAAGGTTCTCGAGGAAGCACATCATTCCAAGATGACTATACACCCTGGCGGTGATAAGATGTACATGGATATAAAAAGGACTTTCTTTTAGAGCGGCATGAAGCAAGACGTGGCAGATTTCGTTTCTAAGTGCATGACCTGCCAACGGGTCAAGGCGGAACAAAAGAAGCCTGGAGGACTACTCCACCCTCTAGAGGTCCCACAGTGGAAGTGGGATAGCATTTCAATGGACTTCATTGATGGACTGCCTAGGTCGAGAAGAGGCAACACTAGCATTTGGGTAATAGTGGATAGGCTTACTAATAGCGCCCACTTTATACCTATCAAGAGTAGGAGGACTGCCGCATCTCTAGCATCTCTTTATCTCAAGGAAATAGTTCGACTCCATGGGATACCCTCCAGCATTGTTAGTGACCGAGACCCTATCTTCACGAGTGAGTTTTGGCGGAGTCTGCAAGAAGCTGTAGGCACACAGCTATTTTTGAGTACGGCCTATCACCCCCAAACAGATGGCCAGACGGAAAGGGTGAATAGAGTTTTAGAGGATCTTTTAAGACTTTGCGTTCTTGACTTTGGAGGGACGTGGGAGGATCACTTTCCTTTAGTGGAATTCACCTATAACAACAGCTACCAAGCTACCATCGGCATGGCACCCTTCGAAGCCTTGTATGGAAGACCGTGCAAATCACCAACTTGTTGGTGGGAGTCTACAGATAAGCTTATACTTGGGCCAGACATGATTCGAGAAACTTCAGAGAAAGTGGACTTGATACGTAGGAGAATGAAGACAGCCCAAGACAGACAGAAATCCTACGCTGACAAAAGAAGGACCGACCTTGAGTTTGAGGTTGGGGATAGGGTTTTCCTTAAGGTATCCCCTTTAAGGAACGTCGTTCTCTTTGGATCCGCAGGAAAGCTAGCACCAAGATTTGTAGGACCGTTCCCTATCATCGAGAAGATTGGGAAAATGGCTTATAGAGTAGATCTTCCTGAAAGATTGGCTGGAATTCACAACATCTTTCACATTTCTCAACTCCGGAAATGTCTACATGAATCAGCGGAAGTGGTGGAGCCAAGCATTCTAGAAGAAGCCGAAGTGGAACGTGAAGCAACTGTGAGGAGAGTTCCAACTCGAATCATAGGAACTGAAGTGAAAAAGCTACGCAACCGCGAAGTCAAACTCGTTAAAGTTCAGTGGAGCGACGCCGAGGAAGACGCGACTTGGGAAACTGAGGACAGAATACGCGCTGCCTACCCTCTTCATTTTGAGGGTACATCTTTGACCTCTCTTTTTTCTTAAGTTGTGCTTGTATCTATCTTTTTAGGTATATCTCCTCGATATTATCCTTTATCCTTAGGTAGAAACCCCTTTGGATGTAAACATGTATTTGAAACATGTTATGGTTGATGGCTGCAAGTGGTTGCTAGTGGTTGCTCGTGGATGCATATACACACACAACATAGGTCTTAGATCGGCTCAATCACTTCATACTGCATATGCATATATGTATTCTTATTTGTATATGGTTGTAAACTTGATATGCTGTCATATGGTTGTCGCATTTATATGAATAGCTGTGCACTCATGTAGAATTATGAGTAGGAAAAAATTTGCATACATAATGGATTCATGACACTTACATGATTCGCATTGAGGAGGTCAACTGAATCAGTAGACCGCCTGATTTCTGCATTAGATAAGGACATGTACACACACTATGCATATGATCATGAAGCATTATAAGTCTTTTAAGGAAAGTGGATGCCTGTGTTTGTTGGTTGAGTAGATGGACTGTTGGATGGTAGGATATACATTCTTCCTAACTTGAAGATTTCGGGGACGAAATCCATTTAAGTGGGGGAGAACGTAACACCCCGTGAATTCTATAACGTTAAGCTTCACGAATTAAAGTGTAATTAATTATAAATGATGAAATCAAGGTAAATGGGTTACGCCATTGCGTTCGTCTCGAAATTCTGCTTAAGATAGAGTTCAAGTTTGCGTAAAACGGATATCATATGAAGAAGATATGGACCAACGAAGTTGGGCAGAAAAACCGGAAAACGGGTCAGAATGCACTGGCGCACTTGTGAAGTGCGCCAGAACAAAGTTGAACTGGCGCACTTGGGAAGTGCGCTAGTACAATTTTGGCCTGGCGCACCTGCCAAGTGTGCCCAGGTCAGAAAGACCTGCTGGTCAGGCCCTGGCTGGCCTGGTCAGGGTCTGGTCGAATTCTGATGCTTGGCTGAGTCACTAGGGCTTACATGTCTCTTTCTTATTGGCCTCTCTTGAGATGGATGGTCTGGATTCACCTTAGCTTTATCGACAGCTCAAATCAATTTAAAATTCTATAAATACAACTCATGTCTAACCCTAAATTCACACAAATAATAGAATACAAAAGTCGTCATGCTGCTGGAGAGGAACTAGGAATGGTCGTCAATTCGAAAGCCTAGAAACAAGCCAACAAGCCTAAGAGATGAATCAAATTAAAAGAAGATCAAAGCTTAATCAAATCATTCAACGCAATTTTGCTACCCAAAGGAGAGCATCTCCAAATCAGAATAACAGAAATCAGAAAACAAGAATTCATCACACATTGTAAGTATAGTGACCTTTCAAAATATGAATAAAAACTGTGATGTGATTCGATGTAAATGAAAATAGAATCGTGTTGTTATAATCTTTGTGTATTGTGATGGTTCTATCATGACTTGTGTATTGATGTTGTAGCATAAATTAATTGATGCAAGCCTATTGAACAAATGTATATGAAAAACAATGGCACTTGCAAGCTTGTAGCAAAAACTAGAAATTTATCCCTTTTTGTATATGTCGATGGCATGGACTATGTATATTCCCTTAGTCTAAATTAGAATTTGTGTAAACATGTTATAGACCTTTTATGCCTACATGACCCAAAACCTATGATATCATCCTTATGTTTATTGGCAAGTATAATTAGATCTATGTTTGCAAGTATAATTGGATCTATGTTTCATAAACTAGGTAAGTTCATGTTTATTTGCAAAATATAATTGGTTCTATGTCAAACATCGTTTGGGTTTTATAAACTATGCAAGTTCATGTTGAAATAGGCTATATGATTAGATGTAAAAATTGTACATTTTGATGAATATATAACATGCTAGTTTTGTGGTCGATATTATGCCAAGTTAACATGTTTAAACACAAGTTTGTATTTGAATAAACTATGCCATTTCATATGTCACCTACTTAGTTATACTTTGATTCGAATGCAAGTTCACATGACCCATGTTATATGTTAGTTGAATCGCTAAATTGCAAGTTCATGCGCCATACACCTTTATGTATTGCATGTTCACGATTTCCCCCTTTCCTCACGTTTATAAAGTTGGGCTGAATGGTGACAAGCCCAACACATGTTATAACGTTGCGAACAAACGGGGGTAATAATGTTGGGTGTAAAATATGAAAATATATGTTGGCATGTTTGGCACATGCCAATGATTATGACACATAAGCGATATGAATTGAAATACCCAAAAATAAAAGATACGACATTTACATATAGTTGAAAAGTAATAAAATATGTAAATTTAGAAAACACGATATGCTTAACCCGAGGTTGGATTGAGTTGTGATGTAAATCTGCCCGGACCCGCCCGGTTGTCCAGTAGTCACAACAATACCTATCCAATGTGGGTGGTTAAGCATTGAGCCCAATAAGGACCCGAGGTTTGACTGAGCTACGGTGTAAACCTGCCCGGAGCCGACCGGCACATCCAGTAACCGTAGCAATACCTGTCTAATGTGAGTGGTCTGGTGCTCCTAAGAGGCTAAGGACAAATGGTAGGGTTATGTCAACTATAACAATTAACCAAATTCAACATGTTAACAAGAATTGATGGGTGGGGTTAGGTAAATACAGACACTTAACATGTTTGACTAGAAAATCCTGGTAACGAGGGACCCGTTTCAGCAGTAACCCAAAGTTAGGTATCAACGGTACCCTGAAACTAGGCAGGGTGGGGCACGATTACTGGGCTGATTGTAAGTGGTCAAACGACGGCGGTGGGTGCACAGTGCAGGTCTAACGGGGTGCGGGCATGCACACACTTCGGAGCAGACAACCAGGGCACTGGGGACACCAGTAGTATAACCTATGTCTTCTAGTTTTGTGTCGGGGCCACCACCATGGGTCTTGATACACCCCATGGTGGGACCAGCATAGGTATCTATAATTCTTGGGGGCTGTATGACACATGTTAACGCGAGTAGGAGCCGATCTTTAGTAAGAATGGGGATCACTCCACCCTCACCATGGGGTGCCTGTTATAATAAATTCAAGTAGGTGCAGAGATATTGTATGGGTGTGATAGTGCATTCGACACTTCCTTAGCTTGTGACACTTTCCTATTTTTAGTTTACATCCATCATACCCTTTTCTTATTCACATATTGAAGAGTTACTAGATTTACTCAGGCTTTATGTCTGACCCTATTTTCTTTTCATCTTCTTTTCTTTCGTTCCCCCCCGGGTCCTCAGGGAGGAAACAGCTCAACTCAGTCAGGCTCTTTACAAGCACCAAGAACGTAGATGTATGATTTGGATCTTTCTTGCTCGGATAATGGCTTTGGATATCACTATGGGGATTTTTGTCACTTTATTTATGTTTTCATGCTTCTTTAATAATCAAGGCAGTTATGAGGTTGTAATGTTGAAAGTATTTTGAGATAATTATGGAAATCTTTGTTTGATACACGTATTGATGAAATAAAAGTTTGTTTGGTTTCCGCTGTTTAAAATATGTGTATTTATATCTGTCTTGAGTTTATCTGTGGCTTTTACTTATAAACCTCCACCAAAGTTAAGGCATTCCCTTTGTGAGTGACCTTAACGGAGGTGTGGTGTTTCAGAAGGAGTCAAAACCCAATGTGAGATTTCTAAATTTAAAAATAAAATTTATTGTGATATTAAATTTATATATACGCGCTATATAAAATACATATAGGCGTTGTATAAAATTTGGATTGGTTGAATGTGGTTGCGATGGATTACTGGATTGAATTGTGTAGAAAGAATCGTATGCTGAAATAATATTTTGTTCAATGAAATATTCATTGTTTGAAATAAAAATACGTTAACAATAAAAATTTACATTTTTATTGTATGTAGGAATGATATAAAATATTCATTGTTTGAAATAAAAATATGTTAACAATAAAAATTTACATTTTTATTATATGTAGGAATTATAAAATATTTATTGTTTGAAATAAAAATAAGTTAACAATAAAAATTTACATTTTTATTGTATGTAGGAATGATATAAAATATTCATTATTTGAAATAAAATATGTTAACAATAAAAATAACATTTTTATTATATTATTGATTCATTAAAAAGAATCATGTTTTAAATAAAATGATTAGACAATAAAAATTACATTTTTATTGTATTAAAGATTCATTAAAAAGAATCATGTTTTAAATAAAAGATTGGACAATAAAATTATATTTTTATTGTAATATTGATTCACTAAAAAGAATCATGTTTTAAATAAAAAGATTGGACAATAAAAATAACCTTTTTATTGTATTATTGATTCTTTGAAGAGAACCATGTTTTAAATAAAATGATTGGACAATAAAAATTATATTTTTATTGTATGTCTGATTCGTTAAAGAGATTTTGCTAAATTAAAGTAATGTCATTTACATATTAGCGTTGTTAGAAAAATAATAATATGTTTTGTTCAATAAAATATAGTCATTAACATGTTAGTGATGTTAGAAAAATGATCATTTGTTAAATATGTTTTGTTCATTATCATTAACATGTTAGCAATATTAGAAAAATGATCGTTTGTTAACTATGTTTTGTTCATTATCATTAACATGCTAGCGATGTTTGAAAAATGATCATTTGTTAAATATGTTTTGTTCATTATCATTAACATGTTAGCGATGTTAGAAACATGATCATTTGTTAAATATGTTTTGTTCATTATCATTAACATATTAGCGATGTTAGAAAAATAATAATACGTTTTGTTCATTAAAATATTGTCATTAACATGTTAGGATGTTAGAAAAATAATCATATGTTTTTTTCATTAAAATATTATCATTAACATGTTAGCAATGTTAGAAAAATAACAATACGTTTTGTTCATTAAAATATTGCCACTAACATGTTAGCGAAGTTAGAAAAATGATCATTTGTTAAATAGTTTTGTTCATTATCATTAACATGATAGCGATGTTAGAAAATGATTATTTGTTAAATATGATTTTTTTTTCATTAAAAATGTAACCTTTAACATGTAAGCAAACTCAAAAATGTTCATGTTTGATATAAAAATGATTTAACAATAAAAAGTACATTTTTATTGTATGTAGAATCACAAAATGTCATCTTTAACATGTTAGTTTAGAATAAAATATTCATATGAGTTAATATATGTTTTGTTTGATAAAAATGTCATTTTTAACATGTTAGTTTTGAATAAAATAATTACATGGTAATATATGTTTTGTTTGATAAAAATGTCACTTTTTACATGTTAGTTTAGAATAATTTATTACATGTTAATATATGTTTTGTTTGATAAAAATGTCACTTTTAATATGTATGTGAAGTGTATAAAATTTACATGTCTTAATTTTTTTTTTCATTAAAAATATCCTTTTTAACATGAATATGAAGTGTACAAAATTATTTAAAGAGTAAATAGTTTGAGATTGTCGAACGAATTTTAAATATATATATACATATATATATTAAAATAAAACGAATCACGCGCGGTAGTTCGCGATTTGGAATCATAACTTTAAACGATTATACCGAGAGATCCGACCATCGGATTTTCCCAAAACTAGAACCATTTGGTTCGCTTTGGGAATATCTTTCCAACGATATTAAGTTTGTTAAGATCCAATGGTTAGATTTAGAGAAATGAGTAATTCAAATCTGAATAAAAACAGCGCCAGGGCCGCGTAATGACCTGAAATGTCGTTCGAATTAAATGGGCTATTTTTATATAAATAAAAATAGCGATAAATCGTTACAAAATATTATAAACGATATGGAATGAAAATAAACCAATTTCCCTTGGTTTATAAAGTAATATGGACGGTTATATTTATTTGACATTAATCAATAGAATTGAATTAAATTTAACCGAAGGAAGAAACGATTTGAATTATATATATTCGAGAATTATTTGAAAAGGCTGAGTTAAATCTCATTTCAAATAATCATACGACGATTAAAAGTCGAAGACATTGAAGACGGTGGTTGAAGACCGGCGATCTTCACATCGATTGGATGACTACCGATGCCCTGGATTGGTTAGCTCCCAGGAAAGGGTTAAAGTGGTAGTTTTCCGGGCGCACTTGTTGATTGTCCGGATATGCGAGAGCCTCTCTGCTGTATTGGACATACGGAACGAGGAATAAGGTGTCTTCGGTTTCATTCAGACCCAGAACGGACTTGTAAATGGATGTATGTCTGACATTGGATTTCGTTCCATGTTGATTGATTTCTATTAAACATATATCCGTTTGGTGGTGGTGAATTTATTCTCTTGCTTAACACCCTTTTCTGAGACGTACGAGCTTAATGGTTATATATAGATAGACTTAAGTTGCATGGCGTGGATTGTTAATGTTGCAGGCTAAGATGCAAATGATCCAGGCTTTTGTTGAAAAGCAAAGCCTTGTGGTTGATGATCAAAGCACAACTTTAATTAGTATAGCTTTGTGTATAGTGTTACTTCGCGGGCCTCACACCCCGGTATGAATCAAAAACGGGATCGTGACTGTAGGGAGTTCATATGTTTCTTTCTAGCTAGAAGTGGTGTCATGGTATGGAGCCTAAACATTTTTACTTATGTGAACAATGGATTGCGAGGTGACTCGATATATTGGTCGCTACTGGCCAAGTGATAGGTCTGATAGGACTGGGAAATGTGTGTTTAGGAATAACTAATCCACTAAAGTATGTATGGACCGGCCTTGAAGATCTAAGGGTTGCCCGTAGGTGTGATCCTGAGGCATTTGCTAGATTGTCTCGAATAGGGAGGAGCCATCCCTAGCCTCGACTCATGATGGAAACCCAATTTCCAATACGATATTACAGATTTGATTGTAAACCTATATATGGTGACATAGTAGGATGGGGTACTATGCCATCTAAGATTGATACATTTATATTGAAAAGTGTTTTAAACAGACTAGACACTAACAATAATATCAAATGATTTTCATTTTATTCATATCAAGCATTTTTGGCCATTATAAGGTAAAACTATATCCTTCGGTTTGCGTTGCATTGTATGATGGGACTTGAGTCTTATAATGGCCTCATTTTTTCTGAAAAGCATTGTGTTGTTTAAAAGATTTACTTTATTTATGCACTGGCAATCCAATGGAGTAAACCCATTCCGCGTTAGCAGCGTGGTCCTGTGATTAGCCTTATTATTAAATAAGGTAGGTAACATTTCTCATACCTGTCCCATGAATGACTCGTAGTTTGTTTCACTTGCAAACTCGGGTGCCCCTATTTCCACACAGGAAGTCGAGCGGTTTGTTTTGCAGATATTTATTTATTGAGCAGGATTCTGGATTGAAGCTTAAAGCTGCGTCCAGAGCATTGATAGGGTTCCGCTGTGTTAGTTTATTGGTTCCGCTGCATTATATTAAATTTATTGTAAATTGATCTTCCACTGTAGTATTATTTTTCGATGTACTCTGATATATTTGTACTCTGATGTAACATTATTATGATGTTTATAAATGTATGTTGTTATTTGTTTCGATGTGTTGTATGCCCAGAGTTAGCGTATCCGGGCTTCGAACGGTCTTGGTCGATTTAGCGATCGATTAGGTCCGAGCGAAATCCATATCGTTGCAGTTGGTATCAGAGCTTTGGTTAACTCAAATATTTGGGGTACAACTCGTCAGAACTGAACAAAAGACTCATCAGAGGTAGGATTAGTAATGTCTTATGAAAGAAACTCATTAGAGATAGGATCAATAGCATCCTAGAATGAGATACTCGTTAGAGATAGGGCTAGAAATGCCCTAGAATGAGTTGAGAGTGACAAGTATAAATTAACGTATTTGTGATTATATATACAATTCGATTTTAGAAAATATGATTTTTTAATATATAAAAGTTATTTATATTTGAAAATCTAATCCACTAATTGATTGATGATTGTGTTGTGTGATTATTAATTCAACTATTAAAATTATTGAAACCAATAAAAGAATGAAAATTGAGTTGGTAGTTGAACAACTTTCAGCTCCGTTCCTTTTCGAGGATGAAAAGATTTTAAGTGGGGGAGATTGTAACAACCCGGAAATTCTGAACCAATTTAAAAATTTTATTTTAGCTATTTTATTGGATTTTTAATATTTAAAATGGTTTATTTTAGATTATAACGGCTAAAAATTTATTTTAATCGAAGTTAGAACGTATAATTTTATTTTAATTATAAAACGAGCTTGAAATGGCGCGGTAGTTTGAAAATTCGATTTTAAATTTTTATTGAATGTACATGATTCAAAATAAATCGGATTTCAGTAAAACTAGAAATATTTAAATCTATTTAATTATATCTTTCTAACGAAAGTAAGAAACTGAGATTTCATAATATAAACTAAAAGTTATCTCCAGTTTAAAATTTAAAATAGTCGCTATGGAATTTATATATATTTTAAATTATATATAGCCCTTAAAAATAGCCATTTTGCAAATGATCTCCGTTTTCTACGATACCACTTTTGTTGGATTCAGAATGTCGAATTATTGCTAGATTCCAATTTTCATAATTTTTGGAATTAATATGTGAGCGTGGCCAAAGAAAATGCATTTTGTCAATTTCAGTTGAACTTAATAGAATGGAAAATGAACATTTTTCAAACAGTCTTCAAATTCAACGAAATTAATTTTGTTAGAACTGTATCGTCATAACATAGCTAGATTTTTTTTGGGAATTTTTGGAGTCAGTATATGGCCCCGGTAAATTAAAATGTACGTTCAAATTTAATATTGAACGTTATATATTTTAATTTAAAGAAAAACTGATCAAAATGACAGAATCGGCTTACGAAACATATCCCATTGTGTCCGGAATAGGGGTATTTAGCTAGGCACGATAGTCGTTGGGTCCGATTTGGAGTTTAGATCCGTATTGTAGAAATTAACGAATTAAATATTAATTTATATTATATATATATAAATATAACGTTATTTTCTTCAACCCTAATTTCATAAACAAAGCAACCACCGTTTCTAAAATCAATGGTTGCGCTCTTCCCGTCTTCTTTCTCCTTTCTCTCCTAATCTACTCAATGAATTCCTCAACTCCAAAAAAAGAAAATCGAAGAGCATCTCATGATCTCTAACATCAACGGTCATGATCGAATTTTGATGAGATGATTGAGAGAATCTCGTGCTCAAAGGTGCTGAAGTCGGAGGTGAATTGGAGGGGGGTCCTAGGTGGTGCGAGTTCGGCACTGTCAGGGGAGGTGGTGGCTCTCGCAGGGACGGTCGACGGGGTGATTTCGGATGGTGCTTAGAGGGCTTGAATGTCGGTGCGCAAGTGGAGGTTTTGGACGACGGATGGGTTCAGCTATATACAGATAACGAAGAAGAAGGACGCGGATTTCTTTTTTTGTTTGGGGTAAAGAAGAATTATATTTTAATTATTGTAATTTGTAATTAACATGTAAACGGAAATAATTTGTTCAATACTCGTCAGAATTCAATGAAACAACCTCCGTTGGAAACGTAAATTCAAGAACTGCACCATGGAACTGATTGGAACTGAAACGGGGCTTGCTACAAATTAAGGAGTCATAACCAATGTGAGATTTCTAAATTTAAAAATAAAATTGATTGTGATTATGATATTAAATTTATATATACGCTATATAAAATACATATAGGCATTGTATAAAATTTAGATTGGTTGATTGTGGTTGCTTTGGATTGCTAGATTGAATTATGTAGAAAGAATCATATGTTGAAATAATATTTTGTTCAATAAAATATTCATTGTTTGAAATAAAAATATGTTAATAATAAAATTTACTTTTTTATTGTATGTAGGGATGATATAAAATATTCATTGTTTGAAATAAAAATATGTTAACAATAAAAATTTACATTTTTATTGTATGTAGGAATGATATAAGATATTCATTGTTTGATATAAAATTATGTTAACAATAAAAATTTACATTTTTATTGTATGTAGGAATGATATAAAATATTTATTGTTTGGAATAAAAATATGTTAACAATAAAAATTTATATTTTTATTGTATGTAGGAATGATATAAAATATTCATTGTTTGAAATAAAATATGTTAACAATAAAAATTACATTTTTATTGTATTATTGATTCATTAAAAAGAATCATGTTTTAAATAAAAAGATTAGACAATAAAAATTACAATTTTATTGTATTATTGATTCATTAAAAAGAATCATGTTTTAAATAAAAGATTGGATAATGAAAATTATATTTTTATTGCATTATTGATTCATTAAAAAGAACCATGTTTTAAATAAAAAGATTGGACAATAAAAATTACCTTTTTATTGTATTATTAATTCATTAAAAAGAATCATGTTTTAAATAAAATGATTGGACAATAAAAATTATATTTTTATTGTATGTTTGATTCATTAAAGAGATTTTGCTAAATTAAAATAATGTCATTTACATATTAGTAATGTTAGAAAAATAATCGTATGTTTTGTTCATTAAAATATAGTCATTAACATGTTAGCGACATTAGAAAAATGATCATTTGTTAAATATGTTTTGTTCATTATCATTAACATGTTAGCGATGTTAGAAAAATGATCGTTTGTTAAATATGTTTTGTTCATTATCATTAACATGTTAGCGATGTTAGAAAAATGATCATTTGTTAAATTTGTTTTGTTCATTATCACTAACATGTTAGCGATGTTAAAAAATGATCATTTGTTAAATATGTTTTGTTCATTATCATTAACATGTTAGCGATGATAGAAAAATAATAATATGTCTTGTTCATTAAAATATTGTAATTAACATGTTAGCGACGTTAGAAAAATAATCATACGTTTTGTTCATTAAAATATTATCATTAACATGTTAGCGATGTTAGAAAAATAATAATATGTTTTGTTCATTAAAATATTGTTATTAACATTGTTAGCGAAGTTAGAAAAATGATCATTTGTTAAATATGTTTTGTTCATTATCATTAACATGTTAGCGATGTTAGAAAAATGATCATTTGTTAAATATGATTTTGTTCATTAAAAATGTAACCTTTAACATTTAAGCGAAGTCAAAAACGTTCATGTTTGATATAAAATTGAATTAACAATAAAAAGTACATTTTTATTGTATGTAGAATCACAAAAATGTCATCTTTAACATGTTAGTTTAGAATAAAATAATCATATGTTAATATATGTTTTGTTTGATAAAAACGTCACTTTTAACATGTTAGTTTAGAATAAAATAATTAAATGTTAATATATGTTTTGTATGATAAAAATGTCACTTTTAACATGTTAGTTTAGAATGAAATAATTACATGTTAATATATGTTTTGTTTGAACAAAATGTCACATCCAACATGTTAGTTTAGAATAAATTAATTACATGTTAATATATGTTTTGTTTGATAAAAATGTCACTTTTAACATGTATGTGAAGTGTATAAAATTTACATGTCTTGAAATATATTTTTGTTCATTAAAAATATCCTTTTTAACATGAATATGAAGTGTACAAAGTCATTTGAAGAATAAATAGTTTGAGATCGTCGAATGAATTATATATATATATATATATATATATATATATAAATTACAGCAAAATGATTCGCGCTCGGTAGTTCGCGATTTGAAATCGTAACTTTAAACGATTATACCGAAAGATCCGACCATCGGATTTTCCTAAAAATGGAACCGTTAGGTTCGCTTTGGGTAGATCTTTCCAACGATATTAAATTTCTTAAGATCCAATGGTTAGATTTCGAGAAATGAGTAATTCAAATCTGAACAAAAACAGTGCCAAGGCCGCGTAATGACCTGAAACGTCGTTCGAATTAAATGGGCTATTTTTATATAAATAAAAATAGCGATAAATCGTTACAAAATATTATAAATGATATGGAATGAAAATAAACCAATTTCCCTTGGTTTATAAAGTAATATGGACGGTTAGATTTATTTGACATTAATCAATAGCATTGAATTAAATTTAACCAAAGAAAGAAATGATTTGAATTATATATATTCGAGAATTGTTTGAAAAGGCCGAGTTAAATATCATTTCAAATAATAATACGACGATTGAAAGACGAAGACGTTGAAGACGGTGGTTGAAGACTGACGATCTTCACATCGAATAGATGACTACCGATGCCCTGGATTGGTTAGCTCCCAGGAAAGGGTTAAAGTGGTAGTTGTCCGGACGTACTTGTTGATTGTCCGGATATGCGGGAACCTCTCTTTCGTATTGGACATATGGAATGAGGAATAAGGTGTCTCCGTTTTCGTCCAGACCCACAACGAACTTGTAAATGGATGTGTGTCTGACATTGGATTTCGTTCCGTGTTGATTGATTTCTATTAAATATATATATGTTTGGTGGCGGAGAATTTATTCTCTTGCTTAACACCCTTCTCTGAAACGTATGAGCTTAGCGGTTATATATCGATAGACTTCAGTCGCATGGTGTGGATTGTCAATGTGGCATGCTAATATGTAAGTGATCAAGGCTTTTGTTGAAAAGCAAAGCCTTGTGGTTGATGATCAAAGCACAACTTTAATTAGCATAGCTTTGTGTATAGCGTTACATCGTGAGCCTCCCAACCCGGTATGAGTCAAAAACGGGATCGTGACTGCAGGGAGTGTACGCGTTTCTTTCTAGCTAAAAGTAGTGTCATGGTGTGGAGCCCAAACATTTTTATTTATGTGGATGATGGATTGCGAGGTACCTCGATATATTGGTCGCCACTGGCCAAGTGATAGGTCCGATAGGACTAGGAAACGTGTGTTTAGGAATAACTAATCCACTAAAGTTTGTGTGGACCGGCCCTGAAGATCCTGCCCGTGGGTGTGATCCTGAGGCATTTGCTAGAGTGTCTCGAATCGGGAGGAGCCATTCCTAGTCTCGAATCATGATGGAAACCCAATTTCCAATACGACATTACAGATTTGATTGTAAACATATATATGGCGACATGGTAGGATGGGGTACTATGCCGTCTAGGATTGATACATTTATATTGAAAAGTGTTTTATACAGACTAGACACAAATAATAATATCAAACGATTTTCATTTTATTCGTATCAAGAATTTTTGGCCATTATCAGGTAAAACTCTATCCTCTGGTTTGCGTTGCATTGTGTGATGGGACTTGAGTCTTATAATGGCTTCATTTTTTCTGAAAAGCTTTGCATTATTTAAAAATTTACTTTATTTATGCATTGGCAATCCAATGGAGTAAACTCGTTCCACATTAGCGGCATGGCCCTGTGATTAGCCTTATTATCAAATAAGTTAGGTAAGATTTCTCATACCAGTCCCATGACTGACTCGTAGTTTGTTTCACTTGCAAACTCGGGTGCCTCTATTTCCACACGGGCAGTCAAGCGGTTTGTTTCACAGATATTTATTTATTGAGCAGGATTCTGGATTGAAGCTTAAAGTTGCGTCCAGAGCATTGATAGGGTTCCGCTGTGTTAGTTTATTGGTTCTGCTGCATTGTATTAAATTTATTGTAAATTGATCTTCCACTGTAGTATTATTTTTCGATGTACTCTGATATATTCTGTACTCTGACGTAACATTATTATGATGTTTATAAAAGTCTGTTGTTATTTGTTTTGATGTGCTGTATGCCCAGAGTTAGCGTATTCAGGCTTCGAACGGTCTTGGTCGATTTAGCGATCGATTAGGTCCGAGTGAAATCCGTATTGTTACAGTTGGTATCAGAGCTTTGGTTAACTCAAATCTTTGGGGTACAACTCGTTAGAACTGAACAAAAGACTCATCATAGGTAGGATTATGAAAGAAACTCATTAGAGATCAAATCGGTAGCATCCTAGAATGAGATACTCGTTAGAGATGGGGCTAGAAATGGCTTAGAATGAGTTGATAGTGACAAGTTTATAATTAACGTATTTGTGATTATATATACAATTCTATTTTAGAAAATAGGAGTTTTGAATATATAAAAGTTATATATATTTGAAAAGCTAATCCACTAATTGATTGATGATCGTGTTGTGTGATTATTAGGCCTTTGAAACATTTTACAATTTAATAACATAATTAATATATAATTAATTAGTTTAATTACATGATTAAGGGGTCTTAATCCCTCCTTCTCCCCCGTCCCGCTTCAGGAAACCGACGAACCCCAAAACACAGTCCTCTCTCCAAAAATTGCACCACCCATACGCCGCCAGCACCATATCCGAGATCGCCACCTTGACCGCCCTCACTTGAGCCTCCGTCCATCTCCACCAGGTCGAGCTCAAGCTCTCCCACACGTTGGAAAACGTGAGCAACCGGCGGCGCCTCCCATCCAAAATACGACCACCTCGCTTGATCATACCAGATCTCAACCGTTCAATTGGTAGAGCTCACGTAGTACTTCATTTTTTCCTTTAGGAGATTAGAAAATTATTGAGTGGATTTAGGTAGAAATCGCTTGGTAATCTAGAGCATTACAGCCATTCAAACGAACGATACGACGGACTGTATTTTGATTTGGGTTTGGCTTCGAATACTGTGTATTTATACACGTATTTTTATTTTTATTTTATTTATTTAATTCCATTTAATTTCAATATAACTCATGTATCGTTACGGACTCCAAATCAAGCCCAACGAGTGTCGCCCCCAGCTAAATACCCCAATTTCGGACACATTGGAATATGTTATGTAAGCCAATTCTAATGTTTTGACCAGTTTTTCTTTAAATTAAAATATAAATCAATATATTACATTTGGACGTCCATTTTAATTTACCGGGGCCACATACTGACTCCAAAAATTACAGAAAAATTGTTTCTGACTTTGTTTTGACGATATTGTCCTAACAAAATTAATTTCATCGAATTTGGAGACCGTTTGAAAAATGACCATTTTCTGGTCGACTAAATTCAAACTAAAAGTACCAAACACATTTACATTTACTGCGCTCACATATTAATTCCAAAAATTATGAAAATTGGATTTTGGCAATAATTTGATATTCCGGATCCAACAAAAGTGGTCTCGTTGAAAACGGAGGTCGTTTGTAAAATGGCTATATATTATATTAAAAAATATATATATAAATTCCATAACGACTATTCTGAATTTTAAACTGGGCATAACTTTTTATTCCCGCTATGAAATTTTAATTTTTCAGATTCGTTGGAAAGATATTTTTAAACAGATTTAAATATTTTTGGTTTTACTGAAATCTGATTTGTTTTGAATCCTGTACATTCAATCAAAGTTCAAAATCAAATTTTCAAATTGCCGCGCTATTTCTAACTCCTTATATAATTAAAATAAATATATACGTTCTAACTTCGATTTAAATAAATTTTTATTTGTTATTATTTAAAATAAATTATTTTAAATATTCAAAATCCATTAAAATTGCTAAAATAAAAATTTTAAATTGGTTCATAATTTCCGGGTTGTTACAATCTCCCCCACTTAAATCTTTTTGTCCTCGAAAAGGAACGCAGCTGAAAGTTGTTTAACTAACCAACTCAACTTTCATTTTAATCAATTTTCAATTCAGTTCAATATTAAATTCGATTTAGCTAAATTTATCATTCTTTCTCATATTGGTTAAATTAATAATCATTCCAATAATTTAATTAGTTAAACTAATTATCAAACATCACAACCAACAATCAATTAGGTGATTAACTTTTTAAACATATATAACTTTTATATATAGTTAAAATCATATTTTTAGTGCAAATCACATCAATATATATTCTAACTATATTTTGGTTCTCACACCAGTTAATTGGAAATATATAGATATCCCACTCTCGAAACTCGAACACAAGCACTGATGATGTTTTGAACCATCATCAAAAACATCTCCGGGCGACTAGAATGTGATTATATATCTATTTAGTATCTGAGGCTTCAAATATACTTCTCGTCAGGCCTATACTCGAAATCTGCCTATACTAGATTGTCCAAACTCAATAAAATATAATATTCAAATACGAATAATTGATATAAAATTTTAAAACTAGATTTGATTTATTTATTTTTTGAAAATAACCCTCTTCACACTCGTTCTAGGATACTACTGATCCTATACTAATCCAATCTTTGATGAATTCTTTCTTTCGATTCTAGTGTATCTTGTTCTCAAGCTCCGTAAACCAGAGCTCTGATACCAAATGAAACGACCCAAACTTCCCCGTAAAGGAAAGTACAGATTGAATTGAGGACAACACTCATCAGAATACAAACAGAAGAACATTTCATTGCTATTACAACGATTACATCAGTGTACAAGAATATAACAGAGTATAACTGAATAATATACATTTGATCAGTATCAGAGATTTAAAATAATTTACATAGCAGCGGAAAATAATGCATAACAATAATGCGTAGCGGAAATAAGAACTGACACAACTGAAAGAGATATACGGATACAAAGCTTTCCGAATATAGCCTCAGCTGTAATCCAGGATCCTGTGAAAATAATATCTGCAAAACCAAAACTACTAGCTGCCCATGTGGAAAATATGGGCACCCAGATTTTAGGTTAAAACAATAAACTCCAGGTCAGTCATGGGACTAGTGTGAGAACTCAAAACAGTTATTAAATTTGATTTTAAAGTTAGGTAAATCACGGGAGGGTTTACTCCACATGAACCTTAGTTTAAAACAACGCAATGCTTTTTGAAAAAATGAAGCTATTATAAGACTCAGGTCTCATCACACAATGAACGCAGTCGAAGGATAGAGTTTCCCTTATAATAGCCAAATATGCTTGGTACGCGAAATTTCATCTTTTATTATTAATATAACTGAAGAAATCAACTTCAAATATAAATGTATCAATCATAGACCGATTTCGAGACATTCTAGCATATGTTTCAGGATCCCCCGCAGTGAACCCCTTGGATCTACATGGCTGGTCATTCGTCGATGATTAGTTATACCATAAACTATATGTTAGCTGGTTCTATCGAACCTCTAAAATGGGTCAGTAATGTCGACCACTATAGATCCAATAGGGACTCAAATCATATCCGAGGTACCCTGCTTTCCAACAAATAATAAGGGACTTCCACATAAGTAAACAGTCTGGGCTCCATACCATGACGTTACTTGTAGCTAGAACTAACATATGACCATTTCCATGCAGTCACCATCCCGTTTTTGGTTCATACCGTGTGACAGGCTCGCGAAGTAACGCTATACACAAAGCTATGCCTAAATAAGTTGTGCTTTGATCATCAACCACAAGGCTCTGCTTTTCAACAAAAGCCTTGATCATTTGCATCTTAGCATGCCATATTGTCAGTCCATACCATACCATTGATTTCTGCCAATATATAACCTCTGAGCTCGTACATCTCAGAGAAGGGTGTTAAACAAGAGAATAAATTCTCCGCCACCAAACAGATATATATCTAGTAGAGATCAACGAATACAACATAAAGGAATACAACATGAGACATACCATCCATTTACAAGTCCCTTCTGGGTCTAAACGAAAACGGGGGCACCTTATTCCTCGTCCCATATGTCCAATACAGGAGAGAGGTCCTCGCAAATCCTTTGATCTCCAAGTACGTTTGGACGATCACCACTTATTACCTTGTCTTGGGTGTATGACCCAATCAAGACATCAGTAATCACCCAAACGATGTGAAGAACTCCGGTCTTCAACCATCGTCTTCATCTTCGACTCTTGGTCGTCGTATTAATTATGCAGAATGGGTTAAACACGGTCTTTCCGAATAATTCATGTATTTTATAATCAAGTGTTGTGAAATCACATCATACGCCTCATTCCGATTCAGAATATTCTTTTATTAAAATATTCACCTTTTTAGGGAAAGGTTCCCATTAATTTTATCAAAGATAAATTCTTTTAATTTATTCTTTAATCTTCCTGAAATTAACAAGATACATTAAAACACCAATTTGGTTTTAATCTCCAAAAATCATTACTTAATGATTATTCAAATTTAAGAAATTAATCTTATCTTTAACTGGGTTAAAGAACCAATGTCATTAAAAACACAGTTCACGACAAACCCAAAATCATCTTCCAATAAATATGGAATCTTCACAGAAATCAGATCAATATATAATCGATATAAATTTCTGTATCAGACTAATAATATAAATGGAATAACGGCAAGGCCTTTTAAATTCCAAGTACAGTAACAGTCCTTATTCACAGAAGCTCATCTCGATTATTACGAAATTGAATTCCAATAATATATATTAAATTGGAAAACTTTACTTTGGAAAATTTCCATATAAATCTTAATAAAAGATTTATAAATTCCAAAATTATATTTTCACTATTCATCGGGTTAAAGAACGAATGTCTTTAAAAACACAGTTCACAATAAACCCGATTCACATTTCATTATATTCCAATTACCAAATATAATCGGAAACTCTAACAATCTTAATTAAAAGATTTATTCTTTTTATACGGGTTTTAAGAACAGTGTTATTGAAGACACTATTCACGACAAACCCAAAATCCAATTTATTTTATTTAATTCTAAAAAATATTAATTAATTGTAAAACTCCATTAAACCTTAATTAAAGATTTATTCTAGTTAATAACTAGTTCATTTCGATAAAAATATATTTTTATCCTTTTAAATATGGATTTTTTCATCCAAAATCTTTCCAAACCATTTATTATAATTTTACATAATTTTTCCATATTTTTAATAATTTTATTATCGCCCGTACAGTCGGTTTCCAATAACGGCCACCGAACTGCATCCATAGCGACCTTTTTCAAATTTGATTTGGATATAATTCCAAGTCCAACTGTTAGATTTCAAACTTCTTATATTCATTAGAAAGCTCTTTTCGATACGAACCCAACGGTTCCGGTTTTAGGAGAATCCGACGGTCGGATCTCCCGTTATGCCAATTTGAAGTTAATGGTCGAAATTCATGAACGGTCGCAGCGCGGCACGTTCTATTCAGGCCATTTAAATATATATATATAATATATATATATTATATATATCATCGATTTTCATTTAAATCGTTGTAACACCCCGGATTTTTGAATAATCGAATTAACTAAAATAAAGAATAATTAATCTCAGACGTGAGAATTATGGGGATTGGGTTGTGCCATTGTGTTCGTCTCGGAATTCTGGTTGAAATAGAGTCCGAGTTTGTGGGAAACGGATACCGGATGAAGGAGTTATGGACGAACGAAGATTGGTGGCAAAAGAAGGGAAAAAATGCACTGGCGCACTTGGGAAGTGCGCCAGTACAAATTAACACTGGCGCACCTGCCAAGTGCGCCCAGGCCGAGGCAAAAGCCTGCACAGCTTTCTGGTTCAGGCTGACCCATGTTGTTGAGTCCTTTCTGACTCCTTGCTGAGTCATTAGGGCTGACTCATCACCCTATCATGATTGAATGGTTTTGATTAACCCTAAAATCATCCGACGGCTTAAATTAATTGAAAATTCTATAAAAAGACCCATAGACTCAAACCCTAAATCAGAATTAAAATTGAAACTATGGCCCTCATGTTGTTGTCTTGAACCCTAGAGCAGCCGCCACCAAAATTAAGAGGAAGAACAGCAACCAAATCAGAACTATTCAACCCTAACAGCGAATCTTCTTCAAGGGAGAACTAATTCAACTCCAGAAATCAGAATTCAGAACTCAAGACTGCTTTTGAGTTGTGAGTTCGATAGTTTTAACAAAATAATTAATAAATGAACTGGATTGAGTTATAATGCGGATAATTTGGATATGATATGAATTGTTGATTGCATGTTGTAATTATGTTGTAGAAATAATTTCTATGATATTATGTTATGATGCTATCATTTACGATGTAAAGTTATGATGTTATCACCCATGTTATAATCCTATGATTGGCTTAGGTCTAGTTGAATCATCATGTTTCATATGCTAGTAGTTATATTGATTCATATGATAAATCATATGTATGCAAGTTTGGATTTTGATTTAAACATGAATCACAAACAAGTTGGGTAGAATTTTATGTGAACTTACATGGTTATGACACCTAGTTTATGTGAAAATTTAATTGAAAGTTAGGCTATAACATGTGTAAGTTATATGCTAAATTCTATATGATACTTTACATGTTAGGTGCTAGTCTACACCATTTTTGCGATGTATAAATCACCTATGTAAGATTATGAGTTGGATATGAATCATGTTGTGCAAGTTTAGGATTATTACCTATGCAAATATAGATCTATGACATATGTTATTTATGCAAGTTTGTGGCCATTTTCTCATCAAGTTCACACCTTTAGATTCGGATCCATGACATATGTTATTTATGCAAGTTTGTGGCCATTTTCTCATCAAGTTCACACCTTTAGATTGGATCCATGACATATGTTGTTTATGCAAGTTGTAATTTTGGCATATGCAAGTTTTAGATGTAAAACATCATTCACATATGCAAGTTCACTCCTATGTTAGATTTATGTTTTAATTGTGTGTATATTGTGATGTTTTCTCTTTATTCCATGAGTTAGACTATTCGAGTCTAACATATATTTTTACGTTAAACGAACAAACGTACTACGTAGGGTAAAGGGGATAATATTAAAAAGATTTAATTAGCATAAATGCCTTAAAAGGCATAAAATATATTTGTGATGAAAATTGGTATGATTTTACATACCATAAATGGATGGACATAATTGAGTCAATTATGGACATCGTTAAATTTGGAATTGATTGATAATTTGAATAGGGAAAGTAATTCAAATTGGAGAATGATTAATTAGGAGTAATTAATCGTCTAAGACACGAGGTTAGGCTCTTTTGTGGTGTAAGACTGCCCGGACCCGCCCGGCAAATCCAGCTGACACAAATGCCAGTCTAATGTGAGAGGTCTTAGGAATAAACTAAATACGGAACAATTGTAAAGACACGAGGTTAGGCTCTTTTGTGGTGTAAGATTGCCCTGACCCGCCCGGCAAATCCAGCTGCCACAAATGCCAGTCTAATGTGAGAGGTCTTTATGAGGTTACGGTATTAATGAATTAAGAAACACTTAACCAGATAAACATGTAGTGGGGCATGAGGGGGTTAAGTGGGTGCCTTGGGTGGCATGTGGAATCTAGTGGGTGCCTTGGGTGGCATTTGGAAATACGATTAGAAACACTTAACCAAAATTGAAACATGTAATTGAAACATGAATAAGAAGTGGGTTAAGTGGGATGTACTAGAGGGGACCAAGCTTAGGTGTATAGCTTGTGTCAAGTAATGAGGGCCCGTTTCAACCAGTAACCATACGTATCTTTGTGGGCTCGACCCAGGTCGGGGACGTGACACGCATACTGGGCTTGACTGTAAGAGGCCAAACCGGGTTAGCGGTGGCAAGGCAAGTCCAATGGGTTCATATGCGTGTGTGGACCCGGGCTGGTAGGTAAGACGTTGTTGCATCGTGTAGGTATAAGTCGTGCATTGTTGGTTGTATCGGGTTGCCACTTTGGGGAGTGATACACCCCATTGTGGGGCCAGCACGGGTATCTACGAGTTAGGGAGCCGATCGTTTGGGGGTAGTGGGTACACCTAGTGGAGATAGGGGAAGACGACACCTATGAAGGTAGCCAGGGGTGCACGAAACTACCAATATCATTATTAAGTCTGTAGGCGGGATCAACCTTAGGGTGACTAGTGGTGGTGCAGTATACTAGTGGCGGTGCAGTATAGCAATTATCCTATAGTGTTGGTGTAGTTTAGTAATCATCCTATAGTGGTTTAGGTGCGCTTAACGATATCGTTGTTCATCTTGTTTCCTTGTTTACTCTGCCATACTCAATGGTTCATGGTCTTTTCCTTATTTTCCAACTTATGCCTTAGCCTAATTACTTTGTTAAGTATATTGTTAGAATTATCGCACTCGCCAGACTTTACGTCTGACCCCCCTTTTTCCATCTCTTTCCTTCCCCCCTCAGGTGCTTAGGTTGGAACTAGCACCAGTGGAGGTTGATTTTGGACTGCTTTTAGAAGATTGCTTGGATCGCTGAAGTAAAGTTCAGCTTCTCTTTATTTATGGCTATTTTGATGTTGGGGATTATGTCTTTCAGTTTATGTACTTTGTTTTATCAAGATGGATATGATGTACTTGACTTTGGTTTATGGTTTTGATGATGTAACCAAACATATTTACCTTCTGCTGCAATAAATAAAGTTTTAAATTTTCAAGTACTGCTTTATATCTGTCTTGTTGTGATTTTCTGTTCTATATTCACTTAAAATGCTCCATGGAAGTTAATGCATTCCCTTTGTGAGTGACATTAATGGACGTGGGGTGTTACACGTGGTATCAGAGCTGAAGGTTACCAGAACATATATGAATTTTGAAAAACTATTTTCCAAAGAATTTTTTATAAAGAAGTACTTTCAAAAGTACATTTTAAGGAAAGTATTTTCAAGATAAAGGTATATTTTGGAAAGCATAACCCCAAGAGCCATATATCTTTCCTTCGGTTCTTTTATATTGAATCTTTCCTTTTTTTCGTTTCAGCATGTCTGAAGCATCTGAGATACCAGAGGGTGTTCATGTGCCCGGTTGATTTCGTCAATATCTTGAGGCTAGGGCCGCCACCGCGGGTCCAGCAAATCCTCCACCTCCTCTTCCTCCCCCTCCTCCTCGCGTCGATACTTTTTCTAAGATATGTAAGGACTTTAGAGCAATGAGAGGAAAACCTTTTCACGGAAAGGAGACATTTGTTGAAGCTCGAAACTGGCTAAAGGAGGTGGAAGAATTGTTTAGAATCTTTGAAGTGGATGATGAAAGAAAGGTCCAGTTGGCTGCCTGGCTAATGAAGGATGAGGCCTTGTTTTGGTAGGAGGTCACTAATGGGGGACGTCCAGTCGATACATGGCCAAATTTTAGGCAGAGGTTTGAGGCGAAGTTTCTCTCGCGAGCTGAAGAGAATCTATATGTGGAAAGGTTTTTGGCGCTGAAGCAAGGGAATCTATCGGTGAAAGAGTACGTCAACAAACTCAACCAATTGGCAAGGTTTGGCTTGGACTTGGTGAACACTCCAGAAAAGAAGGCTCTAAGATTTGTTAAGAGTTTAAACGAACCGCTTCATGGGTTAGCTATGACCCACATTCCCATGGGGGCTACCTTCGAGAGTCTAGTTGACATGGCACTCATGCATGAAGAGGAGAAGGGTGCCAATGCTAATAAGGCACCTGAGAAGAAAGGGGATCAAAAGAAGTCGCAACAGCAACAACAGAACAAGAAAGGTGGCAAAGGCAACAATGCTAAGGGGAAGAAGAAATGCTTTAACTGTGGGACACCCGGCCATCTTAGCAAAGATTGTAGGAAGAAAAAGAAGACTGGTTGTTTCCACTATGGCGAAGCGGGACATCTTATTAAGGACTGCCCAAAGAAAGGGCAGAGGGTAGGGTCTACCTCGGGAGGACAAGTGCAAGCTCTTATGGCACCAGGGCAGGCAAGGGGACAAGTTCAGGCTCTCGTGGTCCCACCGCTGCAAGAACGAGGTAGAGCAATTTCCGTTGAAAGTTTAGTTTTTCTGTTTGATCATCCTGTCCGTACTTTATTCGATTCTGGCGCATCGCATTCATTTATCTCTACATTATTAGTTGAAACACTGCACCTAGATACTAGTCTAGTTACTGATCCCTTAGTAGTCTCAAATCCTATTGGTGGTACGTCTCATCTTTCTATGATTTGTCGGGATTTGATAGTATTTATACTGGGCGTTGATTTTGAATGCAACGCTTTTGTTCTTGGCTTCATGGGCTACGGTTTAATTCTAGGTATGGATTGGCTAACTAGATATGGAGCCATCCTAGATTGTGAAAGAAGGGTAGTTAGATTGTTGACTCGTTCTGGAAAGACCCTTGATATTTCTTGTGACCCTAGAGGTCCAGTAATGATTAGCTACCTAGAATCCCTTGACGCATCCGATGATGATTTACATTCTGTTCCCATAGTCCATGAATATGCTGATGTCTTCGATGAGGTGAGGGGTTTACCCCGAAAACGTGAAATAGACTTTCGAATATATCTAGTGGATAATGCAAAGCCAGTTGCATTACTAGTGCGCCACATGGCTCCAAGAGAGAGAAGAGAACTCAGTAAGCACGTAAAAGAATTGCTTGAGAAGGGGTTCATCAGACGTAGTATATCGGAGTGGGGTGCTCCAGTAGTATTTGCCACGAAGGCGGATGGGTCCCTTAGACTTTGTGTGGACTATAGAGAACTTAATAAGCTTACTAAGAAGAATAGACACCCACTGCCGAGGATTGACGATCTTTTCGATCAGTTAGTTGGCGCTTCAGTGTTTTCGCAGTTGGACTTAGCCACTAGTTTTCATCAGTTGAGAGTGGCTGAGGATAGCATAGACAAGACTGCCTTTAGGACTCCAGACGGTTTCTTCGAGTGGCTGGTGATGCCCTTCGGTTTGACAAACGCCCCTGCATACTTTGTTGATTTGATGAGTAGGGTGTTTAGGGAGTACCTTAATAGATTCGTGGTAGTCTTTGTGGATGACAACTTGATCTTTTCTAAAAGCGAAGAAGAGCATGCCCTACATCTTAGGGAAGTGTTGGAGACTCTTCGAGCGCATAGCCTTAAAGCTAAATTTTCTAAATGTCACTTTTGGAGGAAGAAAGTGCGATTCTTAGGGCACATGGTTTCCAAAGAAGGGATAGCCGTGGATCCCGCGAAGATAGTGGCCATCCAAGATTGGAAGGTTCCTAAAAATGCTACCGAGGTGAGAAGTTTCTTAGGGTTGGCTGGCTACTATAGGAAGTTCATCAAAGACTTCGCAAAAATATCAGCCCCATTAACACGTTTGACGAAGAAGAACTTAGTTTTCACGTGGGACGTAGATTGTGATGATGCGTTCCAACATTTAAAGAGAGCTTTGACCACAGCCCCAGTCTTAGTGTTGCCAGATGGGAGTAAGCCATTTACCGTTTATACCGATGCTTGTGGGACAGGACTGGGCGCAGTCTTAATGCAAGAGGGAAAGGTAATAGCCTATGGTGGAAGGAAATTGAGAGTACATGAGAGAAATTACCCTACACATGACCTTGAGTTAGCCGCTATTGTCTTCGCGCTTAAGTCTTGGCGTCATTATCTTCTTGGCGAAAAATTCGAATTATTCACTGACCACAAATCGCTAAAATACTTATTCTCTCAGAAGGACTTGAACTTAAGGCAGCAAAGGTGGATGGAGTTCTTAGCATCCTATGAATTCGAGATAGCATATACCCCTGGCAAGGGTAACGTGGTGGAAGATTCCTTGAGTAGGAAAAGGTTGTCCTTGAGTCCGTTGTTTGTTGAGCGGCGAAGCTTAGAGTTCATCTCTACGTTTGACTTTACACCTTCCATTGACTTCGTACCTGGTTTGCTAGCATCCTTAGAGGTCAGACCTACACTTTTGGGACGGATTGGTGAGGCACAGCAAGACGACCCACAGTTGGTTGAGTTAGTAGAAAAGCTCAAAGGAGGGGAGTCATCGAGCCATCTCCGTAGGTATACCCTAGATGATAAGGGTTGGTTGCGTAGGGATGGTAGGCTTTGTGTACCACGGGACGAGAATCTGAGGAAGACCATTCTTGAAGATGCACATCGTTCGAAGATGACCATTCATCCTGGCGGGGACAAGATGTACATGGACATGAGACGAGTTTACTTTTGGGCCGGCATGGAGAAAGATGTGGCTGAGTATGTCGCTAGATGCTTGGTGTGCCAACAAGTAAAAGCAGAGCAAAAGAAGCCCGGTTGATTGCTTCACTCATTGGAGGTCCCACAATGGAAGTGAGAAAGCGTCTCGATGGATTTTGTTAACGGATTACCAAGATCGAGAAAGGGTAATACGGGGATTTGGGTCGTGGTAGATAGACTTACTAAGAGCGCCCATTTCATTCTCGTGAAGAGTAAGAGGACTGCTCCATGGTTAGCCTCCGTATACATTCGAGAGATAGTTCATTTGCACTGTGTTCCTTCTAGCATAGTGAGCGACCACGATCCCATCTTCTTTAGCGAATTTTGGAAGAGCTTACAAGAGGTGGTAGGGACTCAGTTATGTTTGAGCACCGCATATCATCCTCAGACGGACGGCCAGACCGAGAGGGTAAATCGTATTCTAGAGGACTTATTGAGGTTTTGTGTCTTAGATTTCAGAGGTACATGGGAGGAACATCTTCCGTTGGTAGAGTTCACATATAATAATAGCTTCCAGTCTAGCATTGGCATGGCACTGTTCGAAGCTCTCTACGGACGGCTGTGTCGTTCGCCTACATGTTGGTGGGAGTCTACAGATAAGATCTTGCTTGGACCCGATATGGTTAGAGAGACTTCGGAGAAGATCGATTTGATTTGAAGGAGGATGAAGACGGCGCAAGATAGGCAAAAATCTTATGAGGACAAGAGGAGGTCAGATCTTGAGTTTAATGTTGGGGACATGGTCTTTGTCAAGGTGTCTCCATTACGGAACGTCGTTCGCTTTGGGTCCGTTGGGAAGTTAGCACCAAGGTTCGTAGGGTCGTTTCCTATTAAGGAAAGGATTGGGCAGATGGCGTATAGAGTGGAGTTTCCCGAGAGACTTAGTGGTGTACACGACGTATTCCATGTATCACATTTGAGGAAGTGCTTGCACGAGACCGCGAAAGTGCTTGCACGAGACCGCGGAAGTGGTAGAGCCGAGCTTGCTTAGAGAGGTGGAGATCGAGGTGATGCGACGATTCGACGAGCTCCTACGCGCATTCTTCGGTCAGAGATTAAGAAGTTGAGGAATCGAGAGGTCAAACTAGTCAAAGTGCAATGGGGAGATGATGAGAGCAACGCTACTTGGGAGACAGAAGCGAAGATGTGTTCATTGTACCCTTTTCTTTTCGAGGGTATGTCTTTTGATTTCTCCTTTATCGCTTACCTTGTACTTATCTTATCTTTAATATGTCCTCTCGCTAGTATCTTTGACCTTTAGATAGGGTAGTCCTATGGTTGAAACATGTGTTTAAGACATGTTATGTATGATGGATGCCTGTGGATGCAAGTGGTTGCTCGTGGTTGCTCGTGGATGCATATACACACACTTTAGGCACTAGATCGGCTCAGTCACTTCATATTGCATATTGCATATAAAAATATGTGTACATATTTAGGTAATGGATGTATAATGGTTGTACCATCGTATGGATGTTGCATTTTGGTGAATGGTTGTGCACACATGTAGAAATGATCTGTATTGATAGGGTTCTTTCACATACATAATGGACGCATGGCACTATCATGGTTTGCATTAAGGAGGTCAACTGAATCAGTAGACCGCCTGATTTTGCATTAGATAAGGAACATATACACACACTTCTTGCATATGTTCATACAACATTAGAAATTTTATAAGGACAATGGATGCCCTTGTTTGATGGTTGAGTAGATGGTTGTTTGGATGGTAGGATATGCATTCTCCTTAAACTTGGAGATTTCGGGGACAAAATCCTTTAAGGAGGGGAGAATGTAACACCCCGGAATTTTGAATAATCAAATTAACTAAAATAAAGAATAATTAATCTCAGACGTGAGAATTATGGGGATTGGGTTGCGCTATTGTGTTCGTCTCGGAATTCTGGTTGAAATAGAGTCCGAGTTTGCGGGAAACGGGTACTGGATGAAGGTGTTATGGACGAACGAAGATTGGTGGCAAAAGAAGGGAAAAAATGCACTGGCGCACTTGGGAAGTGCGCCAGTACAAATTAACACTGGTGCACTGCCAAGTGCGCCCAGGCCGAGGCAAAAGCCTGCACAGCTTTCTGGTTCAGGCTGACCCGTGTTGTTGAGTCCTTTCTGACTCCTTGCTGAGTCATTAGGGCTGACTCATCACCCTATCATGATTGAATGGTTTTGATTAACCCTAAGATCATCCGATGGCTTAAATTAATTGAAAATTCTATAAAAAGACCTATAGACTCAAACCCTAAATCAGAATTAAAATTGAAACTATGGCCGTCATGCTGTTGTCTTGAACCCTAGAGCAGCCGCCACCAAAATTAAGAGGAAGAACAGCAACCAAATCAGAACTATTCAACCCTAACAGCGAATCTTCTTCAAGGGAGAGCTAATTCAACTCCAGAAATCAGAATTCAGAACTCAAGACTGCTTTTGAGTTGTGAGTTCGATAGTTTTAAGAAAATAATTAATAAATGAATTGGATTGAGTTATAATGCGGATAATTTGGATATGATATGAATTGTTGATTGCATGTTGTAATTATGTTGTAGAAGTAATTTCTATGATATTATGTTATGATGCTATCATTTACGATGTAAAGTTATGATGTTATCACCCATGTTATAATCCTATGATTGGCTTAGGTCTAGTTGAATCATCATGTTTCATATGCAAGTAGTTATATTGATTCATATGATAAATCATATGTATGCAAGTTTGGATTTTGTTTTAAACATGAATCACATACAAGTTGGGTAGAATTTTATGTGAACTTACATGGTTATGACACCTAGTTTATGTGAAAATTTAATTGAAAGTTAGGCTATAACATGTGTAAGTTATAGGCTAAATTCTACATGATACTTTACATGTTAGGTGCTAGTCTACACCATTGTTGTGATGTATAAATCACCTATGTAAGATTATGAGTTGGATATGAATCATGTTATGCAAGTTTAGGATTATTACCTATGCAAATATAGATCTATGACATATGTTATTTATGCAAGTTTGTGGCCATTTTCTCATCAAGTTCACACCTTTAGATTCGGATCCATGACATATGTTATTTATGCAAGTTTGTGGCCATTTTCTCATCAAGTTCACACCTTTAGATTGGATCCATGACATATGTTGTTTATGCAATTTGTAATTTTGGCCTATGCAAGTTTTAGATGTAAAACATCATTCACATATGCAAGTTCACCCCTATGTTAGATTTATGTTTTAATTGTGTGTATATTGTGATGTTTTCTCTTTATTCCATGAGTTAGACTATTCGAGTCTAACATATATTTTTACGTTAAACGAACAAACGTACTACGTGGGGTAAAGGGGATAATATTAAAAAGACTTAATTGGCATAAATGCCTTAAAAGGCATAAAATATAATTGTGATGAAAATTGGTATGATTTTACATACCATAAATGGATGGACATAATTGAGTCAATTATGGACATCGTTAAATTTGGAATTGATTGATAATTTAAATAGGGAAAGTAATTCAAATTGGGGAATGATTAATTAGGAGTAATTAATCGTCTAAGACACGAGGTTAGGCTCTTTTGTGGTGTAAGACTGCCCGGACCCGCCCGACAAATCCAGTTGCCACAAATGCCAGTCTAATGTGAGAGGTCTTAGGCATAAACTAAATACGTAACAATTGTAAAGACACGAGGTTAGGCTCTTTTGTGGTGTAAGACTGCCCGGACCTGCCCAACAAATCCAGCTGCCATTAATGCCAGTCTAATGTGAGAGGTCTTTATGAGGTTACGGTCTTAATGAATTAAGAAACACTTAACCAGATAAACATGTAGTGGGGCATGAGGGGGTTAAGTGGGTGCCTTGGGTGGCATGTGGAATCTAGTGGGTGCCTTGGGAGGCATTTGGAAATACGATTAGAAACACTTAACCAAAATTAAAACATGTAATTGAAACATGAATAAGAAGTGGGTTAAGTGGGATGCACTAGAGGGGACCAAGCTTAGGTGGATAGCTTGTGTCAAGTAATGGGGGCTCGTTTCAACCAGTAACCCATACGTATCTTTGTGGGCTCGACCCAGGTCGGGGACGGGACACGCATACTGGGCTTGACTGTAAGAGGCCAAACCGGGTTAGCGGTGGCAATGCAAGTCCAACGGGTTCATATGCGTGTGTGGACCCGGGCTGGTAGGTAAGACGTTGTTGCATCGTGTAGGTATAAGTCGTGCATTGTTGGTTGTACCGGGTTGCCACTTTGGGGAGTGATACACCCCACTGTGGGGCCAGCACGGGTATCTACGAGTTAGGGAGCCGATCGTTTGGGGGTAGTGGGTACATCTAGTGGAGATAGGTTCAGACGACACCTATGAAGGCAGCTAGGGGTGCACGAAACTACCAATATCATTATTAAGTCTGTAGGCGGGATCAACCTTAGGGTGACTAGTGGTGGTGCAGTATACTAGTGGCGGTGCAATATAGCAATTGTCCTATAGTGTTGGTGTAGTTTAGTAATCATCCTATAGTGGTTTAGGTGCGCTTAACGATATCGTTGTTCATCTTGTTTCCTTGTTTACTCTGCCATACTCAATGGTTCATGGTCATTTCCTTATTTTCCAACTTATGCCTTAGCCTAGTTACTTTGTTCATTATATTGTTAGAATTATCGCACTCGCCAGACTTTATGTCTGACCCCCCTTTTTCCATCTCTTTCCTTCCCCCCCCCCCTAGGTGCTCAGGTTGGAACTAGCACCAGTGGAGCTTGATTTTGGACTTCTTTTAGAAGATTGCTTGGATCGCTGAAGTAAAGTTCAGCTTCTCTTTATTTATGGCTATTTTGATGTTGGGGATTATGTCTTTTAGTTTATGTACTTTGTTTTATCAAGATGGATATGATGTACTTGACTTTGGTTTATGGTTTTGATGATGTAACCAAACATATTTACCTTCTGCTGCAATAAATAAAGTTTTAAATTTTCAAGTACTGCTTTATATCTGTCTTGTTGTGATTTTCTGTTCTATATTCACTTAAAATGCTCCATGGAAGTTAATGCATTCCCTTTGTGAGTGACATTAATGGACGTGGGGTGTTTCAATCGTACTTATAAAATATTTATAATTTCATTTTAAAATGAAATTAACTTCATTTTTATATTTTATATCAAAATTGAATATTCTATATTTTTATCATATTAAAATGATAATATTTTCAAAATATTAAATTTTGAAATTGCTTCTTTTCGATATTCATTATAAGGTGAATAAAATCGATCGATAAACCCATTCGGGTTAAAATGGCGTTTCTATACTTAACCCTGCTTCATATTCTTATATTTTTGTGTCCATCTAAAAACGGACATCGAAATCATAATTTTATTCTTTTCTAAATATTATTTTTTAATATTCGTTATTTTAAAATATTCTTTATTTTAAAGGATTCTTTATATTAAAATGATCTTTCACATTAAAATGTTCTTTTACATTAAAATAGTTCTTTACATTAAAATGGTTCTTTTATGTTAAAATGGTTCTTTTACATAAAAATGATTCTTTACATTAAAAATGATTCTTTTACATTAAAAATGGTTAAAATGATTCTTTTACATAAAAATGATTCTTTACATTAAAAATGATTCTTTTACATAAAAATGGTTCTTTACATTAAAAATGGTTCTTTTATATAAAAATGGTTCTTTACATAAAAAATGGCTCTTTACATTAAAAATGGTTCTTTACATTAAAAATGGTTCTTTACATTAAAAATGTTTCCTTTACATTAAAAATGTTTCCTTTACATTAAAAATGTTCTTTTATATATAAATGTTCACTTTACATATAAATTGTCCTTTCACATAAAGATGTTCCTTTTACATATAATGTTTACTTTACATATAAATGGTTCTTTCACATAAAAATGTTCTTTCACATATAGGTGTTCTTTATCATTAAAAATGTGTTTTTCATTAAAAAAATGTCTTTCTTATCTTAAATGTCTTTTTTTAATCTAAAATGTCCTTTTTTTAATTTAAAATGCCCTTTTTTATTTAAAATGTCCTCCTTATCTAAAATGTCCTTTTTACTCTAAAATAACCTTTTATTCTAAAATGATCTTTTTTTCTAAAATGTCTGTTTAATTCTAAAATGTCTTTTTAGTTCTAAAATGTCCGTTTAATTCTAAAATGTCTTTTTAGTTCTAAAATGTCTGTTTAATTCTAAATTGTATGTTTAATTTTAAAATGTCTTTTTAAATCTAAAATGTCTGTTTAATTCTAAAATGTCTTTTTAATTCTAAAATGTCTGTTTAATTCAAAAATGATATTTTATTCTAAAATGATATTTTATTCTAAAGTGTTATTTTATTCTAAAATGATACTTTATTCAACATTATTCATAAAACACTATTTTATTCTAAAATGATATTTTATTTAACATTATTCATAAAACATTATTTTATTCTAAAATGATATTTTATTCAACATTATTCATAAAACACTATTTATTATAAAACATTATTTATTTCTGAATCGGAATGCGACTCAATCAATTACCATATAATTTTAGTTATATGGATTTCACACACTGCATTTATTCAACAATAATGATAAATAATCATTAAACAGTCCATTCACATCCAAAGTGAAATTTACAACTGTGTGAGCATTAAAATAAATAACGCTCATCACAGACTGTCAATCCGTCGATTGACATACAACTAAATATTGGGACTAGTGTATGTCAAATATCATCCCAATACCCGTGTGGGGTTTTCAAACAACACATTTTATTTTAAATAAATTATTGGTTAAGAAATTTAACCAATTCTAATTCAGTTTGAATTATTTTCTATTCAACCAATTTATAGTGTTTAAATTATAAATAAATATTAATAATCTAATTTCAACTACCATATTAATGTTAACATTATTTTTAATATGTTAAACATTTCAACATCACAAACAACACACAATACAGTCAATTTAAATCGTCCATGGTTTGTGGACGAGGCAGGTGATCTAACATGCACCGTATACAGTTTATAATAATTAAACTAATAAAAATCTACACTGGCAATTCTATATATTTTTCAGTTATGAAAATAAATAAATAACTGCGCAGAATTTTTAGTTAGGAGTTCTCACCTTTGGTTTCCACTCCGTCAGTCTTTATCGGACTATTTGGATTCCGTTTTGCTTCCAGTCGGTTCCATCGCAATCTGTGTCACGCGGTTTATGTTAAAAATCACATTTTAAACAACGATCTTTATAAATAAAAATCACATTTTTATAACGCTATATATATTAAAAATCATATTTTTATAACGTTATTATATATATAATCGTATTTTTAAACTGTTCCATATATATAAATCACATTTTTATTTCAATGCGATGTATATGAAAATCATATTTTTATTTCAATGCGATGTACATGAAAATCATATTTTTATTTCAACTCTATATATATAAAGCATATTTTTCTATATAGTGAAAGATCATATTTTCTATATAATGAAAAATCATTTTCTTCTATACAATGAAAAATCATTTTTATTCTATACAATGAAATCATATTTTTACATTTTAAAACCATGCTATTTTCATTTTCAAAAAGAATGCTAATTATTTTTTTCAAAACGAATGTTAACTGTTTTTCAAAAAGAATGTTAATTGTTATTTCAAAAAGAATGTTAATTGTTATTTTCAAAAAGAATGTTAATTGTTATTTTCAAAAAGAATGTATATTTTATTTTCAAAAAGAATGCATATTTTATTTTCAAAAACGATGTATATTTTATTTTCAAAAAGAATGCATATTTTATTTACAAAAACGATGTATATTTTATTTACACAACAATGCGATTTTCTATTCACAAAACAATGCGATTTTCTATTCACAAAACAATGCGAATTTTATTAGAAAAACAATGCAAATTTTATTTGAAAAATAATGCGAATTTTATTTGAAAAACATTGCAAATTTCATTTGAAAAACAATGCAAATTTTATTTGAAAAACAATAAACCATCTAAATATATAAATAATTGCATTAGCTAATTAAATAATTAATGAATAATTCCTTAACCTTAAACCCTTTTCCAATCGTTCTTGTTTATTCCTTGTTATAGAGCTTTTCACGACGATTCCAATGCACTTTGAATTGTTCGATTCGGCTGTTGTTTGAACAAGTTATGGCCTTTGAAACATTTTACAATTTAATAACCTAATTAACATATAATTAATTACTTTAATTACAAGATTAAGGGGTCTTAACCCCTCCTTCTCCCCCGTCCAGCTTCAGGAAACCGACGAACCCCAAAACACGATCCTCTCTCCTAAAATTGCACCACCCATACGCCGCCAGCACCATATCCGAGATCACCACCTTGACCGCCCTCACGTGAGCCTCCGTCTATCTCCACCAGGTCGAGCTCGAGCTCTCCCATACGCTGGAAAACGTGAGCAACCGGCGGCGCTTCCCATCCAAAATCCGACCACCGCGCTTGATCATACCAGATCTCAACCGTTCAATTGGTAGAGCTCACGTGGTACTTCATTTTTCCTTTTAGGAGATTAGAAAATTATTGAGTGGATTTAGGTAGAAATCGCTTGGAAATCTGGAGCATTACAGCCGTTCGAACGAATGATATGGCTGCCTGTATTTTGATTAGGGTTTGGCTTCGAATACTGCGTATTTATACACGTATTTTTATTTTTATTTTTATTTTATTTATTTAATTCCATTTAATTTCAATATAACTACTATATCGTTTTGGACTACAAATCAAGCCCAACGAGTGTCGCCCCCAGCTAATTACCCCCATTCCAGACACAATGGAATATGTTACGTAAGCCAATTCTAATGTTTTGATCATATTTTCTTTAAATTAAAATATAAATCAATTATTACATTTGGACGTCCATTTTAATTTACCGGGGCCACATACTGACTCAAAAATTACAGAAAAATTATTTTTGACTTTTTTTGATGATACGGTCCTAACAAAATTAATTTCATCGAATTTGGAGACCGTTTGAAAAATGGCCATTTTCTGGTCGATTAAATTCAAAATGAAAGTACCAAACACATTTACATTTATTGCGCTCAAATATTGATTCCAAAAGTTATGAAAATTGGGATCTAGCAATAATTTGACATTTTGGATCCAACAAAAGTGATCTCGTTGAAAACAGAGGTCGTTTGTAAAATGGCTATATGTTATATTAATATATATATATATATATATATATATATATATATAAATTCCATAGCGACTATTCTGAATTTGAAACTGGGCGTAACTTTTTATTCCCACTATGAAATTTTAATTTTTCAGATTCGTTGAAAAGATATTTTTAAACAGATTGGAATATTTTTGGTTTTACTGAAATCCAATTTATTTTGAATCCTGTACATTCGGTCAAAGTTCAAAATCAAATTTTCAAACTATCGCGCTACTTCTAACTCCTTATATAATTAAAATAAATATATACATTCTAACTTCGACTTAAATAAATTTTTAGTTGTTATTATTTAAAATAAATTATTTTAAATATTCAAAATCCATTAAAATTACTAAAATAAAAAAATTTAAATTGATTCAGAATTTCCGGGTTGTTACAACGGAAGCAACTAGGAAGGATAAATGAATGTACAAGTGGAAAACGTGAATTATAGGCGGAAGGCAGTTTGTTTGAAAACAAAGTGAATCCATTTAGTTTACATGAAATGGGAAGCAGTAATTTAATGTAGTGTGAAGAGCATGAAGTGAACGTGACAGTACAAGGGGAAGCATACTGGGATGGGAACCAAAGCAGGGTATCATTTTAACAAAGCCAATGGAGCTATTGAGCGAATAGAAACAAAATAAATTGAAGACGTGAGTATGTGGGGAGTAAAAGAATAAGGAATTAATGCAAGGCATGTAGCAGTGGGATCTTGTTAGTGAGGAAGAATGGGACAACGTGGGTTTGCCTTTGGGAAGTTGGGTATATATGAAATGAAGGAAGATAAGTATCGGGCACATGAAGAAAGCAATTGCGGTAGTACTCCTCTATCAAAGGTGACAGACACGTGTATATTAATTAATCTTGACTGGTCAGTAAGTAACCTTAATTAGAAAACGTTAGTTAATAAAGATGTCTGTTTGTTTCCAGATCTATGGAACATGGAAGACCGGAAATTGTATAGAAGCAAAGTGGGAACGATATTATTATAGTGGAGCAGAATTTTTTATAAACACGAAGTATGGTACCAAGTGGGAAAGATTTGGACAAAAGCCAATATTAGGAAGAAATAAGACAAAGTTAGGATGGAGTAGAAATGTCAGCAAAATATCCACTTTTGCAAAGGAAGGACGGTGTGAACCCTATTGGGTACGAAACAATGGAAATCATTTGGAACATTAAAGAAGTGGGTTTACAAACAAAGTAAGAATTGGTAAAAAGGAAATTAACGAGAAGAAGGGTATTCTTGTAAAAACGAAGTGATGAAGAATCTACAGGTCCATTATTTCATCCATAAAATAATTTTGTTAAAAAAATATAATTTGAAGTTAATATAAATAATTAAATTCATGTTATTAAAACTTGAATGATTTTCATATGGGTTGACATAATGGAATGAAAACAAGTGACCCCGAACCACGGCAACAAGTAGAACATTCTGGAACTGATCTAGACAGTGCAAAAGAAAACTAGGGTTTACCATTAAATTAAACAACTGTTTAATTTGACTATAACCGAGTCGTTCAACAAACAAATCAAAGTGAATTTAACTCACTCGGTATTTATCCCACTTATATTTTATATAAGTCGGGTTTTTAATTTGTGTGCTATGGTTGATAATTGTTTGTTGTGTGCTGAATATTATTTATTAGATAAATTGGTTGATTTAACGTTCGTTTATTTTAAACGAAATCTAATGGTTATGTTTAACGACTATTTCCAACTAAGGTAGCTTACCTTGTTGGTTACATTTATGATAATATAAACGGTATAAATTAAAATATGGGGGATTGTGTTACTGTTATTATTTATTTTTAAATATTGTTTTATTGAATCGAATAACATTATTTGAGATAACGTATTTGATGCAAGGAAAAACAGGTTGGAGGGATCCAACTGTATTCTTCGAAATTTAATGTTATTTTCATATTATAATTACATGAGCTGTTTTACCAATATGGATTGGACAATTGATTTGGTTGTTGACTGTTGAACTGAAATTCAACAGTTGCTTATTTTTAACCAATGGGCGGTATTGGTTAAGTAATTGGCATCAGATGACTTGAAAATCAATTGTTTTATAATAAGGATTTACCGTCATGTAAATCGACTGGAATAAAGTTATAAAATTTATTTTATAACTGAAGATAGATTTTTAAAACTATTATTTTTAAATGGAAGTTTATTAAACAGGAAATAAATATTTATTATTTATATTTAGAAGTAATTGTTAAGTGATTTTATAAAACAACTTCTTATGCTAATAAGAATTATAAACAGACAAACAGAAATTAAGGTGATGATTAAAGTGTCCAATTAATTGTTCTAAGAAATAATTAAATGGAGATATTTAAATTAATTATATTATTAATTAATTTAAAGGAAGGAGTAATTGGAATTGATTAATGAGATAATCATAGGTTAAGTTTAACTAATCCAAATATTTTATTTGGAATTAGTTATTTGATTAATTTACTTTTAGTTAATCAAATGGAATAGTAACGGAGAGTTGTTTAAATTTTATAAGACCGTAAAAGGGAATTTTATTATTTATTTTAGTTAATAAAACAGTTAACTAATTTTACAGTAATTATTGCTAAAGTAAATTTAATATTTAATTTAAGACATTAGTTTTTAAAGTGGAAATGATTTATGTAAGAAATCGATAATGTAATGATATAATTAAATTGTGAAAAGTGCTTATGATCGGGTATATAATTTAAACCCGAGTATTTGTGAATTAAGTTATATGAAAGGTTGTAAGCGAATACGATGGTTTTAAATAAATGTTTACGTAACATTTGGATTAAGTAAAAAAGAAAACGAGATATTAAAGGGATTTATATTCAACTTGAGTTTATAAATAAGATTTATAAAAGGGACGTGGAGTTAAAACATCGATTTTAAATAGGCGATACTTAATAATGAAATTAAATGAAGTGAATGGGGTTGAAATGAGATTTTCAAAATGAAAAGGGGTTGAATGGATTTTAAGTGAGGTATAATGAGTTGATAATGAGTTAAGATGATAATTGGAACCTAACTAGAGATTGGTTGAGTTGAGTGATTTTCTGAGTATTAATCTGATGTTGATTTCGGTCTTCGGGGTTGATATTTGGGGAACTATTCTCTTACCAATATACGGTCAGGGACTAATGAATGTTGAAGTGAGAAGTGAAATGTTTTCAAATTATTAGAATATTTAAATAAATTATTTGTTTAATTATTTTTAATTAAATGAGCCGAATGATGCTGAGTACTAAACTAGTAAATATATTTTTTATTTTATGGTTGAATGGTTTTTTTATTTGATAGTATAATAACAGACTACCAAATCTTGCCAATTTGATTGTTGGTACGGAAAGACCGGGATCAAATTTATATTTGAATACCATTCTGACCAGCAAATACGAAAATATTGAAGATATCAGATGCTGATCGAGATGGAGAAATCGAAGACCATAGATCTTCATAAAACAGAATAACCACTTAAAATCTCTGATTCGACCCGGAGATATACTGGGGTTCTGTCGTGGTTGAAATCTGCGGATTTGCAAGGACTACTCGCTACTGATCTCTAGGGTGATACTTGTATTGACGGAAGTCACAGAGTATTCCTTAAGAGTCATGTACATTGATTTTTACAAGTGTATTTTTATTGGTGGCGTTAACACCCAGAATATTTTTGTGGTCGTCAATTAGTGATTTGATGGATCTGACGATGTGGCATTCAAAGTGTTGGTGATGTGATGTGCTAAAGGTAGTGTCAAACCTCAAACCTCTACAACTGGGAAATGGTATAAAATCGGGTAGGTCACATGGCTAAGTGGGTCACACCCAAGTAGGGTGTATAATCACCTATCTAGAGAAAATCCATTTCATTCTTTAATCTATTTCGATGTTGTCCCTCTTCGGGAAATGGTGGTTTGAGCCCAACCGTTGGTGATAGACATTCGACACACTCAAGCGAAATGAGTGGCCGGTCATGTTTAACCTGGGTTGTAACATGTTCTTGTTGAACCCGGTGTATTCATCTTTAGAGATACACTGTCGGAAGGTGGCCCCATACCTTGCCAGTTGTAAATTCAATCTCTAATAAGAGCCCACGGATTTTGATTATATACTATATATGTGGAATGTGAGATGAAAGCGTTCCGCTAGATTGATATTTATTTGTGTTTAGACACTATTATAATATCAGAATAAGCTATGATTTTAAAAAGAAATGATTTGGCTTTAAAATCAAGATGGGTGATGTTTTTAAACTTAGCGAGTTTTCTCACTCTGGTTCACCAGATTGATCCGACGTTTATAATGCTCCGGTTAGACCGGGTTGTGCAGGTTCAAGTCATTGGATGCTGTGAAGTCCGAAGATAAGCTGCAAAAGTCCAGACGTATGATACAAATTAGTATTTATTCCATTGTGTGTTGTATATGAGGACAAATTATGATAATTGACCAAACGTGTTGATTTACTCCGATGATTGTAAGTTGTTATTTCAAAGCTCTCAATAAAGTTTTATTTTTATATTTTATTTTGTTCCACTGCGATGTGGGACTATGTTGTTGTTGTGTTGTTCTTATTCTTCTTCTATTCTAATATTTCTTTCTTTCTTATCTCACCCTCTATCTTCTTTCATTAACTATCTGGTGTTTTCGTTACTTGAGTTCTGGCAAGTAATATGGGTTTATGTATTATTGTTGGAATTCAGGCGTCGAATCCCCCAGGTCGTTAAATGATGATTTGAACTTCAATTGAGTATATAGGATTCAATATAAGTTGTAATTCGTTGACACAAGAAATATTTGAATTTATTGAACTATAATTTTCTAGTGATGTAGAAAAATCAAGATTTCGTATTTTTATAATGTGAGTTCTGGCCAAATCAAATTTTCAGAAAATCCCTATGGAATCTTTTATGAACGATAACGATTTATTTAACAAAATAAATCGATTTTAAATCAATTGAATATTGGTTTAACTTGAAAATGAAATATTGGGTATAAAATTTAAGTTAATTTACTCTGAAAGTTATATGAATTCAGTTTGTGTGTATATATATCTGATAATAAAAATTTATTATCAATAGATTTGTTATTTTTGAGTCGATTTATATTATATCGATCAAACAATCTCAGAATTCAATGAAACCAATTTCATCGAATCTGTAATAGTGTATTATTACCAGATCTTGAATTTCATAGCGTTTGGATCTATCGATTGAATGTACGATCAGAAAAAGCCTATAAATAATCAAATCGAGTTTAAATTGATATCTTCTTCATACGATCAAGTTAGGCTTCGAAACTTGTTTTAATGTGTTCGAAATAGTGGTATAACCTTAGAAATGTCATTTGTTGCGCTCAAATAGGGGTTCGAAATCGTAGGATATTTTTAATTAAATCACATCTCTTAAAAATAAAAATATAAAAATGGAGTCCGACCTATACCCCATGCAGACCACCTATTGCTTTCGATCGAAGAACATATTCTGAGCATGCCTACCATATAGCTACAGCTTCTCCTTTTATTTTCACATAGGAATTTTTGTTTCTTACACCTGAAGCTTGCTAACAATGGTACACTACAACCCTATTTCAGCAGAAAGAAATTCTGGAAGTTTACATATGCCTAAACCTACCTACCTTCAACATCTTTTCTTTTCTTTCGTTTCACATACGATTGTGTTTCTTCTTCCCTAAGCTTGCAAAAAAAATGTACATAGCAACACAAGACGACTAACTAGCTGCCTTCTCCTTTCAAAATCACGTAGGAGATGTCTTCCTCCCTTCACTACAAAGGTAATTCTGAGCAAGCCTATACTATGCCAAAATCTACCTGTACCTTTAGAAATGACGTTGTTTTTATCCTCCTGTCCTTCACCTATATAATTAGTCATTGCCTTCGTTTCATTCTCAAACCAATTCAGTTCATTCTTTCTTTCCCTTTATCTTCCAGCAATTCGTAAATCGAAACCACCGATCATTAAAAAATAAAAAGGAAACCGCAATAGGATTCTATGATTTGAAATCCCGAAATCTTTGGAACTCAACTCAACAGCCATAGAAGTATAGGTGGAAGAAAGATGTCGTTGTTTCAGGAGGGTATCAGAGATGATGATATCGATTATGGAAGGTCAACGTTGTTATAGGACAACTGGATTTCGATCTTTTTTAAGGTTGCGGCAGTGGTTATTTGTGGAATGTGGGTCTATTGATTTAGAGGAGTTCGGTTTGTTTGATTTACCGATGATTGAATTGGAGGTGCTACAGTTTGTTTAGGGAAGATGGTGTGATGTCGGATGGATGTTGGGGAAGTTCGACTGAGTTCGAAATGGATTGGGTTGAACTATGATGATATTTGGGGATTTGACGATTGAATTTTGGGAAACTGAGTCTGTGACGTTTGCATTATGGATGTATGCTGTGAAAGGCATGTTATTGAAGGAGTTAGTTTAGTCAATGGGAAGCCGATGTTTTGGGGCATGGGGTAACAGTAACAAGGATGATCAATTTAGGATGTGGTGAGATGGTGACAATGGTTAGGAGGAGAGATGGTAGTTGTCAGTGTGAAGTTCGATGAAATGCCATAGCAGACAGATGGCAAGTTTTGCAGCTGTTAAATATTTGTTTGTGGATTCATCGAGGTTTGCGAGGCGGCAAGGTAAACATTGTTTCAAAATTTAAATTACATATAATAAATTACTCATTTATTTTAGTAGATCATTTGAATAAATAAATATTTAATTGATAAATAAAATTTAAATAATCGTAGGTGTAAAATAAATTCATTCAAGTAGATTCGTAGCTGTGAGATATGGATTTTAAATGGATATTTGGCAAAGGAAAACCGAGGTGAGTTAAACTCACTCGGTTAAATTATTGGGAACTACATTTAATAGTTCAAATTTAATTTATTGCTTTTTGGATGATAAATTGATTGATATAAAGTGATAATAATATATATAATATTGTATAGATAGTATTGGTGATTATATATATATAATTGGTGATTGGATATATTCCTGCATATATATATATATATATATATATATATATATATATATATATATATGAGGAGGGTTCCGCTACACCTCTTATATTGCACGTGAACTCTCCCCCTTAATCTCCACCACCCATTTCCCCATTCATTCTCACTCTTCCCATTTCAATACAGTTTCTTAGTGGGAAGAGAGAGAATGAGTAGGGAAATGGGTAGTGGAGATTAAGGGGAAGAGTTCACGTGCAATATAAGAGGTGTAGCGGAATCCTCCTATATATATGTATATATATAGCGAATGATTTCCCTATGAACCCCCACAATATATATAATGGATGACCATCTATACCGCGATATTCTGCCTTGAAGCAGGATGTATATTATTTATGTTGCATAACATCTGTGGATGAAGGAAAATAGGTTGGAGGGATCCAGCTGGATTTCTCAAATTTTATATTTTATATTATTAGTTTTCACATATATGCTGATGTGATTTACAACCTGTGATATTTTATGAAATGTTTGGATATGTAAGTAGCACTAGACCTTGATTTTGGATATTTTGAGTCCCTTTAATAATAAATAGATTTTAAACTGAAATTGAAATATAAAAAGAATTATAAAGGAAATATTTATTTTTGAATAGAATATTTATTTAGAATCCAAATTAAATAGAATTCAAAAGTAAATATTTGTTTAAACAAATATTTTGAAGAGGCGATTTTATAAGCGACATTATAAAAAGTGAAATTATTATCATTGGGGAATTCGGGAAAAAAATAAATTATGTGTGAATTTGGAAAAGAATCAAAATCAGATATAAAATCGATATTTTAAATAGATGGGAATTTTCCAATTATAAAGGAATTATAAACAAGATTATGTAACTTCACAAATAGAAGTTATAAACAAAATTTCAAACTTGAAGTTGCAAGTATGAAATCAAGTTAATTAAATAAGTCATGAATAGAATTGTATTGAGAAATATAATTCACGAGTAAGATTAATAGAGGTAAAAGAAAATAAGTTGGAAATAGGAATGCTTTAGAAGGAAAGTCAAGAAGAGTTTTTAAAATTATAAGTTCTAACGGAATTTGAGTCGAACTAAATTGAATAATAATATAGATTGTGTTAAAGAATTTTATATACGATCATAGATAATGAGTATTAATAGTGTAACATCCTAGAAATTTAACATGCTTAAAGATTATAAATTGGGAACAAATTATTTAAATATTCATAATTAAGTGAAACATGTATTTCCGTTGCGTTCATCTATGAATTTTGGTTTAGATATGTAATAACCCGAAAATTCGAGCCAACTTAAAAAATTTATTTTGGCTATTTTAGCGAATTTTGAATATTTAAAATGATTTATTTTAAATAATAATGACGAGAAATTTATTTTGAACAGAATTAGAAAATGGCGCGGTAGTTCGAAAATTCGATTTCAAAGTTCAAATGAATGTACAGGATTCAAAACAAACTGGATTTTAGCGAAACCAAAAATATTAGAATCTATTTGAAAATATCTTTCCAATGAATCCGAAAAATTGAAATTTCATAGCAGGAATCAGAAGATATGCCCAATTGAAAATTCAGAATAGTCGCTGTGGAATTCTGGCCCTTAAAAATAGAAATTTTGCAAACGACCTCGGTTTTCGATGAAACCACTTTTGTTGGATCTGTGATGTCAAGTTATTGCTAGATTCCAAAATTCGTAATTTTTCGAATCAATATGTGAGCGTGGCAAAGGAAAATGTGTTTGACCAGTTTTAGTTGATTTTAATCGACTGGAAAATGACCATTTTTCAAACGGTCTCAGAATTTGACGAAATTGGTTTTGTTAGGACCGTACCGTCAATACGAAGCTAGAAAATATTTTTCGGGAATTTTTCTAGTTAGTATGTGGCCCCGGTAAATTTAAATGTGCGTTCAAATTCAATATATAGAGTTATATTTTGATTTTAAAGAAAACTGATCGAAACGATCGAATCAGCTTGTGATACATATCCCATTGTGTTCAGAATGGGGATAATTATCTAGGAACAACAGGCGGTGGGTCTCGTTTCGAGGTCGAAAATAAAAGTTGCTTTTTAGAATTAATTTAATAATAAAAAAAATATTTATATAAAGCCCCCCCTCAATCCTTTCTCTCCCTCCTCCTTTTCGTTCAGAAGAAAAAAGAAAGAAAGAAAAATCGCGATTTAGAAAACCGCGTTGCCCCTCCACCCACCCAACGACGCCGCGCCGCCCTATTCCTCCCCCCCCCCCCCCCCCCCCCCGCCGACGATCCTCCCCCTCAGCCCCCTCCTTCTCCTCTCGTGCCTCCATTCCTCCCTCCCTATCCTCTCTCGCCTCGCTCTCCTCCTCCAATCAAACCGCCGCCGCCTCCTGACGTGTGAGACCCCCCCTCCTCCAGCACCCCCTCCTCGTCTCCGTTCCCCTTCATCACCACCCCGAGCCTTCTCCGCCACTCCGACAATGAATGTAAGTTTTATTTTTATTTTTACTTTCTTTTAAGTTATTAATTTAGTTGAATTGGAGATAAAACATTGTTTGAAAGGCAATACATATATATGTAAATAGATTTGAGTTAAAAACATGATTTTTATTTATAAAGGTGGGATTTTTATGAAGGAAAAATATAATTTTTAGTTAGAAGAAAAATTGGATATTTGTATTTATTCATGGCATGAAAAGTTTGGATCTTTTACATTTATTCATGATATAGAAAGTTTATATTTTTATATAAAGAAAGTTCATATTTTTATGTAAGGAAAGGTTATATTTTCATATAAGAAAAGATTAGATTTTTGATTTAGAAAAGACGTGTTTTTGGTTATATAAAAAAAAGGCGATATTTTTATATTAAAGAAAGAATAAAAATATGATTTTTATTCATGTAGAGTAATAAAAATATAATTTTTATTATATTACTAGCGGTATAAAAATAGAATTTTTATCTATACAGTAGCGATATGAAAATGCGATTTTTAATCCATATAGAGTGATTATAAAAATGTGATTTTTATATACATACCAACAATATAAAAATGTGATTTTTATATATGTAGTGAATACGGGCAACGAAAGTGACAAAAGGCGAGAACGGCGAAGATTTTATACATATGAAGAGTCTTTGCGTTTGGTTTAGCTTGTCGGTGAGAGCTCCTCACTTTTATTTTGATTTCTAGTTGAAATATATACTAGGATGCAGACGGTGCTTAGCAGCAGCCGACACCCGTCGTCCACAGACCATGGATGACTTGTTTGTTTGATTGCTGTGTTGTGAAATTTGATTGTGTGATGTGGAATGAAATAAAATATTTTATAGTGGAAAATATGTTATAGCTAAAAATATAATTTTTAACGTGTATATAAAATAAATATTTATAAACAAATCAGATGATTTGTTTATATACACTGATTTGACTGATATTGATTGGGACGATAAATTTTACACATCGCCCAACTGCACAAATCAAATCTTTGTTTGTTGATTTGAAACCCCACATGGGTATTGGGATGATATTTGACGTACGCAAATCCCGATTGTTTAGTTGTATGTAAATCGATGGGTTGACAGACTGTATAAGCGTTAATTATTTATATTTAATGCTTATGCAGTTGTGTGGTGCACTCTGGATGATGGTTGATTATTTATCGTTGCTATTATATAAATGTGTTGTATGGAATCCATATAATTAACATTATATGGTATTGATTATGCCTCATTTTAATTTGGAAAATAAAGAATATTATAGAATAAATATTCATGTGTTGAATAAAATAAAATATTCATGTGTTGAATAAAAGCCGTATTGATTAGATTGACGCCATTTTGACGTGAACGAGATTTATATCGATTTTATTCATTTTGATAACGAATATCGAAAAGTAAGTGATTTCAAAATTTAACGTTCTGAAAATATTATCATTTGTATATCGATGATGTGGAATATTCAATTTTGATTCGAAATTGAATATGAAGTTGAAATCGTTTCGAAAACGAATTTAAAACGATTTATAAAATACGTTTTAAAAGGAAATCGACGAAGTATATATTATATATATTATATATATAATATAATGGCCTGAATAGAACGCGTCGGCAGTTCGCGAATTTCGACCATTGACTTCGAATGGATATTACGGGAGATCCGACCGTCGGATTCTCCTAAAACCAGAACCGTTGGGTTCGTATCGAAAAGATCTTTCTAATGAATATTAGAGATTTGAAATCTAATGGTTGGATTTGGAATTATGTCCAAATCTAATTTGGAAAAGGTCGCTGTAAGTGCAGTTTGATGGCCATTGGTGGAAATTGACTGTACGAGCCTTGATAAAATTATTAAAAATAGTAATAATTTGTGTAAAATCATAAGAAATGATTTGTGAAGAATAAGGATGAAAATTTCCATATTTGAAAAGATAAAAATAGATTTTTATCGAAATGAACTAGTTTTGAACTAGAATTATAATTCTATTTATTTTTAAAATAAATAGAGTGGATTTGAAATGGTTTTGAAAATAACCAGAATTTCCAATAATTGAATTGGAATGGATTTGAATCGAAATTGTCTTTGGAATATTTCGATGTTGGATTTCATGATTATACAGATATTGTTATGGAAATTTGAAAGATATATTTATATCGTTATTTCCAATATGATATTTGTTGGTCGTAGAATTTGATATTGAATATAAGCCGATATATTTTCTATTCAGAGCCTTGTATTTAATATCAAATGTGATTTGGGTTTGTCGTGAATGATCTCTTCATTAACACTGTTCTTAAACCCAGTTGAGAAAAAGATTAAATCTTTTTATTTAGATTTAATAAAGTATACTAATTAAATGGAATTTAATTGGAATTGAATTTGAATTGATTTTGGGTTGTCGTGAATGGTATCTTTAATAACATTGTTCTTAGACCCAACGGAGTTAAGAAAATCAGAAACTAACTGGAAATTAGTTAAGATGAATGGTTTCTTGGGTATTAATCTAATGTTGGTTTCGGCCTTCGGGGTTATTACTTAGGGAATTGTTCACTTGCTAATTTACGGTTAAAGGCTGATGGAATATAATGTGATTTTGGGTTTATAGTGAACAGAGTTTAAATGACATTGGTTCTTTAACCCAGTTAAAGACAGGACGTGATTTCCCAAGTTAAATAATCATTGATAGTGATTATTGGGAAGATTTAAACCAAGTCTAGTTTTAATGAATCTTTAATTAGATTGAAATGATCGAGAATGGAGTATCACCAGTTTTTCTCCAGACGATAGTTAAATCTTTAATTAGATTTGAACGTGAAATGGTAATTGAATTTACCGATAACACCGTGGTGTTAGATATGAAGTATGACCAGTTTTACTTCATGGGATGAATAGGCTGGGATTGGGAAATAAAATAAATGATTACTTCAGTGGGGTTCGCTAATCCCGACTAGTTTGAAGTGATATTCAAAGGAAGATTAAAGAATAAATTTAAAAGAATTTATCTTTGATAAAATTAATGGGAACCTTTCTCTAAGAATGTGAAATTTAGAAACTAACTGTAGGTTAGCTAAGAAAAATGGTTTCCTGGGTATTGATCTGATGTTGGTTTCAGCCTTCGGGGTTAATATTTGGGGAATTATTCTCTTGTTAATTTACGGTTAGTGACTGATGAATTGGAATGAGACGTATGTTGTGTTTGTGTAACACTTGTTTATTACATACGCGAGTTATTCAGAAAGACCGGGTTTATCCCATTCTGAATAACTGATTCGACGTGGTGTCGAGGATGAAGATGGTGGTTGAAGACCGGAGGTCTTCACGTTGTTTGGGTGATTACTGATGATCTTGATTGGGCCGTACACCCAAGAGGAGGGAATCAGTTAGTGATCATCCAGACGTACTTGGAGATCGATGGATATGTGAGGTACTAGGTGCCTCCGGTTTCGTTCAGACCCAGAACGAACTTGTAAATGGACTGTGTGTCTAACATTGGATTTTATTCTGTGTGATTGATTTCTATTAAATATATATCTGTTTGGTGGTAGAGAATTTATTCTCTTGCTTAACGCCCTTCTCTGAGACGTACAAGCTCAGAGGTTGTATATTGATGGATATCAATCGCATGGAGTGAATTGCTTGTGTGGCTTGCCTAAGTGGCAAATGATCAAGGCTTTTGTTGAAAAGCAGAGTCTTGTGGTTGATGATCAAAGCATGGCCTGTGTGGCATAGCTTTGTGTAGCGTTGATTCGCGAGCCTCACACCCCGGTTGTGAACCAGAAACGGGAGAGGACCTCAGGGAGGACATGCGTTTCTTTCTAGCTAGAAGTAGCGTCAGTGGTTTTACACGCCCTGACGAGTTTGACTTATGTGGTTGTTGCTACTGTGAGGCGCCTCGGATATATCGGTGACTGTGTGGAGCCGATGGAGTCATTGGACTCATTTACGCCCCCAAAGGGCGGGGAAACGCAGTGTTCAGGCATTTTAATCCACATCGGTGGACCGGCCCTGACGATCCAAGCGCTTGACTGAGTACTTGTCCTGAGGCTCGGGCTAGAGAGTCTCGAATCGGTAGAGGACTATCTTTTGCCTCAGTTCACAGATGGAAATCCAACTTCCAATATGTGACATGTGCGGTTTTGATTGTAGAGCCTAGTATTGGCGACATGATATATGGTACCCATGCCATCTATGATTAATACTTATGATTGAAATTGTTTTGACACTATACACTTATAGTAATAATAAAAGATGAAATTTAGCGTATCAAGCATTCTTTGGCTATTATAAGGTAAAACCCTATCCTCCGGCTTGCGTTGCATTGTGTGATGGGACCTGGGTCTTATAATAGCTTCATTTTTCTTTATTTAGCATTGCGCTGTTTGTTTTTATGCACTGGTATTCTTGGAAGGAAACTCGTTCCATGCTATATGGCGTGGTCCCTTGATTTAGCTAACTTTAAAATAAAGATAAATAACTGTTTTAGTTCTCACACCAGTCCCATGACTGGCCTGGAGTTTATTGTTTTAACCTAAACTCTGGGTGCCCTTATTTTGACATGGGCAGCTAGTAGTTTTGGGTTTGCAGATTTATATTCACAGGAACCAGGTTTACAGCTGGAACAATATCCATAAAGCTCTGTATCCGTATATCTCTTTCAGTTGTGTATTGTATTATTTTTCCACTACTATGTAATTTATTGTAATCTCTGATATTTATCGAATGTATTTTATTCATTCATACTCTGTATATTCTTCTAATCTGATGAATTGTTGTAATTAACAATGAAATATTCTTCTGTTTGCATTCCAATGTGGCTTGTTCTCAAAGTATCCGGGCTTTCCTTACCGGGGAAGTTACGGGTTACTACAAGATAGACCCCAAGTTTGCGTAAAACAGATAACGTATGAAGAAGTTATGGACCATAGAAGTTTGTATACACATAAGTGGTTTATATATATACATAATTCAAAATTCAAACCAGAATAATAAACGTAGAAATCAACGCACGCTGATTGCAAGATTGGGCGACCCATGTCCTGAACGGGTCGATCCTAAGGTCGACCTGGGGGCATGTGGGTCGACCCATGGGTCGACCCCCTAGATCCGGGTAGATTCCTGCAACGTATTTGGACTATTTTGTGTCTGTGTTCATGCTGACTCAGTATGATGTGTACGGTTTAGATCCTGAATTTCCTTACTATCTGAGTTGACTAAATACACCACAAGTCCAACCCAAATTGCGCAGAAATACGAATCATTAATAGAAAGAAGTTAGAGGGTGAGAAATAGAAAGAAAGATATATTAGAATAGAAGAAGAACGGAAATAACAAAATAGAATCTCACATCGCAGTGGAATAAAATATAATATATAGAACAACTTTTGGGATACAATTTTTTTTACTGTACATACATATACATACCATTTTCATAGTACAATACAACACAGCGGAAATTAATACTAGATAACTAATGCTGAAGCCTCCTGCTCCAAGCTCTTCTAAATATATCTGTAAATACCTGAACTACTTAACTGTCTGTACAAATTTGGGCACCAAAGAGTTTAGGGTAAAACCAAACAAAATAAACTCTTGGTCAATCATGAGACTGGTGTGAGTAAACTCCAAACACTTGGTTTAACTTTTAAAAATCCTTTTAAAAGAAAGGATAATCGTAAGACCGATCCACACATAAACACGGATGGTTTTTACCTTACGATAACCCAAAACATTATTTGAAATCAATACTTATCTGATATGTTAAAAGTGTCCAAATCAAATAAATAGCAATCTAGAAGAATGCTTGCATCTCACGCTCTACATATATAGTATAAAATCAAAACCATGGGCTCTTATTGGAGAACGGATTCCAACTGGCAAGGTATGCGAACCACCTTACGACAGTGTATCTCTAGAGAGGAATACACAGGGTTCAACAAGAACATCTTGCAACCCAGGCTAAACATGACTGACCCCTCACTTCGCTTGAGAGTACCGAATGTATTGTCACCAAGGGTTGGGATCAGCAACCATTTCCCGAAAGGGACAACATCGAAAGATTAAAGAATCAAATGGAATTTCTCTAGATCAAGTGATAATACACCCTAACTGGTAGCTACCCACTTAACCATGCAACCTACCCGATTTTATGTCATTTCCCGGTTGCGAGACTTGAGGTTACGATTGCTTAGCTTTCATTGATAGCACAATCACTTTGAATGCCACATTGTCGGATCCGTTAATCACTGATTGATTTGCACAAAGATATTTTGGATATTATGCTAAGAGAATAAATTCTCCGCCACCAGATGTATGTTTGTACAGACCAACATATGTGATCATTGAAAATACTCTATCAGACACTCGTCCATACACGTTTGTTCTGGGACTGAACGAAACCGAAGGCACAATTTCCATTAATCCATCTTAGGCAATTTCTATCTAGGATTAACAGTAAAAGCCCTTGCACTTTACTCCGTCTTTGATTGTCTTCATATAATTTGATTCGCAACGCTACTGCCAAATACAGAGTGGTTCTTGGATATAAATCCAACCGGTCTCTCCATATTGACAACGATATTGGCAAATACTTCGATAGTTGGTTATTTAACTATCGAAGAAAAACAAATAAACATCCATCCATAACAACAAATAATCACTGGCCCCTTAATTAATATTTCATTAATTAAATTACTTCTCCATTTCCTTATCGATATTTGTTAACATGATATTTCAAAAATCATCTTGGCCTCTCACGCTATTTGGAAAATGTTTCCATATATCGCCTTCTTATATTTTCAATACCTAGAAAATATTTCTATTTATGATTGGAATTTATTCCAATTACTTTTCCCTTTCACAACCATTCATTTCTATACTCAAGAAATATTTATTTTTATATTTCCAAAATTCTACTTATCTGGGTTAAAATGAATATTGTGTAAAACATCGTTACAACAACCTAAAATACTGCATTCAACTAAATATCTTTAAACATTGATCTTCGAGACTGAATCTTCCAAATTATCGGTTAATAATGAAATCAATAAAGTTGGGGTATAATTACCTCTCAGACCTTGACTGAAAACATCCTTAACTTCAAAACAGACAAGACCATTTACCTTGAATAATCAACACCATAAAAACTTCTAATTCATTTTTAAAACGTATATATGTTTCTCTTTCTATTTTTATCAGATTTAATTTTAGATTTCCTTTTTGTTTATAATATTCTATTTTTAATTCGTTTCCTTTTCGAATTCTATATATATATATATATATATATATATTGATTTTCCAGTTATCCAATTTTCTTAAAAATATTCTAACTCCTTAAATTTTCGGAAATTTTTGCCATAACCTCATTTGTACGGATCACTTGGTACAACTACAAAATGCCTCTCTGGGCCCTTTCCATTCAAAAAGAAAATTAAAAAGCCAAGCGGCTTGCTGATTCGGCGCATAACACCTCATATGGAATTTAAACATGTACATTTTGTCCGGCACTTAAATTTTAATCTTCATTCTCTTCATTCCATACCTGTTTAACACATATGCATCCATTTCTAATTTATTCCAACTCAATCTGGTCATTTTAACTCAATTCGCTAATTTTCCATTAATTAGTTGTTTTGCTTATTTCTCTTTTTATTTGAACATATCACGTTCAAATATATTTTTATCTTGCTTATAACCAATCAAATTCCATTTTTCAATTCAAGTTTCATATTCAATTTCAAATATAAATTCACAAATCCAATTCTCTTATCCAAAACAAGATTTCGATTCAAAAATTCCATTAACTAATTATTCTTCAAATTAGTAAATTCTATTCAATAATTAAAAGTATGATTTTTGTTCCAAAAATCATTACATTTACACAACTTGAGTTCGTATTTATTTTACAACTCAAATCCGGGTTTTTCTAATGGAAATTCAGATTTTATTTGCTTAAAATCCTTTTATTTATTTAAATAAACCGTTATGGTTTTTAAACGATTATGGCGTTGTTTTTTCTGGAAATTTGATTTTTTCATATCTCAAAATCTATACGACGAAATCCATATTTTTCTTTTCCATTAGAAAACAATTATCAAATTTGTCCTGAGAATTCTTGTTTCAAAGAATTTTGTAATGACCCGGATTCTTATGGGTTAATTTTAAATATTTAATACGGATTTAAATATTGGGTGGATAATATAAATGAATTATTTAGATTAAGTTATTAATTCTAAATAATCAATTTCGATTTAATATTAAATATATTAAATTATTAGAATACGAAAATGAATTTAGTTGAATTCAAAATTTTAATTTGAATTGAAAACAGTTCAAATAATTAATAGGAAATTTTATTTGAATTTATAACGATAATAATATTTATTATCGAGGAGAATAAATTGTCTGAAATTAATTTATATTGATTTAAATTAATATCTATTCCGGATGATCGAACTGGACTTCGATACTGGTCCCAGCGTGTTCAGAATAGTGGTTTAACCCTAGGATGGCCTGTTGTTGGACTCAAATAGGAGTTTGAAATCAAAGTGATAAATTAAATTAAAGGATAATGTTTATAATCAAACTAAAGGCTTAGAAATCAAAATCGTGGTCTTCCCTTTACCAATCTTTTTTCTAGTCTGTCGTTCCTCAAAGGAAATAAACCGTGGATCCCCTTTTACCATCAATTCAAATCGAAATCCTCAGAAACAAAATAAGGCCACGCTCCCTTAATATCCTCCACAAATAAAAACCATTAAACTTCTTACTCTCGTTACTTTACCATTCGATATAAAGGGGGAGTTCATGAGTGAAAATGGAGGACGCGCATATCAAATTCGATAGTGGGAGTGGCTCGTGACTCAGGGTGGTCATCGGTGTTAGGGCTGTGTTGAACGACGATGTTGGAGAGGTCGGAGTTCATGATTTTGGGGGTTGGTCTTCAATGGCGGATAGTGGGGTCAGATTCGAGAAAGTGGGCGAGATTTTGGATGGTGCGATGACCTACAGGGGAGCTCGATTGTTGGGATGTCGATGTCTGCCTTCCATCAGTCTCGACTGGTACGATAGTCGTTGAAGAGGCAGCGAACGAAGGTCAAAGAAAAGGAGGCTGAATTTAATGAAATGGGTTCCTGATTTGGGAAGATGGATGGCTGATGTTGGACTGGTGATAAAGCATGGTGTGGTAGTTGGCAAAAGTGGGAGATCGGATCTGTGAGAGTGGAAATATGGATGCTACAAATAGCGGGAATGGGGCATGTTAGTGGAGTGTGGTATGAACAAATGAGGAAGGTGGTCTGGTCCATTAAGGGGTGTGAGTAATGATAGATTGAACATAAGATGTTGACGGAAATGTTGATATTGGAATGAACAGTATTTTGGGCTGATTTTAGTGGAGTGATCGGCGATTTTTGAAGTTGCTTCGTGAATTGGTTAAGGCGATAAGGTATATGTCTTACCGTAATTTAAACATATTTAGAATAATTTATTTATGTACGAGAGTAATTACTTTAAATCAATGTTAATCGATATATGAAATTAAATAAATCATAGGTGAGATGAATTCAATTGAGATAGTTCGAATAGATGCGTAGCCGTGAAAAATGGAAATAAACAGGGTATTCAACAACTGAAAATTCCGGTGAGTAAATCTCACTCTGTTTTATTTAGAATTATTTTTATTAGTTAAAAATAATTGTTTTGTTATTGTTGGATGCTTTCAATATTTATTTATTGCTGTTAAAAGTATATTAGTTATCTAGGATTGGTTGACTATTATATATATATTGGGTTGATGATTGGTTGGATTCCCGCAGTCTCATTAGCGGATGCCCGCAGTTTCATAGCGGATGATTTCCCTATGTGCCCCACAAATATATATTAGTGGATGACCTTCATACCGTGTTATCCTGCCTCGAAGCAGGATGGGTATTAGTTATGTGCTAACGTCTGTGGATGCAGGAAAACAGGTTGGAGGAATCCAACTGGATTCCTCAAAAATATATTATATGTTTGTTAATTTGTTGCATATATACTGTCATATATGATGTGTTAAAAAAAACCTGAAATAAATAATTGGTTGTTTGGTGTTTAAATATCACTGGGCCTAAGTGTTAATTTATAAAAATACCCTGAAAGGGGTATTTGAGATTTAAAAGGAAAATTCTATTTTTAAAAATAGAATTTTGAAATTTAGAATAGAATAAAAATATTAACTTGTTTAAAATAATAAAAACAAGTAGTTCCTTTATAAACGAAGTTTATAAATGAAGTGAAAAGAATTATCATTGGATAATTCAGAAATAAAAATACAAGTGTGAAATTAAAAAGGGAAATCTATTTTCCAAAAGTAGAAATATCGATTTCAAAAGGAATTGAAATTGAGACTTGTATAAAGGAATTGAATATAGAAATTCAAATGGAGTTTGAATATAGAAATTCAAACGGCATTTGGATATAGCAATTTAAAGGAAATTCGAATATAGAAAACAAATAGAATTTGAGTAATAGAATTCAAATGGAGTTTAACTATAGAATTTGAATAATAGAATTCAAATGGAGTTTAACTATAGAATTTGGAAATAGAATTTCAAATGGAATTTGAATATAAGGAATTGAAATAGAATTTGAATCCAAAGGAACTGAAATAGAATTTGAATAAAGGAATTGAAATAGAATTTGAATAAAGGAATTGAAATGAAATTTGAATAGAGAAGATCGGACACGGGAAAACCAAGTGATTTGGCAAAGTTTGTCAAGTTATTTGAAGTGATCGGCACTTGGCGAATCACCAGATTTGACAAGTGATCGGACACGGGAAAACCAAGTGATTTGGCAATGTTTGTCAAGTTATTTGAAGTGATCGGCACTTGGCGAATCACCAGATTTGACAAGCAATCAGACACGGGAAAACCAAGTGATCTGGCAAATCGAGTTATGATCGAATTTGAACTTGGATAAGTAAACTGGACTTGTGAATTCATATTCGAATTCGAATATGAAACTTAAATTGAAATTGGAATTCAATTAGTTAATAAGAAAGTTAAAATTTATTTGAACATGGTATGTTCAAACATAAAAGTGAAATAGAATAAAGAGTTAATTTACAAATTTAATTACACAAATCGAGTTAAAACGATTGGTATAGTTAAAATAAATTGGACAGGTATAGACATACAGGAGACAGGTATGGGATAAGGATAATGAAGGTGTATATATAGAATGCCCGACAAAAGTACGTATTTAATTCATATATGAGATTTTATGCGTCGTATCGGCTAGCCGCTTGGCTTTTTCTTTTTCTTTTGGATTGGTGAGGGCCATGGGAGGCTATTTGAAATATCCCGATGCTCCCGGTACAAAGGAGGTTATGGCGAATTTTTCCGGGAATTAAAGGAATTAGAATATTTTTAAGAAAATCTGATAACTAGAAATCTATATATCAATATATATAGAAGTCGATAAGAAAACGAACTTAAAAATAGAATAGTATAATCAAAAAGGAAGTATAAGAATAAAATCTAGTAAGAATAGAAAGAGAAAGCGTATACGTGTTTAAAAGTGAATAAGTAGTGTATGGTATTGATTATTCGAGTAAGTAGTCTTATCTGTTTTGACGTTATAAATGTTATTCAGCCAAGGTCTGAGAGGTAGTTATACCCCAACTTGATTGATTTCATTATTAACAAATAAATAGTAAGATTCCAGGCTCGAAGATCAATGTTGGATAAGAGTTAGTTGAATATAGTATTTGGGTTGTCGTAACGATGTTTTACACAACATCCGTTTTAACCCAAATAAGTGTAAGCTTGGAAATATAATAATAAATATTTCCTACGTCTAGAAATAAATGGTCGTGAAAGAGATAAGTAATTGGAATATTTTCCAATTATAAATAGCATATATTTTCTAAAGTTTAGAAAATAAAGGAAGGCGATATTCGGAAATGTTCTCCAAATAACGTAAATGGCCAATATGGTTATTGAAAATATTTGGTTAACAAATATTGATAAAGAAATAGAGAAGTGATTTAATTAATGGAATATTAATTAAGGGCTCAGTGATTGTTTGATAATTGGATGAACTCTTGTTTTCTTCGATAGTTAAATCATCGACTATTGAAACACTTGTTTTTATTCGATAGTTAAATCACAGACTATCGAAGTTTTGACCATCGTTGTCAATATGGAGAGACCGGTTGGATTATTATCCAAAGAACCACTCTGTATTGGCATAAGCGTTGTGAATCATATATGCCAAAGATAATTGAAGATGGAGTAAAGTGCAAGGGCTATTGTATAAAGTCTTAGATAACAGTGCCTAAGATGGATGTACTGAATAGTGCCTTCGGTTCATCCTATTCCTGGATGACTTGTATGGATGAATATCTGACAGAGTATTTCCAGAAAGGTCATGTACATTGATTTCTTCAACCGTACCAAGAGTGGAAGCAGAGAAGGAAACTTCTTTAGCTAACACGTAATGTACTGTTGTAGACGTCAATTAGTGATTTTCTATGGATCTGACAATGTGGCATTCGAAGTGAAATCTGATGTGATGACAAAGCGTAACCTCAAGCCTCATCAACCGGTAAATGACAGGAATCGGACAGACAACAAGGCTATGTAGCTCGCACCTATTTGGGTGTATAATCACCTAATCTAGAGTTTCATTTACTTCTAAAAAACTATTGTTGATGTTGTCCCATTAGGGAAACGGTTGTTGATCCCAACCGTTGGTGATATACATTCGATACACTCAAGCGAAATGAGTGGTTGGTCATGTGTGGCTGAGTTGCAAGATGTTCTTGTTGAACTCAGTGTATTATGCTCTAGAGATATACCAGCGGAAGGTGGTTTCATACCTTGTCATAGTTATCCATTACCCAATAAGTGCTTGCGGTTTTGATTGTATACTATATATGTGGAATGTGAGATGCAAACGTTCCACTAGATTGTTATTTACTTGATTTAGACATTATTATAATATCAAAAGAGTTTTGATATAAAGATTATTATTCCTTTCAAAAGGATTTTGAAAGATAAGTCAAGTGTTTGGATTCTCATAAGGGAAAACCCCGTTCCGTGTTATACGGCGTGGTCTTATGAGATATCATTTAGTTTTCTGAAACTGTTTTAAACGGTTTACTCATACCAGTCCGATGACTGACCCGGAGTTTATTTTGTTTTGTTCTACCTAAACTCTTGGGTGCCTAAATTTTTATGGGCAGTCAAGTAGTTCAGGATTTTACAGATCTATCTAAAGGAGCTTGGAGCAGGAGGCTTCAGCGTTAGTTATAAAGAGTTTTGTTCCGCTGTGTTGTAAGTGTTGTACTCTGATAAGTGTATGTTATACAGTTGAAATTTTGTATTTCAAAAGTTATGATATATTATATTTTGTTCTGCTGCAATGTGAGATTCTGTGTTGTTATTTCTGTTCTTCTTCTATCTTTTTCTTCTAAAAAAAATGATTCGTATTTTCGTGATATTTGGGTTGGACGTATGATGTATATAGTCAACTATGATATTATGGATTTGCGGGCCATTATAGTTGGTATCAGAGCTTAGGTTGAGCGAACACCTAGGCTTGTGTGGCATGTGCTCATTAGAGATAGGGTCAGTAGCACCCTAGAATGAGTTGAGTGTGTATATATATGAGAGAGTGTATTTGTTATTTGGTATAAAAACCGTTTTATATTGTGTTGACTAGTCTGTGGAGTGAATTATGAATTCTGATCGAATCGTGGGATGCCACGATGTCGATAGGAGTTTATAAACACTTGAATAGAAGATTGGACATGATATTGTTTTTAAATGGTTGAGTTGATTGTTAGGATTATAATCAAATTAGATTATAAAAACTGAAATAGTTATATATATAACCAATGGAATTTGATATGAAATCAAATATACAAATGTGATAAAATTGAAATTGAATTCCAACCAGAATTCAGAATTTAAAATCCTTGGAAGTTGGAAAATATTTTCTGAATTTTATTAAAATAATATAACTTTATTTTGGAAGGATTTCTGAATAAAAATCATTTGAATGGATTTTGAATATGATAAAGCACTGAACTCACTTCAGTGGCTGGGAAATAATTCCGATGATGGTCGCGACATCATCAGTGTTCATTTTCGAGTTTCTAAGTGATGAATTGCTGCCTTCGGAAAGTTTTTGATGTAAAATATTTTTGAAAAGAAAACAAGTTGTTTGGAAATTCAAATGTTTTGAATTTGAGATGGATATAAATATATGTATATATTTATATTACTTCAAAGGAGTTTTGAAATAAAACCCTGGGAATTTGAATGATTGAAATTAAATTTAACTTAAGCAAGTTAAATGGATCAAAATGAATAAATTGAGTAAAATCAATGTGAATGAAATATGAATTGGGTGTGAATAAGGGAAAAACCAAAAGAGTTAAAAAAGAAAAATATTAGTAAAAGAAATATAAAAGAAAATATATTTGTAAAACAAGTATAAAGGAATTATATTTGTAACACAAATACAAAGGAAGTTATGTGCAAACAAATAGAAGGAGAATTATTTGTAAAAACATTTACAAATAGAATTTAAAAGGAAATATTTGTAAAATAATTACAAATAGATTAAATGGAAATATTTATTTATAGAAAATAAATAGAATGTTATAAATGAGATATTTATTTGTTAAATAAATAGAATTTAATCAAAGGAATATTTAGAAGATGAATAGAAAATGGAAATTTATTTTTAACAGATAAATAGAAAAGATTTATTTATAAATAACAGTGAAACGACCCGAACTTCCCCGGTAAGGAAAGCCCGGATTGAATTGAGAACAAGCCACATCGGGATGCAAACAGAAGGACATTTCATTGTTAATTACAACAATTCATCAGAATATAAGAATATACAGAGTATAAATTACATATTACACATTTACCACATATCAGAGATTTAAATACATTACTGCAGCGGAAAAATAATACAATACACAACTGAAGGAGATATACGGATACAGAGCTTTCCTGATATCGTTCCAGCTGTAAACCAGGTTCCTGTGAATATAAATCTGCAAAACTAAAACTACTAGATGCCCGCGTCAAAATAAGGGCACCCAGAGTTTAGGTTGAAACAATAAACTTCAGGTCAGTCATGGGACTGGTGTGAGAACTAAAACAGTTATTAATCTTTATTTTAAAGTTAGGTAAATCAAAGAACCACGCCGTATAACACGGAACGGGTTTCCTCCCAAGAATACCAGTGCATAAAACAACAACGCAATGCTAAATAAAGAAAAATGAAGCTATTATAAGACCCAGTCCCATCACACAATGCAACGCAAGCCGGAGGATAGGGTTTTTACCTTATAATAGCCAAGAATGCTTGATACGTTTAAAACAAATCATTTGATACTATTATAAGTGCATAGTGTATAAAACAACTTCAAATCATAAGTATCAATCATAGACGGCATAAGCGCCCCATCCCACTATGTCACCATACTAGGCTCTAAAAATAAAACCGCAAAGTCATGTATTGGAAGTTGGATTTCCATCTGTGAACCTAGGAAAAAGATAGTCCTCTACTGATTCGAGACAATCTAGCCCATGTCTCAGGTCAGAGCTCGAGTGACCATTGGAGCGATAGGGCCGGTCCACCAATGTGGATTAAAATTCCTGAACACTGCGTTTCCCCGCCCTTTGGGGCGTAAATGAGCCAACAAATGACTCCATCGACTTCACATAGTCACGGATATATCCGAGGCGCCTCGCAACAGCAACAACCACATAAGTCAAACTCGTTAGGGCGTGTAAAACCACTGACGCCACTTCTAACTAGAAAGAAATGCATGTCCTCCCTGAGGTCCTTCTCCCGTTTCTGGTTCACAACCGGGGTGTTAGGCTCGCGAATCAACGCTACACAAAGCTATGCCACACATGACGAGCTTTGATCATCAACCACAAGACTTTGCTTTTCAACAGAAGCCTTGATCATTTGCCACTTAGGCATGCCACACAGGCAATTCACTCCATGCGTTTGATATCCATCAATATATAACCCCTGAGCTCGTACGTCTCAGAGAAGGGCATTAAGCAAGAGAATAAATTATCCGCCGCCAAACAGATATATATTTAATAGAAATCAATCACACAGAATAAAATCCAATGTCAGACACACAGTCCATTTACAAGTTCGTTCTGGGTCTGAACGAAGCCGGAGGCACCTAGTACCCCGCATATCCATCGATCTCCAAGTACGTCTGGACGATCACTAACCGATTCCCTCCTCTTGGGTGTACGGCCCAATCAAGATCATTGGTAATCACCCAAACGACGTGAAGACTTCCGGTCTTCGACCACCGTCTTTATCCTCGACACCACGTCGAATCAGTTATTCAGAATGGGATAAACCCGGTCTTTCTGAAAAACTCGCATATATAATAAACAAGTGTTACACAAACACAACATACGCCTCATTCCAATTCATCAGTCACTAACCGTAAATTAGCAAGAGAACAATTCCCCAAATATTAACCCCGAAGGCCGAAACCAACATCAGATCAATACCCAGGAAACCATCCTTCTTAGCTAACCTACAATTAGTTTCTAAATTTCACATTCTTAGAGAAAGGTTCCCATTAATTTTATCAAAGATAAATTATTTAAATTTATTCTTTAATCTTCTTTTGAATATCGATTCAACTAGTCGGGATTAGCGAACCACACCGAAGTAATCATTTATTTTATTTCCCAATCCCAACCTATTCATCCCATGAAGTAAAACTGGTCATAGTTCATATCTAACACCTCGGTGTTATCAGTAAATTCAATTACCATTTCACGTTCAAATCTAATTAAAGATTTAACTATAGCCTGGAGCAAAACTGGTGATACTCCATTCTCGATCTTTTCAATCTAATTAAAGATTCATTAAAACTCCACTTAGTTTTAATCTTTAACTGGGTTAAAGAACCAATGTCATTTAAAACACGGTTCACGATAAACCCAAAATCACATTCCATTAATTATCGGGTTAAAGAACAAGTGTTATTTAAAACACCGTTCACGATAAACCCAAAAATATATTCAAATTCAATTCCAATTAAATACCATTTAATTGGTACACTTCATTAAATCTAAATAAAAAGATTTAATCTTTTTCTCAACTGGGTTTAAGAACAGTGTTAATGAAGACACCATTCACGACAAACCCAAATCACATTTGATATTAAATATAAGGCTCTAAATAGAAAATATATCGGCTTATATTCAATATCAAACTCTACGACCAACAAATATCGTATTGGAAATAACGATATAAATATCTTTCAAATTCCCATAACAATATCTGTATCATCACGAAATCCAACATCGAAATATTCCAAAGACAATTTCGATTCAAATCCATTCCAATTCAATTATTGGAAATTCTGGTTACTTTTAAAACCATTTCAAATCCAATTTATTTATTTTAAAAATAAATAAATTATTATTCTAGTTCAAAACTAGTTCATTTCGATAAAAATCTATTTTTATCTTTTCAAATATGGAAATTTTCATCCCAATTCTTCATAAATCATTCCTTATGATTTTACACAAATTATTACTATTTTTAATAATTTTATCAAGGCCCGTACAGTCGATTTCCATCAACGGCCATCGAACTGCACTTACATCGACCATTTCCAAATTTGATTTGGAAATAATTCCAAATCCAACCGTTAGATTTCAATTTTCTAATATTCGTTAGAACGCTCTTTTCGATACGAACCCAACGGTTCCGGTTTTAGGAGAATCCGACGGTCGGATCTCCCGCAACGTCAATTCGAAGTCAATGGTCGAAATTCGCAAACTGCCGCAGCGCAGCGCGTTCTATTCAGGCCATTATATATATATATATATATATATATATATATATATATATATATATATATTATATATTTCGTCGATTTCCTTTTAAAACCTATTTGATAAATCGTTTTCAAAATGGTTTCAACTTCATATTCAATTTATAATCAAAATTGAATATTCCAATATAAATTCGTTTTAATTTCATTTCAAATCAATTTCAATTCAATTTCAATTTAATTCGAATTTCAAATCCATCCAATCTATTCAATTTAATTCGAATTTCAAATCTATTCAATCTATTCAATTTAATTCGAATTTTGAAATCAATTTCAATATTCCTTGAAAGATGAATAAAATCGATATAAATATCGTTCGCGTCAAAATGGTGCAAATCTAATCAACACGGCTTCATATATTTCTATTTTCAAATATTCTATTTCAAATATTTCTTTTTCAAATATTTCTATTCAAATATTTCTTTTCAAATATTTCTATTCAAATATTTCTTTTCAAATATTTCTATTCAAAACTGGAATGAGGCCCAATCAATTACCATAATGTTAACTATATGGATTTTCTACAACACATGAATAAAATAATAACGATAAATAATCAACCATCATCCAGAGTGCACCACACCACTGCATAAGCATTAAATATAAATAATTAGCGCTTACACAGTCTGTCAATCCATCGATTGACATACAACTAAACAATCGGGATTAGTGTACGTCAAATATCATCCCAATACCCGTGTGGGGTTTCAAAACAACAAACACTGATTTTATTTGTGCAGTTGGGCAATGTGTAAAATTTATCGTCCCAATCAATATCAGTCAAATGTGTGTATATAAACAAATCGTCCGATTTTTTTATATTTATTTCATTTTAAATACACGTTAAAAATTCTATTTTCAACTATAAAATATTTTTAACTATATAAATATTTTATTTCATTTCACATCACATCACACAATCAACTACACATCAAAATCAAACAAACAAGCATACAAGTCGTCCATGGTCTGTGAACGACGGGTGTCGGGTGCTACTAAACACCGTCTGCATCCTAGTATATATTTCAACTAGAAATAAATTAAAGATGAGGAGTTCTCACCGAGGGTTCCACTCCGCTATTCTCTATTTCTGAATTTCAGAACAGTGCTGACTTGCCTGAAATCCCAACTTCCTATTCACGCTGTTCATATTAAAATCACATTTTTAATATGATGTTCTATACATTAAAAATCCTATTTTTATTCTCTATATAATATAAAAATCATATTTTTATTCTTTTTATAATATAAAAATCATATTTTTATTCTTTCTATAATATAAAAATCATATTTTTATTCTTTCTATAATATAAAAATCATATTTTTATTTTGCTAACTTCAAAATAAAAATCATATCTTTATGATTCAGTTCATACGATAAAAATCTATTCTTTACATTAACAAAAATCTTATTTCTACCTTTCTAAAAATAATTTCTTCACACGATAAAATATCGTATCTTCTTATAACTAAAACGATGTCCTTATGCGACAAAAAAATGGTCTCTTTTTATGACTAAAAATGACAACATTATGTAATAAAAATATTAACCTTGCATAGCAAAAATATTAACTTTATATAATAAAAATATTAACTTTACATAGTAAAGCTAAGAAAACTGATTTTAACCAATTAAATAAATTAAATAAAAGTAAATAAACTTACTAGGTGTTTCAGCAAAGAAGAAAAAGGGGGGGGCTCGCTCGTGCGTCGGTGGTGGCTTCGAGTGGTGGTCGGCGGAGGTGCAATTGGTGGCTGAGGAGGTCAGGGCGGCGGTGGTGGTTCAGCAGGGGGCGACGGTGGCGGTTCAGCATGGGGCGATGGTTTTCGAGTTGTGGAGGAGGTTTGGGCGAGCTTTGGAGAGAGGGGAAGGGGATCGCTGGTGGTGGCGGTTGGCCAAAGAGGGGGCGCGACGTCCGATTAATGGTGGCGGCGTGGTGGGGCGTCGCGGATTTGATCGTCAAGGTTTTTTTTAGTTGAACGAGAGAGAAGTGAGGAAGAGAGAGGGTTAGGTGAGGGGAATATATATAATATTTAATTAATTTATTTTAATTTTCTCCTAAAAGCACCATTTTAATTCGAACTCAAAATCGAACCCACCGACTATCGTCCATAGCTAGTTACCCCCATTCCGAACACAATGGGATATATATCGTAGGCTGATTCGATCGTTTCGATCAATTTTCATCAAAATCAACATATAACTCTATATATTGAATTTGAACGCACATTTCAATTTATCGGGGCTACATACTAACTAGAAAATTTCCTGAAAAATATTTTCTAGCTTCGTATTTATGATACGGTCCTAACAAAACCGATTTCGTCACATTCTGAGACAGTTTGAAAAATGGCTATTTTCCAGTCAATTAAAATCAACTGAAACTGGTCAAACGCGTTTTCCTTTGCCACGCTCACATATTGATTTGAAAAATTACGAATTTTGGAATCTAGCAATGACATCACGGATCCAACAAAAGTGGTTTCGTCGAAAACCGAGGTCGTTTGCAAAATTCCCATTTTTAAGGGCCAAAATTCCATAGCGACTATTCTGAAATTTCAATTGGACATAACTTTTTATCCCCGCTATGAAACTTCAATTTTTCGGATTCGTTGGAAAGATATTCTCAATTAGATTCAAATATTTTTGGTTTCGCCAAAATCCAGTTTATTTTGCACCCGGTACATTCATTTGAAATTTGAAATCGAATTATCAAACTACCGCGCCATTTTCAATTCCTTTTATAATTATAAATAAATATTTATATTCTATCGACGACGTGTATAAATATATACATTCTAATTCTAATCAAAATAAATTTCTCGTCGTTTTTATTTAAAATAATTCATTTTAAATATTCAAAATTCGCTTAAACTTCCAAAATAAAATTTTTTAATTGGCCCAGATTTCCGGGTTATTACAAACATTTTATTAATTAAATTAAATATTTATCATTCGATAAATGGAATATATAAGTCTGAACTTATATAGAGAAGAGATATTGGTTTTTAACACCGATAGTTTTAAATAGAAGGGGTACACAACACTTGTATAAGTGAAGTAACGTTATTAAAGAGAACATTTATAAAGTGAAGAACCGTTACTAAAAGTAAATCTTTATAAATGAATAAACGTTATCCAATAGGAGTTATTCGAATAGGAGAAGTTGATTAGAGTTAGAATAAATCGATTAGAGTAAGAATTAACCAGTTAGAGTTAATCAGTTAGGGTTAATCCGTAAAGTTCATTGAATATTTGTTATTCAATTAGAATTTATCGAATATTTGTTATTCAAATTTGGAGTTAACCAGATAGAGTTAATTGAACATAGTTAATCGAATTAGGATTTAATTGAATGTTAGTTATTCAATTAAAGTTGATCGAATATAGTTATTGAAATAGAGTTAGTCAAACATAGCTACTCAGGATAAGTTGCCATTTCGTACGACTGCTAGCGTAATTCGCAGGGCAGCAGATAGCCTAGGACGGTCGGATGTTTCCTGGGGGAATCAGGCATAACCATTGTGATCGTTGTGATCTAGAGTTAAGCGAATGGAGTTAAATCAAATATAGTTTATTCGAATAAAGTTAAAAGGAGTTAATCAAATATAGTTTATTCGAATAAAGTTAAAAGGAGTTATCGAATATAGCTTATTCAGAAGGAGTTAAGTGGAAAGAGCTAATCCAATAGAGTTAATTGATAAGAGTAAATTGAATAGAGTAAATCGAATATAGTTTATTCGAAGAAAGCTTTTCAAATCTAGTTATTCGAAAGAGAGATTATCAAATATAGTTATTCAAAGGGAGGAGTTATCGAACAGGGATTTATTCGAAAGAGAGTTACATAAGGAAGTTTGAAATATTGAGTATCAACATAAATAAGTTTTGAAAAGATAAATGGGTTTGTAGCACTTTTTCTACCTTAGCAATTCCGAGGACGAAATTATTTTAAGTGGGGAAGATTGTAATGACCCGGATTCTTATGGGTTAATTTTAAATATTTAATACGGATTTAAATATTGGGTGGATAATATAAATGAATTATTTAGATTAAGTTATCAATTCTAAATAATCAATTTCGATTTAATATTAAATATATTAACTTATCAGAATACGAAAATGAATTTAGTTGAATTCAAAATTTTAATTTGAATTGAAAACAGTTCAAATAATTAATAGGAAATTTTATTTGAATTTATAACGATAATAATATTTATTTATTATCGAGGAGAATAAATTATCTAAAATTAATTTATATTGATTTAAATTAATATCTGTTCCGGATGATCGAACTGGACTTCGATACTGGTCCCAACGTGTTCAGAATAGTGGTTTAACCCTAGGATGGCCTGTTGTTGGACTCAAATAGGAGTTTGAAATCAAAGTGATAATTTAAATTAAAGGATAATGTTTATAATCAAACTAAAGGCTTAGAAATCAAAATCGTGGTCTTCCCTTTACCAATCTTTTTTCTATTCTGTCGTTCCTCAAAGGAAATAAAGCGTGGATCCCCTTTTACCATCAATTCAAATCGAAATCCTCAGAAACAAAATAAGGCCACGCTCCTTTAATATCCTCCACAAATAAAAACCATTAAACTTCTTACTCTCGCTACTTTACCATTCGATATAAAGGGGGAGTTCGCGAGTGAAAATGGAGGATGCGCATATCAAATTCGATAGTGGGAGTGGCTCGTGATTCAGGGTGGTCATCGGTGTTAGGGCTGTGTTGAACGACGATGTTGGAGAGGTCGGAGTTCATGATTTTGGGGGTTGGTCTTCGATGGCGGATAGTGGGGTCAGATTCGAGAAAGTGGGCGAGATTTTGGATGGTGCGATGACCTACAGGGGAGCTCGATTGTTGGGATGTCGATGTCTGTCTTCCATCAGTCGCGATTGGTACGGTAGTCGCGGAAGAGGCAGCGAACAAAAGTCAAAGAAAAGGAGGCTGAATTTAATGAAATGGGTTCCTGATTTGGGAAGATGGATGGCTGATGTTGGACTGGTGATAAAGCATGGTGTGGTAGTTGGCAAAAGTGGGAGATCGGATCTGTGAGAGTGGAAATATGGATGCTACAGATAGCGGGAATGAGGCATGTTAGTGTAGTGTGGTCTGAACAAATGGGGAAGGTGGTCTGGTCCATTAAGGGGTGTGAGTAATGATAGATTAAATGTAAGATGTTGACGGAAATGTCGATATCGGAATGAACAGTATTTTGGGCTGATTTTAGTGGAGTTGATAGGTGATTTTTGAAGTTGCTTCGTGAATTGGTTAAGGCGATAAGGTATATGTCTTACCGTAATTTAAACATATTTAGAATAATTTATTTATGTACGAGAGTAATTACTTTAAATCAATGTTAATCGATATATGAAATTAAATAAATCATAGGTGAGATGAATTCAGTTGAGATAGTTCGAATAGATGCGTAGCCGTGAAAAATGGAAATAAACAGGGTATTCAAAAACTGCAAATTCCGGTGAGTAAATCTCACTCTGTTTTATTTAGAATTATTTTTATCAATTAAAAATAATTGTTTTGTTGATTGTTGGATGCTTTAAATATTTATTTATTGCTGTTAAAAGTATATTAGTTATCTAGGATTGGTTGACTATTATATATATATTGGGTTGATGATTGGTTGGATTCCTGCAGTCTCATTAGCGGATGCCCGCAGTTTCATAGCGGATGATTTCCCTATGCGCCCCACAAATATATATTAGTGGATGACCTTCATACCGCGATATCCTGCCTCGAAGCAGGATGGGTATTAGTTATGTGCTAACGTCTGTGGATGCAGGAAAACAGGTTGGAGGAATCCGAGTGGATTCCTCAAAATATATTATATGTTTGTTTATTTGTTGCATATATACAGTCACATATGATGTGTTAAAAAAACCTGAAATAAATAATTGGTTGTTTGGTGTTTAAATATCACTGGGCCAAAGTGTTAATTTATAAAAATACCCTGGAAGGGGTATTTGAGATTTAAAAGGAAAATTCTATTTTAAAAAATAGAATTTTGAAATTTAAAAATAGAATAAAAATATTAACTTGTTTAAAATAATAAAAACAAGTAGTTCCTTTATAAACGAAGTTTATAAATGAAGTGAAAAGAATTATCATTGGATAATTCAGAAATAAAAATACAAGTGTGAAATTTAAAAAGGAAATCTATTTTCCAAAAGTAGAAATTATCGATTTCAAAAGGAATTGAAATCGGGACTTGTTTAAAGGAATTGAATATAGAAATTCAAATGGAGTTTGAATATAGAAATTCAAACGGCGTTTGAATATAGTAATTTAAAGGAAATTCGAATATAGAAATCAAATAGAATTTGAGTAATAGAATTCAAATGGAGTTTAACTATAGAATTTGAATAATAGAATTCAAATGGAGTTTAACTATAGAATTTCAAATGGAATTTGAATATAAGGAATTGAAATAGAATTTGAATTCAAAGGAACTGAAATAGAATTTGAATAAAGGAATTGAAATAGAATTTGAATAAAGGAATTGAAATGAAATTTGAATAGAGAAGATCAGACACAGGAAAACCAAGTGATTTGGCAATGTTTGTCAAGTTATTTGAAGTGATCGACACTTGGCAAATCAACAGATTTGACAAGTGATCAGACACGGGAAAACCAAGTGACTTGGCAATGTTTGTCAAGTTATTTGAAGTGATCGGCACTTGGCGAATCACCAGATTTGACAAGCGATCGGACACGGGAAAACCAAGTGATTTGGCAAATCGAGTTATGATCGAATTTGAACTTGGATAAGTAAACTGGACTTGTGAATTCATATTCGAATTCGAATATGAAACTTAAATTGAAATTGGAATTCAATTAGTTAATAAGCAAGTTAAAATTTATTTGAACATGGTATGTTTAAACATAAAAGTGAAATAGACTAAAGAGTTAATTAACAAATTTAATTACACAAATCGAGTTAAAACGATTGGTATAGTTAAAATAAATTGGACAGGTATAGACATACAGGAGACAGGTATGGGATAAGGATAATGAAGGTATATATATAGAACGCCCGACAAAAAGGTACGTATTTAATTCATATATGAGATTTTATGCGCCGTATCGGCTAGCCGCTTGGCTCTTTTTTCTTTTGGATTGGTGATGGCCATGGGAGGCTATTTGAAATATCCCAATGCTCACGGTACAAAGGAGGTTATGGCGAATTTTTCCGGGAATTTAAGGAGTTAGAATATTTTTAAGAAAATCTGATAACTAGAAATCTATATATCAATATATATAGAAGTCGATAAGAAAACGAACTTAAAAATAGAATAGTATAATAAAAAAGGAAGTATAAGAATAAAATCTAGTAAGAATAGAAAGAGAAAGCGTATACGTGTTTAAAAGTGAATAAGTAGTGTATGGTATTGATTATTCGAGTAAGTAGTCTTATTTGTTTTGACGTTATAAATGTTATTCAGTCAAGGTCTGGGATGTAGTTATACCCTAACTTGATTGATTTCATTATTAACAAATAAATAGTAAGATTCCAGGCTCGAAGATCATCGTTGGATAAGAGTTAGTTGAATATAGTATTTGGGTTGTCGTAACGATGTTTTACACAACATCCGTTTTAACCTAAATAAGTGTAAGCTTGGAAATATAATAATAATTATTTCCTAAGTCTAGAAATGAATGGTCGTGAAAGAGATAAGTAATTGGAATATTTTCCAATTATAAATAGCATATATTTTCTAAAGTTTAGAAAATAAAGCAAGGCGATATTCGAAAATGTTCTCCAAATAATATAAAAGGCCAATATGGTTATTGAAAATATTTAGTTAACAAATATTGATAAAGAAATAGAGAAGTGATTTAATTAATGGAATATTAATTAAGGGCTTAGTGATTGTTTGATAATTAGATGAACACTTGTTTTCTTCGATAGTTAAATCATCGACTATCGAAACACTTGTTTTTATTCGATAGTTATATCACAGACTATCGAAGTTTTGACCATCGTTGTCAATATGGAGAGACCGGTTAGATTATTATCCAAAGAACCACTCTGTATTGGCATAAGCGTTGCGAATCATATATGCCAAAGATAATTGAAGATGGAGTAAAGTGCAAGGGCTATTGTATAAAGTCTTAGATAACAGTGCCTAAGATGGATGTACTGAATAGTGCCTTCGGTTCATCCTGTTCCTGGATGACTTGTATGGATGAATGTCTGACAGAGTATTTCCAGAAAGGTCACGTACATTGATTTCTTCAACCGTACCAAGAGTGGAAGCGGAGAAGGAAACTTCTTTAGCTAATACGTAGTGTACTGTTGTAGACGTCAATTAGTGATTTTCTATGAATCTGACAATGTGGCATTCGAAGTGAAATCTGATGTGATGATAAAGCATAACCTCAAGCCTCATCAACCGGTAAATGACAGGAATCGGGCAGGCAGCATGGCTATGTAGGTCACACCTATTAGTGTGTATAATCACCTGATCTAGAGTTTCATTTACTTCTAAAAATTTATTGTCGATGCTGTCCCATTCTGGAAACGGTTGCTGATCCCAACCGTTGGTGATATACATTCGTTACACTCAAGCGAAATGAGTGGTCAGTCATGTGTGGCTGAGTTGCAAGATGTTCTTGTTGAACTCGGTGTATTCTGCTCTAGAGATATACCAGCGGAAGGTGGTTCCATACCTTGTCATAGTTGGAAATCCATTACCCAATAAGTGCTTGCGGTTTTGATTGTATATTATATATGTGGAACGTGAGATGCAAACGTTCAACTAAATTGTTATTTACTTGATTTAGACATTATTATAATATCAAAAGAGTTTTGATATAAAGATTATTATTCCTTTCAAAAGGATTTTGAAAGATAAGTCAAGTGTTTGGATTCTCATAAGGGAAAAACCCGTTCCGTGTTATACGACGTGGTCTTATGAGATATCATTTAGTTTTCTGAAACTGTTTTAAACTGTTTACTCATACCAGTCCCATGACTGACCCGGAGTTTATTTTTTTTTGTTCTACCTAAACTCTTGGGTGCCTAAATTTGTACGGGCAGTCAAGTAGTTCAGGATTTTACAGATCTATCTGAAGGAACTTGGAGCAGGAGGCTTCAGCGTTAGTTATAGAGAGTTTTGTTCCGCTGTTTTGTAAGTGTTGTACTCTGATAAGTGTATGTTATACAATTGAAATTTTGTATTTCAAAAGTTATGATATATTATATTTTGTTCCGCTGCGATGTGAGATTCTGTGTTGTTGTTTCTGTTCTTCTTCTATCTTTTTCTTCTAAAAAAAATGATTCGTATTTTCGTGATATTTGGGTTGGACGTATGATGTATATAGTCAACTCTGATATTATGGATTTGCGGGCCATTACAAATTTCGACTTAAATTGAGTTCTATATACTCAATTGAAGTTCGAAACACCAATTTACGAACTACCGCGTTGCGGCGAGTTTGTTTTAGTGAAAATTAGGCACACATCCCTAAAATTAAAGTTAATTAACATGTAATCCTCCCGCTTTAAATTATACTTTTCGCATCCCTATTTTTTTTGGGTATTCTTTTTCCACAAATACCCTTGTTCAAATTAACGCATTTTTCTTTTCATGGCGGCTTCATGGATTTGATTCATACGGCTATTATTTAGAGAGAATATTTTAGTTGATTTAATGTTGCTGTCGTTAGTGTTTTTTTCTTCTGAGATTCAATATTCGATCTAATTGAGATTTGTTGAAGAATCTAATATTCGATTTCTTCAGCGATTGAGAGATATAATGAATGTTTCATCTTCAAGGTAATTTGCGATTCTTTTTTTTTTTCATACGTGTGTTATTATTATTTTCGATTTGTTTTGATGTATTTATTATTATTTGTAAGGCTTCTTTTGTGAGATTAAATTTCAATACATTTGTACAACTGTGCATACAAGTATGCTAATATTTTTATTATGTGCTTACAAGTATGAAACTATTTTGTATTTTGGATAACAAATGTATGCAATTGTCCTGAATATGTGCATATAAGTATGCAACTATTTTGTATATGTGCATATAAATATGCAAATTTTCTTAAATAGTGGATAAAATTGTACGCTTCTAATTTGAATATGCGCATACAGATATGCAATTGTTCCCTATATGTTCATACAGATATGCAACTATTCTGAATATATGTAATACAACTATTATTAACAGTTGCATAAAAGTATGCTGATATTCTGGATATATGTGTACATGTATGCATATAATTATAATATGCTGCAAACGTGTGTGTAGTTTTATTTGATTAATGCTGATAAGGTTTATTAATAATTCTCTTCTTTGTATAACAGTGTTCCTGCTAATGTTGGTGTATTGGTCTTGTTGAAGTTTGGGAATGATAGCTTTTCTATACGTCTTTATTTTGATAATACTGTTGATATTGTGAGAGATGCTGTTTGTGGTAAATGGATTGATTTAAGTCCATTGTCATTTGAATTGTATCACATTAGAGATGGCTTGAGAAGGAATATGCAAAGTAATTCTGATCTTCGATCTATTCTATTGTTGGCTGCACATAATCATGAGGATTATTTGGTTTTTTTTGTTGAGGTCAATCGTAGTAGTTTGTCAGTTAACAATGCTAGGTCAGATGATGTTTCTTGTGGTAGTGATTCTTCTTTTTCTAGTACATGTGATTCAAACAATCAATTGAAACAATTGTTGAGAAGTGATTTGAATCAACCTGTTTTTTCTGGTGTTGGTCAGCAATTTCCAAGAGGTGTTACTGAATTTAGGTTGTATGTGATGATGTATAGTATGAAGACTGGATACAAGCTTAATTTGGTTAAGAATGACAAGGAAAGAGTTACAGCCGTTTGTTCTAAGCAAAATTGTACTTTTAGGATTCATGCTTCTGTTAAGTTCAATCTTCCTGGCTATTTTGTTTTAAAGAGATTTCAACCTGATCATACTTGTGGTGCTGGAATTCATGATATAAACAATCCTGTTGTATCTAGCAAATTCATTATGTTGTTAGTTTATGATCATATTCATTCTAATCCATTAATGAAGACCAAGGATATTATTAATTTGTTTCAAACCAAGTATAATGTTATTTTGAAGTATTACTATGCTTATAGTGGGAAGAAGTTGGCATTAGAAGAGTTACATGGAAGCGATATAATGTCTTATCATCATTTGCAGTCATTTTGTGATGCTGTTGTTACTACTAATCCTGGGAGTAAAGTTGTGTTCGAGTGTAATGATGATACACGTCAATTTGAAAGGGTTTTTATTGGTTTCGAAGCATGTGCACATGGATTTCAATATTGTCGTCCTTTAATTTTTGTTGATGCTACTTTTATGAAAGGAAGAGCTCAAGGTTGTTTGATGGCTGCTACTGGTAAAAATGGAAATGAAGGTATGGTGTTTTGTCAGTTTATAACTGTATGTGTATGCATAAAAGTATGCAGTTATATTTATTATATGCATTCATGTATGCAACTATTCTGGATGAATGCATAGGGATATAATAATCTTCTATATGTATGCATACAATTATGCAGCTATTCTTAATACATTCATAGAAGTATGTAAATATTATGAATACATGCATTCATTTGCATGCATCTATTCTGAATAAGTGCATACTTGCATGCATCTTTTTTGAATAAGTGCATATATGCATGCATCTATTGTGAATAAGTGTAAATATTATGAATACATGCATTCATTTGCATGCATATATTCTGAATATGTGCATACTTGCATGCATCTGTTTTGAATAAGTGCATATATACATGCATTCATTTGCATGCATCTGTTCTGAATAAGTGCATACTTGTATGCATCTGTTTTGTAAATTTGCATTCAAGTATGCTATTATTTGGAATACAAAATAATGCAACTGATCTAAAAATTTGCAAAAATTATTTATAATTGTTGCTGATTTTATTTTTTGTTTGATAATATGTTTGTTTCTGTTAACAAGTTTTTTTCCTTTAGCAATTGCTATTGTGTCTGGGGAAGATGAAGACAATTGGATTTGGTATTGTGAACAACTGAAAGAGTTTCTTAAGGATGATAGTAGAAGCTTTGTTTTCATTTCTGATCGTCATCCTGGTATTCTTGTTGCTATTCCAAAAGTGTTTCCAAATTCAGTTCATGGTTCTTGTTTTTATCATTTGAATAACAATTTAAAGGTTACTCTAAAATCTGAATTTTCCAAATCAAACAAGAAGTTGTTGTTAGATTTGTTTGCACGAGTTGCTTATGCTTCTAATTTGATTGATTTTAATGCTGCATTGAAGAATTTTAGAGATGTTGGAGGATCCAAAGTGGTAAATTTTTTGAGCGGAATTCCTTTTGAGAAGTTTGCAAATGTTTTTTTTTCCTGGTTGTCGTTATGGTGAGATGTCTTCTAATTGTTCGGAGAGTTTTAACAAATGGATTTTGGAGGAAAGACATTTACCAATTACTGCTTGTTTGGATAAAATTAGAATGAAGTTAATGAAACTTATGTCTGACCATCGTGAAGTTGCTTCTACTTGGAATAGTGTTTTATGTCTTGTGATTGAAACTCGATTAAGAAACCTTTATTTGGAAGGAGCTTCGTGGTTTGTTATCAAATCAAGTGAATATGTGTTTGAAGTTCATTCTCCGGTCCATCAATCCGTTGATTTACATAGTCGAGTGTGTTCTTGTAACATGTGGCAAATTAATGGTTTTCCTTGCTCTCATGCTATACGATGTATTTTAAGTTGTGAGAAGTTGGAGGTGTATGACTACATCGAAGATTACTTCAAAGTTTCTTATTTTCGATTAGCTTATTCTCATGCAATCAATCCTATCATAGACTTTATGGGTGAAGATGTTGCAATTGAAGATGCAATTATAGCTCCTCCAAAAGGTAGAAGAATGCCCGGTCGTCCATCGTCTTCTAAAAGGTTAAAATCTGCTGGTGAATTTACAAAGACTATTAGATGTGGGTTATGCAAAAAGTTAGGGCATAACAAAAGGACTTGTTCTTCACAAGGAAACTAATTGCAATTTGGTTTAGTATTTTGATATGTTTGTAACTAATTTGAATTTTTCTGTTTTGTTGTTTACTGTTTGTAACCAAGTTGAATATTTCTGTTATGTTTGTAACTTTGGTTTATTATTTTAATGTTTCTGTGCTGAAGTTTGGTTTTGTATTTTGAATATTATTGTCAATATATGTGTTCTGTTTTGCATACATGTATATATGCATACTGTGAATGAATGTAAGCACCCTGTTGTTTTCATGTATATATGCATACATGTATGCTGCTATTTAGAATGTTTAGCATTCTAGTATGCAACTTTTCTGTATAGATGCATACATTCCGGCTATAGATTTGTATACAGTACACATACATACTGTGAATTTGTGTTTAGTGTTTTGTGATGAAGTTTGGTTTATTGTTTATGTGAATACTGTGTATGAATGTAAGTAGCCAGTTTTTTTTTCCCTGTATATATGCATACATGTATGCTGCTATTTGGAATATTATCATTTTAGTATGTAACTTTGCTATATAGATGCATACATTCCGGCTACAAATTTGTATACAGTACATATATATTCAGATTTTCTTAATATGAGCATATGATTTTGCATTTACAATGATTAGATGCATACATTCGAGTAATAAATTGGTATAAAGAACATAAATTCACGTTTTCTAAATATACGCATATAAGTATGCAACTATTTTGGATATGTACATAATAGTATGCGATTTTTTAACAATTAATTGAATCAGCAACAGTAATGTAAGAAATATAAGTAAAATTGAACGAACTTAACTCAATACAAAAAATTACACATTGATTCAGCTTGAAAACTAGATAATCACTTGCCAGTAGTTCATACATTGTACTTTAGTCAGAATATTTACAATACTTTGATCAGTGTATTTTAGCCAAAATATTTACAAGAAGTGAAAAGACCATTTTCCATAAATTTAAGCAGAAGGTTTGTTTGCATCTGAAAATATAAAGTTCCGTGTCAGGTCTTCTTCTGGAGTCCAACTATGAGGTTTGCGATTGAGAAGTTCGTAAGCAAGCTTGGCCCGTTGTAGATAAATAGTCGCAGGCTTGTACATTTCATCCTGTTTATCAATTTCTTTGTACTCGCTTCTCTGTTTCATCATGTTAATAACGAACATTCCACAATCGACCCTGCAGAATTTGTAAAACATGATTAATATTATGCTAGTATTTAAGAAAGCTGCATACAAGTATGCACATATTCATACTATATCAGTAAATAATTGTAAATACAAGTATGTAAATACAAGTATGCATACAAGTGTAAAATAATTGTAAATACAAGTATGCAATTATTTTTATTTACTTACGTGGCGCCTTGTTGTGGGCAATTAGCAATTTCAAGTTGTCCATGTTTCTGAAAATTCTTGTTCTCTAGCTTTTTCAGCAATCCACTTATGTAAATTCTCTGTATATGTATAAAAAAAACACATACATATGACTATTTATAACAGTTTATATACTAGTTTGAATGTCAATTATCTTCAATTTACAAACAAAATCTCTTGCAAGTCTTTGGTGATTTCCTCCTTCACGACGATTTTTGTTGGAATCGTAATGTATCCATCTTCTACTGTCTTTTATAAATTCTAACAATGAAAAATGGTTTCCCTTGTGGATAGGAATCAATATTTTTGTGCTTGTGTTGTAGAATGTTTGCACTTTTTTATCTATCAAATACTCTCTGTTTTCTGATGATTCATTCTTAATTAATGCCTGTAATTGCAATCATTTTAGTGAGCAAATTTTTTGATGTTACAAGAAATTTTTTTAGAAAAATAATAAAAACTTACAGAAGCAATAGTTCTGATGTACATGATTTCTGGATGGTCATTGTTGAGCTCATGTGCACACCAGTCAATTATCTGTTTAAATTAGTAGATTGTAAATGTTAAGGAAAACTTCCAGCTAATAATCATCATATGATACTATAGTTGAATTTGACTGCGGCTATACCTGTGAGTCAAGGAATCCTCCAGCTATTAAATTAGCCAATGAAACTCCAAAAATGTATATGTCTGCGTCGCCATTAAGGTATGCACTTCTACTGCTAATTTATGTAATATATTTAGAGAATTTCTAGAAATATATTAGCACTGATCTATGCATCTAATCTTAATAATTGCATATATATATACAACTTTTATTTTTAATTAAAACATTTAGAAAATTTAATTAAGTTTTTAAGTAATTTTACCCCAGGTCTGAATTTGAAAAATATGCTTCTAGTTTCTGGATTTGATCCTCTGGTAGTTGCTTAACATTGTTAAATTTCCTGACGTCCATTTTTGTTCGTACATTCGTTTCTTCTGATGTTGTCCTCATCTCATAATCCTCAACAATCACGGTTTCTGTTTGTTCCTGTTTTTTTCTGTTTTTTTGGGCTGCAGCTGAGAATAATATAAGATATCAGCAATGCATTGATGGAAACTTTCTATTTGGAACATTATTACCATTAGAATTTTTTTTTTTTTTTACCTTTTTGATTTCTAACATTTTGAAGCTTCAGCTTCTTTTGCTTCCCGTTGTCATTATTCTTCTCTAGCTCTTTTATGTCTTTTGATTTTTCATCATCAATTTTATGATCATTATTCTTTTCCATGTTATCTATTTACATATTATTAATCTCATCAATAAGTGAATAGATGCACACAAGCAAGCAACTATTCAGAAATAGCTGCACACAAACATGCAACTATTTTTGAATAGTTGCAAACAAGCATAGAACTATTCTGAACAAATGCACCCAAGCATGCAACAATTAGTAATAAATGCACATAAGAATGCAATAATTTTGTTATACTGTATTGCTTGAAACTAAATAATGTGTTCATTATTTATTACCATCAGAATACTATAATTATTTCTCCACATCTTTCTGTTTTTTCTCCGCCTCCTTCTCTGGCTCCTCTTCCTTCTGTCCAACCTCATCATTGTTCTTCTCTGTATCTACTTCCATGTTATCAATTTGATCAATATTTCTTGTATCATCTTTTTTATCTTTATCCTGCATGCCAACATCTAAATTTTTTTGCGGTTCTTCATTTCCTTCTTCTTCTGCAGTGTTTTCTTTTTCCACATTATCTCTGTCAACATTTTCATTCTTGTCACCTTTGGCACTTTTATTCTCATCATCATCGGCATTATTATTCTCATCTTCATTTTCATCGTTCATATTAAGCTTTTCCTGCTTTTCATCCTCACTCTCGTCATTATTTTCACTTTCATTGTCATCATTCATATTATCATTTTTCTGCTTTTCATTCTCACTCTCATCATCATACTCAGCCTCACTTTCATTGTCACTTTCATTCTCAATCTTATCCTCATTATCCTCTTCCTCTTCATTATCCTCACTTTCATTGTCATTATCCTCATTTTCAATTGCATTTGCATCTTTTATTCGAAGTTGTACTTTTCTTCCCTTTTCTTCACTCTTAGTGCTTTCGTCACTCTCAGTGCTTTCTTCACTCTCATTAATTTTCTCACTATCAGCGTTTTCGTCACTCTCCTTATTTTCCTCACTGTCAGCAAGTCCTTGTAGTCTTTTTTTTTAACCTTAAATTTTCCTGTTTAAGTTGTTTATTTTCTTGTTGTAGCTTTACTATCAAGCTCGTGTAATTTTCCACCCGTTTTTGGTAAACCGCTTCGTACTCTTTGTCTTTGTAAATAGCTTGTTCTAACAGTTCTAAATCCTTTCCTTGGGATTCCTGAAAACAAAGGGAGCAAATGTTCAACTAATACTGAAAATAAATGCAGTAAAGTATGCATCTGTAGAAAATAAGTGCATACATCCATGCATTTTTTATACAGATGAATACATAGATGCATCTGTTCAAAATATATGCGCAAATATATGAAACTGAATTTGACTGTTGTGAATAGACACATAGATGCGTGCAATTGTTATGATTATAATCATACATGGACGCACCTCTTTATAATAGATGCATACAAGTATGTAACTATTCCTATATATCTGCGTAGTTGTATGCAACATTTTTAATATGACACTAAAAAATTATTTAAAATTAAATATCACTTACAGTTGTGTATTTGATGTTTATTAACATGTTTGGCTTCAACAATTTTATATCCCATTTTGCAGCCAGGGGATATACATCACTGTATTCTTTCTTTGTATTTTTTAGAACATAGGTTTTTTTGCAAACCCACCACTGGAAAAAAAATTATTTATTATTAGAATGAACAATAATTAAATAAGAAACACACAAAAAAGTTCAAAATAGTACCAGCAATAGTGTCACACAAGCATTAATCTTGCGTGGTGTATCACAGTATTTTTCCACCTGGGTTATGAGATGGTTGTGTATGGTTTTTGGCCAAGATATTTTCATTAATTTTTGGCTGCATACACAATATGGAATCAAGGTCCATGGTAAGCTGTATTTTGTGTTTGTTAGAAGAAATGTTGCGGCCAAATAAAGAAGAATAAGCTTCACTGCATCAAATTTTGCTTCGGCTGTGCCTTCTTTTAATTTCAAAAAAATCTGTCTCTTTATATTTTTCTTGTTGACTGAGGCTTCTCCTTTAAAATGTCTTTCCATGAACGATTTATATTCTTCATCTTCCTTCTCGTTCTTTTTCAAGTGCCCTGTTGTTTTTATTATCTGTCCTTGTATTGGAGCACCTAGTAAATCTGCAACATTTTCTTGTGTAAAAGTTAGCATGATATCACCAAACTGAAAATATTTTAAGTTCTTCTTGTATTTCTTGATGATGAGATCTAAAGTTGTAGAATTTTTAATGGTTTCTGCAGGTGAAATGAGCCCATCAAAAATCATGTTAATAAACTTGTAGAGCGGCAGTTTTTTCAAATATTTTGAATGTTGTGCTGTAAATAGTTGATCTTTGTTTATGTTTTCCACCAACTCAATGAACGCCTTAATATTATTTCTATAAACATTGTCCTTCCAGGGAAGCATTTGTTCATCTTCAATTTTCCTTCGTTTTATTATTGGTGCATGTTTTGAAAGGTTTTCTGTGAGAATTATTGTTGTTTCTTTTTGAATCTCTTCATCATCTCCTTATTCAACTTTTGCTCTCTGTAATAAGGGTTAAAAAAATTTTAAATAAGTTTTGAATATATGAAGATATTTGAGCACTTTTGTGCGACTATTCTTAATAAAATTACACAATCGTGCAACTATCATAAATAATAACACACAAGTGTGCAACTATCCTGAATAATAGCACAGAAGTGTGCAACTATCCTGAATAAAAGCATATAGGAAAGAAAATATCCTGAACAATAGAATATAGGAATGCAACCATCGTGAGTAAAATCATAGAAGCATGCAACTATCCTGAATAAAAGAACACAATAACGCAATTATCCTTAATAAAAGCACACAAGCATGCAACTATCCTGAATAATAGCACACAAGCTTACAACTATCCTGAATAAAAGCACACAAGCGTGCGACTATCTTGAATAAAGCACACAAGCGTGCGACTATCCTGAATAGAAGCACGCATGCGTGCCACTATCCTGAATAAAAGCACGCAAGCGTGCGACTATCCTGAATAAAAGCACGCAAGCGTGCGACTATCCTGAATAAAAGCACGCAAGCGTGGGACTATCCTGAATAAAAGCACGCAAGCGTGCAACTATCCTGAATAAAAGCACGCAAGAGTTGGAATATCCTGAATAAAAGCATGCAAGCATGCGACTATCCTGAATAAAAGCACGCAAGCGTGCGACTATCCTGAATAAAAGCACACAATCGTGCGACTATCCTGAATAAGAGCACACAAGAGTGCGACTATCCTGAATAAAAGCACACAAGGGTGCGACTATTCTGAATAAAAGCACATATGCGTGCGACTATCCTGAATAAAAGCACGCATGCGTGCGACTATCCTAAATAAAAGCACGCATGCATGCCACTATCCTGAATAAAAGAACACATGCATGCCACTATCCTGAATAAAAGCACGCATGCGTGCGACTATCCGGAATATAAGCACGCATGCATGCGACTATCCTGAATAAAAGCACACAAGCATGCGACTATCCTAAATAAAAGCACACAATTGTGCGACTATCCTGAATAAAAGCACACAAGCGTGCAACTATCCTGAATAAAAACACACAAGGGTGCGACTATCCTGAATAAAAGCACACAAGTGTGCGACTATCCTGAATAAAAGCACGCATGCGTGCCACTATCCTGAATAAAAGCACGTATGCGTGCGACTATCCAAAATAAAAGCACGCATGCGAGCGACTATCCTGAATAAAAGCACGCATGCGTGCGACTATCCTGAATAAAAGCACACAAGCGTGCGACTATCCTGAATAAAAGCACACAATCGTGCGACTATATTGAATAAAAGCACACAAGTGTGCAACTATCCTGAATAAAAGCACACAAGCGTGCGACTATCCTGAATAAAAGCACGAATGCGTGCCACTATCCTGAATAAAAGCACGCATGCATGCGACTATCCTGAATAAAAGCACGCATGCGTGCGACTATCCTGAATAAATGCACACAAGCATGCTACTATCCTAAATAAATGCACATAAGGGTGCGACTATCCTGAATATATGCACACAAGCGTGCGACTATCCTGAATAAAAGCACACAAGCGTGCGACTATCCTGAATAAAAGCACGCATGCGTGCGACTATCCTGAATAAAAGCACGCATGCGTGCGACTATCCTTAATAAAAGCACACATGCGTGCGACTATCCTGAATAAATGCACACAAGCACGCGACTATCCTAAATTAAAGCACACAAGGGTGCGACTATCCTGAATAAAAGCACACAAGCGTGCGACTATCCTGAATAAAAGCACACAAGCCTGCAACTATCCTGAATAAAAGCACACAAGGGTGCGACTATCCTGAATAAAAGCACACAAGGGTGCGACTATCCTGAATAAAAGCACACAAGGGTGCGACTATCCTGAATTAAAGCACACAAGCATGCAACTATCCTGAATAAAAGCACACAAGCGTGCGACTATCCTGAATAAAAGCACAGAAGCTTGCAACTATCCTAAATAAAAGCACACAAGCGTGCAACTATCCTAAATAAAAGCACACAAGCGTGCAACTATGCTGAATAAAAGCACACAAGTGTGCGACTATCCTGAATAAAAGCACACAAGCATGCAACTATCCTGAATAAAAGCACTCAAGCGTGCAACTATCCTGAATAAAAGCACACAAGCATGCAACTATCCTGAATAAAAGCAATCAAGCGTGCAACTATCCTGAATAAAAGCACACAAGCGTGCAACTATCCTGAATAAAAGCACGCATGCGTGCGACTATCCAGAATAAAAGCACACAAGCGTGCGACTATCCTGAATAAAAGCACACAAGCGTGCAACTATGCTGAATAAAAGCACACAAGCGTGCGACTATGCTGAATAAAAGCATACAAGTATGCAACTATCCGTAATAAAATCATCCAAGAATGAAACTATCGTGAATAAAATCACACATGTGTGCAACTATCCTGAATAAAATCACACAAGCGTGCAACTATCCTGAATAAAAGCACGCATGCGTGCAACTATGCAGAATAAAAGCACACAAGCGTGCGACTATCCTGAATAAAAGCACACAAGCGTGCAACTATTCTGAATAAAAGCACACAAGTGTGCGACTATCCTGAATAAAAGCACACAAGTGTGCAACTATCCTGAATAAAAGCACACAAGCGTGCGACTATGTTGAATAAACGCATACAAGTATGCAACTATCCATAATAAAATCATCCAAGAATGCAACTATCGTGAATAAAATCACACATGTGTGCAACTATCATGAATAATAGCACAAAAGTGTGCAACTATCCAGAATAAAATTATGTAATCAAGCAACAAACATTGATAAAACCATATTAATAATTTTATCCGGAATAAAATTATGAATAACAACATTTACGCATGCGACTATCATTAATAAAACCACACAAACGTGCAAGAATTTACAATAACAGCATTCAAGGATGCAACAATTTTAAGTAACAGCAAATTTTGATAATAATTCGAAAAATCAGTAAATACTGAAGTTTTTTAGTAACTAAGTACAATATTTGCCATAATCACTTTCGATTACTGTTGTTTACAATCTATAATATACATTTTTCATAAACAGTGAAATATGAAATAAAGAATACAAAAATATACCTTTCCTCGCACCATTGTTGATAAAACGACAATGATTTTCCAGTTTTCAGAAGATCGAGATTAAGTGAAGATCGCGATTAGGGTTTGATTTATTTTGTTGATCGACTGATTTAGAACATTGACTTGTTGTATGTAGTCGCGGTTAGGTTTATGAGGCGACATAAGGGTAAAACTAGAAAAAATTGACCCGCATTCAAAAATAGGGACCTAATTTTTAATGTTACAGCGGCTGGACTTTTTTTTAATTTTGAAAGTTAATAGGGATGTTAGCCTAACGTTTCTCTTTGTTTTAATTATATAAACGTTTAAACTTCGTTTATAAATAAATTTCAACTCCATTCTAATATATTTTAATATATTAAACCAATGTTTTCCCAATTCAAATTAATATTTCTGATTTCCCTTAATCGCCGATTATTTCATAATTCAGTTATAAATTTATTTTTACTTCAATCTTCTATACTACATCCGAATCACCTTTTAATAAATTACTTTATGAATTTGACATAAATCGAATTTCAATTATAAATTCTTTAAATTTATTTCAATTCAGTTTATATTCCAAATTCAGAAAATATAATCAAATCGTTCTATTTTTCAAACCATTTTCCAATTCACTTTTTAAGTTCATACTTGAATTTAAACGTCTAAATTATCTAATGATAATTTATTTTGCAAGATTTATAACCATCGTTTATAAATCCAACTTCCTTGTTTTATATATTAAAACAAGTTTCATTTCAAAATCAGTTTTGAAACTCAATTCCTTTTATATTCCTAATTCCGAAATAAAAACCGTCATTCTTTTTTCGAAATGATTTCAAATTCTATTTTAAATTCATACTTGAATTTAAACGTCTAAATTATCTCACGATAATTAATTCACTATATTCATAAACATTGATTTATAAATTTACTTATTTTATAAATTCAAACAAGTTCCATTTCGAAATCTATCTAAAACCAAAATCTGATTTTGGAATATTCTATTTATTATAACTGATTTATATAAATATCATAGAATCTATTTTAATATTTTATTTAAATATTAGTTTCTAATTAATACAATTCCAATATTCTTTTTGGATATAATTTATTTTATAATTTCGGCAAAATCTAATTTAATTATCCAATTAAATATCAATTTCGAATATCGGAATAGATTTCATTGTTTTTTATTCAAAATGATTCTCAATTCTCATTTTAAATTCACATTTGAATTTAACCTCTTCAATTATCCAGTGATAATTATCCATTTCATTTATAAATACTGTTTATAAATTCATTTCAATTACCCACATTACCCAATGAAAATCATTCCATTTAATTTATAAACCCCGTTTATAAATTCATTACTTGTTTCATTTATTCAAAACAAGCTAATATTTTTAGTCCATTTGAAATTTGAGTTCTATTTTAGAAAAAAAATAGCATTCACTTTCAAATCTCAAAATATCCTTTCACGATATTTTTATAAATCAATATTCAGGCCCTAATGATATTTAAACACCCCAAAACAATCAATTATCAATCACAAGTTTTCTAACACATCATATATGATAATATATATGAAACAAAACAAATAATAATATTTTTGAGGAATCCAATTGGATCCCTCCAACCTGTTTTCCTACATCCACAGATGTTAGCCAACATAAATAATACCCATCCTACTTCGAGGCAGGATATCGCGGTATAGAAGGTCATCCACTATCATAGCGTGGGCACATAGGGTCATCCACTAATGATACCGAGGGAATCCAACGACCAATATATATATATAATAACCACAAACACCAAGCCTTTATAACTAATATATTTATAATATAGCCATAATAAAATTTAAATGCAAGCAAACAACCAACGAACAATTATTTTTAACTACTAAAAATAATTCTAAATAAAATTTGAGTGAGATTTACTCACCTAATTTTAATCTGCACTTGTCAATTTTTTTCATTGATTTTTGGGACTTCTAACTCCACACGAATGGTTTTATTTGATTTATCCACGCCTAAGAAATTCCAAATTCTATAAATAGTCTAATGAATTTCTTTACAAGGTTTTATATTAAAAATATACTAAAATTAAATTTTCTAAACTTCCTGATTTCGAGTGTCTAATGATTTAAAGTTCACTCGTCTAACTTGCAATTTATATAATGATTTACTGAATAAAAAATACTTTTTAATTTCCAAAACCGATATTAGAAATTAAGGACATTTCTATTGAACAGTAAACAAATTTTTAGTTTTAACAAATATACTAATCAAGTTCCAATAAGATTTTACCTCCTTTAACCCAAACTGACAACTTTATCATCACGAGAATTCAAACCTTCTCCATGTACATAAAAATGCTGAGCCTGTAGTTTGCCAAACCATCCATGTTTATCCCTCGAACTGTTCAGTCACTGCCTTACATTCACGCACCAAGATCGAGGCCTTCCTGAAGCATCGCACCTTCTGCCGCAGCAACACATCCACTGACCACCGAATCTCCCAACTCGACACTCCTCATAAACACCATTCTCTGACTTCCTCCACTTCATCGAAGTTGCTAACTCCCTTTCACGTCCAGTATTGAGTTCGAACCCTTGCTGATGACCCAATTAATAAAGATCGAAATCCCCCAATAACTCACCGTCGCACCCCTTTTGAAAGCACTCATCCTCTCCCAAATCGAGATGGATTAGTTCGCGATGTCCAAGAATGATGGATCGTGATTTGAACTTGGTGATACTGGGTTGAATTATCTCGCGGTCGGGCTTCAATCTTGAAACGAGGGATTTAGTTTTTGAATAAAAGAGGGGCGATGAATCTCTTTGCTGAATTTAAAAAATAGGGAGAGTTTTTTATTTTTAGTTGTAAGGAGTGGAGAGGAATGGCTTTGGCCATTTTAATTATTTTCCCAGAAGAAAAATGATTTACAGAAGAAAGGATCCAAAGAAATAACACCAGGACATTGCGTTTTGTAAATGAAGATACAAAGATAAGAACAATGGCGATTTCACAAGTACAGGTAGGCTTAGGTAGGTTTTACAGTGTTCGTTGTTAGCTTAGAAAGGAAGGAACTAACTTTAAAATAATTATTATTATTATTATTTTTGATTTGAACTGAGGTGATTTTAACTCTTTTAAAATATCGCATGTTGTCGAACTCCTATTTAAACGCAACAACTGGCATCCCTAGGGTTACACCATTATCCTGAACACACCGGAACAGGTTTCGAAGCTCAATTCGATCATATGGAGAAGATATTAATTTAAATCGATATAAATTAAATTCAAAACAATTAATTTCTTGATAATAAATAATTATTATCATCATCTATATTCGAATAGAATATATGTTCATCATCTGAATTGTTTTGACTTGGTTTTAAATTTCGAATTAAATTATTAGTTGTTCTTTTTAGGATTACGATAATTCAATATACTTGAAATTAAATCGTAATCTATTATTAAATCGATAAATCAATATAAAAATCCATTTATATTATTAACTCAATATTTAAAATAAATATTACATATTTAGAATTAGCTAATCAAAAATCCAGGACGTTACATTCTTCCCCCCTTAAAAGAATTTCGTCCCCAAAATTACTAAAGTAGTAAAAATGCTACAAACCATTACTTTTCACAAACACACTTATGTTGAAACTCAAAATTTCATATTTCTAGAATTTTAGTTCTCACGAAAACTTTTGATTTTCATTTATTTTGCACTCCATATATGTTTATATTCATTTAATATGAATGCTTTACAATCAGCATATTCACATCCAATTAATATGCATTCAAATTGATTGTAACCAATTTATTCAATTCTATCTATTTAACTTGCTTAAGTTAATTTAAATTCCAGAATTCAAATACCCGGATCTCTATTTCAAATCCTTTTAGAAATCATATAAATATATCTACATATATTTATAACCATCTCAAATTCAAAACATTTGAATTTTTAAAACCAACTTGTTTTCATTCAAACAAATTTACTTCAAAAACTTTTCTAAGGTAGCATTCCATCACTTAGAAACTCGAAAATGAACATTAATGATGCTGTAGTCATCACCAAAATTATTTTCTAGCCACTGAAGTGAGTTCAGTGCTTTATTACATTAAAAATCCATTAAAAACTATTTCATTTAAAATCCCTTTAAACCAATGCTATATTTTTTTTATATACTTTGAACAAATATTTTCCAATCCCTCGGGATTAAATTCTGAATTCTAGTTTGAATTCAATTCTAGTTCATCTCATTTGTATATATTCATTCACATACAAATTTTATTTGATCATAAATAACCATTTCAATTTTATATTCTCATTTGATTATAATATTAACAACCAACACATCCATATACTAGAATAATTTTTAGAAAATTATTCTTTTATATCAAAATATATTTTTGGGTAAAACTATTTCATTTACCCACTTTAAAACAATCATGTGTCGAATTCTCTTTCAAGTGTTTAGAAATTCCATCGATATCATGGCATCCCACAAATCAATCAAAATTCATAAGCCACTCAATAGACTAACCAACACAATATAAAACAATTTTTATGTCAATAACAAATACACACTCTCGTATATATATACACTCAACTCATTCTAGGGTACTACTGACTCTATCTCTAATGAATAAACCCCACCAAAGCCAAGGGTTCGCTCAACCTAAGCTCTGATACCAACTGTAATGGCCCGAATTTCCGTACCATCTGAGTTGACTAAATACACCACACGTCCAACCCAAATTGCACAGAAATACGAATCATTAATAGAAAGAAGTTAGAGGATGAGAAATATAAAGAAAGAAATATTAGAATAGAAGAAGAACATAAATAACAACACAGAATCTCACAAGCGGAAATTAATACTAGATAACTAATACAACACAGTGGAAATTAATACTAGATAACTAATACAACACAGCGGGATACAAAAATTGTTATTATAGATACATATACTGTCATTTTCAGAGTATAATACAACACATCGGAAATTAATACTAGATAACTAATGTTGAAGTGTAACAACCCGGAAAATGCGAGCCAAATTAAAATTTTTAAATTGGTCATTTCAAAGGAATTTGAACAATTGAAATAGAATATTTCAATAAAATAGTGAATTAGAAATAGTGAGTCAGCTTGAAAATTTGAATTCAAACTTTAACTGACTGTGCAGGGTGGAAAATATAACGGATTTTAGCGAAACCAAAAATATTTAAATCTGTTTATCAATACCTTTCTAACGAATCTGAAAAATTGAAGTTTCATAACGGGAATCAAAAGTTATGGCCGAATGAATTTTCAGAAAGGTCGTTATATAGAATATATAGCCCTGTAAAATCGATATTTTGCAAATGACCTCGGAATTCGACGAAACCACTTTTGTTGGGTCCGGGATGTCAAACTATTGCTAGGTTTCAAATTTCATAATTTTTGAAGCTAGTATGTGAGAGTGGCAAAAGAAAATGTGTTTGGTCAATTTCTGTTAAATTGGATCGACCAGAAAATGGCCATTTTTCAAACGATCTCAGAATTCGACGAAACTAGATTTGTTGGGACAGTAGCGTCAAAACATAGCTAGATTTATTTTTCTGGAATTTTTCGAATCAGTTTGTGGCCCTAGCAAATTGAAATGTACGTTCAAAGTTAAAAATTAAATGTTTTATACTTTAATTTGAAAAATAACTGACTGTAACAGTCGAATTGGCCAACGAAACATATCCCATTGTGTCCGGGATGGGGGTATTTACCAAGGGGCGACAGTCGTTGGGTTTGAATTGGTGTCCGTGTGGAGAAACAGTATTTTAAAATATAATAAAACCACAGGCCAATGGAAAAATTCCTTTCATTATTTTAAAAAATAAAAAAAAACACGAAAACCCTTTTTCTCTCTCGACCTACGGCGAAAATCGTTCGCCGCTTCCCAGTCAAATCGCCGCCGCCTCAGCCCCCTGCCGATGCCGCCACCACCACCACCACCAGTCGCCGCCGCCTCCCCTCTTCAAATCCGACCCACCCTCGTCACCTCCCTCCTCCCCATCGATGAGAAAGAAGCCCAGGAAGTTCCGACCTTCCCAGCGCCGCCTCCGCCGCTACAGGCGTTCGCTCCGGCCAAGACCACCACCGACCGACACCCCTCTCCTCCCTCTTCCACGCTGTACCCTCCGATCATCCCCTCGTGCCTCGGTTTTCGCGAAAACCGCAACCCTAGTTTTGAACCATCGTGAAAGGTGAGTTCTTTTTTATGTTTGCACTTTGAAAAATCGTATCTTTATGGTGTGTTGACGAAATTTGATGAAACAGGAAACATCGGGACCGCAAGGAAGCTCTCTACCACATAGAAGAGACCACGGATTTTTCTGAGTCATCTACGATTTTTAGCACTCCGAAAACCAATGTGAGAACTCTAAATTAAATGAATTTGAATGGAAAATGTCGTGTATAAATTATATAAGCGAAATATAAATTACATACGTGTTGTATACTTCTTGTACATGCGTTGTGTAAGCTATATAAGCGAAGTATGAATTATACGTGCATAAATAAAATAGTCATGTGTTGAAATGCAAGTGAAATATAGAAATAATATATATATATATATATACTCCCCTCGTCCACAAACCATGGACGATATTTATTGTGGTGAATTGGTGTGAAATATTGGATGAAAATGCGAATGGCTGAATAATTGTTTGTGGTTGATATTGTTTGGTTGTGGTTGAAAAATACCCATTGGTGATTGAAATAAATTGGAAATAATTGTGGAAATAAAAATAAAACATGCCGCCTGCGTGCGAAAAACCACGAGGTTTTAAGGTAGAGCGAGGACCCGTACTAGGGACGGTGCCGGTTTTAACTACCCTGCCATTATGCTGCCGAAAATTTGAATAATATTCATGTGTTAGAATTATTTTCATATGTTGAAATTATCTTCATGCATTGAAATTAAAGTCATGTGTTGAAACTATATCCATGTGTGGAAATGCTCATGTGTTGAGAAGTGATGTGTGAAAATTAAATTCATGTGTGAGTGAATGAAGTGTTTAAAAAATAAAAATCACATTTTTATAATATATATGAAGTATGTAAAATATTCGCCTTATATATAAATAGTTTCAACAATAAAAATTTCATCTTTCTTATATGAACAACATATATAAAATATCCATGTGTGGAAAAGCTCATGTGTTGAGAAGTGTGTGTGTTGGAAAAGTTCATGTGTTGAATAAAAAGATTGAATAATAAAAATTACATTTTTATTGAAACTATGAAGTGTTAAAAACATTCATTTGTTGAATAAATATTTTAAATGATAAAGATATCATTTTTATCATATATGTGATATGCTAAAGATATGCGAGCGTTGAAATAAATATTTGTGAGAGAAATATTATTTTTAACATGCATAGGAACTAAATAAAATAGTCATGTGTTGAAATATATTTTAGTTCGCCAAAATTATCATCTTTGAAATGTGAAGTGTTAAAAATAGCCACTTGTTCAAATAAATATGCATGAGTTGAAATATTCATTAATTAGCTAATGATATGATTTTTGCCTATGCATGCAACATTAGAATGAATGGTGTTTTTAAACCAAAGTGAATCAAATATGAAGTTGAATGGAAAATGATACGTGATAAGAATTGCATATATGTACATGCATATTTATTGAATAGGTTATAGCAAAGAGGCTAGAGAAGAGGAATAAAATTTTGTGCCCGACAAATAGGTACACGTTTACTGTTTTGTTTGGGTGATGATTTTATGAGCCTGTTGGCTAGCCGCTTGGCTTTTTCTTTTTCTTTTTGACATGAGACGCCCGTGTGGCTATTTGGAAATTTTCCCAGCCCCTCCCGTACAAAGGAGGTTATGGCGAAATTTTCCAAAATTTAAAGGCGTTAGTGAAATATTTGAAGTGAAAACGATATAGGAAGTTTTGAATGAACTATATTTATATAAATATATAAATATAAATAAAATTAAAACAAAACGTGGCCGTGCAGTTCGTGTTTTGAAACCGTGATTTCAAACGACTAGTGCGGGAAATCCGACCATAGGATTTTCCCGAAACCGCAACCGTTGGGTTCGCCTTGGAAATATCTTTCTAACGGCACCAACTTTGTGAAGATCCGACGGTTGGATTGTCTGGAATGTTTAATTTAAATCTAAATAAAAACAGCGCCAGAAACTATTATATTTATATATATATATATATATATAATTAAATTAAATTGAATAACGACGCTGCAGTTCGTAAATTGAAATCGTAACTTCAAATGGCTAGTGTGGAAGATCCGTCCGACGGATTTTCCCGAAACAGAAACCGTTGGATTCGTTTTGAAATGATCTTTCTAATGATATAAAATTTGTGAAGATCCAACGGTTAGATTTTCAGATATGTTTAAAACAAATTTAGTGAAAAACAGCGCCAGTGCATCGGTACGACCTGAATCGTCGTTTAATTAAATATGGCCATTTTAAATAAATAAAAATGGCGATATATCGTTATAAAATACTATAGACGATATAGAGTGGAAATAAACCAATTTTGTTGTGTTTGCTTGATAAGTGATGGTTGAATGTATTTAACATGAAAATTATAACTAAAGAACTGAAATGTGAATGTTGAATAGTCCAACCATGTGATAAATTGATTTGAAAATCTAAATATACGTAGGTTATTTGAAAAGGCCGAGTTCATCTCATTTCAAATAATCGATTGACGTTGAGAAGTCGAAGAGTCGAAGACGGTTGAAGACCGACGATCTTCACATTGGATGGATGGGCGCTATTGATGCTCGTGATTGAAGTAGCTACCGTGAAGGTGCTGAAGTAGTAGCTGTCCAGACATACTGTTGATTGTACGGATATGCGAGGAATTGGTGCCTCCGGTTTCGTTCAAACCCAGAACGGACTTGTAAATGGACTGTGTGTCTGACATTGGATTTTGTTCTGTGCTGATTGATCTCTGTTAAATATATATCTGTTTGGCGGCGGAGAATGTGACGGCCGGGAATTTTGCACGATCCGAATTGGTCGTTAAACTGATCTAGACCGTTCGAAACCCCTGATCGTTTGAGAACAGGACAAATCAGAACACAAACAGAAGAACATTTCATTGTTATTACAACAATTCCATCAGAATACAAGAATATATAGAGTATAAATGAATAAATATACATTCGATAAATATCAGAGATTACAATAAATTACATAGCAGCGGAAAATAATACAAAGTACAACTGAAGGTGATATACGGATATAGAGCTTTCCGGATATCATTCCAGCTGTAAACCAGGATCCTGTGAATATAAATCTGCAAAACCAAAACTACTAGCTGCCCGTGCGGAAAATAGGGGCACCCAGAGTTTAGGTTAAAACAATAAACTCCAGGTCAGTCATGTGACTGGTGTGAGAACTAAAACAGTTATTTAAAGCTTTATTTTAAAAGAGAGTAATTCAAGGGACCCCGCCGTATCACACGGAACGGGTTTCCTCCCAAGAATACCAGTGCATATAAATAAACAACGCAATGCTTTTTCGAAAAATGAAGCTATTATAAGACCCAGGTCCCATCACACAATGCAACTTAAGCCGGAGGATAGGGTTTTCCCTTATAATAGCCAAACATGCTTGGTACGTTTAAAACAAATCATTTGATACTATAATAAGTGTATAGTGTCTAAACAATTTCAATCATAAATATAAATCATAGACGGCATAGCATCCCATGCTACTATGTCGCCATACTAGGCTCTACAAATAAAGCCGAAATATCTCGTATTGGAAATTGGATTTCCGTCATGAGTCGAGGCAAGGGGCAAGCTCCTCTCCGCGTTCGAGACACTCTAGCAAATGTCTCAGGGTTACGCACTCTGTGCAACCCTGGATCTTCAGGGCCGGTCCTCACTTACGTTAGAGGATTAATTGTGCCTGAACACACGTTTCCCGGTCCTTACAGACCTATAATCGAGGCGCCTCGCATTCCAACAACCACATAGGTGAAAAGTATATAAATGTCAGGGCTGGTAAGTCACTAACACCACCAAAGCTAGAAAGAAACATCGTGCTCTCCCTGTAGTCACTATCCCATTTTTGACTCATACCGAGGTGTGAGGCTCGCGAATTCACGTTATACACAAAGCTGCCACGTAGGCCGTGCTTTGATCATCAACCACAAGACTCTGCTTTTCAACAAAAGCCTTGATCATTGCAACTTAGCGTGCCACACAGGCAATTCATGCCATGCGACTGATGTCCATCGATATACAACCTCTGAGCTCGTACGTCTCAGAGAAGGGCGTTAAGCAAAAGAATAAATTCTCCGCCGCCAAACAGATGTATATTTAATAGAAATCAATCAACACAGAATAAAATCCAATGTCAGACACACAATCCATTTACAAGTCCGTTCTGGGTCTGAACGAAACCGGAGGCACTTTCCTCGCATATCCATCCATCTCCAATTACGCTTGGACGACCACCAACTATTTCCATCCTCTTGGGTGTACTGCCAAATCAGGATCGTCAGTAATTATCCAAACGATGTGAAGACTTCCGGTCTTCAACCACCGTCTTCATCTTCGACTTATCGTCGAATCGGTTATTCAGAATGGGTATAAACCCAGACTTTCCGAACAACCCGCGTATATTAAAAACGAATGTTACACAAACACAACATACGCCTCATTCCAACTCAGAATATTCTTTTATTCATAAGATCGCATTTTTAGGGAAAGGTTCCCATTAATTTTATCCAAGATAAATTCTTTAAAATTTATCCTTTAATCTTCCTTTGGATGACATTTCAAACCAAATTATGGTTTTCTGAACTAGTCGAGATTAGCGAACCGTATCGAAGTAATTATTTATTTTATTTCTCAATCCCAACCTATTCATCCCATGAAGCAAAACAGGTAGTACTCCATATCTAACACCACGGTGTTATCGGTAAAATTAATTACCATTTCTCGTTCAAATCTAATTAAAGATTTAACTATCGCTTTGGAGCAAAACTGGTGATACTCCATTCTCGCTTATTTTCTAAGTTGATAATTTAAATTATCAATTCACATTTCAATCTAATTGCAGATTCGTTAAAACTCCTTTTACTGGGTTAAAGAACTAGGTGTTATTTAAAACACAGTTCACGACAAACCCAAATCACATTCTATTTATCGTCGGGTTAAAGAACTAGTGTTATTTAAAACACAGTTCACGATAAACCCACAAATCAATTCTAGTTCAATTCAAATCAAATATATTAGGAATTCCGATTATTTAAAACCTCGTTTTAAATCTAATTTATTTATTTAAAAATTAAAACCCGGGTTTTAAATTGAGTTCAAACTAGTTCATTTCGATAAAAATCTATTTTTATCTTTTCAAATATGGAGTTTTTCACCCCAATTTTTCTCAAATCATTTCTTATGATTTTATACAAATTATTGATATTTTTAATAATTTTATTAAGGCCCGTACAATCGATTTCCAACAATGGCCATCGAACTGCACTTACAGCGACCTTTTTCGAATTTGATTTGGACGTATCTCCAAATCCAACCGTTAGATTTCCAATTTCTAATATTCGTTAGAAAGCTCTTTTCGATACGAACCCAACGGTTCCGGTTTTAGGAGAATCCGACGGTCGGATCTCCCGTAATGTCCGTTTGAAATAAATGGTCGAAATTCACGGACTGCCGCTGCGCGGCGCGTTCTATCCAGGCCATTATATTATATATATAATATATATAATATATATTTCGTCGATTACTATTTAAAACGAATTATGTAAATAGTTTTAAATTCGTTTCAAAAGCAATTTCAACTTCCATTTCAATTCAAATCAAAATTGAATTCTTCTTTATAAATTCGTTTTAAAATTCATTTCTATTCAATTCAAATTTCAATTCAATTTGAATTCATTTCAATTCGCATTCAATTCAATTTGAATTCGTTTTCAATTCAATTCGGTTTCAAAGTCGTTTTCTATTCGATTCAATTCAAATTGGTTTTCTATTCGATTCAATTCAAATTGGTTTTCTATTTGAATCAATTCAAATTGGTTTTCTATTCGATTCAATTCAAATTGGTTTTCTATTTGAATCAATTCAAATTGGTTTTCTATTTAGATCAATTCAAATTGGTTTTCTATTCGATTCAATTCAAATTGGTTTTATATTCGATTCAATTCAAATTGTTTTTCTATTCAAATCAAATTCGTTATATATTCAATTCATTTCGAATTCATTTTCAATTCAATCCATTTTCAAATTGGTTTTCTATTCGATTCAATTCAAATTGGTTTTCAATTCAATTCATTTCGAAATCGTTTTCAATTCAATTCATTTCGAAATTCATTTCGAAATCGTTTTATATTCAATTGAAATTAAATTCGAACTTCATTTCAAAATATGCGATTTCGAAATCACTTTTCGATATTCATTTTAAATGAGTAAAATCGATATAAATATCGTTCACGTCTAAATGGCGTCAATCTAATCAAAACGGCTTCATATATTTCTATTTTCAAATGTTCTGTTTCAAATATTTCTTTTACAAATATTTCGTTTTCAAATATTTCGTTCAACACATGACTAATCTCAACGGATGAGTACGGTCAACACATGAACCTTTATATTATATTGACAAAGATGTAAATTTTTATTATAAAAATATTCGTTCAACACATGACTAATCTCAATGGATGAGTACAGTCAACACATGAACATTTATTTTATATTGATAAAGATGTAAATTTTTATTATAAAAATATTCGTTCAACACATGACTAATCTCAACGGATGAGTACAGTCAACACATGAACATTTATTTTATAATATTCTTTATTTTCTAAATTGGAATGGGGCCCAATCAATCACCATATAATGTTAATTATATGGATTTTCATACATCACACGTATATAATAGCATTGAAAAATAATCAACCATCAACCAAAGTGCACTACACTGTATAAGCATCAAATATAGATATCTAACGCTTATAACAGCCTGTCAATCTATCGATCGACATATTTAATCAATCAGGATGAGTGAACTTCAAATTTCATCCCAACACCCATGTGGGGTTTCAAACAATCAAACACATATTTTATTTGTGCAGTTGGGCGATGTGTAAAATTTATCGTCCCAATCATTGTCAGTCAAATCAGTGTACATAAACAAATCGGCCGATTTGTTTATAAACATTTATTTATTCACTTTCACTATATTCATATTCTCGTTAAAAAATTACATTTTTAACGATAAAACATTTTATTTTAATATATGAATTTCTATTCAGTTCATTCTTTAAATAAAATGATATTTTTATTTTCTAACATATTTTAGAAAATTTCGGCGGCATAACGCCACGATACTAGAAACGGGACGAGGCCTAGCCTTATCCCCGGTCTAGTGAAGGCCCACGCCATTCACCCATCAATCAAATCAATTTCATTTCACCAAACAATTCAATTTCAATCAAATAATCTAACTAATTTTTGCAATCAAACAAACAAGTCCATGGTTTGTGGACGATTGTGTCGGGTGCTACTAAACACCGTCTGCATCCTAGTATATATATATAAATAGAAATGAAATTGAAAGGTGAGAAATTCTCACAGATAGCTATCCAATCATCTTGACTCTTCTTTGATAGAAATCTTCATCGTTATTGCATCTTCGTCATCTTCGTTGCTCGTAGCCACTACATATATAAAAATCACACAGTTTTATATTTTGATGTCTTTGAAATAAAAATCACATTTTTATTTATTCACTTTCAATATAAAAATCATATTTTTATAATTGCTTCATACATTTAAAAATCGAATTTTCACTTCGCTATTCAATATATAAAAATCGAATTTTTATACCGCTACTATAAAGATAAAAATTATATTTTCACAACGATGTTCATATAGTAAAGATTATATTTTTATCACGCTATTCTTCATATAAAGATTTCGCCTTTTCAAAAATATTAAAAATCCGAACTTTACGAAAGCAAGAATCCTATTTTTCTCTCTAAAAATATAGTTTTTCCTATTTAAGCAAAAATCATATTCCTACATCTTCTATATAGTAGAGATTATATTTTTAACACTTTAAAAATATAAACATCATATTTTTCTCCTTCATTATATATATACAATAAAAATCAGATTTTTATTTCGTTACATATATAAAGATGATATTTTTACTATTTATATCATATAAAAATCGTATTTTTATCCTATCTATATTAGAAAAATTATATTTTGAACCTTCCTATAATGTAAATATTATATATTTATCTTCTATATATAATAAAAATCATAGTTTTATTATTCTAAAAATATAAAGATCGTATAAAAATCAATTCTTTTTGCTTTACAATTACATATATAAATATATTTCAGTTTTTAAAACCATACCAGTTTAATTTCTAAACTAATTACCTAAAAGAAATTAAAAATAAAACAAAATAAAAATAAACAGAGGACTTACAGAGGGGGTGCGCCATCGCTCAGGCGAAGGAGGGGGAAGAAGAGGAGGATGGCGGCGCTTGGGGGTGCGCGGCGGTGGAGGAAAAGGAGGGGGGCTCTCGCGCGTCGATCGAAATGGGGGGGGTCTTCGTAGCGTCAGCGTAATTAGGGGGGGCGCTTGCCTGGCGGCGGCGGCGAACGGTGGAGGGTGGCGATGGCGTGCCGAGGTGGGTGGCGGGTTCCTCGATCCGCTTCTTTTTTTTTATCTCCTTTCTGAAAAATGATTTTGAACGGGGGGGGGGGGCAGAGGGAATTAAGGGGAAAGAGAGAGAGTTTGATTATTTAATTTATTTAATTTTCTACCAAAAAGTAACTTTTATTTTTGACCTCAAAACGAGGCCCACCGCCTGTCGTCCATTGCGTATTACCCCCATTCCGAACACAATGGGATTTGTATCGTAGGCTGATTTGGTCGTTTCGATCAGTTTCCGCTGAATTTACATTTAAATCATTGTATTGAATTTTAAAAGTACATTTCAAATTACCGGGGTCACATACGAACTTTAAAAATTCTCGAAAAATATTTTCTAGCTTCGTATTGACGATACGGTCCTAATAAAACTAGTTTCGTCGAATTCTGAGACCGTTGGAAAAATGGCCATTTTCCAGTCGATTAAAATCAACTAAAACCGGTCAAACGCATTTTCCTTTGCCACGCTCACATATTGATTCGAAAAATTATAAAATTTGGAATCTAGCAATAATTTGACATTGCGGACCCAACAAAAGTGGTTTCGTCGAAATCCGAGGCCGTTTGCAAAATTCCCATTTTTAAGGGCCTGAATTCCATAGCGACTATTCAGAATTTTCAACTGGGCATATCTTTTGATTCCCGCTATGAAATTTCTATTTTTCGGATTCATTGGAAAGATATTCTCAAATAGATCCTATTATTTTTGGTTTTACTAAAATCCGGATTGTTTTGCACCCGGTGTGTTCAATTGAAGTTTGAAATCGAATTATCGAACTACCGCGCCATTTTCAATTCTATTTATAATTATTTATAATTATTTATATTCTAACGACGGCGTATATAATATATACGTTCTAATTCTATTAAAAATAAATTTTCTCGTCGATATTATTTAAAATTATCTATTTTAAATGTTCAAAATTCGAGAAAATTGCTAAAATAAAAATTTTAAACTGGTTCAGAATTTCCGGGTTATTACAATCTCCCCCACTTAAAACTTTTCGTCCCCGAAAAGGAACAAAGTCGAAAGTGGTTTGATTAATCAGCTCTACGTTCGATTTGGCTTCCATTCTCCAACTTTTCAGTTTCTGAGAATTTTCAAATTTTCAAAAATTTGGCTAACACCCTAAATTTTCGAAAAATTTCGCCATAACCTCCCCTGCACCGGGAGCCACGGGAAAATCCCGAAATTGCCATATAGGCCTTCAGATCTCAAAAAGAAAAAGAAAAAGAAAAAGCCAAGCGGCTAGCCAATAGGCTCATAAAATCATCATCACCCAAAGAAAACAGTAAATTATGTAGTAAACATGTACCTATTTGTCGGGCAAACAAATGTTATTCTCTGCTCTAGCCTCTTTGCTATGACCTGTTCAATGTAAGTATATGTATATGCAAACAAATGCAACCAATTTTCAATACAGTTCAATATTTGGTTATATTAGGCATACTGGTTCAAAATTATCAAACAAATAAACAAACAACACAATCATCAATCAATTAGTGAATTTAACGTTTCAAATTGATAATTTGGTACATATACAGAAAATCATGTTTTTGATGCCAATTCACAATAATGTGTTCTAGCTATATTAGTTTTGGTTCTCACACCAGTCTAATGGAAATATATAGATATTACACCTTTGTCCCTCGAAAATAAATGCTGATGATGTTTCGAACCACCTTCAGAACATCTCCGGGCGACTAGAGTGTGACTCTATATCTATCTAATATATTAAAACTTCGAATATACGTTCATGACGCGTATATACAAAACCTTTATATATTGGATTGTCCATATTCAAAATAAATAAATAATCAAATACGTTTAAAATGGTTTAAATTTTCAAAACAAAATTGTTTTCATTTGAAAAATATACTCTTCACACTCGTTCTAGGATACTACTGATCTTATCTCTAACGAGTCATTCTAATTGGATATTGCTAATCTAATATCTGATGAATTCTTTCGTATGGTTCTAATGTGTCTTGTTCTCGAGCTCTGTAAACCAAAGCTCTGATACCAAATGTGACGGCCGGGAATTTCGCTCGATCCGAATTGGTCGTTAAACTGATCTAGACCGTTCGAAACCCCTGATCGTTTGAGAACAGGACAAATCAGGACATAAACAGAAGAACATTTCATTGTTATTACAACAATTCCATCAGAATACAAGAATATACAGAGTATAAATGAATAAATATACATTCGATAAATATCAGAGATTACAATAAATTACATAGCAGCGGAAAATAATACAAAGCACAACTGAAGGTGATATACGGATACAGAGCTTTCCGGATATCATTCCAGCTGTAAACCAGGATCCTGTGAATATAAATCTGCAAACCAAAACTACTAGTTGTCTGTGCGGAAAATAGGGGCACCCAGAGTTTAGGTTAAAACAATAAACTCCAGGTCAGTCATGTGACTGGTGTGAGAACTAAAACAGTTATTTAAAGCTTTATTTTAAAAGAGAGTAATTCAAGGGACCCCGCCGTATAACACGGAACGGGTTTCCACCCAAGAATACCAGTGCATATAAATAAACAGCGCAATGCTTTTTCGAAAAATGAAGCTATTATAAGACCCAGGTCCCATCACACAATGCAACGCAAGCCGGAGGATAGGGTTTTCCCTTATAATAGCCAAACATGCTTGCTACGTTTAAAACAAATCATTTGATACTATAATAAGTGTATAGTGTCAAAACAATTTCAATCATAAATATAAATCATAGACGGCATAGCATCCCATGCTACTATGTCGTCATACTAGGCTCTACAAATAAAGCCGAAATATCTCGTATTGGAAATTGGATTTCCGTCATGAGTCGAGGCAAGGGGCAAGCTCCTCTCCGCGTTCGAGACACTCTAGCAAATGTCTCAGGGTTACGCACTCTGGGCAACCCTGGATCTTCATGGCCGGTCCTCACTTACGTTAGAGGATTAATTATGCCTGAACACACGTTTCCCGGTCCTTACAGACCTATAATCGAGGCGCCTCGCATTCCAACAACCACATAGGTGAAAAGTATATAAATGTCAGGGCTGGTAAGTCACTGACACCACCAAAGCTAGAAAGAAACGTCGTGCTCTCCCTGCAGTCACTATCCCGTTTTTGACTCATACCGAGGTGTGAGGCTCGCGAATTCACGTTATACACAAAGCTGCCACGTAGGCCGTGCTTTGATCATCAACCACAAGACTCTGCTTTTCAACAAAAGCCTTGATCATTGCAACTTAGCGTGCCACACAGGCAATTCATGCCATGCGACCGATGTCCATCGATATACAACCTCTGAGCTCGTACGTCTCAGAGAAGGGCGTTTAGCAAAAGAATAAATTCTCCGCCGCCAAACAGATGTATATTTAATAGAAATCAATCAACACAGAATAAAATTCAATGTCAGACACACAATCCATTTACAAGTCCGTTCTGGGTCTGAACGAAACCGGAGGCACTTTCCTCGCATATCCATCCATCTCCAAGTACGTCTGGACGACCACCAACTATTTCCATCCTCTTGGGTGTACTGCCCAATCAGGATCGTCAGTAATTATCCAAATGATGTGAAGACTTCCGGTCTTCAACCACCGTCTTCATCTTCGACTTATCGTCGAATCGGTTATTCAGAATGGGTATAAACTCGGACTTTCCAAACAACCCGCGTATATTAAAAACGAATGTTACACAAACACAACATACGCCTCATTCCAACTCAGAATATTCTTTTATTCATAAGATCGCATTTTTAGGGAAAGGTTCCCATTAATTTTATCCAAGATAAATTCTTTAAAATTTATCCTTTAATCTTCCTTTAGATGACATTTCAAACCAAATTATGGTTTTCTGAACTAGTCGAGATTAGCGAACCGTATCGAAGTAATTATTTATTTTATTTCCCAATCCCAACCTATTCATCGCATGAAGCAAAACTGGAAGTACTCCATATCTAACACCACGGTGTTATCGGTAAAATTAATTACCATTTCTCGTTCAAATCTAATTAAAGATTTAACTATCGCTTTGGAGCAAAACTGGTGATACTCCATTCTCGCTTATTTTCTAAGTTGATAATTTAAATTATCAATTCACATTTCAATCTAATTGCAGATTCGTTAAAACTCCTTTTACTGGGTTAAAGAACTAGGTGTTATTTAAAACACAGTTCACGACAAACCCAAATCACATTCTTTTTATCGTCGGGTTAAAGAACTAGTGTTATTTAAAACACAGTTCACGATAAACCCACAAATCAATTCTAGTTCAATTCAAATCAAATATATTAGGAATTCCGATTATTTAAAACCCCTTTTTAAATCTAATTTATTTATTTAAAAATAAAAACCCGGGTTTTAAATTGAGTTCAAACTAGTTCATTTCGATAAAAATCTATTTTTATCTTTTCAAATATGGAGTTTTTCACCCCAATTTTTCTCAAATCATTTCTTATGATTTTACACAAATTATTGATATTTTTAATAATTTTATTAAGGCCCGTACAATCGATTTCCAACAATGGCCATCGAACTGCACTTACAGCGACCTTTTTCAAATTTGATTTGGACGTATCTCCAAATCCAACCGTTAGATTTCCAATTTCTAATATTCGTTAGAAAGCTCTTTTCGATACGAACCCAACGGTTCCGGTTTTAGGAGAATCCGACGGTCGGATCTCCCGTAATGTCCGTTTGAAATAAATGGTCGAAATTCACGAACTGCCGCTGCGCGGCGCGTTCTATTCAGGCCATTATATTATATATATAATATATATAATATATATTTAGTCGATTACTATTTAAAACGAATTATATAAATAGTTTTGAATTCGTTTCAAAAGCAATTTCAACTTCCATTTCAATTCAAATCAAAATTGAATTCTTCTTTATAAAATCGTTTTAAAATTCATTTCTATTCAATTCAAATTTCAATTCAATTTGAATTCATTTCAATTCGCATTCAATTCAATTTGAATTCGTTTTCAATTCAATTCGGTTTCAAAGTCGTTTTCTATTCGATTCAATTCAAATTGTTTTTCTATTCGATTCAATTCAAATTGGTTTTCTATTTGAATCAATTCAAATTGGTTTTCTATTCGATTCAATTCAAATTGGTTTTCTATTTGAATCAATTCAAATTGGTTTTCTATTTGAATCAATTCAAATTGGTTTTCTATTCGATTCAATTCAAATTGGTTTTATATTCGATTCAATTCAAATTGGTTTTCTATTCAAATCAAATTCGTTATATATTCAATTCATTTCGAATTCGTTTTCAATTCAATTCATTTTCAAATTGGTTTTCTATTCGATTCAATTCAAATTGTTTTTCAATTCAATTCATTTCGAAATCGTTTTCAATTCAATTCATTTCGAAATCGTTTTATATTCAATTGCAATTAAATTCAAACTTCATTTCAAAATATGCGATTTCGAAATCACTTTTCGATATTCATTTTAAATGAGTAAAATCGATATAAATATCATTCACGTCTAAATGGCGTCAATCTAATCAACACGGCTTCATATATTTCTATTTTCAAATGTTCTATTTCAAATATTTCTTTTATAAATATTTCGTTTTCAAATATTTCGTTCAACACATGAATAATCTCAACGGATGAGTACGGTCAACACATGAACCTTTATATTATATTGACAAAGATGTAAATTTTTATTATAAAAATATTCGTTCAACACATGACTAATCTCAACGGATGAGTACAGTCAACACATGAACATTTATTTTATATTGATAAAGATGTAAATTTTTATTACAAAAATATTCGTTCAACACATGACTAATCTCAACGGATGAGTACAGTCAACACATGAACATTTATTTTATAATATTCTTTATTTTCTAAATTGGAATGGGGCCCAATCAATCACCATATAATGTTAATTATATGGATTTTCATACATCACACGTATATAATAGCATTGGAAAATAATCAACCATCAACCAAAGTGCACTACACTGTATAAGCATCAAATATAGATATCTAACGCTTATAACAGCCTGTCAATCTATCGATTGACATATTTAATCAATCAGGATGGGTGAACTTCAAATTTCATCCCAACACCCATGTGGGGTTTCAAACAATCAAACACAGATTTTATTTGTGCAGTTGGGCGATGTGTAAAATTTATCGTCCCAATCATTGTCAGTCAAATCAGTGTACATAAACAAATCGGCCGATTTGTTTATAAACATTTATTTATTCACTTTCACTATATTCATATTCTCGTTAAAAAATTACATTTTTAACGATAAAACATTTTATTTTAATATATGAATTTCTATTCAGTTCATTCTTTAAATAAAATGATATTTTTATTTTCTAACATATTTTAGAAAATTTCGGCGGCATAACGGCACGATACTAGAAACAGGACGAGGCCTAGCCTTATCCCCGGTCTAGTGAAGGCCCACGCCATTCACACATCAATCAAATCAATTTCATTTCACCAAACAATTCAATTTCAATCAAATAATCTAGGACGAGGCCTAGCCTTATCCCCGGTCTAGTGAAGGCCCACGCCATTCACACATCAATCAAATCAATTTCATTTCACCAAACAATTCAATTTCAATCAAATAATCTAACTAATTTTTGCAATCAAACAAACAAGTCCATGGTTTGTGGACGATTGTGTCGGGCGCTACTAAACACCGTCTACATCCTAGTATATATATATATAAATAGAAATGAAATTGAAAGGTGAGAAATTCTCACAGATAGCTATCCAATCATCTTGACTCTTCTTTGATAGAAATCTTCATCGTTATTGCATCTTCGTCATCTTCGTTGCTCGTAGCCACTACATATATAAAAATCACACATTTTTATATTTTGATGTCTTTAAAATAAAAATCACATTTTTATTTATTCACTTTCAGTATAAAAATCATATTTTTATAATTGCTTCATACATTTAAAAATCGAATTTTCACTTCGCTATTCAATATATAAAAATCGAATTTTTATACCGCTACTATAAAGATAAAAATTATATTTTCACAACGATGTTCATATAGTAAAGATTATATTTTTATCACGCTATTCTTCATATAAAGATTTCGCCTTTTCAAAAATATTAAAAATCCGAACTTTACGAAAGCAAGAATCCTATTTTTCTCTCTAAAAATATAGTTTTTCCTATTTAAGCAAAAATCATATTCCTACATCTTCTATATAGTAGAGATTATATTTTTAACACTTTAAAAATATAAACATCATATTTTTCTCCTTCATTATATATATACAATAAAAATCAGATTTTTATTTCGTTACATATATAAAGATGATATTTTTACTATCTATATCATATAAAAATCGTATTTTTATCCTATATATATTAGAAAAATTATATTTTGAACCTTCCTATAATGTAAATATTATATATTTATCTTCTATATATAATAAAAATCATAGTTTTATTATTCTAAAAATATAAAAATCGTATAAAAATCAATTCTTTTTGCTTTACAATTACATATATAAATATATTTCAGTTTTTAAAGCCATACCAGTTTAATTTCTAAACTAATTACCTAAAAGAATTTAAAAATAAAACAAAATAAAAATAAACAGAGGACTTACAGAGGGGGTGCGCCATCGCTCAGGCGAAGGAGGGGGAAGAAGAGGAGGATGGCGGCGCTTGGGGGTGCGCGGCGGTGGAGGAAAAGGGGGGGGGGCTCTCGCGCGTCGATCGAACTGGGGGGGGGGGTCTTCGTCGCGTCAGCGTAATTAGGGGGGGCGCTTGCCTGGCGGCGGCGGCGAACGGTGGAGGGTGGCGATGGCGTGCCGAGGTGGGTGGCGGGTTCCTCGATCCGCTTCTTTTTTTTATCTCCTTTCTGAAAAATGATTTTGAACGGGGGGAGGGGGGGGCAGAGGGAATTAAGGGGAAAGAGAGAGAGTTTGATTATTTAATTTATTTAATTTTCTACCAAAAAGTAACTTTTATTTTTGACCTCAAAACGAGGCCCACCGCCTGTCGTCCATTGCGTATTACCCCCATTCCGAACACAATGGGATATGTATCGTAGGCTGATTTGGTCGTTTCAATCAGTTTCCGCTGAATTTACATTTAAATCATTGTATTGAATTTTAAAAGTACATTTCAAATTACCGGGGTCACATACGAACTTTAAAAATTCTCGAAAAATATTTTCTAGCTTCGTATTGATGATACGGTCCTAATAAAACTAGTTTCGTCGAATTCTGAGACCGTTGGAAAAATGGCCATTTTCCAGTCGATTAAAATCAACTGAAACCGGTCAAACGTGTTTTCCTTTGCCACGCTCACATATTGATTCGAAAAATTATAAAATTTGGAATCTAGCAATAATTTGACATTGCAGACCCAACAAAAGTGGTTTCGTCGAAATCCGAGGCCGTTTGCAAAATTCCCATTTTTAAGGGCCTGAATTCCATAGCGACTATTCAGAATTTTCAACTGGACATATCTTTTGATTTCCGCTATGAAATTTCGATTTTTCGGATTCATTAGAAAGATATTCTCAAATAGATCCTATTATTTTTGGTTTTACTAAAATCCGGATTGTTTTGCACCCGGTGTGTTCAATTGAAGTTTGAAATCAAATTATCGAACTACCGCGCCATTTTCAATTCTATTTATAATTATTTATAATTATTTATATTCTAACGACGACGTATATAATATATACGTTCTAATTCTATTAAAAATAAATTTTCTCGTCGATATTATTCAAAATTATCTATTTTAAATGTTCAAAATTCGCGAAAATTGCTAAAATAAAAATTTTAAACTGGTTCAGAATTTCCGGGTTATTACAGAGAATTTATTCTCTTGCTTAACGCCCTTCTCTGAGACGCACGAGCTCAGAGGTTATGTATTGATAGAAATCAGTCGCATGGAGTGGATTGCCTGTGTGGCACGCCTAAGTGGCATATGATCAAGGCTTCTATTGCAAAGCAAAGTCTTGTGGTTGATGATCAAAGCATGGTCTGTGTGACGTAGCTTTGTGTATAACGTGAATTCGTGAGCCTCACACTCCGACATGAGTCAAAAACGGGAGAAGGACCCAAGGAGTGCACGACGTTTCTTTCTAGCTATGGTGGTATCAGTGACCTCCCAGCCCTGACATTTATATCTACTTTTCACCTGTGTGGTTGTTGGAATACGAGGCGCCTCGATTATAGGTCTGTAAGGACCGGGAAACGTGTGTTTAGGAATAACTACTCCTCAAAAGTAAGAGAGGACCGGCCTTGGAGGATCCAGGGATTGCTGTGTGCAGTCCCGAGGCATTTGCTAGAGTGTCTCGAACGGAGAGGAGCTTGCCCCTTGCCTCGACTCATGAAGGAATCCAATTTCCAATACGAAATATGCGAATGTGATTGTATTACTAGTAGGGCGACATGATATATGGTACCCATGCCGTCTAGGATTGATATTTATGATTGAAATCGCTTTTGAAATATATATGCACTAGTAATAATATCAAACACTTTTGTTTTATACGTATGAAGCATTTTTGGCCATTATAAGGTAAAACTCTATCCTCCGGCTTGCGTTGCATTGTGTGATGGGACCTAAGTCTTTTAATGGCTTCATTTTATAAAAAGCATTGCGATGATTTAATCATTTACTTTATTTCATGCACTAGCACTCATTGGAGTAAACCCGTTCCACGAAAGTGGCGTGGTCCTTTGATTTGCCTTATTATTGTTGTTAATAAGTTAGGTAGATTTCTCATACCAGTCCCATCACTGACTCGTAGTTTGTTTCACCTTGCAAACTCGGGTGCCCTCATTTTCACACGGACAGCCTAGTTACAGGTATCTGGTGCACTTTTGGCTCATGGCGAGGCTTAACTACACCGTGCTGACTTTGACTCTTTCCGCCATTCTAGTATATGTATTATGATTCCGCCATTGGCGATGTAGACTGATATTTATTTTGTGTACTCTTTATGTATGATTCCGCCTCAGGCGATGGTGACTGATTATGTATTATTATGCACTATGTTGTATCCTGCACTGTGCTCTCTGATGTGATGATATCTATATGATTCCGCTGTCATATGTGTGTAAATTCTTCTATTTTATGTTTATGCTATTATCTGTGATCTGCTAATGATGATTAATGTGTTATATTCCAATGATTATCCTTAACACCATGTCACGGGGTTTTGGGATCGTCACAACTGGTAACAGAGCTTTGGTTAACCTTAGTTCTGGAGTCTAACACATTAAACACTTCGTCCAAATAGAATCAGTAGTATTCTAAGGCGAGTAGCTCATTAGAGATAGGACTAGTAAAGTCCTAGAATGAGCCAAGCAGAATAGCAAAAACAATTTGATCAGTCCATCTTATCTCTCCTTAAATTTTCTGCTTAACCATGCAATAAATTATCATTTCTGTAAGCTGACTCTTTTCTTGCTTATACAGAATTTGAAAAATGGCTACCAGAGCAGCCGCCGCTAGAGGAGGCTGTGCCGGCCGTGACAGAGGACGGGAAGAAGTCCCGGTTGAAGAAGGACCTTTGATACAACCCCGGGCCGCTCAATACTTCGAGCTGGACTGCGTTGCTAAGAAATGTAAAAACCTATGAGGCAAGACCTTCTCGGGAACTGGCACAGTAATAGAGGCCCCTTGCATGGCTCAAAACATGCGAGAAAATACTAGAAGGCCTAAGGCTTGGAGATCAAGATAAAGCTATTATGGGCGCCTGGCTTATGCAGGAACAAGCTGAACTATGGTGGGAATCTCTCACCGCCGGGAATAGAAAAGCTGGAAGAACCTGGGACGGATTCAAAGAACTCTTCAAAGAGAAATATGTCCCAGAACAAGCCTTAGACCGCATGCACGATGACTTCGTCAACCTCCAGCAGGGGGATCTTTCAGTGCAGGATTATCTGAATAAATTTACACAGTTGTCCCCCTATGCTCCGGAGCTTGTCGCCACTGCAAAGTCCAAGAATAAGAGGTTCATCCTCGAGCTGAAGCGACAGTATCATGATAGAGCCATGGCCCACATCAAGCTGGGATTTAATGAATTGGTGGAAATGACATGCAACTACGAAGACCTTGACCAAAGGCACCTGGAGCAGGATCGCGCTAAAAGCCAAGCCGGAAACAAACGCAAGCCTACCGTGAATCAAGCTGAGTCAAGCCAAGCAGCATCCTCGAAACCTCAGAATGGCAAGTCGCCAAGAGGAAGCTGCTATAACTGTGGAAAAATGGGGCACTTCTCTAATGTGTGCACAGCCCCGAAGAGGCAGAAGACAAATTCACAAGGTTCAAGCCAGGGCTCTCAGAACCCTCGCTCCTGCTTTAATTGTCGCAAGACGGATCATCTTGTCAAAGACTGTCCTTTGCTGAAGAAGGCCGCAGTAGCTCACGTGTATGACGGGTCGAACCCGCCAGCTGCTTCCGAAGGAGCAGGTAAACCCGATGTTTTGGGAGGTACCCTTACAATTAAAGATATTCCTGTTTCTGTATTGTTTGACACGGGTGCGTCGCGTAGTTTTATTGCTAGTAACATAGTGCACAAATTAAAGTTAAACAGAGAAAGCTCAAGGATTCGGTTGAAGTTCATAACCCGATAGGGGGTTCTATTATTCTCAGTACATATTGTAAAGTGCCAACCTCTTATTATTTCTACAAGTTTCCTTTTAATCTAATCGTTATGGACTTTCCCGAATTCGATATCATTCTCGACCTGGATTGGTTAACGAAATACGTAGCCGAAGTAAAGTGTGCGGAAAGAATCGTTAAAATTCGAACAAAGCTTGGACATATATTTATACCATGCCATGGTTCGAATCCAGATAGAAAAGAATTTTGGTCTGCATTAGAAGTTATCCCCACTTCCATAGAAAATATTCCTATTGTGAGAAACTATGCGGATGTGTTTGAAGAAGTTGAAAACTTACCTCCGCAAAGAGAAATAGAATTCAGAATCGATCTAATTCCCAATGCCAGACCAGTGGTGCATCCAATTCGCAGAATGACTCCGAAGGAAAAAGAAGAATTAGGCGATCAAACTCGTCAACTGTTGTGGAAGGGTCTAATCAGACCTAGCTTTTCTAATTGGGGTGCAGCTGTAGTGTTTGTCCCAAAGTCAGACGGTACTTTTCGATTGTGTGTTGATTACCGAGACCTCAACAAACAGATGCTCAAAAATAAATACCCATTACCTCGCATCGATGATCTGCTAGACCAATTAAATGGGGCGAGAGTATTTTCCCGAATGGACCTAGCTACAAGTTTTCATCAATTGAGAATAGCAGAAGAGTGTGTTCCTTTGACAGCTTTCAGAGGTCCAGACATATTTTGTGAATGGTTAGTAATGCCGTTCGGCCTGTGCAATGCTCCAGCATACTTTGTCGATCTAATGAATAGAGTGTTCAGGGGAATTCTGAATAAATTTGTCCTCGTATTCATCGATGATATTTTAATTTACTCCAAATCAAAACCCGAGCATGAAAAACACTTAGAACAAGTATTGGAGATTCTGAGAAAGAACGTCTTCAAAGCCAAATTCTCTAAATGTGTCTTCTGGCAAGAAGAAGTGAAGTTTCTTGGCCATGTTGTGTCAAAGAAAGGGATTTCTGTAGATCCGAGCAAAATAACAGCGATTCAAGACTGGAAACAACCCATTACACCCACAGAGGTTAGAAGTTTTATGGGGTTGGCTAGTTATTATCGAAAGTTCATTAAGGATTTTTCGAAGATATCCGGTCCGTTAACGAAGCTCACGAAGAAGCATGAGAAATTTAAGTGGACTTCCGACTGTGAAGAAGCTTTCCAGGAATTGAAATCGAAACTGACAACTGCTCCAGTGTTAACCATTATCGATGGCAGTCCGGATTTGACGGTATGAACAGACGCTTCTATTAGAGGTCTTGGTGCAGTGTTAATGCAAAGAGGCCAAGTAGTCGATTATGCAAGCCGCCAATTGAAACCGCATGAGAAGAATTATGTAACTCATGATCTTGAGTTGCTAGCTATCGTTTTTGCGTTGAAAATCTGGAGGCATTATTTATTGGGCGAGAAATTTGTGTTGTACACAGACCATCAATCATCGAAGTATTTATACACCCAGAAAGATCTGAATTTGAGACAGCAGCGTTGGCTAGAATTTCTTCCAACGTATGATCTTGATATCCTATATACACCGGGAAAGGCTAACGTTGTAGCGGATGCGCTTAGTAGAAAAACCGCAATCATTTCCAATCTTATAATTACGCCTGGCATGATTGATAAGATATGTGCTCTCTAGAGGAATGATTATTTCATTCAAAGGATCAGAGGGAGAATCCAGAACGGAGAGCCCTCGAGTTTTCAGGTAGATAAAGAAGAAGTTCTGAGGCTGAAAGGGAGAATATGTGTTCCCAACATTCCCGAGCTCAAAAGAGAGGTGCTCGATGAATGCCATAAATCCAAACTTTGCATTCATTCTGGTGTGAGTAAAATGTACAACGATATCAAACACACTTTCTGGTGGAAGGCAATGAAGAGGGATATTTCTTTGTATGTTAGCAGATGCCCTACTTGTCAATTACTAAAGAGCGACCAACAGAAGCTAGCTGGATTGTTGCAACCGTTGGAAGTCCCAGGTTGGAAATGGGAACAGATTTCCATGGATTTCATAGATGGTTTGCTGCGAACCAGGAAAGGTAATGACATCATTTGGGTAATCGTAGATCGCTTCACGAAGACTGCCCATTTCATACCTGTCCGATCCAATAGAACCGCTCAAAGTCTAGCACAGATATATTTCAAAGAAATTGTTAAGCTGCATGGAATTCCCATCAGCATAGTCAGTGATAGAAACCCAATATTTGCTAGCAAATTCTGGGAGGCTTTCCAGACAGAATTGGGAACGAAACTGAATATGAGCACCGCTTATCACCCTCAAACAGATGGCCAAACTGAGCGGATGAATAGAATTCTAGAAGATTTATTGCGGGCTTGTATAATTGATTTTGGTAGGTCATGGGAAGATCACTTGCATTTGGCAGAATTCTCATATAACAATAGTTATCAAGCAAGTTTGGGAATGTCGCCATTTGAAGCATTATATGGCAGACCGTGCAGATCTCCAGCATGTTGGGTAGAACCTAGCAACAGACTTGTGTTAGGACTTGATATGATTCGAGAAGCATCTGATAAAGTCGACTTCATCAAAAAGCGATTAAGAACCGCGCAAAGCCGACAGAAAAGTTATGCAGATTCTAGAAGAAGAGATTTGACATTTGCCGTTGGTGACCATGTTTATTTGAAAGTTTCTCCGATGAGAGGAGTAATCAGATTTGGCAAATCTGGGAAGTTGGCACCGAGATTTATTGGTCCCTTTCCTATACTTGAACGAATTGGAACTCTTGCTTATATGGTTCAATTACTAGATTGGTTGCCTGGAGTGCATGATGTACACGTATCACAACTTAGAAGACATGTGCATGATCCGGATCTTGTTGTAGAAGAAGCAGCGCAACAGGATATAGACATAACACCAGAATTAGTAGACAGAAGAGAGCCATTAAAAATTGTTGGCAAAGAAACTAGAGAACTAAGAAGCAAAAAGGTTCATTTAGTTAAAGTGCAGTGGAGTAGTGATCCTAGAGACTGTACTTGGGAGACTGAGGAAAGCATTAAGCAAGCTTACCCCAAATGCAGAGTGGACATCTCTGACTAACTCCGGTGCAAGGTACCTTCACAATACTTTGCATTTACATTTTGTTTCCTGCTTTACTGTTGTTTCCTTTTCGAGGACGAAAAGTTTTAAGTGGGGGAGATTGTAACAACCCGGAAAATGCGAGCCAATTTAAAATTTTTAAATTGGTCATTTCAAAGGAATTTGAACAATTGAAATAGAATATTTCAATAAAATAGTGAATTAGAAATAGTGAGTCAGCTTGAAAATTTGAATTCAAACTTTGACTGACAGTGCAGGGTGGAAAATATAACGGATTTTAGCGAAACCAAAAATATTTAAATCTGTTTATCAATACCTTTCTAACGAATCTGAAAAATCGAAGTTTCATAACGGAAATCAAAAGTTATGGCCGAATGAATTTTCAGAAAGGTCGCTATATAGAATATATAGCCCTGGAAAATTGATATTTTGCAAACGACCTCGGAATTCGACGAAACCACTTTTGTTGGGTTCGGGATGTCAAACTATTGCTAGGTTTCAAATTTCATAATTTTTGAAGCTAGTATGTGAGCGTGGCAAAAGAAAATGTGTTTGGTCAATTTCTGTTAAATTGGATTGACTAGAAAATGGTCATTTTTTAAACGATCTCAGAATTTGACGAAACTAGTTTTGTTGGAACCATAGCGTCAAAAAATATCTAGATTTATTTTTCTGGAATTTTTCGAATTAGTTTGTGGCCCTGGCAAATTGAAATGTACGTTAAAAGTTAAAAATTAAATGTTTTATACTTTAATTTGAAAAATAACTGACTATAACAGTCGAATTGGCCAACGAAACATATCCCATTGTGTCCGGGATGGGGGTATTTAGCTAGGGGCGACAGTCGTTGGGTTTGAATTGGTGTCCGTGTGGAGAAACGGTATTTTAAAATATAATAAAACCACGGGCCAATGGAAAAATTCCTTTCATTATTTTAAAAAATAAATAAAAAATGCGAAAACCCTTTTTCTCTCTCGACCTACGGCGGTAATCGTTCGCCGCTTCCCAGTCAAATCGCCGCCGCCTCAGCCCCTGCCGACGCCGCCGCCACCGCCACCACCACCAGTCGACGCCGCCGCCTCCCCTCTTCAAATTCGACCCACCCTCGTCACCTCCCTCCTCCCCATCGACGAGAACGAAGCCTAGGAAGTTCCGACCTTCCCAGCGCCGCCTCCGCCGCTACAGGCGTTCGCTCCGGCCAAGACCACCACCGGCCGACTCCCTTCTATTCCCTCTTCCACGCTGTACCTTCCGATCATCCCCTCGTGCCTCGGTTTTCGCGAAAACCACAACCCTAGTTTTGAACCATCGTGAAAGGTGAGTTCTTTTTTATGTTTGCACTTTGAAAAATCATATCTTTATGGTGTGTTGACGAAATTTGATGAAACAGGAAACATCGGGACCAAAAGGAAGCTCTCTACCACATAGAAGAGACCGCGGATTTTTCTGAGTCATCTATGATTTTTAGCACTCTGAAAACCAATGTGAGAACTCTAAATTAAATGAATTTGAATGTAAAATGTCGTGTATAAATTATATAAGCGAAATATAAATTACACACGTGTTGTATACTTCATGTACATACGTTGTGTAAGCTATATAAGCGAAGTATGAATTATACATGCATAAATAAAATAGTCATGTGTTGAAATGCAAGTGAAATATAGAAATAGTATATATATATATACTCCCCTCGTCCACAAACCATGGACAATATTTATTGTGGTGAATTGGTGTGAAATCATGGATGAAAATGCGAATGGTTGAATAATTGTTTGTGGTTGATATTGTTTGGTTGTGGTTGAAAAATACCCATTGGTGATTGAAATAAATGGGAAATAATTGTGGAAATAAAAATAAAACATGCCGCCTGCGTGCGAATTAGATGCATGAATCCCCATTGTCAAAAACCGCGAGGTTTTAAGGTAGAGCAAGGAGCCGTACTAGGGACGGTGCCGGGTTTAACTACCCTGCCATTATGCTGCCAAAAATTTGAATAATATTCATGTGTTAGAATTATTTTCATATGTTGAAATTATCTTCATGCGTTGAAATTAAAGTCATGTGTTGAAACTAAATCCATGTGTGGAAATGCTCATGTGTTGAGAAGTGATGTGTGAAAATTAAATTCATGTGTGAGTGAATGAAGTGTTTAAACAATAAAAATCACATTTTTATAATATATATGAAGTATGTAAAATATTCGCCTTATATATAAATAGTTTCAACAATAAAAATTTCATCTTTCTTATATGAACAACATATATAAAATATCCATGTGTGGAAAAGCTCATGTATTGAGAAGTGTGTGTGTTGGAAAAGTTCATGTGTTGAATAAAAAGATCGAACAATAAAAATTACATTTTTATTGAAACTATGAAGTGTTAAAAACATTCATTTGTTGAATAAATATTTTAAACGATAAAGATATCATTTTTATCATATATGTGATATGCTAAAGATATGCGAGCGTTGAAATAAATATTTGTGAGAGAAATATTATTTTTAACATGCATAGGAACTAAATACGATATTTTTTTGTGTGTTGTTGTTTGTTATTCAATCACATTCATCTTCAAGTGATTGGGTGAAAAAGATTCATTTTGTTATTGGGTGTTTTGTCAAAACTTCAATAGTCATGTGTTGAAATATATTTTAGTTCGCCAAAATTATCATCTTTGAAATGTGAAGTGTTAAAAATAGCTACTTGTTCAAATAAATATGCATGAGTTGAAATATTCATTAATTAGCTAATGATATGATTTTTTCCTATGCATGCAATATTAGAATGAATGGTGTTTTTAAACCAAAGTGAATCAAATATGAAGTTGAATGGAAAATGATAAGTGATAAGAATTGCATATATGTACATGCATATTTATTGAACAGGTTATAGCAAAGAGGCTAGAGAAGAGGAATGAAATTTTGTGCCCGACAAATAGGTACACGTTTACTGTTTTTTTTGGGTGATGATTTTATGAGCATGTTGGCTAGCCGCTTGGCTTTTTCTTTTTCTTTTTGACATGAGACGCCCGTGTGGCTATTTGGGAATTTTCCCAGCCCCTCCCGTACAAAGGAGGTTATGGCGAAATTTTCCAAAATTTAAAGGCGTTAGTGAAATATTTGAAGTGAAAACGATATAGGAAGTTTTGAATGAACTATATTTATATAAATATATAAATATAAATAAAATATAAATAAAATTAAAATGAAACGTGGCCGTGCAGTTCGTGTTTTGAAACTGTGATTTCAAACGACTAGTGCGGGAAATCCGACCATTGGATTTTACCGAAACCGCAACCGTTGGGTTCGCCTTGGAAATATCTTTCCAATAGCACCAACTTTGTGAAGATCCGACGGTTGGATTGTCTAGAATGTTTAATTCAAATCTGAAGAAAAACAGCGCCAGAAACGATTATATTTATATTTATATATATATATATAATTAAATTAAATCGAATAACGATACTGCAGTTCGTAAATCGAAATCGTAACTTCAAATGGCTAGTGTGGAAGATCCGACCGACGGATTTTCCCGAAACTGAAACCGTTGGATTCGTTTTGAAATGATCTTTCTAATGATATAAAATTTGTGAAGATCCAACGGTTAGATTTTCAGATATGTGTAAAACAAATTTAGTGAAAAACAGCGCCTGTGCATCGGCATGACCTGAATCGTCGTTTAATTAAATATGGACGTTTTAAATAAATAAAAATGGCGATATATCGTTATAAAATACTATAGACGATATAGAGTGGAAATAAACCAATTTTTTTGTGTTTGCTTGATATGTGATGGTTGAATGTATTTAACATGAAAATTATAACTAAAGAACTGAAATGTGAATGTTGAATAGTCCAACCATGTGATAAATTGATTTGAAAATCTAAATATACGTGGGTTATTTGAAAAGGCCGAGTTCATCTCATTTCAAATAATCGATCGACGTTGAGAAGTTGAAGAGTCGAAGACGGTTGAAGACCGACGATCTTCACATTGGATGGATGGGCGCTACTGATGCTCGTGATTGGAGTAGCTACCGTGAAGGAGCTGAAGTAGTAGCCGTCCAGACATACTGTTGATTGTACGGATATGCGAGGAATTGGTGCCTCCGGTTTCGTTCAAACCCAGAACGGACTTGTAAATGGACTGTGTGTCTGACATTGGATTTTTTTCTGTGCTGATTGATCTCTGTTAAATATATATTTGTTTGGCGGCGGAGAATTTATTCTCTTGCTTAACGCCCTTCTCTGAGACGCACGAGCTCAGAGGTTATGTATTGATAGAAATCAGTCGCATGGAGTGGATTGCCTGTGTGGCACGCCTAAGTGGCATATGATTAAGGCTTCTGTTGCAAAGCAAAGTCTTGTAGTTGATGATCAAAGCATGGTCTGTGTGACGTAGCTTTGTGTATAAGGTGAATTCGCGAGCCTCACACCCCGGTATGAGTCAAAAACGGGAGAAGGACCCAAGGAGTGCACGACGTTTCTTTCTAGCTATGGTGGTGTCAGTGACCTACCAGCCCTGACATTTATATCTACTTTTCACCTGTGTGGTTGTTGGAATACGAGGCGCCTCGATTATAGGTCTGTAAGGATCGGGAAACGTGTGTTAAGGAATAACTAATCCTCAAAAGTAAGAGAGGACCGGCCTTGAAGGATCCAGGGATTGTTGTGTGCGGTCCCGAGGCATTTGCTAGAGTGTCTCGAACGGAGAGGAGCTTGCCCCTTGCCTCGACTCATGAAGGAATCCAATTTCCAATACGAAATATGTGAATGTGATTGTATTACTAGTAGGGCGACATGATATATGGTACCCATGCCGTCTAGGATTGATATTTATGATTGAAATCGCTTTTGAAATATATATGCACTAGTAATAATATCAAACACTTTTGTTTTATACGTATGAAGCTTTTTTGGCCATTATAAGGTAAAACTCTATCCTCCGGCTTGCGTTGCATTGTGTGATGGGACCTGAGTCTTATAATGGCTTCATTTTATAAAAAGCATTGCGATGATTTAATCATTTACTTTATTTCATGCACTAGCACTCATTGGAGTAAACTCGTTCCGCGAAAGTGGCGTGGTCCTTTGATTTGCCTTATTATTGTTGTTAATAAGTTAGGTAGATTTCTCATACCAGTCCCATCACTGACTCGTAGTTTGTTTCACCTTGCAAACTCGGGTGCCCTCATTTTCACACGGGCAACCTAGTTACAGGTATCTGGTGCACTTTTGGCTCATGGCGAGGCTTGACTACACCGTGCTGACTTTGACTCTTTCCGCCATTCTAGTATATGTATTATGATTCCGCCATTGGCGATGTAGACTGATATTTATTTTGTGTACTCTTTATGTATGATTCCGCCTCAGGCGATGGTGACTGATTATGTATTATTATGCACTAAGTTGTATCCTGCACTGTGCTCTCTGATGTGATGATATCTATATGATTCCGCTGTCATATGTGTGTAAATTCTTCTATATTATGTTTATGCTATTATCTGTGATCTGCTAATGATGATTAATGTGTTATATTCCAATGATTATCCTTAACACCGTGTCACGGGGTTTTGGGATCGTCACATGAAGGCTCCTGCTCCAAGCTCTTCCAAATATATTTGTAAATACCTGAACTACTTGACTGCCCGTACAAATTTAGGCACCAATGAGTTTAGGGTAACACCAAACAAAATAAACTCTGGATCAGTCTTGGGACTGGTGTGAGTAATATCCAAACACTTGGTTTAACTTTTAAAAATCCTTTTAAAAGAAAGGATAATCGTAAGACTGATCCACACATAAAAACGGATGGTTTTACCTTACGATAACCCAAAACATTATTTGAAATCAATATTTATCTGATATTATAATAGTGTCTAAATCAAATAAATAGAAATCTAGAAGAACGCTTGCATCTCACGCTCTGCATATATAGTATACAATCAAAACCACTGGCTCTTATTGGAGAATGGATCCCAACTGGCAAGGTATGGGACTACCTTCCGACAGTGTATGTAACAACCCGGAAAATCAGAACCAAATTAAAATTTTTATTTTGGCAATTTTAATGAATTTTGAATATTCAAAATGATTTAATTTAAATAATAATGACGAGAAATTTATTTTGAACAAAATTAGAACATATATAATTATTTGAATCGAAGTTAGAATATAAATATTTATTTTAATTATAAAAGGAATTGGAAATGGTGCGGTAGTTTGAAAATTCAATTTCAAATTTCAAATGAATGTACAGGATTCAAAATAAACCGGATTTTAGTGAAACCAAAAATATTAGAATCTATTTGAAAATATCTTTCCAATGAATCCGAAAAATCCAAATTTCATAGTGGGAATAAAAAGTTATGCCCAGTTGAAAATTCAGAATAGTCGCTATGGAAATATAGCCCTTAAAAATAACGATTTCGCAAACCACCTCTGTTTTCGACAAAACCACTTTTGTTGGATCTGGGATGTCAGGTTATTGCTAGATTCAAATTTTCATAATTTTTGAAATCAATATGTGAGTGTGGCAAAAGAAAACGTGTTTTGACAATTTCAGTCAAATTGGATCGACCAGAAAATGGCCATTTTTCAAACGGTCTATGAATTCGACGAAATTAGTTTTCTTCAGACCGTATCGTTAAAACATAGCCAGATTTATTTTTCTGGAATTTATGGAGTCAGTATGTGGCCCTGGTAAATTAAAATGTGCGTTCAAATTCAATATACATTGAATTATATTTTAATTTTAACGAAAACTGATCGTAACAGTCGAACAGGTTTACGGAACATATCCCATTGTGTTCGGAACGGGGGTAATTAGTTAGGGGCAATAGTCGTTGGGTCTCGTTTGGAGTTCGTATACAAAGTCAACTTTTTATGGAAAAATAATATTAAATTATTATATTATTTATATACTCTTCCCCCCTCTCTTCTCAGAAGTGAACGAACGAAAAAAAAAACCGTTCCTTCTCAGATCGAGCCACCGCCTACCAAGGGTCCACCGCGCCGCCTCCCCCTCATCGCCCCATCCCTCCTCTAGTCGCCCCGCCTCCATTTTCCGCCCCCTCCTCCTCTGAATCGAGCCACACCCCAAAAACCGATCCTAAACCCTAACTCCGACCACCGGAGGAGCTCCTGCCACCACCGCCCATTGGCTCTAACGCCGCGAGCACCAGTTCCCCCTCCCCCCCCCCCCTCCAACAACGACGACCAGCGACTGCCGTCTTCCTCCAATCGAATTGGTGAGTCTCTAGATGATCTTTTTTTATTTTATTAGCTTAATAAAATAGGAATGTTAGTTTATAAAGTAGGATTTTTAGTTTATAAAAATAATATTTTTATATATATAGAGAAAGCTATGATTTTTTATTAACATAAAGCTATGATTTTTATTAATACAAAGTTAGGATTTTTTATATATATATAAAGCTATGATTTTTATTTATATAAAAATATGACCTTTATGTAAATAGTTTGAGTATAAAAATATAATTTTTATATGTATAACATGAGGATAATGATTCATTTTTTAAATAAAGAGATTCAAATTAAAAATATGGTTTTTATATTTGTAGAAATGTAAAAATTCAATCTTTGTTTACAAAAAGAAATGATTTTTATACAAATGAAATTGGTATAAAAATATGATTTTTATAATATGAAAAGCGTTATAAAAATATAATTTTTATATTTGAAGTAACGGTATAAATATGTGATTTTTAACATAAACATCATATTAAAAATGTGATCTTTACTATGAACTGCGTGAAAAAGATTACGTTGGAATTTCGAGCGAATCCAAACCGTTCAGAAATAAAGAATGAAGGAGTGGAACCCAAAGGTGAGAACTACTCACTATAATTTTCTTTGTACAGTTATTTATTTTATAACTGCATATATGAACTGTTCCCCGTCGTCCACAGACCATGGACAACTTGTTTGTTTGTTTGATTGTGTTGTGAAAATTGTTTGTGATGTGAAATGGACTGTATAAAATATTCATGGGTTGAATAAAATATTTAATCATTAAAAATATAATTTTTAATGTGTATATGAATAAAATAAATATTCATTTACAAATCAGACGATTTGTTTATTTACACCCATTTGACTGATATAGATTGCGACGATAAATTTTACACATCGTCCAATTGCACAAATAAAATCTGTGTTTGTTGATTGAAACCCCACACGGGTATTAGGATGATATTTGGCGTACACTAATCCCAATTGTTTAGTTGTATGTCAATCGATTGGTTGACAGACTGTTGTAAGCGTTAATTATTTATTTTTAATGCTTATACAGCTGTAAATTGCACTTTGGATGATCGGGCATTGTGGAGTAGTTTGGAAGATATATATATCGTCATTCCAATACGATGTTGGTTGAGTTCAGAATTTGATACTGAATATAAGCCGATATATTTTCTATTCAGAGTCTTGTATTTAATATGGGATTTTGGGTTCGTTGTGAACGGTGTCTTCAATAACACTGTTCTTGAACCCCATGTGAAGAGAATAAATTTTTTTTAATTAAGATTATTAGAGTTTCCAATTATATTTAATAATCAACAGAAAATGGAATGTGAATTGGGTTTATCGTGAATTGTGTTTTTAACGACATTCGTTCTTTAACCCGATTTACAGTGAAATGTGATTTAGAATTTATAAATCTTTTGTTAAGATTTAAAGGAGATTTTCCAAAGTAAAGTTTTCCAATTTTACATATTAAATTGGAATTGAATGGAATTCGATTTGGTAATAATCGAAGTGAGCTTCTGTAGAGGAAGACTGTTAATATATATGGAATTTAAAAGGCTTGGTCCTTATTCCATTTATATTATCGGTTGGATATGGAAGTTCATATCGATTATATATACCGATCTGTATTCCGTGAAGTTTTCATTGTTAATGGAATGATATTTTGGGTTTATCGTGAGCTGTGTTTTAAATGACATTAGTTATTTACCCAGTTAAATATAAGATTAATTTCTTAACTTTGAAGAAAATCATTAACTAATAATTTTTGGAAATTAAAAATAAACTAGAGTTTTAATGAATCTTTAATTAGATTGAAAGGTGAACTTGATAACTAAAATTATCAAATTCAAGAAATGATCGAGAATGGGGTACCACCAGTTTTACTCTAGGCGATAGTTAAATCTTTAATTAGATTTGAACATGAAATGGTAATTGAATTTACCGATAACACCGTGGTGATTGATATGAAGTATTACCAGTTTTGCTTCATGGGATAAATAGGTTGGGATTGGGAAATTGAACAAATGATTCATTCGGTAAGGTGCGCTAATCCCGACCAGTTTGGAAATCCTTGATATGGTTTGAAATGATATCCAAAGGAAGATTAAAGAATAAATTTAAAGAATTTATCTTTGATAAAATTAATGGGAACCTTTCCCAAAGGATATGAATATTTAAATAAAAGATATTCAGAATTGGAATGAGGCGTATGTTGTGTTTTATAGCACTTGTTTATTATATACGCGAATTATTCAGAAAGACTGGGTTTATCCCATTCTGAATAACTGAATCGGCGATGAGTCGACGATGAAGGCGATGGTTGAAGGCTGGAGGTCTTCACATCGTTTGGATGAATACTGATGTCTTGATTGGGTTGTACACCCAGTAATAAGTGGTGATCATTCCAGACGTACTTGGAGATCTACCGGATATGCGAGGACTTTTCTCCTATATTGGACATACGGGACGAGGAATAAGGTGCCTCCGGTTTCGTTCAGACCCAACACGAACTTGTAAATGGATGTGTGCCTGACATCGGATTTCATTTTGTGTGGTTGATAGACATCGGTTGCATAGCATGAATTGCATGTGTGGCATGCTGAGATGCAAATGATCAAGGCTTCTGTTGAAAAGCAGAGTCTTGTGGTTGATGATCAAAGCACAGCTTTAATATAGCATAGCTTTGTGTAGCGTTAATTCGCGAGCCTCACACTCCGGTGTGAACCAGAAATGGGAGAGGACATCAGGGAGGGCATGCATTTCCTTCTAGCTAGGAGTGGTGTCTGGGTTCTGCACGCCTAGGCGTTTTACTTATGTGGATGATGGGTAGTGAGGCGCCTCGGTTATATCGGTCTCTACGGAGCCGATGGATGACATGGTCTTTATACAGACTAATTTTACGCCTCATAGGACGGGGAAACGTAGTGTTCAGGCATTTTAATCCACATCGAGTGGACCAGCCCTGACGATCCAAGGGTCACTCGAGCTCTGATCCTGAGACATGGGCTAGATTGTCTCGAAGCGGTAAGGACGATCCCTTGCCTTGGTTCTTAGATGGAAATCCAACTTCCAATACATGACTTTGCGGTTTTGATTGTAGAGCCTAGTATTGGCGACATGATATATGGTACCCATGCCATCTAGGATTGATACATTTATATTTAAAGTTGTTTTGTACACTATGCACTTATGATAGTATCAAATGATTTGTTTTAAACGTACCAAGCATGTTTGGCTATTATAAGGGAAAACCCTATCCTCCGGCTTGTGTTGCATTGTGTGATGGGACCGAGGTCTTATAATAGCTTCATTTTACCAAAAAGCATTGCGCTATTTTGTTATATGCACTGGTATTCTTGGGAGGAAACCCGTTCCGTGTTATACGGCGTGGTCCCTTGATATATCTGATTTTAATGTAAAGTTTTAAATAATTGTTTTAGTTCTCACACTAGTCACATGACAGACCTGGAGTTTATTGTTTTAACCTAAACTCTGGGTGCCCCTATTTTCCACGCGAGCAGCTAATAGTTTTGGTTTTGAAGATTTATATTCACAGGATCCTGGTTTACAGCTTGAATGATATTTGGAAAGCTCTGTATCCGTATATCTCTTTCAGTTGTATTTTGTATTATTTTCCGTTGCATTGTAATTTGTAAATCTCTGATATTAATCAAATGTATATTATTTGTATATGCTCTGTATATTCTTGTACTCTGATGTAAATTGTTGTAATATACAATGACATGTTCTTCTGTTTGTGTTTCGATTTGTCATTTTCTCAACTCAGTCCGGGATTTCCTTCATATGGAAGTTAGGGTCGCTTCAATGTATCTCTATAAAGGAATACACCGGGTTCAACAAGAACATCTTGCAACCCAGGCTAAACATGACCGGCCCCTCACTTCGCTTGAGAGTACCAAATGTATTGTCACCAACGGTTGGGATCAACAACCGTTTCCCGAAAGGGACAACATAGAAAGATTAAAGAAGCAAATGGAATTTCTCTAGATCAGGTGACAATACACCCTAATTGGCAGCTACCCACTTAGCCATGCGACCTACCCGTTTTTATACCATTTCCCGGTTGCGAGGCTTGAGGTTATGATTACTTAGCTTTCATTGATAGCACAATCATTTTGAAAGCCACATTGTCAGATCTGTTAATCACTAATTGATTTGCACAAAGATATTCTAGATATTATGCTAAGAGAATAAATTTCTCCATCACCGGATGTATATTTGTACAGACCAACATATGCGATCATTGAAAATACTCTATCAGACACTCGTCCATACAGGTTCGTTTTGGGACTGAACTAAACCGAAGACACAATTTCCATTAATCCATCTTAGGCAATTTCTATCTAGGATTAATAGAAAAAGCCCTTGCACTTTACTTTGTCTTTAATTGTCTTCATATAATCTGATTCGCAATGCTACTGCCAAATACGGAGTGGTTCTTGGATATAAATCCAACCGGTCTCTCCATATTGACAACGACATTGGCAAATACTTCGATAGTCGGTTATTTAACTCTCGAAGAAAAACAAATAAACATCCATCCATAACATCAAACAATTACTGGGCCCCTTAATTAATATTCATTAATTAAATTACTTCTCCATTTCCTTATTGATATTTGTGAACACGATATTTCAAAAATCATCTTGGCCTCTCATGCTATTTGGAAAATATTTCCATATATCGCCTTCTTATATTTTCTATACCTAGAAAATATTTCTATTTATGATTGGAATTTATTCCAATTACTTTTTCCTTTCACGACCATTCATTTCTATACTCAGAAAATATTTATTTTTATATTTCCAAAATCCCACTTACCTAGGTTAAAACGAATGTTGTGTAAAACATTGTTACAACAACCCAAAATACTGCATTCAACTAAATCTCTTTAAACATTGATCTTTGAGACTGAATCTTCCTATCTATCGATTAATAATGAACTCAATCAAGTTGGGGTATAATTACCTCTCAGACCTTGACTGAAAACATCCCTAACTTCAAAACAGACAAGACCACTTACCTCGAATAATCAACACCATAAAAACTACTTATTCATTTTTAAAACGTATATATGTTTCTCTTTCTATTTCTACCAGATTTAATTTTAGATTTCCTTTTTGTTTATAAATTCTATTTTAAATTCGTTTCCTTATCGAATTCAATATATATTGATATATTGATTTTCTAGTTATCCAATTTTCATAAAAATATTCTAACTCCTTAAATTTTTGGAAATTTTTTCCATAACCTCCTTTGTACGGATCACTCAGTATATGTAACGACCCAACTTTTGAATACCTCAGAAGTTGTATCATTATATAAGAATAAAAGATAGATAGAAGATAAAACTACAGAAAACATCAGAATCTCACAGCGGAACTTGATCATAACATAACAACCCAAAATATTACATATCATAAGTCAAGTATATTAGAGTACTTCATACATACGGATACATTTCATCACAAATTACATACTTAACATTTGTGATACTAACTTGCAGATAATTATACATAATATCATGGATAAAACGACTTGCAGATAATTGTACATAGATAAGACAACATTCAGATCCTTCCCATCCAGCTACTCCAAAAGTAAGTCAAGACCTGGATCACTTGTCTATTCATAACAAGAGTTATGAATACCCAAGAGTTTAAGTAAAACACAAAAATAAACTTTGGGTCAGTCGGGGACTGGTGTGAGTAAACAATTTTAAAACAAGATAAGAAATAAAATTATACTCATAAGACCACACCGTAAATACAGAATGGGTTTTTACCTTATGAGGATCAAAACAGATTGTATATTTTAAACAGATATTATGGTAATGTCTAGGGTTTTCACAATAATTTAGAATCTAGTAGAATGCTTTCATCTCACATTCTACTTATATAGTATACAAACAAAACCGTTTAACGCTTATGGTAAATGGATTTCAAACTATGACAAGGTATGGAACCACCTTCCGATAGTGTACCTCTAGAGAGGAATACACTGGGTTCAACAAGAACTTCTTGTAACCCGGCCACACATAACCGACCACTCATTTCTCTTGAGTGTATCGAATGTATATCACCAATGGTTGTGTATGGAAACCATTTCCCGAATGGGACAGCATCGATAGAATAAGAACAAAAGGAATATCTCTAGATAGGTGATGATACACCCTTATGGGAGCTACCACATAGCCATGTTGCCTGCCCGATTTTTGTCATTTCCTGGTTGTGAAGCTTGAAGCTAAACTAGCCTTGACACACTCTTTTTATTTGCTTTGAACGTCACATCGTCAAATCCATTGGAAATCACTAATTTTTTTCCACAAAAATACTCTAGTTGTCAGGCTAAAGAAGTTTCCCTTCTGTGCCAGCAACTGATACGTTTGAAGAAAACAACGTACGTGATCCCTTTGGAAATACTCTGTCAGACACTCGTCCATACAAGTTGTCCTGGGACTGGACAAACCGAAGACATTACATTATAAACCCATCTTAGTAAATTTCTACCTAGGATTAATAAAACAATTCATGTATATCTCCGTCTTTTATTATCCTTGATAATCTTCGACTTGCAACGTAGAAATCGAATTGAAGTGGAATGTTTATTCCGGTCTCTTCGAATCGATATACGTAATGTCTTTTATAACTGATATTAAATTATCAACTTAACATGATTTTTATTTCAGTTTACACATCTTTTAAATTCGAACAAATAAAGCGTGCGTCGCACAGGATATTTTACATCGTTTGTTATCTGTGTTTATACGATGTTCAACATTTCTGTTCTTCTTGTAAACTATCTTCTTACTTCTAGTTTATCATAAATAAATGAATTTTATAATTTATTTAAATTATTTCTTTTAAATTTATAAATTTAAATCCGTCGATTTCCTATAGTCGAGCGCTGCTTTTTGTGTTTCTACTATTTCTTCCCTTGCCTCTATCCATGACACTTTTAAATAAAAACTTCTCTTTTATTTAATAATAAAATTCTTCTTTATTTTTTATTTTTAATTAATTAAACTTCACTAATACTTCTTTGATTTTTATATATAAATGTATATATAAAAATCTACTTCTTATTCGTTTACATTATTCATTTACTGTCAATCACCTTCCGATAGTTGCGGTACAATTTAACATGTCAATTTCATCAACCTCTCGATTTCAAAATGATTTGAAAAAAAAAACTTTACTAAATTAAATTATTAAATTTTCAAAACAACATTGGTTATATAAAAGTGTATAACTTGATTTAACATTGGTTCCAGTTCTACTACAATTATTAACACCAGTATTGTTACCTATTATTAGATACAGAAGAAATAGCTAAGAACTAACTTATTAAAACATACTTAATACTCAACAGGCCAAGTCCCCTATAATTTATTTTTTACTTTACCAATTTGAACGGGCCTGTACAAAAAGGCTTCGGCCTCACTTCTTTTGTTTTCAACTTAACTGATTTTAAACATTCCCCAAATTCCAAAGCCCAAAATCCTAAGGCCCACCGCTCCTTTATTCCCCTGCATGGCCACGTGGCCTTCATAATCCATGATTAAATTATGCCGAGACCTGCTGTATAATCACACCAATTCTTGTGTAAAGTATACCCTCACATTTCCATTTTATTTCCTGTTACCTCTCCTACTTCTAATCTACACTTCAAAGCTCCTCTTTCCTCACCGTAGACCACTGCTCCCGTCCAAACTTTCGGCTCCAGTTAACAGGGTTCCACGTCCGTTCGCCTTTCACTGACCCATTAGTCAAGTTATCAGGGTTCCACGTCCCCTTGCCATACTTACTCTTTATCCCTTCTACCCTTGCTACCGTGAATTATTCCCATGCCTCTTACATTTAGTTTAAAAGCTTCACACATTTTCTTCATGAAATTTACCGTGCATGACTATTGATTATGTTTATCTTTATACCGTGCATTTCATAATCTTGTTCGACAAGGATTTACATTTCTTAGCAGAAGATTTTATTTTCTTGATAAAGGAGTAGGTTCAAAAAACACCGGTGTTCCATACCGTGATACTACTACAAATGCAGTAGTGAAGTATTTGCACTAGAAATTCCTTTCTTCCCAATTCCTATTTTAGTTATTGGTTGACACCCCATCTATCCAACATCTTGCAGACCACCGCTATTCACGCAATGCTTCCCCCGCTTCCATGTTTTACACCTAGCTTCAATCCTTGCTGCTGTGGACTGCTATTAAAAAGAACTCACCATATTGGTTTTCGGCAAACGTACTGTGCATGTTACGGTGTGTACATGCACACATATGTCATCCCCTACCCAGTGTCTCCACCCACTCCACACACGCGCATGCCGCACTGGAGTCACCTTAAACTGTTCGGCCTTCCTCCGGTTGCTTGTATCGGAAAAGAATATTTCGATTGGATCGTCGAAGCAAAACACCCTAACTCACGATCGCAGCATAGCTTACTGCCTGAATACTACACCTCGTTTTTTTCCTTTTTGTTAGCAGGGATTACAATTTTAATTCCTTAACTTCATTATGTACGACAGGTTGATTGCTGAAAAAGGAACTCTTTCATTTTTTTATACTTGATTGTTGCTCCTTTAACAATTTTCTAGTGCTTAATGACCTGACTGTAGAGCTTCTCTGCTTGTAGAAACTATACACTCTAGAGCAAAGCTAAAATACCAACCCCAAAGGACATACCATATCCAAGTAACACACTCACAAGACATTAACTGAGCTCCAGCCCGAAATCTAAGATTTTAAAGACGGAATTGATCGTATTTCCTGTTTTAACATTTCATTTTGGTGTATACATTTGATTCTCGCATATATAAAATATTTTTCCTATCCCGAATAAGTTTATGTTCCTGAGATTTAAAACTAAGTTTGTAGGGAACATATATTTCTAATACTTCCTTTATTGTGTATACATGGTGAATGGCATATACACATAATATATTCCAATGACCTGTTTAAATGTTATTAACAACCTGATTTATCATTTTCCTGAACAAATCTACACTAGGACAGAGATACAGTATTGAACTAAAACAAAGAAAATATTCTTAACGGGTGTACATAGTTGCATTACAGTGGATGCCTTGGCTGTAATCAAACAACATGGGTCAAGCAATAAAGTTTAGTGATTACATCATAAATAGTATACGCATATAAAAGTGAAGAACTTGCATGGTTTTATATAAATCGTTAGTGAGTGTTTACTCACGTTAGATTCTCGGTTTGCTTATGTTAATATTGTTTCCTGTTTCCTTTCTCTAGCTCGACTTGCAAGTGAATGAAAGTGGAAACATAGCAGCTTATTTATAGGCAAAACAAATATTAAAATACTTGTTTTCTTTTATTCTTTAAATATAAAAAAATTCTATTTTCTCTGATCATATTTATTTGCGTAGGTTTAAAACAGAGGAGAATGTTCTCTTGAAAGCTCAGTTTGGGTTTGTCTCTCTTGCGCAAGGGATGGTGGAGTAATGGTGTCCCTACAAATTTCTTTCACTCATTGACAAAAGCTTCAAATGCCTGTAGTCCTTCCTCTAGAGAAATTCATTTAATACTTAAGTTTTCCATGGCTAGGAACCCACGCATGAGATCCCATGGACTCAAACATTACACCCATAAATTTGTATTTAAACTTAAACCAAAATAAGGCTAAAATCTTAGTACATGTTGCATTAAATCTCCTACGCAAATATGTGTCCTTTGGATGGTGGAAACTCTAAACTACTTAAGTGTTTGAACCCTCAAGTCACATGTCATTTTCACTCTTGTCCTCTATATTTCTATATGAAGTATTAAGCTACAAATGTGATTTGTTTTTGGCTAAAAATGGTGCTATGTCCTTGCGTAAAGTCTTGGCTGAATGTAGGCCTTACAAATTAAGTGATTTAACAAGTGTTTAGCTATCTAGTCCAAGGTGTTTATATGCATTCATATTATCCATTTAACTCACTAGTCTATGATGCAGGTTGATCTTTTGTCTTGCGCAAGAATGGACTTCGGTTCATGCTTTTAAAAGGTTAAGTAATTTCATATTAAATTACTTAAATCCATTTGCTTTGTTTGTAGGTTTCTTGCGCAGTATATCTTGGTTGGAGTATGTGTTTATATGGATAATACACTTATGTTTTAGCTACTCAATGAATGTGTACGTGTATGACAAATTTCCTATTTTAATTTGTTCATTAAACAAATTATTTTTAACTAAAGGTTTAGCTATGCTTATGCTAAGGTGATTTAGTAACGCTTTTCTGCAGTGCTTTAGTAACGTTGTCGCTACTGAGTTTAGCTATGCTTATGTTCTATATAGTAAAGAAAATCTTTACACACATTTATGGCTATTGTAAATGAATTATCCAACATTAATGAGTTTATTTATTAATGTATTGTTCATTTAAAATATGTACACATTTTAGTTTTCATCCAGAAATCCCGGGTCATTACAGTATAACTACAAAATGCCTCTCTGGGCCCTTTCCATTCAAAAAGAAAATTAAAAAGCCAAGCGGCTTTCCGATTTGGAGCATAACACCTCATATGGAATTTAAACGTGTACCTTTTTGTTGGGCACTTAAAGTTCAATCTTCATTCTCTTCATTCCATACTTGTTTAACACATATGCGTCCATTTCTAATTTATTCCAACTCAATCTGGTCATTTCGACTCAATTAGCTAATTTTCCAGTAATTAGTTGTTTTGCTTATTTCTCTTTTTATTTGAACATATCACGTTCAAATATATTTTTATCTTGCTTATAACCAATCAAATTCCAATTTTCAATTCAAGTTTCATATTCATTTCAAATATAAATTCACAAATCCAATTCACTTATCCAAAACCCGATTTCGATTCAAAAATTTCGTTAAATAATTTTTCTTCAAATTAGTAAATTCTATTCAATATTTAAAAGTATGATTTTTGTTCCTAAAATCATTTCATTTACACAACTTGAGTTCGTATTTATTATACCACTAAAATCCGGGATTTTCTAATGGAAATTCAGATTTTATTTGCTTAAAATCCTTTTATTTATTTAAATAAATCGTTATGGTTTTTAAACGATTATGGCGTTGTTTTTCTGGAAATTTGATTTTTTTTTCATATCTCAAAATCTATACGACGAAATCCAGATTTTTCTTTCCCATTAGAAAACTATTATCAAATTTGTCCTGAGAATTCTTGTTTCAAGGAATTTCGACTTAAATTGAGTTCTATATACTCAATTGAAGTTCGAAACACCAATTTACGAACTACCGCGCTGCGGCGAGTTCTTTTTAATTATACAAATGTTTAAACTTCGTTTATAAATAAATTTCAACTCCATACTAATATATTTTAATATATTAAACCAATGTTTTCCCGATTCAACTTAATATTTCTGATTTTCCTTAATCGCCGATTATTTCATAATTCAGTTATAAATTTATTTATACTTCAATCTTCTATACTAAATCCCAATCACCTTTGTAATAAATTACTTTATAAATTTGATATAAATCAAATTTCAATTATAAACTCTTTAAATTTATTTAAATTCAGTTTATATTCCGAATTCCGAAAATATAATCAAATCGTTCTATTTTTCAAACCGTTTTCCAATTCACTTTTTAAATTCATACTTGAATTTAAACGTCTAAATTATCTGATGATAATTTAGTTTACTAGATTTATAACCATCGTTTATAAATCCAACTTCCTTGTTTTATATATTAAAACAAGTTTCATTTCAAAATCTGTTTTGAAACTCAATTCCTTTTATATTCCAAATTCCGGAATAAAAACCGTCGTTCTTTTTTCGAAATGATTTCAAATTCTATTTTTAAATTCATACTTGAATCTAGACGTCTAAATTATCTCACGATAATTAATTCACTATTTTATAAATTTACTTGTTTATAAATTCAAACAAGTTCCATTTCGAAATCTATCTAAAACCAAAATCTTATTTTGGAATATTCTATTTGTTATAACTTATCTATATAAATATCATAGAATCTATTTTAATATTTTATTTAAATACTAGTTTCTAATTAATACAATTCCAATATTCTTTTTGGATATAATTTACTTTATAATTTCGGCTAAATCTAATTTAATTATCCAATTAAATATACATTTCGAATATCGGAATGGATTTCATCGTTTTCTATTTAAAACGATTCACAATTCTCATTTTAAATTCACATTTGAATTTAAATTCTTCAATTATCCTGTGATAATTATCCATTTCATTTATAAATACTGTTTATAAATTCATTTCAATTTCCCACATTACCCAATGAAAATCATTCCACTTAATTTATAAACACTGTTTATAAATTCATTACTTGTTTTGTTTATTCAAAACAAGCTAATAATTTTAGTCCATTTGAAATTCGAATTGTTTTAGAAAAAAAATAGATTTCATTTTCAAATCTCAAAATATCCTTTCACGATATTTTTATAAATCAATATTCAGGCCCCTGTGATATTTAAACCCCCCAAAACACTCAATTATCAATCATAGGTTTTCTAACACATCATATATTGTAAAGGAATCCACTTGGATTCCTCCAACTTGTTTTCCTGCATCCACATATGTTAGCCAACATAAATAATACCCATCATGCTTCGAGGCAGGATATCGCAGTATAGAAGGTCATCCACTATCGTAGCGTGGGGCACATAGGGTCATCCGCTAATGATACAGCGGGCATCCGCTAATGATACTGTGGGAATCCAACCATCAATATATATATATATATATAATAACCAAAAACACTAAGCCTTTATAACTAATATATTAATATAGCCATAATTAAATTTAAGTGCAAGCAAACAGCCAACGAACAATTATTTTTAACTACTAAAAATAATTCTAAATAAAATCCGTGTGAGATTTACTCACCTGATTTTAAATTGCACTTGTCAATTTCTTTTCATTGATTTTCGGGTCTTCTAACTCCATACGAATGATTTTATTTGATTTATCCTCACCTAAAAAATCCGAATTCTGTAAATAATCTAATGAATTTCTTCACAAGGTTTTATATTAAAAATATACTAAAATTTAATTTTCTAAACTTCCTGATTTCGAGTGTCTAACAATTTCAAGTTCACTCATCTAACTTGCAATTTATACAATGATTTACTGAATAAAAATTTCTTTTCAGTTTCCAAAACCGATATTAGAAATTAAGGATATTTCTATTTAACAGTAAACAAATTTTTAGTTTAACAATTTACTAATCGAGTTCCAATAAAATTTAACCTCCTGTAACCCAAACTGACAACTTTATCATCATTAGAATTCAACACTGCTCCATATACATAAAAATGCCGAGCCTGTAGTTTGCCAAACCATCCATGTTTTTACCTCGAACTATTCAGTTACTGCCTTACATTTGTGCACCAAGATCGAGGCCTTCCTGAAGCATCGCACCTTCTGCCACAGCAACACACCCACTGACCACCAAATCTCCCAACTTGACACTCCAAATGAACACCATTCTCTGACTTCCTCCACTTCATTGAAATTGCTAACTCCCTTTCTTGTTCAGTGTTGAATTTGAAGCCTGGCTGATGACCCAATTAATAGAGATCGGAATCCCCCAATAACTCACCTCGCATCCCTTTTGACAGCACTCATCCTCTCCGAAATCGTGATGGATTAGTTCGCGATGTCCAAGAATGATGGATTGTGATTTGAACTTGGTGATACTACGTTGAATTAGCTCGCGGTCGGGCTTTGATCTTGAAACGATGGATTTAGTTTTTGAATGAAAGAGGGGCGACGAATCTCTTTGCTGAATTTAAAAAATGGGGAGAGTTTTCGATTTTTAATTGTAATGAATGGAGAGGAATGGCTTCGACCATTTTATTTTTTTTCCCAGAATCAAAATGGTTTATAGAAGAAAGGATCCAAAGAAATAACACCAGGATATTGTGTTTTATAAATGAAGATAAAAAGATAAGAACAATGTCGATTTCACAAGTACAGGTAGGCTTAGGCTTAGGTAGGTTTTGCAGTGTACGTTGTTAGCTTGGAAAGGAAGGAACTAATTTTAAAATAATAATAATTATTATTATTATTGATTTGAACTGAGGTGATTTTAACCCTTTTAAAATATTGCATGTTGTCAAACTCCTATTTAAATGCAACAACTGGTATCTCTAGGGTTATACCATTATCCTGAACACACCGGAACAGATTTTGAAGCTCAATTCGATCATATGGAGAAGATATTAATTTAAATCAATATAAATTAAATTCAAAACAATTAATTTCTTGATAATAAATATTTATTATCATCGTCTATATTCGAATATAATATATATTCATCATCTGAATTGTTTTGTCTCGGTTTTAAATTTCGAATTAAATTATTAGTTGTTTTTTTAGGATTACGATAATTCAATATACTTGAAATTAAATCATAATCGATTATTAAATCGATAACTCAATATAAAAATCCATTTATATTATAAACTAAACATTTAAAATAAATATTATATATTTAAAATTAGTTGATCAAAAATCCGGGTCATTACATAAAACCTTGATCTAAGGGTTGATTTTGGCTCTGCCACTCTATAAATAGATAGCTTCCCTCATTGTGAACTTCACACAAAATCTTCACCTCTTAGTCTACCTCAAAATTATTCTGAAAATTATATACGTGTAATAGGGGATTGTTGCTAAAGACTGGATTAAATAGAAGAAACATCAATGAAGACCTCCATATGTACAACTTGGATTTGATTTGGATATTATGTGGCCTAGTGTTATACATATTTATCTTCACCAAGACTCACTGTGAGTCTCAGATATTTACAAATCTGATTTCCTAGGCTTTGAACACGACAGTTAAACAAAACTGGTTAGGATCTACAGTGATGTAAAATAAAAGTTGCATTTGTTAATTAACTACGCCGTTAGAGTCAGTTATATATGTGTATACTTGTGATGTTGGATAAATAACAAGTTATACATATGCCTGTGATGTTGATACATATGCCTGTAATATTGGTAATTGAACAAGTATGCATGTAATGTTGGAAAGATTAACAAGTTATATGTATATATCTTCCTTTTCCCATTTGCTATGTTTATTTCCAGTCTTGCTTATATACATACGTGATTGTATTCTATTCTTCTCCCTATGTTTTACTTTTTATTTTACGCAAAGCCTAGGCCTTTGGAAGCCTAGGTTATACCAGATTAGAATGGGCGTATAATTAGGGCAAAAAAATGAATAATATGAAAGAGGAATTTAGGCGTATTATTTATTGAACTAAATTGATTATAATTTGGGAAAAAGGATAAATATACATGTTTAGAATTGTTGTTGATACTTGCTGTAAATGGACATTATGCGTACATGTTGTCATTTAAGAAACATAATTATGCATACCTGCTATCATTAAGAAACGTAATTATGCATACTTGCTATCATTAACAAATGTAATTATGCTTACCTACTGTCATTTAAGAAATATAATTATTCACACATTTTGTCATTAAGAAATGTAATTATGCATATCCACTATCATTTAAGAAATGTAATTATGCATACCTGCTGTCATTTAAGAAGTGTAATTATGCATACTTGCTGTCATTTAAGAAGTGTGATTATGCATACATATTGTCATTTAAGAAATGTAATAATGCATACCTGATGTCATTTAAGAAATATAATTATTCATACATGCTGCCATTAAGAAATGTAATTATGCATACCTACTGTCACTTAAGAAATGTAATTATGCAAACCTTCTGTCATTTAGAAATGTAAAATATGCATATAATTATACTTGCTAATGTTTGAGGATAATATGCATAGAATTTATACATGCTGTAGTTTGAGGATTACATGCATAGAATTTATATATGCTGACATATGATAACATGCATGCCTGTTGTAATATGTAATATGAGAACATGCATACCTGTTGTAATTTGAAATATGATAATATGCATATCTGCTATAATTTAGAATATGATAATATGCATACCTGTTGTAATTTGAAATATGCTTGTTGTAACGATATGCGTAAACCTGTAAATGCTGCAATTTTGGGTAAATAGCTGATGAATAATATGCATATATGTGAACATGTTAAATTAGACTTAATACAGACATTAAGTAAATGACATGTTATGAAAAGATAAGTACCAAGTGTAGGCTTAGTAAACAGAATTACTATATTATACATGTACATCTGGGGAGGTGATTGATTTGGGGAAAAGGGTTGTATAATAATAACATTTGCAGAAAAATATTACCACCACGCTTATTGATGAACCTAAACCTGTTGGGTTAAAACCTGATTATTAATAAGCTAAGAGGTCCCTCGTTCTGCTGTTGTATCGGGTTTTGGGGACTGTTAAATCCTAGTTTTGGGGGACAAGCTTAGGAGGTTTGGCTTGTGTCACTCTACTGTTTGGAACCCATATCGGTTAGTATCCCTGTTCGTATCTCGGTAGGGGCGTCGCACTAGGTAGGAACCCGGGCACGCTTTACTGATCTGGATAGTAAGAGCTTCAAAGGTTTTGGGGTGTTAGGGGTGCGTTTCCAATAGAGTCTTGAGCATGCATGGATCCGGCTACAGGACCTAAGACATCAAAACAACTATGGATATTTTTGTGTTGTATAAGTTGCTGGGTTAGCGAGTGATACACCCTACTGCCGGGACTGACATAGGGTATTCGGGTAATAGGGAGCCGATCGCATGGGTAGTAATTAGGATACACCTAATTCTGTTGTTATGTAATTAGGATAACACATAATCCTATTATGTAACTAGGGTATGCCTAATCCTGCTATTAATCTTGTTCTTAATCCTACTGTTAATCCTGCTGTTAATCTTGTTGTTATGTAATTAGGTTAAACACCTAATCTTGTTCCCGCTGTTATGTAATTATGGTAATACCTAATCCTGTTAATCCTGTTATACAAATATTAGTGTAGACATACCTATTTTAGGACAATAAATGTGAAGCATTACTCGACCATAAGTTTATTCCTATTATTCATGTGCACCATGCTATTCTGTTTAGTTTATTTGTTATGACACTGTGCATCTCTCATCCAATCTTATTTACTTGTCTTATCATTTCTGATTTATGCATATTGTAAATCATTGGAACTCGCCAGACTTTATTTCTGACCCTTTTTCTCTCGCTTCTTTCTTCCTTTCCCCCTAGGTCATCAGATTGGAAGCACTCAGCAGTGACTAGGACTTTCTGTAGCAACTAGGAATTAACTTGGATTTTTTGAGATGTATCTCTCTGACCTTATTCCATCATGGCTTGTGGCAAGGATATCGTTTTGTTTTATGGAATTATGTCATTTTGTTTTAAAAAGATAGATTTGAAGTACTTTGTAAGTGATTGATGTAACTGGTTTTGAGAAGTACGTTTTTTTATAAATAAAGTTGAAACGTTTTCCGCAGCTTATTTATACATGTTATGTAAATTTCTATACTGTTACCTATTGCGCTTCACGAAACTTAATGGGTTCTCTTATGAGTGACATGAACGGATGTGGGGTGCCACGTTTGGTATTAGAGCTGAAGCTTACAAGATCAGAGGAAAAAATTCAATTTTTTTTAGAATCAAAGTATTTTCAAATAAAATTCATTTTTGGAAAACATATCCCCTCAAGTCATATTCAAAATTCTCTCGATCCCTTGTTGAAACTTTTTTCATTCTCTTTTCCAAATAGCTGGGGCTCCTAGCTTCCCGAAGGGTGTCTTCATCGTGGCATGGTTTCGTAGGCATGTTAAAACTACGGCGCATGCCAAGGGGCAAGGAAATGCCCAACCTCCATTTGTAGTCGCAGTAGTACCACCAACGGCTAATTTTCTCTAAGCTTCGTAAGGATTTCTATGCAATGAAGGCGACTTTCGAGAGACTCGTTAACATGCTGCACGGGGATGGTAAAAAGGAGAATAAGGGAGTTAAAGCCAAGGAGACTCAAGCTAAGGGCGAAAAAATAGAAATTGTGGCCTAAGAAAGGAAAACAACAAAAGAAAGGTGGTAAGTCTAACAAGGCTCAGTTCATGAAGGATATCAAGTGTCATAGTTGTAGAGCTATGGGTCATTTTGTAAAGGACTGTACAAAGACAAAGGGGTCTTGCTTTAATTGTGGATAAGTAGGACACTTAACTAAGAAATGCCCTAGCAAGCAAGGACAAGGGACAGGAACTTCTGGACAAGTGCATGATTTGGAAGCATGTGGACCTGATCTTGGTAGGAAAGTCACGGTTGAAGGTTTGATTTCCCTTTTGAACCCTGTTTGATTATGGCGCTTTACATTCATTTACATTTAGTTCTTTAGTTGATAGTCTGCACATTAATACTGGTATAATCTATGAACCTGTAGTGGTCTCAAACCCCATAAGAGGATCGGCTCATTTATCCATGATATATAAGGGTTTGACAATTTCTATGTTGGGCGTCAAGTTTGAATGCGATGCATACATGCTGGGCTTTATGGGCTATAGTTTGATTCTAGGCATGGACTGGCTAGCCATGGTGCCATCCTTGATTGCGAAAAGAGAATGGTTAGACTTCTTTCTTATCTTGGTAGGACTCTCGAAATTTCTTGCAACCCGTAGGGGACGGTAATGCTCAATTTTCTAGAATCACTTGATACTTCTATTGACAACTTGCTACCTGTGCCCATAGTTATTATCCAGACTTGTTTGAGGAGGTTAAGGGGTTACCTCTGAGGCATAAGATAGACTTTTGGATTTACTTGGTGGAGAATGCAAAGTCAGTCGCATTGCTAGTGCGCCACAAGGCTCCTAAGGAGAGGGAGGAGCTCATCAAGCAAGTATCGGAGCTACTCGAGAAAAGGATATATTAGATGGAGCATATCATGGGAGGACCTCCATTCATATTTACAACTAAGGAAGATGGATCAATTCGTTTATGCGTGGATTACAGAGAGTTGAATGAGCGCACCAAGAATAATAGGCACCCACTTCCGAGGATTGATGACTTGTTTGGTCAACTAGTAGGCGCATTAGTTTTCTCGCAGATAGATTTGGCTACAGGGTTCCATCAGCTGAGTAGGCAGAGGATGAGTTCTAGTCCTCTATTCGTAGAGAGGCGGAGCTTGGAGTTTGGAGTTTTATCGACCTTCAATTTTAAGCCATCTACGAATTTCACATTTGGATTGTTGGCGTCATTGGAGATGCAACCTACTCTTATGGAGCGTATTGGATCTTTGCAACGAGGGGACCTGCAGATAGCAGACATCATGGACAGGCTTAGTAGATGAGAGACATCTAGTCACTTAAGTAAGTACTCCATGGATGGTAAGAGCGCAGGGGTCTAAGGACAGACTTCTACTTAGACCTAAGATTATTCAGAAACTTCCAAGAAGATTGATCTTATCCGTCAAAGAATGAAAGTCGCTCAAGTCAGACATAAATGTTATGCCGATAAAAGGAGGACCGACTTGGAATTTAAAGTAGGAAATATGGTCTTCATTAAGTTATTACCTCTTAGAAATGTAGTTCTCTTTGGCTAAGTAGGGAAATTGGCACCGAGATTTGAAGGACCATTCCCTATAGTGGAGAGGATAGGACAAACGACTTATAGGATTAAGCTATCGGATAGACCGGCGAGCGTACACGATGTGTTTCACATTTCCTATTTGGGGAAGTGTCTCCATGATACAACGGAGATAGTAGAACCACGCACTCTTGAGGACATAGAAGTTGAGAGGAAAGCTTCAGTAAGACGAGTTCCTATTCATATCCTTGGATCATAAATTGAGAAGCTACATAATAAGGAAATCAGATTGGTTAAAGTGCAATGGGGAGAAGACCGCGAAGATGAGACATGGGAACCCAAATATAGGATTCACGCTTCTTATGCTTTTATTTTTAAGAGTACGTTCTTGACTTATTTTCCAAGATTTTACTTCGCATTTGCTTTTACCATTCGAGTTTATTTATACTATCGCTCGAACCTTTCGACAGTAGGTAGAATCCAATGGTTGGAAACATGTGTTTGAAACATGTTATGATTGATGGTTGCAAGTGGATGCAAGTGTTTGTTAGTGGTTGCTTGTAAAACCCCGTAATTTTAACAACACAAGAAGAGGATAAATTAAATAATAATTAATTTAATTTTCAGAATTAAGAGAAATGGACAGCACCATTGCGTCCGTCTCGAAATTCTGGTCAAGATAGACATTTGGTTTGCATAAAACGGACATTGTATGAAGAAGTTATGAAGGTTTGAAGTTTGTATACACGCAAATACTTATACATATATAAGGTCTAGAAAATCAGATTTCAGTTAAAAATTCGAAATATCCATTGGCGGCAAAGTTGCCTCCCCAGGAGTGTCGACCCCAAAGCAGGGGTGTTGGCCCCATAAGGGGGGTCGACCCCCCTAGGGCTGAGGTAGCATTCGATTTTCTGGAGGTGGGCAGCTATATATAGAGGTCCATTTCTCTTGTTTTCTTCATTGAGAATCCATGGAGGCCAAACTCTGCCGGTGACTAAACTGAACCGGATTATCTTCTACAACAATCAACTAAAGCAAACCAATTAGAGATTCAAGCATAGATCTGCAACTCAATAAGCTTCTCTTCTAGTTCTCTCTTCTTAATCCAAACACTGTGAGTTTTGGTTACTTTTAGATTTAAATGATTAAGAGTAAAACATGATAGTAATGTGATTAGGATCTGTCTAAAATCGTGAATCTATGTTATTCTTGGATCTCAAACTTTAATATGCTAGATCTATTTTTATAGATCTAATTCACTTGTGGATAGTTTATCACGTCACCTTTGTGGATCTGAACCTTTACCTAGGATTGTGATTAACATGGATCCATCATTATTTGGACAGTTAAATTCTTGTTTACTTCTAGATCATATTGTTGTAATTGGACATATGGATTCCTATTTAGATCCATTCATGCTTCTTGTGACATCCTTATTATGTTAGATCTAGTTTTATCATCACCTTTGCTCACTAGATCTGTTTTTATGTCCACCTTATTATTATGCTAATTACATGTCTATGCCAATATCTATATATGTTTATGCCAGTTATGTTAGAATAATCACTATTGTCATCTTCCCATCACCTTTCCCTTTTTGTTGATCATGACTAGGCTACTTTATAGCTAAGGCATGCCGCCAAAATTATGCGAATACGTTAGTTAGGGAATGGGAGAAAATATTAGAATTGGCATAGCTTGGATAATGAATATGAATATGGACATATAATTCACTATGAATATAATTAGGGGAAAAGGGGCATGAAACATATAACCTATGATGACATAGATAAAATTGGATAAGAATGAAATGCCTAGGATTACAACTAGAAATTGTAATTGCACTTATGGCACGAGGTTAGGTTGCATTAGTGGTGGAAGTCTGCCCGGACCCGACCGACATATCAAACATCCACAAGCCGTAGGCCTAATGTGGGAGGTCTAGCCCAATATCAACCATAAATGGACATGGTAATGAAATAAAATACTTAACCTAGTTGAATCCATATGTGAGTATAAATAGAGGATAAGTAAACTTGGTTGAACAATGGAAGGGTTAAGTTGGTATATCTGAGTTGGGTGGGTAATATTTGATATAGGCCCACGAGACTTAACCGATTGGGGGTTATGTATTAAAGGCACCTATAGGTAAGCACAACCGGTAGAAAGATTGGGGTTATATAAGAAATACACCTTTTAGGGTAAATATAACCTGTGGAAAACCTAGTGGGCAATACAAGACAAGGGGGAGCTTGTATCATATGGTGTGGGACCTGTTTCAGTCAGTAACCCGGAGTAGGTATCGAATAAAATACTCCGAAAGAGGTCGGAGAAGGGGCACACTTACTGAACTGATTGTAAGAGATCCAAACGTGGAGGACGGTGTGGACAGCGGAAACCGACCGGGCCATGTGCGTGCATGAGCCGGGAAGAAGGGGATAAGACGGTTGTGACATCTATAGATATGGGGCTGTGCATATCAGCGGAGGGTTGCCACTTTAGGACATGATACATCCTACAGTGTGGTCGGCATAAAGTATCTAAGCGGGTTAGGGAGCTGATCGATTATGGTAGTAAGTTAGGGTACATTTGGACGTATGCCTAAGTCTACCAACTTATAGTGAAGGGATCATCTCAGTCTGGATATACTAGTAGCAGTGTAGAGTAATCATTAGAAACATATACACCCTATCCTGTTTACCTTGTTATACCTACCTTTATGTAGTTATCTCTCTCCTATCCACTTTATATGTCTGTCATGCTACTTTTATTTATTTACTTGCTAAAAGTAACTGGACTCGCCAGACTTTATGTCTGACCCTTTTTGTTTTCTCTTCTTTCTTCCGTCCCCCCTCCCCCAAGGTTCTCAAGGCGGGAATATTCAGGCTTGACCGTGGTTCTGCTTACTTTTGCTGGAGCTGCTAGACATATGGAACGAGCTCCTATCCTTGTTACTATGGCTATATTTTGTTTAGATAATTTTGTTTCTCTCATACATGTGTTGGTTTTGAACCCTGATGCATTATTATAAATAAAGTTTTTATTTCCGCTGCTATTTTATATCGTCTTGTAATATTCTGTGTCTGTTTACCTATAACGCTTCATGGAACTTAATGCATTCCCATAGTGAGTGACATTAACGGACGTGGGGTGTCACACTTGGCATCAGAGCTGAAGGTTACCAGATTAGATAAAAGTTTTTGAAAGTTATTTTCAAAAAGGTTTTAAAAGAAAACATTTTCAAAAAGAAAAGTCAGTTTTGAAAAACATTCCCTAAAAACCCATAAGTAATATCTTTCTATCCCTTGTCTGAATCTCTTTCCTTTTCTTTTTCAATATGTTTGGGGAACCCAACATTCCAGAGGACGTTACGATACCAGGATGGTTCCGTAGGTATCTGGAGGCTACGGCGCCTGCCGAAGGCCAAGGAAACATTCCTCCCCTAGTTGCACCTATTGTTCCTCCTCCTCCGCGTGCAGAAAATTTCTCTAAGATCTGCAAAGACTTCCGTGCTATGGAAGGGAAGCCATTCCATGGAACCGAGATATTTGTGGAGACAAGGAACTGGGTCAAGAAGATCGAGGACTTGTTTGTAATCTTTGAAGTAGAGAACTGAAGGAAGATTCAGTTAGCGGTTTGGCTACTGAAGAATGAAGCTTCGTTTTGGTGGGAGGTAACCCAAGCAAGTCATCAAGTGGAAACTTGGGATGACTTCAGACAGAGGTTCAAAATGAAATTTCTCTCCCAAGCTGAGAAAAGCATGCAGATAGAGAGGTTCTTAGCACTCAAAAAAGGAAACTTGACTGTTAAAGAGTATGTTAACAAATTCAACCAGTTGGCAAGATTTGGACTGGAATTGGCGGATACCCTACATAAGAAAGCTTTGCGGTTTGTTAAAGGGCTGAATGAACCCCTTCATGAGATAGATATATCCCATATTCCAATGGGGGCAACCTTTGAAAGGCTTGTTGATACGGCCTTCATGCATGAGGAAGAGAAGGGAGAAAAGAAAGAGGTCAAAGCTGAGGAAACAACCAAGAAGATATGGCCCAAGAAAGGACAATAGCAACAACAGAAATAGAAGAAGGGTGGAAAGAATGACAAGGCAAAGGATAAGATAAAGTGTCACAATTGTGGACGAGAGGGTCACATGGTGAAAGATTGCAAAAGAAGGAAAAATTCTTGCTTCAACCGTGGAGAGGTCGGACACTTTACTAGGGAGTGCCCAAAGAAATAGGGACAAGGTCAGAGGGTAGGAACTTCTGGAGGGCAGGTGCATGCTCTCACGATCAGTGCTCCTGATAGAGGTAGAAAAAATTATGTAGAAGGTTTAATTTCTCTTTCAAATCATCCTATTAGAACACTTTTTGATTCTGGCGCTTCACATTCTTTTATATCTAGTTCTATGGTAGAATCTCTACACCTAATTACTAGTATGGTAGTGGATCCCGTAGTTGTCTCAAACCCCATTGGTGGTTCGGCTCATTTATCTATGATTTGTCAGGGTTTAAGAATATCTGTGTTAGGCGTCGAATTTGAATGTGATGCATATGTGCTCGGGTTCTTAGGCTATGGGTTGATTCTAGGGATGGATTGGCTAACCACATATGCTGCCATCCTAGATTGTGAAAGGAGGGTCTTTAGACTTCTGACTTGCCATGGGAGGAGCCTCGAGATTTCTTATGACTCACAAGGGTCTGTTATGCTTAGCTTCCTAGAGTCTCTTGATGCATCCATAAATGATTTGCGATTTGTTCCAATAGTCCGAGATTATTCTGATGTTTTTGAGGAAGTCCGGGGCTTACCTCCAAGACGCGAGATTGATTTTCATATATATCTAGTGGACAATGCAAAACCAATTGCATTACCAGTGGGTCATATGGCTCCAAGGGAAAGAAGGGAGTTGAGTAAGCAAGCAGGGGAGCTACTTGAGAAAGGATTTATCAGATGAAGCATATCTGAATGGGGTGCTCCAATTGTATTCGCAAATAAGGCGGATGGTTCGCTTCGTTTGTGTGTGGACTATAGGGAGTTGAACAAACTCACAAAGAAGAATGGCACCCACTTCCGAGGATAGACGACTTGTTTGACCAACTTATTGGTGCCTCGGTATTCTCTCAGTTAGACTTGGACATAGGGTTTCGTCAGTTGAGGGTGGATGAGGACAGTATAGACAAAACTGCTTTTAGAACTTCGTATGGTTTCTTTGAATGACTAGTTATGCCATTTGGGTTGACGAATGCACCCGCCTATTTTGTCAATCTAATGAGTAGGGTGTTTTGGGAGTTTCTAAATAAATTTATCGTGGTTTTTGTTGATGATATCTTGATCTTCTCCAAAAGTGAAGAAGAGGATGCCCAACATTTGAGAGAGGTTTTGGAAACTCTCCATGCACATCAGATTAAGGCAAAGTTCTCCAAATACCATTTTTGGAGAAAAGAGGTGAGGTTCTTAGGGCATGTGGTATCCAAAGAAGGGATAGATGTAGATCCCGTAAAGGTAGTTGTAGCGCAAGATTGGAAAATTCCGAAAAATGCAATGGAGGTGAGAAGCTTTCTTGGATTGGCAGGCTATTATAGTCAGTTCATTAAGGACTTCGCAAAGATATCAGCCCCTCTCACCAGGCTGAAGAAGAACTTGGCATTTTCAGGGAATATGAATTTTGATGTTGCTTTCCAACGTTTGAAGAGGGCTCTGACAACAGCCCCAGTCTTGACCTTGCCCGATGGGGGCAAAATGTTTACGGTTTACATTGATGCATATGGTACAAGGCTTGGTGCGGTTCTGATGCAAGAAGGAAAAGTAGTGCGTTATGGGGGTAGACTGTTGATAGTTCATGAGAAGAACTACCCCACCCATGATTTGGAGTTAGCTGCCATAGTATTCACGCTAAAAACATGGCATCACTATTTACTTGGAGAGAAGTTTGAATTATACACCGATCATAAGTCTCTCAAGTACTTGTTCTCGCAGAAGGATCTAAATTTAAGGCAAGAAAGATGGTTGGAGTTTCTAGCTTCTTATGATTTTGAAATCGCTTATACCCCCGGCAAGGGTAATGTGGTGGCCGAATGTAACAACCCATATTTTTAGCGATATAATAATTAATTTATTTAATTATTTAAATTGTGATTTAGAGATTTAAATGATCTTTCAATTAAATAATATTTAATATTTAAATAATATATTTAATTTTTGAAATAATCGAAAATAGTAGAATTGGCAATATTGTGTGAATTGGATAGTATAAGAGATTTGGTTAAGTATAGATTCGATTTATAATAGCGAATCTATTCAATAAACGATGGTTGAATGTAATAATTATATTATAATTATAATCGAGCTCGAAATGGCGCGGCCGTTCGTAAATTGGCGATTCGAACTTTAAACGAATATACTGAATCCGTTTTAAGTTGGATTTCTGTGAAACAAGAAACGTTCGAATCTGTTGAACGATAATTTTCTAATGGAAGAGAAAAATCGAGATTTCGTTGCGTAGATTGTGAGTTGTGTCCAAATAAAATTTTAAAATAGTCGCTATGGAATTTCTTTATAATTTATAACGATTTATTTATATTATAAATGGAATTTTCAATATAAATTGAATACTGATTTAATCTGGATTTGAAATGTCAAGTTATAAATTCAGATAGGAATATTTTGGAGCTGCATTATATTCTATGTGAATATATACGAAAATATTTATTTATAAATATTTAATTTAATTATTTTAAATATATTAATATTTAAATGGGATTATTTAGAGCTTTGAAAATAGCTAGTTTGGCAAACGACCTCCGTTTTCGGCAAAACTAATTTTATTGGATCCGGAATACTAAATTATAGTTATATTTTAATTTTCGTGATTTTTGGAATCAGTATGCGGTCGTATGGGATTTTAATATGAAAAATAGTCAATAATCTTACTTTAAAAATAGGCTGTGTGAGCAAACGGACTCGGAATTCGACGAAACCAGTTTTGTTGGGTCCGTAATTTCAAATTATAGCTGTAATTCCTTTTTCGTTGAATTTGGATATGTTATGTGATCACAGAAATTTAAAAAAAAGAACGGATATAACGATTGGTTATAAATGATAAAATAATCAATTAAAAAAATATTTTAACCTTCCTATAAATATCCCTACACCATCTAAACCCTAATCAAAATTTTCCTTTGGTCAAAAACTTCATAATCGCCGCCATTATCCTCTTCTAGAAAAATGTGAGTTTTATAAAAATGGAAATCAAATCAAATAAAATAGTATGAATCTCAAAACATATGTAGATAGATTCACGAGAGCATTTGCTACGACCTGGTATTTATTTTGTGCAGCTCGCACAACTTTTTAGGTTCATTGGAAATATTTGCAGTTGGTTTTATTGTTAGGGTTCAGGAATCAGGGAAATTTAAGAATCGATCTGAGTTTTTGATATCGTTTTAGAGTTTTTAAGATCAAGTGAAGTTTTTTGGCAAAGTTTTAGTGATTTCGATGCACATAAATGTCGATGATTTCTGTAGATGGCCAGGAAGTGCTGTCGACGGGTTTTAAAGGGAGGAGTTGAGCTATGATAAATTGATATAGGGAGATGTAGTTTTTGAAGAGGAGTAGCTTAGGTGAATTTCTGGAAAGATTCCGTTCAAATTTGGTTCGCGCATTTTTCCTGTGTCGTGACTTCGAAGGTGTTAATCGCGATCTGGGAGGTGGCCATCGAGTAGGGTATTATGGTGATGGAGAAGGAGAGATAACGAAGAGAAGTTTAACGATGTAATTGGTTTTTGAAATCATTAAGAGGAGAGGGAGATTTAAGAAGCTAAAGTTTGGAAAAAATCGGCCATGATTATTTCTGGAGCTCACGTTCAATTGTTGAGGAAGACAAGGAACGGTTCAGCGGCTTTTTAAATTGTAGTGGGCCAAGGAAGTAAGAGGGTGAGGCCCAAATAATTTAAATCTAAGTTTAATTTTAAATATAAATAGTGTATAAATTTGTAATGCTTGTAACTTACCCGTTCGTAATCAGAATTTAATGAAACTGGATCCGTTGGGATCGTATGGACGGCAGCTACACAATGAAACTGACTGGGAATGAATTGGAGTTTGTTACAATTTATAGCGAAATAAATTGTCTGTCTGAATCAACCTACAGTTATCGTTATTTTACGATGATCGTCCAATGTGAGTAAATCTCACTAACTCTGTATAGTTTATATTTTTATAAATATAATCTAGTATTGATAAATGATGATTGATTGATGTGTGTTGATTGTTTGGTTGAATTGCTGATTTATTGGTTGAAATTATAGATAATGATATATATATATATAAATCGTTAATCAAATATTGATTTTGTTATCAATATATTTCATATTGAAATGAAATCGATGTTATTTACATTGTTTAACATCTGTCGATGCAGGGAAATAGGTTGGAGTGATCCAACTGGATTCCTCAATATTTATAATACTGTTTGTTTTCATATATTGCGATATATGGTGTGATATAAAACATGTGATTGATTATGATGACACCGGTCTGTTTAATTGGTATTTTAAGTACCATAAGAAATACTGGAATGTAAAAAGGGAATTTTCAAAGTGTGTTTTGAAAATGAAATATTTATAGGAAATAAATAGAATATTATAAATGAAATATTTATAGGAAATAAATATGATATTATAAATGAAATATTTATAGGAAATAAATATAATTATACAAGGAATATTTATTTGGAAAATAAATATAATTATATAAGGAATAATTATTTGGAAAATAAATATAATTATAAAAGGAATATTTATATAGGAAATAAATAAAATTATAAAAGGAAATATTTGGAAAATGAATAGAATTTTGTAAAAACAAAATTTTACATTAGGAAGGTTTAGACCCGTGCTTCGCACACGGGTGCAACATGATATTGATTTAATGTAAATATTTAATAGAAATCTGTTTTAACAGATAAATTAAGGAGAATAATTTATAAACGATGTTTATAAATTAAGGAAATATTTATCATTTGATAAATTGAATATATAAATTTGAATTTATATAGAGAAGTAAAATCGGTTTTAACACCGATAATTGAAATGGAATGTGAACGTAGTAGTTATAAAGGAAATTTGCAATGAGATTTTAAATATTGGGGATGAAATAAGATTTGAAATGAACAATTCTGCAAATAAAAATATAAATAGAACTTGGGTTTGATATATTGTTTTTAAATCCGAAATCAAACTGTTTTGATTATATAAAGAAATATTATTCACATTCTATGTGAAAAATTAGATTAAAGTAAATATTTTGCAAATAAAATATTATAAAGGAATTTGGGGTTTGAATTAGAATTTAAATGGAACTACTGAAATTAGAAACTGACTGGAAATTAGTTGAGTTGAATGGCTTTCTGGGTATCGATCTGATGTTGGTTTCGGCCTTCGGGGTTTATACTTGGGAAGTTGTTCTCTTACTAGTTTACAGTTAGAGACTGATAGAGGTGGGAAGATATTGATGCGTGAATCAGAAATGGAAACGTTTTCCAAAGTTAATAACGTATATTTTCTGATTTTAGAAAATAAGGAATTTATGAATATATGGAGATGATAAATGGGAAATTAGGAAATGAAATGATGATTGATCGGTAAGATTTCCAATTGGAAATATGACCATTGTTTGTACACATGTTTTCCTTTGATAGTTTAATCACCGATTATCAAAGATTTTGACCATTTCCATTGTCAATATGGAGAGACCGGGATCAGATGTATTATCTGAAAACCACTCCGTATGGTATCAGCGTTGCGAATCAAATGTGATGAAGATAATTGAAGACGGAGTTATGCAAGGACTGTTCAGTAAATCCTAGGTAGAAATTTCCTAAGATGGATTTACAGAATAGTGCCTTCGGGTTGTCTAGTACCAGGACAACTTAAATGGATGAATGTCTAACAGAGTATATCTGGTAGATCGCGTAAGTTGATCGTTTCAAACGTATTTATGTTGGTGGCGGAGGAATTCATTTCTTTTAGCTTATACCCGTGGTATTTTTAGGGAAATCAATTCGTGATTTGACGGGTAAGATGATGTGGCATTCAAAGTAAATGAAGGAGTGATCTGTTAACAGATACGTTATGACCTCAAGCCTCATCAACTGGAAAATGACAGAAATCGGGCAGGCAGCATAGCTAAGTCGGTCGCACACAATTAGGATATATTGTCACCATATAGAGAATATTCATATTTGTTACTTCTTTCAATTCTGTATCTCCCGGGAACGGTTATGTTGGTATACCAACAGTAAGGTGTCAATATATTCGGAACATTCAAGCGAAATGAATGGTTGGTCATGTGTGGTCGAGTTACAAGATGTTCTTGTTGAACTCCAGTGTATCGCTTCTAGAGTACACTGATCGAAAGGTGGTTCCATACCCTGTCATAGTAGGAATCCATTACCCAATAAGTGCCCATGGTTTTTGATTATATATTATATATGTGGAACGTGAGATGAAAGCGTTCCACTAGATTGCTATTTATTTGATTTAGACATTATTATAATATCAGAACAGTATGAATTTTAAAAGAATATTTTGAGTAGTCGTAAGGTAAAAACCATCCGTGTTTATGTGTGGATCGGTCTTACGATTTTCCTTTCTTAAAAAAAAAAGAATTTTAAAAGTTAAGCGAATGGTTGGAGTTTATTCACACCAGTCACATGACTGACCCAGAGTTTATCTTTTTTATTTTCCCTAAACTCTTGGGTGCCCAATTTTGTACGGGCAGTCAAGTAGTCGGGATTTTACAAATACTTGGAGAGCTGGAGCAGGAGGCTTCAGGATTATATAGCTATTGTTTTTTCCCCTGTATTTTAAGTGTTGTACTCTAATAATAGTATTGTATACCGATATTGTTTTATTCCAAAGTTATGTTATATAATATATTTTATTCGTTCCGCTGTGAGATTCATGTTACTCTGATGTTGTTAGTTGTGTTCTTCTTCTTCGATTCTAATTTTCTATCTTATCTATTCTCACCCTCTAACTTCTTTCTATTGACGTTCCGGTATTTTCGATTCTTGGATAGTCAACATGGTGTTGTATGTTGATTACCGAAGTCGAAAATTTCCCGGGTCGTTACATCGACATACTAAGTAGGCAGAGGATGGCCTTAAGTCCTCTGTTTGTGGAAAGGAAGAGCTTGGAATTCATATCAACTTTTGACTTTAGACACTCCATCGAGATTTTTCTTGAATTGTTTGTATCGCTAGAGATATGACCAACACTTATGGATCAGATAGGAGCTTTGCAGCAAGGTGACCCATAGATTTTAGACATTATGAATAAGCTCAGAAAAGGGCAGACTTCTAGTCACCTCAGCAGATATTCCATAGATGAAAAGGGGTGGTTGCGAGAGATGGAAGGCTTTGTGTTCCTCAAACTGGAAGCTTGATAAAGGCAGTCCTAGAAGAAGCCCACCATTCTAAGATGACTATTCATCCAGGCAGTGATAAGATGTACAAAGACATGAAGAGGGTATTCTTTTGGGTCGGGATGAAGAAAGATGTGGCAGAATTTGTTTCTCAATGTTTAGTCTGCCAGCAAGTTAAAGCTGAACAAAAGAAGCCCGGTGGTTTACTTCATCCTTTGGAGGTTCCATAGTGGAAATGGGAGAGCGTCTCCACAGACTTCATAGATGGTTTGCCTAGATCAAAGAAAGGCAACACCAGTATTTGGGTTGTGGTGGATAAACTGACTAAAAGCGCTCATTTCATTCCAGTAAAGAGTAAGAGGACAACATCATGGTTGGCAGCAATTTATGTTCGTGAGATAGTCTGTCTTCATGGAGTACCTTCCAGCATCGTAAACGATCGTGACCCCATCTTTACCAGTGAATTTTGGAAGAGCTTGCTAAAAGCATTAGGTACACAGTTGTATTTGAGCACCGCTTATCATCCTCAGACCGATGGACTGACGGAGAGGATGAACAGAATTCTAGAGGATCTTTTAAGGTTGTGTATCCAAGACTTCGGAGGGACTTGGGAAGAGCACCTTCCTTTAGTAGAGTTTGCCTATAACAACAGTTATCAAACCAGCATCGGCATGGCACCCATCGAAGCATTGCACGGACGACCCTGCAGATCACCAACTTGTTGGTGCGAATCTACAGAAAGATTATTACTTGGACCTGATGTTGTTAGAGAAACATCCGAGAAGATTGACCTTATTCGACGGCAGATGAAGACAGCTCAAGATAGGCAGAAATCCTATGCAGACAGGAGGGGGACTGACATCGAATTTGAAGTGAGGGACTTAGTTTTTATTAAAGTATCACCTCTGAGGAATGCGGTTCGCTTCGAATTTGTAGGGAAGTTGGCACCCAGATTTGTGGGACCATTTCCCATAACCGAAAGGATCGGTCAAATGGCCTATAGAGTAAAGCTCCCAGAAAATATATCTGTCATTCATGATGTTTTCCACGTTTCTCATCTGCGGAAGTGCTTGCTTGACACCATAGAAGTTGTTGAGCCAAGTATATTAGAGGAGGTAGAAGTGGAATGGAAGGCGACAGTCAGACAAGTCCCTACCTTTATTCTTGGATCAGAAGCTAAGAAGCTACACAATAAAGAAATCATGATGATAAAGGTTCAATGGGGAGATAACCCAAAGGATGCAACTTAGGAGACCAAAGGCAAGATTCGTGCTTCGTACCCTTTTCTTTTCGAGGGTATGTTCTTAACTCTTTCTCCCAAAGATTTATCTATGCTTGCTTCTATCATTTGAGTATGTCCTATCAAATAGTATTCTCGACCTTTAGATATAAATCTTATGGATGCAAACATGTGTTTGAGACATGTTATGTTTGATGGATGCAAGTGTTTGCTAGTGGTTGCCTGTGGATGCATATACACACACATTAGGCATTAGATCGGCTCAATCACTCTCATGTTGCATATGGATGTGTGTGCATTTTTCTTTCCTTTTAATGGATAAAAATGGATGAATTATCAAATGGATGCCGCATTTGGACGAATGAGTGTACACATATATAGAACCTATATATTATAATAGGATTATTTGCATACATATTGGATTCGTGACATTAACATACATTGCATTGAGGAGGTCGACTGAATCAGTAGACCGCCTAATCTTCGCATTAGTATTGGGACATATACACACACCTATGCATATGTTCATATAATAATTAAAAGTCTTTAAAGACAATGGATGCCTGTGATTGATGGATAAGTAGATGGGTGATGGATGGTAGGATCTACATTTCTCTCAACTTAGAGATTTCGGGGCGAAATTCTTTAAGTAGGGGGAATGTTACACCCATGATTTTAACAACACTAAAAGAGGATAAATTAAATAATAATTAATTTAATATTCAGAATTAACGGAAATGGACTGTGCCATTGCGTCCGTCTTGAAATTCTGGTTAAGATTGACATTTGGTTTGCGTAAATCGGACACCGTATGAAGAAGTTACGAAGGTTTTAAGTTTGTATACGCATAAGATAGTTTTATATATATATGGTCCAGAAAATCAGATTTCAGTTCAAAATTCGAAAAATCCGTTGGCGACAAAGTTCTCGCCCCAGGGGTGTCGACCCTAAAGCAGGGGTGCCGACCCCATAAAGGGACGGTTGACCCCCCTAGGGATGAGGTGGCATTCGATTTTCTGGAGGCTGACAACTATATACAGAGGTCCATTTCTCTTGTTTTCTTCATTGAGAATCCATGGAGGCCAAACTTTGCTAGTGACTGAACTGAACCGAATTATCTTCTACAACAATCAACTAAAGAAAACCAATTAGAGATTTAAGCGTAGAACTGCAACTCAATAAGCTTCTCTTCTAGTTCTCTCTTCTTAATCTAAACACTGTGAGTTCTAGGTTACTTTTAGATTTAAATGATTAAAAGTAAAACATGATAGTAATGTGATTTGGATCTGTCTAAAATCGTGAATCTATGCTATTCTTGGATCTCAAACTTTAATATGCTAGATCTATTTTTATAGATCTAATTCACTTGTGGATAGTTTATCATGTCACCTTTGTGGATCTGAACCTTTACCCAAGATTGTGGTTAACATGGATCTATCATTATTCGGACAGTTAAATTCTTGTTTAGTTCTAGATCATCTTGCTGTAACTGGACATATGAATTCCTATTTAGATCCATTCATGCTTCTTGTGACATCCTTATTATGTTAGATCTAGTTTTATCATCACCTTTGCTCACTAGATCTGTTTTTATGTCCACCTTATTATTATGCCAATTACATGTCTATGCCAATATCTATATATGTTTATGCCAGTTATATTAGAATAATCACTATTGTCTTCTTCCCATCACCTTTCCCTTTTTGTTGATCATGACTAGGCTACTTTCTAGCCTAAGGCATGCCGCCAAAATTATGCGAATACGTTAGTTAGGGAACGGGGGAAAAATATTAGTATTGGCATAACTTGGTTAATGAATATGAATATGGACATATAATTCACTATGAATATAATTGGGGGAAAAGGGGCATGAAACCTATAACCTATAATGACATAGGTAAAATTGGATAAGAATGAAATGCCTAGGATTACAACTAGAAATTCTAATTGCACTTATGACACGAGGTTAGGTTGCATTAGTGGTGGAAGTCTGCCCGGACCCGACCGTCATATCTAGCAACCACTAATGTTGAATCTAATGTGATTGGTCTAAGTGCGCGAATACAAGATGGGCTAAGACACGAGGTTAGGCCCAACTTATGGAATAAGTCTGCCTGGACCCGACCGGCATATCCATCACCCACAAGCCGTAGGCCTAATGTGGGAGGTCTAGCCCAATATCAACCATAAATGGACATGGTAATGAATTAAAATACTTAACCAAGTTGAATCCATAGGGATTGTGTGAATATAAATAGGGGTTAAGTAAACTTGGTTGAACAATGGAAGGGTTAAGTTGGTACATCTGAGTTGGGTGGGTAATATTTGATATAGGCCCACGAGACTTAACCGATTGGGGGTTATGTATTAAAGACACCTATAGGTAAGCATAACCGGTAGAATGATTGGGGTTATATAAGCAAGACACCTTTTAGGGTAAGTATAACCTATGAAAAATCTAGTGGGGGATACAAGACAAGGGGGAGCTTGTATCATATGGTGTGGGACCCGTTTCAGTCAGTAACCCAGAGTAGGTATCGAATAAAATACTCTGAACTAGGTTGGAGAAGGGGCACGCTTACTGAACTGATTGTAAGAGATCCAAACATGGAGGACGGTGTGGGCAGCGCAAACCGACCGGGCCATATGCGTGCATGAGCCGAGCAGAAGGAGATAAGACGACCGTGACACCTGTAGTTATGGGGCTGTGTATATCAGCGGAGGGTTGCCACTTTAGGACATGATACATCCTACGGTGGGGCCAGCACAGAGTATTTACGTGGATTAGGGAGCCGATCGATTAGGGTATTAAGTTAGGGTATATTAGGATGTATGCCTAAGTCTACCACCTTATAGTGGAAGGGATCATCTCATTCTGGATATACTAGTAGCAGTGCAGAGTAATCATTAGAAGCGTATACACCCTATCCTGTTTACCTTGTTATACCTACCTTTATGTAGTTATCTCTCTCTCTTATCCACTTTATATGCCTGTAATGCTACTTTTACGTATTTACTTGCTAAAAGTAACTGGACTCCCCAGACTTTATGTCTGACCCTTTTTGTTTCCTCTTCTTTCTTCCGTCCCCCCCTAGGTTCTTAGAGCGGGAATATTCAGGCTTGACCATGATTCTATTTACTTTTGTTGGAGCTGCTAGACGTATGGTTCAAGCTCCTGTCCTTGTTGCTATGGCTATATTTTGTTTGGGGAATTTTGTTTCTTTCATGTACTTTGATGTTTTAAAGTATAAGACAGTAGTTTTTATGATGTAATGGTTTATGTGTATTTCAGACATGTGTTGTTTTTGAACCACGATGCTTTATTATAAATAAAGTTTTTATATCCGCTGTTATTTTATATCTGTCTTGTAATATTCTTTATCTGTTTACCTATAATGCTTCACGGAACTTAATGCATTCCCTTAGTGAGTGACATTAACGGACATAGGGGTGTCACATTGCTCGTGGATGCATATACACACACTAAGCCCTAGATCGGCTCAAATCATTTGCATGTTGCATATGGATGTGTGTGCATTTTAGATTTTATATGGATGGAAATGGATGTATCATCATATGAATGTTGCATTTGGATGGATGATTGTGCACACATATAGAGTTTACATGTTAAACTAGGATTATTTGCATACATTTTGGATTCATAGAAAATATATATATTGCATTAAGGAGGTCAACTGAATCAATCGACCGCCTGATTTTCGCATTAGTATAAGGACATATACACTTTGCATAAGTTCATACAAGCATTTAGAAATTTCCTAAGGAAAGTGGAAGTCTGTGGATGATGGCTGAGTAGATGGTTGCAGATGGATGTTATCATATTAACATTTTTCTTAACTTAGAGATTTCGAGGATGAAATTCTTTAAGTAAGGGAGAATGTAACACCCCAGATATTTAACATGCTTAATGATTATAAATTGAGAATAACTCAATTAAGTATTCATAATTAAGTGAAACTAGCATTTCCGTTGCGTTCATCTTGCAATTCTAGTTCATATAGACCCTAAGTTTGCGTAAAACGGATCACGTATGAAGAAGTTATGGACCGTAGAAGTTTGTATACACATAAAGGGTTTATATATAAATATAATTCAAAATTCAAACAGGTATAATAAACGTCGAAATCAACGCACGTTGATTGCAACATTGGGCGACCCACGTCCTGACCGGGTCGACCCAGGGCGATGTGGGTCGACCCATGGGTCGACCAACCCCAGATCCAGGCAGATTTCTACAACGTATTTGGAATGTTTTGTGTTTGTGTTCATGCTGACTCAACATGATGTGTACGGTTCAAATTTAAAAAATAGATCTAAGGGTTGATTTTAACTTTGCAACTCTATAAATATACAACTTCCCTCATTGTGAAATTCACACAAAATCTTCACCTCTTACTCTAGCTCTAAATTATTCTGAAAATTATATATGTGTAATGGGGGAATGCTGCTAAAGACTGGATCAAACAGAAGAAACGTCATTGAAGACCTCCACACGTACAACTGGGATTTCATTTGGATATTCTATCGCCTAGTGTTATACATATTTATCTTCACCAAGACTCACTTTGAGTTTCAGTTATTTACAAATCTGATTTCTTAGGCCTTGAACATGACAGTTAAATAATACTAGTTAGGATCTACAGTGAAAGTAAAATAAAAGTTACACCTGTTAATTAACTATGTCGTTAGAGTTAGTTATATATGTATATGCATGTGATGTTGGACAAATAAAAAGTTATACATATGTCTGTGATGTTGATATATATGCCTGGGATGTTGATACATATGCCTGGGATATTGATAATTGAAAAAGTATGCCTGTGATGTTGGAAAGATTAACAAGTTACATGTATTTATCTTCCTTTCCCATTTTCTATGTTTATTTTCAGTCTTGCTTATATACATACGTGATTTGATTCTATTCCTTTCCCTATGTTTTCCTTTTTATTTTACGCCAAGCCTAGGCCTTTAGAAGCCTAGGCTATACCCGATTAGAATGGGCATACAATTGAGGCAAAAAAATGAATAATATGAAAGAGTAATTTAGGCGTGTTATTTACTTGGACTAAATTGATTATAATTTGGAAAAAAGGATAAATATACATGTTTAGACTTGCTGTAGATACTTGCTGCAAATGGACATTTATGCATACCTTCTGTCATTTAAGAAATGTAATTATGCATACCTGTTATCTTTAAGAAATGTAATTATGCATACCTGCTTTCATTAAGAAACGTAATTATGCGTACCTCCTGTCATTTAAGAAATATAATATGCACACATGTTGTCATTAAGAAATGTAATTATGCATACCCGCTATCATTTAAGAAATGTAATTATGCATACCTGTTGTCATTTAAGAAATGTAATTATGCATACCTTCCGTCATTTAGAAATGTAAAATATGCATATAATTGTACTTGCGAAAGTTTGAGGATAATATGCATAGAATTTTACATGCTGTAGTTTGAGGATAATATGCATAGAATTTATACATGCTGAAATATGATAACATGCATGATTGCTGTAATTTGGAATATGAGAACATGCATACCTGTTATAATTTGAAATATGATAATATGCATACCTGTTGTAATTTGGAACATGATAATACACATACATGTTGTAATTTGGGATGTGTCAACATGCATGCCTGCCATGATTTGGAATATGATAATATGCATACCTGCTATAATTTGAAATATAACTGCTATAATGATATGCGTAAACCTGTACATGCTGTAAATTTGGGAAAATATCTGATGATCAATAATATGCATATAATGATATGCATAAACCTGTACATGCTATAATGATATGCATAAACACGTACATGCTATAATGATATGCATATAATGATATAATGATATGCATAAACCTGTACATGCTATAATGATATGCATAAACCTGTACATGCTATAATTTTGGAATATGATAATATGCATACCTGCTGTCATTTAAGAAGTGTAATTATGCATACCTGTTGTCATTTAAGAAATGTAATAATGCATACCTGATGTCATTTAAGAAATATAATTATGCAAACATGCTGCCATTAAGAAATGTAATTATGCATACCTACTGTCACTTAAGAAATGTAATTATGCAAACCTTCTGTCATTTAGAAATGTAAAATATGCATATAATTATACTTGCTAATGTTTGAGGATAATATGCATAGAATTTATACATGCTGTAGTTTGAGGATAACATGCATATAATTTATATATGCTGACATATGATAACATGCATGCCTGTTGTAATATGTAATATGAGAACATGCATACCTGTTGTAACTTGAAATATGATAATATACATATCTTCTATAATTTAGAATATGATAATATGCATACCTGTTGTAATTTGTGATATGTCAACATGCATGCCTGTCGTGATTTGGAATATGATAATATGCATACCTGCTGTAATTTGAAATATGCTTGTTGTAATGATATGCGTAAACCTGTACATGCTGCAATTTTGGGGAAATAACTGATGAATAATATGCATATATGTGAACATGTTAAATTAGACTTAATACAGACATTAAGTAAATGACATGTTATGAAAAGGTAAGTACCAAGTGCAGGCTTAGTAAAAGAAATTACTATATTATACATGTACATCTCGGCAGGTGATTGATTGGGGAAGAGGGTATTATAATAATAACATTTGCAAAAAAATATTACAACCACGCTTATTAATGAACATAAACCTGGTAGGTTAAAACCTGATTATTAATAAGCTAAGAGGTCCCTCGTTCTGCTGTTTTATCGGGTTTTGGGGACTGTTAAATCCTAGTTTTAGGGGCACAAGCTTAGGGGGTTCGGCTTGTGTCAAATTTTTGTTTGGAACCCATATCATTCAGTATCCCTGTTAGCATCTAGGTAGGGGCCTCGCACTAGGTAGGGGCCAGGGTACACTTTACTGATCTGGATAGTAAGAGGTTCAAAGGTTTTAGGGGTGTTAGGGGCGTGTTTCCGACGGAATCATGAGCGTGCATGGATCCGGCTACGGGACCTAAGACGTCAAAACACCTATGGATATTGATATGTTCTATAAGTTGGTGGGTTTAGAAGTGATACACTCTATCGCCGAGACTGACATATTATTCGGGTAATAGGTACCCAATCGCATGGGTAGTAATTAGAGTACACCTAATCCTGCAGTTATGTAATTAGGGTAACACATATTCCTATTATGTAATTAGGATACGCCTAATCCTGCTGTTAATCCTGTTCATAATCCTGTTGTTAATCATGTTGGTAATTCTGCTGTTAATCCTGCTGTTATGTAATTATGTTAAACACCTAATCCTCTTCCTGCTGTTATGTAATTTGGGTAATACCTAATCCTGTTAATCCTGTTATATTAGTATTGGTGCAGACATACTTGTTTTAGGATATAAATGTGAAGCATTACCCGATCATAAGTTTATTCGTGTTATTCATGTCCATCATATTATTCTGTTTATTTTATCTGTTATAACACAGTACGTCTCTCATCTATACTTATTTATTTTTCTTGTCATTTCTGATTTATGCATATTTTTAAATCATTGGAACTTGCCAGACTTTATGTCTGACCCTTTTTCTCCCGCTTCTTTCTTCCTTCCCCCCTCCCCATGGTCATCAGAGTGGAAGCATTCAACAGTGACTAGGACTTTCTGTAGCAGCTTAGACTTAGCTTGGATTTCTTGGGATGTATCTCTCTGAACTTATTCCATCATGGCTTGTGGCAAGGATATGGTTTTGTTTTATGGCATTGTGTTATTTTGTTTTGAAAAGACAAATTTGAAGTGCTTTGTAAGTGATTGATGTAACTAGTTTTGAGAAGTACGTTTTATTTTAGAAATAAAGTTGAAAGTTTTTTTTTTTTGCTTTATACATGTTCTGTAAATTTCTATACAATTACCTATTGTGCTTCACGAAACTTAATGCATTCTCTTATGAATGACATTAACGGACGTGAGGTGTCACAAACAGTAAGAATTTACAAATGATATTTATATATGAATATTTTAGATATGGAATGATGTCTGTTGAAATAAAGCATAGATGAGTTGTAATAAACATATAGAGATGTTTATGAATATTATTTGTATAAAACCTAGTTTTTTTAAGGTTAAAATGGAATTGAGTTGATTAAGGAAAATGATAGCGATATTAGGAAAACCTTGTTCCAGTTTAGAAATAAATAAATATTTAGAGGATGTTTTTCAAATCATATTTTTAAATGGAATATTCAATAATGGTTGTAGCAAACGTTTTGAAAATCATATTAGTAAGTAAAATATTTTGAATGGTTATAAATTGAGATAAATATCTCATTTAAAGTGATAATTGATAATTGGAATTTCTATTCATTTAGAAGTGAAGAAATGGAGTTAACGTGGAAATTGTTTATACGTAAAGATCAGGATCAAATTTATTCGAAAAACATTCTGAACCAACAAATACGTAAACGTGGAAGTTGCTGATTGAAGATGGAGTAGTGAAGACTATGGATCAACATAAGCGAACGAACTATTCATTAAATTCTCTAGATTCGCACCCATAGTTATTTTAAGGGTGATCCTGTCATGGTTGAAATTGATGGATTGCAAGGACTACTCGTTATTGATCCATAAGGTGATTCCTAAGATGTGGTAGGAGGGTGCCTTCGGTTTGTCCGGTCCCAGGACAACTTGTATGGATGATTGTCTGATAGAGTATTTCCTAAAAATTACATACGTTGATTTTCACAAATATACCAAGTTGATGGCAAAGAAGGACACTTCTTCGGCTTAACACCCAGAGTACATTTGTGGATGTCATGTAATGACCCGCATTGGCAGAGGTATTATAATTAATTAATTTAATTATATAAATGGTGAATTAAAGGATTTAATGGTCGTGGAATTAAATAACTGGGAATATTTAATTAAAATAATAAATTAAATAATATATTTAATTCAGAAATAATAAAAAATATTGGGAATCACAATATTCTGTGAACGGGGTTGTCCCTTAGATTTAATTCAGCTTAGAATTGAATTATATTGACGAATATATTCAATCGATGACAGTTTGAACGTATAATTATATTATAATTAAAACCGAGCTTGAAATGGCGCTGCAGTTCGCGATTTGGCGATTTGAACTTCAATTGAATGTACAGGATTCGTTTTAAGCCGGATTTCTGTGAAACAAGAAACGTGTGAAGCTGGTGGAGTATATCTTTCTAGTGGAAGAGAAATATCGGGATTTCGTCGTGTAGATTTTGATTTACGTCCAAATCAAATTTCAGAAAAGTCGCTGTGAAATTCCTTTATAATTTGCAACGCTTTATATACGTTATAAATGGATTTTCAGTATAAACTGAATATCGAGATAATCTGAAATATCAAACTGTAAATTCTGATATGATATTCTGGAGCTGTACGATATCATATGTGAAGATATACGATAATATTAATTTATTTATATTTAATTTAATTATATTTAAATATATTTATATATTTAAATGGGTCATCCAAAGCTTTAAAAATAGCCGGTTTTGCAAACGAAGTCGGAATTCGACGAAACTAATTTTGTTGGATCCGCAATGTCAAATTATTGCTAGATGTCAGTTTCCGTGATTTTTAGAGTCACTGTGTGGCCATACGGATTTTTAGAGTGAGAAACATTCAGTATTTTGACGGTTAAAAATACGCTGTGTGAGCATACGGACATTAGGTCCGAAATGTCGAACTCTAGCTACATGTCTAGTTTGGTGATTTTTGGGTATTGTATGATATCACAGGAATTTTTAAAGACCAATACAAATAGAATATTAATATAAAATAAAAATATCTAGATATTTTTGTTCTCTATAAATAACCCCCTCCAAACATTCCTAAGACCTAATTCATTTTCAGGTCAACAGAATTCCGCCGACAATTTTCCAGCAAATCAAAACCCATTCGCAACCTCTAAAAATCCAAAAGAATTCACAAAAAATTTTATAAATCCAAAACCAAAGGTATTTGAGTTTGTTTGGTGATGCTCTCCAATTCAAGATGTGTTTTGCTGGATTCGATCATTTTTATTTTCGCTGTCTTCTATACAGCGCAGGTCTTTATGGTCTAGGGTTTAGTATTTTGGAATGGTGAAGCCTTAATTCAGGAAACTAAATGTATATTTGAGTTTATAGGAGGATTTAAACTGAGTTGTGAATTTCTTGGAAGTTTTGGTGAGATAACAGTTCGGTCACCATCCTGTTGCGACGCGAGCAGATGGAGAACCCGATCTTCATGGAGGGGATCGAGTTAAATCGATTGGTGACGAGTTGATGAGGAGATAGACGAGAAACTGAATGGTGAAACCGGAATGAGGAACGAAGGTGTAGGGAAGATGAAATCTGGATTTTTGATAATCAGCGATGGCCATTTCTGGAGCGTGAACGAAGTAGATTGGGGAAGAAGAGGGTCGGGTCTGCTAAACGTTGGGTGAGTGGGCCGAGTTGTTTGGGTTAAAGCCCTCTTTTTATTTTAATTCCATGTTTAATTAATTAAAAATGTATATTAACTTCGTAAGGTCACAACTTCGTCATACGATATCAGATTTGGACGAAACAAGATCCGTTGGGATCGTATGGACGGACACTACACAATGGAACTGACAGCGAGTCAATTGGAGTCCGTCAAAATTTATAGCAAAATAAATTGTCCGTCTGGATCAAGTGATGGTTATCGTTATCAACGATGATCGTCCAATGTGAGTAAAACTCACCAACTCTGAACAGTTATATTTTTATAATGTATTTATAGAACTGTTAATCATCTGTTGATTGCTGTGTGTTGGTTGATTGATTGAACTGCTAGTCAGTTAGTGGAAATTATATATATATATATATATATATATATAAACCGTTAAATATTTATATATTGATTCTGCTATCAGAATAATTTATATTGAACTGAAAGTGATGATAATCATATTGTGTAACATCTGTGGATGCAGGGAAACAGGTTGGAGGAATCCGACTGGATTCCTCAACAGTTATTTTATTGTTTTTCATATATTATGATATATGATGTAGTTAAAACCTGTGGTTGATTATATGGGTTTGAATGAGATTGGTCATCGTGATTTGAGGTGTTAAGTACCATAAAATATCGAAAGGGGAAGAGGAAATTTTCAAAGTGATATTGAAAACAGAATATTTATAAACTGGAATATTTATAAATAAGAAATATTTATAAATTTGAATATTTATAAATAGGAGATATTCAAAAAGGATATAATTTCAAATCATTTTCTTTTTGAATGGAAAGGCTTGTGTGGCGGGTTTGGGGATTTTCCCGATGCTCCTGGTACAAAGGAGGTTATGGCGAATTTTTCAGAGAATTTAAGGAGTTAGAATATTTCAAGAATAAATTTGAAAAGGGAATATTTGTAAACCACTTACAAATAGAATGAAAAAGGAAAACGTTATAAAAAGGGAAACGTTATAAAGCAGAAACCGTTATAAAGAGGAAAACGTTATAAAAAGGAAATCATTTTTAAAGTGTAGAACCGTTATTTAAAAGTAAATCTTTTCAAATGAATAAAACGTTGTTAAAAGGAGTTAGTCGAATATAGTATTCGAGAAGAGTTAATCAGTAGGGTTAGCCAATTCAGTAGAGTTAACCAGTTCAGTAGAGTTAACCAGTCCAGTAGAGTTAACCAGTTCAGTAGAGTTAACCAGTTCAGTTAGAGTTAACCATTTCAGTAGAGTTAACCAGTTCAGTAGAGTTAACCAGTTCAGTAGAGTTAACCAGTTCAGTAGAGTTAACCAGTGGGTTAAGTAAGTCGAGTTAACCAGTGGGTTAAGTAAGTCGAGTTAACCAGTTGAGTTAAGTACGTCGAGTTAACCAGTGGGTTAAGTAAGTCGAGTTAACCAGTTGAGTTAAGTACGTCGAGTTAACCAGTGGGTTAAGTAAGTCGAGTTAACCAGTGGGTTAAGTAAGTCGAGTTAACCAGTTGAGTTAAGTACGTCGAGTTAACCAGTGGGTTAAGTAAGTCGAGTTAACCAGTTGAGTTAAGTACGTCGAGTTAACCAGTGGGTTAAGTAAGTCGAGTTAACCAATGGGTTAAGTAAGTCGAGTTAACCAGTTGAGTTAAGTAAGTCGAGTTAATCAGGTAGGGTTAACCAGTTAAAGTTAATCAGTTAGAGTTAATCAGTTAGAGTTAATCAGGTAGGGTTAACCAGTTAAAGTTAATCAGTTAGAGTTAATCAGTTAGAGTAAATCGATTAGAGTTAAAACGAACTAGAGTTAATCAAATATAGTTGTTTGAGACAGAGTTAGTCAAACATAGTATTCAGGGTAAGTTGCCATCTCGTACGACTGCTAGCGTAATACGCAGGGCTGTAAATAGCCTAAGGCGGTCGGATGTTTCCTGAGGGAATCAGGTGTAACCATTGTGATCGCTGCGATCTAGAGTCAAGCGAATGGATTTAATCGAATCTAGTTATTCTATAGGAATTAATCAAGTTGAGTTAAATAAGTTAAGTTAGTCGAGTTCGGTTCGTCGAGTCGAGTTAATCAAATTTAGTTATTCGAGAGGAGTTAATCGAATGTAGTTATTCGAATAGAGTTCGTCGAATATTAGTTATTCGAAGGAGAGAGTTAATCGAATATAAGTTATTCGAAGAGAGATAATCGAATATGAGTTATTCGAAGAAGAGTTAATCAAATAGAATTAAACAAGATATGGAAACTGACTGGAGATTAGTTATGTTGAACAACTTTCTAAGTATCGATCTGATGTTGGTTTCGGCCTTCGGGGTTTATACTTAGAGAATCGTTCTCCTACTAGTTTACAGTCAGGGACTGATAGTTGTGGAAGAGTAGTGATACGTGAATAAGCTATGGAAATGTTTTCCAGTGTTAATAACGTATATTTTCTGAATATAGAAAATAAGGAAATGTGAATATATATATATATATACATATATATATATATATGTTTGATGATTGGATCGGTATTTCCATTTGGAAATAAGATCATTGTTTGCATACGGACATGTTTTCATTTGATAGTTATATCACCGACTATCAAAGTTTTGACCATTTTAACGTTGTTAATATGGAGAGACCGGTTGGACTATTATCCAAAGAACCACTTTGTATTGGCACAAGCATTGCGAATCATGCATGCCAAAGATGATTGAAGACGGAGTAAAATGCAAGGGTTGTTGTATAAGTCTTAGATAACAATGACTAAGATGGATGTACTGAATAGTGCCTTCGGTTTGTCCAGTCCCAGGACAACTTGTATGGATGAAGGTCTGACAGAGTATATCCAATGGATCGCGTAAGTTATCTGTTCAAACGTAATCACGTTTGGTGGCGGAGGAATTCGTTTCTCTGAGCTGTATACCCGTGTTATTTTTGGATAAATCAATTTGTGATTTGGCGGGTATGACGATGTGACATTCTAAGTGAATGAGGATGACTTGTATGAATGAATGTCTGACATAGTATTTCCAGAAAGGTCACGTACATTGATTTCTTCAACCGTACCAAGAGTGGAAGCGGAGAAGGAAACTTCTTTTAGCTGACACGTAATGTATGGTTGTAGATGTCAAATTAGTGATTTTGATGGATCTGACGATGTGACATTTGAAGTGAATCTGATGTGATGATAAAGCGTAGCTTCTAGCCTCATCATCCGGTAAATGACATAAATCGAGCAGGCAGCATGGCTAAGTCGGTCGCACCGAAGTAGGGTGTATAATCACCTATCTAGAGAATATTCATTTGCTTCTTTAATCTATCAATGTTGCCCCATATATATATACGGGAACGGTTGCTGATCCCAACCGTTGGTGATATACATTCGATACACTCAAGCAAAATGAGTGGTCGGTCATGTGTGGCTGAGTTACAAGATGTTCTTGTTGAACTCCAGTGTATCGTTCCTAGAGTACACTGATCGGAAGGGGGTTCCATACCTTATCATAGTTGGAAATCCATTTCCCAATACGTGCTTGCGGTTTTGATTATATACTATATATGTAGAACGTGAGATGAAAGCGTTTCTGCTAGATGATTAATATATTGTGGTTTGATAGACATTATGATAATATCAAAGGTTTTGATATAAAGATATTTTGGATTCTCATAAGGGAAAAACCCGTTCCGTTCTGCGGCGTGGTCTTATGAGATATCGTTTACTTGTTCATATACCTGTTTAAACTGTTTTACTCATACCAGTCCCATGACTGACCCGGAGTTTACTTTGTTGTTTTCCCTAAACTCTTGGGTGCCCAATTTTGTACGGGCAGTCAAGTAGTCAGGATTTTACAGATATACTTGGAGAGCTTGGAGCAGGAGGCTTCAAGATCATATAGCTATTGTTATTTCCGATGTGTTGTAAGTGTTGTACTCTGATAAGTGCTATTGTATACATAACTGTAATATTTCAAAGTTATGTTATCTATTATATGTTATTCGTTCCACTGTGAGGTTCGTGTTACTCTGATGTTGTGTTCTTCTTCTTCTTCTATTCTAAGTTTCTATCTTATCTATTCTCACCCTCTAATTTCTTTCATTAATTACCGGGATTTGTCGATAACCAAAGTCACCGAAAATCCGGGTCGTTACATGTCAATTAGCGGTTTGATGGATCTGACAATGAGGCATTTATAGTAAATGGAAGCCAGATATTCCAGAAAGGAAAATATAACCTCAAGCCCCATCAATTGGGAAATTGCAAAAATCGGGTAGGCAGCATGGCTTAGTGTGTCTCTCCCATCTGGGTGTACTATCGCTCTCTAGAGAACATTCATTTGTATTCTTCTTTCTCTTCTGTATGTCCTGGGAAATGGTAGTTAACCAACTGTAGGTTATAATATACTCGATACACTCAAGAGAAATGAGTGGTCGGTCATGTATGGGTCGGGTTGCAAGATATTCTTGTTGAACCCATTGTATTACTCTCTAGAGATACACTATCGGATGGCGGTTTTATACCTTGTCATAGTTGGAAATCCATTACCCAATAAGCACCAACGGTTTTTGATTTTATATTAAGTATGTAGAGCGTGAGATGTAAGCGTCCTGCTAGATGATTATTTATTTGATTTAGACATTATTATAATATCAGAACAATTATGATTTTAAGAATGGTTTGGGTAATCGTAAGGTAGAAACCGTCCGTGTTTATGGGTGGATTGGTCGTATGATTATCCTTTTCTTTCGAAGTGATCTTTTAACTTTAAAATTAAGTTAGATGATACCAATAATTTAGTGAGTTTTTTTACGTTGGTTCACCAGACTGTAAATGGGGCCAAACTGTTATATATTCAGGAAAGATGATACGAACTTCAGGAAAGCTGAAGGAAAGCTGAAGGAGTTTTTTTACGTTGGTTCACCAGACTGTAAATGGGTGGATTGGTCAGACGGAGTTTTACATATTCAGGAAAGATGATACGAACTTTAGGAAAGCTGAAGGAGTTCATACATGTGATATATATTTAGATATTATTCCATTATGTGTTGTAAATGGGGCCAAACTGTTATAACTCTCCAGATATATTGGATGTCCACTGTACTTTGATAATTGTAAGTATTATTTCAAGTTTTCAATAAAGAATTATTTTTGTATTATATTTTATGCCGCTACGATGTGAGACTCTGTGTATTGTGGTTAGTTTGTTTTTTCCTTTTATTCTAATCTTTCTTTCTTATCTTTTTCTTACCCTCTAATTTCTTTCTATTAACTATCTTGTGTGTTCGATACTCGGGTTTTGGCAAGTAATATGGGATTAAGTATTATTGTCGAAATTCGAAAATCGAATTCCACCGGGTCATTACGGATTGCCTTAGCATTTGTTGATATTTCTATAGGGGCTTATTAAAATAGATGTCCAGTAATAAATAATATTATATGGGGCCTTGTGATTAGGCGATATTCTATAATGGCTTATGATTAGACGATATTCTATTGTTCTTTTGGTTAAGCGTTATTCTACGATAAATTAATGAATTGTTAGGCTTAAGAAATATTGAAATTAAATTTACATTAAGTTAAAAACCTAATTCTATGGTTGTTGTATGGTCTCTATAGGATTTTCAAAATCAATGGGGATGCTGATCGAGTATTATTTGTTGGGGGCTGGTCAATGTGCATACATTGAGTGGACGAGGGAAAATATGACACTGTAACACCTGTGATTAACGCTATCTTTTGCTGATGGGTGGGCCTGATAAGCCCAAGGTAGTAGGCATACTATAAAGTATAATCAAATGTATATGATAAAAACTTCATGAACTGTTATTTGTTTATTATATTTTGTCCTTCCGCTATGAGATTCTGTGATTGTTTTCTTCTTTCTTCTTGTATTAGTCCCAATAACTATTTGTATTTTTTATTTGTTTGAGTCGACGTTTGTGGATTTTTGTCAATTTGAACAGTCAAAATTTTAGGTCATTACAGGGCTAATAAGCCCAAGGTCTGTAGTAGGCAACTACGCATAGAACATCACTATATGGTATTAATAGTCGATCGATGGGTAGTATTAGGAAAATCTTCCTAACTATGTTTTGTTCTGAAATCGGTTGGAATACAAATATTTAAAAGTGAATGAGAATATTCAACCCTATTTGTAACCTTTTATGTCTTCCTATATGTTCACTCTAGATGTGTACAGATACTTACGTTATCTGACATAAGAACTTCTGTTTTATTTGATTTCCAACAACGGCCATCAAACTGCACTTACAGCGACCTTTTCCAAATTTGATTTGGACATAATTCCAAATCCAACCGTTAGATTTCAAATTTCTAATATTCATTGGAAAGCACTTTTCGATACGAACCCAACGGTTCTGGTTTTAGGAGAATCCGACGGTCGGATCTCCCGCAACGTCAATTCGAAGTCAATGGTCGAAATTCATGAACTGACGCGGCGCGGCGCGTTCTATTCAGGCCATTATATATATATATATATATATATAATATATTATATATATTTCGTTGATTTCCTTTTAAAACGTATTTTATAAATCGTTTTAAATTCGTTTTCAAAACCATTTCAACTCTATATTCAATTTCAAATCAAAATCGAATATTTCCTATCATTACTATATAAATGATAATATTTTCAAAACGTTATATTTTGAAATCACTTCCTTTTCAATATTCATTATAAAAACGAATATAATCAATATAAATATCGTTCACGTCAAAATAGCGCAACTCTAATCAACACGGCTTTATATATTTCAATAAATTCGTTATTCTATTCAACAAATGAATATATATTCTATTCAACACATGAATCCATATTTCTTTCAACACACGACTAATCTCAACACATGAGTAATGTCAACACACGACTATTTTTGTTATGTAAAATATTTTATAAAACTATGGTATCTATCGTTTGATTTTTAATTAGACTCCACCGTGAAGTAGATTCTAATTTTAAATATGATAAAGATGTAAATTTTATTGTTAAAATATTTTACTCAACACATGAATAGTTTCAACACAGGAACATCGTCAACACATGACTATTTTTATATTCAACACATGAATTTCCTTTTATAATATTCATTATTTTCCCGATTGGAATGAGGCCCAATCAATCACCATATAATGTTAATTATATGGATTCCATAAAACACATGTATATAATAGCAACGATAAACATTCAACCATCATCCAAAGTGCACCACACAACTGCATGAGCATCAAATATAAATAATTAATGCTTACACAGCCTGTCGACCAATCAATCGACATACAATTAAATAATTGGGATTAGTGTACTCAAATATCATCCCAACACCCGTGTGGGGTTTCAAATCAACAAACACAGAATATTATTTGTGCAGTTGGGCGATGTGTAGAATTTATCATCCCAATCAATATCAGTCAAATCAGTGTATATAAACAAATCGGCCGATTTGTTTATAAATATTTATTTATTCACATTCATGTTAAAAATTATATTTTTAACGATAAAATATATTTTTCAACCTTCTACCTTTTATTATCGATTTCACATCAACAACACAAACAAATTTTCACAACACATCAATCAAACAAACAAGCCATCCATGGTCTATGGATGACGGGTGTCGGGTGCTACTAAGCAACGTCTACATCCTAGTATATATATATATACATATATATAACTAGAAAAAGAAATTTAGAGTGAGAAGTTCTCACCGACTAGCTAATCCAATCATCTCGACTCTTCTTATGTAGAAATCATCGCTGTTCTCGCCTTTTGTCACTTTCGTTGCCCGTAGCCACTACATATATAAAAATCACATTTTTATATTGTTGCTATGTATATAAAAAATATATTTTTATACTACTACTATATAGATAAAAATTCTATTTTTACAACGGTGTTCATATAATAAAGATTATATTTTTATCACGCTATTCTTCATATAAAGATTTCGCCTTTTCAAATATAAAGATTTCGCCTTTTCAAATATAAAGATTATAATTTTACTCCTTCTATAATATAAAAATCATATTTTTATATTATCTATTATATAAAAATCATATTTTTATATTATCTATTATATAAAAATCATATTTTTATAACTCTACTTTAATAAAAAAAATCATATTTTTAACTTTTCTATAAATTAAAAATATAATCTTTAATAAAGTAACAATCTAACCCTTTCATGTAGAAAAATCATATCTTTTCTAAATTAAAAATCGAACCTTTATAGTTTTAAAAATCTATTATTTCTAAGTAATAAAAACTACTCTTTACATTTATAAGTAAAAATAAAAAAAGAATAAATTAAAAACTTACTATATTTCGGCATTGGTGGTTGGAGGAGAGAGAAACAGGCGGAGGAGGGTTTGCTGGTGCGTCGGATGCTCGGCGCAGAAGGGGGCGGTGGCCTTTGTGGCCGTGGAGGCGGTTTCAGAGGCAGAGGAGGGTGGCGGATCGGGTTTGGGTGCGGATTTGAGGAGACGGAGTTCGAGAGGAGGGAGGAAGACGGGGTCAGAGGCGGTGGCGCGGTGCGGTCTTCAGGAGGAGGAGGCGATGGAAGAAGAGGGGGATGCGGCGGTAGAGGAGGAGAGAAGGGGTCGGTGGAGGAAGGAAGAAGCGGGAGAAGAGGGGGATGCGAGAGGAGGACGAGGAGGGGTGCGGTTGGCACGGGGGAGGAGGGCGCCTGCCCTAGGCGGCGGCGGATCCTTCCCCCCGTCGTTCGCCATTTTTTTTTCTTATTTAATCTCGATTCTGCAAAGTCAAGGGGGGGCTGAGGGGTTAGAGGGAGAATTTTATTTTTTTAATTTATTTAATTTTATTTTAAAATCCTCATAAAGTAATTTTTTACAACGGACTCAAAATCGCACCCACCGACTGTCGCCCCTAGCGTATTGCCCCCATTCCGAACACAATGGGATATATATCGTAAGCCAGTTCGGCCGTTTCGATCAGTTTCCGTCAAAATCAACATATAACTCTATATATTGAATTTGAACGTGCATTTCAATTTACTGGGGTCACATACTAACTCGAAAAATCCCAGTAAAATATTTTCTAGCTTCGTATTGACGATACGGTCCTAAAAAAACTAGTTTCGTTGAATTCTGAGACCGTTAGAGAAATGGCCATTTTCCAGTCGATTAAAATCAACTAAAACTGGTCAAACGCGTTTTCCTTTGCCACGCTCACATATTGATTCGATAAATTATGAAATTTGAAACCTAGCAATAATCTGACATCACGGATCCAACAAAAGTGGTTTCGTCAAAATCCGAAGTCATTTGTAAAATTTCCATTTTTCAGGGCCTGAATTTCATAGCGACTATTCAGAATTTTCAACTGGACATATCTTTTGATTCCCGCTATGAAATTTCAATTTTTCAGATTCGTTGGAAAGATATCCTATTATTTTTGGTTTCACTAAAATCCGGTTTATTTTGCACCCGGTACATTCAATTGAAGTTTGAAATCAAATTATCGAACTACCGCGCCATTTTCAATTCCTTTTATAATTATAAATAATTATTTATATTCTAACGACGACGTATATAAATATATACATCGAATTCAATTCAAAATAAATTTCTCGTCGATATTATTTAAAATAATTCATTTTAAATATTCAAAATTCGCTAAAATTGTCAAAATAAAATTTTTAAATTGGCTTGCATTTCCGGGTTGTTACAATTCCCTTATCAAATTTCGGGGATGAAATTTCCTAAGGGTGGGAGAATGTAGCACCCCGCATTTTATGACAATAAAATAAAATATGATAATATAATTGCATGTAATAAGTTCATACATTGAAATGAAGAAAAGATTAATAAATTACATGCAATAAGAAGAAATGCAATGCGATTAAAATGCATATTTTAAAAAAAAATGAAGAGCTTCAAGAATTTGGCGATAGGATTAGCGTCATTGCGTTCGTGACGATTTTCTGGTCAATTTAGACCTATGGATAGCAGAAAACCGAGTTAAGGTGAAAGAGATACATTTAAATGAAGTATTGTAGCAAAACATGAGAATAACGTAAAAGACGGAGAAAAATGACTACCATTGTTTCTAAACTTGTTAACAAAAGACATCATAGCTCAGTTGGTTAAGGCATAGGATTTGCAACATAGAGGTCGGGGGTTCAAACCCCGACGGCGACATAATTTTTATCTTTGTTTTAGAGAGGGCCAACTGAGCATACAAATATATATATGTATACAAATTCGAAATTTGAAAGGATAAGAATGTACATATAAGGAAATAAAGAAAATATGTATATATATGAGAATATATATATATGTAGAAATATATGTATATAAGAGATACAATTCAAGATAAGGCTGCAGTCAATGAAATATAGCAAGAAACAAATAACGGTGCAACACCGTTTGAATTTTGAAAAAAAAATTTGTGCGTATATACACGTGTAAAATGGTCGTTATAAGAATTGTATATGCATAAGAAGATTACATGTGAATATAAAAGTTAAATAAATTCAAACATTCAAAAATCACATTTCTACGCCAAAACATCTTGCAGAACCCAATGCTGACTCAGCACTGCGTGTATGATAAGATCCGGCTAGATTCATCTGCGAACCTGGACTATTTTCTTAACTGGGTTCAATGCTGACTCAGCGTTGCGTGTACGATAAGGTCTTGAGCACCTATAAATAAGACCCTAGACCTAGCCCTAAATCTCGTAATTTGGCTGCTGTGCTGGAGCTCTGCCATTACTCTCTCTCTCTCCCTTCTCAAATCTATATCTAGAAAAATAAAATATTAGACTAGGAAAATTATGAATCCAGATCTGGAAGAGAGAATTGACAGTAATAAAAAGATTATCTAGAATCATGAAAGCAAGGTAAAATTCTAAGATCCAATCCATTCTAATTCTTACTCTTCCTTTCCCTTCTCTCTTTTAATGAAAATAATAAATCCATGGTCGTTAGGTTATGAATCTGATTAAAGGGGAAAACCCATGAATGTTAAAACTGGATCAAATCCAGGATTTGGAAAGCTTACGAGGTGAGTGGATTTAAGCCATATTATTTTAGATAATGGTATATTACCGTCTAGCATTCCCCATTATGAAAATTGGAATATGACATGTTAAGATGCCTAAACATATGCTAATAATGATATATGACATGCGGGAATGATTAGCATGATATAACATCAAATTGTTAATATGAATCAGTTGAAATGTTGGAATGTTTACATGTTATAATATTAATATGAACATGTTGGAAAAATTCATATATTGAATTAGTTGAAGTGCTAAAAAGTTTACATGTTATGAACTTGTTAGAATATGGGTATCAACTATGACTGTTCTCATTACATGTTAATTTGTCCCAAAAGTGCACATGAAATAATTAGAGTAAGTATATGATTATATGGTTTCATGTTAACATAGAATTGAATTGGGGCATCAACCAAATTATGTTTAAAGATCTTAAATTGGGCTAGTAAATATGACTTGGAAAAAGGGGCATGAAAACCTATAATGAAATAGAAATAATTATTAAAGAATAAACATGCCTAGAATTACAGTAATTAGAAACTGTAACCGTGCTTAGACACGAGGTTAGATTCTTGTGGTAGAAGTCTGCCCGGACCCGCCCGGCATAACCAGCAACCACAAATGGCGAATCTAATGTGAGGGGTCTAAGTGCATAAACATGAAATGTTCCAAGACAAGAGGTTAAGTTTGACTTGTGGAAGAAGTATGCCCGGACCCTCCCGGCATATCCAACATCCACAGGTTGTAGGCTTAATGTGAGAGGTCTGGTACATGTGTGTGTGTATGTATGTATGTATGTATGTATATATATATATATATATATATATATATATATATATATATATAGTCGGACTGATAAACAATATTAATTGAAATTAGTGGTAATAAATGGAATTGAATGAAAGAAATAGACGATAGTAAAGATTTGGTTTAAAAGGGGAATGATAATAACCTATTATAAATAAATAACATTAATGAAAATGTTGTATAATAGGCAGACTTGTCCTAGGGACAAGTGAATATTATAACTTAGGTTATAATAAACTAGTAAAGGAATGGGATAACTGGTGAATTGATTTAAGGGACACTTAATTGTAAATTAAGTAATCAGTAAAAGGGAAAACCTGAAACCAGTTAAGAAAGGGGGGAAATATATTGTACGTAATTACAAATTAAGTAATCCGTAAAATTGGAGGTCTGAAACCCGCTGATAAGAATAACATGTTCAGACTTGTCCTAGGGACAAGGGGAAATTATAACATAGGTTATAATAAATGTGTGACACCCCATGTCCGCTAATGTCACTCTATAAAGAATGCATTAAGTTTCATGAAGCGTTATTGGTGAATAAAAACATAATATCACAAGACAGACATGTAAAATAGCAACGGAATTAAAAACTTTATTTAAATCAAAACATCATGGTCCCAAATACTGAGTTTACATCATAAGTTTGAAGTAACCAATTACATAAATAATCTATCTTGCCAAGAATATCAGAGTACAAAAGCATAAAACAATATTTCCCAGGTGAATCCATAAGAGAGTTGACCAGAAGTCAAAGCGGTATATCAATATCCAAAATCCAAGATAAGTTGAAAGAATCCAAATCAACTCTAAGCACTTCCACCCTGAGAACCTGCGGGGGAAATGGAAGAGAGAGAAGAGGAAACAAAAAGGGTCAGACATAAATCTGGCGAGTCTAGTTACTTTTAAATATAAATAAATAAAAGTATCATGGCAGGTATATAAAACTGGAAGAACAAGGTAATAGTAATAACAACAAGTTTGAACTGAGCAAGATAAATGAACAGGATATATTGCGCTTCTTAAATACATTTCTCTGCACCGCACCAATACTAGTATATCAGAAATAGAATGGTCCAATACTGTTCCATTACATTTTCTTGATTATTAGGTTACTTGGGTTAATAGAACTCAAGACTTATCCGCGCATCATACCCATTTACTTTCCCATGGATTCACCTAATATAATATACGTAGTTATCTCTCAATATTGAGATACACCCCATGGTACCTACTCGCACGGTCTCCACCGTAATGAATGCAGTCCCTCATCCTACGCCAGAGTGACGTACGGATATCTATATAACAATGTTATGTTCCTGATATATCTGTCATTACTATGCTACGTAAGCGTACGGACTGCCACCATCGATCGAACCAAATTCCTTATTAGAATAATCCCCTCTAGTCTATGATACACCACCTAGAGCAGATATGCATGTATCTAGACTGTCCCACGTATGTACTATAATTGTAGCTTGATGCCTCAATCGCATGTCCTCTAATGTGCACCAAGTTTCGTGGTAGGGCCAAACAAGAAACACAGAACTCAGTCGGGAGCTTTTTCATACATGTACAGGCCCGCCTTTAAGAGCCTCCAAATACAGATATTCCTAGGGTCTGTTTTCCATGGTGGCTATGGCCCCATCTTGGCCCCTCCCTCAACTAGTACTATAACAGCTAAGTGACCGCCCCTATTAACAACCAATCTAAACATCCATGTGGCGTCTCCCCTCAACCCCGAACCTCGATAGTGAAAGGTGAAATGGTATCTTGGGTTTAGCTCTAGTCTTTTCGCATCCCGCTGGCTGCCGATGACGGGTATCCGACGATCTACTATCCTTGTTGGTCGTGTCCCTCTGCCTTCTCGTGAGGCAACCGCCGAGTCACCCTGGTGTCACCTCGTCACAGCATTCAAACTGCATAGCTACATCTTCATTCAAGGCCCACCCACCTAGTAGTTACGCCAGACCCAACCTCTGCAAGCACAGCCTAAGACATCTTTCATTGCACAGAGGACTACTAGGAGCACCTTACGTACCTCAGGAAGCCGCGTGCTTCCCCTTCCAGTCCTTTGGAGCTGTCAAAACAATCAGATGAATGTGCGCTCCCTTCGTGCCTTATAACACCTTGATGATCTACCTCGTTGGGTTATTCACCCTCAAACGTATGGACTGGTCCAAGCATCTTACTTTAACATGTTATTAGACCCTATGTCTAATCATTCTATTATGCGCTTGCTTTTCCTCCTCTGTTTCCTTTTAACTTGGTTATTCCCATTCATATTGAATTCTTAATCAAGTTACCAAGTTCCTCTTGCTTATTAATTTTGGTTATATAACTCAACCCCTTTAAGTTCATTAATAAGCCCACAAAATGTTATTCTCTAGATTGTGGCCCAAGGTCTATAACCCACAATCCCTTTATATTTTTATCGTCCAATTCCATAGTTACAATAACATGTTCTTACTTAATGTGTAATTAAGTACGCCTCATTTTACATGTTTCCTTTTTAACATGTCATTGATTAAATATAACTTATATCATTTCATAAGTTTTCCTCATCCTTTCTCATTTAATCATAAATTCAATTTATACCGTCACTACAACTTATCGTTGTTTACTTGTTAACTTAGTTCTATTAACTAAGGCCCATTAACAAGTTTCTCAACCCATTAAATATAACCTATGTTATAATTTTCTCTTGTCCCTAGGACAAGTCTAAACATGCTATTCTTATCAGCGGGTTCCAGACTTCTAGATTACTTAATTTATAATTAAGTACCTCTTATCTTATTACACAAGTTGTCTCATTTCCTTACAAGTTATGCTTACCATAAACGGTGTCTTTACTTACATAACTTTATCATTTCTACCGGTTACATATACCACTAGGTGTCTTTAATTACATCACCTTATCGGGTTAAGTTTATAGGCCTAAATGTAAATATTACCCGCCCCTTCAGATTTGCTTAGCCCACCCACTGTCCAACCAATTTTACTTAGCCCCAACTTTAGTTCATATTCATACAATCCTTATGGATTAAATTAGGTTAAGCTGTCCAATTCACTACCATGTCCATTTATGGTTTATGATGGGCTAGACCTCCCACATTAGGCCTACAACTTGTGGATGCTGGATATGTCGGTCGGGTTCGGGCAGACTTCTTCCACAAGTTGGGCCTAACCTCGTGTGATAGCTTTGCGCACTTAGACCTCTCACATTAGGTTCAACATCAGTGGCTGCTAGATATGTCGGTCGGGTTCGGGCAGACTACCACCACTAATGCAACCTAACCTCGTGTCTAAGCGTTACTAGGGCTCCATTATTTTATGCAAATTCAATTAAATTTCCCTATTCCAAATATAGACTTTCATGCCCCCTTTCAATTCATATTTACAATTATCCTATTTCAATTATAGGTTTCCATGCCCTAAATCAATATTCACATGTGTTCCAATTTATGCCCCAAATTGACAGTTACATATGTAACAGTCTATATCCAATTTCATAATTACATATGTTCCAATTTATACCCAATTCAATATTTACACATTCCAATACAAATTTTACCCAAATTCATGTTAACCTATTTTCCAATCTATACCTAACTTCATGTTCATATTATCCAATATAAAATATGCCCCCAAATCCATATTCGTATATTTTCCAATTTATTCCCAAATTTACATTCATAATTTCCAATACCAATTATGCCCCAATTTATGTCTTTCCATATCGTTCCCAATTTCTCACATTCGCATTTTTCAGCGTTAGGCCTAGGCTCGAAGGTAGCCTGGCTATATAAAAATAAAAAGGAAAAGAGTGAGAGAAGAGAATCAGAACAAGTACAATAATGAATCAATAACATAACGGTAGAAATAGGCATAAAAACTGAATGGACATATTATGACAAGATTAGACTTGGTGACGATATAAATATATAAGAACAGATCAGAGGAATATGTCATAATAGAACTGATTAGGCACTGATTCAAGATCCAATTTTTATATACATATCATGATTACTATTTAAATATTCAGATCTAAAAATAACATGAACTCACAGTGAATAGATCTACGAAAATGGATCCAAATTACTGCGAAGAACATGTTGAATTTTTTGTTGTAGCAATTGATGAATTTGTATAATGCTTGCAGAATTGGATTTGGAGTAGATTAGGCCATTCAATCTTTGTTGCAGCAGAGCTCCTGTAACAGCCCAGATTTTTTGACCATTTAGTTTTATATTTAAAAATGTTTTATTGTTTTGGAATTTTAAATGGTTTAATTTCAATAATTTTGAATATTTTATTTTATTCCGAAATGATAGAAATTTAGTGGATCTGCAATATAATGTGAACTGGCAGTATAAAAGGATAAAATTTTAATTTAAAATAGTACGTTTACAAAGGATGTAGTAGCTAACGAACTCGGATTTCGATGAAATCAGTTTCATTAAATCCGAAATGATGAAATTAGGTAACCAATCAAGTTAGGTCAAAAATGGCATCCGTATGTGGAAAAGAAAAAATAAAAGGCCAAAATTTGAACTAAATTTTGACGGTAATTGGAATTTGCTAATGCTAACGACAAAACTGGAACCTGAGACCTATCCAGGAAAAATCTAAACATAGGATATTAGCTATATATGAAATCTGGGAAAATCCTATAACGGATATAGAAAGTTATTAAGGAAACAAAATTTAAATAAATTATTTGAAAATCTAAACGAACTCCGATTTTTGATTTGAATACATAGGATTGAAGTACGTTAAAAACCGGACCAGATGGTGGAAGAATTTCTGAAAACCGTTATCGTTTGATACTCCAACATGAGACCGGAAGGTGTTGAAACTAACACAAAACACTATTTTGAATTTGAATTTAAATTATTTGAAAGTTCAAATGAATTCAAAATTTAAATATTTATATATATTATTGAAGAGCAAGAAAAATTGAACAACATGGTTGAAAAAGATTTTGGATAAGGTATCAATAAGTAAGTTAAATTAACGTCCGAATAGGGTTGAGAAAACACACTTTACTATTCATAAATTATTAAATTTATTTATAATTTAATTAATTTAAGGATTAATCCTAGCCATCCATTTTCGACCGTTAGATTCGCGCCACCTCAGCAATCCAAGTGACTCCTTCGGCTATAAATAGCCCCCCCTTCATTTTAAACTCACTCCTCCTCCTCCTCTTTCAAGCTTTGGCAATGGCAGAAATAATAATAAAATAATAGAAAATAGGGAAAAGGAAGGAAGGGAGAAAGGAGGGCAAGACGGGGAGCTAGGGACTCTTAGGTAGAGGCTTGGGCTTCACGGGGTAAGTTTTTAAATAATATTTATTTATTTATTTATTTTTGTAATATATATATATAATAATTAAAATAGAATTTGTAAAAATAAATATCAGAACATTCTAAGGGTGACAGAGAGGATAGTGTCTAAGGCTTGAGTTTGGAAAATATAGTTTCCTGCTCTCCCTGGCTATCCCTAACTGATCCGACGGATGGGATGATTAATTTAAATTTAAATATAAAATTTAATTTGAATTTAAAACAGACCAGCGGCATTTTCGTAATTTTTAACCATAAACTTTAAAAGCTTATAACTTTTTCAAAACAAGTCGGATTTCCACGAAACAAGGACCATTGGATTCTTATCGAAAAATACTTTAAAATGAGTGGAAGCAGATTTTTTATCCGGGTTAAAATTTTTAAGTTATAATTAAATGAATATTTTTAAATATTTTATTTGAAAATTAAATTTAATTAATATTAAAATGGTTTTTCAATTTTAAAAAAAAATTGGATATGGCTAGAGATGGGAAAGTAGGATTTTTTAGAAGGGCAGGGAAGGTAATTTGGCTAATAACGCAATTAGAAATTTATTAAGATACAAATAATTTAATTAAATATATATTCATTTAAATTAGGTAAATATTGTAAATAGCATAACTTTTGCATACATTAACGAAATTTAACGAAACAGGATCCGTTGGGATCATATGGACGTGCACTACGCAATGGAGTGGATTGGAGCTCGTTTGGATTTGTTGTGAAATTTAACATCTGAACCAAATCAATGACCGATTATCGTTATTCAACGATAAACCGTCCAAGGTGAGTAAATCTCACTAACTCTGAACACTTTATATTTTTATAAAGTATTTTTAGAACTGATAAATATTGGTTGAATTGCTGAGTGTTGATTGTTTGGTTGAACTGCTAGTCAGCTGGTTGAAAATACCGATATAGTTATATATATCGTTAACCGATGTTGATTTTGTTTATCAGAATACCTCATATTGAAATGAAATTGATGTGAATTATATTGTGTAACATCTGTGGATGCAGGGAAACAGGTCGGAGGAATCCAACTGGATTCCTCAACATTTATTTACCGTTTTTCATATATTCTGATATATGATGTGTTATATCATCTGTTGTTGAACCTGTGTGTTTGGATGATGATTGAACCTTTTGATTTGGTATTTTTATACCATAAGTGATACTAGAAAGTGAAAAGGTATTTTCAAAGTTTATTTTGAAAATAAATTATTTATATAAAATCAATAGATTTTATATATAAAAGGAAGAGAATTTCATGAGAGAAAATGATTATAGAATCAAAGCATTTGTTAAAAAACAAATATTGGTGAAATCAAATAGAAGGGAAAATATTGGTGAAATCAAATAGAAGGGAAATATTTGTGAAACGATTACAAATAGAAATAAAAAGGGAAACATTCGTAAAAGTATTTACAAATGGAATTGAAAAGGGAATATTCATGTAGGGAATAAAGAAAAGTTGAAAGAAGTACTTATTTGTTAAATAAATAGAAAAGTTAAAAGAAATATTTATTTGTTGAATAAATAGAAAAGTTAAAGGGAATATTTATTTGTTAAATAAATAGAAGCGAAAAGAGAATAGTTATTTGTTGAGTAAACGAATAGAAAAAGAATCTATTCAAGGGAGGTAATTCAAAGGAATTATTCAAAAGAGAAAAGTCAAAGGGATTAATTCAAAAGAGTTAATCAACTAGAGTTAAACCGTTGAAGTTAAACTGTCAGAGTTAAACCGTAAAGTTAAAAAGTTAGAGTTAGTTAGAGTTAACCAGTTAGAGTTATTCAGTTAGAGTTATCCAGTTAGAGTTATTCAGTTAGAATTAACCAGTTAGAGTTAATCAGTTAGAGTTAATCGTTTTGAGTCAAATCGAACTAGAGTTATTCAAATATAGTAATCGAATAAGGGTTAATTGAATATTAGTTATTCAATTAGAATTGATCGAATCTAATTATTCGAGATAGAGTTAAAAATAGACAAAGTTATTTAAGGATGAATTTCCATTTAGCACGACTGCTAGCGTAATTCGCAGGGTTGCAGATAGCCTACGGCGGTCTGATGTTTCCTGGGGGAATCAGGCGTAACCATTGTGATCGCTGCGATCTAGAGTCAAGCAAATGGTGTTAAATCAAATAGTAATTAATCAATAGAAGTTAATTAAGTCGAGTTAGTCGAGTATTAGTAAATTAAGTAGGGTTAGTCAAAAAGGGAATTAATCGAATATCACCTATTCGAAGTAGAGTTATCGAATATAGTTTATTTGAGAAGAGTAATCGAATATAGTTCGTTCGAAGTGTGTTAAATCGAATATAGTTATTCGAAGGAGAGAATTATCGAATATGGTTTATTCGAAGTGAGATTTTTCGAATATTAGTTATTCGAAGAAAAGGATTACGAATATTAGTTATTCGAACAGGGGAATCGAATATAGTTTATTCGAAAGAGAATTATCGGATAGTGATTATTCGAGAGTGAATCATACATGGAAATTCGATTATATCGAATCAAGGGAAGTAATGTTTACTTTCCATTTCAAATCAAGTTTTAATTATCTGTTAATAAAGTAGTTGGTTGTTTATTTATCCAAATTAAGATATGGGAATATATTTAAGTTAACATATTTTGAAAGCATGGAATTATAACATTTATAGTTATAATCAAATGATTCAGTAAAGGAAGTGGATTCATAAATAGAATCCGAGAGTTCGCAAGGAAGTTTCTTAAAGAGTGAAGTTTGAACTTTGTCTATTTCGAAGTTAGAAATGTTGTTCAGTTAAGGTCTGAGAGGTAATTATACCCCAACTTGATTGACTTCGTTTTTAACTAAGAAGTGGATAAGATTCGAGAGTGAAAGGGGTTAAGTGAATTTAGCTAATGAGCGAAATGGTTGGTGTTGGCATAGCGATGTTTATTCAAACACCAGTTCAAACCCAATGAAGGAGATTTGGAAATGTCTTTCAAATGAAAAATCAGAAATGTTTTCTGAATATAGAAAATGAGAAATGGAATTATTTTACATTGTTAATAACGTATATTTTCTAAATATAGTAAATAAGAAATATAGGAAAACAAGAATAAGGAAAAGGGTAAATTTATGATAATTTGATGATGAATGATGATTGATCGATAGAATTTCCATCTGGAAATAATATCGTTGTTTGCACACAGACATGTTTTCATTTGATAGTTAAATCACCAACTATCAAAGTTTTTGACCATTTTACGTTGTTAATATGGAGAGACCGGTTGGATTATTATCCAGAGAACCACTCCGTATTGGCATAAGCGTTGCGAATCAAGTATGCTGAATATATTGAAGAGGGAGTTATGCAAGGGCTATCCTATTTACAGAATAGTGCCTTCGGTTTGTCCAGTCCCAGGACAAACGTGAATGGACGAATGTCTGACAGAGTATATTCAAAGGATCGCGTAAGTTGATCTCTTCAAACGTACTTACGTTTGGTGGCGGAGGAATTCGTTTCTCTTAGCTGTATACCCGTGGTATTTTTGGTGAAATCAATTTGTGATTTGGCAGGTATGACGATGTGGCATTCAAAGTAATGGAGGTGTGATCCGTCAAAAGATACGTTATGACCTCTAGCCTCATCAACCGGGAAATGACAAAAATCGGGCAGGCAGCATAGCTATGTGGGTCGTACCCATTAGGATGTATGATCACCTATCTAGAGAAATTCCTTTTGTTCTTAAATCTATCGATGCTGCCCCATTCGGGAGACGGTTGCTGATCCCAACCGTTGGTGATATACATTCGATACACTCAAGCGAAATGAGTGGTCGGTCATGTGAGGGCCGGGTTGCAAGATGTTCTTGTTGAACCCAGTGTATTCGCCTCTAGAGATACACGTTCGGAAGGTGGTCCCATACCTTGTCAAGTTGGAATCCAATCTCCAATAAGCGCCCGCGGTTTTTGATTATATGCTATATATGTAGAGCGTGAGATGCAAGCGTTCTACTAGATTTTAATTACTTGTGATTAGACATTATTATAATATCAGATAATATATGATTTCCAAAGTGTTTTTGGTTATTGTAAGGTAAAAACCGTCCGTGTTTATGTGTGGATTGGTCTTACGATTATCTTTTCTTTCAAAAGGATTTTGAAAGTTAAACCAAATGATTTGAGTTTACTCACACCAGTCCCATGACTGACCCAGAGTTTATTTTGTTTTGTTTTCCCTAAACTCTTGGGTGCCCAAATTTGTATGGGCAGTCAAGTAGTCAGGATTTACAGGTATGCTTGAAGAGCTTGGAGCAGGAGGCTTCAAGATTTTTCTAGCTATTGATTATTCCGCTGTGATGAAAGTGTTGTACTCTGATAATGGTATGATATACATATACTACTTTGATTTCAAGATATGTTGTCTATTATATTTTATTCGTTCCGCTGTGAGATTCGTGTTACTCTGATGTTGTTGTGTTCTTCTTCTTCTTCTGTTCTAATTTTCTATATTATCTATCCTCACCCTCTAATTTCTTTCTTGGACTATCCGGTAATTTCGACTTTTGAATTTTCGATAGGTGTTATATATCGGATAACCAAGGTCGCTTTTTCCCGGGTTGTTACAGTGGTATCAGAGCGAGGTTAAGTATTACCTTGGCTCTGTGGCGTGACTTGGTAAAGATAGGGTTAGTAATGCCCTAGACTGAGTTTGAGTGTATATATACGAGTGAACGTATTTGTTATTTGATATAAAAATGGTTTTATATTGTGGAGATTTATTGGTTGAGTTGTTTATGAGTTCTACTCGATCAGTTTGATCCACTGTATCGATAGGAGTTTATAAACACTTGAATACGATGGGTCGACACGATATGTTTTGAAAAAAGGGTAAATGAAATAATTTTACCCAAATTATATTTTGATATAAGCAAAGTGTAGATATTTGAAATTATTATAGTATATTGAATGTGTTGGTTGTGATTATAATCGAATAAGATTATAAAATGTGAAATGGTTATGTAAATAACAAATCAAAATTCATATAAGTGAAATATATGAAATCAGATGAATTAAATCTGAATTTAAGCTCAGAATTGGAATTAAAATTGCTAAAATTTGAATAAGCGTTGTAAATGGAATTAAATTGAATACATGTGAATTTTAAAATCCTGGGAGATTTTAAATTTGTTACAAGCATTGAAAAGGGATATTTTGAAATGAATTTCAAAATGAAAATGTTTAAAAATGGGTTTTGAAAGTGCTATAGTATTGAACTCACTTCGATAGCTGGAAAATAAATTCCGATGTTGATCCGGACATCATCGGTGCTCATTTTCGAGTTTGTAAGTGACGGATTACTACCAAAGATTTTGTTTTTGAATTGTTTTGAGAAACCGAGTTGTTTTGATATTCCAAAGGGATATTTGATTTTTGGAAAAGGAAAAGCTATTTGAAACTCCCAGGTACAGATTATTGAAATAAACACAAATTAAATAGAAATTTGTGAAAGCAAATTTGAAATTGAATTGAAGGCAGTTCAGTGGAAATTGAGTTGAATTGAAATAGAATGGTATCAAGTAGAATTGGACTAGATTAGAGATAATCTGGGATAGAAATGGATGGTCGAGCAAGAAATTTGAATTGAGATTGGAATTGCAGTTTGATTAAAATTTGGCTTGGTTATAAGCGGATGGTCGTGTTGAAGATAAAAGTGATTGGGAGTTTGATTGGGATGATAGTGGTATATGCTAAATTGATAGCAGAATTGAATGTCGACAAAAAGGTACACGTATATATTCATATGAGTTTGACGAGATTTGTGAACCTGTTGGGCAAGCCACTTGGCTGTTTGATTTTCTTTTGGGTTGAAGAAAGCCTAGGGAGGCGAGTTGGAGTTTGAGCTATTGACCAGTACAAAGGAGGTGCTGGCGAAATTTTTCAGAAATTTCGAGTGTTAGAAAATTTTCAGAATTTTTGAAAATTTTCGTTTATAGACATAAATTAATTAGAATAGACTGGTTTAGTGAAATCAGAGTAACCAAATAATTTTAGCCTAGTTATAAAGTTCATTTTTCTACCTTAGCAATTTCGAGGACGAAATTATTTTAAGGGGGAAAGAATGTAACGGCCCAGATTTTTTGACCATTTAGTTTTATATTTAAAAATGTTTTATTGTTTTGGAATTTTAAATGGTTTAATTTCAATAATTTTGAATATTTTATTTTATTCCGAAATGATAGAAATTTAGTGGATCTGCAATATAATGTGAACTGGCAGTATAAAAGGATAAAATTTTAATTTAAAATAGTACGTTTACAAAGGATGTAGTAGCTAACGAACTCGGATTTCGATGAAATCAGTTTCATTAAATCCGAAATGATGAAATTAGGTAACCAATCAAGTTAGGTCAAAAATGGCATCCGTATGTGGAAAAGAAAAAATAAAAGGCCAAAATTTGAACTAAATTTTGACGGTAATTGGAATTTGCTAATGCTAACGACAAAACTGGAACCTGAGACCTATCCAGGAAAATTCTAAACATAGGATATTAGCTATATATGAAATCTGGGAAAATCCTATAACGGATATAGAAAGTTATTAAGGAAACAAAATTTAAATAAATTATTTGAAAATCTAAACGAACTCCGATTTTTGATTTGAATACATAGGATTGAAGTACGTTAAAAACCGGACCAGATGGTGGAAGAATTTCTGAAAACCGTTATCGTTTGATACTCCAACATGAGACCGGAAGGTGTTGAAACTAACACAAAACACTATTTTGAATTTGAATTTAAATTATTTGAAAGTTCAAATGAATTCAAAATTTAAATATTTATATATATTATTGAAGAGCAAGAAAAATTGAACAACATGGTTGAAAAAGATTTTGGATAAGGTATCAATAAGTAAGTTAAATTAACGTCCGAATAGGTTGAGAAAACACACTTTACTATTCATAAATTATTAAATTTATTTATAATTTAATTAATTTAAGGATTAATCCTAGCCATCCATTTTCGACCGTTAGATTCGCGCCACCTCAGCAATCCAAGTGACTCCTTCGGCTATAAATAGCCCCCCTTCATTTTAAACTCACTCCTCCTCCTCCTCTTTCAAGCTTTGGCAATGGCAGAAATAATAATAAAATAATAGAAAATAGGGAAAAGGAAGGAAGGGAGAAAGGAGGGCAAGACGGGGAGCTAGGGACTCTTAGGTAGAGGCTTGGGCTTCACGGGGTAAGTTTTTAAATAATATTTATTTATTTATTTATTTTTGTAATATATATATATATAATAATTAAAATAGAATTTGTAAAAATAAATATCAGAACATTCTAAGGGTGACAGAGAGGATAGTGTCTAAGGCTTGAGTTTGGAAAATATAGTTTCCTGCTCTCCCTGGCTATCCCTAACTGATCCGACAGATGGGATGATTAATTTAAATTTAAATATAAAATTTAATTTGAATTTAAAACAGACCAGCGGCATTTTCGTAATTTTTAACCATAAACTTTAAAAGCTTATAACTTTTTCAAAACAAGTCGGATTTCCACGAAACAAGGACCGTTGGATTCTTATCGAAAAATACTTTAAAATGAGTGGAAGCAGATTTTTTATCCGGGTTAAAATTTTTAAGTTATAATTAAATGAATATTTTTAAATATTTTATTTGAAAATTAATTTTAATTAATATTAAAATGGTTTTTCAATTTTAAAAAAAATTGGATATGGCTAGAGATGGGAAAGTAGGATTTTTTAGAAGGGCAGGGAAGGTAATTTGGCTAATAACGCAATTAGAAATTTATTAAGATACAAATAATTTAATTAAATATATATTCATTTAAATTAGGTAAATATTGTAAATAGCATAACTTTTGCATACATTAACGAAATTTAACGAAACAGGATCCGTTGGGATCATATGGACGTGCACTACGCAATGGAGTGGATTGGAGCTCGTTTGGATTTGTTGTGAAATTTAACATCTGAACCAAATCAATGACCGATTATCGTTATTCAACGATAAACCGTCCAAGGTGAGTAAATCTCACTAACTCTGAACACTTTATATTTTTATAAAGTATTTTTAGAACTGATAAATATTGGTTGAATTGCTGAGTGTTGATTGTTTGGTTGAACTGCTAGTCAGCTGGTTGAAAATACCGATATAGTTATATATATCGTTAACCGATGTTGATTTTGTTTATCAGAATACCTCATATTGAAATGAAATTGATGTGAATTATATTGTGTAACATCTGTGGATGCAGGGAAACAGGTCGGAGGAATCCAACTGGATTCCTCAACATTTATTTACCGTTTTTCATATATTCTGATATATGATGTGTTATATCATCTGTTGTTGAACCTGTGTGTTTGGATGATGATTGAACCTTTTGATTTGGTATTTTTATACCATAAGTGATACTAGAAAGTGAAAAGGTATTTTCAAAGTTTATTTTGAAAATAAATTATTTATATAAAATCAATAGATTTTATATATAAAAGGAAGAGAATTTCATGAGAGAAAATGATTATAGAATCAAAGCATTTGTTAAAAAACAAATATTGGTGAAATCAAATAGAAGGGAAAATATTGGTGAAATCAAATAGAAGGGAAATATTTGTGAAACGATTACAAATAGAAATAAAAAGGGAAACATTCGTAAAAGTATTTACAAATGGAATTGAAAAGGGAATATTCATGTAGGGAATAAAGAAAAGTTGAAAGAAGTACTTATTTGTTAAATAAATAGAAAAGTTAAAAGAAATATTTATTTGTTGAATAAATAGAAAAGTTAAAGGGAATATTTATTTGTTAAATAAATAGAAGCGAAAAGAGAATAGTTATTTGTTGAGTAAACGAATAGAAAAAGAATCTATTCAAGGGAGGTAATTCAAAGGAATTATTCAAAAGAGAAAAGTCAAAGGGATTAATTCAAAAGAGTTAATCAACTAGAGTTAAACCGTTGAAGTTAAACTGTCAGAGTTAAACCGTAAAGTTAAAAAGTTAGAGTTAGTTAGAGTTAACCAGTTAGAGTTATTCAGTTAGAGTTATCCAGTTAGAGTTATTCAGTTAGAATTAACCAGTTAGAGTTAATCAGTTAGAGTTAATCGTTTTGAGTCAAATCGAACTAGAGTTATTCAAATATAGTAATCGAATAAGGGTTAATTGAATATTAGTTATTCAATTAGAATTGATCGAATCTAATTATTCGAGATAGAGTTAAAAATAGACAAAGTTATTTAAGGATGAATTTCCATTTAGCACGACTGCTAGCGTAATTCGCAGGGTTGCAGATAGCCTACGGCGGTCGGATGTTTCCTGGGGGAATCAGGCGTAACCATTGTGATCGCTGCGATCTAGAGTCAAGCAAATGGTGTTGAATCAAATAGTAATTAATCAATAGAAGTTAATTAAGTCGAGTTAGTCGAGTATTAGTAAATTAAGTAGGGTTAGTCAAAAAGGGAATTAATCGAATATCACCTATTCGAAGTAGAGTTATCGAATATAGTTTATTTGAGAAGAGTAATCGAATATAGTTCGTTCGAAGTGTGTTAAATCGAATATAGTTATTCGAAGGAGAGAATTATCGAATATGGTTTATTCGAAGTGAGATTTTTCGAATATTAGTTATTCGAAGAAAAGGATTACGAATATTAGTTATTCGAACAGGGGAATCGAATATAGTTTATTCGAAAGAGAATTATCGGATAGTGATTATTCGAGAGTGAATCATACATGGAAATTCGATTATATCGAATCAAGGGAAGTAATGTTTACTTTCCATTTCAAATCAAGTTTTAATTATCTGTTAATAAAGTAGTTGGTTGTTTATTTATCCAAATTAAGATATGGGAATATATTTAAGTTAACATATTTTGAAAGCATGGAATTATAACATTTATAGTTATAATCAAATGATTCAGTAAAGGAAGTGGATTCATAAATAGAATCCGAGAGTTCGCAAGGAAGTTTCTTAAAGAGTGAAGTTTGAACTTTGTCTATTTCGAAGTTAGAAATGTTGTTCAGTTAAGGTCTGAGAGGTAATTATACCCCAACTTGATTGACTTCGTTTTTAACTAAGAAGTGGATAAGATTCGAGAGTGAAAGGGGTTAAGTGAATTTAGCTAATGAGCGAAATGGTTGGTGTTGGCATAGCGATGTTTATTCAAACACCAGTTCAAACCCAATGAAGGAGATTTGGAAATGTCTTTCAAATGAAAAATCAGAAATGTTTTCTGAATATAGAAAATGAGAAATGGAATTATTTTACATTGTTAATAACGTATATTTTCTAAATATAGTAAATAAGAAATATAGGAAAACAAGAATAAGGAAAAGGGTAAATTTATGATAATTTGATGATGAATGATGATTGATCGATAGAATTTCCATCTGGAAATAATATCGTTGTTTGCACACAGACATGTTTTCATTTGATAGTTAAATCACCGACTATCAAAGTTTTTGACCATTTTACGTTGTTAATATGGAGAGACCGGTTGGATTATTATCCAGAGAACCACTCCGTATTGGCATAAGCGTTGCGAATCAAGTATGCTGAATATATTGAAGAGGGAGTTATGCAAGGGATATCCTATTTACAGAATAGTGCCTTCGGTTTGTCCAGTCCCAGGACAAACGTGAATGGACGAATGTCTGACAGAGTATATTCAAAGGATCACGTAAGTTGATCTCTTCAAACGTACTTACGTTTGGTGGCGGAGGAATTCGTTTCTCTTAGCTGTATACCCGTGGTATTTTTGGTGAAATCAATTTGTGATTTGGCGGGTATGACGATGTGGCATTCAAAGTAATGGAGGTGTGATCCGTCAAAAGATACGTTATGACCTCTAGCCTCATCAACCGGGAAATGACAAAAATCGGGCAGGCAGCATGGCTATGTGGGTCGCACCCATTAGGATGTATGATCACCTATCTAGATAAATTCCTTTTGTTCTTAAATCTATTGATGCTGCCCCATTCGGGAGACGGTTGCTGATCCCAACCGTTGGTGATATACATTCGATACACTCAAGCGAAATGAGTGGTCGGTCATGTGAGGACCGGGTTGCAAGATGTTCTTGTTGAACCCAGTGTATTCGCCTCTAGAGATACACGTTCGGAAGGTGGTCCCATACCTTGTCAAGTTGGAATCCAATCTCCAATAAGCGCCCGCGGTTTTTGATTATATGCTATATATGTAGAGCGTGAGATGCAAGCGTTCTACTAGATTTTAATTACTTGTGATTAGACATTATTATAATATCAGATAATATATGATTTCCAAAGTGTTTTTGGTTATTGTAAGGTAAAAACCGTCCGTGTTTATGTGTGGATTGGTCTTACGATTATCTTTTCTTTCAAAAGGATTTTGAAAGTTAAACCAAATGATTTGAGTTTACTCACACCAGTCCCATGACTGACCCAGAGTTTATTTTGTTTTGTTTTCCCTAAACTCTTGGGTGCCCAAATTTGTATGGGCAGTCAAGTAGTCAGGATTTACAGGTATGCTTGAAGAGCTTGGAGCAGGAGGCTTCAAGATTTTTCTAGCTATTGATTATTCCGCTGTGATGAAAGTGTTGTACTCTGATAATGGTATGATATACATATACTACTTTGATTTCAAGATATGTTGTCTATTATATTTTATTCGTTCCGCTGTGAGATTCGTGTTACTCTGATGTTGTTGTGTTCTTCTTCTTCTTCTGTTCTAATTTTCTATCTTATCTATCCTCACCCTCTAATTTCTTTCTTGGACTATCCGGTAATTTCGAATTTTGAATTTTCGATAGGTGTTATATATCGGATAACCAAGGTCGCTTTTTCCCGGGTTGTTACAACTCCGCAGTCGTCACTATTTTTAGATGAATAAAACCTAAGTTTAGGATCATTTACATAGCGTAGACCCAACGAATCTAGCTCCAAAATCATCTAGTTTCAGAAAGAAGTTTCCAAAGCCACGGGTTGGTCGACACCCCTTCAGGTGGGTCGACCCCTAGGTCGACCCCCAACGGGAAAAATTCCAGCCCAAACTCTCGCCTTGCGGATTTTGATTTTTGAACTGATTTTCGAATTTTCTAGATATATTTATTTAATATATACATACATATAAGCTCCTTATATGTATACAAACTTCAAACCTTAATAACTTCCTCATACGAAGTCCATTTTACGCAAACCAGCTGTCTATCTTGACCAGAATTTCGAGATGGACGCAATGGCGCAGTCCGTTTCCCTTAATTCCGAATATTGAATTAATTATTCTTTAATTCATCATCTTTAGTGTCGTTAAAATATCATGGTGTTACAAAATGGGTAGATGAACTTATTAATTGGCCTTAGTTAATGGAACTAAGTTAATAAGTAAACAACAATAAGTTGTATTGACGATGTAAAGTGGAATTATGATTAAATGAGAAAGGATGAGGAAAACTTATGAAATGAAATAAGTTATATTTAATCATAAATGGTAAGTGACATGTTAATTGGAAAACATGTGAATTGAGTATACTTAATTACATATCAAGTAAAACATGTAAGTGTAATGATGAAATCAAACAAGTATATAAAAGAGATTGTGGATTACAGACCTTGGGCCACAATCTGAAGAATAACATGTTGTGGGCTTATTAATAAACTTAAATGGGTTAAGTTATAACTGAAACTAATAAGCAAGAGGAACTTGGTAACTGATGAAGAATTCAATGTGAATGGGAATAACCAAGTTAAAAGGAAACCTAGTAAGGAAAAGCAAGCACGTAAAAGAATGTTTAGACATAGGGTCTAACAATATATTAAAGTGAGACGCTTGGACCAGTATGTACGTTTGAAGGTGAATAACCCAACATCGAGGTGTTACAAGGCATGAGGGGAGCGCACGTTCATCTGATTGTTATGATGGCTCCAAAGGACTGGAAGAGGAAGCACGTGGCTTCCTGAGGTACATAAGGTGCTCCTAGTAGTCCTCTGTGCGGTGACAGATGTCTTAGGCAGTGCTCGCAGAGGTTGGGTCTTCGTGTAACCACTAGGTGGGTGGGCCTTGACTGCAGAAGTAGCTATGCAGTCAGAATGCTATGACGCGGTGACACCATGGTGATTCGGCGGTTGCCTTAACGGGGAGGCGGAGTGTCACGACCAAAAAGGATAGTAGATCGTCGGATACCCGTCATCGACAGCCAGTGGGATGCGAAAAGACTAAAGCTAAACCCAAGATACCATTCACCCTTCACTATCGGGGTAATGGGTTGAGGGGAGATGCCAAATGGATGTTTTGATTATTTGTTATTAGGGGCATGTCGCTTAGCTCTTGTAGTCTTTACTAGTTGAAGAAGGGGCCTAGGTGGGGCTATAGCCAGTGTGAAAACAAACCATAGGAATATCTGTAGTGGCTCTTAAGACGGACCTGTATAGGTATGGAAAAGCTCCCGACCGAGTTCCGTGTTTCTTGCATCGCCCTGCCATGGAAGTCGGTGCACATTAGAGGACGTGTGATTGAGGCATCGAGCTACAATTGAAGATACGTATGGTGGATAGTCTAGATACATGCATGTTGGCTCTGGGTGGTGTATCGTAGACTTGAGGGCATTACTCCGATATGAATTCTGATTCAAACAAAGGTGGCAGTCTGTACGTTTGCGTAGCATAGTAATGACGGATATATGTGGAACGTAACATTGTTACATAGAGTTACGTTCGTCACTACGGCGTAGGATGAGGGACTGCGTATATTTCGATAATGTTACGGTGGAGACCATGTGAGTGGGGTACCATGGTGTAACAACCCGAAAATCTGGGCCAGTTTAAGATTTTTATTTTGGCAATTTTAGCGAATTTTGATTATTTAAAATGAATTATTTTAAATAATATCGATGAAAAATTTATTTTGAATATAATTCGAACGTATATATTATATACGCCGTCGTTAGAATATAAATAATTATATATAATTATAAATAGAATTGAAAATGGCGCGGTAGTTCGATAATTCGATTTCAAACTTCAGTTGAACATATCGGGTGTAGAATAATCCGGATTTCAGTGAAACCAAAAATAATGGGATCTATTTGAGAATATCTTTCCAACGAATCAGAAAAATAAAAATTTCATAGCGGGAATCAAAAGATATGTCCAGTTGAAAATTCTGAATAGTCGCTATGGAATTCAGGCCCTTAAAAATGGAAATTTTGCAAACGACCTCGGATTTCGACGAAACCACTTTTGTTGGGACCGCAGTGTCAAATTATTGCTAGGTTTCAAATTTCATAATTTTTCGATTCAATATGTGAGCGTGGCAAAAGAAAACGCGTTTGACCAGTTTCAGTTGATTTTAATCGACTGGAAAGTGGTCATTTTTCCAACGGTCTCAGAATTCGACGAAACTAGTTTTGTTAGGACCGTATCGTCAATACGAAGCTAGAAAATATTTTTCGGGAATTTTTCGAGTTAGTATGTGACCCCAGTAAATTGAAATGCACGTTTAAATTCAATATATAGAGTTATATGTTGATTTTGACGAAAACTGATCGAAACGATCGAATCAGCTTACGATACATTTCCCATTATGTTCGGAATGGGGGTAATTAGCTATGGACGATAGGCGGTGGGCCTCGTTTAGAGGTCATATGAAAAAGTTGCTTTTTGAAATTAAATAATAAAATAAAAAGAGAAAGTCAAACCCTCTCTCTCTTCCTTTTATCTCAGGCCCCCCTTCATCGTTTTCAAATCAGAAAAGAATAAAAAAAACCCGATCCAATCGCGTCGCCCATCTCCTGGCCAGCCACCGCGCCGCTCCGCCACTGACGATCTCGTACCCACCTCGCCGCCGCCCAAGTGGGTCACCGCACCCCCTTCCACAACCGTACCTCCCCATGCACCCTCCCTCCACCGAAGAACACCAAACCCTAAACCCACCGACGGCCACGAACGCCCACCGCCCAGAGACCCCCCTCTCTCTCGCGCCCAGTCCGGCGAACTCCCCTCTGGCCATCCTCCCTCTACACGAGCGCCCCATTCGAACCCAAAAACCCCACAGCGCCATCGATTGATGCTCCATCGCCTGAAACATGCCGCCCAACCCTCCATGGCTCCACCGCGGCGATCCAAGACCCCCCTGTAATGACCCACATTTTTAGAGGTATATAATTAACTTATTTAATTATATAATTGGTGATTTAGAGAAGTTAATGATCGTTTACTTAAATAATATTGAATATTTAATAAATAATTATAATATAATAATATATTATAATGTCGAAATAGTTAGAAATAGTAGAATTCACAATAGAGTGTGAATTGAATAGTATACGAGATGTTGTTGAGTTTCGATTCGAAATATAATAACGAATATATTGAATCGACGACGGTTTGAACGTATAATTATAATATAATTATAATAGAGCTTGAAATGGCGCTACAGTTCGTAAATTGGCGATTCGAACTTCAACTGAATTTACAGGATTCATTTTAAGCCGGATTTCTATGAAACAAGAAACGTGTGGAGCTGGTGGAGTATATCTTTCTAGTGGAAGAAAAAAATCGAGATTTCGTCGTGTAGATTTTGATGTATGTCCAAATCAAATTTCAGAAAAGTCGCTGTAGAATTCCTTTTTAATTTGCGACGCTTTATATACGTTATAAATGGATTTTTCAGTATAAACTGAATATCGAGATAATCTGAATCTGAAATATCAAGCTGTACATTCTGATATGATATTCTGGAGCTATACGATATCATATGTGAAGATATACGATAATATTTAATTTTAAATATTTAATTTAATCATATTTGAATATATTTATATATTTAAATGGGCTATTCAAAGCGTTAAAAATAGCCACTTTTGCAAACGAAGCCGGAATTCGACGAAACTAGTTTTGTTGGATCCGCAATATCAAATAGTTGCTAGATGTCAAGTTTCGTGATTTTTAGAGTCACTGTGTGGTCGTACGGATTTTTAGAGTGAAAAACAGTCAGTATTTCGACAGTTAAAAATACGCTGTGTGAGCATACGGACTCGGAATTCGAAGAAACCAGTTTCGTTGGGACCGTAATGTCGAACTCTAGCGGCATGTCCAGTTTGGTGATTTTTGGGTATCGTATGTGTGCATACGGATTTTTAAACAGTAGATACAACTAACGGTTCATTAAAAATCAAATATAAAATTATATATCCCACCCTATAAATACAATCCTACCTTAACCCTAATTCTCAAACTCATCTTTTTGGATCAAAGGATTTTGCGCCGTCAGTTCTGCTTTCAACAGCAAAACATCCTCCTTTTTAAATCCGAAACAAATACCACAAAAAAAATTTCTTAAATCTCGAAACAACTGCATTTGAGTTCCCTGAGTGATGGTCTTCGAGTCTGAGACCATTTTGGTGAGTTCGACATCCATTTCAGGGTACTGGGTTTCGAAAGATGCTCTAGGGTTCGGGTTTACCACTGGTTTGGGTGGAGTTAAGCTAAAGGGGGACTGGCGAGTAGCTGTTGGGGAGAAGGCGCGCGTTTTGAGGTGAAATGGTGAGGCGCGATGGTTCTGGAAGTGGTGCGACATCAGATACAGTAGTCTTCGGGCTACAGGTCGGTTTCAGGAAGGGGCGTCGAACTTGAGTTTGGGTGGACGATCGTGAGGAGGCCGACACGCTGAGTTGAACGCAAACCGATATTTATCGGTTAACGCGCAAATGTGAGTAAATCTCACCAACTCTGAACAGTTTATAATTTCATGTTGTATTTTTAGAACTATTAGAAATTGTCTGATTGACTGTGTGTTGACTGTTTGATTGAACTGCTAGTCAGTTAGTTAAATTTCTATATTGATTCTGTTTAACAGAATATATCATATGGAACTGAAAGTGATGTTATCTATACTGTCTAACATCTGTGATGCAGGGAAACAGGTTGGAGGAATCCGACTGGATTCCTCAACAGTTATTTTATTGTTTTTCATATATTTTGATATATGATGTGAATTATAACCTGTTGTTGATTGTGTGTGTATGGACGATATTGAACATCGTGATTTGATATGATTGAATACCATGACATACCGGAATGTAGATAAAGGAGATTTTTCAAAGTGATATTGAAAATAGAATATTTATAAAATGGGATATTTATAAATAAGAGATATTTATAAAGTGGAATATTTATAAATAAGAAATGTTTATAAATTGGAATATTTATAAATAGGAGATATTCAAAAAGGAAATAATTTCAAACCATTTTCTTTTTGAATGGAAAGGCCTGTGTGGCGGGTTTGGGGATTTTTCCCGATGCTCCCGTTACAAAGGAGGTTATGGCGAATTTTCCCGAAAATTTAAGGAGTTAGAATAATTTAAAGAATATTTGTGGAAACCAAATAAAAAGGGAATATTTGTGGAAACCAAATATAAAGGAAATACTTGTGAAAATAAATAAAGAGTTAAAAGGAAATATTTATTTATGAAATAAATAAAGTTATAAAGGAAATATTTATATGAAATAAATATAGACAAATTGAAGAGGAAATCATTTTTAAAGTGTAGAACCGTTATTTAAAAGTAAATCTTTTCAAATGAATTAAACGTTGTTAAAAAGGAGAAATCGAATATGGTATTCGAAAGTTAGTTAATCGAATGTGTTATTCGAAAGGGGTTAGTCAAGTCGAGTTAGTCAAATAGAGTTAACCAGTTAGAGTTAAACAGATAGAGTTAACCAGTTAGAGTTAAACAGATAGAGTTAACCAGTTAGAGTTAAACAGTTAGAGTTAAACAGTTAGAGTTAAATAGTTAGAGTTAAACAGTTAGAGTTAAACAGTTAGAGTTAAACAGTTAGAGTTAAAACAAACATAGTTATTCAGGATGAGTTGCCATTTAGCATGACTGCTAGCGTAATTCGCAGGGCTGTAAATAGCCTACGGCGTTCGGATGTTTCCTGAGGGAATCAGGCGTAACCATTGTGATCGCTGCGACCTAGAGTTGAGCGAATGGAGTTAAAGAATATAAAGTTAAGCAAAATTAGAATCTGACTAGAGATTAATAAGTTGAATGGTTTCCTGGGTATCGATCTGATGTTGGTTTCGGCCTTCGGGGTTTATACTTAGGAAGTTGTTCTCTTGTTAGTTTATAGTTAGAGTCTGATAGTTGTGGAAGGATAGTGATACGTAAATAAACAATGGAAATGTTTTCCAACGTTGATAACAAATATTTTCTAAATATAGAAAATAAGGAAATATGTATAGATATACATGATGATTGATCGATTGACATTCCATTTGGAATTTAGATGGTTGTTTGTACACGGACATGTTTTCATTTGATAGTTAAATCACAGACTATCGAAGTTTTGACCATTTTAACGTTGTTAATATGGAGAGACCGGTTGGATTATCATCCATAGAACCACTCTGTATTGGCATAAGCGTTGCGAATCATATATGCCAAAGATAATTGAAGACGGAGTAAAATGCAAGGGCTATCCTGTTTACAGAATAGTGCCTTCGGTTTGTCCAGTCCCAGGACAACTTGTATGGACGAAGGTCTGACAGAGTATATCCAATAGATCGCGTAAGTTGATCTGTTCAAACATATTCACGTTTGGTGGCGGAGGAATTCGTTTCTCTTAGCTTATACCCGTGGTATTTTTGGGGAAATCAATTTGTGATTTAACGGGTATGACGATGTGACATTCTAAGTGAATGAAGATGTGGTATGTGAGAAGATATGCGTAACTTCTAGCCTCACATCCGGTAAATGACAGAAATCGGGCAGGCAGCATGGCTAAGTCGGTCGCACCAAAGTAGGGTGTATAATCACCTATCTAGAGAATATTCATTTGTTTCTTAAATCTATCAATGCTGTCCCATGTATATACGGGAACGGTTGCTGATCCCAACCATTGGTGATGTACATTCGATACACTCAAGCGAAATGAGTGGTCGGTCATGTGTGGCTGAGTTGCAAGATGTTCTTGTTGAACTCCAGTGTATCGTTCCTAGAGTACACTGATCGGAAGGTGATTCCATACCTTGTCATAGTTGGAAATCCATTACCCAATACGTGCTTGCGGTTTTGATTGTATACTATATATGTAGAACGTGAGATGAAAGCGTTTCTGCTAGTTGATATCTATTTGTACATAGACATTATATTAATATCAAAAGGTTTTTGATATAAAGATATTTTGGATTCTCATAAGGGAAAACCCGTTCCGTTATGCGGCGTGGTCTTATGAGATATCGTTTACTTGTTCATATACCTGTTTGAAACTGTTTTACTCACACCAGTCCCATGACTGACCCGGAGTTTATTTGTGTTTTCCCTAAACTCTTGGGTGCCTAAATTTGTACGGGAAGTCAAGTAGTCGGGTTTTACAGATATACTGGAAGAGCTTGGAGCAGGAGGCTTCAAGATCATATAGCTATAGTTATTTCCGCTGTGTTGTAAGTGCTGTACTCTGATAAGTGCTATTGTATACATAACTGTTATATTTCAAAGTTATGTTATCTATTATATGTTATTCGTTCCGCTGTGAGGTTCGTGTTACTCTGATGTTATGTTCTTCTTCTTCTTCTATTCTAAGTTTCTATCTTATCTATTCTCACCTTCTAATTTCTTTCATTAACTATTCGGTTATTTTCGATCCTTGGATGTTCGATATGTGTTGTATATCGGATAACCAAGATCGCATTTTTCCGGGTCATTACAGTTGGTATCAGAGCTTAAGTTAAGAATTACCTTGGCTCTGTGGCGTGACTCGGTAGAGATAGGGTTAGTAACACCCTAGATTGAGTTTGAGTGTATATATACGAGTGCGTATTTGTATTTGATATAAAAAATGGTTTTATATTGTGGAGATTCATTGGCTGAGTTGTTTATGAGTTCTGGTCGATCAGTTTGATCCACTGTATCGGTAAGAGTAAATAAACACTCGAATACGATGAACCGTCATGGTATGTTTTGAAAGAGGGTAAATGGAATAATTTTACCCGAATATATTTGATATAGTATATTGGTTGTGTGGGTTGTTATTATAATCGAGTAAGATTATAAAAAGGTAAAATGATTATAAATGACTAATCAGAATTCATATAAGTAAAGTATATGAAATAAGATGAAGAAAAATCTGGAATTTTAAATCAGATTGGAATTAAAATAAGAAAATTTTAAGTTCCTAGGAGATTTTGAAAACGTTTTTCAAACTGAAGGTGATATAGTATTGAACTCACTTCGATAGCTGGAAAATAGATTCTGATGATGAATCGCGACATCATCAGTGTTCATTTTCGAGTTCTAAGTGACGGACTACTACCAAAGGTTTTGTTTTTGAATTGTTTTGAGAAAACAAGTTGTTTAGAAATTCAAAGGTTTTGAATTGGCATTGTAATTTCAAATTGATTTGAAATAGACCCAGGAATTTAAGTTCTAGAAATTAAAATTTAACTAATGAAGTTAAATAAAATGAGATGGTAAAAAAATAAATTGAAATTTAACTTGAACATAGTTAAATAGAATTGAATTGGACTAGAGAATAATCTGTTATGGAATTGGGTTGATGAGTTAAGAATTTGAAATTTGATATTGAGGTTCAAATAAAATTCGGTTTGGATTTGAGGATATGAACTGATTGGAATTTGATTGAGATAACACTGGTATATGCTGAGTTGATAGCATATGGAAGTGGTAGGGATATAATGATATGCCCAACCAAAAAGGTACAAGTTTATATTTTATATGAATTTGGAATTTATGAGCCGAATTGGCAAGCCGTTTGGCGTTTTGATTTTCTTTTGGGTTGAAGAAGGCCCAGAGAGGCGAGTTGGAGTTTGAGCTATTGACCAGTACAAAGGAGGTGCTGGCGAAATTTTCCGAAAATTTAAAGTGTTAGAAAATTTTCAGAATTTTTAAAATTTTAGTTAGTCGGAATGAATAAATATTTTAGTCGATATTAATTGGTTCAGTTGAAATCAGAATTAAGGTGTGAACAAATCTTAGGAATTCCAATAGATAGGGTCGTCCTCTAACTTAGCAATTTCGAGGACGAAATTATTTTAAGTGGGGAAGAATGTAATGACCCACATTTTTAGAGGTATATAATTAATTTATTTAATTTTATAATTGGTGATTTAGAGAAGTTAATGATCGTTTAATTAAATAATATTGAATATTTAATAAATAATTATAATATAATAATATATTATAATGTCGAAATAGTTAGAAATAGTAGAATTCACAATAGAGTGTGAATTGAATAGTATACGAGATGTTGTTGAGTTTTGATTCGAAATATAATAACGAATATATTGAATCGACGACGGTTTGAACGTATAATTATAATATAATTATAATAGAGCTTGAAATGGCGCTGCAGTTCGTAAATTGGCGATTCGAACTTCAACTGGATGTATAGGATTCATTTTAAGCCGGATTTCTATGAAACAAGAAACGTGTGGAGCTGGTGGAGTATATCTTTCTAGTGGAAGAAAAAAATCGAGATTTCGTCGTGTAGATTTTGATGTATGTCCAAATCAAATTTCAGAAAAGTCGTTGTAGAATTCCTTTTTAATTTGCGACGCTTTATATACGTTATAAATGGATTTTTCAGTATAAACTGAATATCGAGATAATCTGAATCTGAAATATCAAGCTGTACATTCTGATATGATATTCTGGAGCTATACGATATCATATGTGAAGATATACGATAATATTTAATTTTAAATATTTAATTTAATCATATTTGAATATATTTATATATTTAAATGGGCTATTCAAAGCGTTAAAAATAGCCACTTTTGCAAACGAAGCCGGAATTCGACGAAACTAGTTTTGTTGGATCCGCAATATCAAATAGTTGCTAGATGTCAAATTTCGTGATTTTTAGAGTCACTGTGTGGTCGTACGGATTTTTAGAGTGAAAAACAGTTAGTATTTCGATAGTTAAAAATACGCTGTGTGAGCATACGGACTCGGAATTCGACGAAACCAGTTTCGTTGGGACCGTAATGTCGAACTCTAGCGGCATGTCCAGTTTGGTGATTTTTGGGTATCGTATGTGTGCATACGGATTTTTAAACAGTAGATACAACTAACGGTTCATTAAAAATCAAATATAAAATTATATATCCCACCCTATAAATACAATCCTACCTTAACCCTAATTCTCAAACTCATCTTTTTGGATCAAAGGATTTTGCGCCGTCAGTTTTTCTTTCAACAGCAAAACATCCTCCTTTTTAAATCCGAAACAAATACCACAAAAAAAAATTCTTAAATCTCGAAACAACTGCATTTGAGTTCCCTGAGTGATGGTCTTCGAGTCTGAGACCATTTTGGTGAGTTCGACATCCATTTCAGGGTAATGGGTTTCGAAAGATGCTCTAGGGTTCGGGTTTACCACTGGTTTGGGTGGAGTTAAGCTAAAGGGGGACTGGCGAGTAGCTGTTGGGGAGAAGGCGCGCGTTTTGAGGTGAAATGGTGAGGCGCGATGGTTCTGGAAGTGGTGCGACATCAGATACAGTAGTCTTCGGGCTACAGGTCGGTTTCAGGAAGGGGCGTCGAACTTGAGTTTGGGTGGACGATCGTGAGGAGGCCGGCACGCTGAGTTGAACGGTGGAGGTGGCAACGTCGATGGGCGAACGTGGCGGTGGCAGTTGGTGGTCAAAGCAACGGTCAAATGGGTTTGTGAGGAGCGGAATCCTGAAATCGGTTTGGGGGAAGATAAGGAATGAGGCGGCCGTGGGATTTTAAAGAGGGGGATGGGCCAAGGGTGTTTGAAAATGGTAAAGGCCCACTTAATATTTATAGTTTAAGTTTAAATAAATTTCCAATGGTGCATTAACTTGTGAACGTGATAACTTGCTCGTACGAGGTTGGATTCGTGAACCGTAAGTTGCGTTGGGATCGTATGGACGGGAGCAACACAATGGGACTGACCGCGAGTCAATCCGAGCTCGTTACAATTTATGGAGAAATAAATTGTTCGACTGAATCAATGAACGCAAACCGATATTTATCGGTTAACGCGCAAATGTGAGTAAATCTCACCAACTCTGAACAGTTTATAATTTCATGTTGTATTTTTAGAACTGTTAGAAATTGTCTGATTGACTGTGTGTTGACTGTTTGATTGAACTGCTAGTCAGTTAGTTAAATTTCTATATTGATTCTGTTTAACAGAATATATCATATGGAACTGAAAGTGATGTTATCTATACTGTCTAACATCTGTGATGCAGGGAAACAGGTTGGAGGAATCCGACTGGATTCCTCAACAGTTATTTTATTGTTTTTCATATATTTTGATATATGATGTGAATTATAACCTGTTGTTGATTGTGTGTATGGACGATATTGAACATCGTGATTTGATATGATTGAATACCATGACATACCGGAATGTAGATAAAGGAGATTTTTCAAAGTGACATTGAAAATAGAATATTTATAAAATGGGATATTTATAAATAAGAGATATTTATAAAGTGGAATATTTATAAATAAGAAATGTTTATAAATTGGAATATTTATAAATAGGAGATATTCAAAAAGGAAATAATTTCAAACCAATTTCTTTTTGAATGGAAAGGCCTGTGTGGCGGGTTTGGGGATTTTTCCCGATGCTCCCGTTACAAAGGAGGTTATGGCGAATTTTCCCGAAAATTTAAGGAGTTAGAATAATTTAAAGAATATTTGTGGAAACCAAATAAAAAGGGAATATTTGTGGAAACCAAATATAAAGGAAATACTTGTGAAAATAAATAAAGAGTTAAAAGGAAATATTTATTTATGAAATAAATAAAATTATAAAGGAAATATTTATATGAAATAAATATAGACAAATTGAAGAGGAAATCATTTTTAAAGTGTAGAACCATTATTTAAAAGTAAATCTTTTCAAATGAATAAAACGTTGTTAAAAAGGAGAAATCGAATATGGTATTCGAAAGTTAGTTAATCGAATGTGTTATTCGAAAGGGGTTAGTCAAGTCGAGTTAGTCAAATAGAGTTAACCAGTTAGAGTTAAACAGATAGAGTTAACCAGTTAGAGTTAAACAGATAGAGTTAACCAGTTAGAGTTAAACAGTTAGAGTTAAACAGTTAGAGTTAAACAGTTAGAGTTAAACAGTTAGAGTTAAATAGTTAGAGTTAAACAGTTAGAGTTAAACAGTTAGAGTTAAACAGTTAGAGATAAACAGTTAGAGTTAAAACAAACATAGTTATTCAAGATGAGTTGCCATTTAGCACGACTGCTAGCATAATTCGCAGGGCTGTAAATAGCCTACGGCGTTCGGATGTTTCCTGAGGGAATCAGGCGTAACCATTGTGATCGCTGCGACCTAGAGTTGAGCGAATGGAGTTAAAGAATATAAAGTTAAGCAAAATTAGAATCTGACTAGAGATTAATAAGTTGAATGGTTTCCTGGGTATCGATCTGATGTTGGTTTCGGCCTTCGGGGTTTATACTTAGGAAGTTGTTCTCTTGTTAGTTTATAGTTAGAGTCTGATAGTTGTGGAAGGATAGTGATACGTAAATAAACAATGGAAATGTTTTCCAACGTTGGTAACAAATATTTTCTAAATATAGAAAATAAGGAAATATGTATAGATATACATGATGATTGATCGATTGACATTCCATTTGGAATTTAGATCGTTGTTTGTACACGGACATGTTTTCATTTGATAGTTAAATCACAGACTATCGAAGTTTTGATCATTTTAACGTTGTTAATATGGAGATACCGGTTGGATTATCATCCATAGAACCACTCTGTATTGGCATAAGCGTTGTGAATCATATATGCCAAAGATAATTGAAGACGGAGTAAAATGCAAGGGCTATCCTGTTTACAGAATAGTGCCTTCGGTTTGTCCAGTCCCAGGACAACTTGTATGGACGAAGGTCTGACAGAGTATATCCAATAGATCGCGTAAGTTGATCTGTTCAAACGTATTAACGTTTGGTGGCAGAGGAATTCGTTTCTCTTAGCTTATACCCGTGGTATTTTTGGTGAAATCAATTTGTGATTTAACGGGTATGACGATGTGACATTCTAAGTGAATGAAGATGTGGTATGTGAGAAGATATGCGTAGCTTCTAGCCTCACATCCGGTAAATGACAGAAATCGGGCAGGCAGCATGGCTAAGTCGGTCGCACCGAAGTAGGGTGTATAATCACCTATCTAGAGAATATTCATTTGTTTCTTAAATCTATCAATGCTGTCCCATATATATACGGGAACGGTTGCTGATCCCAACCGTTGGTGATGTACATTCGATACACTCAAGCGAAATGAGTGGTCGGTCATGTGTGGCTGAGTTGCAAGATGTTCTTGTTGAACTCCAGTGTATCGTTCCTAGAGTACACTGATCGGAAGATGATTCCATACCTTGTCATAGTTGGAAATCCATTACCCAATATGTGCTTGCGGTTTTGATTGTATACTATATATGTAGAACGTGAGATGAAAGCGTTTCTGCTAGTTGATATCTATTTGTACATAGACATTATATTAATATCAAAATGTTTTTGATATAAAGATATTTTGGATTCTCATAAGGGAAAACTCGTTCCGTTATGCGGCGTGGCCTTATGAGATATCGTTTACTTGTTCATATACCTGTTTTAAACTGTTTTACTCACACCAGTCCCATGACTGACCCGGAGTTTATTTGTGTTTTCCCTAAACTCTTGGGTGCCTAAATTTGTACGGGCAGTCAAGTAGTCGGGTTTTACAGATATACTGGAAGAGCTTGGAGCAGGAGGCTTCAAGATCATATAGCTATAGTTATTTCCGCTGTGTTGTAAGTGCCGTACTCTGATAAGTGCTATTGTATACATAACTGTTATATTTCAAAGTTATGTTATCTATTATATGTTATTCGTTCCGCTGTGAGGTTCGTGTTACTCTGATGTTATGTTCTTCTTCTTCTTCTATTCTAAGTTTCTATCTTATCTATTCTCACCTTCTAATTTCTTTCATTAACTATTCGATTATTTTCGATCCTTGGATGTTCGATATGTGTTGTATATCGGATAACCAAGATCGCATTTTTCCGGGTCGTTACACCCCCTCCCCTTCCAATCGATTAAAACAGCAGCCCTCTCTCTCTTTTTTTAACTGTAAGTGTTTTATTTATTTAATTTTGTTTTGTTTTAACTTTCTTTTCTTTTTTTTTTTAAAATAAAATTTATATCGCTTTTGAATATGAAACTAGCATTGAGTTGTAATGAAGAAAGGATTGAATTTTTACAAAGAAAAGATATGATTTTTGAATTGAAAAGCAATGATTTTTATCGTTTGAAAAGTTTGTTTTATATATGAAGTTATAATTCATATTTATATAAAGGTAAGAAACTTGCTTATGAAAAGATATGAAACTTTCTTATGAAAAGATTAGATTTTTATCCTTAAAAAGATTTAATTTTTATCATATAAAAAATTCGATTTTTATATATTGAATAGCAAAGTAAAAATTCGATTTTTATATATTGAATAGCAAAGTAAAAATTTGATTTTTATATATTGAACAGCGAAGTAAAAATTCGATTTTTATATATTGAATAGCAAAGTAAAAATTTGTTTTTTATATATTGAATAGCGAAGTAAAAATTTGATTTTTATATATTGAATAGCGAAGTAAAAATTCGATTTTTAAATATATGAAGTGATAAGAAAAATATGATTTTTAAATTGAAAGTAAACAAATAAAAATGTGATTTTTATTTTAAAGACAGCAATATAAAAATGTGTGATTTTTACATATGTAGTGGCTACGGGCAACGAAGATGACAAAAAGGCGAGAACGACGAAGATTTCTCTAAATGAAGTGTCGTGAAGTTGGGATAGCTATCGGTGAGAACTTCTCACCTTTCAATTTAATTTTTCTAGTTATAAATATATACTAGGATGCAGACGGTGTTTAGTAGCACCCGACACCCGTCATCCACAGACCATGGATGGCTTGTTTGTTAAATTGTTTGGTTGTGTAGTTAGTTAGATTATTTGGTTTGAATTGAATTGTTTGGTGAAATGAAATTGATTTGATTGATGTGTGAATGGCGTGGGCCTTCACTAGACCGGGGATAAGGCTCGGCCTTGTCCCGTTTCTAGTATCGTGCCGTTATGCCACTGAAATTTTCTAAAAATAAGTTAGAAAAATAAAGATAACATTTTATTTAATAAATTAACCGAATAGAATATTCATAGGTTGAATAAAAATAGTTTGATCGTTAAAAATACAATTTTTAAGGTGAATGTGAATAAATAAATATTCATTTACAAACCGAACGGTTTGTTTATGTACACCTATTTGAAGGACACTGATTGGGACGATAAATTTTACACATCGCCGAACTGCACAAATAAAAATCTGTGTTTGATTGCTTGAAACCCCACACGGGTATTGGGATGATATTTGACATACACTAATCCCGATTGTTTAGTTGTATGTCGATCGATTGATTGACAGGCTGTTATAAGCGTTGAATATTTATATTTGATGCTTATACAGTGTAGAATGCACTTTGGATGATGGTTGATTATTCATCGTTGTTGATATATACATGTGTTGTAGAAAATCCATATAATTAACATTATATTGTAATTGATTGGGCCTCATTCCAGTTTTAAAATAGAAATATTTGAAAAAGAAATATTTGAAATAGAATATTTGAAAATAGGAGTATATGAAGCCGTATTGATTAGATTGACGCCATTTTGACGTAAACGATATTTAAATCGATTTTATTCATTTTATAATTAATATTGAAAGTGATTTCGAAATCCGATATTTTGAAAAGAATTGAATATAAATAAATTCGAATTGAAATTGAATATAAATAAATTCGAATTGAAATTGAATATAAATGAATTTGAATTGAAATTGAATTAATTTGAAATTCAAATTGAATTGAAAACGAATGGAAATTGAATTAAAAATCGTTTTTAAAAAGAAATCGACGAAATATATATTATATATATTATATATATAATATAATGGCCCGAATAGAACGCGCCGCGCCGCGGCAGTTCGCGAATTTCGACCATTTATTTCAAATGGACATTACGGGAGATCCGACCGTCGGATTCTCCTAAAACCAGAACCGTTGGGTTCGTATCGAAAAGAGCTTTCTAATGAATATTAGAAATTTGGAATCTAACGGTTGGATTTGGAATTATGTCCAAATCAAATTTGAAAAAGGTCGTTGTAAGTGCAGTTCGATGACCGTTGATGGAAATCGGCTGTACAGGCCTCGATAAAATTATTAAAAATAATAATAATTTGTGTAAAATCGTAAGAAATGATTTAGAAAGGATTGGGATGAAAAACTCCATATTTGAAAAGATAAAAATAGATTTTTATCGAAATAAACTAGTTTTGAACTAGGATTATAATTCTATTTATTTTTAAATAAATAAATTGAATTTGAAAAGGGTTTTAAAAATAACCAGAATTTCCAATGATTGCATTGGAGTGGATTTGAATCGAAATTGTCTTCGGAATATTTCGATGTTGGAATTCGTGATTATACAGATGTTGTTATGGAAATTTGAAAGATATATATTTATATCGTTATTTCCAATACGACATTTGTTAATCGTAGAATTTGATATTGAATATAAGCCGATATATTTTCTATTCAGAGCCTTGTATTGAATATCAAATGTGATTTGGGTTTGTCGTGAATGGTGTCTTCATTAACACTGTTCTTGAACCCAGTTGAGAAAAGATTAAATCTTTTTATTTAGATTTAATGAAGTGTACCAATTAAATAATATTTAATTGAAATTGAATTGAAATTGAATTGATATTGATTTTTGGGTTTATCGTGAACAGTGTTTTAAACAACACTCGTTCTTTAACCCGATAATTAATGGAATGTGACTTTGGGTTTATCGTGAACCGTGTTTTAATTGACACAGATTCTTTAACCCAGTTAACGATTAAAACTAAGTGGAGTTTTAATGAATCTTTAATTAGATTGAAATGATCGAGAATGGAGCATCACCACTTTTGCTCCAGGCGATAGTTAAATCTTTAATTAGATTTGAACGTGAAATGGTAATTGAATTTACCGATAACACCGTGGTGTTAGATATGAAGTACTACCAGTTTTACTTCATGGGATGAATAGGTTGGGATTGGGAAATTAAAACCAATGATTACTTCGGTAAGGTTCGTTAATCCCGACTAGTTTGAATTGATATTCAAAAATAGATTAAAGAATAAATTCAAGGAATTTATCTTGGATAAAATTAATTGGAACCTTTCCCTATGAATGTGAAATTTAGAAACTAACTGTCGGTTAGCCAAGCAGAATGGTTTTCTGGATATTGATCTGATGTTGGTTTCGGCCTTCGGGGTTAATATTTGGGGAATTATTCTCTTGATTAATTTACGGTTAGTGACTGATGAATTGGAATGAGGCATATGTTGTGTTTGTGTAACACTTATTTAAAATATACGCGAGTTATTCGGAACGAACGGGTTTATCCCATTCTGAATAACTGATACGACGATAAGTCGAAGATGAAGACGGTGGTTGAAGACCGGAAGTCTTCACATCGTTTGGGTGATCACTGATGATCTTGATTGGGCTGTACACCCAAGATGAGGGAATCAATCGGTGGTCGTCCAGATGTGCTTGGAGATCGATGGATATGCGAGGAAAGTGCCTCCGGTTTCGTTCAGACCCAGAACGGACTTGTAAATGGACTATGTGTCTGACATTGGATTTCATTCTGTGTGACGGATATCAGTTGCATAGAGTAAATTTCCTGTGTGGCATGCTAAGATGCAAATGATCAAGGCTTCTGTTGAAAAGCAAAGTCTTGTGGTTGATGATCAAAGCACAGCCCGTGTGGCACAACTTTGTGTAACGTGAATTCGCGATCCTCACACCCCGGTTGTGAACCAAAAACGGGAGAGGACATCAGGGAGGGCCTGCGTTTCTTCCTAGCTAGGGTGGTGTCAGTGACCTACCAGCCCTGACATTTATATATTCTTCACCTGTGTGGTTGTTGCTGTTGCGAGGCGCCTCGGTTTGATCGGACGATCCGGGTCCGATGGAGTCATTCGTTGGCTCATTTACGCCCCAAAGGGCGGGGAAACGCAGTGTTCAGGCATTTTAATCCACATCGGTGGACCGGCCCTGATGATCCAAGGGTCGATGCGCTCTGACCCTGAGGCTCGGGTTAGGCAGTCTCGAAGTCGGTAAGGACTATCTTTTGCCTTGGTTCAGGACAGAAATCCAATTTCCAAATACGTCATTGTGCGGTTTTGATTTTATACCTATATATGGCGACATAGTGGCATGGGACGCTCATGTCGCCTATGATTGATACTTATGATTTAAAGTTGTTTTATACACTATGCACTTATAATAATATCAAATGATTTGTTTTTAAACGTATCAAGAATTCTTGGCTATTATAAGGTAAAAACCCTATCCCCTGGCTTGCGTTGCATTGTGTGATAGGACCTGGGTCTTATAATAGCTTCATTTTTCTTTATTTTGCATTGCGTTGTTTGTTTTATGCACCGGTATTCTTGGGAGGAAACCCGTTCCGTGTTATACGGCGTGGTCCCTTGATTTACCTAACTTTTAAAATAAAGAATAATAACTGTTTTAGTTCTCACACCAGTCACATGACTGACCTGGAGTTTATTGTTTTAACCTAAACTCTGGGTGCCCTTATTTTGACACGGGCAGCTAGTAGTTTTGGTTTTGCAGATTTATATTCACATGATCCTGGTTTACAACTGGAACGATATCCGGAAAGCTTTGTATCCGTATATCTCTTCTAGTTGTGTATTGTATTATTTCCGCTGCTATGTAATTTATTGTAATCTCTGATATTTCTGTGTAATATTTATTTGTTTATACTCTGTATATTCTTGTAATCTGATGCATTGTTGTAATATACAATGAAATGTTCTTCCGTGTGCGTTCTGATTTGTCGTGTTCTCAAACGATAGGGCGTTTCGAACGGTCTGGGTCGGTTTAGCGACTGGTTCGGACCGAGCGAAATTCCTTGTCCTCACACATGGGGTGTACCTTAATATTGGGGGTAGCTACATATATACTATATTAGGTTAATCCACTGGGAAGTAAATGGGTACGACGTGTGTGTAAGCCTTGAGTGCTGATAACCCAAGAAACCTAATAAATAAAATAATATGATTGAACGTTATATGTAGGATTATCTAAAGTGTATAGTTTAAATCCAGTCACTAGAACTTGTGTTCTGACCCCCTCCTCATAACATACTCGCAGGTTAGATTTGTGACAGAGATGTGATAGCTTTAGATACTGATTAGACAGTATTAATAATACGGTAAGGCTATGTTTTGATTGTACTATATTTTATCCATTCCGTTGTGAGATATTTTCTGAGTTCTGACATATTTTATGTCTCTGTCTTTTCTGCAGGATACCAGTGCAAACCAACAGAGTTTCGATGGATCGGAATTTTGAAAAAGAAAATCGGTCTGTCGAAATTCGGGTTGTCACACAACTCAAGGCCTAAGTGTCATTTTTGGCGAAGATAGGTGTGTTTCTTAGGGGATATGATTTCCAAAGTTGGATTAGCTGTGGATCTCACCAAGGTGGTGGTGGAGCAGGATTGGAAGACCCTCGGAGCGCAACAGATGTGAGGATCTTTCCTGGTCTAGCGGGTTACTATAGGAAATTTATTAAGGCTCTGCACGATTTCATCACTACGTACCCAACTTATTAAGAAGAATTTGAATTTTCTTGGGATAGTGATTATAAGGACTCTTTTCTGAGATTGAAGATGGCTCTTACTAGTGCACCGGCATTGGTACTTCCTGATGGCTCTAAGACATTTACTATATATAACGATGCGTATGGGACTAGGTTAGGCGCAGTGTTTATGCAGCAGGGCAGAGTTGCGTGCTATGGTAGCAGAAAATTGTGGATTCATGAGAAAAAATACCCTACTCATGATTGGTGTTGGTTACTATCGTGTTTGCGCTTAAGTATTAGAGACATTATCTACTAGGTGAGAGATTTGATCTCTTTACAAATCATAAGAGTCTGATGTGTTTATTCCCGCAGAGGGACCTCAATCTGAGGAAGCAGCAATGGATGGAGCATCATACAACCTTGAGATTGCTTATACCCAAGGCAAGGGCCGGTAGCAAATGCTCTAAGTAGGCAGAGCGCATTGTTGAGTCTTATGTTCGTAGAGTGGAAAAGCTTGGATTTTATATCTACGTTCAATTTCATACCATCTATGGGTTATATCCCATGATTATTGGCATCTTTGGAGGTGCAACTTGCTATTTTAAAGAAGATTGGGTCGGGGTAGTGTGAGGATCCCAAGTTAGTAGATATCTTGGACAGGCTTGGTAGAAGAGAGACTTCTGGACATCTTCTCATATATTTTATGGATTGTAGTGGATGGCTGCGATGCGATAGTAGACTTTGCATCCCTCGCATAAGTGATTTGATGAGTGTGGTGTTGGTCAATGCACATCACTCTCGGATGACCATCCATCCGGGTAGTGATAAGGTGTATCGAGATATAAGACGAGTCTTCTAGTGGAATGGTATATAAAAGGATGTGGTTGAGTTTGTGGCTAAGCGTATGACATGCCAAAGAGTAAAGGCAGAGCAAAAGAAGCCTAGTGGATTGCCCCTGTCTTTGGATATATCACTGTTAAAGTAGGAGAGCATATCTATGGATTTTGTTGATGGGTTGCTTAGATCGAGAAAGGACAACACTAGCATTTGGTTATTGTAGACCAACTAATGAAGAACACTCGCTTCATCCCATTTAAGAGTAAAAGGATGGCTGTGTGGTTAGGTTCTGTGTATATGCGAGAGATAGTTCGACTCCATCGTGTTCCTATGAGCATTGTGAACAAAAGAGACACAATTTTGACCAGTGAGTTTTGGATGGGTCTGCAGGAGGATTTAGGTATAGAACTCAAACAGAGCACGACTTATGACCCTCAGACAGATGGACAGACTGAGAAAGTGAATAGGATTTTAGAGGATACACTGAGACTGTGCTTTTTTGGTTTCGGAGAGACCTGGTAGGGGCATTTACCCCCTTGTAGAGTTTGCTTATAATAATAGTTTCCAAACTAGCATCAGCATGGCACCCCTTCGAGGCTCTATATGGACGACCTTGTAGATCTCCCGTATGTTGATGGGCATTGACAGAAAGGCTACTTCTTGGGCTAGACATGATTAGAGAGACATCTGATAAGATTTATATGGTTAGGAGAAGGATGTAGGCGGAATAGGATGGATGAAAGTCTTACGTAGATAAGATGAAGACTGATTTAGAGTTTGTTGTTGGAGACTTGTTTTTCGTCAAGGTATCGCCTTTGAGGAATATGGTTGGATTTTTCTCTGTAGGAAAGTTAGCACCAAAGTTCGTTGGGTCGTTTCCGATTACAGAGAGTGCGGGTCATATGGCATATAGGGTTCAACCACCTGAGAGAATTTCTGGTGTTCACAACTTATTTCATATTTTGCACTTGCGAAAGTGCTTATATGACTCATTAATGGTAGTGGAGCCTAATTTGTTAGAGGGCGTGGAGATTAGGCTGGAGGCATTCATTTGACGACCACCTATGCGGACCTTAAACTATGAGACCAAGAAGGTAAGGAATAAGGTGGTACGGCTTGTAAAGGTTCAGTAGGATATGATTCCAGTGAAGCCACTTGGAAACCAGAGGAGAAGATGTGTGTTTCTTATTCATACCTTTTCAATGGTACGCTTCGACCTTTTTCCACCTTTAGTTCTTGAATAGGTTCTACCTCCTTTAAATCTGATCTCAGGAGAAACCTATGGATGGCAGGATGTGGTTGAAACATGTTATTAGAACATGTTATATTTGATGGATGCAAATGGATGCAAGTATTTGCAAGCGGATGCAGTGGATGCATATACATACACTAAGCCTCATTGGGGATCAGTTGATAGGACACTTACATATGCACATGGATGTATGCATATTTTTGTCTATTTCTATGGGTGCAAAATATGGATGTTATTGTACGTTTATTGCATGAATGACGGTTGAAGCACGCGTATAGTACTATCAATTATATTTAGGATTTTTGCATACATTTGGATGCAATTCATAAACATAATTGCATAAAAGGAGGTCAACTTAATCAGTAGACTGCCTAATCTTTTGCATTAGTTAGGTTCATACACATCCACTATTGCATAAATACATAAATCGCATAAAAACTAAGGACAATGTTTGTTAAGAGATGATGGCTAAGTAGATGGATGTAGATATTTGTGTGAAAACACTTATCTTACTCTTTTACCATAGAAATTTCGGGGACAAAATCCTTTATGTAGAGGAGAATGTAACAACCAGATTTTAAATACACAATGATTAATTAACAATTAATAAATTAAATAATAAGTTGTAACATTGTGGGAATTTGTCAATGAGTATTACGCCATTGGTTACGTTACGATTTTCTGGTTCAGATGCATACTTGGTTTGCGTAAAATGGACTTAAAACGAAGGAGATATGGCAATTCAAAGTTTGAAATTCAAATCATAATTTAAATAGAAAAAAGACCGTTGCATAGGACGACTTGGCAACAATCGGGTCGACCCATTGGTCGACCTAGGTTGTATTGGGTTGACCCAGCTGAGTCTGGGTAAAATTATACGTGCCTGGCACGTATACTTGCCAGGCACGAACTCGTTTGGACGAATGAGACTTTTTGGGAAGATAGGCAGACATGTTTTGTTTTGAGCTAATGTGGTCACTTCGTATTGATCTAAGGATATGGTCAGTTCAGATTTAAAACCTAAATCTAACGACTGAGCGCCTTTTTCTCCACCTATAATTCAACATCGGACCCCTCATCATTTCTTCACAACACATCTCTTCCATGCCTAGGCTAGTCTCCTTTTTAGGAGACAGTGCCAACCTAAATATTAAATTTTAGGGGAGTGAGTTAAAACAAAAATATTTTCTATTTTATTGTCTACTGGAGGTTCTGATGGGACTATGGGCGAAAGTTTTTTATGAGTTTTATGACTACTAGATTTTTGATTAAGTTTAGGTAAATAGGAATAATAATAGTTGTAATCATACTTTTGTTCATATTTCTTTTACTTGCAGTTTGTTTACAGTTTTACTTATTCTTTTTTCTTTGTAGTTTCTTTCTGTGAATAGTTTATATAATTGTTCTCTTACAGATTTTGTTAAATTAATATTCAAATTACTGTAAGTTATGTTCTCAATCATCATTCCCTTTCTTCGTCAGATTTTTTTGCAATTTATTGCGGTTATGCCCAAACATACCTAAAAGGCATATGTATATGATTGATTAGGCATAAATTTGTATGCCTAATTGACTACGATTGATTATAATTCTTTTATTGGGAAATCTGATTAATTGGAATGGTAGAAAGTAAAGAATTGATAATTTGGGGCTAATTTGACATGTAATGTAAACTATAATAAAAATGGAATGTTGGATTAATATTAGGCAAACTTGATTAAGTTTGTAAAACGACGATGGTATAGGTTGTGACAAAAATTGAGCAGTAACATATATTTGCATAAATATGATAAGTAGAGGAATTATAATAAACAAACATGATTTATTTGCAAATATGAATATGACATGAAGCTGTATATGAGATAATTAGGCTTAACATGAAAATTAACTTTAATGGTATTAAGTTATAAGCCTAAAACTACATTATTCTATGGTGGCCTTAGCGTTATTCGATATTCTATGAGGGCCTATCAAAATAGGCATTCAACGATAATAAATAATATTATTTGGCCGCCTTGGCGTTCGTTGATATTTCTATGGTGGCCTATGAAAATGGGCGTTTAACGATAATAAATAATATTCTATGGGCCTTGCTATTAGGCAATATTTTATGGGCCATGTGATTAGGCTTTATTATATAATAAATGAATGAACTGTTAGGCTTAATAAATATTTAAATTAAATTGACTTTAAGTTAAAAGTCTAATTCTATGGTTTTTATGGGGTTGCCAAATCAATGAGGATTTAAATCAAGTATTATTTGTTTGTTGGGAATCCATGCTAGACAACATACCCTTTTATCACATACGGTCTCACTAGGAGGCAAGGGCACGCACCATGTTGTGCAAGGTAGTAAGGTTTTCCAAACTCTAGATTTGTACAAGTGCATTCCGGCGGGTTAATGTGCGTGCATTGAGCGGACGAGGGAAAATAAGACACTGTAACACATGTGATTTACGCTATGTCTTTTGATGATGGGTGGGGCTGATAAGTCCAAGACCCGTAGTAGGCATAGAATATCACTCTATGGTATTAAAAGTAGATCAATAGTTAGTATTAGGAAAATTTTCCTAATCCTATTATGTTCTGAAATTGGTAGGAGTGCGAACAGTCAAAAGTGAATGAGAATAGTCAACCCTATCTGGAACCTTTTATGTCATCCTATATGATCACTTTAGGTGTGCATAGACACTACCCTATCCGACATTAGAACTACTGTTTTATTTGTTTCCCCTACTTATCAATCATGCTAGCAATCATAAAAGCTCACCGAACTTTATGTCTGATATATTTTTCCTTCCTATTTCTTTCTTCTCCGACTCGCAGGGAGGAATTGTATAGTTCATATCTTTCAGTTGATTATGTCTTGGAGGATTTTCTTTGCAACGGATGTATTTTTGTTTCTTATTTTCTCTTGTCCACTGTTTGGTTGTATCCATTGACTATTCGTGGATATAATTAATGTACTCTGATATTATTCATGACTAAGATTTTATCTTCATGAGACATGCTATTTTTTGATAGTTGGCTTTCTGAAATAAATTCTTATGTCACTATTTTAAATTTTCTTCTTTTTCCATTGTGTTTTATTTTATTATTGCTTGTGAATATTAGTCTTTGTGATGAATTTATGTCTTTATACCTATAACGTTTCATATTCCTTAGCAGGATCCTACTTTGGCTGACGTCAAGGAGTATGGGATGTTTCAAAATTATTAAAGACTTTGCAAGAATCAATGCCCCTATGACCCATTTAACTAAGAAGAATATCGATTTTTCTTGGAATGATAGACGTAGTAGTGCTTTTGAGAAGTTGAAGGAGTCTTTTACGAGTGCACTAGTCCTTATCACTCCTGATAGGACAAAGATCTTTATGGTTTTTATGGACACTTGACTAGGAGCAGTACTTATGCAAGAAGGTAGGGTAGTTTTCTATGCAAGTAGAAAACTAAAGGATCATGAGAATAGATACATTGTTTAAGATTTGGAGCTTACAGCCATAGTGTTTTCCATTAAGATGTGAAGACATTATCTCTTTAGAAATAAGTTGAGCTTTATACGAATTACAAATCTTTTAAGTATTTATTTTTTCAACTAAATTTGAATCTCTAGCAGCAGAGGTAGATTGAGTATATTGCTTCATTTGATTTTGTTACTCAGCACACTCCAGGAAAATGTAATGTCGTCGCAGATGCTTTGAGTAGGAGACACGCTATCCTTAGTGCAATCTTTGAGTTGAGATAGTTGGAATTTCTTTTCAGTTTTAACCTTTAAGTACCATTTGGGTTATCTGAAGGATTTCTTGTAGTTTTGGAAGTAAGACCAGTCTTGATGGATATGATTAAGTATGAGCAAGGTCTTGATGAGGAGTTGTAGATGTGAAGGGAAAAATTGCCATAGGAGAGCACTTTCCCTATTTTGATAGATATTCTACGGGTAGTGATGGAAGCTTAAGAAGTGACACACGACTCTATGTCCCTAAGACTAGTAATTTAAGAGAAGAAGTCCTCAAGAAATGTCATCATTTAAAATTGACCACACATCCTAGAGGAGATAAGATGTTTAAGAATATGAAGAGAACTTTCTATCTAGATGGAATAAAGAAATATGTTGCTAAGTTTGTGGCTTGACTTGCCAGGAAGTTAAAGCGAAGCAAGGTAGGCCTAAAGGGTTATTATTACCTTTGGAGGTTCCCGCTTGGAAATGAAAACATATTTTGATGGACTTCATGGATAGGATACCAAGGAGTCCGAAAGGGAATGAAGCTATTTAGTTTATAGTAGATCGATTGATGAAGATTGCATACTTCATTCCAATGAGAAAGAGTAGAACCACAACTTAGTTGGCCCAACTTTATATCAAGGAAATTGTGAGACTATATGGAATCCCTGTGAGTAAGGTGAATGACCATAATCCACTATTCACGAGAAATTTATGGAGCAACCTTCAGAGAGATTTAGGAACGATGTTAAACCTGAGTACCGCATAACACCCGCAAACCGATGGACAAACTGAGAAAGTCAACCAATTTCTTGAAGATCTACCATGAGCTTGCATCATCAATTTTAGAGGAACAAGAGAGCAGTATTTTCCATTAGTCAAGTTTTTGTAAAATAATAGTTTTTAAGCGACAATTGGTATTGCCCCTTACGAGGCATTGTATGGGTGGCCATGCAAATCATTGAATTATTGCTAGGAAACTACCGATAAGATCCTACTTGGATCGGATCTTATCCGTGATTGCACGAAGAAGATTCTTTTGGTTCAGCAAAGAATGAAGGCTGCCCAAGACCAAAAGAAATCGTACGCTGATAGGGAAAGGAAGGATCTTAAGTTTAATATTGGTGATTTAGTTTTCATGAAAGTTTCTCCTCTTAGGAAACAATCTGGATGGTAAAGACTAAGAAGTTAGCTCATAGAATCATTGGGTCATTCAAGATCGTCGACAAAATTGGAAAACTGGCTTATCATGTGGAACATTCCAAGAGACAATCAGAAGTCCATAATGTTTCCTATGTTTCTCACCTTAGGAAGTGCCTTTATGACTCTACCGTCAGACTCGAACTTGATCAGATTGGGGACTTAGGATCTTTGAGTTAGAGCTTAGGATGCCTCAAGCCATCGCACGTATTATAGAGCACGAAATCAAAAGGCTTCACAATAAATCCATTAACCTCATATGAGTACAATGTGGAGATAACCCTGCGGAAAGCACATCGAAAATGGAAGAAAAGATCAAGTAAACTCATCCAGAGCTTTTCATGGGTAAGTATTTCCTTTAAATTTTCTTTTTGGTTGCATCATGTTGCTTGATTAGATGATAAGAATTGTTTGTAACATAAATGCATCGAGCACTCATATAGAAATTGTATGCATATTAGGATGTTTTGCATACATACAACATCATATACTACACGTTCACACTATGACTGAACTCACTTTAGCAAGTCTCGAGTATATAATCATGTTGAGTATAGCTGTTTTATGGATGTGTGTGCATGTATATGTATATAACTTGGATGTATAACATGTTTGTTAGGACGAGTTGTATTTTTTGCCTCTTCGGAAATATTTTGGGACGAACTCTTTTAAGAGAGGAGAATGCAACACCCCGTAAAAATACGCCTAAATAGATGTAATAATTATAATAAGAATAAGTAAAAATAATTAATAATGTAATAATAGGACGAAAATACGAATATTTTAGTAATTGAGAATTTGGTCATGAAAATATTACTATTATGCTTATGGTGAGATTCTTGCCCGTTTTTAAATTCTATTTATCGGAAACGGATCGTATAAAAAAGTTAAACAATAAAATAGTATTTACAACATTTGAATTTGAAATTATAAATGTAAACTTGGAATATATTAAATATTAATGGCATAAGAGAATATTCCCTTTTCAAATTCTAAGTTGTGTATATATATAAAAGCATATAAGAAAGGGACAACGTTTGAAAGAAATGATAAGAATTAAATAGAACTAGTAAACAATTAATATAAAAACAAACGTTCAGGTAAAATAAATTCTCTACACTTATTCCTTAAGGAGGGTCAACCACCTCCCATTAACGGGGTAGACCTAGGGGTCGATCGCCCATTGAGGGTGAGTGGGAGTGGCGTCTTGATCTAGTTAGGTCTTCTTATATGGTTTGCTGATTCGAACATTTTGGACTTTATAATTTGAATCCAATGGATCACGCACACTTCAGCAACTATAAATTATACCCTAGCCTCCTCTCTAACATCACATTCTCCTCAAGAATCGACTCAAATCTATCTCTCCTCCATTCTGTTTAGTTCCAGATTAGATCAGGTTAATTTTCTTATTATCAAATCTAACCTATTTGTATCTTTTCTATTCTAATTTCTATATCGATTTCTAGAACTAGATTCACACACACACATATAATATATATATATATATATATAAGATTCTAATTTGTTTCATATGAATTATAATAATTTCGGAGAAGGAGTTGGAGTACATATATTCGAGCCTGTAACCTAGAATTTGATTATTTATAGTTTTCTTCTTCTTCTCGTTATACTGTGAGTGAGAATTCTTTCAAGTCTACCTATTTTCAGTAATGGTTAGTTTAAAACTGGATGGTTTATGCCTATAGAGATTTGGGATTCTTACGAAAACAAAATATTTATAAATCCTCCGAATCTCTAATAAATCGAAAATGTTTAACCTAGTGCTTATTTGGCTTTTGGATTGTGGATGTAAATAAAGATGAATTTTCGGGGGTATGTATAAATTACCATCTAGTCTGATTTACTTACTTCCATTTTTATTGTAAAACAAATTAACACAAAAGTGTGGATTTGGGTATGGTAACTTATGTATGTTTAAACTTCTATTTTTATAAAACACGCATTAAAAAAATCCTTGTTTTTTTTGTATAAATGTCTCAAATGGAAGTAAAGCAACACTAGAAGTAATATACATATATGATTATTATTCACCTTATCCCCTTTTGTTTATTGAAATAATTTTAAAAGTCAAGGTTATATGTTATTTTATTTGTGTTATGTTATTTTCTTATCATTGCTTCAAATTTGGCATAAGAAATTATATGTTATGTTGTGAAAGTTTGGGAAAATATGACATGTAAACGTTAATTGTGAGTTAAGATGACATTTCTATGTTTAGTACATTTCTTTTACGTGCTCCATTAATCATCTTTTACTTATGAATGTTAAATAGTGGAATTAATGTATCATAAATTTGTAATAGATGTATTTAATGGCTTTTAAAATATTAAATGACATTGATACGAGGTTAACCCCTACTTGTAGTAAAAGTCTTCCCGGAGTCGACCGGTAAATGCAGAAGCTACAAGAAGTCGGGTTAATGTGAAATGTCTAGTGTCATGGCTCATTTATATAAAACACAAGTGATGCGAGGTTAAATCCTACTTGTAGTAAAAGCCTGCCCAGAACCGCCTGGCAAATTCAGTAGCCACAAGAAATCGAGTTAATGTGAGATGTATAGTGTAATAAATACTTGTGTGAAGTTGGCCTGCCTCGAGAAAGTATTAAGTGCCTTATCCACCTTTTGGTTATTAAGTGGTCAGAACTTGGTCTGTTACAGAGTTTCACTTCTTGGTGTTGGACTAAAGTCATGGGACCCGCCCTCATCGGACATTAAGTGGTCCATGGGTTCGTCTTTCTCTAATAATTATAAGGTACTAAATAGTCTTGAATAAAACGATATATGAACGAGTTAGATAGTTCTCCAGAAGTTGTCTGCTTCTTATCTAGGGGCTATGTGAGGGCACACCAGGGGATGGGCAAGTAAGAGTTTCACCAAACATTTAAATGATAACTACCTGTCTAAGGTAAGTTTTAAGTGACTAGGAGTTCACATGTAATGCCAGCTACATAGTAACGCATGGGTCCGTCGGAGGGGTCATAAATGGCGATAGTGTCTACCTAAACTCTAGTATTAAGTGGTTGATTACCATCTCTCGCATTACGATTGAGAGAACATTTGATAATAATGACAACTAGAAAATGAGGTCTTAAGTGACTGGGGTCCACCATTGGATAGTAAGTTATCGTAGGAATCCATCCGTAGGGTATGAAGCGATCATATGAATCCATCTATATATATGATGGCCTTAGGTGACCAAAAATAAGCTGCCTCTTTGCATTAAATGCATATGCGTGTGATAGTGTGTGTCGTACCGCCCAGACGTAAACTTGATGGATTTATACTACCAAGTATAGGAACCAAGTTTCTTTTTAAACTTAAAGAATTTTTATTCACTGGAACTGTTGGTTTAACCCCCACCTCTTAATCACTCAGGTTAGTAGGTGGAGATGATTGATTGATGATGTCATGGTGATAGGAGTTTGGTGACGGAGATTTCTTTCCAGATTATTATTATTATGTCCAGTAGTTGATTGTACTTATGGAATATTTATGATGTACCTTTATTACGATATTGGAATTTGTGATGTAATCGACATTATGAGGTTTTATAAAATGGTACATCTGCTTTTATTATTATATTTTATCCATTCCACTATGAGATTCTAGTTCCATTTTAGTATGTCTCTGTTATTTTATTTCTTATAGAAACCAACGATTTTCTTAGAATGACTTTAAGTTTCGATGGGCATTTTTTGGATTGGGATCTAGGCACATTCCTAGCAGGTTGTTACACAAACACCCATGTACACATTGTGCAAGAAACTAAAATATTTTATGGAATCGTATTATTTTAAAATAATGTGATAGGATAGCATTTATTGATATCCTAAATAATAGTATTTTACTGGATTTTCTATTAAATAACTACAGACTAAATGATACATTATATACATACATGCATACATACATATATACATACATATATATATATCCATGTACTAAGGTATATGGTAAGTATGGTAATTACCGTATTTAATAGTTAACTACCATTACCGTGCCACGTATTTTCATAACGTTGTGCAAATATCGTATGAAACAGTATTTTTTTGAAAAATTGATAAGAATTACAATTAATATGGTATCATAATAGCATTTCACTAGATTTTCTATTAAATCATTACTGATTAAATGTTATATTATATAATTGAAAAGATATAATGAAATATATGTATACGTATGTCTATGTGCTAACGCATGTGGTAGGTACCGTAATTGTCGTATTTAGTAGTTAATCAACATTACCGTACCACATATTATCATGTGGTCCAGCAAGCCATACCGATAAAATTGGTTACCCTTTTTTTAACCATTTTAGTGTCAATAGGTAGTAATGGTTGGTAAGTGTTAACATGATAAAAATGTCTAGCCCTATAACCTCCAATATCATTTAATTAGCTATAACTGATGTAATTATTGCATTTATGATAAATAATTATATCTGTTATAATAACGACCACAATTAACACATTTAGGGGAAACAGATAGAAATAATGGTTATGTGGTTCAAAACATAAATTTCACTGAAAAATGATTTCTTCACAAATATATAAATTAATAAACATTACTAAAGAAACAATGTAGATTTTGAAATCAACACAGGTTATTTCAAAAATTTAGGGAATTTAGATTATTACATTATTACAGGAAAATAGTGTGAAGGACAAAATGAACAAAAAAAATGTTTCATGAGGACAAGGGGCTAAAATTTTGTCCATAAGGACAAATTTTACTGTAAAGGAAGGGATTATAGTGATCCCTTGAATTCCACCCTTTATGCTAAAATTTGTCCTTATGGATAAAATTTTAGCCCCTTGTCCTTATGGAACAATTTTTTCTTTATTTTGTCCTTGAGGCTAAAAACCCCTTTAGATTATTTCCCAAAGTAAGAACATTTCAAAATTTTATTTCCTTACACAATCAATTTATAGTTATTTAGATCTTTATTTTCATATCAAAATTACTTTTTTGCATTATAGAAACAACAAATTCTCTATCTTGTTTTTTAATTTAAATGGTAGATATTAAGCCTACCATGTAAGATTACGTTAATGTTTCCATTCTGTGTACTTAATCAAAATTAGTACTGGATTTAAACTTAATATTCTAAATACGTATTATCTTGATATTTGTTTATTTAAGAAACGATAAAATACTTCTTCTAGAAATGTAAATCATATAGTAAAATCATTTTCAAAGTGTTCATCTAAAGCAAAATCAAACCAAAAGGTTTTCAAAATGAAAACTTCATTTACCGAACATTTTTAGATTACTTAAATCCATATCAAAACCAAAATCTATTCAAATTCTGTAAATTTATTAGAATCAAAAACATAAAACATCAAACTAAAAAATTGATTTCTACAAATGAGTAAGTCAAATGCCAAAAATAATTAATTCAAATCCAAATTCAAATCAGTACCATCAATATTTTATTTTTGAATCATGTTCAGATCTAAAAAATATATCATTTGAGTAGAATGTGATTTGAAATATAATGATTGGCACAACAATACATATACAATAAAATGAGATTTCAAAATATTTTTCAACAAGAGATCTAATATTATAAGACTAATATAATAAAATCTAAAAGATAAGATAATAACACACCGAGATCTAAAAATTGGATCCCTGATGAAATTTGAAACGATAAGACTAAATACAAAAAGATCAAAGAGTAAACATACTAAAACTCTAAACCAAATTTATAAAGTTAGAAAGATTAGATCTAGAATTGTAAATCAATAGTACTAATAAATCTAATCTGGATTTAAATTAGTTACAAAAACAAATGTGCAAAAGCAGATTAGAAAATTTCAAACCTGAATGTTTGAACTGGATAAAAAGAACGGACAGATCTAAACAATAATTAATTAGAAATAATATCAACATATAATTTTTCTTTTAGAGATCATGTTGAAAATTTTGAAGTGTTTTATTCATGGCGTCTGGACTGAGAGAAACAACAGGGTTTTTGCTATTGGGTTATTGAACTCCAATCAGTCATACGCTTCTATTCATAAAGAAATATTGAGGGATCTGCATGTGCATGGAGACTGATTTTCATGCCTTCTAGGCTTTTGGCTTTCTGTTGTTGTCAAGGTTTTAAATCTCGAATATCGGTCGCGTTTCGTCTCGGGGATTTTATAGACTCGGTTTCGTGTCGGGGGAGATTTCGGACGAGATGAGTCTAACTCGGGAGTTCGTCTCGGATTTTCATCTCGAGTCTGAAAGTTCATACCGGAACAATATCGGGATACACGATATGTTAAAAATGATATTTTAACAAAATGATTTTTATGAATGCTATCAAAAACATAGTAACTTAAACTTAAACTGCAAAATAACTTTATTATTCTTTATTTTGTGAAAGATCATTCATACTCTAAATCATAATATGCTTAAAACAGGAATATTGTTAGACAACAAACATTAAAATGATCCAAAACATTAAAAAAAATCATCATAAATAGACCATAAAATATGTAATTTCATAAATAACATTTATATAAAAAGATGAATATGAAAATCATAAGCATTGTAAAACATATACGAACATACAATATAGTCATTTAACATGCAAAATATAAAATAACAAAAGATTGATATGGCTAGATTTGAGTTTTTTAATTATAATTCTAGTTCAGGCAAAAATATAAATTTTAACTAAAAAAACTAAGATCTCAGACGATATTCTAGTATTTCGTCTCGGTCGATATATCATTCGCTATTGCAATATCTCGGGCGATATATTCAAAAGGAGATTTAGAGTGATATTTGCTGTTTCGTTTCAGAAGGAGCCCAAAATGAGATCTCGGAGGAGATCTCGGGCGATATTTGCGGGATTTGAAATAGTGGTTGCTGTGAAATATTTTGTTGTTTCATTTCTTATTTTTTTTGTGGAGAGGTGAGAATGTTGTTTTGTAATTATGTATATGTTGTAAAATCTGTGGCTCGACTTTGTAATTGCGTTCTGTGTGAATAAATTCTTTCTGGTTGCCTTAAGAAAAAGGAAATGAGAAGCCAATAGAGAAGGAGAATAGATTTTTTTTATTCACATTAGATCTTTAGTACATTCTTTCCATTACCTAGCTCATTTATATTGAAGCCTTGTAATTTAGATAGAATTCATCCCATAATGTGACAATAAATAAACCCATGGAAAATCCACTATTGCTTAATAGCATGTTCACTCTTTTATAAATGTTATAGCATAAACTATTTTATTTTGTTATTTTATCAAGTAAACTAAATATCCCAAATAACTTTCTGCATAATTCAAACTATAAATATAAATGATATCATCACCAAAAGTTAATTTCGACTTTCTTTTCTTTAAAAAAATTTGTGGAATTTTTGATTTCATAGAAAGCTATCTCGTTCCTCTTCAAACTTTGAATAAATCTCGTTGTGTACAATGCAAAAGAATCGCATTTTATATGATCCAAACCAATTACAGATCAAATAACAATGTTATGTATGTTCATTCACTCGTTTTCTTCTCTGGACCGTTTAGATATTTCAGTTTTTAGACTTTTATTTGACTGGTTTCCAATTGTTCAGCTGTAAAAAATATTGAAGGGGTAGCTAAACACTTAAATTAGCTTAAAAAAAGCAATTACTCAAACAAAACTATTAAACGATAGTAAAGCAGAACAAATTTAAGCTCTTTCATTAATTTTAGGAGTTATCTTCATTCTCTTTAATTCTCTCCAATTTCATATACTTTGTTTTCAAAATTCTACTATGTATCATTTTATAATTATTTACTAATCTCTAACGCTATTCAAATTTACCAGTGAATTTTAAGTGATAAGAGAATGAGTATGGGAACGGAAACGCATGCTATTTAAATGGAGACGGATGCTTTTTTTTTTGCATGTATGGAAATGCATGACAAAAGAAATGTTTATATATATATATATATATATATATATATATATGTTACAGATCAGGTTTGCGAACCCAAAATGGCTAAACAAAATATGGCGAATCCAAATAGGAACACGTCCGACTCAATTGGCTCCATTTCCAAAATGAACTGTGCAAGCCATTTCGGAATTATATGGCATACCGAGCATCGAAACTGACAAATAAATATATTACAGTGATCAACACGACGAGACAGACACAACGTTACATAGTTTGCAGTGCCATGACGCTCTGATCAAAAACGCGTTACAGACCCTTTTTAACGTAAAATTCGTACAGAAAAATAATTAAACGAAGGTCAAAACGTCCTATTTTCGTGAAACGAAAAATGACATTCTCTTCCGAATACAGTCTAATATTTTTAGTTCAAATTCGCTCAAGTTCCGACAACGTTTCATTTGTAGCGGTTTATTAATTGTTTAATTAAATTAGCGCGAACGGAACAAACTTTCGTATTTTTCTACGAAATTCATTTCTCTGTTATGTCTAGTTAAGTGCATCTCAAATATTAAATTTCAGAATTTTATTTTAAATTTTTATTTATGTTATATCTACTTTAAAAAAATCTACATTCATTTACAAATGTTTCCTGATTTTCTACCAATATTTTACAAAGAGACCTACATACTTAAATTAATTAATCGATCCAAACTTTAAACTAATTAATAAAATTAGTCAACTTCTATTTTGAAATTTCAATATGCATACTACAAACATGTCAACAAATTGGACCTAAAAAAAGACATAATCAGATACAAAAAATATATAAATCACATAATCCAAACTATATACCACTACTAGAATTGTACAGTATAGCATCGGACATTTCCAACGGCCATTGACTAACGGCTTCCGACAGAAGCCAAAAGATAGAATTTTCTTACGGGCCCAAAAATACATCTTTGGAAACCGTTGACGGCCATTGGTTTTAAACCCATTGGAAGTCGTTGGTACCCATTACACGATCGAGCAGAATATTTCCAGAATCGGCTTCCTTCTTCCTTATTCTCTTACCCCACGATTTTTTTCCCAAATCCCCAATTTTTCTCCCCTTCAATTCAGAAATCACCAACCCCACGCCATCAACCGCCTACGATCCCTCCAATTCATTCAAGGCACTCTCTCCTCCTCTCTAATATCTGATTCTCCCCGATTCAAGGTATGAATTAACCCTAATTTTGTTTAATACCCTAATTTTAGTCATTTAAGCATAATTAGAGAGTATGTTTGTGCGTCTAGTGTTGCTAATTAGTTGCTAATGTAGGGTTTAATCATTTAAGTTGTTAATTTAGGTTTTTATTTATAAATTGATTAATTAGTTGTTAATCTAGGGTTTAGTTAGTTTAATTTGTTGTTGTTAATGAGTTTGTATCTATAGATTAATTTGATTATCTTGCTAATCAAGGATTCAATTAGTTCAAGTTGTATAGGTATATATGCATATATATAGTTGGTAATTAATCTATGTATTTGTTTGCTAGGTTGAGCCCTAATTCATTGAAAACGATATTTAATTTGTTGAAAACATGTAGTGGAAATGGACATATTTAAGTTTATGTTTTATTAAAATTTAGCGAAAACGACATTTAATTTTATATATAATGTACGGCTATATAGTTCGATTTAATGTTGAAAATATACGTATATGTGATAAAATTCATATACGTACAATTCATAATAGTTAAGGTGCTAAAGCACACAAAGGCGCTGTAACGACCCGGCGGGTTTCGACGCCCGAATTCCAACAATAATACATCAAACTGTATTACTTGTCATAACTCAAGTATCGAAAACACTAAATGGTTATTAGAAAGAAATTAGAGAGTGAGATAAGAAAGAAAGAAATAGTATAATAGAAGTAGAAGAACAACACAACAACATCAGAGTCTCACATCGTAGCGGAAAAAAATATAATATAGAAATAAAACTTTATTGAGAGCTTTAAAAATGCTTACAACATTAGAGTACATCAATACATCTAGACAGTTATAGATGTCTGTCCTCATATATAACACACAGCGGAATAAATACTAATACGTCTGAACTCCTCTAGCACGTCTTCTGAACTTCGTATTATCCAATAACATGATCCTGCAAACCCAGGCTAACCCGAGCATTACAAACGCCGGATCAGTCTGGTGAACCAGAGTGAGAAAACTCGCTAAGTTCATAATATCATTCAACTTGATTTTAAAGTCGAAAATCCTTTTGAAAGAAAAGGATAATAGTAAGACCAGCCCACACATAAACACGGACGGTTTTTACCTTACTATAACCCAAAACACTTTTGAAATCATATATTTCTCTGGTATTATAATAGTGCCTAATTACAAGTAAATAGCAATCTAGTGAAACGCTTGCATCTCATGCTCCACATATATAGTATACAATCAAAACCGCAGGCGCTTATTGGAGATTTGATTTACAACTATGACAAAGTATGGAACCACCTTCCGATAGTGTATCTCTAGAGGGAAATACACTAGGTTCAAAAAGAACGTCTTGCAACCCGGCCCATACATGACCGACCACTCATTTCGCTTGAGTGTACCAAATGTATATCACCAACGGTTGGGATCAACAACTATTTCCTGAAAAGGGACTGCATCGAAAATAGATTAAAGAATGAAATGGAATTTCTCTAGATAGGTGATTATACACCCTAATGGTAGCGACCCACATAGCCATGCTGCCTGCCCGATTTTTGTCATTTCCCGGTTGATGAGGTTTGAGGTTAGAATTTATCTTTAGAATGTCTGGCCATCATTCACTTTGAATGCCACATCGTCAGATCCGTCAAATCACTAATTGACGCCCACAAAAATACTTTGGGTGTTTATGCTAAGATAAGGTGTCTTCTCTACCACCTATAGAGATACGTTTGTAAAAATTAGCGTACGTGATTCTTAAGAAATACTCTGTCAGACATTCGTTCATATAAGTCCTAGAAGTCCCTTGATATTTCTTATGATCCTAGAAGTCCGGTAATGCTTAGCTACCTAGAATCTCTTGACGCGTCCAACGATGATTTGGAATCTGTTCGTGTGGTCCGTGAATATGGTGATGTCTTCGATGAAGTTCGGGGTTTACCCCCAAGGCATGAGATAGACTTTCGTATATACCTAGTAGATAATGCAAAGCCAGTTGCATTACCGGTGCGCCACATGGCTCCGAGAGAGAGAAAAGAACTCAGTAAGCAAGTAAAGGAGTTGCTTGAGAAGGGGTTCATAATAAGAAGCATTTCGGAATGGGGTGCTCCGGTTGTTTTTGTTACAAAGGTTGATGGTTCACTTAGATTGTGCGTGGACTATAGAGAGCTGAATAAGATCATGAAGAAGAACAGACACCCATTTCCGCGGATAGACGATTTGTTCTATCAGTTGGTTGGTGCTTCGGTTTTCTCGCAGCTGGATTTAACTAAAGGATTTCATCAGCTAAGAGTGGCTGAAGACAGCATAAATAAGACTGCATTTAGAACTCCTGATGGTTTCTTCGAGTGGCTCGTCATGCCTTTTGGTTTGATGAATGCACCCGCATACTTCGTTGACTTAATAAGTAGGGTGTACAGGGAGTTTCTAAACAAGTTTGTGGTAGTCTTTGTGGATGATATCCTGATTTTCTCTTGAAGCGAAGAAGAGCATGCCCTACATCTTAGGGAAGTCTTAGAGACCCTACGAGCGCATCAACTCAAAGCTAAGTTCTCCAAATGTCATTTTTGGAGGAAAGAAGTGAGGTTCTTAGGACACGTGATCTCTAAGGAAGGGATAGTTGTGGATCCCGCAAAGGTGGTGGCAACCCAAGGTTGGAAGGTCCCTAGAAACGCGACGGAAGTAAGAAGCTTTCTAGGGCTGGCGGGCTATTATACGAAGTTCATTAAGGACTTCGCGAAGATATCAGCCCCCCTTACTCGGTTAATGAAGAAGAACTTGACTTATGCTTGGGATATCGACTGTGACGATGCTTTCCAGCATTTGAAGAGGGCTTTGACGACAGCTCCAGTTTTAGTTTTGCCAGATGGAAGTAAGCCATTCACAGTGTATACCGGTGCTTGCGGGACAGGGCTTGGAGCAGTTTTCGATGCAAGAGGAAAAGGTGATATGCAAAAGGAGGAAAGTATGAGTATCGCTTATCATCCACAGACGAATGGACGGACAGAAAGGGGTGAATGGAATCCTTGAAGATCTTTTGAGGTTATGTATCCTAGATTTTGGAGGGACATGAGAAGAGGCAACGAGCTTAGTGGTGTTCACAACGTGTTTCACGTTTCGCATTTACGTAAGTGTTTACGTGATACGGCGGAAGTAGTGGAGCCGAGCACGCTCAAAGAAGTGGAAGTAGAGCGAAATTCCATGGTTAGACGAGCTCCTACACGCATTCTCGGACCGGAGGTCAAAAAGATACACAATAAAGAGGGCAAGTTGGTCAAAGTGCAATGGGGAGATGATCAAGGAGACGCGACTTGGGAGACGGAAGACAAGATGCGTACGTTGTACCTTTTCCTTTTTGAGGGTATGTTTTTTTTTACTTCTCCTTTTTCTACCGCTTTGTTGATACTTGTCCTATCATTTAGTATGTCTTTGCGATGATATCTTCGATCTTTAGTTAGGAAAAACCCTATGGTTGTAAACATGTGTTTGAGACATGTTGTGTTTGGTGGATGCAACTGGTTGCTAGTAGATGCATGTACAGACACATTAGGCACTATATCGGCTCAATCACTTTCATATTACATATGAATATGTGTGCATATTTTAACTAATGGATGTATAATGGTTGTGTTATCATATGAATGCTGCATTTTGATGAAGGGATGTGCACACATGTAGAAATAATATGTATCATTAGGATTCTTTTGCATACATAATGGACGCATGGCACTATCATGATTTGCATTAAGGAGGTCAACTGAATCGGTAAACCGCCTGATTTTGCATTGGATAAGGAACATATACACACACTTTTTGCATATGTTCATACGGCATTAGAAATCTTGTAAGGACAATGGATGCCTGTATTTGATGGATGAGTAGATGGGTGATTGGATGTTAGGATATACATTCTCCTTAACTTGGAGATTTCGGGGGAAAAATCCATTAAGGAGGGGAGAAAGTAACACCCCGTAATTTTAAATATTAAAATTAACAATTTTAAGAACACTTAATTTTTAGGAGAGGAATTAAGGGAAATGGGTTATGCCATTGCGTTCATCTGGGAATTCTGCTTGGAATAGAGTCTAAGTTTTCGTAAATCGAACTTCATATGAGGAAGTTATGGCCCTCAGAAGTTTTAGAAATTTAAATAAATTAAAATAGCTCAGATTTAAATTCAAAATTCAAATCACACACCCGGGCTGGACAGGAAATTTCCCGCCCAGGACCCAGGTCGACCTGGGTAGACATAGGTCGACCAGGGGGTCGACCTCCCCCCATTTCCAGATCCGGGGACTGGTTCGTTTTTCTGCATTTGGACGCCCGTTCTGACCAGATTCGTTGATCCCTCTGCTATTTAAACACCCTCAAACCTCACTTTCTCTCCACACCAAACCATTGCAACGCTATGCTGCCTTAATCCTAATTTAAATAAGTGAAAGATGTCCTTATGCTGCTGGAATAGTTCATCTTCTTCTTAAAGCTAAGGAATTGTGAGACAAGATTGTAGAACAAACAACGAACGAATTATTCTCTTCTCTAATCCGTCTTTGTGAGTACAATTTCTTTCACAAAATAATTAGTAAATTAATTATGATGAGTTATAATTGGGATTATGAAAACATGCCTGTTGAATCATGTGACATTACTTAATTTTGGTATCATCTGTTTGTGAAGATATGACAGTTTTGTTAACTTATGTTAGTAGATCTATTTCATATGTCCAATCACATATGTTTAACTTGATTCATTTTATGACATCAGTTTATATGCAAGTCTGTATGCGAATTATACACAAGTTTATATGTGATTCAAGTATATATATACATGCGAGTTTATATGTAAAACATGTGATAGTAGTTTACATGTTTAAATTCATGATGTTGGTTCATATGTCTAAACACATATGCTAGATTTGATTCATTTTGTGACATTAATTTACATGTCTATATCATATGCAAGTGTAAATGTAAACCTTAATTTACATGTCTAAATCATATATGCAAGTTTATATATAAGTTTGGATGTGAATCATATGCTAGTTTATATGTAAGATTGTATGCGAATCATATGTAAGTCTTAGTTTACATGTCTAAATTGCATATGCAAGTTTGATACAAGTTTGTATGTAGATCATATGCAAGTTTATGCGAAAACCATGTTCATATATGCAAGTTTATCTTTATGTGTATAGATCTATGCAAATCATATCTTATATAATTTGATCCATGCCAGTTTGTAGTTTATGCAAATTATGCATATTGCCTATGCAAGTTATTGATTATGCAAATTTATGATTATATAAATTATAATCATGCAAGTTTTGATCCATGCTAGCCTATTCTTATTTGCAAGTCAGATCTATTTTATGTGTTATGCAAGTTCTGATGTTTCTTTTCTTTTTATGAGTTAGACTATTTGCGGGTCGAACATATTTCATATTAAACGTATGAACGACGTGGGGACAATGGGAAAATATTAAATATTAATATTGTGAATTGGCATATAATGGCTTTAAAAGCATATAATTAATTTGAGGCATTAATTGGTATAATTTATATACCTGAATATTATGGACATAATTTAAGTGACAATTATGGACATGGATTGAAATTGGAAGTTATTGACAATCTGAAATAGGGATATTAATTCAAATTGGGGTTGAATAATAATGTGTAATAATAAATGCCTAAGACACGAGGTTAGACTCGTTTGTGGTATAAGACTGCCCGGACCCGCCCGGAAAATCCAGCAACCACAAACGGTAGTCTAATGTGAGAGGTCAAAGGCATAAATTAAATGTGTAATAAATGTCTAAGACACGAGGTTAGACTCGTTTGTGGTGTAAGACTGCCCGGACCCGCCCGGCACATCCAGCAAACGCAAACGACAGTCTAATGTGAGAGGTCGTAGGCATAATTAAAAGATTCTTAGACATGAGGTTAAGTCTGGCTTGTGGTGGAAGTCTGCCCGGAACCGCCCGGCATATCCAGTGGCCACAAGCAATCGACTTAATGTGAGAGGTCTGTGCATTAATAATTAATTAATGCTGATCAAAGACGAATATGAATGACAAATAGAACTTTGATTGAGTTGAGTAATTCTCCGAGTACCAATCTGATGTTGATTTCGGTCTTCGGGATTGATACTTAGGGAGTTATTCTCTTAACCAATGCATCTGTGAACTAAGATGTACTTAATCATAAATTAAGTAAAACATGTTATACGATATATATATATATATATATATGATACATAAAACATGATAAGTGGATAGGGTTAAGACCAGCTTAACCAAAATCTGATAAGTAGGTAGGGTTAAGACCGGCTTAACCAGTTATATATATTAATTTGATAAGTGGGTAGGGTTAAGACCAGCTTAACCAATAATATATATATATATATTAATCTGATAAGTGGATAGGGTTAAGAAAAACTTAACCAATAATACATATTGATCTGATAAGTGGATAGGGTTAAGACCAACTTAACCAATAATATATAAATGGATAGGGTTAAGACCAGCTTAACCAATAATATATATATTGATCTAATAAGCGGATAGGGTTAAGACAAGTTTAACCAATAACACATGTTGATTTGATAAGTGGGTAACATGGGTGACATGTGGGATATAATTATAAACACTTAACCAGGTTGAAACATGTAAGAAGACATGAATAAGAGGGGGTTAAGTGGGAAATCCTAATGGGGACCAAGCATAGGTGGAAAGCTTGTGTCAAGTGTGGGGACCCTTTTCAACCAGTAACCCATTTAGTATCTAAGTGAGCTCGATCTAGATCGAGGACGGGACACGCTTACTGGGTTTGATTGTAAGAGGTCAAAACGGGTTAGCGGTGGCAACGCAAGTCCAACGGGGTCATGTGCGTGCGTAAGCCCGGGCTGGTAGGTAAGACGTTGTTGCATCGTGTAGATATAAGCCGTGCATCTTTAGTGGTATTAGGTTGCCACTTTGGGGAGTAATACACCCCACTGTGGGACCAGCACGAGTATCTACGAGTTTGGGAGTCGATCGAATGGGGAAGGTAGTGGGTACGACTAGCGGAGATAGGAGCAGACGGCACCTATGAAGACAGCTAGGAGTACAACTACCATATTATGAATAAATGTTGTAATTAGAATGGGGAGGGTAGTGGGTACAACTAGTGGATATAGGAGCAGGCGGCACCTATGAAGACAGCTAGGGGTACACGAAACTACCGTTATTATTATTTTGTTCAGTATGCGGGATCAACTTTTAGGGTGACTAGTATTGGTGTAGTATAGTAATTATCCTATAGTGTTGGAGGCGCAATTAACGTTATCTTATTCCTCTTTTTTGCTTTGTCATGCCCATTTGTTTCACAGTCATTCCTTGTTTTATCAGTTTATGCCTTATCCTAATTACTTTAATAATTATATTGTTAAAGTTATTGGACTCGCCAGACTTTATGTCTGAACCCCTTTGTTTTCGCCTCTTTTCTTCATCCCCCCCCCCCCCCCGGTAGTTTCTCAGGGTGGGACTAGTGGAGCTTGATTTGGATCTCTTTCTATCTCTTTTGGAAGTGCTTGGATTGCTGAAAGTAAAGTTCAGCTTATCTCTTTTACGGCTACTTATGTTGGGGTTATGCTTTTTACTTTATGTACTCAGAAAACAATTTGTCAAGATGGATATTAAGTGTACTTGGTTTTATTGTTGGCTTTTGATGTTGTTGTAACCAAACTATTTCTCCACTGCAATAAAAGTTATTTTAAATTCTTCAAGTACCAATATATGTATCTGTCTTGTTACATTCCGTTCTATACACCAATAATACTCCATCAAAGTTAATGCATTCCCTTTGGGAGTGAAATTAATGGACGTGGGGTGTTACATAATCAATCCAATTAAATCCTTTCTTTGAATTAATTGATAATATAATTAATTTAAATAAATCTCATTTAAGTGTTTCTTAGAAACAATTAAACCAGTCTTAACAATTAGGTAAATTTCCAATCATTTATCTATAAATTCTATTGGTATAAGACTTCACTTTACAAAATCATTTGATAATAACTTTAAAACTTTAAATAATAATTGTTTATTCCCTTTTTAAATAACTATAATTCCAAATAATAGATTAAAAATCTAATTTCAGTTATAAAATAACTTTATAACTTCATTACCGTCGATTCACTTGACGGTAAATCAACATTTGTAATACGATTGATTTATAGGCCATATGCTGCCAATAACCCAAATAATATTGTCCATTGGTTAATAACAAAAAAAAACGTTGAATTTAGGTTCAGTGGTCAATAATCAAATCAATCATCCAATCAAGTTGGTCAAACAGTTCATATAATGTGATATGAAAATAAACAATAAATTTGAGGAATCCAATTGGATCCCTCCAACCTGTTTCTCCTTGCAACCAAATACGTTACCTTAAACTCAATTCAATCAACGGATATAATAATTAACAATCAAACAATAACAGCAATTCAAGCATTTATTCATTTAACACGTTTATATTATTATAAACGTAACCAACAAGGTACGTTACCATGTTTGGAAAATAATCGATAAAATATCGATTAGATTTATTTGAATTAAACTAATGTATAAAATCAACCAATTCAATCAATAACTAATCAGCATACCACAAACAATTATCAACCATAGCACAAAATAAAACCCGATTTATATAAAATATAAATGGGTAAAAAATGAGTGAGTTATATTCACCTTGATTTGCTTGTTTCTGAAGCAATGCGGTTACAGTTAAGTTAAACAGCGTTTAATTTAACTGTGATTCCCATCTATTTCTATCGCTATTCAGACAGTTTTAAAATGTCATGTTCTTCACCTCGATTCCGGTGTAACTCGTTTCGTCTAATTCCGGTAATCTGACAAAGGTTATACGCGTTATAGTTTAAGATTTTATTAAAATAATTTACTCCTTAATTAAACTAAACATTTACTAATTACTAATTTTATATTAGACGTGTGCCGTTAAATTCTTATACCTTGCTTCGATTGTCCAGTTTCCACATTATGCCCGATAAATGAACTTCTGCCTCACTGATCAAAATAGACAATTTGTTGATTGTTGCTCTTTTTTCTTTTTGCTGTGTGCTCTTCGTTCATTACAGAAGAATTTCAAACCTGCTCCCTTGTAAAATTCTTCACTGTATCTTCAGATGCCAAAACATCCACATGTTGAGACAATAAGTCCACCTTCGTTTTGCCAACTTCAGCACACAGCTGGTTTCAAAAATAATGTTCCCGAACTCCCTTTTTCTCCCTTCCATCAGTTCCCTTTCCAAATTGTGACTGTAATACTCCACTGCTCCCACTCATCAACTTTACCACTTCATCTCGCCATGTGTATCCATGTTTCTTCAAACCTTGCTTCACCGTTCATGGTTCCATTCAAAGACGACCCAATCTTTCTTTTACTGAGTTCCACTTTATTGAAAGCAACCGACACTCTTCTTTTCCCAACGTCCACACATACAAGCCATTCCACTTTTAAAAATGAAAATCTTGAAAGTCCAACTGCCAACCCAAAAACCACGGCCCAGTTCCCTTCATACTTTGCCTACGTTACTTCTTTATTCACTCCTGATTTGTTCGAAGTACCTTCACCCCACGTGAGAACCCAAAATGATTCTCCATCACGCAAATCCTCTTCCCATGTATTGTTTTATAACACCACTTCATTCTTATTTTATAAATTTCCCCTACTCTCCTTTTTCCCATTCGAAACTCCTGCTGTATATCTATATTCACTTCATTCCCACCTCTCTCTATTTATTGTTTCATCTTTCACAATATAATGTTTTCTTTCCTCCCATCTGAAAGCTCTACTTCCCATATCACCGTACCTGCTCATAGTTACACGCATATTACAATTCATCAATAGTTCACGGTTGGAGATCTACTGACGAAATGGATTGACTTTGTTTAATACAACATTTATATTAAGTTGTCATGACCAATTATCCGGGTATACGTTGCATATGTGTGTATGGTTAAAGTTGTAAATTTTAAACGAGATCAAGATAGCATAAGCATTTTGGTTTGTATAATAGAACTTATTCATGATGTTACGTTAAAGACATAGCTTTGCACTCAGTGATCTTGCACCTTCTCACCTCAGGAAAGAACCTATCTCGTGCTTCACAAACGGAACCTGATAACACGCCTTTCCAATTTACGTGCTGCGCCGAGTTCAGACCACCGGACGGCCATCCCAGACCACTGCTCCCCCTTCCTATGCTCAGCTCCGACTCCACAAAGACCTCCCACCTTCTGTTATATCGATCTCAAGGATCACGACTGAAAATATTTTACTGTTTCTTTTTATTTTATTTTATTTGAAGGATGTTTGTATTACTGGAAATGAAACTGAAAAAAACAAGGCAATATGTATTTTGTTGTTGTGAAAGGGGAGAAGTCTCCCTCTTTATATAGGCAAGTAAGTTTGGGGGTCAAGTAACCTGGTTTGGCACTTACGTAAGAGAAGATACATGTAGGGTTAGGCTCTCTTCTAGCATGGCATGTGCATTAAGAAGTTGCACAAAATACAGGCATGGTAGAAAAGTAAATATAGGTCGACTCAAAAATGGCATGCAGAAAAGAAAGGAAGAAAGAAATAGGTAGCGGTACAACATCTTACTTAAATAGGGTGTGGTCTGCTTGGTAGGATAGGCTGCGTTGATTCACATGCATTTGGTCTGTACAAAAACTGAAGAGATCCTACGCGTGTATTGTGATGCCTGATAAGAAATATCCACTTTGTTATCAATTGGGGAAGGTAGATTTTAGAGTGTCTCCATTGTGTTGATGGAAAAGAAAGCTTCGTTTACATTTCCATGTGGAAATATAGGTGTTGAATTATCAACTCACAAACTTAGGCTGTCTCGGTATAGGTTTGATAACACACCGATTAAGTTACTTGTTTTAGGGTAGGCTTTGAAGGTAGGTGTACGATTACTTTGCTTTGAAGTAAAGAAATGGGGGTAGGCTAATAGAATTAGAGTAGGTTTTAGAAGTTTAGCAGTAAAGAATTTCATACAATGACATGCGTGTACCATTTTATTTAATATTTCGTTTCCAATGAAATTTATTTAATTAAAAACCGACTCCGTTTGTACAACGATGTTATTTTAAATTATTGGTTCACCTTTAAATTGCACGCACCGATAAAACAAATTCAATTGGCTCCAAATTGGAAATTTAGCAATAACTAGCGATACGTATTCCAATAAAATTTGTTTCGTCGAAAACGGAGATTGTTTGGAAAATATATCATTTCTGAGGCCTATATATTCCATTGTGCAAAGCACGGGCCTCCTCATAAGGTAAGCAGCGCATTGATTTGAACGTTCTATTTCGTATGATTATTTAATTTCATCATCAATTGTCGTTGAGCGTTTTATATTCGAACTGATATACATGAATTTGAAATTGTAAATTACAAAATACAGCGATGTTTACAAGTTTGAATTATAATTATATAAATTATACGTTCAAATTTCGTTATACAAATGAATTATATATTATAAATCACCACCGAAAATGCGGGACGTTACATTCCTTCCCCCTTAAAAGAATTTCGTCCTTGAAATTACTCAGGTAGAAGAAATGTTATAATTCATTATCTTTTCTAAAACCCAGTATATTTTAAATCGTAAACCATTTTATTATTACAAATAAAAATTTACAAAAACATCGAAAAATTTCTATCACCGTAAATTTTTGGAAAGATCCGGCAGAGTCTCCCCTGTATAGAGGGACTTCTACGATACCGCAGGATCAACAAATATATATACCTCGACCAACACGGTCGGAAACAAAATTCAAAACTCAAAAAATTATATTTCCGCGTAGGCGTACCTTATGCGAGTGCTATCAAGCGTACTGGTTCAATTTATTTTTGATGTAATTATCCAAAATCAACCTTAAAGCCTTCTGGCACCTGTATTAAACTCAGTTCACCATGTGAGTAACATTTACATGAAATTTTATATAACATTTCAATTACACCCACTACCCCAATCCAAACATATAGTATTCATTCATTTTCAAATTCAGGTTCAAATCATTAATTTCAGATCATATTTGATTCATTCAAATTATCATAATGGAATTATGTTTTCAATCTATTCATTCTTATTAAACTGTTGATGAATTAATATTCACCCAATTTAACACACAATCAACAAACAATACACAGTCAATCAACTCAATCAAATTATTCAACTTTTGTTAACTATTCAATATTAATATTTACATATATATTCACATGGGTTATTAATAAATTAATATTTGATTGATTACCATTTGTTTATTATCAAATTTAATCCCAAAATCCATTTTCAACACCACTTAACCAAGTAAATTCCAATTTCTATATTCATTTTACTAATCGATTTTCCAATTAGTTTGCTTCCATTTCAAGATATAAATCCTGATTTAATTTCAAATATCATCCATTCTGTTCTTACTTAACTTATCTTTAAGTTAAATTCTTATTCATTCAATTCATAATTGAACTCATTCACCAATTTCAAATATGAAATCTCCTAGTTATCAAACCATTCAAATTTTATAATCAAATTTGAATTTTCATTCGAATTAATCAAACACACCAACATATCAATAATTCGTGAAAATTATTTCTTTTATATACGAAAAATATATCCGGCCAAAATTATTTCATTTACCCTTTGTACAAAACAATATCGTGTCAGTGGCCAATTCAATATTGAACCAATCAAACAACACAATAAAACATTTGTATATAAAATCTACAAATACGCGCTCTCAAATATATTTACACTCAAAACTCAACCTAGGGTATAACTAACCTCATCTCTATCGAGTTACGCAACAGAGCCAAGGTTATTACTAAACCTTATGCTCTAATACCACGGTAACGACCCAGTGGGTTTCGATGCCCGAATTCCAACAATAATACATCAAACTATATTACTTGTCAGAACTCAAGTATCGAAAACACCAGATGGTTATTAGAAAGAAATTAGAGGGTGAGATAAGAAAGAAAGAAAGAAATAGTATAATAGAAGAAGAAGAAGAACAACACAACAACATCAGAGTCTCACATCGTAGCAGAACAAAATATAATATAGAAATAAAACTTTATTGAGAGCTTTAAAAATGCTTACAACATCAGAGTACATCAATACATCTGGACAGTTATAAATGTCTGTCCTCATATACAACACACAGCGGAATAAATATTAATACGTCTGAACTCCTCCAGTGCGTCTTCTGAACTTCGTAGTATCCAATAACCTGATCCTGCAAACCCGAGCTAACCCGAGCATTACAAACACCGAATCAGTCTGGTGAATCAGAGTGTGAAAACTCGCTAAGTTTATAATATCATCCAACTTGATTTTAAAGTCGAAAATCCTTTTGAAAGAAAAGGATAATAGTAAAACCAGTCCACACATAAACACGGACGGATTTTACCTTACTATAACCCAAAAAACTTTTGAAATCATATATTTCTCTGATATTATAATAGTGCCTAATTACAAGTAAATAGCAATTTAGTGGAACGCTTGCATCTCACGCTCCACATATATAGTATATAATCAAAACCGCGGGCACTTATTGGAGATTGGATTTCCAACTATGACAAGGTATGAAACCACCTTCCGATAGTGTATCTCTAGAGGGAAATACACTAGGTTCAACAAGAACGTCTTACAACCTGGCCCACACATGACCGACCACTCATTTCGCTTGAGTGTATCGAATGTATATCACCAATGGTTGGGATCGGCAACCATTTCCCGAAAAGGGACAGCATCGAAAATAGATTAAAGAATGAAATAGAATTTCTCTAGATAGGTGATTATACACCCTAATGGGAGTGACCCACATAGCCATGTTGCCTGCCCGATTTTTGTCATTTCCCGGTTGATGAGGCTTGAGGTTAGAATTTATCTTTAGAATATATGGCCATCATTCACTTTGAATGCCACATTGTCAGATTCGCCAAATCACTAATTGACGCCCACAAAAATACTCTGGGTGTTTATGCTAAGAGAAGGTGTCTTCTCTACCACCTACAGAGATACGTTTGTAAAACTTAACGTACGTGATTCTTAAGAAATACTCTGTCAGACATTCGTCCATACAAGTCATCCAGGAACAGGATGAACCGAAGGCACTCTCCTACCACATCATAGGAATCACCCTATAGATCAATAGCGAGTAGTCCTTGCAAATCTGTAGATTTCAACCATGACAAAACCACAATATATCTCTGGTTATAAATTATATATATAGTAGACTTTAATAACTATAGTAGTAAACCAGAGATATAAGTAATCCTTTCGTTTCATGAAGATCTATGGTCTCCACTGGCTCCGTCTTGATCAGCATTTGATATCTTCTTTATTTCGTATTTGTTGGTCGGAATGGTTTTCGAATATAATTCGATCTTGGTCTTTCCGTACCAACCATCGTATGGGTCAAATTTGATAGTCATATATTTAACTATCAAATTAACAACCATTCAACCATAAAAATAAAATGAACTTACTGGTTAAGTACTCGGCATCACTTGGCCCTTTTTAATTTAAAACAAATTAAAACTTCTTAATTTTCCAATATTTAAAACATAGTATTACTTCTTACCTTATTATAAGAATATTCGCAAAACCAGTTTTATATACTTTAAAATAAAATCATAAATAAATACTCTCCCCTTTGGGTTTAAATCAATTTAACATAAAACATCGTTTTGAAATCTCTTTGGTTCTCATTGCTCAGAAACAATAATTAAAAACTTATCCCTTTTCTAACAAACCATTCAAACTCATTTCTTAAATTCCTTTACTTCATAGTATCGTTATATTTATACCAAAACTCCTTTTATTTCCTTTACATTGGAATATTATTTATACTCTCAAGCTCTTTTTATTTCCATTATTTAACCCCTTATCGATCCATACTATTCCACTTATAACCCATTCAACCATTTTCAATTTTGAAAATCTTGTTTCCAATCCATTCATTTCACTTTTCAATATTAAGTATCGTCAACTTAAAATTCCCGTTTTTGCCTCACACCCTTCTTTAAACTCTATTTATAAAACTTGAGTTTAGACTAAAATGCCCTTTTAGCTCGATCTCTTTTCCCCTTACTTCAAATGTTAAATAAACATTTATTTAGTCATTGCATCCTCTCAAAATCTCTTTTATAACCTTGTTATAAAACTCAATTCAATATAAACTTAATTCTAACCTCTTTTCAAATCTCAACCATATTCCAAATGGTTTACTTACTTAAATGTATTACATTTAAGAAATAATCACTTAAATTATTATTAAAAATAATAATTCATTTCATCATTCACTACCAAAGAGATAGTTAACTTCTATTACTAACATAAATAATAATTTCTCTATCTAAAATCTTATTAAAATTAACAAATATTCGTTAAATATTTTCATTAGATTTATTTGATAATAAACCAATTTAATTTAATATTTAATTCTAGTAAACACATTTGATTTAAACATGGTTATCTTGTTAATCAATCCAATTAAATCATTTCTTTGAATTAATTGATAATATAATTAATTTAAATAAATCTCATTTAAGTGTTTCTTAGAAACAATTATACTAGTCTTAACCATTAGGTAAATTTCTAATCATTTATCTATAAATTCTATTGGTATAAGACTTCACTTTACAAAATCATTTGATAATAACGTTAAAACTTTAAATAATAAGTAGTAACTGTTTATTCCCTTTTTAAATTACTATAATTCCAATTAATATATTTTAAATCTAATTTCAGTTATAAAATAACTTTATAACTTCATTACCGTCGATTCACTTGACGATAAATCAACATTTGTAATACGATTGATTTATAGGCCATATGCTGCCAATCATCCAACTAATACTGTCCATTGGTAATAACAAAACAAACGTTGAATTTATGTTCAGCGATCAATAATTAAATCAATCATCTAATCAGGTTGGTCAAACAGTTCATATAATGTGATATGAAAATAAACAATAAATTTGAGGAATCCAGTTGGATCCCTCCAACCTGTTTCTCCCTGCAACAAAATACGTTACCTTAAACTCAATTCAATCAACAATTCAACAGATATAATAATTAACAATCAAACAATAACAGCAATTCAAGCATTTATTTATTTAACACGTTTATATTAAACGTAACCAATAAAGTACGTTACCTTGTTTGGAAATTAATCGATAAAATATCGATTAGATTTATTTGAATTAAACTAATGTTTAAAATCAACCAATTCAATCAATAACTAATCAGCATACCACAAACAATTATCAATCATAGCACAAAATAAAACCTGATTTATATAAAATATAAATGGGTAAAAACTGAGTGAGTTATACTCACCTTGATTTGCTAGTTTCTGAAGTGGTGCGGTTACAGTAAAATTAAACAGCGTTTAATTTAACTGTGATTCCCAGCTATTTCTATCGTTGTTCAGACAGTTCCAAAATGTCATGTTATTCACCTCGATTCCGGTGTAACTCGTTTCGTCTAATTCCGGTAATCTGACAAAGGTTATACGCGTTATAGTTTAAGATTTTATTAAAATAATTTACTCCTAATTAAACTGAACATTTACTAATTAATAATTTTATATTAAACGTGTGCCGTTAAATTCTTATACCTTGCTTTGATTGTCCAGTTTCCATGTTATGCCTGATAAATGAACTTCTTCCTCACTGATCAAAATAGACAATTTGTTGATTGTTGCTCTTTGTTCTTCTTGTTGTGTGCTCTTCCTTCGTTACAGAAGAATTTCAAACCTGCTCCCTTGTGAAATTCTTCACCGTATCCTTCAGATGCCAAAACATCCACACGTTGAGACGATAAGTCCACCTTTGTTTTGCCAACTTCAGCATGCAGCTGCGTTTCAATAATAACATGCCCGAACTCCTTTTTTCACCTTTCCATCAGTTCCCTTTCCAAATTGTGACTGTAATACTCCACTGCTCCCACTCATCAACTTTACCACTTCATCTCGCCACCTGTATCCATGTTTCTTCAAACCCTGCTTCACCGTTCATGGTTCCATTCAAAAACTACCCAATCTTTCTTTTGTTGAGTTCCACTTTATTGAAAGCAACTGACACTCTTCTTTTCCCAACGTCCACACATACAGGCCCTTCCCCTTTTGAAAATGAAAATCTCGAAAGTCTAACTGCCAACCCAAAAACCACGGCCTAGTTCCTTTCATACTTTGCCTACGTTACTTCTTTATTCACTCCTAATTTGTTCGAAGTACCTTCACCCCACGCGAGAACCCAAAATGATTCTCCATCACGCAAATCCTTTTTCCACGTATTGTTTTATAACACCACTTCATTCTTATTTTATAAATTTTCACTACTCTCCTTTTTTTCCCATTCGAAACTCCTGCTGTATATCTATATTCACTTCGTTCCCACCTCTCTATATTTAATGTTTCATCTTTCACAATATAATGTTTTCTTTCCTCCCATCCGAAAGCTCTCCTTCCTAGATCACCGTCCCTGCTCATAGTTACACGCATATTACAATTCATCAATAGTTCACGGTTGGAGATCTACTAACGAAATGGATTGACTTTGTTTAATACAACATTTATATTAAGTTGTCATGACCAATTATCTGGGTATACGTTGCATATGTGTGTATGGTTAAAGTTGTAAATTTTAAACGAGATCAAGATAGCATAAGCATTTTGGTTTGTATAATAGAACTTATTCATGATGTTACGTTAAAGAATTAGCTTTGCACTCAGTGATCTTGCACCTTCCCACCTCAGGAAAGAACCTATCTCGTGCTTCACAAATGGAACCTGATAACACGCCTTGCCAAATTACCTGCTGCGCCGAGCTCAGGCCATCGGACGGCCATCCAAGACCACTGCTCCCCCTTCCTATGCTCAGCTCTGACTCCACAAATACCTCCCACCTTCTGTTGTATCAAACTCAAAGATCACGACTGAAAATATTTTACTGTTTCTTTTTATTTTATTTTATTTGAAGGATGGTTGTATTACTGGAAACGAAACTGAAAAAAATGAGGCAGTATGTATTTTGTTGCTGTGAAAGGGGAGAAGTGTCCCTCTTTATATAGGCAAGGAAGTTTGTGGGTCAAGTAACCTGGTTTGGCACTTACATAAGAGAAAGTACACGTAGGATTAGGCTCTCTTCTAGCATGGCATGTGCATTAAGCAGTTGCACATAATACAGGCATGGATGAAAAGTAAATATAGGTTGACTCATAAATGGCATGTAGAAAAGAAAAGAAGGAAGAAATAGGTAGCGGTACAACATCTTACTTAAATAGGGTGTGGTCTTCTTGGTAGGATAGGCTGCGTTGATTCACATGCATTTGGTCTGTACAAAAACTGATGAGAGCCTGCGCGTGTATTGTGTTGGCTAATAAGAAATATCCACTTTGTTATCAACTGGGGAAGGTAGTTTTTAGAGTGTCTCCACTGTGTTGATGGAAACGAAAGCTTCGATTACATTTCCATGCGGAAATATAGGCTGTTGAATTATCAACTCACAAACTTAGGCTGTCTCAGTATAGGTTTGATAACACACCGGTTCAGCTACTTATTTTAGGGTAGGCTTTGAAGGTAGGTGTATGGTTACTTTGCTTTGAAGTAAAGAAATGGGGGTAGGCTGATAGAATTAGAGTAGATTTTACAGATTTAGCAGCAAAGAATTACATATAATGACATGCGTGTACCATTTTATTTAATATTTCATTTTCTACAATATTAACCTCTACCATTTAACCGCTGTTTACCGCTAACCATTAAATTTGTACTACCACCCGCGAGCTTCGAACACAATGAAAATCGGTACACCGCTACGCCTTGACATTCCGGTTCCAATGAAATTTATTTCGTTGAAAACCGACTCTGTTTGCACAACGATGTTATTTTAAATTATCGGTTCACCTTTAAATTGCACGCACCGATAAAACAACTTCAATTGGCTCCAAATTGGAAATTTGGCAATAAGTAGCGATACGTATTCCAATAAAATTTGTTTCGTCGAAAACGGTGATCGTTTGGAAAATATATCATTTCTGAGGCATATATAATATATCGAACAATTTCCCTTGTGCGAAGCACGGACCTCCTCATAAGGTAAGCAGCGCATTGATTTGAACGTTCTATTTCGTATGATTATCTAATTTCATCATCAATTGTCTTTAGCGTTTAATATTCGAACCGATATACATGAATTTGAAATTGTAAATTACAAAATACCGCGATGTTTACAAGTTTGAATTATAATTATATAAATTATACGTTCAAATTTCATTATATAAACGAATTATATATTACAAATCCATTTATAATTCCAAAAAAAATTAAAATAATAAATTAAATTAAATATCTGGCCACCGAAAATGCGGTATGTTACAGCACGCCTTGAGCTTTGGGCTTTTTTGAGTCCTGCAGCTGATCGTGAACCTGTAACTTTGATTTAAAAAAAATGAAGTTGAAATTTCGAAGTCAAAGTTGAAAAAAAAACACTTCAATCACGAAATAAAACCCGTCTGATAAGTATCGTATATAATCGTTATGTGAATGTTCGTTTTATTAACGAAACAAACATTTATATTCATCTTACATAATATTCGTTGGATTTGTCCTTTGTATTGGACAAGTTACGAACACAATAACGAAATTAAATATCGTAAAATATTTCAATTTAAATGGTTCTCAAAATTTCGAAAGCACTTCCTTTATGTTTCCTATGTACGCAATTGTGTACTGTTCAGGGAACTAAAGGGAAGTGCTGCCGAAATTTTGTTGCATCGTTTAAATTGAAAAGATTTACGCGATTTAATTACGTTATTGTATTTGTAATGGGAGGTAGGATAACCCACCAGTAAATGATCAATTAACATAACATGCATTCAGTAATAAAATTGTGAATCTACCTAAACATAACATGCATATATCAATTATAAGGGAATTTTCAGAATTTAGTGATGGACGCAAAAATTGTTAATCTATTTCAACTATTGACGTTATAAAAGTAATAAAAATTGTGAATTTTATCATTCTTTCTAATTTTATATGTACTTAGGAAAAATGGATCACGATTATTTTAATGATCGAAGCTGGATGTACAAACGAAGAGAAATTGATGGCACAATAAACAAACAATTTATTAATGGTGTCAGCGTGTTTATTGATTTCGCATTAAGTAACAATGGAAACGACATCGAAATCCGTTGTCCATATAGTAGATGCAAGTTATTGAAGCATTTAATACCACAAATGGTTATAGTTCATTTGCGTCAGTATGGTTTTGTGCCAAACTATTTAGTTTGGGATCGTCATGAAGAACCGTTAGCATCTACTTCTATACAAGTTGAGGAGGTAGTGAATAAAGAAATTGCTATGACGAATCTCATAGAACAAATGGTTGAAGATGTTGCACATTCAATGTTCCTGGTTCAACAATTTAATGATAACAATGGTAATGATGAAGCAGAACCAAATATTAAAGCCAAAAAAATATACGATTTATTAGATGCAGCGAATAAACCCCTTTGGGAAGGCTGTGAAAGCAAAACTCAATTATCAGTAATTGTTGAATACATTGCGATGAAATCTAAATACAACCTCACAGAAGCTGGATTATAGCTGTTGTACAAGTTACAAAGCGGCATATGCCTCCTAATAATTTGATGTGCGAAAATCATTATGAAGTAAAAAAAATGATGTCGGCATTTGGTTTACCGTATCAAAAAATAGATACATGTCTAAAGGGTTGCACGCTATTTTGAAAGGAAGATATCAACCTTAAGAATTGTAGAATATGTAATCAGGAAAGATACAAACCAAGGAAGAAAAAGGGAAAGAAAGTCTCATATAAACATATGCATTATTTACCTAATAATCCTAGACTTCAAATGTTATATGCATCTTCTATAACCGCGCAACATATGAGATGGCACAGTGTGAGAACACAGGAAGAAGGTACGTTAACACATCCGTCCGATGGAGAAGCATGGAAGCATTTTGACCAAAAGTATCCCAATTTTGCATCTGAGAGTCGTAATGTTAGACTTGGTTTATGTACGGATGGGTTTTCACCATTTTCTCAATTTGGTTCTAAATATTCGTCCAGGCCTATAATTGTAACACCTTATAATTTACCTCCGTGGATGTGTATGAAAACTCCTTATATGTTTCTCACAATTGTCGTCCCTGGTCCTGATGATCCGGCACAAGAATCGATGTTTATTTACAACCGTTGATTAACAAATTTAAAAAAAATGGGTATGAAGGGGTAGAAACATATGATATTTTGCAAAAAAAAAAAAAAAAAAAAAAAAAAAAAAAAAAAAAAAACTTTCACATGCATGCTTCTCTGTTGTGGACAAATAGCGATTTTCCTGCTTATGCAATGCTGTCAGGTTGGAGTATGACTGGTCGTCTAGCTTATCCGTACTGCATGGAAGAAACAAGAACATTTTCTTTATCTATTGGAAAGAAAATTTCATGGTTTGACTGTCACAGATGTTTCCTTCATATTAATCATCCTTTTAGAAGAGATAAGAAATTTTTTACAGTCAATAGGCATGAATCTTTGCGACCACCTAAAGTATGGACAAGTGAAGAAATTTTTGAACTTGTACAAAATTTTCACAAGATTCATGAAACCGGAGTTAGATAGAAATTCAAGGTAAATCAACGACTCATAATTGGTGGAAACAAAGCATATTTTGGGAGTTGCCTTATTAGAAAGATCTTCTGATTTGTCATAATATTGACGTAATGCATAATGAGAAAAACGTGTTTGATAATGTAATCAATACAATTTTGAATGTCAAAGGGAAGACGAAAGATGATTTGAAATCAAGTCGTGATATCGAAGTAATATGTAATCGTCTAGAGCTTCATATAAAGCCAAATGACACCAAAAAACCGAAAGCGTGCTATAAACTGGACAGTAATCAAGTTAAAATATTTTTAAAATGGATTGAAGGATTAAGATTCCCAGATGGTATAACTACAAAAATAGTAAACTTAGCGGGATGAAAAGTCATGACTGTCATGTTATGATGGAAAATTTATTGGCTGTCGCTTTCAAAGAACTATTGCCCATAAAAGTTTGGACTGTTGTAACAGAGCTTAGTTTGTTCTATAATCAGCTTTGTTCTACTACACTAAAAATTGACCGTCTATGTAAACTAGAGGAAGAAATCCCTATATTGCTCTGCAAATTGGAAAAAATATTTTCTCCAGGTTTTTTCAATGTTATGGAGCATTTACCAATTCATCTACCGTCAGAAGCACATCTTTGAGGGCCTGTGCAATACGGATGGATGTATCCATTTGAAAGGTATATTAATACTTAGTTAATTAAATTTTGGTTAATGAAATGTGTAAAAATTAATAATTTATATTAATTCTAAATAGGTATTTAAATCATCTAAAGAAAAAAGTGAGGTAGAAAGCTCGAGTTGAAGGTTCTATTTGCAAATCATACATCGAAGAAGAAGCTTCATTTTTTCTCTCATTATTATAGTGATCATGTGAACATATCATTTGCAAGTACTACACGTAATGACGAAGGCATTTATCAAGATGACTATCCAACGACTTTATCTATTTTTTTTAAAAACATGGACGACCTTCTGGTAGATATGTGGAAGAATGACTGAATGATAAAGATTATAATGCAGCACACACATATATTCTTCTCAATTGCACTGAAGTTGCACCACTCGTTAGGTAATGAACTTATACATCTATGTATATATGTACTAAATGTTTAATCATATATGTTACATTTGTCCTATAATTGCAGCATTTATGAATCACAGTATCCAAACGGCGATATCAGCAAAGAATTCGCTAGTTGGTTTACTGATTATGTTTTTGATCTAACAAATTGTGTTGTGGATGAAGGATTGAAACATTTGGCAATGGAACCAAAAATAAATGTCAAGACATATCCAATATTCTTTGTCAATGGATATAAATTTAGCACTAAAGAATATGGTGCTGAAAAATTAACTGACAATAGCGGTGTATTTGTTAAAGGTAGTGATGATCCAAACGACCATATACACGATTTTTATGGCGTGCTAAACCAGATTCTGCAATTGACATATTTCACACGACCCACGGAAGAAGTTTTTTTGTTTAAATGCAACTGGTTCAGCAACGTTCAGGTTCTGGAATAAACCTGCACCTAAAATATAATCTTATAGAAGTGAGACATACTTCCCGTTATTATAAGTACGATCCTTTTGTACTTGCCAAGTTTATTATGCTCCTTATCCATCTATGAGAAGAGACAAAATAGATTGGTGGACTGTTTTCTTAACAAAGGCAAGGTTTACTTTTGACGGACGTAATATTCCCGACGACCCAGCTTATCAAGCAGATGTCGAGGAAAATACAGAAATAGTAATAGCCGATGATCAAACAGATTTTGGACCTCTAAACGATGAATCGAACACATTAATTGACGTATTTGAGACTACAGATGAACCAAATATGGAGGAGGAAATGGAGTCAAAATCTGAAAGTGATGAGGACGACTAACCAATAATCCTCATTTTAAAAAGGTAATTTCATGTTTATTTTTACGTAGTAAGAATCAAATTCATATTTAGTAGATATTTCTTATGTTAACACATTTTAATAAATATTTCTTATGTTATCTATTTACAAGTAACACATTTTAAGAATGAATATTTATTTTCATGACATTTTTATAAATCAAACTCATATGTTAAGTAGACATATCTACGAATCAAACTTGGAAATGTTAACCATACATTTCTATTAACAAGTAACATATAGAATCATAGCCTTTCCTACTTTCTTTACTTGTCATCTAGTGTGGTATTTATGTTATGACATTTCTATTAACACGTACTCATGTTATCTCATACCTTGTTTTTACATAGCTCTTTCATGTTTATGCTATGTTATGTTGTTATCTGTAACAGGTGATGTCACAAGGTGGTGATGAGGGTGGTCCGTCGGACTTATCCCGTCCTGTAGTCTGGCTTAAGCCAAAAGCCAGCAAAGGGTAAGTACTAAGTTTTTAATATAAATTTAATTTAAGTACAATAAATTATATAAATTGTTGTTCTAATAGACATGTTTTTGAGTTTAACACAGAGGTTTTGAGTTGGAGCCGTCCAACACAATCTTGAAGATATCAAGACGTGCTTATCAGGCTCACATGACTTCATGTTGGCCCACATGGACGTCGGTATCCGACATTGTTAAGGAGACGATATGGCAAGATTTTCTGGTATGTGTGATATAACATTTATTATGTTAAGTAGTCATGTTCCTATTTGGTAAGTTCATATGTATGCTATTTTTAAAAAAATATAGGGTTCTGTGGATCTGCAGGAGACGGATTTGGATCTCTTCAAGCGCCAGTGGAATACTATAGTGGCAAAAAATTACAGAGAGACAATGAACAACTTAAAATCAGGTGGGAAAAGACAGACTTGGATGGGCGAAGCGGTGTGGGATTCGCTGCTTACATATTGGAATAATAATGAGGAGTTTTTGGTAAATTTACTGCATATTTAATTTAAATTATTCTATTCAATTAATATGTGATTCAAAATAATACATTTTTTTAAATTTAAATGTATAGGCCTCGTCTGAGAGAAATACAGCTAACAGAAGCAAGAATCCGGTTACGCATCGAGGTGGGTCCAAGTCGTTTCGGCACCATCGTGAGGATCTGGTATCGTTTAAAATTAATACTTGATTTAAGTTTAAGTTTTAATTTACACACACATATATGCATGCTTATTTTAGGAGAGAGCGCGTATGGCTCCTTTGTCGTACTGGGATTTTTTCGAGCGTACACATGCATTGAGTCAGACTGACGACACAGGCTCAGTTTCGTACAGTTGGGAGCATGATGATAAGGCGCATGAGAGATATGTAAGTATAGAATATTTAAAGTTAGAGTTATATTTTAATTAAAATAGTGTTATCTAATTTCATTTGTTTTATGTTTAACAGGAGAAATTTCAGGCACATAGGGCGTAGTTACTGGAATCCACTGGGAGGACTGAGTTGACCAAGGACGATAAGGACATGATATTTAATGTTGTCATGGATCCGCCTACCCGGAACATACGATATGGTTATGGAAATCTAGAAAATTTATAATAAAAACTCAAATTTACTCCAAATGCCAATATGAAATATTGAAAATCTGAAATTATATACAGGTTAGATCATCTCAACAGACGTATCAGAGGGCTCAAGACAAGGAAGAAATCGCACAGCTAAAAGCACTAATTGCAGAGCTTCATGAGCATGATCGTCGCCGTGAAGAGCAGATAGAGCTGCTTAATCAAAAGCTGGCGGAGTTCATTGCCCAAAACGGTACGCCACCTTCAGGGCCGGTCCTAGAGGTTTTGGTACCTAAAGCGAATTGTCAATCCAAGGCCCCCTATACAAAACTAATTATATTTATCAATTAAATCGTCAAGATAATTTTTATTGTTTATAAATAAAGAAAAGAGGAAGAAATAACTTCATTCATAACAGTACTTCAAGCCAATACAACAAAATTAATACTAATTGCTTATGAACATTTTTCTAGCCTTTTGATTTGCAAAACTACTAATAATACGGTCATATTCAAGTTCATTGACCATATCTTGTTCAATCGATAAAAGTGCCAAACCATTTAATCTTTCTTGTGATATAGTGGAACGAAGATAAGACTTGATCAACTTTAGCTTTGAAAAACTTCTTTCTGCCAAGGCAACTGTAACAGGTATAGTCAGAACTATTCTATATGCAATCCAAGCATTAGGAAAATTTAACTCTCTCGAACAAGAATTTATGAAATTCAGCAACTCAATTGCTTTTGTTTTTTCCTTTGGCAATATAACTTTCAATACTTTTAATTCTGAAAATAGCTCTCTTCCATCGATATCAGAGTGTAAATCATGTCTCAAATACTCCTCAAGTTTTAAACAATGACCTTTCAGTTTCTCATCATCTATAGAAGTGAACTTTTTTAAATCAAATAAGAATCCAAACCTGTCATCATATTCTTTAAATTGCTCAAATCGGGTCATCAATGAAACACGAGCTTTATCCACAATTTGCAAAAAGTAATTGATTCGGAAAGACTCTTCCGATGTTTGCATCTGTTCTTCAACATTCGTATCTTAATCGAACTGTTTCTTTCTATGAATAATTCTTTTTTGAGGAAAAACTGGTTCGATATCCAACATTTGGGCTATCTCTTTAGCATCAACCATCGTAGAATCAAAACCCGTGTTCCTGAAATCTTCAAAAAAATCAATAAGCTCTTGTAATCTAATTATAGCAACATCAATTTGCATATCCTCGGTTTGAAGAATCTTGCTAACGGTGTTTACATTTTTTAATATTTCATACCAAATGCACAATCCGAACAAGAATTCAAAATTTTCAATCTCATTTGTTACAAGGCCTCTAGCTTCACTCTTTGTCATGGAATCCTTCGTGTTATTTGACAAGAAAATTAGAGCATCTCTTATCTCCACTATTTGATATCTTATTGATTTTACTGCTTCAATGTGACTTTCCCAACGTGTATCTGATAATGGTTTAACAATACAACCTGATACATGTTCTTTAAAAATTTGTCATCTCTGTGTGGATGAAGAAAATATGTTGAATATTCGTTGGATCACCCCGAAAAAGTTTGATGCTTTAGGACATGATTTTGCCATATCACATATCATAAGATTAAGACTGTGACAACCACAAGGTGTATAGAAAGCTCTTGAATTAATTTCTAACAGTCTTTGTTGCACCCCTTTATGTTTTCCACTCATATTTGATCCATTATCATAACCCTGTCCTCTGATATCGTAAATATCAAGCTTAATATCTTCTAATACTTCTTTAAGTTTGTTAAAAAGTCCAAGTCCAGTAGTATCATCTACTTTTAGAAATTCAATAAAAAACTCTTCCACCTTTGCAGGATCAACTGAAATATTAACACTTCTTATTACAAGAGACATTTGTTCAACACGACTAATATCTGGAGTGCAATCCAATATAACTGAAAAATACTTGGCCTTTTTTATTTTTTTAAGAATTTCAGTTTTAATCTCATTCGCCAATGTGAGTATTAACTCATTTTGAATTTTGTGTCCAAGATAATGTGTATGAATTTCTTTATGTTCAATCCGTCGAACATGTTCTTGCATTACTGGATCAAATTCTGCTATCTTTTCAATTAATTTACAAAAAAGACCATTATTCTGTTCATAAAGCTTTTCCTTCGTTCCACGAAATGCTAAATTATTTGAAGCAAGCGTTTTTACAACAGCAATTATTCTTATCAACACTTTTTTCCAACGTTCTTTTTCCTTATTTATTTGATCTACTACACTCTGATCTATGGTTGCTTTGACTTTCAATCTTGTTTCCAACTCAATCCAACTATTCATATTCAGAAGATGATCTTTACTACTTTCATGCGACTTCCACTTAGTACTAAGATTGCGCCAATCATTAACTCCTTCATTGGCAAGATGAGTAGTCGTCGCTTGATTCGTGAATAATTTGCAGCAAAAACAAAATACTTTATCACGCAAATTTGAGTATACCAACCATTTTCTATCTTGTTTATCATCGTTAGGCAAATGTCTGACATATAATGTGAAAGAAAAATGTCTATTAAAAAGCATCTTTTGGAAAATCGGAATCATTATCTTTTAATACTCTAAAAGGACCTCTTTCAACCAGCAAGTCTCTCAATTTTTGATCAATCTTTTTCCATGTACCAGGGTCATTTGACACTACATCTTCCACATGTGATGGTGAATCAATATGTGCTCTCCCTTCGCTCATATTCTCATTATCATGTTCACTCATTAAAATATAATCATCACTATTATCATCATTTTCATCAATTATGGGGGCATTATCCACATTCAAACTCGAACTTTCGACAACATTACTTTTGATGAAAAATTTATTAAGAGCGTCTTTCTGTGAATTAGTGAGTTCCTCTAGCCTTCTTTTTCTAACTCTTTTAACATGTCCAGATTCTTGTTTACGCATTTTTAAAATCTATAAACAAAACATTAGATAATATTATAAATTAGTAACTATTATAATATCAAAAAAAAAAATTTATAGAAGTGGAAACTACTACTATTTTATTCTCATCCAGAATGTGCTGTGTGCAAAAATTCAAACAAAGTGAAACCACTGAACAATTTCAGTGCAATTTTTGAATGCGTTGTGTGCTGTTTTTGAAACCATTTCAGTGCAATTTCACTACAATTTTAGTGCAATTTCAGTACAATTTCAGTGCAATTTTTGAAACCATTGAACAATTTCAGTAAGACATTATAAAAGTGCAACCTAGAAATCGCTATGTGCAATTTGAACACAACGCATAAACAGAGATTGTTGAATAAAGTAAGCCATTGAACAATTTCAAATTTAGAAATTGCTTTGTGCAATTTCAGAACAAAATGAAACCTAGAAATCAAAATTTATAAATTATAAATGTTTTTTTTTTAGTAAAATTTTTCTCCTGCCTTTTCGTCCACTTATCTATTTTTTGCCCCTTTAACAATTTCCATTCTCGAATCAGTTAAATGTTACAAAAATGAGCAAAATACACCCAAATAAAATTAGATTAAAGGAGAAAAGAAGGATAAAAATTCATCGGATCAACGCTGCAAATCTAGAATACGTTTGCGATCGTTATATTTAACATAGACAATCCACCGGTAAAATCCATTATATTCTATTCTACAGGTAACATACCCAAATAAATTATAAATGTTACCGGCTCTTTCAACAATTTTATAAATGTACGCTCAGGTGGATTCGCTGCAGCCTGCGTCTGCGCCTGGAAGGTCGAGGTGGAGGAGCGCCTGCGTCTGGAGCCTAGAGGAGCGTCGAGCGATTGCGGCCTGCGTCTCGTCTGGAGGTGCTGCCGTTCCGTGTTGGTGAAAACTGAAATCGCGATTTGTTTTTTTCTTTTTCTTTTTTTTTTTTTTTTTTTTTTTTTTTTGTACACGGTGGCTGATGAAATGGTGCCCTAAAAAAATTTGAGCTCTAAGCGACAGCTTCAGTCGCTTCACCCAAGGGCCGGGCTTGGCCACCTTCATCTTCTGGTGGACAGAGTTGATCAAGTTAGCTTGTTTTGATCTATGCTTTGAGAGTTGGTGAGGCTTGCTACATGATGATTGTTGTATATATTGTTATGATGGTTTGGACATGATGTTATGATGGTTTGGTGATGGTATGGTGTGGACATGGTGTTTGTTATGATGTCTGAACATGGTTATGTTGTTTTGGCAACGTTTAGTTGTTATGTTGTATAAATATTGGTTAATTTATGTGTTCTGTGTTTGATTTTTATTTTATACCGTGTTTGGGTGTATATATAGTTGAGATTGTGAGTTATATGCTCGAAATTGAGCAGTTCCGATGATTATATATGTGGTGTGTGGCTTGAAGTGGCAATTCTGAAATCTGAAAAAAAAAAAAAAAAACACCGAGATTTCCAACGGCGGTCAACGGCTTATTGGTCCAACCATTTCAACGGCGTTAAACGGCTTATTTTCAACGACGTTCTTTTGGCCAGAAATAAGGGACACGTGACCATTTGTATCAGTTGGAAGCCGTTGGAAAATAGACATTGTTTGCATTGGAAGTCGTTGATCCGTATACCAACGGATTGACCAACGGCTTCCAACGGCCCCTGGTCGTTGGAAAACCCCGTTTCTCTTGTAGTGTACATTGACGATAATAATAATTTTATTTATAATAATTCATTCATAAATTTATCATATATTAAATGCAAAATTTCATTAGCTTCAACATCTAAATTAAATTTTTTTGTACATGTACCTAGAAACCATTCTCAGTTCTCTTTTAATATTTTGCGCTCAAGCTCATGTATCTAATTAGTTGACGATAATATTTTACAAATTTATATTTTATAATATTAAGATATTAATATCCAAATTAACTGATAAAAATAAATATTAGCATTCTCTCTTTCAATAAGTTATAAACCATACTCAAATCACAACCTACCTTGATGCTACATAACATTATTTTGCAATTATTATACCTGTAAGTATGGCTTTGAGAATAACATGAAATATATGGTTGGATACCAAAAAAAAAAAAAAAAAAAAAAAAGAAGAAGAAGAAGAAAGAAAGAAAGTTTAAAAACTAACACCAAGTATTAAATAAAAGTTTTTCTCAATTGCAACTACATACAAAGCTTTTCTTAGTTTTTTAAACCTTTTTACTTTCAACTCCTTAATTGAATTAGTTGTGATGATTATAAGATATTTAAATAAATTAAATTATTTAATATTCATTCCTTCGTTTTTATATCTTTATAAAAATGAGAGTTAAACGTACATGCAAAAACCGTATAACAAGAATGATAAAGTTGTTTATTTTCTCATACATATAATAAATATTAACACATTATTTTTACATCTACATTATTAAAAAAAAATACTTTATTTCTTGGATTAAGACATTAATAGTTATATATATATATATATATATATATATATATATATATATATATATATATATATATATATATCATTTTAGGTTGTAATGACATATAGCAATAAAATTTTCAAGAGTTGTATGCATCGTACTATTTTTAACAATAACTAAAATATAATTATTATTGTTAACAACATTATCATGTGCAATTATACACTACTTATTAATGTAATACACGTTCAAAATGGATTTATTTCAGCAGCCCGCAGCCCAAGGCTTCAGATTCAATTTAATAATATTATAACATTCACAGAAAATGTTGTATAGCTATAAAATACGTTGGGTTCCGGCTAAACACTTCCGGTACGTATAAAATAAATTGGGCTTTAAGCAGTTAAAAAAAAAAAAGGAAACAAATAATTTATTGAAATAATATAAAATCAGTACGGATTTACATCGACTGGCCTGCACTGCAGAATAAAATTCCAATCCATCTATACAGTAACGATGAATCCAATTCCAAAGCAAGAATAACCCATTACTTAGCTAACAAAATTTCAAGGCACTTAATTCACTTGAATGGTAACAATAAACTGACAAAGCTTTTCAAAACCCAAACATTCTATAAAACATTCAAACACGAGAAAAAAAGGGTACACAGACCAAACAAGTTAATTATTCAACATGCAATCCAAAGCTTTTATCCAAATCCAATAATACAGCATGAACAAACATTAGGAAAACTAATACAGATCGCTCTCCTTATGGGTATGAATCACACAATCCGAAGTCGGGTACGAAACACAGGTAAGAACGTACCCTTTCTTCATCTGCTCATCGTCCAAAAACGAGCCATCGGACTGGTCCACCGAGCCCGAAGCGAGCTGGCCCGCACAGGTCGAGCATGCACCCGCTCTACACGAGTAAGGCAGCTCGACTCCTGCTGTCTCCGCTGCATCCAGGATGTAGGTGTCGTCTGGTGCTTCAAACTCATGTTCTTGGCCCTCTGGTGTAATGAGCTTTACCTTGTACGTTGCCAGTGGGGTTGTTCTGAAGGAAGTTGAGGGTCTGGGGTTTGGAAATTTCAGGGGGTTATGTGTAAAATGTACTGAAGATGGAGGTTTTGTAAGGGTAAGGGTTTGGAATTTGGCAATGCCTACAAGTGGGGATTGGGTTGAAAGTGTAGTGCTTGTTGACATTCTTTACTGAATCTACACAGAAGCACTAATTGTAATTGTGATCTCTATAGCAACTTCTTATTACAATAGCATTGTTACGCATGCAACTTTAGAACAGATAATGGCAACATCTGAAAACTAAATACGAGCACAATAGAGCATGCATCGGTAGATTACCATGGTAACTACTGGATTATATGAGAAATGCAATCATGCATTCTCTTTCTTTACTTCCACTCAAACTTCAATATCAAAACAGAATTGATCATTATGTTTATCTAAGACGCACAAACCAACTAGTAAATTGTAAATATGTGCATTGATGGATATTTCTGGATGCACATAACGCAACATTTGCATTTGAAATTATTTTAAAATATCAAAAAATCCGCATATACGAATGGATATAGGATAATTATTTTATCCGCTAAAAGATCGAAAAAACAAGAAACACAAATAGAAAATTTTAGTTTGATATAATATGTTTCGATCTCATTTCATAAAAATATGATAATGATAAATTGCTTGAGAAGTTAAATGCATACATAAAACAACAAATATATATCTTTAATGAGATAGGATTAAGAGCACCCCTAAACAGTGTAACACCCCTGATTTTCACCACACAGCCTGACCAAACATAATATGATCATCTTTTTAAAGCCAATGAACAAAAAGGTTTATGTTACTTCGATATTTTGACAAGGTGCATTATTTATTGATCATGGTGCATTACTGGAAAGACAAGAAATAAACTCCATTTCACTTCACCCAAACATTCACAATACAATTAGGAAAAATCAAATATCTATGCAATAATTTTAAAATTCTAGACTATGTAATAACCACAAATTGAAAACTCAATGTGGAAATTTTGTAAGTTTCTTACATCAGCCAAATTATTTTCATTATTTATTCATTTGTTGTATGATTTACCATCCAAGCAATTAAAACTATTCCAGTTATTAAATGTGAATCCAATAACAATATAACAAAATCATTCAATGTTTTTGATGTCAAACTCAACTTGTTACCATCGTAACATTTACACATCTATATAATTGCTCTATCTTAAGTTAATGGAGTAGAAGCAATGGTAAAAAATGGTTCTGACTGAAAAAAAAAAAAAAAAAAAAAAAAAAAAAAAAAGATGTCCGAACGATATTGATAACGCAATTAGATGATGGTGCTAAACAATTTAACTGCGCATAATTAAGTGACCATCAAATTCGTAATTCCCACTCCATTGAAGTGGTTGACTCCCACTATCTTTCCACGATCATTGTCAAAATTACTCTGAAATTGTCATCATTTTTTACCATTTTTCTAAACTCCATCTCTAACCAAAATTTGTCATCAAAGCTGACTGTACATGTCCATATTCGTTTCCTGGTCTGATGGCTCATGGGATCAGATTCATCCAAGATAGCTATATTTTGGTTTTTGGAAGATATAGTTAAATCAGTTAGACTTCCTCTATAGAAAACGGTATCTTTCCTTGAATATCCATTCAATTATTTTTGTATTAATTTGTTAACGTTCAAATTCAGATTTGAGAATGAATCACGTGATAATTTAGTCACATATTCGGAAATTTGGGTTATACGGTTTTCTTTGTAGGAATATGATGCTTCTATGGTTGTGATTTGTTGATTATATTCTTCTCACATTTAGTTCTTCCGTTGAGACTTTATTTTTGACCAACTGGTGAACCTGTTTAATTGTCATATATTGGTTTGAATTGCTCTTTCATCAATCAGTGAATTGTTCGATGATTTGCACAAAACAACCCATTAAATGATGAAGTACAATATGACAAAAGGCATCAAAGTTCCCTGATGTTCTATGATATCAATCTTTCTGGATATTGGAGAAACAATTAGGATTCCACAAACAGGAAAATACTGGTAACAAACTTCGTAATTTTTTTAAACTAAAAGACAAGCTCTACAAAATTTAGTTACAAGATATCAAATCAACAATTCAAATCATCAAATAAACAGCAATAAAATCATATCCTTTTGAATTTGCTATGCCATTAGAAATTCTCTAAAATCATTAACTCCTCCAAAACAAAAACCAATAAAATTGGGGTACCGTACCGGTGCTGGTCATCAGCGAGCTGGATTAGGGCTAAATTTCAGTTTTGGCTATAAAGTAAAAAGAAGCGAAGTGTGGAATCAACGTAAGAAAAAGAAGAAGCAAATCAGCAGTACCTTGATTAAAGACAGAGAAGTTGAACTCGAACTCGAATTGAAGAATCGAAGGTGAAGTCAACACAAAGGCTTCAGGCAAATCAAAATACAGCGAAGTTGCGATGCCCTAGTTTATTTTTGGTTTCGATACTTTGGGTTTCTGGACTGCCAATTAGGGCAGAGAATAACAGAGACTGAGTATATTGAATTGGGCTGGCTTTATTTTGGGCTTTTAAAACTTTTTAGTTTATAGCATTTTATTATTGGCTTTTACACCCAGCCGGGAAATAAATAAGTATGCCCAGTTTATTTAAGAACAAAAGTGAATTTTATATGGCATTTTATTTTGGGTATTAGCTTTTATTTGACGAAAGAGTGAACGAGTTTTGACTTTTGTTTTACGAGTTTAGTAAGAAGCCACCGAAAATCAAAATCTAAACCGAAACCGAAACAAAAACGAAACTTTCAAAATTTAAGAAATTATTCGAAACTAACAAAATTTTAAATGATCAAAACCGAAATCGAAACCGAGTTCTCGAACCTTGATTTAAAATTAATAATACTTGAAGCATGAAATACAAAATTAGCATGTCTATGAAGTAAGAATAGAAAGCATGTTTGAAGTCTATTGTGTTCATCGAAACATGATATCTTAATCATGAAATGACAACTCATCCATGAAATAAAATTGAAAATTCAAACCCAGCATCCTTTTGCACCATTCAAATAAGTTGATGAAATTCCATACAATAAATTTATGAGGGATGCAAAAGTCCGATCACCTATGAGCTTGTTTTCAATTCTACTCAATCAAGTTTGACGTACTATATCTTCTTCTTCATATTGCATCTTACTAAAATGCAAAAAGTAGAACTTGCCAAAATAACCAAGTTTTGTGGTAGTACATTAATTATGAACTAATAAATTAGAAATTTCTATATATTGTACTAACATAAGATGAAGATATATTTTACTTTTTCCCATGCATAGTTAGATCGTAGCCACTCATCACTACATATCAAAGCTTCAACCGTCTCAGTCTTCAATTAACTTCGAAATTGATTGAATCATAAAAAACAAACGGTCGAAGCTTTGATATGTAGTCGTGATTGGTTGCAATACAACTAGGCATTCCGAGATGTAAAATATATCTTCTTTTTATTTTAATATAATAGTGAGAAATTTCTCATTTACTAAACCGTAATTGTTACTACCACAAAACCTAGCAATTTGATGGCAAGCTCTCTTTGTTTTTATGATAAGGCGCACTAAGCTGACTCCTTTAATAGTGTTTTTTTTTTTTTTTTTTTTTTTTTTTTTTGGAATGTTTCAAACCTTTTTCCTCTTTTTCAACGGAAAGACCTAACACAATTTGCAAAATTAAATTTGCACCTCTTTACTGTTGGACTGAATACTGTATTTTGTTTGAATGTAATATTATGTCATTATCAATCTTAATCTATGAACGGTATCATGCTTCACTTGATATATTTATTTTCAGTTTTATGTTCACTAAATTATACTCCCTAAACGATATGATATTCAACAAGCATTTTGTAAATTTAATCCACTTTGTAAGCTTTCATACGCTTTTATTAAATGAAATTCTATGTGAATAACATTGAAAGCTTAGCCTTCTTTCAATAATTAACCTTTCACACACTTCTAAATATAGTCTATTTCTGATGCAATTTATTTTGTTTGTTAGCTAATGTAATTTATTCATTTAAACTTCATTAACATGTTATATGTATCTATTATTCAGTTTTAGATATAAATTTAGGATGTATAATGTGCTGGGGGTAGACTTTATTTAAGTGGCCAATTCAACACTTTCATTATACAAGATATGCATGTATTGACATAAAACCTTTTATGTGCATAATGCATATTTACATGCAATTGCAGCTCCTACCCAAGTCAGCCCAAGTACATCCAATTCGAATGAGTTAAACGAGATAAACACGGCCACTGCAATTTTTAATGGATCCGGCTCAAGCATATTATTTGCAATCCATATATTACTAATTTGGACATTTTTCCGTCAGATTTGTAGTTTGATCAGGGTTCATACGCTTTACTGTCCGATCCAAACCATCCATTTTGCACCAATTGCATTAAATTTGTATATATGGTCCGTTGAAGATAAAATCAAACAAACACATAGAAAGTGCAATTATTTCCTATTTGCTTTCGTGTGCATTAAATTCCATTAGCCTATATTAGATACTTGCACTTGCACAAAAAGACAATGAAAAAAAAAACAAAGAAAATAGCATGTTATCTTTAATGTGTATTCTCAGCTTTTTAATATAATCCAATAGAAAAACAGCGAGTAATAATCTTCTTTTAGTTGCAACACAATTGAATTATTATGTCAGTGACTATGGAGTTGTCGGAAATGGCCGAACAGACGGTAGGCAAGTAAAATTTGTCACTAAGTTTGAACTATCACTGTTATTATGTTCCTAGCAAGGTATTAGTATGGAAAGTTTAGTTCTGAAAAGGAAAAAAAATCATGAGCTCGGTATTTTTTCCCTTTAAGATTTGAGCTCAAAATCGATCTATTTCCAGTTTGAGCATCATATAAAAATAAATAAATAAAAGAATATGACTTATATTTATGCCTTTAGGATTTGAGCTCATAACCGCTTGGTTCCTGATCTGAGTATCGTAACTTCACGGTAGTGGTTTGTATATGAGCTTTATTATGTTACTTTTAGTACTTCTTACCATATAGAAAGTGAAAAGAAACATATTTACATGTTTTGTTTATAAGCTTTCCTTCCTTAATATGGTCAGCTATGCATAATGAACTATATTCGCTCATAATACGTTATCATTTTTCAACTTGATGCAACCTACCTACAATGTTACCTATATGACTATATATGAGCATGCTAAATTTGCCAATGCACGAAGGTATGGATTTTGAGAACTTGTGGAATTGGATTGAAGTCGTAGGATTCGCTTCATGGAAGTCATGGGTGATTTTTATAATTATGTGACAATTACGTTTAACTACCTATATGACTATATATGAGCATGCTAAAATGTCCTCTTAATAATTTTCTATGTGTTGTGATTGATAATTCTGTCTACATTTTATTTTTTATATGTAGTGGCATACTCAATGTCCCTACCGTCAACTATGGAAGGGTTTTGGTTTGTGAAAATTCATACTATGGTTTTCAGAGTGCATATATCCACCATCCTACTGCAGTGGGTTTAATATTTCATGTTACAGCTGCTATCATGGCATATCATAAATAAAGAGCCATAATTCATTAATTCATTCTCTCATTCATATATTTGTAGTTCAAAGTTGATCTAAACTAAAGCTTTGCATTGATCTACATTGATCCCATAGTATTATAAATGTATATTTTTTATTGGCATATGCAAATAATTATATATTGTACATCACCATGCTACAGCCTGAAAATAGCGACATACAAACTACTACTGATTTTTACGGTCTGTACTAACTTGTATCTCAACCGTGCTATTTGTTTCATAGTTCAATCATTTCAATGGGTATCCCAAAAAGAAAAGAAAAAACTAAAATTCATCCTCTTCCGTATTTATTTGATCTTGTCTCATAGTAAACTTAATACACGTGCTTACAAGCATATAATTCTGCACCTCATTCTACATCTCTACAGTTTTCACTGGTATATTCCAAATCAGATGAAAATATGTGAACGTTCAATCTACGCTATGAATGTCATGTTTCCCACACACACACACACACACACACACACACACACACACACAAAAAAAACAGTGTATTCCTCTCTAGAGGTACACTATCAGAAGGTGGTTCCATACGTTGTCATGGTTGGAAATCCATTATCCAATAAGTGCTCGCGGTTTTGATTGTATACTATATATGTAGAACGTGAGATGAAAGCTTTTCTGCTACATGATTAATATATTGTGATTGGTAGACACTATTATAATATCAAAAGAATTTTGATATAAAGATTATTTTGGATTCTCATAAGGGAAAAACCCGTTCCGTTATACGGCGTGGTCTTATGAGATATCGTTTTATTGCTCAAACTATTTTAAATTGCTTTACTCACACCAGTCCCATGACTGACCCAGAGTTTGTTTTGTTTTCCCTAAACTCTTGGGTGCCGAATTTTGTACAGACAGTCAAATAGTCAGGATTTTACAGATATACTTGGAAAGCTTGGAGCAGGAGGTTCAGGATTATATAGTTATTGTTTATTCTGTTGTGTTGTAAGTGTTGTACTCTGATAATGTTACTGTATACATATACAGATTTTATTTCAAGGATATGTTATCTATTATATGTTGTTCGTTCCGCTGTGAGATTCGTGTTTCTCTGATGTTGTATGTTCTTCTTCTTCTATTCTAAGTTTCTATCTTATCTATCCTCACCCTCTGTTTTCTTTCTATTAGTTTTCTGGCTTCCAGTGCAATGTGGGTTGGACTTTTGTTATTTGGTTTGATCAGCTCAAATTGTACCGGAATTTCGGGACACTAAATGATATCACTCCAAAACCCCTAACACGTTCAAAATGTTAAGTCGAACGTTAACCCAAAATATTTATTTAATGATCGATTTGAAACATGATTTTTAGCATGTTACTATCCAAATCTTGCTAAATTTTGCAAGGGTGGTCTTGAGTTATGTAAGAACATATCTACAACTAGTTTTCGTCCAATTCTGATTAGTGTAAGTTGGAAAAAAAAGGCCAAGATGAGGTGCAGTGGAATCTCTTTGTGTATGTGTGTGTATACACACACACATGCATATATGGAAAGCGTTCAATGACACCCCAACAGTGCAACATTCCTATAGCACCTGATTTCCACCACACAACCCGAATTAAATAATACAGAGCTCTCTCTCTCTCTCTTCTCGCTAACAATATTATTGAATTCGCGTTGTGTGGTGGTAATCAAAGGCTATAAAGATGCTACACTCATTGAAAGCTCCCCCCTCCCTCCCTCCCTCCCTCTTTCTCTATACACACACTCTGTCTCTCCCTCTAAAACAACATTGTAAGATTCATAGACATAACTTGGAATATTATGTCCACTACATATGTTAAACCACCTATTCATACCTACAAACTACTACAGAACATATGCACCACAGGTTCTTACATGCAATCAATTATACACTTAAACATTATAATTTAGACTTGAAAAAATAATCTTTGAGTTTAAAAAAATATCCATATTTTTTCTATATCATATATAGTCAAATTTGAGCAAGAACCTTGGCACAACAATTAGGTAACCCAGCAAGGTGATCTTGGTACTCAAGTTCGAATCCCAAAACAGCTCTCTTCGCAGTGCAATGGAAAGGTTGTGTACATTATCAACCTCTCCAGAGCCTGCTATCGTGCGGAAGCTCCGTGCACCGAGTTCCACCTTATCATATATTGTTAAATTTACCATCTAAGCAGATAACTCCATCTTACCTATGATAATGAACGCTATAAAACGAACTTACTAGAACCAAATAATCTTGCATATTATAACGTAGGATCAGTACATTGTTTAGGAATATGTGCAATCAGCAATACAGATAACACTCAAATCCAAACTTAAATCAACAACATTTAAGTTAGTGTGTGCTTTACTCACACACACGTGTTTGTATTAGCTGTTACTACTTGTATAAATTTTCACACTTAAAATCTAGAAACCCGTACAATTTAACTAAAGCATCAGAGATCCGTTCAACTGCTTAAGCTAGAAAAGATCGTACTACACGTCAATTGTATCGAGAAAGGAAAATAAATATGAATAATACTGAACATAGAAAATCAAATTTTGGTTCTACAGTATTCATATAGAGGAGAAGAATACTTACATTGATCGAATCAAAGAAAGAAGAAAATGAATGTTCTCCGATACGATCCAACGAGCGTGCCCTAGCTTCTAGATGATTCCTGATTTATAGAAAGAGCCCGCAAACCTGAAACAAATCGCTGTCGAATAAAACTAATTTTGACTTTTTTATTAATTACGAAAATATCCTTACTTGCGTTGGTAGTCTCTGCGTTTGAATCGGATCGAACGCATTTGTCCTCGATATGGCTGTATACAAAACATTCCATCGTCCGACTCGGTCCGAAGCTATAAGGCGTCCGGTCCGCGTCCGTCCAATTCTGTTATAGGACAGAGCTTGGACAGACTAGTGTTCGGTCCAATCTAAAATGTTCGATGTTTTTCTATTATCGAAGGCTATATCGGACAGGACAGTCCGTTGTCCGGCACGGTCCGAGGCTATATGATATTCGGTCCGTGTCCGCCTGGATTCTTGTAGGACAGAGCTTGAATGCACCTTCGTCCGGTCTGTTCCGACCCGTTTACACCCCTAGTCCTCGAATCAGGTCGACGCATGATTTAGCTTGGACGTTGGACATGTTTTAACATATTAACAAGCCATTAAAAAAAATCGTGCAAGTATGGTCGATTTATTATAAAACAAAAGAACAACCAGTATTAGAGAGATAACACTCTTATTCATTTAAATTACCAATACAAATACAAATTAGTTTTTTTATTTATAGACTCCATATGAAATGGAGATTGCTATCATATTTAGCATATTCACTCTTATTACTGATATATAATAAACATTCGCTCTTGAATATGTAAAGTCCATAAGAGTAATTATATGCAATGGAGATTACTATAATATTTAGCATATTCACTCATCTTACTGATATATATATATATATATATATATATATATATATATATATATATATATATATATATATGGGTATTGTTACTAACACTCCACTTTTGATTAAGGGGCGTTATGCTTGAAATTCGACAAGATGATACCGACTTTTCAGCAGAATTCGACGGGGGTTTGTCAAGTTTAGGTCTGAAAGTCGACAAAGAACCGCCGAAAATGATAAAAATTGAAAAACGGTGGGACTGTACCGAATTTTCATTTTCGGATGTGACGCCCCTTAACCAAAAAGTGAGTGTCAATAACAATACCCCATATATATATATATATATATATATATATATATATATATATATATATATATATTACAACACTCTTTCTTGAATATGTAAAGTCCACAAGAGTAATAACTTCATTAAAAAGACCTAGATATGAAAACCTAATGAGAAAAAATTATAAACAAGAAAATGAGTGCAACTTGATATCATTTTTAAGTAGCATACTTTAATGATATTATTATAAGAGTAATTATCTCATTGAAGTCTTACTAACAAAAACACAATGAGAAAAAAAATTATTTAAGGAAAAAAATACTCTCTGAAGAATGATTCTGCGATTGATTCTTACTCCTCCTAGGGTATCGTTGTCCCATCTCTAATGAGTTTTTAAACCCCACAAGCTAAGGTTTTATTAAGTCAAAGCTCTTACACCAACTATAACGGTGTCTAACCACGAGTAGCCACCACCGATACCTCAGACATCAGTTTTACAGCCACCCTCTCGACTGTAACCAACCTCAACCGGGTAGTGCAGGGGTAAGAGTCAATGCTTGGCGACATATCAAAAGGCGAGAACCCCTGTCACGCACAACAGAAACCAGCTCTGATACCAACTGTAACGACCGGTCTTTTCGACCGCTTCAAGTCGGTGTTAAACCAACTTAAATCGTTTGAAAAAGCAGATTGTTTTAACTATGGGGTTTAATAAATCAAATCACAGACATAGAATAACAGAATATCTCGCAGCGGAATAAAGAAAATACAATAGTAGTTCATTAAGCTACTAAATAAATACTACACCAAAAAGGCCGTTTTGTAATACTTTTCTCGGTTCCGCTTATAAAGTTATTACTGTGACAAAGTTATAACAGTTATTTGCGTTATAACATAGTGTAACGGTTATATATATGTTATTACACTTGCGCACTTTTGTAAACACAGGAAAATATAATGGGGTAAATTGTAAATTCTTCCTGTATTCGTGGATTCTCCCCCAATAACGCTTCTAACCTGTAACATCCCGAGATTTTGCGATATTTTATATTATTAAATTTAATGTTGGTTTTGGATAACAATGGATAAATGCAAGGTTAATAAAAATTATTAAGTGAATTTAACTGATATAAACTTGAATAAGCTTATTAAATGGTGAATTTAATAGGTTATTAATGTAATAACTTGTATATGATTGTAGATATAAGATTTGGTTATTAATTGAAATAAAAGAAATTAAACCGAATGTTGTAAATAAATAGCAAGATTTCACGTGATCATAATGAAATGTATTAAGTAAGGATAATTAGCAGGTATTCGAATGCATTTGTTTATTTGTTTACAACAATAAGCTTATAATATTTTAATTATAATTTGTAACTAGTTATAGATTGCAAAACCCAATATTAATGCATTGAAATAAAGTGGAAACAAATGGCAATAAAGATAATTGAATGGTGTAATTAATAGAAATTAAGAATGGTAATTGAAGGAATAAACTGAAAGTTTAACTAATTGTTAAAAATAACGATTACGATAGATTAATATATTAATATGTGAAACCATTTGCCTTTGTTATAAACAACAGATATACAAACGCATTTGAATTGATAACTTATAACAATTCTTAAATTTCAAATTTATTATTTAATACATTGATGATAGATTGGAACTAAATGGCAACTAATGCACATAATTAATGCAGGTAAAGTGAATAAAAATTTGTAATAGTAGAAGACTGACATAATAGATTTTAAAACAAGCGTTAGGTAGGACCAAAATGTAATGGTTTATGGAAGAATAAAGTAAATATCGAATGTATGAGACTTAATCAAATTTAAGTTATAACAAATAAATTGATTCCAATTAATTGTAATTAAGTATTTTATTGCTGTACATTAAACGATAAAAGGAAGTTACTAACGTAATAGGATATAAACAAAAATATCAACTATATTCTTAAATTAAAGATTTGTTGAATAATTAGAATTGAAATTAAATCAAACTATCTTATTGGGATTAAATATATACCGAATTTCTAAGACTTAAATTAAGTTGATTATTTTAAAATTTAATGTTCAAATGGAAATTGGAAAAATAAATGAATTTGATATTTTAATGTACGTGATTCATTCCTATAACTAAAAGTAAATCCTATTTTGGATAAGGATGTAGTTAGCACCATTGGAATTGAATTAAAGAAGAAGAATAATAGATCCAATGCTCTATTTATGTAATTAACCATTGAAATTCCTTTCCTATAAAAATCTTCAAGTAGTAATCTAATTTTCTCATTTCCTTATATTCCTACTACTCAAACACATTGTCACCTCTTGTATCATTCCTCTACTCACATTCACATTTAAAGAGTAAAGAAATGAAGCTATATCTCAAAATTTTATCCATGAAAAATTATGAAACAAGCTTCTCCGAGTCGGCAACTATTAGATCTTCTATCCTCTATGAGTTGTTAAGTGTGCGACGTCATCTAGCTAGGTTGGCGATGAAAAGTGTTGCACTGTTCCCTGTAGCACGCACGCATGCAAGGATCGGAGGTCGAATTTTTTTGAGCCGTGCGAGTTCATCGAGATGATGAAGGAGTCGTAGAGTTTTCGAAGAGAGGAACCGATGGTGCTGGATTTCGCTGAGGATCAACGGATGTTTTGAGGAGAGAAGTCACGTATTGGATGGGTTTCTTTCTTTGTATCATATTTGTACAAAAATTCAAAAGGAGAGGAGGAAGAAGCAAGTGACGTGGCATGCTAGTATGAGTTATTTTTGTTTTATTATTATTTTTATTCGTTTAAAATTCTTATTTTTAAACTTTTATAACTTTCTGCTACGATGTCGGTTTTGGACGAAATAAATTGCGTTGGAATCGTATCGACGGGCTCTTCGCGGTGCCGCTGATTTGGACAGATCTAAGACTATTGATTTTTGAGCTAAATTTTGAATTTTAATCTCGTTTGAAATCAAGGTGAGTGAATTTATCGCTCACAATTAACTGAATTTTTCTCATATTTATTAAATTAAATTATAAAATAAATTTGATTGTCTGGTTGTGATTGATTGTTGATGGTTGTTTAAATTGACATACAAGTTAACTACAGTGTTAATTTAGAGTTGACATTAAATTATTTATTCAAAATTAAATTTCTAGTCTGAAACCCCGACATTTGTTAACTAGTGAAACGACATAATATTGATTGTTTTGATGACATGGTTGTGATGGTTGCCTTGTACTGATTATTGCATGGATATCATTAATGTAAATTTGTCCCCGTTATTCAGTTTATGATGTGTATGTTTATTTATGCTAATTAATTCAAATTTGAAGAAGAACGATTATGGTTTAAAAATTAGTTAACTATACGTATACCTATATTTTTGAAATAAATTATGTTTTATTGTTTATTATTAAAAAGAATTTTTTTCTGCAAAACATTTAATATATGTATATATAATGATTCAAATTATTTTATTCTACTTTAATTATTTTAATATTTTTTTTTCATAAAAAGGTTTATTTATAACCATTTATTTTTTTCAAGTTATTTAAATGTTTGTAATGTTTATTAAATTAGATTTTTTTCTTGATTTAAACCATCGGTTCATATTAAGATTTGAAATAAAAATATATTCTCCTTTGGATAAAAATCGATGTTTAAATAATCATGATATCGATATGAAATTTCAGTCTAATTTGAATATGAATTTGGAGGAAGAATAAAATGGGAAATCTGTAATGATCCATAACTATTATTTAAAAATGCGCTTATTATTTGGGAAGACCGGGATCAAATAGATGTTCGAAAACCATTCCAAGTAATAATACGACGTGATAAAGAAACTAAAGACGTGGAAATGACAAATGAAGACCGGGAATCTTTGGATTTATTTGGATTGACTACTGATGTCTCGATTTGGCTGATCACCCAATACGAGGTTATAAGTGGCATGTAGTCTGAATATATTTGAGGATATTCGGATTTTGTTCCGTTCAGACCCAGGATGGACTTGTATGGATTGCGTGTCTAACATTGTAATTGACTGCGTAGCACTGATTTCTGTTACTATATATCGGATTATGGCAGTTAATTATTCCTGTCTCTAAGTTTTACATGCTTAGAGGTTATGTATTGATAGAAATCAGTGACATGTTGTAAATTGACAATGTGACATACTCAAGTTATGAAATGAGCTAGTGATGATCAAAGCTTGGTTTATTGAAGCATAGCATTGTGTATATCGTGACATCGACGAACCTCACACCCCGGATTGATGGTAAACCGGCGTTTAGGTTGTTTACATATCTCTATTAAAACTCGAAAGCTTCGACGGTAGATCTACTTTGAAACCTGGGGAAAATAAGGGTATGTTCAGTGTCCATGTCTGGATGTTAACCGGTGATTTGCCTGGTGTTCGGTGTCCGTGTCTAGATGAAAACCGTGAGATGCACCTTGATCGTGTTCCCGATGGATCTTTCGTGTCAGGAACCCTCATATTGGAACCCAACAACCAATACGAGCCTTTCGTTTTGTTTGTAAACTATGTATGTGGGCATAGCCACTATGCTTTCTAAGATTAATATATTTATTTGTGAAACGGTTTCAAACACTATGCACTAATAATAGTATTGAAAGAGGATTTCCACGTATGAAGGCATGTTTGGTTATCATAAGACAAAACTCGCCCATTTGGTGTGCGCTTGCATTGTGTGATGTGGGATGAGCTTATGATAACTTCATTTTTTTCAAAATCATTTGCGAATTTTCCATAATACTTCTTTATATTACTGCACTCATAACACTCATGTTATTTCGTATTTTAATCTGACTAATATGTGAATGATTTAGTTCTGATCCGAGTGTTGTTGTGTTTTCTTTTTATGCATTATGCTCGGATCAGATGAAGTTGCAGTTAGCGAAGATTACCTTGCCTTGGAGAACGAAGACAAAGATTTGGTATACATCTATTATATATATGATTTTTACGCTGTACTTTGTTTCCGCTGCCTTGTTGTATATATCTGTGTATGTGTAACTCTGATGATCATTGTATATTATAGTCAAATATATATTTTTTTCAACTGCTTTTGAACTTTTATTTATTTATTGCATTTCATCCTTCCGCTACGAGATTCTGTATTTGTTTTCTTCTTTCTTCTTTTTCTTATATAAATCCCAATAACTATCTGTATTTTTTGATTTATTTATGTCGACAATGAGGATAATTGTCGATTTGAACGGTCAAAAATCTCGGATGTTACTTTTGGTATATGAGCTTTGGTTTAGCGAAAACCTTGGCTCTATTTGAGATTAACTCATTAGAAATAGGGTAGTAATACCCTAGAATGAGTTTGAGTGTATATGAGAAAGCGTACTTGTAATTTTGATATAAAATTATTTTGTATTGTGTTGGTTTGTTCCATTGAGTATTTATGAATTCTGGTCGATTGGTACTTGGGACGCCAAGGCATCGATAGGGATTTCTAAACACTTGAATAGGACTCATTGACATAATATTGTTTTGAATTATAGTTTTCATATATATAAAGAATTATTTGAAAATCAATGAATTTTGATTTTGTTGATGATAATATTAGATCTCCATCATTTATTATTCGATTAATCAGTAATTAAAACTATTGGTTATTGAATGGTTTAAGAAAAATCAAATATTAAAAATTTATTGGTAATGAAATAAGAAGTAAAATATGAATTTGAGAATTTAATTTTGGGTGGTTTTGCAATATTGATTCAATAATGATTTTGAAATAATGACATTATATTTCAAATATTGTTTTGCATAGAAATCGTTTTCAAATGAATTTCAAAACTAAGTGTATACTCCCCACTTGTCTTCGAGAAATGATTTCGGTGATGAGTGCACGCATCATCGATGTCTATTTTCAAGAGTTTGAGTGGGGTGACAACTTAGAACTTTTATACCTTATTTTGCGAAATTGAATTTTTACTTAAATATTTTATAGCTTAGTTTGATATAATATATGACATATTTTGAAAGTGATTTGGAAATAAACCCGAAGTTGAATTCTTAAATTCTCAAATAAATAATGTTTTTTTTCTTCGTAAAAACTTTGAATTGAATTAAACTTGAAATTTCATAAAACCTTCAAATGGTGAAATAAGGAAATAAATCTAAGAAAGAAAAATTAAAGTAAGAAACCGTTGAAATAATTTGGCAAAAAATGAACTTAAATAATACTCATTTTATATAGCATGTATATGATTTACCGAATGTACATAGGAAGTTAAATTGTTATGGGAATAAGGAATTTGATAATATACTAATAGTGCTATGAATGATGAATGTTGAATTAAATGAATGGCTTATGAAATAAATAAAAACTTAAGTCGTGATTATAAGCGATGAATACTTAACTTGATATGGAATTTAATGCAACAAGATAAACAAGGTGAACTAAATTACTAACGAAATGGATTAAATAAACTAATAAATGCGACAAGAATGAATGAATTACAAGTGAATAGTGAGTATAGCGATAAAATTTGAAATGAATCCAATTAGAAGCAAACAACTTGTATGTAAATGAAATAAATGCAAATAAATAAAGGCAAAACAACGGAACATGGATAAGAAATGAAAAAAATAATTGTGAATTGCATATCACTGAAAACAACAAAATGAAATTGTGTAAATTGTATATTCACAATGGCAAAAACTTGTAATTATGCTTTAATTAGATGAATGTGATTATTTAAATGTTTTACTTGTTGCTTTGCTAAAATTGTTATGTCATGTGTGAACTAATTTATGGCATGTATGTTTGTTACTTATATATTAGATTATTCCCTATATCTATTTGTGTGTTATTATTTGTTGTTGAGTTTTGCAGTAGGCACCGATGGAATCCACTCGCTTAGAGGACGCTTACGCTTCGTGTTTCGCTTTTGCTCGCTTAAAATAAAGGTAAGATGCTAAGAAAAAAAAAACCAACGAAAACGCTAATGAAAGGTACGTATAACGGTTTTTATATTATGTTTGGATATTATATATTATTCTCCATATTTTGGGATGCCTCATCACTGAGATGGGATGTATATTTGTAATATTATATATATTGTTATTTTTCGGACCCCTTCGTACAAAGGAGACTCTACCATAATTTTTCGTGAAATCTAGACTGAGAAATTTTGTGAAATTTGTTTTCAAACTCATGTTTCTATATATTTAAGTAAATGTTCTCCAAGTTTAAGAGAAATTTTATATTATTTTAATTTTATTTTGCCACTTTATTACTACGTTCCTTTTCGGGGACGAAAAGTTGTTAAGTGAAGGAGAATGTAACATCCCGAGATTTTGCGATAATTTATATTATTAAATTTAATGTTGATTTTGGATAACAATGGATAAATGCAAGGTTAATAAAAATTATTAAGTGAATTTAATTGATATAAACTTGAATAAGCTTACTAACGGTGAATTTAATAGGTTATTAATATAATAACTTGTATATGATTGTAGATATAAGATTTGATTATTAACTGAAATAAAAGAAATTAAACCAAATGTTGTAAATAAATAGCAAGATTTCACGCGATCATATTGGAATGTATTAAGTAGGGATAATTAACAGGTATGTGAATGCATTTGTTTATTTGTTTACAACAATAAGCTTATAATATTTTAATTAGAATTTGTAACTAGTCATAGATTGCAAAACCCAATATTAATGCATTGAAATAAAGTGGAAACAAATGACAATGAAGATAATTGAATGGTGTAATTAATGGAAATTAAGAATGGTAATTGAAGGAATAAACTGAAAGTTTAACTAATTGTTAAAAATAACGATTACAATAGATTAATATATTAATATGTGAAACCATTTGCCTTTGTTATAAACAACAGATATACAAACGCATTTGAATTGATAATTTATAACAATTCTTAAATTTCAGATATATTATTTAATACATTGATGATAGATTAGAAGTAAATGGCAACTAATGCACACAATTAATGCAATTAAAGTGAATAAAAATTTGTAATAGTAAAAGACTAACATAATAGATTTTAAAACAAGCGTTAGGTAGGACCAAAATGTTACGATTTATGGAATAATAAAGTAAATATCGAACGTATGAGACTTAATCAAATTTAAGTTATAACAAATAAATTGATTCCAATTAATCGTAACTAAGTATTTTGTTGTTGTACATTAAATGATAAAAGGAAGTTACTAACGTAATAGGATATAAACAAAAATATCAACTATATTCTTAAATTAAAGATTTGTTGAATAATTAGAATTGAAATTAAATCAAACCATCTTATTGGGATTAAATATATACCGAATTTCTAAGACTTAAATTAAGTTGATTATTTTAAAATTTAATGTTCAAATGGAAATTGGAAAAATAAATGAATTTGAGATTTTAATGTACGTAATTCATTCCGATAACTAAATGTAAATCCTATTTTGGATAAGGATGTAGTTATCACCGTTGGAATTGAATTAAAGAATAAGAATAGATCCAATGCTCTATTTATGTAATTAACCATTGAAATTCCTTTCCTATAAATAATCTTCAAGTAGTAATCTAATTTTCTCATTTCCTTATATTCCTACTACTCGAACACGCTGTCACCTCTTGTATCATTCCTCTACTCACATTCACATTTAAAAAGAAAAGAAATGAAGCCATATCTCAAAATTTTATCCATGAAAAATTATGAAACAAGCTTCTCCGAGTCGGCAACTATTAGATCTTCTATCCTTTATGAGTTGTGAAGTGTGCGACGTCATCTGGCTATGTTGGCGATGAAAAGTATCGCACTGTTCCCTGTACCACGCACGCAAGGTTCGGAGGTCGAACTTTTTTGAGGCGTGCGAGTTCATCGAGATGATGAAGGAGTCATAGAGTTTTCAAAGAGAGGATCGATGGAACTGATGGTGCTGGATTTCGCGGAGGATCGATGGATGTTTTGAGGAGAGAAGTCACGTATTGGATGGGTTTCTTTCTTTGTATCGTGTTTGTACAGAAATTCAAAAGTCGAAGAAGCAAGTGACGTGGCATGTTAGTATGAGTTAATTTTTTTTATTATTATTTTTATTCGTTTAAAATTCTTATTTTTAAATGTTTATAACTTTCTGCTACGAGGTCAGTTTTGGACGAAATAAGTTGCGTTGGAATCGTATCGACGAGCTCTTCGCGATGCCACTGATTTGGATAGATTCTGAGACTATTGATTTTAGGGCTAGGTGAGTGAATTTCTCACTCACAATTAACTGAAGTTTTCTCATATTTATTAAATTAAATTATGAAATAAATTTGAATGTCTGGTTGTGATTGATTGTTGATGGTTGTTTGAATTGACATATAATTTAACTACAGTGTTAATTTAGAATCGTCATTAAATTATTTATTCGAAATTAAATTGCTAGTCTGAAACCCCGACATTTGTTAACTAGTGAAACGACATAATATTGATTGTTTTGATGAAATGGTTGTGATGGGTGCCTTGTAATGATTACTGCATGGATATCGTTAATATAAATTTGTCCCCGTTATCCAGTTTATGATGTGTATGTTTATTTGTGCTAATTTATTCAAATTTGAAGAAGAACAATTATGGTTTAAAAATTAGTTAACTATATGTATACTTATATTTTTAAAATAAATTATTTTTATTATTAAAAAGAAATTTTTTTCTTTAAAACATTTAATATATGTATATATAATGATTTAAATTATTTTATTTTACTCTAATTATTTTAATATATATTTTCATAAAAAGGTTTATTTACAATCATTTATTTGTTTCAAGTTATTTAAATGTTTGTAATGTTTATTAAATTGGAATTTTTATCGATTTAAACCATTGATTCAGATTGAGATTTGAAATAAAAATATATTATCCTTTGGATAAAAAACAATGTTTAAATAATCATGATATTGATATGAAATTTCAGTCTAATTTGAATATGAATTTGGAATAAGAATAAAATGGGAAATCCGTAATGATCCATAACTATTATTTAAAAATGCGCTTATTATTTGGGAAGACCGGGATCGAATATATGTTCGAAAACCATTCCAAGTAATAGTACGATGTGATAAAGAAACAAAAGACGTGGAAATGACAAATGAAGACCGAGAATCTTTGGATTTATTTGGATTGACTGTTGATGTCCTGATTGGGCTGATCACCCAATACAAGGTTATAAGTGGCATGAGGTCTGAATATATTTGAGAATATTTGGATTTTGTTCCGTTCAGACCCAGGATGGACTTGTATAGATTGTGTGTCTGACATTGTAATTGACCGCATAGCACTGATTTCTGTTAATATATTTCGGATTATGGCAATTAATTATTCCTATCTCTAAGTTTTACGTGCTTAGAGGTTATGTATTGATAGAAATCAGTGACATGTTGTAAATTGGCAATGTGGCATACTCAAGTTATGAAATGAGCTAGTGATGATCAAAGCTTGGTTTACTGAAGCATAGCATTGCGTATATCGTGACCTCAACGAACCTCACACCCCGGATTGATGGTAAACCGGCTGTTATGTTGTATACATATCTCTATTGAAACTCAAAAGCTTCGACGGTAGATCTACTTTGAAACCTGGGGAAAATAAGGGTATGTTCTATGTCCGTGTCTGGATGTTAACCGGTGATTTACCTGGTGTCTGTATTTGGATGAAAACCGTTAGATGCACCTTGATCGTGTTCCCGATTGATCTTTCGTGTCAGGAACCATCATATTGGAACCCAACAACCAATACGAGCCTTTCGTTTGTTTGTAAACTATGTATGTGGGCATAGCCACTATGCTTGCTAAGATTAATTGTAACACCCCACGTTTTTAATGACAATTAAAAATATGCATATATGTATATATTGTATGCATATACATATTTAAAGGAAAAATTAAATAATGAATATAATTGCATGTAATAAGTTCATGCGGTGAAATGAAGAAAAAGATTAATAAAGGAAATTACATGCAATATATGAAATGAGAAGGAATGCAATACAATGCAGTGGAAATTACATGCGAACAATTAAAAAGAAATTAAAAGGAAAATTTGACGAGCTTCCAGAATTTGGTCACGAGATTAGCGTTATTGCGTTCGTGGCGATTTTCTGGTCAACATAGACCTATGGTTTGTAGAAAACCGATTTAAAATAAAAGAGATATCTTTAATTTAAATAATGTAACAAAACTTGAAAAAGAGGAATGAGAAAAAGGAAAATATCTAGCATTGTCATAAGTCTTGTTAACAAAAGACTTAGTAGCTCAGTTGGTTAGAACATGTGACTTATATACAAAAGGTTTTGAGTTCGATCCCCGCCAGCGCTAATTTTGTTTTAAGGGAATAGCTTAAAAGTGGCTTAATGTGAAAGCAGTTAAAAAGTGGCTTAGTATGAAAAGGGTTAAAAAGGGGTTTAATTGAGAGAATGTTTCAAAAAAAGGAAAAATATACATTAATTGGTTTGAAATTTCATATTTGAAATTGTTCGCGTACAAAAGTTTAGCATACGCGCAAGAGTGGAATACATATAAACATAATTCAAAATATAAGTTGCACGCGAACAAGGAAGCAAACAAAGAAAGAGTATTTGGAATTTGATTTATATGCGAATAAATAAATCAAATTTCATATATATATATATATATATATATATATATATACATATACACACACACGTAAGGGGGACAACACCCACAAGGAGGTGTCGACAACCAAGCGGGGTGTTGACACCCCTGCGCGTCATACTGTACACGTGGCTTGTTTTTATTGGTGAGTGTTGCAACATGGTCATTTCCTATTGGTCGGATGACGTGCTAAGTTCTGATGGAGTTTTAATTAAATCTAAAGGCTCATAGTTTTCTACCACACGTATAAATAAACACCTAGACCTAAGCCTAAACCTCATAACTTGGCGGCTACGCTGGAGCTTTGCCATGGCTTCCTCTCTCTCTTCTCAAATCTATTCTAAAACTAAATATTAGTCTAGGAAAATTATGAATCCATATCTGGAGGAGAGGATCAACGTTAATGAAAGATTAATCAAAGCAAAGTTCTGAATCCAATTAAGAGTAAATCGTGGAATGATAGACCAGATTCAGGATTGGGAAAACAAATCAACGTGAGTGGTTTAAATTATCCCTTGTGAATAATAGTATGTTTATCGTTTAATCATTCCCTATGAATATTTATAATGAATGTATTGAAAAAGTTAATTGATGTGATGGATAATTGCGCTAAAATGAAAATTATGTTCAATCAGTTGAGATGTACATTTATTTGAATGTTTAAGATGAATACTGTTGTATAGATCTATTTTATGAACCTATAAATTAGGATAATTGAGACATTGGTTAAAAGATGCACTATTTGAGATCTACATATTATTAATTACATATAGAAAGACATGCGACACATATTGAGAGATTTGGGGGCATAAATTATGATGGGGTTAATGGCTTAACTATGGTGGAAATTATGCATATAAATTGAATTGGAATTATGAATGTGAATTAGAAATTATGCATATAAATTGAATTGGAATTATGAATGTGAATTAGAAATTATGCATATAAATTGAATTGGAATTACGAATGTGAATTGGAAATTATGTATATAAATTAAAGCCATAACTTATTGGTAGAATTATAAGTATAAACTTGAATTGGGGAATAAACATGTATTATGTTATAAGACTTCAAATTGAATGCGCAATTTGATATGAACATAAATAATGGAATAGAGATGAATATGCCTAAAACTGAACCGCGCCTAGGCATGAGGTTAGATTGCATTTGTGGTAGAAGTCTGCTCGGACCCGACCGACATATCCAGCAACCACAAGTGGTGAATCTAATGTGAGAGGCCTAGTGTTTATATATGAAATGGTACTAAGACACGAGGTTAGGTTGCATTAGTGGTGGAAGTCTGCCCGGACCCGACAGGCATATCCAACGACCACTAATGTTGAACCTAATGTGAGGGGTCTAAGTGCATAAATGAAACAAGTAGTTGTGCTAAGATACGAGGTTAAGTCAACTTGTGGTAGAAGACTGCCCGGACCTGCCCGACAAATCCAGCATCCACAAGTGTAGACTTAATGTGAGAGGTCTAGTACATATATATACACATATATGAAAATATGTAAATGGCAGGACCAACGAATACCATTAATTGTAATTAATGGAAATAAATGAAAGATAATTACAACTATAAGGAAAAGGGAACGAATGGGGAACGATAATACCTATTATGAGTAAATTCAAGAAAAGGAAAGATAATAGGTAAACTTGTCGGAGGGACAAGTGGGAATTATAACTTATGGAATAAGGTAAGTTATAATGAACGATAGAGAAAAATGAAATAACTTATGTAATAAGGTAAGTTGTACTTAATTGTAAATTAAGTAATTTGTAAGGGCAAGAATAAATCTATGAATGAAGATAACATAAGATTGGTTTAGTTGAGTGATTCTCTGAGTGTCGGTCCGATGTTGATTTCGGTCTTCGGGGTTGATATTTAGGGAGTTGTTCTCTTACCAAGGTATATGTGAATTAAGATGTACTTAATTAAAAATTAAGTAGAACATGTTATAGTAAGATGGGATAATGAATAAATTATGAGAATAACATGTTATAGGCTTATTAATGAACTTAAATGGATTAAGTTATAAATGGAATTAATAAGCAAGGATAAATTGGTAAACTTGGAAAGGAAGTCATTATGAATGAGAATAACCAAGTTAATAAGAAAACTGACGACGTGAAGCAAGCGCGTGATTAATGATTAGACATAGGGTCTAAAGAAATATTAAACTGAGGCGCTTGGAACAGTCCGTACGTTATAGGATGAATAGCCCAACGAGGTAGATCATTATGGTGTCATAAGGCACAAGGGGAACGCACGTTAATTTGATTATTCTGGCAGCTCCAACGGACTGGAAGGGGAAGCACGCAGGCTTCCTAAGACGTTAAAGGTTCTCCTGATAGTCCTTTGTGGTGGGCTAGACTCGGGGCTAGCATCGCAAAGGTTGGGTCTGCGCGGAACTATCAGGTGGGTGGGCCTTGACTGCACCGATAGAATGGCAGTTAGAATGTTGTGACATGGTGACATTATGGGTAGCTCGGCGGCTGCCTCACTGCGGAGGCGGAGGGTCAGGACCAACAAAGATAGTATAGGTCGTCGAGAACCTGTCATCGACAGCCAGCGAGATGCGGAAAGACTAGAGCTAAACGCAAGAGGCCATCGACCTTTCACTATCGAGGCGGTGATTGAGGGTAGACGCCACATGGATGTTTAGATTGTTTGCTTATGGGCTTGTCGCTTAGCTCTTTTAGTCTTTACTAGTTAAGGGAGGGCCGAGGTGGGGCCATAGCCACCATAGAAAAACAGACCCTAGGGATATTTGTGTGAGAGGCTCTTAAAGGCAGGCCTGCACAAATATAAGGAAAGCTCCCGACCGAGTTCCATGTGTAGCCATGCCATGGAACTCGGGCACGCACACACGATAGGTGTGCGGGTTAGGCATCGAATACGTTTTACGATACATACGTGGAAAAGTCTAGGTATACACATATCTGCTCTGGGTGGTGTATCGTAGACTAGAGGGCATCATTCGAGGACGACAGTCATTAAGCTTACGTATAGGATGAGGGACTACGTATATTCCTGCGATGATACGGTGAAGACCGTGCGAGTGAGGTACCATGGGGTGTACCTTAATTTGGGGGTAGCTACATATACACTATATTAGGTTAATCTACTAGGGGTAGATGGTACGACGTGTGTAAGCGTGGAGCGCTGTTGACACAAATAACCTAATAAATAAGAATAAGTAATTGAATGGTATATGTAGGATTATCCAGAAGTGTAATTTAAAATCATCCACACAGAACTTATGTTCTGACCCCCTCCTCACAACACTCGCAGGTTAGGTTCATGACAGAGATGATATAGCTTTGGATACTGGCTAGGCAGTATTATTAATGCGGTAAGGCTATAATTGTTTACATTATATTTTATCCCTTCCGCTGTGAGATGTTTTTCTGAGCTCTGATATATTTTTATATCTCTATCTTTTCTGCAGGATACTAGGGCAAACCTACTCGGGTTTTGGTAGATTGGAATTTAAAAAAAAATCGGTCTGTCAGAACCTGGATTGTTACATTAATATATTTATTTGTGAAACGGTTTCCAACACTATGCGTTAATAATAGTATCGAAAGAGGATTTCCACGTATGAAGGCATGTTTGGTTATCATAAGACAAAACTCGCCCATTTGGTGTGTGCTTGCATTGTGTGATGTGGGACGAGCTTATGATAACTTCATTTTTCAAAAATCATTTGCGAATTTTCCATAATACTTCTTTCGATTACTGCACCCATAACACTCATGTTATTTCGTATTTTAATCTGACTAATATGTGAATGATTTAGTTCTGATCCGAGTGTTTGCTGTGTTTTTATTTTATGTGTTACGCTCGGATCAAATGAAGTTGCAGTTAGCGAAGATTACCTTCCCTTGGAGAATGAAGACGAAGATTTGGTATACATCTATTATATATATGATTCTTCCGCTGCACTTTGTTTCCGCTGCCTTGTTGTATGTTATAGTCAAATATATATTTTTTTCAACTGCTTTTGAACTTTTATTTATTATATTTCGTCCTTCCGTTGCGAGATTCTGTATTTGTTTTCTTCTTTCTTCTATTTCTTATATATATATCCCAATAACTATTTTTATTTTGATTTGTTTATGTCGACATTGAGGATCATTGTCGATTTGAACGGTCAAAAATCTTGGATGTTACATAACCCTTCATCTCGTTTTTCCCCTGTGAATCATAAAATAAATTAGGGTTCGCCGGTTCGTTTCATTGTCTCGCGCCTTCGCCCTGTCCACTTTCACCTCCTCCAACCTCGCTTCATTTCTGATCAAATTGCACTCCTCCTCCTTGCCTCGTTCGCGATTCCACTTCCTCCAGCTTTCCGCCTCGAAGTCAGGTTTGGTCCATATCGGTTCTGTATTGTTCCTTTAGATATGATTTCATGTTTTTTAGTTTTCAATCAAGTTAAAGTCGGTTTGATTTCATGTTTTTTAGATTTGAGAAATTTTTCATTATTGAGTTTCAATGTCTTGGTCCAACTGCTAACTTGTAAAACTGATATAGTTAGTGGGACATAGAGTATTAAATTATAAGGCGTGTGGCAGGAGCATGCACTTAATTTGTTTAAACATATGAACAGATTCTAGAGGAACAAAATTGAACATGATAGCTCAACCAATAATTATAAGTCGTGTTGCAGTATCAGTATGTAAACTAGTAATAAAACTGAACATGATAACCTCCAACCAATAATCAAAAACCAATTACTAGTTCATTTTTTAACTCTATAAACATCGAAAATTAAATTTATTCAATAAAAAAACAGAAACATATATAATTGAGAACACCACAGGTCTGATTTCACAAAGATTTATGTAATTTCCAAACATATTAATATATGTGAGCTTTGCAGTTTTCTTGATCAATATTTTTTTTGCATTTTCAATGCTTAAAATCTATCTAACTGAATGTTTTCTGCAGTTTGGTATATCTTTTGAAGGCAATTTGCATTTGTTGGATTTACTTTTTTACTTTTAATTAAAGCACGTGATATCTTCGTTCTGATCCATATTTCATAGTTTTCTTTCTGTACATGGAACATGTTGCTTCGTTACCATTTGTATAATTAATTTTAAACTGTTCGTGTGTCATTTTTTCAGTTTTGACCTAAAGATATACTTCTTAGTTTAATTGTCTAAAACATCTTTGTTTTTTATTTCAAAATAGCATACAATATAGATTTAATTTGTTTCAGTTAATCTACACTTTTTCTATCGTTTGCATATGTTTCTCGAAAAGAACAGAGGGTCAACATTTTTATTTTTAAAAAGTGCAAATGTCCTGCACTTAAAATATTATTTTTTTCTGTTTTGCTTTGTATTCTTTTTTACACAAATAAGAGGTATCAGTGTACTCTTTAAGTTTTGCATTTTTTATGGAAATTTCTGCTTACTCATTATGTAATAATTTACATTTTTTTTCACCGAAAATGCAGGATGTGTGCTCTTTTGATTTTTTGAAAACTGCATAAAAATAAATTATCTTCATGGGTTTTTGCAGGAAGAGAAACCAACGCAAGAAGAAATCTGAAAACAAAGAAAGGTTACTATAAATCATACATTGGGCAGAAAACCGTATAAAAGGCTATATGATTAATTGGTATGTAGTCCAGATTTCGTAAGTAAACTTTATGATAAATTATCATATATGTATTTGTTTGTATATTTTATTAGAAAAGGGAATATCCGGAGAGCCAGCCTACGTGATCTCTTGTTTGAAAAATAACACATATAAGCAAAAAAATTGGGGAAGTACTTCCATGTGCCGCTGAAAAATACAAGTAATCCATTTTTTTTTATCAGTTAAGAACCAATGCCAGGACCGACCATGTTAACAAATAGGTCATTACAGTCATGCAAATATGTCTACAATATCAACTATAAACAATGAGAACGCACGAAGCAAGAACCTTGTGTATATTTTATTTATTAGCAGTAACTAAACGGTAGGTCTGTTTTCAAAACAATATAAAATTATATAATGTCGTATGCCAAAATAAGGAATTAGCATGACAGAATTGGGCATAAACCATAGCCCGATGTAACAGTATATGCAGTTGTTTGGGCGTGTATGGTACAATTTTATTTTTGGTGTCAACGCGAGACCAACAAACGAACTTAGTTTGTAAGAATCCTGTTATATATTTTGATGGTTTTCGAACCATGCACACGCTAAGTCGAACTTGCTTTTATTACAGAATTTAAACTCGATAAACAGAGCAATTCAAGTGTAATATGCACTAAATATTAAATCCAACCTTCAAACTAGGATTTTTATCTAATTGCAGTTGAACTAGGTTTCCAATATCGTGATAGATTTACCATAACATGATTCATAAGCCATGGCTCAGTTAAAACTGAGCGTCATAGCTTAGTTAAAACTGAGCGCCATTGCTCAGTTATAATTTTCACAAAACTCAGTCAATGCACTATACACTTTATCATTACATATTCATGTGTATGGGATAGGTTCTACATCCTTCAAGAAAATAGAAATCTACTTGTAAAATCTTCTGATTTATTTCGACTCATAAAAATGTTTTGAAATAAGCCAAAGTTTGTGTCTTATACTATCAAAATCATTTTTGCCAATTTAAAAACTATTTGAAACTTTTATATCTTATTCAACGTTATAACTCAATTTAAGCAATCAAATTTTTTATTTTGATTGTCGATTTTAAATATAATCTTTAATGTATTAAGGGTTTTGAAAAGGTGTAATTTTCATGAAGATGATCATGATAGGAACAACCTGTGAAATTTTGTTTTGTTTAAGAAATTTTTGGCCGGAAAAAGGTGGATTTTGAGGGGATGAATAAGAGGGGGCATGGATTATTTTCTACATTTATTAGTGGAGGGTCTCTTGAGTGTAACATGATTGATTTTTTGGGTGTGTGTGTCTTTAACCAATAGATTCTTAAAGAAATGTTATATGTTCATGACATTATTTGATCAGTCACATTAACACATATTTATATTTGTCATTATCACATTATCATAACCCATGACTGTATAGTGTTTATTGTTGGGAGTTGAAGAGCATAGGACTCAGCTAGGTTGTCCCAGTACTTAGTATAGTCAGACTAAACTTTTGAGTGAGTAGATTCACACATAGGAAATCTGGAAGATATGATTACGTTAGCATGCCTAGTACTGATCAAAAAATATTATTATGACTAGATAATAAGTAATGCAAGACTGATGTAGCGTCACTTCCTATGCTTCAACTGGTAGTTTCAATTAGGTAAGTTTTACTTTCATCCATGCGTTTTGTTAGTTAATCCACCATTTTACTTCAATAAGTTAATCCACAACTTTTTCGTATGTTAATCCACAAGTGGATTAACTTACAGATTTCATATTAATCCACAAATCTACCTGTCATGCAGTAGGAATTCTTTAGCTTCAGACATTGATCCTTGTTTTAGCATACATGAAATTCATCATAAAATACCTTACATATGGTGAAATTTTATACTCATCGAAAATCGATTTCCTTTGCTTCTACTAAAAACACTGATTTATTTTCAACATGTGCCCTGGAAAATTCAATGCAAATATATAAGGAAATGCACTGGATCAATGAAATTTTCTAGTAACTCTGAGTGCTGTTAAAAATAGGTCATTAGAAAGCATAAGTACTTTGTTGATCTAAAGCACTTTTATTTTTTCTATTCTTCTTAGTTTATGATATAAATTCTTTGTTAAAAATAGTAATTTGCTTCATCCAAAAGTTTAGATTTCACCTATCTCAACACCATTTCTTTATAAACTTCTTCTATGTTATGTGACTTGTTTTTGTCATTTCGAACATATTATTGCACTAAAGCTTCAAGAATATTATCTTTCTGAAGTTCAACCAATTTTTTTATGATGATAGGTACTGTATGGTGATATTGTTATCTTACCAATATGAATATAAGAGTAGGCTCTGGCTTTCATAGTGATTTCAATTTGTTGTCTCTGAGCATGGTTCATAACCATGAATAGGATTTGTTCATTTTAGGTCATGCCAAAAACTGAAAATGCCTTTTCACTAGATATCAAATGCATTTGATGCAGCAAGACAACCTCCCTCATCCTCAGTATCGTCTTCAATGTCCACCCATACTCATATATTTCTTCCAGAGTCCAAAACGTGATATTACTTACATGGTGCTTTAGAGTCCACGCAGACCATAAATTATTCTTCTGTTGTGGACATTGTCTATGTTTTCTTTTGCATAGTTTGTTTTCTTTTGCGTTTCATTTGTGTAGTCCATTTTCACTCTTCAGTCATTTTCATGTTCTCGGTTAATTGCACTTTTCTTTACTTTTAGTCTTTTCTTTAGGTTTAACCGAGCCGCGGCGCTCAGTTATAACTGAGCCATTTTGGCTCGTTATAACTGAGCCATTTTGGCTCGTTATAACTGAGCCATTTTGGTTCAGTTATAACTGAGCAACATGGCTTAGTTATAATTGAGCCATTTATTTTGGCTTAGTTAAAACTGATCCTAAATTTCAGTTAAAACTGAGCCAAAATGGCTAGTTAAAACTGAGTCATTTTTGGCTCGTTATAACTTGAGCCATTTTGGCTCATTTATAACTGAGCAACATGGCTCAAATATCACTGAGCCATTTATTATGGCTCAGTTATAACTGATCCAAAGTGGCTCAGTTAAAACTGAGCCAATAGGCTCATATTTTTACCATGCAACTAATGGCTCAGTAAAAATTGAGTCATGGCTCAGTTTAATTTAACAATTTATGCTTTCGATGGAGGGCCGAGCAAAGTTGCATTTACTATTGATGTCCTCGTCCTATTGCCATCATTTACTATAGACTCATATTATTATATTTGTTGAACATCGTAGGCTTTGGTTGAAGCAGAGGAAGCAAGACAAAAATTAGAAGGTGGTGATACTCTAGGTCTAGATAATTTTGAGAAAGAACCCATTGGTGAAGTTTTTGAAGATGATAAAAGAAGAAGTTATTGTCGTGATATCAGTTCAACATGCAATGTAAAGTAAGTAAAACTAGCACAAGCTTCAAAAGCAATTACCGCGGCAAAAGAGAATGCAACTAAACAACAGTTAGCTAATTTGGAGAACAACCAAAATTAAATGCATTAAGACATCAAATCAATGAGCTCAGCATTAGCTTACTTGCAACAATCTATTAAGCTTCTTATCAATCAACATGGAGGGAATACGACATCACGAGAAGAATTTGCTTCCGATGGAGGGCAAGGTACTAACAATCTACATACTTCTTCTAATGATGCCATTGGATCACCCACGAGAGATAAACGGTCGGTAGTGGTATTGTCGTCAACATTAAAGGAGGTAGCGAAGAGATATGTAGGAACACAAAAATTTTATCATCATAGAACTGTACTAGGAGAGAAAGCCATCTGGGTGGAGGAAGTTCTGGATCTGGATGCGTTAATTTTGTGACGCACCCCAAAATGGTATGCATTCACTATCTGAGCTTGTCGATGGTGGGTTTGTAATTTGGTTCGTTAATCATTTTCGTTTTGTGTAATGGATGTATGCTAAATTATGATACTTAGATGTCATTTGATATTTGTTATGGATGATGAATAGTATTATGGTGGTATGTTAAATTGTGATGTTAATCGAATGGAATTTGCTTTATGATATAAATTGTGATATGCTGTATTTGCTTTGAGATATTGTTATATTATATGTTGTATATTCTTATTAGTGTATGCTTTATGAAATTATCTATTGCAGGGCTTGTACAATATTCACGTTTGTAACAGTTATAACTGTTAATAAATTATTGTATGAAATAGTCAGTTTTATATACTAACAGTAATAAATTTTACATATTTCATATTTGTAACAGTTATTACTGTTATAAAAACAATTTTCATAACGGTTATAATTGTTATAAAGTTTTTAGTACTAACTGTTATAAGTGTTACAAAGTAATAATCTTGTAATGGTAATAACCGTTATAATATGAACACTTTATAACGATTTTAATCATTACAATATTCGTGACAACAGTTTGTCACGTATGTTATAGTAACGGTTATAACTGTTACAAAGGTAATTAGTCACAGTAATAATTGTTAGAAAAACCTTTTTTTGGTGTTGTGAAAATTCAAAACTTATACATAATATCAGATTTATAGAATTGAATACGACGGAAGTCTAAATACAAGAATTTCTAATACAAAGAAGAAATAACCAGAACCAATAGATAAAGATGATGTCTTCAATAGTCTCCAACTTGAAAAGGTGAAATCTCAATACTGCAATACTTGGTCTGACCCGAACAATAATGTAAAAACAAAACATTCAAATCAGGACTAACATTCTTATATCAGTGAACCTGTAACACCCCGTAAAATATACCTAAAATATTAATAATTAATAGAAATGGGCAATTAAATTATAAAATATAAAAATGCTGAAAAATGAAATTCTGTAGCATTAAGAATTTGGCTACGAAAATCATTAATTTGGATTCGTGGTAGAATTCTGAATCGTTTTCATATATAATATAATGAAAACGGTAATCGTATGAAGCTACAATCAAATGAAATTAGACTATAAACACACACTCACTCTTACACACACACATACACACACACACACACACACATATATATGTATGTATGTGGTTTAATAAATAATATATATCCAAGAAATAAAATAAATTGGATGAATTTGAATTTCAAACGAAGATAAGAATGAATGAACTACCACTCAAGAGGGGATTGGATGAACTTCCTTTTGTTAGGATTGGCTGGATCTGTCCCACTATCCTTTCATCACCTTCACCTCCCCCCTTTTGGTCTGATTTGGTTTGCTATTGCTCCAGGGTCTGGATTTATAGGTTGTCGGGATCGCTAGACTATGGATTTCATGGATCAAGGATAACTACCTATCTTATGGAGCTCTAGGACGGAATGGGATCAGCTTTACGGGTTTTCAGTCTAGCCGGTAGGGAGGCTGCTTGCTTAGCTGGCCGTCATTCCTTGTCATCGAGGGCTCAGTTTCTTGCTTTTTCATGTGGAGCTTTCTTGGAGTGCAGAGCTGGAGAGTCCTTTCTTTCTTTGAGATGTTCTATTTTTGTTATCTTTTATATCATTTGGAGAGACTATTGTATTGCATAGGAGTAGATACACGTCACTTTCGGGTGGTGGCCTTGTCAGAACTCGATTTTGAAGTAAAATGGGCGGTGGTTTATCCAGAGCTCATCTATCTTTCTTTCTATACATACATATAGTTTTTCCCCGAGTAACTTATATATTTTGGTTACCTGCCAGGCATGTTGGCAGTTTTTGTGGACCTTTGTCCTCTTTATATATATTTATATATTCTCTCTAAAAAAATGAAGATAAGAAAGAGGGGACAAAAAATGTATATACAAGGTAAGAAATAAGCCAAATCAATTAACGTTATATATAATTAATATCTCCGGCCACACATACATTAATTGGGCAATTCAGCGACCAAGAGGTCGACCTCCCCTCTAGAAGGGGTGTCGACCGTCGGTCGACCGCCCTCCTAGAGGGGAGGTCGAACGCCCTCCTAGAGGGGAGATCGACCGCTTGGCGGTTGAAATGCCCAATGAGGCTGGGTTTGGTTAGGTTTTGGGGATAATTTATATAAATGGGCGACTAGGATTAGATCTAAATAACCCTATGGTCCTTGCTTACACAAGCAACTATAAATAGAACCCTAGACTCCATATCTAAACCCTAGTCATTCTCTCTATTGTGCCTCCACTCTGCTGCCATTGATTCCAAGAATAGGTTTTCGTCTTCTTCTACAAATCTATTCTTCTTTCTCTAATCTTTTCTTATAGAATTTAGATTAGAATATATACTTGGAATCACATGATATATATATATATATACAAGAATTTTAATTAATTTATTCTTATGTATATAAATCTCTAGAATTGGAGTTTACATCAAACAGGCACAACAACGTCTGATCTACGACCTTTCCAATCAATGTGAGTGGAATTAGTATTTTCTTAGGCATATTCTACACTTGTACATTATCATATAGATTTGTATGCCTAAGAGGATTTGGTAACGACAATATTAAACTGCAAAACTCCCAAATCCTCTGTTTCATGTATTTCGCAAGAATTGTCAATTTATATTGGGTTTGTGGATTTGGTTTTAGTAACGGATTGAGAACAATTGTGTGATGTACTTTTATTTTATGTAATTTATTATTTTTGTCTAAATCTTTGGTTGTAACCTAAAAAGGTTTAGATTTGATTTGATTCATTATTTGAAAAGGTTTGGGTTCTATTCTGATTAGACAATCCGAACGTATTCAAATTTGAAGCCAATCAAATATGAACGTTTTTATATGCAGTATGAGAAAAGGGGTAAATTACATAAATAAGGGCCTATGTATACATATGTATATGTGTGTGTATGAAATTACACCTTATTCTTGGTTCATTAGTAGAATTATTCCAATAAGCCTAGGATGCAAGTTGTAATTGTATGTATGTAGTATTTTGCATTACTGCTATCTGTTATTATGCAATTATGCCTTGAATGTTGCGGTCAAATGTAGAAATCAACTTGTATACCTTGAACTTAGGACAAGTTGACAAATTTACCTCGTTAGAATGTTCATTCATATGAAAAACTAGCGTTATTTATACATATTAAATATTCTACTTATATAGCGTAATTAACGTAATTAGCGTAATAATGACGTATTAATGCGATTAGGATAAGATTTGAATTTGAAATGTCCTCATATATTTATTGCTTGTGTGTACGTATAGAATGGCTTATAATTATATTAAATAGTGACAAACATACACGAGGTTAGCTGTCATTTGTGGTATAAGCCTTCGTGAAACTGATTGGAAAATCCAGCAACCACAAGTAGATCCTACTAATGTGAGAGGTCTGGGTGCCATGGGCCATTCAAATTTAGTACACTATGACACGAGGTTAAACCTACTTGTAGTAGAAGTCTGCCCGGAACCGCCCAACATATCTAGCGTCTACAGGTGTGTGGTTTAATGTGAGAGGTCAAGTGTATATATATACACCCCTATTATGTGTGAGAATAGGCAGGTTTACTACGCCTTAGGAAGGTCTTAAGTGGCTGACTCTCTTCTTATCTAGTTTGGGTCTTAAGTGATCAGGACTAGGATCCTCTCCAAAGGTTTATTCTTTGGATAGGTACCAAAGTCATGGGACCCACCCTTATTTGATTTGAAGTAAGTCTTTGGGTCCTCCTCCTCTAAAAGTGGTTAGGCATAGAAGTAATGGAGTAGGGTAGTTCAAGGGGGATGTCCACTTCCTCAAGAAGCTTGTGAGGGCTAAACTGGGGACATAATTGGTTTATATATGATATATAGTTATATCATGCTCACCAACTGTCTAAGGGAAGTCATAAGCGACATAAGTGTTCTACCGTATTATCAGTTAAGTAGTAACGTTCGTAATATTACTTCTCATATTACTTTTGAGAGTATAGACTTAAGAACGTTGACGTATTAAGACGGGGTCTTAAGGAGCTAGGGTCTGCCTCAGGGTTATAAGAGATCATAAGAATCCACCTTTAATAAGGCCATAAGTGACCGAGAATGCCCACCTCGTTGGGTCTTTACCCTAAATGCACTAATGAAGGTTTTTAGTAATTGAATCGAATATCCACCTCATTGGTTAGATACTTGGTGTTTGTGTGAATGTTTGTGTTTTACATAGACATAACTTAATATATATAACCTGCTAAATCTAGAGTATGGTCTTTAAGTAAATACTATATTTCAGTCACACAAGATTTTATGTTCTGACCCCTCTCCTTAACATATCGAACATTTCAGTAGGTGGGGTAGATTCTTTGGACGAAGCAATGATGGATACTGAAGACAAAAATGGATATATTATGCTATTATTAGTTATCATTACTGTATTGCTTATGGAAACTTTTAATGATGAATTTATTGATGTACCTATGGAATAATTGTATCTTGACAATCTGTGTTTGAATTATGTGGTTTTTATAAAATGGTACATCTTATTTGGATATTATATTTTCTCCTTCCGCTGTGTGAGATTCCATAATGCAATGTGTATATATTATTCTGTGCAAATGTAATTCCTTACAGGAACCAACGACCCATTTTGAATGGCTCTAAGTTTCGATGGGCCTTTTCACAACACCAGAAAAGTCCATTTGTAACGCTTATAACCGTGAGGAAGCAGAATTGTAGGGACCCGAACTTCCCGGCCGGCCAAAACCGAACAAGAAGACAGACTGCTTTGAGAACATGACAAATCAGAACGCAAACAAAAGAACATTTCATTGCTTATTACAACAATTTACATCAGAGTACAAGAATATAACAGAGTATGAATAAATATTACACATTGGAAAATATCAGAGATTTAAAATTAGAATGCAGCGGAAAAATAATACATAACACAACTGAAAGAAATACACGGATACAGAGCTTTCCGAGTATAGTTCCAGCTGTAGATCCAAGATCCTGTGAATATAATATTTGCAAAACCAAAACTACTAGTTGCCCGTGTGGAAAATAGGGGCAACCAGAGTTTAGGTTAAAACAATAAACTCCAGGTCAGTCATGGGACTGGTTGAGAACTAAAACGGTTATTTAAAACTTTACTTTAGAAATAAAGTAAATCTAGGGACTACGGCGTATAACACGGAACCACTACAACAAAACTGAGCTTTCATAGCGTTTGAAAAACGCTATTATATCATAACATAGCAATTCAGAGAACGCCATGTAACGACATGCTATGTTAGGCGTTATACTTTAAATAGCAGAAATTAAAACGCTATGAAAAATGGATTTTGCATAGCGTTTTTATTTGCTATCAAACAGAAACGCTGTAGAATATATTATCCGATACGTATTTTCTATAGCGTTTTTACATATGTTTCTATAGCGTTTCAATTGCATATTTTACAGCGTTTACTGTGTTACTTCCATAGCGTTTGTCTGCATATTGTTAGCATTCTATTTTTATAGCATTTATTATTTAATAGCGTTTATGAAACGCTATTGTCTGTATTATCAAATTATAAAATTTATTTATTGTCGTTGCAACTTTTCTCGTACTAATATACACGCATATTTAAACATTCCTTATTTGCATATAAGTAAAATAAATCTTCACAAATAAAAAATATATAATTAAAGCTCAATATTTCATACATACCATTCAAACAACTCAGCATTTCATACATATTGTTTTATTAACTTTTCTGTATATACACATAATATGTCAAATATTTTTGCATCAACATGTTACTTACTAAATAGACAAACAATAGATCTAATCTTGTTATGCTTTTAATACTTCCTCCTTAATGTCAACGGTTGTGATCCTGATAATGTCAAATAAACAATCAAAGTGTTAGTAACTATTGTATCATATATGTTATATCATATATTGACATAGTAAAAAAAACAGAGAAGAAATGCAGCTAGTACAAAAAATATAATGCACTTATGTAAGGAATTATTGCTATTATGCATTCGAACAAACATCAACTTTCTTTGTAAATATAATGCACATGGTATTGCTGTAAGTTTTTATAAATATTCATGTGCATACATACACATCCCACAAAATGTTGATGCAACTTATAACGTGAACATAACTCATACTTACGAAGGCACTAAACATTCTTCTATCTCTCATAAATGTTTTACATGCTATTGTAGATTTATGCACATTGGAATGGAAACTCCTAGCATATGGCTGGTACCAACTATGGTTACCTTCAAAATAGCAGCTTCAGCAGATGCAACTTTAATTTAGGGTTCAATGCGGAAGGCAAATCTCAGCAAGAATCACAGTTCTAGACACGTCAAGGTTGACCTGCCTTTTTTCCACATGCATATTAAGTGAATGTATGGAAAGTCAACAGTAAACTTACAATTGAATACGTAAAAAAATAGGGTAAACTGAAACATGCAATCATTGAAAGTAATTAGCAAGAAATTATGACCACTAAATATTACCTTTAAGGCTTTAAGTAGCATTACTAATTACACATGTTGAAAATAAAGTTTCCTTCCTTATCCCAACTTCCCACGCCTAGTTACAGAACCACTATCTGCATTTTGCATTAATAATATTAGTAAATCTTGAATAATATTAGTAACAATCTTATAACGCACAGTAAATTCAGGATATTATAAGGAAAAAATAACATGATTACGCATAGAACACCCCCAAACAGTTGTCTCACAATCTCATCACCATCTATGTGTTTCTTAATAACTCAGTAGCAAAAAAAAATAAAAAAATCAAACTTCAGCTTGTAAAACATACAAATCATAAGCTGCCATTAAATTTTGTACTCCATCTGACCATGTAATTTACCTACTATGATAAACATCATACCGACAACTCTTGGGTAGGCTATTGCTTGGTAGTTAGAGCACAATAATTTTCTGTTAGAGCAAAACAATCAGTCATGCTTCCATTTAAAGCTTTAAACTGGAAAAAATAAAATTTATTTCACCTTTTCATTTATGTACCAAAACGATGAACCATCAATAGCAACCTCTTTATCGATCTCCTTCCCGTTGTTATTAACCATGTTTAAGCTAACATTAATTACAGAAAACATATGGCTGCCGCCATTGGTGGGCGGGCCGATCGCTCAAAACATTATTCAATTTCGTCGCCTCCAACCTAAGCTCAACCAGCGCCAGGTCACGTTGAACCTTACCGTTCATGTCACTTACTCCCGCATTACTCACAGCCGCTTCGGCTATGAAAATTCTTCTTCTACGCCACCTCTGTCTTCATCGATTCAATTTCGAACATCTAGGACTGATCGATCTGCGGTATTCATTGTACTTTTTGATTGTTTAGCTGATATGAGGTTGTGAATTGAAGAAAATGCCATTAATGAAATTGTTATACATACATTCAGATTGACCCAGTTTTGAATGTCAGTTTGCACTTGTCCTTCAATTGTGACCCTGGTTAGTTTTGTCCTTCGTTTTTTGTCTAGATGCCTACTGGAATAGCTGTGTCAGGGCTGGGTCTAGGATACTGATAGAACAATTCATTAATGCACATGTTGAGCCACCCTTGGTTTCCAAACTTATTCGATCATACATATATTATAACCTTCAAGTCAAGGTCGTTAGTGTAAGTAAATATATAATAATGCCATAATATTGTGAAGCATATATGATATATACAGCCAAAAGTGACATGTAAACTTGAATATTATTAAATAACCAACCATAAAAGCAGCCAGTAGACGTGGATTTGTAAGTTATAATACAAAAGAAACCAAACAAGAATGACATGGTGTGCCTTTCTAATATATATGCTTCTTTAGGTAAGCACATTTCATTTCAAATACTGGTATTATAAATTAAGCTGATGCCAAATATTAGTTTGGAAAATCATAACAAAAGTAGTGGTTTAATGTATAAAAGTAAGGCTAAACTAAAACCGAAAGGATCAAAGTTTCCAATCAAAATTTTGGCTTCTGTTATTTATCTTATTAGGCAATAACAATAAGCAATTATTTAAGGACATGGATTATGAGAAGACCGAATCTAGAAAACTATGGAAGTGCTGCATGCTGGACAGAATTTTACTTTATTTCACAACAACTGAAGTAGGATATATTCTAAATTACAAGTTCTGTGTTCTCTGTGTTTGCAGTTTATTTGCATTAAACTTCAATTTTGTTCATTTTAATTTTGTTTATCTGAATTTACTCCTGGGATATTTTGCTACCTTATCATCAATTATGAAATAACACTTAGCGAAAAACAACTAGATCAAACAAATGAAAACAAAACAGAAAAAATGATCAAACAAACACACAATACATTTTTTTCTTTTTTGATGAAACTAGCCAAACAAAAGAAAAAAAAATAAGAAAATTAATCTAATTATAAATTAAAATTAATTAGCTTTCCCTAGTGACAATGATGAATTAAGTTTACTACCTCATCATTGACAATGATTGAATCCAAGTCAAATATTTCGCTACTAACTTTGTACATTTGAAAAAGTGAATTAAATTTGAATGTTTATTCTTGTAAAAGTGAACAAAAAACGAAACTACAATAATAGACTTTGGTCACAGTCTCATTAAAAAAGAATGTAAGAAATAGGACACTCTAGATATAATGTAAGATTAGTTGATAGGAAAGAAAGAGCCTTTGAGCGTATAATATGAAAATGACAATGAAAGGTTGTACTAGCATAACTTTTTTTTATGCATTCAAATGTTAACGTGAATGGATGCACAACCTGAATCCTAAACCGAAATGAGCAGCAATGTCATAGCATCAAGAAACCAAAATGAAATATATGTGAACAAAGAAACTAATAATCTAATATATATATATATATATATATATATATATATATATATAAGCAACTAACAAGTGAAGGTTAAGTAACCAAGCTTCAAAAAATTAAACAGATACAAAAGTGAAGCATTAATCAATATTAATCACTGGCAAATCACCCACCATGCATTGTGCATTTGTACATTAACTATTATATGCACCAAATTAGGACCTAAACCGTGAATATTGGAATAAATTGTTTGCTATGGTCATTTATTCACCACAACAATTATAATGTGCAGAAAGAAACTAAAATTAAATTGTAGTGTTTTCTTACTGAGTCTCACAAGAGCCGCAAGCAGTAAAGAAAGAGGGAGCTACTGCAAAAGTGGGACCTGCTGTAAACGAAGTGCTTTCAACAAGCATCTTCAAAAGAAAGAAAAGTCAGAAAGATTACTACCACCACACTATAGCAGAAAATAGTTTATCAAAGACTAAAATTAACACATTATGGTCTCTAAGTGCTCATATCAACCTTTGAAAATAGCATGGAAAAATGCATAATTACCAAGATTGGAACCATTCTCACTTACTTCGTGAATCTGTCACTTTAACACACATCTATTTTTGCATCCTTGATATAACTTTGTTATATAATTCAAAAATGGATGAAGGGCCATGCGTACACTGTTGTCACTTGAACGATGCAATAGCTAACTAAGCACAATGTAAATCTTTGCTTAAGTGATGCTAAAAAAAATTCTATCTACTATATGTTACTAATCATAACTGAACTCATATTAAAAGAGGAAAAAATCAAGCAAAATAACATAGGACAATTATTGTAGTACCTCACCGCCGAACAAATTAGGGGACGATTATGGTTCATATTGGCGGCTACGTTTAACTGTTGGGATAGGCTGTAAGAGAAAGTAATTTGCAATTGACTGTTGACGAAGGCGGTAAGGGTTTCGCAATTCAAGTTTGGGTTGCGTGTTGTGTTTAAGGAATTTTGGGACTTTGGTTTCTTTTCACAAGGAGGCAACGAAGAAGGGAAATAAGAGTCTTTTAGCAGGTGGCACTTTTTTATATAATTTTCCGCACAAAATAAATTAGGGATCTCCCTCTTATTTAATCGCATAGCATTGAAATCCACTTTGATGTCTACATGATCGATAGCATTGAATACTCAGTACCGCATAGCATTCGAAAGGAATAAGGCATCAAACCCAAAAGTTTAGTAATTCAACCCAATCAAGATTTAAAGTTCTCTTGATAATTTCACAAGACAATTGGCATCTAAACCCAACTGTTTTAGTGTGTACTTTACAGCCAAGATAACTGGTATAGACAGACTGTAAGGCAAGGATGAAATACTGCCCGATTTCTAGACAGGCAGTATCAACCAAGTATTAATACAGCCCTATTTTGTTAATGTTTTCTCTATAGACATGTCGTGTGTTAATACAACTCTATTTCAGAAAGCAAAAAAGAAATACTTGTTATCTAAGAAAACACAATGAGAGGCTATAGTTCAGTATATATTTGAAAAGCGATGTCAAGTACTGCAGATTAAGAAAACACAATGAAATAATTCATATTTCGCTTATATGTTTAATGGCATAATGTAACAATGTGATTTGTCCAAAACTTTAGAAATGATGAATTGAAATGTTTGTTGCTTTACTCCAACTGACTAAAAGACCATCCACTGTGTTGCAATGACATTTGCAGAAGTTATGATAAGGCGACTGAAGAAACAAGTGAATGAACAGGTAGAAAATTGAAAATAATAGTGAGACTGAGAAATGAGGAAGAGGAACTTTTGAGTACCAAAGTTATGCCTAATCGGTTAATCAGTTTGGTACAACACAATTTAAATCAGGAGAATTTTCACTTCACAACTTATGCTTGACATTGTTTATAAACATGCTATTAATTGGAATAAGCAGTAGACACTGTCGAACTATTAAAGCAGAATCAATGGAATCTAGAGCAGTACCATCATGGCTGGTTGATAAGATCTATGATAATCATAAAGGCAAGTCCCGATAGCCTTCACTTCACTACGTACAGTCATTTGAGAATACTGCCGACAGTGAAGCATAAGACTGCATTATCAAAAATTAGTTAACTATCAACACCCCTTATTTGTAGGAGTTTTGGACATGTGGAAACATGAGCACTAGTGCTAATTAAAAACCTCACAAATTGTTCAAACATATCATGTTACAACAAAGGGCTAGTTCGAGTATAAGCTATTTCTAGTCAATGTTTAGAAAACAAGCGATGATTTTGTAGGAATTATGGGTGTAATTTTTTATTTATACATGATTTTTTAAGAAATAGTGACACGTTGGATCCCGTGAAGATATGGCTGACAAATATTTCATCAATCAACACTTGTTCGCTTTTATATAACTAGTGAACTTGTGCTATTCTTCATACAAATTGCTTCAGCAATAACAAGAAGACTATTTCCTTTTAACTTCAAGAATATATCATATAGTAAATCAACATCAAAGAAGTAAAAAATATTAATAACTACTTATTATTTTTGCACTAAAATAATAGGAAATCTCAACAAGTAACAAAAAAAGAAAATAATAATAAATTGGTTTATTTCTGCTTACTGTCTTTTAACATAGTTGTATAAAGATCCTGGGGCATCATAACAATGTATCAGCTACACAACGTTTTTAAAGAAATAAACCTTTCTTGCCATCAGTTGGAGTTGCAAGCTTAGCCACCTTCTCAAAAACAACAGCTTTTGTAACAGGTTTAGCTGGCCTCTTCTTGTCCTTAGAAGCAACCGCATACACAGCATACACAAAATTAACAAGTATAGATTGAGCGAAAAATTGTCTTCTTATACTTTACAAATAATTAGAAATGACCAATCAAATATATTTACCTTCTTGAGAGTTTCTTCCTTGTCCTTAGAATCGTCGTCCTAAGAATCATTATCATCACTTCCCTTCCCAGCTTCCACCATGTCCTATATAAAGCACTGGGAATGTACAAGTAGTAATACAAAGATTATAATCTTCCACACCTTCAATTATATTGAGTGATACGCACATGTGCTTTGTAAAGTTTCTTTCATTCTTACATCTTTGCACGTCTATAGCCACTTGCTTCAGCCTCTATGTGATCTTATATGCTTGTTTCAGATTGAATATTTGAACATTGCACTCACGCTCCTCGGTTTCAGTCAAGAAAAGCCAACTTAGTTCACTCACTTCAGCAAAATACTAGTTTATACAATGGAACATTCAGCCTACCGCAACAAGCTTTTACAGTGTTAATCATCGTCATGCTACAGTTCCTACCTCTGCACATTTAGCATCCCACATGCTCAATCTCTGCCCTCCCATGTCCCCATAGGATCAATAATGAACTCGGATTTCTTGCATTCCTACCACGGTTTATTTCATTTCAGCTTGCAACAATTCCACTACTGCATGTGAAGCTACAACACCCTGCTCCTCCCTTTCACGTGCCATCTTGGTCAGCTTTCTACAGCTCGTGTGATCAAGAACAAGACACCATACCCTGCACCAATTTGCAACCCATTTCAAACTACAACCATCTGTCATATCTTCCATATCCATCCACATAATATCCTAGTGAATCATTGCACCATTTAGCCTGCATTTTTATTATTTTTCAGTCTTATGCATATTCATGATGTATATATTATTGTAGTCGCTTTATCATCCGGCTTCTTTAGACCCCATCACCTACTAGCTAACGTCGTGTATTCAGAATTAAACAAGCATGCAAAAATTCATGACAGTAGAATAAGTATACCTGAATTATTAGTTTCAGACATCTTCCAGCTAAATGTAGCTTTTGGCGATCAAAAAGTTCCTATAACTAAGTTCTTTTCTTCTTTATCTTCAAATTCCACTCTCCTCCCATGACCTGAAAGATGCCCAAAGTCAGGGTAAATGAGTACATTTTTACTAGAATGTTGGCTAGTACAACAAAACTACAAAGAACGTCTTTTGATCACTGAGAAGCCTAAAATAAACCCTTTTTCTGACTGTTAACATGAAGTTCTTCTCAGAATCAAGATAGAATAAAATTATCATTTCTGACTGTGATCCATATGAAGTTTGGCACTTCATATGACGCAGTCATTAAGGGCTACTACTCATGAGATACATCTGATTACTATTCTCTCTATCCTCCTACATATGCGGCATAAGATAACTGATCTAGGATGAATCTACTTACAAAAAAAAACTAATGTAACAACAGTTTGAAGCCAAGTTTCTATTTTTATAGCTATATGACATAAAGTGAGTGTACCAATCATGGGAAAATAATAATTTTTATCCACTTCCAGCCAATTAAGCACCTTTATGACATACATATATTTAGGAAAGCCATCAAGACAGTTAGAGGCCCAAGACAACTATCTAAGGGATAATGTATCACTGTTTAAAACAGTTCCTCTCAATTATACCAGACCCGCTTATGACCGACCAAATCTCATTGATATTGCTGATTCTCCAAGTCCACTTGTTGATGTTCAAGGTATCAAAGGTTCTAACCGATCAAGAGTGGTAAAAGAAATAGGTTTGGCATGTTACTCAAATGGATTTTTCAGGTTATTCACTGCATATGCTTTTCCATGCATGTCTACATGCATATGCTTGCTTATATAGGCTATATGTTGGAAAGCACACTCTAAATTTACTGTCATTTTTAGATAAGAATCATGGCATACTCGAAGATTTGATAAACTCAATGATAAGTACTGCAAAAGAGTTCTTCGGTCTGCCTGCGTCCGAAAGGCTAAAGAACTTCTCAAACGACCCGTCAAAGGAGATAAGACTTGTCAAGTATCAACTAGCTTCAATGTATCAACTGAAAAAGTAAGCAACTGGAGAGATTATCCAAGACTTCACTGCTATCCTGTCGAAAACTTTGCTCATGACTGGCCTTCTAATCCTCCTCAATTCAGGTTTTGTTCATTGTCTGCACATTTAGAAGTACTTTCATTCATCAAATTTCAGAAGTTATATGTTCTGAAATAATCAATTAACAATAAAAAAGTGGTAGTTGAATATTCAAAGAAAGTGAGGGAACTAGCGTTGATACTAATAGAAGCGATATCAGAAAGCCTAGGCCTTGAAAAAGATAGCATAATAAAGTCACTTGGAAAACAAGCAAGCATATGGTAATGAACTACTACCCATCATTCCCCCAGCATGAATTGACATAAGGATTGCCTGTGATCAAAGATCTAGATATTGTTACTATTCTTCTTCAAGATAGGGTGCAGTCTGGTTTAAAGGATCTCAGAAATGGCAAAGGGGTTCCGGTCAATCCTATTCCTAGCGCATTCGTTGTCAATATTGGCGACATTATACAAGTATGATATATATTATTACCCAATCCCTCACCCTATATATATACATGAATATACAAAAGTGGTGCATATTCTTTATTATATGCATGTATGTACAACTCATGCGAATCACATGGTCATCTATAACTTACATCATGTAGTGTATATGCATGACCAGTGCAGATTCTTTTTGCAGATAGTGTATGTACATAGGTAACAACTATGTATCTATATCATGGGAAGGAGTTAGCGTGAATGTATCATGTATATGTATTATGTTTTAGGTAGAAGTTCATCATATATATGTATTATGTTGCAGTTAGTAGCATTAATTTATTATACAAAAGAATTCATTATATGCCTCAGCATTACAGGGTACGTAAATTTATTATCAGAAGCCTGTATCTTGCCGACCAGAGCTGTCTAGACTACAGTATAAAAATTTTAGCAAAACCAAAGCTTTTTAGACTAATTCACTTTGATTTTAGCAAAACAAGAGCTTTAACCCCTGAATCCTAAAACTTACTGATTTATCCCTTCCTACGCTCACCAGTGAACAAGACCAAGCTCTTATCTTTCCAGTAGCTGATAATGAAATAATAAAGCCAACTTTCAATTTTCAAATTAGAATATCACGTGGGTTAAACACTAGTAATAAATAGTTTTTCATGTGTGTAACCGAGGTTAGACAGTAGTAACATACATATCAAGAATCATAAGAAGAAGCAGTGAGAAATATATGATTAAGTAAGTAGTACCTCACATGCCCATCCATGTTTTTGTGATTAACTACTTTTATTTCAAGATTTTAGGTTCGGTTGTCTACATAAATTGGAGGCGACGAAGTGAAAAATTATTTCTCCATGAATGATTTTGATGAAGGATGAATGGGTGATTTAGAGAGAGGCTTGATTCCCCACCGATGAGTTAAGATTGGGATGATTTGAAGGGACGCGAAATGCCAGATCGTTTGTTTTTTGGAGAAAAGGGCAAGGAAGTGAAAAAGAGGCGACGAGGGAAAGAAGGAAGCCTTTTAGAAAAGGGCAAGAGTATTTATTTTAGTTCCCACAAAAAAGTTTTATTTCCCGCCTCTCTGTCCTTGTATAGCGTCGAGATAGGCAGGATTATTCCCAAAACAACGTTGGAAACCCTGCATTTTGAGAGCGTTTAATGAGGTTATGCGGACATTGCTATAGAAACCCTATTTTGTTGTAGTGAACGGGTTTTCTCCTAATAATACCAGTGCATAAAACAAAAAACACAATGCTTTTTGGAAAAATGAAGCTATTATAAGACTCAGGTCCCATCACACACTGCAACGCAAGCCGGAGGATAGAGTTTTCCCTTATAATAGCCAAACATGCTTGGTACGTTTAAGACAAATCATTTTGAAATTACTATAAGTATATAGTGTCAAAATCACTTCAAATATAAATGTATCAATCATAGACGACATAGTATCCCATGCTACTATGTCGCCATACTAGGCTCTATAATCAAAACTGAAATGTCACGTATTGGAAATTAGATTTCCGTCATGAGTCGAGGCCAGGGATGGCTCCTCACCATTCGAGACACTCTAGCAAATGCCTCAGGTCGCACCCTTAGCAACCTCGAATCTTCAGGGCCGGTCCTCTCTTACTTTTGAGAATTGGTTATTCCTGAACACACATTTCCCGGTCCTATAGGACCTATCCATTGGCTCTGTAGTAACTGATATATCCGAGGCGCCTTGCTATCCATCATCCACATAGGTAAAAATATAATAAATGTCTGGGCTCCATACCATGACACCACCCATAGCTAGAAAGAAACGCCGTGCACTTCCTGCTGTCACGATCTCGTTTTTGACTCATACAGAGGTGTGAGGCTCGCGAACTAACGCTATACACAAAGCTATGCTATTTTAATCCATGCTTTGATCATCAACCACAAGACTCTACTTTTCAAAAGAAGCCTTGATCATTTGCATCTCGGCATGCCACACTGACAATTCATGCCATGCAACTGATGTCAATTAATATATAACCTCTAAGCTCGTAAGTCTTAGAGATGGGTGTTAAGCAAGAGAATAAATTCTCCACCACCAAACAGATATATATTTAATAGAGATCAATCAACACAGAATAAAATCCAATGTCAGGCACACATCCATTTACTAGTTCGTTCTAGGTCCGAACGAAACCGGAGACACCTTATTCCTCGTCCCATATGTCCAATACAGGAGAGAGGTCCTCGCATATCTGGTCGATCTCCAAGTACGTCTAGACAATCACCACTTATTACCTTGTCTTGGGTGTATAGCCCAATCAAGACATCAGTAATCATCCAAACGATGTGAAGAACTACGGTCTTCAACCACCGTCTTCATCGTCGACTTATCGTCGAATCAATCATTCAGAATGGGTATAAAACCGGCCTTTCCGAAAAATTCACGTATTTTATAATCAAGTGCTATAAAACACAACATATGCCTCATTCCAATTTCAAATATTCTTTTATTCAAATATTCACATCATTAGGGAAAGGTTCCCATTAATTTTATCAAAGATAAATTCTTTAAATTTATTCTTTAATCTTCCTTTGGATATCAGTTCAAACCAAATTAAGGTTTATCCAAACTAGTCGGGATTAGCGCACCTTAACAAAGTAATCATTTGTTTTATTTCCCAATCCCAACCTATTCATCCCATGGAGCAAAACTTGTAATACTCCATATCTAACACCACGGTGTTATTAGTAAATTTAATTACCATTTCACGTTCAAATCTAATTAAAGATTTAACTATCGCTTGGAGTAAAACTGGTAGTACTCCATTCACGACCATTTCCCAGCTTTGATAATTTAAATTATCGCATTCACTTTTTAATCTAATTAAGGATTCATTAAAACTCCACTTAGTTTTAATCTTCCAACAATCATTATTAATGATTATTTAACTTTGGGAAATCAAACATGCCGCATCGACAATCTACACCGTACCATTGATTTCTGTCGATATATAACCTCTAAGCCTGTATGTCTCAGAGAAGTGTGTTAAGCAAGAGAATAAATTCTCCGCCACCAAACAGATATATATATATTTAGCAGAGATCAACAATACAGTTCAAAATACAATGTTAGACATGTAATCCTATCTTTAACTGGGTTAAAGAACCAATGTCATTTAAAACACAGTTCACGATAAACCCAAAATCACGTTCCATTAATTATGGAATCTTCACGGAAAAACAGATCAATATATAATCAATATCAATCTCCATATCCGACTAATAATATAAATGGAATAACGATAAAGCCTTTTAAATTCCATATATATTAGCAGTCATTCTCCACAAAAGATCACTTCAATTATTACCAAATCGAATTCCATTCCAATTTATTTTATTAAATTGGAAAACTTTACTTTGGAAAATTCCATTAAATCTTAATAAAAGATTTATAAATTCCAAATCATCTCTTCACTGTTAATTGGGTTAAAGAACAAGTGTTATTTAAAACATGGTTCACGATAAACCCAAAAACCCAATTTCTGTTCAATTCCAATTAAATAATAATTAATTGATAAACTTCTCTAAATCTTATTTAAAAGGTTTATTCTTTTCTCATCGGGGTTAAAGAGCAGTGTTAATAAAGACACCATTCACGACAAACCCAAAATCTAATTCGATATTAAATACAAGGCTCTAAATAGAAATTATATCGGCTTATATTCAATATCAAATTCTGAAATCAACAAATAACGTATCGGGAATAACGATATACATATATATCTTCCAAATTCCTCCACAATATCTGTATAATCACGAAATCCAATATCGAAATATTCCAAAGATTATTTCCATTCAAATCCATTCCAATTCATACATTGAAGATTATGGTTATTTTAAAACCATTTCAATCCAATTTATTTATTTAAAAATATTGGATTATTATTTCTAGTTAATAACTAGTTCATTTCGATAAAAATATATTTTTATCTTTTAAGATAAGGAATTTTTCATCCCAATTCTTTCCAAATCATTTATTATGATTTTACACAAATTATTAATAATTTTAATAATTTTATTAAGGCTCTTTCAGTCGATTTCCATAAACGGTCATCTAACTGCATTTACAACGACCTTTTCCAAATTTGATTTGGACATAATTCCAAATCCAACCGTTAGATTTCAAATCTCTCATATTCGTAGGAAAGATCTTTTCAATACGATCCCAACGGTTCCGGTTTTAGGAGAATCCGACGGTCAGATCACCCGTAATGTCAATTTGAAGTCAATGGTCGAAATTCGCGAACGGTCGCGGCGCGACGCGTTCTATTCAGGCCATTATATTATATATAATATATATTCCGTGCAAAACGTATTTTATAAATTCATTTTAAATTCAATTTCCACTTTCACTTCAATTTTAAATCAAAATTGAATTCTCCTTATCATTATAATATATAAATGATAATATTTTCAAAATATTATATTTTGAAATCATTTCCTTTTCGATATTCATTATAAAAATGAATAAAATCAATATAAATATCGTTTGCATCTAAATGGCGCATATCTAATCAATACGGCTTCACACATTTCAATATTTTCGTGTCCATCCCAAATCGGACATCAAAATCATATTTTAACCCTTTTATAGAAAATTATTTCAAATTATTCGTTATTTTAAAATATTCGTTCTTTCTGAATTAGAATCAGACACATTCGATTACCATATAATGTTATTTATATGGATTTCATACACACATGTACACAACAATAATGATATATAATCAACCATCATCCAGAGTGTATTACACAACTGCATAAGCGTTAAACATAAATAATTAACGCTTACAACAGTCTGTCAACCTATCGATTGACATACAACTAAACAATTGGGATTAGTGTACGCCAAATATCATCCCAATACCCATGTGGGGTTTCAACCAACAAATACCAAATATTATTTGTGCACTTGGGCGATGTGTAAAAATTATCGTCCCGATCGATATCACAAAAATAGGCGAGCATAAACAAGTTGTCCGACTTGTAAATGGATGTGTTAACTTATTTTTAACTATCCAACAAATATATAGAATTTTATTACTTTGCTTATAAAATTCTATACAACGCCTAATATAATTTTATTCATCACAGTTATAAACTAAAAATAATATTTTTAGCGAACTAGTATTTATTCCATAACATAGCCATTTTATATATCTCATATATATGTTAAAAATAATATTTTTAACTAGCTATTAATTTTTCTAACACATTTTAGAAAATTTCGACAGCATAACGGCACGATATTAAAATCGGAATAAGGTCTAGCCTTATCCCTTGCCTAATACTGGCTTGCGCCATACACAAACCAATTCCAATCAATCCACAACCAATTTTACAATCAACATCCAAATTTCCAAAATACATTCCAAATCAAACAACATGGTTTGTACAATAAATAGTGTCGGGGGCTTCTAAGCCCCGTCTGCAACCTAGTATATATTTAACTGTAAATAATTTGAGTGAGAAGGAGTTCTCACCTTGGGTTCCACTCCGTCATTCTTTAATTCAACGATTTGGATTTGTATTTGTTTCCAGTGCGTAGTGTACTTCACCGTGGTTCGAGCGCAATCTGTTTCACGTGGTTTATATTAAAAATAACATTTTTATATCGCTACTATATGTATAAAAATAACATTTTTATATTGCTACTATATATATATAAATCATATTTTTATTTTTCTAAAAATATTTCCATGCCATACACTAGTTAAAAAATCATATTTTTAATTGCCAAAATATTTTCTTCCTACGATAAAAATTCTATCTTTAACTGACTAAAAATGATATTTTTACATAAAACTAAAAATCATAACTTTATGTAACTAAAAATCATAACTTTATGTAATTAAAAAACATAACATTATACAATTAAAAATCATAACTTTATATAAATAAAAATCATAACTTTATATAATTAAAAATCATAACTTTATATAAATAAAAATCATAACTTTATATAATTAAAAATCATATTTTTATATAATTAAAAAACTTCAATCAAAGAATTAAAAATAGAAACTCATAATTTTCTAGGGTTTCGATCAAGAGAGAGCTCAAGCCAAATCAATCGACCGAGAAAGCAATCAAAGCATCAGAGAATCAACATCCGAGCTCGTGCGGATTGACTGGGGGGTTTAGGCGAATTGAAATGGAGAGAGGGGGATTTTCTGTTGTGCGGATCGAGGGGGAGGCTGATGGCCTTGCTGGTGGTGCAACGGTTGTCCAGTGGCAGTCGCAGACAGGGCCCACAGCGACGGGGTTTAGGTTTTCAAGGGGTTGGGGTGTTTTGGGTTAGGAGAATGGAGATTGAGGCGGAGGAGGAAGGAGGAGAGAGAGGGGTGAAGTGGTGCGGCGGCCGGAGGGGGGTGGCGGGATCGACGGCGGCGAAAATGGGGAGGGCACGCAATTTTTTTATTTATTTTTTCTCTGATCTGTTGTGAAAGACGGGGGAGGGGGGAAATAATAAAAAGAGGTTGACTTTCTTTTCATAATTATTTAATTCCAAAAAGCATATTTTTAATTTAAACTCCAAATCGAACCCACCGACTGTCGCCCCTAGCTAAATACCCCCGTTCCGGACACAATGGGATTTGTCCGGTAAGCCAATTCGACTGTTACGATCAGTTTTCATCAAAATTAAAATATAAATTAATTTAACGTTCAAAATTGATTTTAACGTACATTTTAATTTACCGGGGCCACATACTGACTCCAAAAATCACAGAAAAATAAATCTAACTATGTTTTGATGATACGGTCCTAAAACACTAATTTCGTCGAATTTGAAGACCGTTTGAAAAATGGTCATTTTCCAGTCGATTAAATTCAAACTGAAATTACCAAACACGTTTAAATTAACCACGCTCATATATTAATTCCAAAAATTATGAAAATTGGAATATAGCAATAATTTGACATTCCGGATCCAACAAAAGTGGTTTCATCGAAAACGAAGGTCGTTTGCAAAATGGTTATTTTTAAGGGCTATATATTATGTAATATATATATATATATAAATTCCATAGCGACTATTTTAAATTTTAAACTGGACATGACTTTAAATTCTCGTTATGAAATCTGGATTTTTCACATTCATTAGAAATATATAATTAAACAAATTATAATATTTCTTGTTTTACTGAAATCCGATTTATTTTGAATCTTGTACATTCAATTGAAGTTTAAAATCAAATTTTCAAACTTCCGCGCCATTTCAGGCTCGTTTTATAATTAAAATAAATTTATTCGTTTTAACTTCGCTTAAGATAAATTTTTAGTTATTATTGTTTAAAATAAATCATTTTAAATATTCCATATCCATTAACATAGCTAAAAAAAAAAATTGACCATATCACAATGGTAAAAATAACCCAGGTTGTTACAAGAATACTCCACTACAACAAATTGACCATATCACAATGGTAAAAATAAGTTGTAAAAGACTTTTTACAATGGTGGTGCCACCGTCGTCTATTAAGAAGTTGTAATAGACTTAAAAAAATTACTACTTTTTTGCTCCTTTGCGACACCGTTGTAAAATGTATATTTTACAACTGTTTTCCACTATTGTAAAAAACTTTATTACAACTTTTTGTAACTGTTGTAATATATTTTATTAAAAGTATTATTTAAAGTTGTAATATATGAACAAATTATATACATACTATTAATAAAAGAATTCATTTCAGAACATATTATCTACAAAACTGAAGATATCAAACAAACTTAAAACATGAACCAAAACAATATATTAGAATTTTCAAGCTCTCATCATACAATATCTTAAGTACATAAAGCAACTACAAACTCCATTATCTAAGACTCCAAGATCCAAATGACTTGAAGTCATCTTTCATAAATATTACATCACTAGGAGTAATACAAACATAATGGAATTGAGATTTGCTCGCAATGCTGCAGGTCTTGCAATGGTCTTCATTCTTGAGTTGACTTCCAATGAATTTGAGAATTTCTTGCAATGCTGCAGGTATTCTTGAATTAAACTGTATTTAGTATATAACATATTAAGTAATAAGAATGAAGTATATTAAAATATGAAGTAACCTAATCTATAAAACGTAACAGAAGCTATGCAGCATTCAATGTTAATATTTCTGTAAATAAATATGAACTGATATGATAATGTGAAGTATAAACAGTTCTAGAAGACATACCTTAGTGGACAAAGAAAAGGGTCACAGTTCACATTGTGCATATATATACATGGTATGTTAAGCAAAACAGAGCTTGACTATTGACATTTTCTATCCAGTGTAAGATTTAAAACCAGTAGTACATATATAGTTTCATAAAGATGTATAATCACATAAAATATGCTTACATTTACCATGAGTGGCATAGAAGATAGAACTCACACTATTAAGATTCAAGAAACAAATCCAGAAATGAAACCAAATAATAATCAGTAAAAACATACCTGCTTAACAAATAATAATCAGTAAAAACATACCTGCTTAACAAGTTTATAGATTAATTTCTCCAAAGTGAAAAGCACATAAGACTGTGTACCAATAATTGAACGACAATCATTTTCGTACTTGGTGTTGTCGGAAGAGCCATCAAGCAAGCCATACAATGCCTTCATAAATCTGCTAAATCTAACAAAAAAATAACCAATAAGAAATAATTATGTCAAGTAAATAATAAACATGACAGAAGATGGTAGCATTGTTAGTAAAAAAAACATATATATAAAAGGAACTAATTATGAGCATCATAGCATAAAAACAGGTCCTAAGATACAATACTCAAGAGGATACCATACCTACATTTGATGGAAAGCAACCAGGAGAAATATGTAAAGACACCAAAGAATCCATCAACAAGCAAGACCAGGAAGAACTAACACCAAGCAGGCACCAGATCTTCAATGGGCTCATCATAGACTCCATACTGTCAGGAAGGCACAGCCTGCACCACATTTCTACCAAGTAAACCAAAGACAACTTGCATTAATCCACACTACACACTCCAAGAAGTAATTCAAGTTACAAAGCCGAAACTGCTTCACAAACAAACCCATCCCACACCGATATTTCAATCCGATAAAGCACTGCAAACTCTCTATTAGCCAACCAAGCTAGGGATTACGAACTGCTCAACCCCAAAGAAAAATCAGGATTGACTTCTTGGTGGCATATATGAAAAAAGTGCGTATATCCCACCACCCACACATACATATACACACACAAATACATATTATATGTACAAATTTAAAAAATGTATTTTGGAAGTAAGTTCACCTGAGTAGATACACTATGGTTTTCATGTAAGTCTGCCTTATTTCCAACCAATGACATGACAATATCAGGGCTGCCATGCTTCTAAAGCTCCTGCCAGATGGTAAATAATTGCAAAATATGAAAATTATCCAACTAGAAAACCACTCACAAAATTGGCAGCTCTATGATGATAAGAAGTGAGCTCATTCATCAGTAGATGTTCACAATTTTTACAACAATACAAATGTTCATAAATTAGGATCAACAGATCGATATACAAATAAAGACCAAGATATATTTACAAAGGTAAATTTTCGAATCGGTATTCATTAAAAAGAAGGTATAATTTGGGTAAGGTTTTAAACTGTTGCAATTTCCAGTATTGGAAATTTGAGATATTGAGTCGACTTTTCGGAGATTTTAACTACAATGCACATTCAATTTGTATAACACAATTTTGCAAATGTATGCAATAATTGAGCTGGTAAAGCTAGAGATCGTGGAAGATTTAATCTGTGTTGAGACAGAAGACTAATGATTTTGGAGTAATTTATTAAAAAAGGCTATCACGGCTGTTGAAGTGCAAATAAATGACAATGTCAGTAAACAGTACGTGAAAGTTGATAAAGTTAAAAGAGTGTATCTAAATCTTACAGTACGTATTTTGACATTGCCTCTTTTGTTCTATCTTGTGTATTCAAGATCAGGAACATTTTTAAAGTGTATATGATATAAAACTCATATTTTCAATATTTGGCATTTAGTAAACAGTACGTGAAAGTTGATAAAGTTAAAAGAGTGTATCTAAAGCTTATAGTACGTATTTTGGCATTGCCTCTTTTTTTCTATCTTGTGTATTCAAGATCAGGAACATTTTTAAAGTGTATATGATATAAAAATCCAGACACAACTGAAGACATAACATAAAGCAAGACAAACTGCAAGCCAAAATCCACAAATGCAAAGAGAAAATGAGCCACAGAACCCGATCAATATCCATGGAGCCACCCAAAAGCAATTCATTGACAGAGAGCTGCCTTTATATAGTTACATCCAGACAATTTTCATTGTTTAAAATAACGACAAGAGAAGAAAAAAGAAGTAATTTTATTCACAGCAAACTGTAGATTAACTTCCTATGAAAACATAGTAATTTATTAACAAATTGTACATTGACTAGTCATTTAAAAATTCATTGACTACTACCTATTTCGAGTTAATCTTAATTAATTATCATGAAACTTTGAAACTATAGATTAATCCTTAAAGTAATATACAACCACAAACCTCAAATTAAAAAATAAGAGGAAAATCATATTTGGAACTCGTCTTAACATAGTTGATGTTGCTCATAATTTAGTTAGTTATGTTTTACAAGCCAGTGATCACAACTCAATCTCAGCAAGATAACAATATCCCTATCCATACACGATGACGGACAGCACGACATAGACGATGTTTATAATAACAAAATAAAAACATAGATGTTGTAGTAATTTGTAAACTATATATGTATTAAATATTATAAATATAAAATCAAATTAACCAAATTACTTACTTAAGGCCCTTCGGCTTCATCAACTGAACTGAATTCACACATCAGATGTTTGTGCCCTAGCTGCTAACGTCTGGAGTTGGATCGCAGTAAAGATCGTTGCTTGATTTCACTGATTTCAACAACTGAAATCATTCATATGTCTGGGGCTTGGAGTAAAGGATTCAGATCTGAAAACGGGTTAGGGACCTCTCCCTCGCAGGCAAAATCAAAGCGAAGGAGAAGATAGAAGAAGGGCTTCGGATCTGTGAGAGTGGAAGAGAAGAGTACCTAGCAGCGAGAACCAGTTTGGCGAGAGGGAATTTCATCTGAGGGGGGAGAAAGAGATCGATTTTGATTTATGAAAGAGGATTAATTTTGGAGAAGAGGATGCGATGGGGTGGAAGTGAAAATATTTCATGTGACAAGCATTTGGAGCCAAATTTTCACTAATGCCACCTAAATTTCATGCCATATTTGCAACAGGCGTACTGGAAATGTTGTAATAGACATTTATTACAACAGTCATTTTTTGACAGTTGTAAAATTACAGTTGTAATATAGTGTTTTTGTTGTAGTGCTCACGGTTATAACCGTTGTGCCAACAGGTTTTGGTGATTTTTATCACGCATGCTATCACGGTTATAACCGTGACAAATTCTAACGTATATGCTCATGGTTATAAGCGTTATTATATTTTCTTTACTAGCGGTTATAAGTGTGATAATATTTATTCTACTAACGGTAATAAGCGTGGTAATATTTATTTTTCTAACGGTTTTAAATGTGATAAATTCCATAATTATAACGGTTATAAGCGTGGTATTAAGATTTATGCTAATGGTTATAAGTGCTACGTTATCGAAGATTCCATTGGCTACTGTCACATTTGTCACAGTTATAACCGTGACAAACTACACATAGTACGCTGCATCCATAAAACACCTATGTTTCATATCAAACGTACATAAATATATATTCAGTACTAGCGTTGGCTACATACACAATAATAACATTAGAACGGTAAATAGCATGTCGAACATACAAAATTTAAAATAACAAACATAACAAGTTTAAAAGAGACAAACAATATAAGTATAAGTGAGATGTAAAAAAGGTAAGGTTAAGTCTAAAAAATCGACTATTCAAGCTTTACCTTTACTAAGAATAAGAAAAGAAAGGAGCCCTACTTGGTTTTGCTGGTCTTTTATTTTATGCTATTACTCTTTGTTTTGCTGGATTGGAACATATACATCAAAAATTCAATATAAAATTGGAATTCAACATATTTCTTCTAAATTCAGTCTTAACATGCATATGATTTACCATTTTAACTTCAATCCAATTTTCACAGTACTTTAAAATGCATACCCCACCGTTAAATTTAAGACCAGTCAGAAACTTCTTAAAGGTGATGCATGTCTCCCGCATATACTCTTCTTCTCATATACTCTTCAAGATGATACATGTCTCCCTCATGGGTACACCATCGTCTGCAAAGTCAATGGGTATACCGAGAGTTAGTCTGAACTAATTTTCATCTCTCTACAACATTGTCCTAGTGAAAGTAGCATTAATAATAATTCATTGTACTGTAATAAAAATACACATTTACTATAATAAGAATACATATTTACAACTTTAAACATCATTATTTGAATGATACTCTATGCAGGTAGGATGATTCCAAATAATCTACAAACGAATTGGATTAAGAAGCTAAAAACAAAAACAAAAAACGAAGTTCCACCGTCCATTGGTTAATTCATAAATTTGAATGATGTGTTTTGGTTGCTTCATTAACAGCAACATGAATAGCACTACATCTATAAAATCTTTTATTTCAGTAAGTTGTCCTCAGTATAAAATTATTCTGCAAATGGGACTATTCTCATTTTTTAGCTCATATGAGCGTATATTATATGAATTTTTTCCTAACCTATAATTGGATTGCCATATTCCAAAAAGGATGAAAGACTATAAATAAGCATATTATGCTTACTTGATTGTTCTTACACTAGATATTAATAGGTGGAACTCAAGGGGCTATTTAGATACTTTAACGGTCGTAATATATGCCTTTATTACACATGGTAATATTTGTATTTTTAAGAAAAACAACGAGTTCCGTTTATGTACTAATTAAATAATCTTAAGTTTTTAAAATATCATCCCGTGCAGCCAATATACCACGCATTTGCAAGGAAAAAATGGTTGTGCAACATCGAACTAGAGCAAATTGTAGAAATGAAGTAAGCCAAAATGCAAAATGCGTTAAAGAGCCATAAACAGGAGGTGGGAAAGTTGCGTGATAGATAATAAACAACAGAATACGACATCTTTCAATTCATATTTATTGCTTCTCCTTTGTTTTACATGATTGTCAGTTCATGAAAACCTTTTAAAACTGTCAGTTGAATTCCTATAAATAAACGCGAAGTGCAAAATTGAATGTACATATACCACAAAGCGGAGTTCAACAACCCGTTTTTTCCCATCATGTGTCATGTACATGTCCATTGTTATTCATATTTTCAGTACAGAAAAACTACTTCATTCCTTTCCTTGTTAAAATGAAAGGATAGTGATGCCCCTCTACCTCACATATGACTATAAATTAATGTGCATATTATGCTTGTTGAAATGAAAGGATAGTAGTGGATGTGTAAAGTAATGCAGAAAGACTATAAATTATTATGGTTACTATAAATAAGAATATTATGCCTACTAAAGGAAAAAGGATGCTGTCCCCTTAACCATAGAATAAAAACTGGCTCCGTAATGATCAGTGTTATAAGAATGGCTGAAAAGGATTAGACAGGGTAGACATATGGGTAAAAAGGCTGTCACGAGATTGATTCAAATTTTACAAGTTATCTAACCTGGAGTCACTTTTATTTGGATCAGGCGGTTTATGCCTTTGCTCCATAATGATTGATCTCAATGTCGATAGACCTTGTAGAAGCATTTGTTCCTAAGTAAAAATATTTTCAATCGATAGACCTGTAAAGAGTTAGTAATCAACCATTCCAAGTTAAAGAATGAAGTTCAATGCAATATTTGGACAAAAAGGGATTATACACATGTTACTTGTTAAATTTACATCTCAACGACATATTTAAATATTTAAATGGCAAGAAAGCTGCAATAGCCTATTCATGTGTCTTTCGAGATATATCACCAAGATTTTCAGCACTATATAACCTATGAATTTACAGACTCGATAGAAAAGAATTGCATCCATCACAAAATATAGGAAAAACAAATCTCCTGGCCTTGCTTAATATGCTAAAGATTTCGGCAATGATATCGGATAAATATACATGCTATCCTACATGCTAGTTCTAATGCTAACAAATGCAAGCATGTATAAAATAAAAAGCAGGAAGTGAAAGGGAGAGAATGATAACCTATAACCTTAATCTTCGGTGCATTGATCAAGTTTATAATCTGAGTCATTCATTGTACTAATCTTCATTAAGGTTTAAATCGTGAATATAAGATAATTGCATTATCATGGGGCTTACTACAAATATTTATCATACTATCTTAAGCAATAAATTCATGTTCGCAATCTCAGATAAATATCTCACCTCATTAATTACTCACTAGTGTATTCCGACTTTTTCATGTCTTCAGTTGTTATATTATATATATTTTTGCACCAAAAATATACGTAACTCGCTTTTCTCTAGCACATAATCTTTAAATAGTAACCTTTTGTTTTTATTATGGAAAAAAGAACTTAATTCGAATAAAAGTATAACTCGACAGTTCCATTATCAATCTTGAGAAAAGAGACCTCATTTCTACATCTTCTCCAATAGTTGCAACAGCCTCTAATTTTCACATAAGCCGCATTTAATCTCCATACTAATAGAAAAAGAAATTATTTCTAAAGTTAAAGAAATAAAGATAACAGCAAGCTATTCTTAATATATTTTTATTTTTGTATAGGTCAGTGAATGAGGCAAGAATACTTACGAAAATCTCTTCCCAGTTGTACAATATCAGAAAATGTACTTTCTTTTAGATAAAATGGGTAAATAATTTTGCAGCTTATCATTTGATCAGCAGCCTGGTGCCCAGTCATTATTAGACCTGACCAATTTTCTTATTCAAACTGCACCAATGGACCTATAATTCCATTCGTATACCTGATCTGTATGGTTCAGCAATCATTATGGTTTGTATGTAAGACGGGGCCCATTTGGTAAGGTTCAATTCGTGTGCACAGAACAAAACATCCTACTATTTGCAAGTTTTTTGGATTAAACACAACAAAATTTAAGCATTTTCCTTACTAACAACTAACTTTATATACAAGCTCCTGAAGCCAACTACACAAATTCAAAAACATATAGACCTGTAGTAGATAACAAAGCTGAAACAAATACAAGCAGATGGTTAAAATCAAAAATCCTTTATCTTGAAAATAGCATGCAATTCCATCTTTTTTTCTTCTTCAATAATTGAACTTTGTTCATGCAATTGTATGTTATAGTATCAGGTTTATAATTACCCCGATAAAGGGGGAAAATGAATGAACTAATCACAACATAAGATATTAACTAGTGGAAATTATGATCCACTCCTTATTTCTGAATTAAATATAGATAGACGATCATAATGAGGGTTTATATTTGCAAGTCTTCAGATCGTCTATCTATATTTGGCTAAGTATAGATACGCTCATTATGATCCACCCTGCTTTTACAAGCTAGCATGCAAAAAAAAAAAACAAGACGATTTGAATAATACATATATAGCTTGGGTCATATATCTATATTTGGCCCGTGAAACAGTGTTCGATTATGATATATATATATAACTAGACAAAGATGGTTTCATCAGACTAAAATACATCTTAAAGGGCCAAATATATCTCATCTAGCCAGCCTATATGAAGCATTTCCAAAAAATGACGTTAGATTCATTAGTGTATGCTTACATGTAACCAAATTAAAGAATTATGAAATAAGGAAAATATACTTTGATGCAATGATGGTATGACTGCTCATCTCCTGACTTGCCAAATCTCACAACCTGTTGGAATTGGACCTTATCCCATTACAAGGTCTAAAATTTCTGCTAATATCCCCGATATACCATTTACTAGCATAAGAATTACTCATATCTAACACAAAAACTGTAGATCAGAGGCTATCTACCTTGGAGCAAGCTGTGTAGTTATCCTTCAGTATGTGTTCAACTTTTGCTAGATCATATATACTCAAGAACGACTGTTAAGATGTTGTAAAATTTTCAAAACATGCTATGGGTTTGGGTATTTCTGAAGAGAAGGAAGAATGAAAGGAAGAAGGAATAGGCAAATGTGTTTTGTCCCACATTGTAGAATGTGTAAGGGTATATCTTTATGTATACAAGAGCTTGATATATTATATCAAAAGAAAGAAAAGAGAAGGGAGAGATGAGGCTAAGCATGGCCATGGCATAGATATAAATATTTAATGGTCAAAAGATGGGCCTTGGGCCTTAGGGATTTTGGGGTCTTATGATCCATTAGGCCGCAGAAACAAACCAGTCAACAGGCCAAAATTCAACCGGTCGACTGTTTTAGACTCTGTTTGAAAACGGTCGGCCGGTGTAATTTGGGCGGTCGACCGGTTTCATCCTGAAGGGATGCGACGGTCTTGAATTGAACAGATACAACCGTTTCAAATGGTTGTGACGTTTCGCTGAAAGGATACCTCTTCTTCTTTGTTAGAAATAGCGATGCTTTTCCGAATAGCAACAGATGTGACTGTTGCAAATAGACATCACACTTCGCTGTCTATAAGTATCCACGCCCAGAACTGTTGCAAAGTACTCAGAATTAATCTTCTTCTTCCTCTACAATTCTGCAACGCCATTAAACTGTTGCAAAACAGTTCTGTCTGAAACACTTATATATTGTTTTGACTCTGAAACTGTTGCAAAATTGCCATCTTCTACTTCCTCTTTTATTCTACATTGTACATTGCATCATCAGAGATCTAATATTTGAGTGTTCTTGGTCGGATCAAAATCGTGCAAATTTTGAATTCGATTACGCTGTTTCAAGGCTTCATTGAATCCTGAAGTCAGTAGTTCGATAACCCTTTTGTACCTGGTGGGTTGAACTATTATCTGTAAGAATTTGCTCTGCAAATCCTTGAAGTTAGAAGTACGGCAGATTCTATTCCTCCAAAAGCGTCTCAAACCACAAAATCCCCAACGAATTTTCAGACAATATTTTCAACCATGGAAGGTTTGAGCACGTTACAAGTGATGAATCAGCATTTGACGAAGTTAGAGTCAAACCACAAAATCCCCAACGAATTTTAAGACAATATTTTCAACCATGGAAGGTTTGAGCATGTTACAAGTGATGAATCAGCATTTGACGAAGTTAGAGCAATTTGATGGAGAGAATTTCACTCGTTGGCAAGTGACCATGAAATTCTTTTTGATCACGGTCAAGTTATTTCATATTCTCGAAGATGGATTGGAGAAAATACTGGAGGAAACCGATAAGGATAGTGCGGAACTAAACGCTAAAAGGGAAAAGCGCAAAGAGGAAGATTTTCTATGTAGAGGCCACATTCTGAACGCACTGTCTACTCCGATATACAATGCTCACAGGACCTTGGACACTGCGAAGGCATTCTGGACTGGGCTAGAAAGCAAATATCGCATCTCTAAGGCAAGTAATAAAAAATTTCTTATATGCAATTTTATGGATTTCAAAATGGTCACCAACAAGTCCATAATTGGACAAGTAAGCGAAATTCTACTGTTGGTAAATCAACTTAAGGATGTCGGTATTGATCTCCCTGAATCTTTTGTTGTTGGAGTTATTATTTCGAGGCTCCCAAATTCTTGGAATGATTATAAGAAAAAATTAAAACATGCGGAGACGGATTATGATTTAGACGGTTTACAGCGTCATCTTCGTATTGAAGAGTATTCTTGTAAACGCGAACTAGAAGATAATCCGCAAACTGAGTCTCAATCTAAGGCTAATATTGTTGAAATTAACGATAAGTTGAAGCCTAAGAATGAGACACAGTTTAAAAAGAAAGGTACTAATTCCAAGAATAAGAAGAAGGGTGACTGTTACTATTGTCACAAACCCGACCACTATGCCCGAGACTGTCGTCTTCGGAAGAAACAACAAAAAACGAATATGGTCGAAGAAAAGCTTGTGGCTGTCGTACAATAGGCGAACTCCGATAGTGGTATTGATAATGATTGGTGGCTCGATACTAGAGCAACTATTCATATTTGCAAAGACCGTAATCTGTTCAAGACATACGATGAGAATAACGGAGAATCCAGCGAAGTAACTGGCGCAAACAAAATTGCAAGCAAAGTTCTGGGAAAAGACACTATTGAATTGACATTCACCTCTGGGAAAGTTCTTACTTTAGTCAATGTATTTTATGTACCTGATATGTGTAAGAATTTGATTTCTGGATACCTTCTTAACAAAGGAGGATTCAAGATGGTGTATGAGTCTGATAAGTTAGTGTTGTCCAAGAACAACAAATTTATTGGATAGAGATATTCTTGTAACGACATGATTAAGTTGAATCTAATGAAGAAATCTTCTGCTTATATTGTTGACTCTGTTAATTTATGGAATAGTAGATTAGGACATGTTAATTATAAGTCACTTAGAAATATGCATAAATTAGGATTAATTTCTGATTGTGATTTCGAATCTATTTCTAAATGTGAAATATGTGTTCAAGCAAAAATACATCGGAAATCCTTTAAATCTGTTGAAAGGAAAACTAGTTTGCTTGATTTAGTATATAGTGATGTGGGTGACTTAAAGAGTCATATCACCTATGGTGGTAACCAATACTATATAACATTTATTGATGACTATTCTAGATATGCTTATGTATATCTAATGAAATCTAAAGATGAAGCCTTTGATAAATTCAAAATTTACAAAGCAGAAGTCGAAACACAATTAGGAATCAAAATTAAAGTGTTACATTCAGATCGTGGTGGTGAATATTTTTCAAATGAGTTTATTTTGTTTAGCAAACAAAATGGTATTATTCACCAATGTACTGCCCCCTATACACCACAACAAAATGGTGTTGCTGAGAGAAAAAATAGAACTTTAGTAGAAATGGTTAACGCCATGATCATAAGTTCTAATTTACCTTATAACTTATGGGGAGATGCTATATTATCTGCATGTTACATTTTAAATAGAGTACCACTTAAAAAGGATAATATTTCTCCTTATGAATTATGGTTTAATAGAAATCCTAATCTTACTAGACTTAAAGTTTGGGGTTGCTTAGCATATGTTAGAAAACCCGACCCTAAACGACCAAAGTTAGGTAATAGAGCTTTTAAGTGTGTTTTCATAGGATATTCTCTTAATAGTATAACTTATAGATTTATGATTCTTGATACCTTAGAAGTCATAGAATCTGTAGATGTAGAATTTTTTGAAAATCAGACTATTGAGAATCCATTAAGATCAACTAGTCCAGAACCAACTGAGACTAATGATACAAATGACGATAAATATACTCCTGCTCAAAACAGCAAGGAAGTGTCAGTACCAGATGATAGTACTGAACACAGGAGAAGTAAAAGAGCGAGAATAGAGAAGGACTATGGTCCTGACTTCATAACATATCTCGTAGAAGGCAATAAGGACGAAGTCCTTAATGTAACAAGATATGTAATGAACGTCGATGATGATCCCAAAACTTATTCTGATGCTGAATTCTAGAGATTCTAATTTCTGGAAAGAGGCTATCAATGATGAGATGAATTCCATAATGTTAAACCAAACTTGGGTATTAAGCGATTTACCTCCTGGTGCTAAACCTATAGGATGTAAATGGATATTCAAGAAAAAGTTGAATACAAATGGATCCATTGATAAATTTAAAGCCAGATTAGTTGCTAAGGGATATAAACAAAGACAAGGAGTTGATTATTTTGATACATATGCACCAGTCGCTCGCATATCTTCGATACGCTGTTTAATAGCACTTGCATCAATTCATAACTTGGTCATACATCAAATGGATGTAAAGACAGCTTTTCTAAATGGAGATTTAGAAGACGAGATATACATGGAACAACCTGAAGGTTTCATAACCCCAGGCCAAGAAAAGAAAGTTTGTAAATTAGTTAAATCTCTTTATGGCCTGAAGTAAGCTCCCATGCAATGGCATGAGAAGTTTGATAAAGTTGCACTGTCATTTGGATTCGTTGTTAATGATGCAGATAAATGTATCTATAGCAAATCGGATATCAATGGTTATGTTTATACGTTGATTACATGCTGATATTTAGTTCCAATATATCCTGTGTGAATGAAACTAAGAAGTTTCTATCTTCTAAATTTGATATGAAAGATCTGGGAGAGGCTGATGTAATTTTAGGAATTAAAATCATTAAGAAAGCGGGGGAGTTATTACTAACCCAATCTCATTACATTGAGAAGTTCCTAAAGAAATATGGTCATTATGATAACAAATCAGCACCAACTCCATTAGATCCAAGTATAAAATTAGAAAATAACACTGGACGTACCATTTCTCAATTAGAATATTCCAGTATTATTGGGAGTCTCATGTATGCTATGCATTGCACGAGACCAGACATCGCACATGTTATTAGTGTATTGTGTCAATTTACGAGTAATCCAGGTTTCGAACACTGGAAAGCCATTTCTAGAGTCTTAGCTTATTTTAAGGGAACCATAAACTATGGTTTATCTTATAAAGGATATCCTGCTGTAATAGAAGGATATAGTGATGCAACCTGGAACAATGTAGAATCGAAATCCAAGTCTACGACTGGATGGATATTTACATTAGGAGGCACTGCTGTGTCTTGGGCTTCCGAGAAATAAACTTGTATATCTGATTCAACTATGTTATCAGAATTAATTGCATTAGCAGACGCATGTAAAGATGCGGAATGACTTAGAAATTTGTTAGTGGAAATCCCATTATGGAAGAAGCCATCTCCAGCAGTCTCGATTAACTGTGATAATCAAGCAACGATATATAATGTTTCTAATAAAACATATAATGGAAAGTCTAGACATGTGAGTCTAAGACATCACATGGTGAGACAGTTACTCAAAAGTGGAGTTATAACTGATGACTACATAGAAACGAAGAAAAACTTGGCTGACCCACTTACGAAGAGTCTTCCAAAGGCTATGGTTTCTATAAAGTCAAAAGAAATGGGACAAAGGTCTGTGAATGAAGATTGTTCAACCTTAATAGAAACCCAACTTGTGTCTTGAAAATGATAGACAAAGTTCAATGGGTACCAACAAGTTAAGGAAATGATTATGGAACACTAAATCAATAATCCCATAATGTTTAGTGTTGGATTCTGCATGAACAAAGGATGGATAAAAATCCTTAATAAGTCTAGAAACCCTAAAAAGGTGTCTCGTAGAAACACCTTAAGTGACTTACCTATATGAGTATGGAAATCAGGTCGTTTCCTAGGAAAGTAAGACCGCTTTCTAAGTAGACTCATGAAACAGGATTTAAGCACATGGCCATTAACGTGTTGAGCAATACATGACACTCTAACTAAGGAATACAACATGTGTGATTGTTCTGGTTTTATCATTAAGGGATACTTGGTTCAAGATTCGTTCACCATTGAAACTCGATAGAATTTGAATGGTTTACACTAAGTAAAAGTTCAAATCCAAAAGATACTTTTATTTATGTGTTGTTTCCACGATGATGCAAAACTTGATCTTAGAACTACATAGGCTTGATCCCACTTGGGTATGTAGGAAGTCACACTAGTGACTCAGCCATCCACATTATATTTATTTTGAAAATTGGGGGAGATTGTTGTAAAATTTTCAAAACATGCTTTGGGTTTGGGTATTTTTGAAGAGAAGGAAGAATGAAAGGAAGTAGGAATAGGCAAATGTGTTTTGTCCCACATTGTAGAATGTGTAAGGGTATATCTTTATATATACAAGAGCTTGATATATTATATCAAAAGAAAGAAAAGAGAAGGGAGAGATGAGGCTAAGCATGGTTATGGCATAGATATAAATATTTAACGGTCAAAAGATGGGCCTTGGGGCTCTTGGGGTCTTGTGATCCATTAGGCCGTAGAAACAAACCAGTCGACATGCCAAAATTCAACCGGTCGACTGTTTTAGTCTCTGGTTGAAAACGGTCGACTGGTGTAATTTAGGCGGTCGACCGGTTTCATCCTAAAGGGATGCAACGGTCTTGAATTGAAACAGATACAACCATTTCAAATGGTTATGACGTTTCGTTGAAAGGACACCTCTTCTTCTATGTTAGAAATAGCGAAGCTTTTCTGAATAGCAACAGATGTGACTGTTGCAAATAGACATCACACTTCGCTATCTATAAGTATCCACACCCAGAACTGTTGCAAAGTACTCAGAATTAATCTTTTTCTTCCTCTACAATTCTGCAACGCCGTTAAACTATTGCAAAACAGTTCTGTCTGAAACACTTATACATTGTTTCGACTCTAAAACTATTGCAGAATTGCCATCTTCTACTTCCTCTTCTATTCTACATTCTACATTGCATCATTAGAGATCTAATATCAGAGTGTTCTTGGTCGGATCAAAATCGTACAAATTTTGAATCCGATTACGCTGTTTCAATGCTTCACTGAATCCTGAAGTCAATAGTTCGATGACCCTTTTGCACCTGGTGAGTTGAACTATTGTCTGAAAGAATTTGCTCCGCAAATCCTTGAAGTCAGAAGTACTTTAGATTCTATTCCTCCAAAAGCGTCTCAAACCAAAAAATCCCCAACATAAGAATCTATAGCTGAACTAATCAGCTAGGTAGAAATATTGAGATCTATACCTATATAATAAAATAAATTTATATCATGCCTAGACAAAAAAGTGAAATTTTAAAATTTGTCCTAAATAACAAAGAATCGAGGTTCCAAAAGTATCATTTTGATGTTCATTTATTCTATAACTATAACAATGTGTTGTCATCATTATAACAAAAGTTCTAATGCTTTGGTTAATAATAAATATCATCAACTCGCTGAAGCATGTGTATTTTATGGTTAGCATAACTTAAATTTCATTGTTTACAATGTCAAGTCATAGAAGGAACCTTTCAAAGTTTTATATGCTTTTGTTATGTAAACATATATGTATTTAGTTTTAGAACTGATTGGCATAACTAAGCATGCGGACCTTCATGCGCACCCAGATACCTATATTGTGAAGTGTATATAAAACACAGATCACTAAATTCAGTACCAAAGTGCCAATGACCAGCAAAGCACATGCAAAATAGGCACAACGAACAAACCAGGTCAAGTGGGTGAGCCGCTGATATACAACCAATATATATTTGTAGATTGTTAGAACGGTTTGTAGTGCATTTTATATTAAATACTTGTACGCACTCTCTCTCCCACGCATGCACATACGTTCAACATCACGTATGCAGACACTCTAACGTACACACATACAAAAATACTCACACACAAGCACACAAACACATATCTAAGTACACACATTCATACACATACTACTGCAGCAAGGCTCCACACGCACATAAATTCTGCACTTACGCATTCAAAACATTTTAACACACATATACACACATTTCAAATGCACAAATGAATATTCGGGCAGAACACACTATATAACAGCTTATATATGACCACAAAATAAAGAGTATGAAAATATACTCACCAGCTTGCCCAACAAGGCAACAACACATGATCAAACTGTCCTAAGTATACGACTGCCGGAGAAAAATCAAAGAGGCTATCAAATCCAGGCAAGGACAGTTACAATGTTGTATGTAAAAGTGAAGGTGTATGACAATTTCAAGGAATGTGTAAAATATAAAAAGAAGTGAAAGTTTACTTGGTCCATGAAGTAGAATTAGGAAACTAACAAAGCATGGAGCACATTTGTTTTCTAAGCAATTGGATATTATGTGCGTCTATTGATTCATTGACGAAAAAATATAACCGATACTTTTATCTTTTGTGATGTTTATTTAAAATTATATACTGAGAATTCTTATCAAATAATAATCTGATTTGACTGAAATTACTTTATTAAGTCAAATGGTTATAAAACTTTGTAGCTTGGATATATGGTAGTGTGGACTTAAAATCAATAGATTCCAATAGAATGCTTTAGGAAGATATGAAAATTTAAGTTTTACAAGTTAAAGTACAATATCATAGTTCTAGCATTAACTTTTTGCTTTACATTAAATCATATTTATATCATACATTCAATTACCTTCCAGTTTTAGAATTCTTAATTTAGGAATATTGACTGGCAACATAAAATCCTCATTATACTATGTTGGTGCGAATTTAGAAACCGTAATGAATATAAATTATCTATATAACGTAATAAGGAAACTAGACATGCAACATAGAATAATAATGCATTAAGCCCAAGGGTTGAAAAAATAATATAGTAGCACCAATTTCATTGCTCAATAAGCCTGAGTTTTGAAATGTCTAATAAGAACTGCATTTCTATATGAAATATATTCCAAATTTTACTTTGGAAAATCTCCCTATTTACCACTAAAATCCTAAACATATATGCACATAAATTTTTAGCAACTATTAATAAAATACTCAAAAACATGAATATAGCAGACATTCAAAAAAATTGTAAGTGACTATCCAAAAATATATTGAATTAAAATACCCTATGAAATATGAACATGAGTTGGATATTAATTCAAATATCCATTAAAAATTCTAATGACGATTCAAAAATGACTTTCATGATGTTCTTTTTTATATCGATCTGTTTCTGACACAGTTGCATGTTTTGCTTATCTTTTCGATTATCATAACTAATGTGTATTACAACCTTCATAAAATACCTTTAACTTTCTTTTATTGTCATGACCATTGATCTTTTTGTTTTTAATATAATGTTAGTAATAAAATTATTAAGTACAAAAAAGCTTAGATATATAATTCAAAAAACTTTGGTAGGATTTAATTCAGGTTCATCCAACAAAGCTGATAGAATAGACATTAACAAATTGCTTAATCCTTCCATCATTAATTGAAATGAAAAATTTGGTATTCTGTGAAAGGAAAAACAAAAGAAAAACATTTCTAATATTCATACACAAACATTACATCGCTACTACATGACTAGGTGAAAAGTTCTTATGGACTGTGAGGTCTAATAGTAAGGTTAAGTGCAATAGGAAATTGATTTTTGAAATACATATCATTTTGAAAAACTCAGCACGTAGAATCACGATTCAGATTTCTACTCTATGATAAAACAAAATCAGTAAGGACAAATAAGTTAAACTAAATTTTAAAAATTACCTAACTTGAAAGCAAAAACTCAACTGTAATCGATTGCTGAAATAAAACGCATCCTCTAATCTTCCCTTGTCTTCGTCAAATTGGTTGAAAATAAACAATAGAGGCAACGGATGAACGACAGAGGCAGCGAAAGAGAAGGTGGCAGCAGAACGATGGCGGTAGAACGGTTAAGGTGGTGATAGTGCAGCGGAGGTGGTGGTCGAGCAAATTTGAAGGGCGGTAACCCTAGAATGAAAGGGGAAAATAAAATTAAAAAGAGGCGTTGATGGCCGATAATCGTGAGGAGTGGGATAATGAATGATAGAAGGTAAATATACAATTGTATCCACGGTACTTGTAACTAGTCGTAGTATTACTGGGTTTGATAATGGTTATAACGGTGATTACCATTTCATAATGGAAATAACTGTTACAACATTATAACGGTTATTATTGTTACGAATTCAAAGTGGGAAAGTGTTACGAAATGGGCTGTTTGGTGTAGTGTTTCTAGGTCGAAATTTAAGCTCATTTCGGGCAGGTTGTTACATTTTGTATCAGAGCATAGGTTACCCGATTATAGGGAAATGTATATGTATGAGAGACATATTTGTGTTTTGAAAAAAAATTCAAATTATATGTATATATATATATTTATCCCCAATGAGCATACGCATTAATACTTGGCAACTCTATCGTTTTATTCCTTTTTTCCAGCTTAGTACTATCTCAGTAGTAACCACTGAACGATTCTTCCTTTTCTTTCAGATAGTAGAATGGCTGATAATCCTTCTGAACTGGGAACCAGGCAAGGCCTAGGTATTTTCCAGAATGGTTCCAACAGTATCTTCGTATTATGGAACAGGTCCCTATTGTTAATCCCTCCCCAGCAGTGCCTGCAGCTCTTGCCTTTGAGGTAGCCTTTGACTTTTCTCGATTTTATAAGAGCTTTGCAAACCTTGGTGGGAAATCATTCTCAGGAAAAGGGGGCTTTACTAGCGCCCAAACTTGGATAACGGATTGCAAAAGAATTTTTGAAGCTACTGGATGGCCAGATGAAGTAATAAGGGGAATTACGACCTGGCACTTGAAAGAGGAGGCCCTTGAATGATGAAACTTATTTTTTGGAGAGAACGAGGGCCGAATATTTACATAGGCCAAATTCAAAACCCGCTTCGAAGCAAAGTTTTTGCCAAAAGCTAAGATGACGATCCAGTTCGAGAAATTTATCCATCTAAAGCAAGGGAGTTTAAGTCTGCAGGAGTATGTAGCCAAGTTCATCGAATTGAGTAAGTTTGGTAGGGGTTTAGTGGATACCCCAATTAATAAAGCCTTGAGATTTGTTAAGGGGTTGAGCTCCCCATTAAAGGAAACTTTATTAGTGCAAGTAACATTTGGAGCAACTTTAGAAACCTTAGTGGAGACAACTATTCTATGCATGGCTAAAGGCTCCAAGGAGAATAAGAATGGTTAGAAGGGAGAAGGAAGTTCTAGTAATAAGAAGAAGGAGTGGTGGAAAAACAAGAAGAAAGGGGGCAAATTCAAAAAGGAAGTTAAGACTTGTACGAGGTGCAACTGCAAGGGCCATGAGGCCAAGGATTGTAGGAATCTTTGACGAAGAAAGAATTTAAAGGAAAATGTTTCAACTGTCATGAGGAAGGACACATGTCTAGGGACTGCCTAAAGCCCAAAGTTATCCAAAGTGGCCAGAATTATGCAATAGAGGCAGCACCGATACAAAGCCGACCACCAAGAGACCAAGGTCAACCCGCACTTAAAGGTATAACTTCTGTTTTAGGAATTTTTGTATACACCTTGTTCGATTCAGGAGAAACCCATTCTTTTATTGCTAAGAGGCTGGTTAATCTGTTGAACCTTCCCTTATCTATCTCTAGTAATCCGATAGAGGTGGCCAACCCTATCGGAGGAGCTAAGTATCTTGAGTTGTTTTGCAAAGAACTAGTATTGGATAACGACGATGTTGAATTCCTATGCGAAGCGTATGCATTGGATTTTATGGGGTATGACCTTATCCTAGGTATGTATTGGCTATCCTTTTATGGGGTCGTCCTAGATTACACAAGAGAATCGTTTGTCTTAGGAACTGAGGACGTAGTCTGAGTATACCTTGTAATGTTAGGAACAAGGATAAAGCCTTATTATATTCCTTATCTCCTACTTTAGAAGGACCATCTTCAGTCCTTATAGTATGTGAGCTATTAGATGTTTTTGTGGAAGTCACGGGACTTCCACCCCATAGAGAAATCTCTTTTTGTATTGACCTAGAGAAGGACGCTAAACCACTAGATTTACCCTTGAGGCATATGGTGCATAAAGAAAGAAGGGAATTGGATAAGCAGATTTCAGAGTTATTACAGAAAGGCTTTATTCAACAAAGTACCTCTGAATGGGGGTGCACTTGTTGTGTTTGCCATCAAAGCAGACAGATCTCTAAGACTTTGTGTGGATTATAGGGAGCTTAACAAGTTGATAACAAGTTGACCAAGAAGAATAAGTACCCCTTACCTAGAATTGATGATCTTTTTAACCACTTGGAAGGAGCCTGAGTATTTTCCCAATTAGAACTTGCCATTGGATTTCATCAGTTGGGAATTGCGGAGGACGGTAAGGATAAAATTGCATTTAGGACGCCGGATGGGTTGTTGTAGTGGGACGTTATTCCCTTTGGACTGACGAATGCACCTGCCTTCTTTGTTGACCTCATGAGTAGAATGTTTGGGGGCATTCTAAATAAAATTGTGGTAGTCTTCGTAGATGATATCCTTATATTTTCAAAGGACCATAAAGAACATGAAAGTCACTTAAGACAGGTTTTAGGGATATTAAGAAAGAACCAGTTGAAAGAAAAATTCTCGAAGTGCCATTTCTGGAGGGAAAAAGTTAGATTTTTAGGACATATTGTGTCAAGCGAAGGCTTGGCAGTAGATCTCACGAAGATCGAGGCAACTAAGGAATTAAGGATACCTCGAAATGCTACGGAAGTGAGAAGCTTCCTTGGATTGGCCGGGTATTATCAGAAATTCATTAAAGACTTCGCAAAGATTGCTACTCCTTTAACTCAGGTGACAAAGAATAATTTGGTATTTTCTTGGAGTAATAAAGTGCGATATACTCTTTAAGAAATTAAAGGAAATATTAACTAGTGTGTCAGTCCTTATTATACCCGATGGTTCGAAGTTATTTACAATTTACACTGACGCATGCGGAACCGGTTTAGGAGCAGTTCTTATGCAAGAAGGTAGGATTGTAGCTTACACTGGTAGACAACTCAAGGACCCTGAGAAGAGATACCCAGTTCATGACCTTGAGTTAGCCGTAGTACTGTTCACCTTAAAAATGTGGAGGTATTATCTTTTAGGGGAGAAATTTGAACTTTTTACCAACCATAAATCCCTAAAATATTTATTCTCTCAACGTGACCTAAACATGAGACAACAACGGTGGATGGAATATATTGCCTTATTTGATTTCATGTTCCAGTATACCCCAGGAAAAGGGAATGTCGTGGCAGATGCGTTAATTAGGAAATATGCAACCTTGAATGCGATCTTGGAATGGAAACAATTAGAGTTTCTCTCTAATTTTAAATTGTATCCCTCGCCAGTAACTTCTGATGGTTTTCTTGGAGCTATGATTATTAGACCAACTCTAAAAGAGAGGATTCGAAATACACAAGACCTTGACGAAGAAATAAGGGACTTGAAAGAGAAAGTGGGAAAGAAGGAGACCTTTCCCCGTTCGGTTAGGTATTCATTAGGCAACAATGGAGGTTTACTTAGGATGAACGACTTTACGTCTCTAAAGATGAAGGGTTAAGGAAAGAAATTCTAAAGAAGTGCCATAGGTCAAAGGTGACAATACATTCCGGTGGGGATAAAATGTATAACGATATGAAGAGGAATCTCCATTAGGAAGGGATGAAGAGAGATTTAGCAGAGTTCGTAGCTAATTGTTTAACATGCCAAGAAGTAAAAGTGGAGAAAGGAAAGCCCAGAGGATTGCTATTACCTATAGAGATTCCCATGTGGAAGTGGGAACATATTTCCATGGATTTTGTTGATGGACTTTCTAGAAGCCGAAAGAGAAATGAGGCCATTTGGGTTGTGGTAGACCGTTTGACCAAGAGCGCCCATTTTATATCAATCAAAAAGACCAGGATTGCCGCCTCATTAGCCCAATTATATGTCAAAGAAATAGTCAAACTACATGGTATCCCATCCAGTATCGTAAGTGATAGAGACCCCCTATTCACAAGTGAATTTTGGAGAAGCCTACAAGCAGCATCGTGAATGACCATCAACTTAATCACAATCTATCATCTGTAAACCAATGGCCAGACGGAAAGAGTGAATCAGATCTTAGAAGACTTGCTCAGAGCTTGCATCATCGACTTCGGAGGAGAATGGAGTAGTACCCAACGCTTATAGAGTTTACATACAACAATAGTTTTCAATCAACGATTGGTATGGCCCCTTTTGAAGCGCTTTACAGGAGGCCATGCAAATCTACAACTTGTTGGTAGGAAACTACCGACACAGTTCTACTCGGGCCAGACTTCGTATGTGATTCCAAGGAGAAGATTTCCTTGATTAGGCAGAGGATGAAGGCATCCCAAGACCATCAGAAATCATATGCTGATAGCCGATAAGCGAAGGAGGGAACTTGAGTTTAATGTTGGAGACTTGGTATTCGTAAAGGTACCCTCTCTCAATAAGACTGTTCGGTTTGGAGAGATTGGGAAGTTGGCTCCCATATTTCTTGGGCCTTTTCGCATCATCGAGAAGATAGGATCTTTGGCTTATCGAGTGGATCTCTTAGAATGACGCCTATTGGGAATCCAAAATGTTTTTCATGTATCTCATCTGAGGAAATGCCTTCATGATTATGCTATTAGACTCGAGCTTAATGAAATTTGGGACATAGGAAAACTCGAGTTGGAGTCCAGGGTGCCCCATGCCACTGCAAAGAATGTAGAGCATGGAATCAAGAGACTCCACAATAAAACCGTTCGCTTCGTCCGGGTACAATGGGGAAATGATCCTACGGAAAGCACATGGGAGACCGAGGATAAGATGAGACGGACTCACCCAGATTGTGATTGTTAGATTGGATGTTAGGAAATTGATGCAACACAATTGCACAACGCACTCATATAGAAATATATGCATATTAGGAAGTTTTGCATACATACACACTAGGATTTGATCTCAGTTTAGTAAGTTTGCAGTGCATAATCACTGCGAGTCATGGATGAATTAAAATAACATGGATGTTTAAAGCGAGTTGTGTTTTTCTCCCCTTCAAACAGATCTCGAGACGAAATCTATTTTAATTGGGGGAAATGTAACACCCCGTAAAATATACCTAAAAATATAATTATTAATAATTAACAGAAACAGGAAATTAAATAATAAAATATACAAATGCTAAAAAATGAGATTTTGCAGCATTAAGAGTTTGGCTACAAAAATCTTTTATTTGGATTCATGACGAAATTCTGAACCATTTTCATATATAATATAATGAAAACAGTAATCGTATGAAGAAGTTACAATTAAATGAAATTAGACGGTAAACGCATATATATATGTATATATATATATCTCTGTGTGTGTGTGGTTTAATAAATTATATATATATATATATATATATATATATATATATATATATATATATATATCCAAGAAATGAAATAAAATAAAATAGATGAATTTGAATTCTAAATGAGGACAAGAATGAGGGGACAAAAATAATATATACAAGGTAAGAAATAAGCCAAATAAATTAACGTTATATATAATTAAAATCTCCAACCCCATATATGTTCATTGGGCAATTCAGCGACCAAAAGGTCAGCCTCCCCTCTAGGAGGGGTGTCGATTGCCGGTCGACCGCCCTCCTAGAGGAGAGGTCGATCGCTTGGCGGTTGAAATGCCCAATGAGGTTGGCTTTCATTAGGTTTCGGGGCTAATTTATATAAACAGATGACTAGGATTAGATCTAAATAATCCTGCGGTCCATGCTTACACAAGCAACTATAAATAGACACCTAGACTTCATAACCTAACCGTAGCCATTCTCTCTATTATGCCTCCACTCTACTGCCTTTGATTCCAGGAATAGGTTTTCGTCTTCTTCTACAATTCTAATCTTCTTTCTCTAATCTTATAGAATTTAGATTAAAATATATACTTGGAATCACATGAAATATATATATATAAGAATTTTAATCAATTGGTTCTTATGTATATAGATCTCTAGAGTTGGAGTTTACATCAAACAGGCACAACAACATCAGATCTACGACCTTTCCAATCAATGTGAGTGGAATTAGTATTTTCTTAGGCATATTCTACATTTGTAGATTATCATATGGATTTGTATGCCTAAGAGGATTTGGAATAACGACAATATTAAACTGCAAAACCCCTAAATCCTCTATTTTCATGTATTTCGCAAGAATTTTCAATTTATATTGGGCTTGTGTATTTGGTTTTAGTAGCGCATTAAGAACAATTGTGTGATGTACTTTTATTTTATGTAACTTATCCTTTTTGTCTAAATCTTTGGTTGTAACCTAAAAAGGTTTAGATTTGATTTGATTCATTATTTGAATAGGTTTGGGTTCTATTCTAATTAGACAATACGAATGTATTCAGATTTGATGCCAATCAAATATGAACGTTTTTATATGCAATATGAGAAAAGGGATAAATTAGATAAATAAGGGACTATGTATACTTATGTGTGAGTGTGTGTGTGTGTGTGTATATATATGTGTGTGTGTGTGTGTGTGTGTGTGTGTGTGTATATGAAATTACACCCTATTCTTGGTTCATTACTAGAATTACTTCAATAAGCCTAGGATGCATGTTGTAATTATATGTATGTTGCATTTTCCATTACTGTTATCTGTTATTATATGCAGTTATGCCATTATGCCTTGAATGTAGCAGTCAAATGTGGAAGTTAACATGTATACCTTGAACATAGGACAAGTTGACAATTTTACCTTGTTAGAACGTTCCTTCGTTCATACAAAAAACTAGCATTATTTATATGTACTAAGTATTCTGGTTATATAGCGTAATTAACGTAATTAGCGTAATAATGACATATTAATGCGATTAGGATAAGATTTGAATCTGAAATGTCTCTATATATTGATTGTTTGTGTGTGCGTACAAAACGACTTATAAACATATTAAATAGTGACACATAAACACGAGGATAGTTGCCATTTGTGGTATAAGCCTTACCGGAACAGACCGACAAATCCAGCAACCACAAGTAGGTCCGACTAATGTGAGAGGTCTGGGTGCCATGGGCCATTAAAATTTAGTACACTATGACACGAGGTTAAACCTACTTGTAGTAGAAGTCTGCCCGGAACCGCTCGGCTTATCCAGCGTCTACAGGTATACGGTTTAATGTGAGAGGTCTATTGTATATATATGCATGTACATATACATACATACATATATATATATATATATATGACCTATTATGTGTGATAATAGGAAGGTTTACTACGCCTTGAGAAAGTCTTAAGTGGTTGACTCTCTTCTTATCTAGTTTGAGTCTTAAGTGGTTAGGACTATGATCCTCTCCGACGGTTTATTCCTTGGATGGATATCAAAGTCATGGGACCCACCCTTATTAGATTCAAAGTAAGTCTATGAGTCCTCCTTCTCTAAATGTGGTTAGGCATACCGGTAATGGAGTAGGGTAGTTCACGGGGGATGTCCACTTCCTCTAGAAGCTTGTGAGGGCAAAACTGGGGACATAATTGGTTTATATATGATATATGGCCATATCATGCTCACCAACTGTCTAAGGGAAGTCATAAGAGACATAGGTGTTCTACTGTATTATCAGTTAAGTAGTAATGTTCGTAATACTACTTCTCATATTACTTTTGAGAGTATATACTTAAGAATGTTGACGTATTAAGACGGGGTCTTAAGGAGCTAGGGTCTGCCTCAGGGTTATAAGAGATCATAAGAATCCACCTTTAATAAGGCCATAAGTGACCAAGAATGCCCACATCGTTGGGTCTTTACCCTAAATGCACTAATGAAGGTTTTTAGTAATTGAATCGAATATCCACCTCATTGGTTAGATACCTGGTGCTTGTGTGAATGTTTGTGTTTTACGTAGACATAACTTAATATATATAACCTGCTAAATCTAGAGTATGGTCTTTAAGTAAATACTATATTTCAGTCACACATGATTTTATGTTCTAACCCCTCTCCTTAACATATCCAACTTTTCAGTAGGTGGGGTAGATTCTATGGACAAAGCAATGATGAAGACTGAAGCTGAAAATGGAGATATTATGCTATTATTAGTTATCATTACTGTATTGCTTATGCAAACCTTTAATGATGAATTTATTGATGTACCTATGTAATAATTGTATCTTGACAATCTGTGTTTGAATTCTGTGGTTTTTATAAAATGGTACATCTTATTTGGATATTATATTTTCTCCTTCCGCTGTGTGCGATTCCATAATGCAATGTGTATATATTCTGTGCAAATGTAATTCCTTACAGGAACCAACGACCCGTTTAGAATGGCTCTATGTTTCGATGGGCCTTTTCTAGGTTGAAATTTTGGCCCATTCCGAGCAGATTGTTACAGAATCAACTCAAGTGAAATGTATCAGTTACTTAAAGGATGTTTGGGATTTCCATCCTCTAATGATTCGTCAAACTAGATATCATATAGTATAATGCGCTATTATAATAGTGTCTATTTAGTAAAGTAAAATATCAAAATAGTGTAAGTGGGATTACCATTATTATCCTTACATTGTTTATACCGTTGTCGTACAGTTTGCACATAACACACCAGTAAGTCATCGGTGGATAGGGATGCGACGTGATACGACAATGTTAAATCAAATTCCTAGGGGGCTCGTTCAGGATAATATGTTAGGGCGCACGAGGAATACCCAGGGTAGGATTATACAAGTTGCACGCCCGGACCGGTGGTAACGCATAGCCTGGACTACCGCCCACCTCGAACAACACTCCCATAATCAAGGGTGGCCACCAGTCAAATAATAAAGTAATAGATATGGTTCAAAGAAGTGTGTCCGATAGGAGGTGCGACCTCGTTTATAGCACATGTTTTAGTCATTTTAATTATGACCCGAAGGTCAAGGCTATCCACCATCGTTCTTTTTTTCCATTCAAGTAGCGTTTGCCAAACTAACCTACTTCATTATGGATTCTTCACCACGTACACAGTTGTTAAAGTGGTTTTCGGTATTGGTAGAGAGTATGACAATATCTTATCCCGGTCTCTTTAAAAACCAAACGTTTAAATTTTTCACACTGTTGTCATTTATATTTGAAATCATTAAAATATCATGAATCAATTAACTCTGAGTATCAGTTTTGTATTCAAACAATTAAGTTCAAATATTTAAATGTCATAAATTTCATTTCAGTTGATTCATTATTTGATTCCATTCAAGGCTTCAGATTTCATATATACAAATGATTTGGTAACGAGAATTTCATTTGATTTCAAATTTCTATAACAATTATCAGTATTCAAAAATCTTCATACTAAACATTTCAGATCTAATAGCTCGGATCGAAAACAGACTTTTATTTAAAATAATTAATATAATATAAACTAGTATAATTTAAAAACAAATAGATCTATATAAAATAAAATGATTATAAAATACATAACGTAATAGTTGAATAAAATAATTGAATTTAAAAATAATTATAAGATTTTTTTAATAGTTAAATATAATATAAATAATTATAAAATAATCTAAATTAAATTTGTATAAAATAATAGTAGTTTTAAAAATCTAGTTTTAAATAATAATTCAATCTGAACAGTATATCCATATGTTCAAGTTCAACATATAATCAATTCAGTTATCAAAACTTCACTTCAAATTAATTCCGACTTAACAGTATATTCTAATTTCAATCCAATTCAGCCATTATTCAAATTGGGTTCAAATTTTATCACTTTAATCAATTGCTTAAACTTTCAAATTTACTTTAAATCTCATTTAATAATTTCAAGCTAATTAAAATCTAAATTTTGCAAGTTTAATCGATTTAACTTCAAGTATATTTAGATTCAATGCATTTATCTAACAAATTATTATCAAATTGATGTATTCAGTTTCATTATCCTAACAAATGCTTATATAAATTCATTTCATCATTTTCTAATCACATCTTAAATCAATTTAGCTTCATTTTGACATTTCATTTCAATTTGATCATTAAACATATTAAGTCCCAATTAAATTTCAAAACTCTCTTTTGAACCTTTCTTAATTAAAAGTATTAAGGGAATATATGTTTATATTTTTATAAAATCTATATTTGTTTATTAAATTTAAAATTTAAATAATATTAAACTATAGTAAAAGATTTATTAAATTACTTACAAAATAATTTAAATTCTAAAATAAAATTATAATTAAAATTTATCTAAATAGCTTTTTTAAATCAAAATACAATTAACCTTGGATAAATATTTCAAAATAGACCAGCGGTGTCCGTATATAATTTTCAACCTAGGCCAAGTGATACAGAAATATATCGTTTCAATCCGAAATTTAAATATCGAATCTCAGGTATATATCATTTCAATCCGAATTTAAATTTCGAATCCTGGGTATATATCATTTCAACCCGCATCCCAAATCGATTCAATTCATTTTCCAAATTTATATAGTGATTCGGGTATGTATCATTTCAACCCATCGAGAACTTGCAACAAATAAATAAACAATATAAATAACTCAACAAATCAAACATATCAAACATATACATGAATTAAACTCGACAATTTAAACATATACATGAAGTAATACATGTCACATGTACACACTCATGTCATATACACCAGTCGTGTCATAAATGGGTGTCATCAGTGTATAACATATGTATAAGACTTTCTAGCAACAATCCTATGCATTTAATAACATTTCAACTGTGCTGAATTTCACGTCTATAAAAATGTAAGTCAAGTGTGAGATAAACTCACCTTTCATGGCATTGAATGAAGGCGATGAATGAATGGACACAGAATAGAACGACGACATCCAAGCACAACTCATAATTGATTCAAGCTCTATAACCACTCAATATTTTATTTTTATAAGAGGAGAAGGGAGTTTCTCAGCAAAACAATTTCAACCACCAGATCTCCTACTGAATTCCACATTCCACATAAAGACGACAAACAAATCCAATGATGCAAAGTTTACATCTCCATTTATGTGTTTGATTTTGTGTCCCAATAGCCTCTCCCTATTTATATATGTATGTACACACACACACACACACACACACACACATATATATATATATATTATAAGATAGGGTCAAGAACACCAGAGACAGTGCAGCATCCTTATATCCCCCCTAATTTCCACCATACATTCTTGTTTCTCTCTCTTTTCACTAACTATCTCTCCCCATTAACTTTTTAAATTATAAATGGTTGGTCTAAAATGGAGTACAAAAGAGGAGCTATCAAATTGGGATACCCTAGAGTGTGTCTCTATGTGTATGTGTGTCTATATATATATATATATATTTCTTTATAAAAGTTTCTCTAAGAAATAGTAAAATATTTCTATTAGATCTCGGAATCATCATCTAAATCACAATTCAAAAACAAAAAAAAATCAAAATGAAAATTATATTTATAAAATATGTAATGATCTGAAAAGTTGAGGAATAGATCAAAAATTTTGAATCAAAAATACTTAAATGCATATTTGAATTAACTACAAAAACAAATCTAGAAAAGTAAAATTAGAAAATTTCATACCTAATTTCATTAACTTTTAAACGATAAGATTTGAATCAAATTTGATGTTGATAGCAATTTCTCCACGTAACTTTAGTTTAGATAGAGATAAACCTGAATCAAAATACTTTTATTTCAGTAACTGTATCTACAAATAATTTTTATTTACACATTATGGTGATAAGGTGCTACAAAATAAAACAAGAACACAGGATATTAGGGAGAGAAGACCTTTTATTTTTCGTTGATACAGATACAAGTACAATGTAGATAAGCTCTCTCTTTACAAACTCTACATGTCATGCAAATTACTATATTGTCTCTTCACATTTAGCATATTCACTTTTATTACTTGCACATATTACAATAATAACCACCCACAAACAAGAACATATTTGCAAGTGTTAACGTCAAAAGAGGTCTTTTGACAATCAACCTCCAAATTATCCAAATATAGATAATCATAATCACAGAATACTGTAAAAACAAGAGAACACGCAGAGATAACTAATCTTCACAGAACAATTCACAAACATAAGATCGCAGAATTGCTAATATAGTAAAAGAGACACACGATGTTATAGTGGTTCGAAAATGTACCTACGTCCACTTTGATAATCTATTGTTTATACTGTTAGATTACGAGATATAGTGATTTTGTATTTAAAAATAAGAAGAAAAAGAAAGATTCTTTTAAAGGAAGTGTTCACGTTTTTGGAAGAAGAAGATCCCTTGAGAAGTTCAAAAATGAACTATATATAGGAGGTCTAGAGCTCAGTTCGACTAAGACACGTTCGGTCGATCCGGCTCGGTAGGAGTAGTGGAGCGTATCTTCAGGTTGGTGGAAATATCCAGACTCGGTTCGATGTGGATAGGTGGCACTCGATTTGAAGTTGTAGGGTGGTGGGATGACCACTTCACATCAGGAATGGAGGAGTTCCAGACTTCGGTTCGACATTGCCGAACCGACCGGTTCAACAATGTCAATCCGAGATATTCAATCCAAAGGGACTCCTCCATTATGCCTTCACTTTGTTGCCTCTTGTCTTCACGCTTAAGCTAGTTGATATGTAGCAGAACCCATATCGATCTGAAGCCTAGTCGATCCGAGCCAGGTGCATCAAAGTGAAGTGGTGTACATCCTGGTCAAGCCGAGATTGTTCAAACCGAGACCCATCTGACCCGAAAACTGGTGAAATTCCCCTTATTCGAGATGGACCGTATCGAACCAGAATCCAATATTGTAATGCCCAAGTGTCTCAAGAGTGTTTTGATAGATGAAAATTTGTGATGCGACTGCCTACTAAAAGGCGGGTCAACAACAATTCACCAAAGAACAAAAAAAATTGAAACCAAGATATTAATAAACAATCAACCCATTAGTAAGATGAATAAAAGAGTATCATAATATATTAAACGAATAAAAAGCCTAATCAAATCGCTTTCCAAGAGTGAAAAATAAATGTAAACAGGATGATAAGTAAAAAAATAAATCATAGTTCTTTTTAAAAAATACAAAAAATATTCTATAAAGAGTATAAAATAAGGATAGCTTGGCTCAAGTCCAGTTTAGGTTTCAGAATACAAAAAAACTATTTGTCTAAAAACTTTATAAATTAGGTTCGTATTTTTGAAAATCATCAAAAAACAACAAAAAAAACGTAAAAATTTGCTAAACTTCGAAATTTAATTCAACCCATAATCATCCTCAAATTCATGCAAGAAAATTACAAAAAAAATATTCACTTAACAGCGAATTTCAATAATTTTTCGTTAATTTGCATATATTACAGCAATTATTTTGAAAACTTGCTGGTTTTCATGCAATTTTTGCTAATTTACTTTAAAATTTTAAATTCAAAACCTACACTTGTTTAAACATCGAAGTATTGCGGAAAATACATCAGAAAATTTATTAAAATTGCATATAAATATGAAATATTATTCACCTCTAGTAAATTGTTGAAGAATATGCAATAATTTGCAATATTTGCGGAGATATCTACAACTTTTCCACATAGTACATATACTATAAAAGAGTTGTAGTAAATAATAATTGCAGACATTGTTGCAGCTATTCTTCTTTCTTTTAATACATGTAGTACACTATGTGAATAATTGTAGAAATGTATACAATTATTACTCAAAATTGCTAATATTTCAGCAATTTTTGTATTTTTTTTGTATTTTTTTGCGGAATCCTTATGTGAATATTTACAATTTTTTGAATATTCTTTAAATTTTTATATATCGACGCGAAAAATCCGAAAAACACGTTTTTGAAAGATTTTTTGATAGAAAGTAGTTGTAGAATGAACATTAACGATTTTGTATTGAATTGGTTGTAAGACCGAAGAAAATAGCGATGATTGTAGCTAATGAGAAATAATAGTTTACCGTGTACATTGGCATTATTTATAGCCAACAACGTAATCGGGCTAAGCCCAAGATGGGCCAAGCCCAGCATCAAAGAAATACCCAACACAGGTAATAAAAGAAAGATTAAATACAAATGAGGGTTACAGCAGGCATAATAATCATATTCTATAACACCACCCTCAATTCAATACGAGGGTTAGGATTTTCTGATCCATGGCGATCGCAACTACATATCTACTATGAGTGAGAGATTACTTTCAAAACTTGATGAAGCGTCATTCTGGGGTCTACAAGGGCATGGATTAGGGAGGAAGATGAAACTCTCTAATCGATTGGGGCTCTGGTGAAGGATTGATAAATCTGTACCTTCATCTGCAGCAAATCGAGGCAGAGAGAGGGATCTTCAGCTTTCCTTTCTGATTTTGTTTTCGATATGAATTTCTTTAATTTTGAGCTTGGTTTTAAGTCTTTGGAAGTTTTTGAATGATAGAGCTTTGGTGAATATATCTGCCTTTTGAAAAAATGCTGGTATGTCGCAAACTTGAAGCATACCTTTTTCTATTTGTTCTCGGACAAAATGTAAATCTATTTCAATGTGTTTTGATCGAGAATGTAAAACTAGATTGCTTGACATATACATTGTACTTTGATTGTGACACCTGAGTGTAGCTTTAGCTTCATTTTGAATTTTTAACCCCATAATATATATTGTAGCCACATAATTTCTGCAGTCGCACTTGCCACACTTCGGTATTCAACTTCACCACTAGATTTTGAAACATTTGACTATTTCTTATAACTCCAAGAAATTATTTTTTCTCGAAAATTGATGTAGTGGCCTGAGGCTGATTTTCTATCATCTATGTCACATGCCCAGTCTGCATCACAATAACCTATTAGATTTAGATTTCTGCCTTTGTTAATGTGCAGTCCAAAGCTTGTTGTTCCTTTTAGATATTTTAGAACTCTTTTAATGACTTTCCAATGGTTTTCCAGGGGATTTTGCATGAATTGAGACAATTTATTAATGTTAAAACTTATATCTGGTCGAGTGATGGTAACATATTAAAGAGCACCAATGATGCTCATATATTGTTTAACATTAATTATGGGTTCTTCCCTATTTTTAGAGTAGTTTTGACTGCTTATCATTGGAGTTAGATTAACATTGATCATTTTTTTCCTTTTCCAACAGTTCTGTAATGTACTTCTTTTGATTAAGAATGGTGCCAGTAGATAATCTGATAATTTCTATGCTCAGAAAGTAATTTAACTCTCCAAGATCTTTAAGTGAGAATTGTTGATGCAAATACATTATCGGATTACTGATTTGCTTTTCATTATTACTGTAATAATCAAGTCATCAACATAAATTAATATGTAGACTGGTGAAGTAGCAGTGATGTTGACAAATAACTAGTTGTCTGATTTGGTAAACTGAAAGCCTTTGTTAGTGAGTGTTTCTTTTAGTTTATCACACCAAACTCTAGGGGCTTGTTTAAGCCAATAAATTGCCTTCTTTAGTTTTCAAACAAGATTTTTATCTTGTGCATAGCCTTGTGGCTGCTGCATATAGATTTCTTCTTGTAAATCTTTGTTTAAGAAGGCATTGTTAACATCTAACTACCTTATAATCCAGTTTTAATATACAACAATAGTAAGAACAAGTCTAATGGTAGTTGGTTTCACCACTGGGGAAAGTTTCAGTAAAATCGAACCCATATTCATGAGTGTAGCCTTTGGCTACCATCTTTCCTTGTATTTGTTTATGCTCCCATCCGAATTTTTCTTTAATTTGTATGTCCACCTGCAATTGATTATATTTTTGCTTTCTGGTGGATACAATAATTCTCAGGTTTTATTTCTAACAAGTTACCTGAATTCTTCATCCATTGTTGTCTTCCAATTTGTATCCTTGATAGCTTGAGTGAAGTTTTTAGGTTCACTACTAGTAGGAATAGCAGTATAAATTTTTGGCTTGAATATCCCACTTTTTTCCTTTGTCACCATAAGATGTTCATTTGTGGTTGTAGGTGCCCTATTGATGGTAAGTCATCTTCATTTCTCTGGACTGTGTTTGCTTCAGTTGTAGCATTTCTTTCAGTTATATGGTCTAATCTTCTTGGTGTTATATTAGGAGTCTGATTTGACAGAATTGTGGAACAAATAGTTTCTTGACCTGACCTTGATGGTAGATTGTGTTTAGATTTTGAGAATTCACTTGTCCCTTTAATCTTCATCACTTTGGTGACTTTAGAATACTGAAGTGATTCTGGTATTGATTTCTTTAAATTGTAGATCTTTTGTGTGGTTTATATACATTGGTTTTTGAATGGAAATACCTTCTCATTGAAAACCACATGTCTACTAATAATGGCTTTACCAGACTCGTCTAGACATTTATACCCCTTTTGATTTACATTATACCCAATAAAGGTACAAGATTTGCGTCTGAAATTAAGTTTTTGTTGTTGTAAGGTCTTAGATGGGGAAAACACAAACACCTAAATGTTTTGAGCATTTTGTAATCTGGTTTAACTCCAAATATATTTTCAATACGACACAGACCTTTCAACACTTTAGTTGGTAGTCTATTAATTAAATAAACTGCAGTGTTAAAAGCGTCAGGCCAGAATTTTAATGACATTCATGCCTGAGCTAGTAGAGTTAATCCAGATTCAACTACGTGTTTATATTTTCGTTCTGCCAAACCATTTTGTTCAGAGGTATAGGAACAAGTTATTCTATGTATTATCCTTTTTTTATGAAAATAATCATCGAGTGTTTTGTGCTCACTACCACCATCAGTTTGAAATACTTTCACTTGGCTACTGGTTTGTTTTTTCTGCCATAGCTATAAATTTCATAATTGCATTACCAGCATCATATTTGCTCTTTAAAAAACAAATCCAAGTATGTCTAAAACATGAGTCAATAAAAGATATGTAATACTTGTAACCATAATCAGAACTAATGGGTGTTGGGCCCCAAATGTCTGAAGCAACCATTGCTAATGGTTGTTTATATTCAGTTTCTGAATTAGCAAAAGGTAGTTTATGACTCTTGCCTAATTGATAGTAGATGCATACATATGGAAATGTACAATTATCAAAGGGAATATTGTAATCTAAAAGTATTTTCTTAACAGCTTTCTCACTAGGGTGACCCAACTTATTATGCCAAATATCAAAAGTATTGTTACATCTGCTATAAGTAGTAGTTCCAGGAATATTATTGTTATATTTGTCATCAAGAGTAACTTCAGAAATATTACAGTTACTATTAGACTTAGTAGATTTATTGCATATAACAGAATAGAATTTATAGAGGCCTTGGTTAACTTCACCCTGTAATAAAACTTCTCTAGTTAGTATGTCTAACTAAACAATATTTGGGATAAAATTTGAGAAATACATTATTATCCCTAGCAAATTGAGACGCACTAATGAGATTTTTTTTCTAATTTTTGGCACTCTAAGCAAGTTATTTAAATATAACCATCTTTTCCCTTTGATACGTGCTCTTCCAGTGTGTGAGATACTTATACATTCTCCATTACCCAAACAAATGAGTTGTTTACCTTTGTATTCTTTGTTGCCAACATTCAGATTATCTAAATTGCTTGTTATATGGTTTGTTGCACCTGTGTCTGGGTACCGAGCATCATCCAATATATGTTTAAGTCTTGCCACTTCACTCAATTAACAACTTTTGATTACATCATGTTGGTCTGCATCATCTTTAGTTTGTGTTAGATTTGCTCTACCATTGTTGTTTCTTTGATTTCCTGAGTTTTGACATGGCATATGACCTTGTGTGAATCTGAAATAACATTTGTCGCTGTATGGCCAAGTTTTTCACAGATTTGGCATTTGGGTCTTGAATTATTATTCCACATGCCTCTACCTCTTGATCTGCCAGAAAAACACCTCTTGATTGGTTGGTTCATTTCTTGCATTCTTGTTTTTGTTACTAGCAGCATAGTTAATTGTCATATATGGATTTACAACTTTCATATGACCTAGTCTTGCTTCATGAGTAAGAAGAATTGAGTACACAAATTGCATGTTAGGAGTATTTCTTTTTTATGATAGTATTGCCATAACTACCTCATAATCATGACCTAACCCATTTAAAATGGTTAAAGCCTGTTCATCTTCCATTATTCTGTAGCCTGAAGAATTAAGTAGATTGTAAAATTTCTTTACTCTGGCAAGATAGTCTCTCATATGTTCTGAATCTTGCTTTCCGATAGTCCGAAGTTCTCTTTTATAGTGCATGAATCTTGCTGCTGATTGAGTACTGAAAACTCTTTCAGTGGCGGACCACATTTCATGTGTAGTGTTGCAATCAATAACTTGAGGTTGGAGACTAGTGCTGATTAATGATAAGAGCCAAGAACTTATCAATTTGTCTTGCCCAAAATACTTGGTATATTCATTGTTACTGACAATTTTATTTTCATTATCAGTGACAAACTGTGGGGGAATAAGCAGTGTACGAAAAATGTAACCTTCAAGGTCATAGCCCTGTATTGCTGTCTGAACTTGCAATTTCAATAAAAGATGATTATCTTCTTCCAATCGAACTGCTATTAGCTAGCTTTGTGGACTAACAACTATCTTGATATGGTTATTGGCTTTAGCGGTGAGATCAGGCTGATTTGGTTGGGCTGTCAAGGTTGATCCAATGTTTCCAGTTTCAGATTGAGTGTCTCTAGACATGGTGAGCAAATTTCTGATTCAAGAAGCTAAAGAAACCAGGAGATTGACCGAGCCTCCACGTATTAATTCTTTCTTCAAGAAATATGATGATAAAATTATATTAAGAGCAACCACTTTGATAAAGTAATGGCTTCAGCAAGGCTAGGACGGCTCCTGATTTTAAATTGATTTCTCTGAAAAAAGAATTTGATTTTTTAATTGGCTTTTTTGATTTTCATAACAGTTTACTTTTGTGAAATTAACGATGCAGCCAAGAATTTAATATGATTCTTGGCAAGGTACTTAATTTTCAATATGTAAACTGTTATACAACTCCCAAACGATGAAATCGTATCTAATGGGGGAATTTTCGATAATCACAATTGTGTTTCTTTAAGTATTTGATGATAAACTTTCCAGAATCTGTGGAGATAAAGATCTGAAGCAATCAAAAGGCTGCTGATGATCTTCAATGAGTCAGGATCGAAGTTGTTGTGAAACATTGATCAACTGCCCTGATACCATGAAAAGTTTTGTGATATTAACGATTTTGTACTGAATTGATTGTAAGATAGAAGAGAACAGCGAAGATTGTAACTAATGAGAATTGATAGTTTACAGGGTACGTTGGCGTTATTTATAGCCAACAAGGGCCAAGCTCAGCATCAAAGAAATACCCAACGCGGGTAATAAAAGAAAGAGTAAATACGAATGAGGGTTACTGGCGACATAATAACCCTATCATCTGACAGTTGCTACAAGAAATAGAGACCTGTTTTACGTGTAAATTTACACAAGGATTCACATTGAATAAAGTTTGAAAATACGGATGTTTGCCTAATTAGTAATTTCCACTATAAGATAACGCTACGACAGTTTATGATATCTGCATTGGCATGTAAGTTTGTAACAATTGGTTATTATAGTATTAGGGCTATACAAACTTCACAATTTTTTTTTGAAAAAATCGACCTACAAAACTTCAGTGTTGAGATTGGAGCCTCCAACCTCAAATCAAATAAAGCTGTTAACACTTACAGGTAAATACATTTAAAACGAAGCTGAAGATGCAAGCAAAGTGCAGTTGACTCATTGAACAAGTTGGCCTCCCTCATTCAATTTACCATAATAAATAATGCTCTATATTTCCAAAGTTGTCCACAGAATCTTTACACCACAACTTCCGCAGGGAAATTTGGATCTGTATCCCATTTATGCTCACATTATCTATTCAACAGTACATATCAAAGCTTGGAAAAATGCATTAAACTACCATATACAGTATGGTCATTATTGTTTCATAATGGTAACTTCTTTTGAAAACAATATTGTTAACAGCGACCCTGCCATTTCTGCTTATTCTAAACCATGGAATACATGAAAATTTCAAAAGATCGTAGGAAACAAAGGCTAATAACAAACAACATTTAAGTATATAGTGCTGCATCCCATAATCCTTTGTTTAATACTCAATCAACTAATAAAAAAACAGTAGTACTATATATCCACCTATCCACCTACCACTTCACATTCTACACAAACAGTTGAAAAATGGAAGCAAAAGCAACAGCCTGCATTGTATTAACTGTAGTAGCGTTAGTATTTTCACTCATTGATAAAACAAACGCAGTAGGGATAGCAATATACTGGGGTCAAAACGGGAACGAAGGCAGCTTAGCAGATACCTGTGCTACTGGAAACTACGCTTATGTCAACTTGGCCTTCCTGATCCAGTTCGGTGCCGATAGAAAGCCCGTGCTCAACTTGGCCGGTCACTGTGACCCGAGCTTTAATGGCTGTGTTGGCCTTAGTAGCCATATCACTGCTTGTCAGGCCATGGGCATCAAGGTAATTTCGTATTAGAATCGGCACTAAGCTTTCTTCCTAAACTGGCTCAAACTATAAGTTCATGAGCAGCAGTTTCCTTAAATCATAATGTGTCCACTACGTTGATTCAACTTCTTTCCAATATTGATAGGTACTACTTTCGATCGGAGGTGGAGTAGGGAACTACTCCCTCGCATCCGCGGAAAATGCAAGGAAAACGGCACAGTACCTGTACAAAACGTTCCTCGGCGGCCACTCTACACGACGACCTCTTGGTCCGGCCATACTGGACGGCATCGACTTCGACATAGAGCTAGGAACCAACCTCTACTACGAAGAGCTGGCTCGAAACCTCTTCAAATACAGTCTACGAGGCAGGAAGGTGTACCTGTCGGCCGCCCCGCAGTGCCCGTTTCCTGACTTTTTCATGGGACCAGCGCTGACGACGCAGCTTTTCGACTACGTCTGGATCCAGTTTTACAACAACCCACAATGCGCCTACAAAGATGGGGATGTCGGCGATTTGCTGAAATCGTGGAGGACGTGGAGCAAGAACATTACTGCAACGAAGATGTTTCTGGGTTTGCCGGCTGCGGTAGAGGCGGCTGGAAGTGGATTTATTCCGACGAGTGTCGTTATATCGGAGATTTTGCCGGCGATCAAGGGAACGGAGAAGTATGGCGGGGTCATGTTGTGGTCTAAGTACTATGATGATAAAACTGGGTATAGTAAATCTATTAAGAATTTTCTGTAAGTTTGGGTTAGTGTTTATTTTTGATGTCTTCTTGCGTTGAATGTTGTGTTGATCTTTGTGGATGAGCATCAACTTGTTTCTGGAGTTTTATTGTTAATCTTTTGATCTAGGTCATGAAAGCAATTAATGGGATATATGAACCGTACCTGGGTTAGTTGTGTGAATATCCTATGGGAATTGATCTAAACCTTAAAATGAGTAGACAGAAAAAACAATATATCTGCTAAATACAAGTAAAACAGAAGAATTTGAAACTCTTGCATTAATTTTAGGACTGTTCTCTTTTGTTCTTAGTTCTCGCTACGTAATTTATCTTCAAATTAGTTTATTGACGCTTATTTACTAATTCTCTCTCATCATTTTATTTTTTGGAATAAAGATTTTAAAGTTATACAATTATTTAAGAACATGTAGCTTTTAACATTTTGTATTTAAGTTCACATATTCAAATTAATTGCAAAACCCAAATATTAAGTAATTTAAATAAATTTAATTAACTAATATTTCTTTTAATACTAAAGAATAACAAAATTATGTTTTTTGGCTTCAAATACCTACAATTCAAATTTTCTATTAAGTTTCTTTCAGTTCTTTTATAATATTTTACATTTAATACAATATTTTATAATTATACATAATATTACAATTATTTTTTGGTAAAGTCGATCGGTTTTTAAAATGACCGCAAACACTTATAATTATAACAAACAATAATTACATTTATTACAGTAAGTCGGTAGAGTACCTACTTATCACAAATTTGGTTTTTAACGTGGACCGTCCACCGTAGACGTTTTCAAAGTGGATCTAACACTGCTACAAACCTAACTTATAGTACTGGAGCTAATCACTAGGACTAGACTACAATTTCATGCCCATGCAGGGGCTCTAAGCAACAATAACAAGAAAAGCCATAAAGGCAACTTCATCCAAGTAGTTCCATGTTGCATATAACACAAACCAAAACACAGCTACAACCCTCTGTGTACTGGCACAAGTCCAACATCCCATTCCAAACCCAACATCCATGAAAGCAGATACCAAAAACCCATCACCAGCAAAGACAGTAGCTTCCTGAGCCCATCACAAGTCACCAAGACCCAAAAGGGCATCCTCTATACAACTTCACAACAAGAAACCAACACAATGCACAACCAACATCATGCACACCTAAAAGACGCATCCCAACCCAAGACAGCCAGCCAAGAAACCCCATTCGACACCATCAATAACCTAACACAACATCCGGCCAGTGGCCGCACACGCTCACCATTGGCTCACCAAGCAAGAGACGTAGACCAGTTCCCCCTAAAGCTAACTAGGTCGATCCATGAGTAACAAGTGTGAGGGTCAGGCATCAAGGAAGGGCAAGACGCGAAGCCTTACAAGGTCCACAGCTGCACTGAGTGAATCAGGACCTCCACAGAGGCGCACAAACTAACTCAACCCAGCAAGTCGTACACAACATAAATCCAATCAAAACCCACAAACGCTGAAACTCACCTGACCACACCAACAAACACCGAAACAACCCTAGCTACCTGACAATGGCCAGGCAGAGCCCATTTGTAAACTCACCAAGCAATGATGTAAGATCCAACTCGCTTGGAAACCTGGCTCTGAAGATGTAGCATCTCGTTGGAGGGTGAAGGGGAAGTCGCGAAACAATCAAGCAAGATCAGTGCGGTGGAGAGGTGACCAGATCTAAAGAGTGACACCACGCAAGGTTAAGTAGGAAGGTCGTAGATTGTGCGAGGTCTCGTTGAAAGGAAGAGGAGATATGAAAAAAAAACAAGATCTTGGCAAACGTAGAAAAACAGTTCTGGCAGAATACCAGATCTGATTTTCAAGCTCAAAATCACACACACGTGTGACGAAAACTAAGCAGAACGGTAGAGGATAGAAAGATGATGAATCGATTCAGTTCAGGATGTTAAAGAAGCATCCGAGAAGGAGAATGCGTAGAATTGGAAGAAGGGGGGAGGCACCTGGTCACCATTTACGGGCGAGATTTCAAGCTTTTTGATGTTTGATAGCTATTATTTACAATGATAATATTACAATTATTTAAATAACTTCACTATACTATTATTCCTTGATTTAGCTAATAAATCATATCGAAATTAACCATATTCATATTAAAAAAAAAAACATTGGAAAAAGTTCAAATATATAAACATGTCAATCACAAAACATATATTACACACATAAATAATGATCACAAGTTCAAGGTTTAACTTATTTACATCAATATATTTACTAATTTGTATCGCATTGTAATATTAATACCAAGTGCCTACAATTCAAAATTTATTTAGTTATTTACAAAACACTCTATAATATCATTTAACATTGTACATATCGGTCAATATGTTTAAATTAATTATGTCATTTTGAATTAAAATACTGAATTCAGTCAATAAATTGTTATTAATTCATCTACTTAACAGTAAATATAATGTCTTAAAATGCATACAATGTTCATATCAGCAAAGAAGGAGGAAAAAAAAAAAATTGAAGGCCGACCAATTTTTTTGGTGATCCATAACACTTTTTATTATAACAAATAATAAATACAACTTATACCAGGAGATAGATAGATTATCATGTAGGATCCATGCCACATGAGTTCGATCCCTGTCAAGCGCTGTTTTTTGCTGAAGAAAGAAACATGGATGCTTCGCACCCTACTTCCTGTGTTTGAAGATTATTTGGACTAGTGATTTTATATATATATATATATATATATATATATATATATATATATATATATATATATATATATATATATATATATATATATATATATATAATCATATGTATGCATGTATATAATATACACACTTAATAAAGATTTTAGGAATTTGGCATATTGCTCTCAAAGAAATCAAATCAAATCAATTATGTTTAACTATCATGCAGAAAAAAAGGAAACCTTTGATTGCAAATCATCAATCAAACATCTTGAACAGAACATCTAAAGGGAACCTTTGACTATAAATCTTCAATCAAGCATATGCTGATCTTCACCACTGACGGTGCCACATGTCAAAAGAAACTTTTGATTATAAGTTTTCAACCAAGCATCATGAAGAGAATATTCCTTTATTTTTGGAAAGAAAATATTTTCTGTAGTTTTTTTTTGGCCCAATATTCATGTAGGTGCTAGGGAAGAGACTTCAGCTATTATATATACTCATGTGCCTATTGTAAACATTGTTCATTCCTTTCTTCTTCTCCTTAGTAAAGCTTTGTTTTTCTTCACTATTTTGTTTTTACATTTTCATAGCAATTTGTGTTGTTTAGTCAATTATATTTGCTAGAACACAAATAACTATTGCATTTTTTTCCATTAGTGATTGACCGTCTGATTAGATTCAACAGTAATCCTAATTTTTATTTTATGTTGTTTATTTCTTTCTCCATTTTCTATTTTTAGTTTTTTTTCTTAGTTAAATATTGAATTTAACATAGATCCGATTAGATACGAATCTGTATTGAATTTAATAGTAGTATACCTGCTTTTCTCTATTTTTTTGTTATTGATAACTGTAATTTTGGTTGTCGGTTCGATTAAATTTGTTCTGAACCAAATTGCAATTTCAATTTTATTTTAATGACATCCTCCAGATTCGCCTAACCCCCCCCCCCCCCCCCCCCCCCCAAAGGAAATTACACAAGTAATAAATTTTAATTTTTCTTCCCGTATTCGACCTGCATACTATACACATGTGCGTTTACAGTAATTATAACATAATTTGCGCTTTTCTAGTTCATAAAATAGTGTCAAACAACGATCAAGGAGTTGAGCACCTATAAACCCACTAAACGTTCAAGGGGTGCTACAATACAGATGGAATGGTTGATGATTTTTCGACGAAATCTAGAAATTGAGGCTTCGTTACCAACGTCGCGGATGTTTCAGAAAAGACGGTTAGCCATTGGAAAACAACTAAGGAGAAAAGTGAATAACACATAAAAATAAAGCTAATGACGAGAAAAACCGAAGGAAGCTCAAATCAGGTAAAGATTCCTTTTGGTGGATCTATATTTGAGTTCCTTTACGGCCTGCACGCTAGTCCTAATGGTATGAGGAGTAGAGACATTAGAGAACCGCTTGGGGGATGAGGGTAAACGATCGACTCACGGAGAGTCCATAAGAAGTAGAAATTGATACCAAAGCAGAAATGCATGAGCAAGCATCTAAGTGGTTAAGCTGAAGACAATGGGCTGTGTTTTCCGCTAACCACTCTAATTGAACATTGATCATCCGAAATTCTTTGAATCTACCAACGGGGGGAAACAAGCCAAGTTAGGTTTAGATGTAGGGGATGCCAATAAGGCAGACTTAGAGTGTTGTTCGGCGCCCATCTCTACTAAGCTATCGTTAGACTGAATAGCTAGCGGGTGCAGGATGATCGAAAAAAGGGGTGAGGAAACAGTCAAAACGGTGAGGAGGCAAAAGAAAATGCTAAGATCCGATACCAAAAGGATAGGGAGGAAAAATTGACATCCGTCTAACAGGAAGCGAAAGAAATGGAATCAAAACGCGTATCAGTTAGATACGACTGATACAGTGAAGAACAAGTCGATAAAAGCGAAGGATGGGACCAAGCCAAATATGGAAAGACCAACAGAACCAAACTAACAACCCAAAAAACAATCCAATGCACAACCGTTCCATTGATTGGATAGCGTTCCCAAACGACGAAGCAAATGCTGCAGCCCAATAAATCCCAGAAAACAGTAAACCAACAAAGAACCCATAAAACCTACTATTTACTCAAAACTACTTGTGAGTTTTCATCTAAAACTACTTTTGAGAAATTTTGAAATAAGTTATTGTGAAACAGCTTATATACTGTAATATGTTCACTAACATCGCTTACATTACTTAAATTAGAAAATAGTACATTAAGAATGGTAGAACAAATATATTTCACCAAAGTAAATACATGGGCGAGAAAAATGAACATTAAGGTTAGGCTTTGTGACAACAACTTTGTTGATTTGGTCATAGAGGCGTCAATAATGAAATTCAAGGAATTATTTTGTGATATTGGTGTGGAAGTTGTGCAGTTTATGCCCCGCTATTTCCCCGCCATATCCCTGCTATATCGTGTGGCGTGTTTCTAACGCTACGCTATTTCCAAATTAATCTATGAAATACCATTTCCGCTTTAAGCCCTACTATATTCCGATATTCCCAATATATCCATTATTTCAGCTATATTCCGCTATTTCCGCTATATCTTCTATAAGACAAATGAATTATTATGCATTATAAAATTATTTTTTAAATAAATTTTTTAACATACATTTTTCAGAATATAAAATACTATAATCTTCTATTAAATTTAGTCAAGCTAAATAAAAGTTTACATTTATTTACATACATTTGCTTATGCTTTTATTAAATATTAAGAATGTACTAACTATAATTAAGTTGTATGTTAAATTTCCATTTATTTATCATTTATATATTTGTAAATGCATTAAATATAAGTTTTATATGTTATTATAGACTCTTCCGCTATATCCTACTATTTCCTCACTTTATCCCTACTACAACTTTTTACGCATCTGTCGCATTGGATCCACTGAGCGCTTTAACTACACAGTATGGAAGTAATAACTAACTTAAATTTATCAAGATACGCCACTTTTTGTACATGCTGCATCTTTTTCACTTTCGTTGTATCCCAATAGTCTTTCATAAGAAATTTTTCCTAAGATAATCATCATAGCAATTTAAAATTGAAAAATCATCCAAGATGCAGCATTAGGCTCCTAATTTCTGGAGGTTTATTACATAAGTGCTCTTTACTGGAAGCCTAAACATCGATGCCTATTAAATAGGTGCTTATAAAAGCATGATGTACCATTTAACAAAAGACGGAGAGTCTGTTTGGTCCACTTCATGTTGTTCAACCCCAAGATGATGATCAATGACTATTGAATTTTGCATAACTATTTGATGGATGCATGTGTTGCATATTAACAGCTTTGAGTATGGTCAAAGTATATTTGTAAATATCAAATAATTGGCAATACATAAATGTTACATTAATCATATATTAATCATGAACCATTGTTTTTTATATAGACTCGTTACTTACAAAGAATGTTGATCGATGTTATGTCTACTGTACGTTAATCTCGCAAATAATTATATTTTAATCCCCATTACGTTAATTGTTAAGGCGGTTGGTCAAAGTGTATAGTACAATACTATGGATTGTTTTATCGGAATGTAATAGGTGAATCCTTTCGCCTTTTTGTTACAGATTCGACATCTCGATTATGTGATTATTTACTTATATCCGTCATAGTTGAGAGGTGGTAACCTACTGTAACAGCCCAAACTTTTCTAAGCCTAAATTTCGTCAAAAATTCGAAACTTGAATACATTCAAATATGGAGCGTATAAATCTGGTACCTGCAAACAAATGAGCATGAGCATAATCAGAGTACGATAAAAGAAACTCACAGCGGAAACAAAATAGGATAGAATAGTATTAACTCAAGTAACTACCTTTTTCAAAGTAAATCACTTTGACAAAACCGAGCATGAGGGAGAACGAGAAACGAAAGCCAAACAAACACACCTGTGAGAATTTGACCTTCTCTAAAAACCTGGAGGTCGTAATGAGGAGGGAGTCAGAACAACAAGACTTTGATGAACATGAAATGTACAACACAAATTATAATACACAGATGTATCCCGTTTGGTTCTACCCAAGATGTATGCCTACAAAGGTTAGTTATTCCAGCCTAGCCTTATAAATATTTACGGACGACTCTAACTACCCTTCCTAACACTACAACAAATTGACCATATTACAATGGTGGAAAACCGTTGTAAAATACATTTTACAACGGTAGGGTAACTGTCGTATATTAAGAAGTTGTAATAGACTAAAATCTTTTACGACTGTTTTGCACCGTTACGACAACATTGTGATATGTAAATTTTACAACTGTTTATAACCATTGTGTATATTTTGTTACAACTATTATTTTACAATTGTAATATATCCACAAATTATATGCATAAATATATATATATTATGCATGTGCAACAATAAATAGATAAATAACATAAGAAATATATGCAAATTTAAAGGCATCATGATCCATTCATTGATAAAAATCATAACTTTATATCCAGAATATAAATTACAAATCATATACCACATAAAATTGTATAAAATTACAACTGTCCTCCTCATTTGCCTCTGAAAGCGTTTAACCAAATTACAAAGCTCATTGCCTATGAAATCCACAAAGCTTGTTTTCCTCTGAAATGTAATTGACCTACACTTAATGTTGTCCTCATATCTTCTATTCACATCAGGAATTGTCTCTAAAATCTACAAAGCTCATTTGCCTCTGAAACCTACAAAGTTGAATTATACACAGAAATAAATATCTTGGTATTTTTATTCAATAAGAATCAAAGCAAAAAAAAAGAAAAATGTAACGAACGCTATTTTTCGACCCTGAAAATCGACACCAAATACCGTGTCGACCATTCAAGCATCATAAATACCAGATCGTTAATAGAAAGAAATTAGAGGATGAGAATGGATAAGGTAGAAAATTAGAATAGAAAAAGAAGAAGAACATAACAACAAAATCAGAGTAACACGAATTTCACAACGGAACGAATAAAATATATTATAACAATACTTTTGAAATACAAATCCATAATTGTATATACATACCAGTATAACACATAACATCACAACAGAAATAAACTCTGTATATAACTAATGTTGAAGCCTCCTGCTCCAAGCTCCTCTAAGTAAATCTGAAAAATCCCGACTACTTGACTGCCCGTACAAATTTGGGCACCCAAGAGTTTAGGGAAAACAAAACACAATAAACTCTGGGTCAGTCATGTGACTGGTGTGAGTAAACTCCAAGCACTTGGTTTAACTTTTCCAATCCTTTTCAAAAGCAATGATAATCGTAAGACCGATCCACACATAAACATGGATGTTTTTTACCTTACGATAACCCAAAACATTTTCAAAAACATTATTATTCTGATATTATAATAGTTTCTAATACAAGTACTTAGAAATCTAGCAGAACGTTTTCATATCACGTTCTACATATATAATATACAATCAAAACCGTAGGCTTTTATTGGGGAATGGATTTCCAACTCTGATAAGGTATGGAACCACCTTCCGATCAATGTACTCTAGAAGCGATACACTGAAGTTCAACAAGAACATCTTGTAACTCGGCCACATATGACCGGTCATTAATTTCGCTTGAATGTTCCGAATATATTATCACCTTACGGTTGGTATACCAACATAACCGTTCCCGGGAGATACAGAATTGAAAGAAGTAACAAATATGAATATTCTCTAGATGGTGACAATATACCCTAACTGGGTACGACCAACTTGGCCATGTTGCTTGCCCGATTTTTGTCATTTCTCGGTTGATAAGGCTTAAGGTAATAACGTATCTTTTTAACAGATCACTACTTTATTTACTTTGAATGCCACATCGTCATACCCATCAAATCACAAATTGAATTCCCCAAAAATACCGCGGGTATAAGCTAAGAGAAACGAATTCCTCCACCACCAATGTAAATACATTTGAAACGATCAACTTACGCAATCTACCAGAACTCTGTCAGGCATTCTTCCATTCAAGTTGTCCTGGGCCTGGACAACCCGAAGGAATTTTTCTATAAATCCATCTTAAGAAATTTCTACGTAGGATCACCAGAACAACCCTTGTATAAACTCCATCTTCAATTGTCTTCGATCTATTTGATTCGAAACGATAATGCCCATACGGAGTGGTTTTCAGATAATAAATCTGATCTCGATCTCTCCGTATTGACAACGGAAATGGTCAAAAACTTTGGTAGTCGGTGATTTAACTATTAAAGGAAAACATGTTTACAAACAACGGTCGTATTTCCAAATGGAAATCTTACCGATCAATCATCCTTTCATTTCCCACTTTCCCATTTATTTCTTAAAACTTGTTTTAACTTCCCACGATTCTCAGAAAACGATTCCCATATATTTCCAACTTCCTATTTTATATATTTAGAAAATATACATTACTAGCATTGGAAAACATTTCCATTTCTTATACTCACGCATCACTATCCGTCAACGTCCATCAGTCCCTAACCGTAAACCAGTAAGAGAACAACTCCCTAAGTATTAACCCCCACTACGCCATAGATGACATATCGCAACGAAAATGCATGATGTTGCTAGCTACAGTGTTGCCATTGCTATGATGTTTTTTGTCTATTGCAACGCACGCTTCAATGTGTTAGCATAGATATCAACATGTGTTGCAGTAGCCTCGTGAATAAAATTAGCAATCCGCGTCAACATGATCCAACGGTCCAGATTAGTGATCCGCATCAATCTGATTTCCTTCAACACCGCAGTGTTCTTTTACCCAAATTTTCATTTTCCCGCAACAATCTGTTTTCACTTTTCCACTTTCAAACCCTAAATCGTTCGAACCCTAAACTAAAATCCCAATTCTTATCATAGGGAATCCCAATTCTTGTTGCCCTTCTTCTTTCCTAAATTCTCCTTCCTCTCAACAAAAAACCTCTTCTTCCTTCTCCTCCCAACAAAAAACCACTAATTACGTTGTTCTCTAACAAATAAAGATCCGGTTTTGCACGAAATTGCTTCGCTGCTGATCTGCTTTCATTACCCTAAGGTACTGTAAACGAATTTTTTGATCTCAACTTACCCTTTTCCGATGATCCATAGTGTTGTACTTCGTCAGTCTGTACATTCATTTTTTAGGCTAATCTGTTTTAGGCTTAACATGAAGGTATTCCCTAGCCATTTAAGTCTTTTTTTCCTCAAACCTGCATCGTTAAATATGTTGTTTCACAAAAGTACTTCTTTGGGTTGTGCCTATCATTCCAGCTTGTGAGCACAAGTAGAAATCGTAATTGTTTGGGTGGTAGGTTTTGTTGTCCACCATAGTGCCTGGTGGGACATTATCTGGAGAATGGAGGTAGAATGTGGCAATTCTTGTGAGTACAAAAGTTCTCTGGATAATGTTCCACTAGGCAGTATGTGACAATACCAAATTCAGAGAGGCACTTTCGCTTCCAAGGCCCATATACAAGTGAATTTTTTCACTTGGGCAGGATGCAAAGCAAAATTTTGGTGATCCAGGAAGCCTTGTTTTGATCAGATCAGAATCCTAATTATTGCTCTTTAAAGCCGAGCTTAACGCCCTTATTATTTTTTGGGGTTTCTACCTTTAGTTCTCAACCAGTGAGATCTCCTTCGATGCAGTAAGTGTGTGTTTATTTAGCCTTGTTAGATGTCATATAGTACACACTGCATTTATCATATCCACATTTATGCAAATTTCAGGAATGTAATTGATGTTTATCCAATATTTTATGTTTATTCGATATAAATATTATGGAATCTTTGTTGGTACTTGTAAGAGCACATTGTCACAAATTTCTATGACTTAAGTCTCGGACTGCATACATCACTGAATATTGCATGATGCGGACATCAATTTCTACTTCAAATTCGTCAACAGCGGCTGCAAGAAAGAACTGCCACCACAATATCCCAGCGAAGTTGAGAACTGTGAAGGTGGGGTCGAATGCGAGGAAGAAGTTTTTTGGTTGCTCCATGTGGTCGGTAAGTATAAATTAGGTTTTTTTTTTGTTGCTCCATGTCGATTATCATATCTTTCATTGGTGTTTTGCTCGAGAATTTAATGTATGTGCAGATTGGCGATTGCGGGTATTTTATGTGGCATGACGAAGTGTATGAAATCAACAACAATTCTGAATTGGATGATACTAGTGTTAAATTGATGGAAAAAGAAAAGACTATATTGCAATTGCTCGTGGAAAAGAAGACAATTGAAGAAAAGCTGCTGAAGCAAAAGCAAAAGACGGCAAAAGCCGATGAATTTGTGGCAGATTTGAAGGAAGAGTTGGCCCTAATGCGCATTAAATGTGGAAAACACGAGACATGAGAAAAATTCTTTGCAAAAGCTTTAGCTATGTCTTGGATCATGTTTGGAGTTCTTTTGTGTGTTGTTATGGCAATGTAGAACAGTGAAGTAACATGAAATAGCATGCATGGGCAGTTTTTCAGGTATAATCTTAAGTTTTATCACATTGTAGATTAATGATAATTTTTGCCACATTGCAGATCAATATACACTTGTATACACATTGCTTAGATCAGTATACACTTGTATATACACATTGTTTAGATCAGTTATGTCACTCAGTTATGTTTAGATCAGTACACTTGTATCCACATTGTGCCTCTGTTATGTAACTCAGTTATGTAAATGAAACGCAAATGCAAATGAAACTCGGTTATGTGATCAGTATACACTTGTATACACATTGTTTAGATCAGTTATGTAACTCACACATTGTTTAGATCAGTACACTTTTATACACATTGTTTAGCTAAGTATACTATGTTATACTGATGCAAATGGAATTCAGTTATGAAACTCAGTTTGTGCTGAAAGGAAACTCTGTTAACTATGACCATAGTTTGTGCTGAAATGCAATTGAGACATGCATACCTCTTATTTTGTGTTGAAATGCAACTGATGTATGCAGGTGAAGGAGGCAGTGATGAGGATTTTCAAGAACTTGTTAATGAAGGCACAAGAGGTACGCGATGTAGTAGAGGCATTAAACGCAATGAAGGCGTGCGCTATGTTTTGAAACTGTTTTAGTTTTATGTAAACATGAATTTAGGACTTGTTGTGTTTGTTTTTGAAATGTTTGTAAAATTGAATTTAGTGGCTACATTTTGTTATTTTGTAGTTGACTAAGTACTACTTATGTTCGCTGGTTAATTTGAAATAAAAAGTTCTTTGTTAATTTGATCAGTTTGATGTTATGTTCGGTAATGTTGCTATATATATGATATAATGTTGCAGTATGTGATGTTAAATGTTGTCATAGCTATGATATAGTGTTGCCGTTGGGTGGTAAAATTGTTGCCATAGATTTATGCATGTGGGTCCCACAACTGGATTCCGTGAACCCGGGCTACAGATTTTAGTGGCCATTCCTTAAACCCTGGTTACAGATTTTAGTGGGTCCCACATTTTTGTAAATTTAGTACATGCGGCAACACCTGTGCTGATGTGGCCTTAGGATCGAAAATGTGTTGCCTTTGACTCTAAGGCAACGCGGCAAAAGGCAACCCCAAAAAAGTGTTGCCACAGATCATTTTTTGCCTGCAGCAACACTATTTGGCACCTACTACGTCATTTCTCTGGGGTTGGCGTAGGCCATCTATGGCGTAGTGCCCGAAGGCCGAAACCAACATCAGATCAACAATCAGAAAATCATTCAACTTAACTAGTCTCCAGTCAGTTCCCAATTTCCTCAACTCCTTTTAAATATGCAAAACGTTTTCTTTAAATCATTATTCACTTTAAACGTGAATAGTTTTCTTCTATAGAAATCTGGACTCATTTTATTAAATCAAATCTTGATTTAAATAACAAATATCATTACAGTTTAAAATTCCACTTATCTGGTTATTTTATAAACACATACTTCATTTTTCATTTCATAAACTCATTTATAAGTTATAACTAGGATGAGACCTGTGCTTCGCACACGGGAGGTCGGTGGTGGCTACCGTCTTTAAGTTATAATTTAAATCTTGATTTCCTATTCGATAACAAATCCAAATATTAATTATCTCATCAAATCCTAACTTCATTTTATATAATTTATAAGAATAAATTATTATTTTTATATTTGACATAGTCAAATGCTAATTATAAATCCTTACGGATTTATTTCAATCCTATTTTCATTTCGAACATCGAAATCATTTCATTGTTTTCCTTTCAAACGAGTTTCCCATTTCCCTTTTTTAATTCATTTCTAAATTTAAAATTCCAAATTGTTTAATAAAAATAATTTCATCTCATTTATAAATATCGTTTATAAATCAAACTTACTTGTTTTATATAATTTAAACAAGTTATTTTATTCTAGTTTATTCGAAATTCACTTTCTATTTAAAATAGTTTTTTCTCTTTTTAGAACCCCAAATTCATTTCCAATGTATTCGAATATATTTTACGGTATTTTAAATACCAATTATTTCAGGTAAATGTTGTTCAAACATGCCAAACACACAAAAAATCAACCACAGATTATTTGTCATATCATATAATACATTATATAAAAAAAAAAGTATAATTGTTTAGGAATACAGTTGGATCCCTCCAACCTGTTTCCTGCATCCACAGATGTTAATCAACATTCATTTCATATCAATATGAAATAATAAAATAAATAGAACCAGTATTCAACGAACCATTTTTATATATAACGAGATATATTATTCAACCAAATAATTAGCAAATCAATTAAACAACCATCACACATAGCATTCAATCATTTTTATCAATATTAAATAACGTTTATAAAATTATAAAACTGGACAAAGTTAGTGAGTTTACTCAGCTTATTCGTTAAATCGTTAAATAACAATTAACGGTTGATCAATCCAGCCAGCTGTTTAATTTTGCCATAAATTCAGACCAGCTCTAAATCGCTCCAGGTTAGTCGTAGTGCGTAGCCTTCGTTCATACGATCCTATCGGATCCTGTGTCGTTGAATTCCAATAATGTACTCATAAGTTATGGTGTTTACAATTTAGATATGTTATTAAATTTAAATACAACTTAAATTATAAATTAATATAGGCCCATCCATTATCTTCGGCCCAACACCCATATCCCTTATTGATCGGTCCATGCACGTGTTGACAAACCCGACCTGCAAGTTTAACTCGTCTTCCCCGTATAAACTTTAAGCCGCTCCTCATGTATTTCCAAACTCGCAAATATCCATCTCGCGGATCATATAAACCATTTTCCCCAACTCATTACTGTTGCGTTTCAGGTATTTTCCTCTCGCATGTATGCAAACGCTAACTGTTCCAGGCTCTCCATTCTTCACCAAATAAACCATTAACCTCTACATCAAACTCCTTACTTCCCTACGCACACAAGAAAACACCCAGATCCTCACTTGTACAGCTGATAACTGCTCACGTCCCCTTTCTCCCCCAAAGTGTACACGCACCATGGTTTCCCACTAACCCAAAAACGAACACCCCTGCATCGCCTCTGCCATTTCTATACTCCACACTCATTCATCAAACAGTGGGATGCTTTGCTCAAACAAGAGTTGTTACTCCAGATAATTAAGAGCGTCCTTTTTCTATGAAGTTACCGCAAAACAACGCTAGCACCCTTTAGTACAAATCGGTCCATGTTAGATCCCATTCGCTCCACCACGTGAAGGCCCGAACCCATGCTCCCTTTCCATATCCGAAGTTACACCCCATTCCTAATTAATACCGCATATGCCAGTTCCTTTCCTCCTAGTTTCCATGCACCCTCATCATTCAACATAAACTTTGAACCGAACCCAACATGCACCATTTTCCCATTATAAAATTAAAACGCTGCTCCTCCTACTGGTAAGTGGTAATACATACCATGCACACATTCCCTTCTTTATGCTAATGCCCGAACTGTTTGCTTCTTCATTTGTTACTCCAGGCTGCCACATACTCACTTCGTCCCAGGCATTCCCCTCCGCGCACCAGACTTTGTGCGACAGCTTTAGGCACCTCTTGCCACCACGAGTTCGCTAGACATTGGCCGACCTCCCCTCAGCTCTACGACTTCCAGTCCACCCTCTTTCGTTTGTTTCCGAGGATAGTAAATTTTTAACGCCTTGGAACTTCGGTTTTATAGCTTTTGTCTCCATACGAGATTAGTGAATGGGTGTGTATTTATAAGGTTTTAATTCCTTAGTGGCTAAGGAATGAACGTACATGTTATAGGTTGGCAGAAGGCACTGGTATTAGGATAGGGTAGGTACTATATGACGGATGACAATTCAGTGTAAGTAGATAGGGTAGACGCAGAGAATCGATATGTATACTTCGCGGTTAAGAAAGCATTTATATATCTATATTATAAAACAACAAATATGTGGTTTTTGTTGTTAATGAGATACTGCACTTGCTTTTCTGTTTTAACTTTGGGCTGATATCACATCGTATGTCCATTTCAAGCAAAAGGGCATATTAAATTTTCCAGGCTCATAAATAGGGTACTACGTACATTATGTTGCCGAATTTGGTGAAGTGCACCGGCTAAATTTGGTCAGGTGAGTTTCTTCTACTGCTTGAATAATCATATCATATATATTAGTTAGAATAGAGTATACAGTTCCTTCCCTAGTTGCTTGTTTAATTTACACAAAATTATAAGCTCAAATTATTCGTATAAATGTTTTTAAGAGTTATTCGTTACTATCACGGGAACATATTTCTTTCGAGGGAATGTTGCATGGTTTTTAGTGTTGGCAACGTATATGTTTTATGTTTTAAACTTTTAGCTTACCGTGTTAAGAAAAATTACGTTCATGTCCGAGTCGCTACAGTCACAAATAAGAATACGGCTGTGTCGAGCGATGTGCCACGATCCAAAAATATAATAATATAGACTAGATAACTTATTCTGGAATCCAAAAATCCTGATATAGGGTGCAAAACACTCCAAATAAAAAGTTGCTTATTTTTAAAAATAAAAATTACAGAAAAAATCTATAAATTAAATTAACGCTACGTCTCAAATATCTTGTCCGAATTCAAAACCAATATTTAATTAAAATTAAATATATCATTATGGTTTATAAACGATTCCATAGCGGCTATTTAAAAATTTGATTTGGACATAACTTACAATCTATACGACGAAATCTCCATTTTTCACTACCATTAGAAAAATACAGTTTAATAAATTTCAACGTTTCTTGTTTCACAGAATTCCGACTTAAAACGGGTTCTGTATATTCAGTTGAAGTTCAAATCGTCGAATTACGAACTGCCACGACGTTACGAGCTCGATTATAATTAATATGTTCAACTGTCGTATATAAATATATTCGTTATTATAATTCGAATATAACTTTATTAAATATCATATATTATCCGAATTACACAATATTTCAAATCCAACCATTTTTTTATTTCAGAAATAATTATACTGTCTTATTATTATATTAATTAAATATTTCACTTTATTTAATTCAAACTGTAACGACCCATATTTTTACGGTATATATATAATTTATTTAATTATTTAAATAATGGTTTGGTTATTTAAAATGACCAGAATTAAATAATATTGAATATTTAATTAAAATAAATAATATAATAATGTATTTAATTTCTGAAATAGTCAGAAATAGTGGAATTCACAAAATGGTGTGAATTGGATCATCGGTGATATTTAATTCAGTTTAGAATTGAATTAGAATAACGAATATATTATTTGGACTACAGTTTGAACGTATAATTATAATATAATTAAAATCGAGCTCGAAATGGCGCTGTAGTTTGTAATTTGGCGATTTGAACTTCAACTGAATATACAGGATTCGTTTTAAATCGGATTTCTGTGAAACAAGAAACTTTAGGAGCTGGTGAAGTATATTTTTCTGATGGAAGAGAAAAATCGGGATTTCATTGTATAGATTTTGATTTATGTCCAAATCAAATTTTAGAAAAGTCGCTATGGAATTCCTTTATATTTTATATCGATTTATTTACATTTTAAAATGGATTTTTAAATATAAATCGAATATCAATATAATAGAGAACTTTGAAATATCGAGTTATAAATCCCAGTGGAGCTGTATGATATTCTGTTGTGAATATATACAATAATATTTATTATTTAATATTAAATTTAATTGTTTTTAAATATATTATTATATTTAAATGGGTTATTTAGAGCTTTAAAAATAGCCAGTTTTTCAAACGACCTCAGAATTCGACGAAACTAATTTTGTTGGATCTGCAACATCAAATTATTGTTAGATTCCAAGTTCCATGATTTTTAGAGTCACTGTGTGGCCGTACGGATTTTAAAAGTGAAAAACAGTCGATATTTTGACAGTTAAAAATACACTGTGTGAGAAAACGGAGTCGAAATTCGACGAAACAAGTTTCGTTGGGTCCGCAATGTCAAACTCTAGCTGCATGTTCAGTTTCGTGATTTTTGGGTATTATATATGATCAAATGAATTTTTAAACAGTGAATACAAACAGCGATAGCTTAAAATAAATATAAAAACTCGAATAAAAATATATTTTATCATCCTATAAATACTATTTACTTCTTCTAACCCTAAAAATCCTTTTCCTCCGGTCAAAGGATGTGCCGCCACCATTTTCTCTTCACAGTAAACCAAACCAATCTTCAAAAATCAAATATAATTCAAATAAAACTCTATAAAATCCAAACCAAGGCTATATGAGTTCGGTAAGAGGAGATCTTCAGTCTTGTATGAATTTTGTGAAGTGCGATGCACATTTTTGGTTCGTGGGTTTTTGTCGCAGCATTTAGGATTGCGATTTGGAGTTGAGGGAAGCCGTAATGGGTGGATTCGAGTTCGTATTGTTGTTCAGGAGGTTGAAGAGGTTTGATTGTGGGTTATTTGGTGAGGTGCGATGGAATTTTTGGGTCGGTGCTGAGTGATGTCGAGGACGAGTTCGGTTCCTACGGGTTTTTGGGGATGAGTTCGAGAGTGGCATTTTGTATATGGGGAGGGAGAGCTCGAGGAGAGGATGAGAATGGTGGTTTGGTTTTGTGGGATCGTGAAGTAGGTGAGGAGAACGTGGTGGCCGAAGTTCCTGTAATGGCCAAGTTGTTACTGTGTTCGGTTGGGAAAAACATACAGTGGAGGAGTGTTACGGGTGGGCTTGAGATGGGTAATGGGCCAGGGAAAGTTAAGTAAGCCCAAAAGAAAATAATCCATGTTTTATATATTTTAAATCATGTACTAACTTGTAAACTCAATAACTTGTCCGTCCGTGATCAGAATTGAGCGAAACAAGATCCGTTGGGATCGTATGGATGGTGGCTAAACCATGGAACTGACCAGGAGTGAATTGAAGCTCGTTTGGATTTATGGTGAAATTAAGCGCCTGAATCAAACCAATGACCAATTATCGTTATTTAACGATAACCGACCAATGTGAGTAAAACTCACTAACTCTTCACAGTTATATTTTTATAACGTACTTTTATAACTGATAAATAATGGTTGTTTGCTATGTGTTGGCTATTTGGTTGAACTGCTAGTCAGTTGATTGAAAATATAGATAACGATATAAATATAAATCATTAATCAAATATTGATTCTGTTTAGCAGAATATTTCATAGTAAAATGAAATTGATGTTAATTTTATTGTTTAACATCTGTGGATGCAGGGAAACAGGTTTGAGAGACCCAACCGGGTTCCTCAACATTTATTTTACTGTTTTTTTTCATATATTGTGTTATATGATGTGATATGAAATATGTTGTTGATTTTGTATGTTTAAATGATACCGATCATTGTTATATGGTACGTTAAATACCATAAGGAATACTGGAATGTTAAAAAGGAAATTTTCAATGTTATATTGAAAAAGAAATATTTATAAAATCAAAAGATTTTATAAAAAGAAAATATTTATTTAGAAAATAAATAGATTAAAAAGAAATATTTATTTGTTAATCAAATAGATAGAATTGAAGAGAAATATTTGTAAAACATTTACAGATAGAATTGGAAAAAATATATTTGTAAACCATTTAAAAATAGAATTGAAAAGGAATATTTATTTGAAAAATAAATAGAATAGAAAGAGGAAATATTTGTAAAACAAATAGCAGTAAATAGTTATATTATCAAAGGAATTACTTATAAAATCAATAGAATTTATAAAAAGAAAATATTTTATAGAATAAATAGAATTATTAAAAAGGGATTTATTTTGTAAATAAATAGATTATAAAAGGAAATACTAGAAAAGTGACTAGAATTGCATAAAAAGAGAATTTTATATTTGAAAGGTTTAGACCCGTGCTTCGCACACGGGTATAACATGCTATGGATTTAAAGTAAAGATTTTAAATAGAATCTATTCTAACAGATAGACTGAGAAGATAAATTTATAAATAATATTTAATAAATTAAATAAGAGGTTTATCATTGTATAAATAGAATATATAAGTCAGGACATATATAGAGAAGTAAGAATCGATTTCAACATCGATATTTGGAACTGAATATGGACGTAGAGTTAAATCAAAGGAGTTAATCGAATTAGAATTTATTGAATATTTGTTATTCTATTAGAGTTGATCGAATATAGTTATTTGAGATAGAGCTAGTCAAACATAGTTATTTAGGATGTGTTGCCATTTCGTACGACTGCTAGCGTAATTCGCAGGGCCGCAGATAGCCTACGGCGGTCGAATGTTTCCTGAGGGAATCAGGCGTAACCATTGTGATCGCTGCGATCTAGAGTCAAGCGAATGGAGTTAAATCGAATATTAGCCATTCGAAATAAATTAAAACAAACATAGTTATTCAAATATAAATTAATCGAATATTAGTTATTAGATAGGAGTTAAATAAGTTGAGTTAATCAAGTAAGTTAATCAAGTTGAGTTAATCGAGTTAAGTTAGTCAAGATGAGTTAATCAAACCGAGTTAATCCAAATGAGTTAATCCAAAGGAGCTATTTGAAATAGTTTATTCGAACAGAATTAAATGAGTTATTCGAAATAGTTTATTCGAATAGAATTAAGGGAGTTAATCGAATATAGTTTACTCGAAAAGAGACTAATCGAATGTAAATCATTCGAAGAGAATTAATTGAATGTAAATCATTCGAAGAGAAATAATCGAATGTAAATTATTCGAAGGGAGATTATCGAATATAGTTATTCGAAGAAAGAGTTATCAAATATAGTTTATTCGAAAGAGAGTTATCGAATAGCGATTATTCGAGAGCGAATTATACATTGGAATTCGATTATATCGAATTAAGGAAAGTGATATTTACTTTCCGTTTCAAATCAAGTTTTTTCTTATTTGTTAATAAATTAGTTGTTTGTTTAATTATCCAAATTAATAAAGAAAAGTTATATTTAAGTTAATATATATTCGAAAGCATGAAATTATAACACTAGCGTTATAATCAAATGATTTTTGAAGTGGATTCGTAAATAGAATCCGAAAGTTACGTAAGGAAGTTTGTTGAAGGGTTATAAGATGAACTTTGTCTATTTCGTGGTTAGAAATGTTGTTCAGTTTAGGTCTGAGAGGTAATTATACCCCAACTTGATTGACTTCGTTTTTAACTAAGGAGTAGTTAAGGCTCGATAGTGAAGATTGGTTAAGTGAATTTAGTTAGTAAGTGAAATGGCTGGAATGGGCAAAGCGATGTTTTATTTAAACATCAGTTTAAATCCGATAAGGAAGTTTGGGAATGTTTTTTTCCAAATAAGAACCAGAAACGTTTTCTAAAGTTAGAAGATAAGAATTTACAAATATATAGAAATGGGAAATGGATAAATTAAAGATAATTTAATATAAAGAGATAAATGTGGATTGATGATTTGATCGGTCGAATTTCTATCTGGAAATAAGATCGTTGGTTGTACACCTATTTTTCTTTGATAGTTAAATCACCGACTATCAAAGTTTTTGACCATTTTTCCGTCGTCAATACAGAGAGACCGGGATCAAATTCATTATCTGAAAACCACTCTGTACGGAAGTTAGCGTTGCGATAAAATATGATAAATCGAAGATGGAGTTATGCAAGAGCTATCCTATTTACAGAATAGTGCCTTCGGTTTGTCCAGTCCCAGGACAAACGTGAATGGACGAATGTATGACAGAGTATATATAACGGATCGCGTAAGTTGATCTCTTCAAACATATTTACGTTTTGGTGGCGGAGGTATTCGTTTCTCTTAGCTTTATACCCGTGGTATTTTTGAGGAAATCAAATTTGTGATTTAGCGGGTATGACGATGTGGCATTCAAAGTGAATGGTGGTCAGGTGTATCAAAGATACGTTATGACCTCAAGCCTCATCAACCGGGAAATGACAGAAATCGGGCAGGTAGCATGGCTAAGTGGGTCGCTCCCATTAGGGTGTATATCACCTATCTAGAGAAAATCCACTTCATTCTTTTATCTATGTTCGATGCTGTCCCTTTTCGGGAAACGGTGGGTAGCTCCTAATCGATGGTGGTATACATTCGATACACTCAAGCGAAATGAATGGTCAGTCATGTGTGGGCCGGGTCGCAAGATGTTCTTGTTGAACCCAGTGTATTTGCCTCTAGAGATACACTATCCGCAGGTGGTCCCATACCTTGTCATAGTTGGAATCCAATCTCCAATAAGCGCCCGTGGTTTTGTTTGTATACTATATATATGGAACGTGAGATGCAAGCGTTTTGCTAGATTCAACCACTTGTGATTAGACATTATTATAATATCAGAGAAGTATTGATTTCCAAAACTGTTTTGGGTTATCGTAAGGTTAAAACCGTCCGTGTTTATGTGTGGATTGGTCTTACGATTATCTTTTCTTTTGAAAAGGATTTTGAAAAGTTAAAACAAATGATTTGAGTTTACACACACCAGTCCCATGACCGACTCAGAGTTATTTTGTTTTTTGTTTTCCCTAAACTCTTGGGTGCCCAAATTTGTACGGGCAGTCAAGTAGTTCAGGTCTTTACAGATATACTTGGAGGAGCTTGAAGCAGGAGGCTTCAGGATTATATATAGCTATTGTTATTTCCGCTGTGTGTAAGTGTTGTACTCTGATAATGTTATTGTATATATATATAAACATTGTTTTATTTCAAAGTTATATTATATATTAAACTTTATTCGTTCCGCTGTGAGATTCGTATTACTCTGATTCTGTTCTGTGATGATCTTCTTCTATTCTAATTTTCTATCTTATCTATTCTCACCCTCAAACTTCTTTCTATAAATGATCTGGAATGTTTGATACCTGAATAATTAATATGGGATTTATGTTGATTTTCTGGGTCAAAAATCCCAGTTCGTTACAGTGGTATCAGAGCTGAAGGTTGAGTGATTACCTTGGCTCTGTGGCGCGACTCAGTAGAGATGGGGTTAGTAATACCCTAGATTGAGTCTGAGTGTATATATACGAGTGAACGTATTTGTATATTTTATAAAAATGTTTTGTATTGTGGAGATTTATTGATTGAGTTGTTTATGAATTTTGGTCGATCAGTTTTATCCACTGTATCGATAGGAGTTTCTAAACACTCAAGTACGATAAACCGACACAGTATGTTTTGAAAGAGGGTAAACGAAATAATTTTACCCAAAATATATTTTGATATAAAAGAAAGGTATGTCTTGGAATTATTATCATATACTGGATGTGTTGGTTGATTATAATTGAAATGGTTATATAAATAACTAATCAGAGTTCGTATAATATAAAAGCAGATTAATTAAATCTGAATTGAATCAGAATTGGAATTAAAATTTCTGAAAAACTGGGGAAAAAGTGTTTGTAATTGGATTTGAGTTAAGTTTAAGAAAATTTTAAAATCCTGGGAGATTTTAATTGTTTACAAGCATTGTGACTGGTATTTTGAAATAAATTTCAAAATAGAATTTGTTTAAATATGGTTTTGATAAGTGATATAGTATTGAACTTACTTCGATAGCTGGGAAATAACTCTGGTGATACTGGCCACACCATCAGTGTTCATTTTCAAGTTGTAAGTGACGGATTACTACCAAAGATTTTGTTTTCGAATTATTTTGGGAAAAGGAAGTTGTTTTGAATCCCGAAAGGGGATAATTTATTTTAGAAAAACTAAACTATTTAAAATCCCAAGGAAGATAGTATGAATTAAAAACAAATTAAAGAAATTTGTGAAAGCAAATATGAATTGAATTGAAACCAATTAACTGGAAATTGAATTGGAATATAATATATCAAGTGGAATCAGATTTTGAATTGAGAGACAGGAATCCGAAATGGTATTAAATTGATAAGTTAGGAATTGGAATCAAGGATGGAAATTTGGTTTGAAATGGTAATTGGCTTGTTTAAGAAAATAGCTATGTTGAGGATAAATTGATCAGAGATTGATTGGGATGACTTTGGTATATGCTGAATTGGCAGCAGAATAAAAGGATTTAATGATATGCCCGACAAAAAGGTACATGTTTAAATTTCCATATGAGGTTTCATGTACCGAATCGGCAAGTCGCTTGGCTGTTTGATTTTCTTTTGGATTGGGGGAAGGCCTAGAGAGGCGAGTTGGAGTTTGAACCATTGACCGGTACAAAGGAGGTGCTGGCGAAATTTTTTGAAAATTTCGGGTGTTAGAAAATTTTCGTTGATAAGAATTAATTAATATTTTAATTGAAATTAAATTGGTTCAGTTGAAAATAAGGTTGGTAAGTAAACAAATAAATTTGTACTAGTCAATAGGGTTTGTTCTCTACCTTAGCAATTTCAAGGACGAATATTTTAAGGGGGGAAGAATGTAACGACCCGTATTTTTACGATATATAAATAATTTATTTAATTATTTAAATAATGGTTTGGTTATTTAAAATGACCAGAATTAAATAATATTGGATATTTAATTAAAATAAATAATATAATAATGTATTTAATTTCTGAAATAGTTAGAAATAGTGGAATTCACAAAATGGTGTAAATTGGATCATCGGTGATATTTAATTCAGTTTAGAATTGAATTAGAATAACGAATACATTATTTGGACGACAGTTTGAACGTATAATTATAATATAATTAAAATCGAGCTCGAAATGGCGCTGTAGTTCGTAATTTGGCGATTTGAACTTCAACTGAATATACATGATTCGTTTTAAATCGGATTTCTGTGAAACAAGAAACGTTAGGAGCTGGTGAAGTATATTTTTCTGATGGAAGAGAAAAATCGGGATTTCATTATATAGATTTTGATTTATGTCCAAATCAAATTTTAGAAAAGTTGATATGGAATTCCTTTATATTTTATATCGATTTATTTACATTTTAAAATGGATTTTTAAATATAAATCGAATATCGATATAACAGAGAACTTTGAAATATCGAGTTATAAATCCCAGTGGAGCTGTATGATATTCTGTTGTGAATATATACAATAATATTTATTATTTAATATTAAATTTAATTGTTTTTTAATATATTATTATATTTAAATGGGTTATTTAGAGCTTTAAAAATAGCCAGCTTTTCAAAAGACCTCAGAATTTGACGAAACTAATTTTGTTGGATCCGCAACATCAAATTATTGTTAGATTCCAAGTTCCGTGATTTTTAGATCACTGTGTGGCTGTACGGATTTTTAAAATGAAAAATAGTCGATATTTTGACAGTTAAAAATACACTGTGTGAGCAAACGGAGTCGAAATTCGACGAAACCAGTTTCATTGGGTCCACAATGTCAAACTCTAGCTGCATGTTCAGTTTTGTGATTTTTGGGTATTATATATGATCACATGAATTTTTAAACAGTGAATACAAACAGCGATAACTTAAAATAAATATAAAAACTCGAATAAAAATATATTTTATCATCCTATAAATACTATTTACTTCTTCTAACCCTAAAAACCCTTTTCCTCCGGTCAAAGAATGCGCTGCCACCATTTTCTCTTCACAGTAAACCAAACCAATCTTCAAAAATCAAATATAATTCAAATAAAACTCTATAAAATCCAAACCAAGGCTATATGAGTTCGGCAAGAGGAGATCTTCAGTCTTGTATGAATTTTGTGAAGTGCGAAGCACATTTTTGGTTCGTGGGTTTTTGTCGCAGCATTTAGGGTTGCGATTTGGAGTTGAGGGAAGCCGTAATAGGTGGATTCGAGTTCGTATTGTTGTTCAGTAGGTTGAAGAGGTTTAATTGTGGGTTATTTGGTGAGGTGCAATGGAATTTTTGGGTCGGTGCTGAGTAATGTCGAGGATGAGTTCAGTTCCGACGGGTTTTTGGGGATGAGTTCGAGAGTGGCATTTTGTATATGGGGAGGGAGAGCTCGAGGAGAGGATGAGAATGGTGGTTTGGTTTTGTGGGATCGTGAAGTAGGTGAGGAGAACGTGGTGGTCGAAGTTCCTGTAATGGCCAAGTTGTTACTGTGTTCGGTTGGGAAAAACATACGGTGGAGAAGGAGTGTTACGGGTGGGCTTGAGATGGGTAATGGGCCGGGGAAAGTTAAGTAAGCCCAAAAGAAAATAATTCATGTTTTATTTATTTTAAATCATGTACTAACTTGTAAACTCGATAACTTGTCCGCGCGTGATCAGAATTGAGCGAAACAAGATCCGTTGGGATCGTATGGACGGTGGCTACACCATGGAACTGACCAGGAGTGAATTGAAGCTCGTTTGGATTTATGGTGAAATTAAACGCCTGAATCAAATCAATGAACAATTATCGTTATTTAACGATAACCGACCAATGTGAGTAAAACTCACTAACTCTTCTCAGTTATATTTTTATAATGTACTTTTATAACTGATAAATAATGGTTGTTTGCTGTGTGTTGGCTGTTTGGTTGAACTGCTAGTCAGTTGATTGAAAATATAGACAAAGATATAAATATAAATCATTAATCAAATATTGATTCTGTTTAGCAGAATATTTCATAGTAAAATGAAATTAATGTTAATTTTATTGTTTAACATCTGTGGATGTAGGGAAACAGGTCGAAGGGACCCAACCGGGTTCCTCAACATTTATTTTACTGTTTTTTTTCATATATTGTGTTATATGATGTGATATGAAATCTGTTGTTGATTTTGTATGTTTAAATGATACCGATCATTGTTATATGGTACGTTAAATACCATAAGGAATACTGGAATGTTAAAAAGGAAATTTTCAATGTTATATTGAAAAAGAAATATTTATAAAATCAAAAGATTTTATAAAAAGAAAATATTTATTTAGAAAATAAATAGATTAAAAAGAAATATTTATTTGTTAATCAAATAGATAGAATTGAAGAGAAATATTTGTAAAACATTTACAGATAGAATTGGAAAAAATATATTTGTAAACCATTTACAAATAGAATTGAAAAGGAATATTTATTTGAAAAATAAATAGAATAGAAAGAGGAAATATTTGTAAAACAAATAGATAGGAAATAGTTAGATTATCAAAGGAATTACTTATAAAATCAATAGAATTTATAAAAAGAAAATATTTTATAGAATAAATAGAATTATTAAAAAGGGATTTATTTTGTAAATAAATAGATTATAAAAGGAAATACTTGAAAAGTGACTAGAATTGCATAAAAAGAGAATTTTATATTAGAAAGGTTTAGACCCGTGCTTCGCACACGGGTATAACATGCCATGGATTTAAAGTAAAGATTTTAAATAGAATCTATTCTAACAGATAGATTGAGAAGATAAATTTATAAATAATATTTTATAAATTAAATAAGAGGTTTATCATTGTATAAATAGAATATATAAGTCAGGACATATATAGAAAAGTAAGAATCGATTTCAACATCGATATTTGGAACTGAATGTGAACGTAGAGTTAAATCAAAGAAGTTAATCAAAGGAGCTAATCGAATTAGAATTTATTGAATATTAGTTATTCAAATAGAGTTGATCGAATACTGTTATTTGAGATAGAGTTAGTCAAACATAGTTATTTAGGATGTGTTTCCATTTCGTACGACTGCTAGCGTAATTCACAGTGCCGCAGATAGCCTACGGCGGTCGGATGTTTCCTGAGGGAATCAGGCGTAACCATTGTGATCGCTGCGTTCTAGAGTCAAGCGAATGGAGTTAAATCGAATATTAGCCATTCGAAATAAAGTTAAAACAAACATAGTTATTCGAATATAAATTAATCGAATATTAGTTATTAGATAGGAGTTAAATAAGTTGAGTTAATCAAGTAAGTTAATCAAGTTGAGTTAATCGAGTTAAGTTAGTCAAGATGAGTTAATCAAACCGAGTTAATCCAAATGAGTTAATCCAAAGGAGCTATTCGAAATAGTTTATTCGAATAGAATTAAAGGAGTTATTCGAAATAGTTTATTCGAATAGAATTAAGGGAGTTAATCGAATATAGTTTACTCGAAAAGAGACTAATCGAATGTAAATCATTCGAAGAGAATTAATTGAATGTAAATCATTCGAAGAAAAATAATCGAATGTAAATTATTCGAAGGGAGATTATCGAATATAGTTATTCGAAGAAAGAGTTATCAAATATAGTTTATTCGAAAGAGAGTTATCGAATAGCGATTATTCGAGAGTGAATTATACATTGGAATTCGATTATATCGAATTAAGGAAAGTGATATTTACTTTCCGTTTCAAATCAAGTTTTTTCTTATTTGTTAATAAATTAGTTGTTTGTTTAATTATCCAAATTAATAAAGAAAAGTTATATTTAAGTTAATATATATTCGAAAGCATGAAATTATAACACTAGCGTTATAATCAAATGATTTTTGAAGTGGATTCGTAAATAGAATCCGAAAGTTACGTAAGGAAGTTTGTTGAAGGGTTATAAGATGAACTTTGTCTATTTCGAGGTTAGAAATGTTGTTCAGTTTTGGTGTGAGAGGTAATTATACCCCAACTTGATTGACTTCGTTTTTAACTAAGGAGTAGTTAAGGCTCGATAGTGAAGATTGGTTAAGTGAATTTAGTTAGTAAGTGAAATGGCTGGAATGGGCAAAGTGATGTTTTATTTAAACATCAGTTTAAATCCGATAAGGAAGTTTGGGAATGTTTTTTTTCAAATAAGAACCAGAAACGTTTTCTAAAGTTAGAAGATAAGAATTTACAAATATATAGAAATGGGAAATGGATAAATTAAAGATAATTTAATATAAAGAGATAAATGTGGATTGATGATTTGATCGGTCGAATTTCTATCTGGAAATAAGATCATTGGTTGTACACCTATTTTTCTTTGATAGTTAAATCACCGACTATCGAAGTTTTTGACCATTTTTCCGTCGTTAATACAGAGAGACCGGGATCAGATTCATTATCTGAAAACCACTCTGTATGGACGTTAGCGTTGCGATCAAATATGATAAATCGAAGACGGAGTTATGCAAGGGCTATCCTATTTACAGAATAGTAACTTCGGTTTGTCCAGTCCCAGGACAAACGTGAATGGACGAATGTATGACAGAGTATATCTAACGAATCGCGTAAGTTGATCTCTTCAAACGTACTTACGTTTTGTGGCAGAGGAAATCATTTCTCTTAGCTTTATACCCGTGGTATTTTTGAGGAAATCAAATTTGTGATTTGACGGGTATGACGATGTGGCATTCAAAGTGAATGGTGGTCAGGTGTATCAAAGATACGTTATGACCTCAAGCCTCATCAACCGGGAAATGACAGAAATCGGGCATGCAGCATGGCTAAGTGGGTCGCTCCCATTAGGGTGTATATCACCTATCTAGAGAAAATCCACTTCATTCTTTTATCTATGTTCGATGCTGTCCCTTTTCGGGAAACGGTGGGTAGCTCCCAACCGTTGGTGGTATACATTCGATACACTCAAGCGAAATGAGTGGTCGGTCATGTGTGGGCCGGGTTGCAAGATGTTCTTGTTGAACCTAGTGTATTTGCCTTTAGAGATACACTATCGGCAGGTGGTCTCATACCTTGTCATAGTTGGAATCCAATCTCCAATAAGCGCCCGCAATTTTGTTTGTATACTATATATGTGGAACGTGAGATGCAAGCGTTCTGCTAGATTCTAATTACTTGTGATTAGACATTATTATAATATCAGAGAAGTATTGATTTCCAAAACTGTTTTGGGTTATCGTAAGGTAAAAACCGTCCGTGTTTATGTGTGGATTGGTCTTACGATTATCTTTTCTTTTGAAAAGGATTTTGAAAAGTTAAACCATATGATTTGAGTTTACTCACACCAGTCCCATGACCGACCCAGAGTTATTTTGTTTTTTGTTTTCCCTAAATTCTTGGGTGCCCAAATTTGTACGGGCAGTCAAGTAGTTCAGGTCTTTACAGATATACTTGGAGGAGCTTGAAGCAGGAGGCTTCAGGATTATATATAGCTATTGTTATTTCCGCTGTGTGTAAGTGTTGTACTCTGATAATGATATTGTATATATATATATACACTGTTTTATTTCAAAGTTATATTATATATTATATTTTATTCGTTCCACTGTGAGATTCGTATTACTCTGATTATGTTCTGTGGTGATCTTCTTCTTCTTCTATTCTAATTTTCTATCTTATCTATTCTCACCCTCTAACTTCTTTCTATAAATGATCTGGAATGTTCGATACCTGAATAATTAACATGGGTTTTATATTGATTTTCTGGGTCGAAAATCCCAGTTCGTTACACAAACCATTTAAATTATCAAAACAATATATTAAAATAATTAAATTAATTAATTATAAATCACTAAGATTCTGGGACGTTACAGAAAAGTAGACTCAACAAAAGTTCTTAACAATGGTAACTAATATAAACATACAAGTATATGTGCATGTGCACATAAAACACACACAAATACATGTATACATATACATTAACATATATAGACATACAGACACTCACATGCATATACATTTATGCATACATGCATGCATGTATGTATGTATGTATGTGTATGTGCATATAGATGCAAACAAACACTCCTATTTTGTACATACATATATGTATAAATGAATTCAAAAATCACCTGGTAACTCTTCCGTATTATGATGACTAGGAACAAATGATGCAGAATGTGCACTGAATGCTTCAAAAGTTTCAGATGGACCTTCAATTTGAGGAGGACAAGTAACTGGTGGAGCTACCATTGAGATTCTTTTATTTTTTGGAATGTACGCGATTACTTCAATAGTGTTCCCTACCATAAGAAAATTTGAACAAGTTAAGAAATGAGAATAACATTTGGTAATTTTTATTATTCGTATAAAGTATTTAACACTTCGAATTCATTAATACTCTTACCAATACTCACCTGCTATACCAAAATTTTTTTATTCCAAAATCTAAAAATCAAATTAATGGAAATATGCAATGTTCAAGATAACCTCAAACACATAACTATCAGCTATTCTATACATCTGTGCAACTACATTTGTATATTAATGTTGCTAAAGCATGTACTGAAAATGACGATTCAGCGAGCACTCAGAACTTAATGCGGATCAACCGCTTGATAGCGTTAATTTGAAATAGCATAACTGTTAAAGCGCGCTATATGCGCTATAGCATGGATTTTGCGGAGTTTTTAGTGGGGATTCAACTGCATAGCTATAAAATTTCCTTCTCACTGCTGTTAACATCCAAAACACCTTAACTTCAACCATGGCTTACGAAAATGGTTGAATCATAAAAATACCGTCTACAGTTGTTAACGTAGATGTTGTTTACAGCTTAAGGTATGGAAGAACATTTTTTTTGATAGAAATACTACTAAAGAAGTTAATATGTACGAGTGCAATATTAGCTGCAAATCATAAAAATCTTAGTCGACATTTTAAAGATTTTTTTTTTGGCTAAGAAAATACAAATTCACAGTAACAAAGTATAGAAAAATAACATACTAGCTTATTTTAAAGGAATTTTTGCACACCTTTAACAATGGAAAAAATGGCCCTAGCTAGATTTGGCAAGTTTTCGGAAAAACTGGTGAAATCCAACCAAAACCAAACTTTTCCGAGATATCGCCCACGTTTCAGCATGGTTTCTTCCTGATCAGTCCCGTTTTCGAGAAAATAGGAAAATCTCGCGGAAACCAAAGATTCCCGTAATCGCCCATGTTTCTACTTGATACGTTCAGTTTTCGAAAAAACTGGGAAATCTCGCCAGAACCGAACTTTCCCATGAGCGGCCACGTTTCACCAGGGTTTCTGCTTGATACGTCCTATTTTCGAAAAAACCGGAAAAATCCAGCCAAAACCAAGCTTTCCTGTAATTGCCCACATTTCAGCATGGTTCTAGCTAGATTTGGCCAATTTTCGGAAAAACTGGTGAAATCCAACCAAAACCAAACTTTTCCGAGATCGCAACAAAAATATTTTTAAAAAATTTGGGGAGGGCAATTCCATCGAAAACATTTTCAAAATTTTTTTTTTTAAATATTTAAAAATTAATATTTTTAAATATTTATAAAAAAAATCCGAAAAATCCACACAAAAAATTTTTGTTGATCGACCAACGTTTCAGCTTGCGTTTTGCCTGATCCACTTTGGTCGATCCTTCGCCTTCCTCATGCTGAAAACTATGTAGAGTACTATACTAGCTTATTTTAAAGAATTTTTGTTCTGTTGTACAAGGGCACACTGTTTGAAGACATCAAGCATGGAAGCACCGACCTTAGCCGATGTAAGTTATGCCTCTATAACAAATGCCTCCAACAGATAATGCCATTCCAAGTCGTACTCCAGCAGTCATTTGACCATTACCAGGACTCTTTGTACATCTTTGAGCTGCATGCCTAAGAAGATATGCTCACACATCTTTAACCATGCCTGAACTTCTCTAGTAGGTTCATCCCGTTTAAATCGTTTACGCCCCATCTATCCAAAATAACTATAGAGAGGGGTGAAATTAGAATGATCCAGCAAAACACCAAGAGCCTGAATCTGGGAAGCTTGAACCACCTCATCGGTCTAGAGTCAAAACCATTCCTATACTAGGACCATTAGTCGATCCCGTAGTATCTTTAAGAGGTCCACCACCAGCTCAAAACTATGGATTAAATTTCTAGATTAAAGATTTATTCCTATAACTTACATAAGAGTTTTATACCTACCCAGTAATCATTCTATATCCTTATCACTAATACTGAATAAATAACTAATTACCGTGCATCCAAGGTATGGTGCTCTAGGTCATCTAGATTTAGATCTCAACTTTGCACAAAATATTTTTTTAATGTTTTGAATTCAACTCTAATATCAAGCTATAACAAACCCACCGTTATACCTATATCATTAAAAAATATTGCAAGTAGTGTCGTCTAATAACATGAAGAATACGGTTGGTTAATGGCGATCTAAATGAATATATCTTGAACTAACACTTCATGATCATTTTGTATTGCAGTAAGGCATAACATAACAGCATTGATGGGTACTTCATGATCATTTTGTGTTGATGGGCACTTCACGATCATTTTGTATTGCAGTAGCCCAAACTTTGCAAAGAAATACACCATATGCTCCAGCTGTTCACAAGCAAAAGTCGAAGAAAATTTGATAAGTATGTAGCATTAAGAATTTTTTCAGTATTACTCATTTAATTCACAAAACATTTTTCACCCATTAAAGCCTAGTTCTTGAAATCAAGTACTGAACCCATATATGCTGAAGAATGCTGATTTTTCTACGGCCTTAAAAAATGTTGAGCATAATCTGGTTAGGCTTCAGTGTAAAGGCTTTAGTTTTTAAGATTAGGCCTCGGTTTTTGCATGTTGTAGCAGTAGAATATGCCAGAAAAGAATAAATAAGTGCAGAAATAGTAAATGAGATGGCATGATTTATGAAAGGACCATAACTCCAATCTGAAACCTTTCTGCCTTTGGGTTATATTAGAGAAAGAAAAAAAATGAGGCTAGAAGCCGTTGAGTTCCTATAATTTTCTTTAAGCTTTTAAAAAGTACTCCTTATTTGGTATTTAGTACCTGAATAATCTTTTCATAATTATTGTGGGATACAACGTGTTTACAATGATTGAAAGAGGGTGTTGGATTGCTAACTATCAGAGCTGGATGTTGGATTGCTAATTATCGACGGTATTTCTGGCCAAACTCGAATTTAGGATTTGGGGTGGGTTACTTAGTAAAACTGTGGTTAAATACATGCAAAGTAATAAGTAAAAGAGTGGTTCAACCTTAGCGAAATCCTATGCCCGCTACTATTGAATGATTTTATTATTTAGGGTCTTTCGATCGCAAAAGATCAAATTGTGTTAATGACTTCCAAAAAATCTTTAAGCAAACAAATACAAAAAGTTATATCAATCAATCTTGTAAAAACAGGAAAGCTAATCAAATTGGTAGTCATTATGTTCAGCAGCTACAACTAATTCCATTTCGAATGCAACGCTAATGTTCTTTTTGACTGCATATATGTAATAAAGGATAACCAAAGAAAAGTCAACGAGTAAGCATTTAGGGATTAGAAAAGGGGATATCGATTTTGTTTAGAGATTTTTTTTTTGAATAAGGAAGAATAGGACGGGGCATATTTAGTGACGGGAGCAGCATCGACTACTAGTTTAACCAAGATAGCACTATCGGTGTGCTTACCACAAGCACTAACAATAACTGATTAACTGATTTTCAATTGGACCGACTAGGCTGGCATCCACAACATCCACAGCAGTATTAACATCCATGACATGATTCAATGCTTTTAAACCCAAATCAACACTATTTTCAGTACAACGTTTACCAATAAAGGAAAATATCAAAGGGCCTATTGTACCTAATTTAGAGCGAGCTGCTACTGAATGCTTCATTGCAGGATCGACAACAGGCAAGTCATTTGGATTATTGAGCAGACTCGAAAGGGGATTTTCAGGCAACGCTACATAAGTTTCCTCAATTAACATAGTTAAATCGATACAAGAAATCGACGGCATTGACGACGAATTAGGGCTCGCCATACCACAGATCCATTACAATCTATTGTTGAAGTAGCGGTTATTACAGTGAGATACACATAACTAGAAGTGTCGCATGTGGATTTCCTCGTCCTCGGCAAAAGAAAATGATGGGGAAGTCGAGCGGATTAGAGAATGGATGTAGATAACGTCTTTGAGGAGTTTCGGGTCGCCATTTCTGAGTATAAAAAAAGGATGATGATTTTGTTTAGAGTTGTCCATACGATTTTGATTTAGAGTATAACATAGGAGAGGCGGCCCGCCTGAATTTTCTCGTTTCCCACCTAAATTTTGATTTAGAAAGGACATAGGTTCCTTCCAACCAAATTTTCATTTTTCCCACTTAAAGTTCATCCTTCTATGCTAATTTTTTATGACCATCTATTTTTCCTAGATCATAATCAAAATTTCATCAAAATATATAAATTTAAATATTATAAGTTAGAATTTATAAGTAAAAATTTATATCGAATTTATTATGGATCTCTTGAGAATTAACTTTTTAAAAGTATTAAATATTACTTCTGAATAGTAGTTACTATTAATTATTACTTATTTCTTCATAGTTATAATTGAATATTAATTATTAAAAGCTTATTATGTATATAGTACTGATTATTAACCATTAAACACATAACATTATTTATTAAAAAACAATTAATTTTTATTAATTATTCTTAAATATTAAAATTATTAGGTATTAAATATTAGTTAGTGTAATAGACATCTATTACAACTAACAAAAACAAAAGTTGTAATAGACATCTAATGCAAGGGGCCAAATAAAAAAGTTGTTAAAAATATATTTATTACAACTTTTGAGAAATGACAGTTGTAAATAACCTTTATTACAACTATTGTTTTGTGACAATTATAATATGGTATTTTTGTTGTAGTGCAAGGTAGTATACCCAAAATTAGATACCGAGATAGAACGTTTACACATATATCTATGAAGCCTTTATGTCATAACATGGCTGGTTATTTAGTCGATGGTAAACCCCTAATTACAGAGTTTCTTATATATATATATATATATATATATATATATTCATTCATTCATTCATCCCTTGATATTTAACGCCTCACTATCAAATGATAGATATGATGGATTCTTCCGATCAGTTAAGACCCTAGGCGGATCTATTGGTCACTTGATACTTCTCGATGATTTATTCAACGTTATCATAAACTAGAGGGCGTAAGCTATGAAGCCCTAATGGTTAAGGCTTTCATCATTCTCTCATATAAACTCATGCCCCGTATAAGGTGAGAGAGGGTGTTTCGCTTTACCATCTAGATAACCTCATTTGATAATCTCCTTAGTCGCTTACTATCCATAGGATAGGTAGTCATATTAGACATTTTTAGATTTCTAGGTTTGGGTAGGCCTCACGCACATACCATTTATGACCCTTAGACTGGAAGACCTACTCCCAGGTGGACTCCTCGACCCAAGGAAGCGGACAATATGCAAAGATTATTTAGTCCGTACCACATTTAGCCTTTAATGCGTTTCCCTATTGGAATGAAACGGGCCACGTTATTGGGTTATTCCCGGTTAGTTTCTCTTCACGGAAATACCATACGCCCATAGTTAATTATTGTCGTGGGTTCCTATGGTTAATAATGTTTCACACCATTAGCCTACCAAGTCTAGTTCTAACTTTTAATTATGAGTTATATAATAACTTGTACAATAAGGAAAGTTATATCCTCTTTATCCTAGGACATTTATTTGATTATTTTCCCTAATTGGACTTAATAATTTAAACGACAATCAATACCCTTAAATCCCCATTTTATTTTATTTATTTCGGTTCATATGTTTATTGTCCTTTATAACCATAACGGTCAAATTTTTCAAAGACAACAATTACTCTTTAATTTCCATTGATTACAATTAATATCATTTACGAGCCTAGCGGCCATAATTTTCCTAAGACCTCAATTATCAATGGATATCCTTATTTTATCAGTCCTGAAATATTTATTTGTTGTACCCCAACAGACATTGCTAATTTTTATTTGTTTATTTTCTGTTACATATATTTATATATATATATATATATATATATTTGTGCACCATACCTCTCACATTAAACTGACCACTTGTGGATGCGGGATTTGTCGGTCGGTTCAAGGCAGATTTCAACCACAATTTGAGCTTAACCTCGTGTCCTAATGTGATCATAAATTAAATTTCCTAATTGAGGCTTACAACCTTAAACCTAATAGATCTTAGAAATTGTAACCATTAGACTTAATTACCTAATTAAATTCATTGCCCCCCAATCACTATCGGTTACAATTGTTATTTATTTATTTGTGGTCCTACTTATAGCAACCAATCACATTAATTGCTATGATTGTCACCACAAATATATTGATTTAATATGGATTACATTTACATGTATTATTCCATAAATGAATACCATTCAAACATTCAATATAATGTATATTTTGTCGTTTATGTAGATTCGGATGGATAATATGTGTGTGTCTATACACACACACACACACACACACACACACACATATATATATATATATATATATATATATATATATATATATATAGAGCGGTTAACGTAGTTATATTCCTTTATTATTATCGTTAATTTAATAACTTGGTTTAATCAATAATCAAACATTCATTTTTGTATTTAATCTTGTCATAAGGTTTCAAATCTTACAAAAAGACCGTTAGTTATAGTTATTATAAATTATGCCTAATTATTGTAATAGACATACTTTAAACCACAAGAAATACATATGTTTATGTATATTTTGGAATATTTGATGCGAATTACGCACAATTATGGATACATATATATATATATATATACGTACATTTACACAACTTTTCCCTTTTTAAATCTTTTATCCCACTTCTTGTGGGTTTCAAAATAATGTCTTTTTGTTCGAAAAGGAGAAAACAACATACTTACAACAACTAAGCTAAAACCCCAACAACATTGAACGCAAGCAGGTTTATGTCTTTTAAATCAAAATTACATAATTCACTATTGTATCTTTTTAATCCAAATCACATAGTTTATCATTTCAACACTGAAACTAGAGATCTGGAATATAACTACATCTAAACAGTGTTTAATGGGACTGATGTCCAGATCTATTGTGTTTTGCAACAACCAAAATATATTTTTAAGCACAATTGTAGACAATATGTATAAACAATTAAGCAAGCCTACAAATTATTTTATTCGTAACCACAAATCTGTACTTTCAAGTTTTGACAACATTTATAAGCAGGTCTGATTGGTGTCATTTCAACTTTAACAATATTATAAACAGATCTGATGATATTAGGCATGTATTTTGAGATCTAATTCAAACAAAATAAATAGGCTATTATAACTTTGTATATAAATTTCTCACTCACCTGAAAGCATCCAAATCAGAAATCTGAATAATATGTTAGGCCTACAATTCCCAAATTCTTACAGATCTACAATTATTCTGAAAAGAGGATACTTTCAAATTCGTAGATTTGCAAGAAAATAGGAAAAGAGGGATCATCTGATGAAGATTAGCTTAGCCGTCAATTCATACCATTTTCCATTTAAATTGGATAATCCCTTTCAAATCTGAATTATTTATATTTGATTGATTGTATATGAATATATTTTAATTAAGATATTGATTTGAAGAGAAAGAGAAATAGCAGAGCTTCGCTGCTGTCTACAAATTTGTGTGAAAAAGAATGAGGCTTCACCCCTTTATTTATAGGAGTGGTATTGGCCATGAACCGTTAGATTTATTTAAACAAACATCCGTCTGTTTATATTATATAATATAACGAAAATACCCTTCAAACCTAGCCGTCACTGGGCACTATAGGCGACACCCTCCTTGGATCAATCGACCGCTCTTTGGCCGAAATGCCCAGTAAGGGCGGCTTAAAGAAGGAAATATATATTATATATTCTATTTATTTATGTTTGTTTTTCGTATTTCGCCCGTAACTTTTCCATATGGACTCCGTTCGCGAAACTCCAAACATGAAAGTTGACCAGAATTCTGAGACGAACGCATCGGTTAAAGTTACATGGTCAAATTCCATTATTCGCAGAAATTTCTATTTTTGAGATTCTAATAATTAATTTATATTGTCAAAATTCCAGGTTGTTGCATTCTTCCCTCCTTAAAAGGAACTTCGTCCCGAAATTCTAACACCTACTGTCCCATCCTACACAACTAATTTGTGTACGTCCACTTTGCAACCATGTGTATATGTGCACTGTGCACATAATGCATTTCAACCATAAAACATGTATGCAAGATGGTTCTAAATCGGGCCATCTATATGTATGCATTGAAAATTTTAAAATACTTTTGAAAACATGATGCAAAACATCCTAAATATATTGGCAGTTCTACGAGAATGCAAATTTCAAAAATCCTTTTTTCATCCATATCCCTCGCATGATTACGAATAGAAGTGTGAAGCAACTAAATTTGCCTCCAAACCCTACCATCCAAAACGTCAATGCATCTAATCGTTTCCTATTTAATTTCTTCTAAACCGAAAAAAGGAAATCAAAGCGAATAATTTTAATGTTTCCTCCGCTTATAAATATTCCATTTCCCTCCATATAGTGGAAGTTTCACCTCAATTACCTAAAATACTCCAAAATTTTCCATTTGCAAACTGTAAAGGAGGCTTAAAACAAGCTCTTAAATGTAAAATGGGTTAATTAATATGTAACGACTAGGATTTTGCTTGGACCTAATAGATCGCTAAATCGACCAAGACCGTTCAAGAACCCGAATACGCTAACTCTGGGCATAAAACACATTAGAACAAATAACAGAAGACTTTTATAAACATTATATTAATGTTACATCAGAGTACAGAATATCAGAGTACATCAAAATAAATACTACAGCGAAAAATTAAATTACAATAATTGTAATACAATGTAGCGACAATGAATAACTAACACAGCGGAAGGCTATCAGTGCTATGGACACAGCTTTAAGCTTCGATCCAGAATCCTGCCTAATATATCTGCAAAATAAGCTACTCGATAACCCACAGGTCCGAGGATCGAAACCTAGCTCTAATACCACCTGTAACGACTCGGATTTGCTCGGACCTAATCGATCGCTAAATCGACCGATACCGTTCAAGAACCCGAATACGCTAACTCTGGGCAACTACTGATGCCCAAAGTTAGCGTATTCGGGTTCTTAAACGGTCTTGGTCGATTTAGCGATCGATTAAGTCCGAGCAAAATCCGAGTCGTTACATAATAGCTCGAGCATATAGTTAACAAAGTATGGAAACAATGTTTCCAAGGCTAAAACAACATTTTCCTTGTTGTTAACGTTTTTTATCATATCGTCAGCCCAACTACACTGCTACAATGCGCACACAAACCATCCAAACATCTTCCTTACGTTATTCATGTGACCAAAAATCGAAACTTTTTATAAAAATAAATTTCAACTTAAAAACTTCTTATGTTTATTTTGAAAATTTCTTTTCAATACCGTTTCACTTTCCATATGAGATTCGTATGAAAAAATCAAAATTTCGGTAATGTGAGCTTTGCGCCAATCAAATCATCCATTTTAATGTAAAATGGACGTTTAAATATGCATGAATTGATGTATCCAAATTTTCCGTTTTCGTGCGAACCGAAATAAAAGCAAGTAGTTTAGTAAAAATTCAAAAACGATAAAAGTTTTTTTTTTCAAACAACAATTTCTACAAAAATGCATTTTGCGAAAATTTGAACGATTCAAGTCACACGTTGGTGAAAAAGGAAGTCAGTTGCGCAGAAATGCGAAAACTGAACTCACACAAAAAGACCAAAATAAATTTTAACTTAACAAGGAACGGTGATTTATTTATTTATACCCATGACGAAAACAACGCAAAACCGGTCCTTTGCTAAAATTTATCCAACATAAAATCCTATTATTTCCAGCTCTAAGACAAATGCTAGTTTTAGATAAGAAAATGAGATTTCATTCAAATAAATAAGCGTGAACGATACAAACGTTTCCAAACATAGAAATCTCATTAACCAAGTCGTGTGATTTATACAACACTAGCAGTTACAGACACTACAGGAACAAAGATAAAAATGCTGGAAAAGAGAAACACATGATACGAGATACAATATGCGCAAGGCATAAACTAACAACGATTACCCACTGTAGGCTACTCGAGCTCCGCGGTTGGAACCTGATCCATTACCACGTCCTCATCAGGAACTAGTATGGCCGAGATGCAACCAATCTCACGCGCCTGACGGCGCTGCTCCTCACGGGCCTCTTGGAGCTTAGCCTGGATGTTCCGAAGGGCGGCGAGCTATGGGCTTTCCTGGCCAGGCTGCTGAGCTGGAGCGGGCGATGTGGGAACAGAAGCATCAGGCAGCTGAATGCCCATATTCTGGAGAGTGGCGCGGCTAATGGTGGTCGGCGCCTTCTTCACCGCCGTCTCCCCAGAAAGTCTCACTTGAAAGTGTCGGAAGACACGGGTGAGAAGATGACTATAAGGAAAATGGCTCTGCGGGGTGCCAATGAAGGGACCATGAAGATGAATCATAAGCACGTGCGCCTAATTGACGACTATACCGCCAAGAATAGCATAAGTAGCGCGGGGAACAGAAGTATAAATTTGTTCCAAGCTTTCCATCTTTGGGATGATGTTGCGTTGTATGATGCGCACAACTACACGGGCGATGGATCGCAGATTGGCAATGGTCCAGGCTCCGGGGGCCTCAAGGAAGATACGCTGAAGAATATGAGGGTACTTCATCCGCTGTTTCAAATCTCGCAAATGTCGTCTGAGATCTCCTCCGAGATCTTGTTTTAGGCTTCTTCCGAAATGAAACAACAAATATCACTCTAAATCTCCTTTCGAATATATCTCCCGAGATATTGCAATATCAAACGATATATCAACCAAGACGAAATACTGGAATATCATCTGAGATCTTAGTTTTTTTGGTTAAAATTTAAATCTGTGTCTAAACTAGAGAAATAAAAAAAACTCAAATCTAGATATGGTAATCTTTTGTTATTTTACATTTTGCATGTTAAATGACCATATATTGTATGTTCATATATATTCAACAATGCTTATGATTTTCATATTCGGCTTTTTTACAGACATGATACCTATGAAATTATGTATTTTATGGTCTATTTATGCTAAAAAGAATTAATGTTTTCGATCCTTTTAATGTTTTAGTCTAACAATATTTCCGTTTTAAACATATTACGATTTAGAGTATGAATGATCTTTCACAAAATAAAGAATAATAAATTTGTTTTGCAATTCAAGTTTAAGTTACTATGTTTTTAGTAGCATTCATAAAAATCTTTTTGTAAAAATATCAATTTTTTTAACATATCATGTACCCCGAGATTGTTCCAATATGGACTTTCAGACTCGAGATGGAAATCCGAGATGAACTCGCGAGTTAGACTCATCTCGTCAGATCGGATGACGCAAGACTCGTCATCGATGTTAGCATCCATATGGGTATCAAACAGACGGATGCAGCGCGGATACAGGTCGCGCTCAAAGGTGTCGAAGCGCGGGATCGGTGTTAGGCCTGCGACCACAAAGAGCTCCTCCAAACCAAAAGCGACGAAATCGACGAAGTTCACCAGTCGATCAACACGAAAATCATAATTGGTCATGCCCAAGTAGTGATCAATCTTCTCCTCATTGCGGTCTAACCATCCGGCTTCCTGAGGTGTGGGGTCGGGGTGTTGAGAGGCGACATTACGAGGAGGTGCCATGGAGAAATTGACGAATTGAGCGAACGAAATTGCAAATCCAGAGTATAATCGGGTAGAGATTTGCATGAAAAGAATTTGGTGGTAATTAAGGACGAAACGGAGCATAGGTTGCTTGGATAGGAACTTGGAAATGGAGGAGTGTTTGGGTTTGGTGAAAAATGGGGTTTGGGGGGCTGGAACGATATATATATATATATCGTTTCAGCAGAATCGGGTCGGGCACAGGCCGCTTCCCTCTAGGGGGAGTGGTTGACCTTGCCCATGAAGGGTGGATTCTTCCGATCAATTAAGACCCTAGGCGGACCTGTTGATTACTTAATGCTCCTCGATGATTTATTCGACGTTATCATAAACTAGAGGGCACTAGCTACTGGGCCCTACTAGTTAAGGCTTCTATCATTCACGCATATAAACCCATACCCCATACAAGGTGAGAGAGGGTGTTTCGCTTTGCCATCTAGCTAACCTCATTTTATAATCTCCTTCGTCGCTTACTACTTCCCGTAGGATAGGTAGTCGTATCTGACATTTTTAGATTTCCGGGTTTTGGTAGGTTTCATACACATACCATTTAAGACCCCTAGACTGGAAGACCTACTCTATGGTGGACTCCACGACACAAGCCACTCATGACCTAAGGAAGCGGACTATAGATGAAGATTATTAAGTTAGTAACCCATTTAGTCTTTAATGCTTTTCCCTGTTGGAATAAAGCGAGCCACGTTATTGGGTTATTCCCGTTTAGTTTCTCTTCACGGAAATACCATATGCACATAGTTAATTATCGTCATGGGTTCCTATGATTAATAATGTTTCACACCATTAACCTACCAAGTCCAGTTCTAACTTTTAATTATGAGATCTATATTAACTTGTACAATAAGGAAAGTTATATCCTTCTTAGCCTCAGATATTTATTTGATTATTTTCCCTAATTGGACTTAGTAATTTAAACGACAATCAATACCATAAATCCCCATTTTATTTTATTTATTTATGTTCATATGTTTATTTTTTGTTATAAACATGACGTTCATAATTTCCTAAAGCAAAAATTACTCTTTAATTTCCTTTTAATTCCATTGGTTACAATTAATGTCATTTATGAGTCTAACGGCCATAATTTTCCTAAGACCTTAATTATCAATGTATATCCTTATCTTATCTGTCATGAAATATCTATTTGTTGTACCCCAACAGATATTGTTAATTTTTATTTATTTGTTGTCTGTTATATATATGTGTGTGTGTGTGTGCGCGCGCGCGCACCAGACCTTTCACATTAAGTTGACCACTTGTGGATGCGAGATTTGTCGGTCGGTTCCGGGAAGACTTCTACCACAAGTTGAGCTTAACCTCGTGTCATAATTCGATTATAAATTAAATTCCCTAACTGGGGCTTACAACATTAATCCTAATAAATCTTAGGAGTTTTAACCATTAGAATTAATTACTTAATTAAATTCGCTTTCCCCCAATCACTGTCGGTTACAATTGTCATTTATTTATTTATGGTCCTATTTATAACAACCAATCACATTAATTGCTACAACGGTCACCAAAAATATATTAATTTAATATGGATTACATTTACATGTATTATTCCATAAATGAATAACGTTCAAACATTCAAATAATGTATATTTTGCCGCTTACATAGATTCAGATGGATAGAGTGTGTGTGTGTGTGTGTGTGTGTGTGTGTGTGTGTGTGTGTGTGTATATTTGCACGATTAACGTAGTTGTCTTCCTTGATTATTATTATCGTTAATTTAATAATTTGGTTTAATCAATAACCAAACATTCCTTTTTCTATTCTGTCTTGCAATAAGGTTTCAAATCTTACAAAAAGACCGTTAGCTATAGTTATTGTAAATTATACCTGATTATTGGAATATACATACTTCAAACCACAAGAAATACATATTTTTATGTATATATTGGAATAGTTGATGCAAACTACGCACAAATATGTATATTTATATTTATACGTACATTTACACAACTTTTCCTTTTTTAAATTTTTTATCCTACTTCTTGTGGGTTTCAAAATAATGTCTTTTTGTTCAAAAAGGAGAAAACAACATATTTACAACAACTAAGCCAAAACCCCAACAACATTGAATACAAATAGGTTTATGTCTTTTAAATCAAAATTACATAATTCAATATTGTATCTTTTTAATCCAAATCACATAATTTATCATTTCAACACTGAAACTAGAGATCTAGACTACAACCATACCTAAACAGTGTTTAATGAACTGATTTCCAGATCTACAGTGTTTTACAACAACCACGGTATATTTTTAAGCACAATTGTAGGCAATATGTATAAACAATCAAGTAAGCCTACAAATTATTTTATTCATAATCACACATCTATACTTTCAAGTTTTGACAACATTTATAAGAAGATCTGATAAGTATCATTTCAACTACAACAATATTATTAACAGATCTGATGATATTAGGCATATATATTTTGAGATCTAATTCAAAAGAGATAAATAGGCTATTATAACTTTGCAAATAAATTTTCCACTCACCTGAAAGCATCCAAATCAGAAATATGAATAATTTTTTAGGCCTACAATTCCCAAATTCTTACAAATCTACAATTATTCTGAAAAGAGGAAACTTTCAGATCTGTAGATTTGCAAGAAAATAGGAAAAGAGGGGAGAATCTGATGAAGATTAGATTAGCTGTCAATTCATACCCTTTTCCATTTAAATCGTATAATCCCTTTCGAATCTGAATTATTTATATTTGATTGATTGTATATTAATATATTTTAATTATGAAATTGATTTGAAGAGAAAGGGAAATGGCAGAGCTTCGCTGTTGCCTACAGATTTACGTGGAAAAGAATGAGGTCTTACCCCTTTATTTATAGAAGTGGTATTAGCCATGAACCGTTAGATTTATTTAAATAAACTTCCATTCGTTTATATTATATAATATAACGAAAATACCCTTCAAAACCTTGCCGTCATTGTGCGCTACAGGCCCGAAGCGGTCGACACCTTCCTTGGAGTGGTCGACTGCTCTTCGGCCGAAATGCCCAGTGAGGGCGGGTTAAAGAATGAAATGTATATATATATATATATATATATATATATATATATATATATATATTCTATTTATTTATTTCCGTCTGTTTTCGTATTTCATCTGTATCTTTTCATACAGACTCTGTTCGCGAAACTCCAAACATGAAAGTTGACCAGAATTCCGAGACAAACACATCGGTTAAAGTTTCATGGTCAAATTCCATCATTTGCAGAAATTTCTATTTTTGAGATTCTAATAATTAATTTCTATTATCAAAATTCCGGGTTGTTACACCTACGACATAAAATTTTCATTTCTCAAATTTTGATCTTGGCATTACATTGGTTGATTTTTACATATTGACTGGGATTGAGATAGAAAACCCAGATAGGTTGCCATTTTATTTTAATCATTCATAGGAGAGTCCTGAGATTTTCACTGCATATCTACCACATTTTGACGGTGGTCATGTTTCTTCCAACGTTGTTCCCTGGAATATCTAAAGGAGTATATTGTAGTTTTATATGTGCTTTTATTATAAATATGTTATATTAAAGCATTTCTCATATGTTTATTTAGTTCGACGTTCTTTTTGAATCAAAAAGAGTGTCATTAGATTATGGTATTTTGCAGCGGTAACCAATCCAGATCAGCTTCATACTACAATATGGAGGTTCATCTATTATCATGATTCTTATGCTCTCGAGGAGGTGAGATCAATAGCTGAGTTCGGAAATATTTTGTCGTGTTGGTATTATAAGTACACGGCAAACATGCATCCTCGTATTGTTATGACAGCTAGCTATATGGAGGAGACATACTTCATACGCGTGAGACAATGAGGCTTCTTTAATTGGTTTCTCACACACCTACAAGGCTTAGGTATGACGTAATGGAGGCCCGATCTCATATTTATTAAAGGTGCAGAGTTAATATTTTATGGATACTACGGAATTCATATTGGGACGTCATGACACAAACTGGTCAAATGTATGATGGTTTCTACTACATATCGTTTGTGTCAACAGAAGGTTATTTTACATATACTACCACTTCTTCCCATTGGTTATTTGGAAAGGAGATGTTGTTATCATACCACTAGGAAGCGATGTATTTCTAAAGGTCCACTATCTTTCGATGACATGTTTGATAGATGTTAGACCATTGGATCGCAGTATACACTTGGTGTGAAGCAGACCGGATGGGTAGATGCTTAGACATTTATGCTAGCAAATCGGGATCTTGACGTGCATTGGGTCACAATTGCTCGTCGACGCTACATGCTAGTTGACTACACTCGAGGAGTGAACTATAATCATGTTGGTCCATATTTAGTCACTAATAGAGTTTGGGTACTTCCATTTTCTTCTGACCACACTCCATCCGACCCTACTAATCTCAATAATCCATGGACTTAGGTCTTGATGACTTTTTAGAAGCAAATGATACCAGTGATACTCTTATCGAGTAGCCGACAATACATCCATAGGATCAGAATATTGTCAGTATGTCCCTACTGTTGGATTGTACCCGCCCATCGAGGAAATTAAATAAATTAATAATAAACTATACAATAGACGTATAATAAAACACTGTTTTTAATTACGATATGTAAATAGGTTGGGCGAGCATAGATGAGCATATGACACTCATTCATACTCAGATGCTCAGTCGACAACATCAGCAGGCTTGATATGTGATGTAGACATGGCCGACCCTGATGTGACCTATTTGGGTGATGGCCCATGGCCCATTTTTAAGGTTTACTAAATAGACTATGACTTGTTTTTCAAAGCATTTGGTAGTGCATGTGGTAGGCTGTATCTTTCTAAACCAAGTCACTTGGTTTTGGTTGCTTCATTTTTTTTATATGCTAGTTTATTGTATAATTAGTTCATGTTCAACAATATTGAGACCAATTTCACCTTGAATGGGCATGGGCATAGATTGATGATTTGCAGGCTCAACTGCTGCATTCCAAGTTATTACAATTTTGATAATTCAACGGATGACAACGACTTTAATGTTGACTACGACATAATGATGTGGTGCACTCAGATGACCCATTATTCAATTATTTAGAGACATATGTATTACTTCTATGTTCCAATTGATTCAATTATTTAGACATTTTTCTTTTATTGTTTATACAACCGTTGATTCTATGTTCTTGTAGTACTCATATTACACTGTTACAGTTGACATGATGTATTATGATATAGCTTTTGGGGCCATTATTTGATTGTATGATGTATTCTGTGTTTGTCACTGGTTAAAGTGTAGATGATTACAGTTTAAATTATAGGTCGGTCAATTGTTAAATTTGAGAAGACCACAGTATAAATTCTATCCATCACTTATGGAATTTGATATGACCACACTATGAATTCTTTATGTGCCACTTAGCAACGTTGAAATGGTCACGCAAAATTATTGATGCCCACTCATTCCATTTTTCTATAGTTGAATTGACAACATTCTGAAATAATGTTGTCCACCAACGCTATTCAGCAACAATTGAGTATACACTGCTCTGAAATGATATTGTTTACTCTTGTCAAGTTGTTATGCAACATTCATCTCAAATATCACTTTATAAACTCCATTCTTTCTCTTTCAGCAATAAATTAAATACTAAGATGAATACTTCATCTTTCCTCAAATGTGTTATGGCGTTCGATAGTAATTCCATAGAAGAAGATACCATAGAAGAAGAAGCTAAGAAAATACAACAAATAATAGACCTATGTCATGAAGCTTATGGTTCCATATCCAAAAAACGTGAAGGATGGTCATCGATCCAGAATACACAAATCGTAATAAATTTGTCTTTCGTAAAACTCTCGTGCATGACTATTTTAATCCAACTTGCACGTATGTGCCAGAGTTGTTTAGGAAAAGATATAGAAAGAGAAAAGATCTATTTCCAAGAATTTTGGTAGCTATGCAAAACAACATTTTTTTTTTTTTTTTCATTTCTAAGGCAAACTCTTATAAAGCAAAGTCGTAGCAGAGAACAAAAAATGACTCCTCCATTCAGGATGTTACACGTAGATCCACTGGACGATGCATACCAATTGCAAAGAGTACTACACTAGAAATTCTCGATAAATTATGCCAATATGCAGTAGATGTTCAGAGGACTGAGTACCTTAAATCTTGGAATGGTGATGATGTTGTACGAATTAGGGAAATACACGAGAGCAAAGAATAACATATAATGCTAGGAAGTCCACACTGTATGCATTAGGAATGGAAGAGCTACCCCCAAGAATTATCATAGAGCTTTCAACGATAAAGAATGAAGAACGATTACTTTATATGATTTGCAAATTTGGCATGCTTTCTTCGGAATGCCTGAATCTAATAACGACTTGAATGTTATTGAAAGATCATACTTAATTAGTGATTTGATACTTGGTCAACTAACTTCAGTGACATATGTTGTTGCGAAAAACACTTATGATCACAGGTATTTTTAAAGAGGAAATATATCCAAAGTGTAGCACCGTTATGAAACAGTCAACATTTGATAATACTAAATGAAGAAGTTTTTGTCACGATGTAAGAGGCAGAAAGAAAAAAAAAGTAAAAAGAGCTTATAGCATTCATTAATCTAAATTTGCAATCATTAGTAATTTAGTATTCTTAATCAATTGTCGTCTTAAGAAAAGACGTCAACAATAATGTTTACATGTATTATTCTACGTAACATGATTACTAAAGGAAAAGGTGATATGGATGACTACAAATATGGTGGTGTAGCACAAATGACATATATATTCCGAGGTAACATTCTTTTAATTGTTGAACGACAACTTTCATTCGATGACGCACAATTTCACAATATGCTACAAAAGATCTTGTGAATCACATTTGAAAATATTTATAATCAATTGTTCTTGTTTTTGTCATTTAGTATTCAATTTTTGTTGCTCAATATCCACAAACTTACGCATTACATCAATCTATATTAGCTTGCTTCTATTTTGATGTCTTTTCTCATGAATTTCATGGATGACGTTCACTTTAGCGCTCAAAATGACTATAGTTTTACCTTCATCGGATTTCTGGATTAGCACATCCATCTAGTTTTCTACCTTGAATATGGTTTCTCTACCAAATGAACTTTTAGGACAAGACAAGTAAGCTAATTTTGATGGTTTGTACTCTCACTTCCCCTTTGTTGTCTATAAGGCTTTTCGCATTATCGAAGTTCCACTTCGGTTGGCTCATTAGCAATTCATAATAATTCAAGAATCAATAAAAGTGTGCTCTTTTAGCATCGTTTTCTCTTGCAAAAAACATTACGAATTCCTCATTCATCATTCTTTTCTCATAACCAAAAAAAAAAAAATGGTAACAAGATTATATACTAACAAGCTAATAAAATCAAACATACCAAATGTTGTTTGTCATACATTTCATTTGCTTTTCTTATTTTATAAATTTATGATTCACGAAATTGAGAATAATTTTCACATAATCTCCTCCAACCTCCATGCATTAAACGAAAGTTTGGCTCGAATAAATGTGTCATTGTTCATTATTGTCTTCAAAGACATGGTACTAAAAGTAAAAATCTTCGAACGATGAACACATCATGAAAATCAGTTTTGATTTGAAAATAATACAATTTATAAAAGCAAAGATTGAAGAATATAATATAACTACAAAAGATTAGAATTATGGTTAATACAAGGGAGGAGGAGGAAACAGTCATTTGGACAACCATTGAGTATGACCCAGTGCCGAAGACTTAATAGACGTCATCGCTTATTAGATGAACATCTAGCTCTATTGAACGTCTAAGCAGACGTCCTAACTAATTTAGAATTATAAAGGGACCGCTGCAAGTTGCCTTATTCATACGTCGGACTTGCTTCTCGTCCCTTACGAAAGGACGTTCCACAACAGAAGACAAACCAATAGAAAAGCATATTACTTGCGCCACTAATATGCAAAACTAAATTGCCCAAAAAGGACCCACCATGGTGGAAGATTTTGAAGAAAAAGAAAAGGTTAAAAAGGGCACTATCTCTTCCCAAACAGTAGTGGAGAATAATAGTTGAGCAACCATTAATAAACGGCAGTAGCACTACATAGTATTGTATCCACTGAAGATTTAACATAAGCAACCACCCACAATACGCACTGGAGAATCTTCAAAAGCAACTTACAAAAAAACAGTATGATTAACACAAACAAAACAAGTAACAGAAGCAACAAGAAAATTTCATACAAAATATCATATCAAACAGCGCAGGCAGCACTCAAAATACCCTGACCGGCTTTCCCATAGTGCTCTTTAGATATAAGCACCTAACCTGCATAATTGAGTATAGATATTTACATCCCATTATCATGTAAGAAATGTATTATTGAAAGGAAAATGAAATGGATAAGTTGCAGTGCTTGTTATTAGACCTGTAGATAGTCGGATATGGATTCGGTTAGCGTCATATTCATATCGGAAATCATTTCCATTTCAGAAAAAAAATGCTAAAAAATCATTTTAAGCAGCAAATAATAATTTTTATATACATAATAAAATTACCTATAATAGTAAAAACAATTATTTTAATATGCAAAAAATAACTATATTCATAATAAAAAACAAGATTGATAATTATTGAGTACGGACAATTTTTTGAACTTCGGAAACAGATTTTCAAGGACTCATTCATTTACAGCCGCATGTATTATGTGTTAGCAACGGTAAAAAATACTTACATTTTGCCAATTCTTCTTCAAGAGAGAAACAAGGAAATTGACACTAAGTTGCACATTTTGGAAAATTTGCTTTTCATCCATGCCACAATTACCGACAGCAACGCCCATGCAAAGAACTTTTTTGAGCTGGAACTTAACCATAGCTTTGACCTCGTTAACTTTGGCCTCTAACGACTCCTGGTGGCTAACCAGAGTTGGAAATTTACCTGACTCAAAGATACAATGTGAATACAACATAGTTCTTGATAACTTAATCATACAAAATGAGCAGTGTGTTAAACAAAAAAAAGTACAAGGCCTATACAAATTCCTTAATCCTTGCCTTTGTTTACTACATAGTTGTACAGTATAGCACAAAATGCTAGGCTGCACCATGAATATGTGTTGTTTATAAATCAATACATGAAGGGCTTACTTGATCTTTGTATACATCAATACACCAAATTACCAACATTAGGTACCAAACAGATGTTCAACTTTTGTTAAAAAATGAGTATAGTACTGTTTTACGAGAATATGCACACTTCAGTATCTAACTTATGTTTGCTTAATGACTACTTACGATACAAGGAAACAAGCTATAGTATACGTATATACATACCTATGCAAACACACACACATGTTAGACGCACAAACACATACATATACATGCATATATATGTGTGTGTGTGATGTCGGGTCATTAATGGAATATATTTATCACTCATGTCAACAACTAGAGAACATGTAATTTAGAGGTAAAAGTACTTGCCTGCTTTGTTCAGACCAGGTCCCAAAAGACGAGGAATCTGTTTAATAACTGCTTCTGATGCAAGAAAGACATGGTACTTCTTAGCCATCTTTTTAACCAACTTTTTGTTCTTGTTGAACTTCTTCAAACTCTCAACATCCATGAATGGGAGATCCATTTTTTCTGCCTAAGGTAAAGCAAACAAAATAGAAAATAACAATCAGCAAGGTTTGGATAAAGATACTAGCTGTAAATTGTAATATATCCAATGTTAAGTTAGCCACACTAACTTTAGTCGGGAACACTGAAAAAATAATCTCAGGGAGTCAGGGACAACTGAACAAATAATCTCAACAAAATAATAAACAGAATACCATTTAACGCCCCAACAAAAAATCTCGGCCATGTAGGGTGAGACCCCGATCATTTTGGGAGCTGAACGATTTATTTTATTTTATTTTATGAATCAAAGAAATTTCACTAAAATCTCATTTTGCTTTACAATGATTCTCAAATATAAGACGAGATCTAAATTTGAAATCTTAGCTGGTTTAATGTTTTTATCAATGTTTTAAAACGCAAAAGGCGTACGCGAGGCGTTTTCGGGTCCGTGAGGCGAGGCGTAAGCCTCGACGCGTTGAGGCGTAAGCCTTTCGGGGAAAAAAAAAGCGCAACACATATCATTAATTTTTAATATGAAATAACATTAAGCGTCAAGTACTAAGCAAAAACCAGAACAAAAAAACACTGCACAAGCTGAAAAAAGAAAGAAAGAAAGACAACAAAAAAAAAGCCAGAACAAAAACACACAGCACAGCAGTTTTTAAAAGAGACACAACAGTTTTTAAAAACAGCCGCATTTTACTGAGTCTGGACATTAAAAAAAAAGCCTCTTTCATCATCGATTCCAGGAATCGATTTCGATTCCTCTACAGGAATCGAAATCGATTCCTTAACAGGAATCGAAATCGATTCCTGTTTTGGAATCGAAATCGATTCCTGTTTTGGAATCGAAATCGATTCCTGTTTTGGAATCGAAATCGATTCCTGTTTTGGAATCGAAATCGATTCCTGTTTTGGAATCGAAATCGATTCCTGGAATCGATGAAAATTCAAAATTTTTACCTCTTTTCGACGTGTGAAGTTTGCGGTGAAAGTGAAACAAGCAGCGTGAAAGTGAAGGTAAGTTAGGTTTATATATATATATATATATATATATATATATATACATATATATATACATATATATATATACGCACGCCTCGGATAGTTGAGGCTCTGAGGCGTGCGTTTTTCGCGATTTCAACGCCTCAAGCCACTGAGGCGTGAGCCTCAGGAGGAAACCGCCTTCTGAAGCACGCCTGAAGGCGTTTCAGGCAGCGCCTCGCCTCGAGGCGCGCCTCAGGCGCGTTTTTTAATACATTGGTTTTTATTTCAATTTTTTAACCTAATTTGCTGCTCCTTCTATTATCCTTTTTACCCCTCTTTCATAGATTGTGTTCTTCCTCCACTTTTTATGATAATTGAAAAAGAGTTTCATCAACGATATTTAATCAGCTTTTCAATCATATATTCTTATTACTTTATAGTTCGTAAACCGGTTTGACCCAACTGTGATTCAACTCTTTTTTTATTTGGAGGACTTTACAACTTTCAGTTCTATTCAGCTTCAACTTTATGTTCCAGCTGAATGTGAATTTGATTTAGTTTATAATTTATTTACGCAATTTGATTTATATAGAACATTCTACTATTCTACATGTCACAACTAAGTTCTTTGAAAAAGTCCTTTCGTCATATACTGAATAATGCATCTTTGCTAGCATGAATCTAACAGAGGTGTGCATACTGTCAACTAAGTACTTCAAAAAACTTCTTACAAAAGTAGTCACACGGTGCATACTTTCATCTAAAGTACTTCAAAAAGAATTCTTTCAAAAGTAGTCACGCGCTCATCTGCCTATTAGATTCATAGTAAAGAAACATTATTCAATATATGATATGATGAAAATACATCTTGCAAGAACTAGTTTTTACCAAACTTAGTTGTCATGTATATGCACACACATACATATATGTGCATGTGTGTGCGCGCATGTGTGTGCTTGTGCGCATGTGTGTGTACATACATATGAAATTCTTAAAAATAAAGATGCTTAAGTTTGGATAATTATTCATTAATTGTATTGGTCAATTATATGCATCAGTATATAGTTTGGAAAGATGACTGAATTTTGATTTAAACATCTGAATTTACTAGTAGAATTCAATGATTAAAAAAAGGTACTATGAAACACGAAATACAATGTTCCAACTAAGTTCTTTCAAAAATAGTCCTTTCATCATATATTGAGTAATGTATCTTTGCTAGCATGAATTTAACAGACGCGTGCAGTACTTCAAACAACTTTTTTCAAAAGTAGTCACACGCTCACCTGCCTATTAGATTCATAGTAAAGAAACATTATTCAATATATGATGAACATACATCTTGCAAGAACTAGTTTTTAGTAAACTTAGTTGTCATATATATGTACATACATATATGCGTGTGTGTGTGTGTGCAAGCGCGTGCATGTTCGTATGTGCATGCATGTGGAATTCTTAAAAATAAAGATGCTTAAGTTACATTTAAGATAAGCATTGTAAAATACATTTAGTTCAAAATACATAGCTCGGATGTTTTTTTGAGTGTATGTCATTGTAAATTACATTGGTGTTATATTTTTTTTGAGTTATTAATCATTGTAAAATACATAGCATGGACATTTTTTTGAGTTATTAAAAACTGTAGTATCATCGTAAATCGGGTTAAATTATCTTTTAGTAATTAATATTTATCAATGTAGTTGTTCGCGAATAATATTGAACATAACATACATTTTAAGATTGTTCCAAGATGAACTTTGGATTCTGAGATGTAAATCCAAAACGGACGTCCAAGATACATTTGTCTCATCCGAGATCTCGTCCAATACGAGATCGGACATCTAAAATCTTTGAGACCAAACATAATCAAAATCCAAAATCTAATTATATTGGTCAATTATATGCATCAGTATATAGTTTGGAAATTAAGATGACTAAATTTCTATTCAAACACCTCATTTTACTAGTAAAATTCAACGATTAAAAAAGGTACTAAGAAACACGAAATACCCGATGTTCCAATGTTTTCCACAATTTCTTAACTGAAACTTGTGTAGGTGAAATGACTTGTAATATAAATAAATTTTGAATCGTTTTCCTGCATGTTATTTACGATAAGCATTGTAAAATGTATTTAGCTCAAAATACATAGCACGGATATTTTTCGAGTACGTATGCATATATATGTCATTGTAAATTACATTGGTGTTATATTGTTTTAACTTTTAATCATTGTAAAATACAGAGCATCGATATTTCATGAGTTATTAAGAACTGTATTATTATTGTAAATCGGATTACTTATCTTTTAGTAATTAGCATTTATAAATTTAGTTGTACACGAATAATATTGAACATAACATATTCTTAGACTGTCCCAAGATGACCTTTGGATTCTAAGATGTAAACCCAAAATGGACATCCTAGATAAATTTGTCTCATACGAGATCATGTTCAATGCGAGATCGGCTATCTAAAATTTTCAAGATCAAACATAATCGAAATCCAAAATCTAAAACCTTTCTTGCCGTAGTGATACGCATAATTGTCTTTTTCAATATTGTATCTATATTCATAAATATATAACAATATACGTCATAATAGCTACTTCATTGTGAACTTTAATGCTAATTCAAACATCATATCATAATTATATATATGCATCACGGCATACTGGATACAATGGGTGGCATACAGGATCCAATGAATTCGCGCCGAATGGGCCCTATCATATATAGCCATGTTTAATTTGTTTGAATCCTCAATCCAATATAATTTAATTATTAACAGAATCTGGCAAACAGCATCTCAATCACAAATTTGGTTGGAACTTTTTGACATAGTTTAGATTTCAGTCAAGACCATGCAAAGACGTTATAGAACAAAGGATAATTCTAGATTTAAAAGATAAAGCCTAGCTAGTTGTTTAGCAATAAATTTTCTGAAACAAGAAGCATGTTGCACATATTATAACAAAGTAACCGGACAAGGTTACATTAGTTTCATAGTTATCAAGGCGTGCGCTTAGGCGCGCCTAAGCGCAGAAAAGCTCAAGGCTCAAGGATTGCGCCTTTTGCAGTTTGAGGCTTTTTTTTTTTGCTAAATTCGTATTTTTGTTTATAGATAGTTAAATAAAAAAATTAATTGTTCAATAAATTATAAAATATGGTTTAAAATTTAAATCTTATTAACAAAAATATGTAAATAATTGAATGAGTTATAATATATGGTTTAAAAATTAATTTGTAGCTAGTAAAATAGCAGATCAAACTCATATAAAAGGCACACAAAAAAGCCCAAGGCTCAAAAAAAAACCCAGGCTCAATGCTTGCGCTTTTTTGCGCCTTAGCGCCTTGACTACTATGATTAGTTTCATATGGTGAAGAATGTGATACAAATGGTTTTAATCTAAACAATATTAGTGATAACGACAAAGGTAAAATTGTTTACTAAATCATGATCAAATAATCCACCAGTTGACCACACAAAGGTTATCGAATGGGATTCAAACTGTAATTTGAAATTTAAAATTCAAAATCCAAAACTTTAGGTAGCGTTTGGTTTATTTTGTGTTTTGCATTTTTAGTTTTCGACGTTAATTATGAAAGTTGTGAAGATTTGAAGTGTAGCGGTGGTGATGCATCAAAGGGAAAGAGAGTGACGAAGGGGACCGCGGGAATGGTGGACAGACGGATTTGTTATTGTCATTCCCTTGTTTCTTAAAATATGAAAAATGATAAAAAGTTGTTTTCGGTTTTGTGTGTTAACTCCATTTTGTAAAACGGTCATTTTTCACGATATATGTGCATTGTCGGTATTTTTGTATGTGTGAAAACTCAAAATTGAAAAATCTAAACCAAACGCTACCTAGATTCAAAAAATCACATTGTAATGTGCATGTATACATGTATGCCAATTTTTTTGCCTTATGTGGGTTATCAAATGACATTTGTCTGAAAAAAAAACATCCATTTCATTATTATTTCAGGAATAATAATATTTTAAATGCAGCTTCAAACAAGCATCTTCATACTTCTTATTCAATGAATCAATATAGATTTGAATAACTTCTTTGCCGATTTGCACTAGAATTGAATTTTGAATTAGAATTTACGCATCAAAATCAGATATGTAACAAGTCAAACCAGGGTTCAAATCTAAATTTTAATACTTTTGAAATGAATAGCCCATACTAATTGGATTACAGTAAATCAAAACCAATACCCACCCATCACTGAAATATGGGAGAGCCAGCTCCAACTAAAATAATATTAAGTTCATTATGAAACTCATTAGTCGTTATAGAGAGATTATACCTCCTCACAGTGTTGAGCATCACCAAGCATGCAGACCTTCATTTTTGGTCGAGGAATGTGCGGCAGCTTGACTGAACCACTGAAACGCTTGTCCTTTTGAGGATCATAATTCTTCAGTCCAATTTGCAATTCAATTGTTTCAGTAAAATTACGCTTTTTCTCCTCTGCGTTAGTTTTAATCTGTGTTATTGCTTCCCTCAAAACGTCGCTCTGCAACTTACTGCATGAATAGAAACATTTGTAAGAATAACAGTGGAAAGCTGAAATCGCTACAGTAGCTTTGAGCTCAAACAGTAGCAAAGAATATACAAAACAGCTCAACTCATATCCGTTTAGTAGTGCAATAAATATGCATCCATATCTGATTCGTTTAGACATTCACTACTTATTTTGTTCATATCAAACAGTGTCAATTGTCTCGAAATACATACTGCTTTCCTTATCATTAAGAAATATTCATAGAAGCACAGAATATTATCTAACATTGAACAGTACCGACTTGATAGGGGGTATGAAGTCAAAAAAACAGCAGAATATTTAGCAAGTTATTCTATTTTATTAACATTTTTAATCCATCTCAACCTATATATGGTAGAAAAATGATAGGTATTAGGAGATCAGGTTCATGAATGAACTGATAAGATGAACAATTAAAAAACCGATAAATTTAACATCTATCAATCCAAATCAAAATGTTTAAATATCAATAAATATAAATAAATAAATAATACATACTCAACAAGTGTGTGAGCGCGATCGTGCATGTGTTTGTGCATGCACATGTGTTTCTCCGTGTGTGCGCTTTAAACATTCATGGTTTACATCTAGAAACATTGGTCGAAGCTAATTTGTTAATACTCACAGCATTTATTCTATTCGGTTAATTTGCGAAGGAATAGTCAATTGTTTTTAGAATATGAGTTTACAGGAAAATTATTCTAAACAACTTTAAGATGTAGTTCTAGACCAAGTTATTGCAAAATGACATGAAGAAAGCTTTTCATGATTTGACTTGTAAAGAACTAAAAATGAAATGACGAAGTAATATCAGGTTAAATGAATGAGTCACAGCTAACAATTGTTTACAGAAGTGAATTAGACAAACAAATTAACTCAAACAAGTAAATCAAACTCTTTAGCCAAGAAATACATAATAATGAATTCGTCCACTTGAACTTCCGGAGGTGGTTAGACTAACCCATAGTCCAAGCATGCACACGATTTAACAACCAGAGAAGTTTGATAATATATTAGAGCATCTCTAACAGAGACGCATTACGTCTCTGAATGCTAATGCTCGAGAAGAGCAAGCCCAACAGTCGTTTTCCCCTGATCATTCAGGGGAAAATTCAAAGGCCAATTTAGTATTCTAAATTGATACGGACGCTGATTTAATCAGTACACTGTATAAGGACGCTGATTAAATCAACACCCATATCACACAAATTAATCTAACAAGCCAGCTCAATAGAAGCTTGTAATCTGTCACCATTTGTGTAGGACCATTGTAAACAGAAGCAAAAGAGTTGATAGGCTTTCAGTCTGTGGCCGCTCCACGTGACACTAATTTGCCAACATTTCTATCCTACATGGAAGCGCCCATTTATGGCACTGGTTAAATCAGTGCCTTTTTTGTTGGGTTCAAAACGTAATATTTGGACTGAACATTAGGTGTTGTAATATTCAAACATGTAACATGTTGGAGTTGCTCTTAATAGTACTTCTTCCTACATTACATAGCACTGTTAAAATGACTTCTTTGGTTAAACAAAAAGCACTAAAAACATAAAGCTTGAAGAACAACGCATTTAGTTATAAAAATATAATATAAACCAGGCTATAATTACACACATAATTTAAGTGCATTATCAGAAAACACTGATATCATTGGACTACAAATGACAAAAACGATACGTTTGGATGTTGGATTTTCGTATCTAAATAGTACATGAATGCATACTGATGTTATTCGACAAATACCGATCTACGGAAAAAAAGAGTGCTCACCTCATTTTTTGCTAAATCTCTTCTCCCAGTCTACTCCTAATGTTAAAGCAAACGATATGCAAATCATTGTTACTAAAAATTCGAAGTATTTGAATTAAATTACAAACATAACATAGATTTTATCTTGCTCACCGAAACTTAGCCAGGAAATGACGGCTACGAGTTGCGCTGAAACCCTAATCCTTAAGATTGAGAAGCTAAGAAACTTCGTAGTTATATTCCCAGCACCGGCGATGCACGTGTTTGATTCGCTGGGCTTAACATCTTGGGCCGGATCAAATTGTGCTTTCTGTTGGACGACTTAAACTGATTTTAAAATGAAATTTAACTGCCTGGTTCGCTCGGATAAGAGTTAACTCGAAGGAACTCTAAAGTTGGTGAACAATGTTTTCGGACCGGAGTTCGATCAGAATGCGACAAAAGTAGTATGACAATAGATCCATAAAGGCAAATCGACTAGATGATGCAAAATATCATTTGAACAACATCAATATCAATCTGACATGGGCGACTCAATCTAAAAACTTAAATCATGTGCCTTCTGAGTATTATTATACATTCGGATCTGAATTGAACTTCGTACCAGATTTAAATTTTTAAAACATACATTTTGGATCAATCATACCCGACCGCTCTGAAATAGAGATTTGTCGGGTCGAGTCGGGTCGGATTCAGTTTTGTTCCGATAAGTCTAATTGTTATATTTGGTTGAAATTAAAGTTGGATGTAAATTTTTATTTTTATTAACTCACTAATTATTAATCATTTAAATAATGCAATAATTATTTGTTTAATGGAAAATTTCCAGAAGATACTAGTTTTTCAAACTAACGGCACAAATAGACTAGTTTCATAACTATTTACAAATGTAGACTAATTTTAGTCAGCTCAACGATGAATTGACCAACTTTTTTTCAAAAAAATACGATGCGCACTTCTGAAGTGCGCCCACATAATATTGCACTGGTGCACTTGCCAAGTGCTCCAATATTTATTTACAATGGTGCACCTACAAAGTGCGTTAGTGTAAATTTCTATCAAATAACAGCTTCTAATTTCCTGTCACATATATGCAAATATCAAACAAAATAGCATATACTGATAAGCTGATTGTCATCGACTCTTTATCTCTCTCTTTCAAAAATATTGATAGAATTGGCAGTATGAGTTAGTCAGACAGAATCAGTGACCCTTATGGTGAAAAAACTGATAAGGTGATTGTCTTGAACATCTCTAATTTTCTGTCATTATTAGGTTACTTCATACGAGGTTAACGTAACTGAATCAATTCAACCACACAGCTCAATCAACTCATGTAGGATTATTTTAATGCATTACGTACGTTTTATTTAAACATCACTGATCATTCACTACCGTGCATGGGCATCCATCATATGTATGTATGTGTAGTTCCTCTTTTATTCCAGATAATTTTTGACTATCCAAGAGAGATGTTGACTTTAATAGAAGAAAGCTACAGTAAATTTTGTAATAACGATCCGGTAGTGATGACAATGCTTAAATTCACTACTAATTGAGTCATGTGTGGTCCATACGCCAAATAAACTGGAACCCCATTTGTTGTGCCACTAACATATGGAAAGATCGTAGGCTTTTTTGGGTGTTCAGGTCATTTTATAGATTCAATTGGTGTATGTTTGAAGCATACTTTGTTTGATAACTTTGTTCCCCGCTCAGAGCTTAACATTTCTACTCATGCAAATTTTTATGCCCCTATATTGTGAGTTTATATATAAACAGGTCGATTATGAAGGCATGCATATGATGATCATTTTTTAGAATTTAAATCTGAAAATTTAACATCAATTGGTAGAAACATTTATTGACTAGTCATTTGAGTCCAAGATGGCTACATGGTGGTGTTAGAGGGAGGCCTTGGGATGATGGTATATTTCAAGGCATAAAAGAAATTATCATCCGTAGGGATGAGGATGTTATAGTTTCCATTGCTTTTGAATATGATAGGAATGACAGAAATTTACACTAGCGCACTTTGCAGATGCGCCAGTGTAGATATATGCTGGCGCAGTTGGCAAGTGCGTCGGTACAATATTATGGGGGTGCACTTTAGAAGTGCGCCCTATAATTTAAAAAAAAAGGTAAGCTCATCGCTGAGTCGGCCAAAGCTAGCTTGTATTTGCAAATAGTTTTGAAATTAGCTTATTTGTACCATTAGTTTGAAAAACTAGTCTCTTTTGAAAATTTGTCCTTATTTAATTAATAACAACAAAACTATATGATAAAATATAAAAAAATAGCACAATTACAGATTATTAGCACCAAAATAACCATAGAAGAACCGAAAGCCAAAGCTAACATAATGTGATGTTAAAGACAGTTAGGCTACGATGCACTCAAAGACATTCCTTCGATACTTGCTTTAGAAACCAGAATTGAAGAAATAAAGGATTCCTTCATACAAGGAAAGCCGAAGGGCATGATTTTAGGGCAGTTATCTTCGAACACTTAGAAAAAATCTAAGTACGCCTTTCACACTACACGAAGGGAATATTCAGAGAGCTTAAGTCTTCATCAAGTGATTATTGCAAGCACGCATCTTATCCAAAAGAGGATGATGCCTCAAACAACGTCAAAAACCAGGAACTTTCACAAGCTTACTCCTTCTACAGATAGCCAGAGCTTCAAGTTCCAAAAGAATCCCTTTGGAGAATCCTGGGGCAGTCCCATACTTACCCTTCCAAGGGATAACAAGGGCATATTTACTAGGTCTTCATATGAACTTCCACTAAAATACTAGGTTGAAGCCCATATGACGATGAAGGGTCAACTCGCACCTATAAATATGATCTCAATAGTCCAAAATCGGTATCGATTTTCTGACTTCCACTCTTGTATCTGAAAGTCTGAATTGTAAACCTTAATTTTGAAATTGATTTGCAGAAAAGTCTGTTATACTTGAATTCGTAAATAGAGAGATTTCTTATGTAATTAAGGTAACAAAATGGTAATTTTGTGACGACCGCCCATAATCCCTTCACTAAACAAGAGGAATAATGCGCTGAAGGGTATGTCAAGCAGCTATGGACGATCATCAGAGTAGGTAAACAACATCGAAACCTGTCGTAGAACTCACAGCGCAAGGATAAAGTATAGTAGAAAATATACAACAGGTAATAATAGTGAAGCATCATATAGCAAACTCTTTCAAACTTTCACAACATCCTGAAAGATTATCCCAACATCATAGAAAATACCAAAGTTTGTACATAAGGCCTCACTACAACACTAATAGTGCAACTCAAACCGCGGAAACAGAAATATTAGATAGTAATAAACTGGTACATAAGCCTCCAGCTCGCCTTCGCACAGCAGCATCGTCCTCACTAATCACCGGTCACCTCCTACTTAGTCTGCCCATCCACAACCGAATGAATAGCCCAAGGTAATAAGAGGGAAACATAAAACCTTGAGTCAGACAACAGTCTTGGTGAGCGATAAAACAACTAACAAACTTCATCAATAAAGTATATGAGAACAGATAGATAAACATACTAATCTACCCCCCAACACCAGAGAAGAACTCAACCCTATCTTTCCCACATCGGGCAGTGATAGCATTTACGATAAACAATCCAACTATTCATTCACGGAAACCAGAACTGTAACGACCCGCAAATCCGTACTATTTGAGTTGACTGAATACTAAACACGTCCTACCCAATTTGTACGAAAATACGGATCATTAATAGAAAGAAGTTAGAGGATGAGAAATAGAAAGATAGAAAATTAGAATAGAAGAAAACAGATAAGAGATATAACTGAACCATAACACAGAATCTCACAATCGCAGCAGAATAAATATAATATATTAATAAACACTTTTGAAATACAAACTGTATTTGAACTTACATACATCAGAGTACATTACAAATACAACACAGCGGAATAAACTCTAAATATTTAACTCTGAAGCCTCCTGCTCCAAGCTCCATCAGATAAATCTGCAAAATCCTGAACTATTGGACTGCCCGTACAAATTTGGGCACCCAAGAGTTTAGGTAAAACATAGAAAAATAAACTCTGGGTCAGCCATGGGACTAGTGTGAGTAAACGATTCAAAATAGTTTGATTTTAACTTTCAAAAACCCTTTTGAAAGAAAAGATAATCGTAAGACCGATCCACACATAAATATGGATGGTTTTTATCTTACGATAACCCAAAACATTTTGAAATCAATATCTTATTCTGATATTATAATAATGTCTAAATACAAATAAATATCCATCTAGTAGAACGCTTGCATCTCATGCTCCACATATATAGTATACAATCAAAACCGCGGGTGTTTATTGGAGATTGGATTTCGACTGTGACAAGGAATGGAAACACCAGCTGATAGTGTATCTATAGAGGGGAATACGCTGGGTTTAACAATAACATCTTGCAACCCGGCCTACACATGACCGACCGCTCATTTCGCTTGATTGTATCGAATGTATATCACCAACCGTTGGTGTAACGACCCGTATTTTTAATGGTATAATAATTAATTTATTTAATTATTTAAATAATGGTTTTGTAATTTAATTTGGTTTAAATTAAATAATTCTGATTTATATTTAATATAAATAATAGATAATAAAATATAATTCCGAAATAGTCGGAATTGGCTAAATTGATAATATTGTGTAAATTGGATAATATAAATATCTATTTTAGTTTATATTCGAATTATTATAAGGAATATATTATTTAAATGTCAGTTGAACGCATTAATTATAATCGAGCTCGAAATGTCGCTGCAATTCGTAATATTTCGATTTGAACTTCAATTGAGTGTAAAGAGTTCATTATAAGCCGGATTTCTTCGAAACAAGAAACGTTGGAATCGGTTAAACTGTATTTTTCTAATGGAACTAAAAAATGGAGATTTCGTCGTATAGATTGTGAGTTATGGCTAAATCAAATTTTCAAATAGTCCCTATTGAATCGTATATAAACCATAATGATATATTTAATTTTAATTAAATATTGGCTTCGAATTTAGATAAGATCTTTGAGACGTATTCTCAGTTTAATTTTTAGAATTTTACTGTAATTTTTATTTTGGAAAATAAACACTTTCTATTTTTGAAGTATTTTACACCCTAAATCAGCATTTTGGGGTTTCACGGAATAAGTTAACTAGTCTGTTTTATTATATTTTTAGGATCGTGACACGTTGCTCGTCACAACGGTATTTTTATTTTTGTCAGTAGCAGTCCGTAAATGAAAAGAGTTTTATATATCTAGGTACATAACCTTTTAAACTTAAACAAAGTATATGCAACACGAATCCAAACCATACACTGTATAAATAGTAAACTACATTGTTGAAGTTTAATATTTTGCAAATAAACTATTAAGAAAAGGTTTGCAAATGAATATTTGTTAATTATGTCATTTATTTCACTACGCTGCGCAATATAGATTAAACGTTTTCTTTCAACAACAATAAGTTCTATTCTATATTTATTTTCATTTAGCATGATACTACCATTTAATTTTGCTTACATAAGAAAAATCAATCGTTCGGTTGACATCATAGCACCAAATTAATGTGTGTTGTTGCCGTCAGATCTAGGTAGACATAGTTTATGACTTAATACGTTTTGATCAAAATCGTGCAGGAATATGCACATTGCAGTGTAAATAGAATAGATTACTGATAATGCAATGTTGTAGGTAGTTGGAGCACCCGTTCAGTGTAGACACAATTGTCATGTTTACTTTACATTTCTCCTAACTTTCAGGTGAAGTAAATCTAATAAAACGGACATGATAAAACAAACACATCCCTTAACAGTTAAGTAACTAACTATATACATATATTTATGCCTTAGTTCCTAAGGAATGTTAAAAGTCAAAACCTACCCTCCCATCGCGCATGCTATAAAGGGAAAACACATGCCTACCCAACAGCTAGTTTTCCTTAATCATTAAGTCTGCTAAATCTATAAATAGACCAACGCAAGCTTCTTTTGCTTGTTTTCCTTCAGTAGTCCAAACTCCAAAGGCGAGTGTTTTTAATGGCAAATAAAAACCATAGAAGCCTTTTATTTTGCTCTTGAAAATTCAAAGCAACCAAGATTAAATATTGAAATCACAAACCCTATATATAATCACAGTCCGGATCGCTTTCGTTCCACGTTGGTATCGTTGACTTTGGGTTTGACATTGTTTACACAGTGAAGTTTTTCAGCAGCGCGCGTAAGGCTGACTCGTTCGGGAAAAGGGAGGTGTTCAAAGTTTCCAAAAATGGAGTAATACACTAGAGCAACACATTCCTGAAAGGGGAGTATTTTAGCTCGCGGGTTTTGTGGTGATGATGGGGTTTGGGTATTAGAGAAGAGGCGTGTAAAGGAGATGATACTGTGCTAAGCATTGGTTCTTGTGTGGTTGTTTATTGGAGCAATATACAGGAGTGGTTTTTCACGAAATACCTGCGTTTATAAGGAGGGGCCTCGTTGATGCATGGCTCATGCATAGGACAGTTGCATGTGTCATTTTTGATGAAATGCGTATGTTTTTGGGGATGGTGGAATATGGGCTTACGGTTTCAAAAAATGATGAAGCTACTATAGTAGTGACGTGCGGGTTTGGGTCCAACAAGGGTGAGTGCGGCCCAGTTTAAGTGTAAACCCAGTTAAAAGAAAAGAGGAAAAAAAGATAAAAAGAAACATAAACAGGCTGACGTGAATGGACGGGTTCAAAGGGCTTCAGTGACGGGATTAAAGAAGGAATGTAGAAATTGGAGGTGTGGGGTATTGGCCTGATATGGGTGAGGCTCAAAACAATTAAAATTTGAAGTTTTTATTTAATTTGAATATATGTATTAACTTGTTAATTAAATATTTCGCACATGCGTGGTCAGTTTTACGAACGGTTAGTCACATTGGAATCGTAAACCTACACAATGGAACTGACTGGGAGTTGGAGCTCATTACAGTTTATACCAGAATAAATTGTCTGTCTGAATCAACTGACAGTTATCGTTATTTAACGATGATTGTCCAATATGATTAAAACTCACTAACTCTGCATAGTTATTTTCATAACGTATTTTTAGAACTGATAAATGATGATTGATTGCTGTGTATTGATTGTTTGGATGATTTGTTAATTGATTAGTTGAAATTATAGATCTAGTGGTATATATATATATATATATATATATATATATATATCGTTAATCAAACATTGACTCTGTTGATCAGAATATTACATATTGAAATGAAATGGATGTTAATTATATTGTTTAACATCTATGGATGCAGGGAAACAGGTTGGAGGGATCAGACTAGATTCCTCAATATTTATATAACTGTTTTTCATATATTGTGATATATGATGAGATATATTATCTGAAACTGATTGTGCGTGTTTGGATAGTACCATGCCTTTCTATTTGGTATTTTAAATACCATAAAACAAATAGAATTGAAATAGAAATATTTGGGAAAACAAGTAAAATTATAAGAGAAATTATTTGGGGAAACAAATAGATTTATAAAAGGAAATAATTATAAAAATGAAAGGGGTTTTATAAAAAGAAATATTTGGAAAATGAATAAAAATTTACATTAGGAAGGTTTAGACCTGTGCTTCGCACACGGGTGTAACATGGTATTCATTTAAAGTAAATATTTAATAGAAATATGTTTTAACAGATAAATTGAGGAAAACGATGTTTATAAATTAAGGAAATAATTATCATTTGATAAATTGAATATATAAATTTGAATTTATATAGAGAAGTAAAATCGTTTTTAACACCGATAATTGAAATGGAATGTGAACGTAGTAATTATAAAGGAAATTTGCAATGAGATTATAAATGTTGGAAATGAAATAAGATTTGTATGAATAAGTCTGCAAATAAAAATATAAATAGAATTTGGGTTTGGGATATTGTTTTTAAATACGAAATCAAACTGTTTTGATTATATAAAAAAATATTATTCACATTCTATGTGAAAAATTAGATTAAAGTAAATATTTTGCAAATAAAATTTTATAAAGGAATTTGGGGTTTGAATTAGGAATTTAAATGGAAGTACTGAAAATAGAAACTGACTAGAAATTAGTTGAGTTGAATGGCTTTCTTGGTATCGATCTGATGTTGGTTTTGGCCTTCGGGGTTTATACTTGGGAAGTTGTTCTCTTACTAGTTTACAGTTAGAAACTGATAGAGGTGGGAAGATATTGATGTGTGAATCAGAAATGGAATCGTTTTCCAAAGGTAATAACGTATATTTTCTAATTTTATAAAATAAGAAATTTATGAACATATGGAAACGATAAATGGGAAATTGAGAAATGAAATGATGATTGATCGGTAAGATTTCCATATTGAAATACGACCATTGTTTGTACACATGTTTTCCTTTGATAGTTAAATCATTGACTATCAAAGATTTTGACCATTTCCGTTGCCAATACGGAGAGACCGAGATTAGATATATTATATGAAAACCATTCCGTATGGCATTAGCGTTGCGAATCGAATATGATGAAGATAATTAAAGATGGAGCTATGCAAGGGATGTTAAGTAAATCTTAGGTAGAAATTGCCTAAGATGGATTTATAGAATAGTGCCTTTGGGTTGTCCAGTCCCAGGACAACTTAAATGGACGAAGGTCTGACAGAGTATATCTGGTAGATCACGTAAATTGATCGTTTCAAACGTATTTACGTTGGTGGCGGAGGATTTCGTTTCTCTTAGCTTATATCATGGAATTTTTGGGGAAATCAATCTGTGATTTGATGAGTATGACGATGTGGCATTCAAAGTAAATGAATGAGGATCAGTTAAAAGATACGTTATAACCTCAAGCCTCATCAACTGGGAAATGACAGAAATCGGGCAAGCAACATGGCTAAGTGGGTCGCACCCAATTAGGGTATTTTGTCACCATCTAGAGAATGTTCATATTTGTTGCTTCTTTCAATTCTGTATCTCCCAGGAATGGTTATGTTGGTATACCAACTGTAAGGTGAAAATATATTCGGAACATTCAAGTGAAATGAATGGTCGGTCATGTATGGTCGAGTTACAAGATGTTCTTGTTGAACTCCAGTGTATCGGTTCTAGAGTACACTGATCGGAAGGTGGTTCCATACCTTGTCATAGTTAGAAATCCATTACCCAATAAGAGTTTGCGGTTTTTAATTTTTATCATATATGTGGAACGTGAGATGAAAGCGTTCCATTAGATTGCTAATTATTTGATTTAGACATTATTATAATATCAGAAGAGTATGGACTTTAAAGGAATGTTTTGGGTTACCGTAAGGTAAAAACCATCCGTGTTTATGTGTGGGTCGGTCTTACGATTATTCTTTCTTTTAAAAGGATTTTAAAAGTTAAACAAATGGTTGGAGTTTACTCACACCAGCCACCTGACTGACCCATAGTTTATCTTGTTTTGTTTTCCCTAAACTCTTGGGTGATCAATTTTGTATGGGCAGTCAAGTAGTTGGGATTTTTCAGATACAATTGGAGGAGCTAGGAGCAGAAGGCTTCAGAGTTATATAATATAAAGAGAGTTTATTTCCGCTGTGATGTTATGTGATAATGGTATGTATATACAGTTACCATCTTGTATTTTCAAAGTTGTTATATAGTATATTTTATTCGTTCCGCTGTGAGATTCGTGTTACTCTGATTTTGTTCTATGGTGAACTTTTTCTTCTTCTATTCTAATTTTCTTTCTTTCTATTTCTTACCCTCTAACTTCTTTCTATTAATGGTTCGGTATTTTCGATGCTTGAATAGTCAACATGGGTTTTGTGTTGATTTTCGGGGTCGAAAATCCTTGGGTCGTTACAGTGGTATCAGAGCTAAAGGTTAAGTAATTACCTTGGCACTGTGGTGTAACTCAATAGAGATGGGGTTAGTAATACCTTAGATTGAGTTTGAATGTATATAAATGAGCACGAATTTGTTATTTAATATAAAATGGTTTTATATTGTGGAGATTTATTCGTTGAGTGTCTTATAAATTCTAGTCGATGGTGGGGCACCACAAAGTCGATAAGGGTTTCTAAATGTTCGAATACGGTAAACTGACACAGTATGTTTTGAAAGCTGGGTAAATGAAATAATTTTACCCGAAATATATTTTGATATAAAAGAAGTATATATATTGGAATTATTATAATATATATCGGATGTGTTGGTTGTTATTATAATCGAATAAGATTATAATTGGAATGGTTATAAATAACCAATTAAGAATTCAAATAATATATAAATTCAGATGAATTAAGTCTGGATTTAAACTTGAATTGAGATTAAAACTCTAGAAAATTGGAAAGGGATTTGTAAATGGTTTTAGATTTAATATATGGAAAATTAAAGATCCTGGTGGAAAAAAATCCAAGCAGTGTGAAGCATATTTTGAAGTAATTTCAAAAAGGAAGTATTTGAAAATGAGCTTGAAATGATATAGTATTGAACTCACTTCAGTAGCTGGGAAATAATTCTGATGATGACTGCAACATCACCAGTATTCATTTTCGAGTTTTTAAGTGACGGATTACTACCAAAGATTTTTTTTTTTGAATTATTTCAAGGAAATAAGTTGTTCTGAAATTCAAATGTTTCGAATTGTTATTAATATATATAATTTCAAACCGATTTGAAATAAAAACAAGGATTTTGAAATTTGAAATTTAAATTTGACTTCTGATGTTAGATAAATTAAAATGGCAGAGGTGAATAAATAAATTAGAATTTAACGTAAACTAAGTTAAATAAAATTGAATTGGATTGGAGATAATCTGGACTGGAATTAGATTGTGAATAGTAATTTGGGATGTGATTGGATTGATGAGTCAAGGGTTGAAATGGAGATTGGAATTGGAGTTTGAATCGAATTTGGTTTGGAGAAAAGCGAAGATCGGATTTGAAATTTAATTGATTGGAAATCAATTGGGTATGCATGGATATATGCTGATTTGATGGTGAATAAAAGAGACAGAGTTGAACGCCCGACAAATAGGTACCAGTTCTATTTATACTGAGTATGAGATTTATGAGCTAGTTGGGCAAGCCACTTAGGCAAGCCACTTGGCTGTTGGATTTTCTTTTGGGTTGAAGAAGGTCTGGAAAGACGAGTTCTAGTTGTACCGATTGAGCCGTGCGAAGGAGACGCTGGCAAATTTTTCGGAGATTTAAGGTGTTAGAAAATTTTCCAAATTTTTGAAAATATTAGGGAGATTAATATTTTAATGGAATTAATTGATTCAGTTGAAACTGAAATTAAGGAGTGAAATAAAAGATTTTTACTAAGTAATTAATAGAGTTGTAGCATTTTTCCGGCTTAGTAATATCGGGGACGAAATTCTTTTAAGGGAGAAAGAATGTAACGACCCATATTTTTAATGGTATAATAATTAATTTTTTTAATTTTTTGAATAATGGTTTTGTAATTTAATTTGGTTAAAATCAAAAAATTCTGATTTATATTTATTAAATATAAATAATGGATAACAAAATATAATTCCGAAATAGTCGGAATTGGCTAAATTGGTAATATTGTGCAAATTGGATAATATAAATATCTATTTTAGTTTATATTCGAATTATTATAATGAATATATTATTTAAACGTCAGTTGAACGTATTAATCATAACCGAGCTCGAAATGTCGCGGCAGTTCGTAATATTTCAATTTGAACTTCAACTGAGTGCACAAAGTTCATTATAAGTCGGATTTCTTCGAAACAAGAAATGCTGGAATCTGTTGAACTGTATTTTTCTAATGGAACTGAAAAATGGAGATTTCGTCGTATAGATTGTGAGTTATGGCTAAATCAAATTTTCAAATAGTTGCTATGGAATCGTATATAAAGCATAACGATATATTTAATTTTAATTAAATATTGGCTTCGAATTTAGATAAGATCTTTGAGACGTATTCTCAGTTTAATTTTTAGAATTTTACTGTAATTTTTATTTTGGAAAATAAACACTTTCTATTTTTGAAGCGTTTTACACCCTAAATCAGCATTTTGGGGTTTCACAGAATAAGTTAACTAGTCTGTTTTATTATATTTTTGGGATCGTGATACGTTGCTCATCACGACGGTATTTTTGTTTTTGTCAGTAGCAGTCCGTAAATGAAAAGAGTTTTATATACCTAGGTACATAACTTTTTAAACTTAAACAAAGTATATGCAACACGAATACATACCATACACTGTATAAATAGTAAACTACATTGTTGAAGTTTAATATTTTGCAAATAAACTATTAAGAAAAGGTTTGCAAATGAATATTTGTTAATTATGTCATTTATTTCACTGCGCTGCGCAATATAGATTAAACATTTTCTTTCAACAACAATAAGTTCTATTCTATATTTATTTTCATTTAGCATGATACTACCATTTAATTTTGCTTACACAAGAAAAATCAATCGTTCGGTTGACATCATAGCACCAAATTAATGTGTGTTGTTGCCGTCAGATCTAGGTAGACATAGTTTATGACTTAATACATTTTGATCAAAATCGTGCAGGAATATGCACATTGCAGTGTAAATAGAATAGATTACTGATAATGCAATGCTGTAGGTAGTTGGAGCACCCGTTCAGTGTAGACACAATTGTCATGTTTACTTTACATTTCTCCTAGCTTTCAGGTGAAGTAAATCTAATAATACGGACATGACAAAACAAACACATCCCTTAACAATTAAGTAACTAACTTTATATATATATATATATATATATATTTATGCCTTAGTTCCTAAGAAATGTTAAAAGTCAGAACCTACCCTCCCATCGCGCAGGCTATAAAGGAAAAACACATGCCTACCCAACACCTAGTTTTCCTTAACCATTAAGTCTGCTAAATATATAAATAGACCAACGCAAGCTTCTTTTGCTTATTTTCCTCTAGTAGTCCAAACTCCAAAGGTAAGAGTTTTTAATGGCAAACAAAAACCACAGAAGCTTTTTATTTTGCTCTCGAAAATTCAAAACAACCAAGATTAAATATTGAAATCACAAACCCTATATATAATCACAGTCCGCATCGCTTCCGTTCCACATTGGTATTGTTGACTTTGGGTTTGACATTGTTTAAACAGTGAAGTTTTTCTGTAGCGTGCGTAGGGCTGACTCGTTCGGGAAAAGGGAGGTGTTCAAAGTTTCCAAAAATGGAGTAATACACTGGAGCAGCACATTCCTGGACGGGGAGTACTTTAGCTCGCGGGTTTTGTGGTGATGATGGGGTTTGGGTATTAGAGAAGAGGCGTGTAAAGGAGATGATACTGTGCTAAACATTAGTTCTTGCATGGTGGTTTACTGGAGCAATATACAGGAGTGGATTTTCATGAAATGCCTGCATTTGTAGAGGGGCCTCATTGATGCATGGTGCATGCATAGGACAGTTGTGTGTGTCATTTTTGATGAAATGTGTGTGTTTTTGGGATGGTGGAACAAGAGCTTATGGTTTCAAAAGATGGTGAAGCTACTGTAGTAGTGACGTGCGCGTTTGGGTCCAACAAGGGTGAGTGTGACCCAGTTTAAGTGTAAACCCAGTTAAAAGAAAATAGGAAAAAAAGAAACATAAACGGGCTGACGTGAATGGACGGGTTCAAAGGGCTTCAGTATCGGGGTTAAAGAAGGAATGTAGAAATTGGAGGTGTGGGGTATTGGGCTGACATGGGTGAGGCTCAAAATAACTAAAATTTATTTATTTTTTTAATTCAAATATATGTATTAACTTGTTAATTAAATATTTCGCATATGCATGGTCAGTTTTACGAACGGTTGGTCACATTGGAATCGTATGGAATGGAACTGACTGGAAGTGGATTGGAGCTCGTTACAATCTATAGCGGAATAAATTGTCTGTCTGAATCAACCGGCAGTTATCGTTATTTAACAATGAGCGTCCAATGTGAGTAAAACTCATTAACTCTGCATAGTTATATTTTTATAACGTATTTTTAGAACTGATAAATGATGGTTGATTGTTGTGTGTTGATTGTTTGGATGATTTGTTAATTAATTGGTTGAAATTACAGATCTAGTGATATATATACAAATATATATATCGCTAATCAAATATTGATTCTGTTGATCAGAATATTTCATATTGAAATGAAATTGATGTTAATTATATTGTTTAACATCTATGGATGTAGGGAAACAGGTTGGGGGGATCCGACTGGATTCCTCAATATTTATATTACTGTTTTTCATAAAATGTGATATATGATGAGATATATTATCTGAAACTGATTATGTGTGTTTGGATAGTATCATGCCTTTCTATTTGGTATTTTAAATACCGTAAAACAAATAGAATTGAAATAGAAATATTTGGGAAAACAAATAGAATTATAAGAGGAATTATTTGGGGAAACAAATAGAATTATAAAAGGAGATAATTATAAAAAAGAAAGGCGTTTTATAAAAGGAAATATTTGAAAAATGAATAGAATTTTACATTAGGAAGGTTTAGACCCGTGCTTCGCATACGGGTGTAACATGATATTGATTTAAAGTAAATATTCAATTGAAATATGTTAATAGATAAATTAAGGAGAATAATTTATAAACGATGTTTATAAATTAAGGAAATATTTATCATTTGATAAATTGAATATATAAATTTGAATTTATATAGAGAAGTAAAATCGGTTTTAATACCGATAATTGAAATGGAATGTGAACATAGTAGTTATGAAGGAAATTTTCAATTAGATTATAAACGTTGGAAATGAAATAAGATTTGTATGAATAATTCTGGAAATAAAAATATAAACAGAATTTGGGTTTGAGATATTGTTTTTAAATACGAAATCAAACTGTTTTGATTATATAAAGAAATATTATTCACATTCTATGTGAAAAACTAGATTAAAGTTAATATTTTGCAAATAAAATATTATAAAGGAATTTGGAGTTTGAATTAGGAATTTAAATGGAAGTACTGAAATTAGAAACTGACTGGAAATTAGTTGAGTTGAATGGCTTTCTAGGTATCGATCTGATGTTGGTTTCGACCTTCCGGGTTTATACTTGGGAAGCTGTTCTCTTACTAGTTTACAGTTAGAGACTGATAGAGGTGGGAAGATATTGATGCGTGAATCAGAAATGGAAACGTTTGCCAAAGTTAATAAAGTATATTTTCTAATTTTTGAAAATAAGAAATTTATGAATATATGGATAAATGGGAAATTGGGAAATGAAATGAAGATTGATCGGTAAGATTTCAATTTAGAAATACGACTGTTGCTTGTACACATGTTTTCCTTTGATAGTTAAATCACCGACTATCAAATATTTTGACCATTTCCGTTGTCAATACGGAGAGACCGGGATCAGGTATATTATCTGAAAACCACTCCGTATGGCTTTAACATTGCGAATCAAATATGATGAAGATAATTAAAGACGGAGTTATGCAAGGGCTGTTCAGTAAATCGAGCTCGAAATGACGCGGCAGTTCGCTATTTGGCGATTTGAACTTCAACTGAATGTACAGGACTCGTTTTAAATCGGATTTCTGTGAAACAAGAAACGTTAGGAGCTGGTGAAGTAAATTTTTCTAGTGGAAGAGAAAAATTGGGATTTCGTCGTGTAGATTTTTAGTTATGTCCAAATCAAAATTTAGAAAAGTCGCTATGGAATTTCTTTATAATTTATATCGATTTATTTATATTTTAAAATGGATTTTTAAATATAAATCGAATATCGATGTAACACTGGATTTGAAATATCGAGTTATACATCCAGATAGGTATATTTTGAAGCCGTATGATAGTGTATGTGAATATATACGATAATATTTATTTTTAAATATTTAATTTAATTATTTTTAAATATATTTATATATTTAAATGGGTTATTTAGAGCTTTAAAAATAACCAGTTTTGCAAACGACCTCAGAATTCAACGAAACTAATTTTGTTGGATCCGCAATGTTATATTATTGCTAGATTTCAGTTTCCGTGATTTTTGAAGTCAGTATGTGGCCGTACGGGTTTTTAATGTGAAAAAACAATCGATATTTTGATGGCTAAAAATATGTTGTGTGAGCAAACGAAGTCGGAATTCGACGAAACCAGTTTTGTTGGGTCTGCAGTGCCGAACCGAAGGTGCATGTCCAGTTTCGTGATTTTTGGGTATCGTATGTGATCATAGGAATTTTAGAGGACGAATACAAACAGCGATTGCTTAAAATAAGATAAAATATTCAATAAAAAATATATATTTGCATCCTATACATATACCCTTAACAATCACCAAAACCCTAAGACTTTCATTCTCTGGTCAATTTCATTTCCGCCGCCAGCAGTTTTCTTCCAACGTGAAAATCCTCTTCCAAAAATAAAAATATAATAAAAAACAAAGCTATAAATCCCAAAAGTTGTATATTCGAGACCCTTAAGCCTTTCTCTTCATTTCGATACAACATTTGAAGAGCTCGAACATATGTACGTTCACAGCCGTGACCTACCGTGGATCTAGGGTTAGGATATTCTCGAAATATGATGAGATTGGGTTTGATTCAACCTTAGATTTGGATTTAGGAGAGCGAATCGCATCTACGTGATTTTTTTTGAGGGAATCCGCAACAATGTTGGTCGATGTTTGTAGTGGGTTGCCGAACGTCGGTTTCTACTTCGGGTGGCCGAGTTGAATAATTGTGGTATGATCGGGTAGATGTTTGGAAAAGCGGAATATTGGTATATTTTTTGGGATTTATAGTTGAGATGAAGAGGAGATGGGAGCTCGGGAAATACGGCTATGGTGGTTCCAGGATGTAAGAGCGACGGGGGGGGGGGGGGTCTCCTGTTTGGGAAGAAGGCAAACACGGGTGGAGTTTTAATGATGGGGATGGGCCGCTTGTTTTGGTAAAGCCCAAAACCAAATTTTACAAGTTAGGATCTATTTAAAATAGTAAACAAACTTATTAACGCGATATTTTACTCATACGTTATCAGAATTTCGAACGGTCAGATCCATTGGGATTGTATGGACGAGAGCTACACCACGGAACAGACCGGGAGCAAATTGGAGCTCGTTTGAATTTATGGTGAAATTAAACGCCTGAATCAAATCAATGGCCGATATATCGTTATTTAACGATCATCGTCCAAGGTGAGTAAAACTCACTAACTCTTCTCAGTTATATTTTATAACGTATTTTTATAAGTGATAAATAATGGTTGTTTGCTGTGTGTTGGCTGTTTGGTTGAACTGCTAGTCAGTTGATTGAAAATATAGATAACGATATAAATATAAATCGTTAATCGAATATTGATTCTGTTTTGCAGAATATTTCATAGTAAAATGAAATTGATGTTATTTTTATTGTTTAACATCTGTGGATGCAGGGAAACAGGTCGGAGGGACCCAACTGGGTTCCTCAACATTTATTTTACTGTTTTTCATATATTATGTTATATGATATGATATGAAATCTGTTATTGATTTTATATGTTGGAATGATATGGATCATTGTTATATGGTACGTTAAATACCATAGGGAATACTGGAATGTTAGAAAAGGAAATTTTCAATGTTATATTGAAAAAGAAATATTTATAAAATCAAAAGATTTTATAAAAAGAAAATATTTATTTATAAAAATAAATAGATTAAAAAAAAGGATATTTATTTGTTAATCGAATAGATAAAATTGAAGGGAAATATTTGTAAAACATTTACAAATAGAATTGAAAAAGAAACATTTGTTAAACTATTACAAATAGAATTGAAAGGGGATATTTATTTGAAAAATGGTTAGACTATCAAAGGAATTACTTATAAAATCAATGGATTTCGTATAATAAGAAAGCATTTTATAAAATAAATAGAATTATCGAAAAGGGATTTATTTTGTAAATAAATAGATTATAAAAGAAATACTTGAAAAGTGACTAGAATTGTATAAAAGGAGAATTTTACATTTGAAAGGTTTAGACCCGTGCTTCGCACATGGGTATAACGTGTTATGGATTTAAAGCAAAGTTTATCACTAGATTGAGAAGAATAATTTATAAATAATATTTTATAAATTAAATGAAATGTTTATCATTAGATAAATATAATATATAAGTCAGGACTTATATAGAGAAGTAAGAATCGATTTCAACATCGATATTTAAACTGAATAAACGTAGAGTGAATCAAAGGAGTTAATCAGTTAGAGTTAATTAGACAGAGTTAATTGAATTAGAATTTATTGAATATTAGTTATTCAATTAGAGTTGATCGAATATAGTTATTTGAGATAGAGTTAGTCAAACATAGTTATTTAGGATGAGTTGCCATTTCGTACGACTGCTAGCGGAATTCACGGGGCTGCAGATAGCGTACGGCGGTCGGATGTTTCCTGGGGGAATCAGGCGTAACCATTGTGATCGTTGCGATCTAGAGTCAAGCGAATGGAGTTAAATCGAATATTAGCCATTTGAAATAATGTTAAAACAGACATAGTTATTGGAATATAAATTAATCGAATATTAGTTATTAGATAGGAGTTAAATAAGTTGGGTTAGATAAGTTGAGTTAATTAAGTAAGTTAGTTCAAGTTGAGTTAATCAAGTTGAGTTAGCCAAGATGAGTTAATCAAACCGAGTCAATCCAAATGAGTTATTCCAAAGGAGTTATTCGAAATAGTTTATTCGAATATAATTAAGGAGTTAATTGAATATAGCTTATTAGAAAGGAGATTAATCGAATGTAAAACATTCGAAGAGTGTTAATCGAATGTAAATCATTCGAAGAGAGAATATCGAATATAGTTATTCGAAGAAAGAGTTATCGAATATAGTTTATTCGAAAAGGAGCTATCGAATAGAGATTATTCGGAAAGAGAATTATACATTGAATTCAATTATATCGAAATTCGAGAAAGTAATATTTACTTTCCGGTTTAATCAAGATTTACTTATTTATTAATAGATAAGTGGTTTAGTTATTGAGTTAAATTAAGGATAACAGTTACATTTTGAAGTTGGATATTCAAGAAGAAAGGAATTATAACGCTATAGTTAAAATCAATGTTTTAAAATAAAGAAGGGGATTCATAAATAGAATCCGAGTTACGTAAGGAAGTGTTAAAGGTTTAAAAGGTGAACGTTGTCTATTTTTAGCTTAGAAATGTTGTTCAGTTAAGGTCTGAGAGGTAATTATACCCCAACTTGATTGATTTCATTTTTAACTAAGGGATGGGTAAGGTTCGATAGTGAAGATTGATTTAGTGAATTTAGTTAATAAGTGTAATGGTTTAAATCGGCTTAGTGATATTTTATTTAAACATCTGTTTAAATCAAATGAATAAATTTTGGAAACCTTTTCCAACTATAATCAGAGATATTTTCTAAATCATAGAAAATTAAATGTTGATGAGAAGGAATACTGGAATGACAACGATACGTGGAACAGAGATGGAAATGTTTTCCAATGATTGATTGTAACAACCCGAAAATCTGGGCCAATTTAAAAAATTTATTTCGGCACTTTTAGCGAATTTTGGATATTTAAAATGAATTATTTTAAATAATATCGACGAGAAATTTATTTTGAATATAATTAGAATGTATATATTATATACGTCGTCGTTAGAATATAAATAATTATTTATAATTATAAATAGAATTGAAAATGGCGCGGTAGTTCGATAATTCGATTTCAAACTTCAATTGAATGTACCGGGTGCAAAATAAACCGGATTTTAGTGAAACCAAAAATAATAGAACCTAATTGAGAATATCTTTCCAACGAATCCGAAAAATCAAAATTTCATAGCGGGGATCAAAAGATATGTCCAGTTGAAAATTCTGAATAGTCGCTATGGAATTCAGGCCCTTAAGATTGGAAATTTTGCAAACGACCTCGGATTTCGAAGAAACCAGTTTTGTTGGGTCCGGGATGTCAAGTTATTACTAGATTCCAATTTTCATAATTTTCTGAATCAATATGTGAGCAAGGCGCAGTTAAATGCGTTTGACCAGTTTCAGTCAATTTTAATCGACTGGAAAATGACCATTTTTTCAAACGGTCTCAGAATTCGACGAAATTAGTTTTGTTAGGACCGTATCGTCAATTCGAAGCTGGATATAATTTTTTTGGAATTTTCGGGATCCGTATGTGACCCCGGTAATTTGAAATGTGCGTTAAAATTCAGAATATAAAGGATTTATATTTTGATTTATACAGAAACTGATCGTATCAGTCGAATGGGCTTACGTGGCATATCCCATTGTGTTCGGAATGGGGGTAATACGCTGGGGATGACGGTCGGCATGTTTGATTTCGAGGTCGTAAGGAAGGTCAACAATTAAGAGAATTAAATAAAATAAAATAATAAATTACATAACCCCATCCCTCTTTAAAACACTTTGTCAAACCTCCCTCCCTGGTCAAAACAATCGCGCCCCCTTTCTGTAATAAAAACCCGTCGCCTTCTTCCTCCTTCCTCCTTCCCCCTTCAGCACGCCATCGCACCTCAGCCTGGACGCCTCCCCGACCTCAACGCCCCCTCCCCAATCGCATCCTCCCTCTCTCTACCTCGAAGTTCGAAACCCCACCCCATAAATCGAGGAAACCCTAGCCGTCCAAGCCCCTGACGTCAGCCGTCGATCGCCAGGACGGACCCCGACCACCTCTGACCGCCTGTAGACCCCGCGAGCTGCCACTTCCCCCACCTCCGATTCAAAACAGCGAACCCACAAAACCCAGTTCCCTCCCCTTCCACGCAAGCCCCCTTCGTTCGAAACCCTCAACCGCGACTCCAGCTCGCCCCCCCTCGACGTGAAGAGCAGCGCCCCTCTCTCCTTCACTAGACTAGCGCAGACAAAACCTTCCCCTCTTCTAAGTCCTGTAAGTGATTTCGTTCCTTTTTATTTTATTAAAAACATTTTTTTTTATGTTAATCCTTGGTATGAACGCGTCGAAAGGATAGGATTTTTAAAATGTGGAAGGATAGGATTTTTAAAATGTGTATAGTATGAATGTAAGGAAGAATACGATTATATATATATGATTTTGATTCATATGAAACTATGATTTTTATTTACATAAAGAAGCGGTTTTTATCATGATAAAGAAATGGTTTGTAACATAAAAATACGTTTTTTTAATTGTGTAAAAAGATTTGATTTTTATGCTTTAAAAAGATTTGATTTTTATCTTGAGAAAGGACCAATTTTTATGACAAAGAAGAACGAATTTTTATATAAGTAAAAATATAATTTTTATATTATAGAATGAATAAAAATATAATTTTTATTATAGTAGAGTATTAAAAATATAATTTTTTTTACTAGTGGTATATTAAAAATATGATTTTTATATAGGTATGATAGTAAAAATACGATTTTTATTCATGTAGGGTAATAAAAATATAACCTTTGTTAGGAGGAAAGCGTTTCAAGAATATAATCTTTACTGTATAAGAAGTTAAATAAAAATATGAACTTTATTTTTATCATAAAGGAATGGGAATAAAAATGTGATTTTTTGTTTTGTTTTAAAAAATAGTGGAATAAAAATATAATTTTTATACATGAAGTGATATTATAAAAATGTGATTTTTAACGTGAAACTACGTTAAACAGATCTCGTTGGAAAGACGGTGAAGATTTCTGCACATGAAGAGTCGCAACATTGTGTTTAGCGAAAGGGTGAGAATTTCTCACTCTTCAATTTCTTTTTCTAGTTATATATATATATACTAGGATGCAGACGGTGCTTAGCAGCACCCGACACCCGTCATCCACTGACCATGGATGGCTTGTTTGTTTGTTTGGTTGTGTAGTTGGTTAGATTATTTGGTTTGAATTGAATTGTTTGGTGAAATGAATGGATTTGATTGATGTGTGAATGGCGTGGGCCTTCACTAGACCGGGGATAAGGCTAGGCCTTGTCCCGTTTCTAGTATCATGCCGTTATGCCGCCGAAATTTTCTAAAAATAAGTTAGAAAAAAAAGATAACATTTTATTTAATAAATGAACCGAATAGAATATTCATAGGTTGAATAAAATAGTTTGATCGTTAAAAAAAAATTAACGTGAATGTGAATAAATAAATATTCATTTACAAACCGGACGGTTTGTTTATGTACACCTATTTGAAGGACATTGATTGGGACGATAAATTTTACACATCGCCCAACTGCACAAATAAAAATCTGTGTTTGATTGCTTGAAACCCCACACGGGTATTGGGATGGTATTTGACGTACACTAATCCCGATTGGTTAGTTGTATGTCGATCGATTGATTGACAGGCTGTTATAAGCGTTGAATATTTATATTTGATGCTTATACAGTGTAGAATGCACTTTGGATGATGGTTGATTATTCATCGTTGTTGATGTATACATGTGTTGTAGAAAATCCATATAATTAACATTATATGGTAATTGATTGGGCCTCATTCCAGTTTTAAAATAGAAATATTTGAAAAAGAAATATTTGAAATAGAATATTTGAAAATAGGAATATATGAAGCCGTATTGATTAGATTGACGCCATTTTGGACGTGAACGATATTTATATCGATTTTATTCATTTTATAATGAATATCGAAAGTGATTTCAAAATCTGATATTTTGAAAAGAATTGAATATAAATAAATCCGAATTGAAATTGAATAGAAACGAATTCGAATTGAAATTGAATAGAAATGAATTCGAATTGAAATTGAATAGAAATGAATTCGAATTGAAAAGGAATAGAAATGAATTCGAATTGAAATTGAATATGAAGTTGAAACCGTTTTAAAAATGAATTTAAAACGATTTATAAAGCTCGTTTTGAATTGAAATCGACAAAGTATATATTATATATATTATATATAATATAATGGCCTGAATAGAATGCGCCGCGCCGCGGCAGTTCGCGAATTTCGACCATTGACTTCGAACAGATATTACGGGAGATCCGACCGTCGGATTCTCCTAAAACCGGAACTGTTGGGTTCGTATCGAAAAGTGCTTTCTAACGAATATTAGAAATTAGAAATCTAACGGTTGGATTTGGAATTATGTCCAAATCAAATTTGAAAAAGGTCGCTGTAAGTGCAGTTCGATGACCGTTGGTGGAAATCGACTGTACGGGCCTTGATAAAATTATTAAAAATAGTAATAATTTGAGTAAAATCATAAGAAATGATTTAGAAAGGATTGGGATGAAAAACTCCATATTTGAAAAGATAAAAATAGATTTTTATCGAAATGAACTAGTTTTGAACTAGAATTATAATTCTATTTATTTTTAAATAGATAAATTGAATTCGAAAAGGGCTTTAAAAATAACCAGAATTTCCAATGATTGCATTGGAGTGGATTTGAATCGAAATTGTCTTCGGAATATTTCGATGTTGGAATTCGTGATTATACAGATGTTGTTATGGAAATTTGAAAGATATATATATTTATATCGTTATTTCCAATATGACATTTGTTAATCGTAGAATTTGATATTGAATATAAGCCGATATATCTTCTATTCAGAGCCTTGTATTGAATATCAAATGTGATTTGGGTTTGTCGTGAATGGTGTCTTCATTAACACTGTTCTTGAACCCGGTTGAGAAAAGATTAAATCTTTTTATTTAGATTTAATGAAGTGTACCAATTAAATAATATTTAATTGGAATTGAATTCGAATTAATTTTTGGGTTTATCGTGAGCAGTGTTTTAAATAACACTTGTTCTTTAACCCAATAATTAATGGAATGTGATCTTGGGGTTTATCGTGAACAGTGTTTTTAAATGACACTGATTCTTTAACCCCGTTAAAGATTAAAACTAAGTGGAGTTTTAATGAATCTTTAATTAGATTGAAAAGATCGAGAATGGAGTATCACCAGTTTTACTCCAGGCGATGGTTAAATCTTTAATTAGATTTGAACGTGAAATGGTAATTGAATTTACCGATAACACTGTGGTGTTAGATATGAAGTATTACCAGTTTTACTTCTTGGGATGAATAGGTTGGAATTGGGAAATTAAAATAAATGATTACTTCGATAAGGTTCGCTAATCACGACTAGTTTGAATTGATATTCAAAAATAGATTAAAGAATAAATTCCAGAAATTTATCTTGGATAAAATTAATGGGAACCTCTCCCTATGAATGTGAAATTTAGAAACTAACTGTCGATTAGCTAAGCAGAACGGTTTTCTGGATATTGATCTGATGTTGGTTTCGGCCTTCGGGGTTAATATTTGGGGGATTATTCTCTTGATTAATTTACGGTTAGTGACTGATGAATTGGAATGAGGCGTATGTTGTGTTTGTGTAACACTTATTTAAAGTATACGCGAGTTATTCGGGAAGACCGGGTTTATCCCATTCTGAATAACTGATACGACGATAAGTCGAAGATGAAGACGGTGGTCGAAGACCGGAAGTCTTCATGTCGTTTGAGTGATTACTGACGATCTTGATTGGGCTGTACACCCAAGAAGATGGAAACAGTTGGTGATCGTCCAGACGTACTTGGAGATCGATGGATATGCGAGGTACAAGGTGCCTCTGGTTTCGTTCAGACCCAGAACGGACTTGTAAATGGATAGTGTGTCTGACGTTGTATTCCTTTATACTGTATTTGGTGATCTCTGCTAAATATATATCTGTTTGGTGGCAGAGAATTTATTCTCTTGCTATACACCCTTCTCTAAGACGTACGAGCCTAGAGGTTATATATTGGCAGAAATCAGTGGTACAGTATGGACTGACAATGTGGCATGCTGAGTTGCATGGATCAAGGCTTTTATTGAAAAGCAAAGTCTTGTGGTTGATGATCAAAGCACGGCCTTGTGTGGCGTAGCTTTGTGTAACGCTGATTCGCGAGTATCACACCCGGTATGAACCAAAAACGAGAGACGGACATCAGGGAGGACATGCGTTTCTTTCTAGTTAGGAGTGGCGTCAGTGCTTGAACTGGCTGACGAGTTTGACTCATGTGGATGTTGCTTATTATTACTTGCTGAAAAGCGAGGCGCCTCGTGATATCGGTTTCGGCCGATGCTTCTGGTCGGCTGACGGGCCAGGCTTACGCCCCAAAGGGCGGGGAAACGCAGTGTTCAGGCATAATAATCCACATCGGTGGACCGGCCCTGACGATCCAAGGGTCACTCGAGCTCTGATCCTGAGACTCGGACTAGACAGTCTCGAATCGGTGAGGATCTTGCCCCTAGCCTCGGTTCATACCATAAATGATAACCCAACTTCCAATACGACATTGCGGTTTTGATTGTAAACTTATATATGGCGACATAGTGGTATGGGTCATTCATGCCGTCTATGATTGATACTTATGATTTGAAGTTGTTTTATACACTATGCACTTATTATAGTATCAAATAATCTGTTTTAAACGTATCAAGCATTCTTTGGCTGTTATAAGGGAAAACCCTATCCCCGGCTTGCGTTGCATTGTGTGATAGGACCTGGGTCTTATAATAGCTTCATTTTTCTTTATTTAGCATTGCGCTGTTGTTTTATGCACTGGTATTCTTGGGAGGAAACCCGTTCCGTGTTATACGGCGTGGTCCCTTGATTTACCTAACTTTGAAAATAAAGATAATAACTGTTTTCGTTCTCACACCAGTCACATGACTGACCTGGAGTTTATTGTTTTAACCTAAACTCTGGGTGCCCTTATTTTGACACGGGCAGCTAGTAGTTTTGGTTTTGCAGATTTATATTCACAGGATCCTGGTTTACGGCTGGAATGATATCCGGAAAGCTTTGTATCCGTATATCTCTTCTAGTTGTGTATTGTATTATTTTCCGCTGCGATGTATTTAAATGTAATTTAAATCTTTGATATTTCTGTGTAATATTTATTCATACTCTGTATATTCTTGTAATCTGATGCATTGTTGTAATATACTATGAAATGTTCTTCCGTCTGCGTTCTGATTTGTCGTGTTCTCAAACGATAGGGCGTTTCGAACGGTCTGGGTCGGTTTAGCGACTGATTCGGACCGAGCGAAATTCCTTTTCGTAACATTTGGTATCAGAGCTTTGGTTTACAAAGCTTAGAGAACAAGGCACATTAGAACCGTACGAAAGAATTCATCAGATATTGGATTAGTAATATCCAATTAGAATGACTCGTTAGAGATGGGATCAGTAGTATCCTAGGACGAGTGTGAAGAGTATATTTTTAAAATGAAAACAATTTTTGTTTTGAAAATCTAAATCAATTATTCGTATTTGATTATTTATTTCATATTGATTAGGACAGTCCAGTATATAAAGATTTTGCATATACGCCTTGCAAACGTGTATTTGAAGTTTTAATATACTGGATAGATATAGAATCACACTCTAGTCGCCCGGAGATGATTCTGATGATAGTTCGAACATCATCATAATTGGTATTCGTGTTTCGAAGGTGTGATATCTATATATTTCCTATTGACTGGTGTGAGAACCAAAAATTAGATAGGGCCTATTGTTGTGATTTAGCATCAAAAATCTGATTTTGACTATGTATCAAAGTTATGAATTTCAAATGATAATCAACTAATTGATTGATGTTTGCGTTGTTTGTTTATTTGTTTGCTAATTTTTAGCCATTTAGCCTAATTGAATCACATATTGAATTATATTGAAATTTGGTCGCATTTGCTTGCATATACTTGTACTTATATTGGACAGGTCATAGCAAGGAGGCTAGAGCAGAGAATAAAATTTGTTTGCCCGACAAATAGGTACATGTTTACAATAATTTACTGTTTTGTTTGGGTGATGATGATTTTATGAGCCTATTGGCTAGCCGCTTGGCTTTTTCTTTTTCTTTTTGAGATCAGAAGGCCTATATGGCAATTTCGGGATTTTCCCGTGGCTCCCAGTGCAGGGGAGGTTATGGTGAAATTTTTCGAAAATTTAGGGTGTTAGCCAAATTTTTGAAATTTTTGAAAATTCTCAGAAACTGAAAAGTTGGAGAATGGAAGTCAGACCGAACGTAGTGTTGATTAATCAAACCACTTTTGACTTTGTTCCTTTTCGGGGATGAAAAGTTTTAAGTGGGGGAGATTGTAACAACCCGAAAATCTGGGCCAGTTTAAAATTTTTATTTCGGCAATTTTAGCGAATTTTGGATATTTAAAATGAATTATTTTAAATAATATCGACGAGAAATTTATTTTGAATATAATTAGAACGTATATATTATATACGTCGTCGTTAGAATATAAATAATTATTTATAATTATAAATAGAATTGAAAATGGCGCGGTAGTTCGATAATTCGATTTCAAACTTCAATTGAATGTACCGGGTGCAAAATAAACCGGATTTTAGTGAAACCAAAAATAATAGAACCTAATTGAGAATATCTTTCCAACGAATCCGAAAAATCAAAATTTCATAGCGGGGATCAAAAGATATGTCCAGTTGAAAATTCTGAATAGTCGCTATGGAATTCAGGCCCTTAAGAATGGAAATTTTGCAAACGATCTCGGATTTCGAAGAAACCAGTTTTGTTGGGTCCAGGATGTCAAGTTATTGCTAGATTCCAATTTTCATAATTTTCTGAATCAATATGTGAGCAAGGCGCAGTTAAATGCATTTGACCAGTTTCAGTCAATTTTAATCGACTGGAAAATGGCCATTTTTTCAAACGGTCTCAGAATTCGACGAAATTAGTTTTGTTAGGACCGTATCGTCAATTCGAAGCTGGATATAATTTTTCTGGAATTTTCGGGATCCGTATGTGACCCCGGTAATTTGAAATGTGCGTTAAAATTCAGAATATAAAGGATTTATATTTTGATTTTGACAGAAACTGATCGTATCAGTCGAATGGGCTTACGTGGCATATCCCATTGTGTTCGGAATGGGGGTAATACGCTGGGGACGACAGTCGGCATGTTTGATTTCGAGGTCGTAAGGAAGGTCAACAATTAAGAGAATTAAATAAAATAAAATAATAAATTACATAACCCCATCCCTCTTTAAAACACTTTGTCAAACCTCCCTCCCTGGTCAAAACAATCGCGCCCCCTTTCTGTAATAAAAACCCGTCGCCTTCTTCCTCCTTCCTCCTTCCCCCTTCAGCACGCCATCGCACCTCAGCCTGGACGCCTCCCCGACCTCAACGCCCCCTCCCCAATCGCATCCTCCCTCTCTCTACCTCGAAGTTCGAAACCCCACCCCATAAATCGAGGAAACCCTAGTCGTCCAAGCCCCTGACGTCAGCCGTCGATCGCCAGGACGGACCCCGACCACCTCTGAACGCCTGTAGACCCCGCGAGCTGCCACTTCCCCCACCTCCGATTCAAAACAGCAAACCCACAAAACCCAGTTCCCTCCCCTTCCACGCAAGCCCCCTTCGTTCGAAACCCTCAACCGCGACTCCAGCTCGCCCCCCCTCGACGTGAAGAGCAGCGCCCCTCTCTCCTTCACTAGACTAGCGCAGACAAAACCTTCCCTTCTTCTAAGTCCTGTAAGTGATTTCGTTCCTTTTTATTTTATTAAAAACATTATTTTTTTTATGTTAATCCTTGGTATGAACGCGTCGAAATGATAGGATTTTTAAAATGTGGAAGGATAGGATTTTTAAAATGTGTATAGTATGAATGTAAGGAAGAATACGATTATATATATATGATTTTGATTCATATGAAACTATGATTTTTATTTACATAAAGAAGCGGTTTTTATCATGATAAAGAAATGGTTTGTAACATAAAAATACGTTTTTTTAATTGTGTAAAAGGATTTGATTTTTATGCTTTAAAAAGATTTGATTTTTATCTTGAGAAAGGACCAATTTTTATGACAAAGAAGAACGAATTTTTATATAAGTAAAAATATAATTTTTATATTATAGAATGAATAAAAATATAATTTTTATTATAGTAGAGTATTAAAAATATAATTTTTTATACTAGTGGCATATTAAAAATATGATTTTTATATAGGTATGATAGTAAAAATATGATTTTTATTCATGTAGGGTAATAAAAATATAACCTTTGTTAGGAGGAAAGCGTTTCAAGAATATAATCTTTACAGTATAAGAAGTTAAATAAAAATATGAACTTTATTTTTATCATAAAGGAATGGGAATAAAAATGTGATTTTTTTTTTGTTTTAAAAGATAGTGGAATAAAAATATAATTTTTATACATGAAGTGATATTATAAAAATGTGATTTTTAACGTGAAACTGCGTGAAACAGATCTCGTTGGAAAGACGGTGAAGATTTCTGCACATGAAGAGTCGCAACATTGTGTTTAGCGAAAGGGTGAGAATTTCTCACTCTTGAATTTCTTTTTCTAGTTATATATATACTAGGATGCAGACGGTGCTTAGCAGCACCCGACACCCGTCATCCACATACCATGGATGGCTTGTTTGTTTGTTTGGTTGTGTAGTTGGTTAGATTATTTGGTCTGAATTGAATTGTTTGGTGAAATGAATGGATTTGATTGATGTGTGAATGGCGTGGGCCTTCACTAGACCGGGGATAAGGCTAGTCCTTGTCCCGTTTCTAGTATCGTGCCGTTATGCCACCGAAATTTTCTAAAAATAAGTTAGGAAAAAAAAGATAACATTTTATTTAATAAATGAACCGAATAGAATATTCATAGGTTGAATAAAATAGTTTGATCGTTAAAATAATAATAATTTTTAACGTGAATGTGAATAAATAAATATTCATTTACAAACCGGACGGTTTGTTTATGTACACCTATTTGAAGGACATTGATTGGGACGATAAATTTTACACATCGCCCAACTGCACAAATAAAAATATGTGTTTGATTGCTTGAAACCCCACACGGGTATTGGGATGATATTTGACGTACACTAATCCCGATTGGTTAGTTGTATGTCGATCGATTGATTGACAGGCTGTTATAAGCGTTGAATATTTATATTTGATGCTTATACAGTGTAGAATGCACTTTGGATGATGGTTGATTATTCATCGTTGTTGATGTATACATGTGTTGTAGAAAATCCATATAATTAACATTATATGGTAATTGATTGGGCCTCATTCCAGTTTTAAAATAGAAATATTTGAAAAAGAAATATTTGAAATAGAATATTTGAAAATAGGAATATATGAAGCCGTATTGATTAGATTGACGCCATTTTGGACGTGAACGATATTTATATCGATTTTATTCATTTTATAATGAATATCGAAAGTAATTTCAAAATCTGATATTTTGAAAAGAATTGAATATAAATAAATCCGAATTGAAATTGAATAGAAACGAATTCGAATTGAAATTGAATAGAAATGAATTCGAATTGAAATTGAATAGAAATGAATTCGAATTGAAAAGGAATAGAAATGAATTCGAATTGAAATTGAATATGAAGTTGAAACCGTTTTAAAAATGAATTTAAAACGATTTATAAAGCTCGTTTTGAATTGAAATCGACAAAGCATATATTATATATATTATATATATATAATATAATGGCCTGAATAGAATGCGCCGCGCCGCGGCAGTTCGCGAATTTCGGCCATTGACTTCGAACGGATATTACGGGAGATCCGACCGTCGGATTCTCCTAAAACCGGAACCGTTGGGTTCGTATCGAAAAGAGCTTTCTAACGAATATTAGAAATTAGAAATCTAACGGTTGGATTTGGAATTATGTCCAAATCAAATTTGAAAAAGGTCGCTGTAAGTGCAGTTCGATGACCGTTGGTGGAAATCGACTGTACGGGCCTTGATAAAATTATTAAAAATAGTAATAATTTGAGTAAAATCATAAGAAATGATTTAGAAAGGATTGGGATGAAAAACTCCATATTTGAAAAGATAAAAATAGATTTTTATCGAAATGAACTAGTTTTGAACTAGAATTATAATTCTATTTATTTTTAAATAGATAAATTGAATTCGAAAAGGGCTTTAAAAATAACCAGAATTTCCAATGATTGCATTGGAGTGGATTTGAATCGAAATTGTCTTCGGAATATTTCGATGTTGGAATTCGTGATTATACAGATGTTGTTATGGAAATTTGAAAGATATATATATTTATATCGTTATTTCCAATACGACATTTGTTAATTGTAGAATTTGATATTGAATATAAGCCGATATATCTTCTATTCAGAGCCTTGTATTGAATATCAAATGTGATTTGGGTTTGTCGTGAATGGTGTCTTCATTAACACTGTTCTTGAACCCAGTTGAGAAAAGATTAAATCTTTTTATTTAGATTTAATGAAGTGTACCAATTAAATAATATTTAATTGAAATTGAATTCGAATTAATTTTTGGGTTTATCGTGAGCAGTGTTTTAAATAACACTTGTTCTTTAACCCAATAATTAATGGAATGTGATCTTGGGGTTTATCGTGAACAGTGTTTTTAAATGACACTGATTCTTTAACCCCGTTAAAGATTAAAACTAAGTGGAGTTTTAATGAATCTTTAATTAGATTGAAAAGATCGAGAATGGAGTATCACCAGTTTTACTCCAGGCGATGGTTAAATCTTTAATTAGATTTGAACGTGAAATGATAATTGAATTTACCGATAACACTGTGGTGTTAGATATGAAGTATTACCAGTTTTACTTCATGAGATGAATAGGTTGGAATTGGGAAATTAAAATAAATGATTACTTCGGTAAGGTTCGCTAATCACGACTAGTTTGAATTGATATTCAAAAATAGATTAAAGAATAAATTCCAGAAATTTATCTTGGACAAAATTAATGGGAACCTCTCCCTATGAATGTGAAATTTAGAAACTAACTGTCGATTAGCTAAGCAGAACGATTTTTTGGATATTGATCTGATGTTGGTTTCGGCCTTCGGGGTTAATATTTGGGGGATTATTCTCTTGATTAATTTACGGTTAGTGACCGATGAATTGGAATGAGGCGTATGTTGTGTTTGTGTAACACTTATTTAAAGTATACGCGAGTTATTCGGGAAGACCGGGTTTATCCCATTCTGAATAACTGATACGACGATAAGTCGAAGATGAAGACGGTGGTCGAAGACCGGAAGTCTTCATGTCGTTTGAGTGATTACTGACGATCTTGATTGGGCTGTACACCCAAGAAGATGGAAACAGTTGGTGGTCGTCCAGACGTACTTGGAGATCGATGGATATGCGAGGTACAAGGTGCGTCCGGTTTCGTTCAGACCCAGAACGGACTTGTAAATGGATAGTGTGTCTAACGTTGTATTCCTTTATACTGTATTTGGTGATCTCTGCTAAATATATATCTGTTTGGTGGCAGAGAATTTATTCTCTTGCTATACACCCTTCTCTGAGACGTACGAGCCTAGAGGTTATATATTGGCAGAAATCAGTGGTACAGTATGGACTGACAACGTGGCATGCTGAGTTGCATGGATCAAGGCTTTTGTTGAAAAGCAAAGTCTTGTGGTTGATGATCAAAGCACGGCCTTGTGTGGCGTAGCTTTGTGTAACGCTGATTCGCGAGTATCACACCCGGTATGAACCAAAAACGGGAGACGGACATCAGGGAGGACATGTGTTTCTTTCTAGTTAGGAGTGGCGTCAGTGCTTGAACTGGCTGACGAGTTTGACTCATGTGGACGTTGCTTATTATTACTTGCTGAAAAGCGAGGCGCCTCGTGATATCGGTTTCGGCCGATGCTTCTGGTCGGCTGACGGGCCAGGCTTACGCCCCAAAGGGCGGGGAAACGCAGTGTTCAGGCATAATAATCCACATCGGTGGACCGGCCCTGACGATCCAAGGGTCACTCGAGCTCTGATCCTGAGACTCGGACTAGACAGTCTCAAATCGGTGAGGATCTTGCCCCTAGCCTCGGTTCATACCATAAATGATAACCCAACTTCCAATACGACATTGCGGTTTTGACTGTAAACTTATATATGGCGACATAGTGGTATGGGTCATTCATGCCGTCTATGATCGATACTTATGATTTGAAGTTGTTTTATACACTATGCACTTATTATAGTATCAAATAATCTGTTTTAAACGTATCAAGCATTCTTTGGCTGTTATAAGGGAAAACCCTATCCCCCGGCTTGCGTTGCATTGTGTGATAGGACCTGGGTCTTATAATAGCTTCATTTTTCTTTATTTAGCATTGCGTTGTTGTTTTATGCACTAGTATTCTTGGGAGGAAACCCGTTCCGTGTTATACGGCGTGGTCCCTTGATTTACCTAACTTTGAAAATAAAGATAATAACTGTTTTCGTTCTCACACCAGTCACATGACTGACCTGGAGTTTATTGTTTTAACCTAAACTCTGGGTGCCCTTATTTTGACACGGGCAGCTAGTAGTTTTGGTTTTGCAGATTTATATTCACAGGATCCTGGTTTACGGCTGGAATGATATCCGGAAAGCTTTGTATCCGTATATCTCTTCTAGTTGTGTATTGTATTATTTTCCGCTGCGATGTATTTCAATGTAATTTAAATCTTTGATATTTCTGTGTAATATTTATTCATACTCTGTATATTCTTGTAATCTGATGCATTGTTGTAATATACTATGAAATGTTCTTCCGTCTGCGTTCTGATTTGTCGTGTTCTCAAACGATAGGGCATTTCGAACGGTCTGGGTCGGTTTAGCGACTGATTCGGACCGAGCGAAATTCCTTTTCGTAACATTGATGACGTATATTTCCTAAATTTAGAAAATAAGAAATGTTGAGTATATAGAAATGGGAAATGAATAAATAAAGGATTGATTTAATTAAAAGAGATAAGTGTTGATTGATGATTGATCGATCGAATTTCTATCTGGAAATAAGATCGTTGGTTGTACACCTATTTTTCTTTGATAGTTAAATCACCGACTATCGAAGTTTCTGGCCATTTTTCCATCGTCAATACAGATAGACCGGGATCAGATTCATTATCTGAAAACCACTCTGTATGGACGTTAGCGTTGCTATCAAATATGATGGAGATAATGAAGACGGGGTTATTCAAGGGCTATCCTGTTTACAGAATAGTGCCTTCGGTTTGTCCAATACCAGGACAACATGAATGGACGAATGTCTGACAAAGTATATCTAACGGATCTCGTATGTTGATCTCTTCAAATGTATTTACGTTTGGTGGCGGAGGAATTCATGGTATTTTTGGGGAAATCAATTTGTGATTTGACGGGTATGACGATGTGGCATTCAAAGTAAATGAATGTATGATCGGTCAAAAGATACGTTATGACCTCAAGCCTCATTAACCGGGAAATGACAGAAATCGGGCAGGCAGCATGGCTAAGTGGGTCGCTCCCATTAGGGTGTATATCATCTATCTAGAGAAAATCCATTTCATTCTTTTATCTATTATCGATGCTGTCCCTTTTCGGGAAACGGTGGGTAGCTCCCAACCGTTGGTGATATACATTCGATACACTCAAGCGAAATGAGTAGTCGGTCATGTGTGGGCCGGGTTGCAAGACGTTCTTGTTGAACCCAGTGTATTCGTCTCTAGAGATACACTATCGGCAGGTGGTCCCATACCTTGTCATAGTTGGAATCCAATCTCCAATAAGTGCCAACGATTTTGTTTGTATACTATATATGTGGAACGTGAGATGCAAGCGTTATGCTAGATTGTTATTTACTTGTGATTAGACATTATTATAATATCAAAGAAGTATTGATTTCAAAAAGTGTTTTGGTTATCGTAAGGCAATAACCATCCGTGTTTATGTGTGGATCGGTCTTACGATTACCTTTTCTTTTGAAAAGGATTTTGAAAAGTTAAACAAAAAAATGATTTGAGTTTACTCACACCAGTCCCATGACTGACCCAGAGTTTATTTTGTTTTGTTTTCCCTGAACTCTTGGGTGCCCAAATTTGTATGGGCAGTCAAGTAGTTCAGGTCTTTACAGATATATTTGGAGGAGCTTAAAGCAGGAGGCTTCAGGATTATATAGCTATTGTTATTTCCGCTGTATGTAAGTGTTGTACTCTCATAATGTTGTTATACTGTTTTATTGCAAAGTTATGTTATGTATTATATTTTATTCGTTCCGCTTTGAGATTCGTGTTTACTCTGATTGTGTTCTTCTTCTTCTTCTATTCTAATTTTCTATCTTATCTATTGTCATCCTCTAATTCTTTCTATTAATGATCAGGTATTTCCGATGTTCGAATAGTCAACATGACAGTTTTGTGTTGATTTTCGGAGTCGAAAATCCCAGTTCGTTACATCTTCTATTCTAATTTTCTTTCTTTCTATTTCTCACCCTCTAACTTCTTTTTATTAATGGTCCGGTATTTCCGATGCTTGAATAGTCAATATGGGTTTTGTGTTGATTTTCAGGGTCGAAAATCCTTGGGTCGTTATAGTTGGGATCAGCAACCGTTTCCCAAAAGGGACAACATCGATAGATTAAAGAAGCAAATGGGATTTCTCTATATAGGTGATTATACACCCTAATGGGAACGACCCACATAGCTATGTTATCCGCCCGATTTTTGTCATCTACTGGTTGTGAAGCTTGAGGCTGAACTTACCCTTGGATATAACGCGTCTTCATTCACTTGAACGCCACATCGTCAAACCTGCCAAATCACAAATTGATTTCACCAAAAATATCCCCGATATAAAGCAAAGAGAAACGAATTCCTCCGCCACCAAACGTAAATACTTTGAAGAAATCAACTTACGCAATTTATTAGGCATACTCTATCAGACACTCGTCCATATAAATTGCCCTGGGACTGGACAAACCGAAGGCACTAACTTTTAAATCAATCTTAGGCAATTTCTACCTAAGATCGTCAGAATAGCCCTTGCATAATACCGTCGTCAATGGTCTTCAATATAATCTCTGGCTCATAACGTATATATTGAATCGAAGTGGAATTTAGATTCCAGTGTCCTCGAAAACGACGACATAAAAGTCCAGATTTGATCGTTGGTGATTTAACTATCAAATATAAAATAAAAAGATTTATTTCTATTTGATCTGCTAAGCATTTAAATATTCCAATACAATACTAACATTGTGTGTGTGTATATATATATATATATATTCATTTGGAAACATAAGTATTAACTTAGTTAGAAAATCTCTTGTTGTCAATCTTACGTGATAATTTCACTCTTGAATATCAGTTTCATAGCTAGAGACGATATTCAACTCTAACACTCATTATAAATTCGAACTAATACGATTTATTGGAAAATAGTGAAATCGTTCAAGTTGGGGTATTTTAATTACCTCTCAGACCTTGAGTCGAAAACATTCTCATCGTCAAAATTCGTAGAAGTTCGATTATCCAAAATATTCGACCAAATCATTAATTGGTAAATCCGTTTAATATCCAAATCTTGAACCATTTCCGAAACAACATTGTTGTTTTGAACCATTCATCAAGTTAACTTAAATATTAAACCAGGGAATTTAATCCAAATAAATCAAATTGATTTCTTTATCCTTTTCATTAAATTATCTTAATTACTTAATTAAAACATTTGTCAAGTTAAAACATATCATTTTGGTTAATTCATTTAATTATAAAGTGCCATTTAATTATATCTTATTTCTGCCCAATCTGTTAATTTAAACATTATCAAGTTTTTAAGCCACCATTTATTAAAAATCCCTTTAATTAAATTAATTGAATCAGATTAATTAAATAAATAAATTCCCATTTAAATAGTTGATTTACGTCAACCAAACTGATTAACTGATTATAATTAATCTTTCTTTTATAAATTAATTAATAATATAATTAATTTAAAATTATCCATTTAATCGTTTTCTCAAAACATTTTATATCCAATTTATCAAAACTCGAGTTTGTTTCTGAGTTACTTTACAGAAATCTAACATAGCGGTTCCAACGGAATATTTTAGTTCTTATAACAAACAACATTCGAGTTGTTAATCCAATTTGCACAATAATCATATGAATACAGTTCAATATTATCAACTGAGAACATATCGACAACATATATTAACTGATAAAATATGTCAAAATGATATAATAGCAGAATGGTGTTTATTTCTACTAATAGGGTATTCAGACAATTCAGTTAATCAAATGTATAGTGGAACATTGATTATTTCTACTAATAGATGTCAATAAAATATTAAATTACGATTAACGTAATTAAATACAACTAAATTAACAAATCAGTTAATTTAACAATCAATTCAAAATCTACTGAATTACAGATTTTTACTGATCAATAGTTATGACTAAATTTAAGTTCGACTAATTTTGAATGACATTTTAGTATAAATACCACTTTTAATAAATTAATTTATTTTAAATTGAATTGTTTAAAATCTGATAATTTACATTGTGTTACATACACAGACTAATATTTGACTCGATCATACCCCCACAAGCTAAACATTTTTTTTAAATGTATCAATACATCCATATGTATATAATTTAAATAGCTAATATATTTAAATTCAGGTTTGAATTTAAAACTTTTTCCCTTTTTAATTAACGTTAATTGGGTCGAGCCCAATAAACTTAGCTCACATTTCTATTATATCTATAACTATATATATATATTCCGATATTTATATTCGATTTATAATTTAAATTAAATTTTAAATCTTTCTTCTTTAATTTTTTTCCCATTGGGCTAAAGCCCACGCCTAAATTAAAACTCGCGTATTAAATTGAAAGCCACTACATCACTTAAGTCATTCCCCGTCCATCTTTCTTTTATCCCATCTTCTTTCCCTTTTCAACATTCCAGTTGCCTGCACAATCTCGTGCATGGTGCACTTGCACCGTTGAATCATCCACCTGAGAGCCATCGCAATTTGGTCCCCTAGTCATACCTTCGACCACGGTCGCCACCAACCGTCCATTTAAACCCCAGAGCGCCTCCTCCCCAAAACGCCCTTTTCTACTATCAAAGCTCGAACCTAGGTTTCCAGGTTGACCCAAAATTAACTCCCTACGTTACTATCATCCATCCGCCAAGCTGTCTTCGCCTCCGATCAATAGATTATCCTCGAGCCTTCCTTCCCACCGAAAATCAAAGCACTCGATCACTCCAGATTTGGACTCGATCGAGTTAAAACCCATGACCAAAAACAACATATCCAAACTCCAAATCATTCTTCCGATCAACCACGGCCATCGAAGCTTCTATAACTCCGTCTATGCCTTCGTACACCTCCTTCAAGATTCCAGAAATAATAGTTTCCAACATAACTCATAGAATCGGCAGTTTTCTTTACTTTTTATCCCAAAATCAAACATAACCCTTAACTTTGTCTATAAGGTCTTAAAAATCATCATTTTTGGTTTAAAAATCATCATTTACGAGTGTGAATCCATTCATGAACCTGTAATTACAAATTTCAATAATTGAAAATTTGATCTTTAAACCTCTTACTGATATACATATAGATATACCAAAATATATTTTCTTATTTTAAGTGAGGCTATTTTTAAATTAGGCTTCAAACATATGTGATTAGTTCCATATATATATATATTAAGTTGTAATATGCATTGGCATTTAAAATATGGATTTTTCTTCTACCCAGCACTTGTTTGTTCAAGGAGCAGAGCCATATTATTTGGTTTACAGGCATATATATTGGTTTCCAGGTTTCCTTTTTTTTTTCTTGTTTCAGGTTTTATGTCTAAATCAGATTGACTAATCACAGCATATACCTACCTTTATATGCATGACATTATTACATCTAACAATAAGTATGTACATGGGGCAAATTTACTTGCTGTAAAATGTTTCCAGTCTTTATATTAATCATTCTACATACTATGATTATCTAGGGGTTAAATCTTGATATAAATTAAACACACATAGGAATTTAGAGTCTAGAGTCGGTCATGATCCATCTCAAAGATCATAAACAAAAATAAAATTTATAATACAAGATGTAAACTTATAGGCATATACTAACACTAGTTTTCCTTAATCAATTTACCATGCTATAAATTTAAGCTAAATTAAGTGACTGTATGCAGATCTGAAACAAGTTAGGTAAAAACTTAAAGTCATATATGTTTACTCACCATATATTTCCACAGTTTCTAGCATTCCTGGTAAATGGTTTTGGACTGCTTCTCCGACCATTTTTGTTTCCAGGTTCAATGGCTTCTATGTGTTGCCATTTTTATTCTATGTTTTGGTCGAATGAGTGCATATGCAGTTGGGTATTTACTATTTATAGTTGAAAACAAGGCTTACAAATGAAGATCGTAGGATAGAAATAGGACAGTGATGGACAATAGGTAGTTGCTGTAGTATTTTTGATTGAAAGAAATGATATTATTGTCAAGGCTTATCATACTAAATTCTTTCTTCCCAGTACTGCACATGGCCAGGCTGTTTCAATGTTCATTTCTGTACAAACACATGCATTCAAATGTTATTTAGAAACTAGGCCATATAGGATTAGGGTTTTTTAGGTTGTCTATAACTTGATTGCATGAAGGTCATAGGCTGCTTGATTTGAGAGGATTGGTGCTCTATATTATCACTTCTCCCAGCTATAAGGAGCGCATGACCATGTGCAATGTGGTTTCAAAATGAGCTTAGTTCTTAAGTAATGTTTTTCAGTCTACAAAATCTTATACAGTCCTATGTATAGGCTGATTCTATGATGTGAAGGCATGTGTTTAAGCATATATGCATATCTCTTTGCCTGCACATGCATGTCCTTGCCTTGGATAGGTTGCCTTAACAGGGTAGTTGTTGTATTGATTTGAGAGAGGGTGGTAGTGTAGGCTATGTTCTGCATCTTCATTAGAAAGGGAAGTCTAGTCCATTAGCTTGCTATGTACATGGATTTGTGCAGCATAGATACAAGTGATTTCAAATATTTTTATACTTAGCACCTAAGCATAATCTCATTAGTCAAAAAAAAAAATCGAAACCCAATATTATGTTTATATGAATTTAAAACATCTCCAATTACCAACAAAATAATGAAACAAGCCTACTTGTGTATATATAAATATACTAATATTTTATAATATTTTCATCCAATATTTTCTAGTTTTACAAGGGTTAAAATAATTTACCAAGCAAATTTCCAAATATTATTTATCTCGAAATAAATACATATATATACACCGATCAAAGAATTTTATACCATTAAAAATATATATACTGAAATTTTTCCTAACTATTTATTATTTTAAATCAATTTACTAAAATAATCAAAAATAAATTGTATTACAAATTCAGTCAAAAACTGGGATGTTACAATCTTCCCTCTTAAAAGAATTTCGTCCTCGAAATTGAAGAGCAACGAGGAGACTACAGTTATATCTATAGTTATAGACTTATACTTAAACAAATACGTGGGTCGTCCCATAACAATCACCACAAACAAGGCGTCCAAAATAAACAAATTACCTACCAAACATTTCATAGCAATCAAAATATTCAATACATCAGCAATTAGCTATCAACCACCGTTTTTTCTATCACTTGAAATATTTATAATCACGGTTGGAAAACATTTTCATTTCTTATTTATGCACTTCTACTCTTCAACATTCTTCAGTTCCTGACCGTAAATCGGTAAGAATATAATCTTCTAAGTATCGACCCCGAAGATTGAAATCAACATCAGATCAATACATAAAAAATCATTTACCTTAACCAGTTTGCAGTTAGGTTCCAAATTTTCAATTCCATTTAAATTTTCGAATTCCAGAATCCAAATTTCCAGTTTTATTCCAAACCAGTTTGAAATCTCATATCGTGATTCCATTATAAATTCAAAATCTTTAAATTCTCCCAAAACATTTTGTTTTCTCAAATAATTCTCCAATTTGTCTTATTTGTATAATTTATTCTTTGCACAAACTTAATTTGCTTTTATATATAACAATTTCAATGTTTATAATCCTATTTGATTAAAATAACAAGAATCGACATGTCTATATATAATAATATTTTCAGAAATTTTTCTTTCAAAAATATAATTTTAGGTAAAAATTATTTCATCTACCTAACTTAACACAATACTGTGTTGAATTGTTCTGCTCGAGAGTTTAGAAACACCTATCGATACAGTTGTATACCCTGCATCAACCAGAATTCATAAACCGTTCAACAAACCAATCATCACTATATAAACAGTTTTTATATCAATTCACAAATATGCGCTCATATATATGCACTCAAACTCAATCTAGGGTATTACTAACACTATCTCTATCGAGTTACTCCACAGAGCCAAGGTTACTACTCAAACTTCAGCTCTGATACCAAGTGTAACGACCCGCAAATCCATACTATTTGAGTAGACTGAATACTACTCACGTCCCACCCAATTTGCACAAAAATACAAATCATTTATTGAAAGAAGTTATAGGATGAGAAATAGAAAGATAGAAAATTAGAATAGAAGAAAATAGATAGGAGATAGAACTGAACCATAACACAGAATCTCACAATCGCAGCGGAATAAAATATAATATATAAATAATCACTTTTGAAATACAAACTGTATTTGAACTTACATACATCATTAGAGTACATTACAAATACAACACAACGGAATAAATTATAAATATCTAACACTGAAGCCTCCTGCTTCTAGCTCCATCAGATAAATCAGCAAAACCCTGAACTGTTGGACTGCCCGTACAAATTTGGGCATCCAAGAGTTTAGACAAAACATAGAAAAATAAACTCTGGGTCAGTCATGAGACCGGTGTGAGTAAATAATTAAAAATAGTTTAATTTTAACTTTCAAAACCCTTTTAAAAGAAAAGATAATCGTAAGACCGATCCACACATAAATACGAATGGTTTTTATCTTACGATAACCCAAAACGTTTTGAAATCGGTATCTTATTCTGATATTATAACAATGTCTAAATAAAATTAAATATCCATCTAATGGAACGCTTGCATCTCACGCTCCACATATATAGTATACAATCAAAACCTCATGCGCTTATTGGAGATTGTATTCCGACTATGACAAGGTATGGAACCACCTGCCAATAGTGTATCTCTAGAGGGGAATACAAGAGGTTTAACAAGAACGTCTTGCAACCTGGCCCACACATGATCGACCACTCATTTTGCTTGAGTGTATCGAATGTATATCGCCAACGGTTGGGATCAGCAACCGTTTCTCGAAAGGGACACCATCAATAGATTAAAGAAGCAAATGGAATTTCTCTAGATAGATGATTATACACCCTAATGGGAGCGACCCACATAGCCATGTTGCCTGCCCGACTTTTGTCATTTACTGGTTGTGAAGCTTGAGGTTGAACTTACCCTTGGATTTAACATGTCTTCATTCACTTTGAATGCCGCATCGTCAAACCCACCAAGTCACAAATTGATTTCGCCAACAATATCTCGGGTATAAAGCTAAGAGAAACGAGATGTAAATATATTTGAAGAAATTAACTTACGCAATTTATTAGGCATACTCTATCAGACACTCGTCCATACAAGTTGTCCTAAGACTGGACAAACCGAAGGCACTTTCCTACAAATCCATCTTAGGCAATTTCTACCTAGGATCAACAGAATAGCCCTTGCATAATACCGTCTTCAATGGTCTTCAATATAATCTCTGACAATGTATATATTAAATCGAAGTGGAGTTTAGATTCCGGTCTCTTCGAAAAAACGACAACGTAAAAGTCCAGATTTGATAGTCGGTGATTTAACTATCAAATATAAAATAAAATAAACAGATTTATTTCTATTGGTTCTACTAAGCCTTTAAATATTCCAATACAATATTAACTTTGTATACACACACACACATATATATATATATATTCATTTGGAAACATAAGTATTAACTTATTTAGAAAATCTCCGTGATAATTTCACTCTTGAATATCAGTTTCATAGCTAGAGACGATATTCAACTCTAACACTCATTCTGAATTCAAACTAATACGGTTTATCGGAAAATAGTGAAATCGTTCAAGTTGGGGTATTTTATTTACTTCTTAGACCTTGAGTCGAAATCAATCTCATCATCAAAATTCATAGAAGTTCGATATCCAAAATATTCGACAAAACCATAAATTGGTAAATCCATTTAATTTCCAAATCTTGAACCATTTCCAAAACAACGTTGTTGTTTTGAACCATTCATCAAGTTAACTTAAATATTAAACCAGGGAATTTAATCCAAATAAATCAAATTGATTTCTTTATCCTTTTCTTTAAATTATCTTAATTACTTAATTAAAACATTTATCAAGTTAAAACATATCATCTTGGTTAAATTTAAAGTGCTATTTAAGTATACCATATTTCTGGCCAATCTTTTAATTTAAACATTATCAAGTTTTTAAACCACCATTTACTAAAAATTCCGTCTATTAAATTAATTGAAACAAATTAAATAGATAAATCAATTCCCATCTAAATAGTTGATTTACATCAGTCAAACTAATTAACTGATTATAATTAATCTTTCCTTTCTAAATTAATTAATAATATAATTAATTTAAAATAATCCATTTAATCATTTTCTCAAAACAATTTATATCCAATTTATCAAAACTCGAGTGTGTTTCTGAGTTACTTTACAGAAATCTAACATAGTAGTTCCAACGGAATATTTTAGTTCTTATAACAAACAACATTCGAGTTGTTAATCCAATTTGCACAAAAATCATATGAATACAATTCAATATTATCAACTGAGAATATTTCAACAACATATATTAACTGATAAAATATGTCAAACTGATATAATAGCAGAATGGTGTTTATATCTGCTAACAGGGTATTCAAACAATTCAGTTAATTAAATGTATAGTTGAACATTGTTTATTTCCACTAATAGATGTCAATAAAATATTAAGTTACGGTTAACGTAATTAAATACAACTAAATTAACAAATCAGTTAATTTAACAATCAATTCAGAATCTACTGAATTACAGATTTTTACTGATCAATAGTTATGACTAAATTTAAGTTCGACTAATTTTGAATGACATTTTAGTATAAATACCACTTTTAATTATTTAATAAATTAATTTATTTTAAATTGAATTGTTTAAAATCTGATAATTTACATTGTGTTACATACATAGACTAATATTTGACTCGATCATATGACGACCCGAACCCCGTACTGACGGTGGCAAGGGTAATCTTTGGAATATAACACAAAAACAGATAACAGCAGAACAGAAATAAATAAATACATGAGATAATGTACAAATAATACACTGGATAAACATCATCAGAGTTACACAGTATACAGAATCATACTTAGTACAAATACAGTTCAGCTATACATAAATGGCTATAGCGGAAAACAAACATAATATGTACAATAGGAGCTGAACAACATAAAAGAGATAAATGATAGAATCCATCTTCAGCTCCAGCTATCCAGAAAGAGCCTGCTAAAACCTGAATACAAGGCTGACCATGTAGAAAAAGGGGCACCCGAGTTTGCAAGTGAAACAAACTACGAGTCAGTCATGGGACTGGTATGAGAAATCTACTCATCACGTTTTATAATATGGCTAATCACAGGACCACGCCACTTTCGCGAAATGGGTTTACTCCATTGGATTGCCAGTGCTTAAAACAAATAAATCTTTTAAACATCGCAATGCTTTTTATAAAAATGAAGCCATTATAAGACTCAGTTCCCATCACACAATGCAACGCAAACCGGAGGATAGAGTTTTTACCTTATAATGGCCAAAATATGCTTGATACGAATAAAACAAAAGAATTTGATATTATTACTAGTGTTTATATATTTCAAAAACAATTTCAAATCATAAGTATCAATCATAGATGGCATTAATGCCCCATACCACTATGTCGCCATATATAGGTATACAATTAATACCGCACAGTGTCGTATTTGGAAATTGGATCTCTGTCATGAACCAAGGCAAAGATAGTCCTTACCGACTTCGAAACGCTTTAGCCCGTGTCTCAGGATCAGAGCTCGAGTGACCCTAGGATCGTCAGGGCCGGTCCACCGATGTGGATTAAAATGTCTGAACACTGCGTTTCCCCGTCCTTTGGGGCGTCAATGAGCCAACGAATGGCTCCATCGGCTTCACATAGTCACTGATATATCTGAGGCGCCTCACAACAGCAACAACCACACAGGTGAAAATAATATAAATGTCAGCCAGTTTAAGCACTGACACCACCTCTAGCTAGAAGGAAACGCATGCCCTCCCTGAGGTCCTCTCCCGTTTCTGGTTCATACCGGGGTGTGAGGCTCGCGAATTCACGTTATACAAAAAGCTACGCCACACAGGCCGTGCTTTGTTCATCAACCACAAGACTTTGCTTTTCAACAGAAGCCTTGATCACTGCATCTTAGCATGCCACACAGGCAATTCACACCATGCAACTGATGGCGATCAATCACATAGAATGAATCCCAATGTCAGACACACAGTCCATTTGCAAGTCCGTTCTGGGTCTGAACGAAACCAGAGGCACTATATACCTCGCATACCCATCGATCTCCACGTACATCTGGACGACCACCACTCATTATCCATATTTCGGGATGCCTCCCAATCAGGACATCAGTTATAATCCAACCGAGGTGAAGATCTCCGGTCTTCAACCACCGTCTTCATCTTCGACTTCTTATCGTCGATTCAGTTATTCAGAATGGGATAAACCCGGTCTTTCTGAGCAACTCGCGTATATAATTAACAAGTGCTACACAAACACAACATATGCTTTATTCCAATTCATTATTCACTGACCGTAAATTAGTAAGAGAACGATTTCCCAAATATTAACGCCGAAGGCCGAAACCAACATCGGATCAAAACCCAGGAAACCATTCGACTTAGCTAACCTTCAGTTAGTTTCTAATTTTCACATTCCATATCGTTTATAATATTTTATAACGATTTATCGCTATTTTTATTTATTTAAAAATAACCATTTCATTCAAACGACGCTTCAGGCCATAATGCGGCCGTGGCGCTGTTTTTCTTCAGATTTGATTTACACATATCTGAAAATCTAATGGTTGGATCTTCACAAATTTTATATCCTTAGAAAGATCTTTTCAAAACGAATCCAACGGTTCTAGTTTTGGGAAAATCCGACGGTCGGATCTCCCGGTACAATCGTTTGAAGTTTCGATTTCAAAATACGAACTGCAGCGTCGTTATTCGATTTAATTTAATTATATATATATATATATAATCGATTCTGCCGCTGTTTTTCCTCATATTTGAATTAAACATTCCAGACAATCCAACCGTTGGATCTTCACAAAGTTGGTGTCGTTGGAAAGATATTTGCAAAGCGAACCCAACGGTCGGTTTTGGGAAAATCCGATGGTCGGATCTCCCGCACTAATCTTTTGAAATCATGGTTTCAAAACACGAACTGCAGCTTCGTTATTCGATATATTTCAATTATATTTATGTATATATATAAATATAATCAATTCTTCGATTACAAAACTATTTTCTTTTCATACATTTGATAAAAATGATATTTCTATCCAACCGACATTTATTTCGACACTTCACTATTTTTAACAATTCATGTATATAATAAAAATGTGATTTTTATTGCAAAACAATTTATTTCAAAACACGACTATTTTATATAGTTCATATAGATGATAAAAATATGATTTTTATTATAAAACAATTTATTTCAGAGCACGACTATTTTATATAGTTCATATAGATGATAAAAATATGATTTTTATTATAAAACAATTTATTTCAAAACATGACTATTTTATATAGTTCATATAGATGATAAAAATATGATTTTTATTATAAAACATTTTATTTCAAACACGAATATCATTCAACACATGAATTTCTATTCAACGAATGAATTTCTATTCAACACATGAATGTTTTCAATAGTTCGTATATATAAAGTAAAAATGTGATTTTTATTGTTAAAACAATTTACTTAAACACGAATACCATTCAACACATGAATTTCTATTCAACGAATGAATTTCTATTCAACACATGAATGTTTTCTATAGTTCGTATATATAAAGTAAAAATGTGGCTTTTTTATTGTTAAAACAATTTATTTAAAACATGAATACCATTCAACACATGAATTTCTATTCAACGAATGAATTTCTATTCAACACATGAATGTTTTCTATTCAACACACGAATATAGTTTCAACAAATGAAAATAATTCTAACACATGAATATTATTGAAAATTTCGGCAGCATAACAGCAGGGTAGTTAAAACCGGGGCCGTCCCTAGTACGGCTCCTTGCTCTACCTTAAAGCCTTGCAGCTTTTGACAATGGGGATTTCATGCATCTATTTCGCACGCAGGCGGCATGTATATTTTTTTCATTTCCACAAACTAATCCTATGTGGTTTCAACCAAATAATTCTCAACCACAAACGGGTATTTTTCAACCACAATCAATCAATTTCAACCACAAACAATTCTAATCAACCATTCGCTATCAACCAATTTTCACACCAATCACAACCAATAAATATCGTCCATGGTTTGTGGACGAGGGGTGTATATATATATATATTTATATATATTTATATAAGTATATTTCACTTCCATTCAACACATATATAATTTTTTTACAACGCATATATAACTTATACATCGAACGTACAACTTATAAAACGCTTATACATGAGGTGTACAACGCTTATATAACTCATACATCGACTATATAATTTATACACCGTCGTTTTCCATATCGTTTATAATCTAGAAATCTCACATTGGGTTCCACTTCACCAAAAATAGCAGAAGGCTCAGAAAAATATGTGGTCTCTTCTAGAATGTAGAAGACGTCCACACGAGTCCACTGTCTCTTGTTTCACTGAATTTCGTCAAAATAGCAAAAAGATATGATTTTTACAGTGAAATCAAAAACCGTAGTGCTTTAAAGTGCTATAATATAGTTAAATTAAAAACAACCGTACCTTCTCTGAAATTGTTCAAAGCTAGGTTTTGAATTTACGGGCAAACCGTGCAACGAATCGTCGATCGGTCACTGCCACGTGGAAGAGCTTCAAATCCGCTCCAGGGGTTGCCAACCGCGTCAGGTCCGATGGTCGGAGGAAGGCCCGATTCAGCTCGAAACGGGGTGACTTTCGAGGCTCGGGTCTCTCTAACGGCTTGACGAGGAGGGGCGCTCCAGGTCTTGATTTGAAGAGGAGAGGGCGCTCTACAAAATCCCCAACTGGAGCAGGGTCTAATTCGTAGTGTATCGGCCAGAAAAGAGGAGAGAAGGAAAGAAGGGAGGCCGTCGTTAATCGTCTGGAGGTCGGCGAGAGAGAGAGTCTGATGTGGACGAATGATTTTTTTTTAATATTTATAAATTTTAAAAATCCAAAAATACCCTCTTTCACACACGAACCCCAATCCAGACCCAACGACTATGATCCCTAGCTAAATACCCCCATTCCGAGCACAATGGGATATGTTTCATAGGCCCATTCGACTGTTTCAGTTAGTTTTCCTTTAATTTAAAATATATAACATTCAATATTTATTTTGAATGTACATTTCAATTTGCCAGGGCGACATACTGATCCCAAAAATTCCCACAAAATAAATCTAGCTATGTTTGGACAATACGGTCCCAACAAAATTAGTTTCGTCGAATTCTGAGACCGTTTGAAAAATGGCTCTTTTCTGGTCGATCCAATTTAATAGAAATCGACCAAACACATTTTCCTTTGCCACGCTCACATACTAACTTCAAAAATTATGAAATTTGAAACTTAGCAATAATTTGACATCCCGGACCCAACAAAAGTGGTTTCGTGAATTCTGAGGTCGTTTGCAAAATGGCCATTTTCACGGGCTATATAAACTCTATAACAACCTTTCTGAAAATTCATTTAGCCATAACTTTTGCTTCCAGCTATGAAACTTCGATTTTTCAGATTCGTTAGAAAGATATTCACTAACAGATTTAAATATTTTCGGTTTTACTCAAATTCGTTTTGTTTTGCACCCGGTACAGTCAATCAAACTTTGAATTCAAATTTTGAAACTATCGCGCCATTTCAGGCCTTGTTTATAATTAGAATTAGTTATATTTATTTTCAAACGTCGATTCAAACTTACTTTTCGTCGTTATTATTTAAAATATTTATTTAAAATATTTAAAATCCACTAAAATAGCCAATTTAAAAATTTTAAATTGGTTCAGATTTTCCGGGTTGTTACAATCTCCCCCACTTAAAATTTTCGTCCCCGAAAAGGAACAAAGTCGAAAGTGGTTTGATTAATCAACTCTACTTTCAATCTGGCTTCCATTCTCCAACTTTTCAGTTTCTGAGAATTTTCAAATTCTTAAAAAATTTGGCTAACACCCTAAATTTTCGAAAAATTTCGCCATAACCTCCTTTGTACGTGGAGGGGTTTGGAAATTTATTGGGCTGTATTAGGTACCCAATAAATCCTAATAAGCACGCACATATTTATAGTGACATATTCCGGTGTCCACAGGGGAGTGTGTATAGATCATAACTCCAGAGAATAAATTCTCGTCACTCTATAAATGGTTTTTGTGCCTTAATGACCAGAGAAACGTGTTTATTGTCATCTCCGGACCCGTGTGGGGTTTTTTATTAATCTGGCAATTTACCGTTACATTTTACATAGTCCATATCAGTCATCCGTTCAACCTGTAATATATATTCATCGCCATATAAGCCTCTCGCTCGTATGATAAATCTTCAACCTCGTCACACAAGCTCCAAATGCTTATGTGGTATATGATGAAGTATGCCTATCTTCATGAAGTATGCCATGTAGCGTAGTTCAAAATTAGTTGTTACTATCCTATGGCGACATTTATTATTACACACAGAATAACCAGCACTCCGCATCCAATGGCATTCACAGGAGTTGATATAATAATAAAATTGTGCATCCAACTCATTAAGGTTTACCTATTTGTCGGGCACGCAAATAATTTCTTTACTCAACAACTAATCCATTTACCTGTTCAAACATATATAATGCACATGTATGTATTTCTATCTATTTTTAACTCAGTTCAATGGGTGATTTAATTAACTGTCATTCTAATAATTTAATTAATCAAATCTACTATCGCACAACACAAACAATAATCAATTTGTTTTTAACTTTTCAAAAATCATACAAATTAATTCAAACACTCTTTTGAAAACATTCAGACTATATAATTAAAGAGTTTACATCAATGTAAAGAAAACAACAGCAAAGTAAAGAACAGAATGGAAATGCAAGATATGGTAGATGTACCTTGCACCAGAGTCAATCATAGATATCCACCCTGCACCTAGGATAGGCTTTCTTAATACTTTCCTCTGTTTCCCAAGTACAATCTCGCGGATCTCCACTCCATTGCACTTTGACTAAGTGAACCTTTTTGTACCTCAGCTCTTTGGTTTCTTTGCCAATAATCTTTAGCGGCTCTCTTCTCACAGCCAATTCTGGAGTAATTTCAATAACCTGTTGTGCGGCTTCTTCCACGATCAAGTCTGGATCATGAACGTGCTTTCGAAGTTGAGATATGTGAAATACATCATGCACTCCAGGCAACCAATCAGGCAATTGAATTCTATAAGCGAGGGTTCCAATCCGTTCCTGTATAGGGAATGGACCAATAAATCTGGGCGCCAACTTCCCAGTTTTTCCAAATCAAATCACTTCTCTCATCGGAGAAACCCTTAGATACACATAATCACCAACAGAAAAAGCCAAATCTTTTCTTCTCGAATCAGCATAGCTCTCCTGTCGGCTTTAAGCGGTGAGTAAACGTTTCTTAACGAAATCGACTTTGTCTGCGGCTTCGCGGATCATATCAGGTCCCAATACAAGTCTATTACCAGGTTCTACCCAACAAGAAGGAGATCGGCATGGTCTACCATACAATGCTTCGAATGGTGACATTGTCAGGCTTGCTTGGTAGCTATTGTTGTATGAGAACTCAGCCAAATGCAAATGGTCTTCCCATGATCCACCAAAATCTAGAACATAAGCCCGCAATAAATCTTCTAGAATACGATTCACCCTCTCAGTCTGACCATCTGTCCGAGGATGATAAGTGGTGCTTAGATTCAGCTTTGTTCCCAGTTCTACTTGAAATGCCTCCCAGAATTTGCTAGTAAATATTGGATCTCTATCACTAACTATACTGAGCGGCACTCAATGTAGCCTAACAATTTCCTTGAAATATATCTGCGCCAGACTCTGCGCAGTTCGGTTCGATCTGATAGGTATGAAATGGGCGGTCTTCATGAAGCGATCTACGATCACCCAAATACCGTCATTTCCTTTCCTGGTTCTGGGAAAACCATCTATGAAGTCCATGGAAATATGTTCCCACTTCCAACCTGGAATGTCCAGCGGTTGCAACAATCCAGCCAGTTTCTGTTGGTCGCTTTTGACTAGTTGGCAAGTAGGGCAACGACTAACATATAAAGAAATGTCTCTCTTCATCGACCTCCACCAAAAAGTGCATTTGATGTCATTATACATTTTGCTTACTCCTAGATGGATACTAAGTTTTGACTTGTGGCATTCATCTAGTACTTCCTTTCGGAGCTCAGAAATGTTAGGAACACAGATTCGACCTTTTAGCCTTAGAATCCCATCATTATCAACGTGGAAACTCGAGGGTTCGCCTTTCTGAATTATCTCTCTGATCTTCTGAATGAAGTGATCATCCTTCTGAAGAGCAGATATTTTATCAATCAATGAAGTTGTAATAATAAAACTGGCGATCATTACATTCTTTCGACTTAGCGCATCGGCCACGACATTGGCTTTCCCTGGAGTGTATTGAATCTCAAAATTGTATGCTGCAAGGAACTCTAGCCAACGTTGCTGCCTCAGATTCAAGTCTTTCTGTGTGAACAAATACTTTAGCGACTGATGATCTGTAAACAGTTTGAATTTCTCACCCAAAAGATAGTGCCTCCAAATTTTCAAAGCAAATACGATGGCCAAACACTCAGGATCATGAGTGACGTAGTTCTTCTCATGCGACTTCAGCTGAAGGCTAACATAAGCAACCACCTGACCTCTTTGCATTAATACTGCACCAAGGCCTTCTCTAGAGGCATCTGTCCAGACTTTCAAGTCCTGATTGCCATCAATTATCGTTAACACTGGAGCCGTTGTTAATATTAACTTTAGCTCCTCAAAAGCCTCCTCACATTCTGGAGTCTACTTGAATTTTGAGTGCTTCTTTGTAAGCTTCGTTAAGTGACTAGATATCTTCGAAAAATATTTAACGAACTTCCGGTAATAACTAGCCAATCCAAGAAAACTTCGAACTTCTGTGGGAGTACTAGGCTGTTTCCAGTTTTGAATAGCGGTGATTTTACTTGGATCCACAGCAATTCCCTCTTTTGATACGACGTGGCCAAGAAATTTTACTTCATCTTGCCAAAATATACATTTGGACAGTTTAGCTTTCAATACATTCCTTCTCATAATTTCTAGAACCTGCTCCAAATGTTTTTCATGTTCGGCCTTTGACATAGAGAAGATTAGAATATCATCAATAATACCAGAACAAACTTATTCAAAACCCCTTTGAACACTCTATTCATCAGATCGACAAAGTAGGCAGGAGCGTTACATAAGCCGAACGACAATACTAACCACTCATAAAATAAGACTGGACCTCTGAATGCTGTCATAGGAACACACTCTTCGGCAATACGAAGCTGACGAAAACATGTAGCTAGGTCCATCCTTGAAAATAATTGTGCTCCATTCAGACGATCCAATAAATCATCGATTCGCGGCAATGGATATTTATTCTTTATTGTCTGCTTATTCAAGTCACGATAATCCACACATAGTCGCAGAGTACCGTCATACTTTGGGACAAACACCACTGCTGCTCCCCAATCAGAAAAACTAGGCCTGATCAAACCCTTCCATACAAGTTATCGAGTTTGATTGTCTAGTTCTTCTTTCTCTTTTAGAGTCATTCTCTGAATAGCGTGCACTACTGGCCTTGCGTTCAGAATTAAAGCGATCTTGAAATCAATTTCTCTCTGCGGAGCTAAGCTAACAACTTCTTCAAACACATCCGCATAATTCTTGACGACAGGAATATCTTTTATGAGGTTGGGAACATTCTCTGTGACTACAGGGATATTTTCTATTTGAGCAGGAGAAACATCCAAAGCTGCCCAAAAGTCTTTTCTATTTGAATTCGGACCTTCACATAGTATGGTTATATATTCTTCTGATTTAATCTTTGCCTTAACGACCCTGTCGGCGCATTTAACCTCAGCTTCATATTTGGTCAACCAGTCTAACACCAAGATAAGATCAAATTCTGTAAAATTCATGACAACTACGATGGTAGGGAACCGATAACGAGAAAAAGAAACCGGCACCCCACAAACCCAACTGAGATCGAAGGAACCCCCGACCGGATGATGGACGGTCATTAGTTCTTTGAGCTTCTTCAAATTCAAATCCAGTTTCTTAATCGCATTCCTTGCAACAAAGCATCGCGACGCGCCGGTGTCAAACAGTACTTTAACTGGAATATCTTTGACAGTTAGCGTGCCTTCTAAAACATCTGGCCTTCCCTGACCAGTTGAGGGGGCTGAAGTTTCTGCCACTTCATATACTTGAACCTCTTTGGTCTTTTTCAACAGCCAGCAATCTTGCTTTACATGACCAGCCTGTTGGAAGAGATTGCACTTTCTTTTCTCTTGAAATCCCTTCTTGGATTGAAGCCCACCTTTTAATCGCTTCTTTAAGGGTCCGCAGTTTATCGATAAAATCCCTTTCTGATGGCAGTTATTGCATACGGCGGTCGTTACTGGTTCCTTCTCAGATTTAACCCTTTTCCTCTTGGCTTTGGGCTTCTTACTGGCCTCAGGACTATCAGTCTCAGACTCCTCTTTGTTACTCGAACTGACTTCCTCTTCGTCGCGCAACATACCTTTCTAATGGATATCTTCATACTGATAAGCCATGTATATCATTTCTGAAAAAGGAAGCTTCACATGCCCCATTACTTTATTCTGGTATTTTCTTTGCAGGCCATGAATAAACCTCAGATTCTTCCTCTTCGGATTTTGAATTAGATGAGGGGCAAAGTGAGAAAGTTCGTTGAATTTCTTATGATATTCCGAGATATTCATATCACCTTGTATCAGGTAACTAAATTCATCACATAGCCGCTCAGTCGCTTCGGGAGGAATAAATCTTTCACTGAAAACCTCTTTGAATCTATCCCAGGTGATATCACCTTCTGGATTATCCTTGATGATTGTTTCCCACTAGATTAAAACTTCTTCTTTGAGCGCCCAAGATGCTACTAATCTTTTTCTAATCATCTCTCAGCTGGAAACGCTCAAAATTTCTTTCAGCAGAACTCATCCATGCATGAGTTTGAATAATCGATTCATTGCCCGAGAATTGTGCTCCACCTAGATTTCGATATCTCTTAAATAGAGCCTCTAGATCTGGTTCCGCATTCCTCCTGTTTCTGACACTCATTTTCTAGTACTTCTGCAAATAGCAGATCAAATGTCAGGTCACAGAAAAGGTATTTTAAGACATAGAAACATATACTTGAATGTAAATGTGTCTATCGGGGTGTATTTCATTCTTCTTTACCCATACTAGGATATTACTGATCCTATCTGTAATGAGTTACTCGTCCAAGAACACTACTGGTTCTATTTCTGAAGAGTTCGTTAATATGGAATATTCCAGCACTAAGGTTAACCAAAGCTCCGATACCACGTTATGACGACCTGAACCCCGTACCGACGGTGGCAAGGGTAATCTTTGGAATATAATACATAAACAGATAACAACAGAACAGAAATAAATAAATACACCAGATAATGTACAAATAATACACTGGATAAACATCATCAGAGTTACACAGTATACAGGATCATACTTAGTACAAATACAGTTCAGTTATACATAAATGGCTACATCGGAAACAAACATAATAGGTACAATAGGAGCTGAACAACATAAAAGAGATAAATGATAGAATCCATCTTCAGCTCCAGCTATCCAGAAAGAGCCTGCTAAAACCTGAATACAAGGCTGCCCGTGTAGAAAAAGGGGCACTTGAGTTTGCAAGTGAAACAAACTACGAGTCAGTCATGGGACTGGTAAGAGAAATCTACTCAACACGTTTTATAATATGGCTAATCACAGGACCACACCACTTTAGCGGAACGGGTTTACTCCATTGGATTGCCAATTCTTAAAACAAATAAATCTTTTAAACATCGCAATTCTTTTTATAAAAATGAAGCCATTATAAGACTCGGTTCCCATCACACAATGCAACGCAAACCGGAGGATAGAGTTTTTACCTTATAATGGCCAAAATATGCTTGATACGAATAAAACAAAAGAATTTGATATTATTACTAGTGTTTATATATTTCAAAAACAATTTCAAATCATAAGTATCAATCATAGACGACATTAATGCCCCATACCACTATGTCGCCATATATAGGTACACAATCAAAACCGCACAGTGTCGTATTTGGAAATTGGATTTCCGTCATGAACCAAGGCAAAAGATAGTCCTTACCAACTTCGAGACGCTCTAGCCCGTGTCTCAGGATCAGAGCTCGAGTGACCCTAGGATCGTCAGGGCCGGTCCACCGATGTGGATTAAAATGCCTAAGCACTACGTTTCCCCGCCCTTTGGGGGCGTCAATGAGCCAACGAATGGCTCCATCGGCTTCACGTAGTCACCGATATATCCGAGGCGCCTCGCAATAGCAACAACCAAACAGGTGAAAATAATATAAATATCAGCCAGTTTAAGCACTGACACCACCTCTAGCTAGAAGGAAACGCATGCCCTCCCTGAGGTCCTCTCCCTTTTTGGTTCATATAGGGGTGTGAGGCTCGCGAATTCACGTTATACACAAAGCTACGCCACACAGGCCGTGCTTTGATCATCAACCACAAGACTTTGCTTTTCAACAGAAGCCTTGATCACTGCATCTTATCATGCCACACAGGCAATTCACACCATGCAACTGATGGCGATCAATCACACAAAATGAATCCCAATGTCAGACACACAGTCCATTTGCAAGTCCGTTCTGGGTCTGAACGAAACCGAAGGCACTATATACCTCGTAAACCCATCGATCTCCACGTACGTCTGGACGATCACCACTCATTATCCATATTTCGGGATGCCTCCCAATCAAGACATCAGTTATCATCCGACCGAGGTGAAGATCTCCGGTCTTCAACCACCGTCTTCATCTTCGACTTCTTATCGTTGATTCAGTTATTCAGAATGGGATAAACCTGGTCTTTCTGAGCAACTCGCGTATATAATTAACAAGTGCTACACAAACACAACATACGCTTCATTCCAATTCATTATTCACTAACCGTAAATTAGTAAGAGAACGATTTCCCAAATATTAACCCCGAAGGCCGAAACCAACATCAGATCAAAACCCAGGAAACCATTCGACTTAGCTAACCTTCAGTTAGTTTATAAATTTCACATTGCATATCGTTTATAATATTTTATAATGATTTATCGCTATTTTTATTTATTTAAAAATAACCATTTCATTCAAACGACGCTTCAGGCCATAACGCGGTCGTGGCGCTGTTTTTCTTCAGATTTGATTTACACATATCTGAAAATCTAACCGTTGGATCTTCACAAATTTTATATCCTTAGAAAGATCTTTTCAAAACGAATCCAACGGTTCCAGTTTTGGGAAAATCCGACGGTTGGATCTCCCGGTACAATCGTTTGAAGTTTCGATTTCAAAATACGAACTGCAGCGTCGTTATTCGATTTAATTCAATTATATTTATATATATAAATATAATCGATTGTGGCGCTGTTTTTTCTCAGATTTGAATTAAACATTCCAGACAATCCAACCGTTGGATCTCCACAAAGTTGGTGTCGTTGGAAAGATATTTCCAAAGCGAACCCAACGGTTTTGGTTTTGGGAAAATCCGATGGTCGGATCTCTCGCACTAATCTTTTGAAATCAGGGTTTCAAAACACGAACTGCAGCTTCATTATTCGATATATTTCAATTATATATATATATATAATCGATTCTTCGATTACAAAACCATTTTCTTTTCATACATTTGATAAAAATAATATTTCTATCCAACCGACATTTATTTCAACACTTCACTATTTTTAACAATTCATGTATATAATAAAAATGTGATTTTTATTACAAAATAATTTATTTCAAAACACGACTATTTTATATAGTTCATATAGATGATAAAAATATGATTTTTATTATTAAACAATTTATTTTAAAATACGACTATTTTATATAGTTCAAATAGATGATAAAAATATGATATTTATTATAAAACAATTTATTTCAAAACATGACTATTTTATATAGTTCATATAGATGATAAAAATATGTTTTTTATTATAAAACAATTTATTTCAAACACGAATACCATTCAACACATGAATGTTTTCAATAGTTCGTATATATAAAGTAAAAATGTGATTTTTATTGTTAAAACAATTTACTTAGACACGAATACCATTCAGTTTGTATATATAAAGTAAAAATGTGATTTTTTATTGTTAAAACAATTTATTTAAAACACGAATACCATTCAACACATGAATTTCTATTCAACGAATGAATTTTTATTCAACACATGAATGTTTTCTATTCAACACACGAATATAGTTTCAGCAAATGAAAATAATTCTAACACATGAATATTATGGAAAATTTTGGCAACATAATGGCAGGGTAGTTAAAACCGGGGTCGTCCCTAATACGGCTCCTCGCTCTACCTTAAAGCCTCGCAGCTTTTGACAATGGCGATTTCATGCATCTAGTTCGCACGCAGGCAGCATGTATATTTTTTTCATTTCCACAAACTAATCCTATGTGGTTTCAACCAAATAATTCTCAACCACAAACGGGTATTTTTCAACCACAATCAATCAATTTCAACCACAAACAATTCTAATCAACCATTCGCTATCAACCAATTTTCACACCAATCACAACCAATAAATATCGTCCATGGTTTGTGGACGAGGGGCGTGTGTATATATATATATACTTATATAAGTATATTTCACTTCCATTCAACACATATATAATTTTTTTCCAATGCATATATAACTTATACATCGAACGTGCAACTTATACAACGCTTATACATGAGGTGTACAACGCTTATATAACTCATACATCGACTATGTAATTTATACATCGTCGTTTTCCATATCGTTTATAATCTAGAAATGTCACATTGGGTTCCACTCCACCAAAAATAGCAGAAGGCTCAGAAAAATATGCGGTCTCTTCTAGAATGTAGAAGACGTCCACACGAGTCCACTGTCTCTTGTTTCACTGAATTTCGTTAATATAGCAAAAAGATATGATTTTTACAGTGAAATCAAAACTGTAGCGCTTTAAAGTACTATAATATAGTTAAATTAAAAATAGCCGTACCTTCTCTGAAATTGTTCAAAACCTGGTTTTGAATTTACGACCAAACCGTGCAACGATTCTCGATCGATCACTGCCACGTGGAAGAGCTTCGAAATCCGCTCCGGGGGTGCCAACCGCGTCAGGTCCGATGGTCGGAGGAAGGCCCGATTTAGCTCGAAACGGGTGACTTTCGAGGCTCGGATCTCTCTAACGGCTTGACGAGGAGGGGCGCTCCTGGTCTTGATTTGAAGAGGAGAAGGCGCTCTACAAAATCCCCAACTGGAGCAGGGTCTAATTCGTAGTGTATCGGCCAGAAAAGAGGAGAGAATAAAAGAAGGGAGGCCTCCGTTAATCGTCTGGAGGTCGGGGAGAGAGAGAGTCTGATGTGGACGAATGATTTTTTTTTATATATTTATAAATTTTAAAAATCCAAAAATACCCTCTTTCACACACGAACCCCAATCCAGACCCAACGACTGTCGTCCCTAGCTAAATACCCCCATTCCGAACACAATGGGATATGTTTCGTAGGCCCATTCGACTGTTTCAGTCAGTTTTCCTTCAATTTAAAATATATAACATTTAATATTTATTTTGAACGTACATTTCAATTTGCCAGGGCCACATACTGATCCAAAAAATTCCCAAAAAATAAATCTAGCTATGTTTTGATGATACGGTCCCAACAAAACTAGTTTCGTCGAATTCTGAGACCGTTTGAAAAATGGCCCTTTTCTGGTCGATCCAATTCAATAGAAATCGACCAAACACATTTTCCTTTGCCACGCTCACATACTAACTTCAAAAATTATGAAATTTGAAACCTAGCAATAATTTTACATCCCGGATCCAACAAAAGTGGTTTCGTCGAATTCTGAGGTCGTTTGCAAAATGGTCATTTTCATGGGCTATATAAACTCTATAGCGACCTTTCTGAAAATTCATTTAGCCATAATTTTTGCTTCCAGCTATGAAACTTCGATTTTTCAGATTCGTTAGAATTATATTCACTAACAGATTTAAATATTTTCGGTTTCACTCAAATTCGTTTTGTTTTGCACCCGGTATAGTCAGTCAAAGTTTGAATTCAAAATTTGAATCTACCGCGCCATTTCAGGCCTTGTTTATAATTAGAATTAATTATATTTATTTTCAGACGTCGATTCAAATTTACTTTTCGTCGTTATTATTTAAAATATTTATTTTAAATATTTAAAATCCACTAAAATAGCCAATTAAATTTTTTTAAATTGGTTTAGATTTTCCGGGTTTTTACATATCATATCCCCACAAGCTAAACAATTTTTTTAAACGTACAATACATCCATATGTATATAATTTAAATAGCTAATATATTTAAATTTAGGTTTGAATTTAAAATATTTTTCCCTTTTTAATTATCGTTAGCTCGACCGAGCCCAATTAAGTTAGCACACATTTCCATTATATATATATATATATATTCCGATCTTTATATTTGGTTTATACTTTAAATTAAATTTTAAATCTTTCTTCTTTAATTTTTTCCCCTGGGATAAAGCCCAAGCCTAAATTAAAACTCACGTATTAAAAAGAAAGCCACTACATCACTTAATTCATTCTTCATCCATCTTTCCTTTATCCCATCTTCCTTCCCTTTTCAACATTCCATTTGCTTGCATAATCTCCTGCATGGTGCACTTGCACCTTTGAATCATCCACCTCAGAGCCACTGCAGTCTTGTCCCCTAGTCACACCTTCGACCACGGTCGCCACCAACCGTCCATTTAAATCCCAGAACGCCTCCTCCCCAAAACGCCCTTTTCTACCATCAAAGCTCAAAACTAGGTTTCTAGGTTGACCCCAAAATTAACTTCCCATGTCACCTCCGTCCATCTGCGAACCTGTCTCCACCGCCGATCAATAGATTATCCTCGAGCCTTCCTTCCCACCGAAAATCAAAGCACTCGATCACTCCAGATTTGGACTCGATCGAGTTAGAACCCATGACCAAAAACAACATACCCAAACTCTAAATCATTCTTCCGATCAACTACAACCATCAAAGCTTCTATAACTCCGTTTATGCCTTTGTACACCTCCTTCGAGATTCCAAAAATAACAGTTTCCAATAGAACTCATAGAACCGACAGTTTTTTGTTACTTTTTATCCCAAAGTCAAACATAACCCCTAACTCTATCTATAAGGTCTTGAAAATCATCATTTTTGTTTTAAAAATCATCATTTACGAGTGTGAATCCATTCATGAACCTGAAATTACAAATTTCAATAATTGCAAATTTGATCTTTTAACCTCTTACTGCTATACATATAGATATACCAAAATATATTTTCTTATTTTAAGCGAGGCAGTTTTCAAATTAGGCTTCAAACATATGTGATTAGTTCCATATATATATATACATAGGCATTTAGAATATGGATTTTTCTTCAACCCAACACTTGTTTGTTCAAGGAACATAGCCATATTATTCGGTTTACAGGCATATATATTGGTTTCCAGCTTTCCTTTTTTTTCTTCTTGTTTCATGTTTTATGTCTAAATCAGATTGACTAATCACGGCATATACCAACCTATATATGCATGGCATTATTACATCTAACAATAAGTATGTACATGGGGCAAGTTTACTTACTATAAAATGTTTCCTGTCTTTATATTGATCAATCTACATACTATGATTATCCAGGGGTTAAATTTTGCTATAAACTAAACACACAAATGAATTTAGAGTCTAGAGTCAGTCAAGATCCATCTCAAAGATCATAAGAAAAAATAAAATTTGTAATATAGGATGTAAACTTATAGGCATATACTGACACTAGATTTCCTTAATCAATTTACCATTCTATAAATTTAAGCTAAACTAAATGACTATACGCAGATATGAAACAAGTTGGGTAGATACTTAAAGTCATATATGTTTACTCACCATATATTTCCACAGTTTCTAGCATTCCTGGTAAATGGTTTTGGACTGCTTCTCCGACCGTTTTTGTTTCCAGGTTCAAAGGCTTCTATTTGCTGCCATGTTTATTCCGTGTTTTGGTCGAATGAGTGCATATGTAGTTGGGTATTTACTATTAATAGTTGAAAACAAGGCTTACAAATGAAGATTGTAGGATAGAAATAGGACAATGATGGAAGATAGGTAACTGCTGTAGTATTTTTGATTGAAAGAAATGATATTGTTATCAAGGCTTATCACGCTAAATTCTTTCTTCCCAGTATTACACATGGCCAGGCTGTTTCAATGTTCATTTCTGTACAAGCACATGCATTCAAATGTTATTTAGAAACTAGGCCTTATAGGGTAAGGGATTTTAGGCTGTCTATAACTTGATTGCATGAAGGTCATAGGCTGCTTGATATGAGAGGATTGGTGCTCTGTATTATAACTTCTCCCAGCTATAAGAAGTGCACGACCATGTGCAATGTGGTTTTCAAAACGAACTTAATTCTTGAGTAATGTTTTTCAGCCTACAAAATCTTGTACAGTCCTATGTATAGGCTGATTCTATGATGTGAAGGCATGTGTTAAAGCATATATGCATATCTCTTTGCCTGCACATGCATATGCTTGCCTCGGATAGGTTGCCTTAACAGGGTAGCTGCTGTATTGATTTGAGAGAGGGTGATGGTGTAGGCTATGATCTATATCTTCATTGGAAAGGGAAGTCTAGTCCATTAGCTTGCTATGTACATGGATTTGTGCAGCATAGGTACAAGTGGTTTCGAATATTTTTATACTTAGCACCTAAGAATAATCTTATTAGTTTAAAAAAATAAAATCGAAACCCAATATTATGTTTATATGAATTTAAAACAACTCCAATTAGCAACAAAATAATGAAACAATCCTACTTGTGTATATATAAATATACTAATATTTTATAATATTTTCATCCAATATTTTCTAGTTTTACAAGGTTTAAAATAAATTACCAGACAAATTTCCAATTATTATTTATCTCGAAATAAATACATACATACACCGGTCAAAGAATTTTATACCATTAAAAATATATATACTAGAATTTTTCCTAACTATTTATTATTTTAAATCAATTTACTAAAATAATCAAAAATAAATTGTATTACAAATTCAGTCAAAAACTCAGATGTTACAATCTTCCCCTCTTAAAAGAATTTCGTCCTCGAAATTAAAGAGCAATGAGGAGACTACAGTTATATCTATAGTTATGGACTTATACATAAACAAATACATGGGTCATCGCCTAATAATCACCACAAACAAGGCATCCAAAATAAACAAGTTACCTACCAAACATTTCATAGTAATCAAAATGTTCAATACGTCAGCAATTAGCTATCAACCACGGTTATTTCTATAACTTGAAATATTTATTTTGACGGTTGGAAAACATTTTTGTTTCTTATTTATGCACTTCTATTCTTCAACATTCTTCAGTTCCTAACTGTAGATCGGTAAGAAAATAATCTTCTAAGTATCGACCCTGAAGATTGAAATCAACATCGGATTAATATATAAAAAATCATTTACCTTAGCCAATTTCCAGGTAGGTTCAAATTTCTAAATTCCAATTAAATTTTTGAATTCCAAAATCCAAATTTGCAGTTTTATTCCGAGCCAACTTGAAATCTCATATCGTGATTCCATTATAAATTCAAAAAATTTAAATTCTCCCAAAACATTTTGTTTTCTCAAATAGTTCTCCAGTTTTTCTTATTTGTATAATTTATTCTTTACACATACTCAGTTTGCTTTTATATATAACAATTTCAATGTTTATAATCCTATTTGATTAAAATAACAAGAATCAACATGTCCATATATAATAATATTTCCAGAAAATTATTCTTTTTATAACAAAAATATAATTTTGGGCAAAAATTATTTCATCTACCCATCTTAAAACTATACTGTGTCGAATTGTTCTGCTCGAGAGTTTAGAAACACCTATCGATATAGTTGTACACCCTGCATCGACCAGAATTCATAAACCGTTCAACAAACCAATCATCGCAATATAAACAGTTTTTATATCAATTTACAAATACGCGCTCATATATATACACACTCAAACTCAATCTAGGGTATTACTAACCCTATCTCTATCGAGTTACTCCATAGAGCCAAGGTTACTACTCAAACTTCAGCTCTAATACCAAGTGCAACGACCCGCAAATTCATACTATTTGAGTTGACTGAATACTACTCACGTCCCAGCCAATTTGCATGAAAATACGAATCATTAATAGAAAAAAGTTAGTGGATGAGAAATAGAAAGATAGAAAATTAGGATAGAAGAAAATACATAGGAGATAGAACTGAACCATAACACAGAATCTCATAATGGCAGCGGAATAAAATATAATATATAAATAATCACTTTTGAAATACAAACTATATTTGAACTTACATACATTATTAGAGTACATTACAAATACAACACAGCGGAATAAATTATAAATATCTAACACTGAAGCCTCCTGCTCCTAACTCCATCAGATAAATCTGCAAAATCTTGAACTATTGGACTGCCCATACAAATTTGGGCACCCAAGAGTTTAGGTAAAACATAGAAAAATAAACTATGGGTCAGTCATGGGACTGGTGTGAGCAAATGATTAAAAATAGTTTAATTTTAACTTTCAAAACCCTTTTGAAAGAAAAGATAATCTTAAGACCGGTCCACACATAAATACGGATGGTTTTTATCTTACGATAACCCAAAACGTTTTGAAATCAATATCTTATTCTGATATTATAATAATGTCTAAATACAAATAAATATCCATCTAGTGGAACGCTTGCATCTCACGCTCCACATATATGGTATACAATCAAAACCGCATGCGCTTATTGGAGATTGGATTCCGGCTATGACAAGGTATGAAACCACCTGCCGATAGTGTTTCTCTAAAGGGGAATACACTGGGTTTAACAAGAACGTCTTGCAACCCAGCCCACACATGGCCGACCACTCATTTCGCTTGAGTGTATCGAATGCATATCACCAATGGTTCAGATCAGCAACCGTTTCCCGAAAGGGACAACATTGACAGATTAAAGAACCAAATGGAATTTCTCTAGATAGGTGATTATACGCCCTAATGGGAGCGACCGACATAGCCATATTGCCTTCTCGATTTTTGTCATTCACTGGTTGTGATTCTTGAGGCTGAACTTACCCTTGGATATAACACGTCTTCATTCACTTTGAATGCCACATCGTCAAACTTTCCAAATCACAAATTGATTTCGCCAAAAATATCCTGGGTATAAAGCTAAGAGAAACGAATTCCTCCGACACCAAAAGTAAATACGTTTGAAGAAATCAACTTACACAATTTATTAGGCATACTCTGTCAGACACTCGTCCATACAAATTGTCCTGGGACTAGATAAACCGAAGGCACTATCCTGTAAATCCATCTTAGGCAATTTCTAACTAGGATCAATAAAATAGCCCTTGCATAATACCATCTTCAATGATCTTCAATATAATCTCTGAATCGTAACGTATATATCGAATCAAAGTGGAATTTAGATTCCGATCTCTTCGAAAACGACAACGTAAAAGTCCATATTTGATAGTCGGTGATTTAACTATCAAATATAAAATAAAATAAACAGATTTATTTCTATTGGTTCTGCTAAGCCTTTAAATATTCCAATACAATATTAACTTTGTGTGTGTATATATATATATATATATATATTCATTTGGAAACATATTAGAAAATCTCTTGTTGTCAATCTTACGTGATAATTTCGCTCTTGAATATCAATTTCATAGCTGGAGACGATATTCAACTCTAACACTCATTCTGAATTCAAACTAATATGATTTGCTGAAAAATAGTGAAATCGTTCAAGTTGGGGTATGTTAATTACCTCTCAGACCTTGAGGCGAAATCATTCTCATCGTCAAAATTCGTAGAAGTTCGATATCCAAAATATTCAACAAAATCATAAATTGGTAAATCCATTTAATTTCCAAATCCTGAACCATTTCTGAAACAACGTTGTTTTTTGAACCATTCATCAAATTAACTTAAACATTAAACCAGGGAATTTAATCCAAATAAATCAAATTGATTTCTTTATCCTTTTCATTAAATTATCTTAATTACTTAATTAAAACATTTATCAAATTAAAACAAATCATCTTGGATAATTCATTTAAATTTAAAGTTCCATTTAATTATACCTTATTCCTGCCCAATCTGTTAATTTAAACATTATCAAGTTTTTATGCCACCATTTATTGAAAATCCCTTCTATTAAATTAATTGAAACAAATTAATTCCCATTTAAATAATTGATTTACATCAACCAAACTGATTAACTGATTTTAATCAATCTTTCCTTTCTAAATTAATCAATAATATAACTAATTTAAAATAATCCATTTAATCATTTTCTCAAAACAATTTATATCCAATTTATCAAAACTCGAGTCTATTTCTGAGTTACTTTACAGAAATCTAATATAACAGTTCCAACGGAATATTTCAGTCCTCATAACAAACAACATTCAAGTTGTTAATCCAATTTGCACAACAATCATATGAATACAATTCAATAATATCAACTGAGAATATTTTAACAACATATATTAACTGATAAAATATGTCAAACTGATAATAGCAGAATGGTGTTTATTTCTGCTAATAGGGTAAAACAATTCAGTTAATCAAATGTGTAATGGAACATTGTTTATTTTCACTAATAGATATCAATAAAATATAAAATTACGATTAACGTAATTAAATACAACTAAATTAACAAATCAGTTAATTTAACAATCAATTCAGAATCTATTGAATTACAGATTTTTATTGATCAACAGTTTACGACTAAATTTAAGTTCAACTAATTTTGAATGATATTTAAATAGCTAATATATTTAAATTTAGGTTTGAATTCAAAACGTTTTTCCATTTTTACTTGTCTTTAACTGGGCCAAGGCCAATTAAGTTAGCTCACATTTCTATTATATCTACGTACCTATATATATATATATATATTTCGGTCTTTATATTCGATTTATACTTTAAATTAAATTTTAAATCTTTCATCTTTAATTTTTTTACCTGGGATAAAGCCTAAGCCTAAATTAAAACTTACGTATTAAAAAGAAAGCCACTACATCACTTAATTCATTCCCCATCCATCTTTGCTTTATCCCATCTTCTTTCCCTTTTCAACATTCCAGTTGCCTACACAATCTCGTGCATGGTGCATCTGCACCGTTGAATCATCCACCTGAGAGCCACTGCAATCCGGTCCCCTGTTCACACCTTCGACCACGGTCGCCACCAACCGTCCATTTAAACCCCAGAGCGCCTCCTCCCCAAAACGCCCTTTTCTACCATCAAAGCTCGAACCTAGGTTTCTAGGTTGACCTCAAAATTAACTCCCCACATCACCTCCGTCCATCTGCCAACCTGTCTCCACCGCCGATCAGTAGATTATCCTCGAGCCTTCCTTCCCACTGAAAATCAAAACACTTGATCACTCCATGTTTGGACTCGATCAAGTTAAAACCCATGACCAAAAATAGCATATCCAAACTCCAAATCGTTCTTCCGATTAATCACAGCCATCGAAGCTTCTATACCCCGTCTATGCCTTCGTACACCTCCTTCGAGATTCCCGAAATAACAGTTTCCAACATAACTCATTGAATCGACAGTTTTTTTATTTTTTATCCCAAAGTCAAACATAACCCCTAACTCTGTCTATAAGGCCTTAAAAATCATCATTTTTGTTTTAAAAAATCATCATTTACGAGTGTGAATCCATTCGTGAACCTAAAATTACAAACTTCAATAATTGCAAATTTGATCTTTAAACCTCTTACTGCTATACATATAGATATACCAAAATATATTTTCTTATTTTAAGTGAGGCTATTTTTAATTAGGCTTCAAACATATGTGATCAGTTCCATATATATATATATATATATATTAAGTTCTAATATACATTAGCAATTAAAATCGGGATTTTTCTTCTACCCAGCACTTGTTTGTTCAAGGAACAAAGCCGTATTATTTGGTTTACAGGCATTTGTATTGGTTTCTAGGTTTCCTTTTTTTTATTTTTCTTGTTTCAGGTTTTATGTCTAGATTAGACTGACTAATCACATCATATACCAACCTATATATGCATGACATTATTACATCTAGCAATAAATATGTACATGGGGCAAGTTTACTTACTGTAAAATGTTTCCTATCTTTATATTGATCAATCTACATATTATGATTATCCAGGGGGTTAAATCTTGCTATATACTAAACACACATAGGAATTTAGAGTCTAGAGTCAGTCAAGATCCATCTCAAAGATCATAAGCAAAAATAAAATTTGTAATATAGGATGTAAACTTATTGGCATATACTGACACTAGTGTTCCTTAATCAATTTACCAAGCTAAATTAAATGACTGTATGTAGATCTGAAACAAGTAGAAAATTAAAGTCATATATGTTTACTCACCATATATTTCCACAGTTTCTAGCGTTCCTGGTAAATGGTTTTGGACTGCTTCTCCGACCATTTTTGTTTCCAGGTTCAAAGGCTTCTATTTGTTGCCATGTTTATTATATGTTTTGGTCAAATGAGTGCGTATGCAGTTGGGTATTTACTATTTATGGTTGAAAACAAGGCTTACAAATGAAGATTGTAGGATAGAAATAGGACAGTGATGGAAGATAGGTAGCTGTTGCAGTATTTTTGATTGAAAGAAATGATATTGTTATCAAGGCTTATCACACTAAATTCTTTCTTCCTAGTATTGCACATGGCCAGACTGTTTCAATATTCATTTCTATACAAGCACATGCATTCAAATGTTATTTAGTAACTAGGCCTTATAAGATAAGGGTTTTTAGGTTGTCTATAACTTGATTGCATGAAGGTCATAGGCTACTTGATTTGAGAGGATTGATGCTCTGTATTATCACTTCTCCCAGCTGTAAGAAGTGCACGACCATGTTCAATGCGGTTTCAAAATGAACTTAGTTCTTAAGTATTGTTTTTCAGCCTACAAAATCTTGTACAATCCTATGTATAGGCTGATTCTATGATGTGAAGACATGTGCTTAAGCATATATGCATATCTCTTTGCCTGCACACGCATATGCTTGCCTTGGATATGTTGCCTTAACAGGGTAGCTAATGTATTGATTTGAGAGAGGGTGATAGTGTAGGCTATGATCTATATCTTCATTAGAAAGGGAAGTCTAGTCCATTAGCTTGCTATGTACATGGATTTGTGCAACGTAGGTACAAGTGGTTTCGAATATTTTTATACTTAGCACCTAAGCATAATCTCATTAGTAAAAAAAATTGAAACCCAATATTATGTTTATAAGAATTTAAAACTACTTTAATTACCAACAAAATAATGAAACAAACCTACTTGTGTATATATAAATATACTAATATTTTCATCCAATATTTTCTTGTTTTGCAAGGGTTAAAATAAATTACCAAGCAAATTTCCAAGTAATATTTATCTCAAAATAAATACATATATACACCGGTCAAAGAATTTTATACCATTATATATATATATACTGGAATTTTTCCTAACTATTTAATATTTTAAATCAATTTACTAAAGTAATCAAAAATAAATTGTATTACAAATTTAGTCAATAACTGGGTTGTTACAAGAACATCCATTCAATCATTGTAAGCACTCATAATGTGACGGCCCACCCCGCACCAGTCATCATTTCCCCTGAAATGCGTTGTGCCAATGTCTGACTAGCACGGAACGGTCGTCAAAGGAAAAGGGATTTGAAATTATGAATCACCAAAGAACGTGTAATATATCTCACAGCGCATGGGATAAAGTATAATAATATCATAACTTGACATAAAACAGGCGAGACTGTGCATAAGCTGAAAACTAAACCATCATAGCAGCGAAATCCAAAATACAGTTTATGATCCAAACCATTATTACAACCTAAAAATATTGTGTCTAAAGCATAAATAAAAGAAAAGGTACACTACTAATGCCCAAAGTAGTGACCAAGAACAACACAGGGAGAATATATGTAAATAGTTCGTGGAAGCCTCCTGCTCGTCTCCGGACAGCTACTCGTGCATACCACCTAACCTGTCTCTAGTCTGCTCGTTTAGGAGCACCCAGAGTAATAAGAAGAGACATAAAAATCTGGGTTAGGCAAAAGTCTTGTATGAGCGATAGTAGCAAAATAAAATAATAACAGATATAAAAGATCATACCTGAACCTGGACCTGCAACCAAAGAGTTAGCACAACAAGATGTACAGTACTCTAAGGTAAGACTAACATAAAGTGTAAAGTGGAAGTGTGAATGTCATCGTGATCAAACATAGCAATCAACCTCGCATCTCTCACTCAGTGCGTAAAGCATACGATATCCACAACTTTGATCACCAAATCCTTTGCTATGACTACTTTTCCCTCGGAAGTCTTAGTGACCCCAATGCGTTGGTCCATAACCACTAATCCTTTGCTATGATCACTTTTCCCTTAGGAGTCCTAATGGTCCTATTACACCGATCCATAGCCATGCTACAGTCACTTTTCCCTTGGGAGTCTTAACGACCCCATTGCGTTGATCCATAGCCATTAATCCGTCTCTTAGTGGTGAACCAAAACTATAGATATCGATAACCCATTTGCACACGTCCCGCATCGAAGCCCAACTCATGAAGTTAACTCGTTAGTTCCCTTCTGGATCCTGAGTAATAACTTCCCACTTGGACTTCCTTTGCATCTCGGGTTTTAGACTTCTCCAGTTCGGTTCGGTCTCCATTTGGTTCAGTTCGTTCTCCCTGAAGCGGTTCGGGTCGTGGTGCCTCATCGTAGTAAGGTTCGTGAGTGATGCACCGGGTCTGTTCGTGATGAACATCTAGGTCGAGTAGTGGCCCTCGAGTCGATCGTGCCCTTCCATTTGAGTTCGGGTCGTTAGTGGTCCTCCAGGTCGGGTCGAGTCATAATGCATCCTTCGAATCGGGTCATGACTAGCGGTTTAGGTCGGACCTCTTGCCTCGAGCGGCGGCTCATGGTACATGGAGCACGAGTGGTTTGGAGATGGGGTTCGGGGCATGATGCCTAGATCACGAGCCGGGTCGGTTCGGGGTTCCTAACCCGATCCGGTTTCCTGCACATCTTTTCCAACAAACTGTTTATGCCGCACGAAGGCATTTTCGACCTTTCTAACTTTTCTACACCATCACAAATCATAACAAACAGTAATATCAACATATAGAATCCACCAGAAACATTAAAACATCAATCATATGCGTCATTTAGATCAAACACACCTAAAAAGCATGATTTTCCCCATAACCCCCTTAACCATATTTAACTATAGGATTAGCAAACTTAACCAATATCAACCCAAATTTATATCAGAGGCATAAAATAACATTTCAGAATTTATGCATATTTTTCTGAGTCATAATTTCTCTAATTATCACTAATCACCCCTAATTAGCCGTAATTAGTGTAAAAACATGCTAATCACTCACCTTAGCCACAAATTAATCTCGGATCTAAAAATATCTCTGATTTGGTTCGAATCCCAATGCAACACAGCTGCTCTACCTCCAATTTGACGTTAATTTGCCTTGATTTGATTTTGATTAGCTTAATATTGGATTAGAATGGGATTATGAGGTAGTTTAGAGGGTGGAGGCCATTACTGGGGTTAGAGGAATGTAAACGGCGGCTAGAAAACTAAAATGAGATGCTTTCTCAAACCTTTTCAGTCCTCCCATAAACCTAATCCCGGAATGGGTTATGGGCTTAGCTGCTAATCACCCCGTTAAGCCCAATTAAGCTGTTTTTCACCTTCCAAACCTTATTTCAGCCATATCTCCCAAACGCTAAGTCTGTTTGACAAATGTGACCACTCTACAGAAAGGTAACCATCATCTGAATCCAATGGAAGTGGTTTCGGGTCAAAACTCCTTACCAATCAAAAGTTATAGGCGAAACAAGGTTCGCCAGGGAAAAAACGGTCATATGAAATTCGGCAAAAAATTGTGAACATTGGAAATGACCCCAATAGTCGTTCCCTAAAGTTACATGACTATACGACTTCGTATGAAAATAAAATAAGTATTCTATGATCCTCCAGTATGTAAAATGCGGGTCATTACACTCTCCCTCCCCCCGCCCCCTTAAGAAATTTCTCCCCTCCTTAACCAAAACATACAATGATGTCCCGCATGCCTATCAGCCATTTACAAACAATCAAACATACATAACAACACAACAAGCCTATCCTAGCATGCTCTTTGCTAACAAGGGAATAACTCTATCGCAATTAAAATCTTACCAGACAAAGAGTTCTGGATACGACTTCCTTATGCTCTCCTCTATTTCCTAAGTACAGTCATTCTCATTATAGACCCACTGGGCCTTGACTAGTTCCACCGTTTTCCTTCGAAGTTGTTTCGTATCGTGTCTGACAATACAAATTGCCTTGTGGCTCCTAACTGCCTCAGATTCTATCTCGATACCATCCAACTGATTTGGTGAAGTAGTCACATCAGGGTCGTGTACAAACTTCCTTAATTGGGAAACATGAAATACGTTGTGAACTCCCACCATCTTGTCAGGTAATCCAACTTTATACGCTAAATTCCCAACTTGTTCGAGAACTGGGAATGGCCCAACAAACCTTGGTGCCAATTTACCTCTCTTACCAATCGAATCACAATCTTTAACGGAGAAATCTTGATGAATACCAAGTCACCAACGGAGAATTTCAAGTCTCTTCGCCTTTTATCAGCATAACTCTTCTGCCTATCTTGGGCAGCCTCCATTCGTTGTTGAATAATCTTGATCTTATCTAAAGTTTCTCTTATTACATCTGGCCCAAGCACAAATTTCTCGCTGGTTTCTAACCAACATGATGGTGAGTTGCAAGGTCTTCCGTACAAATCTTCAAATGGAGCCATACCAATACTGGACTGATAACTATTATTATAAGCTAAACCAAATGCAAATGGTCATCCCATGAGCCCTCAAAATCCAATATACAAGATCTTAAGTGATCCTCTAATACACGATTCACCCTCTCCGTTTGACTGTCGGTTTGAGGATGGTATGCGGTACCGAGATGTAATTTTGATCCTAAAGCCTCTTGTAAGCTACTCCAAAACCCACTAGTAAATAATGGATCTCGGACACTCACAATACCTTTAGGTATTCCATGAAACCTCACTACCCACTTCATATACAGTTCTGCTAACTTAGTTATCGTTCTATTCGATTTGACTGGTATAAACCTTGTGCTTTTGGTCAATCGATCCCCAATCACCCAAATACTATCATGACCTGATCTAGTCCTTGGTAAACCATCAATGAAATTCACTGAAACTTATTCCCATTTCCATTCAGGAATTTCCAGTGGTTGTAACAAACCACTAGGCTTCTTTTGCTCGGCTTTAACTAGCTGGCGGTTCATGCACTTGGATATAAACTTTCCAACGTCTCTCTTCATACCTTCCCAGTAGTTGGTCTGCTTCATGTCTCGATACATCTTGTTACCACCAGGATGTATAGTCAGTTTCAAGTGATGAAACTCTCTGAGCACTTCATCCCTTAATCTATTTACGTTGGGTACAACTAGTCTCCCATTCTTTCGAAGCCATCCTTCTCTATCAAGTCCATACTTGTTCGTTTCCTCACAATCGATACTCATCTTTACCTTGAAGATGATTTCCAATAGGTTAGGATCGTCCCTTTGATTGGAACCAATCCGCTCAATCTAAGTGGATCTAATCGTCAAATTTGCTAATATCTCTGGATTCAATTCGCACTTAGTTTGAAATCATATCCCACGATATACTCCTGTTGCTTCCATTCAAGACACATAGCCCCCAAACTGGCATGTCTCCTGCTCAATGCATTAGCTACCACATTGCCCTTCCCGGGTGTGTATGTGATATTGAAATCATATGAAGCTAAGAACTCTAACCATCTCTGTTGACGAAGATTTAAACCCTTTTAAGAGAAAAAATATTTTAATGACTTATGGTTGGTAAACAACTCGAATCTTTCTCCCAAGAGATAATGCCTCTACATCTTCAACGCGAATACGATCGCTGCCAATTCCAAATCATGGGTACGGTATCTTTTCTCATGCGGTTTCAGTTACCGGCTAGCGTAAGCTACAACCCTACCTCCTTGTATCAATACAGCTCCTAGTCCGGTACCATAGGCATCCATGTATACTGTCATCTCTTTGTTCCCCTTAGGAATAACTAACACTAGTGCGCACGTTAACTTTTACTTTAGACTTTTAAATGCATTCTCACACCTTTCGTCCCAAACGAAACCTTGATTCTTCTTGGTCAACTGAGTTAACAGTGCCGCTATCTTGGAGAAGTCTTGGATAAACTTACGATAATATCCAGCTAACCCCAAGAAAATTCTCACATCCATTGCATTCTTGGACGTAGACCAATCTTGCACCGTAGCCACCTTCGCAGCATTCTCTGAAACAACATAGCCCAAGAATCTCACTTTCCTCCTCCAGAAGTGACACATAGAAAATTTCACTTCCAATTGGTGTTTTCTCAACACCTCCACCACTATCCTTAAATGTTCCTTATGTTCTTCCTCCGTCCTCGAATAAACTAAGATACCATCCACGAACAAAAAAACAAACTTAGTCAATTGATCCCTGGATACCCTATTTATAAGATCCACAAAATATGTTGGTGCATTGGTCAACCCGAATGGCATGACCAACCACTCATAGAATCCAGACGGCGTCCAAAATGTCTTTTTAGGTATACTCTCAGCTGCTACTTGGAGCTAATGAAATCATGTTGCGAGATCTAACTGGGAGAACACTCTTGCTCCATTTAATTGATCAAACAGATCATCTATCCATGGAAGAGGATACTTGTTCTTCCTCATTACCTTGTTCAACTCGCGGTAGTCTACACACAAGCGAAGGGAACCATCGGCCTTAGCGGCAAATACAACTGGTGCTCCCCACTCAGAAACACTTCTTCGGATAAATCCCTTCTTCGAAAGATTGCCTACTTGTACCTCGTTCTCTTGCTGCTCCCTTTGCGCCATACGACGAAGTGGCATCACTATAAGTTTGGCATCTTTCACTAAATCAATACGAAACTCGATCCCTCGGTGTGGTGGAAGTCCGGTCACTTCCCCGAAGATGTCCGGATAGTCGCTAGCAATAGGCACATCTGACAATTCATCATGTAGGATGTCGAGGGAATTTAGAAAACTAGCCATCACTAGGTAGGCAACCAAACAGTACCCTCCGCCCATGGTCCGCTCTAATGGCCACCGAAGACCCCTCATAGTCTACCACCACCCCATACCTTTGGAGCCAATCGACTCGCAAAATAATGCAAAACCTAGTAAAGCCCAAAACAAAGCAATCACAAGCAAACATGCATCCATGACTCGATAAGACCAAATTTCGACAAATCATACTACGGCTAGTCGCGGGTTCATTACAACTAAAGGTCTATCGACTATCTCAGGTTCCAATTCTAACCTATCTACCAGGTCACTAGATATGAAGGAATGGGAGGCCCCGGTATCAAACAACACTCAACATGAACATCATAAATAGAAAGCATACCTTGAATGACGACACCCTTTCCTTTCTCCGTCGCAGTTGGGGAATTCGACGAAGAAGGAATAGCGTTGATAGCATATGCTTTCACGGTCTGCTTCTCTTTAAGAGGTTGTGGACATTTATCCTTGTGATGTCCCACTTGGCCGCAATTGAAGCACTTCCTATCCGCTGGCTTTGCTCGACAATCTTTGGCATAATGGCCCTTCTTGCCATGACTATAGCACTCAACATATTTCTTAATCTTCTTCTGACTATCCTTAGCTTGGTTCTGTTTCCTCTTATTCTGCGAAATATTCTTACCTTCACTGCTCTCCTACGGCTTTGGCCTCCCTGCAGATGTAATAGCAACCTCTGCCTTTGACTTAGGGTAAAAGCTCTCCGACCTCAATGCCTTTCCCACTATAGATTCGAAGGTCTCATCGATGTGGTTTACGAGTATTTTCCCCAAGTACTCATCTAGACCAGTTACGAACTTCTCATTCTTCTTCTCAACAGTATCGAAAAGAGATAATCCATATTTCGATAAAGTATTGAACTCAGCTATATATTCCGAGACTGTCCTACCATTCTGCTTAAGTTCCAAATATCCTAAACAATTCTGATTTTGAGCAGTTGGAATAAACTTATCAGTGAAGCGAGTCTTAAACTGATTCCAAGTAACTTGATCCTCAGGAGTAGCTACTTTAATAATATTCTACCAATTCATAACCCATCCTTGAAGCTGATGCGATGCTAACTTTCTCTTCATTGCATCCTCGATCCCCAAATCCTCAAAAATGGGCTCACAACTATCCAGCCAATCTTGAACTTCAGTTTTCGATTCTGTTCCATGGAACCAGACTAGTATAATCCTTGTAGAGCTTGGCGAAATCGGCTCTAGGTGCCTGCATTGCTGCACCTTTACCATTAGCAGCATTAGGAACTACTCCCAGAGCATCCCTAAGCATATCTTGCATGAAGGTTGTAAACATCGTCCTCATATCAGGGGCATTCCCACTCTTCGCCCCTGGCCCCGTACTCCTCGTATTTCGGCTCATCGTTCAATATGTAAAGAGAAAAACGATTAACCATCTCCTTAGTGGTGCCAGTGCAGAGCGACTTCATCCTAAGGCGTACATATAGTATATATATATATAGTTTTGAAAACCAAAATATCACAAATACGCGCTCTTATATACGTATACTATCTCTCCCTGATGTCTTCCCCTAGGTTAACTACGCAACCTAGGCTCTAATACCAAGTGTGATGGCCCGCCCCGCACTAGTCGACATTTCCCCTGAAATGCGCTGTGCCAATGTCCAACTAGCACGGGACGGTTGACAAAGGAAAAGGGATTTGAAACTATGAATCACCAAAGAACCTGTAATATATCTCACAATGCATGGGATAAAGTATAATAATAACAGAACTTGGCATAAAATAGGCGAGACGGTGCATAAGCTGAAAACTAAACCATTATAGCAGCGGAATCCAAAATACAACTTATGATCCAAACCATTATTACAACTTCAAAATACTGTCTCTAAAGCAAAAAAGAAAAGAAAAGGTACACTACTAATGCCCAGAGTAGTGACCAACAACAACACATGGAGAATATATGTAAATAGTATGTGGAAGCCTCCTGCTCGTCTCCGGACAGCTACTCGTGCATACCACCTAACTTGTCTCTAGTCTGCTCGTTTAGGAGCACCCAGAGTAATAAGAAGAGATATAAAACTCTGGGTCAGACAAAAGTCTGGTATGAGCGGTAGCAGCAAAATAAAACAATAACAGGTATACATGATCATACCTGAAACTGGACCTGCAACCAAAGAGTAAGCACAACAAGATGTACAATACTCTAAGGTAACACTAACATAAAGTGTAAAGTGGAAGTGTGCATGTCATGGTGATAGCAAATATCAAACATAGCAATCAACCTCACATCTCTCACTCAGTGCGTAAAGCATACGATATCTACCACTTTGATCACCAAATCCTTGGCTATGACCACTTTGCCCTTGGAAGTCTTAATGACCCCATTGCGTTGGTCCATAACCACTGATTCTTTACTATAATCACTTTACCCTTGGGAGTCCTAATGGTCCCATAGCACTGATCCATAGCCATGCTACGATCACTTTCCCTTGGGAGTCTTAACGACCCCATTGCGTTGATCCATAGCCACTAATCCATCTCTCAGTGGTGAACCAAAGCTATAGATATCAATAACCCATTTGCATACGTCCTGCAACAAAGCCTAACTCATTAAGTTAACTCATTGGTTCCCATTTGGATCCTGAGTAATAACTTCCCACTTGGACTTCCTTTGCATCTTGGGTTTTGGACTTCTCCAGTTCGGTTCAGTCTCCATTTGGTTCGGTTCGTTCTCCCTGAAGCGGTTCGGGTCGTGGTGCCTCATCATAGTCTGGCTCGTGAGTGATGCACCGGGTTGGTTCGTGATGAACATTCTGGTCGGGTCGTGGCCTTCGAGTCGGTTGTGCCCTTTCATTTGAGTTCGGGTCGTGAGTGGTCCTCCGGGTCAGGTCAAGTCATGATGCATCCTTTGGATTGGGTCGTTACTAGTGGTTCATGTCAGACCTCTTGGCTCGGGCGGCGGCTCGTGGTACATGGAGCACGAGCGGGTCGGAGATGGGGTTTGGGTCGTTATGCCTAGATCATGAGTCGGGTCGGTTTCGGGGTTCCTAGCCCGATTCGGTTTCCTGCACATCTTTTCCAGCAAACTCTTTACACCACACGACGACGTTTACAACCATTCTAACTTTTCTACACCATCACAAATCATACCAAACAGTAATAACAACATATAGAATCAACCAAAAATATTAAAACATCAATCATATGAGTCGTTTAGATCAAACATGCCTAAAAAGCATGATTTTCCCCTTAATCCCCTTAACCATATTTAACTATAGGATTAGCAAACTTAACCCAATTTTATATCAAAGGCATAAAATAATATTTCAGAATTTATGCATTTTTTTCCATATTTTTCTGAGCCATAATTTCGCCAGTTATCACTAATCACCCCTAATTAGCCGTAATTAGTATAAAAACATGCAAATCGCTCACCTTAGCTACAAATTAATCCCGGATCTGAAAATATCTCTGATTTGGCTCGAATCCCAATGCAACATAGCAGTTCTACCTCCAATTTGATATTAATTTGCCTTGATTTGATGTTGATTAGCTTAATATTGGATTAGAATGTGATTAGGAGGTAGTTTAGAAGGTGGAGGCCATTACTAGTGTTAGAGGAATGTAAATGGCAGCTAGAAATCTGAAATGAGATGATTTCCCAAACCCTTTCAGCCCTCCCATAACCTTAATCCCTGAATAGGTTATGGGTTTAGCTTCTAATCACCCCGTCAAGCCCAATTAAGCTATTTTTCACCTTCCAAACCTTATTTCAGCCATATCTCTCAAACAGTAAGTCCGTTTGACAAATGTGACCACTCAACGGAAAGGGCAACCATCATCCAAATCCAATGGAAGTGGTTTCGGATCAAAACTCCTTACGAATCAAAAGTTATAGGCGAAACAAGCTTCGCTAGGGGCAAAACGATCATATAAAATTCGGCAAAATTGTGAACATCGGAAATGACCCCAATAGTCGTTCCCCAAAGTTACACGGCCATACGACTTCGTATGAAAATAAAATAAATATTCTACGATCCTTCGGTACGTAGAATGCGGGTCGTTACACATAACATCTAGATTATATATATCTCATGTAAACCATCCTAATCGAATATAATATCCTTTAAGCACAAGCCCCAGAGGCCTAAACCAAGATCAAACAAGCACTCAAGAAACATCTCCTTCGACGTTGGATGACCTACATGAGACGGTACAAATGGAACAACCAATCATCCACGACAGACTCTGGCTATCGCCGCCAATCCTGCTTTGAAACCAATGTTAATCGTATGACGGCCAACCTTTTCATATGTCAAGGGCTAATGGAAACCCCAGTTCTAGCATAAACTCTATACGCCTTTCAATGATACGTATGCATCTCCAACCTTGACAACTAGGCCTTTCAACGATACCCAGAGTACTCGACCTACAACTGGTCTTTTAGGTGCCCCTATCGTACCCCTTCTTTGAGCGTGCTCGAACTTACGACAATGATAATCTCTCGGCCTTCGCATCTCTAGTCATCCATCCCGATGACCTTTCATAGCTTAAGTAACCTTCTCAAGCAACCATTATCCACCAACTCACGACCTTTGAGTTGTCATCTCATTCGATGTTCTACACCGATCAACGAACACATTCCAACACTTTGAACCTTCCTACTTGAATTTACTTCGAAGTCACACCATCACCGAGCCAATTACATCGCTGCGCTGAGGCTAGGGTTCGGGGGGGGGGGGGGGGGGGGTTGCCTCCGAAAAATATTTTTCAGACCTTTTTGTTCAAATCTGAGTCGTATCCGAAAAATAAAATTTTCAGAAATTGACCTTATTGGGACCGATCCATCTTCATCATAGGACCGACCCGATCCCTCTCTGGCCGACCTAAACACCTAACCTGTCTGCTTCACCAAGCATACTTCAAGACCGACCCAGTGGAAAAGTCACGACCAACCTGGCACCAACTCCCTTCTTGAACACGATCGACCCGCCTTTCTTCATTTAGGACCAACCCGCCTTTCTTGGACCGACCTAGTCACGACCGATCCAAATTGAAACCAATGACCAACCCACCTCCACGAAAGCAGACCGACCCAAACGAAGGCATCGGACTGACCCGACTCCTGGATACGAGACCAACCCGACCCAACTTGGCACAAAAGCATGACCGACCAAATGTGGACCGACCCGACCAGATTTCTTACTTGCTTCCCAAGACACGACTTTGGCTCGACCGACCGACCAGGCTCCGAACGACCCAAAACCTATTCTCTCTCATTTCCACTCCGATTTCGACCAAAACTTCTCCAATCGACACAATCGACGAAATATACTCGTCCAATCCATTCAACACAATCATAGCCATGTTATGAAGTCACTAAAACATGAATATGACAATTGTCACTAAAATTATGCAAATCATCCCAAAATCATGAAGAATGATCATATGAACAAAATTATAGATCTAACTTGCATATGCGCATGAAATAGCATAAAAACAACTGGTTCAAACTTACTAAATGGATCATACGGTATTTCATATGAAAATGGACTTATAATGGTTTAGATCTATGGTAAAACACTTAAATGTGATGAAAAAACATGATTAAACATTCATATACTTCATTGAATCCATGTGAGAAATGTAAATTACTCACTGATTCTCCCAAAAAAGCAAAAATCAATGCAATAAGATTCTGAACAACGAGTAATTGAATCTAAACTCCTCGATTTGAGGGAAGTGCCCTTCAATTGATGTAGATTTAGCCTCCAATGGTGTAGATCTTCAATTCCCCTCTCTTAAAAGTTGATTTTAATGGTGGAAAGGTGTTAAAGGAAGGAGGAACATAGGCCACCTTATGAGAGAATAGAGAGACTAAAACCATTTCTCATATCTCTCACCCCTTATTTATAGTTTCCACCAACCCCCTAATGGGCCTTCCCAAATGTAACGACCCGCATTCTACGCATCGGAGGATCGTAGATAATTTATTTCATTCACATACGAAGTCTTATGATCGTGTAACTTTGGGAAATGACTATTGGGGTCATTTTCCATGTTCAAGATTTTGTTGAATTTCAATGACTATTTTTCCCTTGGCGAATCTTGTTTTGCCTATAACTTTTGATTGGTAAGGAGATTTGACATGAAACCACTTCCGTTGGTTTCAGATGATGGTTTACCTTTCCGTAGAGTGGTCACATTTATCAAACGGACTTACCGCTTGGGAGATATGACTGAAATAAGGTTTGGAAGGTGAAAAACAACTTAACTGGGCTTAATTAGGTGATTAGTGGTTAGGCCTATAACCCATTTCAGGATTAGAGTTATGGGAGGGCTGAAAAGAGTTAGAGGATGATTCATTTTCATTTTTCCAGCCACCACTTACCTTCCTCTATCCCTAGTAATGGCCTTCACCTTCTAAATTCATCCCTAATCATCTCCTAATCACATATTCGGCACATCTACATCAAATCAAGTCAAATTAGCATCAAATCAGAGATAGAGCTGTTGGAACACATAGGAATTCGACCCAAATCAGTGGAGTTTTCAAATATGAAATTTATTTGTGGCTAAGGTGAGTGATTAACACGTTTTCACACTAATTACAACTAATTAGGGGTGATTAGTGATAATTAGCGAAATTATGACTCAGAAAAATACGGAAAAATATGCATAAATTCTGAAATATTATTTTATGTTACTGGTTAAAAATTGGGTTAACTTGGATTAAGTTTTCTAATCCTATAGTTAAACATGGTTAAGGGGAAAATCATGCATTTTGGGTATGTTTGATCTAAATAACCTATATGCTTGATGATCTGACCTTATTGATTGATCCTATATGTTGCTTCTACTGTTTGGAATGTTTTATGATTGATTAGTAAAGTTAGAATGGTCGAAAATGCCTTCGTATGGCGAGAATGGACGAAAAATAACTTGTTGGAAATGCTGTAGAGATCCGGATCAGATAGGGGGATCTGATCGGCTACCCGAACCGAACTGGAAATTGGCGTCTTCAGAAGTGTGTAAACGCAAGGGCAACAAGTAAGGCCCGACTCGGATCGAACTGGAAGGAAGACGGAGTTGGATCGAGCTAGAGTAGAGTGAGTTGAAGCTTGACATGGGATCGGGTCGGATCAATTGGAGGAAAAGAAGACTGAACCGAACCTAGGTAGAAGGACTGAACCGAACCGATACTGGAACACCCAACCGAACCGGAGTATTGAAACACCGAACCGAGCTGAGGATAGAGACTGAACCAAACCGAGTTCGAGCCTCCACTACTACTGTACGACGACTCTTATGAATGCCAAATCCAATTCGACTAAAAATCCGAGATGCAAAGGAAGTCCAAGTAGGAAGTTATTACTCAAGATCCAGATTGGAACCAATGAGTTAACTTCTAGAGCTGGACTTCGCTGCGGGACGTGTGCAAAGGGGCTATCGATATCTAGAACTTTGGTTCACCGTTGAAGAGAGGGGGCATGTAGATGAACCAGAGCCAGGGACATGTGGACTGGTTGGTCCTTAACCTAGAGCCAGGGATGTGTGGACTGGGTAGGGTTATTGACTATAGACTAGGGAAGTATGGTCATAGCAATAGCCGATGGAGTTGCCGTCATGGCCCCAATTGATTTGGTGATCAAAGCGGTGGATATCATATGCTTTACGCACTGAGTGAGTGATGTGAGGATGATTGCTATGTTTGATGTTTGCTATCACCATGACATGCACACTCCTATTTTTACATTATATGTTAATGTTACCTTAGAGTACTGTACATCTTGTTGTGCTAACTCTTTGGTCGCAGGTCCAGGTTCAGGTATGATCATTTATACCTATTATTGTTTTGTTTTGCTGCTATCTCTCATACCAGAATTTTGTCTGACCTAGAGTTTTATGTCTCTTCTTATTACTCTTGGTGCTCCTAAACGAGCAGACTAGAGGCAGGTTAGGTGGTTATGCACGAGTTGTTATCCAGAGATGAGCAGGAGGCTTCCACATACTATTTACATATATTCTCCCTGTGTTGTTGTTGGTCACTACTTTGGGCATTAGTAGTGTACCTTTTCTATTTTTCTTTAGAGACAGTATTTAGAAGTTGTAATAATGATGGCTTGGATCATAAGCTGTATTCTGGATTCTACTGCTATGATGGTTTAGTTTTCAACTTATGCATTGTCTCGCCTGTTTTATGTCAAGTTATGTTATTATTATATTTTATTCCATGTGCTGTGAGATATACTACAGGATCTTTGGTGATTCATAGTTTCTACCCTTTTCTTTTGACGACCGTTCCGTGCTAGTCGGGCATTGGCAGCGCATTTCGGGGGAAATGTTAGCTGGTCCTGGGAAGGCCATCACACTTGGTATCAGAGCCTAAGTTGCATAGTTAACATAGAGGAAGACATCAGGGAGAGATAATATACATATATGAGAGCGTTTATTTGTGATATTTTGGTTTTCAAAAACTATATATATACTATTAGTATATCTAAGGATAAAGTTGCACTGCACGGGCACCACTAAGGAGATGGTTAATCGTTTTTTCTTTACAGATTGAACGATGAGCCAAAATACGAGGAGTACGAGGTCGGGGGCTAACAATGGGAATGTCCCTGATATGAGGACCTCGTTTACTGGCTTCATGTGAGAGATGCTTAGGGACGCTCAGAGAGCAATCCCTAATGCTGCTAATGGTGGTGGTGCAGTAGTGCAGGCGCTTAGAGCCGATTTCGCCAAGCTCTGCAAGGATTATACTAGTCTTGGTGGGAAGCCGTTCCACGGGACGGAGTCGACTACAGAAGTTCAAGATTGGCTTGATAGTTATGAGCGTATCTTTGAGGATTTAGGGATCGATGATGCAATGAAGAGGAAGCTAACATCACGTCAACTCCAAGGACGGGCAATGAATTGGTGGAATGCCATAAAAGCAGCTACTCCTGAGGATCAAATTACTTGGAATCAGTTTAAGACTAGCTTCAGTGACAAGTTTATTCCAGCTGTTGAGAAATCCGAATTGTTTAGGAAGTTTTTGGAAATTAAGCAAAATGGTAGGGCAGTCTCGGAATATATTGCTGAGTTCGATACTTTATCGAAAAATGGATTATCTCTCAACAATACTGCTGAGAAGAAGAACGAGAGCTTCATAACTTGCCTAGATGAGTACTTGGGGGAAAGACTCATAAACCATATCTATGAGACATTCGAATCTATTGTAGGGAAGGCATTGAGATCTGACAGCCTTTACCATAAGTTCAGAACTGAGGGTGCTGTTACAACTACAGAGGAGCCAAAGCCGCAGGCAAGCAGTGGAGGCAAGAATAATTCCCAGAATAAAAGGATATAGAATCAGACCAAGGATGGTCAGAAAAAGAAGAACAAGAAAGATATTGAGTGTCATAGCTGCAGCAAGAAGGGTCACTATGCCAAAGAGTGTCGAGGAAAGCTAGTGGAAAAGAAGTGCTTCAACTGTGGCCAAGTGGGACATTTTAAGAATGAATGTCCACAACCCCCTAAGGAGAAGAAAATGGTGAAAGCATATGCTATCGACGCCATTCCTTCTTCGTCGAATGCCCCAACTGTGTCGTAGAAGGGAAAAGGTGTCGTTATTCAAGGTATGCTTTCTATTTATGATGTTCCAGTTCAATTTTTGTTTGATATTGCGGCTTCTCATTCCTTCATATCTAGTGACCTGGTAGATAGGTTGGGGTTGGAACACGAAATTGTCGATAGACCTTTAGTTGTGACGAACCCGATCGGTGGTTCGACTAGCCTTAGTATGATTTGTCATAGTTTGGTCTTATCGAGTCATGAATGTATGTTTGCTTGTGATTGCTTTATTTTGGGATTTACTGGGTTTGGCACTATTTTGGGAGTCGATTAGCTCCAAAGATATGGGGTGGTGATAGACTGTGAGGGGTCTTTGGTGACCATTAGAGCGTAGGATGGGCGGAGGGTGGTATTGGTTTGCCTACTTAATGATGAGGTGATGTCTAGTTTTCTACATTCCCTCGATATCCTACATGATGAGTTATCAGATGTGCCTACAACTGACGAGTATCCGGACGTCTTCGAGGAAGTGACCAGACTTCCACCACGCCGAGAGATTGAATTTTTGATTTATTTAGTGAAAGATGCCAGACCTATAGTGATGCCACTTCATCGTATGGCTCCGAGGGAGCAACGAGAGCTCGAGGTGCAAGTGGGCGATCTTTTGAAGAAGGGGTTTATCCGAAGGAGTGTTTTCGAGTAGGGATCACCAGTTGTATTTTCGACTAAGGCCGATGGTTCCCTTCGCTTATGTGTAGACTACCACAAGTTGAACAAGGTGACTAGGAAGAATAAGTATCCTCTTCCATGGATAGATGATTTGTTTGATTGGATAAATGGAGCAAGAGTGTTCTCCCAGTTGGATCTTGCGACAGGATTTCATCAGCTCAGAGTAGCTATTAAGAGTATATCTAAAATGACATTTCGAACGCCGTCCGAATTTTATTAGTGGTTGGTCATGCCATTCGGGTTAACCAATCCACCTGCATATTTCGTGGATCTCATGAATAGGGTATTCAGGGATCAGTTAACTAAGTTTGTTCTTGTGTTCGTGGACGATATCTTGGTTTACTTGAGGACAGAGGAAGAACATAAGGAACATTTGAGGGCAGTGATGGAGGTATTGAGGAAACACCAATTGAAAGCAAAATTTTCTAAGTGTCACTTCTAGAGGAGGGAAGTGAGATTCTTGGCCATGTTGTTTCAGAAAATGGTATTACCGTGGATCCTGCAAAGGTAGCTACGGTACAGGATTGGTCTACGCCCAAGAATGCAACGGACGTGAGAAGTTTCTTGGGGTTAGCTGGATATTATCGCTAGTTTATCCATGACTTCTCCAAGATAGCGGCACCGTTAACTCAGTTGACCAAGAAGAATCAAGCTTTCATTTGGGACGAAAGGTGTGAGTATGCATTTAAGAGTCTAAAGAAAAAGTTAACATGCGCACCGGTGTTAGTCATTCCTAAAGGGAACAAAGAGATGACGGTATACACGGATGCCTGTAGTACCAGACTAGGCGTTGTATTGATGCAAGGAGGTAGGGTTGTAACCTATGCTTGTCGGCAACTGAAACCACATGAGAAAAGGTATCCTACTCATGATTTGGAATTGGCAGCGATCGTGTTCGCTTTAAAGATGTGGAGACGCTATCTCTTGGGTGAAAGGTTCGAGTTATTCACCGATCATAAGTTATTAACGTATCTTTTCTAATGATTTAAATCTTCGTCAGCAGAGATGGTTAGAGTTCTTGGCTTCATATGATTTCAATATCGCATACACACCCGGGAAGGGCAATGAGGTAGCTGATGCATTGAGTAGGAGACATGCCAATTTGGGGCCTATGCTTCTGGAATGGAAGCAACTGGAATATATCGCAGGATATGATTTCAGACCAAAGTGTGAATTGGATCCAGAGATTTTTGCAAGTTTGACTATCAGACCAACTTTGATTGAGCGGATCGGTTCCAGTCAGAGGGACGATCCTAATCTATTGGAAATAATCTCCAAGGTAGAGATGGGTATCGACGATGAGAGAATGAACAAGTATGGGCTTGATCGAGAAGGATGGCTTTGAAGGAATGGTAAACTGGTTGTACCCAATGTTAATGGATTGAGAGATGAAGTGCTTAGGGAATGTCATCACTCGAAACTGACTACAGATCCTGGTGGTAACAAAATGTATTGAGACATTGAAGCAGACCTACTACTGGGAAGGGATGAAGGGAGATGTTGGAAAGTTTATATCCAAGTGCATGAACTTCCAGTTAGTTAAAGCCAAGCAAAAGAAGCCTAGTCGTTTGTTACAACCATTGGAAAATCCCGAATGGAAATGGGAACAAGTCTCAATGGATTTCATTGATGGCTTACCAAGAACTAGATCAGGTCACGATAGTATTTGGGTGATTGTGGATCGATTGACCAAAAGTGCAAGGTTTATACCGGTCAAGTCAAATAGAACGGCAGCTAAGTTAGCCGAACTGTATATGAAGTGGGAGATTTCACAGAGTACCAAAAGGTATTGTGAGTGACCGAGATCCATTATTTACTAGTGGGTTTTAGAAGATTACAAGAGGATTTAGGGTCAGAATTACATTTCAGCACCGCGTACCATCCTCAAACCGACGGTCAAACAGAGAGGGTGAATCATGTATTAGAAGATCTCTTAAGAGCTTGTATATTGGATATTGGAGGTTCATGGGATGACCATTTGCATCTGGTTGAGTTCGCATATAATAATAGCTACCAGTCCAATATTGGTATGGCTCCATTTGAAGATTTGTACGGAAAACCGTGCAACTCACCATCATGTTGGTTGGAAACTGGTGAGAAGTTTGTGCTTGGGTCAGATGTAATGAGGGAAACTTCAGATAAGATCAAGGAATTCAACAACGAATGAAGGCTGCCCAAGATAGGCAGAAGAGTTATGCTGATAAAAGACGAAGAGAATTGAAATTCTCCGTTGGCGACTTGGTATTCATCAAAATTTCTCCGTTAAAGAGTGTGATTCGATTTGGTAGGAGAGGTAAGTTGGCGCCATGGTTTGTTTGTTTATTCCCAGTTCTCGAACAACTTTGGAATTTAGTATTTAAAGTTATATTACCAGACAAGATGGCGTGAGTGCACAACGTATTTCATGTCTCCCAGTTAAAAAAGTTCGTGCATGATTCTGATATGACTATTTCACCAGATCCGTTGGATGATATCGAGATAGAACCCGAGGCAGTTGGAAACCGCAAAATAGTTCGTATTGTCGGACAGGATATGAAGCAACTTCGGAGGAAGATAGTGAGATTGATTAAGATCTAGTGGGGCGATAATGAGAACGACTGTACTTGGGAAACCGAGGAAAGCATAAGAAAGTCATATCCAGAACTCTTTGCCTGGTAAGTTTTTAATAGTGATATAGTTATTCCCTTGTTAGTAAACCACATGCTAGAATATGCTTGTTGTGTTATTATGTATGTTTGGTTGTTTGTAAATGGCTCATAGGCATGTAGGGGCAGCATTGTATGTTTTGGTTAAGGAATTTTGGGGGCGAAATTTCTTAAGGGGGGAGAGTGTAACGACCCGCACTCTATGCATCACAGGATCGTAAAATATTTTATTTCATTCACATACGAAATCATATGGTCGTGTAACTTTGAGAAACGACTATTGGGGTCATTTCCCATGTTCACGATTTTTGCTGAATTTAAATGACCATTTTGCCCTAGGTGGTTCTTGTTTCACCTATAACTTTTGATTGGTAAGGAGTTTTGACCTAAAACCACTTCCATTGGATTCAGATGATGGTTTACCTTTCCGTAGAGTGATCACATTAATCAAACGGACTTACCGCTTGGGAGATATCGCTGAAATAAGGTTTGGAAGATGAAAAATAACTTAACCGGCTTAATTAGGTGATTAGTGGTTAGGCCCATAATCCATTTTGGGATTAGGGTTATGGGAGGGCTGAAAAGAGTTAGAGGATGATTTATTTTCATTTTTCCAACCGCCACTTACCTTCCTTTAATCCTAGTAATGACCTCCACCTTCTAAATTCATCCCTAATCACTTCCTAAACACATATTAAACATATCTACATCAAATCAAGTCAAATTAGCATCAAATCAGAGATAAAGCTTCTGGAACACATAGGAATTCAACCCAAATCTGTGGAGTTTTCAAATCTGAAATTTATTTGTGGCTAAGGTGAGTGATTAGCATGTTTTTACACTAATTACAACTAATTAGGGGTGATTAGTGATAATTAGCGAAATTATGACCCAGAAAAATATGGGAAAATATGCATAAATTCTGAAATATTGTTTTATGTTACTGGTTATAAATTGGGTTAATTTGGATTAAGTTTGCTAATCATATAGTTAAATATGGTTAAGGGGATTAAGGGGAAAATCACGCTTTTTGTGTATGTTTGATCTAAATAACCTATATGCTTGATGTTTTGACCTTGTTGATTGATCATGTATGTTGCTACTACTGTTTGGAATGTTTTATGATTGATTAGTAAAGGTATAATGGTTGAAAACGTCGTCGTATAGCGAGAATGGACGAAAAATAGCTTGTTGGAAATGCTGCAGAGATCCGGATCTGATAGATAGGGAGATCAGATCGACTACCAAAACCAAACCGGAACTTGGCATCTTCAGAAGTGTGAACGCAAGGGCAACAAGTAAGGCCTGACTCAGATCGAATTGGAAGGAAGTCGGAGTTGGATCGAGCTGAAGCTTGACATGGGATCGGGTCGGATCAAATGGAGGAAAAGAAGACTAAACCGAACCTAGGCAGAAGTACCGAACCGAACAGATACTGGAACACCAAACCAAACTAGGGTATTGAAGCACTGAACTGGAGTATTGAAGCACCGAACCGAGCCGAGGATAGGAGACCGAAACGAGCCGAGGATAGGAGACCGAAACGAACCGAGTTCGAGCCTCCACTACTACTATGCGACAACTCTTCTAAAGACCAACTCCAATTCGACTAAAAACCAGAGATGCAAAGGAAGTCCAAGTAGGAAGTTATTACTCAGGATCCAGATGGGAACTAACGAGTTAACTTCTAGAGTTGGACTTTATTGCGGGACGTGTGCAAAGGGGTTATCAATATCTATAACTTTGGTTCACCGCTGAAGAGTGGGGCATGTAGACGAACCAGAGCCAGGGAAGTGTGGAATGGTTGGACCTTAACCTAGAGTCAGAGATATGTGGACCGGGTAGGTTTATTGACTATAGACCAAAGAAGTATGACCATAGCAATAGTCGACAGAGTTGCTGTCATGACCCCGATGGATTTAGTGATCAAAGCAGTGGATATCGTTTGCTTTACGCACTGAGTGAGTGATGTGAGGATGACTGCTATGTTTGATGTTTGCTATCACCATGACATGCACACTTCCATTTTTACACTATATGTTAGTGTTACCTTAGAGTACTTACTGTGCATCTTGTTGTGCTAACTCTTTGGTCGCAGGTCCAGGTTCAGGTATGATCATTTATGCCTGTTATTGTTTTGTTTTGCTGCTATCTCTCATACCAGAATTTTGTTTGACCCAGAGTTTTATGTCTCTTCTTATTACTCAGGGTGCTCCTAAACGAGCAGACTGGAGACAGGTTAGGTGGTTATGCACAAGTTGCTGTCCGGAGATGAGCATGAGGCTTCCACGTACTATTTACATATATTCTCCCTGTGTTGTTGCTGGTCACTGCTTTGGGCATTAGCAGTGTACCTTTTCTATTTTGCTTTAGAGACAGTATTTGGAAGTTGTAATAATAATGGTTTGGATCATAAGCTGTATTTTGGATTCCGCTGCTGTGATGGTTTAATTTTCAGCTTATGCATTGTCTCGCCTATTTTATGTTAAGTTATGTTATTATTATATTTTATTCCATGCGCTGTGAGATATAATTCAGGTTCTTTGGTGATTCATAGTTTCAACCCTTTTTTTTACGACCGTTCCGTGCTAGTCGGGCATTGGCAGCGCATTTTGGGGAAAATGTTGTCTGGTCCGAAGCGGGCCGTCACACCAAATCATCCCATTGTGAGTCTCCAAACCTGAACAACCAACTGAAAACCTTAAAACAACTATTCCTCCCAAATCGACGAGCCAAATCTTTAATGTAACCACTCTACGGAAAGGCAATCATCATTTCCTTTCCAATGGCACAGGCCTCACCCTCTGATTCGACCTGAGTCAAAAGTTATACCTTGTACAAGGCTGACATGGAAAATGATCAAAAACAAAATCGGTAAAAATTATGAACATGTCTCACATCCCCATAAGCAGCATATTAAAATATGAGAATGATCCAACACTCCGGGAATAAAATAAAAATATTTTACGATCTCCCGATACGTAAAATGCGGGCCATTACATTCCTCCCCCTTTCCCTTAAGAATTTCGCCCCCTTGAAATTCTAAGCAAACACAAGCAACCACAATAAATGTGCATGCCTATCATCCATGAGAAGCCAATTCTATAATCAAAACTAGCAACCATCAAGCCATGCATCCATAGCCTTATCCGACGAAGAGTTCTGGATGAGTCACTCTCATGCTTTCTTCCGTCTCCCATGTACAATCGTCTCCATCTTCACTCCAATGTACCTTGACTAGCTTAACCTCCTTCCTCCTAAGCTGTTTTGTGTCATTCCCACAACACGAAGTGCCTTATCAGGTCTCACAACTGCGGTTTCTACTTCTAGGTCTTCTTACTACTCTGGAGATACCACCACATTTGAATCATGCACGAAGTTCTGTAGAAACCACTTATCGAACACATTATGCACACTCGACATCTTGTCGGGTAACTCCAATCTTTATTCAAGTTTTCTAATTCGCTCGACTATCGGAAATGGTCCAACGAACCTAGGAGCTAACTTTCCTTTGTTTCTGAATCGAACCACGTGCCTTAGTGGTGAAACCTGCACGAAAACCATATCGCCCATGTCGAATTCAAGTCCTTTCGACGCTTGTCGACATAACTCTTCTGGCGAACTTAGGCCGCCTTTATTCGTTGCCAAACGGTCTCGATACAATCTAAGGTCTCTCTAATCATCTCAGGCCCAAGTACCAACTTATCTCTAATTTCTAGCCAACATGTTCGAGAATTGAATGGCCTCCTATACAATGCCTCATATGGTGCCATCCCAATGCTAGACTGGGTAGCTATTATTATATGCAAACTCAACTAAATGTAGATGGTCTTCCCATGATCCTCCGAAGTCTAACGCACAAGCCCTCAGGAGATCTTCCAAAACTCGAGTAATCCTTTCGGTTTGACCATCAGTTTGGGGATGATAAGCCATAGTTAAACACAACTCGGTTCCCAAAGCTTCTTGCAAACTTTTCCAGAATCCACTCATGAACAATGGATCTCGATCACTTACTATGCTCTTCGGGATATTGTGCAATCGAACTATCCATTTCACATAAAGTTCAGCCAATTTCGATGTCGTCCTAGTCTACTTTACAGGAATGAACCTTGCACTTTTGGTCAAGCGATCCACAATGACCCAAAATCCTTCATTTCCTGCCCTGGTTCTAGGTAGTCCATCGATAAAGTTCATCGATACTTGCTCCCACTTCCATGTAGGACCTTCCAATGGCTGAAACAAACCACTCGGCTTTTTCTGTTCAGCTTTCACCAACTGACAATTCATGCACTTGGAAATGAATTTTCCAATATCTCGCTTTATCCCTTCCCAATAGTAGACTCGCTTCATGTCATGATACATCTTATTGCCACCGGGATGAATCGTCAACTTCGAGTGATGACATTCTCTCAGAACCTCATCTCTCAATCCATCAAGATCAGGAACAACTAATCATCCTTGTTTTCGAAGCTAACCATCTCGATCGACCTCGAACTCTTTATCTTCTGGTTCCAGTTTGTGGATAAAATCAACAATCTTTACATCTCGCTTTTGGCTCTATCTAATCCTTTCGACAAGAGTAGGATTATCAACAAGCTTGCCAACATTTCAGGTTCCAACTCACACCTTGGCCTGAAATCGAACCTTGCCAAATACTCAAGGCTCTTGCATTCTGAAAACATCGCTCCTAAACTTGTGTGTCTTCAACTTAATGGATCTGCAACTGTGTTACCTTTGTCAGGAGTATAGGCTATACCAAATCATATGATGCCAGAAACTCTAACCATCGTTGCTGCCGAAGATTCAAATCCTTTTGGGAGAAAAGATACTTCAACGACTTGTGATCCGTAAATAACTCGAATCGAACTCTCAGTAGGTAATGTCTCCACATTTTCAGAGCAAACACAATCGCCGCCAACTCCAAATCATGAGTTGGACAATTCCTTTCATGTGGCTTTTGCTGTCGACTTGCGTATGCCACAACCTTATCCTTCTGCATCAGCACTGCTCCAAGTCCAGTACCACATGCATCGGTGTACACAATCATTTCTTCATTCCCACTTGGAATGGTCAAAACAGGAGCACACACCAGTCTCTCTTTCAGTATCCCGAACGCTTGTTCACATTTTGCATCCCATGTGAACACTTGGTTCTTCCTTGTCAATCCTCTCAACGGTGCAACTACCCTGGAGAAATCCTTAATAAACCATCGGTAATAACCAGCCAACCTAAGGAAACTCTGAACATCCGTCGCATTCTTATGCCTATCCCAGTCCTGGATTGCTGCCACTTTAGCGGGGTCAATTGCTATCCCATTTCCAGAAACAACATGGCCTAAAAACCTCAGTTCACTCTTCCAGAAGTGACACTTTGAAAACTTAGCTCTCAGCTGATGCTTTCACAAGATTTTCAACATAACTCTCAAGTGCGTCTTGTTCTCTTCCTCATTCCAAGAGGAAAGCAGAATGTCATCCACGAACACAAGCACGAACTTGTTCAATTGATCCCTGAAAACCCTATTTATAAGATCAACCATTCGAAGAAACTCGATGGCCTAAAAGAAGTCTTTGGCACACTATCCTTTGCCATGCTTAATCAGTGAAATCCCGTTGCCAAATCCATCTAAGAAAACACTTTGGCCTCATGAAGCAGATCGAATAAGCCATCAATCCTTGGCAACAGATACTTGTTCTTTTTAGTCACCATATTCAACTCATGATAGTCCACACACAATCTTAACAAGCCATATGCCTTGGTTGCAAACACGACCGGTGCACCTCATTCGGAAACACTTTTCCGAATGAATCCCTTTCCTAGAAGGTCGCAAACTTGCACCTCTGAATCTCGCTGTTCCTTAGGCGTCATCCGCCTAAGAGGCATAACGATTGGTCTAGCACCCTAGACCAAATCGATCCTAAACTCGATATCACGATGCGGCGGCAACCCTTTGACCTTGTCAAAGACATCCTCATACTTATTAGCGATCAGCACAGATGACAAGTCTTCCTGTGGAATTAGGGCTGGCAATTAGAACCGAGAACCAAAAACCCGAACCGAACCGACCCGAAAAGACCTGAACCCGAACCGAACCCGATGGGTCTCGGGTCGGGTCTATGTGATGAAAAATACCATCAAGACCCGATCAAACCCGACCCGCATAAACCCAACCCGAAAGACCCGACCAAAAAACATTGAAATATATGTATTTTTAATGTTATTACTCAATTGGACCCGAACCGACCCGACCCGAGCTTCAACCCAACCCGGCCCGAACCGAAGCGTGGGTCGGGTCCAGATTTTAGAAATGTATAGTTTAGACCCGACAAAACCCGACCCGCTTAGAACCGAGACCCGCTGGGTCGGGTCCGGGTCCATCGGGTCGGGTCTAATTGCCACCCCTATGTGGAATCCCAAGCGAATATATATAGCTTACGAAGACACCCTCTTCGCGCTTACATCTAATCAACACCTTTCGCCCTTCCACATCCCCAACTCTCACCTCTACCTTCTCGCAATTCACCCTTGCCGCATACCTCTTGAGCCAATCCATGCCCAAGATGACCCCAAACCCAGCGAAGTTAAGAACAAAGCAATCACACACAAAAGAGCAACTATGACTCGACAACACTAGACCACGACAAATCATGCAAAGATTGGATGAACCCCCAACTGGATTAATCACGATCAATGGTCTATTACAAATTTCGAGTTCCAAACCCTAGCAACACACAAGCTCGTTGCAAATGAATGAATGCAATGCTCTAATATTGAACAAAACTCGAACTGAAACACCTCGGACAGAAAATGTACCTTGCATGACAACTCCCTTTTCCTCTGCAGCAGGAGCTCTTGAAGAAGTTGGCACGACTTCCAAAGCATATGCCTTTACAACTTACTTTCCCTTAGCTGATTCTGAGAAATCTTTCTTCTCATGCCCAGGCTTTCCACACTTGAAGCACTTCTTCTCAGCTTTGGGATACTTGCACTCACTCGAGTAATGACCCTTCTGTTGGCAGTTAAAGCAAACCACCCCACTCCTAGGCTTCTTCTGGCCATCCTTTACTTTTTGGTATTGCTGCTTCCTCTTCTAATTATTACCACCCTTCTGTGGTTTCTGAACTTCTTTGGTTGCAATAATAACATTTGCTTCCTTAAGCTCTCATGGCGAATAACTTTTTCCACAATCTTCTCGAATGAACCGTCAAGATGATCCACCAATAGCCTTCCAACGTAGGTATCCTGGCCCATAACGAACTTCTCGTTCTTCTGATAAGGTGTATCAATGTATGAACGAGCATATTTGGACAAAGCCTCGAAATCAAAAACATAATCAAGCACAGAAGGACCATTTTGTTTCAGCTCTACGAACTTCTTGAACAAAGCCGATTTCTGAGCAGTGGAGATAAACTTTGCTTCAAACTTAGCCTGGAATTGCTCCCATGAAATCCCCTCTTCTGGAGTCTCAAGTGTAATAGAATCCCACCATTCCATGGCCCTGCCTTGCAGTTGCCTTAATGCAAGCTTTCTCTTGGTTGCACCATCCAAACTCAAGTCTCCAAAGATACGAACACAAGAATCCATCCACCTCTGAACCTCTTCAACTGGCTCAGTTCCTTTGAATGGTTTTCCTCCTAGAGATATATAATCTTTGCATAGCTTCGCAAAATCCATAACTCTAGGCAACTGGACTCCTACGTCTACCGTAGTTGCAACTGGAGCGGGGACCCTTCGCATGAATGCCTCCATCATAGCTTCAAACATGGTAGGGTAGTCTGGTTCACCCCCATTTCCCCCTCTAGTATTAGCTCCCCTAGCAGCGTGCCTTGATGGTCGTCTACTCATTCTAAATATGCAATTTGGAATAATTAGCCACTTCCAAGAAAAACTGCTAAAGAAATACAACCGCAGCTACTATATATGCTAATATATAGTAAGCATTCAACTAAAATATACAAGTACATCTCTCATACGTAATTACGTCTTCGAACTTTGAAAATCGTTAACCAGAGCTATGATACCAAATGTGATGACCGCCCATAACCCCTGCATTAAATAAGAGGAATAATGCACTGAAGGGTGTACCAGACGGCTATGGACGATCATCAAAGTAGGTAATAAGAGGGAAACATAAAAGCTTGAGTCAGACAATAGTCTTAGTGAGCGGTAAAACAGCTAACAAACTTCATCAATAAAGTATATGAGAATGGGTAGATAAACATACTAAACTACTCACAACACCCGAGAAGAATTCAACCTTATCTTCCAACATCGGATAGTGATGGCCTTTACGATAAACAATCCAACCATTCATCCATGGAAACCAGAACATCCATTCAATCATGGTAAACACTCATAACATCCAGATCATATATATCTCACGTAAACCATCCTAATCAAATTCAACATCCCTCAAACACAAGCCCCAGAGGCCTAAACCAATATCAGACAAGCACTCAAGGAACATCCCCTTCGATGTTGGACGACCTACATGAGACGGTGCAAACAGAACAACTAATCATCCATGACTGACTCTGGCTGTCACTGCCAATCCTACTTTGAAACCATTGTTAATCGTATGATGTCCAACCTTGCCATATGTCAAGAGCTAATGGTAACCCCAGTTCTAGCATAAACTCCATACGCCTTTCAATGATACGTGTGTATGTCCAACCTTGACAACTAGGCCTTTCAACGATACCTAGGGTACTCAATCTATAACCGATCTATCGTACCCCTTCTTTGAGCCTGCTAGAACTTACGACAACGATAATCTCTCGGCCTTCGCATCTCTAGTCATCCAGCCCGATGACCTTTCATAGCTTAAGCAACCTTCTCAAGCAACCATTATCACCAACTCACGACCTTTGAGTTGTCACCTCATTCGTTTTTCTACACCAATCAACGAACACATTTCAACACTTCGAACCTTCCTACTTGAATTACTTCGAAGTCACACCATCACCGAGGCAATTACATCATTGCGCTGCGGCTAGGGTTTGGGGGGTTGCTCTCGAATTTTTTTCAGATGTTTTTATTCAAATCTGAGTCGTACCCGAAAAATAAAATTTCCAGAAATTGACCTTATTGGGACCGACCCATCTTCATCATAGGACCGACCCGATCCCTCTCTGGCCGACCCAAACACCAGACCTCTCCATCACCTTGGCCTACCGATCCAACCCAGAGAGACCGACTTGACTCAGAAAGACCGACCCAACCTGTCTGCTTCACCAAACATACTTCAAGACCGACCCAGTGGAAAAGTCACGACCGACCCGGCACCAGCTCCCTTCTTGAACATGATCGACCCGCCTTTCTTCATTTAGGACCGTCTCGCCTTTCTTGGACTAACCCTGTCACGACCGATCCAAACTGAAACTAATGACCGACCCACCTCCACGGAAGCAGACCGACCCAATCGGAGGCATCGGACCAACCCAACTTCTGGATACGAGACCGACCGGACCCAACTTGGCACAAAAGCATGACTGACACGATGTGAATCGACCCGACCAAGTTTCTGACTTGCTTCCCAACATACGACTTTGGCTCGATCGACCGACCAGGCTTCGAACGACCCAAAACCAGCTCTCTCCCATTTCCACTCCGATTTCGACCAAAACTTCTCCAATCGACGAAATATACTCGTCCAATCCATTCAACAATCATAAGCATCTTATGAAGTCACTAAAACATGAATATGACGATTATCACTAAAATTATGCAAATCATCACAAAATCATGATGAATGATCACATGAACAAAATTATAGATCTAACTTGCATATGCGCATGATATAGCATAAAAACAACTGGTTTAAACTTAATTAATGGATCATAAGGTGTTTCATATGAAAATGGACTTATAATGGTTTAGATCTATTGTAAAACACTTAAATATGATGAAAACATGATCAAACATTCATATACTTCATTAAATCCATGTGAGAGATGTAAATCACTCACTGATTCTCCTAAACAAGCAAATATCAATGCCATAAGATTTCGGACAGCGAGCAATTGAATCTGAACTCCTCGATTTGATGAACTTGCCCTTTAGTTGATGTAGATCCAGCCTCCAATGGTGTAGATCTTCAATTCCTCTCTCTTAAAAGTTGATTTAATGGTGGAAAGGTGTTAGAGGAAGGAGGAACATAGGCCACCTTATGAGAGAACGAAGAGACTAAAACCATTTCCCATATCTCTCACCCCCTGTTTATAGTTTCCACCAGACCACTAATGGGCCTTCCCAAATCAACCCATTGTGACTCTCCAAACCTGAACAGCCAAATAAAAAACCTTAAAATAGCGATCCCCCCAAATCGCTGAGCCAAATCTTTAATGTAACCACTCTACAGAAAGGCAATCATCATTTCCTTTCCAATGGCATAGGTCCGACCCTTTGATTCGACTTGAGTCAAAAGTTATACCCTGTACAAGACTGATAGGGGCAAAATGGTTATAAACAAAATCAGTAACATGTCTTACATCCCTATAAGCAACATATTAAAATATGAGAATGATCCAACCCTCTGAAAATAAAATAAAAATATCTTACGATCTCCCGATACGTAAAATGTGAGCTGCTACGAATTCCTTTACTATTATATTATTATTATCTAATAATTTTGCAGGTCCAACACCAAGGAGCACTAAAAAGGAAATCATTTGTTAAAATTACCTTTTGGATGCTCCGAAAGACTTTAAGCACCGATATAAGTTGATTACAGTTTCTTTAAGGATATAATGTCTAAAATCTCGTAATTTGTGACTGTTGATGATTTCTTGAGATAATCTGAACTAGTTAAATTTCCTAAACTCATTTGAAAGATTTGAGAGATCCTTCGTGAATCCGACGAAACCCTTTAAGTAACAGTAATCATATGTCAAACCACTAAAGGAAATTTAAGAGTTATAATGCCCTACAAAAGGATCTAGCGACACGACTGAAGTGTTTACTAAAAATAACCAATAAAAGTTAAATGACAGGAAATAGCATATCAAAGAACATGGCTCCTCCTAAATTGTTTTTTGAACTTCAACAGTCCTATAACTGATCGTTATCTTTTGTTTTCTACAGGAATTCACTTTCAGAGATTAGCAAAAGTTATCTGTAGTAACTATACTATATAAACAACAGTGTAACCCGATTTAACCCTTTCACAAGTAAAGGGTTCTACAAAGACTACATCATTTTGAGTTGTTAACCATATTTTTGGTTAATATTTTTGATGCTAGAAGAAGGGCTTGAACCTCTAAAACATATCAATTTTCCTACTTAGTTAAAAATCCTTTTAATGGAAATTGAAACGAATCGTAGGTCTAGGAAAACCCAATGTGGTGCATAGAAAATTTCTTATGCTTCTAGAAAAGTCAACTACAAACCAAAAGGAAGTAACTACATGATAGGGAGGAATCCCTACAGTCCAAAGGGATATCTCCAAGAAGCTGAGCATAAGCCCGGGAAGAAGTATCGACAATGATGAACCAGATGATGATATTGTTGACGATGATATCGAGTTTATTACCATATCAAGAAATTCTTGAAGTATTAGATAACGAAAAAACTTCGAAAAACTAACAACAATAATTCTAGAAATGGAAATGTTGTAAATGTTTCAAATGCAATAAACTCGGTGATTTGAAAAGAGACTGTCCCAACGTGAAGAAACTAAATTACTTTTCAAATACTTTCTATAGGGAGAGGAAACATGCATCCAATGCAACATGGTATGATTCATCATCAAATGATATTGATTCAGAAACAGAAGAAACCAACGTATGCTTAATGGCAATGGATGACCAGGTATGGAATTTTGATAAACAAATTTCTAAAGTTTAAATGATATGCATCATAGATATGAAATACTTAGGAAAGAGTACGACAATAGTTTGGCAAAAATAGGTAGAATAAAAATATCTCATGAAAAGTTAAGTAAAGAAAAATAATGTATAGAAGATAAAATTAAAAGATTTTATGGTCATAAAAATGGAAATGATTTAACACTTGGAAGTTTTAAAAAACTAAAAAGAGAAAATGAGTCCTTAAAATCAAAAAATCTTTTAATGAAGTCACGGATCATTGATCTTAATAAGAAAATAACATCTTTAGACAATGTTATTCTTAACCGTTGTAAGGACTTTGATAAAATGAGAATTGATATTGATAAATTTAACAATGGGAAGGGTAACCTAGAGAAATTATTATCTGCATCTAAACATACTAAGAATAAATTAACATGGACTTGGATACACCTTTAAGGCCAAATCAAAGAAAAATAGTACTCAAAGTATTAAGTTTGTTAAAGCCATAAAGTTCAAACCAAAATCTAGGAAATCAAAGTTGAATTCTACAAATAGGTTCATTAACTTATGGGTTCCAAAAAGGTTTGATAATACTGAAAAGGAAAAATATATTGATAGTTTTATTAATGAGGTTCACTTATCAAATGATTATATTTTGAAAGGGCATTCAAATCCTTCATAGGTTTGGCATCCCAAAGCTTAACCCTATGGAACCTAAAGTAAAAAAAGGTAATAGTGTCCATATTTTATAATATTTTAGGTATCAAATTGCAGTTGCTCAAAGCATATGACAAGAAATCCTTTGAACCTTGGATAAATATGAAATGGATTTGTTAATTGGCATCAGCAAAGTCGGTAACTCTAAAACTCATCTATTTATTCAGTAAAATTTATTTCATGTCTATATTTGATTTCCTCTCTTAAGTTTATTTATATGCATATGCAAACTCTACATATTGTCTAGAAGTAATTAAACAATTCCATTTTACCCTTTTTGTTGATGGTAAAGGGGAGGAGGGGGAAGGTATAAACATACTAGACAAAATAATATGGGGAGTGTACAGAGTTAGGGGGAGCCAAACATAAAAGTATTATATTTTATCTCTCAAATATTTATATGTTTGTCATCATTAAAAAAAGGGAGATTATTAATAACGTAGGTATTAATTTTGAAGACAACAACCATATAAGCATTACTACTAACATATCTTTGAGTTGTGCAGTTATATCAGATTTTTTTTTATAGAAATAAACAAGAGTACAAAAGAAGGATAATCAGAGCAACGGAAGAATAACAAAGGAAGGATAATCCTAACAATTGAAGATCAAAACCTATTAGAGAAGAATACTAAAAGAAGAGGTGTTTGAAGTGTTGAAGAGTTGGTTGAACCTTAGAATATCTTTTTAAGGATACCATGGCAATTATATTTGAAGAAAATCAACCATCAACCTCAACCGAATCACCAAAATCCATAAATATAAGGTAATTTGAAATGCTGAAATTTCACAGCACTTATTAGTGTTGGTAACACACATATGTCAACATATGTATACTAGTATGTTGACATATAACCGTTTTCTAGATTTTTTGAATTTTGAATTTTGAATTTGCCTACATCCTTTCATATCCCTTCACCAAAAGACACATCCTTTCAACCACTATTTAAAGGCTCATAGAAACGAATTTTTAAACCATCTTTTCACATTTTCTTAGTACTCCTCCATATATTCTCTATACAAATCCATTGAATACTATTCAATTATTCTTGCAAATCCACTCTCTTTTACTCTAATTCTTTATTGATCTGCAAGTCGCACAATATCAGAGAATTATACTTGAATTCACATCATTCTCTCTCTGATTTCATCCTATTTCCTCAAAGAATTCAAAAACATATTACCATTGGAGGTCTATAGGTTTTGTACCGAATCTGCAAGAATCTGTATTGAAGATACGACCACTTTCCATTGTTTATTGTCATTGATCAGAAAAAGTGTATCTTGTATCCCATGAAACCAAGACCATAAAGGCGTTCTTGCCACCCATGGAAAGCAAGCGATTATAGTGAAATTCTGCATGGTGGAGTGCAAGACTGGATGTAGCATTGGTTAGTCTGAACCAGTATAAAAATCCTGGTGTTATTTACTTTACTGTATTTTATTTTGTTACTTATTTCTTTCTGTTTGAATTTGAATAGATACTGTAAATACACTTCATTACTCCAGCGTCCGAAAAGCCTTAAGATCCATTAACACTATGTTGTAGACACTCACGGTTCCCAATAGCATGACCCTTACAACAATATGAATTACATGGTTGACTATAAAGATAAAATTGTTTAAAAACTAAAATTAAGTGATAAATAAAAGTTCTTCTTAATTATAAATACGTGCAAATCTTTTCTTAGTTTTTTTACATGTAACTCTTTAATAGAATTAGTTATTTTGATTATAAACTGTTTAAATAACTTAAACTATTTAATATTCAATCCTTTATTTATATATCTTTACAACAAATGGGAGTTGAATATACATATAAAAACTATGCAACAAGAATGATAAAGTTGTTTATTCACTCATACATAAAGTAAATACATCTTACATAACATAAATTATTTGCATATACATTATTAAGAAATTTAGTTTATTTTTTCTTCGATTAAAACATTAATAACTAGAGATATATGTAGTTAGTGATAATTTAATATCACTTTAGTTTGTAATTGTTATATCGTAGTAAATTTCCAAAAGTTGTATACAACATATTACTTTTAGCAATAACTAAAATACAATTATTATTGTTAACAGTATCGTGTACAACACAAGGGTTACACTTTGTATGTATGTACGTATGTGTGTGTATATACACATTTCAAATTGTCACTTCTAGAAAGACGAGTAGAAATACTAAACAATATAAACATATTACAAAGTAATGGGTATAAAATATTATTCAACTATCTTGCCTTTTAACAGATATAAGTAAATCTGTATAAATGACGTATTAGTTTAAGTTTTTGATTTCAATTAATGATAGCACATGCTTCGAGAGTAAATTTATTTTTTTATAAATTATATGTGTTTGATATATGTAAGAGAAATGATTTTTTTAAAAGTATTTAGTTATGTTTTTGCGTTTGAATCATGTGTAACCAGTATGAATCTAAGTTTAATGTGGACATCTAATTTTTTTGTTAGGTTGGATCTTTTATCGTCACTTATCCGTTTCTATATGCAATATCCTTCATTCAAGGTAGTTTTCGAGATATATCATCTTATTGAGTTGACCTTTGCTTATCATAGGGCTTATTATCCATTTTTGATAACTAATACTATAGAGTTTTTCATGAATTAGAAAAATAGATATTACAACTTAAAAATAAAAATTCAAACTAATTACATATTATTTCAACGTTAAAATATAACTAAATATTTGCACAAATCATTTTTTCCTGAATGTGTTAAACATGTACAGTTTCTAAAAAATATTTCAGGTGCGAAACATGTATCATGATCAAGTGCATGTCGTAACGTCCGAATTCATGATAAGGCTAGTTGTTAGTGCCTCAATTTTATTTATTTATTTACCTGGAAAATATTGGTAGGAACAATATGTTAGGCTTTTTCAAGTCCATGGGCCGCCCATGAAATATTTATTCCCAAGGACGATGCAGTGTAATTTTTAAAAAGGCCTAAATCTCGCGTGCGCTAATTTTTCTTCCTCTTCAACCTATTCGATATTTTCTTTCTCGTTCTTGCATGATTCCTCTTCAATTTCATTTTCGTGCGTTGAAGCTTGGAGTTCTTGATTTCAAATTTCTTCTTCAAAAATTGATTTTTTCAACTAAATATTATATTGTTTTTTAATATTTTGTCGTTTATTTTTTTCATATCATGATCATTGTAATTTTATCTGAAATATTATGATCAGGTGGTTTGGTTTCATTCGGTGATTAATAGCTTCTTTTGGTAATACGAGCAAGTTTGTTTTAAATTTGCTTTATTTTAGTATTTGGGTATCATTTTTTGTTTTTCTCAAGAATCTGTTTAATTTAACACAAGAATATATCTGTTTTGAATTTTGGTACCATGATTATTGTATAGTTTGTATTGTTGCTTTCATTATAAAAAAATGGCAAGACTGACCCGTTTTTAAAGTTATCCGTGACATTTTTTATAATAACAGATAATAAATATAAGATTACAGGAGTTAGACATATTATCTTACTACTACCAGTTTTTAAGGTGGACCGTCCACCATAAATAGAGTTTATAGTGGTCCATCCACTGCACCTATACAGGTTCAAAGTACTGGAGCTAGCCTACGGGACTATAATACAAAAATGAGACACATTCTCCCCAAAGGGAGGAGTATACATTGTTGTCAAAGTAATAAAATAACATAAAAGACTGAGACGTACTCCACAATAGAGAAATAGTAATGACTCCACTGTAGTAATTTACTTGAGCAATATGACATCTGATGCGAGCTAAAGTACACAACTCAGTAACAGGTAAGGACTTATACCAACAATAGGATCACGACTTCAACAACACTTACAACATCACTTACAGAGTATGGATTGTACTTCACATTCCTAGAATCACTCCAAAGAAACCGGCTCATTACTCACCACCTACTACACCAAAATAAGTTGCTCCAAAGGGAACAACACATTTAGCTTCTCGAAAGTAAGGAAGCCAGAATAAGTTCAGATAGGTACAAGATTACATGTAACTATGATAATGCAAACAATACAACAGAGGACTTCCTTCAACTCTTAATCCACAAGTGAACCACCAGGTAATAGATAAACTTGGAGATCGTTGCACAAACCCCAAACTCCTAAAAAAAATACTAACTTACTGAAATAACTAGCCATCCACCCAAATCAAAATAGAACAACCAACAAAATCGAGTACCCTCAAGACGAAATCCAAAGAACACAAACAACCTCACTCTATAAAACTGTACCAACACCAACCAGCACAACAATACGCGAGACGCGTAACAATCACTACAACAGCTCACCAAGCTAGAGACAAAAAATTACACCCCCTAAGCACACTTGATAAATAAAAGAGATCAAACACTAGGCATACTAGACATTGAGGGCGGTGGGTCGCGTAACACCTCATGGAGCAAGAAAGCACAACGAACTAAGGACACTTCGCAAAGGAGTCGAAACTTATGAAAGCCAGCAAGTCGAAACTTATGAAAGACCGCAATTCGAAACACTTTTAATACTCAAGTATGAGACAAAAATTCAAGTAGTCACTGCCAGAATAAATTTTGCATAACATCAAAGCAGTACAAGCATTCATGGTGCAGGGGTGCATATATCAACTCTTATATTATTATTCATGAATATATATTCATCAATTAAGGCATTCCAGTGTTAAATCAAGGCTGGATCTGCATAGAAATAAGGGATATTTCAGCTACAACCTATACCAGTAACATGCAACCATTATTTTTAATCATAATTCATACATTTCGACTTATACAACATATGCCAAGACACACGTGGTGGTGTACTGAATCAATAGAAACAGTGTTGTAAATAACAAGGACTGGATAGGCATGCAACAAGTGGGCCAGTGTATATATATGTATAAGGCAGAACAACAAGAATAAACATATGAGCTAGGGACTTGCTTTACATTTTACTTTCAAAACTAGGCATACAAAATCAATGCAACATTATGGCGAAACAGATTTCCAGTTCACAAAATAAGGCTAGGTGGCTAAATCAAAGGAAACTCAGGTGTACTATACTTAAACAAAAATGTATTTCAAAATAGGGCATGGTATATACATCACTTCTTTTATTTCAGTTCACGAAGGTATATTGAAAAGGAACAAATGAGTGTCCTTGCAACATGTAATCAAAGTGGCCAACCATTTATCAATAAATGACACAACAAAGACAACAAAGGTTTTAGGCTTGAATATTCGAGTATATGTTTAATGCCAAAATTAAAGTTAGTGCAAATTGTTGTGCACAATATAAAAGCGCACGCGGTTCCATGTTTTTATCTTATCGTATATATGAGTGTGTCGAGCCTAGGTAAATAAATACATTAATGGAGACATATGTGTACACATACCGAACCGTGGATACACAAGTTAAGGTTGTTGGAGAATGGAGTTTTGATGACAACAACCTTATTTCAATATTAATTGATTATAAAATATATACTAACATCTCTATCTAGAACATATATATATACACACACACATATATGCAGGATTTGTATACAAGAATTAATACCGAAGAGTGTACAGTTTTAGAGTATCAAGAGATTCGAAATTCAGAGAAGATTCAAGACTCATGAATAATCAAGATATCAAGAGTTCAAGATAAATATAGTAATAGAGTCTAGTCTATATGTTAGACTCTGAACAGCACTCCGGGTTCAAATTCAAATTCTGTTTTTTAAATTCTAATTTTCAATTTTCAATTTTCAAATTCTGTTTTTCAAAATTCTAATTTTAATTAGTTTTTCTATCTTACTTTTGATTTCAAGCTTAATTTTTAAAGTTAAGTTTATTTATTTTTATATAGTTATATACTTGAATAATTTTATATTTATATAATTTTAAACTTTATAATTTTATAAATATGTTTATGTAATTTATATTTATGTTTTCATATGATTTATACTTTATAATACTCATTTATATCACTATGTTTTACTTCAAAAATTTCCAGAATTATATATATAGTTAAGCACTTGAAAATATATAAAATTTAAATTTTCAACACCTATATGTCGAAATACATAATAGTATATGTCGACATAAAACTGTCATATATTTGGTCTTGAGGGAAGTGTCTTTTCACTATTTGTAACGTTCCAGAAGTGTTGCAACCTTTCAAATCTTATAAATAGGGGTTGATTTCGGTTTTTTTTAACCATTCTTCTTCTCTATCTTCACCCTTTTCATTCCTCCATTATTATTTCATATTTTTATGATTTCTACACTTCTACTTTGCCGATTTCTATTCTAAATATATAAACCTTCTTCTCTTCTCCCTCTCTACTCATTACTCTCTGAATTGAAGTGCCATTGAAGAGTTATAGGACTGTTGTAATCATTTGGAATTATTTAGGAAACGGTGTGTTCCTTCTAGCCGTGAAATCAAGGAAAGGAAATAGTGTGAATCTTGTAGCCGTGAAATCAAGGGTGGTGGAATCGGAGTCAACCTTGTAGCCGTGAAATCAAGTGGATTGTACTTAGATTTTGATCTAGTAATAAAAATTTGTGTAATCTAATGTTGCGTGGGAATGGACGTAGGAGAAATCCAAACTTGTTAAAATCCGGTGTGTTATTTCCTTTGCTGCATTTTATTTTTGTTTATTTCTGTGTTTGTGTTTGATTCTATGTCTATGATCATCTCTGTGGTGTGTGATTTATATAGTAGATCATATAAGTTTTAGAATTTCTTAAATTCCTTGAAAACACTATTCATCCCCCCTCTGGTGTTGGTTTTGCCTTAAGATCCACATTCCGCGTTCCCTAACAACCGTCATATGAAATTCAGTGTAAGTTTCAACCCTTAGGTAGTAATTATGTGGTTTCAATCTTTTGGCTGCTGGTCATTTTCTTCATAAGGAAAATTATCAAAACCATCTACATGTGACATGTAAATGCAAAAAAAAAAATGCATACGGTCTCAGTATACGATTTCCAAGCGCAGTAAACAGGGCCCAGGCATGATATAATCAAATAAGCAGCACGTGTGCAACAAAAGTGACATGTTTGTACAAACAAGGGTTAGTCTGGGTCGATTCAAACGCAACATGCAACAAGTATTTATCCAAGAATGGGAAGGTAAATGTGTCTACTTAAACATTTTAATCATCACCAATAGGGTGTAAATTCAAACACAGGGCAGTAACAAATAAACACACAAGCAATGAAGTTTCCCTTGATTCACGTAGATCATTAGTGCTCAAAATCGTAGAAATAGAACACGGAATACATGTATCCAAAGACCCCAAACTGACAGCATAATAAGGAAAGCTAGATTAACAAACATTGTTAAATTTCTAAGAGCTGTAGTTGAGTTCTTAAAAATGGATGATGTTGACAAAGGGATTAAAATAACAGTCACTTGTGTACAAGTTCCAGTGAATGACATACGCGTTTAGCATACAGGTTTAATACATGTTCTAGCATACATGACATACATCACTATTTTGACTTCAAAATCAAAATATCGAAGGCAGGACAGTGAATGAATTTGGGGTTTTTATCCCAGTAAACAAGGAAATTTCTCAAAACATTGAAATAAAAGGGTGCAAAACAAAGAACAACCAAGTTCCAAATCTACAAAGTGAATACACATCAAGATTTCAAGACAAGGCGCACACAAGCAGTAGGCAAGGAACTGATATAGCTTTTTCAAAGTTTGAATATAAGTTTAATCCTCTAAATATTTTAAAGCAGTGACCAAGGTAATAAATCTTGGATTTTGGGAAAAAACTCGTGTTTATATTTCGTTCAGAATGGACGATATTTAAAACACTTATAATTAAAAATTCTGCCAAATCTTGGATCTCGGTAAAATATCGGATTTTCATCTCGGGCGAGATGAGCGAGATTTAAAACGTTGGCAGTGACCGGTTTCAATAAAGCTGCAAGTACACATTTGTATGTACTAAACAAAACTACGAGGATGCATGTAGCTCAGGTCTGTTAATCATGGAAACATGTTCGGTTTGTTTGAAATGTAACAATGCATATGTGAATTCTAGTTTATAGCGAACCAGGATATGTCCAACAAATCAGGAAATAAGTTTACTTCATTCTCACCTATAACTCACGAAATCATCAAGGCAGAGTGTGTTTACTATATGAGTATGCCGACGATATATATATATATATATAATAATAATAATATATATATATATATACATACATATATGCTAGCCTCCAAACATATGCACACTCAAATCCTCAAACACCCAAACAGTCAAGATGATAGGGATGCAAAAAAAAAAGATAGCCAACAAATTGATAGGAATGTAGAAGTAAAACAACCAACAAAATGAATCCAGATCAACATGTCACGGTTATAGCCAAGTAAAACGAATAAGGCCAACCACCAACAAAACATCAAGGAGACTAGTAGCAATAGTTCAGGTGTAAGCAATAGAGGATTAAAACATTCAGCAACAAGGACAATCATTATTATATTTGGTTTATAATGTTGAGAAATTGAATTTAAGTTAACCATGAGGTAAAAACTCAGATTTTCATGCAATCAACTTATTAACAATCATATTTTCGGTATCACATGTGGTTGATAAATTTGAAATTAGAGTGAGACTCACATACTGTCGTGCTTTCCTAGCGCTGATGAACGAGCGAACAGGCTTCGACTTAGGTTGCTGGAGAAGGTCACGTTGGTGCTGGGCTTCGATAAAGATGAGGGAAGAGGTTGAGTGATTTAGGGGTGAGGAAGGTAGCTGATCGGTGGCGATTTTGAACGAGAGAGGAAGCCATTTTTTAGGGGAGGCCATTTTCGATGATTTGGGAAAGAGGGTTTCTTTCGGCTGGTAAGGAAAAGTAAATGAAGAAGGGGCGGTGAAAATAAAATGGAATAGGGAAGTGTTTTAAATTTCAAATTTTTTAGTACGAGTGTCAACAAATTTCAGCCAAGTTTACAAGTGGCAATTTTATTAAACAAATAATTGTTTTCAAAATATACACACATACTATGTATATACTATATATACTATACTATAAGTATGCAAAATACAAGTGTATTTTATACAATTTCAAATACATGTCTTAGATTAAATCAAAATCAAATTTAAATTAAGTAAAACATTATATTTAAATTCTCAAGTTAAATTATATTTTAATATTTACGAATATTCAAACAACTATACTTCAAATAGTTTAAAATATTAGTAACGTAAAATTTTAATCAAACCATTTAAATTCAAATATCAAATTTAAATTAATACCTACAAAACCAAGTTGAAATAGACTAGATTTAAAATTTTAAACAAATTTTCAATTATAAACATTAATTTCAATACTAAATCTAAATTAATTACATATTTTAAAACCTCAATAATCCTAGGTTATTACATTTATGGTATCATTTTTGCTAAAATAATAAAAACATTCTAATATGGTTAGGTACATGATATCAATTTTTGTACTTTAACAGTATCAGTTTTCTTTACGTAACATTCAAGTATCATTTTTCTTTAAATTTAATATGAAGTTTGTGTGTTTTTAATACTGCAAGAGTATTAATTTTGTTCCTAACGATATGGAAACAACATTTTCAAAGCCTAAAAACTTTTATTTCATCCAAACAAACAATATTCATCATTTTTGCACCGTAAAAAATATATATAAATAATGCTATTTATGATATTACTGAATTTGTTTGTTTGCCTTCAGAATCTTCATTTTGAAGTTGTTTACTCTTTTTTTCTGCTATTTCTTGTTCAACGTTTTAGTATGTTAGACAATAAAAACAATAGCATCAGTTTTTTAATTTACAATATCATTTACCTGAATTTTTCTTCTCTAATCTTTCTCTTTTTATTTCCTTCATCACATCTTGGATCTTTTTTTTGGTCTTTCTTCCCTAATTTCCAGTCTTTGTTTTTCATTCACTGATTGTTCAGTGTTGACTTGTACATCATCTAAGGTTTCTACATCTTGTACTTGGGGTTGAACTCCCCCTTGGACTTGTGCTTGCACTCGCAATTCCTTTTGAACTAGGATGTCCACAGTTCGTTGAAGATTTTTGCTGCATTCAACATTTTGTTGCGGTTGATTTGGAGAGGATTTTTGCTCTTCGGCTGAGTTTTGAGGTGGTATTAGAGAAGATGATGTTGATTTTATTTTGGAGGTCATTAAAGTTGATTTCATTTTTTTGATAATGTTAAAAAATGATTTTGGTAAAAGCAGTGAGATGAAAGATTGATCAGATGAGGGATGAACGAGAGAAACTTTTATCGTTATTTTGGGATGAGCTTTTGTCCTTCTGAATAAAAATTGTTGTGCATGTCCTTGTGCTAATTTTTTTAAAACAAGTTATCCTTTTAAACCATTTTACCTTTATTTACTTATCCTGTGTGGCATGTAAATAGCATGGCAAAATCATTGCTAGATTTGCCTTTAAATATTATTAGAGATTTTGCTTAAATTACCCATCAATCTTTTAGCGACAAAACAACTTTAATTTTTTGCTTCAAATTTGACCAAGCGCGGCAACCTTATTTGTCATCAACATTGAAAATTTTCGTTAATTTGTAGCATTTTTGATATAATTACATAATAAAGACTTAACATCTTACATGACAACTCAAATGACAATAAGTTGATTTGTTTATGTATTTAGTATTTACAAATAGGGTTAGTTATAATTTAATAATTTAAAAAATTAACAGAAGCCAATATAATAAGCTAACACGGGCTGCAATGATTAAGAGAAAGACCCGATAACCCCTTCGTACACACAGAGAGAAATACATCCATCCATACATAAATATCTATATGTGTATGTTTGTATTTGTGTGCATACGTGCGTGTGCGTAATTTTGATTTTTTTGAGTTTTATGCTATGTTTATCGATTTGAACCAACTAGTACCCAATTAGATTCCACTAAATATTGATTCGTTTCCTCTGTTTATTGGTGTTCTTTTGCCATTCAATCATTACAACATATTTTATCCACTAGCCACTTCTTTCCATATGCATTGGCCAGGATTTATGTAATATGCAATGTAATAACCCGGAAAATCCGAGCCAATTTAAAATTTTAATTTTGGCAATTTTAGCGAATTTTGAATATTTAAAATGAATTATTTTAAATAATATCGACGGGAAATTTATTTTGAATAGAATTCGAACGTATATATTTATATAGATCGTCGTTAGAATAATAAATATTTATTTTAAATTATAAAAGGAATTGAAAATGGCGCGGTAGTTCGATAATTCGATTTCAAATTTCAAATGAATGTACCGGGTGCAAAATAAACCGGATTTTAGTGAACCCAAAAAAATTAGAATCTAATTGAGAATATCTTTCCAACGAATCCGAAAAAGCGAAATTTCATAGCGGGAATCAAAAGTTACGTCCAATTAAAAATTCAGAATAGTCGCTATGGAATTCTGGCCCTTAAAAATAGAAATTTTGCAAATGACCTCGATTTTTGATGAAACCACTTTTGTTGGATCCGTGATATCAAATTATTGCTAGGTTTCAAAATCCGTAATTTTTCGAATCAATATTTGAGCGTGGCAAAGGAAAACGTGTTTGACCAGTTTCAGTTGATTTTAATCGATTGGAAATTGGCCATTTTTCAAACGGTCTCAGAATTCAATGAAACTGGCTTTATTAGGACCGTACCGTCAATACAAAGCTAGAAAATATTTTTCGGGAATTTTTAGAGTCCGTATGTGGCCTGGGTAAATTGAAATGCACGTTCAAATTCAATATATAGAGTTATATTTTGATTTTGACGAAAACTGATCGAAACGATTGAATCAGCTTACGATACATATCCCATTGTGTTCGGAATGGGGGTAACTAACTATGGACGACAGGCGGTGGGTTCGATTTCGAAGTCGAAATAAAAAGTTGCTTTTTGAAATTAATTAATTAATTGATTAAATAAATAAATAAAATAGTAACTCTCTCCTCTCCCTTATTTCCTATCAGCCCCCCATTCGATCGACAGGAATTGAAATAGAAAAAAAAACTGCGATTCGATCCTCCGCCCCATGACCCACGCCACCCGCCATCGTCGACGGACCGGCGCCGCCCCCTCTACCTCGCGCTGCCCTCTCTCCCTCCCTCTAAAACCCGTACCCCAAAAGCCCTAGCTCCCTCCAACACCCAAACCGCAACCTCCATCCCCAATGGGACCCGCCGCCGGTGATGCGCGCCAACCCTGCCGCCTGCAGCCCCACCGCCGGCCATACCCCCGCCAGACCCGTTGGTAAGCTTTAATAGCTTTATTTATTTTTGTTATTTATTGAAATTAGTTTTTATATATATAAAAATCAGTTTTTTTAGCTTTATTATACAAAGTTAATGTTTCTACTATATAAAATTAGGATTTTTAAATAAAAATGTGATTTTTATAGTAGAAGAAATAAAGATGTGATCTTTATAGAAGTAGCCATGTAAAAATATGATTTTTATATTATAGAAAGAATAGAAATACGATTTTTATATTATATAGAGAATAAAAATTTGATCTTTATATATGTAGCTAAATAAAAATTTGATTTTTATTATATATACGCTGAAATAGAAATGTGATTTTTATAGCGACGATATAAAAATTTGATCTTTATATTAGAAGTAGATATATAAAGATATAATTTTTATATAGAGAATAGAGTGATAAAAATAGAATTTTTACCTATATAGTAGCGGTGTAAAAATAGAATTTTTATCTATATAGTAGCGGTATAAAAATAGGATTTTTATCCATATAGAGTTATAAAAATATGACTTTTATATACATATCAACAATATAAAAATGTGATTTTTATATATGTAGTGGCTACGGACAGTGAAATTGACAAAAGGCGAGCACGACGAAGATTTCTACATATGAAGAGTCGTGGCGTTTGGTTTGGCTAGTCGGTGAGAACTCCTCACTTTAATCTTGTTTTCTAGTTAAAATTATATACTAGGATGCATACGGTGCTTAGTAGCACCCGACACCCGTTGTTCACAGACCATGGACGACTTGTATGCTTGTTTGGTGTGTTGTGAAGTTTGTTTGTGATGTTGATGTGAAATGTGTTGAAATAAATTAATTATCGTTAAAAACATAGCTTTTAACGTGAATGTGAATAAATAAATATTCATTTACAAACCGGACGATTTGTTTATGTACACCTATTTGAAGGATATTGATTGGGACGATAAATTTTACATGTCGCCCAACTGCACAAATAATATTCAGTGTTTGTGGATTGAAACCCCGCACGAGTGTTGGGATGATATTTGGCGTACACTAATCCCAATTATTTAATTGTATGTCGATCGATGGGTCGACAGACTTGTGTAAGCGTTAATTATTTATATTTAATGCTTATGCAGTTGTGTGGCGCACTTTGGATGATGGTTGATTATTTATCCTTGCTATTTATGTATATGTGTTGTATGGAAATGATATAATTAACATTATATGGTAATTGATTGGGGCTCATTCCAATCGGGAAAATAAAGAATATTATAAAATATATATTCATGTGTTGAACAAAATAAAGAAGGTTCATGTGTTGAAAATATTCATGTGTTGAGTAAAATATTTTAAAAGCACTAAAATTTACCTCTTTATCATAATTTTATAAAATATATTAAATAACAAAAATAGTCATGTGTTGACGATGCTCATGTGTTGAGAATATTCATGTGTTGAAAGAAATATAGATTCATGTGTTGAATAGAATAAATATTCATTTGTTGAATAAAATAACGAAGTAATTGAAATATATAAAGCCGTGTTGATTAGAGATGCGCCATTTTGACGTGAGCGATATTTATATCGATTATATTCGTTTTTAAAATGAATATAGAAAAGGAAGTGATTTCAAAATATAACGTTTTGAAAATATTATCATTTGTATATCGATGATGTGGAATATTCAATTTCGATTCGAAATTGAATATGAAGTTGAAATCGTTTCGAAAACGAATTTAAAATGATTTATAAAATACGTTTTAAAAGGAAATCGATGAAATATATAATATATATATTATATATATATATATATATATATAATGGCCTGAATAGAACGCGCCACGCCGCGGCAGTTCGTGAATTTCGACCATTGACTTCGAATGGACATTACGGGAGATCCGACCGTCGGATTCTCCTGAAACCGGAGCCGTTGGGTTCGTATCAAAAAGAGCTTTCCAATGAATATTAGAAATTTGAAATCTAACGGTTGGATTTGGAATTATGTCCAAATCAAATTTGGAAAAGGTCGTTGTAAGTGCAGTTCGATGGCCGTTGATGGAAATCGACTGTATGGGCCTTGTTAAAATTATTAAAAATATTAATAATTTGTGTAAAATCATAAGAAATGAATTGGAAAAAACTGGGGTGAAAAATTCCACATTTGAAAGGATAAAAAAATATTTTTATCGAAATGAACTAGTTTATAACTAGAAATAAAAATCCAATTATTTTTAAATAAATAGAATAGATTGAAAGTGGTTTTAAAAATAATCAAAATTTCCAATACGTGAATTGGAATGGATTTGAATCGAAATTATCTTCGGAATATTTCGATGTTGGATTTCGTGACTATATAGATATGGTTGTGGAAATTTGAAAGATATATTTATATCGTTATTTCCAATACGATATTTGTTGGTCGTAAAATTTGATATTGAATATAAGCCAATATATTTTCTATTCAGAGCCTTGTATTTAATATCAAATGTGATTTGGGTTTGTCGTGAATGATGTCTTCATTAACACTGTTCTTGAACCCAGTTGAGAAAAGATTAAATCTTTCTATTTAGATTTAATGAAGTGTACCAATTAAATAATATTTAATTGGAATTGAATTTGAAAGTGATTTTGGGTTTATCGTGAACCGTGTTTTAGATGACGTTGGTTCTTTAACCCAGTTAAAGACATGATTGATTTGTGGAAAGATTAAAACTAAGTGGAGTTTTAATGAATCTTTAATTAGATTAAAGTGATCGAGAATGGAGTGTCGCCAGTTTTGCTCCAAAGCGATAGTTAAATCTTTAATTAGATTTGAACGTGAAATGGTAATTAGTATTTACCGATAGCACCGTGGTGCTAGATATGGGGTATTACCAGTTTTGCTCCATGGGATGAATAGGTTGGGATTGGGAAATAAAATAAATAATTAGTTCGGTGTGGTTCGCTAATCCCGACTAGTTTGGAAAACCATAATACAGTTTGAAATGATATCCAAAGGAAGATTAAAGAAAAATTTAGAAGAATTTATCTTTGATAAAATTAATGGGAACCTTTCCCTAAGAATGTGAAAAATTGAATAAAATAATATTCTGAATTGGAATGAGGCATATGTTGTGTTTGTGTAACACGTGTTTATTATATACGCGGGTTATTCGGAAAGGCCGGGTTTATACCCATTCTGAATAACCGATTCGGCGATAAGTCGAAGAGGAAGACAGTGGTTGAAGACCGGAAGTCTTCACATCGTTTGGGTGATTACTGATGATCTTGATTGGGTTGTACACCCAAGAGGAGGGAATTAGTTGGTGATCGTCCAGACGTACTTGGAGATCGATGGATATGCGAGGAAAGTGCCTCCGGTTTCGTTCAGACCCAGAACGAACTTGTAAATGGGCTGTGTGTCTGACATTGGATTTTATTATGTGTTGATTGATCTCTATTAAATATATATCTGTTTGGCGGCGGAGAATTTATTCTCTTGCTTAACGCCCTTCTCTGAGACATACGAGCTCAGAGGTTGTATATCGATGGACATCAGTCGCATGGAGTGAATTGCCTGTGTGGCACGCTTAAGTGGCAAATGATCAAGGCTTCTGTTGAAAAGCAAAGTCTCGTGGTTGATGATCAAAGCACAGGCTGTGTGGCATAGCTTTGTGTATAACGTGAATTCGCGAGCCTCACACCTCGGTATGAGTCAAAAACGGGATACGAACCGTTGGGACAACACGATGTTTCTTTCTAGCTAGTGGTGGTGTTAGTGCTTAAACTGGCTGACATTTATATATATTTTTCATCTATGTGGTTGTTGGAATGCGAGGCGCCTCGAATATATGGTCGCTAACTGGCACTATGTGAGCCGACGTACAGACCATTATATATTGGTCTTATAGGACCGGGAAACGTGTGTTCAGGAATTGCCAATCCTCAAAAGTAAGAGAGGACTGGCCCCACCGATTCCAAGGATCGCTATGTGCGGTCCTGAGACAATTGCTAGAGTGTCTCGAACGAAGAGGAGCTTGCCCCTTGCCTCGACTCATGATGGAATCCAATTTCCAATACGTGACATTGCGGTTTTTATTTGTAGAGCCTAGTATGGCGACATGATATATGGTACCCATGCCGTCTATGATTGATATTTATGATTGAAATTGTTTTGACACTATACACTTATAATAGTATCAAATGATTTGTTTTAAACGTACCAAGCATGTTTGGCTATTATAAGTGAAAACCCTATCCTCCAGCTTGCGTTGCATTGTGTGATGGGACCTGGGTCTTATAATAGCTTCATTTTTCCAAAAAGCATTGCGCTGTTTTGTTATATGCACTAGTGTTCTTGGGAGGAAACCCGTTCAGTGTTATACGGCGTGGTCCCTTGAATTGCTCTCTTTTAAAGTAAAGATTTAAATAACTGTTTTAGTTCTCACACCAGTCACATGACTGACCTGGAGTTTATTGTTTTAACCTAAACTCTGGGTACCCCTATTTTCCACACAGGCAGCTAGTAGTTTTGGTTTTGCAGATTTATATTCACAGGATCCTGATTTACAGCTAGAACGATGCTTGGAAAGCTCTGTATCCGTGTATTACTTCTAGTTTTGTTTTGTATTATTTTCCGCTGCGATGTATTTAAATGTAAGTTAAATCTCTGATATTTTCTGTGTAATATTTATTCATACTCTGTATATTCTTGTATTCTGATGGAATTGTTGTAATATACAATGAAATGTTCTTCTGTATGTGTTCCAATGTGTGTTGTTCTCAAAGCAATCCGTTCTTTCCTTACCGGGGAAGTTTGGGTCGCTACAGAGTGGTATCGGAGCTTTAGTTTACAGAGTTCGAGAACAAGACACATTAGAACCGAACAAAAGAATTCATCAGATACCGGGTTAGTAATATCCAATTAGAATGACTCGTTAGAGATAGGATCAGTCGTATCCTAGAACGAGTGGAAAGAGTATATTTTTCAAATGAAAACAATATTGTTTTGAAAATTTAAACCAGTATATACGTATTTGAATATTTTATTTGTATTGAATTTGGACAATCGAGTATATAAAGATTTTGCATATATGTGTCATGAACGTATATTCGAAGTTTTAATATACTGGGTATATATAGAATCACACTCTAGTTGCCCGGACATGGTCCTGATGATGAAATATACCATCACCAATATTTATTTTCGAGTTTCGAAAGTGTGATATCTATATATTTCCATTAGACTGGTGTGAGAACCAAAACTATATAGGTTTATTGTTGTGATTTGGCATCAAAAACATGATTTCCTGTATACATATCAAAATTACGAATTTGAAAAGCTAATCAACTAATTGATTGATGGTTGTGTTGTTTGATTATTGGTTTGATATTTTTAACCATTTATGCCAAATTGAACCGAATATTGAACTGTATTGAAAATGATTACAATTGCATGCATATACATGTATATCTATTGAACAGGTCATAGCAAGGAGGCTAAAGCAGCAGAATAAAATTGTTTGCCCGACAAATAGGTACATGTTTATTGTATTTCTTGGGGTTTTGATGATTTTATGAGCCGATTGGCCTTTTCCTTTTCTTTTGGATTGAAGAAGGCCATGGGAGACTATATGAAATATCCCGAAGTCCCCGGTGCAGGGGAGGTTATGGCAAAAAATTTCGAAAATTTAGGGTGTTAGCCAAATTTTTTGAAAAATTTGAAAAGTTCTTAGGAACTGAAAAGTTGAAGAGCTTAAGCCGTAAAGAAAATATTGGAAGTTGAGTTGATTAGTTTAAACAACTTTCGGCTTCGTTCCTTTTCGGAGACGAAAAGTTTTAAGTGGGGGAGATTGTAATAACCCGGAAAATCCGAGCCAATTTAAAATTTTTATTTTGGCAATTTTAGCGAATTTTGAATATTTAAAATGAATTATTTTAAATAATATCGACGGGAAATTTATTTTGAATAGAATTCGAATGTATATATTTATATAGATCGTCGTTAGAATATAAATATTTATTTTAAATTATAAAAGGAATTGAAAATGGCGCGGTAGTTCGATGATTCGATTTCAAATTTCAAATGAATATACTGGGTGCAAAATAAACCGGATTTTAGTGAACCCAAAAAAATTAGAATCTAATTGAGAATATCTTTCCAACGAATCCGAAAAATCGAAATTTCATTACGGGAATCAAAAGTTACATCCAATTGAAAATTCAGAATAGTCGTTATGGAATTCTGACCCTTAAAAATAGAAATTTTGCAAACGACCTCGGTTTTCGATGAAAACACTTTTGTTGGATCCGTGATGTCAAATTATTGCTAGGTTTCAAAATTCGTAATTTTTCGAATCAATATGTGAGCGTGGCAAAGGAAAACGCATTTGACCAGTTTTAGTTGATTTTAATCGACTGAAAATTGGCTATTTTTCAAACAGTCTCAGAATTCGATGAAACTGGCTTTGTTAGGACTGTACCGTCAATACGAAGCTAGAAAATATTTTTCGGGAATTTTTAGAGTCCGTACGTGGCCCCGATAAATTGAAATGCGCGTTCAAATTCAATATATAGAGTTATATTTTGATTTTGACGAAAACTGATCGAAACGATCGAATCAGCTTGCGATACATATCTCATTGTGTTCAGAATGGGGGTAATTAGCTATGGACGATAGGCGGTGGGTTCGATTTTGAAGTCGAAATAAAAAGTTGCTTTTTGAAATTAAATAAATAAATAAATAAAATAGTAACTCTCTTCTCTCCCTTATTTCCTCTCAGCCCCCCCATTCGATCGACAGGAATTGAAACAGTAAAAAAAACCGCGATTCGATCCTCCGCCCCACGACCCACGCCACCCGCCGCCGTCGACGGACCGGCGCAGCCCCCTCTTCCTCGCGCTGCCCTCTCTCCCTCCCTCTAAAACCCGTACCCCAAAAGCCCCAGCTCCCTCCAACGCCCAAACCGCAACCTCCAGCCCCAATGGGACCCGCCCCCAGTGATGCGCGCCAACCCCTGCCGCCTGCAACCCCACCGCCGGCCATACCCCCCTCCAGACCCGCCGGTAAGCTTTAGTGGCTTTATTTAATTTTGTTATTTACTGAAATTAGATTTTTTTTATATAAAAATCAGATTTTTTAGCTTTATTATATAAAGTTAATGTTTTTATTATATAAAATTAGGATTTTTAAATAAAAATGTGATTTTTATATAGTAGAAGAAATAAAGATGTGATCTTTATAGAAGTAGCCATGTAAAAATATGATTTTTATATTATAGAAAGAATAAAAATACGATTTTTATATTATATAGAGAATAAAAATTTGATCTTTATATATGTAGCTAAATAAAAATTTGATTTTTATTATATATATGTTGAAATAGAAATGTGATTTTTATAGCGACGATATAAAAATTCGATCTTTATATTAGAAGTAGATATATAAAGATATAATTTTTATATAGAGAATAGTGTGATAAAAATAGAATTTTTATCTATATAGTAGCGGTGTAAAAATAGAATTTTTATTTATATAGTAGCGGTATAAAAATATGATTTTTATCCATATAGAGTGATTATAAAAATATGACTTTTATGTACATAGCAACAATATAAAAATGTGATTTTTATATATGTAGTGGCCACGGACAGTGAAATTGACAAAAGGCGAGCACGACAAAGATTTCTACATATGAAGAGTCGTGGCGTTTGGTTTGGCTAGTCGGTGAGAACTCCTCACTTTAATCTTGTTTTCTAGTTAAAATTATATACTAGGATGCAGACGGTGCTTAGTAGCACCCGACACCCATCGTTCACAGACCATGGACGACTTGTATGCTTATTTGGTGTGTTGTGAAGTTTGTTTGTGATGTTGATGTGAAATGTGTTGAAATAAATTAATTATCGTTAAAAACATAGTTTTCAACGTGAATGTGAATAAATATTCATTTACAAACCGGACTGTTTGTTTATGTACACCTATTTGAAGGATATTGATTGGGACGATAAATTTTACACGTCGCCCAACTGCACAAATAATATTCAGTGTTTGTGGATTGAAACCCCGCACGGGTGTTGGGATGATATTTGGCGTACACTAATCCCAATTATTTAATTGTATGTCGATCGATGGGTCGACAGACGGTGTAAGCGTTAATTATTTATATTTAATGCTTATGCAGTTGTGTGGTGCACTTTGGATGATGGTTGATTATGTATCGTTGCTATTTATATACATGTGTTGTATGGAAACCATATAATTAATATTATATGGTAATTGATTGGGCCTCATTCCAATCGGGAAAATAAAGAATATTATAAAATATATATTCATGTGGAATAGAATAAAGAAGGTTCACGTGTTGAGTAAAATATTTTAAAAACACTAAAATTTACCTCTTTATCATAATTTTATACAATATATTAAATAACAAAAATAGTCATGTGTTGACGATGCTCATGTGTTGAGAATATTCATGTGTTGAAAGAAATATAGATTCATGTGTTGAATAGAATAAATATTCATTTGTTGAATAGAATAACGAAGTAATTGAAATATATAAAGCCGTGTTGATTAGCGATGCGCCATTTTGACGTGAGCGATATTTATATCGATTATATTCGTTTTTAAAATGAATATAGAAAAGGAAGTGATTTCAAAATATAACGTTTTGAAAATATTATCATTTGTATATCGATGATGTGGAATATTCAATTTCGATTCGATATTGAATATGAAGTTGAAATCGTTTCGAAAACGAATTTAAAACGATTTATAAAATACGTTTTAAAAGGAAATCGGTGAAATATATATAATATATATTATATATATTTATAATGGCCTGAATAGAACGCGCCGCGCCGCGGCAGTTCGTGAATTTCGACCATTGTCTTCGAATGGACATTACGGGAGATCCGACCGTCGGATTCTCCTCGTACCGGAACTGTTGGGTTCGTATCGAAAAGAGCTTTCCAATGAATATTAGAAATTTGAAATCTAATGATTGGATTTGGAATTATGTCCAAATCAAATTTGGAAAAGGTCGCTGTAAGTGCAGTTCAATGGCCGTTGATGGAAATCGACTGTACGGGCCTTGATAAAATTATTAAAAATATTAATAATTTGTGTAAAATCATAAGAAATGAATTGGAATGAACTGGGGTGAAAAATTCCACATTTGAAAGGATAAAAATATATTTTTATCGAAATGAACCAGTTTGTAACTAGAAATAAAAATCCAATTATTTTTAAATAAATAGAATAGATTGAAAGTGGTTTTAAAGATAATCAAAATTTCCAATACGTGAATTGGAATGGATTTGAATTGAAATTATCTTCGGAATATTTCGATGTTGGATTTCGTGACTATATAGATATGGTTGTGGAAATTTGAAAGATATCTTTATATCGTTATTTCCAATACGATATTTGTTGGTCGTAGAATTTGATATTGAATATAAGCCGATATATTTTCTATTTAGAGCCTTGTATTTAATATCAAATGTGATTTGGGTTTGTCGTGAATGGTGTCTTCATTAACATTGTTCTTGAACCCAGTTGAGAAAAGATTAAATCTTTCTATTTAGATTTAATGAAGTGTACCAATTAAATAATATTTAATTGGAATTGAATTTGAAAGTGATTTTGGGTTTATCGTGAACCGTATTTTAGATGACGTTGGTTCTTTAACCCAGTTAAAGACATGATTGATTTGTGGAAAGATTAAAACTAAGTGGAGTTTTAATGAATCTTTAATTAGATTAAAGTGATCGAGAATGGAGTGTCGCCAGTTTTGCTGCAAAGCGATAGTTAAATCTTTAATTAGATTTGAACGTGAAATAGTAATTAGTATTTACCGATAACACCGTGGTGTTAGATATGGGGTATTACCAGTTTTGCTCCATGGGATGAATAGGTTGGGATTGGGAAATAAAATAAATAATTACTTCGGTGTGGTTCGCTAATCCGACTAGTTTGGAAAACCATAATGCGGTTTGAAATGATATCCAAAGAAAGATTAAAGAATAAATTTAGAAGAATTTATCTTTGATAAAATTAATGGGAACCTTTCCCTAAGAATGTGAAAATTTGAATAAAAGAATATTCTGAATTGGAATGAGGCATATGTTGTGTTTGTGTAACACGTGTTTATTATATACGCGAGTTATTCGGAAAGGCCGGGTTTATACCCATTCTGAATAACCGATTCGGCGATCAGTCGAAGAGGAAGACGGTAGTTGAAGACCGGAAGTCTTCACATCGTTTGGGTGATTACTGATGATCTTGATTGGGCTGTACACCCAAGGGGAGGGAATCAGTTGGTGATTGTCCAGACGTACTTGGAGATTGATGGATATGCGAGGAAAGTGCCTCCGGTTTCGTTCGGACCCAGAACGATCTTGTAAATGGACTGTGTGTCTGACATTGGATTTTATTTTGTGTTGATTGATCTCTATTAAATATACATCTGTTTGGCGGTGGAGAATTTATTCTCTTGCTTAACGTCCTTCTCTGAGATGTACGATCTCAGAGGTTGTATATCGATGGACATCAGTCGCATGGAGTGAATTGTCTGGGTGGCACGCCTAAGTGGCAAATGATCAAGGCTTCTGTTGAAAAGCAAAGTCTTGTGGTTGATGATCAAAGCACAGCCTATGTAGCGTAGATTTGTGTATAACGTGAATTCGCGAGCCTCACACCTCAGTATGAGTCAAAAACGGGATACGAACCATTGGGAGAACACGACGTTTCTTTCTAGCTCTTTCTAGCTAGTTGTGGTGTCAGTGCTTAAACTGGCTGACATTTATATATACTTTTCATCTGTGTTGTTGTAGGAATGCGAGGCGCCTCGAATATATGGTCGCTAACTGGCACTATGTGAGCCGACGTACAGACCATCATATATAGGTCCTATAAGACCGGGAAACGTGTGTTTAGGAATTGCCAATCCTCAAAAGTAAGAGAGGACCGGCCCAACCGATTCCAAGGATCGCTGTGTGTGGTCTTGAGACAATTTCTAGAGTGTCTCGAACGGAGAGGATCTTGCCCCTTGCCTCAACTCATGATGGAATCCAATTTCCAATACGTGAAATTGCAGTTTTTATTTGTAGAGCCTAGTATGACAACATGATATATGGTACCCATGCCGTCTATGATTGATATTTATGATTGAAACTGTTTTGACATTATACACTTATAATAGTATCAAATGATTTGTTTTAAACGTACCAAGCATGTTTGGCTATTATAAGGGAAATCCCTATCCTCTAGCTTGCGTTGCATTGTGTGATGGGACCTGGGTCTTATAATAGCTTCATTTTTCCAAAAAGCATTGCGCTGTTTTGTTATATGCACTAGTGTTCTTGGGAGGAAACCCGTTCCGTGTTATATGGCATGGTCCCTTGAATTGCTCTCTTTTAAAGTAAAGATTTAAATAACTTTTTTAGTTCTCACACCAGTCACATGACTGACCTGGAGTTTATTGTTTTAACCTAAACTCTGAGTGCCTCTATTTTCCACACGGGCAGCTAGTAGTTTTGTTTTTACAGATTTATATTCACAGGATCCTGATTTACAGCTGGAACGATGCTCGGAAAGCTCTGTATCCGTGTATTACTTCTAGTTGTGTTTTGTATTATTTTCCACTGCGATGTATTTAAATGTAATTTAAATCTCTGATATTTTCTGTGTAATATTTATTCATACTTTGTATATTCTTGTATTCTGATGGAATTGTTGTAACATACAATGAAATGTTCTTCTTTTTGTGTTCCAATGTGTGTTGTTCTCAAAGCAATCCGTTCTTTCCTTACCGGGGAAGTTCAGGTCGCTACATGCAAGCTACTTAAATTTTAGAGGGTAATTTGAAAACATGACGAAGTGAAGTAGGGAACAACCAAAAACGGCGTAAAATGCATGATTTTAGTATATGATAGTGTCAAGTATAAAAAGTCTAGCCCGTCTACAATTTGCACTGGAAAATCATCAAAAGTAGAACACCCGAAAGACTAATTTATTTCTTATCACACAAACTAAGGAATATCCCACCTTTGCATGGACGTTAAACATTGAACCTAACATCAATTTAACATCGTCTCGTCCTTTAATCCGAACGTGCCAGTCAATCAATTTACGATGTTATAGCAAATCTGGTTTGATAAAACAAAATGTCACTGGTTATTATGTGTCGGTTATAATTAAGTGTTTTTTCTTTTTCTTGTTAACTCCAGTTGCCATCAAAAATTTTAACGGTAAATTTGGGAATTGATGGTTTCATTTGTGAAATAATTGATCTTGATGGAATGAAGCTAGGAAGTCGGACTCCTTTGTGATGTTCGATTGCTAGCGAGTTACGTTTAGGGTGAATTACTAAAAGTTTCAAATCATGTTCACAAATATATCAAGGGTTTTCTTATAACATTGCATAAGACCAACATTAGTAAAAAGCTACTTGAATGATATGAAAATCTACGAATAGTATCCAAAAGTATGATGTAATAAACAATAATCAACATAGAGAAGATAAATGGACAATTTTTTTTATCTCTTGTGGGGTAGCCATTTATATTGTCTAAACTTACAACATAATTGTTTTTCCTTACAATAGGGAATTGATTCCAGGTGGTAAGTTTGTCCTTAAATTCAAGGCCTGAAATGTAAATGAGATATTTTCACAATTTGTGATAGTTTTACTATAGACAGAATCTACATTTCAAAAATTGCACATCGCATGATATTATAGATTAACATGTGGTCGGAAGATATTATATATTTTGTTAGAACTTGGTAAAACTATTAAAAAGTTCCAAATTCCAAAAATATGTGGCTGACCTTGTAAGCTAGGCTGGAAGATATTATATAATAGTTGAATCCTTCAAAAGTTGTAGTATTCGACAATGATTTTCAGTAGTCACATGAAAATTTTAGGATTGGATATTTTAAACTTCTCTAAGAGTAATTTTAAAACTTTACAGTCAGATCAAAAGTTTAAGTTTTGAAGATAACTATAATAAAAATATAGGGCATTGTTATTTGCACTCCCGTTTTAGTTAAGGAATGATACAATTTTTCATTTTTTTGAATTTATTAAGGGGAGGACATTTGCCACTAACCCTCCTTATAATTAATTAATTTTTAGACCAATTTACCATTGGACAATTAAGTACCCTAGCTACCTACTACAGCAAATATTTTTTACTACCTTCAGTAAAAAAAACAAATAGGTCAATGGATCCAAACCTTAATTCTATCCCGGAGCTTGAAGATAATATGATTTGTACTCAACAAAGTGAAATTTTTGCACATGTTGATCAATTTGAACAAGATAAGGTTTTATTTTCAGAAATGCAAAGTCGAACTGATGCAAATAACGATGAACATGAAAAGTCTCATTGTGGAGCAATGTTAGAAGAAAAAAAAACAGCGTAGTTGTACCGGTTTTCTGTTGGCTCAAAGTTTGGGACAAAGAAACTGATAAATGGAATCATAATACCATTTCATAAGAAAATAAACAGCAAACCATGACGGTTTTTTTTTTGGGTATTTTGTTAGAGTATTTAACAATCAAGTTCCATATCCTAATATGAAGATGTATTTTTCCATTCCATAGCAGGATATTTCAAATGGCTTTTCCAATGAAGTAGATAAGCAGAAATATGCAATAGTTTCTGAACACTATATTGACATCGACGATGATAAAGTGAGAGATAATTGTATAGGAGTAGAATAATTGTATAGGAGTAGAGAATGATGATGCAAATAATAATGAACATGCGGAACTGAACTTATCGCTTTGTGAGTACCTCGATTTAATTCTTATTTCACTACAAATGATGTATAAAAGTGTACTTTTACTTGTGTATTAGTTTTGTTCTAAGCGTCGTATTTGTTTATTAATATAGTTGTTCAATTCAAAAGAAAGCATATGAGAATGGTGCATTGAAGCGTGGAATTAGCGTGAACTCTGTCATTGTTATAAAAAAAGCAAAGTGCAAAATTTGTAGATGATGGAAAAGGGCCGTGGATGGTCCTTGTATGTGAAAGAAGCGGAAAGTTTGTCAATTATAAGGCGAAGGGGTATGTTCCTAAAACTGACAAGAAAAGATGAAGAACGGGGAGTAGGAAATGTGAATGTCCATTTGAATTAAGGGCATATTGTAAAGAAGGTGGAAAGTGGATTTTGAAAGTGAAAAATGGACGTCACAATCACAATCTTCCTAATGTATTAACCAGGCTTCCCTATGTTGCACGTTTAAAAGATAATGAAGTGAAGACCATAAAGACAATGACAAATAGCCTGGTTAGCCACAAAATTTACTTACTGCTATTAAAATCGACAACCCCGAGAACAAATCCACAATAAGAAATGTGTATAGTGAAAAAATGAAGCTAAAACTTGTTAATACAAAAGGTAGATCGATTATGCAACAATTATGAAGTCGGCTTATAGTCATCAATATACTGTGCACCAAAGAGTTGATGCTGCCACTAATGAAGTTACTGATTTATTCTTCAATCATCTGAAATGTGTTGTACTTGCTCAACGTTTTTACCAAATTCTGTTTTTGGATTGCACATTCAAGACAAATAGGTATAAGTTACCTTGTTTTCATATGGTATCGCAAACACCAACGGGGGCATCGTTTACTATTGCATTAGCTTTTATTAGTAGTGAAACTACCGAATCATATACATGAGCTTTGGAGTATCTTAGAAAATGCTATCGAGGTAAAGTTACATCTGTTATCATTACGGATGTTGAAATTGCTCTTGCCAATGCAGTTGCTAGTGTGTTTCCATCAGCGCGGCACATTCTTTGTGCATGGCATATCTCAAAAATTGTTCAAGTGGATTACAAACCTAATTTTATAAAAAAAGAAACGGGTCATGATTGGGGATAAAGAGGTTGTATTAGACGACGAGGAAGAGAAGAAAGAATACGAACTTTTTTTGAAAGGCTGTATGTAATGACCCGCATTCTACGTATCGAAGGATCGTAAAATATTTATTTTATTTTCATACGAAGTTATGTGGTCATGTAACTTTGGGAAACGACTATTGGGGTCATTTTCCATTTCACGATTATTGCTGAATTTTAAATGACCGTTTTGCCCCTGGAGAATCTTGTTTTGCCTATAATTTTTGATTGGTAAGGAGTTTTGACCTGAAACCACTTTCGTTAGATTCGGATGATAGTTTACCTTTCCGTAGAGTGCTCACATTAATCAAACGTACTTACCGTTTGGGAGATATGGCTGAAATAATGTTTGAAATATGAAAAACAGCTTAATAGGGTGATAGTAGCTAGGCCCATAACCCATTTCGGGATTAGTGTTATGGGAGGGCTAGAAGGAGTTGGAGAATCATCTCCTTTCATTTTTCTAGCTGCCAAAAACATTCCTTGAACCCTAGTATTGCCCTCCATCTTCCAAATCTCTCTCTAATCACCTTCTAATCACTAATTAATCAAATATACGTCAAATCAATTTGGATTAACACCAAATCAGAGTTGGAGCTGCCGCACTACATAGGAATCCATGCCAAATCAATATAAGTCTTGGATCTATCATTTATTTGTGGCCAAGGTGAGTGATTAGCATGTTTATTCACTAATTACTGCTAATTAGGAGTGATTACTGATAATTGGTGAAATTATGGCTCAGAAAAATATGGGAAAATATGTGAAAATTCTAAAATATTATTTTATGTCATTGATATAAATTTGGGTTAATTTGGATGAAGTTTGCTAACCCAGGAATTAAGGGAAAAAAATCATGGATTTGGGTATGTTTGATCTGAAATAACCAATATGCTTGATGTTTTGATCTTTTTGATTTAACCTATATGTTGTTACTGTTGTTTGGAATGTTTTATGATTACTTAGTAAAGTTAGAATGGTTGAAAACACCGTCGTATGACGAGAATGGGTGAAACAAGCTCGCTGGAAAAGTGCAGGAAATGGGATAGGGTCGGGTCCCCCGAACCGGCTCGTCCTCACTACCCTGAACCGCGAGCCGTGAAGCTTTCTCGAGCCGCCTGCAAGCATGAACACCTGAACCAAGCCACCTGTTGAGCCATGAACCGGAGCACTCAAGCAGCTTGCAGCACGAATGGAGACCACGAACATATGGGTGGAGAAGCACAAACCGATAGAGGAGCACGACCCGATTCGGTCTAGGCACCACGGACCGACCCGAACAGTGCACCACGAACCGACCTAAACCGAAAGATGGACTCTGAACCGAACCACCTGCTTCGCGAACTCACGAACCGAATGGAACCGAATCGGACAAGACCAAGACCCGAGATGCAAAGGAAGTCCAAATAAGAATTTAAAACTCAAGATCCAGAAGAAAACAATGAGTTAACTTCTAGAGTTGGAATTTGCTGTGGGATGTGTGCAATCGGGTTATTGATATTTATAACTTTGGCTCACTATTGAGAGAGGGGGCATTGACTATGGACCAGTTCAGTGGGGTCAGAGGTTTTATGGAGTCGGACTCCATCAGGATCCCAAAGGGCAAAGTGGTCGTAGTGATAGTTGTACGGAGTTGGACTCCATCATTGTCCCAATGGTTCTGGTGATTAAAGCGGTGGACATCGTATGCTTTACACACTGAGTGAGAGATGCAAGGATGATTGCTATGTTTGATGTTTCCTATCACCATGACATGCACACTCCTATTTTACAATTTATGTTTGTGTGACCTTAGAGTATTGTACATCATGTTGTGCAAACTCTTAGTTGCAGGTCCAGGTCAGTTATGATCATTTATACCTGTTATCATTTTATTTTGCTGTTATCACTCATACTAGATCTTTGTCTGACCCAGAGTTTTATGTCTCTTCTTATTACTCTGGGTGCTCCTAAACGAGCAGACTAGAGACAGGTTAGGTGGTTATGCACGAGTAGCTGTCCAGAGATGAGTAAGAGGCTTCCACGTACTATTTACATATATTCTCCCTCTGTTGTTGCTGGTCACTACTTTGGGCATTAGTAGTGTACCTTTTTTTTAGAGACAGTATTTTGAAGTTGTAATAATGGTTTGTATCATAAGCTGTATTTTGGATTTCGCTACTCCAGTGGATATGGTTTAGTTTTCAGCTTATGCACTGTCTCGCCTGTTTTATATCAAGTTATATTATTATTATATTTTATTCCATGCACTGTGAGATATGCTACAGGTTCTTGATAATTCATAGTTTCACATCCCTTTCTTTTGACAACCGTCCCGTGCTAGTTGGACATTGGCACAAAACATTTCAAGGGAAATGTCGGTTGGTGTGGGGCAGGACGTCACACTTGGTATCAGATCCTGGTTGCGTAGTTTTACCTAGGGGAAGACATCAGGGAGAGATAATATACGTATATGAGAGCGCACATTTGTGATATTTTGTTTTTCAAAAACTATATATATACTATTAGTATATCTACGGATGAAGTCGCACTGCACTGGCACCACTAAAGAGATGGTTAATCGTTTTCTCTTTACAGATTGGACGATGAGCCGAAATACGAGGATTACGTGTTCAGGGGCCAACAATGAGAATGTCCCTGGTATGAGGAGGATGTTTACTGCCTTCATGAGAGAGATGCTTAGGGACGCTCAGGAAACAGTTTCTAATGTTGCTAACGGTGTTGGTGCAGTAGTGCAGGCGCGTAGAGACAATTTCGCCAAGCTAAACAAAGATTATACTAGTCTTGGTGGGAAGCCATTCCATGGAACAGAATCGGATACGGAGGTTCAATATTGGCTTGATAGTTGTGAGCGCATCTTCGAGGATTTAGGGACTGATGATGTAATGAAGGGAAAGTTAGCATCACATCAACTTCAAGGACGGGCAATGAATTGGTGGAATGCCATTAAAGCGGGTAGGATCAAGTTACTTGGAATCAGTTTAAGACTCACTTCAGTGATAAGTTTATTCCAACCGCTCAGAAATCAGAATTGTTTAGAAATTTTTTGGAGCTTAAGCAAAATAGTATGGCAGTCTCGGAATATATTGTTGAATTCGATACCTTATCAAAATATAGATTATCAATTATCGATACTACCGAGAAAAAGAACGAGAAGTTTATAACTAACTTAGATGAGTACTTGAGGGAAAGACTTATAAATCATATCGATGAGACATTCGAATCTACTATGGGAAAGGTGTTGAGATCAGAGAGCCTTTACCTAAGTCAAAGACCGAGGTTGTTATTGCATCTACAGGAGAGCTAAAACTGCAGTGAATGCAAGAAGAATTCACAGAATAAGAGGAAACATAATCAGACCAAGGATGGTCAGAAAAAGAAGGACCAGAAAGATGTCGAGTGCTATAGCTGCAGCAAGAAGGGCCACTATGCAAGAGACTGTCGAGCGAAGCCAGGGGACATGAAGTGCTTCAATTGCGGCCAAGTGGGACATCACAAGGATAAATGTCCACAAACCCCTAAGGAGAAGTAGATCATGAAAGCATATGCTATCAACGTTGTTCCTTCTTCGTCGAATGCCCCAACAACGATGGAGAAGGGAAAGGGTCTCATTATACAAGGTATGATTTCTATTTATGATGCTCCTGTTCGAGTACTATTTGATACCGGGGCTTTCCATTACTTCGTATATAGTGATCTGGTAGATAGGTTGGAATTGGAAACTGAGACTGTTGGTAGACCTTTAGTTGTGACGAACCCAATCGGTGGTTCAACTAGCCTTTGTATGATTTTTCGTAATTTGGTTTTATCGGGTCATGGATGTATGTTTGCTTATGATTGCTTTGTTTTGGGCTTTACTGGGTTTGGTAATATTTTGGGGGTCGATTGGCTCTAAAGGTATGGGGTGGTGGTAGATTATGAGGGGACTTCGGTGACCATTAGAGAGGATGATGGGCGGAGGGTGGTATTGGGTTGCCTACCTAGTGATGGGGTGATAACTATTTTTCTAGATTCCCTCGACATCCTGCATGATGAGTTATCATATGTGCCTTTTGCTGGCGAGTATCCGGACATCTTCGGGGAAGTGACCAGACTTCCACCACACCGAGAGATCGAGTTTCGGATTGATTTAGTGAAAGATGCCAGACCTATAGTGATGCCACTTCGTCATGTGGTGCCAAGTGAGCAGTGAGAGATCAAATTGCAAGTAGGCGATCTTTTGAAGAAGGGATTTATTCGAAGAAGTGTTTCTAAATGGGGAGCACCGGTTGTATTTGCTACTAAGGCCGATGGTTCCCTTCGCTTATGTATGGACTACCGCGAGTTGAATGAGGTAACTAGGAAGAATGAGTATCCTCTTCCACGCATAGATGATTTGTTGATTAATTAAGTGGAGCAAGAGTGTTCTACCAATTGGATCTCATGACAGGTTTTCATCATCTTTGAGTAGCAACTAAGAGTATACCTAAAATGGCATTTCAGACGATGTCTGGATTCCATGAGTGGTTGGTCATGCCATTCGGGTTGATAATGCACCCACATATTTTGTTGAACTTATAAATAGGGTTTTCAGGGATCAATTTAATGAGTTTGTTCTTGTGTTCATGGACGATATCTTGATTTACTCAAGGACAGAGGAAGAACATAAGGAACATTTTAGGACAGTGATGGAGGTGTTGAGCAAACACCAATTGAAAGCAAAATTTTCTAAGTGTCACTTCTGGAGGAGAGAAGTGATATTCTTGGGCCATATTGTTTCAGAGGATGGTATTGCCATGGATCCTATAAAGGTGGCTACGGTGCAAGATTGGTCTACGCCCAAGAATGCAACGGACGTAAGAAGTTTCTTGGGGTTAGTTGGATATTATCATAAGTTTATTCAAGACTTCTCCAAGATAGTAGCACCGTTAACTCAGTTGACCTAGAAGAATCAAGCTTTCGTCTAGGACAAAAAGTGTGAGTATGCATTTAAGAGTCTAAAGGAAAAGATGACATGTGCATTAGTGTTAGTTATTCTTAAAGGGAACGAAGAGATGACGGTATACACGGATGCATGTGGTACCAGACTAGGTGTTGTACTGATGCAAGGAGGTAGGGTTATGGCTTATGCTAGTCGGCAACTGAAACCACATGAGAAAAGATATCCTACCCATGATTTGGAATTGGCAGCGCTCGTGTTCGCGCTGAAGATGTGGAGACATTATCTCCTGGGAGAATGATTTAAGTTGTTTACCGTCATAAATCATTAAAGTATCTTTTCTCTCAAAAGAATTTAAATCTTCGTCAGCAGAGATGGTTAGAGTTCTTGGCTTCATATGATTTCAATATTTCATACACACCCGGGAAAGGAAATGTGGTAGCTGATGCATTGAGTATGAGACATGCCAGTTTAGGGGCTATGTTTGTGGAATGGAAGCAAGTGAATTATATCGCGGGGCATGATTTCAGATCTAAGTGTGAATTGGATCTAGAGATGTTAGCAAGTTTGATGATCGGACCGACTTTGATTGAGCAGATCGGTTCTAGTCAAAGGGATGATCCTAACCTAATAGAAGTCATCTTCAAGGTATAGATGGGTATCGACGGTGAGGAAATGAACAAGTATGGACTTGATTGAAAAGGTTGGCTTCAAAAGAGTGGGAGACTAGTTGTAACCAACGTTAATGGATTGAGAGATGAAGTGCTTAGAGAGTGTCATCACTCGAAATCGACTATACATCCATGTGATAACAAAATGTATCGAGACATGAAGCAGACCTACTACTGGGAAGGGATGAAGAGAGACATTGTGAAGTTTATATCCAAGTGCATGAATTGCCAGTTATTTAAAGCCAAACAAAAGAAGCCTAGTGGTTTGTTACAACCGTTGGAAATTCCTGAATGGAAATAGGAACAAGTCTCAATGGATTTCATTGATAGTTTACCAAGGACTAGATCGGGTCATGATAGTATTTGGGTGATTGTGGATCAACTGACCAAGAGCGCAAGGTTTATGCCAGTCAAATCGAATAGAATGGAAGCTAAGTTAGCAGAACTGTATATGAAGTGGGTAGTGGGATTTCATGGAGTACCTAAAGGTATTATGAGTGACCGAGATCCATTATCTACTAGTAGGTTTTGGAAGAGCTTACAAGAGGCTTTAGGGTCAGAACTACATCTCAGTACCATGTACCATCCTCAAACCGATGGTCAAACAGAGAGGGTGAATCGTGTATTAGAGGATCTCTTAAGAGCTTGTATATTGGATTTTGGAGGGTCATGGGATGACCATTTGCATTTGGTCAAGTTCACATATAATAATAGTTATCAATCCAGTATTGGTATGGCTCCATTTGAAGCTTTGTACGGAAGACCGTGCAACTCACCATCATGTTGGTTGGAAACTAGTGAGAAATTTGTGCTTGGGCCAGATGTAATAAGAGAAACTTCTGATAAGAACAAGATTATTCAACAACGAATGAAGGCTGCCTAAGATAGGCATTATGCTGATAAAAGATGAAGAGAATTGAAATTCTCCGTTGGCGACTTGATATTCGTCAAAATTTCTCCGTTGAAGAGTGTGATTCGATTTGGTAGGTGAGGTAAATTAGCACCAAGGTTTGTTGGTCCATTTACGGTTCTCGAAAAAGTTGGGAATTTAGCGTATAAAATTGGATTACCTGACAAGATGGTGGGAGTGCATAACGTATTTCACGTTTCCCAGCTAAGGAAGTTCATGCATGATTCTGATATGACTATCTCACCAGGCCAGTTGGATGATATCGAGGTAGAATCCTCGTACTGTCTAACGCGATATGAAGCAACTTCGAAGGAAGACGGTGAAACTGGTCAAGGTCCAGTGGGGTGAAAATGAGAATGACTGTACTTGGGAAACTGAGGAGAATATAAGGAAGTCGTATCCAGAATTCTTTGCCTGGCAAGGTTTTAATCGCGATATAGTTATTCCTTTGTTAGTAAACCGCATGCTAGGATAGGCTTGTTGTGTTATTATGTATGTTTGATTGTTTGTAAATGACTGATAGGCACGCAGGGAACCATTTTATGTTTTGGTTAAGGAATTTTGGGGGCGAAATTTCTTAAGGGGGGAAGAGCATAACGACCCGCATTCTACGTATCGGAGGATCGTATAATATTTATTTCATTTTCATATGAAGTCATATAGTTGTAACTTTGGCAAACGACTATTAAGGTCATTTCCCATGTTCATGATTTTTGACAAATTTTAAATGACCGTTTTACCACTAGTGAATCTTGTTTCGCCTATAACTTTTGACTGGTAAGGTGTTTTGACCTGAAACCACTTCCATTGGATTCAGATAATGGTTTACTCTTCCATAGAGTGCTCATATTAATCAGACGCACTTACCGTTTGGGAGGTATGGCTAAATTAAGGTTTAGAAGATGAAAAATAGCTTAATCGGGCTTAACAGGGTGATTAGCAGCTAGGCTCACAACCTATTTTGGGATTAGGGCCACGGGATGGCTTAAAGGAGTAGGAGAATCATCTTCTTTCAATTTTCTAGCCGCCACAAACATCCCTTTAACCCTAATAATGGCCTCCATCTTCTAGATCTCTCTTTGATCACCTTCTAATCACTAATTAATCAAATCTATGTCAAACCAAGTCAGATTAACACCAAATCAGAGTTGGAGCTGCTGCACTACATAGGAATCCATGCCAAATCAGTATAAGTCTTAGATCTATCATTTATTTGTGGCTAAGATGAGTGATTAGCATGTTTATTCACTAATTATGGCTAATTAGGGGTGATTAGTGATAATTAGCGAAATTATGACTCAGAAAAATATGGGAAAATATGGGAAAATTCTAAGATATTATTTTATGTCACTGATATAAATTTGGGTTAATTTGGATTAAATTTTCTAATCCCGAAATTTAAGGGACTAAGGGGAAAATCATGGATTTGGGTATGTTTGATCCAAAATAACCAATATGCATGATGTTTTGATCTTTTTGATTTAACATATATGTTGTTACTATTGTTTGGTATGTTTTATGATTGCTTATTAAAGTTAGAATGGTTGAAAACACCGTCGTATAGCGAGAATGGACGAAACAAGCTTGTTGGAAAAGTGCAGGAAATGGGATCGGATCGAGTCCCTTGAACCGGCTCGTGCTCGCTACCCTGAACCGTGAGCCGTGAAGCTTCCCCGAGCCGCCTGTAAGCACGAACACCCGAACCACCTGGTAAGCCATGAACCGGAGCACTCGAGCTGCTTGCACCATGAACGGAGACCACGAACAGACCGATGGAGAAGCACGAACCGATGGAGGAGCACGACCCGGTTCGGTCTAGGCCCCACGAGCTGACCCAAACAATGCACCACGAACCGACCCGAACCGAAGGGTGGACCCCGAACCGAACTTCCTGCTTCACGAACTCACGAACCGAATGGAGACTGAACCGAACCGGACAAGACCAAGACCCGAGATGCAAAGGATGTCCAAATAAGATTTTAGAACTCAGGATCCAGATGGGAACCAAAGAGTTAACTTCTAGAGTTGGACTTTGCTGTGGGACGTGTGCAAAGGGGTTATCGATATCTATAACTTTGGCTCACTATTGAGAGAGGGGGCATTGACTATGGACCAATGCAGTGGGGTCAGAGGTTGTTTGGAGTCGGGCTCCATCAGGATCCCAAAGGGCAAAGTAGTCGTAGTGATAGTTGTATGGAGTTGGATTCAGTCATTGTCCCAATGGTTCTGGTGATCAAAGCGATGGATATCGTATGCTTTACACACTAAGTGAGAGATATGCGGATGATTGCTATGTTTTATGTTTGCTATCACCATGACATGCACACTCCTATTTTACACTTTATGTTAGTGTTACCTTAGAGTATTGTATATCTTGTTGTGATAACTCTTTGGTTGCAGGTGCAGGTCAGGTATGATCATTTTGCCTGTTATCGTTTTATTTTGCTGCTATCGCTCATACCAAACTTTTGTCTGATCCAAAGTTTTATGTCTCTTCTTATTACTCTGGGTGCTCCTAAACGAGCAAACTAGAGACATGTTAGGTGGTTATGCACGAGCAGACTAGATCCAAAGTTGTACCCACTACCCCCATGCGATCTGCTCCCTAACTCGTAGATACCCGTGCTGGTCCCATAGTGGGGTGTATCACTCCCCAAAGTGGCAACCCGATACCACTAAAGATGCACGGCTTATATCTACACGATGCAACAACGTCTTACCTACCAGCCCGGGCCCACGCACGTACATGACCCCGTTGGACTTGTGTTGCCATCGTTAACCCATTTTGAACTCTTACAATCACACCCAGTAAGCGTGTCCCGTCCTCGATCTAACTCGAGCTCACAAAGATATTTAATGGGTTACTGGTTTGAAAATGGTCCCCCATGTTTGACACAAGCCTTCCACTATGCTTGGTCCCCACTAGAATTTTCCACTTAACCCCTTCTTATTTATGTCTTCTTACATGTTTAAATTTGGTTAAGTGTTTCTAATCGTATTTCACATGTCACCCACATAACCCCCATGTCCCACCACATGTTTATCTTGGTTAAGTGTTACTTAATTCATTATAACCGTAACCTTGTAAGACCTCTCACATTAGACTACCGTTTGCAGTTGCTGGATTTGCTGGGCGGGTCCGGGCAGTCTTACACCACAAACGAGTCTAACCTCATGTCTTTACAATTGTTACGCATTTAATTTTATGCCTTTGACCTCTCACATTAGACTACCATTTGTGATTGCTGGATTTGCCGGGCGAGTCCGGGCAGTCTTACATCACAAACGGGTCTAACCTCGTGTCTTAGGCGTTTATTATTACAAATTATTTCACCCCAATTTGAATTAATTATCCCTATTCAAATTGTCAATAATTTCCAAATTAATTATATCCATAATTGTCACCTAAATTATGTCCATACTTTCTAGGTATAAAAATTATAACACATAAAAATAGATCTGACTTGCAAATAGGAATTATAACATAAATTTGCATAGCCAATAATTTGCATAGACAATGGTCATATAGAATCGTATATTTGCATAAACTACCATGGATCTAAATATCGATCTAAACATGAAATTGTGAAGTTGCATATATGAATTATGGGTCTCACCTAAACTTGCATGTGTGAATATAATTTTCACCTAAAAATGTGAATATAGTTTTCACCTAAACTTGCATATGGATTCCTACGACTTGCATATGAATTTATCACATGTTTTTGCATATAAACTAGCATATGTATATATTTGATTCACATATAAACTTGTGTATAATCCGCATACGAACTTGCATGAGATTCACATACAAACTAGCATATGATTTAACATCCCAAACTTGCATAAGATTCACATATGAATTAGCATATGATTTAACATCCCAAACTTGCATAAGATTCACATATGAATTAGCATATGATTTAACATCCCAAACTTGCATAAAATGAATCAATTTAAACATGTATAATTGGACATATAAAATAGATCTACCAACATAAGATAACAAAGTTAAATAACATCACATGATTCAACAGTCATGTTCTCATAATCCAAATTATAACTCATCACAATTAATTTATTAATTATTTTGTGAAAGAAATTGTACTCAAAAAGATAGGTTAGAGAAGAGAATGATTCGTTCGCCTTTTAAATTAGAATTCTGACTTGCTAAATCCTAAGCTTTAGGAAGAACTATCCTAGCAACAGCATGGTGGCCAAGTAACAAATTTTTGTTTAGGTTTAGAGTTTGAGTCTAGGCACTCTTTTATAGAAGTTTGAATCAACCTAAGCCATTAGATTATCATAGGAGTAATCCCAACCATCCAGACTAGATAGAGTTATCTAGAACTGCCACATCAACCCTAATGACTCAGCAAAGAGTCAGAAATTGTCACATTTCAGATCTGTCCGAGGAGGGTAGGTCGACCCCCTGGTCGACCTGTATAGGGTAGGTTGACCCCCCTGGTCGACCTGGCCTTGGGCGGGAAAAATCCCGCCCAGCCCGCTTCCCTGTTTGGTTTTTGAATTTCGATTTTTTTATTCTGAACTGTTTTAATTTATATAAAATTGCTGAAACTTCCGAGGGTCGTAACTTCCTCATACGAAACCCGATTTATGAAAACTTGGACTCTATTCCAAGCAGAATTTCGAGACGAACGCAATGGCGTAACTCATTCCCCTTAATTCTCACTTTAATAATTAAGTATTCTTAGGATTGTTAATTTTAATATTCACAGAAAATTCAGGGTGTTGCAGGCATTAGTAGTGTACCTTTTCTATTTTGCTTTAGAGACAGTATTTTGAAGTTGTAATAATGGTTTGGATCATAAGCTGTATATTTGATTCCGCTACTCTGATGGATGTGGTTTAGTTTTCATCTTATGCACTATCCCGCCTATTTTATATCAAGTTATGTTATTATTATATTTTATTCCATGTGCTGTGAGATATACTACAAGTTCTTAATGATTCATAGTTTCACATCCCTTTCTTTTGACGACCGTCCTGTGCTAGTTGGACATTGATACAATGCATTTCAAGGGAAATGTTGGATGGTGCGGGGTAGGCCGTCACACTGTACAAATGTGATAAATTTTTTGTATGAAGAAGAGTATCATTGAAACCTAAATGCTTTTCAGGATGCATGTCTTGTCAAGCAAAAAAATAATAGTGAAATATGTAATGAAAAACTGGCTTACCAAATACAAAGAGATGTTTGTGTTGGCTTGGACCAATGAAGTGAAACACTTTGACAATGTTTCAACTAACATAGTTGAAAGCGCACACCATCATTTTAAATTATATTTTGACACAATTTTAGGTAGTTTCATACAGTGTTGGACAAGAGCACATCTTTGTTGTGAAAATGAATTAGTAGCAATCGAACATGCATTTGAAATGATTTTATCTAGGACACTACATAGATTTAGTGTTGAACCATTGTTTAAAGATTTACTAGGATTTGTTTCTCACAAAGCACTTGATTTATTGCAAACCGAACTATGTAGCATTTAAAATATTGGCATGAGTATTGAGAATTGTGGTTGTATTTTATGGAAAGTTAATTGTTTTGGAATGGCCGGAAAATCCGAACTATCTGAGTTGACTACATATATCATTCGTCTAACCCAAATTTCACAGAAATATGAATTATTCTTTTTAGAAGAAAATGATAGAAGAAGAACATAAATAACAACATAGAATTTCACATCGCCGCGGAACAAAATATAATATATCATAACTTTTGAAGTACAATTTTTTTTCTATATAACATACAATTATCAGAGTACAACACTTGAATAAGATGCACGACCTGCATGCGATCTGCTCCCTAACTCGTAGATACCCGTGTTGGTCCCATAGTGGGGTGTATCACTCCCCAAAATGGCAACCTGATACCACTAAAGATGCACGACTTATATCTACACGATGCAACAACGTCTTACCTACCAGCCCGGGCCCACGCACGCACATGACCCCGTTGGACTTGCGTTGCCATCGTTAACCCGTTTTGAACTCTTACAATCACACCTAGTAAGCATGTCCCGTCCTCGATCTAACTCGAGCTCACAAAGATACTTAATGGGTTACTGGTTTGAAAAGGGTCCCCCATGTTTGATACAAGCCTTCCACTATGCTTGGTCCCCACTAGAATTTTCCACTAAACCCCTTCTTATTCATGTCTTCTTACATGTTTAAATTTGGTTAAGTGTTTCTAATCTTATTTCACATGTCACCCACTTAACCCCCATGTCCCACCATATGTTTATCTTGGTTAAGTGTTACTTAATTCATTATAACCGTAACCTTGTAAGACCTCTCACATTAGACTACCGTTTGCAGTTGCTGGATTTGTCGGGCGGGTCCAGGCAGTCTTACAACACAAACGAGTCTAACCTCGTGTCTTTACAATTGTTACGCATTTAATTTTATGCCTTTGACCTCTCACATTAGACTACCATTTGTGGTTGCTGGATCTACCGGGCGAGCCCAGGCAGTCTTACATCACAAACGGGTCTAACCTCGTGTGGTAGGCGTTTATTATTACAAATTATTTCACCCCAATTTGAATTAATTATCCCTATTCAAATTGTCAATAATTTCCAAAATAAATTATATCCATAATTGTCACCTAAATTATGTCCAAACTTTTTAGGTATAAAAATTATAACACATAAAAATAGATCTGACTTGCAAATAGGAATTATAACATAAATTTGCATGGCCAATAATTTGCATAGACAATGGTCATATAGAATCGTATATTTTCATAAACTACCATGGATCTAAATATCGATCTAAACATGAAATTGTGAAGTTGCATATATGAATTATGGGTCTCACCTAAACTTGCATGTGTGAATATAATTTTCACCTAAAAATGTGAATATAGTTTTCACCTAAACTTGTATATGGATTCCTACAACTTGCATATAAATTTATCACATGTTTTTGCATATAAACTAGCATATGTATATACTTGATTCACATATAAACTTGTGTATAATCCGCATACGAACTTGCATGAGATTCACATACAAACTAGCATATGATTTAACATCCCAAACTTGCATAAGATTCACATATGAATTAGCATGTGATTTAACATCCCAAACTTGCATAAGATTCACATATGAATTAGCTAATGATTTAACATCCCAAACTTGCATAAAATGAATCAAGTTAAACTTGTATAATTGGACATATAAAATAGATCTACTAATGTAACGACCCGGAATTTTGGGGCCGATTTAAAAATTTTATTTTAGAAATTTTAATGGATTTTTAATATTTAAAATAAATTATATTTAAAAAGAACGACTAAAAAGTTATTTTAAAACGAATGAATTCAATTTAATTATAGAAGGAGTTTAAAACAACACTGCAGTTTGAAAATTTGAATTTGAACTTTGACTGACTGTACTAGATTCATTTTAAATCAAAATTGAGCGAAACAAGAAATATTTAAGTCTGTTTAACAATATCTTTCTAACGAATCTGAAAAACTGAAATTTCACTTTATAATTTGAAAGTTATGTCCAGTTTAAAATTTAGAAAAGTCGCTGTAGAATTTATACATATTTAATATAATATATAGCCCTTAAAAATAGCCATTTTGCAAACGACCTCGGTTTTTCGACGAAACTACTTTTGTTGGAACCGGAATGTCAAATTATTGCTAAGTTTAATTTTCCATAATTTTTCGAATTAATATGTGAGCGTGGCAAAGGAAAACGTGTTTTGTTAGATTTAGTCAAATCTGATCGACCAGAAAATAGCCATTTTTCAAAAAAAGTCTCAGAATTCGACGAAATTAGTTTTGTTAGGACCGTATCATCAAAAGAAAGCCAGAAATAATTTTTCTATAATTTTTAGATGTCGTATGTGGCCCCGGTGGATTTAAATGTAAGGTTGAATTAATTAAATAAATGATTTAAATATTAAATTAAATAAAATAGGACTCAGACAATCAAAATGGCTGACAGGACCTAGCCCATCGCGTCCGGAGCGTGGGTATTTGCTTAGGAACAAAGTTCGTTGGACCTGAATTGGAGCTAGTATATGTTAATGGGCCTTTTTCAAAATTTAAAGAATTAAATAATATATTATATTATAAATACGGTGTACACTGTACATACGCTCAAACCCTAAAATACGTATCCCTCAGAAAACCTGTAGCCGCCTCTTTCCTTCGTTCCATGGCTGAAAGGGTTCGAATCTTCCTCCCCAAATAAATCCTAATCCACTCAGTAACTTCTATCCATTCCTTTGATAACATTGTAGCTATCTCCAAGATCTTTCCATCCAAACTTGTTGCACCCCTCCCCGTTGCCTGTACACCGTGAATCGAGCCCCTAAACCCACGCCCGATCGGCCGCCGCCGTGTCCAAATCCTGCCACCGCGCCTGACGGCGTGGGACCCCCTGATGCGCCCCTCTGCCCTTTGCAAGATGGGATATTCCGATTGCCTTCTAGCCTCGCGGATTCAACAAAAGCTGGAGACCTAAAATCGAACCATAATGGGAAGTCACGGCCTTGTTTATAGAAGAAGAAAGAAAGGATTAAGGCTAAGTGAATTTTTAATTAATTAATTTACTCAATTAAATTTGTTCAAAGTATAAATTGCCATAACTTGATCATTTTAAATCAGAATTCCATGAAACAAGTTGCGTTAGAATCGCAGTGAAGAGATCTACGTGATGGAACTGACGAGATTCAAAACAAAGCACTTTGGGATTTCAGTCAAATTTGAACGCAAATTCAGATAAAAGCAATGTGAGATTTCTCGTTTTAAATTTTAAATTAATTAAAAATATATATTTATTTATTCCGATTGTGATTGTAATATTGATGCACCGTATAAAATTTAGATTGACTGTTTGATGGTGGATTGTGATGATCTATTGAATTATTTGTGCTTGTTGATACAAAAGCATCATTTTTGCTACAAATGATATGTTAGGACAAAATCATCATTTTTGTTATGAAATGTTAGTGTAGATTAAAAACACTACTTTTGTTAGGAATGTTAATTTAGAAAAAAAGAATCATGTTTAAAAGAAGATGTTTTACAATAATAAAGATTACATTTTTATGGTATATATTAGAAGGAAATCATGTTAACATATGTTTATTATTAAAAAGTTATTATTATTTTGTCGAATTAGATTTGTCGACAAAACAAAAGTTATTATTTTTAATATTTTGTCAATGTAAAGGAGTAGCGACAAATTCATATTTTGTCAATGTAAAGAAGTAGCGATAAATTCATATTTTGTCAATGTAAAGAAGCAGCGACAAATTCATATTTTGTCAATGTAAAGAAGTAGCGACAAATTCATATTTTGTCAATGTAAAGAAGTAGCGGCAAATTTCATATTTTTGTCAATATAAAGATTTATTTTTATTGTAATATAAAATATTAGAAAAGTGAAGACAATAAAATTACATTTTTTATTGTAATATAGAATATTAGAAAAGTGAAGGCAATAAGATTACATTTTATTGTAATGTAAAACATTAGAAAAGTGAAGACAATAAAAAAAATTGCATTTTTGTTATAATATAATACATCAGAAATAATGTTGCATTAGAAGTATGATTACATTAGAAATAACGTTACACTAAACTATGTACATTAGAAATATGCATACATTAGGAATGTGATATTAGATAAGAATAACATTTTTAGTTATAAAATGTTAGAAAAAAGAGATATAACATTGTAGTTATAAAATGTTAGAATAAAGAGGGATAACACTTTAAGGTATAAAATGTTAAAATAAAGGAGAATAACATTTTTACTTATAAAATGTTAGAGTAAACAAAAATAGCATTTTTGTCAAAAAATGATAATTGAAACGAAAATAGCATTTTTGTCAAAGAATGATAATTGAAACGAAAATAGCATTTTTGTCAAAGAATGATAATTGAAACGAAAATAGCATTTTTGTCAAAAAAATGATAATTGAAACGAAAATAACATTTTTGTCAAAGAATGATAATTGAAACGAAAATAGCATTTTTGTCAAAAAATGATAATTGAAACGAAAATAGCATTTTTGTCAAAGAATGATAATTGAAACGAAAATAGCATTTTGTCAAAAAAATGATAATTGAAACGAAAATAGCATTTTTGTCAAAGAATGATAATTGAAACGAAAATAGCATTTTTGTCAAAAAAAAATGATAATTGAAACGAAAATAGCATTTTTGTCAAAGAATGATAATTGAAACGAAAATAGCATTTTTGTCAAAGAATGATAATTGAAACGAAAATAGCATTTTTGTCAAAAAAATGATAATTGAAACGAAAATAGCATTTTTGTCAAAGAATGATAATTGAAACGAAAGTAGCATTTTTGTCAAAGAATGGTAGTTGAAACAAAAATATGCATCTTTGTTAACATTAAAAGGATTTGACAAAATTATCATAATTTTTACAAAAAAAAAGTTAAACAAAAATAGACATTTCTGTTTACATTAAAGAATTAGACAAGATAATCATTTTTGTTTACATAAAAAGAATCAGACAAAAATAGTCATTTTTGTCACTTCAAAAGAATGAAATGAAAATATTCACTTATGTTTTTTTAAAAAGGTCAACACCAAATATACATTTTTGGTTCAACACCAAAATATACATTTTTGGTTATCTAAAAGGATTAGAAAAAGAAAATATACATTTAAAAAAAAAAGAATTAGACAAAGTTTACATTATTGTTTATTTAAAAAGATTAAACAAAACCCACATTTTGTTTACATTAAAAAGTATATGACAAAATCCATATTTTGTTTACATTAAAAAGGATTGGACAAAATTAATATTTTGTTTACATTAAAAGGATTAGACAAGAGCATCACATTTTGTTTACATAAAAAGGATCAAACAAATTATCACATTTTTGTTAAATTGAAATTATCATTTTTGTTTACATCAAAGGGAGATATTTTGTCACTTTGTAAAGAATGATGCTCATTCATTTTTGTCACTTTAGAAGAATAAATTAGAAAACATGCATTTTGCCACTTTGAAAGAATGAAGTAAAAATGGACATTTTTGTCACTTTAAAAGAATAAAGACAAAAATGACATTCTTGGTTTACATTGAAAAGATTAGACAAAATTATCATATTTTGTTACATTGAAAGAAATTTGACAGTATCATATTTTGTACATTAAAAGAAATTTGACAAAATTACAGTTTTTGTCACTTTAAAAGAATTAGAATAAAAGAGACATTTTTGTCATTTTCAAAAGAATGTAGTAAAATATTCATTTTGTCATTTAAAACGAATGAGAGTAAAAATATACATTGGGGTCAATAAATAAGAGTTAGGATTTTTATTGTCATTTGTCAACAATATAAAGAATGGGAATAAAAGACTAGATTTTTATTATCATTTGTTCACAATAAAAAGAATTGGGATGTTTGTCTGTGTTGTTGAAATGTGTGACGTGTTAAATATAATGTTAGTATATTCAAACTAAATATTACATTTACAAGTTACCAGACTTGTTTATGTGATTGGGACGATAATTTTTACACATCGCCCAAGTGCACAGATAATTTATTATTTTATTGTTGGATGAAACCCCACATGGGTGTTGGGATGATATCTGATCTACACTAGTCCCAATATTTAGTGTAGAATTCACTTTGGTTGTTATTTGGATGTGTGATAATTATTTATCATGATTGTTGATCACGTACAATATATGGTTGTTGATTGAGTCACATTCCATTTAAGAATATTCTAGAAAAAGAATATTTTAGAAAATATTTTAGAAAAAGAATATTTTAGATGAAGAATATATTTTAGAAAAATATATCTTTATTGAAATAAACCAGTTATCAACTAAGATTAGTCATTAAATTTAGATTTAATGAAGTTTTCCAAATTGTCAATATTCAAATGTAATTAAATTAAATAAATTGGATTTGGGTTTGTCGTGAATAGTGTCTTAAATAACACTGTTCTTAAACCACATATGAAAGGAATAATCTTTAATTTAAGATTATTAAAAGTTTTCAATTATACTTAGTAATTGAAATGAGAAATGTGAGTTGGGTTTATTGTGAACTGTGTTTTTAAGCGACAATTGTTCTTTAACCCAACTGACAGTGGAAATATGATTTGAAATTTATAAATCTTTTATTAAGATTTAAATGAGGATTTTTTTTAAAAGTAAAGTTTTTCCAATTTAATATATTAAATTGGAATTGAATGGAATTCGAATTAGTAATAATCGAGATAAGCTTCTGTAAAAGAAGACCGATACTACATACAGGATTTAAAAGGCTTTGCCGTTACTCCATTTATATTATTGGTTGGATACAGAAATTTATAACGATTATATATTGATTTGATTTCTGTGAAGATTCCATATTTCATGGAAGATTATTTTGGGTTTATCGTGAACGACGTTTTAAATGACATTAGTTCTTTATCCCGGTTAAAGATAAGATAAATTTCTTAAATTTAAATAATCATTGAATAATGATTTTTAATATCTAAACCCGAATTGAGATTTTAATAAATCTTTTAAAAGAAAGATTTAAGTGCAAAGTTAAAGAATTTACCTTTGATAAAATAATGTGAATAATTTATTTAAAGGAATATTCTGAATTGGAATGAGGCGTTGGATGTGTTTTTATAGTACTTTTTTTCATAAATACGCGAGTTATTCAGAAAGACCGGGTTTAACCCATTCCGAATAATTACTACGACGATGAAGAGTCGAAGATGAAGACGGTGTTTGAAGACCGACGATCTTCACATCGAATGGATGTGTTGCTACAGAGACCCTTGATGGGAGTAGCTACCTTGAAGGGGCTTCAGTGGTGGTCGTCCGGACTATTGTTGATTGTTTCGGAACTGGTTTTCGCTCAAACCCAGAGCATAAGCTAGTAAATGGATGCGTGTCTGACATTGGATTTCGTTCCATGTGAATTAAATCGATTTCTATTAATGTATGTCTGTTTGGTGGTGGAGGATTTATTCTCTACTTAACACCCTGGTATATATTAATGGTGATTGATCTCATGGCGTGAATTTTCAATGTGGCACGCTAAGATGCAATTGATCAAGGCTTTTGTTGAAAAGCAGGGCCTTGTGGGATGATCAAAGCATAGCCTATTATGGCATAGCTTTGTGTATATCGTGACTTCGCGAGCCTCACACCCCGATATGAGTCAAAACGGGATTAGGACTGCAGGGAGTGCACACATTTCTTTCTAGCTAGAAGTAGTGTCGGTGCTTAAACTGGCTGACATTTTACTTATGTGGATGATGGATTTTGAGGCGCCTCGGATTCTTATAGGCCGTTAGTGGTCATATTATAGGTCCGAAGGGACCGGGAAGCGTGTGCTCAGGCATAACCAATCCACTGCCGATAAGCTGTATCCGTGTATTCCTTTCAGTTGTATATTTGTAATATATTTTTTCCGCTGCTATTTTAATGTAATTTAAAACTCAGATATTATTGTATTTCTATTTCTGAAATAAGTATTCATACTCTGTTACATTCTTGTACTCTGATGTAATTGTTGTAATCAGCAATAAAATGTTCTCCAGTTTGTGTTCGGATGTGTGTTGTTCTCAAAGCAATCCAGCCTTTCCTTTACCGAGAAGTTTGGGTCGTTTCAATTGGTATCAGAGCTTTGGTTTACAGAGCTCGAGAACAAGACACATTAGAACCGAACGAAAGAATTCATCAGAGATTGGATTAGTAATATCCAATGAGAATAACTCGTTAGAGATAGGATCAGTAGTATCCTAGAACGAGCGTGAAGAGTATTATTTTCTTTAAAAATGAAAACAAATTTAGTTTTGAAAATTTTATCTAAAATACGTATTTGAGTATATTATATTTTTACTTGGACAATCGAGTATATAAAGATTTCGAATATATGAGTAATTAACGGATGCTCGAAGTTTTAATATACTGGATAGATATAGAATCACACTCTAGTCGCCCGGAGATGATTCTGATGATTGCTAGCATCATGAGAGTTTATGTTCGAGTCTCGAAATTGGGATTTCTATATATTTCCATTGACTGGTATGGGAACCAAAACTTATTTAGGACACATTGCTGTGATTTGCACTAAAAATATGATTTTTGACTATATATAAAAGTTATATCTATTTAAAAGCTAACCAACTAATCGATTGCTGGTTGTGATGTTTGATTATTAATTTAACTAACTGAAACAAATAAATAAAAAATTTAAAGTTGAGTTGGTTAATTAAATAACACTAGCTACGTTCCTTTTCGAGGACGAAAAGATTTTAAGTGGGGACGATTGTAACGACCCGGAATTTTGGGGCCAATTTAAAATTTTTATTTTAGAAATTTTAATGGATTTTTAATATTTAAAATAAATTATATTAAATAAGAACGACCAAAAATTTATTTTAAAACAAATAAATTCAATTTAATTATAGAAGGAGTTTAAAACAGCACTGCAGTTTGAAAATTTGAATTTGAACTTTGACTGACTGTACTGGATTCATTTTAAATCAGAATTGAGCAAAACAAGAAATATTTAAGTCTGTTTAACAATACCTTTCTAACGAATCTGAAAAACTGAAATTTCACTTTATAATTTGAAAGTTATGTCCAGTTTAAAATTTAGAAAAGTCGCTGTAGAATTTATATATATTTAATATAATATATAGCCCTTAAAAATAGCCATTTTGCAAACGACCTCGGTTTTCGATGAAACCACTTTTGTTGGAACCAGAATGTCAAATTATTACTAAGTTTAATTTTCCATAATTTTTCGAATTAATATGTGAGCGTGGCAAAGGAAAGCGTGTTTTGTTAGATTTAGTCAAATCTGATAGACCAGAAAATAGCCATTTTCAAACAATCTCAGAATTCGACGAAATTAGTTTTGTTAGGACCGTATCGTCAAAAGAAAGCCAGAAATATTTTTTCTGTAATTTTTAGATGTTGTATGTGGCCCCGGTGGATTTAAATGTAAGGTTGAGTTAATTAAATAAATGATTTAAATATTAAATTAAATAAAACAGGACTCAGACAATCAAAATGGCTGACGGGACCTAGCCCATCACGTCCGGAGCGTGGGTATTTGCTTAGGAACAAAGTTCGTTGGACCTGAATTGGAGCTAGTATATGTTAATGGGCCTTTTTCAAAATTTAAAGAATTAAATAATATATTATATTATAAATACGGTGTACACTGTACATACGCTCAAACCCTAAAATACGTATCCCTCAGAAAACCTGTAGCCGCCTATTTCCTTCGTTCCATGGCTGAAAGGGTTCGAATCTTCCTCCCCAAATAAATCCCAATCCACTCAGTAACTTCTATCCATTCCTTTGATAACATTGTAGCTCTCTCCAAGATCTTTCCATCCAAACTTGTTGCACCCCTCCCCGTTGCCTGTACACCGTGAATCGAGCCCCCAAACCCACGCCCGATCGGCCGCCATCGTGCCCAAATCCCGCAACCGCGCCTGACGGCGTGGGACCCCCTGATGCGCCCCTCTGCCCTCTGCAAGATGGGATATTCCGATTGCCTTCTAGCCTCGCGGATTCAACAAAAACTGGAGACCTAAAATCGAACCATAATGGAAGTCACGGCCTTGTTTAGAGAAGAAGAAAGAAAGGATTAAGGCTAAGTGAATTTTTAATTAATTAATTTACTTAATTAAATTTGTTCAAAGTATAAATTGCCATAACTCGATCATTTTAAATCAGAATTCCATGAAACAAGTTGCGTTAGAATCGCAGTGAAGAGATCTACGTGATGGAACTGACAAGATTCAAAACAAAGCACTTGGGGATTTCAGTCAAATTTGAACGTAAATTCAGATAAAAGCAATGTGAGATTTCTCGTTTTAAATTTTAAATTAATTAAAAATATATATTTATTTATTCCGATTGTGATTGTAATATTGATGCACCGTATAAAATTTAGATTGACTGTTTGATGGTGGATTGTGATGATCTATTGGATTATCTGTGCTTGTTGATACAAAATCATCATTTTTGCTACAAATGATATGTTAGGACAAAATCATCATTTTTGTTATGAAATGTTAGTGTAGAATAAAAACACTACTTTTGTTAGGAATGTTAATTTAGAAAAAAAGAATCATGTTTAAAAGAAGATGTTTTACAATAATAAAGATTACATTTTTATGGTATATATTAGAAGGAAATCATGTTAACATATGTTTATTATTAAAAAGTTATTATTTTCATTATTTTGTCGAATTAGATTTGTCGACAAAACCAAAGTTATTATTTTTAATATTTTGTTAATGTAAAGGAGTAGCGACAAATTCATATTTTGTCAATGTAAAGAAGTAGCAACAAATTCATATTTTGTCAATGTAAAGAAGTAGCGACAAATTCATATTTTGTCAATGTAAAGAAGTAGCGACAAATTCATATTTTGTCAATGTAAAGAAGTGGCAGCAAATTTCATATTTTTGTCAATATAAAGATTTATTTTTATTGTAATATAAAATATTAGAAAAGTGAAGACAATAAAATTACATTTTTTATTGTAATATAGAATATTAGAAAAGTGAAGGCAATAAGATTACATTTTATTGTAATGTAAAACATTAGAAAAGTGAAGACAATAAAAAAAATTGCATTTTTGTTATAATATAATACATCAGAAATAATGTTGCATTAGAAGTATGATTACATTAGAAATAACGTTACACTAAACTATGTACATTAGAAATATGCATACATTAGGAATGTGATATTAGATAAGAATAACATTTTTAGTTATAAAATGTTAGAATAAAGAGATATAACATTTTAGTTATAAAATGTTAGAATAAAGAGGGATAACACTTTAAGGTATAAAATGTTAAAATAAAGGAGAATAACATTTTTAGTTATAAAATGTTAGAGTAAACCAAAATAGCATTTTTGTCAAAAAATGATAATTGAAACGAAAATAGCATTTTTGTCAAAGAATGATAATTGAAACGAAAATAGCATTTTTGTCAAAAAATGATAATTGAAACGAAAATATAATTTTTTTTTCAAAAAACGATAATTGAAAATAATTGAAACGAAAATAGCATTTTTGTCAAAAAAATGATAATTGAAACGAAAATAGCATTTTTGTCAAAGAATGATAATTGAAACGAAAATAACATTTTTGTCAAAAAATGATAATTGAAACGAAAATAGTAATTTTGTCAAAGAATGATAATTGAAACGAAAATAGCATTTTTGTAAAAAAAATGATAATTGAAACGAAAATAGCATTTTTGTCAAAGAATGATAATTGAAACGAAAATAACATTTTTGTCAAAGAATGATAATTGAAAATAAAATAGTATTTTTGTCAAAGAATGATAATTGAAACGAAAATAGCATTTTTGTCAAAGAATGATAATTGAAACGAAAATAGCATTTTTGTCAAAAAAAATGATAATTGAAACGAAAATAGCATTTTTGTCAAAGAATGATAATTGAAACGAAAATAACATTTTTGTCAAAAAATGATAATTGAAACGAAAATAGCATTTTTGTCAAAGAATGATAATTGAAACGAAAATAGCATTTTTGTCAAATAAATGATAATTGAAACGAAAATAGCATTTTTTGTCAAAGAATGATAATTGAAACGAAAATAGCATTTTTGTCAAAGAATGATAATTGAAACGAAAATAGCATTTTTGTCAAAGAATGATAATTGAAGCGAAAATAGCATTTTTGTCTAAGAATGATAATTGAAACGAAAATAGCATTTTTGTCAAAAAAATGATAATTGAAACGAAAATAGCATTTTTGTCCAAGAATGATAACTGAAACGAAAGTAGCATTTTTGTCAAAGAATGATAATTGAAACAAAAATATGCATCTTTGTTAACATTAAAAGGATTTGACAAAATTATCATATTTTGTACAAAAAAAAAAGTTAAACAAAAATAGACATTTCTGTTTACATTAAAGAATTAGACAAGATAATCATTTTTGTTTACATAAAAAGAATCAGACAAAAATAGTCATTTTTGTCACTTCAAAAGAATGAAATGAAAATATTCACTTATGTTTTTTTAAAAAGGTCAACACCAAATATACATTTTTTGTTCAACACCAAAATATACATTTTTGGTTATCTAAAAGGATTAGAAAAACAAAATATACATTTTTTTAAAAGAATTAGACAAAGTTTACATTATTGTTTATTTAAAAAGATTAAACAAAACCCACATTTTGTTTACATTAAAAAGGATATGACAAAATCCATATTTTGTTTACATTAAAAAGGATTGGACAAAATTAATATTTTGTTTACATTAAAAGGATTAGACAAGAGCATCACATTTTGTTTACATAAAAAGGATCAAACAAATTATCACATTTTTGTTAAATTGAAATTATCATTTTTGTTTGCATCAAAGGGAGATATTTTGTCACTTTGTAAAGAATGACGCTCATTCATTTTTGTCACTTTAGAAGAATAAATTAGAAAACATGCATTTTGCCACTTTGAAAGAATGAAGTAAAAATGGACATTTTTGTCACTTTAATAAAGACAAAAATGACATTTTTGGTTTACATTGAAAAGATTAGACAAAATTATCATATTTTGTTACATTGAAAGAAATTTGACAAAAGTATCATATTTTGTACATTAAAAGAAATTTGACAAAATTACAGTTTTTATCACTTTAAAAGAATTAGAATAAAAGAGACATTTTTGTCATTTTCAAAAGAATGTAGTAAAATATTCATTTTGTCATTTAAAATGAATGAGAGTAAAAATATACATTGGGGTCAATAAATAAGAGTTAGGATTTTTATTGTCATTTGTCAACAATATAAAGAATGGGAATAAAAGACTAGATTTTTATTATCATTTGTTCACAATAAAAAGAATTGAGATGTTTGTCTGTGTTGTTGAAATGTGTGACGTGTTAAATATAATGTTAGTATATTCAAACTAAATATTACACTTCCATTTACAAGTTACCCGACTTGTTTATGTGATTGGGACGATAATTTTTACACATCGCCCGAGTGCACAGATAGTTTATTATTTGATTGTTGGATGAAACCCCACACAGGTGTTGGGATGATATCTGATCTACACTAGTCCCAATATTTAGTGCAGAATCCACTTTGGTTGTTATTTGGATGTGTGATAATTATTTATCATGATTGTTGATCACGTACAATATATGGTTGTTGATTGAGTCACATTCCATTTAAGAATATTCTAGAAAAAGAATATTTTAGAAAATATTTTAGAAAAAGAATATTTTAGATGAAGAATATATTTTAGAAAAATATATCATTATTGAAATAAACCAGTTATCAACTAAGACTAGTCATTAAATTTAGATTTAATGAAGTTTTCCAAATTGTCAATATTCAAATGTAATTAAATTGAATAAATTAGATTTGGGTTTGTCGTGAAAAGTGTCTTAAATAACACTGTTCTTAAACCCCATATGAAAGGAATAATCTTTAATTTAAGATTATTAAAAGTTTTTAATCATACTTAGTAATTGAAATGAGAAATGTGAGTTGGGTTTATTGTGAACTGTGTTTTTAAGCAACATTTGTTCTTTAACCCAACTGACAGTGGAAATATGATTTGAAATTTATAAATCTTTTATTAAGATTTAAATGAGGATTTTTTTTTTAAAAAGTAAAGTTTTTCCAATTTAATATATTAAATTGGAATTGAATGGAATTCGAATTAGTAATAACCGAGATAAGCTTCTATAAAAGAAGACCGATACTACATACGGGATTTAAAAGGCTTTGTCGTTACTCCATTTATATTATTGGTCGGATACAGAAATTTATAACGATTATATATTGATTTGATTTCTGTGAAGATTCCATATTTCATGGAATATTATTTTGGGTTTATCGTGAACGATGTTTTAAATGACATTAGTTCTTTAACCCAGTTAAAGATAAGATTAATTTCTTAAATTTAAATAATCATTGAATAATGATTTTTAATATATAAACCCAAATTGAGATTTTAATAAATCTTTTAAAAGAAAGATTTAAGTGCAAAGTTAAAGAATTTATCTTTGATAAAATAATGTGAATAATTTATTTAAAGGAATATTCTGAATTGGAATGAGGCGTTGGATGTGTTTTTATAGTACTTTTTTCATAAATACGCGAGTTATTCGGAAAGACCGGGTTTAACCCATTCCGAATAATTACTACGACGATGAAGAGTCGAAGATGAAGACGGTGTTTGAAAACCGACGATCTTCACATCGAATGGATGTGTTGCTACAGAGACCCTTGATGGGAGTAGCTACCTTGAAGGGGCTTCAGTGGTGGCCGTCCGGACTATTGTTGATTGTTTCGGATTTGGTTTCGCTCAGACCCAGAGCATAAGCTAGTAAATGGATGCGTGTCTGACATTGGATTTTGTAACAACCCGTATTTTCAATAATCTGTTATAACATAAATCGAGGCAGAATTTAATTCTAAAATCTGAATCAAGGGAAACGGGCTATGCCATTGCGTTCGTCTCGGAAAAATACGCGAAATAGAGTCTGAGTTTTCGAAAATCGGAGTCCGTATGACCCGATTAAGGCCCAACGAAGTTTTCAGAAAATTTCTAAGTAAAAACAGATTTCAAATTCAAACTTGAATTTGAAAAATTGGGCCATTTTGGGCCAGGCGGGAAAGTTCCCGCCAGAGCACCCAAGTCGACAGCCCTGTCGACTTGGGAGTCGACTTGGTTGGACCCAAGTCGACAGCCCTGTCGACTTGGCTGTCGACTTGGTCCAGCCGGGCTGTTTAGCCTGGTGCACCATTTTGAGATTGTGTTGAGCTTGGGGGCCAGATTCGGTTTTAAGGGCTAAGATTGCAACTAGGGTTTAATCCTATGGCCTAGAACACTTGCCTAATCTATAAATAAGACCCTAACCTACCCTAAATCATCATTATTCATTCATACAACTAAACTATGGCAAAATCAATCCTCTCATGGCCTCCACTCTCTTCATAAAATTCCTAAATAAATTCCTAAGTGATTTTCCATGCATACAAGTGTTTTCAAACTTGTATGAGCATTATTAGCTTGCATTCAAGTCAAGTTCTTATATTAGCATCATAAAGAAAGAGTTTTTGATCATTTTGGCTTGCATTTTGGGTTTAATTGATTTCATAAGGGCTTTGTCATATTTTTGTGACTTCATAATCATTGTAAGCCCTATTCTACTTTCATACTTAAACTTTAAAGTTAAATGTATGATATGCAAGTTTATATGCGAGTTTACTATGTTATGAAATGCAAGTTTATCATGTTATGCAAGTTTTCTAAGATGTAATATGCAAGTTTATCATGTTATGCAAGTATGCTATGATGTGATATGCAAGTTCATCAAGTTATGTCATGCAAGTTTGATATGCAAGTTGTCATATGATATGCAAGTTATGTTATGCAAGTTTGATATGCAAGTTGTCATATGATATGCAAGTTATGCTATGCAAGTTTGGGTTGAACATTTTATTCATGCTATCATGTTATGCAAGCTTATCTTGGGTTTATGAACATAAAGCTTCAAGCTTTATGCCAAAGGTTGCATTTTGGCAACATGTAAGTTATCATATCTCTTATGATAACTTGCATGTGAGGCTAAATGCGAACTTATGGACATTTCTACATGTCATTTATCACCATGTATCACCAATATGCTAAGTTTGGTTTTATGCATGCTTTTGAGGCCAAAATATGTAATATGCAAGTATATGAACACATGAACATTTTATATGCCACCATGTTAAACTTATGGCTTCAACACCTTTATGTCATGATTATGCCAAGTTCCCTCTTTCTATCCTTTATGCGCTATTGCGATATGTAAGCGATGGGATTGCGTTTGGGGGTTGGGTAAACTTAAAAGACATAAAACATAAGCTTGGGAATTTACCTATTAAGTTAGGTCTACCCATTGGGAATTTACCTATTAAGTTAGGTCTACCCAATTGCTTGAAAACTTGTAATGTGTTTTGGAAACATGATGGACATGACACTTAGAAAAGATAAGTGTGGCCAACTCGAGGTTGGGTTGAGTTTGTAGCGTAAACCTACCCGGAACCGACCGGCTTAACTAGTTGCTACAAACAATAGGATCCAATGTGAGAAGTTGGTCATGTTGTACCTTGGACCCGAGGTTAGACCAAGTTGTGGTGTAAAGATACCCGGACCCGCCCGGCTTAACTGGTAACCACAACAAGGTCTAATGTGAGAGGTTAAGGCGCATTAAATTAATTAATGCCTCGTGATTAGTGTTAAGTCATGATCCACTTAGTACTTAACCAATTTGGGCTCGGTAGATTAATCGGGGTTAAGTCGTGAACTCATCGTTACACTTAACCAAGTTAATCCATGATTAGCAAGAGGGTTAAACCGTACCTAACCTACTAGAAAAATCCTAGCAATGGGGGCCCACTCCAGCAGTAATCCCAAGTTAGTATCATCATGACCCTAGGGACTAGGCTAGGGAGGGGGCACGATTACTGGACTGGAGGTAAGTGACCAAAAGCGACGGTAGAGGGTACGCCGGTGTAGTTCCGGGCGGACCATGGTCGTGCACATAGTCCGAAGCCGGGGAAATCATGCACGGGTACCAGTAGATCGAGACTGTGCACTCATGTTTATGGTGTCCAGGGGTTGCCACCCTAGGGCTTGATACACCCGATGGGAGACCCTGCACAGTCTGACTACAATTATGATTGGGCCGTATTGACACCAACACGTGACGAGTTAGGCTTAGGGAGCCGATCGACTAGACCGTTTGGTTGGACCTTGTATTAGGGTCATTTCATGTTATTGGGCCAAAGCTTGGGCCAAGGGATCAATACTTGTTTAATTCAAGTCATGTTAGTTTGCTAGTACACCTGTGGTGCAAAACCTTAATCCTGATTATGCGATGACACCTTTATCTACCTTGTGAGTTAACCATCATGCCAGTATGTAGTTATCCTTATGATCATACCTGCTGCTCATGCCAGTTAACTTTATCAGTTTACATTGATTGTAGTAGGGCTTACTTAGTCTTTTTGACTGACCTGTTTTCTTTCGCCTCTTTTCTTCCGTTCCCCCCCCCCCCCAGGTTCTCAGGGAGGGAATATTGGAGCTTAGCTGGATTTCTGACTGCTTGCATGTGGGATTTAGCTCATGTATGGTTTGACATGAAGCTAGCTGTGGCTATCACTTATTTTGGGGATTAGTATTTATGTATTTCAGTTTTTCAGTTGATGTTGTTTTATCTAGACTGGTTTATTGGAAAAGTTGACATTATGATGTAACAAACTTGTTTTGAAATGGTTTAAAATCTTCCGCTGTTTTATCTATGTTATTTACTCTGTTTACGCATATACATATGTTCTTGTTCTGCCTTGATATATCATTATGCATGTTTACCTGATTCAAACGCCCCTCCAAAGTCAGAGTGCTTGCAAGAGTCACCCTGGCGGAGGTGGGGTGTTACAATTTGGTATCAGAGCTACGGTTTACGAGAAGGAACAAAAAGGTTTTTAAAACTTTTGGAAAACTATTTTCAAAACCAAGTATAAAGTATTTTCCAAAGAGAAGTCTAGTTTATTTTAAGGGCTATTCCCCAAAAAGCCATTAGCAAAATTCCTTCGTCTTATTCCATTCTGAATCTGTCTTTTTCTTCGTTTTCAGTATGGCCGATAACTTTGCTATTCCGGAGGGAGTACACGTACCTGTTTGATATAGGAGACTTTTGGAGGCTAGGGCGACCGAAGCCGGCCCCGCAGATGTTCCTCCTCCTCCTCCTCCTCCAGCAGTTAATATTCCTCCTCCTGTCGCTAATGTTCCTCCTCCTCCTGTTGCTGAGGTTCCTCTTCCTCCTCCCCCTCAGCATCCTCAAGCGGACTTCGCAAAGACTTGCAAAGATTTCAAAGCGATGGGTGGCAAGAACTTTCAAGGCACTGAGACTTTTGTAGAGGCCAGAAATTGGTTGAAAGAGACCGAGGATTTATTTGCTATCTTTGGGATAGACGATCAGAGGAAGCTCTTGTTGGCGGTTTGGCTTATGAAGGATGAAGCCGCTTATTGGTGGGAAGTCACCAATGGTACTAGGCCTGTTGAGACTTGGGCCGATTTCAGGGCAAGGTTCGTGCTTAAGTTTCTATCTTCTGCTGAGGAGAATCTGCAAATGGAGAGGTTCATAACTTTGAAACAAGGAGATATGTCTGTCAAAGAATATGTGAACAAGTTCAATCAGTTAGCTCGTTTTGGCTTGGATATGGTGAATACTCCTCAGAAGAAGGCTCTTCGTTTTGCTAGAGGATCGAATGAGCCGTTGCAGGGACTGGCTATGTCACATATTCCCCATGGGGCCACGTTTGAGAGTTTGGTTGATATGGCATTACTTCAGGGAGATGTCAAGAAGGAGATCAAGGTGAATGATACTCAAGCCAAGAAGACTGATTCCCAGGGGAAAGGAAATCAGGGTAATCCAAGTGGTCAGAGCAGTCAAGGCAATCAGAACAAGAACAAGAACAAGAGTCAAGACAACAAGGGCAAGAACAACAAGGGGAAGTGCCATTATTGCGTTTCAGTTGGGCATCTTATTAAGGATTGTAAGAAGAGAAACAGGAAGAATGGCGAATGCTTTTTCTGCGGTGAGACTGGACATTTCAGTAAGGATTGCCCGAGGAAGCAAGGGCAAGGCCAGGGTCAGACTCAGCGTGCTGGACCTTCAGGAGGGCAAGTTCATGCTCTCAATGTCGCTCCAGTTCCCGACCGAGGTAGTATTTCTGTTGAGAGCCTTGTATATATTTCTGATTTTCCAGTTCGTACCTTGTTTGATTCTGGTGCATCGTATAGCTTTATCTCATCTGATCTTGTTGATAGTTTGCACCTTAGTACTAGCTTGGTAGATGATCCCGTCTGTGTCTCAAATCCTATTGGGGGTTCCGCCCATCTGTCTATGATATGTGGGGATTTGAGGATCTCTATACTGAGTGTAGAGTTCTTGTGTAGTGCTTATGTTCTTGGTTTCAGGGGATACGGATTGATATTGGGCATGGATTGGCTGTCCAGATATGGAGCCATTCTTGATTGTGAGCATAGGGTTGTGAGGCTCGTGACTCGCCTCGGAAACACCCTAGAGATTTCTTGTGATCCGAGAGGTCCCGTCATGTTGTGCTATCTGGAATCACTCGACTCGTCAATGGAAACTCTTCAGTCTGTGAGAGTGGTTCGAGAATACCTAGATGTTTTCGATGAAGTTAGGGGGTTGCCCCCTAAGCGAGAGATTGATTTCCGCATTTATCTGGTGGACAATGCAAAGCCGGTTTCTTTGCCCGTTCGGCACATGGCTCCGCGTGAAAGGCGGGAGCTAAGTAAGCAAGTGAAAGAGTTGCTTGAGAAGAACTTCATTAGACGAAGTATATCTGAATGGGGAGCGCCTGTGGTACTTGCTACCAAGGCAGATGGTTCTCTCCGACTTTGTGTTGATTATCGAGAGTTGAATAAGCTGACTAAGAAGAACAGACACCCGTTACCGAGGATAGATGATCTCTTTGACCAGCTTGTCGGTGCTTCTGTTTTCTCTCAGCTTGATCTTGCTACTGGATTCCATCAGCTCAGAGTAGCTGAAGATAGTATAGACAAGACTGCGTTCAGAACTCCAGATGGATTCTTCGAATGGCTTGTCATGCCGTTCGTCTTGACTAATGCACCCGCATATTTCGTGGACTTGATGAGTAGGGTGTTCAGGGAGTTCTTGAACAAGTTTGTCGTGGTCTTCGTAGATGATATTCTGATCTTCTCTAAGGATGAGGAAGAGCACGCAAGGCATCTCGTGGAGGTGATGGATACGCTTAGAGCGCATCAATTGAAGGCCAAGTTCTCCAAGTGTCACTTTTGGAGAAGGGAAGTTAGATTCCTTGGGCATATAGTATCTAAGCAAGGCTTAGCGGTGGATCCCGCTAAGGTAGTTGCAGTGCAGGATTGGAAGACTCCAAGGAATGCAACCGAAGTGAGAAGTTTTCTAGGTCTTGCGGGTTTTTACCGGAAGTTCATCAAGGACTTCGCGAAGATTTCTGCTCCTCTCACTAAATTGACGAAGAAGAATTTAGTTTTTTCTTGGAGCATAGAATGCGAGCTTGCTTTTCAGAAGCTCAAGGGAGCTCTCACATCAGCACCTGTTCTAGCTTTGCCCGATGGAGGGAAGTTATTTACAGTATACACCGATGCATGTGGCACGGGGTTAGGAGCTGTTCTTATGCAAGAAGGAAGAGTGATATGCTTTGGCGGTAGACAACTCAAAGTGCATGAGAAGAATTATCCCACTCATGACTTAGAGTTGGCAGCAATAGTATATGCACTCAAGGCTTGGCGCCATTATCTTCTGGGAGAAAGATTTGAGCTTTATACCGATCACAAGTCATTGAAGTATCTCTTTTCTCAGAAGGACCTGAATCTGAGGCAACTAAGATGGATGGAATTCTTGGCGTCCTACGATTTTGAGATAGCTTATACCCCTGGCAAGGAGAATGTGGTAGCAGATGCATTGAGTAGAAGAAGGTTGACCCTAAGTCCTCTATTCGTTGAGATGAAGAGTTTAGAGTATGTGGCAACCTTTGATTTCTCTTTGGCGGTTGAGTCGATGACCGGTTCTTTAGCATCTCTGGAACTCAGACCTACCCTTCTTGATCAAGTTGGGGCTTCGCAGAGAGAAGACCCTCAGATAGTTGAGATTATGGATAAGCTGATTCGAGGAGAGACGTCTAGTCATCTCGCTCGATATTCTATTGATGACAAGGGTTGGCTGAGGAGAGACGGAAGGTTATGTGTTCCCATGATAGAAGATTTGGTAAGAAAGGTTCTTGAGGAAGCGCATCGCTCTAAGTTGACTATACATCCAGGCGGAGATAAGATGTATAAAGATATGAAGCGCATTTTCTTTTGGCCTAGGATGAAGAAGGATGTGGCAGAGTTTGTCTCTAGATGTATCATTTGCCAGCAAGTTAAGGCCGAGTCAAAGAAGCCTGGTGGGCTATTGCATCCTCTAGACGTTCCACTATGGAAGTGGGAGAGTATCTCCATGGATTTTATCGATGGGCTACCAAGGTCAAGGAAAGGGAATACGAGCATTTGGGTTATTGTGGACCGACTTACAAAGAGTGCTCATTTCATTCCGGTGAAGAGCAAGAGGACCGCATCTTGGCTAGCGTCTGTATATCTTCATGAGATTGTGAGACTTCATGGAGTCCCTTCTAGTATTGTCAGTGACCGTGACCCAATCTTTACAAGTCAATTCTGGAACAGCTTACAAGAAGCTATGGGCACGAGGTTGAATCTAAGTACGGCTTATCACCCACAGACGGACGATCAAACCGAAAGGGTGAATAGGGTACTCGAGGATCTGTTGAGGCTTTGTATTCTGGATTTTGGTGGTACTTGGGAAGACCATCTTCCTCTTGTTGAGTTTGCATATAATAACAGTTATCAGGCAAGCATAGGGATGGCACCATTTGAAGCTTTATATGGGAGGCCGTGCAAGTCGCCTACATGTTGGTGGGAGACTACAGATAAGCTTATACTTGGGCCTGATATGATCAGAGATACGTCCGAGAAGGTCGAGTTGATTCGGAGACGGATGAAAGCGGCCCAAGACCGACAGAAATCCTATGCTGATAAGCGAAGAATTGATTTGGAGTTTGATGTTGGGGATATGGTTTTCGTGAAGGTTTCTCCTTTGCGGAATGTGGTCTGATTTGGAGCCGTTGGGAAGTTGGCACCGAGGTTTGTTGGACCATTCCCTATTATAGAGAGGATTGGGCAGATGGCTTATAGAGTGAAGTTGCCCGAGAAGCTTGCCGGAGTACACGATGTTTTTCATGTCTCGCATCTCCGGAAGTGTTTACATGAATCAGCAGAGGTTGTTGAGCCAACTGTTCTGAAAGATGTAGAAGTGGAGAAAGAGGCTACCTTGAGGAGAGCTCCGATTCGTATCTTGGGGACGGAGACCAAGAAGCTAAGGAATCGAGAGGTCAAATTGGTGAAGGTTCAATGGGGTGAAGCCGAAGAAGACGCAACTTGGGAAACCGAGGAGAAGATGCGTGGGCTTTATCCATTCCTTTTTGAGGGTACACTCTCAATCTCTTTTCTTTGTTAGCATATCTTTCTCTTTGCTATCTCTGTTTATCTAGTTTATCGTGTTAATCTTGTCATGAGAACCTTAGGTAGAAACCCTTTGGATGAAACATGTGTTTGAAACATGTTATGCTTGATGGTTGCAAGTGGTTGCAAGTGTTTGCAAGTGGTTACTCGTGGATGCATTATACACGTTAGGCACTAGATCGGCTCACACACGCCTCATATTGCATATGCATGAGTGTTTATGCTTATTCATGGATGAAAATTTTTGTGTTATCACATGGATGTTGCATATGGATGTATGTGATGTGCACACATATAGATGTTATACAATATGTTAGGAATTGCATACATATGTATTCATTTCACTAACATAATTTGCATTGATGATATTTGCATTAGATAAGTACATATACACACACCTTTGCATATGCTCATACAACATTTAGAATCTTGTAAGGACAATGATTGCTCGTGGATGATGTTTTGAGTAGATGGATATTGGATGGTAGGATACGTTCTTTCTAACTTGAAGATTTCGGGGACGAAATCCTTTAAGGAGGGGAGAATGTAACAACCCGTATTTTCAATAATCTGTTATAACATAAATCGAGGCAGAATTTAATTCTAAAATCTGAATCAAGGGAAATGGTCTATGCCATTGCGTTCGTCTCAGAAAAATACGCGAAATAGAGTCTGAGTTTTCGAAAATCGGAGTCCGTATGATCCGATTAAGGCCCAACGAAGTTTTCAGAAAATTTCTAAGTAAAAACAGATTTCAAATTCAAACTTGAATTTGAAAAATTGGGCCATTTTGGGCCAGGCGGGAAAGTTCCCGCCAGAGCACCCAAGTCGACAGCCCTGTCGACTTGGGAGTCGACTTGGTTGGACCCAAGTCGACAGCCCTGTCGACTTGGCTGTCGACTTGGTCCAGCCGGGCTGTTTAGCCTGGTGCACCATTTTGAGATTGTGTTGAGCTTGGGGGCCAGATTAGGTTTTAAGGGCTAAGATTGCAACTAGGGTTTAATCCTATAGCCTAGAACACTTGCCTAATCTATAAATAAGACCCTAACCTACCCTAAATCATCATTATTCATTCATACAACTAAACTATGGCAAAATCAATCCTCTCATGGCCTCCACTCTCTTCATAAAATTCCTAAATAAATTCCTAAGTGATTTTCCATGCATACAAGTGTTTTCAAACTTGTATGAGCATTATTAGCTTGCATTCAAGTCAAGTTCTTATATTAGCATCATAAAGGAAGAGTTTTTGATCATTTTGGCTTGCATTTTGGGTTTAATTGATTTCATAAGGGCTTTGTCATATTTTTGTGACTTCATAATCATTGTAAGCCCTATTCTACTTTCATACTTAAACTTTAAAGTTAAATGTATGATATGCAAGTTTATATGCGAGTTTACTATGTTATGAAATGCAAGTTTATCATGTTATGCAAGTTTTCTAAGATGTAATATGCAAGTTTATCATGTTATGCAAGTATGCTATGATGTGATATGCAAGTTCATCAAGTTATGTCATGCAAGTTTGATATGCAAGTTGTCATATGATATGCAAGTTATGTTATGCAAGTTTGATATGCAAGTTGTCATATGATATGCAAGTTATGCTATGCAAGTTTGGGTTGAACATTTTATTCATGCTATCATGTTATGCAAGCTTATCTTGGGTTTATGAACATAAAGCTTCAAGCTTTATGCCAAAGGTTGCATTTTGGCAACATGTAAGTTATCATATCTCTTATGATAACTTGCATGTGAGGCTAAATGCGAACTTATGGCCATTTCTACATGTCATTTATCACCATGTATCACCAATATGCTAAGTTTGGTTTTATGCATGCTTTTGAGGCCAAAATATGTAATATGCAAGTATATGAACACATGAACATTTTATATGCCACCATGTTAAACTTGTGGCTTCAACACCTTTATGTCATGATTATGCCAAGTTCCCTCTTTCTATCCTTTATGCGCTATTGCGATATGTAAGCGATGGGATTGCGTTTGGGGGTTGGGTAAACTTAAAAGACATAAAACATAAGCTTGGGAATTTACCTATTAAGTTAGGTCTACCCATTGGGAATTTACCTATTAAGTTAGGTCTACCCAATTGCTTGAAAAGTTGTAATGTGTTTTGGAAACATGATGGACATGACACTTAGAAAAGATAAGTGTGGCCAACTCGAGGTTGGGTTGAGTTTGTAGCGTAAACCTACCCGGAACCGACCGGCTTAACTAGTTGCTACAAACAATAGGATCCAATGTGAGAAGTTGGTCATGTTGTACCTTGGACCCGAGGTTAGACCAAGTTGTGGTGTAAAGCTACCCGGACCCGCCCGGCTTAACTAGTAACCACAACAAGGTCTAATGTGAGAGGTTAAGGCGCATTAAATTAATTAATGCCTCGTGATTAGGGTTAAGTCATGATCCACTTAGTACTTAACCAATTTGGGCTCGGTAGATTAATCGGGGTTAAGTCGTGAACTCATCGTTACACTTAACCAAGTTAATCCATGATTAGCAAGAGGGTTAAACCGTACCTAACCCACTAGAAAAATCCTAGCAATGGGGGCCCACTCCAGCAGTAATCCCAAGTTAGTATCATTATGACCCTAGGGACTAGGCTAGGGAGGGGGAACGATTACTGGACTGGAGGTAAGTGACCAAAAGCGACGGCAGAGGGTACGCCAGTGTAGTTCCGGGCGGACCATGGTCGTGCACATAGTCCGAAGCCAGGGAAATCATGCACGGGTACCAGTAGATCGAGACTGTGCACTCATGTTTATGGTGTCCAGGGGTTGCCACCCTAGGGCTTGATACACCCGACGGGAGACCCTGCACAGTCTGACTACAATTATGATTGGGCCGTATTGACACCAACACGTGACGAGTTAGGCTTAGGGAGCCGATCGACTAGACCGTTTGGTTGGACCTTGTATTAGGGTCATTTCATGTTATTGGGCCAAAGCTTGGGCCAAGGGATCAATACTTGTTTAATTCAAGTCATGTTAGTTTGCTAGTACACCTGTGGTGCAAAACCTTAATCCTGATTATGCGATGACACCTTTATCTACCTTGTGAGTTAACCATCATGCCAGTATGTAGTTATCCTTATGATCACACCTGCTGCTCATGCCAGTTAACTTTATCAGTTTACATTGATTGTAGTAGGGCTTACTCAGTCTTTTTGACTGACCTGTTTTCTTTCGCCTCTTTTCTTTCGTTTCCCCCCCCCCCAGGTTCTCAGGGAGGGAATATTGGAGCTTAGCTGGATTTCTGACTGCTTGCTTGTGGGATTTAGCTCATGTACGGTTTGACATGAAGCTAGCTGTGGCTATCACTTCTTTTGGGGATTAGTATTTATGTATTTCAGTTTTTCAGTTGATGTTGTTTTATCTAGACTGGTTTATTGGGAAAGTTGACATTATGATGTAACAGACTTGTTTTGAAATGGTTTAAAATCTTCCGTTGTTTTATCTATGTTATTTACTCTGTTTACGCATATACATATGTTCTTGTTCTGCCTTGATATATCATTATGCATGTTTACCTGATTCAAACGCCCCTCCAAAGTCAGAGTGCTTGCAAGAGTCACCCTGGCGGAGGTGGGGTGTTACAGATTTCGTTCCATGTGAATTAAATCGATTTCTATTAATGTATGTTTATTTGGTGGTGGAGGATTTATTCTCTACTTAACACCCTGGTATATATTAATGGTGATTGATCTCATGGCGTGAATTGTCAATGTGGCATGCCAAGATGCAATTGATCAAGGCTTTTGTTGAAAAGCAGGGCCTTGTGGGATGATCAAAGCATAGCCTATTATGGCATATCTTTGTGTATATCGTGACTTCGCGAGCCTCACACCCCGATATGAGTCAAAAACAGGATTAGGACTGCAGGTAGTGCACACGTTTCTTTCTAGCTAGGAGTGGTGTCGGTGCTTAAACTGGCTGACATTTTACTTATGTGGATGATGGATTTTGAGGCGCCTCGGATTTTTATAGGCCGTTAGTGGTCATGTTATAGGTCCAAAGGAACCGGGAAGCGTGTGTTCAGGCATAACCAATCCACTGCCGATAGACGGGGACCGGTCCTGAAGATCCAAGGGTTCACTGCGGGGGATCCTGAGGAATTTGCTAGAGTGTCTCGAATCGGAGAGGAGCTTGCCCCTAGCCTCGACTCATGATTGAAATCCAATTTCCAATACGACCTTGCGGTTTTGAATGTAGAACTAGTATGGCGACATGATATATAGTACCCATGCCGTCTATGATTGATACATTATGATTGAAATGTTTTTATTAGAACATATACACACTAATACTAAATCCATTTTATCGTATCAAGCATCTTTTGACCATTATAAGGTAAAACCCTATCCTCCGGTTTGCATTGCATTGTGTGATGGGACTTGGGTCTTATAATGGTTTCATTTTTCTAAAAAGCATTGCGTTGTTTAACGATTTACTTTATTTTATGCACTGGCAATCCAATGGAGTAAATCCGTTCCGCATTAGCGGCGTGGTCCTGTGATTAGCCTTATTATTAAGTAAGTTAAGTTAAGATTTCTCATATCAGTCCCATGACTGACCTGTAGTTTGTTTCACTGGCAAACTCGGGTGCCCATATTTTCCACACGGGCAGTCGAGTAGCTTTTTGCAGATATATTTACAGGATCCTGGCTTACAGCTGAAGCGGTATTCGGAAAGCTCTGTATCCGTGTATTCCTTTCAGTTGTATATTTGTAATATTTTTTTTCCGCTGCTATTTTAATGTAATTTAAAACTCTGATATTATTGTATTTCTATTTCTGAAATAAGTATTCATACTCTGTTACATTCTTGTACTCTGATGTAATTGTTGTAATCAGCAATAAAATGTTCTCCAGTTTGTGTTCGGATGTGTGCTGTTCTCAAAGCAATCCAGTCTTTCCTTTGCCGGGAAGTTTGGGTCGTTTCAACCAACATTAGATAACAAAGTTAAATAACATCACATGATTCAACAGTCATGTTCTCATAATCCAAATTATAACTCATCACAATTAATTTATTAATTATTTTGTGAAAGAAATTGTACTCATAAAGATAGATTAGAGAAGAGAATGATTTGTTCGTCTTTTGAATTAGAATTCTAACTTGTTAAATCCTAAGCTTTAGGAAGAAGAACTATCCTAGCAGCAACATGGTGGCCAAGTAACAAATTTTGTTTAGGTTTAGAGTTTGAGTCTAGGCACTCTTTTATAGAACTTTGAATCAACCTAAGCCGTTAAATTATCATAGGAGCAATCCCAACCATCCAGACTAGATAGAGTTATCTAGAACATCCACATCAACCCTAATGACTCAGCAAAAAGTCAGAAATCGTCACATTTCAGATCTGTCCGAGGGGGGTAGGTCGACCCCCTAGTCGACCTGTATTGGGTAGGTTGACCCCTTGGTCGACCTGGCTATGGCCGGGAAAAATCCCGCCCAGCCCGCCTCCCTGTTTGAATTTTGAATTTCAATTTTTTTTTTATTCTGAACTGTTTTAATTTATGTAAAATTGCTGAAACTTCTGAGGGCCGTAACTTCCTCATACGAAGTCCGATTTATGAAAACTTGGACTCTATTCCAAGCAGAATTTCGAGACGAACGCAATGGCGTAACTCATTCCCCTTAATTCTCACTTTATTAATTAAGTATTCTTAGGATTGTTAATTTTAATATTCACGGAAAATTCAGGGTGTTGCAGGCATTACTAGTGTACCTTTTCTATTTTGCTTTAGAGACAGTATTTTGAAGTTGTAATAATGGTTTGGATCATAAGCTATATTTTTGATTCCGCTACTCTGATGGATATGGTTTAGTTTTCATCTTATGCACTATCCCGCCTGTTTTACATCAAGTTATGTTATTATTATATTTTATTCCATGCGTTGTGAGATATACTACAAATTCTTGATGATTCATAGTTTCACATCCCTTTCTTTTGACGACCGTCCCGTGCTAGTTGGAAATTGACACAATGCATTTCAAGGGAAATGTCGGCTGGTGCGGGGCGGGCCGTCACGCTGTACAAATGTGATAAATTTGTTGTATGAAGAAGAGTATCATTGAAACCTAAATGCTTTTCAGGATGCATGTCTTGTCAAGCAAAATAATAATAGTGAAATATGTAATGAAAAACTGGCTTACCAAATACAAAGCGATGTTTGTGTTGGCTTGGACCAATGAAGTGAAACACTTTGACAATGTTTCAACTAACATAGTTGAAAGCGCACACCATCATTTTAAATTATATTTTGACACAATTTTAGGTAGTTTCATACAGTGTTGGACAAGAGCACATCTTTGTTGTGAAAATGAATTAGTAGCAATCAAACATGCATTTGAAATGATATTATCTAGGACACTACATAGATTTCGTGTTGAACCAATGTTTAAAGATTTACTGGGATTTGTTTCTCACAAAGCACTTGATTTATTGCAAACCGAACTATGTAGCATTTAAAATATTGGCAAGAGTATTGAGAACTGTGGTTGTATTTTATGGAAAGTTAATTGTTTTGTAATGGCCGGCAAATCCAAACTATCTGAGTTGACTACATATATCATTCGTCCAACCCAAATTTCACTGAAATATGAATCATTCTTTTTAGAAGAAAATGATAGAAGAAGAACAGAAATAACAGCACAGTATTTCACATCGCAGCGGAACAAAATATAATATATCATAACTTTTGAAGTACAAATTTTTTTCTTTATAACATACAATTATCAGAGTACAACACTTAGAACACAGCGGAAATAAAAACAGTAAAGATATCCAACACTGAAGCCTCCTGCTCCAGGCTCCTTCAGATAAATCTGCAAAAATCCTGAACAACTTGACTGTCCATACAAATTTGGGCATCCAAGAGTTTAGGAAAAAAACAAAACAAAATAAATTCTGGGTCAGTAAGGGACTGGTATGAGTAAACAATTTAAAACAGTTTGAGAAAATAAACGATATCTCATAAGACCATGTTGTATAAGATGGAACGGGTTTTTCCCTTATGAGAATCCAAAATACTTGATTTAACTTTCAAAATCCTTTTGAAAGAAATGGTAATCTTTATATCAAAACTCTTTTGATATTATGATAGTGTCTAAATCTAATAAATAACAATCTAGTGGAATGTTTGCATCTCACGATCCACATATATATAATATACAATCAAAACCGCGAGCACTTATTAGGTAATGAATTTCCCACTATGACAAGGTATGGAACCACCTTTCGACAGTGTATCTCTAGAGGAGAATACACTGCGTTCAACAAGAACATCTTGTATCCCGGCCACACATGACTGACCACTCATTTCGCTTGAGTGTATCGAATGTATATTACCAACGGTTGGGATCAGCAACCGTTTCCCAAATGGGACAACATTGAATAGAATAAAGAATGAAATGAATTTCTCTAGATAGGTGATAATACACCCTAATTGGGAGCTACCCACTTAGCCATGCCACCTGCCTGATTTTTGTCATTTTCCGGTTGTTGAGGCCTGAGGCTACGCTTACTTACCATTCATTGATAACACAATCACTTTGAATGTCACATTGTCAGTTCCGTTAATCATTAATTGATTTGCATAAATATATTCTAGATATTATGCTAAGAGAATAAATTCTCTGCCACCATATATATTTATACAGACCAACATATGCGATCATTAGAAATACTTTGTCAGACACTCGTCCATAAACGTTCTTTCTGGGATTGAACGAAACCGAAGGCACAATTTCCATTAATCCATCTTAGGCAATATCTACCTAAGATTAACAGAAAAAGTCCTTGCACTTTACTCCATCTTCAATTGTCTTCATATAATCTGATTCGAAATGCTACTGCCAATACGGAGTGGTTCTCGGATAATAATCCAACCGGTCTCTCCATATTGACAACGATTATTGGCAAATACTTCGATAGTCAGTTATTTAACTATCAAAGAAAAACAAACATTCAATCAACGCATCAAACAATCACTGAGCCCCTTAATTAATATTTCATTAATTAAATCACTTCTCCATTTTCTTATCAATATCTGTTAACTCGATAATTTCAATAATCATCTTGGCCTCTTACGCTATTTGGAAAACATTTCCATATCCCGCCTTCTTTTATTTTCTATACTTAGAAAATATCTTCTATTAACAATTGGAAAACATTCCAAGTACTTCTCTCTTTTACAACCATTCATTTCTATACTTAGGAAATATTTGTTATTATATTTCCAAAATTCCACTTATATGGGTTAAAAGGAATGTTGTGTAAAACATTGTTACAATAACCCAAAATACTGCATTCAACTAAATCTTATTCAAACATTTCTCTTCGAGACTGAATCTTGCTGTTTATCAGTTAATAATGAATTTAATCAAGTTGGCGTACAACTACCTCTCAGACCTTGACTGAATAACATTCTTAACTTCAAAACGGACAAAACCACTTACCTCGAATAATTAACACCATAAAAACCAATTATTCATTTTTAAAACATATATACATTTCTCTTTCTGTTTTTACCAGAATTAATTATTGTTTTCCTTTTCATTTATAATATTCTATTTTAAGTTCGTTTCCTTATCATTCTATATATATCGATAGATTGATTTCTAGTTATCAAATTTTCTTAAAAATATTCTAACTCCTTTCGGAAAATTTCGCCAGCACCTCCTTTGTACCGGTCAATAGTTCAAACCTCAACATGACTCTCTAGGCCATTTCCATTCAAAAAGAAAATCAAAAAGCCATATGGCTTGCCGATTATGCGCATAAAATCTCATATGGAATTTAAATGTGTACCTTTATGTCGGGCACTCATATTATAATCTTCATATACTTCATTCCATACTTGTTTAACGCATATATGTCCGTTCCCAATTTATTCTAACTCAAGTAATTATTGTTAACTCGCTTTGCTAATTTATTATTTAATTAGCTCTTTGGCCCATTTCACTTTTTATTTGAACATATCACGTTCAAATGTATTTTTATTGACTTATAAACCCATTGAATTCCATTTTAATTTAAGTTTTATATTCGATTTTGAATATGAATTCACCAGTTCAATTTACTTAACCAAAACCCAATCCGAATCAAAACTCGATTAACTAATTATTCTTCAAATTAGTTAATCCTATTCAATAACTAAAAATATGATTTTTTTTGTTTCAAAAATCAGTTCACTTACTCTAGTTGATTTCATATTTATTTTATATCTCAAGTCTGGATTTTTAAATTAAAAATCCATATTTTATTAACTTAAAATACTTCGATTTTAATTAATAAACCATTATGGTTTTATAATGGTTATGACGTTGCTTTTCTGAAAATTTTATTTTGATATAACTCAAAACCTACATGACGAAATCCAAATTTTTCTCTTCCAATAGAAAATTATTATCAAATCGATATTAATGATTTCTGTTTCAAAGAATTCCGACTTAAATTGAGTTATGTATACTCAATTGAAGTTCGAAACGCCAAATTACGAACTGCCACACTTCGGCTAGTTTGTTTTAATTATATTTAAATATAGAGGTTAAAGCTCGTTTATTTAATAAATTCCAAATCCATCATTTAATATTTAAATATAAATTAAACTGGTTCTCTAAATCTAATTTAAACAATTCTAATTTTCCTAAATCATCAATTATTCCCTTTAACATTTAAATTAGTTATAACCTCAATTACAATTTGAACTCTATATTCTTCCAATTTCTTTTAGAAACAAATTATTTTATGTAATTCGATGAAATCAATTTCCAAAAATACACCCTTTGGATTTATTTCCATCCAGTTTATATCTCGAGTTCTAAAATAAAATCTATCGTTCTCTTCTTGAAATGATTTCCGATTTCCCTTTTAAATTCATACTTGAATTTAAACTTTTCAATTATCTAGTGTTAATTACCTTGCTATATTTATAAACATTGTTTACGAATTTAACTTCTTTGTTTATATATTAAAAAAAAAGCTCCATTTAAAAATCTATTTAAAACCCAAATCTTATTTGGAATATTTTATTTATTATAACTTATATATAATATATAATCGATTTTCATATTCTATTTCAGTTTCTATTTAACATAATTTAAATATCATTTCTGGATATAATTTATTCTTATAAATTCGACATAGTCGAATTCTAACCATAACTCCGTTTGGATTTATTTTAGTTTATATTCCGAACATCAGAATAGATTTCCTTATTTCCCTTTTTAACATGGATCCCAATTCTCATTTTAAATTCATATTTGAATTTAAATATTTGAATTATCCAAAGATAATTTTTCACCTTTCTTTATAACATCATTTATTTTACTTATTTATATATTTAAACAAGTCTTGATTTCAAATCCATTTTGAAATTTAATTTCTACTTTGGAAAAATAAACTTTCCATTTTTAAATTCACACTTGTATTTATATATTCCAGATTATCCAATGATAATTCATTTCACTTCATTTATAAACATATCACTTCAGTTCTCTGATTATTTAATTTATAAACATCGTTTATAAATTTACTTCAATTCTCTAATTATTAAATTTATAAACATCGTTTATAAATTTCATTACTTGTTTTATTATTCAAAACAAGTTAATATTTCTTAATCCATTCGAAATTTAAATTCTATTTTAGAAAAATAGATTTTTCCGTTTAAATCTCAAAATCCCCTTTTCATGGTATTTTTATAAATTGAGATTTTGGCCCAATGATATTTTAAACATCCAAAAACACTCAATTATAAATCATAGGTTTTATAACATATCATATATGATAATATATATGAAAAGAAACAATAATAAATTTTGAGGAATCCAGTTTGACCCCTCCAACCTGTTTTCCTGCATCCACAGACATTAGCCAACATAAATAATACCCATCCTGCTTCGATGCAGGATATCGCGGTACGAAGGTCATCCACTATCATAGCGTGGGGCATATAGGGTCATCTGCTAATGATACTACGGGCATCCGCTAATGATACTGCGGGAACTATCCAATCACCAATATATATATATATATATATGTATATATATATATAACCACAACAAACAATCCTAAATAACTAATATATATTTAATAAGCACAGTAATATTTTAGTGCATGCAAACAACCAACGGACAATTATTTTAACGAATAAAATAATTCTAAAAAAACTATGAGAAAATATGAGTGAGATTTATTCACCATTATTTTTAATTGCAATGTGGTCCAGTTTTAAATTTATCGTCTTTAGGAGATTTCCCAGTTCTCTCTAGCTCATCTACATTCCTTGTTACGAGTCTACATGACGGATTTCTTGAATTTGGACCTCGTATACACATTTATCGTATATTATTTAAGCTATTGAATGAGTTAAATGTAATTAAAAATTTAATTACTAAACTAAAAAAATTACCTTAATTAACTGTAAAAATCCTTCTTCTCCATTCTGTTCCAAAAATACACCTTCCTCTTCCACCTAAATACTTCAATCCAGTCCAGCGTTGGCCTCTACTGCCATCGCAATGACCTCCTCACATCCAATACAATAGCTCGAACCAAACTACAGTACATCCAGAATCTCAAGTCCGACTCCGACATCACCTGTCGTTGAACTGTTGAGCTGTGAAGTACCCACGACGCTCATCACCTTCCCATGCTCCTCGCAAACTCTCCTTCTGACCTGATAACACCCATCGACAACGTGACCAAACACTTCGTCGTGTTGAGCAGTGAATGTCGGAAATGGATCGCACTTCGAAGTTCCCCAAAATCGATGCGTTGTTTCTTGAGATCGAACCTTAGCATCGCAAGACACGAATGCAATTTTCAGATTCATCTTCGTTGGTTAATCAGCAATTAGAAACCGCCCCAAATACCGATCGAGAAATTAAGGGTTTTCGAGGAACAATTCAACACGTGATCTGTTTATATGGTAATGGAACCAACGGTTTCAAATTCGAAATGGATTTCGAATTTCTGGAAAAGAGGAGGGCGATTTTGAGATAGGAGACTTCTTTTTTGATTTGGACTGGAGATGAGGACTGTTCATTTCGATTTACAACATAATGTGGAGTCGTGGTTTCCAAGGGGAGCAGCATTCTTATTCCGATCTTCTGAGGAATGGAAATCAAAAGAGGAAGGAGAGGTTGCATGCCATTTTATAAACAATGAATACTTCACCATTAAGTAATTTGTCTATGTATAGTACATGTAACTAATTTTATTTGATCTTTGATTTAATCTGATTTGATTTTTTACTTATCCATTTAAATTTTATAATAATATATTTCAGGGTTCTGAACTCCAATCGAACCACAAAGACTGACACTTCTAGGGTTTAACCATTAATCTGAACACATTGGGACATGTTTCGCAGTCCAGTTTGATCATATGGAGAAGATATAAATTTAAATCAATATAACTTGAAGTAAAACAAATAAATTCTTTGATAATAAATTATTATTATTATTCTAATTCAAACAGAAGTTTGTATTGATCTTCTAAAGTGTTTTCAATTCAATTATAAATTTTGAACTCAATTAAATTCATTTTCGTATATACGAAATAAATCGTATTTCCATTTACTAAATCGATAACTCAATATAAAAAAACTTTTTATATTATCAACTCAATATTTAAATCCATATTAAATATTAAAATTAACTGACCAAAAATCTGGGTCGTTACAGGTTTACCATGTTGTGATGACCGAAAAACCCTCACCCTTTGAACCGACTATAAACCACACAAGTCCAAAAGTAAGCATCCCTGGAATCATGGGATAAACTGAATTTTCATTCTTCGATAATCGATACTTAACACATCCACGGTGTTCATGCATAGTAAAATCATATATCGCAAACTCAATCCATCCAGGGTTTTTATCTGAGCAAACACAGCGGAACATAAACAAAAGAGAAGAACAGAATCTCTTAGTGGAATAGAACAAATATAATATTCCAATATAACTTTACAACGGAAGGTCAACAACGTGGATTAACCAACTTCTCTGGAATACACCCTGCCTTCTGATGAAGATCAACAGCTTCTCTGGAATCGTTTGGGAACTCCTCGAATCATTTCTAAACCTGAAACACACTCGGACCTTACCCGAGTGTCAAACACTCGAGTAAGGCTTAGATTAACCAGCTTGAGAACTAGATAATAAGTACTACATGTATCAAACAATCATAAAAAGGTGGTTTCAAAACTTCATGCATGCTTCTTGTAAAATGAAGTTACCATAAAACCCGCATCCCATCACACAATGCAAATGCAAGCCATTAGGAGTAGGTTTTGCCTTATGACATGCTTGGTACGAGAAAATCGTTTGATATTATCATCAATGTCGGCCCTGGGCAACCTGAGGCCCAGGCAAAAAATATTTTGCAGCCAGTAAATTTACAATGGATACTTCAACTTGGGCCTGTAGGCAAAATTTACAAACCATGCAGACATAAAATGAACCACGCATTATTTGAACTCTGGTTGAACGCCAGGCAATTGCACATACTTCCACTGAGCCACCATAACTTCTTGCTGGAATATAGAAAGTAACAGTATCCTTTTAATTAGATACCCAAAGCTTTAAGGCCCCCATCCTCTCTCCTCCTCCCACTCTCGGACCTGAGGCCCTAGGCGACTGCCTAGGTCGCCTGTCTCCAGGGCCGGACCTGATTATCATTAATGTCTATCTTTGGAATTCTTTTCAAAATAAATGTATCAATCTTAGCAGACGTAGGTACCATATATTACGTCTACATATATAGAGTACAACTAAAACCATAAGGCTTCGTATTGGAAGTTGGGTTCCATCAATGACCAAGGCAAAGGATCTTCATTTTGCAATTTGGAACACCTCTAGCAAGATGTCCCAGGATAACCTATTTCTCCTTCTGTATTGGCAGAGCCGACCCACCTATACTAGGTGTAGTACGGGTTTCTTATGAACATAATGTCTCCTGGTCGTTTTCGACCTTTATCTGAGGTGCCTTGTTCCATAATCCACTAAATAAAATTTTTGGGCTCCATACCATGACATCACTTCTCAATTAGAAGGAAATGTTAGTCGTTATCTCTGCTGTACTTCATCGTGTTTCGGTTCATTACCAGTTGTGAGGTCTTGAAGTCACGTTTTACACAATGGACTTCTTTTTGATAAAAAGCTTTGATCATCAATAGCTATTCACTTTGCATGCCACAATGTCATCTCATAACATATAATTGACAATTTCTAACCATATAACATTTGAGCTCATGCGTCTCAAAAAAGGGTTTTAAGCTAAGAGAATAAACTCTCCACCACTAATAAAAATATGTTCAGCAAAAATCCATTACATACAAAAAGATACAATGTCATACACACATCCATACAAGTCCGTTCTGGGTTGTGAACGAAATTGAAAGCACCTTATTCCTCGTCCAATCAAGGAGATAAGGCCTTGCGAATCCGAACAATCAACAAGTACATCTGGACCGTTGCCACTTATAACCTCGTCTTGGGTGTGCATCCCAATCGAGACATCAACAATAAATCCAAAGGATGTGGAGATACTCGAAATTTCAACCACACCATCTTCAATGTCTTCAATACTCATCATATAATTATTCAGAATGGGTTGGAACCTGGTTTTTTCGAAATAACTAGCGCATCTTTTCAATCAATTAATATACAAAAATATCACGAGTCTCATTCCAATTCGAAATAGTCTTTTACACAAATCATTGTTTACATTGGAAATTACTCCCTTAAATTGTATAGATTTACATTCTTTAAACCCTTGTTTAAAACTTTCCTTGGAAATCATTTCAGTTAATTATAAAATCTCATTTCACAGATTTAACTCAAACCAAGGTTTCGATGCTTTGTCGAGATTATTGAACCTCACAAAAAGATAATTTCTGATGTCGTTATCATATTCCCATCCAATATATTCCATGAAGCAAAATGGCAGTACTCCATATCTAACATCCTTCGTATTTTGGTAAGTTTGATTACCTTCTTTCATTTCAAATCTAGTTAAATATTTATTAAAACTCTAACTTAGTTTTAATCTTCAAAATCATTCTTCGATGATTGTTTAACTTGAATCAAGGGTCAAATCTTCCAAACAACCCGTAATGATTATTCCATCTTATCTTTCCAGGAAAACATATTTACCCAATCCTAACCCATTCGTTAATCATTGATCATTGATTAGGGTAGATTACTTTATCTTTCATTGATGCTATCTTTATCCCAAAATCGTAGTTACGATTTCTTAATCACATCGTTAGGGGAAAACCATTCATTAACTGGAATTAGTTCTCGATTGCACAACGCCGAGAAGATAATCTATCAAGTGCATGACCGCGAAGGCCTAAACCAACATCAGATCGAAAACCTAGAAGATCACCCAACTCAACGATAAAACGATCAATTTTAACTTCTTTCTTTGTCTCAAAATCTGATTTAAGATTTGATTTTATCTTATACGAAAACACGCTTATCTTCTTTTAAGCGATCCTCAAACTTTATTCCCATTATCATTTGTTAAGGAAACTCTTTCACTAAATCTTTATATTCAAATTGAATAAAGATTACTCTTCAACTTATCTTGAGAAAATTATCTTCCCTTTAATTGGGTTAAAGAACAAATGTTATTCAAGACATCATTCACGATAAACCCAAAATCATTCTTTCACATTCAATGAAATCTTCATGGAATGAAATCTTCATGGAAGTCATATCATCTCATAATCGATATAAATTACCATATCGGACTAATACTATAAACGAAATATCGGAAAATCCTTTTAAATTCCTTAAATAGTAAAGGACTTCATCTATAAAGATTAAACTCAACTTAGAACTAAATCGATTCCCATTCATTCCAATTTGATTTGGAAAACTTAAGTTTGGTTTTATACCTTTCAAATCCCAAAATATCTTAAAAACTTCATTTTCATCCATTGGCGATGTTTTCAAAACATTTGGATATCATTGGTTATCTCAAAACCCTTTTAATTTAAATCGTTCCAAAAATTATTGCAAATAGCATTGCGGAAAACAACTCATTTTCACAAAATATCTTTTTAGCTTTCCAAACTAGATATATTCAATCCAAAATCTCTTCCAAATAATTTATTATGATTTATCAAAATTTATTCCTATTTTTTAATAATTTGAAAACAACTCATTTCATAAAAATCCAGTTTCGGGTCACTAACGGCAATAACACTGTTTTTGTTCAAATTTGATTTGAACTTATTTCAAAATCTAACCATTGGATTATAAGAATTTACATTACATTTTAAATCTCTTTTCATTTCAAACCAAACGTTTTTCGTTTCGGGAAAATTCGATAGCCGGATCTTCCGGTACATCAATTTTAAGTCAATGGTCGAAATTCACGAACTATCGTTGTGCGACTAGTTCTATTCAAACCAAACATTGATTATAATTAAAATTGGATCGAATTACTTTCAAAATAGTTTATCAATTGTTTAATATCTTTGAAAACTATATTTTCAATATTGAACTTCATATTTAAATATTCCTCTATTTAAATATTATAATATTATTTAAATTATTAAAATAGTATTATTTTTCAAATTTTATCTTTTGAAAACCAAACTTTCTTGAAGTCCATTATAAAAATAAACAAGATGATTTGGATAATAAAATTGAGTTAAAATCCTTTCGGGATATCCAAATCGAACTTCACTTTTTAAAGTTATTAATCACTTTTAAATTCAAATTCAAAACATGCCTTAACTATTTGAAAACTTCTTCAAATAAATTTTCTTCTTAATGAAAACTATTCGTAATTGTTTAAACTATCTTTCAATTCATTTCCCATTTAGAATTAAAATCTTTATTTTTCACTTAATATTTTATTAATAAAATATTCTATTAAATTCTAATTCGGCATAAAACTCAACTAGTTACCATATAATTCAACTTATATGGGCTTAACACATTATTAACACAATCGTTAATGGCAATTAACTTCCGATTATCACTTAATTGCACCATTAACATAAGCGTTAAGGTCATTAACACTTGAGTACTATTTCAAATCATTTTAACTAAATTATTAATCATCGTTAATAATTTGTTTGCTATAATTAGCAAATCCCATCATGTCCAATTAATGCCAACATACATCACATTAAGTTGTCAGTCAACGTCGCATCAAAATTTATTGACATTACTGTTCATCCATAACATACCAATCACATTATCAATCAAATTAACTGACTATTTATTTCTGGTTTAACTTCTTAATCATTAGGGTGTTCATATTAATTTCCAAACTGTCAAATAATTAACTTACTAACTATGTTAACCCAAATTTTTTATTCATTGCATAATAATCACTGCTCATACGTAATTAATTTCAAGAATGAACTAAATATGTTATGTAACTAAACTACTTAATCAAACGTGAACAAGATTTTCTCACCACAACTTATCCACTCCACCAAACTTTAACGTAGGACCCTCTAACTTCTCCACAACTTCCAACGTCACTACACAACCAAGCTTGCGTCTTTTAAGTTCAAACACACCGCAAATACAAGATATACTTATATGTATACTAATTTGTGTTTAAGAGGAGAAAGGCAAGATTTTTAATGGGTTAAGGAGGGGTGGGGTCCATGGCTTGAGGGGGTGCTCCTGGGTGGTGCATGGAGAGTGCAGGTGGGTCTACATGAGGTGGTGGTTATAGAGGAGGTAGGAGGCTTACAAGGTAGTTAAGTGGTTAAAGGTAGTGTTTTTAGGGGTTTAAGTAGAAAGGAGGGTGCTTTGGAGCTATGGGGACCACGTGGTGGGGGGAGGCTGCATTGGGGTTGGTGGAGGTGGGGGTGGGCTGTAGGCCGACGGTGGAGAAAAGGAAGAGAGGATTTTGGGAGCTTTGGAGAAGAAGGAGAAATAAATAAAAGAAGTGAAATGAAAATGAGAGAGATGTGGGGTGTGTGTGTGTGTGTGTCTGTGTGTGTATATAGGGAAGTACTACTTCATTAATGAAGAATAGGGCTCCTGCGATTTTCCGCCGCCGCCCCTTCTGGTCTTCCTCTTCTGCTAATCCACCTTCCATCTTCGTTCTTTCCCCAATTCTTGCCCTAGCTTTCTCCGTTTCTGGGTAGATTGGCTCCTTCCCTTCCTCTCAAACCCTCCGAGCCTCCTCAAATCGCTTCTGTTTCAAAATCAGGCCTCCTTGTGCGATCCCACCCACTTCCTGTCTTATCGTTAGTTGCTCTGAGCTTCCGCGACTGCTTGGAAATTGAAGGCCTTCTTGTCGATTTGGGGTTCAAGCTACTGGGTGACTGGTTCCGGCATTGCCGGCGGGTTCTAAAGCTCCTTCAAACGCAGTCTACTCCAACCGATCCTCTGGTGTCCTCGAAGTTCTTCTCTTTCCTTGTATGTGGTTTGCGATTTGTTCTGACTTTGGTAGGTAGCTGGGTTTGTTCTGCAATGGAGTCGAGACTGTTTTGTTTTGATCTGGTGTGTGTTGGTTTTGTTGAGGAAGTTGAGAACTGTATTGTTCTCTGTAAAGAGTGCGACTTCACTATCATCTTAAGTCATTTTTTGGTAGTATGTTTGTGGTGATGCTCGGCTAGATGCAGCGTTCTTGTTTGGTTTTTCAACAGTTTTTCAGTTTATTAGCTTATTGATTTGTAATCCGGTTAGTATGCTAACTGAAATCATGTAATGCTATGATTAATATATGTTACCAATTTTCAAAAAATAATAATATAGGGAAGTAATCATTTCTCTTTCCTTATTTTAAGTGGTAATCTCATTTGTTTATTCCTAAGAGAACATAATAATGTTGTCCCCAATGAGATGTCAAGAGGAGAGCATTTGGAGGAAAGTACAAATAGTAACCGGTAGATTATTCTAATTCAATGTTTAATTAAACAACTAATATACGTTTTCAACTTGTACGACCAAACTGTAAGTCCGATCAATACGAAATTTGAAACCTTACGATATTTCATAGATACAGTTCCAATGAAATTGGTTTCGTCGAATTCGGAGATCGTTTGCAAAATGCCTATTTTTGGGATTTTAAAGTGATATTATATTATCGAACTTTAAGATCTTTACTTTTAAATCAATTTTAAAAGTTCACTAATCTTATTTTAACTTCAATAAGATATACAACAAAGTTAGATTTCGTTTTCAATAATTTTCCAAGTTTAGATTCAATTTATATCAAAATTTAAAATTGGTCAAAATTATCCATTTAAATATGAAATCCATATTTTAAAGTGACTAAAAATCCGAGTCGTTACATTCTCCCCTACTTTAAAAGATTCCGTCCCCAAAACAAAAGCGAAACAAAGAACATAATGCTGAAACTATTCTCATGCATCTATAACCGAAAGTGTCATATCATATCAATTTCTAGTACATCATAAGTTGAATATCATACTATAACCACAGACAAAACCTATACCCTAGTGTAAAGTAACACTTAAGGTATAAGCTATGTATATGCATATAACTTACCAACCTGAGCATGTACTACGTACTTAAGGCAGTATATACAAAATGGTATTTGCCCCCAAAATATACACCTATTTCCTATCCTGTACAAAAATGAGATCTAATCATACATACTATATCAATATAGACTGGAGAAACTACCAGCTCCTTAGTCCTTCACAGAATCATGAACTAAGGGTCCCGAAATAGATACCTCCTCTGGACCCTCTAAATCTTAGCCTAGTGCCTAATACTCCTTGACCCAAAAGTCGTCAGGATCATCCTCCATAATCTCCACCACCTCATCAGTCCAATGTTCATTTGGAATATCAGGTTCCTACTCATCAAACATGACGTTAGCATCGTAGTCTGCCTCACTAATATCCGGGTCCATCTCCGACTCACTCTCCTCAATAATAACAGCGTTGGCATTATGGTCTGCCTCATCGATCTCCGGATCTATCTCTGGCTCAACCTACTCGACAATCTCTAGCGTGAGATCCCATATTGGTACATCCTCTGGTACAACATATTGTGTTAGATCTCCGAACACCATACAACCTCCTGCCTCACCTGATGTCCTTCCCACTTTGGCATAACAAACTCTATCAATGGTAACTCAGGCCATACCCACTCGGGCTGCTCAAGAATAGGCTCTACAACAATCTCTGGAACAAAGTCAGGAACAACCTCTATCATCTGCGGCTGTGGTATATCTGCTGCAAGTAGTGCTGCTGGAACTAGGTTAGGTATAATAAAGTACCAGCTGAATCATACTCAAGTCCGTCACCGATCTCAAACATCCAAGCATTTAAATCCTCAAACCTCAGAGAATTTGACTCCATCGGAACATGCTCTGGCTCTCGATCAAAAGCCTCTACTAGTATAAAAGATGAGGTAGCACCTGACATGTACTCATCGTTGCTACTGCCATCTGAAAAGCTATCCATGCGATCTCTGCTTTGGAGTCTGACGAAGTGTCATCTGAGCTATCCGAAGAACTGCTAGATGTAGAGGGCTCTCTGAAGCGTGCCAAGTACGGTGAAACTGTAAGCTACTTACCCCTCTACAATTTAAAAAGAGGTTCTAATCAGAAAACAAGTTTAAACTAATCTTTTAAACCTATAGATTTTCTAATACCTTTTTAGTTAAACTAATAAAAACATTTCATGTTTTAAATTTCTAACTTAATTTAATCTTTCACAAAGTTTTACTAAGTTTACCCTACTTAGTTATTATATCTACGATTGCTTTCTTTTTCTATTCTTAAATGTATAGTTAAACATTTTAACTTTCTTATACCTGATATCTAGACTTATTTAAATATATACTTATACCCATTCTTAATTAGTTAGACTAATTACACAACATCACATACAGAAATCAGTTAGTTGATTAACTTTTCAAATATAACTTTCATGTTATCAAAACATAAACCTTTTATATAGAAAGTATATATTACTCTTCTAGAGAAATCAAAATCACTTATATATGAAAATTAATAGTACGTCTCTCATATATTTATGATACCCTCAACTCATCCTAGGACGTTACTAACCCAATCTCTAATGAGATACTCATCCTAGGGTATTAGTAACCCAATCTCTTATGAAGTACTAATCCTAGGATACTACTGATCCTATCTCTAATGAGTTACTCGTCCTAGATACTACTAATCCTATCTTTGACGAGTCTTTACTCCACAGATCCAAGGTTATTTCTAAACCATAGCTCTGATACCACGTTGTAACGGCCCAAAAACACTTGCCCTTTGAACCGAATATAAACCATACAAGTCCAGTCCAAAAAGTAAGCATCCTTGGAATCATGGGATAAATTGAATTTTCGATTTTCAATAATCAATACTTAACACATTCACGGTGTTTATGTACCGCAAAACCAAATATAGTAAACTCAATCCATCCTAGGGTTTTTACCAGTGCAAACACAGCGGAACAGAAACAAAAGAGAAGAATATAATCTCTCAACGGAATATAACAAATATAATATTCCAGTATAACTTTATAGTGGAAACTTTTAATTCGGAACAACATACCATGGATAGTTATAAACACCATCCTCATATAATACAACCACGACATCCAAGTATAGATAGTAGAATACACCCTACCTTCTGGCGGAGATCAACAACTTCTCTGGAATCGTATGGGAACTCCTCGAATCTTGTCTAAACCTGAATTACACTCAGATCTGACCTAAGTGTCAAATACTCGAGTTAGGCCTAGATTAACCGGCTTGGGAACTAGATAACAAGTCACACATATCTCAAGAAATCATAAAAAGCGGGTTTCAAAACTTTGTGCATGCTTTTGGGAAAATGAAGTTACCATAAGACACGCCCATCACACAATGCAAACGCAAGCCATTAGGAGCAGGTTTTTCCTCATGATAACCAAATATGCTTAGTACGTGAAAATCGTTTGATATAATCATTAGCATCTATCTTTGAAATCCTTTTCAAAATAAATGTATCAATCTTAGTAGACGTAGGTACCATATATTACGTCTACATATATAGAGTACAACTAAAACCGTAAGGCTTAGTATTGGAAATTGGGTTCCATCAATAACCAAGGCAAAGGATCTTCCTTTCCGCGATTCAGAATACCTCTAGAAGGATGTCTCAGGATCATCATATTGCTCCTTCTGTATCTGTAGAGCCGACCCACCTATACTGTGTGTAGTTAGGGTTTCTCCTAAACATAACGCCTCCCAATCGTTGCCGACCTTTATCCAAGGCGCCTCATTCCATCATCCACTAAGCAAATTTCCTGGGATCCATACCATGGCATCACTTCTCAACTAGAAAGGAATGCTAGTCCTTTTCTTTGTTGTACTTCATCCTGTTATGATTCATTACCGGTTGTGAGGTCCTAAAGTCATGTTTTACAAAAAGCATTGTTTTCAACAAAAAGCTTTGATCATTAATAGCTCATCGCTTAGCATGCCACATTGTCATCTCATAACATATAATCGATAATCAATAATTATATAACCTTTGAGCTCATATGTCTCAAAGAAGGGTTTTTAGTTATGAGAATAAATTCTCTGCCACCAACAGAAATACGTCAACAAAAATTCATTACGTACTACAAGATATAATGTCAGACACACATCCATACAAGTTTGTTTTGGGTTGTGGACGAAACCAAAGCACCTTATTCCTCGTCCAATTAAGAAGAGAGGGCCTTGCGAATCCAAACTATCAACAAGTACGTCCGGACCATTGCCACTCATAACCTCGTCTTAGGTGCACATCCCAATAGAGACATCAATAATAAATCCAAACAATGTGGAGATCCTCGGTCTTCAACCACCATCTTTAGTATCTTCAATACTCGTTATATAGTTATTCAAAATGGGTTGGAACCCGGTCTTTCTGGAATAACTAGCGCATCTTTTCAATCAATTGATATATGAAAATATCATGAGCCTCATTCTATTTCGAACTATTCTTTTACTCAAATCATTCTTTACATTGGAAATTACTCCCTTAAATCAAATCAAAGATTTACATTCTTTAAACTCTTGTTTAAAACTTTCCTTCTAAATCATTTCAGTTGAATATAAAATCTCATTTCACAGATTTAACTCAAACCAAGGTTTCTATGCTTTATCCGGATTATCAAACCTCACGAAAAGGTAATTTCTCATATCGTTATCTCATTCCCATCCTATTCATTCCATGGACCAAAGCTGGCAGTACTGCGTATCTAACACCCCTCATATTTCGGTAATTTTGGTTACCTTCTTCATTTCAAATCTAAGCAAAGATTTATTAAAACTCTAAATTAGTTTTAATCTTCATAATCATTCTTCAGTGATTTTTTAACATGAATTAAGGGTTAATTCTATCATACAACCCTTAATGATTATTCAGTCTTATCTTTCCAGGAAAACATATTTACACAATCCCAACCCATTCATTGATCATTGATTAGGGTAGATTACTTTAACTTTCATTGATCATACCTTTATCCCAAAACGGTATTTATGATTTCTCAATCATATCGTTTTGGAAAAACCATTCATTAACTAGAATTAGTTCTTGATTGCACAACGCCCGGAGAATAATCTACCAAGTGCATGACCTCGAAGGCATAAAGCAACATCAGATCAAACACCTAGAAGATCACCCAACTCAATGATAAAACAAGCAAGTTTAACTTCATTCATTATTTCAAAATCTTATTTAAGATTCGATCTTATCTTTATACAAAAACACGCTTATCTTCTTTTAAGCGATCCTCAAACTTTATTCCCATTATCATTTGTTAGGTAAGCTCTTTCATTAAATATTTATATTCAAATTGAATAAAGATTACTCTTCAACTTATCTTAGAAAAATTATCTTTCCTTTAATCGGGTTAAAGAACAAATGTTATTCAAGACATCGTTCATGATAAACCCAAAATCATTCTTTCATATTCAACGAAATCTTTATGAAAATCATATCAGCTCATAATCGACATAAATTCTTGTATTGGACTAATACTATAAACGGAATATCGTCAAAGCCTTTTAAATTCCTTAAATAGTAAAGTTCTTCATCTATAGAGACTTATTTCAACTTAAACTAAATCGATTCTCATTAAATTGCAATTTAATTTAAAAATTTTAAGTTTGGTTACCAAAATATCTTAAAAACTTCATTTTCATCCTTTGGAGATGTTTGCAAAACAATTGGATATCGTTGGTTATTTCAAAACCCTTTTAATTTAAATTGCTCCAAAACCATCGTAAATAGCATTGCTGAAAAAAGCTCATTTTCACAAGATAGCTTTTTAGATTTCCAAACTTGATATATTCAATCCAAATTTCTTTCAACTCATTTATTATGATTTATCATAATTTATTCCTATTTTTAATAATTTAAAAACAACTCATTTCATAAAAATCCAATTTCGGGTCACTAACGGCATTAGCGCTGTCTTTATTCAAATTTGATTTGCACTTATTTCAAAATCTACCATTGGATTATAAAACTTTACATTGCATTTGATAGCTCATTTCATTTCTAACCAAATGTTTTTTGTTACGGAAAAATCCAATGGTCGGATCTCCCGGTACGTCAATGGTCGAAATTCGTGAATTGTCGCTGCGTGACTAGTTCTGTTCAAACCAAACTTCGATTATAATTAAAATTCAATCGAATTACTTTCAAAATAGTTTATCAACTATATAATTTCTTTGAAAACTATATTTATAATATTTAACTTCATATTCAAATATTCCTTTATTTAAATATTATAATATTATTAAAATTATTAAAATAATATTATTTTTCAAACTTTATCTTTTGAAAACCAAACTTTCCTGAAGTCCATTATAAAAATAAACAAGATGATTGGATAATAAAATCGAGTTAAAACCCTTTCGGGATATCCAAACCGAACTTCACTTTTAAAAGTTACTATTCACTTTTAAATTCAAATTCAAAACATGCCTTAACTGTTTGGAAACTTCTTCAAATAAATTTCCGTCTTTACGGAAACTATTTGTAATTGTTTAAACTATCTTTCCAAATCATTTCGGATTTAGAATTCAAAATTTTATTTTTTTGCTTAATATTTTACTAATAAAATATTCTGTTAAATTCCAATTCGGAATAAAACTCAATCAGTTACTATATAATTCAACTTATACGAGCTTAACACATCATTAACAACATTAATGATCAATAACAATCATTAACAGTAATTAACTTCCAATTATCACTTAATTGCATCATTAACATAAGCGTTAAGGTCATTAACACTTGATTAATATTTCAAATCAATTTATCTAAATTATTAATCATCGTTAATAATTTTTTTGCTGTAATTAGCAAATCCCATCATGTCCAATTAATTCCAACATACATCACATCAAGTTGTCAATCAACGTCGCATCAAAATTTATTGATGTTACTATTCATCCATGATATAACAATCACGTTATTAACCAAATTAATCGATTATTTATTTCCGGTATAACTTCATAATCATTAGGGTGTACATATTAATTACCAAACTGTCAAATAATTAACTTACTAACCATATTAACTCAAAGTTACTATTCACCGCACAGTTATTACTATTCATACGTAATTAATTTCATGCATGAACTAAATATGTTCTCTAACTAAACTAATTAACCAAACATGAACAAGATTTTATCACCATAGCTTATCGACTCCGCCAAACTTTAACGTAGGACTCTCTAACTTCTCCGCAACTTCCATCGCCACTACATAACAAGATTGCGTCTTTTCTACTTCAAACGCACCGCAAATACAAGATATACTTATATACATATATATACACTAACTTGCGTTTAAGAGGAGAAAAGTTGGATTTTTAACAGGTTAAGGGGGTTTAGGGAGGGGTGGGGCCCACGGCTTAAGGTGATGTTGTTGGGTGGGGCCTGATGCATGTGGGTGGTGTCCATATGGAGTGGTGGTTGTAGAGGGGGTAGGAGGATTGGAAGGTGTTTAAGTGGTTAAAGGTAGTGTTTTTAGGGGTTGAAGATATAAAGGAGGGTGCTTTAGTGCTATGGGGGCCACGTGAGGGAAGTGGAGGCTGCGCTGGGGCTGGTGGAGGTGGGGGTGGTTTGTAGGCCGACAGTAGAGAAATAGGGGAGATGAGTTTGGGAGCTTTGGAGAAGAAGGAGATTGAAATAAAAGAAGTGAAATGAAAACAAGAGAGAGGTGATATATATAGGGAAGTAATCATTTCCCTTTCCTTAATTTAAGTGTGAATCCCATTTGTTTATTCCTAAGGGAACATAATAATGTTGTCCTCAATGAGATGTCAAGAGGAAAGCATGCGGAGGAAAGTACAAATAGTTGCCGGTTGATTATTCTAATTCAATGTTTAATTAAACAACCGTTATACGTTTTCCACTCGTACGACCAAATCGTAAGTCCGATCGATACAAAATTTGAAACCCTACTATATTTCATAGATACGGTTCCAATGAAACTGGTCTCATTGAATTTGGAGACCGTTTGCAAAATGTCTATTTTTGGACTTTCAAAATGATATTATAATATCAAATTTCAAAATATTTGCTTTTAAATCAATTTTAAAAGTTCATTAACCTTATTTTAACTTCAGTAAGATATAAAACAAAGTTAGAATTTGTTTTCAATAATTTTCCAAGTCTAGATTCAATTTTTGTCAAAAATTGAAATTTAGTTAGAATTATCCATTTAAAAATCCTTTTATATTTATTTAAATCCATATTTTTAAGTGGCTAAAAATCCGGGTCGTTACACATGTGCACATATGCTGGCAGACTTTAGGCACTCACACGGCTTCATATCTCTGAGTGTTATAGATTGCTATTGGAAACAATTGTCATGGACTCCTCCTACGTTGAGTCATTCCACTCTTGATTTTATGGACTTACCTAAATTACAAGCATTAAAACGTAGGTATAACGATGCTACAGATAATGTGAGACTTGTTATTCAACAAGATCTGAAAGTGATAGCTTTTCTTAGTCAACCAACATTATAAAACCCCCTATTGCGACTATAAAAAAGGGAAGACCGTCAAAAGAGGATAAATCCACAAAGGAGATCCGTCTTACTTTGAGCATGTGGAAGCATCATTATCTTCTAGCTTAAATATTACTCCAGTTGGTTGGTACTTAAAGAAGCTTGGCATGAAGATAAAGGATATGAAAAGCATTGATTATAATTATTTATTGGAAATGCCTAGATGTATGCATCCATATATAATCGTATAGACGACATTCCTAGTGACGGCAATGTTGGTTGTTTGGTCGTGGTCAATAAACTAAACCTCCATAATCGAAGATCGGAAAATCATTGTAAGTTTGTACGATAGGCCATGATTAATAATTTAATGCTTCATTCGAATATATACAAAGTAATGTGGGATGAATATGGCTTTGAAGAAATAAAAACGAGGATATAATGTGATAACACAGATGGGTTAAGTGGATGGATGTAAATGTCTGAATCCAGATTTATATTTGCTGAAACATTTGGCACTACCATTGTCTTGCTAAGTAAAAAGATGAGTTGCATGTTCGTTCCTACCACAGTACGTGTAACCTTGTTAAACAGGAATAAGATAGTCGTTACGGGTTACCTAAACAACTCACATTTTGTTGGTGTTAAGCTACAGCCGAACTCTACTTTACCTTTTACCCCATCATTTTAATACTTTCACCGAATATACAATATCAATGCTGAAGATTGAGTCAACTCATATGCAAAAAGAATTTCCAGGTTCGTGCCATGTGAAGAGGTGGGGATATTGAAGCAAACGTCAACAGTATTGATTTGTGAGCATATACTTTGAGTTATGACCATACACTATGATTTGTGAGCATATGAGTTTTGAGCATATACTTTGAGTTTTAATGTGTGGTATCGTGTTTTGTTATGTTCAACATGTTATTTACTGAAGTTGTAATTGAAGATATCATGTTTTGTTATGTTCATCATGTTATTTACTACAATTGTAATGTAAGGTATCGTGTTTTGTTATGTTCAACATGTTGCTTATATAAGGTAAAAATTAACATCAATGTTCTATTTCGGACAAGTAAACGACAAAAACATAGCTGCAATTTTTTTTTTTTGCACAGGTTTTCATTAACATTGAAGAATATTACCGTTTTTATTGCAGAAACTCGGTATTTCATTATCGATTGAATATTTCAACAAAAATTGTAACGATTCGACCAATTCCCAATCCTGATCATCGACACAAATACCATGTCACATAACCAAGCATCAGAAATTATCAGTTCATTAATAGAAAGAAGTTAGAGGGTGATAAATATAAAGAAAAGCTAGAATAGAAGAAAATGAAGGACACAAATCTCATAGCGGAACGAATAAAGTATATTAGACAACATAACTTTTGAAATACAAATCTATTTTGTATATACATACCATCATCAGAATAAAACACGACACATCGCAGTGGAAATAAATAGTAGATATCTAATGTTGAAGCCTCCTACTCCAAGCTCTTCCAATTATATCTGAAAAACCCTAACTACTTGACTATCCGTATAAATTTGGGCACCAAGAATTTAGGGTAAAAAAAAACTCTGGGTCAGTCATGAGAGGGGTGTGAGTAAACTCCAACCATTGGTTTTGACTATTTTTAGATGCTATTAAAAAGAAAGGATAATCATAAGACCGATCCACACATAAACACAGACGGTTTTTACCTTACATTACCCAAAATGTCGTTGTATCAAAACTATTCAGATATTATAATAGTGTATAAACCAAATAAATAGCAATCTTGCGAAATGCTTTCATCTCACGCTCCAAATACATAAAATGTAATCAAAAACCGCAGGGCGCTTATTAGAGAATGGATTTTCAGCTATGACAAGGTATTGGACCACCTTCCGATAGTTTATCTCTAGAAAGGAATATACTGGGCAGCAAGAACATCTTGCGACCCGGCCACACATGACTAACCACTCATTCAACTTAAGTGCATTGAATGTATATCACCAATGGTTGTGATCAGTAATCATTACCAAAAGCCTACAAAAGTGATAAAATAAGAAGTAATTGAATTTTTTCTAGATCAAGTGATAATACATCTTAGTGGGTATGATCAACATAGCCATGCTGCCTGCCCGATTTCTGTCATTTCCCGGTTGATGAGGCCTGAGGCTACGACTTACCTTTTTAGAACATCTTGCCACCATTTACTTTGAATGTCATCGTCAGATCTGTCAAATCACTAATTGATGTCCTCAAAAATACTATGGGAGTTAAGCTCAGAGAAATTTCCTTCTCCGCCACCAACTATGGTACGTACGAAGAAATCAATGTATGTGACTATCTAGAAATACTCCGTCAGACATCCGTTCATATACGTTGTCCTAGGACTGGATAAACCGAAGGCACCATCCCATCAATCCATCTCAGTAAATTTCTATATAGGATTAAAAGATCGATCGCCCTTGCATTTTACTCTATATTTGATTATTTTTGGCATTTGATTCGCAACATTTATGCCCATACGGAGTGGTTTTCGGAAAATAAACCTGATCCCGGACTCTCCGTATTGACAACAAAAATATAAAATAAACCAAAACCTTGATAACTGGTTATTTAACTATCAAAGAAAACATAAATACAACCAATGATCCTATTTCCAAATGTAAATTCTACTAATCAATCATAAAGCAACACTGATCCACTTTTAAATTAATTTCTTATTAAATCATCATTTTCCTAATTCCTTTCAATATCTTTACCCAGATATTCTTCAAAACCCGTTTAGCCTCTCACAATTCTTGAAAAACATTTCCATTATCAAAATATATTTATTTTCTATATTCCAGAAAATATCTCTTATCAGAGTTGGAAAACATTTCCACATATTCATGAATTCTTATTTTTCTATATTCAGAAAATATATGTTATTAACACCGAAAAACATTTCCATATTCCATTTCTTAACTTCTCATTAACCAATTCATTTCATTTTCTATGCTTAGAAAATATCTCTGGTTTATTTCAAAAACGTTTCCAAAATCCTTTTTATTAGATTAAACCGATGTTATACAAAACATCATTATTATAACTTAACCCATTAATCATTCATTAACTAACCGTATCCCTAACCAAAAATATTTAAATTTAAAATATAACTCTTATTTATTAATTTGAATAAATTAATTAATAAGTAAATAAATAAACAATTAAATAATTAAATCTTGATAAAATGGAAAGTTAAAAGTACTTTTCTTAATTTGATATAGTCGAATATCAATAAATAACTCTTTTTTGAATAATCTATTTTCGACTAATATTCCGAACATTGGAATAAATTTACAATTGTATGTTAACTCAATTTTTCCTTAAAACTATACCTATTCGCAAAACGTATGCTTTCAAACCGTTTTTCATTTCCAAATATGAACATCATTCTTCGGTAGGAATCTAGACCCGTTTTATCAAATCAACTTCATTTCATTTGTAAATATCATTAAAGGTTAAAACTCAGTTATCGAGTCACTTTATAAATCCACATCATATTCTACTTCATTCATAAACTTCATTTATGAAACTACTATAAATTAACACTTTCCAGATTATTTAAAACCATATAACTTTTCCATTGAATGTATTTATGAACTGTACATTCCATAACTTCTGAAATCAACTTTATTTGTTTTCAACAATTCCCTTTTTGTTTTATTATTCTAACTTAAAATAATATTTATTTCAAAACATATAGTTGTATTTTCATAGTTATTGAAATATTAGCTTCTTAATATATTTCATTAAAATTATAGTTTCATAATAAATAAATTTTAAACATCCTTTCTAAAAATAAACCATTATAATAAAATTCGACATAATTGAATTCTAATTGTGGATCCCTTGGATTTATCTAAAATTATTTTATATTTTGAACTTTGGAATTAAACCCATCATTTTCTTTCAGAAATGATTTCCTATTTCCCTTCTTATTGAAATTTCCATTTGAATTCATATTTCCAACCTAAATTTCCTTTATAGATATTTTCATTTGCAAAATATTTGTTTTAAACCATTATTCACTTCAACCATGTATAATTTTTCTTTATATAATCGAATCCGTTTTAATTTCACACTCGTAATTAATATCTCAAATCCAAAATCCTTATATAAACTTCTATTGGTAGAATTATTCAGGAAAAAATCTCATTTTTATTCCATCTATTTATAATAACATTTATAATTTCATTTAAAATGCTAAGTTCAAACCCAATTACAAATATAGGTTCCAAAACTGATTTCCATTTTCTATATAAATTCAAACTTGTATTTATATTTCAATTTATCCAATGATAAATATTTTACTAAATTTATAAATGTTGTTTATAATCAATTTCTTGTTTTATCCATTTAAAACAAGTTTCTATTTTCAGGTCCATTCAAAGTTTAAATTTTGAATTTGGAAATAAATTTCTTTTTAAATCTCAAATTTATTTTCTACATTTGAAAGTATTTTATTGTATTTAAATACCAAAATTTTAGGTCTAAGGTTTCAAATACAACACAATCAATCACAGATTATGTATTGCATCATATATCACAATAAATAGAAAACAGTAATATAAATGTTGAGGAATCCATTTGGATCCCTCTAACCTCTTTGTAAATAACATCAATTTCATTTCAATATGCAATAATATGGTAAATAGAATCAATATTCAATCAATGATTTAAATATACAACTATATCAATCATTTCAACCAATTTATCAACTATTCATCCAAACAACCATTTCACAACATAAAATCAATATATATTAATATAGAAACTCGTTTATATAAAAAATAGACGAGGCAGAGATAGTGAGTTTACTCACATTGGTTCGGAGTTGACGGTATTTCTTTTGTTTCGTTTAAAATCAAACAACATTTGATTTTATCATGAAATTCAATTAGCTTTTTCATAGCAAAATCAATTCCATAATGTAGGCATCGTTTCTACGATTCCAACGTGATCGATTTTGTTCAATTCTGAAAACATATGTGGGAGATATAATTATTACAAGTTATAAATAACTAACATCATTAACGATTAATTAACTAAAATTAATTACCCTTTTAATATACTAATCATCATCAGGTTGTTTTAAGCTTTTTTCTTCCAAGCATAATACTGTGTCTTCCTCCTTCTCTGTTTCTCTAGTTCGAACCCATTCACTGCCCCTTCCTTTCTTAACATTCAAACAGCTACAAGTAACATCAACCCCGCCCTTATTACACTTAGAAAATCATGGCTCTCCCTCATCTTCTTCCCAGTTAAAAACATGCGTGCCCTCCCTATATATCACCATAACTGCCCTTATTACACTTAGAAAATCACGGCTCTCCTTTTCTTCCCAGTTAAAAACATGCGCGCCCTTACTATATATCACCATAACTGTGCTTCCACTTCCTTTTCCTCCATCGATCACTATACTTCACGAAATCGCGAGCCGACATCCCTACTCTTCTCCTCAACTCGAGCTACACTATGCCACACCAAAAGGGATTCACTCGCCTACTCCACGTTCATCACGTCCATGCCATCTACAGTATCCTTCTAGAAAACATGCGACACTTATACTCACCGCATACCACCAAATTATGCACATACGTGCGAATTTACCCTATGAACCCAAATCTAAACTCAACATAAAACTCCTTCAATTCCCCTATATCTGGAACCCTAGGCTGTTGTCGTGTTCTGAACTCCAAAAAAAAAATGATCGAGTATTACGCAACCTGTATAAGGGCGAAGCTAATTGGAAGGAGAGTTGAACGAATCGAACCATGTTTGATTTCATTGAGAAATTAATTTATGATGATCGTTTTAAAGTTGCGTTTCTCTATTTTATTTCTACAGAAAGCAATAATGAATGGGAAATGGTAAAAGATATTTAGGAATTAGGGGTTGGGAATGGGTTAGTTATATAAATGGTTTTAATATTATTTTATTCAATTTTATTAATTCATGTCTATTGCCGTTTCTATTTATCGTTTGTATTTTCTATTATCACATATGAAACTCGATTTCGATGAAAAGGATGTACAACTGTAGTTTTACATTTCAGACCAAACAAAACTTGTTTCGTCAAAATCGAAGTTCGTTCTGAAAAATAACGAAATTTTGAGTATTAAATTTGTTGACTGATTCATGTTTTTTTCCGCATGCTTACAAAAAAAAACTTTGATTAATCGAAACCTGAAATCTTATAATAATAAAATATTACAGACACAATGGAGCTGGTTTTGTCGAATTCCGAGATCGTTTGGGTAACTCCTTTTTAAATTTACAACGTGAATCGATTCACGCTTAAATTGTACAAGTTCACAAAATAAATCCAATTGACTTGAAATTTGAAATCTTACAATAATTAATCCCTACGAATTAAATAAAATTAGTTTCGTTGAAAGCCAACATTGTTTGAAAACTGGGTATCCTTAGGTTCCATATTAAATAGATAAAACAATTAAATAAAAATCTAGGCATTTACCCTTCGCATGATCAAACGGTAAGTCCGATCGATACGAAAATTGAAATCCTACAATAAATTACTAATGCGGATCCAATGGCATAAGTTTCGTCACATGCCGATAATGTTCTCCAAAAATGTTATTTTACACTGTAAAATGACGCTATTTTGAACACCAAATTACCCGATTTCCAAAAATAACAAACTATATACATATCCTGACTCCAAACGTCAATACGAATTCAACAGAATTGGTTTCGCGTCTCAATTCAATTGTTTTGTCCAAGTTACATACAAATTCCTTTTAAATTAAATTAAATTCATTTAATTAATCGCTACACAAGCTAGTTGCGCTTTATGGCTACCGTACTCACATACGATATACAGTTGCCCCAAAATTTATTTCCATACAATAATTTAACATTATAGATCCAATGAAACTGATTTCGTCGAAATCGAGTTTAACAAACCGAATTTCGACAAACCAAATTTTTCTCAAAAATTCCCATCTACTGAAACTCAAACTGGCTTGTCTAGTATCATGTAGTAAAGACAGAGATAATAAATATATTAGAGCTCATAAAACATCGCACAACGAAATGGGTAAAATATAATATAATCAAATATAGCCTTACCAAAGTAATAATACTGTCTAACCAGTATCCAAAGCTATCTTATCTCTTCCCTAAACCTAACCTGCGAGTGTGTTATGAGAAGGGGGTCAGAACACACAGTTCTGGTGATTTGATAAATTTTACATTCTGAAATAACATTACATATACCATTCATTTTTGTTTTCTTATTTATTAGGTTTCTTCGGTTAATAGCATTCAAGGCTCCATACTCACGTCTTACCTATCTACTCCCCAGTAGATAAACCTTATATAGTATATATATAGCTACTCCCAACATATCAAGGAACTCTCAAGGAACTTCTCATAGTATCCTTCTCGCACGGTCTCCACTGTCACGCCATAGAAGCATATGCAACTCTCATCCTACCTCGAACGATGTATGGATATTCATATTACTACGCCATGTTACCACACAAAACCGCCATTGTTATGCCATACAAGCGTACGAATCGTCGTATCCGAACTCCTCGGTCTAATCGAATCTCAACACGGAGTAAAGTCCTACCATCTGTGATACAGCACCTAATGCATGTATCTAGACCTTCACGCGTACGTACTGTCTACTGTACCTCGAGTCCCGCAATAGGGCTACATCTAATGCACATAACTCAGTTGGGAGCTTTTCCATACCTGTATAGGTCTGCTAAAAGGGTCTAAAGTACATATATCCAAACTATAGTCTGTATTTTCACGGTGGCTATGATCCCACCATGACCCCTCCCTCAACTAGTGAAAGACCACATCAAGTTAAGTGACGTCCCCCTAGCAAACAATCTATCATCCAATTTGGCATGTCCCGCAACCAAAGTCTCGACAGTGAAAGATCGATGGTCTATAGGTTTAGCTTTAGTCTTTTCACATCTCACCGACTGCCGATGACAGGTACCCAATGATTACTATCCTTATTTTGGTCCTGACCAGCCTCCTTCGAGGCAACCACCGAGTCAACCAACGGGATCCGCCACAGCCTTCTAACTGACAAACTACAGTTGTAGTCAAGGTATACTCATCGGGTGGTAACGCGGATACCCAACCTCTACAAGTACAACCCGAGCATGCACCGAAACAGAGGACCACCATAGAGTACTCTACCATGTCCCTCGAAAGCCGCATGCTTCCCTCCAGTCCCATAAATCAAGATAACAGAATAACCAGATGGACGTGCTTCTTTTGTGCCTCCAGACACCAAATGATCTACCCCATTGTGTTCTTCACCTTCGTACATGCGGACTGGTCCAAGCGCGTCACACTAAGGTTTTATTAGACCTTACGTCTAATCTTTTAATCGCGCGCTTGTTTTATCTTATCAAATTACCAAATAACTTGATTACCCACATATTAACTTTTTATTCAAGTTACTAGGTTTTCTCTGAGCCCCTTATATCTCAAAGGAATGAGCCCCTCTCACTTAAGTTCATTAATAAGCCAGTGACATGTCATGTTATTTCTTAGATTGTAATTAACGAAAGTATTCTATAACCCCTTTTTATCACAATGCCATTTATTGTCCAATTACATTGTTTATAAGTTATAATGACATGTTTTACTTAATGTATAATTAAGTATATCCTTCCCTAATTCTCAAGTTTTCTTATGGCATGTACACTTATTACATAATTAAGTACAACTTATTTCATTTTATAAGTCTACTTTATTCTTTCTTATTTAATCATAACCTCGTCTTACACTGTCATTACAATTTGTTATCGTTGTTTACTTATTAACTTAGTTCTCTAAATTAAGGTTTATCGATAAGTCTCCTTTCCATTTATTATAACCCTGTTATAATTTCCACTTGTCCGTAGGATAAGCCTACCTATTATATTACATTCTCATTCATATAATTAATTATCATAGGTTATATTCCCCGTTCATCATTATTCTAATTAGGTTCCTTAATATGAACAAACCTTTACTGTTGTAATCTTGCTTTAATTACTTGTCATGTATATTCCCATATTTTTAGGAAAACCTTTCACACAACTCATTAGTTTGATTTACAGAAAGGTATAATGATTTATTTCCACAACGCACGCCGACTTAGATCTGTAGTTGCAAGCTATTTCTTTTATTTTTAGTGTGGACATATATATGCACTTTATTTGATTAGTGTGCAATAGAGTAAAAGAATACCTATTTCACACTATTTCCTTTTTCTTTTCTTGCAGCTACGTTCTTAGTATTTTGTCGTTTATAGAAATATATCAATTATTCTCAAATCCAACTAACTCAGTCCACTACCAATTTTCGTTTTTTATTTCTAAGTTAGGTGTTGGATTCTTATTCCATATACTATTCATAGTTACTATAAATTATCTTAGCCGATCAGGCATATCAATTCTCAAGAATATATTCAGGTTTAATTCAAGTTCCACAATTTCAGTATTACAATAATATCCCAATTCATACAGAATACCTATTGGAAATAGGTTTTATACAACAGTAATGTTCTTAACATATTCTATGTAGATTTAATCTCAATTAACACAAAGTCCAATAATTTATCATGTTAAGAATTACGGAGAATGCAAACGATAAATATACAGTTACCCAAAGGTATAATTTAAATCCACACACCTGACAACTTTCCAATCCTTGAATATGATCCAAATTTGTTATTTCGTGGCATTCCTAACTGAATATATTAAAATAACCACGGATTCACAAATCTACACTTAAAGAAACGGCAAAGAAATAGTTAAATCTTCATAAATCAGATTCAAGGACTTACCTCACGTTGATCAGAAATCTGAGCCCCTATGTTATAGATTTATATCTCTTATCTTCAAATCTTGAATCAAAACCATTAAGAAGTAACATTTTAATTTCCAAACAGATTTGGAGAGGAAAGAGAATGGCAGAGCATTAGCAGCGTCTTAGAAATTATGAGTTTAAAGCTAGTCCTACTGGTCTATTTATTGGTGTACGAGAAAGTCTGGCCATCTAATTTAACCAAATAAAATCCACACTGTTTATTCTAGAAAAACATGTCATCCAAAAAATAAACCTGACCCGATAATATCGACCCACCTTAAGGGTGGGTCGACACATGGGTCGACCCATATAAGACCACGATCGACCCGTCCTTGGTCCAGGAGAGTTTCCTACCATATTTTGATTTTTGATTTTAATGTTAATTAATAATGTTAATTTCTTACTTAATATAATTATTTGATTTATAGTATTCCAATTATAAAATATACTTAGGTTTGAATTTCGAATCCACATGTATATATTTACATACATCTCTTGATTATTTAATTCATAAATAAATCTTGCATACATGCTCCGTTTGGACATGCCATATACCAGAAAATTGCCACGAACACAAGGGTATGTGTTTCGGGGTAAATCATGAAATTATAATTTATCGACATTCCATTTTATTATTATTATAAAATGCGGGGTGTTACGACGGGGGTTGTTTGCAAAAACAATACTTTTAAGGCTTAAATAAATCGATTAAATATAAATAAATTCAAAAATAATTCAATTAAATAATAATAAATTATTATCCTCATATATATCTGAATAGAATATCATATAACTCCAAAAAAATAAACATTTTTGGATTTTAAACTCGATATTTTAAATTAAAACGACGTTCGGATTATTTAAGATCGATTTATTTATATAATAAATTGTTATAGTTTATAAACGATTACATGGCGACTTTCTAAAAATTTGATTTGGACATAACTCACAATATACAAGATGAAGTCTCGATTTTTAACTTTCATTAGAAAACTATGGTTCAATAGATTTGAACATTTCTTATTTCAAAGAAATCCGACTTATAACGAATCTTATATATTCAATTGAAGTTCACAACGTAATATTACGAACTACTGCGATGTTACGAGCTCATTTTAAATTTAATCATAAATTATACGTTCAAACGTCGTTTTTAATAAATAAATTTCTTATAGAAATCCTTTTTGTTGGAAACTATATTGTTGGATTTTGATGGCAACAACTATACAATTATATCACAGAACTTCTGAGCTAACTTGCAGGTACATGGGTATCAAAAAGAGAAAAGAAAATAAGTTCAACATGAAGATACACAGTACACCACAACAAAAAAAGAGGGTATTTCAGTATCTCTAATATCTTTAAAAACTGAGCTTAAAGTTAAATCAGGGAATCTGGAAATATAATAATCACATACTCAGAGGAAGAAATTTTCATATATCACACGTTCAGGGGGAGAAGATAAAGACAAGACGATGATAATGCAAGATTCTATCATCAATCAAAATGGAGGTGAATGTTGATTCAAGAATTTTTTTTATGTGATATTATATTGTGTTTTTATATTTAAATCTATCCTCAAATATCACACACACAAAAACAATATATATATATATATATGTATATATGAATGTGAAAAAAGGAAAAATATTTATTTCCTCATTCTTTTTTATAATGACAAAGGAGGAGAAATTCATGTATATATTGATAGAGGGAGATGTTATACTTAAAGGGAGCTTTGGTAATAGTAATATTTTATAGAATGAATGTATATTTGTAAATTGTATAGTTGTCATCATCAAAAAGGGGGAGAATGTTGGAAACTATATTGTTGGATTTTGATGGCAACAACTATACAATTATATCAAAGAACTTCTAAGCTAACTTGCAGGTACATGGGTATCAAAATGAGAAAAGAAAATAAGTTCAACATGAAGATACACAGTACAAAAGAGGATAAAAGCGTATACATGAAGGATGCTAATCAATTATGTAGTGTTCAAGCATTTAAATATCTATTATGGTGATTGAAAATCTATTTGGACTCTAATGATGGAAGAAGACAAGAAGAAACAGACTCAAGAGCTTCAGAAGAATGCATATCATAAGTTGAGTGTACATAAAGTCATTATAGTCTAGAATTGTTAAAGCCCCACAAATTAACTTCAAACCACTTAAAATTTCTACATAACATCTAATATATCATAAAGCATTTTTCATAATTTTTTATTGCAAGAAAAACGATAAAAAGGTCAAAAAATGATGAATATAGAAGGCTGTTTTTGCAGAATTTTTCGCAGTAGAAAACCGTAGCATTTTGTCCAGAAACGCTATTAAAGGTTATAACGGCTATATTCCGAAACGCTCTGAAAGGGCATAACGGCTATATTTTGAATAGACATATGATAGCGTTTATGCGCCAAACGCTACTGTTCAGTGTTGTCTTAAGTGCTGTAAATAACGGCTATATTTTATGAAAAGACACTTCGTTTTTCACCGAATCTTTTCAGTTTTTTGATCTTTCAGAAGGGTTGTGACTATTCTAATGACATTCCTTCATCATTATATAAGCTCCAAACATCTTCATTGATTTGACAACAACTACTTTGATCAAATCTATTGATTTTGCTCTAAAATTGCTCTACAACTATCATTCTCTCAAATTCTATTAAAAAGATCGATTATTTTCATTCACATCCTTTATAATTGATCTAATATTAATCCTAGCCTTTGTACATCCACTAAAATACCATTTGTGAGGGCTATAGGAGTATTGTACTGCATTGTGACTACTCAGCATTGTTTGGAACACATTCAAAAGTCAAAAACCTTTGTATTTGGAAAGTCCTCTTCAGCAGTTGAGGCAAGAAATCCCGTTCGGCTGTTCGGGTAATTGTGAACCTATTCCTCCGGGTGAAGTGAGGGTTTTAGTGTTAGTGAAATACCAGAAGTAAGTCTGGGACTAGACGTTGGACAGTGGTTCGAACCAGTATAAATCGACTATGTGATATTACTTACTACTGCTACTTTATTATTCTACTTATACTCCATTCTGTATGATCCTACCGCTGCATAGACTCTTACAATTGGTATCAGAGTCTAGTATTCTATTGATCATCACAACATCGTTGAATAATGGCTAGAAAGAGAAGTGATCGAAACATGGCAAGCAAAAAGTCCCGCACAAGCAAAGCTACAACAAATGAGGACTACAAAAAGGTACTTTCTGATTTACAAATTTTAATGAAAAATAACGATGATTTAGGTAAACTTAATTTCTTAATTCTAAAGAAGATGAAATCCGTTGAACTTGAAAATGAGAAACTAGGAAAAGAAAAAGCAGATTTAGAAAATCAAAATGGTATTTTAAAAACTAATGTATTGAATCTTAAAGATTTCATAGATGAACAATATACTATATTTGAAAAAGAAAAGGAAAATTTTTCAAAAGAAATTTGTGATTTAAAAAGACAAAATAGTTTATTGCAATCATCTTTAGATAACTCAGAATCTCGAATTGATTATCTCGACAATGAGAATAGTGCATTAAAGAAGAAGAATTCTGAATTAAATAGGAAAATTGATTTAAAAGATTGCAAAACTTCTTTTGAAAATTTCAATAGCAACTTCGGAATCAAATTTGAAAAATATACAAATAAGTTTGCGAAATTTAATAAAGGTCAAAATGATTTAAATGATGTTTTATCTTGCTCTAGACCTTTACATGATAAAAGTGGCATAGGGTATAATAAAGTTAATCATAAAACTAGTACTAGATATGCTTTCATGTATTACAAAAGTTTTACTGCTAGTACTAAAGCACATGTAACTCGAAGATCCAATTTCAATAGAAATTCAAAAGCTTCTACGACTAGAAATATTTATAATAGAAGACAATAGGAAATACTATTAGAAACTATCTAAGTATTTGGGTTCCTGTAAATTGGAAAAACAGAGAAAAATATATAGATGATTATTTTGATTCAGTAGTTAAAAATAAAAAATTTATTTTCAAAGGTACCATTAAACCCTCATGGGTATGGTTACCTTCTATCTAACCCCTGGACCCCAACGGAAGAAGTAGGTACCAAAGTATTTATATAATATTTGTTGCAGGTACACCACAACAAAAAAAGAGGGTATTTCAGTATCTCTAATATCTTTAAAAACTGAGCTTAAAGTTAAATCAGGGAATCTGGAAATATAATAATCACATACTCAGAGGAAGAAATTTTCATATATCACACGTTCAGGGGGAGAAGATAAAGACAAGACGATGATAATGCAAGATTCTATCATCAATCAAAATGGAGGTGAATGTTGATTCAAGAATTTTTTTTATGTGATATTATATTGTGTTTTTATATTTAAATCTATCCTCAAATATCACACACACAAAAACAATATATATATATATATGTATATATGAATGTGAAAAAAGGAAAAATATTTATTTCCTCATTCTTTTTTATAATGACAAAGGAGGAGAAATTCATGTATATATTGATAGAGGGAGATGTTATACTTAAAGGGAGCTTTGGTAATAGTAATATTTTATAGAATGAATGTATATTTGTAAATTGTATAGTTGTCATCATCAAAAAGGGGGAGAATGTTGGAAACTATATTGTTGGATTTTGATGGCAACAACTATACAATTATATCAAAGAACTTCTAAGCTAACTTGCAGGTACATGGGTATCAAAATGAGAAAAGAAAATAAGTTCAACATGAAGATACACAGTACAAAAGAGGATAAAAGCGTATACATGAAGGATGCTAATCAATTATGTAGTGTTCAAGCATTTAAATATCTATTATGGTGATTGAAAATCTATTTGGACTCTAATGATGGAAGAAGACAAGAAGAAACAGACTCAAGAGCTTCAGAAGAATGCATATCATAAGTTGAGTGTATAAAAAGTCATTATAGTCTAGAATTGTTAAAGCCCACAAATTAACTTCAAATCACCTAAAATTTCTATATAACATCTAATATATCATAAAGCATTTTTCATGATTTTTTGGAATTTTTTATTGCAAGAAAAACGATAAAAAGTCAAAAAATGATGAATATAGAAGGCAGTTTTTGCAGAATTTTTCGCAGCAGAAAACCATAGCATTTTGTCCAGAAACGCTATTAAAGGTTATAACGGCTGTATTCCGAAACGCTATGAAAGGGTATAACGGCTATATTTTGAATAGACATATGATAGCTTTTTGGGCCAAACGCTACTGTTCAGTGCTGTAAATAACGGCTATATTTTATGAAAGACACTTCATTTTTCACCAAATCTTTTCAGTTTTTTGATCTTTCAGAAGGGTTGTGACTATTCTAATGACATCCCTTCATCATTATATAAGCCCCAAACATCTCCATTGATTTTACAACAACTACTTTGATCAAATCTATTGATTTTGCTCTAAAATTGCTCTAGAACTATCATTCTCTCAAATTCTATTAAAAAGATCGATTATTTTCATTCACATCCTTTATAATCGATCTAATATTAATCCCAGCCTTTGTACATCCACTAAAATACCATTTGTGAGGGCTATAGGAGTAATGTACTGCATTGTGACTACTCAGCGTTGTTTGGAACACATTCAAAAGTCAAAAACCTTTGTATTTGGAAAGTCCTCTTCAGCAGTTGAGGCAAGAAATTCCGTTCGGCTGTTCGGGTAATTGTGAACCTATTCCTCTGGGTGAAGTGAGGGTTTTAGTGTTAGTGAAATACCTGAAGTAGGTCTGGGACTGGACGCAGGACGGTGGTCCGAACCAGTATAAATCGACTGTGTGATATTACTTACTACTGCTACTTTATTATTCTACTTATACTCCATTCTATACGATCCTACCGCTGCATAGACTCTTACACTTTTATATTCCCAATACAATATTTAAACAATTTAAATGTTCAAAATTAAATGACTAAAAATCCGGGTTGTTACAAAAATATTTCAGTCCCGAGATTTTCGATATTTAATGGTCGATTACATTACAATCTAAACGACAGAACACTGCCGCAAATAAAACTGGGTACAACCTGTACATATAAAATGGCAATATCTCATCATTTTAAATAATTAAAATCGATGGTGACATACAGCCTGTTCAAGTTTAAAAACAATAAATCCATCTCGAGACTTTACGAAATATGTCCATCGTTTAATTTATATCTAAACGCTGGAACACCACCGAAAAAAAATTGGGTACAACCCATAATTATAAAACGACAATACATTATTATTTTAGTTAATAATAATCAGCTATAACCTACCGCCTGCTCAAGTTTAAAAACAATAAGTCCATCCCGAGAATTTTTGAAATAAGTCCACTATTTACAATATATCTAACCGCCAGAACACCACCGAAAATGAAACTGGGTACAACCTATATGTATAAAACAAAGATATTTCACGGTTTTAAGTTAAAAAATCCGAAGCGGGTCCTATCGCCTGCTCAAGTTTAAAAATAATAAGTCCACCCCGAGCTTTTTCGAAATAAAACTACTGTTTACTTTAAAGGTAAATGGTACAATACTACAAAAAATGAATATGGGTAAAATAGAATTATAAAATGACAACATTTCACTGTTTTAACTGATATAAATTGGAAATACCCTACAACCTGAACACAGAAAACCATTTCAAACCTTAAACAAACATGACATTCAAAGTGTGAACTGAAACGGGAAATTTATTCAAAGGGTAAACAAACCACTCTATCAAAGTGTAGTTGATCATAAACAACAACTCATTCAAAGTGTAAAGCAAAACATGCACATTCATTCAAAGTGTAAAACATTTGCATAAACCACAATAGCAAGAAAAATATTACATCCACCGCATGTAGCGACCCAAATTTCCGATACCTTTTGAGCTGACCAAACCACACCAGTCCAACTCAAAGTGTACAGAAAATGGATTACTAGGAGAAAGAAGTTAGAGGGTGAGGTAAGAAAGAAAGAAATATTAGAATAGAAGAAGAAGGAGAAACTCCACAACACAGAATTAGAGTCTCACATCTTAGCGGAACAAGATATAATACAAAAATAAACTTTATTGAGAGCTTTTAAATACTTACAAATATCAGAGTACATTACACAATTGGAAAGTGATAATAACCTGTCCTCATATATAACACACAGCGGAATAGTAGCTATATAATATCATACGTCTGAACACCTTAAGCTCGTCTCGGGACTTCGCAGCTCCTGATAATCTGAATCTGTACACCCCGGGCTTACCCGAGCATTTACAAAACACAGGGTCAGTCTGGTGAACCAGAGTGAGAAAAAAGCTCGCACAGTAATAAGGGTATCACACAACTTGATTTTTATGTTAAAATCTTTCAAAGAAAAGGGTAATCGTAAGACCAAATCCACACATAAATACGGACGGTTTTTACCTTACGATAACTCAAAACATTTTGAAACCAATATCTTGTCTGATATTATAATAATGTCTAAATACAAGTAAATATAGATCTAGCGGAACGCTTGCATCTCACGCTCCACATATATAGTATACAATCAAAAACTGCGGGCGCATATTGGAAATTGGATTCCGACTATGACAAGGTATGGGACCACCTGCCGATAGTGTATCTCTAAAGGTGAATACACTGGGTTCAACAAGAACGTCTTGCAACCCGGCCCTCACATGACCGACCACTCATTTCGCTTGAGTGTATCGAATGTATATCACCAACAGTTGGGAGCAACCCACCGTTTCCTGAAAAGGGATAGCATCGAAATAGATTAAAGAAGCAAATGGATTTTCTCTAGATAGGTGATTATACCCCCTAATGGGAGCGACCCACATAGCCATGTTGCCTGCCCGATTTCTATCATTTCCCGGTTGATGAGGCTTGAGGTTTAGATTAACTTCTTTTTTGAAACATCTGGTCACCATTCACTTTGAATGCCACATCGTCAGATCCGTCAAATCACTAATTGACGTCCACAAATATACTCTGGGTATAAAAGAAGTGCCCTTCTTTGCCACCACTCGGTGTATTTGTGAAAATCAACGTACGTGATTTCAGGAAATACTTTGTCAGACATTCGTCCATATAGGTCATCCAGGAACAGGATCAACCGAAGGTACTCTCCTACTGCATCCAATATAGGAATAACCCCATGGATCAGTAGCAAGAAGTCCTTGCAACCCGTAGATTCCAACCACGACAGAAACACAGTAAATCTCTGGCTGCAGACCAGAGATTATTAGCAGTTCTTCCGTTTATGAAAATCCACGGTCTTCAATGCTCCTTCTCGATCATCTTCTGGTGTCTTCACGTATTGGTTGGTCGGAATGGTTTTCGTATATAAATTCGATCCCAGTCTTTCTGTACCAACCATCGTATTGGACAAATTTGATAGTCGGTGATTTAACTATCAAAATAAACAGTATTTCAATCATGACAATCAAGAGAGTTCACTGGTTCAGTATTCAACATCACTTGGCCTTTAATTTTAAAACAATTGTAAATTCAAACTCTTAAATCTTTCAATATTATAAATATCGTTTTCTCGCCTCTTATTTAACATAAGATTATTCTTTAAACAAATTCGATTTAATACCTAGGAAAATCTTATATCATATTTTGTTCTATTTCCACTTTCAAACATTAGCCACGTTATTATAATATTAGGAAATCATTTTAACTCAATACTCGTAAAACAACGTTAGAGATATCTTTTATCTATTACTTGAAAACAATAACCAACGCTTATTTTTATAGAATAAATCTATTTCAATACTTAACTTTACATTTCCTTTTAACCTTGCGGATCTCGTTATAATTTTACGAAATCTCCCTTTTTCTCCTTTTACTTTGAAATCATCATTTTACATATATTTTCCAAATCTTTATCAAAATGTTGCGTTATTATTTCTCTAATGAAATAATAAATTTTATTAACCTCTTTCACTATTACAACTTATATCATCCTCAGATAATCCTGAAGTCGTTCAAGTTGGGGTATTTTAATTACCTCTCAGACCTTGATCAACAACGTTCATATCTAAAGACAAATACGAGTTGTAATACAAAAGACCAATATTTCACTCTAATATCAACACAAATTCCATTCCACTATTTTATTCAAAGTATGGTTTCATAAAACCTTATTACGCTTTAAAAATCTCTTTCTCGGGTATTCCCGTTCTTAATTCACTAATTAAGTGACTTCTTATAAACAACACCCTTTAACTCTGCCTCTTTAAACCAAGTCATTTTATAATTCAGATTTGTTTATCAAATCCTTTGATCCACTTCTTTTACCATATTCACATTTACCAATCCCTTTCCAAATTCATTACACCATTTTCCACTTTGGAATCTTATTCTCAAATCCTCACTTTTACTTAATCCCATTATTAAGTAACGTTAATGTAAAATTAACGCTTTAACACTTTAAAATCTCATTTATATAGCCCTGATTTATTATAAAACCCTTTTATCTAAATTTCCTTTTTCTTAATTCAAATAATTAAGTAACATTTATTTTAAGCTAAAATATTCGCTTAAAATACTATTTTATAACTTTGTTATAAAAACTCAGGTTTTAAACAAAACTGTTTATAAACTCCTTTCACCTTTCCATTAGATTTCATTCCCCATTTCGAGTATTTTTCAAATGAAGTTCAATTAAAACGTATTTCCCTAAATTATTATCAATTAAAATGATAATTTACTTCGATAGTTAACTACTTCCGTAGTCAATTCCTTCATTTACTAGAATAAATATTAATTCCCTTTTTAAAGATCTTATTAAAATTAAAACAATATTCACTAAACTATTCAATTATATTAATTCAATTCAAACTAATTTAAAATCAATTCCAATTACAATGGTTGACTTAGTCAACTCAAGGCACGCTTGTTTCTTAACCCATTCCAATCCATTCTCACTTTAAATTAATTAATAATATAATTAATTTAAATCATTCCATTTAATTAATTCTATATAACTATTTTTTCCTGAATTTTAACCGTTAAGGTTAATTTCTATTCCCATAATTATAAATCCAATTAATCTTAGAATTTACTTTGTAAAATCAATTTATAATTAATTAAAAAAATAACCGTTTATTTCCTTTTAATAAAGTTTTATCCAAAATAATATATTCCAAAATCTATCTCCAGTTATAAAATAAATTTTATAACTTCGTCTCTATCGATTCACCTGACGGTGAATCAATATAAACAAAACAATTTATTAATAGGCTGTTTACTACTGACTACTCAACCAATATAAACCGTTGGTTAAAACAAGACACATGTTGACTTTTCAGTCAATGATCACTACTAAAATCAATAACTCAATCATGACAGTTCATATGATAATATGAAAATAAATAATCTATTTGAGGAATCCGATTGGATCCCTCCAACCTGTTCTTCCCTGCATACAAAATGGTTATCACAAACCATTTCATTCCATTCCGTTTAACTGATATATAATAGTAAATAGCAACTATTTTATATCAACCAACCAAAAAAACATTCTCATCAGTTCACACAATTCAAACAAAAACACATTTATTTCATAAACGTGACCAACGAGGTACTTCATTGGGTCCAATTCGTTAAAATAACGATTTGGTATTTCACTGAAATTAAACGACGATTTAATTTCATCAGTTAAATCAACAAATAGGTATATAACTAGCGAACAGTCAACCGTAGCAAACAGAGCACACAAAATAGAAAATGCTCAATTTATATAAAATATAAATGGGAAACTGAGTGAGTTTAACTCACGTTGATTTGATTCGCGGTTTGAACAGCTCATTTCAATTAAATTAAACACTTGTTTAATTTAATTAAAAGTCCCGGTTGATTTCTATTCCATCCAAGCCCGTTCCAATTCCAGAATGAAGTATTCTCTGATATGGTCCTAACGTAATTTGTTTGGTCCGATTTCGATTAAAATGTGAGTCATACAAAATATTAGCGTGTAGTTTAATTTACCAAGCTTCCTAATCAATATAATTAATTAATTCTAATTAATTACTTTTAATTTTTTTATAATAAGGTTTACGGTCGGTTGTGCTTCCTAGTCTGGTACTTTGCTCACGGTTTCTTCGTTCCAGTTCCAGTAATACACGGCTTCCTGCGTTCCACAACATTATTTAATTACGATAACAATTCTTTAAAATTCCTTAATTAATTTATTTATATACACTAATTGTTCGTTTAAATAAATTGGCCGAACCAAAATAAGTTTTGGTGTTGAAATCACGGTAGGAATTGTTTTTCCTTTCTCCTTGCTTGCGGTATACCACTTCGGCGAGAACCTTGCACCAGTTTTTTTTTCCCATTATAACTGTATAATTATAATAACTAAAATAGGCTTTTAATTGTATTTAATTAACTATGTCCTTACATTCTTTCCACCACCAGGTCCAACGCTGCCAAGGCCACATGCCGACGTCCCCTTCTCGTTTGTTGTCATTTGTTTGCTCCTTCACGTTGCTTTCCCTTCAGTTCTCACTTCCTCAACAGCCACGTTTTGAACTGTACACTGAAATCCCCAAGAACCCATGCATCACGCCCCTCCATCACCACACCTCGGTTCCGTCTCCTGCCGTTGATCATGCAGCACTGGCCTTAGCGCCTCCCCTCTCTCTACTATCGCCTTAAGTATGGTACCCCCGGTCGCACCGTTTTCCAGCTCCGACCCCTAACCCAAGGCCACTGTCTGACGTGATTTCAGCCACCACTTCGCACCGCAGTCGATCACCACGGTCAGATATACCGAACTCGTCGAACTATACAAGTTTGCTTCTGGAATGAGTTTGAATCGATTATCAGTTTTGAAGAATTTTAGGGAATTAAATCAAGGGTTTTTGGTCGTTCAATTAGAAGGTGGAGGTGCAGAAATGGTCTGTTGACCAAGGCTATACGTTGATGCGTGAAATAGGGTTGGGATGCGTTTAAATATGTGAGGGTTTGAATAAATTATTAATATTCAAAACTTCGCGGTGAAGTAACTTGTAGAAACCACCACAAACTAATCTCTTTTTCTGACAAAAAAACTAATCTTAGTGTAAAAAAGTATTTCGGACCCAATGAGACAAGTTCCGTCGAATTCCGACATCATTTGAAAAAAAATCCTTTATAAAACCAGAAATAAACACGCATTTAATTTTTCCACGATCACTGGATAAATCAAAACAACATGAAACTTTGAGATCCTACAGTAGTTTTTCAATACGAACCCAACGGCACTAGTTTCGTCGCATTTTGAGACTGTTTTCCCGGTAGGCTATTTTTACGTGCACCGCAATGCCATTTTGGACACCAAATTGCCCGGTCTCCAAAAATAATAAACTATATACCTATCCTGACTCTAATCGACGATACGATGGTTTCGCGGCCTAATTCGACCGTCTATTCAAGTTATACGCAAATAACCCTTTATTAAATTAATTACGTGCTATAAAAATTGAACGAACGTTTATGGCTGCCGTGGTCACATACGACATCGGTTTGCCACGCAATTTAACACCATATAATAACTTAACGATACAGTTCCAAGAAACTGATTTCGTCGAAATCTGAGTCCTTTTGCAAAACGTCTATTTTAAAGGCCTATATTTTAAATGGCGATTTCCATAGCGACTATTTCAAAATTTGATTTGGCCATAACTAATAAACTATAAAATGAAATCTGAATTTTTCTCTTTCATATGAAAATTACCATCAATACGGTTCTAACATTTCCCGTTTCACAGAAATCCGACTAAAAATGGATTCTGTATATCCAGTTGAAGTTCAAAACTCCATATTACGAACTGCCGCACGATTTCGAGCTCATTTTATATTATAAATAAATTAACGTTCAAACTTCGTTTTAAATAACGAATTAAATATTAAAATCCATTAATATCCCAAATATATTATTTAAAATAATAAATTAAATTTAATAATTGACGGCCCAAAAAACGGTCGTTACACCGCATCAACTAAGCACATTGTTTAAAACAAAAGGACATATCTGACATGCACACTGAACCAAACAAAATAGAAAACCAATAACAAGTCGAACTACTTTTTCTTTGTAACAACTTTCTTCTTTTTTGTTGCAACTTTCTTCCCACGCATCCTTTTTCCTTTACATTTTACTAGCTCAAAGTCGGCATTACTTTCATCAACAACCAATTGCTCCCCATACAAATCAGAAGGCTCGGGTTCTTCTATTCGCTCGACTATTTGTATCACTTAAGTGACTAACTCGCTAGGTCCGCAAGCCCAGATAATATCAGCAACTTGTCGAAGACAACGTTTCTGTAAGTGAAAATTAAGTAATCATAACACACATTCAGTCAAACGGTATTGAAAGTACATGTACACCAAACTTACAATACGAGTAAGAAGTGATTTCTCATCATTTTTTTGGTGCGGTTCTGTTATTCTTTTCGTTGGATTCGACATGGTAGGATGAGAAGCTCTCTGGTACCACTACATGTAGCTATCTTCATAGTCCCAAGGATGAACAACTACTTTTGATGTTAACGTTTCATTCAGGAGATGATTTCTCCATTCACTCCAGCCAAACTCCCCGACAATATGGTACATGGCTTTAAACCCACATGTTGAAGATTTAAACTTCTTATTAAGCGTGAATGAAGTGGTGGGGATGGGCTGAACATATCCAAATTGGCATATAAATCTTTGAGGAAGGTATAATTCTTCAGTTTTAAAATAGATCACCGGTCCATTATACAAAGAACGCTGCTGAAATGGGTATAAATCTCTTTTTCCTTTAAAACAATCCCAAATAATGTCATTGCTTTTCAAATCATCAATTCTTTCTCTAAGCATCACCAAGTCAGTGGATAAATTTGTACCCTTATCGTTCGCAAAATAGAATGCAACTCGGATATCACCATCAGCTACACCTATACAACGGTTACGTCGTCTTAGACTAGGAAAATGTTCAAATATCCAAACCTGCAAACAAGTAAAATATGTACAACTGAACATTTGAACTATAGCAATTCACATCATACTGAACTAAAAAAGGTTTGCAACATGTACCTGCAGTAATGTCATGCATCAAGTCATCTGGTGAATATCACTTTTGTTGGAGAATGGAGTTTTGATGACAACAACCTTATTTCAATATTAATCAATTATAAAATATATGCTAACATTCTATCTAGAATATATATATATATATACATACACATATGTAGGATTTGTATACAGGAATTAATACTGAAGACTGTACAGTTTAAGAGTTTTTAGAGATTCAGAATTCAGAGAAGATTCAAGATTCATGAGTAATCAAGATTCCAAGACAAATATAGTAATAGAGTTTAGTTTATGTATGATTCTGAATAGCACTCTAGGTTCAAATTCAAATTCAAATTTTGTTTCAAAATTCAAACTCTAGTCTTATTTAATTTTTTTATCTTACTTTTAAACTCAAATTTAAAAGATTATAAGTTTATATATTTATATATAGTTATATACTTTATACATATATATTATATAGTTTTAAACTTTATAATTTTGTAAATATGATTTTATATGATTTCTTACTTTATAATACTTATTTATAACATTATGTTTTAATTCAAGAATTTTCAGAATTATATATACATACATATATATATATACATATCAAAACACTTGAAAAATACTCAAATTTCAAATTTGAACTAGCTTATGTCGACATACATATATTGCTATATGGACATATAACTGTCACATTTTTAATTTTGAAAGGAAGTGTCTTTTCACTATTTGTAACGTTCCAGAAGCGTTGCAACCTTTCAAATCTTATAAATAGGGGCTGATTTCGATTTTTTTTTTCATTATTGTTCTTCTCCATCTTCATCTCCTTTTATTACACCATTAATATTTCATATTTTTATGATTTCTGTACTTATACTCTGCTGATTTCTATTCTATTTATATAAAACTTCTTCTCTTCTCACTTTCTACTTATTACTCTCTGAATCGAAGTGCTATTGAAGAGTTATAGGGTTGTTGCAATCGTTTGGGAAGTGTTTGGGAAAAGGTGTGTTCCTTGTAGCCTTGAAATCAAGGAAGGAAACTGTGGTAACCTTATAGCCGGGGAAATCAAGGGAAATATACTTGATCAAGGGAGTTTGGAGTCGGTGGTAACCTTGTGGTCGTGAAATCAAGGTCGCTGTACTTGCATATTGTATAGTAATAAAACTCTACGTAATCCAGCATTGCGTGAGACTGGACGTAAAAGTAACTCGAATTAGTATAAAATCCGGTCTATTCTTTCCTTTTCTACATTTTTATTTATGTTTATTCTGTGTTTTTGATTGATTATGTGTTTCTGATTATATCTGTGGTGTGTGATTCGTATAGTAGATCATAGAAGTTTTAGATTTTCTTAAATTCCTTAAAAACACTATTCACCCCCCTTTTTGTTAGTTTTTCCTTACCGATTCATTCCGCATTCCCTTACAACTTCGAGTAGTTAGGCCTATATTACACAATAACCAACTCCAACAAGTCGTGGCCCAAGAATATACACCGACTTCTTTTAAATCCTTCTGACATTGTAGAAAATGAACATACACCTTATTACCGGACTTGCCACAGCATACTAAAGATCCAATTGTATATAGTAGGTATGCTCTACCATACTGTATCTTCCATTCCTCACCATCATCCTCCTTCGAACCCTCAAATCGAGTTCTTAACCATTCAAACTTAATTTTTTATCTCCACCCAATACCAGAATAGAAGTTGGTTTGTCAAGCCCAAAAAATTCCTCTAGTGGTTGGTACACATCATTATAACTTATTCCCCTAGAGCCACCAAGTGAACTTGTGTCTGCTCTACCTTCGACGGGAAGGCCAGTGATGTGCACAACTTCTTTGATGGTTATTCCCAACTCATCAAAAGGAAGATGAAATGTGTTTGTCTCTAGATAAAATCTTTAAACAAATGCATTGATAAGAACTTTGTTTAAATTCTCATGAGCATGTAGTACAAAACAATGTAGTCCTGACTGAACTACAACATTTTGAACAAAAGAACATTCTTTTCTGAAATCAAACAGCCGTTGTGTGCCGAAATGATTATGGACTTTAACAAGCTTTGCTTCTCCTCGTGGTTCCTACATTATACACACATATACAAATACAGTATCATTATATCTAAAGTAAGAAGTTTTCTCAAAATGTACCAAAAAAAACTTACATTATTGTTCCATATTTTACGAGCGATATGGTGTTTGTATGCAAATAGTAACTCAGGCTGATCATCGATGTTTGCTTGTTCAAGGGAAGGTTCTTTCCGTGGTCGCTTGCCTTTCTTAATACTCCTTGTAACAACCCGCAAATCCGTACCATTTGTGCTGACTGAATACAAATCACGTCCAACCCAAATTGCACGAAAATATGAATCATTGATAGAAAGAAGTTAGAGGATGAGAAATAGAAAAGATAGAAAATTAGAATAGAAGAAAATAGATAGAAGATAGAACTAAACAACAACACTAAATCTCACAATCACAACGGAATAAAATATAATATATAAATAATCACTTCTGAAAATACAACTATATTAGAACTTAAATGCATCATCAGAGTACATTACATATACAATGCAGCAGAATAAAACTCTAAATATCTAACACTGAAGCCTCTTGCTCCAAGCTCCTTCAGATAAATCTGTAAAATCCTAAACTATTGGACTGCCTGTACAAATTTGGGCACCTAAGAGTTTAGGGACAATATAGAAAAATAAACTCTAGGTTAGTCATGGGACTGGTATGAGTAAACGATTTTAAAACAACTTGAGAAAATAAACGATATCTCATAAGACCACGCCGTACAACACGAAACGGGTTTTTTGCTTATGAGAATCCAGAACAATTGGTTTAACTTTCAAAAATCCTTTTAAAAGAAATGATAATCGTAAGACTGACCCACACATAAAACTGGATGGTTTTAACCTACCCAAAATAATTTTATATCAAAACTCTTCTGATATTATAGTAGTGTCTATCAACCACAAATAAATAATCATCAAGCAGAACGCTTGCATCTCACGCTCTACATACATAGTATACAATCAAAACCACGGGTGCTTATTGGATAATGGATTTCCAACTATGACAAGGTATAAAACCACCTTCCGGTAGTGTATCTCTAAAAGGGAATACAATGGGTTCAACAAGAACATCTTGCAACCCGGCCACACATGACGACCATTCATTTAACTTGAGTGTATCGAATATATTATCACCAAAGGTTGGGAGCTACCCACCGTTTTCCTAAAAGGGACAGCATCGAATAGAATAAAGGAGTAAATGAAATTTTTCTAGATAGTGACAATACACCCTAATTGGGAGCGACCCACTTAGCCATGCTGCCTGCCCGATTTTGTCATTTCCCGGTTGTGAGGCTTGAGGATGACTTACCTTTTGACAAATCATTTCTTTACTTACTTTGAATGTCACATCCTCAATACCGTCAACCATTAATTGACTTCCCTAAAAATATATTATGAGTATAAAGCAAGAGAAACCAATTCCTCTGCTGTGACATAAATACGTTTAAAGAGATCAACGTACGTGATTGATTAAGCATACTCTGTCAGACATTCGTCCATACAAGTTGTCCTGAGGTAGGACAAACCGAAGGCACTATCCTGTGAATCCATCTTAGGCAATTTCTACCTAGGATTGACATAATAGTCCTTGCATAACACCGTCTTCAGTGGTCTTCAATAATCTCTGACTCGAAACGTAAATGTCGAATTGAAGTGGAATTTAGATTTTGATCTCTTCGAAAATGATAACGAAAAGGTCCAAATTTGATAGTCGTTTATTTAACTATCAAATATAAAATAAAGTAAACAAGTTTAACTCCATTGGATCTGCTAAGCCTTATTTAAGTAACCTTCAAATATTAACTTTTAATTTAAAACATAAGTATTAATTAATTTATAAATTCTTATTATCAATCTTACATGATAAATCTCATTCTCGAATATTCGTTTCATAGTCGAAGACGATATTCAACTCTAACACTCATTATGAATACAAACTAATACGATTAATCAGATAATAGTGAAATCGTTCAGGTTGGGGTATTTTAATTGCCTCTCAGACCTTGAGTCGAAATCATTCTCATCATCAAGAGTCGTAGAAGTTCGATGTCCAAAATATTCAATAAAACTATAAATTGGTAAATCCATTTGATTTCTAATTCTTAAATAATTTCAAAACAACATTTTTTTTTATTTTGAACCATCCATTAAGTTAACTTAAATATTAAACCAGGGAAATTAATCCAAATAAACCAACTTGATTTATTAGATTACCTTACTTACTTAATTAAAAGATTAATTAAGTTAAAACATGTCATCTTGGATAATTTATCCAAATTTAAATTACTATTTAATTATAACATTATCCCTCCATATCTATTAATTTATACATTATCAAGTTTTAAAACGTTAAAACCTCTTCTATTAAATTAATTGAACAAATTGGTTTAATAAACAACTCTCATTTAACAGTTGATTTAAATAAACACTTAACAACCTTATCTACCGATTATAATAAATCTTTCCTTTTAAACAAATTAATAATATAATTAATTTAAAACAATCCATTTAGTTATTCATTAAAAACAATTAATATCCAATTATTTAAACTTGAGTTTATTTTTGAGTTACCTTACAGAAATCATAACTTAGCGGTTCCAATGACATATACACTTCTTTAATACATACGTCATTCAAGTCGTTAACCCAATTTTCACACACAACCATATAAATACAATTCAATATTATTAGCTGATAGTGTTATAACTCAACAACATATATTAATTGATAAAATATGTCAACTAATATAATAGCAGAACGGTGTTTATTTCTGCTAACAGGGTGTTCAAACAATTCAATCAATACAGTTATATAGTGGAACAGTGTTTATTTCGACTAACACATCTCAATATATGATATATAATTACGATAACATAATTAAACACAACTAAAACAATCAATCAATTGATTGAATAGTAAATTCAGTATTTACTGTATTTATAGATCATTGTCAATTAGTAGTTTACGCGTTAATTCAATTCATGGCTAAATTTACGTTCGATTAAATCTAAACGATATTTAGTATTAAAATCACTTTTTAATTACGTACTAAACCAATTGATTTTTTTTAAAACTACGTCAAGTTATTTACGCATATCATTGACGACTAAACGTATATACACAAACCACATTGTTCGATCATATTTTATTTACATAAGCTTATGTATATCCCTCAAAATATTCAAAACATATATTTATATTTATATTCCATTTTTCATTTGATTTTTTTTCATAGTAACGGGCCAAGCCCAGGCTCAAACGTCAAAACCTGCTTCCCAGTAAAACATTCAAGCAACACAAGTTCCACCCCAACTTTCAATCCCCCTTCTCTTTGTCTTTTCTATTTCGTTTCCTTTCTACTTTTTTCAAATTTTAATATATGGGCCAAGCCCAGCCCATAAATATAAACCTCACGCCAAAAAGAAAAACCCGGAGGCATCTATATCCAAATCACCCAGCTTAGTAAAACATACCCTCATACTTTCTAGTAAACATCCAGGCAACACAAGTGATTTATCCAATCTTCCATCCTTAACCTACCTGTTTCATTCCCTTTTCATTTTTTTAGAGAACTGTGAAGCCCAAAGCCCACGCATAATCATTCCCCACGCATAAAACCGAACTGCTGATGCTCCCTTCTATTTCTTCTTCCAGTGTTAAATTACCTAACTTTACTTCATTATCATGCTTTTCATTTTCATTCTTCTCTATTTTTCTTTTCGTTTTTTTAATAATATCTGAAGTATTTCCCAAGCTTAGGAAATGCTTTGTGAATACACGGACTAGAAGTGGAATAATCGTGAATACTAGAAATGGTTTTCTAATCGCTCCATCTCAAGCTCAGGAAATGTTTTGTGAATATAATATCCAAATGGTTTGCAATGTATATAAATAGTCAAACTGAATATACATGAGATTTATATATTTGTCTAATATAATATACAGAGTATTTCTCAAGTTTAGGAAAAACATGAGGAAATAGACCCTTCAACAGTTCAACTTGTACACCACCTGGACAGTGCACGTGCACACCACTTCCAATGACCAGACCCCTGTCGCGCCACCACCCACAATCCTAATATCTCCCTGTATCACCACCGGTCAACACCACATCTGCTCCTATTATCACTACATTCTACATTAATTATTTTATTCCTAAGGCATTCCCTGAAATATATCTTCTTACCAATGAGGGAAGAGATCAAAGCAGTAACCTTATTCATATGGTCGGCACTACTGTTGCACAGTTGATGGATGATCGACGAAAGGCAAACTGTTAGGTATTTAGCATTTTCGCTCATAACTTCCTAAGCAACCGTATTACGCTCTTTTGTCTACAAATGGCTTTACTGTTACACAAAACTTGAAGTAGGAGATCATTCAGTACTATATTAATTATCAATTACAACAAATTATTCATTATACCACTACTGGTTGGTACATTATTTTTGCCTTACATGAAATCCTTATTGTAAACACTGTAATGTACCCGGTACATCCTATATACCATATACCACTTTGTAGCATCCTGTACATTATATATGCTATATAACTAACTCTACTAATATAAATCAAATCATTTTTTCTGCTCATTTTGTTTGCAGGGTACTTTATTTACGTATTATATATATATATATATATATATATATTTGTATATATCTTAATTTCCTTCTTCTGCTATTTTAGTTTCAGTCCTGTGCTTGACAATATAATTTAGATACATATGTATTAATAAGAATATAACAGTGAAAAGTTTTGATGTTTACTCACAAAATTCTCTTCTAGTTTACTGTTTCATTTCAGGTTTTATATAAAGATTGAGTTAAGTAAATAAATACCCCCCCCCCCCCACATCCAGAACATATATATATAAATAAATAAATAAATATAAATCTATATCATACTACATACACTCAGTAGCCGAAGGTGGAAATTTACTTACAACAACAACTCCTCTGTTCCGATACTTTTCCAGTTTTAGGTTTTCTACTATTCTTTTCTTCCAATCCAGAGAGTTTAAGCTGGTTTTCAAAGTGTGAAATTGTGCTGGTACAGCAGTGTATTTATAGGGGGATTCAAGTGCAAAAATATTGTTTGTATTAGGCTATGGATAGGGAATTGGATGGATAGCTTAGCTGTTGTACTTGATGTGAAAAGATGGTGCCTAAGGTCATTTGATTTCCTATTAGATGCTACGCATGTCCAGGCTTTTTTAGTACACATATGTGTACTCACTCATGTACACATGGGTTCTAATACATACTTGGTCCCTAAGTAAAATCTAAGCTATTAATGGAAGTAGCTGTAGCATTTGGATTTGAAAAGAGGTGGTGCAGTGTTAAGGCAAATCACGTCTACTTCTTATTCTTCCTAAGCTTAACACAACCAATCTATTTTCAGTATAAAAGCACATGTATGTGTACACACTAATGTTTGCTAGGATAGGCTGTCTTCTATATATTTGATGGAAAAGAAATGTGTCAGTCATTTCACTTGTTTCCAGTCTACTTTCATGCACGGCCATGTGCAAAATTGTTGTCAAAAAACTTAGCTTCTAAGTAAACACTAGTTTTAAAATGGCTATGAACTTAGGGTATAGGCTGCCTGTTGATTTGAGGGGAATAGTGATATTGTGGGCTGTCTATGAACAAGCCATGTCATTCTTAATTCCTTCTATGTGAACTAATTTAGATTATATATAATATTTTCATTTGTTACACAAATAAAAACCTAATTCTATACTTATGTGTATTAAGAACAAGTTTTAACTACAAACAAAATGTTAAAACAATATTACTTGTATATATTTGCATATAACAAGTAAAAACTATACATATAGAAATTTTAAATAATTATTATTCTAATTACAATATTCACATCCAATATTATCTATCTTTACAAACTTTAAAACAAATTACAATGCAAATTACCAAATATTATTTATTTGGTTTTATGTGTGTGTGTGTGTGTGTATATATATACACACACATTGGTCAAGGAATTTTAATCAAAATATGTACTTAAAATTCCCAATATTTATTATTCATAATTTATTATTCAAATCAATTATTAAAATAATTCATAATAAATTGCATTACAAACTCAATCAAAGCTGGGACGTTACACTCCTTTTCTTTTCAAGTCCCTACACCTCTTCTTCTGCTACATATTCTTCACTACTATATTCCTTATTTTCACTATCTTTCCCTTCGTGATCTTCAGAATCATAATCGGTACGGCTAACTTGCTTCATTTGTCATTTTTTGTCTTTTTCCACACTTGTCAATGTTTCTTCCTCTGGTATTTATACTTCTTTACAAATGTCATCACGCTTGTCTTCATAGCACTCAACATCATCAAGGTCAACTCGCTCATTGTCATCATCACGATCATCTCCTTCTACTCTCTTCTCGCCACTTTCGTCTTCATCATCCTCTTCCTCCTCTACATGTACACTTCTTGTTGGCCTTCATTACCATAACCACTACATTCCTCCGCATCGGAACCACCACTACCACCATTTTCACATAAACTTTCTTCCGATACCTATTCTGCGGCTTCAAATACTACTGTTTTCTTTTCTTTTTGCTCTTGTAATTCCTCGGTTGTAAATTTCCTTCTATTTGACGCTGTAGGCCGTAGACGAGAGGACCAAGTTTCACCGTGTTTCCTGCAAACATACAAACATATATAACCTATTTTATATACTTAAATTATGAATAAAAATGTATATGTATATGAATTGGCAATAACTTAAATCTAAACGTATTATTTTGATTTACACTATAGTTAGTGATATATGTGTATGTATATATGACACCAGCCAAAAAACGACAACAGAAGTTCAAACTTACAAACCAAAAACAGTTCAGTATTGCTGTTTTGAAAGGTGACACACATATATATCTATAACATGCTTTTCGTCATATGGAAGCCGTATTATAAAACCAAAGTCGACAAATACTTATCGTGTAATTCAGTTATATGCGACACCATTTTGTGGTTTAAAAATATCATAAAGATTTAATATCGTATATGTAAAACGGCTACAGATTGTCGAAAATAATTAAGTAACATGACAACTATTGTTCGATTTCAAGTAGATATGTTCTTTTTAACCACAATTTACTGAAAACAGCAAGTACATATCTTTTAAATCAACTGAATACGGCCAGGACATTTCGTTTTTCGATTACCAATTTTAATCCAACCTACCAAATTCCTCTTCTTCTCTAGCAACTCCAAAACCCTAATTTTAACACACGAAATACTCTTCTTTTCCAACAAGCTCGCTAACAAGACAATAACTAACATAACCAACCATTTTCATGAACAAAAATAGCAAATTAAACATTCAAAAACCCACCTATTGTCGGCGCGCTCTCCGATAACACTGCTTTACACCGCCTTCTTTGCTTGAACCGTACCATCTCTCAACCAATAATGGGGAAAAGTCACGATTTTTAACGTCTAGGTGATGAAAAAGGCCTTTGTATGTTTAGGAAGGGAAGTCTAACGGGTGTTCATATGAAAAAGTGTTTTTTGATTTTAACGTGCGCATATTTTCAATGTAGAAATAAAATGGTAAGCTGAAAATATTATTGAAGTAACCCTTAATAATTTTAAAAATGCACTGAGTGCACTTAAAATGCATCACCGCTGAATCAAAACGGAAGTACAGATAACAATGCCCAAAATATATTCACACACAAAGTAAAAAGGCCTGACCAAATAAATCCGGAGTGGCATACAAGTCGACAAAGTAAAGGAAACGATGTTTACACGTCTGTTATTCCGTGCTTAAAAAACGAAAAAACAAATAAAATCTAGTAGCTGTGGCGTACACAAAATCATAATTTTATACAAGAAGGCAAAAACCGACCTAATCAGTCAATGGCCGCAGCGATACTGGTCGGAAACCTATTGCTTCCGATAGACATCAACAACAACACCCAAAGAAACCTAATTTCCGATCGCAGCTGCAACAAATCCAAACACCACTCCGAAATCACCCCCATTAACCGATCCAAGAAAGATAATCAGCTCCGTCCATTAATTAGAGGAAGTAATAGTTCGTCGACGTCGAAAATCGGAGCGTCATCTTCGTCTTCTCCAAATAATGATAATAATGGCGACGATGAAGATGACAACGAGGACTGGGAGATAAAGTTGAGAAGGAAGTTGAAAGATAAGGAGGAGATGCGGGAGTTGGAGAAGATGGCAGCGGAGATTCAGAGTAGTTTGGAAGAAGAGACAGAGGATGAAAAGAGGGAGAGAGTTAAACGAGAACTCGAAAAGGTTTGTTTTTATTCCTTTCCACGTATTTTTAAATTTTGTTTGTGTACTTTGGTTGATTCGTTAATAGGAGTTAGTATATGTGACATTATTTACTGTAGTTTATGAAATTTAATTTACGTGTATAACCTAACCTTTTGTCCTAACTTTGGATTATATAATATGGGGCTTATGACCGGTTTATTGGTAACGTAATTAGCTAAGACTAATGCTAGCATACTCTGAAGAGTGAGTTTGTGCTCGGCTCTATCAATCTTTGCCTGCATGATGTCAATGATTGTCTGCCACTCTCACCTATCATGTGGAGAGTTGGACGATTTTGGTTTTTATAAAGTGGAATCATCCAGTGGCGTAGCCAGGAATTGAACTTGGTGAGGTCACTATGCAAAAAGATGGGAAGGTTCAGGGGAGATAAGCCCTGACTTTTTTTGACAACTGTTTGGATGGTTATAAAAAGAACAATAATAATAAAATGATTAATAGCCATTACCATTCTGTTTACCAAATTTATCATGGTATCAGCAAATTCATTAGTCTTTGATCAATATAATTCAGCAAAGGCTAATTCTAATTCAATCCCGTTTTCTAGTTTGTAGCCCCCCTTAAAAAATTAAAATTTTTAATGATAAAAATACCCTTAAAGAAGTTATATTCTCATCTGTTCTGGTTACAACGTAAAATTACAGTCTCTTAAAACATCTAAAACTGTGTGGAAAAATTGATTTCCATGCAGTGTGACTATGTGGAAAACAATTTTTCCATGCAGGAGCTCTGCGTGGAAAAACTACATCCCACGTAGTGGCACTCCGTGGAAATTAATTTTACCACGTTGTTGCTGAAACAAGCAACAACCAACCAAGTTCAAATCCCTAGTTTCTTCAACTTAATCGAACAATCACAATCACTGCCACAATCACAATCGCAACAATCAAAAACACCACAATAAAAATCGCCATAATCAAAACCCTAACCTGTCCAATGCAAAAGATGAGATGAAGACGTCATTTATTTGAAGATGAAATTCGAAGTCGATGCCTATATTGGAAGAACGATCGCCGAATGATGTTATTAATGGAGAAATTCGGATGCCCTACTGCTTTTAGAGTCGTGCGTTAATTAGTCAATCGAGAGAGGGTGAGGGCATTTACGGGAAAAAAGGGGGGGCTACTACTCATTAAGTGGGTATACGGAAATTTTAATTTTGTGGGGGCTACTAACTATAAAAAGAGTTTGAAATAGAATTTGCCTTCAGCAAGTTCATTACCATTTCATTAAGTATATTCATTGTCATTTCGTTTAGCAAATTCATTACCATTACTATTTCATTCTGCAAATTTATTACCATTTCCATTCCACTAAATCAATTTCAGAAAAGGGTATTACGTCCGTAAAAAAATTGTTTCTGTCCTAATTTGAAAATTTATTTCATTCAACTCAAAAAAATAATCAGTTGCAACGTTCAAATTTAAGGCTCCATTTAAATCAAGATCTAATTTAAGCAACACTAACTATGTTTAAGTCAGTGAAAACTATATTAGTGTTAGCAAATGCCTATTGTCAACGATCAATGCAAGGAACAAAGGATGAGTTGTGAAAGTAACATGAAAATCTGATGCTATAGGACACAAAACTCTAACAGAGTTGATGAACCGACCTAAAAAATCATGCTCGCTTCAAGGAAGTTTGCGTGGCTAACTGAGCCTTGTCCGCCTCCTCCGTTCCAGTCCCCATTTTCTCCTCCAAGACTGGCGCCTCCATCCTCGCGTCCTCTGGAACCGCCAGACACTATCTCCGACCAACAGAATCCAAGCCGACAAAGGCCTACTGCTACAATTTCAGCAAACCCACCAAATAGCCCTAACCCTAGTTCACCATTCTAGAGCGATATGTGAAAAGAAAGTGCAAATTTAGGCGAAAAGGATAAAACCCAGTGTGGATTATTTTATATTTAAAAAAAAATTATGCATTTCTGGTGAGGTCAAGTGACCTCACCAGCCTTAACATGCCTCCGTCCCTGGAATCATCCATACTATATCATTATCATGCAGTTGGTATTTAACGATTGATTTTTGATTTAAGAACCATGGTTTTCAATATAAAAAGTATTTAGAGGCCTGCTACATGCATCTTTGTATACTTTTTTCTGAACCCAATCTAGTTAAACTTAAAGAACATCGGATATGTTCTCCATAAACCACAATTCTTAGTGTATTATATAAATGAGTGCACACTCATATATTTACATAATTTCGTTGTCTTTCTTCAATCTAGTTCTACCTGCCGTGTCTTGGGGTTGCATTAAATTAGGTCTTGAATTAAGGACTGTGATTCTGATTCTTTTAAACGAGTGTTGGGATTGGAATTGTTAGGAGGAGTGCTGTGTAAATGAATTTGTGATGGGTTCATGTGGAACTTTATGGGGGGATCATGGAATTGCAGTGAAGAACTATTATTGCATATACACAAATCACATGAATGCGGAAGATAAATAATAATTTTTTAGGGGTGCATGCGCGTTAGGAAGACAAACAGAAATTTTGGTTGACTCTAATGTATAGTGTAATTTGGGAAGAGTCACGCACTCACATCGACCCACATATGTGTGTGTAACTTGCTAATATACTAACAAATATCATTTCTATATGGCATATTCACTACGTAAGCAACTCTATATTGGCGAAACCAAGATTCACAGCTTAATTTCTAAATTGAATAACATGAATATGCATGGTAGAATGGATGAGACATGGGTTTCATACATGATGTGATACAAGGTATAGGATTCACCGTCCTTTTGGTATATCCAATGTTTTTATGGTGTTTGATACATAATGCTACCGCTATAGCGAATGTCTTAGTGGTTTAATCCTTCAGCTGCCTTCCTTGCTCCTTCAATGCATATTTTAATGTTTGTTGCACTTGCATTCTTTCATATATTATTCTACCTTCTACTGTAGGTTGCTCCCTCATTCTACAGTCTTTATCATATTTCTCCATGAAAAAGATGCATGCTTGAATTCATAATTCAAGTTCAGTTCTCAGTTCAATTCAATATGTTCACATATGTATCGGAAAACAATCAAAATCATAATTTCAATATACGAGGGCGCAGCACACTGATTGCACCGTCTTTGATGTTAAAATCAAATTAAGATACTTTCCTGACCAGGCAAATTCCATTTATTTATGTCACCAATTCCAATAGTGGATGTTCTGGCAAACTGTTAAACAATATATTTTGTTATTAGTTCATCTTGATTAGGTCAATGAATGAATGTTTGAACATAAACTGGTCAGTAAATCCTGAATGAATGCTTTTGATATGTACTGGTAGAATAATAATATGCATATATACTAACAATTTGAATTTTACATTTTCACAAGAATAGGTGGCGAAAGAACAGGCTGAAAGGAGGGCAACTGCTAAGCTTATGTTTGAGGTTGGGCAAAAGGCATACGAGAAGGGAACTTATTCTCGGGCTATCGAATTTCTTGAGGCAGCTCTTACCATCATCCCTGGCCCCACACTTTTTGGCGGCGAGGTGAATTTTTACATTTTATATATGATCAAATTTCCCTGCTTCTATTTATACACTATGCTTCTATTTATACACCAGATTATCTGCTTCAATTGAGAAGCACCTCTACTTTTCCCATTATCACACACACACACACACACTCTCTCTCTCTCTCTCACACACACACACATTATGTCTTTTCTCTTTATTCATGTAAACTTGAATATGAGAAAATGAGAAGTCACAGTAAGGAACAGTTGATAGTACAACAACAACAACAACAACAACAAAGCCATATATCCCAAACAAGTTGGGGTTGGCTAGATATGGAACCCAAAATTAAAATAAAATAAAATTAATAATGATGATAAACAAGTTGATAGTAAATTACAAAATCACAGGTAAGATTATGCAACAAAAATGTGCATTCTTTACAGTTATACAGAGCACTGGTGGTTTGGATTCTCATAATTATGTCGATATAAGTTCTCTTTCTTATATGGCTGTACACTCTACTTTCCAGATACAAATATGGCTTGCTATGGCATATGAGGCGAACAATCGACACAGGGATTGCATAGAACTGTACTATCAGCTAGAGAAGAAGCATCCCAGCATCGGTATCAGACGTCAAGCAGCTGAACTTCGCTATATACTGCAGGCCCCAAAGCTTAAAATTTCCAAAGATGAAATGGTTACAATACCCCTGATTGGATCAAGTTATGATAGGTATTGCTTTCTTCATTATATACGATGCTTTATTTGTGTTGAGCCTATCTGCTCTTACACTTTAATAATGATTTTTTTTTTTTTTCAGTTGTAATAACTACTGAGTGTACTAATTTGACAACCTAAAGCACAGGTGCTTTTGTTAAAGTTGTGTTTTAATTTTAGATAATTGACAAATCAATATTTCAAAAAAATTATTTGCTGAGTTATGTTTTCTCTTCAAGTTAAGTCAACAAATAATTTTAAAAGCCTTTTATTGTTTTGCATCAAAATTGATAATCTGACGGGGAAAAAAGGAAAAAACTACATTTTAACAGATGGGCCTTAAGCCATTCTACTTATTATCAGAATTAACACAAAATACATGTGCATTTCATATTTTGCTTAATTCTTATGATGGCTGTTAAAGAAAGCAATACCTGTGTTTGCAAGCTGCCTTTTACTCCTTAAACCACAATTAATGAACTATCGTTTAAGATAGACATACAAATTAGAGAACGCTGATTAAGAAATTACCCAAATATAAGTAAGTCACCAGATCAATGGGCAAAGCTCTGATATGTCAATGAGAAATGCCAATGATGACATCAAATCGTTTTGAATAGCCTGAAGGATGCATTGACCTGGCTTGGTACAAAGGTTGAAAAATGGGTTCTTATTCATATGATTTTAAATAGCAACAACTAATGCTTATGACCCGCGGAAAGAAAAATTACTACTAGAACGAAATACAACATCGCTAAGTGCTATTACCACCACTGACTCGAATTGACCTCCCTAACAGGCCGTCCTTTTGCAATATTCATATCCTATCCTTTATCGCTTCCAGTGTAGAAGGTTTACTCATCCCTTTATTTACCACACCTAATTATGGAATAACCGTGCATCACCTTACTGTAGTGAATAAGAAATACAATCTACTTATTTTGAAACTCCTTGTAAGAGGTTTTAACTAGCAACTTTTTAAAATAGCAATCCATTAGTAGAAGGTATAAGTGTTTGGATGTAATCTAATTTTTATGTAGAGATGTTTGGTCAAAATTGCTTATGAAATGCTTTCGTAAGTCATAAGCAACAAATAGTTGTTTCTTAAATTTTTACATATTTAGCTACCTTTGCAATCTACTCATAAGAAGTTTTCAATCTCTGAACCTGAAATAAGTTACTAGTATTTGATTTTGACTACTATAAGGAGTCGTCAGACATGCTCTTAACTGCCAAGAGTATACTAATTTGGCCACCTAAAGAAAAAGTTCTTATGCTTTTGCTGAAGTTGTCATTTGATATCGGAAAATAATAAGTTAAAAGAAAACAAAATTATTTCGTTTACTAAGTCAACAAAGAATTATAAAAGTAGTTTATTTTTGCGTTCAAATTGATATTATGAGAAAAAAGGAGTGCATTTTTATAAACGGGCCCCAATGCATTCTGCCTTTTCTTAGAGTCAACACAAAAAACACACATAATTCATATTTTCCTTAATGCTTATGATGGCTTTTTAAGGAAAGCAATACCGCATTCCTATGTTTGCAAACTGTATTTAACTCCTTAAACTGTAATTAATGGAAATAGTGTAATGCAACTCATCTGATCAGTGAGTAAAAGATCTGAGATGTCCATGAGTGGTGCGAACGGTGACAGTTAATCATTTTGAATAAGCTTAAAGGATGCTCGGATCTGGCTCTGTATCAGTCCAGGCGAAATACAATCTTGTCGAATGGGTCATTGTTCATGTCATTTTTTACTTTCATTACAACAAATTCAGGATAGAATTTGGGTTTCTGCTTGTATTTTATCATAGAAATATCTCATCCCAATCTTCATGTATTTTACAATTCAGCAGTTAACAGAATAAAAACTTTGCTCATCTTTGGCCGCTTTTGGGCTTTCCCCCGGGGGGGGGGGGGGGGTTGTTTCCTTACAATATCAGTTACATTATATAACATATATGAATCTGTGTTTTTTTTAAGATCACAAATGTGAACCTATTGTAACAGAAGAAAATTTAGGCTTTATATCTTACCTTAGCTTAGCCAGATTAAACTGGATGCAAACGGATACGGATAATAACAGTGCTATATTCATATTCATATGCAAAATCGTTCTTAGATAACGTATGCAAAATCATTGTCAGATATCCTACACCAGTATCTGCGGACAAATATCAAATTTTATACACAATTTGAATTCGGTATAAAACAATTTCATTAGTATTGCTTATAAAATTGCAAAAATGTACAAGCATCATGCCCATACAGTATTGACATGTAATATAAACAATTATTTTGATGGAAGGCTAAATATCAGTCGTTTAAAACACATAAATTATTATCTTCGTGACAGGTTCTATGTATATATATATATATATATATATATATATATATATATATATATATATTCATTATTAATGTCCTTTTCCTCAATTTTTACCCTTAGTTTCCAAATGTTGGTTCAGAAAGATTTGAAGGTTTTTTTTTTGGCGGGGGGATATCAATTGACAAATATTGTTGGAATTTTTTTTTTTTTTTTGGGGGGGGGAGGGGGGGATATCAATTGACAAATATTGTTGGAATATTTTTGCAGGTCAATGTATTTTTATTCCTGTCCAAGTGGGTCTAAAACTAAAAGTATATACATATTAATAGCTGGAGTAGAAACATGATTTTTGATTCGACTGCGAATGAACAAAAATATCGATACATTCGAGCCAGAGTTAGGCAATCGACAACCGCTGTGAACAAGAATTAACATCTATCTCCAAATGGAAATTTTGATATCAAACCCTCATCCAACAAAAAATTATAATACTGTTTATATCTTTTTTCATTATTATGCACATGCCAGAAGATTTCGTCTTAAGAATGCTAATACATTGGTTTTGCATGCTGTACATGGCAATATTTCAGCTATGCAGGATCATGGAGCGACAAGTACAAGGACAAAGATCAAAGGAGGGGGACGGTGACGACAAATCAGCTTCCATCTTCGAAAGATTATTTGGGTGATTTTTTGGTATTTCGTCCTCCAAGTGGCTGGGAAGAAAACCGATACGTTTGGCTTTTCGTTGCCATTTGGATGGGTGTGGTAGCGACTGTCGTAATTCATCGGTAGATAGTTTGTACTTATTCAATAAAATTGTAAATTGCAGTTGTATATACATGTGTATCATATGCATATCTTGTAAATTATTACACTCAAACTATATATGCTGTTTCCCTCCATTATATTTCATTTATCCGAATATCTTGAAATTATGGACCAAGAAACAGGTAAGGTAAGATGCCTTAATTTGTATTTGGAACCAGTGCGAGAGAGAAATTTGAAATTCGATTGCGTTATATCTTTAAAAACATACGGTTTGAACCGTGCTGTTAGGCGTAAAGAAAAAGACGAAAGTCAGTGGGATTGAAGTAGGAATCTTTATGTTTGGTAAAATGCCTTAAGATCATTTGGATCATTTCCACAAAATGCAACTATATTAGCAGTCGAATGTCTTTTTTGTATGATTGCAAAAGAAAATGTGAAAAGTAATCTGTGTACGTTATAGTAGAAAAAGAGAAGAGAGAAGCACTTGTGCTAGCATTGGTTGTCGACTATATGCAGCTTTATCTTCGCGCATTGCGAACGTGCGGTTTCCAAACTTTAATTTAGACGTTCAGATCACCATTTGGGTGATGTAACCATAGACTCGGTAACTCTAGGAAGATGAGAATGGTTAAAATGGACTTGGAGTGGTTCATATAAATTTGTCTATAAAATATCTAACCATAGCTTCAAGACTCATTAACTCTAGGAAGATGAGAATGGTTAAAGCGGACTTGGAGTGGTTCATATGAATTTGTCTATAAAACACTGGGCTTCCAAGACATGCATTGATTTAATGCCATAACCTCGAGCATGATATAGTAAGAATTTTAGGTTGCACAACGAACATAATTGTACCAACCCATAGATTCGAAAATAAACATTATTGATGTTACAATCATCAATAGTACTATTCTGCACCAATAAAATGGGATTGGTTACTTGCCATTAATAATTTAATAACAAAGACACATAAATATGAATTTTTTTGAAAACATATTCTCATTAATCAACATCATTCATTATGTATTCACATATGTAATATCGTGTTCATAGAAAATATGATTGTTACAAAATACTCCAAGAAGAAGAATATATGAGACAATGTTACAACATTGCCTTTGTGTCCGTTAAAAAAAAAAAAAAAAAAAAAAAAAAAAAAAAAAAAAAATCAATAAACAAGGAACTCCCAAATTGCTAAATTTTCACTTGTACGTCTTTGAAAACTTATTCGTTTAACTGGATACTTACAAAACTTAACATCGATCTGCTCAACTGAACATGCGAGTATTTAAAGGAAAAAATACTTTGAATCAGGCAACAATCTAATGTGAATAATAACCTTATATTTCGAACTAAAATAGATATTTAGTGAGACCTTGCCGCTCAGCGGAACGAGTTTTCTTCTCACTAGTATCTTATAAAACATATTAACCATAACCTTCACTCATAGTGGTCAGAAATAATAAATAATCATGTGCACACGTGCAACATATAGTGAATTCCCTAACTCCATTCGTTTGACTAATCGTCTTAATTTCATAAGACTACTGATCATATATTCAAGTGAATTACCCATCTCTTACGTTCTAGATTGCACAACTTCTATGGTTTACTTGTTCACACTGTCTGGATTATCCATCCACCATATATCGTATTTCCTTTTAAATATTGTAGTCTATCCATCCAACATGTCATAGTTTTCCTAGGATGTCTATGAATCCGACAATCATCAAACAGAGACTACCCATCTTAGGCAACCATGAAGACTATCCATCGCACATTCTACAGTTTTCCTAGGGTAAGTATAAATCCGTCATGTCAATTAATTTCATAATTTAGTCCCGTACCCTTAGAATATAACTTATATTATTGGCGTCCCAAATGAAAATCAATACAATAAACATATGGTTGTCCATCATAACATAGAAAACAATCAGCATAATGTCGCTTCCCATCAGCGGTCAGAACAAGGAAAGGAATGGCTATCCGCCACTAAGTAAATAACTTCAAATATAAACAAACTTAGCTTACTTTAAGTACCAATGTTTCTTCGGATCGAAAGCAAAACTATCATTCTTCTTACATGTAGGTTTACCATCCTCTTTTTAATTAACTCTTTTAAACCCAAATAGGATATCTACCCCAACTTATCTAGCTTGGTGTCGGCACAAAAGAAAGGCAACATGAAAAATATCCACATAAAAACAAAAGGGTGCCGACCTAAATAAAGCACGATGTAATTTTTGGTCAAAACAATAGGTTTTCGGTCCTAAAGTGTAACGTCCCAGGTTTTTACTACCTTTATAATACAATTCATTTTGAGATTTATTTTGATAATTAATTTTAATAATAAATTTGAAAATTGAATACTAAGGAAAATTACAAATATGTATATATTTTAAATTCATGACCAATGTATATATAAATATAAAGGCGGTAAATAATGTTGTATAATTTTGTTTGGGTTTTTAATACGTTTCAGACTCTAGTTAAAAAATCTATATGGTATTAATTGCAAATAATATAGGAAAAAATTAACAACAATTATTTGTTAATCTCATGTGTATACTTGCTATATTTACATACATACAAGTATGTAATGTTTTAACAATTTGGTATAATTTAACTTGTTTATAATCCCTATAAAATCTACATACATGTATATGTATGTAAAAGACTAGATTGTTATATAAAAACTCATGGCTTTTATATGTATATTTGTGTAAACTAGAAGTAAAGATTGTGTTATAAGAACTAATGTAACAAAATAAAACACTTAAGTAAAAGTTGAATTTACTTCACCTGTAAGACATGGTTTTATAAATGCAAGTATACATTTGGGTTTTTAAACAATAGATGGTACAATGAAATGAAAACCCCTTAGCACATCTTTCAATTCAAATCAATAGGGAAGCCTATATATAAAGCTAAGCATATACCCTTTCACATATAGTATAAGCAGCTAAGGTATCATGTTTGCTTAAGTGCTAAGTATAAAGTCTTGCAAGATATGATTTGTACACAAATGCGCAGCAAAACATAGGATATTGAATCATCTCTTAGAACCAGCTACACCCTAAATAGATATACATTTGTAGCATACACTAGCCTAAACACATGCATCGTCATTGTCACAGCTGTGAGGAGCATTTAAGATACATCACCAACATGCCTATTCAATCAAATCTGCAAGCACATTCAGTAAGGCCTAGGCATTGCGTACATTGCTTAGAAACTAAGAATTTCATATTTAAAACCTTTTTGTACATTTACACATGGCAGGTACAAAGAATAGCATAGTTGTAGTGTTGTGGTCTAGGAGTAGAAAGTTTACAAATGACCAAACAACTACTTCTTTTCAATGAAATGAAGTAACACCTGTATGAAACATCCTATCCTTGTATAAATGCCTTGCAAAGCTTTAAATGAAGCTAATATTTTATTCCAATTTTTTTAATATAAATAGACCATACACTGTATGTTTTCCTCACCCAAAAACAGTCGAACCAGTTCATTAGAAGCTACAACAAGTCTTAAATATAGAGAAGCACACTAAAGGATAGGAAAACAAGATGTCGTGATCATTTATACACATTGGAAATGCATATGTGAGTAAATTTCCCCCTAGTTATTTATTTTGCATGTACATATGAATCTGATGCAGTGGTTTTCATACTGGAATTGAAACCTGTAATTTATAGCACAACCAGTGACTAAACATATAAATAAATCTGCCCTTTTCATTCATTGATTATGTTATATGTATATGCATGAGTATGTAGTTCTAGAATATGGATAGTTCATGGAAAAACTATGTTAAACTGAGAAAAACATCTAAACTAAAGTACAGTAGTGAGTGAACTAAGTAATTTTAATCTTTAAATTTAAACAAATGTATTTGTATATTGATGTCATGACTGGATATGCCTGAGACATGTTAAAACATATTAAGTTAAATAGTTGGAAGCATAAGAACTTGTACTGTAAGCAACGGCGTGAACACAAATGGAGAAGACAGTGATCATTATTCAAGTAGTAGTAATATATGTGAGTAAATCTCTTTCTCCATTTAAATATGTATTATATATCTTTGTGCAAACATATACACACACACACACACACACACACACACACACACACACACACACATATATATATATAAGTGGTATTGAACCAATTGAACCTTCATATTGAAAATGGAAACTCAAAGGGACCAGAAAGAACCAAAACTGGAAACTTGGTAAACTCTTTTCCCATTCGAATCAATTACTGGTTTATATATATATATATATATATATATATATATATATATATATATAGCTATGTATGTGGTGATTTGCATATGCCTGTGTTCAACTTCATCTAGAATGGATTAATAACTTAGATGGAAATCTGAAACAGATTATACACAAGAACTGTAAGCCTGTACACCAGACTCTGTTCTTTGACAAAACAAATGTCTGGAAAGAACCAAAAATCCATAATTTCAATATTAGATCATTGAAGGATAGGATTTCAACACAGAAGTTTAAGAATAAGCGTAGTTTCATTTAAAATTTAACTGACGTCAAAATAATAATTATGCATAATACTGTAAAGAGGGGTTATAAACCCTGAATTTTAATCATTTTAAAATTTTAAACTCAGTCATATGGTTGAAGTTGAAATCGGAAATCATGATTTTTAGAAGTGGAACTGGAATTTTTAAACCTATATAGCGAGTTATGGGTTATTCATCATTTTGGGGTAAATAATTAAATCTGTAAATTTGGGGTGATGGAAATTAAAACTGTTCATGGGGAAGCTTCACTGGGTAAAGGCGAGTTCACGGACAGAGTTTGATGACTTACGGTGGTCGTAGGTAATAGGGGTGGGTTAAATTAGTTTGTACTACTATTGTGGGAAGGGGTTTTTGATCGATGCGGGTGCGCTTTTCGAGGAATCGAGTTCACCAGTTTTGGTGGGGACAGGCGTAAGAGGGTGATCTTCGATGCAGTGGCAGCGACAGATATTCCGGTGATCGGAATTGAACGTGGGGATCGAACATTGGGTCATCTTGAAACTGCTTGATTTAATTAACGGAGTTGAGCAGTGTTTTTGAGAAGGAGGCATGAGGATGCTCCAGTGGTTCGTCAATGATGATCAGGAGGTGCGAAATGTTTTGCCGGAGGTGGCGAAGAAGGCCTTGGGAGGTCAGAACGTTGGTGCATGTGCACTAGTGGGGGTGTGTCGGTTTGTCTGGTTTGGAAATCTGTTGTTTGAAGCTATTATATGGGAGAGAGAAACAGGAGTGGAAAGAAAGCATATCAGCCTAGCTTTATTTTGTGCATGACGCATTGTCATTGGGCCCGGGCTAAGCCCAATTTAAAAATATAAATATAAATAAAAAGAAAAGAAGCTTTAAATTTAATTTAGGTTTAAATATTATAATATATATACCGATATAAATTGGCAAATATAAATATATGTGTATGAGTTTATTTTATTAGGATCGGCCCATTTCAAATAAATCAAAAGAAGGGAATAATGTTTTAAGTTATTAGTGCATAGGCAAAAAGGGTATAGAGTATAAAGAATATACATATAAAATATATAGATGGGTATAAGTTTATATCAATTTATTCAAATAGAACTTGGCTTTGTGTATAGTCGAGTCAATAAATAGTGTATGTAATAACTTAATGTCGTTACCAAGTTTTACACAATTCAATTTAAAATAAATTGATTTGTCGGTAATTGAAAGTAGATTTTATACTAAATATCAGTTAAGTTAATCAATCAAACTAGTCGTGAACTAAATTAACACGTAAACTATGGATTAGTAATGATATGTTATTCAGCAAATTCTGAATTGGTTTTTCCATTAATTGATTGATTTATTTAGTAGTATTTAATTACGTTAATCATAATTAAGTATTTTTATTTGACATCTGTTAGTGGAAATAAACACCATTCCACTATATATTTTATTGACTGAATTGTTTGGACATCTTATTAGCAGAAATAAACATCGTTCTGCTATTATTTCAGTTTACATATTTTATCAGTTAATATACGATGTTGAGATATTATAGTCAGTTTATAATATTGAATTTTATTTTTACGGGTGTTTATGCAAATTGAGTTAATGACTTGAATGTCATATGTTTAAAGAAGTGTATATACCGTTGGAACTGCTAGGTTATATTTTTTGTAAATTAACTCAGAAATGAACTTAAGTTTTGATAATAGGATATAAATTGTGTTTTTGAGGAACAATTTAATGATTTAATTTAACTTAATTATATTATTAATTAATTTAAAAAGGGAAGATTAATGGTAATAAGTTAATCAGTTTGTTTGATGTAAATCAGCTGTTTAAATGGGAATTTGATTATTAAATTCATCGGTTTAAATTGATTTAATAGAAGAAGTTTTAAATAAATGGGTTGTTTAAAAAAAACTTGATAATGTTTTAAATTGATGAATTTTGGTGAGATAATGGTGTAAGTAAATAGCAGTTTAAATTTTGATAAATGATCTCTGAAGAATATTTTAAAACTTAATTAACTTTTTAATTAAGTAAGAGGATAATTAGTTATACAAGAAAAGGAAATATAGTCAATCATTTGGAATAAATTTCCAAATTTGATATTTAAGTTAAGTTAACTTAATAAATGTTTTTCAAACAACAAACGTTGTTTAAAAGAGTTTAAGGTTTAGGAATCAAATGGATTTACCAATTTAAGGTTGTCGAATATTTTGGATATCGAACTTCTATGAATCTTAATGATAAGAATGATTTCAATTCAAGGTCTGAGAGGTAATTAAAATACCCCAATTTGATCGATGTCACTATTATCCGATAGTTCGCATTAGTTTGTTTTCAAAATAAGTATGAGTTAAATATCGTTCAGTTTTGAAACGAATGTTCGAAAGTGAGATTATCACGTAAGACTGATAAATAAGATTTTGTTAATAATTATTGTTTTCAAATTAATATATATACAAAGTTAATATTGGAATAAATATTTAATGGGTATTTAAATACGACTTAGCAGATCCAATAGTGTTAAATCTGTCTATTTTATTTTATATTTGATAGTTAAATAACCGACTATCAAATTTGGACCTTTTCGTTATCTTTTCAAAGAGACCGGAATCTGAATTCCACTTCGATTCGATATACGTTACAAGTCAGAGATTTTATTGAAGACCATTGAAGACGAAGTAATGCAAGGGCTATTCTGTCAATCCTAGGTAGAAATTGTCTAAGATGGATTTACATGATAGTGCCTTCGGTTTGTCCAATCCGAGGACAACTTGTATAAACGAATGTATGACAGAGTATGCCTAACTGATCATGTACGTTGATCTCTTCAAACATATTTATGTTGGTGGTAGAGGAATTCTTTTCTCTTGCTTTATACCCGTAATATATTTTTGGGGAAGTCAATTAGTGGTTGGCGGTTTTGACAATGTGGCGTTCAAAGTAGATGAAGAAATTCATTTGTCAAAAGGTAAGTTCAGCCTCAAGCCTTACAACAGGGAAATGACAAAAATCGGGCAGGCAGCATGGCTATGTGGGTCGCTCCCATTAGGGTGTATTGTCACCATCTAGAGAATATTCATTTTGTTACTTCTTTCTCTTCTGTATCTCCTAGGAACGATTATGTTGATACCAACCGTAAGGTGATAATATATTCGATACACTCAAGAGAAATAAGTGGTCGGTCATGTGTGGCCGGGTGGCAAGATGTTCTTGTTGAACCCAGTGTATTCCCCTATAGAAATACATTATCTGAAGGTGGTTCCATACCTTGTCATAGTTGAAATCCATTATCCAATAAGTGCTTGCAGTTTTTGTTTGTATACTATGTATGTGGAGCATGAGATGAAAGCATTCCACTAAATTGCTATTTATTTGTATTTAGACATTATTGTAATATTAGAATAATATTGATTTCAAAATTTTTTGGGTTATCGTAAGGTAAAAACCATCCATGTTTATGAGTGGATCAGTTTTACGATTATCTTTTCTTTCAAAATGTTTTTGAAAGTTAAACAAGTGCTTGGATTCTCATAAGGGAAAAACCCATTCCGTTTTTACGGCGTGGTCTTATGAGATATCCTTTATCGGAATCAAATTAGTCTAAAATCATTTACTCATACCAGTCCCATTACTGACCCAGAGTCTATTTTTCTATGTTTTCCCTAAACTCTCTGGTGCCCAAATTTGTACCGGCAGTCAAGTAGTTTAGGATTTTACAGATTTATTTGGAGAATCTTGGAGAAGGCGACTTCAACGTTAGATATTGAGAGTTTGTTTCCGCTGTATTGTATATATGATGTACTCTGATGATTTATGTGAGTTCAAACCCAGTTTGTATTTCAAAAGTGATTATAAATATTCTATTTTATTTCGCTGCAATTGTGAAATTATGTGGTGTTGTCCAGTTCGATCTTCTATCTATTTCCTTCTATTATAAATTTTTATCTTTCTATTTCTCATACTCTAACTTCTTTCTATTAATGATTTGTATTTTCGTGCAATTTGGATTGGACGTGAGTCATATTCAGTCAGCTCAAATGGTACGGTTTTGCGGGTCGTTACACTTGGTGTAAGCGCTGAAGGTTGAGTAGTAACCTTGGCTGTATGGCGTATCTCGATAGAGATGGGGTTAATAATGCCCTAGATTGAGTTTGAGTGTATATATAGCGCGTATTTGTTATTTGATATAAAAACCTTTTTATATTGTGTTGATTAAATTGTTGAGTGGTATAAAAATTCCAAAGACGCATTTAGCTGACGAGGCCGATATAAAAGCTAGGTAAATGAGATAATTTTACCCAAAATTATATTTTATTTATAAAAGAATAATTTTCTGTAATTATTATTATATATATAGATAGATGTGTTGATTGTTAATCCAACTTGAAATAGCTATATATAACCAAATTAAATTTGTATAAGGAGGAGATATACAAATGACAAACTGGAAATTTGTTGAATAAAACAAAAAGATTTGGGAAAATTTAAAAGTTTTGAATTTAAATGAAATTATGATAAATGATTTCAGATTGGTTTGGAATTAAAAATCAGAAATCTAGATTCTGATATTGGAAAATTTAATTGGAGTTAAGAAATTGGAACTTAACTGGGAGTTGGTTGAGTTAAACAATTTTCTGAGTATTAGCCTGATGTTGATTTCGGTCTTCGGGGTCGATATTTAGAAGATTACTTTCTTACCAATTTACGATCAGAAACTGATGAATGATGAAAACAAGTGTAAAAAAATTAGAAATGGAAATGTTCTCTAACTATAACAACATATATTTCTAGTTATGAAGATGGCTCTGTTTGATAACCGATTGCTGATATATTGAATGTCTTGATTGTTGTAAATTGCTTGGCAGTTAACCAGTGTATTTTGAATGCGTTGTTTGTTGCGACTGTTTGGGGGATGACCCATGTATTTTTTTGAATATAAGTCTATAATCTCCTCGTTACTTTTCAATTTCGAGGATGATTTTTTTTAAGGTGGGTAGATTGTAACGTCCCTGATTTTTGCTGCCTTTATAATACAATTTATTTTGAGATTTATTTTGATAATTAATTTTAATAATAAATTGTGAAAATTGAATATTAAGCAAAATTACAATTATGTATATATTTTGAATTCATGACCAATGTATGTATAAATATAAAGGCAGTAAATAATGTTGCATAATTTAGTTTGTATTTTTAATATGTTTCAGACTCTAGTTAAAAATCTATATGGTATTAATTGTAAATATTATAGGAAAAATTTAACAATAATTATTTGTTAACCTCATGTGTATACTTGCTATATATATTTACATACATACAAGCATGTAATGTTTTAACAATTTGGTATAATTTAACTTGTTTATATTCCTTATAAAATCTACATACATGTATATGTATGTAAAAGACTAGATTGTTATATGAAAACTCATGGCGTTTATATGTATATTTGTGTAAACTAGACGTAAAGATTTTGTTATAAGAGCCATTGTAACAAAATAAAATACTTAAGTAAAAGTTGAATTTACTTCACCTGTAAGACATGATTTTATAAATGCAAGTATACGTTTGGGTTTTTAAACAATAGATGGTACAATGAAATGAAAACCCCTTAGCACATCTTTCAATTCAAATCAATAGGGAAACCTATATATAAAGCTAAGCATATACTGTTTCACATATAGTATAGGAAGCCAAGGTATCACGTTTGCTTAAGTGCTAAGTATGAAGTCTTGCAAGATATGATTTGTACATATATATATACACACATATATATATATATAAGTGGTATTGAACCAATTGAACCTTCATATTGAAAATGGAAACTCAAAGGGACCAGAAAACAAACCTGTAACTAGAAAGAACCAAAACTGGAAACTTGATAAACTCTTTTCCCTTTTGAATCAATTACTAGTTTATATATATACATATATACATATATATATATATATATATATATATATATATATATATATATATATAGCTATGTATGTGGTGATTTGCATATGCCTGCGTTCTACTTCATCTAGAATTGATAAATAACTTAGATGGAAATCTGAAATAAATTATACACAAGAACTGTAAGCCTATAAACCAGACTCTGTTCTTTGACAAAACGAATGTCTAGAAAGAACCAAAAATCCATAACTTCAATATTAGATCATTGAAGGATAGGATTTCAACATAGAAGTTTAAGATTAAGTGTAGTTTCATTTAAAATTTAGCTGATGTCGAAATAATAATTATGCATAATACTGTAAAGAGGGGTTATAAACTTCGAATTTTAATCATTTTAAAATTTTAAATTCAGTCATATGGTTGAAGCTGAAATCGGAACTCACGATTTTTAAAAGTAGAACTGGAATTTTTAAACTTACATAGTGAGTTATGGGTTATTTATCATTTTGGGGTAAATAGTTAAATCTGTAAGTTTGAAATGATGGAAACTAAAATTGTTCATGGGGAAGCTTCACTGGGTGAAGGCGAGTTCACGGATGGAGTTCGATGACTTACGGTGGTCGTAGGTAATGGGGGTGGGTGAAATTAATTTTTACTACTGTTGTGGGAAAGGGATTTTTGATCGACGCGGGTGCGCTTTTGAGGGAATCGAGTTCAATAGTTTTGGTGGATAGGGGCATAAGAGGGTGGTCTTCGATGTGGTGGCAGCGGCAGATATTCCGGTGGTCGAAATTGAATGTGGGGATTGAACATTGGGTCATCTTGAAACTGCTTGATTTTATTAATGGAGTTGAGCAGTGTTTTTGAGAAGGAAGCTTGGGGATGCTCTAGTGGTTGGTCAATGATGATCAAGAGGTATGAAAAGTTTTGCGGAAGGTGGCGCAGAAGGCATTAGGAGGTCAAAATGTCGGTGCATGTGCACCAATGGGGATGTGTCGGTTTGTCTGGTTTGGAAATCTGTTGTCTGAAGTTATTATATGGGAGAGAGAAACATGAGTGGAAAGAAAGCGTATCAACCTAGCTTTATTTTGTGCGTTTGATGGGGTTTGGCTTCAGGAAGGCATGCGTGTGAAAAGAAAGAAAGGGAAAGAGAGAGCAGAAAAGGAGAGGTCGAGAAGAGAGAGAAAGCGCGTAGAATAAAGGGGATTGGAATATTTCTGTACGGAAACAGAGAAGAGAGTCCTTTATTGGAAAGCAAATAAGGTGAGAACACTTAAATTTTATTATTTAATATGATTTAAATTTTATATACATAATTAATGGATTTAATAATGTGTGGTTTCATGAATGGTTAATTATTCGTTGATAGTTTGTGATGGTTGCCAAAATAAATGCATATCGAGGCGCGTTATTAACGCGTATTTTGAATTTTATTTATTGATTGCATGTAGGAAATCAATGTATAAACGGTGGTTGAATGTATGAATATATATATATGTACTCATTGCAATCTTGTACGAGTTATCAGCGAAAAAAAAGGAAATTTCCTAAATTTAATTAAGACACTATTTATTGGCCAAATGACAATTTAGTTATTATGTAGTGTTTTATTTACTTAATAATGCTGATGTAATAATATTCATTGATTTACTAGTAGTATTATTCTTTGGTTCGATAATTTTTGTTAATTAAAGTAATATTTGATTTCTTGAATAATTTTCCTAATTAACATTTCATGATATTGAATAAATTTGATAATATTGATTTAATAATATGGTGTTGTTAAAATGGTTTATTAACTAAGTTATGTTAATAACATTTTTAATATGGAATGAAATAATGGTTTGAGGAGTACTTGGAAACTTGTAATTTGATTTAATAGCATAAACAAAACTCGATTTTGGAAAATAATAATTAACATGTTATTATCAATGTAACCTGATAGTATAATTTATTTTGAGAGCAGCTTGAATTTAAATTTATTGATTTTAAACTTAACTACTTATTTAAATTAATGTATGGTTAAAGGAAAATTTGGGCAAACTCAAACTATTTGACTTTGAATCTAATATGACCTTGGATAAGAATATGAAATAATGTTATAAAATTTTGAAAGGGGTATTTAAACTCGTATTATTGGGTTATGGAAGTTGATATAAGTCAAGATAAATATTTATAATGATATCTTGTAAATAGCTTTGAATAACAATTTGAATTTAAAGCTTAAGTAAGAAATGAAACTTAAGTTCGGGTAAACAAGTAAGTTATTCCGTTATCAGTTCTAGAACAGTAAACGGGGTGTAACTAAGGAAAGGGATGCAGTAACCAGTGCGCTGAACTTACCTGGCCTACGTTTACTTATCTAGGTTGGTAAAAGAACAAATTGAAGGTGAATCTCAAATATCTGAACGGTTATTATAATAAATGATTTTCCAATTTAAAATTTTGGTTAAGATTGGGATTCGATGGAAGCGATCTGCAGATATTTGTTATAGGTTCCGTAGATGACGACCAACACTATTTGAGGAATTAAATGGTAGAAATATCGTAATTCCGCTTATAGTATCAGTTTAATGCGAGACATATATTTGATATAAAAAGTTTCGAATTCTAAACCAATCGTATATCTAATATCAATCATTGGATTTAACTTGAATGATATGAGGGTAATATTATCTTCCCGGAGTAAGGCTTAGGTTATTTATATAAGTTAATACAGAACTATGTGAACGGAAGTAAATAGTTGAATGCCTTTGAAATTTATTGTATTAACTCAAGATTATCGGAACTGGTTATGCTCTTCGAATATGAATATAAATTCAAGTCATTGGTATGGGAAAGGGACACTTCCAGTTAAAGTATTTTGTATATTTATAGGGGTTTCAACTATTTAAACCATGGCATGTTAATTTCAAAAATATTTAAATATAAACCTATTTGATTTAAAGAATATGTATATGTTTAAAAATATATTTGTATACTTCTTTTTATTTTTAATATATTGTATGTAATTATTTCAACCATTTCTATTTTTAAATTTTTTTCTAAATATTTATATAATTATTTTATAACAAATATATTATTTTCAAATATTTTATTTAATTAAATTGGGAATTGTTTGAGTCCTCAAACCTTTGATTCGAATATAATGAATCCATATTGAATGAATACAACGAGTTTGAATTGAAGAAATATTGTTAATCGTGATCCTTGATTTATAGGTGATGGTTCGAAAGTAAAGAGTTAAGAGAAAATATTTGAATTTATATAAGCGATCATTCTAAAATTTAGAAAGAATTAAATTGTGTGTGTGTGTGTGTATATATATATATACATATATGATGGGGAGAACTTGATTTGAAATGTGCACTTCATATAAAGCGCTGGTTATTTGGAAAGACCAGGATTAGAATTCACTTCTCGAAACCATTCCAAATAATCTTACGACGAAATAAATGAAGACACAAAAATGGCGATTAAAGACCGTGGTTCTTCACATCGAATATGCTGCCTGCTGATTTGTTTCTTTATTGAATAGCTACAGTAGAGATATGACCCTATTACCGGAGTGGCAGAAAGTCTGCACGTATTTGGAGAATTTTCGGATTTGCTAGGGCCTTCACACTCAAAATTGAGTCGTGAAATAAGGTGCCTTCGGCTTCGTTCGAACCCGAATCGAACTTGTATGGATGTGTAACTGTATCTTATAATGTATTAACTGATTATTACTAAACATATTTCTTTTTGGTAATGGGAATTTATTCCTTTGGCTAAAAGTTATTTGGTTAGTAATTATCAGTTAAAGATTATGAAATGACAGTGTGGCATGCGAAGTGCTGCAGTTGAAGAAATGATCAAAGCATGGCATAGTGTAAGAGCGTAGCTTTGTGGTACGAAACCTCGCGAACCTCACAACCCTAATGATGGGAAAATAGCGGTTAGATTGTGTACCTATACATATTATCTATTGAAACTCGAAAGCTTCGGCGGTGGATCCACCTGTGAAATCTGAGGGAATAAAGTATATATGGTGTCCGATGTCTGGATGAAAACCGGAATATATACTTAGCGCTATGTATTCAGAGTCTGTTGTCTGGATGTTATTCGGGAGATACTTAGTTTCATGTCCTCGATTGATCTTTCATGCCAGGACCATCCTGTTAGAAATCCAATAACCAATACGAGCCTCTCTCTTTGTTTGTAAACTATGTATGTAGGCATAATCATTATGCTTACTAGATTTATATATTTATTTGCGAAATGTTTTTAATGTGCTATTTGTAGTAATAATACACACATCAACATATTTCATGGATTTGACATTATAAGGCTAAAACTCGTCCATGTGTGCGCTTGCATTTGCATTTATTGTTTGGTGTGTTCGGGGCAAGCCTTATAATAGTCTTATTTTTTCAAAACTCATGTACAACTCATGCACTGGTAATCATAGGAGTAGACCCTTTTCGTATTATGCGGCATGGTCCTGTGATTTACCTTAATATAAAGTAAAATATTTTATGTTCTCACACCAGTCCCATGACTGACCTGGAGTTTATTGTTCCTTCCTAAACTCTGAGTGTCCATAATTTTCACACGGGCAGCTGGTAGTTTATTTTTACAGTTATGGATTCTTGGAGAAAGATTCAAAGCGCTTTTTGGGTTGGAGCTTCGAGCTAGAGTTGGAATTCTTCCGCTATAGTTGTCTTTCAGTTGTGTATTTTATTGTAACTCTGATAATGTAAACTCTATTGTAATCAAACGCTGTATAATAAAAGTTTATTTTATTCTGTTCTAATGTGTACTACCCCGGGCGAATCCGATTTTCAAACATCTGGAGTTGGTTTAAACATTGACTCAAGGTGATTGGAAGTTGGGTCATCACACATTAAAACACTAATTTGATTTTAATCTCCAAAAATCATTACTTAATGATTATTCAAATTTAAGAAATTAATCTTATCTTTAACTGGGTTAAGGAACCAATGTCATTAAAAACACAGTTCACGACAAACCCATAATCATCTTCCATTAAATATGGAATCTTCACAGAAATCAGGTCAATATATAATCGATATAAATTTCTGTATCAGACTAATAATATAAATGGAATAACAACAAGGCCTTTTAAATTCCTTATATAGTAACAGTCTTCATTCATAGAAGCTCATCTAGATTATTACCAAATCGAATTCCATTCAATTCCAATTTAATATATTAAATTGGAAAACTTTACTTTGGAAAATTTCTATTAAATCTTAATAAAAAGATTTATAAATTCCAAATTATATTTTCACTATAAATCGGGTTAAAGAACGAATGCCGTTAAAACCACAGTTCACGATAAACCTATTTCACATTTCATTTTATTCCAATTACTAAATATAATTAGAAACTCTAATAATCTTAATTAAAAGATTTATTCTTTTCATATGGGGTTTAAGAACAATGTTATTTAAGACACCATTCACGACAAACCCAAAATCCAATTTATTTATTCTTTTAAAAACATTGGATATTTATTTCTAGTTAATAACTAGTTCGTTTTGATAAAAATACATTTTTATCTTTACAAAATTGTAATTTTTCATCCAAATTCTTTCCAAATCATTTATTATGATTTTACATAATTTTTCCATATTTTTAATAATTTTATTAAGGCCCTTACAGTCGATTTCCATAAACGGTCATCAAACTACACTTATAACGACCTTTTCCAAATCCAACCATTAGATTTCAAATCTCTTATATTCATTAGAAAGATCTTTTCGATATGAACCCAACGGTTCCGGTTTTAGGAGAATCCGACGGTCGGGTCTCCTGTTACGCCCATTTGAAGTTAATGGTCGAAATTCGTGAACGGTCGCTGCACGACGCATTCTATTCAGGCCATTAAATATACATAATATATATTATATATATCATCGATGTCCATTTGAATCGTATTTTATAAATCGTTTATAAACTCGTTTTAAAACGATTCCAACTTCTTTTTTTCAATTTTAAATCAAAATTGAATATTCTATATCTTTATCATATTAAAATGATAATATTTTCAAAACATTAGATTTTAAAATTACTTCTTTTCTATATTCATAATAAAATGAAATAAAACGATCGATAAACCCGTTCGGGTTAAAATGGCGTTTGCTACTTAATTCGGCTTCAAATTTTTATATTTTTATGTCCATCCAAAATCGGACAACAAAATCATAATTTTATTCTTTACTCAATATTATTTTAAAATATTCGTTATTTTAAAATATTCTTAATTTTTAAAAGATCTTTATTTTAAAATATTCTTGACATTAAAATGTCCTTTTACATTACTTACATTAAAAATGTTCTATTACATTAAAATGGCTCTTTTACATTATAATGATTCTTTTACATTATTTACATTAAAAATGTTCGATTATATTAAAATGATTCTTTTACATTATTTATATTAAAAATGGTTCCTTTCATTAAAATGTTCTTTTATTTAAAATATTCTTTTCATTAAAATGTTTTTTTACATGAAAATGTTTCTTTACATTGAAATGTTTCTTTTACATTGCAATGTTCTTTTTATATAAAAATGGATCTTATACTTTAAAATGTTTCTTTTATTTTGAAATGTTCTTTCATATAAAAATGCTTCATAAAAATGTTTCTTTTATTTTGAAATGTTCTTTTATATTAAAATGACCTTTATATTAAAAATGTCTTTTTACATTAAAATGTCCTTTTACATTAAAATGTCTTTTATATTCTAAAAGGTCTTTTATATTCTAACATGTTTTTTATATTCTAACATGTTACTTTATCTAAAATGTTATTTTATCTAAAATGTCTTTTTCATTCTAAATTTTATTTTATTCTAAAATGTTATTTTATTCTAAATTGTCATTTTCATTTTAAAATGTTATTTTATTTTCATGATCATGTTAAAAAGGTGACATTTTTAATGTACAAAATATATTTTAACATATACTTCTTTTATTCTCTATACATACAATAAAAATGTGATTTTTATTGTTAAAATATTTTATTTTAAAATATTCTTTATTTTTAAAGATTCTTTATTTAAAGAAAAAAAATTCTTTACCTTAAAATATATACTTTATTTAAAATGTCCTTTTATTTCTGAATTGGAATGCGACTCAATCAATTACCATATAATTTCAGTTATATGGATTTCATACATCGCATGTATGCAACAATAATGATAAATAATCATCAAACAGTCCAATCACATCCAGAGTGAAATTTACAGCTATGTGAGCGTTAAAATAAATAAATAACACTCATCACAGACTGTCAATCCATCAATTGACATACAAATAAATATTGGGATTAGTGTATGTCAAATATCATCCCAATACTCGTGTGGGGTTTTCAAACAACAACAGTTTATTTAAACAAATTATTGGTTAATAAATTTAACTAATTTTCATTGTTCAAATTATAAATGAATATTTATAATTTAAATTTCACTATCCTATTAATATTAACATTATTTTTAATATTATAAGCATTTCGCATCACAAACAATATGCAATACAGTCAATTTAAATCGTCCATGGTTTATGGACGAGGGAAGTGATCTAACAGTACAATTTATAATGATTAACTGATAAAAATCTACAATGGCAATTCTATATGTTTTTCAGTTATGAAAATAAATTAATAATTTTGCAGAAATTTTAGTGAGGAGTTCTCACCTTTGGTTTTCACTACGTCAGTGTGTATTTCAGAATTTCTGGTACGGTTTGGATTTCGCTTTGTTTCCAGACAGTTCCGTCGAAATCTGTTTCACGCGGTATGTATATTAAAAATTATATTTTTAATCCATGTTATATAAAAACCATATTTTTATTTTAAGCTATTTCCTTATAAAAATTTCATTTTTATAGTAATGTTATTATATTGAAAAATTTACACAAAAACAATGTATATTTTATTTGCAAAACAATGTATATTTTATCTACAAAACAATGTATATTTTGTTTTAAAAAACAATGTACATTTTGTTTTACAAAACGATGTTTATTTCATTTTACAAAACAATGTTTGTTTTATTTATCAAAACAATGTTTATTTTATCAAAATAATGTTATTTTTACTAAACAATGTTATTTTTGTTTACAAAACGATGAGATTTTTGTTTACAAAACAATGGTGATTTATATTCAAAACAATGGTGATTTTATATTCAAAAAAATGGTGATTTTATTTTAAAAACATTGCTATCCAAATTTAAAACCATTTTTTTAATTCTAGGCTATTTATATAAATTTAAATTCATGCTATAGGTACATTTAAAATCATTCAATAAATAAATTTAAATTAACTAATTTTGATTAGCCCACCAACTAATCCCTCACCCTTAATCACGTTTCTTCCTCATTGCCACTGTTCCAGTATTCAGAAAAACCCACGCAATCCTCCATAAATCCACCACCGCTCCTTCCTCCTTGCGCTAGACCGCCATCGGACAATGCCACGAGGGGCGCCTCGATCTCCTCCCTCCACGCCGTGACTGGCGTTCAACTCGCAGGTCTATCATGGCCTAAAAATTCCACTGAACGGCGTCGGTTCATAGTGCAATATCGACCAAAATAAAACTCTAACAATGATCCAGACCGTGCCAAACTAAAGAGCTAAGGAAGTTCTTCAATATTCGCTTTGATTTCATCCTTTGATTCGATTTAATTTGAGGGCGATTTGGGATTGTAATTCGAATGAGAATGGCCACTAGAAATGAGATGGCGGCTATGTATTAGGATACGTATTAGGGTTTAGGATTCATACTGAAATATTGTGTATTTATACGTGTATTTCTATTTTTATTTATTTAATTCCTTTAAATTCAATATAACTCCTGTATCGTTCTAAACTCCAAATTAAACCGAATGAGTGTCGCCCTAGCTAAATGCCCCCATTTCCGACATAATGGGATATGTTTTGTAACCCAATTCAGCTGTTACAATGTGTTTTTATTTAAATTAAAATATAAATCAATATATATTAAATTTAAATGTACATTTTAATTCACCGGGGCCACCATACTGACTCTAAAAATTACAAAAAAAATATATCTAGCTTTCTTTTCACGATACAGTCCTAGCGAAACTAATTTCGTCGAATTTCGAGACCGTTTGAAAAATGACCATTTTCCAGTCGATTAAATTCAAAGTGAATTGACCAAACGCGTTTAAATTTACCACGCTCACATATTAATTCCAAAAATTATGAAAATAGGAATCTAACAATAATTTGACATTCCAGATCCAAAAAAAGCAGTTTCGTTGAAAATGGAGGTGGTTGGTAAAATGGCTATTTTTAATATTAAAATATATATAAATTCCATAGCGACTATTTTGAATTTTAAACTGGGAATAAATTTTGATTCCCGTTATGAAATTTCAATTTTTCAAATTCGTTGGAAAGATATTTTTAAACATATTTAAATATTTTTAGTTTTACTGAAATCCGATTTATTTTGAATCCTGTACATTTACTTGAAATTTGAAATCGAATTTTCAAACTACCGTGCCATTTCAGGCTCGTAATATAATTAAAATAAATTTATTCGTTCTAACTTCGATTTAAAATAAATTTTTCGTCGTTATTATTTAAAATAATAAAAATCCATTAAAATTGTTAAAATAATTTTTTTAAATAGGTTCCGATTTTCCTGATCGTTACACTCACCATTGTCGTAAATGACCAAAACGAACTTCTTCCAACTTGTACTCAAATGGGTTGGCGTGTTTGCATCGATTATCGAAAATTGAATGCTATAACGCGTAAAGACCACTTTCCCCTTCCCTTCATCGATCAAATGCTCGAACGTTTAACTGGTCACGAATTCTACTACTTTCTTGATGGTTATTCCGGTTATAACCAAATTCCAATCGCTCCCGAAGATCAAGAAAAAACGACTTTCACATATCCATTTGGTACCTTTGCTTACCGACGTACACCTTTCGGTCTTTGTAATGATCCTGCAACTTTCCAACGATGTATGGTTGGAATTTATTCTGATATGATCGAACGCTTTCTTGAAGTTTTTATGGATGATTTTTCGATCTTTGGTGATTCTTTTTCCTCTTGCTTACATCATCTTGAACTGGTTTAAATCGATGTAAAGAAAAACACTTAACGTTGAATTGGGAAAAATGCCACTTTATGGTCAAATAAGGCATTGTCCTTGGACATGTAATTTTAAATAATGGCATTGAGGTAGATAAAGCGAAAATTGACGTTATTTCAAAACTACCCATTCCTAAATGCGTTAAGGACATTCGTTCATTTCTTGGGCATGCTGGTTTTTATCGACGCTTTGTGAATGATTTTAGCAAAATCGCTCAACCTTCGACTACTCTTCTAGGAAAGGACATCCCGTTCGGATTTAACTCTGAATGTGTCGCTTCTTTTGAACATCTTAAAATGAGCTCATTTTAGCCCCAATAATCTGCTCGCCCCATTGGGAACTTCCTTTTGAAATCATGTGTGATGCTTCTAACTTTGCGGTTGGTGCTGTCTTAGGACAACGCATCAATAAAATCCTTCATATCATTTATTACGCGAGCATGACCTTGAACGACGCTCAACTCAATTATACTACAACCGAAAAAGAACCTTTGGTTGTCGTTTTTACGCTCAAGAAGTTTTGATCTTACTTGATTGGTTCCCATGTCACAGTCTATACTGACCATTCTGCTCTTCGGCACCATTTTTCCAAAAAGGATGCTAAGTCACGTTTAATTTGATGGATCCTTTTACTTTAGGAATTCGATCTTACAATCAAAGACAAAAAGGGATCCGATAACGTCATAGCCGATCACTTATCTCATCTCCCGAATGCGCCATCTTCTTTGCCGATCAATGAAAACTTTCCCGACGAACAACTCCTTTCTGTTTCAATCGATCCTTGGTTCGCCGATATAGTGAACTATCTAGTCACTAAGGAAACACCCTCATTTTGGTCCAAACAAGATAAATACAAATTTCTTTCCCAAGTGAAATACTTCTATTGGGACGACCCATACTTGTTTAAGTATTGTCTGGACCAAATCATTCGTCGATGCGTTCCTGATAGCGAAATTAAGAGTGTTCTCTCATTCTGCCATGATCATGCTTGCGGTGGACATTTTGGTCCTAGGAAAATCGTCGAAAAGGTGCTTCAATGTGGTTTTATTGGCCCACTCTCTTTAAAGACTCGTTCGAATTCTGTAAAACTTGCAATCGTTGCCAAATGCTTGGTAAGATTTCTCGATGAAATATGATGCCTTTGAACCCCATCCTTACTATCGAGATCTTTGATGTATGGGGTATTAACTTTATGGGACCTTTCCTAAACTCTTTTGGAAACTTGTATATTCTTCTCGCCGTAGACTACGTTTCGAAATGGGTCAAAGCCGTTCCATGTAAAACAAATGATCATAAAATTGTTGTGAAATTTTTAAAAGAAAACATCTTTTCGAGGTTCGGCATACCTCGCACAATAATAAGCGACAATGGAACGCATTTTTCTAATCGATCTTTTGAGTCCTTAATGAAGAAATACTCAATAACCCACAAGTTATCCGCTCCTTATCATCCGCAAACTTGCGGTCAAGTCGAAGTATCGAATCGTCAAATAAAATAGATTTTGGAGAAAACTGTAAATAAAAACAGAAAAGATTGGTCACAAAAATTGATCGACGCGCTTTCGGCTTACCGTACTGCTTTTAAAACTAATATTGGAATGTTCCCTTTTCGATTATTTTACGGTAAAGCCTGTCATTTACCTGTTGAACTTGAACATAAAGCGCTTTGGGCAATAAAGAACTTAAACTTTGATCTTGAACAAGCTGGCGAAAACCGAAAATTGCAACTCAATGAGCTAGAAGAAATTAGGAATGATGCATACGAAAATGCGAAAATTTACAAGGAAAAAACTAAAGATTTTCATGATAAGTCAATCCTAAGAAAGACATTTTTGCCAGACCAAAAAGTTCTGCTGTATGACTAATGACTTTATTTATTCCTTGGGAAGTTAAAATCGAGATGGACCGGACCATATGTTGTGCGAACTGTTTTCCACATAATGCTATTGAAATAGAAAACCCCAGGGATGGATCCATATTCAAAGTCAATGGTCAACGTCTAAAATCATTCTTGGAATTGCCCACTGATTAAGAGGAGGAGCTCATGATTCTTCATGAGCCATGCTACGTGAAGTAAGAAAGTTAAGTTTAACCCTCCTTTGTAAATATGTAAATATTCTCTTTCGTTCACTCATTGTGTCATGGATTGACTGTGGGGACACAGTCCAAATCAAGTGTAGGGGGAGTTTCATATTTCTTTTGGTTTTGCATAGAATTTTCCCTTCTTCTTTTTTTTGTCTTTCGAAAGAAGAAGAAGAAGAATTTCGCATTTCTATTTACTTTTAAATAAGACATGATGGAGTTAGCATACAATTCTGGTCATTTGATTAAAATGTTTGGACATTTACTTCTCTTAGTGGGTAACGAAAGGGAAGTTTGAATTATGAGCAAACTTGGTGTAACTGGTATATTGGGAAATTCGTAGGTGATGAGTATGAAATGTTTTCTGAATTGTAATCCGATTAAATGAATGGCTGATCTAGACTACTTGCGATAACATTTTAGATCTTTTAAGTGAAGTTGTGCTATATGTCCTCGCTTAACTCTCTCTCTTATGTTAAAAAGAAAAAAAGAATGTATATATATAATAATAATTCAAGGGTATCCAACATTGCTAGTACATCTCGCGTTGGTGTGCAAACCCGCCAAGCTCTTTCCGACACCTTGTTGACAATGTCAACGTCGGTATATCTTGGTCTCATTTTATGAGTTGGACACCTAAGGATTACCGACATCTTATTGACAAAGTCAGCGTTGGTCTGCACAATCCGCCAAGCTCTGTCCCAAACTCTCACGGGTGGTATACCTTGGTCTTTTTAGTTAGGTGTTTGTAAATAGTAATAATGTAAATATTTTGTAATAAAGAGAGAGTAAGCACTTGAAATCCAAGCATACTCTTCTCTTATTCGACCTAATTTGTTAACAAAAAGGAAGTTAAGATGTCATTTTACGATCGTTGATATTGATTATAGAATTCATTTCATATTTGCACTATGTTTCTACCGAAACAACTGGCCAAGCTGGAGGAGTTTGTGACAATAACATGATTTTTTTTGAAGTTTTGATTAGTAACGGACTAAAATTTCATAGTAATGACCCAAATTTGTGTTAACTTATTTGTGCAATATTTAAAAGTAAATTGTTCATTTGTAAATATTCCATTAAAAAAACATGCATTCATATTGTAAATATTTTCGAATTTTGCATTTTGTACATACTTTTTGCTTTTGGATTTTGTGGGTAGTATCCACTGAAAACCCTCACGAGACAACACTCGTCCTACTGGGGACACCCAGAGGTTTAAAGGCTTGTTGCATACGCTCAATGCAATCGTGCTCCCTACGAAAATGGATTTAGCTTAGTTTTTCAGTTTATTCGAAGATGAATAAAAAGATAAGTGTGGGAGTATTTGATATGCACGTAAAAATGCACATTTATATTCACATATTTATTCTTGTTTAGTGTAAATAACTGTCATATGTGGTTTTTTTTATTGTGTTTAAACCATAATTCAATTGATTTCAAAATATCATACATTCATTATTATACAAAGGAAAAATGATCATTTTTGTGCTTAACTTATTTTGAGAATTTTTTACTTGGACATTTTTCGTTGTTTTTGTAGATATTTGGTGCATTTGGAAGAGAGCTTCATAAAGATATATATGCATACAAAGGAAAAAAAGGGGAAATCAATGCCTTAGCACAAAAAAGGGAATCAATCAAGGGAGAAGGATCAATTCAGATAGAAGATTGGTGGAGGACCCCACCCACTCTCCCTCCTTCTTTAATGGGAAAAAAGGACTTCATGAATCATTATTGCTAAAGACAAAAGGAAGTTTAGATGAAGGGCATTCTTGGTAGCACGCTAAAAGTCATATTAGGGTTTTACTCGTGTATAAATAACCTCTGTATGTGGATGTAAAAAGGATCTTGGATTTTATTTAGTTTAGAGTGGCTGAAATCAAAAACTCTATTTCTCTTCCGTGGCTTCTTAGCCATTTCTTTTATGTAATTTTTTAGTGTAATTTTAATATAGTGCTATTTTCTTTTGTTGTCTTTTGTAATGAATTCTCTTTATGTTATCATTGAATCCATTATGAGTAGTTAAACCCCTTCAATTTAGGGGTAGTGAAGCTCTCATGATTCATGAATAATTAACATAAGAATTTCATGTTTCTAACTCTTTTATTTGAGCTTAATCTAAAATTGGATATTGATAAAGTAAAGATTTTATATGGTTAAAATTGATAGCATATGTTGGTTGATTATTCCCAAATGTGTTATACTTATGTCATTAATAGATTTATCACAATCTAATTCATTTTAGAAAAAGTAGTGACAGTAAAAGTGAAAGCATCCTTGATGTTCTATGTAGTTAGTGAATATTATCATACAGAACATACTCATAATATTTCATTTTTATTAGAACTATTATTTTCTATGTGATAATTAGGGCTTTAAGTGTGTATTGAAAATTAATGATTTATGTAGCTTGATTTTTCTAGCATATAAATAATGCTTGTATGAATACAACACTTAATGTGCTAGTTATTAAAGAGAGTTAGAGTCATTTTTATGTTATTAGATTGATGTCGATAGTGAATCTACTCCTAAATTATCTTTTAGTCTCATATTTGTATTCATTTTAACATTGTTAATTTTGTTTTAGTTTATAGTTAACAATTTCACTTGCTTTCAGCTTAATTCGATTGAGTAAGATAAGAATAAATTCTTTCCTTGCGGATCGACCTGTATTCGCCACATACTACGATTGTACACCGTGCGCTTACGGTTATTATTACTATATTTTGTTAACGGTTTTGTAATTCCATAGAAACGCCATTTGCAAACAATAACTATTGCGTACGAGGTTGGAATTGGATGTTGTTTCTTCCCATGGACTCATATTGACCAGCTCTATGTTTTAGAGCTAGTTTGGGTTGATTTGGTTAAGGTGAGTGATATTATTTCTCACTGTACCGTATTTTTATATATTGTAAAAATTTGATGTTTTAAAATGATTTCTAATTATAAAATGTAATGTTTAGGATAGTTGAACCTAGTAATTAATTAATAAAAAGATTAGGAAGTGATTTAAGTATATTTAACTTAATTATCATATTTTTACCTGATAGCGCGCTATTTACCCATTTACGCGCTACTTTGACTAAATCATTGGACATAGGTTATTTGGACAGTTATTTCACTTTGATTGCTATATATAAGTTATAGTTTACCTGTCATTGCTATTATGGATGTTTGTGGGCTAATTTTGGAATTTGTGTAACATTTGTTTGCATGGTTGAATCGTTTGCTTAGTTTAGATTTAATTGTCGTTCATAGGCGATCTAGTATTAGGAAATATTTCATTCGTTAGAGTTCGGGGTGCTTATCGATCAAATGAACTGTTTACTGTGTTGATTGGGCACATAACGATGGTAGACTCGAATGGATGAGATAAATTCTCGAAGGAGCTTTAGAGCGCATGGATGGATTCAACTATGGAGCAACATTCGAGCTAGGCGACAGATTTGAAGACGGAGCGACACTGGGACTTGGTTTCCAACTTAAAGATGAAGGATGGGCATGGCAACGAGATGGATTTCACAATGAATATTGAACGTTTCCTTGAATGCATATTTAACCAATTTTTGGTCAAATAGGTAATCCGAGTAGTCGTTATCATTACTATGAAGTGGTCGATATTGATTATTATATTATTCTTGGCCAGTTTGACATGGACAATGGTGTGATTTCGAGGAGTAGAATGTGATGGTTTATTCGATAGCGATTTCGATGTGATCACTCTTTTATTAGTAGCTTTAGCTTGAGGCAAGGATGTGGTGCTATTAGACGATAGTTCATCATTCGACGGCGATGATTCCAAAATGGGGTGCAAGGATGCTGCGATAAATAGTTTTCTCAAAGATGTAGAAAAGACGACATTATGTCATGTTGAGGTGACTGTTGGAGAGAGAGAGAGAGAGAAATGTGAGACACATAATCATACGATGTCCATCGGGGATAGTTCGCATATTGTGATGACTTTGGCTGAAAGCCTTGTAAATCATTTTGTGATGGATTCTACTGTGGAGAACGTATGCAAAGGGATTATCGATAACCAAGTTTTTAGTGGTTACTTATAAAGAGTGGGTAGTGGGTGTGATGTCCATTTGGACCAGGTGGATCTTCCTAGTTCCCGATGATGGGAGACCTATATTATTCACCTGGACCAAATGGGCCCTTACCTTGTGGCGTACAAGTGGGTACTATCTAGGTCCTAATCGACTGAGTGATGTGGATTCGAGTATCATGAAAATTGAACGTTATTGAATATCCAACGTACTGAATGAGTGAATGTGAGGATGGATGATATATGGATGCTATGAATGTTTATTTATTTATCATAATCAATATCGATATATCTATCACACTATACTATATGATGTTTGTTAACGATATTTTTCGTCAACACCAAAATATGAGGTTATGATCTTGGAACTAGGGAAATATAGTCCTTTTAAGTTTGATTGAATTCACCGTTCCTTGGGTATCAAGATCCTAAGCCCGAAGATTAGTTACACTTCCTTCAAGTGGTGAGTATCACGCTCATGAGACCTAAGGATCAATAGTTACCTTGGGATAAGGCTTCAACAATCGTTGCTAATTGGAGCTAGAATACACATTAAAGGTAATTTGGTAATTGCCTGGAATGTAGGATTAGGGAATGTAATGTTCAAAAGTATAATAGAATATAGTATAACATGTGAAATAGTAAAGAACACAATAATTTATAGTGGTTCAGTTTGGATTAAACCTACGTCCACTTTAAGGGCTTTGCTAATCTTATTATGGAGGAGGTTACATTAGAAATCCCCAATTTGATTTCCCAATTAGGGTTTAGGCTCTCAGAATAGAATATAAGATGCTAGAATGAGGAAGGAAATTCGGATCCCCCGAATTGAGACCTCCGGGGTCTTATTTATAGGCAATCTGGGCCGCTTTTGGTAACTTTCGGGTAGGAAACCCAGTTCGGCCACAACCATTCGATTTCGGCTCGCCATAGTAGCTCTTGTTTTTTAGACCACTCGTTTTGGTCTGCTTCTTTGTTTCTTTGTTTCGATGCTATAATATCAATATCAACCCGCTTTCAATCCCCTTGCTTTAAGTGTTGAAGTTATAGAGGTTTTGGTGCTAGATTTTATAAGTGCTTTCGATACTATCTTTATATAGATGCTTTAAGGATGGTTTTGTTGTCTCCTTTTCTCTATGTTTGGCTCTATCTTCAACAACACTAGCTTCCAATACTTAGTTCTACCTTTGCTGCTTATACTGATAGGTGCTGACCTCGCACATTGGTATCGGTATCGAGTGCACTATATAGATAGCTTTCTTTTACTCCATCATACTTGTTTCCAACCTTTCTCTATAGCTTTCTTTTACTCCATCACACTTGTTTCCAACCTTTCTCTTTGTGAGTTTGGTTTCGGTATCGTGCTATCCTCTTAAGTATTTGGCTTTGATATAATTGTTTTCCTTGCTTTGTGCTTGGTATCGTCTTCCACGATACTGATTTTTAGCCTTTGGCTTTGTTTTTCCACTCATTTATTAAGTGCCAAATTCATAACTCCCTTTTTGAAGATTTGGTTGCATATTACTTTGGTATAATCCTGCTTATCTGATGCTTCCTTTGCCTTAATATCATTTTCATGCTATCTCTTTCGGTGTCGGCTTTATATACTTGTCCTCCCATTCTGGTGTCGACACCAAGCTAATGGTTCTTTCTATGTTGGTGTCCACACCATTCCTTCATTCTTCTCTTTTCCTGTTATTTAATATGTTGTTGTTGTTTCTTTAAAACCCTTTGTTATCGATATCGGTTTGACGCCTTCATGCTTCAGTAGACTCAACTGTAGTGTTGATCCTTCTGGCTTTCATCCTTTGTCATATGTGCTTGGTGTTGCTTTCATGCTTTTCCACCATAACTTTGGTACTGCTTCCAACGATACTAGGTGTCGGTTCTCATTATCATCCTGAACCCCTTTTGCTATCGGTGTAAACCTAGTTGTCCCAAGACCTTTCCTTTTATGTTTTTTGGTATTGGTTCCAAAACATTCAGTCCCTGTTTTTGGTGTCGCCCTAGCATCCCATAAGGATCTTTCTTCTTGATTTTGGATTCGTTGCCTCAAGCCCTTTGTTTTTCTGGTTTTGAAGCTTCCACTTATTTATATTTAGCCAATGAAAATTTTGGTGTTAACAATGTTTATCACAGTATAACTTGTTTTAATTGTTATGTGTTAAACCCGTGGATGCAGGAGCAGGGCAGGTATGATTCTCCATACCCTTAATGCCGTATATACTATTACGACTTGTATAGTACTTTGAGATTAGTTTATCGCTCTCACTAGACTTTTTTCTCAACTAAGGTTTTATTTCACTCATAATAATTTGGGTGATCATCGATGATGTTGATGAGAAGGCCAGTGACAGGTATAGGTATTATTCAGAGTTGTGCTAGTGGATTCGCAAGAGGCGACATTTCACATACTTATACTTTTATTACCTTTGTCTATTCCGCTGTGTAACATTGTGGAGCCTTGACGTTGTTATTAACCTTTAGTAGAGATAGTTTACCAGTTTGAGTTTATTTATCACTTCTATAAACTTTATCACTATTATGTATAACTATATGAGCCTATGTACTCTAATTCTATAGTTTATATAATTATTACTGTCTCGCCAGTTTTATTTCTGATATTGTTATTATTATATGTTAGCTGATGCGCTGTTAGGTATACGAAATGTTCTGTGATTATGTTTATGTTTTTTGTTCTCTTCTTTCTCTTCTCTTTTATTCCATTCTTTTCTTTCTCTTTTCTCTTTCTTATTCTTGATGATATTTTACATTGATCGGGTGCTCATACATCGCAAAATTTTAGTTATAAGCGTCGGTTGTGTATAACAGGTCGTCACACTTGGTATCATAGCTTAGGTTTTGTTGTTCAACCTAAGAAATACTAAGTTAGAGAGTCAATATATACGAGAGAGTACATATTTTGGTTTTCAAATCTATATATTATTAATATATATATATATATATATATATATGCCGTTTTGCACATGAATGCCATTGGAAAAGTTTTCTCTATCAGCGATTGATCATCCTAACCATTTATCTTTGGGCGATCTAGTGAACGAGAAATACTTTTGATTACTCCATCTCTGGATTTGAGACTCAGGCAAAATTGAGAACTACTAATCTCGATTTATAGTTTTGTTTTCGGTAATGGTACGATCCATTATCTGAAATGCCACTATATATCTCCAAGTGATTATGGCGCTCAAGTGCGGCGAGTTGACTATGTCGTGTTGTATAGATACTTACACATCCATATGGCATACCATTCCTTGAAACAGAAATTGACTATTATGGTGCGAGAGTTGTTTGGGTTCTCGCAAAGGTTTTCTTCAACGATTTGGAATCAGAAATGAATGAGTAAGGAGTTTAATCCTAAGAGACCCCATAGTTGATCCTGAATTGGTCGAGAGTCTTCATCATTTCAATTTATCGAAACTGATTCATTTGAGATCGGTTCATGGTTCACTTTGAAAAGGTTTTATATCGACTTCTTAAAAGTCGATGAGAGTTAGCCGATTTAGGTGATGTTTTTGTGTCGGAGAGTATGGATGAATTCAATGAGATATCGAAGTAAGGTTAGTTCTCTCCTTTTCCACTTTGAAATTTGGAGTTTGTGGTTGGGTTGAGTGATCGACTCAGAGGGTGATTATTTCATCCCGAGGGAATGATTGTTGGAGGACTTGATCGAGTAAGCTAGCGATGTTCGAACCTATGCCCAGTGTTGAGATTTGTCCTACTTGTCAGGACAAACCGTCGAGACATATGTGTTGATTTTTGTTTCCATTTCATCGAGTGATTTCTCGATGAAAGAGAAAGGAAGCGACATTACCACTAGGTATATGTTTCCGCCAATGGTGTTTCCATATGTGTTTTAGTTTGAAATCGAGATTTCATTGTTCCATTTGGTCTTGCAATTTGATGTATGGAACGGGTTTGGGAATCATGAATTGATTTGTCTCTGTTGATTATGAATTACCGTGTCGAGGGATCAATTAGATTATATATGTTTGTAACGTCCCGTGTTTGGTCGTTAGAACTTAATACTATGGGTGACTGCAACATCTACATCGATTAATGTCGGGCCTCGAGATAAGGGAGTGTTATAGCATAGTTAATTTATACTTGGCAATATACATGATTCATAAAAACTTAAATTCATTGAGTCATAGTTGCATGTTTGCTAAATTGTTTGCTTATTGATTGTTGAGCTTAACTACACTTAATATTTAACTCTAGTAGTTCAATTACTATGAGAATACAGAACATTGGTGGTAGTTAGAGGTTGTTGGTGATGATAGTGGGCTAGGACAAGCTCTTCAGTAATGAGTCGTCTTCAATTTAGCGATAGTGGGCTGAGACATAGATCTTCAGTAGCGAGTCATTCATGATTGGATGATAGCGGGTTGAGACAGATCTCTAGTAGCAAGTCGTCACCTGAGCTTGCAGCTTGAGAGTATCTAGACACATTTGATGAGGAGACTAGATTTCCACCATGTCTAAGTTGAGTTATGTATCGATCTGACTATGAATATTCTTCCAGTTGGCATTCCCGAGGAGATTTTCCCAATTGTGAGTATCTGGTTGGTGTGTCCAGATTACAACGTTTTATACACTGCTTTGAGATTTGGTTATCGGGCCGTTCAGACCAACTAGTGAGTCAACATATTTTGAGGTTATTTTGTTGGAGTTTCACTTTTCATTGGGAAAAAATGGAGTACTTGGGTTACGACGTCTCAAGTAGGAAGTCGTTATCAGTCCTACAAGAGCCGGGATGGTTTGGAAGTTAGAGTTGACCTATGAGTGTGTTGGTTAGCAATGGTACTTACATGGTTGTATGGGTGGTTTGTTTTCGGATGGAAGGTTGTCACGTTCTAGTCGATAACCAAAACCATGTGATAAGGAGTAGTCGACTCCCAATTCAGAGACGATGGTGATAGAGTCCATTTTGGTGAGTTGGAGGCACTATTTTTTTAGCAATGGGGATAAAGTCCTTGTTGATATTGCATTATCGAGATTTCTCTTCCTTGAGAGGTATCTCAACCTTTTCTTGTGGCAACCACTGAAATTTTTAGCCTCTTATGAGTTTGATATTTCTTATAGGTATGTTTATGATATGTAGTTCATTGTGTCTGTGTCGAGTTAGAGAGGTACCAGTTTGAAAGCGATATTCCTCTAGTGAACGTCGCTTATGCTTATTACTGGTTATGATTCCATTACTCGAGATGAGGTAGTATAGACTCAACCATGATGGTTGGTTCCGTATAAAAGACGTGTTGTTGTTTCCAACATCATTAGAAGGGGCTGGTTGCGCATTTAATTCATAATGAATGTGATACCAGCTAACAATTGCTAAATGGGATTGATCGAATAGTTTTCTATAACTATTCAAGATTTCCAAATGGATGCGAGAATATTTGTCGATGGTTTCTATCAATAGGTTGCCACATAAATTGAGAATGTTATGATAGTTCTCAAGTTATACCCAATTTGTTGACGAGAGATGCTAGATTAATATTCTTGATTTTAGAATGACAACCATGTTGTCAGGTTATTATATGGATTAAATTTAATATTGGATGTCTTTTAATAGTTAGGTTAGTATCCTGCATGTTAGGATAGGTATGGATGTTATTTTCTATAATTCCCATTGTTTTTTATGTATGTTGACTGATGATGTTTGCATGTTTATTCATGTTTGTATGATTGTTAGGCATGCGAGATAATTATATTGTTGTATCATTTATTTATTCGAAATAAAATCCATACATGACTTGACATGCTTATGTTAGATAAATTATATTTATCTAACATGTTTATTCCTTTGTTGCTATCTCTATTATTGCATCTAATCCTTTTTGTTGAGTACATGCCCATGTACAAAGAAGCAAGATTGATTTGTTTGGAAGCTAGTTCACTTTTCTTTGAATTTAAATGCCAAGCTTGCTTCGAAAGAGGTAAGCAGTAGTTGTAGAGTTGTATTTTTTTTCATTTGGTGTATTTTGGTGATTTTTGCCTCATGTATGGGTAGCTACTTTTGGGCCTTGTTTTCTTTTGTTGAGATGGGCCCTACATGACGATTTGAGGTTTTTTCGGATCAAGCCGTATAACTGAGGAGCTGCCGAATTCTTTCATGAATTTTTCCATATTTGGAAAGAAATTCAACATGCGTTGATAAGTCGAATTGTCTTCCAAATTAATAAGTTGTCACTTTCATTTTTCTATTTAGTTGGAAAATAAGTGTACACCTTAGCTATGGCTTGGGAGCATCGATCCCAAATATGATTGTGGTTGTACAAAGAAATGGGAATGTTGGCTCCATGCCAAATTCCGAGTCTATATTTCGAGGTCGATATTTCCTTCATTATAGCCGCTTTAATGGTTTTTGTTGAGAGCGATAAGTGACAATTTCTGTGGTGTTGTCACTTACTCGAGAGCGTTGGGTTATGTTGTTTTGTCCTTGAGGATTTCAGTGACTAAATCCTTTAAGGGGAAAAAAATGTAACAACCCATATTTTAACGATATATTAAATATTTAATTTAAATATTAATCACTGATTATCCAATTTACCGTTCCAAAATGAGATTTCCATAAACGGTCAAATTAGGACTTAGGACCAGCTCTATTGAGTTCCGATTATTCGTTACATGGAAAATGAGCACTTTGAGCGCTGTATTTCGAGTTCGGATAGTTGGTGGTCATATCGATCTCGAAATACACGCAAGTAGTCTTCTGGGAGCACAGTGTCGGGTTGGAATGAAATTTATGTTTTTGGAATCATCATTGTGAGTTATTGCACATCGTCAAGTTTCGTAGCAAATGGGCATACCGTTTGATATGGCGTAAATCAAACGTATGTCAATTTATATAAGAAACTAACATTGTAATTCAAGTTAAAAAGCTAACTTCCACATACGATCAATTTGAGTCTCTAGACTAGTCCCATTATTTTCAGATGATGTTTTTACATAGGTGACAAACGACTGCCCATGTTGGTTGAAGGTCGTGAGTTTTTCGGCCTATTTGTAGATATAATAATATTTATAAGGTCTGGTCATCTACAACTCTAAGCCTTCATTGGCCTTGTACTATTGGTCCTCCTCTCTTCCTTCGCTACAGTAGCTAGAAAAACAATGCTGCCCCTCTTCATTTCATTAAAAAATCATTATCTCCTTAAATACTAATCCTAAAATCACGAAAACACCTCCTAAATTCATGAATCGGGTTCCTCTACCCTCTGGCAAATTTGGACGTGTTTGGTGATGGTCATTGATGCAAGTTCAAAACTAGGGTTCGAGTTTTCTGAGTGTGAGCAGAGTCAAATGATTTCGAGATCAGAAATGGATCTAGCTAGGAGAGACGTACCTTCCATCCAATTTTGGCCAAGTTCGAACACTATAAAAGGGGTGCGACTTTTTTGGTCTGCACTCATTCTCTAGCAAGCTTTGGGTCATGATTTTCTTAAAGGGCTTGTAACAGCCTATATTTTACGAATCGGAAGATCATAAAATACTTTTATTTTATTCCTTGAGGGTTGGATCATTCTCATCTTTTAATATGTTGCTTATGGGGATGTGAGACAAGTCCATAATTTTTACCGATTTTGTTTGTGACCATTTTGCCCCTATCAGTCTTGCACATGGCATAACTTTTGACTCAAGTCGAATTAGAGGGTTAGACCTGTGCCATTGGAAATGAATTTATGATTGCCTTTCCGTAGAGTGGTTTCATTAATGATTTGGCTCAGCGGTTTGGGAGAAATCACTATTTTAAGATTTTTCAGTTGGTTGTTCATGTTTTGGAGCATTAGTGGGCTGGTGGAATCCTATAAATAGTGGGTGAGAGTGGAGGGAAAAAGTTTACTTTCCAATTCTCTCATTTGAAGGCATTAATTTCCTTCTTCCTCCTACACCTTTCCACCATTAAAAATCCAAATCTATAGAGGGAAAAGGAAGATCTTAACCATTCGAGGCTAGATCTGCATCATTTTAAGGGTAAATTCATCGGATCAAGGAGTTTGGTTCGAAGTATTCGTTGTTCGGATTCTTATTTCTACCATTTTATCTTGTTTTGGCAAATGGGTGAGTGATTTACATCTCTCACATGAATGCAATGAAGTATATGAGTGTTTGTGCATGTTTCTCATCAAATTGGGATGTTTTACCATATATTTACACCATTACATGTCCATTCTAATATGCATCACCCTATGATCTAATCTAACAAGTTTTACTCATTAATTTCATGTCATTTTACATGTTTATGTTAGTTAGATCTCTTATTTTGATCATATGTTCATTTTAATGGTTTTTGGTGAGATTTACATCATTTTTGTGGTAATCGTCATATTCATGTGGTTAGTAATATCATGGTATGTTTATGATTGAATTTAATGATTTTGGTTGAGTTGGTTTCGTCGGACTCCTCGTTTGGCGAAGTTTTGGTCGAAATCGGAGTTGAATTGGGATATGCAGGAAATGGATCGGCCAGAAGTGGATCGGCCAAAAGTGGATTCAAAGTAAATTCAATTGTGAAGTTAGGAAGTGTTGAAATAGTTCTATGGATTGCTTTGAACCTTATAAAGATGTTTGTTGGTTCAACGATGATGGTGGCTTCGACGAGAGTCCAAAAGGGGATGTTCGAAGTGTTCGTTGGTCGGGAAGATGCAACGAATGTTATTTCGACTCAAAGGTCGTGAGTTATTGGATAATGGTTACTCGATAAGGTTGCTCGAGCTAGGGAAAGTCGTTGGATTGGATGACTAGAGATGCGAAGGCCGAGAAGTCATCGTTATCGTAAGTTCTAGTAGGCTCAAAGCAGGGGTACAATGGGGACACCCAAAAGACCGGAAGGTTGCTGGTCGAGTACCTTGGGCATCGTTGAAAGGCTTATTTTTCCAGGTAGGACATTGTTAAGGTTAGACATACGGAGTTTATGCTAGAACTGGGGTTACCATTAGCCCTTGACATATGGCAAGGTTGGTCGTCATACGATTAACGATGGTTTCAAAGCAGGATTGGCGGTGATAGCCAGAGTCAGTCATGGATTATTGGTTGTTCTGTTTGTACTATCTTAAATAGATTATCCAAAGTCAAGGGAGATGTTCTTTGAGTGCTTAACTGATATTGGTTTTGGCCTTTGGGGAGAGTACTTGGAGAATATTAAACTCGATTAGGGTTGTCTGTGTGAGACTTATATAATCTGGATGTTATGAGTGTTTTCCGTGATTGAATGGGTATTCTGGTTTCCATGGTTGAATTGTTTATGGTAAAGGCTATCACTATCCGATGTGGGGAAGATAAGGTTGAGTTCTTCTTTGGTGTCGTGGGTAGATTAGTATGCTTATCTATCCCTTTTCATACACTTCATTGTTGAAGTTTGTTAGTTGTTTTATCACTCACTAAGACTGTTGTCTGACTCAAGGTTTTATGTTTACTCGTATTACCTTGGGCTGTTCATCCGATTATGGATAGGAAGACTAAGTAACAGGTGACAGGTAATGCTTTAGTGAGGACGACGATGTTGATCGATGGCGAGCAGGAGGCTCACGTACCAGCTTTACTACTATCTAGTATTTGTTTCCGCTATTTGCTTTTTTGAGTGATGTAGTGAGGCAACTTTGTACAAACACTATTTCCAAGTTGTGGATATTACTTTCTGGTTGTATGAAAGTCTAGTGTTTCTGCTTCATTATTACTTCATGTTGTATATGTTATATTATATTTTATCCTTGCGCTATGAGTTTACGACCAGTTCCACTTGTGTTTACCTACTCTGATGATCGTTCATGACTGCCTGGCACACCCTTCAGCGCATTATTCCTCTTGTATAGTGTGGGGGTTATGGGCGGTCATCACAGGGCTCGAGTGTAGAGAAACGGTGGTATGCGCGTGGAGTTGGAGATGAGAAAGGCAATGGTGCAGACGGATTTAGATCTCATCAACAAACGCTCCATATTAGTGAACTATATGTACATATACTTTTGGTTTCATTCACATTTTCACGGCCTATACATGTTTGGATTTAGGGAAGAAACATGGAGGGGTAATTTTGTAAATTATAATAGATTAGTTAATTTATTTTGTCGATTTAAAATATGCAAACTTGTATCTTTTTTTACTTTTGCATACGAGGTTGGAATTGGATACCATTTCTTCCTATGGACTTGTATTGACGAGCTCTACGTTTTGCTAATTTGGGTTGATTTGGATAGGTGAGTGATATTATCTTTCATTGGATTATATTTGTTTATACAATATAAATTTGATATTTTAAACTGATTTCTAATTATAAAATGTAATATTTAGGATAACTGAAACTAGTAAGCAATTAGTAAAAAAACTAAGAAGTGATTTAAGTAGATTTAATTTAAATGTCATATTTTTACCTTGTTGCGCGCTATTTTGACTATATTGTTAAACATAGGTTATTTGGGCATATTTCACTTTGATTGCTATAGACAGGTTCTATTTTATCAATCACTACTATTATCGATGTTTATGTGCAAGTTTAGGAATTCGTATAACATTTGTTTACATGGTTGAATTGTTCGCTTAGTTTAAATTAAAACACCATTCGTAGGCGATCTAGTATTAGGTAATATTTCGCTCGTTAGAGTTTGTGGTGCTTATCGATAAAATGCATAACTGTAGTTTGTTGATTGAGAGCACAAGGATGGTAGACTCGAACGAAATAGATATATTCTCCAAGGAGCTTTAGAATGCATGGATGGATACAACGACGGAGCAACATTGGACCTTGGTGACATATTTGAAGACAGAGAAACACTGAGGCTTAGTGGCCAATTTAAAGACGAAGGATGGACTTTGTGATGAGCTGGATTTCACAATGAATGTCAGATATTTTTCCTGGATGCGCATTAAACAATTTTGGTTAAACAGACGATTCGAGTAGTCATCATCGATTACTATGAAGTGGTCTATATCGATTACTATTTTCCTTGGCCACTCTGACCAATTTGATATGGACAATGGTGTGATTTTGACTAGCAGGATGTGATGATTCGTCCGATAGTGATTTCGACATGATGATTTTTCAATTAGTAGCTTTGGCTTGAGGCGAGGATGTTGTGCTTCTAGACTGTGGTTCGTCATTCAACGACGATGATTCTAGGATGGGGAGCAAGGCTGCTACGATGAATAGTTTTCTCCGAGATGCAGAAAAGATGGCATTATGTCATGTTGAGATGAATATCGGAGAGAGAGATATGGGAGACACAGGATGATATCCTGCAACATACGATGACCATCGGGAATTGTTCCCATAATGTGACGACTTCGGATGAGAGTCTTATAGACAGTCTAGTGATGGATTATGCTGCGAGAACATGTGTAAAGGGATTATCGATAATACACAGTTTTAGTGGTTACTTTTTAAGAGGGATATTGGGTGTGATGTCCATTTAGACCAAATGGGTACTTCTGGTTCCTGATAATGGGAGAATTGTAACAACCCGGAAATGCGAGCCAATTTAATTTTTTTATTTTGGCAATTTTAATGAAGTTTGAACATTTAAAATGGATTATTATAAATAATATCGACGAGAAATTTATTTAGAATAGAATTAGAACGTATATATTTATATATGTCGTCGTTAGAATATAAATATTTATTTATATATATAAAAGGAATTGAAAATGGCGTGGTAGTTCGATAATTCGATTTCAAAATTCAATTGAACATACCGGGTGCAAAATAAACCGGATTTTAGCGAAACCAAAAATAATAGAACCTATTTGATGATATTCTTCCAACGAATCCGAAAAATCGAAATTTCATAGCGGGAATCAAAAGATATGCCCAGTTGAAAATTTAGAATAGCCGCTATGGAATTCTGGCCCTTAAAAAGGGAAATTTTGCAAACGACCTCGGATTTCGACGAAACCACTTCTGTTAGATCCGCGATGTCAAGTTATTGCTAGATTCCAATTTTCGTAATTTTTCGAATCAGTATGTGAGCGTGGCAAAAGAAAACGCGTTTGACCAGTTTTAGTTGATTTAATCGACTGGAAAATGGCCATTTTTCAAACGGTCTCGGAATTTGACGAAATTAGTTTTGTTAGGACCGTATCGTCAATACGAAGCTAGAAAATATTTTTCTGAATTTTTTCTAGTTAGTATGTGGCCCCGGTAAATTGAAATGCGCGTTCAAATTCAATATATAGAGTTATATGTTGATCTTGACGGAAACTGATCGAAATGGTCGAATTAGCTTACGATAGATATCCCATTGTGTTCGGAATGGGGGTAAAACACTAGGGACGACAGGCGGTGGGTCCCGTTTCAAGGTCGAAATAAAAAGTACCTTTTTGAAATTAAATTAATTAAATAAAAAAAAAACCTTCTATCTCTCTCACTTACTCTCTCAGCCCCCCCCCCCCCCGTTTACTTTTTCGATCGAATGAAATAAAAAAAAGGAAGATAATGGAGGAAGCGCCTCCGACTGGAGGAGCTCGACGCCGCCATCGCTCCCCAGACCGTCGTCCAGCCCCGTTCAAGCCCTAACACATCGCGCCCTCCCTCCTTCCACTCTCCCGCAGCCTTGAACCCTCCCCCTTCCTTCCCCCTCTCGATTTGAAGCAGCGCCCCCCTTTTTTGTCCCCAAAACTGACGCCCGCGCTCACCTCCGGCTAATGGGGCCCCACCGCCGACGTTCAGGCGCCCACACCCCCTCCGACGAACCCTAGCAGCCATCCTTCCCCTTCAAACGGTGAGTTTTCACTGATTTCTTTTTATTTTATTTAATGATTGAGTTTATAAAATAGAATAAACATGATTATTCAGTTAAAGAATAAAATGGATCCTTATTTAGATAATTATAGGATAAAGATTTCATTTTTGTTTATATGGTATATAGAAAAGGATGAGATTTTCAATTATAAAATGTAAAGATTATATTTTTATTCATGAAAAGATTGTATTTTTAAAATAATAGAGGACATGAAAATATTCTTTTTATGAAGTGAAAATTGTATTTTTATGTAGTAAAGTTATATTTTTAAATTAGGAAAGCTTTGATTTTTATGTATAGAAAAGATACAATTTTAAAATAAAAATAAAAAGATAGGATTTTTAGCGCTATAAAAATGTGATTTTTACTATGAAGAGAGATGAAAGATTATATTTTTATATACGTATAAAAGAAAAATATAATTTTGATATGAGTAGAAGGTTAAAAATATATTTTTTATAATATAGAAAGGTTAAAAATATAATTTTTATAATATAGAAAGATTAAAAATATAATTTTTATACTAGTGGCATATTAAAAATATGATTTTTATATAGGTATGATAGTAAAAATATGATTTTTATTTAGATAGAGTTATAAAAATATAATCTTTATTAGGAGAAGAGCAATATAAAAATATAATTTTTATAATGAAGTGAAGATAAACATTTGATTTTTATATATATGTGGTGAAGATAAAAATTCGATTTTTAAATATGAACAATTATAAAAATATGATTTTTATATACTAGAAAAGATAAAACTGTGATTTTTATATATGTAGTGCGTACGGGCAACGAAAGTGACAAAAGACCAAAAGGTGAAGATTTCCTACATAAGAAGAGTCGCGGTGAATGGATTTAGCTTGGGTGAGAACTTCTCACCTTAAATTTTCTTTTTCTAGTTAAATTATATACTAGGATGTAGACGGTGTTTAGTAGCACCCGACATCCGTCGTCCAAAGACCATGGACGGCTTGTATACTTGTTTGTTGTGTTGTGAAGTTTATTTGTGATATTGATGTGAAGTGGATAATAAAATATTCTTGTGTTGAAATAAAATCAAATATTTATATAGTTAAAAATATTTTATCGTTAAAAATATAATTTTTAACGTGAATATGAATATAGTGAATGTGAACAAATAAATTTTCATTTACAAATCAGATGGTTTGTTTATGTACACCTATTTGAAGGACATTGATTGGGACGATAAATTTTACACATCGCCCAACTGCACAAATAAAAATCTGTGTTTGTTGGTTTGAAACCCCACACGGGTATTGGGATAAAATACGGCATACACTAATCCCAGTAATTAGTTGTATGTCGATCGATCGATTGACAGGCTGTTATAAGCGTTAGATATCTATATTTGATGCTTATACAGAGTAGTGCACTTTGGACGGTTGTTGATTATTTATCGTTGCTATTTATATACATGTGTCGTATGGAATCCATATAGTTAACGCTATATGGTGATTGATTGGGCCTCATTCCAATTGGGAAAATAAAGAATGTTATAAAATAAAGGTTCATGTGTTGACAGTACTCATCCGTTGAGATTAGTCATGTGTTGAATGAAATATTTTAACAATAAAATTTACATCTTTATCATATATAAAATTAGAAACTAACTGGAAAATAGATAAGATGAGTGGTCTCCTGGATATTGACCTGATGTTGGTTTCGGCCTTCGGGGTTAATATTTAGGGAATCGTTCTCTTACTAATTTACGGTTGGAGTCTGATTTGAAATCAAACGATAGATACCATAATTTTTATAAAATATATTAAACAACAAAAATAGTCGCGTGTTGACAGTACTCATCCGTTGAGATTAGTCATGTATTGAAAGAAATATAGATTCATTTGTTGAATAGAATAATGAAGTTATTGAAAAATATAAAGCCGTGTTGATTAGAGATGCGCTATTTTGACACGAACGATATTTATATCGATTATATTCGTTTTTATAATGAATATTGAAAAGAGATAAAAATAGAATATTTATAACAGGAATTCGAATTGAATTGAATATAAAACAAATTCGAATTGAATTGAATATAAAAGAAATTCGAATTGAATTGAATATAGAAGAAATTCGAATTGAATTGAATATAAAAGAAATTCGAATTGAATTGAATATAGAACAAATTCGAATTGAATTGAATATAGAACAAATTCGAATTGAATTGAATATAAAACGAAATCGAATTCGAATTGAATTGAATTGAAAACGAATTGGAAATAGAATAAAAATCAATTTGAAATGAATTCAAATTGAATTGAAATTTGAATTGAGTTGAAATGAATTTAAAACGAATTTATAAGGAAAAATTCAATTTTAATTTGAAATTGAAATGGAAGTTGAAATTGTTTTGAAACGAATTTAAAACTATTTATAAAATTCGTTTTAAATAGAAATCGATGAAATATATATTATATGGCCTGAATAGAACGCGCCGCGCCGCGACAGTTCGTAAATTTCAACCATTGATTTCGAACGGACGTTACGGGAGATCCGTCCGTCGGATTCTCCTAAAACCGGAATCGTCGGGTTCGTATCGAAAAGAGCTTTATAACTAATATTAGAAATTCGAAATCTAACAGTAGGATTTGGAGATACGTCCAAATCAAATTTGAAAAAGGTCGCTGTAAGTGCAGTTCGATGGCCGTTGTTGGAAATCAACTGTACGGGCCTTGATAAAATTATTAAAAATAGTAATAATTTGTGTAAAATCATAAGAAATGATTTGGGAAAATTGGGATGGAAAAACTCCCTACTGGAAAAGATAAAAATAGATTTTTATCGAAATGAACTAGAATTAAAACCCAGTTATTTTTAAATAAATAAATTGGATTCGAAATGGGTTTTAAATTACCAGAATTCTAATATATTTAATTGGAATGGAATTAGAATTGATTTGTGGGTTTATCGTGAACGGTGTTTTAAATAACACTTGTTCTTTAACCTGATAATAAATAGAATGTGATTTGGGTTTATCATGAACTGTGTTTTAAATGACATTAGTTCTTTAACCCAGTAAAAGGAGTTTTAATGAATCTGCAATTAGATTGAAATGTGAATTGATAATTTAAATTATCAAATTTGGAAAATGAGCGAGAATGGAGTATCGCCAGTTTTGCTCCAAGCGATAGTTAAATCTTTAATTAGATTTGAATGTGAAATGGTAATTAATTTTACCGATAACACCGTGGTGTTAGTTATGGGGTGATAACAGTTTTGCTCCATGGGATGAATAGGTTGGGATTGGGAAATAAAATAAATAATTACTTCGGTGTAGTTCGCTAATCTCGACTAGTTTGGAAAACCATAATTTGGTTTGAAATGACATCCAAAGGAAGATTAAAGAATAAATTTTAAAGAATTTATCTTTGATAAAATTAATGGGAACCTTTCCCAAAGAATGTGAATATTTGAATAAATGAATATTCAGAATTGGAATGAGGCGTATGTTGGGTTTTATAGCATTTGTCTATTAAATATGCGGGTTGTTCGGGAAGGCCGGGTTAAAACCCATTCTGAATAACCGATTCGACGATAAGTCGAAGATGAAGACGGTGGTTGAAGACCGGAAGTCTTCACATCGTTTGGGTGATTACTGATGATCTTGATTGGGCTGTACACCCAAGATGAGGGAATCAGTTGGTGGTCGTCCAGACGTACTTGGAGATCGATGGATATGCGAGGAAAGTGCCTCCGGTTTCGTTCAGACTCAGAACGAACTTGTAAATGGACTGTGTGTCTGACATTGGATTTTATTCTGTGTTGATTGATCTCCATTAAATATACATCTGTTTGGCGGCGGAGAATTTATTCTCTTGCTTAACGCCCTTCTCTGAGACGTACGAGCTCAGAGGCTGTATATCGATGGACATCAGTCGCATGGCATGAATTGCCTGTGTGGCACGCCTAAGTGGAAATTGATCAAGGCTTCTGTTGAAAAACAAAGTCTTGTGGTTGATGATCAAAGCAAGGACTTTGTGGCACAGCTTTGTGTATAAAGTGAATTCGCGAGCCTCACACCTCGGTATGAGTTAAAAACGGGATAAGGACCGCAGGGAGAGCACGACGTTTCTTTCTAGCTTTGGTGGTGTCGGTGACTTACCAACCCTAACATTTATATTCTTTTCACCTATGTGGTTGTTGGATGCGAGGCGCCTTGATTTTAGGTCCGTAAGGACCGGGAAACGTGTGTTCAGGAATAATTAATCCTCAAACATAAGGGAGGACCGGCCCTGAAGCATCTAAGGGTTACCTAGAGTGTGTAGTCCTGGGACATTTGCTAGAGTGTCTCGAATCGGAGAGGAGCTTGCCCCTTGCCTCGACTCAGGACGGAAATCCAATTTCCAATACGAGATACTTCGATTTTATTTGTAGAGCCTAGTATGGCGACATGATAGATGGTACCCATGCCGCCTATGATTGATATTTATGATTGAAATTGTTTTGACACTATACACTTATTATAGTATCAAATGATTGGTTTTAAACGTACCAAGCATGTTTGGATATTATAAGGGAAAACCCTATCCTCCGGCTTGCGTTGCATTGTGTGATGGGACCTAGGTCTTATAATAGCTTCATTTTTCGAAAAAGCATTGCGCTGTTTATTCTATGCACTGGTATTCTTGGGAGGAAACCCGTTCCGTGTTATACGGCGTGGTCCCTTGAATTACTCTCTTTTAAAGTAAAGTTTTAAATAACTGTTTTAATTCTCACACTAGTCACATGAATGACCTGGTGTTTATTGTTTTAACCTAAACTCTGGGTGCCCCTATTTTCCACGGGCAGCTAGTAGTTTTGGTTTTGCAGATTTATATTCACAGGATCTTGATTTACAGCTGGAACGATGCTCGGAAAGCTCTGTATCCGTGTATTACTTTCAGTTGTGTTTTGTATTGTTTCTCCGCTGCTATGTAATTTATTGTAATCTCTTATATTTGTCGAATGTATAATATTTATTCGTACTCTGTATATTCTTGTATCTGATGGAACTGTTGTAATAACAAGGAAATGTTCTTTTGTTTGCGTTCCAATTTGTCCTGTTCTCAAAACGATCAGGGTTTCGAATGGTCTTGGTCGGTTTAACGATCGATTTGGATCGAGCGAAATTCCTTACCGTCACAAGAGTTATGGCATTCACCCAGGCTAGATGGATCCTTACCTTGGGGCATACAAGTGGGTACAACCTAAGTCCTAGCCGACTATGTGGCATGGATTTGAGTATCGTGGAAACTGAGCGTTACCGTATATCCAATGCACTTAGTGAGTGAATATGAGGATGGATGATAGATGCTATGGATGTTTATTTATTTATCATTATTAGTACCGTGACATCTATAACACCCTATTATATGATGTTTATCACAGTATAGCATGTATCGATTGTTATGTGCTAACTCTGTGGATGTAGGGGCATGGCAAGTAAGATACTCCGTACCCTCCGTATCATATATATTATCTCGACTTGTGCATTACTTTGAGATTTGTTTATCACACACACCGGACTTTTGTCTGATCCAAGGTTTTATTTACCTCGTATTACCTTGGGTGCTCATTGATGATGCTGATGAGTAGGCCATGTGATAAGTGTAGGTATTATCCTGAGTTGCGCAGATGAACTCATAGGAGGCGACGTTTCACATACTTATACTTGTATTACCTTTGCTTATTCCATTGTATAGCACTGTGGAGCCTTGATAATGTTATGTATTCTTAGGAGAGACTTTTTTACCAATTTGAGTTTATTAATCACTTGTATAAACTCTACTACTGTTCTATACAACCGTATGAGCCTACGTACTTTGATTCTGTGGTTTATGTAGTTATTACTGGCTTGCCTGTTTTATATCTGAGATTGTTATTATTATATGTTAGCTGATGCGCTGTGAAATATACGACATGTTCTTCGATTGTTTTTATGTTCTTTGTCCTCTTCTTTCTCTTATGTTCTATTTTATTCTTTTCTTTCTCTTTTCTTCTACTATTTATTTCTCCTAATGATCACTTTACATCGATCGAGTGCTTGTACAATGTAAATTTTTAGTTATGAGCACCAGTTGTGTATAGCGACTAGTCATAATAAAAACTGGTGCTAAACCAACAGGACAATGATCTTTCACTATCGAAACATCGAATGGGGGACAAATCCAATTTTATGTGTGGATTGTTTGTTGTGGGGCACCATCACTTAACACTTGATTGGCCTTTCATTATTTGAGGGGTGGGGGGAGGCTACACGGAGCCATAGCCATGGGAAAAGAGACAGACCAAATTAGATACTTGCATTGTAGCTCTAACGAAGTTATCTTTACAGAAATAAAAATTCCCGATAGGGTTCTATACAAGAGTAGGCCTTGTGAGCGGATCTCAGTTAGTAAACAGTACTGTTACGTGTGGGACCTTGATGTATGCACCGAGTGGTACATCATGCATGTTCGTGCATCGAAGCGAGCTAATGTGTACGAGGTTTAACGTTTTCTTATCAGACGATGGGGCATCTTTATTGAAGGCCTCATGAAGCTGTCCTTTACAGATGTAGTTGAAGTACTTTTTTGTAGACTGATGATAGAGACTTATCGAGGAGGGTACTATGGTGGTACCTTGATATATTTGGCATATTACTACATATATGTGGATTAGTAGGTTTGATCTACTAGGAAGAAGATGGGTACGACTTACACACCAAATACCCTAATAAAATGTAAATCCGTGATAGAATAGTGTATGTAGTGTTATTCTTAAAAAGTATAATTTGTCTATTCACCAAAATTTTAGTTCTGACTCCCTCCTCATAACAAAGCTGTTAGTTAGACATATGGCAGAGATTATTCAGCTTAAAGTCATTTGCTTAATCAGTGTCATTATTGTGGTAAGCATTTACTTATTATCATATATTATTCAGTTACGCTGTGAGATATTTATTTTGAGCTTTGATATATTTTTCTTTGCCTTTCTGCAAGATACCCGACAAATCAACTTGGGTTTTAATGGATTTTGATTTTAAAATTTTACAAAAAATTCAGGCCCATTGGAATTTGTGTTGTTACATAATCGTAGGAAAACAAGGAATATTTTGTCATATTATTTTTATGCTTTGAAGTAATTTTGGAAAGTGTCTTAATTTAAATAGGTAAATTTGTTACTGGTTATTCATTATTTTGATGATACAATGATCCGACGAGCCGAGTCCTCATATTGTTTGAGGAGCCAAATCCTCATATGGCTCGGAGAGCTAAGTTAGCAATATGGTCTTAGAGTCGAGTCCTCGTATGGTTAATGAAGCAGAGTCCTCTATATGGCCCAAGGATTTGATTTCCCTAAGATAGTCCAAGGAGCTGAGTCTTCAATATAGCCCGAGGAGTCGAGTCCTCAACATACGATTGTACGACAAGTTGAGTCATTGAATTTGACACGAGGTATGACACAATTTTAGGAAGTTAATTCCTTAGGATATTCTCTGTCATTAGCGAGATTGGGACTTCGGGATAAATAGTGGGAATATTTAAATACAAATTAGATCTTAGTTGAAACCTTAACATATGGTGTCAATGTTATATTGTATTATATTTTGCTAATTTTTGAGTGTAGATGACACATGTTGAGGTATGGTTTTCGAGCATAAATATTGATTCATTATACACTTATATGACGTGTTTCACTCACCAAACATATGTCTAACCACCTCTATTGTTTTCTTTCTTTCTAATTGTACTCTGATAGGTCGATAGAGAGGATTAATGGGGACTTGGAGCTGTGACGAGGAGATAGAGACGGTTATCTATAACTATCTACTGCTTTCTTAAATTTATTCCCAACGATTATGCATTTCCACGATTTTATAGGGAGAGATATTATAGTTAGAATTAATTTGATTTTACAATTTTTATTTGTTTGGGATTTTGATTACTATTTTATTTTATTTATTCAGCTGTGAATTTTAGAAACCATAGAATTTGTAGATAGCTCTATGGTATGTTTTGTATGATTAATTTATATTAAAATAATCCGACATTTACGGGGTCAGCGATGTTGGTTTTTCTTTTGTCTGTCGATTCAAATGTCATAGACGGTGGATTGTTTTATTTGATATTATAGCTTATGTTAGCCGGTTCCTATTAAATCAGGGCGTATAAGTAATCATATTTGTACTTTTTGTTTCACACACACACACACATATATTATTTGATATTATAGCTTACGTTAGGCGGTTCTTCTTTTATGACATAACTCCGCCTACAAGCCAAATTGGGGAAGAGTGTAACACCCCGTATTTTTATAACATGTTAAAACCATAAATCAAGGCAGAATTAAATTTTAAAATAATAATCAGGGGAAACGGATTGCGCCATTGCGTTCGTCTCGAAATTCTTCTTGGAAACGAGTCCGAGTTTTCGAGAAACGAAGTCCGTATGAGGGAGATATGACCCTCCGAAGTTTAAGGAATTTTCAGAACAGAAAAACAGCTCGAAATTCGAATTCAAAAACCCAGAACAGGCTGGGCGGGAAATTTCCCGCCCAGGACCAGGTCGACCTGGGGGTCGACCATAGTGTCGACCTGGGGGTCGACCTGGTGCCAGAACCCAGTTCTGAGCCTGGGTTCATTCTGATGTATCTGATCACGTTTTCAGTCTAGATTTGTCCACCTAATCCTATATAAACAGCCTCCTAGCCTCATTCTCTTTACACCATTCTATTCTCTCCTTATGCCGCTTTTGGAATAATTAAAATAAATAAATTAAAACAAAACATGAAGACTGTTCTTGAAGACTACGGCTAGGAATTGCAAATTGGAGATTTAAATCAGGATTAGAGCTTTAAGAAAAGGATCAAAGGCTAGTTCAGCGGCTTCGGGCAACGTCGTGCAAATCCTAGCTAAATTATCACAACGCTATTTGATTATCCTTTCTCCGATCAATGTAAGTCAGTTACTTTTTAGATTTGATCGCCTAGATCTATTTGTGACATGAAATTAAATGGATATGATAATATGCCTAATCCTTTTGTTGGAATCGATGCTTGTATATGCCTTTGGATCTGATTCTCAATTATGGCCTAGAACTTATTATGACTAGGAACATAAGACTATGCCTATGCCTATGACTATGAGCATAAGACTGTTCCTATAACTATGAACATAAGACTGTCCCTATGACTATGAACATAAGATTATTGCCTATGACTATGACAAGGACAATTGTGGCTAATCACCTATGGTTTATGACTATGAGATTATTGCATATGATTATGAACATAAGACTATTGTTCATGACCATGACTTTGAAATTATTACAGTTAATTGCCTATGACTATTTAGGGTAATTGCCTAGGACTATTTTTGTTAATTATCCATGACTATTGTGTTTAATCGCCCATGATTCATAACTATGAAACCATGCCTATGACTATTGTGGTTAATTGCCTAGGATTATTGTGGTTAATTGCCTATGACTAGTATGGTTAGTTGCTTATGCCCATAACACTATAGTTGCAAATCATGTCATACACCGAACTGGCATTATGTTGGACCAAATCACCTATGCCTATTCCCTAAATTGTGTTGATCTTGTATTTATGATGTAGCTTGTCTAGTTTATTCCTATTCACTGCTATGTACATCATACCTATTGGAACCATTATCTTTGTATTTGGTTTGCTTTCGCATGCCTATTCTTTATGTCAAATTCTCGTGCTTATCCCCTGTTCCTTTTGTTAAGTTTCATTTCATAAGCACCTAGAAACTTGTGAAATCATGTTATACGTACGACTGCGGCGGGGGAATTTGGGCGTAACTTAAATTATATAATTTGGCATAATAAATATGTTGATCTGAATTGGCTATAAATATTACATGCATATTAGACTTGGGCGTATAATGGTAAATTGTTAATTGGCCACAAAATATGGAATTGGCATGTAAGCCAAGTTTTGGGCATAGACTGTAAACTATAATATTAAATCTAGTTTTGACATGAACTGTAAATGAGAATACTAGATCTAAATTGGCATAAAACTGCAAGTTGGGTTAAATGATTGGTAAATCAAGATTTGGGCCTAGGATATAGGTATGTTAGTAGGCATGACTAACGAATATGATATAGGCCAAATTTGTTTAAAAGAGTTGTTAGCAATTTACATACAGACAAACAGGATAAATATGTAAATCTAGAGAAAGACGAATATGCTTAACTCGAGGTTAGATTGAGTTACGGTATAAGACTGCCCGTAACTGCCCGACAAATCCAGCAACCGTAACAATACCTATCTAATGTGGGTGGTTAGAGCATTGAGCCCAAAAAGGACCCGAGGTTAGACTGAGTTGCGGTGTAAATCTGCCCGGAACCGACCGGCACATCCAGTAACCGCAACGATATCTGTCTAATGTGAGTGGTTGGTGCTTTAAAGAATAATTTAAAGCTAAGAAACGGTTAAGCTGGAATGGGAGGGTTAAGTCCATAGGAACACTTAACCAACTTAACATGTTAACAAGACTTGTAGGGGTTAAATAACCGTTATAACATGTTAACTAGACTAGAAGGTGGGGTTAAGTAAAATACACTTATCTGATTTAACATGTTAACTAGACTAGAAGGTGGGGTTAAGTAAACTTAGAACACTTAGCCATCACAGTGTGACAAATGAACAAGGTTGAGTTAAAACGTGAAGAGACAATACTTAACCATTAGAACATGTAAGTTAAACAGATGTTAGGGTTAAGTTAAAGGGGACACTTAACCGATACAAGATGAAGGGGTTGGGTTAAGTAATAAGAAATACTTAACCAATATAACTTGATTTGTGGTAGGGATAAGTCAACATGAACTACTGACAACACTTAACCAGTTTAACATGACAAATGAATAGATTAAGTTAACTTGAATTGACTAATGACACTTAACCAATCCAACTTGACGAGAAAGAGAACTAAGTAGTAAACCTTAGTTAAGAGGACTAAGTTGTAAACCTTAGTTAAGAAAACGACGATTCATAGAACTAAGCAGTAAACCTTAGTTAAGGGAACTAAGTAGTAAACCTTAGTAGAATACGAGAAGGAGCGAACGTCCATCTGGTCTTAAAGAAGGCTCCAACAAACTGGGGTACGAAGCACGCGGTGTGATAGCAACTCGTCGTCTACCTACCATCTTGAGTCAATCGGGATACGTGAAGCGGAAAGGCGGAGAACTCCAACAGACCATATACTTGCTATCTAGTTAGGGTTGCGGATGGCCATAGGTTAGTGGGGCATAGGGGGCCTGCGTATAGTTCTCATTTTTCAACGTGCGCCTTTCATTAGTTAAGGGAGGCGTCAGGTGGGACCATAGCCACTGGAAAAACAGACCTTGGCATCTGCATCGGCAGATATCTAGAAGCTCCCGACCGAGTTCCGTGTTTCCTGAATTGCTCTGCCACGAGACTCGGGTCGCACATATAGAGGACAAGTGCATCTAGACAAGCGATAACGATGTGTGGGGAAAGTCTAGGAACATATACCACTCTGGTTAGTGTGTCCTAGATTAGGGGCGTAGTTTGATAGGTAGCATAATCCCTAGTTGGACCTAGGTCGCGTAAACCCTAAAATCTGAGAAACGTTCAATAGGTAGCATAAACCCCAGTAACCCTGGGTAGCGAAAACCCTGGTTGGGTCTAGAATGCACTCGATATAAAACCCTAGGTTAGACCTAGGTAATAAATGATAGATGTACACTTGAAACAACGAAAATTGTTGGAATTGGGATCACATATCTGTTCTTATCAGTTTATACAGATTACTAGTTAGATGGTGCAGGGATATAGAAATTAGAATAACAGGGTAGTGGCGAAGCAGAGAAAGTAATGAAGTGCATCCAGTTTATCTTACCTTATCATATCTTGTGCTAACCTTATGATTCCCGTAATCATGGTGTAGTCTTGTATACAGTTAATTCATGCCATGTTGCTTTTTACCTGTTCACATGCTGAAAGTTACTGAATTTACCAGACTTTATGTCTGACTCTGTTTTCTTTCGCTTTCTTGTCTTCTGTCCCCCCCACCCTAGGTTCGCAGGGAGGGAATATTACTATTTAGCCCAGTTTTCTTTCCAAGCTGAAGATTAGTCGGAGTTTTGCTTGGATTCTCTTTTCCGTTGCTATGGCTGGCTCACGCTACATTGGGGAATATAAATATTATTTTATGCTTCTTTATTTTGTAAGACGGATATTTTGGTATTGGAAAATAATTATTGTACAAACTATTTTATCAATAAAGTAAAGTTTATTTTCCGCTGTTTTAATTATCTGTCTTGTAATTTATCTGCATCTTTTACCTATAACTCTCCACCGAAGTTAAGGCATTCCCTTTGTGAGTGACCTTAACGGATGTGGGGTGTTACAAAGAGCATCATGATGTCATGTGTGATGAAGCAAATATGAATGTCCAGCATGAGCATGTCGCTACACTAGACGCTTCCATCGCATTGCTGAACAGTGAAACCATAGACAACTTCATGCCTAGATGGGAATCTCTCGCTGATTTAGACCTCTCCACCCCCTTTATCTTCAGATCCAGTGCCTACCAGAGTTTGAACAACAGGTTTCCACCACCCTACACCTAACTCCAACTGTTTTTCGTTGTAGTGCAAGGATTAATCAGGCAAGATCTTATCATGGCTACTCTGGTAATTTTTTGAACTATTGTTTTTTCTCTAAATAAAAAGTTGGCAAACTGCATGGGTGTGAGTTTACGTGATGAACACTATAATGCCATGCAAAACTTTAGAATTGCAGCGAATTAACCGGTCCTAATGAAGATAGTATCCTGGAATGTCAGGGGATTGGGGGACCCCACAAAATGTCATGTTGTCAACCTTATTCTATCCCCCATCAAATTGATATTTTGCTCTTGCAAGAATCCAAGCTTTCTGACCCTTCCACATCAAGTATTAGAAGAATTTGTGGTCCTTATCTTTCTGGATGGGCCCATGTAGATATTGTTGAAACTCGTGGCGGTTTGATTACTGCATGGAATGAAAATTCATGGTCTCTCTGCCATATATCGTCTCATACATCCATCCTACATGTGTCCCTCCAACACCTTCAAACAAACACCGCCTTCTTCTTCGCTAATGTTTACTGCCCAACCAATCCACAAAAAAGAGAAGATGTTTGGAAATTCTGCCAAGACGCAGCATTACATATCGATGGCCCTTGGCTAATTGGTATGGATTTCAACACAACTAGATCAAATATTAAATGAAATTCAGGAAATTTCTCTCAAGACACAATAGCCTTCAACTCTTTCATCCAATCTTGTTCCCTAGTTGAACCCCCTATCAGCAATCAGCTCTTCACATGGTCCAGTCATCGAGAAGAACCATCACCGGCCAAGCTGGACCATTTCCTCTTCAACTTGGCTTGGGAGGACCTGCACCCACTCTCGCTTATCAACAATCTCGCAACAGTCATGTACGACCATTGTCCTCGACCACTTGACGCTAGAGAAAACAATCCGAAAAAGCACCCTTTAAAGTTTGAAAAACTTTGTCTTCTTGAACCATCCTTTTTAAAACAAATCCGGTCCCAACCCTCCCAAGAAAGTTCAACCATCACCCGTATCATCACCAAAATTCGTTCTCTCCACAAAACCATCATACCACGGGCCAAGATAACCTGGGGTTCCATTAAAGCAGAATCAATTCCACCCAAAATGAAATCCTAAACCTGAACAATTATGAGAGATCCCACCCATTTAGCGATGCAGAAGCTGCTAAGCTCAATGAATTGGAGCTAGAACTTGAACGACTCATAAAACAGGAAGAGATGGGATGGAAACAGAGATCCAAGGCCAAATGGGTTAAAGAAAGGGACAAAAACAATGCCTATTTTCATCGTGTAGCGAATGGATGCCGTCACTCCACTTTCATCTCATAAATTAGCCATAACAACATATCCTATTCTGACCCCTTTGACATCCGCTACCTTTTCACCAATTTCTACCACAACATCCTTGGTAAAGCTTCACCTCCTTTACCGGTCATTGATTGGAACCTCCTTTACCCCTCCCTTTCACCCATCAACATAGGCTATCCCTTCTCTGAAGAAGAAGTTTGGACAACAGTCAAAGCAATGACAGATGATAAGGCCTCTGGGCCTGATGGTTTTGGCCCAACATTCTTTGAACACTTTTGGCCCATTATCAAACCCGATATCTTAGCAATGTGTGCAGAATTTCAATCAAATCCCTTAGCCATAGACAAATTAAACTATGCCAACACCACCCTCATCCCCAAAACACCTGAAGCCAATACACTTACCTCCTTCCGCCCCATCAGTCTCCTTAACACAACCTTCAAAATCATCACTAAAGTTCTGGCCAACAGACTGCAGACTTTCATCGCCTCCCTGATTGGACTTGAACAATCAGCCTTCATCCTAAGTCGTAACATCATGGACTACATGGCCCCCACACAAGAAGTTACTCCTTCTGTCATTACACATCTACACCCGGTAACCTACTTAAACTAGACATTTCTAAGGCATTTGACTCACTAAATTGGAACTTCATTCTTGATTTAATGGCGCATTGGGGTTTCCCCCCAAAATGGTGCAGTTGGATCAAACAAATCCTAAACACAAGCTTCTCCACCATCTTCATTAATGGGGATGTGTATGGTCTCATCAAATCCAGATGTGGCCTTAGGCAAGGTGACCCCCTCTTTCCCCTCATCTTTGTTTTTACCGCTGATGTCTTCAACCAAATGGTAAAACTTACTACATTTAAGAACCTCCTTGATGGCATCAAACCTTCCAACTCAAATTCCTCTATCTCCAATCTCCAATTCGCTGATGACACTATCCTTTTCTTCTCCCCTAACCCACTCCACATCCACGGTCTCAAGGTGCTTTTGTATACTTTCGAACTCATCTCCTGCCTATCCATTAACTTCAGCAAAAGCTCTATTATTGTGCTTGGTAATTCGTCTAATCTAGGGCCTCCCATCTTCAACTGCTTAAACTGCAAACTCGAATCTTTCCCAATCACCTCTCTTGACATCACTCTTCGACCAACCAAACTCACCAGATTTGACTGGCTACCTCTTATAACAAATTTCGAACACAGGCTAGCGTCATGGAAAGCTAATTCTCTGTCCCCTACTGGCCGACTCATCCTTGTTTAGCCCATCCTCTCTGCCATCCTCTCTTATTAGATGTCCTTTCATAAACTACAAGCATGGGTTATCCCCAAAATTGACGCAATTAGGAGCTCTTTTCTATGGAATGGTGGAAAAGCTAAACGCTTAATCAACTGGCAAACAGTTTGCTTCCCTCGCGAGCATGGTGGTCTAGGAATAACAAATCTTTCTCTCTTCAATCAAGCCTTGTTGGTCAAATGGCTATGGCGCCTTCTTACTCCAGGATCTTTCATTTGGAAAGAGCGGATCCTCAATCGCCTATATGGCTCGAACCCAAACCTCGTTCTCCACTGCTCACCCATTTCCAGACCATCACCTTTTTGGACTGGGGTTATGTCCATGATTCCACAGACCAAATCTCTCTTGCATATTAAATTGGGGAATGGCAATAATTGCCTTTTTTAGATGGACATATGGTGCAGTCATCTTCCTGTCTCCCACTCATACCCAAATTCGTTTTCCTTATGCAGCGGACCACAAAACACATTTTTGAACATCTTGGGCCTTGGCACATTAGGCCTATTTCCTCTGGGTCTTTTTAGTCTGGATACTTTGTCCGAAAACTTGCAAATAGAAAACATCGCCCTATCATCCAACCTTTTTGATGAGCCTGACCGTTACTTTTGGGATTTGAACCCAAACAAAGGTTGCACTGTATCATCCTGCTACAACTTTTTATCCCACCCAGGCCTCTGTTTTTCCTTTGCTCGACCCTGGAAATGTCGCCTTCCACCTTGCTTAATCTTCTTCCAATGGTGCCTCATACATAACCTCATCAATACTAAGAGTAGACTTCGAAACATGAACATCACTGTAGATTCTCTTTGTATCAAATGCTCCTCTCACGATGAAACCATTAACCACCTCTTCAACGATTGCGACTTCTCCTATGCAATTTGGGCACCGACCGACTCCTTCTTGCTAGGATTCGTCCCCACTTTTTCATCCTTCTTTGAATACTGGCAAAACAATCCTCTTGATCCCATGCTAGACACATTCCTATAGATCTTCAGCTGGTGCATTTGGTTGGAGCGTAATGCACACATTTTCAATAAGCAAAAAAGCACTTCTATGATACTTGTAGATATATTGTTCATCTATATGAATCTTGTACAGATGCTTCTCGCCATGCATGCTTCAGACAAACCCTATCCGCGCCTCCATCGTCTGGCATACAGGGGAGCAACTCCGCCTTTCAATAATGAACGACTCTGATGTTTTGATCGTACACCTTATGCTTTTGCTGTTTCATAGGGTTGGTTCGGCATGGTTATTTTGTGGGCGTGATTACATTATATTATGTATTATGGCTTTTTTGTGAACAACTTAAAGGACTGACATTGTCGTAAACTATATGTCACTGGTTATATATATATATATATATATATATCTTATGCTAATCGGTTGTGTAGCTCCACGCTGCACAACCGTCTTCCTAAAAAAACTTCTAGAGTTGTTGGCTTGTCCATTATTAAAGTACAAAACTACAACTTAAATAAATGCATATATTTAATTAATTGGGGAGTTGGATAAATTCATCATATTATTTTCTTTTTCTCCGTAGACTATTGCTAAAAGGGAGAACTTTATCAACTAATGAATGACTAAATTGAGGGGATAAGAATTAATAAGAGGTAAAGGGGTTTCCATATGTCCATCATATACCATGTGTTGTTTATATGGCGTAATGAAGATGCTTAACCATTTTATAGATTGAGCTTACGTAATTTATGAGCTACTCTAATTAAAAAAATTAAGTTAACTGAAATTAGGTCGATGTTCTCCGTAAGAATAAATAAAAGGAGAGTTTCAAAAAATAAAAAATTGAGCTTTTTTTTAGAATTTTGAAATAATAAATGAAAATTTCTTGGAAAATTATTGGATAACGAAGTATAATTAATAGCAAAGTTCGGATTACTCTTACGTCGAATCCCATACAACGCTGGGTTGTGCAGAGTTTTACTACTCTTTCAATAGTCAGTTACACCCTCCTTAATTTCACGGCTCACAAGGAGACACCGATTCCTACTTTCTTGATTTCACGGCTTACAAGAACACACCAACTCTTATTTCCTTGATTTCACGGCTCACAAGGACACACCGACTCTTCTTTGACTCATAACAAGGTTTATTCAACCCAACCAATTACATAATAGCCCTATAACTCTTTAATAGCACTTGACTCATAGAGTAGAGAGTGTAGAGAGAAGAAGTTTATCAAAATAGAATTGAATTCGGTAGAGTGTAAGTATAAAAACCATAAAAATGATTAATAATAATGGTAGGATGAAAGAGGATGAAGATGGAGAAGAAGAGATGTCAGAAAATTTGGTTTTAGCCTCTTTTTATAGGTTATGAAGGGTTGCAACGGTTCTGAAGCGTTTCAAATAATGAAAAGACACTTCCCTTCAAATTTAGAAAAATAGCTGTTATATGTCGACATACATATTTTGCTATGTCGACATAGCAATGTGTAATTTTTTTCCAGAGTATTTTGATATAAAATTAGTTCTAAAAATTCTTGAATAAAATTCTAATGTTGTAAACCAATATTATATGATAAAAAAACATATGAAAATATATTTTTAAACTATATAAATATATTTATAGAATTATAAGGTTTTAAACTATATAAAATATAAATAAAGTATATATATAAAACTTAAGTTTGAAAGTCAAAGAAGAATGATAATAGAATTAAATAGAAAAACAAAATAGATAATATTGAGGATAAAAAGAAAACAAAAACAGAGAGGATTGAGGATAGAATTGAAAATCAGAATTTGAATATGAGTTTGAATTTTGAATTTGAACTTGGAGTGCCATTTGGAATCTTACAAAATCTAGACTCTATAAAAATATTATTCTTGAACTCTTGAAATCTTGATTACTCGTGAGTCTTGAATCTACTCTGAATTCTGAATCTATAAAATCTCTTTATCTGTACAGTCTTCAGTATTAATTCCTGTATACAAATCCTGCATATGTATGTATGTGTATATATATATATATATATATATATATTCTAAAAAAAGATGTTACTATATATTTTATAATAAATGATAATTGAAATAAGGTTGTCATCATCATAACTCCATTCTCCAACAATCTCCCACTTTTTGATGATGACAACCTTAATCTATAAAACATCATACCTGTATATACCTGTTTGATGATGATCTTCTTATACTCCCCCTGTTTATAAGAGTTCTACAAAACTATGCCTATATTTTATAATTTTCCCCCCTTTGTCATTATCAAAAAGAAATTCTAAACATACTCCCCCTAAATCCTATATCTATCTAAATAATTCCTATACTAAAGTAAAGTACTCCCCTTGAATCCTAAATCTATCTATACCTTATAAAGTACTTCCCCTAAATTTATGCCTACAAAATATTCTAATGCTAAACATAATTTCCCCTAAATATATAATTCTCTATAAATTTCTATAACTCCCCTAAGACTATACTAATTTAATAGCCTTAATAGAAGAATAATAAACTAAGCAAACCAATCAATCAAAACAAGCAAATCAATCAAAACAAGCAAACAAACAACCAATTCAAACAATCATATTAAACAATTAAATTAACCAAAGTATTCTAGAGCCTTTAACTAATCCTTAGAAGCTCTAAAACTCCCCCTTAATTTAATACAAAACTAAACTTATCCTATATTTTAATTCCCTTTAAACTTTAATAAGACTTTAATCTAGACTAAGAGTTAACTAAGATATCCTTAAAATAAGCATTTTCTAACAAACCTATCAAGTACTACTGAAATTTAACTATGCCAAGTAAGTCAATTAAGTTATTCAAGTCAAACAAATCAAATAAACTAAAAAAGTCAATAAATCCAATAAATTCAATCAATTCAACCAAGTCAAACAAGTTAATCAAGACAAAGAAAATATGTTATATGTTTAATAATCTTATGTATTTCTAAGACAATAACTCCCCATATATTATATGTGGGGTTAAAGGTTAATATGTAATGCAGTGTGTTGGTAATAACGCAGTATGACATATGCAAAACAATATGAAGTGATATATTGAATGAAATGCAACTTGGATGTAAATGATTTTAATTTGAGATGTACTCTAATAACGAAGTATGATATGAAATAAGATGTGTAATGATAGTACACAAAATGATTTGATAATTATATCTATTTAGGTAACATATATTCAAAGTACTATTTAACTATTATGAATTATTTGAATCAAACAAAAATAATGTTAATTTCTAGACTAATATTAATTATATTAATGAATCTGATTAAAAGAATAATAAAGAGAAGAGGTTAATTAAAAATAATATTTATGATAAGTAGTAAAATATTCAGAAAAATCGTGAAGTTAAATAATATTAGTAGGGTAAATATTGAAGATATTTCAAAAGAGAATATAAATGTTGTATAATATAAAGTATGCTATATAAACATATGTTCATAAGTATATATACAACAAATTTAAAAAGAAATTAAAATTTAATTTATGAAATATTCATTAATTTTTTAATATAAATCAATTTTAAATTTAAACTTTTAGAAATCAAAACCTATTTATTTGCTAAGAAAACCATTTATGTGAAAATAAGGATAATTCATCCATGAAAGAGAAGGGGAATACTTTAGAAGGAAACATTACAAAGTGATCTATGAAACTTCTTATATTTAAACTACTTAAAAACAATCATGTATATATATATATATATATATATATATATATTTCTTTATATTAAGTAAAATATACAAATTTTATAAATCTTAATAGGAAGTCAAAATAAGTATTAAGTTACAAATAGTATTTGTTATAATGTAACCCAAAATTGTTATGAAATCATCAGAATTATATATATATATATATATATATATATATATTGAAACAAGATATAAGAAAAATAAGTAGGCAAACAAAGTTAATAACTAGAGTTTGAACTGGCACTTTCTAGTTAAAAAATGGAGGGAAGTTTGAAAGTTCAAACTTTTGAAATAAAAAATTTGAATTTCATTCTATAGGCTGATATGTTAACATATAGATATATGTATGTTGACGTATATGTATTATTTCAAAGAGAATATGGTTTTGTGACTTTGGTTTTAAAATATCGATTTATATTTCAGGTTTAACTATTTCCTGAAATAATATTAATTCTAACAAACATCCAAAATTTATTTTATTATTATATTTATTTTATTATAATTATTTTTGAGTTTCAAATTTGAATTTTAAATTTCAAAATTGAATTTTAAATTTCAAATTTAAAACAAAACAAAGCAAGCAAAACATCCATTCAACTAAAAATTTAAAAACTAATTAAGGCGTACCCAAGTTTTTAGATCAATTTCTTCGGTATTCTCTAAATTCTGAATTGATCTTCTAGAATTTGATGATGAGATCTGCTTTATTGCGACGGGCTCGTTTTTCTGATCGGGATAGTGTATTCGTTGGCTGAATTTGAACACCGTATGAGAAAGATATTGAAGATTTAGTAGTTCAACCAACTTGGCGCCAAAATTTAAATTTGATTTTGAATTTCGAATGAATGGACACTTCAACTACAATATAAAAGCCTAAAAGTCATGTCTCTTCATAACTACTCCTCCTCCTCTTCCTCCTCTCGTTTTTCACTTTTTATTAAACTTTCAGGATGCATAACTTCTTCGTTTCTTAGCGGAATAGGACAAAATCAGTGGCAAATCAAAGGGGAATTCAAGGACTACGATCTACCCATCAAATCGACCGCGAGAACGAGAACTACAATATAAAAAAGGGTTTGGGACAAAATACTATAACCTGTGGATGCAATTTGAAGATAACCGTCGATAGTTTCAGTTTCCCTCTCTCTTTATTCATCAAAACTTCATTTGATCATTACTTGGTCAATTCTTGACAAAATCTCAAGAAAACAGCGATATTACGAAGCAAATGAAGAGAAGTACAACATGAAGATAAGTTGTAGATGAAAATCCAAAGTTGTAAATTGATCTGGTACCCATTTCTTTGTTGATTTATATTATATATATCCATTTCTTTTTGATGTCTCTTCGCCGACCGTCGTTCCTCTTCTCCTCTTTTTGATTTCTTTTCAGAGTTTGAATTTTCAATAGCTACCATTTTGGAATTTGAATTACCAATAGCCACGTCACTCATCTTTTCAGAATTTGAATATCCATTAGCCATATAACACTTCTTTTCCTGTAAAACAACACAACTTTTCAAAGAATCATGTAACATTTCAAATAAATCAAATGACTTTTAAATAATCAAATGACTTTTCAATTAATCAAATGACTTTTCAAAATAATTAACTACAATAATATCATGATATATCAAAAATTTCAAGAATTTCAAATTTCAAAATTTTAAATTTCAAAAATCAAATCATAGTAACTTAATTTTTCAATAAAATTGAATGCAGACTCATCTAAAATTGATGCAATACATAAATTTAAACTAATGTTCAAAATTTGCCATTTAACATTTTCAAAAACTAGATTATGAACTTTTGAAAAACCTTGCTCTGATACCAATTGTTAGGGATTGTGGAATGGATCGTTCAGGCAAAGCAAACACTAAAGGAGGGGTGAATAGTGTTAGTAGAAATAAAAAAAAAAACTAAAAACTAGAGAGAACTATGGGATGAATAAAACACCACAAACACAAACACGGACACAGATTCAAACACTGAGGCAAAACAAACAAAAATAAAAATGCAGAAAAGGAAAGAATGCACCAGATTATATACTGGTTCGGATTACTCCTACATCCAGTCCTACACAACGCTGGGTTGTGCAGACTTTTATTACTCTTTCAATAGTCAATTACACCCTCCTTGATTTTACGGCTCACAAGGAGACACTGATTCCTGCTTTCTTGATTTCACGGCTCACAAGAACACACCGACTCCTATTTTCTTGATTTCACGACTCATAAGGACACACTGACTCCTCTTTGACTCACAACAAGGTTTATTCAACCCAACAAAATATACAAAAGTCCTATAACTCTTTAATAGCGCTTGATTCAAAGAGTAAAGAGTGTAGAGAGAAGAAGTTTTATCAAAACAGAATTAAATTCGGTAGAGTATAATTGTAAAAACCATAAAAATGATTAAGAATAATGGTAGGATGAGATGATGAAGATGGAGAAGAAGAGATGTTAGAAAATTTGGTTTTAACCTCTTTTTGTAGGTTATGAAGGGTTGCAACGGTTCTAAAGCGTTTCAAATAATGAAAAGACACTTCCCTTCAAATTTAGAAAAATAGTTGTTATATGTCAACATATATATTTTGCTATGTCGACGTAGCCATATGTAAATTTTATTTTCAAAGTATTTTTCAAGTATTTTTATATAAAATTAATTATGAAAATTCTTAAATAAAATTCTAATGTTGTAAATCAATATTATATGATAAAAAACCATATGAAAAAATACTTTTAAACTATATAAATATATTTATAAAATTATAAGGTTTTAAACTATATAAAATATAAATAAAGTATATACATAAAACTTAAGTTTGAAAGTCAAAGAAGAATGAAAATAGAATTAAATAGTAAAACAAAATAGATATGATTGAGGATAAAAAGAAAACAAAAATAGAGAGGATTGAGGATAGAATTGAAAATAAGAATTTAATTTGTGTTTGAATTTGAATTTTGAATTTGAACCTGGAGAGCTATTTGGAGTCTTACAAAATCTAGACTCTATAAAAATATTATTCTTGAACTCTTGAAATCTTGATTACTCATGAGTCTTGAATCTACTCTGAATTCTGAATCTCTAAAATCTCTTTAACTGTGCAGTCTTCAATATTAACTCCTGTATACAAATCCTGCATATGTATATATATATATATTCTAAATAAAGATGTTAGTATATATTTTATAATACATGATAATTGAAATAAGATTTTTGTCATCAAAACTCCATTCTCTAACAATCTCCCCCTTTTTGATGATAACAACTTTAGTTTATAAAATATCATACCTGTATATACCTGTTTGATGATGATCTTCTTATACTCCCCCTGTCTATAAGAGTTCTATAAAACTATGCCTATATTTTATAATTTCTCCCCCTTTGTCATTATCAAAAATAAATTCTAAACATACACCCACTAAATTCTATATCTATCTAAATAATTCCTATACTAAAGTAAAGTACTCCCCCTGAATCCTAAATCTTTCTATACCTTATAAAATACTCCCCCTAAATTTATGACTATAAAATATTCTAATTCTAAACATAATTTCCCCTAAATCTATAATTCTCTACAAATTTCTATAACTCCCCTAAGACTATACTAATCTAATAGCCTTAGTAGAAGAATAATAATCTAAGAAAACCAATCAAGCAAATCAATCAAAACAAGCAAATCAATCAACATAAGCAAATCAATCAAAACAAGCAAACAAACAACCAATTCAAACAAACAACTAATTCAAACAATCATATTAAACAATTAAATCAACCAAAGTATTCTAGAACCTTTAACTAATCCTTAGAAGCTCTAAAACTCCCCCTTGATTTAATACAAAACTAAACTTATCTTATATTTTAATTCCATTTAAACTTTAAGAAGACTTTAATCTAGACTAAGAGTTAACTAAGATATCCTTAAATTGAGTATTTTCTAACAAACCTATCAAGCACTACTGAAATTTAACCATGTCCAGTAAGTCAATCAAGTCAAACAAATCAGATAAACCAAACAAATCAATAAATCCAATAAATTCAACCAAGTCAATCAAGTTAATCAAGACAAAGTAAATATATTATATGTTTAATAATCCTATGTATTTCTAAGACAATAATTCCCCATATATTATATGTGGAGTTAAAGGTTAATGTGTAATGCAGTGTGTTGGTAATAATGCAGTATGACATATGCAAAACAATATGAAGTGATATATTGAATGAAATACCACTTTGGTTGTGAATGATTTAAATTTGAGATGTACTCTAATAATGATGTATGATACGAAATAGGATGTGTAATGATAGTATGCAAAATGTTTTGATAATTATATCTATTTAGGTAACATATATTCGAAGTACTATTTAACTATTATGAATTACTTGAATCAAACAAAAATACTGTTAATTTCTAGACTTATATTAATTATATTAATGAATCTGATTAAAATAATAATAAAGATAAGAGGTTAATTAAAAAAAATATTTATGATAAGTAGTAAAATATTCAGAAAAATCACGAAGTTAATTTTTTTTTTTTTGAAAATGGGTAAACCGCCTCGTTAAAAACCTAAACTCGTACTCAGCGTGAGTACTAGATACGAAAAAAGAGTGTGACTTTATTGACATCGTATCAATAAAAAATTACGAAAGTCTGTAATACATTGGGCAACAACAAATAAAAAGTAGAAAACTACTTTGCTCAAATACAAAGAAAAGTAAGCCCAAGACGACCCAAATAAGAATCCAAGAAAGAAACAACATGGTAAAACTGGCTCACGTGATCCTGTCAGCCATCAGCACATGTAAGCCTCCCAAAAAAGGCAACCCCACTTCGAAAATCCAACCATCTTCAACATTCCCAAATTAAAGCTCAACAACAAAAATGGCCACCGAGAAAACTATGCTCCACAAAACGAGAATCTGCCTGCATCATTTAAAACAATTCCCCATTTTCCAAGGATCTTCATGTCTTCTTGGTGCGGTAATCTCTTCTTAGATTTACGAAGTAAGTATTTGATTTCCATATCAATAAGTTCCCATCTAGTGTACTTGTATCTGCTGTGATTTCTGTGGACTCTCGAGTTCCTTTCATTCCATATATGGTAAATAGTCGTTATGATGCTGCAGTAAGCAATATCCTGGATAAAACCAGAATTCCAGAAGACGGATTTGACAAGATTCAGTTCATTTTCCATCTGCAGGGGCTCCGCCGTTACCGGAGGGATATCTAGATCAATTCTGCATCTAACCCATAAATATGAAGAATATGGGCATTGGAAGAACTGGCGATCCCGATTTTCTAAGAATTCATCACATAATACACACTTAGGATTTACATCATATCCCCACTCAATCATTCTATCTTTTGTGCTCAAGCGATTTAACATGGCTTTATATGCACATAGAGACATTCTAGGACTATTTACATTATGCCACGTTACCTTACACCAATCTTTTTCTGGGAGATGAACTCTAGAAAAATCCCATGCTGAAAAGAATGTAAAACCATTTGAATTATCATTCCAGCTCCAGTAATCAGTATCTGAGGAATGATGCATTTCTACTTCTTTAACTTTATCGGATACCAATTGCGTAGCTAAAAGTTTATCAGAATTAATAGCACCTTCTTGAAAAATACTGCTAACCATTAAATTTTCTCCCCCACAAATACTCAAGTAGTCCCATCCCAGCAAACTAACCAAAATTTCACTATTAATCCATGGGTCAAACCACAGCTTTGTATTATTCCCATTGACAATATTCCTGTTAATACATTATCGTCCCAATTGTCTATGCCTTAGGATTGATTTCCATGTACAAGAGCTGTTTGGGTTAATCTTCATAGCCCAGAAATGTTCCCCACTACAATATCTATTAGCCGTCCAATTCTTCCACAGAATGTCACCATTTAAAAAAGTGCCATAATAATTTTAGAGCTGTAGCAATTTTAATATTCTTAAAATTTCGAAGACCTACCCCCCTTCCCTTTAGGCATGCATAAGGTCTCCCAAGCAATTTTATGAGTCTTGCCAGCCCAAATGAAATTCACACACAATATATTTATCTTCTCAATAGTGGCTGTAGGTAATTAATAGGTTAACGACCAATACATTACCATTGGGGTGATAACTGATCGAACTAATTCAACTCTACCCACCATATATAGGAGCCTGCAATCCCAGCTATCCATTCGACCTCTTATTTTGTCAAAAAGATCACCGCAGTCAGCAAAATGAAGATAATTCGTAGATAAATGAACCCCTAAATACTTGATCGGTAATCTTCCTTCTTTCATGTCAAGTATGTGGAGAATACGATTTTTATTACCAATACCCCTACTAAAGAACACCTTTGATTTTGTATTGTTAAGTCTTAAACCTGCCAGATCTGTCAAATTTTCCAGAACTCTTTTTTATTTCCTTCACACCTTTAATTTTGGATTTGGCAAAGATCATTAATGTAACACCCCACCTCCGCTAGGGTCACTCACAAAGGGAATGCACTAGTTTTGGAGGGGCGTTATCGAGGTAAACAAACACAGATATATTACAAGATAGAACATAAATAAAATAGCGGAAGGACCAAAAGATAAATTTCATTACTTTCAAAAAGAGTCAAAACCTTTTACATTCAAAGTACCAAATAGCCAAAGTCATTATTTTCCATTAAAACAAATTCTGTCTTGCATAAATAAAGAAGCATAAACTTCAAACAACAAAAGTAGCTTAATTCCCCAAAGGTAGCAGAAATGCAGCCATAGCATAGCTCAAGATCAAACCGTACATGAGCTGAACCGAAAGCAAGCGAAATCCAAGCTAAGTGCTAGAGTTTCCTCCTTGAGAACCTGGGGGAGGGGGGGGGGACGAAAGAAAAAGAGGCAAAAGAAAACGGGTCCGTCATAAAGACTGGTAAGTCCTAGTGACTTTCAACATAAAAACATGTAAATGTAACATGGCATGTATAAACTAAAAGTAAACATAAGAATGCTATCAAGATGGGCAAGATAGGCATGATAATTCAAGTATAAATCAAGTTTAGCATCGCATGTTCAAGGTTCGCTGCACCAAATGTACTAGTATCCCAAACCCATGTCATATATTAACCATGAAATGATCCCTTGGCCCAATATCATGAAATGACCCATTACTAGGTCCAATGGAACGATCCCTAATCGATTGGCTCCCTACAAGTTCTAGCTCGTCGTGTGTCTGTGTCATACGGCCCTATCACAAATGTAGTCACCTGTGCTAGGTCCACCATAGGGTGTATCAAGCCCTAGGGTGCCAACCACCGACATGAATCAAGCATGCACAGGTAAACCTACTGATGTCCAATGCCTGCTTTTTCAACTCCGGACTACGTTCACGACCATAGTCCGCCTGAACCTACACTGGCGCACCAACTCAGCCGTCGTTCTAGTCGCTTACAATCAGCCCAGTAATCGTGCCCTACCCTGCCTTGTTCTAGGGTACCATGATACATCTAGTGGGTTACTGCTGAAATGGACCGCGTAACTAGGGTTTTCGTCCAATAGGTTAAGTGTTGTCATTTAAATTCGTGACTTAACCCTTATTAGTCTAGCATGTCAAGTTGGTTAAGTGTTGTCATTCAAGTCATGACTTAACCCACCTACGTGTCATGTCAAATTTGACTAAGTGTTGTCGTTCAAGTTCATGACTTAGCCCTACGAATCATGTATCAAGTTGGTTAAGTGTTGTCTTTCCTGTTCATGACTTAACCCTATCATGTCGCATTAATTCATTAATTCACCCCAACCTCTCACATCAGACCTGTTGTTGTGGTCACTGGATATGTCGGGTGGTTCCAAGCAGATTTACACCACAACTCAGTCTGACCTCGGGTTTCAAGCACGATATGACCAACTACCCACATTGGATCCTATTGTTTGCAGTAACTGGATTTGCCGGGCGGTTCCGGGCAGAATTACACTGCAAACTCAACCCAACCTCGAGTTGGCCATTTTCAAGTTCATTCTAGTGTCATGTCCATGTTCAAATTTCATATCAAGTTCGTGTCAACTTTCAAGGCAAGTTTCATGTCCATATCCAGATTCAAGTTATAACAATGTTCATGTTTCAATTTATGCCTATTATCAAGTTCATGATTCATGTTCATAACCAATTCATGTTTTTCCTAATCTACCCAAATCGTATTCCCATCGTATGTAAACATGAATCAATCTATATTACAAATAAATCCAAGTCCCGAAATAAAAGGGAATAACATCAAAACTATGATAGGCAAAAAGGACGAGCATAAAGCGATAAAAGGGATTACAAGTCTAGCATGATATAACTTGAGATAATTGGTTACAACATCACTGGCATATGGAATAATAGCCTCAAAACATTAGGATTTCAAATCTAGTATGATAAGGTGATAGTCATGATAAAAGTTGACATAAGGTGATAGTCCCAAACTTGTGAATAATAACTGATTCGACATCACAGGCATGATAATATTATGGACATGAAAGGATTCGATTTACAACATGAATAGGCCCAAATTAATCTCATAGCAATATTCCCAAAAGTCAAGATCCATGATGAACAAGAATAGATATAAATCAATTATCATACATAGATCCAATTCCAATTTATAACATGTCCATATTAAGTTTATAGTTTTTATCTAAAAGTAACTTGGACTTACAGATCGTGGTCTAAGAAATTGAGATGTAGAATTTGATTCTATAAACTAGTCGTCGAATAGTTGAATCGTTGAATCTTGATTTGATTATTGAAGCAAATCCCCAATATGCAATTCCTAGACGTAGTCTTCAAGAAATAGTCTTCGTGTTTTATTTTAATTTATCTTAATTTAATTTAAAGGAAGAAGAAGAAGCCATGTCCATCCAGAATTTGTGCAGCATAAGGTTAGAGAAGAATGGTGTAAAGAGAATGAGGCTAGGAGGCTATTTATATAGGATTAGGTGGACGAATCTAGACAGAAAACGAGACCAGATACATCAAAATGAACCCAAGCTCAAAACTGGGCTTCAGCATCAGGTCGACCCCCAGGTCGACCATAGGGTCGACCTGGTCCCTGGGAGGTCGACCTGGTCCTGAGCGGGAAAATTCCCACCCAGTCTGCGCTGGAATTTGAATTCGAATTTTGAATTCGAATTTCGATCTGTTTTTTATTCAGAAAATTCTTGAAACTTCGAAGGGTCATATCTCCCTCATACGGACTTCGATTCTCGAAAACTCGGACACGTTTCCAAGCTGAATTTCGAGGCGAACGCAATGGCGCAACCCACTTCCCCTGATTCTTATTTTAAAACTTAATTCTGCCTTGATTTATGGTTTTAACATGTTATTAAAATTCGGGTTGTTACATTCTTCCCTCCTTAAAGAATTTCATCCCCGAAATCTTCAAGTTAAGAAGAATGCATCCTATCATCCAGTCAACCATCTACTCAACCATCATCCACAAACAACCATTGTCCTTAAAAGATTTTTAATGCTATATGAATATATGCAGAAAGTGTGTGTATATATTCCTTATCTAATGCAAATGACGAGGCCTGATTGATCTTCTTAATGCAAAATACGTTTAGTGCCATGAATCCAACATGTATGCAAATAGTCCTAGTCACATAAACACTATATGTATGCACAAACATTCATCCACATGCAGCATTTACATGATAACACATTCAATTTCATCCATAAACAAGTATAAACACTCATGCATATGCAATATGAAAATTTGTCTGAGCCGATCTAGTGCCTAATGTGTGTTATGCAACCACGAGCAACCACTTGCGACCATTTGCAACCATTTGCAAACATCAACCATAACATGTTTTAATCACATGTTTACATCCAAAAGGGTTCTACCTAATGTTCTCAAGATAACATTGAGAAGATAAGCAAGATAAAACAAAGCATCAAGGAGAAGAAGTTAAAGATGTACCCTTAGAAGGTCCTGCTTGCGGGGCTTGCCCTTACTTCTTAGGGCAGTTCTTGCTGCTATGTCCAGTATCACCACACTGAAAGCATGCTCCCATCTTCATCTTCTTCTTTCTACAATCCTGGACTATATGCCCCTCAATACCACAGAAGTGACATTTTCTTTTCTCACGCGTCTTGTTATCATTATTGTTGTTGTTCTTGCCTCCTTTCTCGGAGTCTACCTTCTTGTTTTGAGACTCATTCGCCTTGACCTCCTTCTTGCCATTCTAGTCTTCTTCATTTAAGAGCGCCATGTCCACTAACTTTTCGTAAGTAGCTCCCATAGGTATGTGGGTCATAGCCAAGCTGTGAAGTGGCTCATTCAATCCCTTGACAAAATGGAGAGCCTTTTTATGAGGAGTATTCACTAAGTCCAGTCCAAATCGGACCAGCTGATTGAATTGATTGACGTACTCCTTGACCGTCATACTTCCTTGCTTAAGAGATAAGAACTTTTCCAGCTGTAGACTTTGTTCAGCTTATGAGAGGAATTTCATCTCAAACCTTATCCTGAAATCTGTCCATGTTTCAACCGGCCTCTCAGCGTTAGTGACTTCCCACCAATAGGAAGCTTCGTCTTTGAGCAACCATACTGCCAACTTTACCTTCTGCCTATCGTCCACCTCGAAGATAACGAACAGATCCTCCGTTTCTTTGAGCCAGTTCCTCGCTTCTATGAATGATTCAGTTCCTTTGAAATCCTTTCCACCCCATGGCCCTAAAATCTTTACAGATCTTTGAGAAAGCAATTGCACGAGGAGGGGGCGGAGGATTTTCGCTGCAGCTGGAGGAGGAATATCTGCTGGGCCTGCATCGTTGGCTCTAGCCTCTAAGTACCTCCTGAACCAGCCAGGTATTGGCACGCCCTCTAGAAAGTTAAGATTCCCAGACATGCTGAAATGAAAAAGGAGAGATTCAAAACGAGGAAACAAAGGATAGTGCTAATGGCTTTTGGGGAATAGCCTTTAAATAAAACAAGATTTTTCTTGAAAATGCTTCTTTGTAAACGGTTTTGAAAATAATTTCAGAAGGTTTTTTTTGAAAAGAAAAAAACTTTTGCCCAGTCTGGTAACCTTCTGCTCTGATACCAAGTGTAACACCCCACCTCCGCTAGGGTCACTCACAAAGGGAAAGCACTAATTTTGGAGGGGTGTTTTCGAGGTAAACAAACACAGAAATATTACAAGATAGAACATAGATAAAACAGCGGAAGGACCAAAAGATAAATTTCATTACTTTCAAAAAGAGTCAAAACCTCTTACATTCAAAGTACCAAATAGCCAAAGTCATTATTTTCCATTACAACAAATTCTGTCTTGCATAAATAAAGAAGCATAAACTTAAAACAACAAAAGTAGCTTAATTCCCCAAAGGTAGCAGAAATGCAGCCATATCATAGCTCAAGATCAAACCGTACATGAGTTGAACCGAAAGCAAGTGAAATCCAAGCTAAGTGCTAGAGTTTCCTCCCTGAGAACCTGAGGGGGGGAACGAAAGAAAACGAGGCGAAAGAAAATGGGTCAGTCATAAAGATTGGTAAGTCCTAGTGACTTTCAGCATAAAAACAGGTAAAGGTAACATGACATGTATAAACTGAAAGTAAACATAAGAATGCTGTCAAGATGGGCAAGATAGGCATGATAATTCAAGTATAAATCAAGTATAGCATCGCATGTTCAAGGTTCGCTGCACCAACTGTACTAGTATCCCGAACCCATGTCATATATTAATCATGAAATGATCCCTTGGCCCAATATCATGAAATGACCCATTACTAGGTCCAACGGAACGATCCCTAATCGATCGGCTCTCTACAAGTTCTAGATCGTCGTGTGTCTGTGTCATACGGCCCTATCACGAATGTATTCACCTGTGCTAGGTCCACCATAGGGTGTATCAAGCCCTAGGGTGCCAACCACCAACACAAATCAAGCATGCACAGGTAAACATAATGATGCCCAATGCCTAATTTTTCAACTCCGGACTACGTGCACGACCATAGTCCGCCTGAACCTACACTGGCACACCAACTCAGCCGTCGTTCTGGTCGCTTACAATCAGCCCAGTAATCGTGCCCCATCCCGCCTAGTTCCAGGGTACCATGATACATCTAGTGGGTTACTGCTGAAATGGACCGCGTAACTAGGGTTTTCGTCCAATCGGTTAAGTGTTGTCATTTAAATTCATGACTTAGCCCTTATTAGTCTAGCATGTCAAGTTGGTCAAGTGTTTTCATTCAAGTTTGTGACTTAACCCGCCTACGTGTCATGTCAAATTTGACTAAGTGTTGTCGTTCAAGTTCATGACTTAGCCCTACGAATCATGTATCAAGTTGGTTAAGTGTTGTCTTTCATGTTCATGACTTAACCCTATCATGTGGCATTAATTCATTAATGCATCCCAACCTCTCGCATCAGACTTGTTGTTGTGGTCACTGGATATGCCGGGCGGTTCCGGACAGATTTACACCACAACTCAGTCTGACCTCGGGTTTCAAGCGTGATATGACCAACTACCCACATTGGATCCTATTGTTTGCAGTAACTGGATTTGCCGGGCAGTTCCGGGCAGAATTACACTGCAAACTCAACCCAACCTCGAGTTGGCCATTTTCAAGTTCATTCTAGTGTCATGTCCATGTTCAAATTTCATATCAAGTTCGTGTTAAGTTTCAAGGCAAGTTTCAAGTCCATATCCAGATTCAAGTTATAACAATGTTCATGTTTCAATTTATGCCTATTATCAAGTTCATGATTCATGTTCATAACCAATTCATGTTTTGCCTAATCTACCCAAATCGTATTCCCATCGTATGTAAACGTGAATCGATCTATATTAAAAATAAATCCAAATCTCGAAATAAAGGGAATAACATCAAAACTATGATACGCAAAAAGGACGAGCATAAAGTGATAAAAGGGATTACAAGTCTAGCATGATATAACTTAAGATAATTGGTTACAACATCATTGGCATATGGAATAATAGCCTCAAAACATTAGGATTTCAAATCTAGTATGATAAGGTGATAGTCATGATAAAAGTTGACATAAGGTGATAGTCTCAAACTTGTGAATAATAACTGATTCGACATCACAGGCATGATAATATTATGGACATGAAAGGATTCAATTTACAACATGAATAGGCCCAAATTAATCTCATAGCAATATTCCCAAAAGTCAAGATCCAAGATGAACAAGAATAGATATGAATCAATTATCATACATAGATCCAATTCCAATTTATAACATGTCCATATTAAGTTTATAGTTTTTATCTAAAAGTAACTTGGACTTACAGATCGTGGTCTAAGAAATTGAGATGCAGAAGTTGAATCTATAAACTAGTAGTCGAATAGTTGAGTCTTGATTTGATTGTAGAAGCAAATCCCCAATATGCAATTCCTAGCCGTAGTCTTCAAGAAATAGTCTTCGTGTTTTATTTTAATTTATATTAATTTAATTTAGAGGAAGAAGAAGAAGCCATGTCCATCAAGAATTTGTGCAGCATAAGGTTAAAGAAGAATGGTGTAAAGAAAATGAGGCTACGAGGCTGTTTATAGAGGATTAGGCAGACGAATCTAGACAGAAAACGAGACCAGATACATCAAAATGAACCCAGGCTCAAAACTGGGCTTCAGCACCAGGTCGACCCCCAGGTCGACCATAGGGTCGACCTGGTACCTGGGAGGTCGACCATAGTGTCGACCCCCATGTCGACCTGGTCCTGGGCGGGAAAATTCCCGCCCAGTCTGCGTTGGAGTTTGAATTCGAATTTCGAGCTGTTTTTTATTCTGAAATTTCCTAAAACTTCGGAGGGTCATATGTCCCTCGTGCGGACTCCGATTCTTGAAAACTCGGACTCGTTTCCAAGCAGAATTTCGAGAAGAACGCAATGGTGCAACCCATTTACCCTGATTCTTATTTTATAACTTAATTCTGCCTTGATTTATGGTTTTAACATGTTATTAAAATTCGGGTTGTTACATTAAATCATCAGCACAAATCAAATGCGTGATAATTGGCTCAGTTTTATAAATAAGCTCCACTAATTTCATCTTATAAGCCTTATACATAAGTATAGAAAAATATTCCATGGCTACGCAAAAAGATACGGTGAGAGAGGATCCCCTTGTCGCAAGCCTCTGTTGCTATGAATAAAACCTCTCGGACTTCCCCGAATAAGAATTGAAAATGTAGGAGTGGTGATACATTTTCTAATAATACGAACAATTATATTAGGAAAACCCATCATACATAACATGTGGCAGATAAAATCTCTATTAACCATGTCATAAGCTTTTTGTAAATTGATCTTGATGCAACATTTATCGCTACTGTTCCTATTAAAAAGTCTAATCTACTCATGAGCCAGCATGATATTATCAGCAATATATCTTCTTGGTATAAACGCCAATTGATTATCCGAAATTAAATGCTTAAGATAAGGTTTTATTCTATTGCAAATAACTTTGGAGATAATCTTATAAATTACATTACAACACGAAATAGGTCTATAATCCGTAATACTTGATGGTTTGCCAACTTTAGGAATAAGGGTAATAAAAGTATGGTTTATACCTTTAGTTAACTTACCAGTGCAAAAAACGTCTTGAACCATCTCAAGCATCATGTCCATTAATTCTAGCCAATGCAATTTGAAATTTTTTGCAGAAAAATCATCCGGACCGGGGCTTTTATCATCAGGGATGGAGAAAACGGCTTTATGAATTTCTTCCATGCAGATATTGGCAGATTAGTGATCACAACCTCTTTCATTTATGATCATTCTGCAGTTTATTTCCGGGAAAGATATACTGGAAGAAGTGTTGGACATAAAAATACCTGTAAAATAATTAATGGCCTCATTTTCCATGAATTCCTCATCGCGCCTCAAATCTCCATTTTCCGTAAACATGTTACTCCAATTATTAACATGCTTCCTTCGGTACATCTTTGCATGAAAGAACCTAGAGCAGGTGTCCCCTTCATTTAGCCAACTAATTTTTGCTTTTTGCCGGTTGTTTATGAACTGTAGTAGACTTTTCTCCTTCCAACTAGTGTAGGCATTTTTAAGTCTGTCAAATAAGTTCTGATCTGTTGGATTGTCATCCAGTCCTTTTAGAATAACATTATAGTTATCCTCCATCATCTTAATTGCATTGTCGTCCTTAGCTCTGTAGTAGTTCCATCTCTTCATGTTTCCTTTGCATTCATTTAGAAAATTTTGAAATCTATACAATTTTTTCCTTTCCCATATAGGAGAGTAAAACATCTCGATCGCCGAATAAAAACATTCCATATAACCCTCATTAAGGTGCCAAGAGTTAACATATCGAAAAGGAAAAATTTTCTTTTCCTTCTTATCAACCTTAAAATGAACACATAAAGGTATGTGATCACTAATAGGATTAGCAATACCAACAGCATGTAAATCCAGGAACACTTCCAAAAATTCACTGTTACAAAACACCTTATCAATTCTTGTAGCAATTCCTCTTTTTCACCATATGTATTTGAAACCAGCTATATTAATCTCCATGAGGCCGGAGCTAGTAATGCAATCAATAAGACCGGACAAATATCTGAACGGAACCGAAGTGCCACCCTTTTTGTCATTTACAGAAGTAATATTATTAAAATTACCAAGAAGTAGCCATGGAATATTAACTTGCTTAGCTTCATTTGCTATATCTATCCAAAGTTTCTCTCAATCAAGCAAAAAATTGCTAGCATAAATAAATGCCGCTTTACAAACCAATCCCCCAACATTTTCAGCCCGTAAAGAAATATCCTGATAAGATTTACTGAGAACAGAAACAAACCAAATGTTCGTGTCCCACATAATTAGAATCCTTCCCTTGCTACCACAGTCGTTATTGTCCCCTGAATCCCATTTATTGTCCAGGTATGTTTTAGTTTTCTTAATCCTGTCATCATTCATTTTATTTTCAAGCAGTCCAAAAATAGACGGCCTAAACTTATTAAGGAACTTGAACACTTCAAATAATTTATTCATCCTATTCAGCCCCCTAACATTCCAAGCACCAATATTCATTTGATTTTGCTTTGGCTCCTTGTCATAACTTTAGGAGGAGCAAAAGCAGTAGAAGAGGAAATCCCTTTCTTTTTATTATTGTTTTCAATAACATTCAATTCCTCAATAATTTTTTTATTTGTTTCTATGTTTGCAGATACATCCAGGTCCTTTTCAGGTGGAGTAGCCTCAAGATCGTTAATGGCTATGTGATCAACAAGATCCTCTTCATCAGAATCCACCCATTCGTTCAACTATCCATCCTCATTCAACTATCTATCTCGTTTAGCAAGCAGTGCCTAATTCCCTCCGAGTTTGGAAGAGGAGCATTGTTCCTGTCTTCCTTATCCAGATTATACAAAATGCTGTAAGAGTTATGTGTAATAGGGACATTGAATCCCCTCTGAGTGACATTGCTGTGTTGTTCCTCTGTGTATACATTTATAGGTCATACTACAGAAAAAGAATTATTGCCTTTCTCTTTATTGTTTACATTAATGTTTTGATCATCAGTCCCGGCAGTCTCTGTAGTTACCGCACATTCACTAGTGTGATTCTCAAAGACACATCACATGTTAGTAAATTGCTTCATATTTGTTGTATTACCATCTTCTTTATTATTATCACCAGAGGAATCCATCGCGTCTTGTAGTTGTATCACTGAATTTTGCATATTATTGTCTCCGATTAGAACCACTTCCTGATTATGTTCAACTGTAGAATTCTCTTGCCCAACCACTTCCTGATTCTGTTCGACTGTAGAATTTTCCTGCCCATCACCGTTCGATGTGGATTTTGGCACCTAGATTTCTTCAGTTCTTGTTTTACATTGATCGGTCGAATGACCAAACAATCTGCATTTCTTGCAGCAAATCGGTTTGTAAAGATATTCCACTTTCACAATCAACTCCTCTCCCGTATGAAACACTACATCCACTTCTTTGGGGAATTCCGACCCTGCTTCCGTATCAACTAATTTTTTTGCGAATGCCACACGTGATTCATCAACTGTAATTTTATCCATTTTAATGGGTCTTCCAGGACACTAGCAATTGCACTCAAAGCTTCTCTATCCCTAAATTCTAATTCAAGATTAGTTAATTTGACCCGCAGAGGCATCGAAAATAATAGATCTTTTTTTAATCTCATACCTACATTCCATTTTTTTCAAAATTATAATTTTATTATCGAACAAACACGGTCCCCTTTCAAAATATTTTCGTAGTCAATATTATTATCGAACTGTATGATAAAAAACCGATTTCTTTAGATAGTAGAACAAATTTTCCTGTCGGTTTCCACATTCTTTCAATATAATTTTTCAGATGTGTATGGAACGATCTTTTTCTATAGACATAAAAGATTATCAAGTATTTCCATTTGTCTGCCGCTCTAGCCAATTCTCTATCAGGAACACATGCCTTCTTCTTATCAATAATGATCCTCAGTTCAATATAACACAGATCTACAAACGCATCCCGCATTTGCCCCGTACCTCCATTAGCTGCATGTATCCAAGGTTTTGTTCTTCCAGCTACAATATCTTCTTGCACCGATCTCCAATTTTTATCATAGAAATTTGAATTTCTGATCTGGGTGCGCCGGACCAATTGGGTTTCAGATCTCGATCGAGCGTTCGCTCCCCCTAAAATCTTCACCCCAGTTTGATGAACCATACCAGGTATAGTATTTTGGGTTACTTGGACCCCGTTAGACCTTTGTACAACGTTACCCTATGTTGAATTGTTCAAATTTGTACTAGCACTAGATCGCACAGCCTGATTTGTCCCATGCGAGATAAACCTTGCGCGATTATTTATCCCATTGCGAGATGCCCTATAGTTTACACCAGATCTCATTTGCTCCCTGACATGCGATGGCTCTATAGGTCCATCGTAAACCACCTCCTTTCCAGCTCTCCGATCTAGAAGGCGACCTATGTCGTTGTTTCCCAAGTTAAATAATATTAGTAGGGTAAATATTGTAAAAATTGAAGATCTTTCAAAAGAGAAAACAAAATTTGTATAATATAAAGTAAGCTATATAAACATATATTCATAAGTATATATAAAACTAATTTAAAACGAACTTAAAATTTAATTTATAAGATATTCATTTTTTTTAATGCAAATCAATCTTAAATTTAAACTTTTAGAAATCAAATCCTATTTATTTGCTAAAAAAAACATTTATACTTTAGAATGAAACATTATAAAGTGATCTATAAAATTTATTATATTTAAACTACTTAAAAAAAATCATGTATATATATATTTCTTTATATTAAGTTAAATATATAGGTTTTATAAATCTTTATAGGAAGTGAAAATAAGTATTAAATTACAAATAGTATTTGTTATAATGTAACCCAAAATTGTTATGAAATCATAAGAATAATATATATATATATATTCTGAAACAAGATATAAGAAAAATAAGAAGGCAAACAAAGTTAATGACTAGAGTTTGAACTAGCATTTTCTTAATAAAAAAATGGATGGAAGTTTGAAAGTTAAAACTTCTGAAATAAAAAATTTGAATTTCATTCTATAGGCTAATATGTTAACATGTAGATATATGTATGTTGACATATACGTATTATTTCAAAGAGAATATGGTTTTGTGACTTTGGTTTTAAAATATCGATTTATATTTCAGGTTTAACTATTTCGTGAAATAATATTAATCCTAACAAACATCCAAAATTTATTTCATTATTATATTTATTCTACTATAATTATTTTCTAATTTCAAATTTGAATTTTAAATTTCAAAATTGAATTTTAAAGTTTAAATTTCAAATTTAAAACAAAGCAAAGCAAGCAAAACATCCATTCAACCAAAAATTTAAAAATTAATTAAGGCGTACCCAGTTTTTAGATCCATTTCTTCGGTATTCTCTGAATTCTGAATTGATCTTCTGGAATTTGATGATGAGATCTGCTCTATTGCGACGGGATCATTTTTCTGATCGGGATAGTGTATTCATTTGCTGAATTTGAACACTGTATGAGAAAGATATTGAAGATTTAGTAGTTCAACCAACTTGGCGTCAAAATTTGAATTTGAATTTTGAACTTTGAATGAATGGGCACTTCAACTACTATATAAAGGCCCAAAAGTCATGTCTCTTCATAACTACTCCTCCTCCTCTTCTTCCTCTCGTTTTTCAATTTTAATCAAACTTTCAGGAGGCATAATTTCTTCGTTTCTTAACGGAATTGGACGAAATCAGCAGCAAATCGAAGAGCAATTCGAGGACTAAGATCAGTAGCAGTTTTGGGATGAATTTGGATCGTATTGGGGGTGCAGCAAGTCGAAACAGTAAGAGGTATGCATAAAATCCTGTAATAGTTTTCAGTTTTGAATCGCCAACTTCAAACTGCCATATCTCACTCAATTTTGATTGGAATTTGACAATCTACCCATAAAATCGACCGGGAGAACGAGAAATGCAATCTAAAAAAGGGTTTGGGACAAAATAGTCTAACATGTGGATGCAATTTGAAGATAACTGCCAACAAATTAGGTTTCCCTCTCTCTTTATTCATCAAAACTTCATTTGATCATTACTTGGTCAATTATTGACAAAATTTCATGAAACCAGCGACATTACGAAGCAAATGAAGAGAAGTACAACATGAAGATAAGTTGTAGATGAAAATCCAAAGTTTTAAATTGATCTGGTACCCATTTCTTTGCTGACTTATATTATATATATATCCATTTCTTCTTGATGTCTCTTCACCAACCGTCGTTACTCTTCTCCTCTTTTTGATTTTTTTTTAGAGTTTGAATTTTCAATAGCCATGCAATGACCTAGATTTTTGGACAGTAAATTCAGAACATTTAAATTGTATTAAATGTTGAAATAGAATAATATAATGGATTATAATACGAACATCGTTTTAACGTGAAAGTTGAAATATCAAGTTTAAGATCCAAATTAGGTTATTTTAAAGCTATAAATATATTTTGTTTGGGGATATATGATGATAATAATAATATTACATAAAGCAATATGATCTGGGCACACATAGTGTACAAAATAATACATTGTTATATTGTGATGAGCAGGCATATAAAAATTGTCATCTGACTGTTGCATTATATTACGACTTATTACAATCTAAAACAATGAAATTCTACCTCGGCTATCTAATACTTATGCAATATACGGTATAAGAGTAATATATGAAACCATTTATTACTGTTACTAGAATGTGCAGAGTAATATAGATCTATTACTTCATTTGAATAGAATGCATATAATATAACTAGAATATCCAACTTTGTTTTTATTTTTGGAAGAAAAACATCCAACTTACTTATAACCCCAATTTGACAAGGTTATATCAATAAAACCCGTGCTTTTGAACCATTTCTGGGCTTAAAACTGTAATAACAAGGGAACTAAAATAAAGTGTAAACTTGATGCTGCAGCATACCCCAACACCGTGATTGCCAAGGTTAACAAAATCCTATCTGCCAAGTTTTCAGCAGCGTGCACCTTACGATATTCAACCCGTGCGTGCCAAGCAAACAAATCCGTGCCTCTCAAGCAAATTGCAGCTCCGTGCCCCTCAAGTCTCTTCTTCCTTTTAAATACTGTACTTTTTCGTTTTGTTTGAGAACAAAACGTAAGGAAACAAAAACAGACAACAAATTAAATCTCACTCTGAAAATCAAGAAATGAATGTAGTTGAAATCCTATGAGTTAGCTTTCAATTCAGTAGGTTTTTATGAGGTTCGACGTCATTCTCTGATGATCGAACTATTCCAATTCCACTTAGGGTTGACTGGTGACATGTCTAGGGGAGGCCGGAGGTAATTTCGTGAGTAGCATTGAGTTTATGAGTGTAAATCACACTGGTGTGCAAACTTTGGGGTTGTTGGGGGTAAAAAGAAGTATCAATGTTTGTTGTAGGTATGAGGAACAGGGTGGAGAACGTAAGTCGTAGGAGGGGTTTTAGGTATATGCGGTGATAGCCATAGGATAGAGCAAGCGAAGGGGAGTCCATCGCAACTTTTTTTCTGTTAGTTTTTGTTGAGGAATAGTGGAGCGGCAGGTGTTGGAAGTTGACAAAAAGGGCGTGGCCTAGAGCGAGTACATCGGAGAAGAAGAAGGAAACACAGTCTTGGCCAGTTTATTCTAAACCAAAACATACCAGCTGGTAATTAGTTGTTAATTTATTAATGGTTAAAATGAGATTATTTTAATCTATGTCTATGCATGGACTGGATATATTGAACAGGAAGGGAATTGTTATAAATGAATTGAGAGAAGCAGACATCAGGGAAGAAGTTATTATACGCATGGTTAAGGGAAAAAGGAATTAGTTAAACGGTAATCAAATGTGTTAATTATAAAATTAATTATTTTTTTTGTATATTAAATAAAAAAGAAACAGCTAAAGTTTTAACATTTATAGCTTGACCATATGCTAACAGAATTTCAAGAAACCGATCACATTGGATTCATAACAATGAATTCTACATAGTGGAACTAATTTGGTCGGGAACAAAGCTATCAGAATTTCGTGAAATCAAATGCTAGTTTGATTCTAAAACGAAACAAAAGAAAAATCGTCAGCTGCAAAACAAGGTGAGTAAACTCACTAACTCTGTCATTTATATTTTTATATAAACGAGTTTTAAATTTATTTATAGTAATTTTATACTGTGTGATGGTTGTTTGGATGAATGGTTGATAAAATTAGTTGAAATGGTTGAATTAGTTATATCATTGATCGTTTAATAATTCTGTTCACTATGATATTTCATATTGATGTGAAAATAATATTATTGATGTTGATTAACATCTGTGAATGCAGGGAAACAGGTTGGAGGGATCCAACTGGGTTCCTCAACATTTATATTATTGTGTTTGCATTAGTTGTGACTTATGCCTTGATATAATAACTGTGATTGATCCTGTTGTGTTTAAATATCACTGGCCACAGAATTTGGTATTTAAATACCATAAAATATTTTTGAATGTAGAAAATGAAATTTGAGTTTTTAAAAAGGAAATTTATATCCAAAAATAAAAATGTAATTTCGAATAGAATTGATACTAAAAACATTTAAATGGAGAAAAAAAGAAGTTGTATATAAACGAGAGTATAAATTAAGTGAATTATTTATCATTGAATAAATTGAAATAGAAATTCAAATTTGAATTTATATGGAAAAATGGAAAATGGTTTTGAAACCAATATTTGAAATTATTTTGAATTTAACAAAGGATGTTAAATATTAGTTAATCTTCGATTAACTATAATTAGTGTAATTATCGAATTGGTTAGTGTTAATAAAGTTAATTATTATTTAATAAGCTTTTAAAAGTGATAATTATACTATTTTTAGTTAATAGCAAAGTCAACTCTTTTTAATATATTTAATAACAAGGTAAATAGTTATTTTAATTAATAATAAATAAAACAATGATTTTAATTGGAGATTCAATTAAGAAATGATTTGGTGGCATTATAGTTTGATCAAGGAGATGATAAGAGCTTCATAAATGGATTTGTAAATCCAAGTTTTAAATGAGATTTGTAAATGGGATTTTTCGGTAAATGCAGAGATATAAATAAGGCTTTTTCTTAATTTTTAAATTATGTGAAGAAAATTCAATGGAATGAAACTTTTAAGGCAGATGGTTAATAGATTAATAATAGACTAAAATGTGTTAATGGTTTTAGATTGAAATCTAAGCTAAATAGTGAGGTAAACATATTAGTATAAGTGATTAATCCAAACAAGGTTTAAATGAGTTTTTAAAACCAAAGTGATGAATTTAATTGAATTAAGCAAAGCACTGTAATTGAAATAAAAAATTAAACGCAAAGGAAAACACATATGATAGTTTTGTGTTAAACATTGATAAATGGATTTTTGAAATAAAATCCAAGTAAAGAGGTCTTGTTGTAAAGAAGGTGGAAAGCGGATTTTTTTCCTTATATACCCTTTATCGTATGAGGTTTCGATAAACAGAATGGTATATGTCTGCATTGTTGAAATTCAGACATTCTGACTATCTTTTAAAAATGAACAACGGAAGCGTGTGCGTCGCACAGGGTACTTTATTCAAAACAGCGATTATAACGCTGCTATTATAATAAATGTTTTGTAAATCTAAACAACGATTATAACGCTACTGTTATAATAATGTTTTGTAAATCTAAACAACGATTTTAACTCTACCATTAAAATTAATGTTTTTTAAATCAAATATAGCAATTATAGCGCTACCGTTATAATCAATGTTTTTCCGTAAAAGAAATGGATTCTTAGATTGAATCTATGAGTTGTGTGAGCGATGTTTTGTTAGAAGTTGTGAGCTTTGACTATTTCAAAGTTAAGAATGTCATTCAGTTAAGGTCTGAGAGGTAATTATACCCCAACTTGACTGAATGCATGATTGACGGAGGAATGGTTAAGGTTCGGTAGCAAGGATTGGTTAGTGATACCGTTAGTTAACGAATGATAAATGGTTTGAGTTATAATAACGATGAAAATTTTGAAATGTTTCCCAAATAAAATGAGAGATATTTTCTACGCATGGAAAAGGAAATGAATTGGTCAACGGAGAATTAAGAAATGGAATATGGAAATATTTTCCAATATTGATAAGGATATTTTCTGAATATAGAAAATAAGGATTTGTGAATATATGGAAATGTGTTCTAACTGTGATAAGAGATATTTCCTCGAATAAAGAAATTATGATATTGAAATGCTTTTTCCATGAATGAAGAGAGAAAATCGAGCTTTGAAAGGATATGAAAGCGAGAAAAAGGGAATTTGAAATCGATAATATAATAAAGAACTAATATAAAAAGGGGCCAGTGTTGTTATCTGATGTTTTTCCAATTGGAAATAGGACCGTTGATTGTATGAATGTTACTTTGATAGTTAAATCACCTACTATCAAAGTTTTGATTTACTTTATACCTCCGTTGTCAATATGGAGAGACCGGGATCAGATTTAATATCTGAAAACCACTATGTATTGGCATAAGCGTTACGAATCAACTTATGCTAAAGATTATTGAAGATAGAGTAAAGTGCAAGGGCTGTTCTGTTAATCCTAGGTAGAAATCGCCCAAGATGGATTGATGGAATAATACCTTCGGTTGTTCAGTCCCAGGACAACGTGTATGGACGGATCTGACGATGTGAAATTCAAAGGAAATGGTAGCAAGATGTTCTGAAAAATAATTGTGACCTCAAGCCTCATCAACTGGGAAATGAAAAAAATCGGGCAGGCAGCATGGCCATGTGGGTCATTCCTATTAGGGGTATTATCACCTGATCTAGAGAAAATTCATTTGCTTCTTATTCTATTCGCTGTTGTATGCTTTCGGTAACGGTTGCTGATCACAACCGTTGGTGATAATATGCTCGATACACTCATGTTAAATGAGTGGTCATCCATGTGTGGGCCGGGTTGCAAGACATTCTTGTTGAACCCAGTCTATTCCCCTCTAGAGATACACCATCGGAAGGTGGTTCCATATCTTGTCATTTTGGAAATCCAATCTCCAATAAGAGCCCTACGGTTTTTGATTTAATATTATACATGGAGCGTGAGATGCAAGCGTTCCGCTATATTGCTATTTATTTGATTTAGACACTATTATAATATCACTGGATTTGATATCAAAAATATTTTTGGTCATCATAAGGTAAAAAACCATCCGTGTTTATGTGTGGATCGGTCTTACGATTATCATTTCTTTCGAAAGATTTTGAAAGTTAAACAAATGGTTGGAGTTTACTCACACCAGTCCCATGACTGATCTAGAGTTTATTTTGTTTGTTTTCCCTAAACTCTCGGGTGCCCAAATTTGTAGGAGCAATCAACTAGTCAGGATTTTACAGATTCACTTGGAGGAGCTTGAAGTAGGAGGTTTCATCAGTTCGCCATAGACTATCATATTTTCTACTGTGTACTATGTTGTATCTGGGAAACAGGTGTTTATAACTGTCCCAGGAATAACAATTGTGCTCTGATGATGGTATGTATATACAATTACTGATTTGTATTCCAAAAAGTTATGTTATTTAATATATTTTATTCGTTCCACTGTGAGATTTGTGTTCTTCATTTTCTTCTATTCTAATATATCTTTCTTTCTATTTCTCATCCTCTAACTTCTTTCTAATAATGACTCGTATTTCTGTGCAATTTGTATTGGACGTGTGGTGTTATTAGTCGACTCGGAGAGTATGGAAATTCGGGTCGTTACATTTGGTATCAGAGCTGAAGGTTAAGTAGTAACCTTGGCTCTGTGGCGTAACTCAATAGAGATAGGGTCAGTAATACCTAGATTGAGTTGAGTGTACATATATGAGCGCAGATTGGTAGATTTGATATAAAAATTATTTTATATTGTGTTGACTGGTTTATTGAGTTGTTTATGAATTCTGGTCAATACAGGATGTACAACTGTATCGATAGGTGTTTCTAAACTCTCGAACAAAGCAATTCGATATAGTATTGTTTTAAAATGGGTAAATGAAATAATTTTGCCCAAAAATTATTTTGATATAAAAGGAATAATTTCTGAATTATTACATATGAATGTATTGATTTTTATTACAATCAAATGAAGTAGGTTTGGTGACTTATAATTGAATATGATTTGTATATGGATAATATACACAAATGAGAAAATTTGAAATTGAATCCAAACCAGAATATGGAATTTGAATCCCGGAAGTTAAAAAATAGTTCTGAAGTGTTTTGAAATTAATCAAGAAATATTTTGAAAGGATTTGAATAAAAATTGTTTTAAATGGATTTAAATTTTTTTTAAAGCATTATAATCACTTCAGTCGCTAGAAAATAATTCAGATAATGATGGCCACATCATTAGTATCGATTTTCGAGTTTCTAAGTGATGAATTGCTACATAGGAAGAATTTTAATGGAATTGGGTTGAGAAACGAATTACTTTGAGAATTCAAAAGTTTTGAATTATTATGGTTGTATATATGTACAAATATGTATGATTTCAAATTAATTTGAAATAAAAATCGGGAATTTAAATTCTGAAATTGAATTTAACTTTTATAAGTTGAATAGATTGAAACAGTAAAAATATATCGAATGAATTGAAATTTAACTTAAGTTAAACAAAATTGGATTGGATTAGAAATAGTTCCAAATGAAATTAAATAGAGAAATGTTGAGATTTGAATTTTTAAGAAAATTCGACTTATATATAAACAAGTTGAATATATTGGATATTGTTGTTTGGAATTAGATTGTGAATGGAAATTGAAACTCAAACTGAGTAAGTGGATGGATTCCTGAAATAAAATCAAATTGAATTGGTAGAATGGAAATGAACTAATCAGGAAGTTAATTAGTGTATTAAAAATCAAAAGTTGAATTAATTTATAAACTATTGGAAATCGATATACGTATATTGAGTAGGGATTGAATGGAGAAAAAGGCAAGAGATAGAATAATGCCCGATAAAAAGGTACATGTTTACAATATTACTTGGGTTTAATGGTTTTATGAGCACATGGGGCAAGCCACTTGGCTTTTTGATTTTCTTTGGATTGGAGAAGGGCTAGAAAGGCGAGTTGTGGTTGTACCGATTGAGCCGTACAAAGGAGATGCTGGCAAAAAAAATCGAAAATTTAAAGAGTTAGAAAATTTTTAAGAAATTTTTGATAATTTAAAATCGAGTTACTAATTGTAATTGAAATAAGAAAACCAGAATTGGTTAATAAAATTTCAAGTGGAATAATGAAATTGATAAACGAATTTAAAATCAATTGGAATGGGTGTGGATATGTGTAAGAGCGTATGGATTAAAGAAAAGAATTTGATGATGGATTGTCCAAAAATGGTGGACAAATCATTTGGAAAGAATTATGAATGGTCAAGCATTGGTATGAGAATTCAAAAATCGGGTGAGAACAGGGTTATGAAGATATGGAATATAAGATTTCAACTAAGTAGTTATGAGGAGTTAGAATTATAGCATTTTTACTGCCTAGCAATTTCGAGGACAAAATTATTTTAAGGGGGAAGGAATGTAATGACCTAGATTTCTGGACAGTAAATTCAGAACATTTAATTTGTATTAAATGTTGAAATAGAATAATATAATGGATTATAAAACGAACATCGTTTTAACATGAAAGTTGAAATATCAAGTTTAAGATCCAAATTAGGTTATTTTAAAGCTATAAATATATTTTGTTTGGGGATATATGATGATGATAATAATAATAATAATAATACATAAAGCAATATGATCTGGGCATGCATAGTGTACTAAATAATACATTGTTATATTGTGGTGAGCAGGCATGTAAAAATTGTCATTTGACTGTTGCATTACGTTACGACTTATTACAATCTAAAACAATGAAATTCTACCTCGGTTATCTAATATTTATGCAATATACGGTATAAGAGCAATATATGAAACCATTTATTACTATTACTAGAATGTGCAGAGTAATATAGATCTACTACTTCATTTGAATATAATGCGTTGTTATTAGAGTAATATTTGATTTATAACTTTATTCTCATTTTATTTATCAAAGACCGCCGTTACTATTATAATATAACTAGAATATCCAACTTTGTTTTTATTTTTGGAAAAAAAACATCTAACTTACTTATAACCCCAACATGACAAGGTTGTATCAATAAAACCTGTGCTTTTGAACCATTTCTGGGCTTCGCACTATACAAACAAGGGAACAAAAATAAAGTACTTTACATTGTAAACTTGATTCAGCAGCATACCCCAACACAGTGATTGCCAAGGTTAACAAAATCCTGTCTGCCAAGTTTTCAGCAGCGTGCACCTCACGATATTCAACCCATGCGTGCCAAGCAGACAAATTCGTGCCTCTCAAGCAAATTGCAGCTCCGTTCCCCTCAAGTCTCGTCTTCCTTTTAAATACTGTACTTCTTCGTTTTGTTTGAGAACAAAACGTAAGGAAACAAAAACCGACAACAAATTAAATCTCACTCTGAATATCACAAAATGAATGTAGTTGAAATCCTGTGAGTTAGCTCTTCAATTCAGTAGGTTTTCATGAGGTTCGACGTCATTCTCTGATGATCGAACTTGTAATGACCCGGGGAAAAACTCGACGCTCGAATTTTCGATAACAATACATAAACCCGTATTACTTGTCAAAAATCCAAGTATCGAACCCCAGATTGTCAATAGAAAGAAATTAGAGGGTGAGAATAGAGAGAAAGAATATTAGAATAGAAGAAAGAAGAAGAACAACGCATTAGAATCTCACAGCGGGACAGATAAAATATAATGTCAAATCTCTTTATACAAAAGGACTGTATATACATACCAATCATCAGAGTACAACATATAACTGCACAGCGGAAATAACTTTATATAACTAGAGGTGAAGCCTCCTGCTTTCAGCTCCTGAAATCTCCAAGCGAACCTTACCTGGAAACATACTCGGTCTGATCCGAGCATATTTGTAGCAAAGCAAAATTCACTGGGTCAGTCAGGAATACTTTCAGTGATAAATTCATAGAACAAACACTTGCTTAACTTTGGAAATCCTTTTTGAAATAAAAGGATAATAGTAAGACCAGTCCACACATAAACACAGACAATTTTTACCTAACTATAACCCAAACTATTTTTGAAATCATAACTTGTTCTGATATTATCATAATGTCTAAATACAAATAATTAACAATATAGCGGAACGTTTGCATCTCACGCTCCACATATATATTATAAAATCGAAAACCGCGGGCGCTTATTGGTGATTGGATTCTGATTATGACAAGGTATGGGACCACCTGCCGATAGTGTATCTCTAGAGGCGAATACACTGGGTTCAACATGAACGTCTTGTAACCCAGCCCACACATGACCGCCCACTCATTTCGCTTGAGTGTATCGAATGTATATCACCGACGGTTGGGATCAGCAACCGTCTCCCGAAAAAGGGACAGCATCGAAATAGATTAAAGAAGCAAATGAAATTTCTCTAGATAGGTGATTGTACACCCTAATGGGAGCGACCCACATAGCCATGCTGCCTGGCCGATTTTTGTCATTTCCCGATTGTGAGTCTTGAGGCTAGAATTTTCCTCTAGAACATTTGGCCATCATTTACTTTGAATGCCACATCATCAGATCCTCTGGATATCACTAATTGACGTCGACAAAAATACTATAGTTGGGAGCTAACCAACAATGACACGTTTGAAGAAATCAACGTACGTGGCCCATTGGAAATACTCTGTCAGACATTCATCCATACAAGTCATCCAGGAACAGAATGAACCGAAGGTACTCTCCTACTGCATCCAATATAGGAATCACCCCATGGATCAGTAACGAGTAGTCCTTGCAATCCGTAGATTTCAACCACGACAGAATCACAAACCAGATAACTCTGGTTGCAAGATAGAGAAATTTGCCAAGTAGTCCTTCCGCTTATGAAGATCCACGGTCTTCAATTGCCCCATCTTCAATTACCATCTTTACGTATTTGTTGGTTCGGAATGGTTTTAATATAATTTGATCCCGGTCTTTCCGTACCAACAATCGTATTGGTCAAGTTTGATAGTCGGTGATTTAACTATCAAATAACAAATGTGTCAATATGATAAGTTTATTGATTCAGTACTTGACATTACTTGGCCTATTTAAAAAAAAAAAATTTTTGTGGTTAATCAACTTTTGATTCTTCCACTATATTTAAAACATTATATTTATTCTTTATTTATAATAACAAAAACTATTCTACACTTTCCAGGGTACGTATATATATAAACGTAACTTTCCATTTCCTTTAATATTGGATATATCGTTATATTCGTAAAAAAATCCTTTTCCCCCCTTCTCCTTAAATTCGACATCTCGATCTACATATATAGTATACTTAACCGTATAAAACAAATTCTCGATTTTGATACGACGAAACTAGTGTTAGCTTGTATAATTTAAAACCAAATACTTTCATTGACATTGTACTAACATTTAAGTATTACTTATATCCCAAGATCTCGCACTAGTGTGCAATACTTCTCGTATGGGATACCATACCAATTACAACACCTTTCACTCGTGTCAAACTAATACCATTCCTCAATAATAGTGAAGCCGTTCAAGTTGGGGTATTTTATTTACCTCTCAGACCTTGATCGACAACATTCTTACCTTAGAATAATATAACTTTTTTCACTTAACCATTTATATTTACCCATCATGAAATTCTTATTCACTATCTTCATTTCAAATCTGGTTTATAAACCATTTCTCACATTTGAAATGCCAATCCTTTTACTTAATTCCTTTAATTAGGTAAAAATTCACTAAAAACACTACTTTTAACTCAAAACATCATTTGCTCATAACATTTTGATTTATAATAAAAATCTCTCATCACATAATTTGCTTCCGTTTATTCAAGCATCCTTAATGAACCTCATCTTGGATCTTATAGCTAAATCTTCTTATCCCTTGTTTAAAATAAGGCCCTTTTTAACTTGGACTTATTTCCAAGAATCCACTGCCAATGTTTAATACCAAACTATTTATGAATTTCCTTTTTGTTTATAATTCTTATTTCAATCCCAATGTTTGGCTAAATTTAATTCTTCAACATTTAACTCGAACAATCTGGTTTAAAACCCTTTTAAAACCTTGTTTGGATTTGCTTCCAAATCACTTATAACAATCCATTAAGAAAAATTAAACACCTCCTTATATTTTATTTTAAATCTATTACCATTCTGCTTTATCATCTCCCTTGGAAGTTTTATTCCATTTGAATTTACTTTACTTAATTGACAATTAAGTAAAGTCTTATTTAAAATTTTGAATTCCCTTTCAAATCCTAATTACCAATCTCGTTTGGAAACCTGGATTTATAAACCCCTTTATGCACCCTTATTTGACTTTGATCGAACTTATCGACATCCAATCAATTCTAATGGAATTCCAATTAAAGGTCACTCCTTTTATTGTTATTAATTAAAAATAACAATTAACTTCAATGTTAACTATATTAAAAATAGTTAACTTTGCCATTGATTAAAAATAGAATCATTATCATCTTAAAAAGCTTATTTAATAGTAATTAATTTTATTAACGCTAAACAATTTGATAATTACCTTGAATTATAGTTAATCAAAGGTTAACTAATATTTAACACTATTTGTTAAATTTAAAAAATATTTAGAAAATTCAAATCAAATAAAGTCCATCATCAATATCAGTTAAAAATGGTTGGTTTTGTCAACCTTACATATCAGTTAGCAGTTAACTGATTTTCATTTGTCATTTCCCCTCTAAATTAATTAAATAACTAAATTAATTTAAAATTACTATTTAATTGTTATAAAAACAATTATTCTATTTTACCCACCCGTAGGTAAATTCTTGGTTTCTGCTTTTAAACTTGCATGAACCATTCCAGTAATTTCTCTTATAAACTAGATTTAAAATATTTATTTATAAATTTCTAATTTAATTATTTATATAAAATAATTGAAAAACTTTAATTCAGTTATAAAATAATTTATAACTTTAAAACTACGTCAGTTCACCTGACGGTAGACCGACGTTTAAAAACTACATTTTTAGCCATTCACTGCCAACTGCCCAATCAATACTGTCGATTGATTTTAAACACAACAATGACCAATGTCCATTCAACCATCAACATTAAACAGGTTCTGGTGTCAGTCAGGGTGAACAATTCATATATATGCACAACAAACAAAATACAGTTTATTTAAGGAATCCGGTCGGATCCCTCCAACCTGTCCTTCTATGCATCACAGATAACAGTTTGAAATAATATATGAATTAAAAAATGATGAAGTATAAATAACTACAACCAATCAAACAATAAACTACCAACTTGCATCCATCGCATCCAATCAACCGATTTATACTGTTAACTGTAAATTATATTTTTTCTATGAATTTACCACATTCCAGAAGGTGTGAGAATTAACTCACCAGATTTAATTCTGGTTGACGGTTGACGCATTTGTTGCATTAAATTTTGAACGAGCGTTCAAAATTATCTGAAATTCTAGCTGCGTCCAATCGACTCCTAGTCAGTGCCATTGTCTAGGTCTCGTTCCTACGATCCCAACGGATCCAGTTTCGCCTTTTCAATCCGTAACCAACGTGTTTGCCATGTCATCCTCGTACATCAGGAAAACGCATTTCCTTCAATTGAACCACCTGAAACCCGTCTCTCCCTTTTCAACGAAACCCGACATCAACCTTTTAACCTAACCACCTCCTTAAATCCCTCATCGCCGGCCAATCTACACCGCCTTAGACGACATCGACCACCTCCCCTGAAGCGCCGCACCTCCTTCCCTCTTCACCAGTGATCCGGGCCGCCATCTCCTCCACCTCACGTCTGAAATTGATGCCAACCGAAAGTTCTTAAACCCCCAAATCCGAACGCCTCCGACCGATTAAGACCATCGGACCACCACCGGTCGACCCACCACACCGTCAAGCACCGTCCCCTTCAGACCCCTGCCACCAACAATTGCTGACGAAGCCGGAAAATCCCCACAATCGTTTCCAGCCTTCGAAAAAAACCCAAACTGAGCTTCTCCATTCAACTCTTCCCCACGGCCACCACACACGATTTCAGACCCTCAGACCAGAGCCAAAAGAAAGCCTGATTTCCTGCTTCAAATCCCCCTCGGTCCTAGCTCCTGAAATCAACCACAACTTACCCAAAACAGAAAAGAACGAAACCCATTTTTCACCTTTCCTCGCAATTTCCGACCACCTCTGACCACCGTTCCACCCCCAACTTTTTACAGTAGGTAGATATCGCCCTGATCTACCATTTTACCGTTGGAACCCCCCTCAAATTCTTGACCAATTTGGAGATATAAATTGTTTTAGATTTGAGGACTTATTTGCAAAATTGGTGGATGGTAATTTGGCTTGGGCTGGAAATTCTGATTTTTGGGGGTATATATAGCTGTAAATATTAATATTTTAAGTCGACGTGACAAGCAATGTTGACTAACGATTTTTATTTCGTGTCTATCGCAATTTCAAACACTGTTTATTGGCTCTTGTGCTCACATACAAACTCCGTTCGTGACGCGAATGGACGGCATAGTATATTTTGACGATACGGTCCTAATGAAACTTGTTTCGTCGAATTCCGTGTCCATTTGCTCAAATGACGCTCGTACACGTCCAATTGATTGATTTATTTTGCATTTTATTTTTCCACGCTCACAGAATAATTCTATTTTGCGTGCAACTTGAAAATCTAGCAATAATTTGCCATTGCGGTCCCAATAAAATTTGTTTCGTCGAAAACAGAGGTCATTTGAAAAAAATCCCTTTTATAACTGCCCAATTCAAATAAAACAAACCAATTTTAAAATACTTCAATATAATATAAATAAAATATTGAAATTGGCCATACACAACCAGAATTTCATATACCACTAAAATAAAATAGCTCGGGTTGAGTTTGAAGCCAAATCGATATTTAAAATATTTAAAAACCATTTATTTTATACAAATAAATCGCTATATAAATAAAGGAAATTCCATAGTGACCTTTTCAAATTTTGATTTGGACATAAAACAAAATCTACGCGATGAAAACTAGATTTTTCTCTTCCATTAGAAAAATATCGTCAAACAGATTCCGACGTTTCTTGTTTCAAGAAAATCCGACTTATTTTGAATCCTGTACGGCTGTTTAAATTTCAAAACGCCAAATTACGAACTATCGCGCTGCTGCAGCTCGTTATATATTTAAATTATAAATTTACCGTTCAACCATTGTTTTAGAATTGAAATTGTCAATATAATTTCACTATAAACAATATAAACCACTTTAATTTGCCCAATCACATTATACTGCATATTTTACATTTTCCAAATATTTTGGAATTAAAATATTATTTAATTATTTATTTAAATAATATATTCAAAATAAAATCGTTAAATTCGATTATTTAAATTCAAACCAATATTTTAAATAATTAAAATAATTCAAATAAATAGGCAGAAAAATACGGGTCGCTACATTCCTTCCCCCTTAAAAAAATCTCGTCCTCGAAATTACTAAGGTAGAAGAACGTCATAACCCATTATCTCTTCAAAAATAATAAATTTTAAAACTCGAATTTATTTTCAAACTGACCCAATTGGTTTTAAAACCAATTTATTTCAAATAAAAGAATTTTCCAAAAATCTTCAAAAAATTTCTAACACCTTAAATTTTGGAAAAATTTCGGTAGAGTCTCCTCTGTACGGAGGGACATCTGCAATATCGCAGGATCAAGAAATATATATCCATCGACCAACATAGTCGGAAAAATCAAAATCCAAACTCAAAACCCAACAAAACCAAAATTCCATATTTTCGTTGGCGTACCTTTTTGCGAGCGTTATTATGCGATAAGCGATAATTAATATACGAGCTTGCTCGGTTATAATGCAGCTCTTATTCAAACTGGATTCAGTTAACTCCAGAATTTCCTCTAGAATGGATTTTAAAGCGGAATTGGCACTTCCGCACATGTTCTCAACTCAAATGAATTCATCAGTCTCCATAACAATGTCAGTTATGTTCAAATATTCATACCATTTATATCAACCATTCATACACACAATTTAATCCATACGAGATTATAATTATTTATAATCAAGTCTTAATAATCCATTTATTTCTATAATTATCCATTCAAATCCATTAGACTTTGATTCATCTACTGATTCTCAATCAAGTTTCAAATCACTATCCATACAACCAACTATACAATCCAAACAATTCCTGATTTCCAAACATTCCATTGATTTACTGTTTTCCAACACAAATCAATTTCTGAAATTTTCAACAATAACTATATCTTTCACGGTTTACTTAGTATAAGTCGGATTGAGTAGTTCCATTGATATCTCATATTTGAGATTTCCTTTAATTGTCCACTTAGATTCACTACATTTGGATTGATTTATTCAAATTATTCATTTCAATTTGTTTTCAACATATTCTATCCATTTCCAGATATATATTCAAGCAATCAACAACACAATCCAAGCATAGCATTCAAATCAGCATTATTAAATCCAATTGATTTCCCATATGATAATTATTTGTGGGAATCATCACTTTTATTGTTTTACAAAATATATTGGGCAAAGATAATTTCAAAAATAAATTTATATCAAATTACAAATATGCACTCTCATATATATATATATATATATATATATTCATACTCAATCTAGGTATTGCTAACCCCATCTCTATTGAGTCACTCCACAGAGCCAAGGTTATCTCTAAACCAATAGCTCTGATACCACTGTAACGACCCGGGGAAAAACTCGACGCTCGAATTTTCGACAACAATACATAAACCCGTATTACTTGTCAAAAATCCAAGTATTGAACCCCAGATTGTCAATAGAAAGAAACTAAAGGGTGAGAATAGAGAGAAAGAATATTAGAATAGAAGAAAGAAGAAGAATAACACATTAGAATCTCACAGCGGAACAGATAAAATATAATGTCAAATCTCTTTATACAAAAGGGCTGTATATACATACCAATCATTAGAGTACAACATATAACTGCATAACAGAAATAACTTTATATAACTAGAGGTGAAGCCTCATGCTTTCAGCTCCTAAAATCTCTAAGCGAACCTAACCTGGAAACATACTCGGTCTGACCCGAGCATATTTGAAGCAAAGCAAAATTCACCGGGTCAGTCTGGAATACTTTCAGTGATAAATTCACAAAACAAACACTTGCTTAACTTTGGAAATCCTTTTTGAAATAAAAGATAATAGTAAGACCAGTCCACACATAAACACGGACAGTTTTTACCTTACTATAACCAAAACCAGTTTTGAAATCATAACTTGTTCTGATATTATCATAATGTCTAAATACAAATAATTAACAATCTAGTGGAACGTTTGCATCTCAAGCTCCACATATATATTATAAAATCGAAAACTGCGGGCGCTTATTGGAGATTGGATTCTGATTATGACAAGGTATGGGATCACCTGCCGATAGTGTATCTCTAGAGGCGAATACACTGGGTTCAACATGAACGTCTTGTAACCCGGCCCACACATGACCGACCACTCATTTCGCTTGAGTGTATCGAATGTATATCACCGACGGTTGGGATCAGCAACCGTCTCCCGAAAAAGGGACAACATCGAAATAGATTAAAGAAGCAAATGAAATTTCTCTAGATAGGTGATTATACACCCTAATGGGAGCGACCCACATAACCATGCTGCCTGGTGAGACGACCCCAAACCCCGTACTGACGGCGGCAAGGGTAATCCGTGGAATATAACACAGAAACAGATAATAGCAGAACAGAATTAAATAAATACACCAGATAATGTACAATAGAATACACTGGATAAACGTAATCATCAGAGTTACACAGTATACAGGATCATACTTAGTACAAATACAGTTCAGCTATACATAAATGTCTACAGCGGAAAACAAACAAAATATGTACAACAGGAGCTGAACAGCATAAAAAGAGATAAATGATAGAATCCATCTTCAGCTCCAGCTATCCGGATAAAGCCTGCTAAACCTGAACACAAGGTTGCCCGTGTAGAAAAAGGGGCACCCGAGTTTGAAAGTGAAACAAACTATGAGTCAATCATGGGACTGGTATGAGAAATCTACTCAACACATTTAAAATATGGCAAATCATAGGACCACGCCACTTTCGTGGAACGGGTTTACTCCATTGGATTGCCGGTGCTTTAAAAACAAATCATTCTTTTAATCATCGCAATGCTTTTTATAAAAATGAAGCCATTATAAGACTCAGTTCCCATCACACAATGCAACGCAAACCGGAGGATAGAGTTTTTACCTTATAACGTCCAAAATATGCTTGATACGAATAAAACAAAGGCATTTGATATTATTGCTAGTGTTTATATGTTTTGAAAACAATTTCAAATCATAACTATCAATCATAGGCGGCATGGGTACCATATATCATGTCGCCATATATATATATATATACAATCAAAACCGCACAGTCACGTATTTGGAAATTGGATTTCCGTCATGAACCAAGGCAAAAGATAGTCCTTACCGAATTCGTGACTCTCTAGCCCGAGCCACCGGACCCAGACTCAGGTGGTCCCTTGGAGCGACAGGGCCGGTTCACCGATGTGAATTAAAATTCCTGAACACTGCGTTTCCCTGCCCTATGGGGCGTAAATGAGCCAACGAATGACTCCATCGGACCCGGATCGTCCGATCAAACCGAGGCGACTCGCAACAGCAACAACCACACAGGTGAAAAGTATATAAATGTCAGGGCTGGTAGGTCACTGACACCACCCTAGCTAGAAAGAAACCCATGCCCTCCCTGAGGTCCTTCTCCCGTTTCTGGTTCATACCGGGGTGTGAGGCTCGCGATTTCACGTTATACACAAAGCTACGCCACACATGCGGTGCTTTGATCGTCACCACAAGGCTTTTCTTTTCAACAGAAGCCCTGTTCATTTGCCACTCAGGCATGCCACACTAGCAATTCATGCCATGCGACTGATGTCCATCGATATACAACCTCTGAGCTCGTGCGTTTCAGAGAAGGGCATTAAGCAAAAGAATAAATTCTCCGCCGCCAAACAGATGTATATTTGATAGAGATCAATCAACACAGAATAAAATCCAATGTCAGACACACAGTCCATTTACAAGTCCGTCCTGGGTCTGAACAAAACCGAAGGCACTAAATACCTCGCAAACCCATCGACCACCACGTACGTCTGGACGATCACCACTCATTATCCATATTTCGGGATGACTCCCAATCAGGACCTCGGTTACCATCCAAACAAGGTGAAGATCTCCGGTCTTCGACCATCGTCTTCATCTTCGATTTCTTATCGTCGATTCAGTTATTCAGAATGGGATAAACCCGGTTTTTCTGAGCAACTCGCGTATATAATAAACAAGTGCAACACTAACATATACACGCATCATTTTAATTCATTAGTCACTAACCGTCAATCAGTAAGAGAACGATTTCCCAATTATTAACCCCGAAGGCCGAAACCAACATCAGATCAACATCCAGGAAACCATTCGACTTAGCCAACCTTCAGTTAATTTCTAAATCACATCCATATCGTTTATAATATTTTAAAACGATTTATCGCTATTTTTATTTATTTTAAAATAGCCAATTTATTTAAAACGACGCTTCGGGCCATAACGCGGCCGTGGCGCTGTTTTTCTTCAGATTTGATTTACACATATATGAAAATCTAACCGTTGGATCTTCAAAAAATTTACATCATTAGAAAGATCTTTTCAAAACGAATCCAACGGTTCCAGTTTCGGGAAAGTCCGACGGTCGGATCTCCCGGTATAATCGTTTGAAGTTTCGATTTCAAAATACGAACTGCAGCGTCGTTATTCGATTAAATATAATTATATTTATATATATAAAAATATAATCGATTCTGGCGCTGTTTTTCTTCAGATTTGAATTAAACATTCCAGACAATCCAACCGTTGGATTTTTACAAAGTTGGTGTCGTTGGAAAGATATTTCCAAGGCGAACCCAACGGTTGCAGTTTCGGGAAAATCCGATGGTCGGATTTCCCGCACTAGTTGTTTGAAATCACGGCTTCAAAACACGAACTGCACGGCCACGTTTCGTTTTAATTTTATTTATATTTATATATTTATATAAATATAGTTCATTCAAAAATTCCTATATTTTTTCCACTTCAAATATTTCACTAACGCCTTTAAATTTTGGAAAATTTTGCCATAACCTCCTTTGTACGTGAGGGGCTGGGAAAATTCCCAAATAGCCATACGGGCGTCTCATGTCAAAAAGAAAAAGGAAAAGCCAAGCGGCTAGCCAACAGGCTCATAAAATCATCACCCAAACAAAATAGTAAATGTGTACCTATTTGTCGGGCACAAAAATTTTATTCCTCTTCTCTAGCCCCTTTGCTATAACCTGTTCAATAAATATGCATGTACATATATACAGTTCTTATCACTTATCATTTTGGATTCAACTTCATATTTGATTCCATTTGGTTTAAAAACACCAGTCATTCTAATGTTGCATGCATAGGCAAAAAAATCATATCATTAGCTAATTAATGAATATTTCAACTCATGCATATTTATTTGAACGAGAGGCTATTTTTAACACTTCACATTTCAACAATTCATGTATATAATAAAGATGTGATTTTTATTGTAAAACAATTCATTTCAAAACACTATTATTCTATGTAGTTTATATAGGTGATAAAAATCGGATTTTTATTGTAAAACAATTTATTTCAAAACACTATTATTTTATATAGTTTATATAGGTGATAAAAATAGGATTTTTATTGTAAAACAATTTATTTCAAAATATGAATACCATTCAACACATGAATATCGATTCAACACATGAAGGTTTTCTATAGTTTATATATATAGATAAAAATGTGATTTTTATATTTAAAACACGAATACCATTCAACACATGAATTTCAATTCAACGAATGAATATCGATTCAACACATGAAGGTTTTCTATAGTTTATATCTATAGATAAAAATGTGATTTTTATATTTAAAACACGAATACCATTCAACACATGAATTTCAATTCAACGAATGAATATCGATTCAACACATGAAGGTTTTCTATTGTTTATATATATAGATAAAAATGTGATTTTTATATTTAAAACACGAATACCATTCAACACATGAATTTCAATTCAACGAATGAATATCGATTCAACACATGAAGGTTTTCTATTCAACGAATAAATATAGTTTCAGCAAATGAAAATAATTCAAACACATGCATATTATTCAAAATTTCGGCAGCATAACGGCAGGGTAGTTAAAACCGGGACCGTCCCTAGTACGGCTCCTCGCTCTACCTTAAAACCTCGCGGTTTTTGACAATGGGGATCATGCATCTAGTTCGCACGCAGGCGGCATGTATATATTTATTTCATTTCCACAAACTAATCCTATGTGGTTTCAACCAAATATTTCTCAACCACAAATGGGTATTTTTCAACCACAATCAATCAATATCAACCACAAACAATCCCAATCAACCATTCGCTATCAATCAATTTTCACACCAATCACAACCAATAAATATCGTCCATGGTTTGTGGACGAGGGGCGTATATATATATATATATATATATATATATATATATATATATATATATATATATATAGCAATCCACTTCTATTTCAACACATATATAATTTTTACAACGCATATACAACTTATACATTTAACGTACAACTTATACAATGCTTATACATGAGGTGTACAACGCTTATATAACTCATACATCGACTATATAATTTCTACATCGTCGTTTTCCATATCGTTTATAAGTTAGAAATCTCACATTGGGTTCCACTCCACCGGAAATAGCAGAAGGCTCAGAAAAATAAGCGGTCTCTTCTAGAATGTAGAAGACGTCCACACGGTCACGATGTTTCTTGTTTCATCGAATTTCGTCAAGAATCGAAAAAGATATGATTTTTCAAAGTTCAGATGTAATAAAAGACGCACCTTTCACGATGGTTCAAAACTAGGTTTTGATCTTTCGATCAAACCGTTGCGCGATAGGAGAATCAGCTCACACAGCGTCGAAGAGCTTCGAAAGACCTTCGCGCGCGTGGTGGTGAGGTGCAGTTCGGTGGTCCCTACCGGTGGTGGCGGCGGTCGAAAGGGCGCAACTTCCCGGGCTCGGTTCTCTCGAACGACGCAACGATGGAGCGGGTAATGGGTATGGATTTAAAGAGGAGGAAGAGGTCTTTAAAATGGATCCAAGAACACTTGATTTCGTTAAGAAACGAGAGAGAAATCGAAGAGAGAAGATTTGAGTGCTTTTCCGTCGTGCGCCAGGTATAGATCGGGGAGAGAGAAAATACTTTCACCAATGATTTTTTTTTATTAATTTATATGTTTTCAAATTCCCAAAATACCCCCTTTCACATACGAACACCAATCCAAGCCGAACGACTGTCGTCCCTAGTGTTTTACCCCCATTCCGAACACAATGGGATATGTTTCCTAGGCCCATTCGACTGTTTCAGTCAGTTTTCCTTCAAATTAAAATATAGAATATTCAATATTTGATTTGAACGTACATTTCAATTTGCCAGGGCCACAAACTGATTCGAAAAATTCCAGAAAAATAAATCTAGCTATGTTTTGACGATACGGTCCCAACAAAACTAGTTTCGTCGAATTTTGAGACTGTTTGCAAAAAAGCCCATTTCTGGTCGATCCTATTTAAATGTAATTGACCAAAACACGTTTTCCTTTGCCACGCTCACATACTAGCTTCAAAAGTTATGAAATTTGAAACCTAGCAATAGCTTCACATCCCGGATCCAACAAAAGTGGTTTCGTCGAATTTCGAGGTCATATGCAAAATGGCCAATTTCACGGGCTATATAAATTCCATAGCGACCTTTCTGAAAATTCATTTGGCCATAACTTTTACTTTCCGTTATGAAAATTCGATTTTTCAGATTCGTTAGAAAGGTATTTACTAACAGAATTAAATATTTTTGGTTTTGCTCAAATCCGTTTTGTTTTGCACCCGGTACAGTCCGACAAAGTTTGAATTCAAATTTTGAAACTACAGCGCCATTTCAGGCCTTGTTTATAATTAGAATTAATTATATTCGTTTTCAATTGTCGATTCAACTCACTTTTTATCTCTATTATTTAAAATATTTATTTTAAATATTTAAAATCCATTACTTTAGCCAATTTAAATTTTTTAAATTGGTTCAGATTTTCTGGGTCGTTACAATCTCCCCCACTTAAAACTTTTCATCCACGAAAAGGAACAAAGTCGAAAGTGGTTTGATTAATCAACTCTACGTTCGATCTGGCTTCCATTCTCCAACTTTTCAGTTTCTGAGAATTTTCAAATTCTTCAAAAATTTGGCTAACACCCGGGATTTTCGAAAAATTTCGCCATAACCTCCTTTGTACGGGGAGAGGTTTGGAAATTTATTGGGCCGTATTAGGTACCCAATAAATCCTAATAAGCATACACATATTTATAGTGATATATTCTGGTGTTTACAGGGGAGCGTGTATTGATAATAACTCCAGAGAATAAATTCTCGTCACCCTGTCCCGTGTAGGGAAATAAATAGTCCATGTGTCGTATCTAATAACTAGAGAGACGTAATTATTGTCAACTCCAGACCCGTGTGGGGTTTTTATTAATCTGGCAATTTAATCTTTACAATTTAAATAGTCCATATCAGTCATCAGTTCAACCTGTAAAATATAGTCATCGCCATACAAGCCTCTCGCTTGTATGGTAAATCTTCCACCTCGTCACACAAGCTCCAAATGCTTATGTGGTATATGATGAAGTATGCTTATCTTCTGAAGTAAGCCATGTAATGTAGTTCAAAATTAATTGTTACTATCCTATGGCGACGTTTATTATTTCACACAGAAAAACCAGCACTCCGCATCTAATGGCATTAACAGGAGTTGATATAATAATATTTCACATCCAACTCATTAAGGTTTACCTATTTGTCGGGCACGCAAATAAAATCTTTACTCAACAGCTAATCCATTTACCTGCTCAAATATATAAAATGCACATGTATATATTTCTATTTATTTTCTAATCAGTTCAATGTGTGACATAATCGAATAAATTCTACCATTCATTCTACTATTGATTAAATTAACTATCGTTTTAATAATTTAATAAATCAAATCTACTATCACACAACGCAAACAACAAGCAATTTGTTTTTAACTTTTCAAAATCATACAAATTAATTCCTATATTCTTTTAAAATCATTCAGACTATAGAATTAAAAGTGCACATCCATGGAAAGAAAATAACAACAGAATAGAGAACTTATTGGTAATGCAAGGTATGGTAAATGTACCTTGCACCGGAGTCAATCAGAGATATCTACTCGGCATCTGGGATAGGCTTTCTGAATGCTCTCCTCAGTTTCCCAAGTACAATCTCGCGGATCTCTACTCCATTGCACTTTGACTAAGTGAACCTTCTTGTTCCTCAGTTCTTTGGTTTCTTTGCCGATAATCTTTAGCGGCTCTCTTCTCACAGCTAGTTCTGGAGTAATTTCAATATCCTGTTGAGCTGCTTCTTCCACGATCAAGTCTGGATCATGAACGTGCTTTCAAAGTTGAGATATATGAAATACATCATGAACTCCAGGCAACCAGTCAGGCAATTTGACCCTATAAGCGAGAGTTCCGATCCGTTCCAGAATAGGAAACGGACCAATGAATTTGGGTGCCAACTTTCCAGTTTTACCGAACCAGATAACTTCTCTCATCGGCGATACTTTCAAATACACGTAGTCGCCAACAACAAAGGATATATCTCTTCTTCTTCTATCGGCATAGCTCTTTTGTCGGCTTTGAGCGGCGAGTAATCGCTTCTTAATAAAATCGACTTTGTCGGCAGCTTCTCGGATCATATCGGGCCCTAACACAAGTCTATTTCCAGGTTCGACCCAACAAGCAGGAGATCGGCACGGTCTACCATACAATGCTTCGAATGGCGACATTGTCAGGCTCTCTTGGTAGCTGTTGTTATATGAGAATTCAGCCAAATGCAGATGGTCTTCCCATGATCCACCGAAATCTATAACACAAGCCCGCAATAGATCTTCTAAAATACGATTCACCCTCTCAGTCTGACCGTCTGTCTGAGGATGATAAGCGGTGCTTAAGTTCAACTTCGTTCCCAGCTCGACTTGAAATGCCTCCCAGAATTTACTAGTGAATATTGTATCTCTATCACTGACTATACTGAGCGGCACTCCATGTAGTCTAACTATTTCCTTGAAGTATATCTGCGCCAGACTCTGAGCAGTTCTGTTTGATCTGACAGGTATGAAATGGGCGGTCTTCGTGAAGCGATCTATGATCACCCAAATACTGTCATTTCCTTTTCTGGTTCAGGGCATACCATCAATGAAATCCATAGAAATATGTTCCCACTTCCAACCAGGAACGTCTAGCGGTTGTAACAATCCAGCCATCTTTTGTTGGTCGCTCTTGACTAGTTGACAAGTAGGGCATCGGCTAACATATAAAGAAATGTCCCTCTTCATCGACTTCCACCAGAAAGTGCGTTTGATGTCATTATACATTTTGCTTTACTCATACTAGGATATTACTGATCCTATCTGTATAGAGTTACCCGTCCTAGAACACTACTGGTTCTATTTCTGACGAGTTCGTTAATATGTTATATTCCAGCACTAAGCTTAACCAAAGCTCTGATACCAAATGAGACGACCCCAAACCCCGTACTGACTGCGGCAAGGGTAATCCGTGGAATATAACACAGAAACAGATAATAGCAGAACATAATTAAATAAATACACCAGATAATGTACAATAGAATACACTGGATAAACGTAATCATCAGAGTTACACAGTATACAGGATCATACTTAGTACAAATACAGTTCAGCTATACATAAATGTCTACAGTGGAAAACAAACAAAATATGTACAACAGGAGCTGAACAGCATAAAAAGAGATAAATGATAGAAACCATCTTCAGCTCCAGCTATCCGGATAAAGCCTGCTAAACCTGAATACAAGGTTGCCCGTGTAGAAAAAGGGGCACCTGAGTTTGAAAGTGAAACAAACTACGAGTCAGTCATGGGACTGGTATGAGAAATCTACTCAACACATTTAAAATATGGCAAATCATAGGACCACGCCACTTTCGTGGAACGGGTTTACTCCATTGGATTGCCGGTGCTTTAAAAACAAATCATTCTTTTAATCATCGCAATGCTTTTTATAAAAATGAAGCCATTATAAGACTCAGTTCCCATCACACAATGCAACGCAAACCGGAGGATAGAGTTTTTACCTTATAACAGCCAAAATATGCTTGATACGAATAAAACAAAGGCATTTGATATTATTGCTAGTGTTTATATGTTTTGAAAACAATTTCAAATCATAACTATCAATCATAGCCGGCATGGGTACCATATATCATGTCGCCATATATATATATACAATCAAAACCGCACAGTCACGTATTTGGAAATTGGATTTCCGTCATGAACCAAGGGAAAAGATAGTCCTTACCGAATTCGTGACTCTCTAGCCCGAGCCACAGGACCCAGACTCAGGTGGGCCCTTGGAGCGACAGGGCCGATCCACCGATGTGGATTAAAATTCCTGAACACTGCGTTTCCCCGCCCTTTAGGGCGTAAATGAGCCAACAAATGACTCCATCGGACCTGGATCGTCCGATCAAACCGAGGCGCCTCGCAACAGCAACAACCACACATGTGAAAAGTATATAAATGTCAGGGCTAGTAGGTCACTGACACAACCCTAGCTAGAAATAAACGCATGCCCTCCCTGAGGTCCTTCTCCCGTTTCTGGTTCATACCGGGGTGTGAGGCTCACGATTTCACGTTATACACAAAGCTACGCCACACAGGCAGTGCTTTGATCGTCACAACAAGCCTTTGCTTTTCAACAGAAGCCCTGTTCATTTGCCACTCAGGCATGCCACACCAACAATTCATGCCATGCGACTGATGTCCATCGATATACAACCTCTGAGCTCGTGCGTTTCAGAGAAGGGCGTTAAACAAAAGAATAAATTCTCCGCCGCCAAACAGATGTATATTTGATAGAGATCAATCAACACAGAATAAAATCCAATGTCAGACACACAGTCCATTTACAAGTTCGTCCTGGGTCTGAACGAAACCGGAGGCACTAAATACCTCGCAAACCCATCGACCACCACGTACGTCTGGACGATCACTGCTCATTATCCATATTTCGGGATGCCTCCCAATCAGGACCTCGGTTACCATCCAAACGAGGTGAAGATCTCCGGTCTTCGACCACCGTCTTCATCTTTGATTTCTTATCGTCGATTCAGTTATTCAGAATGGGATAAACCCGGTCTTTCTGAGCAACTCACGTATATAATAAACAAGTGCAACACTAACATATACACACATTATTTGAATTCATTAGTCACTAACCGTCAATCAGTAAGAGAACGGTTTCCCAATTATTAACCCCGAAGGCCGAAACCAACATCGGATCAACATCCAGGAAACCATTCGACTTAGCCAACCTTCAGTTAATTTCTAAATCACATCCATATCGTTTATAATATTTTAAAATGATTTATCGCTATTTTTATTTATTTTAAAATAGCCAATTTATTTAAAACGACGCTTCGGGCCATAACGCGGCCGTGGCGCTATTTTTCTTTAGATTTGATTTACACATATCTGAAAATCTAACCGTTGGCTCTTCACAAAATTTACATCATTAGAAATATCTTTTCAAAACGAATCCAATGGTTCCAGTTTCGGGAAAATCCGACGGTCGGATCTCCCGGTATAATCGTTTGAAGTTTCGATTTCAAAATACGAACTACAGCGTCGTTATTCGATTAAATATAATTATATATATATAATCGATTCTGGCGCTGTTTTTCTTTAGGTTTGAATTAATCATTCCAGACAATCCAACCGTTGGATTTTTACAAAGTTGGTGTCGTTGGAAAGATATTTCCAAGGCGAACCCAACGGTTGCGTTTTCGGGAAAATCCGATGGTCGGATTTCCCGCACTAGTTGTTTGAAATCACGGCTTCAAAACACGAACTGCACGGTCACGTTTCGTTTTAATTTTATTTATATTTATATATTTATATAAATATAGTTCATTCAAAAATTCCTATATTGTTTCCACTTCAAATATTTCACTAACGCCTTTAAATTTTGGAAAATTTCGCCATAACCTCCTTTGTACGGGAGGGGCTGGGAAAATTCCCAAATAGCCACACGGGCGTCTCATGTCAAAAAGAAAAAGGAAAAGCCAAGTGGCTAGCCAACAGGCTCATAAAATCATCACCCAAACAAAACAGTAAATGTGTACCTATTTGTCGGGCAAAAAAAAATTTATTCCTCTTCTGTAGCCCCTTTGCTATAACCTGTTCAATAAATATGCATGTACATATATACAGTTCTTATCACTTATCATTTTCCATTCAACTTCATATTTGATTCCATTTGGTTTAAAAACACCATTCATTCTAATGTTGCATGCATAGGCAAAAAAATCATATCATTAGCTAATTAATGAATATTTCAACTCATGCATATTTATTTGAACGAGGGGCTATTTTTAACACTTCACATTTCAACAATTCATGTATATAATACAGATGTGATTTTTATTGTAAAACAATTCATTTCAAAACACTATTATTTTATATAGTTTATATAGGTGATAAAAATAGGATTTTTATTGTAAAACAATTTATTTCAAAACACTATTATTTTATATAGTTTATATAGGTGATAAAAATAGGATTTTTATTGTAAAACAATTTATTTCAAAATATGAATACCATTCAACACATGAATTTCAATTCAACGAATGAATATCGATTCAACACATGAAGGTTTTCTATAGTTTATATATATATATATATATAAATGTGATTTTTATATTTAAAACACGAATACCATTCAACACATGAATTTCAATTCAGCGAATGAATATCGATTCAACACATGAAGGTTTTCTATAGTTTATATCTATAGATAAAAATGTGATTTTTATATTTAAAACACGAATACCATTCAACACATGAATTTCAATTCAACGAATGAATATCAATTCAATACATGAAGGTTTTCTATAGTTTATATATATAGATAAAAATGTGATTTTTATATTTAAAACACGAATACCATTCAACACATGAATTTCAATTCAACGAATGAATATCGATTCAACACATGAAGGTTTTCTATTCAACGAATAAATATAGTTTCAGCAAATGAAAATAATTCAAACACATGCATATTATTCAAAATTTCGGCAGCATAACGGCAGGGTAGTTAAAACCGGGACCGTCCCTAGTACGGCTCCTCGCTCTACCTTAAAACCTCGCGGTTTTTGACAATGGGGATCATGCATCTAGTTCACACGCAGGCGGCATGTATATATTTATTTTATTTCCACAAACTAATCCTATGTGGTTTCAACCAAATATTTCTCAACCACAAATGGGTATTTTTCAACCACAATCAATCAATATCAACAACAAACAATCCCAATCAACCATTCGCTATCAATCAATTTTCACACCAATCACAACCAATAAATATCGTCCATGGTTTGTGGATGAGGGGCGTATATATATATATATATATATATATATATATATATATATATATATATATAGCAATTCACTTCTATTTCAACACATATATAATTTTTACAACGCATATACAACTTATACATCGAACGTACAACTTATACAACGCTTATACATGAGGTGTACAACGCTTATATAACTCATACATCGACTATATAATTTATACATCGTCGTTTTCCATATCGTTTATAAATTTGAAATCTCACATTGGGTTCCACTCCACCAAAAATAGCAGAAGGCTCAGAAAAATATGCGGTCTCTTCTAGAATGTAGAAGACGTCCACACGGTCACGATGTTTCCTATTTCATCGAATTTCGTCAAGAATCGAAAAAGATATGATTTTTCAAAGTTCAGATGTAATAAAAGACGCACCTTTCACGATGGTTCAAAACTAGGTTTTGATCTTTCGATCAAACCGTTGCGCGATAGGAGAATCAGCTCACACAGCATCGAAGAGCTTCGAAAGACCTTCGCGCGCGTGGTGGTGAGGTGCAGTTCGGTGGTCCCTACCGGTGGTGGCGGCGGTCGAAAGGGTGCAACTTCCCGGGCTCGGTTCTCTCGAACGACGCAACGATGGAGAGGGTAATGGGTATGGATATAAAGAGGAGGAAGAGGGCTTTAAAATGGATCCAAGAACACTTGATTTCGTTAATAAACGAGAGAGAAATCGAAGAGAGAATATTTGAGTGCTTTTCCGTCGTGCGCCAGGTATAGATCGGGGAGAGAGAAAATACTTTGACCAATGAATTTATTTTATTAATTTATATATTTTCAAATTCCCAAAATACCCCCTTTCACATACGAACACCAATCCAAGCCCAACGACTGTCGTCCCTAGCGTTTTACCCCCATTCCGAACACAATGGGATATGTTTCATAGGCCCATTCAACTGTTTCAGTCAGTTTTCCTTCAAATTAAAATATAGAATATTCAATATTTGGTTTGAACGTACATTTCAATTTGCTAGGGCCACAAACTGATTCGAAAAATTCCAGAAAAATAAATCTATCTATGTTTTGACGATACGGTCCCAACAAAACTAGTTTCGTCGAATTATGAGAACGTTTGCAAAAAAGCCCATTTCTGGTCGATCCTATTTAACTGTAATTGACCAAAACACGTTTTCCTTTGCCACGCTCACATACTAGCTTCAAAAATTATGAAATTTGAAACCTAGCAATAACTTCACATCCCGGATCCAAAAAAAGTGGTTTCGTCGAATTCCTAGGTCGTATGCAAAATGGCCAATTTCACGGGCTATATAAATTCCATAGCGACCTTTCTGAAAATTCATTTGGCCATAACTTTTGCTTTCCGTTATGAAAATTCGATTTTTCAGATTCGTTAGAAAGGTATTTACTAACAGATTTAAATATGTTTGGTTTTGCTCAAATCCGTTTTGTTTTGCACCCGGTACAGTCCGACAAAGTTTGAATTCAAAATTTGAAACTACAGCGCCATTTCAGGCCTTGTTTATAATTAGAATTAATTATATTCGTTTTCAATTGTCGATACAACTCACTTTTTATCTCTATTATTTAAAATATTTATTTTAAATATTTAAAATCCATTATTTTAGCTAATTTAAAATTTTTAAATTGGTTCAGATTTTCTGGGTTGTTACACCTGGCCGATTTTTGTCATTTCCCGGTTGTGAGTCTTGAGGCTAGAATTTTCCTCTAGAACATCTGGCCATCATTCAAAGTTCTGGCCATCATTTACTTTGAATGCCACATCATCAGATCCTCTGGATAATACTAATTGACGTCCACAAAAATACCCTAGTTGGGAGCTAATCAACTACGACAAGTTTGAAGAAATCAACATACGTGGCCCATTGGAAATACTCTGTCAGACATTCGTCCATACAAGTCATCCAGGAATAGAATGAACCGAAGGTACTCTCCTACTGCATCCAATATAGGAATCACCCCCATGGATCAGTAACGAGTAGTCCTTGCAATCCACAGATTTCAACCATGACAGAATCACAAACCAAATAACTCTGGTTGCAAGCCAGAGAAATTTGCCAAGTAGTCCTTTCGCTTATGAAGATCCACGTTCTTCAATTGCTCCATCTTCAATTACCATCTTTACGTATTTGTTGGTTCGGAATGGTTTTCGAATATAATTCGACCCCGGTCTTTCCGTACCAACAATCGTATTGGTCAGGTTTGATAGTCGGTGATTTAACTATTAAATAACAAATGTGTCAATATGATAAGTTTAATGATTCAGTACATGACATTACTTGGCCTATTTAATATATATATATATATATATATATATATATATATGGTTTATCAACTTTTGATTCTTCCACTATATTTATTCTTAATTTATAATAACAAAAACTATTTTATACTTTCCAAAGTACGTATATATATACGTAACTTTCCATTTCCTTTAATATTGGATATATCGTTATATTCATCAAAACCCTTTTTTTTTCCTTCTCCTTAAATTTGGCATCCCGATCTACATATATAGTATACTTAACGGTATAAAACAAATTCTCGATTTTGATACGACGAAACTAGTGTTAACTTGTATAATTTAAAACCAAATACTTTCATTGACATTGTACTAACATTTAAGTATTACTTATATCCTAAGATCTCGCACTAGTGTGCAATACTTCTCGTATGGGATACCACACCAATTACAACACCTTTCACTCGTGTCAAACTAATACCATTCCTCAATAATAGTGAAGCCGTTCAAGTTGGGGTATTTTATTTACCTCTCAGACCTTTATCGACAACATTCTTACCTTAGAATAATATAAGTTTTTTTTTCACTTAACCATTTATATTTACACATCATGAAAATATTATTCACTATCTTCATTTCAAATCTGGTTTACAAACCATTTCTCACATTTGAAATGTCATGTTCAACAATCCTTTTACTTAATTCCTTTAATTAGGTAAAAACTCACTAAAAACACTACTTTTAACTCAAAAAATCGTTTGCTCGTAACATTTTGATTTATAATAAAAATCTCTCATCACATATCCGTTTATTCGAGCATCCTTAATGAACCTCATCTTGGATCTTATAGCTAAATCTTCTTATCCCTTGTTTAAAATAAGGCCCTTTTTAACTTGGACTTATTTCCAAGAATCCACTACCAATGTTTAATACCAAACTATTTATGAATTTCCTTTTTGTTTATAATTCTTATATCAATCCCAATGTTTGGCTAAATTTAATTCTTCAACATTTAACTCGAACAATCTGGTTTAAAAACCCTTTTAAAACCTTGTTTGGATTTGCTTCCAAATCACTTATAACAATCCATTAAGAAAAATTAAACACCTCCTTATATTTTGTTTTAAAACTATTACCATTCTGCTTTATCATCTCCCTTGGAAGTTTTATTCCATTTGAATTTACTTTACTTAATTGACAATTAAATAAAGTCTTATTTAAATTTTTGAATTCCCTTTCAAATCCTAATTACCAATCTCGTTTGGAAACCTGGATTTATAAACCCCTTTATGCACCCTTATTTGACTTTGATCGAACTTATCGACATCCAATCAATTCTAATGGAATTCCAATTAAAGGTCACTCCTTTTATTGTTATTAATTAAAAATAACAATTAACTTCAATGTTAACTATATTAAAAATAGTTAACTTTGCCATTGATTAAAAATAGAATCATTATCATCTTAAAAAGCTTATTTAATAGTAATTAATTTTATTAACGCTAAACAATTTGATAATTACCTTGAATTATAGTTAATCAAAGGTTAACTAATATTTAACACTATTTGTTAAATTTAAAAAATATTTAGAAAATTCAAATCAAATAAAGTCCATCATCAATATCAGTTAAAAATGGTTGGTTTTGTCAACCTTACATATCAGTTAGCAGTTAACTGATTTTCATTTGTCATTTCCCCTCTAAATTAATTAAATAACTAAATTAATTTAAAATTACTATTTAATTGTTATATAAACAATTATTCTATTTTACCCACCCGTAGGTAAATTCTTGGTTTCTGCTTTTAAACTTGCATGAACCATTCCAGTAATTTCTCTTATAAACTCGATTTAAAATATTTATTTATAAATTTCTAATTTAATTATTTATATAAAATAATTGAAAAACTTTAATTCAGTTATAAAATAATTTATAACTTTAAAACTACGTCAGTTCACCTGACGGTAGACCGACGTTTAAAAACAACATTTTTGGCCATTCACTGCCAACTGCCCAATCAATACTGTCGATTAATTTTAAACACAACAGTGACCAATATCCATTCAACCATCAACATTAAACAGCTTCTGGTGTCAGTCTGGGTGAACAATTCATATATATGCATAACAAACAAAATACAGTTTATTTGAGGAATCCGGTCGGATCCCTCCAACCTGGCCTTCTCTGCATCACAGATAACAGTTTGACATAATATACGAAATAAATAAATAACGAAATATAAATAACTGCAACCAATCAAACAATAAACTACCAACTTGCATCCATCACATCCAATCAACCAGTTTATACTGTTAACTGTAAATTATATTTTTCTATGAATTTACCACATCATAGAATTCCAGAAGGTGTGAGAATTAACTCACCAGATTTAATTCTGGTTGACGGTTGACGTGTTTGTTGCATTTAGTTTTGAACGAGCGTTCAAAATTATCTGAAATTCCAGCTGCGTCCAATCTACTCCTAGTCAGTGCCATCGTCTAGGTCTCGTTCCTGCGATCCCAACGGATCCAGTTTAGTCTTTTCAATCCGTAACCAACGTGTTTGCCACGTTATCCTCGTACATTAGGAAAACATGTTTCCTTCAATTGAACCACCTGAAACTCGTCCCTCCCTTTTCAATGAAACTCGACATCAACCTTTTAACCCAACCACCTCCTTAAATCCCTCATCGCAGGCCAACCTACACCGCCAGAGACGTCGTCGACCGATTTAGACCATCGAACCACCGTCGGTCGACCCACCACACCGTCCAGCACCGCCCCCTTCAGACCCTCGCCACCAACAATTGCTGACGACACCGAAAAATCCCCACAATCATTTCCAACCTTCGAAAAAACCCAAACTAAGCATCTCCATTCATCTCTCCCCCATGGCCACCACATACGATTTCAGACCCTCATACCAGAGCCAAAAGGAAGCCAGATCTTCCTGCTTCAAATCCCCCCCCCCCCGGTCCTAGCTACTGAAATCGACCACAACTCACCCAAAACAGAAAAGAACGTAACCCATTTTTCACCTTTCCTCACGATTTCCGGCCGCCTCCGACCACCATTCCACTCCAATTTTTTACAGTAGGTAGATATCGCCCCGATCTACCACTTTGTCGTTGGAACCCCCCTCAAATTCTTAACCGACTTGGAGATATAAATTGTTTTAGATTTGAGGACTTATTTGCAAAATTGGTGGACGGAAATTTGGCTTGGGCTGGAAACTCTGATTTTTGGGGGTATATATAGCTGTAAATATTAATATTTTAAGTCGACGTGATATGCGATGTTGACTAACGATTTTTATTTCGTGTCTATCGCAATTTCGAACACTGTTTTTTGGCTTCTGTGCTCACATACAAACTCCATTCATGAAACTTGTTTCATCGAATTACATGTCCATTTGCTCAAATGGCGCTCGTACACGTCTAATTGATCGATTTATTTTGCCTTGCTCACAAAATAATTCTGTTTTACGTGCAACTTGAAAATCTAGCAATAATTTGCCATTGTGGTCCCAATAAAATTTGTTTCGTCGAAAACAGAGGTCGTTTGAAAAAAGTCCCTTTTATAACTGCCCAATTCAAATAAAATAAACCAATTTCAAAATACTTCAATATAGCATAAATAAAATATTGAAATTGGCCATACACGACCAGAAAGTCATATACCACTAAAATAAAATAGCTCGGGTTGAGTTTGAAGCCAAATCGATATTTAAAATATTTAAAAACCTTTTATTTTATATAAATAAATCGCTAGATAAATAAAGGAAATTCCATAGCAACTTTTTCAAAATTTGATTTGGACATAAAACAAAATCTACGCGATGAAAACTGGATTTTTCTCTTCCATTAGAAAAATATCGTCAAACAGATTCCGACGTTTCTTGTTTCGACAAAATCCGACTTATTTTGAATCCTGTACGGCTGTTTAAAGTTCAAAACGCCAAATTACGCACTACCGCGCCGCTGCAGCTCGTTATATATTTAAATTATAAACTTACCATTCAACCGTCATTCTAGAATTGAAATTGTCAATATAATTTCACTATAAACAATACAAACCACTTTAAATTTGCCCAATCACATTGTACTGCAAATTTTACATTTTCCCAATATTTTGGAACTAAAATATTATTTAATTATTTATTTAAATAATATATTCAAAATAAAATCGTTAAATTCGATTATTTAAATTCAAACCAGTATTTTAAATAATTCAAATAATTCAAATAAATAGGCAGAAAAATACGGGTCGTTACAGAACTATTCCAATTCCACTTAGGGTTGACTGGCGACACGTCTAGGAGAGGCCGGAGGTAATTTCGTGAGGAGCATTGAGTTTATGAGTGTAAATCGCACTGGTGTGCAAATTTTGGGGTTGTTTGGGTAAAAAGAAGTGGCGATGTTTGCTGTGGGTACGAGGAACACAGTGGAGAATGCAAGTCATAGGAGGGGTTTTAGGTTGATGCGGTGATAACTATATGATAGAGCAGGCGAGGAGGAGTCCACCGCAACTTTTTTCCTTTGGTTTTCATTGAGGAATAGTGGAGCGAAAGGTGTTGGAAGTTGACAAAAAGGGCATGGCGTAGAGCGAGTACATCGGAGAAGAAGAAGGAAACACAGTCTTGGCTAGTTCATTCTAAACCAAAACATATCAGTTGGTAATTTGTTGTTAATTTATTTACGGTTAAAAGGAAATTATTTTAATCTATGTCTATGCGTGGACTGGATATACTGAACAGGAAGGAAATTGTTTTAAATGAATTGAGAGAAGCAGACGTCATCGAAGAAATTGTTATACGCATGGTTAAGGGGAAAAGGAATTAGTTAAACGGTAATCAAATGTGTTAATTTTATAACTAATTATTTTTTTATATATTAAATAAAACAGAAACATCTAAAAATTTAACATTAGTAGCTTGACCATATGGTAACAGAATTTCAAGAAACCGATCACATTTGATTCATAACAACGAATTCTACATGGTGGAAATAATATGGTCGGGAACAAAGCTATCGGAATTTCGCGAAATCAAACGCTGGTTTGATTTTAAAAACGAAACAAAAGCAAAATCGTCAACTGCAAAACAAGGTGAGTAAACTCACTAACTCTATCGTTTATATTTTTATATAAACGAGTTTTAATTTTTTTTATAGTAATTTTATACTGTGTGATGGTTGTTTGGATGAATGGTTGATAAAATTAGTTGAAATGGTTGAATTAGTTATATCATTGATCGTTTAAAAATTCTGTTCACCATGATATTTCATATTGATGTGAAAATAATATTATTGATGTTGATTAACATCTGTGGATGCAGGGAAACAGGTTGGAGGGATCTAACTGGATTCCTCAACATTTATATTATTGTGTTTGCATTAGTTGTGACCTATGCTTTGATATATTAACTGTGATTGATCCTGTTGTGTTTAAATATCACTAGCCATAGAATTTGGTATTTAAATACCGTAAAATATTTTCGAATATAGAAAATGAAATTTGAGTTTTTAAAAAGGAAATTTATTTCCAAAAATAAAAATGTAATTTCGAATAGAATTGAAACTAAAAACATGTAAATGGAGAAAACAAGAAGTTGTATATAAACGAGAGTATAAATTAAGTGAATTATTTATCATTGAATAAATTGAAATAGAAATTCAAATTTGAATTTATATGGAAAAATGGAAAATGGTTTTGAAACCAATATTTGAAATTAATTTGAATTTAACGAAGGATGTTAAATATTAGTTAATCTTCGATTAACTATAATTAAAGTAAATATCGAATTGGTTATTTTTAATAAAGGTAAATTATTATTTAATAAGCTTTTAAAAGTGATAATTATACTATTTTAAGTTAATAGCAAAGTCAACTATTTTTAATATATTTAATAATAAGGTTAACTATTATTTCAATTAATAATAATTAAAACAATGATTTTAATTGGAGATTCAATTAAGAAATGATTTGGTGGCATTATAGTTTGATCAAGGAGATGATAAGAGCTTCCTAAAGGGATTTGTAATCCAAGTTTTAAATGATATTTGTAAATGGGATTTTTCGGTACATGCAGAGATTTAAATAAGGCTTTTTCTTAATTTTTAAATTAAGTAAAGAAAATTCAATGGAATGAAACTTTTAAGGCAGATGGTTAATAGGTTAATAATAGACTAAAATGTGTTAATGGTTTCAGAATGAAATCTAAGCTAAGTGGTGAAACGATGGCAAATGGATTAGTATAAGTGATTAATCCAAACAAGGTTTAAATGAGTTTTTAAAACCAAAGTGATGACTTTAATTGAATTAAGCAAAGCACTGTAATTGAAATAAAAAAAATTAAACGCAAAGGAAAAAACATATGATAGCTTTGTGTTAAACATTGATAAATGGATTTTTGAAATAAAATCCAAGTAAAGAGGTCTTGTTGTAAAGAAGGTGGAAAGCGGACTTTTATCCTCGTATACCCTTTATCTTATGAGGTTTCGACAAACAGAATGATGTATGTCTGCATTGTTTAAATTAAGACATTTTGACTATCTTTTAAAAATGAACAACGGAAGCTTGTGCGTCGCACACGGTACTTTATTCAAAACAACGATGATAACGCTGCTATTATAATAAATGTTTTGTAAATCTAAACAGCGATTATAACGCTGTTGTTATAATAATGTTTTGTAAATCTAAACAGCGATTTTAACGCTACCGTTAAAATTAATGTTTTATAAATCAAATACAGCGATTATAGCGCTACCGTTATAATCAATGTTTTTCCATAAAAGAAATGGATTCTTAGATTGGACCTGGGAGTTGTGTAAGCGATGTTTTGTTAGAAGTTGTGAGCTTTGACTAATTCAAAGTTAAGAATGTCGTTCAGTTAAGGTCTGAGAGGTAATTATACCCCAACTTGGCTGACTGCATGATTGACAGAGGAATGGTTAAGGTTCGGTAGCAAGGATTGGTTAGTGATACCGTTAGTTAATGAATGATAAATGGTTTGAGTTATAATAACGATGAAAATTTTGAAATGTTTCCCAAATAAAATGAGAGATATTTTCTATGCATAGAAAAGGAAATGAGTTGGTCAACGAAGAATTAAGAAATGGATTATGGAAATATTTTCCGATATTAATAAGGATATTTTCCGAATATAGAAAATAAGGATTTGTGAATATATGGAAATGTGTTCTAACTGTAATAATAGATATTTCCTCGAATAAAGAAATTATGATATTGAAATGCTTTTTCCAAGAATAGAGAGAGAAAATCGAGCGTTGAAAGGATATGTAAGAGGGAAAAAGGGAATTTGAAATCGATAATATAATAAAGAACTAATATAAAAAGGGGCCAGTGTTGTTCGATGTTTGATCAGTAGAATTTCCAATTGGAAATAGGACCATTGATTGTATGGATGTTTCTTTGATAATTAAATCACCGACTATCAAAATTTTGATTTACTTTATACCTCTGTTGTCAATATGGAGAGACCGGGATCAGATTTAATATCTGAAAACCACTCTGTATTGGCATAAGCGTAACAAATCAACTTATGCTGAAGACGGAGTAAAGTGCAAGGGCTGTTCTGTTAATCCTAGGTAGAAATCACCCAAGATGGATTGATGGAATAATGCCTTCGCTCGTTCAGTCCCAGGACAATGTGTATGGACGGATCTGACGATGTGAAATTCAAAGGAAATGGTGGCAAGATGTTCTGAAAAATAATTGTGACCTCAAGCCTCATCAACCGGGAAATGACAAAAATCGGGCAGGCAGCATGGCCATGTGGGTCATTCCTATTAGGGGTATTATCACCTAATCTAGAGAAAATTCATTTGCTTCTTATTCTATTTGTTGCTGTATGCTTTCGGTAACGGTTGCTGATCACAACCGTTGGTGATAATATGCTCGATACACTCAAGTTAAATGAGTGGTCAGCCATGTGTGGGTCGGGTTGCAAGACGTTCTTGTTGAACCAAGTGTATTCCCCTCTAGAGATACACTATCAGGAGGTGGTTCCATACCTTGTCATGTTGGAAATCCAATCTCCAATAAGCGCCCTATGGTTTTTGATTTAATATTATACATGAAGCGTGAGATGCAAGCGTTCCGCTATATTGCTATTATTTGATTTAGACACTATTATTATATCACTGGATTTGATATCAAAAATATTTTTGGTCATCGTAAGGTAAAAAACCACCCGTGTTTATGTGTGGATCGGTCTTACGATTATCATTTCTTTCGAAAGGATTTTGAAATTTAAACAAATGGTTGGAGTTTGCTCACACCAGTCCCATGACTGACCCAGAGTTTATTTTGTTTGTTTTCCCTAAACTCTCGGGTGCCCAAATTTGTATGGGCAGTCAAGTAATTGGGATTTTACAGATTCACTTGGAGGAGCTTGAAGCAAGAGGCTTCATCATTTCGCAATAGACTATCATATTTTCCGCTGTGTACTATGTTGTATCTGGGAAACATGTGTTTATAACTATCCCAGGAATCACAGTTGTGCTCTGATGATGGTATGTTTATACAATTATTGATTTGTATTTCAAAAAGTTATGTTATTTACTATATTTTATTCGTTCCGCTGTGAGATTTGTGTTCTTCATTTTCTTCTATTATAATATTTCTTTCTTTTTATTTCTCATCCTCTTCTTTCTAATAATGATTCGTATTTCTGTGCAATCTGGGTTGGACGTGGTGTGTTATTAGTCAACTCAGAGAGAATGGAAATTCGGGTCGTTACAAGCCATCATTTTGGAATTTGAATTACTAATAACCACGTCACCCGTCTTTTCAGAATTTGAATATCCATTAGCTATATAACACTTCTCTTCCTGTAAAACAACTCAACTTTTCAAAGAATCAAGTAACTTTTCAAATAGTTCAAATGAATTTTTAAATAATCTAATGACTTTTCAAATAATCAAATGACTTTTCAAAATAACTAACTACAATAATATCATGATATATCAAAAATTCATGAATTTCAATTTTCAAAATTTTAAATTTCAAAAATCAAAACATAGTAACTTAATTTTTCAATAAAATTGAATGCAGACTCATCTAATACTGATGCAATACATAAATTCAAACTAGTGTTCAAAATTTGCCATTTAACATTTTCAAAAATCAGATTATGAACTTTTTGAAAAACCTTGCTCTGATACCACTTGTTAGGGACTGCGGAATGGATCGTTCAGGCAAAGCAAACACTAGAGGAGGGTGAATAGTGTTTGTAGAAATTTAAACAAAACTAAAAACTAGAGAGAACTATGGGATGAATCAAACACCACAAACACAAACACAGACACAGATTCAAACACTGAGGCAAAATAAACAAAAACAAAATGCAGAAAAGGAAAGAACACACCAGATTTTATACTGTTTCGATTACTCCTACGTCCAGTCCCACACAACGCTGGGTTGTGCAGAGTTTTATTACTCTTTCAATAGTCAATTACACCCTCCTTGATTTCACGGCTCACAAGGAGACACTGATTCCTACTTTCTTGATTTCACGGTTCATAAGAACACATCGACTCCTATTTCCTTGATTTCATGGCTCATAACGACACACTGACTCCTCTTTGACTCACAACAAGGTTTATTCAACCCAACCAATTACATAACAGCCCTATAATCCTTTAATAGCACTTGATTCAGAGAGTAGAGAGTCTAGAAAGAAGAAGTTTTACTAAAACAGAATTGAATTCGGCAGAGTATAAGTGTAAAAACTATAAAAATGATTAAGAATAATGGTAGGATGAAAGATGATGAAGATGGAGAAGAAGAGATGTTAGAAAATTCGGTTTTAACCTCTTTTTATAGGTTATGAAGGGTTGCAACGGTTCTGAAGATTTTCAAATAATGGAAAGACACTTCCCTTCAAATTTAGAAAAATAGCTGTTATATGTCGACATACAAATTTTGCTATGTCGCCATAGCCATGTGTAAATTTTATTTTCAAAGTATTTTTCACGTATTTTGATATAAATTTAATTCTGAAAATTCTTAAATAAAATTCTAATGTTGTAAATCAATATTATATGATAAAAAACATATGAAAATATATTTTTAAACTATCTAAATATATTTATAAAATTATAAGGTTTTAAATTATATAAAATATAAATAAAGCATATATATATAACTTAAGTTTGAAAGTCAAAGAAGAATGAAAATAGAATTAAATAGAAAAACAAAATAGATAAGATTGAGGATAAAAAGAAAACAAAAATAAAGAGGACTGAGTATAGAATTGAAAATCAGAATTTGAATTTGAGTTTGAATTTTGAATTTGAACCTGGAGTGCAATTTGGAGTCTTACAAAATCTAGAGTCTACAAAAATATTATTCTTGAACTCTTGAAATATTGATTACTCATGAGTCTTGAATCTACTTTGAATTCCGAATCTCTAAAATCTCTTTAACTGTACAGTCTTCAGTATTAATTCCTGTATACAAATCTTGCATATATATATATTCTAAATAAAGATGTTAGTATATATTTTATAATCAATGATAATTGAAATAAGGTTGTTGTCATCAAAACTCCATTCTCCAGCAATTAAAAGTATAATAATTGTTAGTGGATGGCATATGAATGGATATAGTGTAATTAATTAGTTGAAAAAAATAAGTTGTGATTTCCTGTAAAGTTATTTGGTAAGAAAGTTTCAAGGTAAGTAAATTGTACCACTTTTGTAATATCCTTCATTTTGTAAATATTTTATCATACGCTAGAAAATAAAATAAAAATTGAAAGATATTGTTTAAGGATATGGGGTTTCTCAATCCATGTATTATTGAATGAAAAGAAAAGAATTTTTGGTACATAGTCTTCCAAATATGCCTTCTTGAACAACTTAAGGTTTTACAAATTATTTTTGAATCCATGATGAATATAGTTAATAGAAATCAAAGTGAACTTTGAATATATACTTTCATATATATGCATGATGTAATAGTTAAAAGATATTGGTAATTGACTAAATATAAAATTATTTTTTTGTTTAAACATTATTTGGTGCTTATTAATGATTGAAATTATAAAAAATGTTATATATATATATTTGAAAGGTAAGCGCAAAATTTTTATTACTTAACTCAATTTACATTATGTACACATGACTGTATATCCCATATAAACCCTAAACATATCGTCTGTCTCAGTAATATTCTCCATATTACAACCTAAAAAACTAAAACATATCACTATCTATAGTTTAAAATGCCACATAAAGCTACATCTACTCGCTGCTATCCATAAACTTCAAGAATTACCTTCATCACCAAAGCACATCACCCATCGACCATCTTACTAACTTCATATATCAGTACCGTACCAGGATCTTCAACCCGAATACAGTTACTAGCATCTACCATAAACCAAAACAGCAGAAAAAACACTACTTCAATACTGTCAATTCAATAAAAGATAAAATCCACTCAACCAATACACCCCTAAGCAAATATCTCATAGAAAAACAGAACCAATACTTCAATTAATTACTGGATCAAACATTGGAGAAGGGTTCCTCCTTGTATACCGTTTACATGATTTCATGTTGTTATTCTTAGGCATTACATCTTCCGGCTTATAGTCAATTCCATCGTCCAAGTCATCCCAGAACTTGCCTTTCAACTTAATGCTTTTGGACTTTGAAATTGAACCTGCATCGGAAGACAATGATGCCATTGAAATGTTCACCTTAGGAAAGGTTAACCCCGAACTAGTAACCGGAGATGAAGCAGAAAATGAAGTAGTAGGATTACTAGCCGAAGGCAATGTAATATGAGAGGAGGGAGCAAGCTTAGCATAAGGAGATGACAATGTGTTACCGGAGAAGTTCCTATTTGATGAAGAAGAAATTGGAGCCTGGAAACTAAAACTTGATGAACAAGACTGAGTGTTCGTTGCTCCTGAATTAGCTGTACATGATTTGGATATCCCTACGGCAGCTACTTCTTCGTTAAACAATGATTTTAACCCGAAATCCCCCATTAGCTCTTTGGAATTATCTGCATTTGGACGTAATTTACAACCTTGAGCTTTACCATCTACCTTACCACTTTTATCCATATCAACATTAGCAACAGAATTTCTTGTTGTATCATTTCCATAAACATTTAAAGCTTGACAATCATTCACATGGACATTCTCTTTATTTTTATCAGTAGTATTATTAGAAATCCTAGCAGGCTTGCCTAAAACATCATCTAAACCAACTGATTTATTTTGATTAGCTATATCCTTAACATTAACTGCTTTATCCTTATCATTCAATGTCATATCCTTATTATCTACATTCACCTTCTTCTATATCATCTTCTTCTTAGATACAACTTTGGTCCATCCTTTCTCGTAAGTATCAGGTTGGCCCTTACGCCTAAACTGGTGACTACACTTTGAATTGTCCACATTAATATCCTCATTATTACCATCAAAATGTGTGTCATCTATTCCATTCTCCTTACAGCCATATTCACAGTCAAAAGTGTTGTGGCCAAAACATTTACATGTGACACAAATTTTTGGCCTCCAATCATATGTGAGCTTCACAGAGGGACAGTCCCTTAACTCAGGAAATTCAATAAAATTAGGTAATTCTACCTCTGAATTAATTTTGACTAAAGCTTTAGCATACGTGAATCGCTGTAGCTTCTCAATATTATAATCAAAGCAAATCAACTTACTAACATGGCACACCAACCAATTTATACCAACTAATGTCCAAAGAATAAGAGGAATATTTGACAAGTGAATCCAGTTAGGAACCTTTTTAATCTTCTTCTGAGAACTACCTAAAGTGGGATCCCATTGAGTAATTATAAACATGCGTCCTCGATTGAATAACGGATCAGACTGGAGGATCTTCGCACGGTCAATATCATTAGAAAATTGGAAGTAGAAATTGAAGCCGTCTGATTTTACACTGAATTCACCCAATAATTTCCAACAAGATTTAAGGAAATTAACTACCGCAAGATATGGAAGCGTACCATCCAAAAAGAAGCCAACCAAATAATTGCTCCAATACTTGAGTCCTTCTTTCTTAACAATCTCTGGAAGCTTATTATCTTTCTTTCCAATTACAAATTGAATCGGCTTATAGTGACCATCATTCCTTGGAAGTGAACAAAATAGAGAAGCAAAATCCGATTTAGCAGAGGATTTCTCAGATCTAGGGTTCGCTGAGTCATTAGGAATCGCACTGGATAGAGCCTGATTATTGTCGATACCCGAACGATTTGATTCTAATTGATTACCCTGAGAAGGAACAGGAGGAGGAGAAGGATGATGAGGTTTTAGAGGAGGAAAAGAAGAAGGATCGAAAGCGAAAGAAGAAGGGTTAGCCATGAATCGCCATTAATTGCAAGTTGAATTTAAATTTATTCTTAAAATTTAATAATATTTTTTAATACAAATATCAAAGATTAAAGAATTAATTTTAATACAAAAATTAACTTGGTTATAAATTATAAAACACAAAGCCGAAAAAAAGTATATGAAAAATTGCTTTAAAATTTTAATACAAACATCAAAGGAAGTAACCAAAATTAATTCAAATCTACCCACATTTTAAATAACTAGTATTAAAATTATTGAAAACATGAAGGACTGAATTTTTGAAGTTGGAAAAGCTGTAAACAATTAGATTTTTGGAGTTAAATATTTTTCTATGACTACTGAAAAGAAATTAATTTGAAGCTGAAACGTATATCGGTTTTTTCATAGGGCTTATGAATTGATATATTTGACCAGAAAAATGTTTAATCTTTCATACGGAATGGATAATGTGTAAATTTATGGAAAATTTGTTTAATCGAAAGATCAAAGAATTAATTTTAGGAAGGTGTATGATGATTGAAACTAACATTAATTAAAGCTTATAGTGAAGTACATGATTTTGAAATCTTTCTAGTTTTATGAACAATGAGATTTGGGAACACATACTTTTCTTTAAGAATTGAATTGAAAATTTGTGATTTTTTCAATTGCAAGTTTATTTGGAGTTAGGGAAGAATTACGTAGAGTTTGAAGTGAAGAAGGCAAACTAGTTAGGATAGTTGATATGCCTATGTGATTAGAATTAGATAGAAATGAATGTTAAGAATTTGGAACATATATGTTTGCACCAAAAATTTATAAGAGGAGTGCTAATGATTTTTGAATTGTTTTGAAATGATAACAAACAATATATTGCATTGGAATTCAGTATCATTTATGAAGTATAATGAAATCTAAATGAGTAGCTGTATGGTTTTGGAAAGTCTAAAACCATTACTAAAGAAAAATTCTGAATTTAGATTTTGCTATTGTCTATATAATATGCTGGAATGGAAATAAATATTAATGTAATATTGGAAAATTATCTAATTTGATCAGATAACCATATAACTATTTTACAGAGTTAATGGAAAATTATTATTTCTATTTCAGTAATAAAACAAAAGATGTTTTGAGAGTACTAACAATAATTGTGAGACTTTTTCATGTTTATTTGTGAAATAATTGTTATTGTTGTTGATGTAAATAACATTAAAAAAATTAAGTTAATATAAACTATTTTTATTGTTAAATGATGTACCAAATGGATATGGACAAAATGATTTAAATAAATATCATCTTTACTAATGGAAATCCTCGTTCCTTCAGACGACTCCTCAGTTTTATTCATCTTTACAAACAATGTTCAGGGCCATTTGTCAACTCTTCGAAGAGATATTTTGTTTTTGCCAAGTTTACGGACCTTAGAAGGATCTCCTGGTTGGCATCCAATTCTAGTTTTAGGGGGTCCTCTCTTCGTTTGCCTTATCTTGGTGTTGTTCTTCATAGGGGTCCGAAACTTAACGTCATTTTTGATCCCTTAGCAGACAAAACTAAGGGTAAGAATTGTAAGATTGTGAGATGGAATTCGACTCTCCTCTCTCAGGCTGGTAGGCTTGTACTTATCAAGTCCGTCCTTGATTCTATTGAGTCTCATGTTTTTGCACCATGACGCTCACTTCTTCCTTCTTCCTTTCATTCTGCTCCTTGGCTTCCCCTTTTTTCAGGGGGAAAAGGCCGATGCGAGAAGATATCGTTGGGTTGTCTGAGACGTCATTTGCAGTCCTAGATGTAGGAGTGATATGGATTTCCGAAACCTTCAAGATGTTTGTACGGCTTATGCCTGTAAATTTTGGATTCATTTCCGGGGGAACGCCACTTTTTCTAGGTGTCTTTTCTTTATGATAAGTTCTGATGCCTTTCTTTATTCTATTTCTCCAGAACTCCATCTTATGCAAGTGAGGCGCGGAAACAAACGCAATCGGTGAAGGTTTTCTGTAACAACCCGGAAAATTCGAACCAATTTAAAATTTTTATTTTGGCAATTTTAGTGAATTTTGAATATTTAAAATGATTTATTTTAAATAATAATGGCTAGAAATTTATTTTGAATAGAATTAGAACATATATATTTATTTGAATCGACGTAGGAATATAAATATTAATTTTTAATTAGAAAAGGAATTGAAATCGGCGCAGTAGTTTGAAAATTCTATTTCAAATTTCAAATGAATGTACGGGATTCAAAATAAACCGGATTTTAGCGAAACAAAAAATATTAGAATTTATTTGAGGAAATCTTTCCAAAGAATCTGAAAATTTTAAATTTTATAGCAGGAATAAAAAGTTATGCCCAGTTGAAAATTCAGAATAGTCGCTACGGAAATATAGCCCTTAAAAATATCCATTTTGCAAATGACCTCCGTTTTCGACGAAACCACTTTTGTTGGATCCGTAGTGTCAAATTATTGCTAGATTCCAAAATTCATAATTTTTGAAAGCAATATGTGAGCGGGGCGAAGGAAAACGTGTTTTGACGGTTTCAATCAATTTGGATCGACCATAAAATGGCCATTTTTCAAACAGTCTCCAAATTGGATGAAATTAGTTTTGTTAGAACCGTATCGTCAATACGAAGCTAGAAAATATTTTTCGGGAATTTTTGGGGTCCATATATGACCCCAGTAAATTGAAATGTGCGTTCAAAATCAATATATAGATTTATATTTTGATTTTGATGGGAACTGATCGAAACGATAGAATTGGCAAACGAAACATATCCCATTGTGTTTGGAATGGGGTTAATTAGCTGGGGGCGACAGTCGGTGGGTTCGATTTAGAGTTCGAAATAAAAAGTTACTTTATGAAATTAATTAAACAAATAAAATAATAAAAACATATTTATATATACTTAAACCCCCCTCCCCCCTCAATCTCAAGTCAACACTCAAAAAAAACATAAACCCCCAACCCACGATCGAACTTCCGTCACCTCTCCCAGCGATCAGCCGCGACGCCACCCACCTCCTCACCACGCCGCCGTGCTCCACCTCCTTCCGTCGATCCTCCGGCCATCCCAAAATCCCCAAACCCTAAAAAAACCCGACGCCCTAATCAGCACCCCCCTCCGTCGATGAACACCGTCGGCGCCACCCAGCCCTGCGCCGCCATGCAGGAACCGCCGCTCTCTGACGTTGGCCGCTGCCTCCCTACCGCCTGCAAACCCCTCTGAACGGAACACACCACCGGCCCTCTCTCCATTTCAATCTAAAGACCCTAAGTGAGTTTTTCGATTTAAATTCTTTGTTTTTAAGTATATAAAGTTAGGGTTTTAACTATAGAAAAGACGTGACTTCGAAGAGGATAAAGACATGATTTTTATTTAGATAAAAATATGATTTTTATATTATAGAGATAATAAAAATATGATTTTTATATTATAGAGATAAAAAAAAATATGATTTTTATATTATAGAGATAATAAAAATATGATTTTATATTATAGAGATAATAAAAATGTGAATTTTATCTATGTAGCGTTGTTATAAAAATGTGAAACTATTTTAGGAAGATAAAAATATAATTTTTGGCCTATGTATATTATTTGTAGAATATTCATACAAAGAAATAATTATTGATTGGTTAAAAATATAATTTTTTAACATAGGTATACTACATAGATTGACAATCAAAGCACGACGGAGTGGATCCCAAACGTGAGAACTTCTCACTTTGAATTTTATTTTCTAGTTAATATATACTAGGATGCAGACGGTGCTTAACAGCACCCGACACCCGTCGTCCACAGACCATGGACGGCTTGTTTGTTTGTTGGTTTGTGTTGTGAAAATTGATTGTGTGATGGAATGGAATAAATATTTTATAGTTAAAAAAATAATTTTTAACGTGTATATGAGTAAATAAATATTCATTTATAAATCAGACAATTTGTTTATGTACACCCATTTTACTGATATGGATTGGGACGATAAATTTTACACATCGCCCAACCGCACAAATAAATTCATCATTTGTTGATTGAAACCCCACACGGGTATTGGGATGATACTGGAAATACACTATATCTATAACTTTGGATGATGGTTGACCGTGTTTGATTGTTGTTGTATACATGTTGTATGAAATCCATATAATCACATTATATGGTAATTGACAGTGTCTGATTCCAGTTCAGAAAGAATGAATATTTTAAAATAACGATTACTTTAAAATAACGAATAATTTCAAATAATATTCACAAAAGAATCAAAATATGATTTTGATGTCCGATTTGGGATGGACACGAAAATATTTAAATATATAAAGCCGTGTTGATTAGATTAACGCCATTTTGACGTAAACGATATTTATATCGATTTTATTCATTTATATAAGGAATATAGAAAAGGAATTGATTTCCAAATCTAATGTTTTAAAAATACTATCATTTATATATCGATGATATGGAATATTCAATTTTTATTTGAAATTGAATATGAAGTTGAAATCGTTCTGAAAACGAATTTAAAACGAATTTAAAACGATTTATAAAATACGTTTTAAAAGGAAATCGACGAAATATATAATATATATATATTTAATGGTCTGAATAGAACGCGCCGCGCTGCGGCAGTTCGTGAATTTCGACCATTGACTTCGAATGGACATTATGGGAGATCCGATCGTCAGATCATCCTACGTATCGAAAAGAGCTTTCTAACGAATATTTGAGATTTGAAATCTGACGATTGGATTTGGAATTATGTCCAAATCAAATTTAGAAAAGGTCGTTGTAAGTGCAGTTCGATGGTCGTGTATGGAAATCGACTGTACAGGCCTTGATAAAATTATTAAAAATATCAATAATTTGTGCAAAATCATAATAAATGATTTGGAAAGAATTAGGATGAAAAATCACATATTTGAAAAGATAAAAATATATTTTTGTCGAAATGAACTAATTTTGAACTATAATTAAAAATCCAATATTTTAAATAAATAAATTGGATTTGAAATGGTTTTAAAAATAACTAGGATTTCCAATATATGAATTGGAATGGATTTAAATCGAAATTATCTTCAAAATATTTCGATATTGGATTCCGTGATTATACAGATATTGTGGAGGAATTCGGAAGATATAGATATATCGTTATTCCGATACGATATTTGTTGATTTCAGAATTTGATATTGAATATAAGCCAATATATTTTCTATTTAAAGCCTTGTATTTAATATCAAATTGGGTTTTGGGTTTGTCGTGAATGGTGTCTTCATTAACACTGTTCTTGAAACCAGGTGAGAAAAGATTAAATCTCTTTATTTAGATTTAATGAAATATACCAATTAACTGATATTTAATTGGAATGGAATTGAAATTGGTCTTTTGGTTTATCATGAACAGTGTTTTAAATAACACTTGTTCTTTAACCCGATTAACAATGGAATAAGATTTTGAGTTGTCGGGAATGGTATCTTTAATAATACTATTCTTAGACCTAATGGAGTTAAGAAAATCAGAAACTAACTGGAGAATAGTTAAGTTGAATGGTTTTCTGGGTATTGATCTGATGTTAGTTTCGGCCTTCGGGGTTAATACTTAGGGAATTGTTCACCTGCTAAATTACGGTTAGAGGCTGATGGAATGGAATGTGATTTTTGGTTTATCGTGAGTCGTGTTTTAAAGGACATTAGTTCTTTAACCCAGTTAAAGACAGGAATAAGATTTTGGGTTGTCGTGAATAGTATCTTTAATAATACTATTCTTAGACCCGATGGAGTTAAGAAAATCAGAAACTAACTGTAGATTAGTTAAGTTGAATGGTTTCCTGGGTATTGATCTGATGTTGGTTTCGATCTTCGGGGTTAATACTTAGGGAATTGTTCACTTGCTAATTTACGGTTAAAGGCTGATGGAATGGAATGTGATTTTGGTTTTATCGTGAACCGTGTTTTAAATGACTTTGGTTCTTTAACCCAATTAAATACAGGATATGATTTCCCAAGTTAAACAATCTTTAATATTGATTTTTGGGAAGATTAAAACCAAGTGGAGTTTTAATGCATCTTTAATTAGATTGAAATTATATCCAAAGGAAGATTAAAGAATAAACTTAAAGAATTTATCTTTGATAAAATTAATGGGAACCTTCCCCAAAGTATAAGAATATTTGAATAAAGGAATATTCTGGATTGGAATGAGGCGTATGTTGTGTTTTTATAGCACTTGTTTATTATATACGCGAGTTTTTCAGAAAGACCGGATTTATCCCATTCTGAATAACTGATTCGAGGATATGTCGAGGATGGAGACGGTGGTTGAAGACCGGAGGTCTTCACATCGTTTAGATGATTACTGATGTCTTGATTGGGCTGTACACCCAAGGCAAGGTAATAAGTGGTGATCGTCCAAACATACTTGGAGATCAACAGATATGCGAGGGCCTCTCCCCTGTATTGGACATATGGGGGAGGGATAAAGTTCCTCCGGTTTCGTTCAGACCCTGAACAAACTTGTAAATCGATGTGTGTCTGACATCGGATTTAATTCTGCGTGATTGATGTACATCGTTTGCATAGCATGAATTGCCTGTGTGGCATGCTGAGATGCAAATGATCAAGGCTTCTATTGAAAAACAGAGTCTTGTGGTTGATGATCAAAGCACGACTTTAATATAGTATAGCTTTGTGTAGCGTTGATTCGCGAGCCTCACACCCCGGTGTGAACCAGAAATGGGAGAGGACGTCAGGGAGGGCATACGTTTCCTTCTAGCTAGGAGTGGTGTTAGCGTTTTGCACACCCTGGCATTTTACTTATGTGGATGATGGATAGTGAGACGCCTCGGTTATATCGGTCATTCCGGGGCCGATAGTTTGGTCGGGATATGACCAGTTACCGCCCCATAGGGCAGGGAACGCAAAGATCAGGCATTTGAATCCACTCCGTGTGGACCGGTCCTGATGATCCAAAGGCTTGATAGAGTACTTGCCTGAGACACGGGCTAGAGCGTCTCGAAGCGGTAAGGACGATCCCTTGCCTTGGTTCACAGATGGAAATCCAACTTCCAATACGTGACTTTTTGGTTTTAGTTGTAATCCTATATATGGCGATATGGGGCACTTATGTCGTCTATGATTGATACTTATGATTGAAATTGTTTTGACACTATACACTTATAGTAATAGTAAAATATGAAATTTCACGTACCAAGCATTTTTGGCTATTATAAGGTAAAAACTCTATCCTCCGGCTTGCATTGCATTGTGTGATGGGACCTGAGTCTTATAATAGCTTCATTGTTCTGCATTTAGCATTGCGCTATTGTTTTTATGCACTGGTATTCTTGGGAGGAAACCCATTCCGTGTTATACGGCATGTTCCCTTGATTTACCTAACTTTAAATTCAGATTAATAATTGTTTTAGCTCTCACACCAGTTACATGACTGACCTGGAGTTTATTGTTTTAACCTAAACTCTGGGTGCCCCTATTTTCCACACGGGAAGCTAGTAGTTTTGGTTTTGCAGATTTATATTCACATGATCCTGGTTTATAGCTGGAATGATATTCAGAAAGCTCTGTATCCATTTATTCTTTTCAGTTGTGTTTTATATTGTTTTTCCGCTGCTATGTAATGTACTGTAAATCTTTGATATGTAATAAATGTGTAATATTTATTCATATTCTTGTATTCTGATGAAATTGTTGTAATAAGCAGTGAAATGTTCTTCTGTTTGTGTTCTGATTTGTCGTGTTCTCAAAGCAATCCGGGCTTTCCTTTATGGGGTAGTTCAGGTCGTTTCATTTTGGCATCAGAGCTTCCTTTTACAGAGCTCAGAGAACAAGACACGTTAGAACCAAACAAAAGAATTCACCAGAGATTGGATAAGTAATATCCAGTGAGAATGACTCCTTAGAGAATGGATCAGTAGTATCCTAGAATGAGTCCGAAGAGAGTTGTCTTCAAATAAAGATGAAAACAATTTTTGTTTTGAAATTTTAAAATCTGTTATATGTATTTGAATATTATTTTTATATTGATTTGGACAATCAAGTATATAAAGATTTTGTGTATACGTCTGATCCACGTGCATTCGAAGTTTTAATATACTGGATAGATATAGAATCACACTCTAGTTGCCCGGAGACGATTCTGATGATAGTCTAGACATCATCAGAATTTATGTTCAGGTTTCAAAAGTGAGATATCTATATATTTCCATTTGATTGGTGTGAGAACCAAAATTAGATAAGGCTTATTGTTGTGATTTGGCACCAAAAATGGATTTTTTTGTATATATATCAAAATTATGAATTTGAAAAGATAATCAACTAATTGATTGATGATTGTGTTGTGTGATTATTTATTTAAACCATTATGTGAATGTAAGGTAAATTTAGCCAAATTGTATCAGATGTTGAACTGAATTGAAAATTGTTTGAAATTGCATACATGTACATGCATATATATTGAACAGGTTATAGCAAGGAGGCTAGAAGAGAGAAATGAAATTGTTTGCCCGATAAATAAGTACATGTTTATTGTATTTCTTGGGATTTTTGATGATTTTATGAGCCGATTGGCTAGCCGCTTGGCTGTTTCTTTTTCTTTTTGATTGGAGAGGCCTGTGTGACGGTTAGGGGATTTTCCCGGTGCTCTCGTACAGGGGAGATTATGGCGAAATTTTTTGAAAATTTAGGGTGTTAGCCAAATTTTTGAAGAATTGGAAAATTCTTAGAAACTAAAAAGTTGAAGAATGAACGCCAAACTGAATGTTGAGTTGGTTAGTTAAACAACTTTCAGCTCCGTTCCTTTTTGGGGACGAAAAGATTTTAAGTGGGGGAGATTGTAACAACCCGGAAAATCCGAACCAATTTAAATTTTTTATTTTGGCAATTTTATTGAATTTTGAATATTTAAAATGATTTATTTTAAATAATAACGACTAGAAATTTATTTTGAATAGAAGTAGAACGTATATATTTATTTGAATCAACGTTAGAATATAAATATTTATTTTTAATTAGAAAAGGAATTGAAAATGGCGCGTTTGTTTGAAAATTCTATTTCAAATTTCAAATGAATGTACAAGATTCAAAAAAAACCGGATTTTAGAGAAACCAAAAATATTAGAATCTATTTGAGGATATCTTTCCAAAGAATCTGAAAAATTGAAATTTCATAGCAGGATTAAAAAGTTATGCCCAGTTGAAAATTCAGAATAGTCGCTATAGAAATATAGCCCTTAAAAATAGCCATTTTGCAAACGACCTCCGTTTTCGACGAAACCACTTTTGTTAGATCTGTAGTGTCAAATTATTTCTAGATTCCAAAATTCATAATTTTTGAAAGCAATATGTGATCGGGGCGAAGGAAATCGTGTTTTGACGGTTTCAGTCAATTTGGATCGACCAGAAGATGGCTATTTTTCAAACGGTCTCCAAATTGGACGAAATTAGTTTTGTTAGAACCATATAGTCAATACGAAGCTAGAAAATATTTTTCAGGAATTTTTGGGGTCTATCTGTGACCCTAGTAAATTGAAATGTGCGTTCAAAATCAATATATAGATTTATATTTTGATTTTGACGGGAACCGATTGAAACGATAGAATTGGCAAATGAAACATATCCCATTGTGTTCGAAATGGGGGTAATTAGCTAGGGGCGACAGTTGGTGGGTTCGATTTAGAGTTCGAAATAAAAAGTTACTTTATGGAATTAATTAAACAAATAAAATAATAAAATATATATATATACTTAAACCCCCCCTCCTCATTCTCAAGTCAACACTTAGAAAATAAAATTTAAAAAAAGAAATCGCGTAATCCCTCCCAAACCCACGATCAAACTTCCGTCGCCTCTCCCAGCGATCAGTCGCGACGCCACCCACCTCCTCACCACGCCGCTGTGCTCCACCTCCCTCCGTCGATCCTCCGGCCATCCCAAAATCCCCAAACCCTAAAAAAAACCGACGCCCTAATTAGCACCCCCTCCCGTCAATGAACACCGCCGCGCCACCCAGCCTTGTGCCGCCGTGCATTAGCCGCCGCCCTCCGACGTTGGCCACCGCCTGCAACCCCCTCTGAACGGCACGCACCACCGGCCCTCTCTCCATTTCAATCTGAAGACCCTAAGTGAGTTTTTTGATTTAAATTCTTCTTTTCTAATTATATAAAGTTAGGGTTTTAACTATAGAAAAGACATGATTTTGAAGAGGATAAAGACGTGATTTTTATTTAGATAAAAATATGATTTTTATATTATAGAGATAATAAAAATATGATTTTTATATTATAGAGATAATAAAAATATGATTTTTATATTATAGAGACAATAAAAATATGATTTTTATATTATAGAGATAATAAAAATGTGATTTTTATCTATGTAACATTATTATAAAAATATGAAATTATTTTTAGGAAAATAAAAATATTATTTTTAGCCTATGTATATTATTTGTAGAATATTCGTACAAAGAAATAATTATTGGTTGGTTAAAAATATAATTTTTTAACGTTTAGATCGACAATCAAAGCACGGCAGAGTGGATCCCAAAGGTGAGAACTTCTCACTTTGAATTTTATTTTCTAGTTAATATATACTAGGATGCAGACGGTGCTTAGCAGCACCCGATACCCGTCATCCACAGACCATGGACGGCTTGTTTGTTTGTTGGTTTGTGTTGTGAAAATTGATTGTGTAATGGAATGGAATAAATATTTTATAGTTAAAAATATAATTTTTAACGTGTATATGAGTAAATAAATATTCATTTACAAATCAGACGATTTGTTTATGTACACTCATTTTACTGATATGGATTGGGACGATAAATTTTACACATCGCCCAACCGCATAAGCAAAATTCGTTATTTGTTGATTGAAACCCCACACGGGTATTGGGATGATATTGGACATACACTAGTCCCAATGATTAGTTATATGTCAATCGATTGGTTGACAGACTGTTATAAGCGTTAAATATTTATATTTGATACTTATGCAGTGTAGAATGCACTTTGGATGATGGTTGACTGTGTTTGATTGTTGTTGTATACATGTTGTATGAAATCCATATAATCACATTATATGGTAATTGACTGTGTCTGATTCCAGTTCAGAAAGAATGAATATTTTAAAATAACGATTATTTTAAAATAATGAATAATTTCAAATAATATTCACAAAAGAATCAAAATATGATTTTGATGTCCAATTTGGGATGGACACGAAAATGTTTAAATATATAAAGCCGTGTTGATTAGATTAACGCCATTTTGACGTGAACGATATTTATATCGATTTTATTCACTTATACAAGGAATATAGAAAAGGAATTAATTTCCAAATCTAATGTTTTGAAAATACTATCATTTATATATCGATGATATGGAATATTCAATTTTAATTTGAAATTGAATATGAAGTTGAAATCATTTTGAAAACGAATTTAAAATGATTTATAAAATACATTTTAAAAGGAAATCGACAAAATATATAATATATATATTATATATATAATGGTCTGAATAGAACGCGTTGCGCTGCTGCAGTTCGCGAATTTCGACCATTGACTTTGAATGGACATTACGGGAGATCCGACCATCGGATCCTCCTAAAACCAGAACCTTTAGGTTCGTATCGGAAAGAGATTTCTAAAGAATATTAGAAATTTGAAATCTAATGGTTGGATTCGGAATTATGTCCAAATCAAATTTGGAAAAGGTCGATGTAAGTGCAGTTCGATGGCCGTGTATGGAAATCGACTGTACAGGCCTTGATAAAATTATTAAAAATATCAATAATTTGTGTAAAATCATAATAAATGATTTGGAAAGAATTGGGATGAAAAATCCCATATTTGAAAAGATAAAAATATATTTTCGTTGAAATGAACTAGTTTTGAACTATAATTAAAAATCCAATATTTTAAATAAATAAATTGGATTTGAAATGGTTTTAAAAATAACCAGGATTTCCAATATATGCATTGGAATGTATTTAAATTGAAATTATCTTCGGAATATTTCGATATTGGATTCCGTGATTATACGGCTATTGTGGAGGAATTTGAAAGTTATAGATATATCGTTATTCCAATACGATATTTGTTGATTTCAGAATTTGATATTGAATATAAGCCGATATATTTTCTATTCAGAGCCTTGTATTTAATATCAAATTGGGTTTTGGGTTTGTCGTGAATGGTGTCTTCATTAACACTATTCTTGAACCTAGTTGAGAAAAGATTAAATCTTTTTATTTAGATTTAATGAAGTATACCAATTGATTGATATTTAATTGGAATGGAATTGAAATTGGTCTTTGGGTTTATCGTGAACGGTGTTTTAAATAACACTTGTTCTTTAACCCGATTAATAATGGAATAAGATTTTGGGTTGTCGGGAATGGTATCTTTAATAATACTGTTCTTAGAACCAATGCAGTTAAGAAAATCAAAAACTAACTGGTAGTTAATTTGAATGGTTTTCTGGGTATTGATCTGGTGTTGGTTTCGGCCTTCGGGGTTAATACTTAGGGAATTGTTCACTTGCTAATTTACAGTTAGAGGCTGATGGAATGGAATGTGATTTTGGGTTTATCGTGAGCCGTGTTTTAAAGGACATTGGTTCTTTAACCCAGTTAAAGACAGGAATAAGATTTTGGGTTGTCGTGAATGGTATCTTTAATAATATTGTTCTTAGACCCAATGGAGTTAAGAAAATCAGAAACTAACTGGAGATTAGTTAATTTGAATGGTTTCCTAGGTATTGATCTGATGTTGGTTTCGGCCTTCGAGGTTAATACTTAGGGAATTGTTCACTTGCTAATTTACGGTTAAAGGCTGATGGAATGGAATGTGATTTTGGGTTTATCATGAACCATGTTTTAAATGACACTGGTTCTTTAACCCAGTTAAAGATAGGATATGATTTCCCAAGTTAAACAATCATTAATATTGATTTTTGGGAAGATTAAAACCAAGTGGAGTTTTTAATGCATCTTTAATTAGTTTGAAATGATATCCAAAGGAAGATTAAAGAATAAATTTATAGAATTTATCTTTGATAAAATTAATGGGAACCTTCCCCAAAGTATAAGAATATTTGAATAAAGGAATATTCTGGATTGGAATGAGGCGTATGTTGTGTTTTTATAACACTTGTTTATTATATACGCGAGTTATTCAGAAAGACTGGGTTTATCCCATTCTGAATAACTGATTCGACGATATGTCGAGGATAAAGATGGTGGTTGAAGACCGGAGGTCTTCGCATCGTTTGGATGATTACTGATGTCTTGATTGGGCTGTACACCCATGGAAAGGTAATAAGTGGTGATCGTCCAGACGTACTTGGAGATCAACGGATATGCAAGGGCCTCTCCCCTGTATTGGACATATGGAGGAGGGATAAGGTGCCTCCGGTTTCGTTCAGACCCAGAATGAACTTGTAAATGGATGTGTGTCTGACATCGGATTTCATTTTGCGTGATTAATATACATCGGTTGCATAGCATGAATTGCCTGTTTGGCATGCTGAGATGCAAATGATCAAGGCTTCTGTTGAAAAGCAGAGTCTTGTGGTTGATGATCAAAGCACGACTTTAATATAGCGTGGTTTTGTGTAGCGTTGATATGCTAGTCTCACATCCCGATGTGAACCAGAAACGGGAGAGGACATCAGGGAGGGCATGCGTTTCCTTCTAGCTAGGAGTGGTGTCAGCGTTTTGCACACCCTGGCATTTTACTTATGTGGATGATGGATAGTGCGGTGCCTCGGTTATATCGGTCGTTCCAGGGCCGATAGTTTGGTTGGGATATGACCAATTGACGCCCCATAGGGCGGGGAAATGCAGTGTTTAGGCATTTTAATCCACTTCGTGTGGACCGTCCCTGACAATCCAAAGGCTTGACAGAGTACTTGCCTGAAACACGAGCTAGAGCATCTCGAAGCAGTAAGGATGGTCCCTTGCCTTAGTTCACAGATGGAAATCCAACTTCCAATACGTGACTTTTCGGTTTTAGTTGTAATCTTATATATGGCGACATAGTGGTATGGGACACTTATGCCATCTATGACTGATACTTATGATTGAAATTGTTTTGACACAATACACTTATAGTAATAGTAAAATATGAAATTTCACGTAGCATTTTTGGCTATTATAAGGTAAAAACTTTATCCTCCGGCTTGCGTTGCATTGTGTGATGGGACCTGATTCTTATAATATCTTCGTTGTTCTTTATTTAGCATTGCACTGTTGTTTTTATGCATTGGTATTCTTGGGAGGAAACCCATTCCGTGTTATACGGCGTGTTACCTTGATTTACCCAACTTTAAAGTCAGATTAATAATTGTTTTAGTTCTCACACCAGTCACATGACTAACCTGGAGTTTTATTGTTTTAACCTTAACTCTGGGTGCCCCTATTTTCCACGGGCAGCTAGTAGTTTTGGTTTTGCAGATTTATATTCACAGGATCCTGATTTACAGCTGGAATGATATTCGAAAAGCTCTGTATCTGTATATCCTTTTCAGTTGTGTTTTGTATTGTTTTTTTCCGCTGCTATGTAATGTATTGTAAATCTCTAATATTTAATAAATTTGTAATATTTATTCATATTCTTGTATTCTGATGAACTTGTTGTAATAAGCAATGAAATGTTCTTCTGTTTATTTTCTGATTTGTCATGTTCTCAAAGCAATCTGGGCTTTCCTTTATGGGGACGTTCGGGTCATTTCATTTTCTCTGATTCTCATGGTCGTGGTATCGACTGGAATGTGGGTCCTTTCTTTCTTAGGGCTGCTTGGAACTATGCACGTTCTGTGCCGAGAGTTCTAATATTCTCTTTCATTTAGGATGGCCTTTTTTCGCGTATCTATGCAGTTTTCTTCCATCATTGTAAGTTTAAGGATGACAATTTTTCGTGTTCATAAGACGTCCATTCAGGGGCAACCTTTACTATGTAACGACGGTCTGAACAAGGTTCCCCCTCCTCCTATATAGGCGCACTCATATGAGTTGGCACACACATCCTTATTCCGAAAGAAATCCCTAATGTTACATACCTACCAAGTCATATCTCTACCCCTACTCCTTTAATTTATTCCATGATGTGAGACTATTTATTCAAACCTCCATTCCTACTTTAACAACATGTAAAGCAATTCTAATAGTCTCCACTTTGACTCGCATCCTTCGAGTATCTTTTGAGAGCACTTCCGTGTCTACATGGCCCAGTCTCGAATCTCCAACTCCGATACCACTGGACACGACCCGAACTTCCCCGTGAAGGAAAGAGCGGATAGCGTTGAGTACAAGACAAAATAGAACGCAGACGGAAGAACATTTCATTGTTATTACAACAATTCCAACAGATACAAGAATATACAGAGTATAATGAATAAATTACATTCGATAAATATCAGAGGTTACAATAAATTACATAGCAGCGGAATATAAAACACAACTGAAAGTAATACACGAATACAGAGCTTTCCGAGCATCATTCCAGCTGTAAACCAGGGTCCTGTGAATATAAATCTGCAAAACCGAAACTACTAGCTGCCCGTGCGGAAAATAGGGGCACCCAGAGTTTAGGTTAAAACAATAAACTCCAGGTCAGTCATGTGACTGGTGTGAGAACTAAAACAGTTATTTATACTTTACTTTAAAAGAGAGTAATTCAAGGGACCACGCCGTATAACACGGAACGGGTTTCCTCCCAAGAATACTAGTGCATAGAATAAACAACGCAATGCTTTTTCGAAAAATGAAGCTATTATAAGACCCAGGTCCCATCACACAATGCAACGCAAGCCGGAGGATAGGGTTTTCCCTTATAATAGCCAAACATGCTTGGTACGTTTAAAACAAATCATTTGATACTATAATAAGTGTATAGTGTCAAAACAATTTCAATCATAAATATAAAGCATAGGCGGCATGGGTACCATCTATCATGTCGCCATACTAGTTCTACAATTAAAACCGCGATACACGTATTGGAAATTGGATTTCCGTCATGAGTCGAGGCAAGGGGCAAGCTCCTCTCCGCGTTCGAGACACTCTAGCAAATGCCTCAGGGCTACGCACTCTGGGCAACCCCTGGATGCTTCAGGGCCGGTCCTCACTTACGTTAGAGGATTGGCAATTCCTGAACACACGTTTCCCGGTCCTTACAGACCTATAATCGAGGCGCCTCATCCAACAACCACAAAGGTGAAAAGTATATAAATGTCAGGGCTGGTAAGTCACTGACACCACCAAAGCTAGAAAGAAACGTCGTGCTCTCCCTGCAGTCCGTATCCCGTTTTTGACTCATACCGAGGTGTGAGGCTCGCGAATTTACGTTATACACAAAGCTGCCACGTAGGTCGTGCTTTGATCATCAACCACAAGACTCTGCTTTTCAACAAAAGCCTTGATCATTGCATCTTAGCGTGCCACATAGGCAATTCATGCCATGCGACTGATGTCCATAGATATACAACCTCTGAGCTCGTACGTCTCAGAGAAGGGCGTTAAGCAAAAGAATAAATTCTCCGTCGCCAAACAGATGTATATTTAATAGAAATCAATCAACACAGAATAAAATCCAATGTCAGACACACAATCCATTTACAAGTCCGTTATGGGTCTGAATGAAACCGGAGGCACTTTCCTCGCATATCCATCCATCTCCAAGTACGTCTGGACGACCACCAACTATTTCCATCCTCTTGGGTGTACAGCCCAATCAGGATCGTCAGTAATTACCCAAACGATGTGAAGACTTCCGGTCTTCGACCACCGTCTTCATCTTCGACTTATCGTCGAATCGGTTATTCAGAATGGGTATAAATCTGGCCTTTCCGAACAACTCGCGTATATTAAAAACAAATGTGTGACAGCCCGCCCCGCACCAACCGACATTTACTCCAAACGTGCGCTGTACACATGTCCAGTTGGCACGGAACGGGTCGCCAGAAGGAAAAGGAAGAAGGAAATGAACATACAAGGAACCTGTAGAATGTCTCACAGCGCATAGAACAAAATATAATAATAACATACTTGACATAAAACAGGAGAGACAGTGCATAAGCTGAAAATCAGAACTAAACATCATAGCAGCGGAAATCCAAAATACAGCTTATTACAACTTTCAAACTGTCTCAAAGCAAGGTAAGATAAATGAGGTACACTACTAATGCCTAAGTAGCGACCACCAACGACACAGGGAGAATGTGTATATATATAATACGTGGAAGCCTCCTGCCCGCCTCCGAATCAGCTACTCGCGCATCCCCAGCTAACCTGTCTCTAGTCTGCTCGTGTGAGCACCCAGAGTAATAAGAGGAGACATAAAACTCTGGGTCAGACATAAAGCCTGGTATGAGCGATAAGCATCTAAAGTGAACAATAACAGGTAGACTAAAACATACCTGAACCTGGACCTGCAACCAAAGAGTTAGCACTACATACTGTACAACACTCTAAGGTATCATATCAAACAGTGTAAAGATACGGAGGTGGGGGAGGTGTGCATGTCATAATGATGGCAAACAATCAAGCATAGCATCCATCCTCACATCTCTCACTCAGTGCATAAAGCATACGATATCCACCACTTCGATCACCCAGCATTCCTTGCTACGATCACTTTGCCCCATGAAGTCATAGATGGCTTCACTGCACTGATAATGTAGCCACTAGTTCCTCGCTATGTCCACTTGCCCCATGGAGTTATTCACCCCATCTGCGCTGGCTCATAGCCTTACTAATCCTTACTATGTCCACTTGCCCCATGGAGTTATTCACCCCATCTGCGCTGGCTCATAGTCTTACTACGCATCACCTTGCCCCTCAGGTCGCAATGACCCTACTGCACTGATAACGTAGTCTTGCTACCATCACCTTGCCCCTCAGGTCGCAATGACCCTACTGCACTGATAAGTAGCCCATCATTCCTTTTTAGTGGTGAATCGAAGTTATGAACGTCGACAACTCCTTAGCACACGTCCCGCAGCAAAGTCCAACCATGAAGTGAACTCATTGGTTCCCAACTGGTTCCGGGATCCTGAGCTCTAACTCCCATCTGGACTACCTTTGCATCTCGGGTTATTGGTCATCACAATTGAATCGGATCGGATTAGCCTTCACATTCTTTATCGGATCGGATCGGCCTCTGCGTTCGGATCGGATCGCGCCTCTTCCATCGGATCGGGTCGTGGTCCTCCAGCTCGTGGCTCCTTTTTCCTAATTCGGATCGGTATCACCACTTCGGATCGGATCGGGTTGCTTCATCCGGATCGGGTCGTGTCTTCTGATCGGGTCGGATCGTCTCGCCTAGTACCCATCGACTCGTGAACTCCCCACCCTCTTCTGGTTCGGATCGGAAGTACTTGTTGGTTCGGATCGTGCTTCCACTACCGGATCGTGCCACCCAACTTAAGTCGTGACCAACTCCTTTAAACGGATCGTGACGCCCATGCTAGAACGGTTCGGGTCGCGCTCCCCTCCACCGATCCGATCCGGATTCTGGGTCATTTCCTGCATGTTTCCTGCGACTGTTTTTACGCCATTCGACGGCGTTTTTGACCAATCTAACACTTCTAAACAACCAAAAAAGCATACCATACAGTCATAGCAACATGTAGTGTCGATCCCAAACATCAAAACATAAATCATAGCATATGAAATGGATCAAACATACCCAAAATCCCATATTTTCCCCCTAAGCATGTTTAGGTGAAACCAATGATATGATTAGCAAAACTTAACCAAACGGAACCAAATTTCTAACAGAGGTTTAAAATATCATTCCGAATTTTATAAACATTTTTCCAGAATTTTATCATGTTTAAATTCGCTAATTAACACTAATCAACCCTAATTAGCCATAATTAGTGCAAAACTATGCAAATCACTCACCTTAGCCACAAAACAAACTAAGATCTGAAATGATTCTCTGATTTGATGCGAATTTCAATACCAAACAGCAGCTTCTTTGTTAATTTGGTGAAGATCCTTCTTGATTAGGGGTTGCTAAGCCAAATCCTTAACCTAAAGGTGATTTGGAGGTGATTTAGAGGTTGGAGGCCATTTTTAGGGATCCTTGGTGATAAGTGGAGGCTAGAAAACTGAAATGGAATGATTCTCCATCTCATTTCAGCCCTCCCATAACCCTAATCCCGAAATGGGTTATGGGCCTACTCACTAATCACCCGTTTTGGCCCGGTTAAGCAGTTTTTCACCCTCCAAACCTTGTTTCAGCCATATCTCCCAAACGGTAAGTCCGTTTGGCTATTATGACCACTCTACGGAAAGAGAAACCATCAAACGAATCTAATGGAAGTGGTTTTAGGTCAAAGTTCCTTTCCTATCAAAAGTTATGGCCAAAACAGTACCGACTAGGGGCAAAATGGTCATTTAAAAATCGACAAAAATCATGAACAGGGGAAATGACTCTAATAAATGTTTCCCAAAGTTACATGACCATACAACTTCACACGGGAAAGAAATAAATATTCTACAATCCTATGATGTGTAGAATACGGGTCGTTACACTCTCCCCTCCTTAAGAAATTTCGCCCCCGAAATTCCCTAATCAAAACACACACAAGGGTCCCGCATGCCTATCAATCATAAAACAACCATCAAACATGCAAAACAAGCAAAACAAGTCTATCCTAGCATGCAGAATAACTAAATCGCAAAGTAAATCTTACCAGGCAAAGAGTTCTGGATAAGTCTTTCTAACGCTCTCCTCTGTCTCCCAAGCACAATCATTCTCGTCCTCGCCCCACTAAACCTTGACTAGCTTCACCGACTTTCTTCGAAGTTGCTTCGTATCGTGCCCCACAATACGAATCGGCTTGCGGTTCCCAACCGCCTCAGGTTCTACTTCGAAGTCCTCTAACTGATCAGGTGAAATAGTCACATCTGAGTCGTGAACGAACTTCCTTAGCTGGGAAACATGAAATACATTATGAACTCCCGCCATTTTCTCTGGTAAGCCAACTCTATACGCCAAATTCCCGACTAATTCAAGAACAGGGAACGGGCCAACAAATCTTGGTGCCAGCTTGCCTCTCCTGCCAAATCGTATCACGCTCTTCAACGGAGAGATCTTGACAAACACCAAGTCACCAACGGAGAATTTCAAGTCTCTTCTCCTCTTATCAGCATAAATCTTTTGCCTATCCTGAGCGGCTTTCATTCGTTGCTGAATGATCTTGATCTTATCGGAAGTTTCTCTCACCACATCTGGTCCAAGCACAAACTTCTCGCCAGTCTCTATCCAACATGATGGTGAGTTACACGGTCTTCCGTACAAAGCTTCATATGGAGCCATACCGATACTGGATTGGTAGCTATTATTATATGCAAACTCTACTAAATGCAAATGATCATCCCATGATCCACCAAAATCCAATATACAAGCTCTCAAGAGATCTTCCAATATACGATTCACCCTCTCCGTCTGACCGTCGGTCTGAGGATGATATGCGGTACTGAGATGTAATCTTGACCCTAGAGCCTCTTGTAAGCTCTTCCAAAACCCACTAGTGAACAACGGGTCTCGGTCACTCACAATGCTTTTGGGTACTCCATGAAATCTCACTACCCACTTCATATACAATTCTGCCAACTTGGCTGCTGTTCTGGTCGATTTGACTGGTATAAATCTTGCACTCTTAGTCAATCGATCCACAATTACCCAAATGCTATCATGTCCCGATCTAGTCCTCGGTAAACCATCGATGAAATCCATCGAAACTTGTTCCCATTTCCATTCGGGAATTTCTAATGGTTGCATCAACCCACTAGGCTTCTTTTGCTCGGCTTTAACTAGCTGACAATTCATGCATTTGGATATAAACTTCCCAACGTCTCTTTTCATCCCTTCCCAGTAGTAGGTTCGCTTCATGTCTCGATACATCTTATTACCACCGGGATGCATAGTCAGTTTTGAGTGATGACATTCTCTAAGCACTTCATCTCTCAAACCATTCACGTTGGGCACAACTAGTCTTCCATTTTTCCGAAGCCATCCATCTCGATCAAGCCCATACACATTCATCTCCTCATCGATACCCATCTCTAACTTGGAGATGATTTCTAATAAATTAGGATCGTCCCTCTGGCTAGAACCAATCCGCTCTATCAAAGTGGGTCTGATCGTCAAACTAGCTAGCATAACTGGATCCAATTCGCACTTTGGTCTGAAATCAAACCCCGCGATATACTCCAGTTGCTTCCATTCAAGAAACATTGCCCCTAAGCTGGCATGTCTCCTACTCAAGGCATCGGCTACCGCATTACCCTTCCCAGGTGTGTATGCGATATCAAAATCATACGAAGCCAAGAACTCTAACCATCTCTGCTGACGGAGATTCAGATCTTTCTGAGAGAAGAGATACTTTAAAGATTTATGATCGGTAAACAGCTCAAATCTTTCTCCCAAGAGATAGTGTCTCCACATCTTCAGCGCAAATACAATCGCTGCCAATTCCAAATCATGGGTAGGATACTTCTTCTCATGCGGCTTTAGCTGTCGACTAGCATAAGCTACAACCCTACCTCCTTGCATTAATACAGCACCCAGTCCGGTACCACAAGCATCTGTGTATACCGTCATCTCTTCATTCCCTTTAGGAATGACTAACACTGGCGCACGCGTCAACCTCTCCTTTAGACTTTTGAAGGCATCCTCACACACTCCGTCCCAGACGAAGGACCGATTCTTCTTAGTCAACTGAGTCAACGGTGCTGCTATCTTGGAGAAGTCCTGGATAAACTTACGATAATATCCAGCTAATCCCAAGAAACTTCTTACATCTGTAGCATTCTTGGGCGTAGGCCAATCTTGTACCGTAGCCACCTTCGCAGGGTCCACGGCAATACCACTCTCAGAAACAACATGACCCAAGAATCTCACTTCCCTTCTCCAAAAATGACACTTAGAGAATTTCGCTTTCAATTGGTGTTTCCTCAACACCTCCATCACTATCCTCAAGTGCCCCTTGTGTTCCTCCTCTGTCCTTGAGTAAACAAGGATATCATCCACGAACACAAGAACAAACTTATTCAACTGATCTCTGAATACTCGATTCATAAGATCCAAAAGTAGGCTGGTGCATTGGTCAACCCAAATGGCATGACCAACCACTCATAAAATCCAGACGGCGTCCTAAATGCCGTTTTCGGAACACTCTCATCTGCTACTCGAAGCTGATGAAATCCTGTCGCGAGGTCCAACTGGGAGAACACTCTTGCTCCTTCCAACTGATCAAACAAATCATCTATCCGCGGTAGAGGATACTTATTCTTCCTCGTTACCTTATTCAACTCGCGATAGTCCACACACAAACGAAGGGAACCATCTGCCTTAGTGGCAAACACAACTGGTGCTCCCCACTCGGAGATACTCCTTCTAATCAATCCCTTCTTCAAAAGATTGCTGACTTGCACCCCGAGCTCTCGCTGCTCCTTTGGTGCCATACGACGAAGTGGCATCACTATAGGTCTGGCATCTTTCACTAAATCAATACGGAACTCAATCTCTCGGTGTGGTGGAAGCCCGGTCACCTCCTCGAAGACGTCCGGATACTGGCCAACCACGGGCACATCTGACAACTCATCTTGCGGGATGTCGAGGGAATTTACAAAACTAGCCATAACCCCATCACTAGGTAGGCTACCAAACACTACCCTCCGCCCATCATCCGCCCTCACTGTCACCAAAAAGCCCTCACAGTCTACCACCACCCCGTATCTTTGGAGCCAATCGACTCCCAATATAATGCCATACCCAGTAAAGCCCAAAACAAAGCAATCACATACAAACATACATCCATGACTCGATAAGACCAAATTCCTGCAAATCATACTAAGGCTAGTCGAACCACCAATCGGGTTCGTCACAATCAATGGTCTATCGACTATCTCGGGTTCCAGTCCCAACCTATCTACCAGGTCACTAGATATGAAGGAACGGGAAGCCCCAGTATCAAACAAAACTCGAATTGGTACATCATAAATAGAAAGCATACCTTGAATAACAACATTCTTCCCTTTCTCCGCCGCAGTTGGGGCATTCGACGAAGAAGGAATAGCATCAAGAGCATATGCTTTCACAATCTGCTTCTCCTTAAGAGGTTGCGGACACTTATCCTTCTGATGTCCCACTTAACCACAGTTGTAGCACTTCCTTTCCGCTGGCTTGGCCCGACATTCCTTAGCATAATGGCCTTTCTTTCCACAGCTGAAGCACTCAACATCCTTCTTGCTCTTTTTCTGGCCACCTTTAGATTGATCCTGCTTCCTCTTATTCTGAGAGCTATTCTTGCCTCCACCACCTGCTTGCGGCTTTGGCCCTTCTGCAGCCTCGGTCTTTGACTTAGGGTAAAGGCTTTCTGATCTCAAAGCTTTCCCTACGATCGATTCAAAAGTCTCATCGATGTGGTTGATAAGCCTCTCCCCCAAGTATCCATCCAAACCAGTAATGAACTTCTCATTCTTCTTTTCAGGAGTATCGATAAGAGACAGTCCATACTTCGACAAAGTGTCGAACTCAGCAATATAATCAGAAACTATCCTCCCATTCTGCTTCAGTTCCAAGAACCTCTTGAACAACACTGACTTCTGGGCAGCTGGAATGAACTTCTCGCTAAAGCGAGCCTTGAACTGAACCCAAGTAACCTGGTCCTCTGGAGTGGCTGTTCTTATAGCATTCCACCAATTCATCGCTCGCCCTTGCAGCTGACGAGACGCCAGCCTTCTCTTCATCGCATCCTCCAGACCCAAGTCATCAAAGATACGATCAAAGCTATCCATCCAATCTTGAACATCTGTGGCCGACTCCGTTCCGTGGAACGGCTTCCCACCAAGATTAGTGTAATCTTTGCATAACTTGGCGAAATCGACCCTAGGCGCCTGCACTACTGGGCCATCACCAACTCCGGGATTGGGAACTGCCCCTTGCACTTCTCTAAGCATGTCTCTCATGAGGTTGGTAAACATCGCCCTCATGTCAGCGGCATTCCCATTATTGGCCCCTCTACCGGTACCTCTAACATGTCGGCTCATCGTCAATCTGAAAGGAAAACGATCAACGACCCCATAGTGGTACTAGTGCAGTGCAACTTCATTCTTATACTACTAATAGTATATATACACATAGCTTTTGAAAACCAAAGTAATCACAAATACGCGCTCTCATATACGTACTAACTCTCCCTAGTGTCTTTCCCTAGGTTAACTACGCAACCTAGAGCTCTGATACCAAGTGTGACAGCCCGCCCCGCACCAACCGACATTTACTCCAAACGTGCGCTGTACACATGTCCAGTTGGCACGGAACGGGTCGCCAGAAGGAAAAGGAAGAAGGAAATGAACATACAAGGAACCTGTAGAATGTCTCACAGCGCATAGAACAAAATATAATAATAACATACTTGACATAAAATAGGAGAGACAGTGCATAAGCTGAAAATCAGAACTAAACATCATAGCAGCGGAAATCCAAAATACAGCTTATTACAACTTTCAAACTGTCTCAAAGCAAGGTAAGATAAATGAGGTACACTACTAATGCCCAAGTAGCGACCACCAACGACACAGGGAGAATGTGTGTGTATATATATATATATATATATATATATATAATACGTGGAAGCCTCCTGCCCGCCTCTGAATCAGCTACTCGCGCATCCCCAGCTAACCTGTCTCTAGTCTGCTCGTGTGAGCACCCAGAGTAATAAGAGGAGACATAAAACTCTGGGTCAGACATAAAGCCTGGTATGAGCGATAAGCATCTAAAGTGAACAATAACAGGTAGACTAAAACATACCTGAACCTGGACCTGCAACCAAAGAGTTAGCACTACATACTGTACAACACTCTAAGGTATCATATCAAACAGTGTAAAGATACGGAGGTGGGGGAGGTGTGCATGTCATAATGATGGCAAACAATCAAGCATAGCATCCATCCTCACATCTCTCACTCAGTGCATAAAGCATACGATATCCACCACTTCGATCACCCAACATTCCTTGCTACGATCACTTTGCCCCATGAAGTCATAGATGGCTTCACTGCACTGATAACGTAGCCACTAATTCCTCGCTATGTCCACTTGCCCCATGGAGTTATTCACCCCATCTGCGCTGGCTCATAGCCTTACTAATCCTTACTATGTCCACTTGCCCCATGGAGTTATTCACCCCATCTGCGCTGGCTCATAGTCTTACTACGCATCACCTTACCCCTCAGGTCGCAATGACCCTACTGCACTGATAACGTAGTCTTGCTACCATCACCTTGCCCCTCAGGTCGCAATGACCCTACTGCACTGATAAGTAGCCCATCATTCCTTTTTAGTGGTGAATCGAAGTTATGAACGTCGACAACTCCTTAGCACACGTCCCGCAGCAAAGTCCAACCATGAAGTGAACTCATTGGTTCCCAACTGGTTCCGGGATCCTGAGCTCTAACTCCCATCTGGACTACCTTTGCATCTCGGGTTATTGGTCATCACAATCGAATCGGATCGGATTAGCCTTCACATTCTTTATCGGATCGGATCGGCCTCTGCGTTCGGATCGGATCGCGCCTCTTCCATCGGATCGGGTCGTGGTCCTCCAGCTCGTGGCTCCTTTTTCCTAATTCGGATCGGTATCACCACTTCAGATCGGATCGGGTTGCTTCATCCGGATCGGGTCGTGTCTTCTGATCGGGTCGGATCGTCTCGCCTAGTACCCATCGACTCGTGAACTCCCCACCCTCTTCTGGTTCGGATCGGAAGTACTTGTTGGTTCGGATCGTGCTTCCACTACCGGATCGTGCCACCCAACTTAAGTCGTGACCAACTCCTTTAAACGGATCGTGACGCCCATGCTAGAACGGTTCGGGTCGCGCTCCCCTCCACCGATCCGATCCGGATTCTGGGTCATTTCCTGCATGTTTCCTGCGACTGTTTTTACGCCATTCGACGGCGTTTTTGACCAATCTAACACTTCTAAACAACCAAAAAAGCATACCATACAGTCATAGCAACATGTAGTGTCGATCCCAAACATCAAAACATAAATCATAGCATATGAAATGGATCAAACATACCCAAAATCCCATATTTTCCCCCTAAGCATGTTTAGGTGAAACCAATGATATGATTAGCAAAACTTAACCAAACGGAACCAAATTTCTAACAGAGGTTTAAAATATCATTCCGAATTTTATAAACATTTTTCCAGAATTTTATCATGTTTAAATTCGCTAATTAACACTAATCAACCCTAATTAGCCATAATTAGTGCAAAACTATGCAAATCACTCACCTTAGCCACAAAACAAACTAAGATCTGAAATGATTCTCTGATTTGATGCGAATTTCAATACCAAACAGCAGCTCCTTTGTTAATTTGGTGAAGATCCTTCTTGATTAGGGGTTGCTAAGCCAAATCCTTAACCTAAAGGTGATTTGGAGGTAATTTAGAGGTTGGAGGCCATTTTTAGGGATCCTTGGTGATAAGTGGAGGCTAAAAAACTGAAATGGAATGATTCTCCATCTCATTTCAGCCCTCCCATAACCCTAATCCCGAAATGGGTTATGGGCCTACTCACTAATCACCCGTTTTGGCCCGATTAAGCAGTTTTTCACCCTCCAAACCTTGTTTCAGCCATATCTCCCAAACGGTAAGTCCGTTTGGCTATTATGACCACTCTACGGAAAGAGAAACCATCAAACGAATCTAATGGAAGTGGTTTCAGGTCAAAGTTCCTTTCCTATCAAAAGTTATGGCCAAAACAGTACCGACTAGGGGCAAAATGGTCATTTAAAAATCGACAAAAATCATGAACAGGGGAAATGACTCTAATAAATGTTTCCTAAAGTTACATGACCATACAACTTAACACGGGAAAGAAATAAATATTCTACAATCCTATGATGTGTAGAATACGGGTCGTTACAAAATGTTACATAAACACAACATACATCTCATTCCAATTCAGAATATTCTTTTATTCACAAAATCACATTTTTAGGGAAAGGTTCCCATTAATTTTATCCAAGATAAATTCTTTATAATTTATCCTTTAATCTTCCTTTGGATGTCAATTCAAACCAAATTATGGTTTTCTAAACTAGTCGAGATTAGCGAGCCACAACGAAGTAATTATTTATTTTATTTCCCAATCCCAACCTATTCATCCCATGAAGCAAAACTGGTAATACTCCATATCTAACACCACGGTGTTATCGGTAAAATTGATTACCATTTCACGTTCAAATCTAATTAAAGATTTAACTATCGCTTTGGAGCAAAACTGGTGATACTCCATTCTCGCTCATTTCTAAATTTGATAATTTAGATTATATATTTACATTTCAATCTAATTGCAGATTCGTTAAAACTCCTTTTACTGGGTTAAAGAACTAGTGCTATTTAAAACACAGTTCACGACAAACCCAAGTCACATTCTATTTATTATCGGGTTAAAGAACTAGTGTTATTTAAAACACAGTTCACGATAAACCCATTTCAAATCCAATCAAATATATTAGGAATTCCGATTATTTAAAACCCCTTTTTAAATCTAATTTATTTATTTTAAAAAAAATCGGGTTTTAAATTGAGTTCAAACTAGTTCATTTCGATAAGAATTCTATTTTTATCTTTTCAAATATGGAGTTTTTCATCCCATATTTTTCCAAATCATTTCTTCTGATTTTACACAAATTATTACTATTTTGAATAATTTTATCAAGGCCCGTACAGTCGATTTCCAACAACGGTCATCGAATTGCACCTACAGCGACCTTTTTCGAATTTGATTTGGATGTATCTTCAAATCCAACCGTTAGATTTCAAATTTCTAATATTCGTTAGAAAGCTCTTTTCGATACGAACCCAACGGTTCCGGTTTTAGGAGAATCCGACGGTCGGATCTCCCGTAATGTCCGTTTGAAATAAATGGTCGAAATTTACGAACTTCCGCGGCGCGGCGCGTTTTATTCAGGCCATTATATTATATATATAATATATGTAATAAATATTTCGTCGATTTCTATTTAAAACGAATTATATAAATAGTTTTGAATTCGTTTCAAAAACATTTTCAACTTCCATTTCAATTCAAATCAAAATTGAATTTTCCTTATAAATTCGTTTTAAAATTCATTTCTATTCAATTCGAATTCAATTCGTTTTCTATTCGATTCGATTCAATTCAAATTCGTTTTATATTCAATTGAAATCAAATTCGTTATATACTCAATTGAAATCATCTTCGTTTTCTATTCAAATCAAATTCATTATATATTCAATTGAAATCAAATTCGTTATATATTCAAATCAAATTCATTATATATTCAATTGAAATCAAATTCGTTATATATTCAAATCAAATTCATTATATATTCAATTCATTTCGAAATCGTTTTATATTCAATTCATCTCGAAATCATTTTATATTCAATTCATTTCGAAATCGTTTTATATTCAGTTCATTTCGAAATCGTTTTATATTCAATTCATTTCGAAATCGTTTTATATTCAATTCATTTCGAAATCGTTTTATATTCAATTCATCTCGAAATCGTTTTATATTCAATTCATCTCGAAATCGTTTTATATTCAATTCATCTCGAAATCGTTTTATATTCAATTCATTTCGAAATCGTTTTTCAATATTCATTTCGAAATCACTTTTCAATATTCATTTCAAAATGAATAAAATCGATATAAATATCGTTCACGTCAAAATGGCGTCAATCTAATCAACACGGCTTCATATATTTCTATTTTCAAATATTCTATTTCAAATATTTCCTATTATCAGAATATTTGTTATTATCAAAATATTTGTTATTATCAAAATATTTGTTCAACACATGACTAATCTCAATGGATGAGTACTGTCAACACATGAACCTTTATTTTATATTGATAAAGATGTAAATTTTGTTATTTAAATATTTCGTTCAACACATGACTAATCTCAACGGATGAGTACAGTCAACACATGAACCTTTATTTTATAATATTCTTTATTTTCTAAATTGGAATGAGGCCCAATCAATCACCATATAATGTTAATTATATGAATTTTCATACATCACACGTATATAATAGCATTGAAAAATAATCAACCATCAACCAAAGTGCACTACACTGTATAAGCATCAAATATAGATATCTAACGCTTATAACAGTCTGTCAATCAATCGATCGACATATTTAATCAATCAGGATGAGTGAACTTCAAATTTCATCCCAACACCCGTGTGGGGTTTCAAACAATCAAACACAGATTTTATTTGTGCAGTTGGGCAATGTGTAAAATTTATCGTCCCAATCAATGTCCTTCAAATAGGTGTACATAAACAAACCGTCCGGTTTGTAAATGAATATTTTATTTTATTCACTTCACGTTAAAAATTATATTTTTAACGATAAAACATTTTATTTTAACATATGAATTTCTATTCAGTTCATTCTTTAAATAAAATGATATTTTTATTTTTCTAACTTATTTTAGAAAATTTCGACGGCATAACGGCACGATACTAGAAACGGGACGAGGCCTAGCCTTATCCCCAGTCTAGTGAAGGCCCACGCCATTCACACATCAATCAAATCCACCAAACAATCAAATTCAAATCTAATCATCTAACTAATTTATGCAATCAAACAAACAAGTCCATGGTCTGTGGACGGTTGTGTCGGGTGCTACTAAACACCGTCTGCATCCTAGTATATATATAACTAGAAAAAGAAATTGAAAGGTGAGAAATTCTCACCAATAGCTATCCTACTCCACAACTCTTCCTTGATAGAAATCTTCATCGCTATCGCATCTTTGTCATCTTCGTTGCCCGTAGCCACTACATATATAAAAAATCACACATTTTTATATTTTGATGTCTTTAAAATAAAAATCACATTTTTATTTGTTCACTTTCAATTTAAAAATCATATTTTTATAATCGCTTCATACATTTAAAAATCGAATTTTCACTTCGCTATTCAATATATAAAATGGAATTTTTACTTTGCTATTCAATATATAAAAATCGAATTTTTACTATGCTATTCAATATATAAAAATGGAATTTTTACTATGCTATTCAATATATAAAAATCGAATTTTTACTATACTATTCAATATATAAACATCGAATTTTTACTATACTATTATATAGATAAAATTTATATTTTATCCCGCTATTTTTCACATACAGATTTCGCCTTTTTACATATAAAGATCTCGCCTTTTCACATACATAGATTTCAACTTTTCAAATATATCATTATTAAAAATCACATTTCTATTTTTCTACACATATAAAGATGATATTTTTAATATTTCTATCATGTAAAAATTATATTTTTAATTCTCTACACAAACAAAAATCATATTTTTACACCTTCTACATAATAAAGATTATATTTTTAATACCTTAAAAATATAAAAATCATATTTTTAACTCTCTGATTGAATAAAAATTCTATTTCTAATTTTCCTATCTAATAAATTCAGTTTTAGAATCAAATAAAATGGTAATTGAAAATAGAAAAATAAAGACTTACATGGGAAATAGAAGGGGCAAAAGCAGCATTCACTGTCGGAGAGGGGGCGTGGGGTGTTGCTATGCCTTGCTGGTGGTCGGAAGGGGGTTCAGAGGGGCGCTGCTATGGGTGGTGGCGGCTATGGATCCCGGAGGTGTCGGATGGGGTCTCGCGAGGTGGCTAGCGGGGTTTTGGGGGTGCGGTCGATTGGCTGAGGGAGAAGAAGAGAGGCGGGGAGCGGAGGTAGAAGAGGAGGAGGGGAAGGAGAACGGAGGACGACGGCTCGGAGGTGGGTGGCGCGGCGCCCTAGGCGACGACGGGTTCGATTTGTTTTTTTTTTTCCTTTTTTTCTGCTGAAACGAAATGAAAAGGGGAGGGGCCAACGTGATTTAAGGAGGAGGGAGAGAGATTTTTTTTTTATTATTTCAGTTTCAAAAAGTTGACTTTTACATACGACCTCGAAACGAGGCCCACTGCCTGTCGTCCATGGCGTTTTACCCCCATTCCGAACACAATGGGATATGTATCGTAGGCTGATTTGATCGTTTGAATCAGTTTCCGTTGAATTTAAAATATAAATCTTTATATATTCAATTTAAACACACATTTCAAATTACCGGGGTCACATACGAACTTTAAAAATTCCATAAAAATATTTTCTAGCTTCGTATTGACGATACGGTCCTAACCAAACTAGTTTCGTCGAATTCTGAGACCGTTTGAAAAATGGCCAATTTCCAGTCGATAAAAATCAACTGAAACTGGTCAAGCACGTTTTCCTTTGCCACGCTCACATAATGATTCGAAAAATTATGAAATTTAAAACCTAGTAATAATTTGACACTGCGGATCCAACAAAAGTGGTTTCGTCGAAATCCGAGGTCGTTTGCAAAATTTCCATTTTTAAGGGCCTGAATTCCATAACGACTATTCAGAATTTTCAACTGGACATATCTTTTGATTCCCGCTATGAAATTTCGATTTTTCGGATTCGTTGGAAAGATATCATCAATTAGATCCTAATGTTTTTGGTTTCACTAAAATCCGGATTGTTTTGCACTCGGTACATTCAATTGAAGTTTGAAATCGAATTATCGAACTACTGCGCCATTTTCAGTCCTATTATAATTATATATATAATTATTTATATTCTAACGACGACGTATGTAATATATACGTTCTAAATATATTCAAACTAAATTTTCTCGTCGATTTTATTTAAAATAATCTATTTTAAATCTTCAAAATTCATCGAAGTTGCCAAAACAAAAATATTAAACTGGCTCAGAATTTCCGGGTTATTACAATCTCCCCCACTTAAAACTTTTCGTCCCCGAAAAGGAACAAGGTCGAAAGTGGTTTGATCTATCAGCTGTACGTTCGATCTGGCTTCCATTCTCCAACTTTTCAGTTTCTGAGAATTTTCCAATTCTTCAAAAATTTGGCTAACACCCTAAATTTTCGAAAAATTTCGCCATAACCTCCCCTGCACCGGGAGCCACGGGAAAATCCCGAAATTGCCATATAGGCCTTCTGATCTCAAAAAGAAAAAGAAAAAGCCAAGCGGCTAGCCAATAGGCTCATAAAATCATCATCACCCAAACAAAACAGTAAATTATGTAGTAAACATGTACCCATTTGTCGGGCAAACAAATTTTATTCTCTGCTCTAGCCTCCTTGCTATGACCTGTTCAATGTAAGTACATATATATGCAAGCAAATGCGACCAATTCTTAATATAATTCAATATTTGATTCAATTAGGCTTAATGGTTCAAAATTATCAAACAAATAAACAAATAACACAAACATCAATCAATTAGTGGATTAGAGTTTCAAATTCATAATTTTGATATATATACAAAAATCATGTTTTTGATGCCAATTCACAACAATGTGTTCTAGCTATATTAGTTTTGGTTCTCACACCAGTCTAATGGAAATATATAGATATCACACCTTCGAAACACGAAAATAATTACTGATGATGACGCGTCAATCATCAGAATCAGGTCCGGGCGACTAGAGTGTGATTCTATATCTATCTAATATATTAAAACTTCGAATATACGTTCATGACGCGTATATGCAAAACCTTTATATACTAGATTGTCCATATTCAAATACGTATAAAATGGTTTAAATTTTCAAAACCAAATTGTTTTCAATTGAAAAATATACTCTTCACACTCGTTCTAGGATACTACTGATCCTATCTCTAACGAGTCATTCTAATTGGATATTACTAATCCAATATCTGATGAATTCTTTCGTATGGTTCTAATGTGTCTTGTTCTCGAGCTCAGTAAACCAAAGCTCTGATACCAAACTGACATGACCCGAACTTCCCCGTGAAGGAAAGAGCGGATAGCGTTGAGTACAAGACAAAATAGAACGCAGACGGAAGAACATTTCATTGTTATTACAACAATTCCATCAGATACAAGAATTTACAGAGTATAATGAATAAATTACATTCGATAAATATCAGAGGTTACAATAAATTACATAGCAGCGGAATATAAAACACAACTGAAAGTAATACACGGATACAGAGCTTTCCGAGCATCATTCCAGCTGTAAACCAGGGTCCTGTGAATATAAATCTGCAAAACCGAAACAACTAGCTGCCCGTGCGGAAAATAGGGGCACCCAGAGTTTAGGTTAAAATAATAAACTCCAGGTCAGTCATGTGACTGGTGTGAGACCTAAAACGGTTATTTAAACTTTACTTTAAAAGAGAGTAATTCAAGGGACCACGCCGTATAACATGGAACGGGTTTCCTCCCAAGAATACTAGTGCATAGAATAAACAACGCAATGCTTTTTTGAAAAATGAAGCTATTATAAGACCCAGGTCCCATCACACAATGCAACGCAAGCCGGAGGATAGGGTTTTCCCTTATAATAGCCAAACATGCTTGGTACGTTTAAAACAAATCATTTGATACTATAATAAGTGTATAGTGTCAAAATAATTTCAATCATAAATATAAATCATAGGCGGCATGGGTACCATCTATCATGTCGCCATACTAGTTCTACAATTAAAACCGCGATACACGTATTGGAAATTGGATTTCCGTCATGAGTCGAGGAAAGGGGCAAGCTCCTCTCCGCGTTCGAGACACTCTAGCAAATGCCTCAGGGCTACGCACTCTGGGCAACCCCTGGATGCTTCAGGGCCGGTCCTCACTTACGTTAGAGGATTGGCAATTCCTGAACACACGTTTCCCGGTCCTTACAGACCTATAATCGAGGCGCCTCATCCAACAACCACAAAGGTGAAAAGTATATAAATGTCAGGGCTGGTAAGTCACTGACACCACCAAAGCTAGAAAGAAACGTCGTGCTCTCCCTGCAGTCCGTATCCCCTTTTTGACTCATACCGAGGTGTGAGGCTCGCGAATTTACGTTATACACAAAGCTGCCACGTAGGCCGTGCTTTGATCATCAACCACAAGACTCTGCTTTTCAACAAAAGCCTTGATCATTGCATCTTAGCGTGCCACATAGGCAATTCATGCCATGCGAATGATGTCCATCGATATACAACCTCTGAGCTCGTACGTCTCAGAGAAGGGCGTTAAGCAAAAGAATAAATTCTCCACCGCCAAACAGATGTATATTTAATAGAAATCAATCAACACAGAATAAAATCCAATGTCAGACACACAATCCATTTACAAGTCCGTTCTGGGTCTGAACGAAACCGGATGCACTTTCCTCGCATATCCATCCATCTCTAAGTACGTCTGGACGACCACCAACTATTTCCATCCTCTTGGGTGTACAGCCCAATCAGGATCGTCAGTAATTACCCAAACGATGTGAAGACTTCCGGTCTTCGACCACCGTCTTCATCTTCGACTTATCGTCGAATCGGTTATTCAGAATGGGTATAAACCCGGCCTTTCCGAACAACCCGCGTATATTAAAAACAAATGTTACATAAACACAACATACGCCTCATTCCAATTCAGAATATTCTTTTATTTACAAAATCACATTTTTAGGGAAAGGTTCCCATTAATTTTATCCAAGATAAATTCTTTATAATTTATCCTTTAATCTTCCTTTGGATGTTAATTCAAACCAAATTATGGTTTTCTAAACTAGTCGAGATTAGCGAGCCACAACGAAGTAATTATTTATTTTATTTCCCAATCCCAACCTATTCATCCCATGAAGCAAAACTAGTAATACTCCATATCTAAAAACCACGGTGTTATCGGTAAAATTGATTACCATTTCACGTTCAAATCTAATTAAAGATTTAACTATCGCTTTGGAGCAAAACTGGTGATACTCCATTCTCGCTCATTTCTAAATTTGATAATTTAGATTATATATTTACATTTCAATCTAATTGCAGATTCGTTAAAAATCCTTTTACTGGGTTAAAGAACTAGTGCTATTTAAAACACAGTTCACGACAAACCCAAGTCACATTCTATTTATTATCGGGTTAAAGAACTAGTGTTATTTAAAACACAGTTCATGATAAACCCTTTTCAAATCCAATCAAATATATTAGGAATTCCGATTATTTAAAACCCCTTTTTAAATCTAATTTATTTATTAAAAAAAATCGGGTTTTAAATGGAGTTCAAACTAGTTCATTTCGATAAGAATTCTATTTTTATCTTTTCAAATATGGAGTTTTTCATCCCATATTTTTCCATATCATTCCTTCTGATTTTACACAAATTAGTACTATTTTGAATAATTTTATCAAGGCCCGTACAGTCGATTTCCAACAACGGTCATCGAATTGCACTTACAGCGACCTTTTTCGAATTTGATTTGGACGTATCACCAAATCCAACCGTTAGATTTCAAATTTCTAATATTCGTTAGAAAGCTCTTTTCGATACGAACCCAACGGTTCCGGTTTTAGGAGAATCCGACGGTCGGACCTCCCGTAATGTCCGTTTGAAATAAATGGTCGATATTTACAAACTTCCGCGGCGCGGCGCGTTCTATTCAGGCCATTATATTATATATATAATATATATAATAAATATTTCGTCGATTTCTATTTAAAACGAATTATATAAATAGTTTTGAATTCGTTTCAAAAACATTTTCAACTTCCATTTCAATTCAATTCAAAAATGAAATTTTCCTTATAAATTCGTTTTAAAATTCATTTCTATTCAATTCGAATTCAATTCGTTTTCTATTCGATTCGATTCAATTCAAATTCGTTTTGTATTCAATTGAAATCAAATTCGTTATATACTCAATTGAAATCATCTTCGTTTTCTATTCAAATCAAATTCATTATATATTCAATTGAAATCAAATTCGTTATATATTCAAATGAAATTCATTATATATTCAATTGAAATCAAATTCGTTATATATTCAAATCAAATTCATTATATATTCAATTCATTTCGAAATCGTTTTATATTCAATTCATCTCGAAATCGTTTTATATTCAATTCATTTCGAAATCGTTTTATATTCAATTCATTTCGAAATCGTTTTATATTCAATTCATTTCGAAATCGTTTTATATTCAATTCATCTCGAAATCGTTTTATATTCAATTCATTTCGAAATCGTTTTATATTCTATTCATTTCGAAATCGTTTTATATTCAATTCATCTCGAAATCGTTTTATATTCAATTCATCTCGAAATCGTTTTATATTCAATTCATCTCGAAATCGTTTTATATTCAATTCATCTCGAAATCATTTTATATTCAATTCATTTCGAAATCGTTTTTCAATATTCATTTCGAAATCACTTTTCAATATTCATTTCAAAATGAATAAAATCGATATAAATATCATTCACGTCAAAATGGCGTCAATCTAATCAACACGGCTTCATATATTTCTATTTTCAAATATTCTATTTCAAATATTTCCTATTATCAGAATATTTGTTATTATCAAAATATTTGTTATTATCAAAATATTTGTTCAACACATGACTAATCTCAACGGATGAGTACTGTCAACACATGAACCTTTATTTTATATTGATAAAGATGTAAATTTTGTTATTAAAATTTTTCGTTCAACACATGACTAATCTCAACGGATGAGTACAGTCAACACATGAACCTTTATTTTATAATATTCTTTATTTTCTAAATTGGAATGAGGCCCAATCAATCACCATATAATGTTAATTATATGGATTTTCATACATCACACGTATATAATAGCATTGAAAAATAATCAACCATCAACCAAAGTGCACTACACTGTATAAGCATCAAATATAGATATCTAACGCTTATAACAGTCTGTCAATCAATCGATCGACATATTTAATCAATCAGGATGAGTGAACTTCAAATTTCATCCCAACACCCGTGTGGGGTTTCAAACAATCAAACACAGATTTTATTTGTGCAGTTGGGCGATGTAACGACCCAGATTTTTGAACAGTTTATTTTAAATATTTAGTATGGTTTTAAATATTGAATTCATAATATAGACGAATTTTATATTGGATTTGTCAATTTAATTATTGATATATGATTTAATATCGAATATATTTAATTGTCATAGTAACAATTGAATTACCAGTGTAACACTGAATCAAAACAGTTCAGTCGACTGATATAAATTCTATTTGAATTAGAACGACAATAATAATTTATTTTCGATAAATTTAATTGTTTGAAATCGAATTATATTTTTAATCAAGTTCAATTTAAACTATCAATTTAAATTGTTATTTCCTCCATACAATCGAATTAAAATTCAGAACTTGTTCCGTCGAGTTCAGAGTTGCAAATGACGTAGGGGAAGTTGATCGTTACAATTAAATGGCAGTTCGGGAATTTCGAGTGAGAGACCGCGAGATATTTTAGTTATTTAATTGGAATTAAATCAAATCAAATTAAAGAGGGTCGTCCTAGGATTTTTATCAGCCAACCTATCTCAATTAATAACGCAGACCTATTTTTGCATCGAGCAGGAAAATTTGTTTCCGTTCTTCATAGCAAAGCAAGACAACAGTTTTAATGGCCTCATACCCTTTTGTTCCCTTGTTCGCATTTATAAATAAACCCATCGGCCTTCGTATTCCTTCCACTTAGAAATCCCCTTTAAGTTTCTTTCTCCTTTCTTTCTTTCAGAAGTTGTTCCACCGAAAAAAAAAAAAAAAAAAAGATTGAAATCAAAGTCGCGATAGATCCTACAGCTCGAAAACTTCTTGTTTGAGAGCCTTATTCCTGGTGCGACGCCTTCAGTCGAGCTCGAGATTAGAGCAACGTTGTTAGGGTTGTGATTTTGGGGTCTGGGTGATTTTGGGTTGCGATTGGAATTCATTGGGGAGAATGGATGTTCGAACAATGAAACTGGGGTTGAGACACACGCGATGGCGTCACTTGGGAAGGCTCCGATCAACAGAAAAGGAGCTAGAAATGGATCGCGATGTTTGTTCGTGGGATTCTGGCATAGTCGAAGTAAAGACTACGAAGGGACCGCGATGGAAATTGGGGGAGGATAGAACTCGCGATGAAGCTGGAAGATTGGTAGAGATGCGTCAGTCAGCGGGGATGCCAAAGGGGGGGCGCGATTACCTGGAGGTGGAAGGACGTTGCAGTGGACTACGGGGAGGGAGAGTTGGCTATAGGAAGGAGTTATTCCAAAAGGGGATGAAAACCGTGATTTGCATTTAAGAAGAAATCTGGTAATGTTCGTGAACTAAATTTCATTTAGTTAATTTAGTTTAAATTAAATCGATTTAAAACTTATATCGTAAATATTTATTTCATATATTACCAGATTTTGGCAAAACCATAAGTTGAAATCATATCATCGATAGCTACGGGATAGAGTCGAATTGGGATTTTTCGGAAGACGATTTGGAATTTTAATTTACATCGAACGTTGTTCGATTTAAATTAAAATTGGAACGGATCACAAATTAAAATCAGGTGAGTAAATCTCACTCACCTTTAGAATTATTTTTATTTCATTAAAAATAATTGTCTGTTGCTTGTGTGAATGCTTTCTGGTTATTTTATATATATTAGTTATTTAGGATATTATATATATATTGGGTTGATTGATTGGTTGGATTCCCGCAGTCTCATTAGCGGATGCCCGCAAATTTATAGCGGATGATTACCCTATACGCCCCACGCTATGATTAGTGGATGACCTTCTATACCACGATATTCTGCCACGAAGCAGAATGGGTATTATTTATGTGCTAACATCTGTGGATGCAGGAAAACAGGTTGGAGGAATCCAACTGGATTCCTCAAAAAATATATTATCTGTTTGTTTATTTGTTTGCATATATATTTTTATATATGATGTGTTAGAAAAATAAATAATTTGTTGCTTTGTGTGTTTAAATATCACTGGGCTTAAGCAATGATATTTAAAAATATCGTGGAAGAATATTTGAGATCTAAAAAGGGGAAATTCTATTTTTAAATAGGATTTGAATTTTTAATGGAAATAAAAATATAAACTTATTTTGAAAAATAAAACAAGTAGTTTCTTTATAAACGAAGTTTATAAATAGTTCTTTTATAACGAAGTTATAAATGAAGTGGGAAAGAATTATCATTTGATAATTCAGAAATAGAAATACAAGTTTGAAATTGGAATTTGAAATGAAATTTCAAAATAGGATTTGAAATGTAATTTTTAATATAACTCAAATGAAATTTGAGTCTAACATTTGAATTTTAAAAGGAGTTTAAATATTTGAATTTTAAAAGGATATTGAATATTAGAAATTCAAATAAGAAGTTCCAATAGAATTTGAATAGATGAAATTAGAATGAAAAATAGAATTTGAATTCAAGGAATTTAATTATAATTTGAATTCGAAGGAATTCAAATAAAGAAATTCAAATATAGAATTGAATGTAGAATTTCAAAAATAGAATTTGAAATATAGAATTTCAAAGAAGGATTGAATAGAATTTGAAATATAGTATTTCAAAGAAGAATTCAAATGTGAAATTTGAATAGAGATTTGAATGGAATTTAAATATGAGATTTGAATTGAGATTTGAAATAGAAATTCGAGTATTGAATTTGAACATGGAATTGAATACAGAAATTCAAGTAGAAATTTGAATATGAGATTTCAAAATAGAATTTGAAATAAACTTTGAAAATAGGATTTCAAAGTAGAATTGGAAGTAGAATTTCAAATAGGATTTCAAAATAGGAAATCTAAAAGGATTTTGAAATGGAATTTGAATTCAAGGGAATTCAAATGAATTTGAATATTAGAAATTCAAATGGTATTGAAAATGAATTTGAATATTAGAAATTCAAATGGTATTGAAAATGAATTTGAATATTAGAAATTCAAATGGGGTCGGAAATGAAATTTGAATGTAAGAGATTCAAATTGAATTCAAATAGGATTTAATCGATGGGATTTGAATATGAAATTCAAATGGGGTTTAAACTATGGAATTTTGAATATAGAATTTAAAAAGGAGTTTGAATATTTGAATTTCAATAGAATTTCAAATATAAAAATTGGAATATAGAAATTCCAATGGAATTTAAATATAGAGTTTGAATAAAAGAATTCAAAGGAATTCGAACATAGAATTTGAATATGGAATTGAAATAGAAAATTCAAATATTGAATTTGAATATCAAATAGAAAAGAAATTGGAATTTGAATTTAGAATTCAAATAAAAGTGAGATTTGAATTTGAATCAAGGAATTCAAATAGAGTTAAAGGGAGTTGAATTCATTTAAAGAAGTTTAAAAGTTTTATATATATAAATATAATTAAAACGAACTCGCCGCAGCGCTGCAGTTCGTAAAATAGCGATTCGAACTTCAATCGAATATACATAACCCAATTGAAGTCGGAATTCTTTGAAACAAGAAACGTCAGGACCGGTTTGATAATAGTTTTCTAATGAAAGAGAAAAATCTGAATTTCGTCGTATAGATTTTGAGTTATGTCAAAATCAAATTTTCAGAAAAGCAGCGCCAAAACCATTATAAAACCATAACGGTTTATTTAATTAAATTAAAGGATTTTAAGCAAATAAAAATCGAAATTTCTATTTAGAAAATCCAGATGTGAGTTATAAAATATATGTGAATCCAGTGGAGTAATGAGTTGATTTCTGAAATAGAAATCAGATTTTTGATTTATTGAATAGAGTTAACTAATTCGAATAGAAATTAGTTAATGAGATTTCGAATGAATATTGAGCTTTAGATAAGTGAATTCGATTTGAGAATTTATATTCGAAATAGAAAAGAGAACTAGAATTGAAATTGAAATTCAATTTGGTTATGAACGAGTTAAATATTTTGTTTGAATATGTTATGTTCAACAAAGAAGTGAAATAGACAAAAAGGCTAATTAAAGAATAATTAAGCGAAACCGAATTCAAACGATTCAAATTTGGATTCAAACGAATGGATTGAGTAGAATTGAATTGAAAACAGGTGAACATATGTAAGCAGGTTTGATATGAAGCATATGAAGATTTAAATTTAAGTGCCCGACAAAAAGGTACATGTTTAATTCATATATGGGTTTTATGCGCCGTATCGGCAAGCCGCTTGGCTTCTTCTTTTTCTTTTTGAGATTAGAAGGACCGGGAAAGCTATTTGAAATTTCCCGATGCTCCCGATACAGGGGAGGTTATGGCGAATTTTTCCGGAAATTTAAGGAGTTAGAATATTTTTAAGATATTTTGATAATTTGAAATCATTGTATCGACGTATTGAATTCGATAGTAAAGTGAATATAAAAATCGAATGTTGTAAACAAAAGGGGATAGAGGTAAATGATTGAAATTGTTTCCAATTGCAAATAGAGATATTTTCTAATATATAGAAAATAAAAGAAGTTAAGGTTTGGAAACGTTTTTCAAATGGCATAAAGGGCCAATATGGTTATTGAAATATTTGGTTAACAAATATTGATAAGAGAATATAGAAGAGATTTAATTAATGAAATATTAATTAAAGAGCCCAGTGATTTGTTTGATATGTTGATTGAACACTTGTTTTTATTCGATAGTTAAATCACAGACTATTGAAGTTTTTGACCATCGTTGTCAATATGGAGAGACCGGTTGGATTATTATCCGAAGAACCACTCCGTATCGGCATAAGCGTTGCGAACCAAGTATGCTGAATATATTGAAGACGGAGTAAAGTGCAAGGGCTTTTCTATTTATAGAAATAGTGCCTTCGGTTTCGTTCAATCCCAGAACGAACGTAAATGGACGAATGTCTGACAGAGTATTTCCAATGATCAAATGGGTTGGTCTGTATGAATGTATATGGTTGCAACGGATTTATCCCTTAGCATAATATCCAGAATATTTGTGCAAACTCAACTAGTGATTAACGGATCTGACGATGTGGCATTCAAAGTGATTGTGTTATCGATGAATGGTAAGTATGCGTAGCCTCAGGCCTCAACAACCGGGAAAGGACAAAAATCGGGCAGGCAGCATGGCTATGTGGGTCGCACCCATTAGGGTGTATAATCACCTATCTAGAGAAATTCCTTTTGTTTCTAAATCTATCGATTCTGCCCATTCGGGAAACGGTGGTTTGAGTCCAACCGTTGGTGATATACATTCGATACACTCAAGCGAAATGAGTGGTCGGTCATGTGTGGGCCGGGTTGCAAGATGTTCTTGTTGAACCCAGTGTATTCCTCTCTAGAGATACACAGTCGGAAGGTGGTTCCATACCTTGTCATGTTGGAAATCCAATCTCCAATAAGCGCCATGCGGTTTTTGATTTTATACTATATATGTGGAGCGTGAGATGCAAGCGTTCTGCTATTTGGTTATTTATTTGATGTAGACATTACTGTAATATCACTGGATTTGATATCAAAGTGTTTTGGGTTATAGTAAGGTAAAAACCGTCCATGTTTATGTGTGGGCTGGTCTTACTATTATCTTTTCTTTCGAAAAGAGTTTTGAAAGTTAAACAAGTGGTTGGAGTTTACTCACACCAGTCCCATGACTGACCCAGAGTTTGTTTGTTTTGTTTTCCCTAAACTCTTGGGTGCCCAAATTTGTACGGGCAGTCAAGTGTTTCAGGCTTTTACAGATACACTTGGAGGAGCTTGAAGCAGGAGGCTTCAACGTTAGTTATTTCGAGTTACTTCCGCTGAATCAAATGTTATGTGTACTCTGATGATGGTATGTATATATGTGCAAAACAGATTTGTATTTCAAAGCTTATGTTATATAATATATTTTATTCATTCCGCTGTGAGTTGTGATCTTCGTTTTCTTCTATTCTAATATTTCTTTCTTTCTATTTCTCATCCTCTAACTTCTTTCTAATAATGAGTCGTATTTCTGTGTTATTTGGGTTGGACGTGTGGTGTATTTAGTCAACTCAGATAGCTCGGATTTTCGGGTCGTTTCAGTTGGTATCAGAGCTTAGGTTGAGCGAACACCTAGGCTTTGTTGGGTTGTGCTCATTAGAGAAAGGGTCAGCAGTGCCCTAGAATGAGTTGAGTGTATAAATACGAGAGAGCGTATTTGTAAGTTGATATAAAAGTTGTTTTATATTGTGTTGGCTAATCTGTTGAGTGGTTTATGAATTCTGGTCGAATCGTGGGACGCCACGAAGTCGATAGGAATTTATAAGCACTTGAACAGAGAATTCGACACGATATTGTTTTAAAGTGGGTAAATGAAATAATTTTACCCAAAATTCTATTTTGATATAGAAAGAGTAATTTTCTGAAATTATTATAATATATGGATGTGTTGATTGTTAGGATTATAATCAATAGGATTATAAAATTGAAATGGTTATTTATAACCAAATAAAATTTGTATAGAAATTAAATATATACAAATGAGATGAATTAGAATTAAATTCAAACCAGAATTAAGAATTCAAAATCCTGGGAAGTTGAAAAATATTTTTCAAAGTATGTTAAAATAATATAGATTTGTTTTAAAAGGATTTGAAAGAAAATCATGGATTTTGAAATAATAAAGCACTGAACTCACTTCAGTGGCTGGGAAATAATTCTGATGATGATTGCAACATCATCAGTGTTCATTTCCGAGTTTCTAAGTGACGGATTGCTACCTTAGAAAAGTTTTTGATGGAAATTTGTCTTGAAAGAAAACAAGTAGATTGAAAATTCAAATGTTTTGAATTGAGATGAAAATAAATATAAGTATATATTTATGGGATCTCAAAAGAATTTGGAAAGAAAAACCCAGGGATTTGAATGGAATTAAAATTTAACTAAAGCAAGTTAAATAGTTCAGGGTGAATTAAATTGACTAGAATCAATTTGAAATAAATTGAAGTGAATATGAATTAGAATGCATATGAATGGAAACCAAAAGTTTTGGTTGAAATTAAAGTCATAGAAATATGAGGACTTGAGTTTCAACATAAAGAAGTTGTGAAAAGTAATGGATTTGTACCATTTTCCTACCTTAGCAATTTCGAGGACGAAATTATTTTAAGGGGGAAAGAATGTAACGACCCAGATTTTTGAACAGTTTATTTTAAATATTTAGTATGGTTTTAAATATTGAATTCATAATATAGACGAATTTTATATTGGATTTGTCAATTTAATTATTGATATATGATTTAATATCGAATATATTTAATTGTCATAGTAACAATTGAATTACCAGTGTAACACTGAATCAAAACAGTTCAGTCGACTGATATAAATTCTATTTGAATTAGAACGACAATAATAATTTATTTTCGATAAATTTAATTGTTTGAAATCGAATTATATTTTTAATCAAGTTCAATTTAAACTGTCAATTTAAATTGTTATTTCCTCCATACAATCGAATTAAAATTCAGAACTTGTTCCGTCGAGTTCAGAGTTGCAAATGACGTAGGGGAAGTTGATCGTTACAATTAAATGGCAGTTCGGGAATTTCGAGTGAGAGACCGCGAGATATTTTAGTTATTTAATTGGAATTAAATCAAATCAAATTAAAGAGGGTCGTCCTAGGATTTTTATCAGCCAACCTATCTCAATTAATAACGCAGACCTATTTTTGCATCGAGCAGGAAAATTTGTTTCCGTTCTTCATAGCAAAGCAAGACAACAGTTTTAATGGCCTCGTACCCTTTTGTTCCCTTGTTCGCATTTATAAATAAACCCATCGGCCTTCGTATTCCTTCCACTTAGAAATCCCCTTTAAGTTTCTTTCTCCTTTCTTTCTTTCAGAAGTTGTTCCACCGAAAAAAAAAAAAAAAAAAAAGATTGAAATCAAAGTCGCGATAGATCCTACAGCTCGAAAACTTCTTGTTTGAGAGCCTTATTCCTGGTGCGACGCCTTCAGTCGAGCTCGAGATTAGAGCAACGTTGTTAGGGTTGTGATTTTGGGGTCTGGGTGATTTTGGGTTGCAATTGGAATTCATTGGGGAGAATGGATGTTCGAACAACGAAACTGGGGTTGAGACACACGCGATGGCGTCACTTGGGAAGGCTCCGATCAACAGAAAAGGAGCTAGAAATGGATCGCGATGTTTGTTCGTGGGATTCTGGCATAGTCGAAGTAAAGACTACGAAGGGACCGCGATGGAAATTGGGGGAGGATAGAACTCGCGATGAAGCTGGAAGATTGGTAGAGATGCGTCAGTCAGCGGGGATGCCAAAGGGGGGGCGCGATTACCTGGAGGTGGAAGGACGTTGCAGTGGACTACGGGGAGGGAGAGTTGGCTATAGGAAGGAGTTATTCCAAAAGGGGATGAAAACCGTGATTTGCATTTAAGAAGAAATCTGGTAATGTTCGTGAACTAAATTTCATTTAGTTAATTTAGTTTAAATTAAATCGATTTAAAACTTATATCGTAAATATTTATTTCATATATTACCAGATTTTGGCAAAACCATAAGTTGAAATCATATCATCGATAGCTACGGGATAGAGTCGAATTGGGATTTTTCGGAAGACGATTTGGAATTTTAATTTACATCGAACGTTGTTCGATTTAAATTAAAATTGAACGGATCACAAATTAAAATCAGGTGAGTAAATCTCACTCACCTTTAGAATTATTTTTATTTCATTAAAAATAATTGTCTGTTGCTTGTGTGAATGTTTTCTGGTTATTTTATATATATTAGTTATTTAGGATATTATATATATATTGGGTTGATTGATTGGTTGGATTCCCGCAGTCTCATTAGCGGATGCCCGCAAATTTATAGCGGATGATTACCCTATACGCCCCACGCTATGATTAGTGGATGACCTTCTATACCACGATATTCTGCCACGAAGCAGAATGGGTATTATTTATGTGCTAACATCTGTGGATGCAGGAAAACAGGTTGGAGGAATCCAACTGGATTCCTCAAAAAATATATTATCTGTTTGTTTATTTGTTTGCATATATATTTTTATATATGATGTGTTAGAAAAATAAATAATTTGTTGCTTTGTGTGTTTAAATATCACTGGGCTTAAGCAATGATATTTAAAAATATCGTGGAAGAATATTTGAGATCTAAAAAGGGGAAATTCTATTTTTAAATAGGATTTGAATTTTTAATGGAAATAAAAATATAAACTTATTTTGAAAAATAAAACAAGTAGTTTCTTTATAAACGAAGTTTATAAATAGTTCTTTTATAACGAAGTTATAAATGAAGTGGGAAAGAATTATCATTTGATAATTCAGAAATAGAAATACAAGTTTGAAATTGGAATTTGAAATGAAATTTCAAAATAGGATTTGAAATGTAATTTTTAATATAACTCAAATGAAATTTGAGTCTAACATTTGAATTTTAAAAGGAGTTTAAATATTTGAATTTTAAAAGGATATTGAATATTAGAAATTCAAATAAGAAGTTCCAATAGAATTTGAATAGATGAAATTAGAATGAAAAATAGAATTTGAATTCAAGGAATTTAATTATAATTTGAATTCGAAGGAATTCAAATAAAGAAATTCAAATATAGAATTGAATGTAGAATTTCAAAAATAGAATTTGAAATATAGAATTTCAAAGAAGGATTGAATAGAATTTGAAATATAGTATTTCAAAGAAGAATTCAAATGTGAAATTTGAATAGAGATTTGAATGGAATTTAAATATGAGATTTGAATTGAGATTTGAAATAGAAATTCGAGTATTGAATTTGAACATGGAATTGAATACAGAAATTCAAGTAGAAATTTGAATATGAGATTTCAAAATAGAATTTGAAATAAACTTTGAAAATAGGATTTCAAAGTAGAATTGGAAGTAGAATTTCAAATAGGATTTCAAAATAGGAAATCTAAATGGATTTTGAAATGGAATTTGAATTCAAGGGAATTCAAATGAATTTGAATATTAGAAATTCAAATGGTATTGAAAATGAATTTGAATATTAGAAATTCAAATGGTATTGAAAATGAATTTGAATATTAGAAATTCAAATGGGGTCGGAAATGAAATTTGAATGTAAGAGATTCAAATTGAATTCAAATAGGATTTAATCGATGGGATTTGAATATGAAATTCAAATGGGGTTTAAACTACGGAATTTTGAATATAGAATTTAAAAAGGAGTTTGAATATTTGAATTTCAATAGAATTTCAAATATAAAAATTGGAATATAGAAATTCCAATGGAATTTAAATATAGAGTTTGAATAAAAGAATTCAAAGGAATTCGAACATAGAATTTGAATATGGAATTGAAATAGAAAATTCAAATATTGAATTTGAATATCAAATAGAAAAGAAATTGGAATTTGAATTTAGAATTCAAATAAAAGTGAGATTTGAATTTGAATCAAGGAATTCAAATAGAGTTAAAGGGAGTTGAATTCATTTAAAGAAGTTTAAAAGTTTTATATATATAAATATAATTAAAACGAACTCGCCGCAGCGCTGCAGTTCGTAAAATAGCGATTCGAACTTCAATGGAATATACATAACCCAATTGAAGTCGGAATTCTTTGAAACAAGAAACGTCAGGACCGGTTTGATAATAGTTTTCTAATGAAAGAGAAAAATCTGAATTTCGTCGTATAGATTTTGAGTTATGTCAAAATCAAATTTTCAGAAAAGCAGCGCCAAAACCATTATAAAACCATAACGGTTTATTTAATTAAATTAAAGGATTTTAAGCAAATAAAAATCGAAATTTCTATTTAGAAAATCCAGATGTGAGTTATAAAATATATGTGAACTCCAGTGGAGTAATGAGTTGATTTCTGAAATAGAAATCAGATTTTTGATTTATTGAATAGAGTTAACTAATTCGAATAGAAATTAGTTAATGAGATTTCGAATGAATATTGAGCTTTAGATAAGTGAATTCGATTTGAGAATTTATATTCGAAATAGAAAAGAGAACTAGAATTGAAATTGAAATTCAATTTGGTTATGAACGAGTTAAATATTTTGTTTGAATATGTTATGTTCAACAAAGAAGTGAAATAGACAAAAAGGCTAATTAAAGAATAATTAAGCGAAACCGAATTCAAACGATTCAAATTTGGATTCAAACGAATGGATTGAGTAGAATTGAATTGAAAACAGGTGAACATATGTAAGCAGGTTTGATATGAAGCATATGAAGATTTAAATTTAAGTGCCCGACAAAAAGGTACATGTTTAATTCATATATGGGTTTTATGCGCCGTATCGGCAAGCCGCTTGGCTTCTTCTTTTTCTTTTTGAGATTAGAAGGACCGGGAAAGCTATTTGAAATTTCCCGATGCTCCCGATACAGGGGAGGTTATGGCGAATTTTTCCGGAAATTTAAGGAGTTAGAATATTTTTAAGATATTTTGATAATTTGAAATCATTGTATCGACGTATTGAATTCGATAGTAAAGTGAATATAAAAATCGAATGTTGTAAACAAAAGGGGATAGAGGTAAATGATTGAAATTGTTTCCAATTGCAAATAGAGATATTTTCTAATATATAGAAAATAAAAGAAGTTAAGGTTTGGAAACGTTTTTCAAATGGCATAAAGGGCCAATATGGTTATTGAAATATTTGGTTAACAAATATTGATAAGAGAATATAGAAGAGATTTAATTAATGAAATATTAATTAAAGAGCCCAGTGATTTGTTTGATATGTTGATTGAACACTTGTTTTTATTCGATAGTTAAATCACAGACTATCGAAGTTTTTGACCATCGTTGTCAATATGGAGAGACCGGTTGGATTATTATCCGAAGAACCACTCCGTATCGGCATAAGCGTTGCGAACCAAGTATGCTGAATATATTGAAGACGGAGTAAAGTGCAAGGGCTTTTCTATTTATAGAAATAGTGCCTTCGGTTTCGTTCAATCCCAGAACGAACGTAAATGGACGAATGTCTGACAGAGTATTTCCAATGATCAAATGGGTTGGTCTGTATGAATGTATATGGTTGCAACGGATTTATCCCTTAGCATAATATCCAGAATATTTGTGCAAACTCAACTAGTGATTAACGGATCTGACGATGTGGCATTCAAAGTGATTGTGTTATCGATGAATGGTAAGTATGCGTAGCCTCAGGCCTCAACAACCGGGAAAGGACAAAAATCGGGCACGCAGCATGGCTATGTGGGTCGCACCCATTAGGGTGTATAATCACCTATCTAGAGAAATTCCTTTTGTTTCTAAATCTATCGATTCTGCCCATTCGGGAAACGGTGGTTTGAGTCCAACCGTTGGTGATATACATTCGATACACTCAAGCGAAATGAGTGGTCGGTCATGTGTGGGCCGGGTTGCAAGATGTTCTTGTTGAACCCAGTGTATTCCTCTCTAGAGATACACAGTCGGAAGGTGGTTCCATACCTTGTCATGTTGGAAATCCAATCTCCAATAAGCGCCATGCGGTTTTTGATTTTATACTATATATGTGGAGCGTGAGATGCAAGCGTTCTGCTATTTGGTTATTTATTTGATGTAGACATTACTGTAATATCACTGGATTTGATATCAAAGTGTTTTGGGTTATAGTAAGGTAAAAACCGTCCATGTTTATGTGTGGGCTGGTCTTACTATTATCTTTTCTTTCGAAAAGAGTTTTGAAAGTTAAACAAGTGGTTGGAGTTTACTCACACCAGTCCCATGACTGACCCAGAGTTTGTTTGTTTTGTTTTCCCTAAACTCTTGGGTGCCCAAATTTGTACGGGCAGTCAAGTGTTTCAGGCTTTTACAGATACACTTGGAGGAGCTTGAAGCAGGAGGCTTCAACGTTAGTTATTTCGAGTTACTTCCGCTGAATCAAATGTTATGTGTACTCTGATGATGGTATGTATATATGTGCAAAACAGATTTGTATTTCAAAGCTTATGTTATATAATATATTTTATTCATTCCGCTGTGAGTTGTGATCTTCGTTTTCTTCTATTCTAATATTTCTTTCTTTCTATTTCTCATCCTCTAACTTCTTTCTAATAATGAGTCGTATTTCTGTGTTATTTGGGTTGGACGTGTGGTGTATTTAGTCAACTCAGATAGCTCGGATTTTCGGGTCGTTTCAGGCGATGTGTAAAATTTATCGTCCCAATCAATGTCCTTCAAATAGGTGTACATAAACAAACCGTCCGGTTTGTAAATGAATATTTTATTTTATTCACTTCACGTTAAAAATTATATTTTTAACGATAAAACATTTTATTTTAACATATGAATTTCTATTCAGTTCATTCTTTAAATAAAATGATATTTTTATTTTTCTAACTTATTTTAGAAAATTTCGACGGCACAACGGCACGATACTAGAAACGGGACGAGGCCTAGCCTTATCCCCGGTCTAGTGAAGGCCCACGCCATTCACACATCAATCAAATCCACCAAACAATCAAATTCAAATCTAATCATCTAACTAATTTATGCAATCAAACAAACAAGTCCATGGTCTGTGGACGGTTGTGTCGGGTGCTACTAAACACCGTCTGCATCCTAGTATATATATATAACTAGAAAAAGAAATTGAAAGGTGAGAAATTCTCACCAATAGCTATCCTACTCCACAACTCTTCCTTGATAGAAATCTTCATCGCTATCGCATCTTTGTCATCTTCGTTGCCCGTAGCCACTACATATATAAAAAATCACACATTTTTATATTTTGATGTCTTTAAAATAAAAATCACATTTTTATTTGTTCACTTTCAATTTAAAAATCATATTTTTATAATCGCTTCATACATTTAAAAATCGAATTTTCACTTCGCTATTCAATATATAAAAATGGAATTTTTACTTTGCTATTCAATATATAAAAATCGAATTTTTACTATGCTATTCAATATATAAAAATGGAATTTTTACTATGCTATTCAATATATAAAAATCGAATTTTTACTATACAATTCAATATATAAAAATCGAATTTTTACTATATTATATAGATAAAATTTATATTTTATCCCGCTATTTTTCACATACAGATTTCGCCTTTTTACATATAAAGATCTCGCCTTTTCACATACATAGATTTCAACTTTTCAAATATATCATTATTAAAAATCACATTTCTATTTTTCTACACATATAAAGATGATATTTTTAATATTTCTATCATGTAAAAATTATATTTTTAATTCTCTACACAAACAAAAATCATATTTTTACACCTTCTACATAATAAAGATTATATTTTTAATACCTTAAAAATATAAAAATCATATTTTTAACTCTCCGATTGAATAAAAATTCTATTTCTAATTTTCCTATCTAATAAATTCAGTTTTAGAATCAAATAAAATGGTAATTGAAAATAGAAAAATAAAATTAAGACTTACATAGGAAATAGAAGGGGCAAAGCAGCATTCACTGTCGGAGAGGGGGCATGGGGTGTTGCTACGCCTTGCTGGTGGTCGGAAGGGGGTTCAGAGGGGCGTTGCTATGGGTGGTGGCGGCTATGGGTCCCGGAGGTGTCGGATGGGGTCTCGCGAGGTGGCTAGCGGGATTTTGGGGGTGCGTTCGATTGGCTGAGGGAGAAGAAGAGAGGCGGGGAGCGGAGGTAGAAGAGGAGGAGGGGAAGGAGAACGGAGGACGACGGCTCGGAGGTGGGTGGCGCGGCGCCCTAGGCGGCGACGGGTTCGATTTGTTTTTTTTCCCTTTTTTTTCGGCTGAAACGAAATGAAAAGGGGAGGGGCCAACGTGATTTAAGGAGGAGGGAGAGAGAATATTTTTTTATTTTTTTATTTCAGTTTCAAAAAGTTGACTTTTACATACGACCTCGAAACGAGGCTCACTGCCTGTCGTCCATAGCGTTTTACCCCCATTCCGAACACAGTGGGATATGTATCGTAGGCTGATTTGATCATTTGAATCAGTTTCCGTTGAATTTAAAATATAAATCTTTATATATTCAATTTAAACGCACATTTCAATTTACCGGGGTCACATACGAACTTTAAAAATTCCATAAAAATATTTTCTAGCTTCGTATTGACGATACGGTCCTAACCAAACTAGTTTCGTCGAATTCTGAGACCGTTTGAAAAATGGCCACTTTCCAGTCGATAAAAATCAACTGAAACTGGTCAAACACGTTTTCCTTTGCCACGCTCACATATTGATTCGAAAAATTATGAAATTTAAAACCTAGTAATAATTTGACACTGCGGATCCAACAAAAGTGGTTTCGTCGAAATCCGAGGTCGTTTGCAAAATTTCCATTTTTAAGGGCCTGAATTCCATAGCGACTATTCAGAATTTTCAACTGGACATATCTTTTGATTCCCGCTATGAAATTTCGATTTTTCGGATTCGTTGGAAAGATATCATCAATTAGATCCTAATGTTTTTGGTTTCACTAAAATCCGGATTGTTTTGCACCCGGTACATTCAATTGAAGTTTGAAATCGAATTATCGAACTACTGCGCCATTTTCAGTCCTATTATAATTATATATATAATTATTTATATTCTAACGATGACGTATGTAATATATACGTTCTAAATATATTCAAACTAAATTTTCTCGTCGATTTTATTTAAAATAATCTATTTTAAATCTTCAAAATTCATCGAAGTTGCCAAAACAAAAATTTTAAACTGGCTCAGAATTTCCGGGTTATTACACCACTACTATGTAACGGTGGTCAGAACAAAGCTCTCCCTCCTGTGCATAGGGCACACGTATATAAGTTGTCACACACATCTTTGTAACAAAAGGAATCCCTGATGTTACGTACCTACCAACTCATGTTTACTGTAACGACCCGTATTTTTAAACGATTTAATAATTAATTTTTATTTAATTATTTAAATATTGGTTTGTTAATTTAATGGTTTCAATTAAATAATGTTGAATATTTAATTAATATAATAATTAAATAAAATATTTTTATTTCTGAAATAATCAGAAATAGCTAAAATGGCAATACTGTGTGAATTGGACAATTTAAAATATATAATTCTGTTTAGAATTGAATTATACTGACGAATTTATTAATAAATGTCAACTGAATGTATAATTTATATTATAATTACAATCGAGCTCGAAATGGCATGGTAGTTCGTAATTTGGTGATTCGAGCTTTAAGCAAATAAACAGAATCCGTTTTAAGTCGGATTTCTATGAAACAAGAAACGTTCAAAGCTGGTAAACTATATTTTTATAATCGAAGAGAAAATGTGAGATTTCGACGTGTAGATTATGAGTTACGTCCAAATCAAATTTTCGAAAAGCCACTATGGAATTCCTTTATAACTATATCGATTTATTTATATTATAAAAGGATTTTTAATATAAATTGAATACTGATTTAATCTGGATTTGAAATGTTGAGTTATAAATTCAGATAGGAATATTTTGGAACTGTATCATATTCTATTGTGAATATATATGATGATATTTTTTTATAAATAGTTAATTTAATTATTTTTAAATATATTAATATTTAAATTGGTTTATTTAGATCTTAGAAAATAACCATTTTTACAAACGAGCTCCATTTTTGATAAATCTGATTTTGTTGGATCCAGAATATTAAATTATTGTTAGATTTCAATTTTAGTGATTTTTGGAGTCGGTATGCGGCCGTACAGGATTTTAATGTGAAAAATAGTAAATAATTTTACTTTAAAAATACGCTGTGTGAGCAAACGAAGTAGGAACTCAGCGAAACAAGTTTCGTTAGGTCCGTAATGTCGAACTGTAGCTGCGTGTCCATTTTCGTGATTTTTGGATATTATATGTGATCGTATGAATTTTTAAACAATGATTACATGTAGTGATTGATTAAAACTGAATAAAATAATCAATAGAAAAATATTATAACTATTCTATAAATACACTACAATTCCCATAAACCCTAAACTTTCTCATTCATTGGTCAATAGCTTATCCGCCGCTATGTTCCAAAAGAAAACGCAGAAATATCGAAATTCAAAAATCCAAAAAAATGTAAATAAATTCCTATAATTTACCAAACATATATGTTTGGGTGCCCCCAAGTGTTTATCTTCGATTCTATTTGTATTTTGATGGGTTCGAATAGCTTTTAGTTTGCTGAAAACTTTATGGCGTATGGGTTATATGATAGGGCTCGAATTTCTTGGTTGATGCAATTGTTGATTTGTGAATGGAAGGTTGTATTTGTGTTTGTAGATGAATAAGGAACCTGCATGGATTTTTTTGGGAATAATGGTGATTTAAAAGGGTTGGTACTTTTCACCGTGCCATGGTATTTCGAACTGGAAGTCGCGATGCATATAGGTAGTGCGAGGTCCTCGAATTAGTGTTGATCACGTAGAGAGTTTGATGAGGGGTAAAATGGTTATTGCAGTTTATAATTTCATGAAGATTACTGTCAACCCTTATACTGTATGTTGCGTGAAAAGCCTAGAGAACGACTTTTGAAGGAGGAACGCGAGATGTTGCTTTTTGGTATGGGAAGATGGAGGATTCGAAGTGAAGTAGAATGGTGAGGACGATTTGCTAATTCATGAAAGAATGGAGGAGTTGGAAGGAAGGAATGGTTCGGTTATGGTATGTGTATTGCGAGAATGGAGTTCAGCAAGTAATTTGAGAAGATGAAGGAAACTAAAGTGATGGGTGATGGTGCGGGCTTAGGGATGTAGGTTGTTTAAGATGACAGGTTTGGGCTTTGATGATTTGGGCTTTAAATAAAAGAAAGAAAGAAAAGAATGGAAAGGGTGTTGGCGGATTTCGTTTTCTGAATGGGATATAAAACGCTGGGAGGAATATTGTTCATGCAGGCTTAATTGAAATGGAGATGGGCCGGACAGTTTTGGTAAAGCCCATGATTTATTTAAAATCAAAGTTAAATTCTTTTATAAATAGTGTATTAAGTTATAACATTCATAACTTATTCGTATGTTATCCAAATTCAGCGAAATAAGAATCGTTGGGATCGTATTAACGACGGCTACACAATGGAAGTGATTTGGAGTGAATTGGAGCTCGTTACAATTTATAGCGAAACAAATTGCCTGATCTGAATCAACGATGGTTATCGTTATTTAACGATAAACCAACCAATATGAGTAAAACTCACTGACTTTGTCAATTTATATTTTTATAACGTATTTTTAGAATTGATAAATATTGGTTGATTGCTGTGTGTTGATTGTTTGGATGAATGCTAATTTATTTGGTTGAAATTATAGATCGAGTAATATATATTGAAAATATATCGTTAATCAAATATTAATTCTTTTATCATAATATTTCATATTGAAATGAAATAGATGTTGTTTATATTGTTTAACATCTTTGGATGCAGGGAAATAGGTTGGAGGGATCCAATTGGATTCCTCAATATTTATAATACTGGTTTTTCTTCATATATTGTGATATATGAAATGATATATAATCTGTGATTGATTATGATGACACTGGTATTATTATTTGGTATTTTAAAAATACCATATATAATACTGGAATTAAAAGGGGAATTTTCAAAGTGTATATTGAAAATAATGTATTTATAAAATCAAAGGATTTTATAAAAGGAAATATTTATAAAATCAAAGGATTTTACAAAAGGAAATATTTATAAAATCAAAGAATTTTATAAAAGGAAATATTTATAAAACGCATAGAATTGAAAAAAGAAATATTTGTAAAATAATTATAAAATCAAAGGATTTTATAAAAGAAATTATTTATAAAATCAAAGGATTTTGTAAAAGAAATTAGTTATAAAAGAAATTATTTATAAAATCAAAGGATTTTATAAAAGATAAAAGGAATATTTACAAAATGAATAGAATTTTATAAAAGGAAATATTTGGGAAATGAACAGAATTTTATAAAAGGAAATAAGTGGAAAATAAATTTTAAATGCAAATCGGATAAATGGAAAAGATTAATTTAAAGTAGATGGTAAATAAAAATCTGTTTTAACAGATAAATTGGGAAGGTTAATTTATAAATAATATTGTATAAATTAAGTAAAATAATTTATCATGGGATAAATTGAATATATAAGTCTGAACTTATATAGAGAAGTAGAAATCGGTTTTGACATCGATATTTTAAATAGAATGTGAACTCAGCATTTATAAAGGGAATTATAAATGAAATTTAAATGTTGGAAATGCAAAGGGGATTTTGTATGAATAATTCTATAAACAGAAGTATAAATAGAATTTGGAAATGGGATATTATTTTGAAATACGAAATCAAACTTAATGGATTATATAAAAGAAACATTTTTCACATTTCGATGTGACTAATGAATTAAAATGAATATTTCATAAATTAAAACATTTATAAGGAAAATTGGGTTTTGAAATAGGAATTCAAATGGGAATTTGAATAAGATAGGAAACAGGGTTGAAATAAAATTAATTATTTTATTTTATTTGAGTTAATTGAATATTAGCTAATCGAATAGAGTTAGTCGAGTATTAGTTAATCGAATAGAATTAGTCGAATATTAGTTGTTCGAATAGAGTTAATCGAATAGAGTTAATCGAATATTAGTTATTCGAATTAGAGTTAATCGAATATTAGTTATTCGAATAGAGTTAATTGAATACTAGTTACTCGAATAAGAGTTAATCGAATAGAATTAATCGAATATTAGTTATTCGAATATTAGTTATTTGAAGAAAAGAGTTAATGGAATACAGTTATTCGAAGAAAGATTATCGAATATAGTTTAATCGAAAGAGAGATTATCGAATATAGTTTATTTTAAGGAAAGAGTTATCGAATATGTTTATTCGAAGAAAGATTATCGGATATTATCGAATATAGTTTATTCGAAGAAAAGAGTTATCGAATATATTTATTCGAAGAAAGATTATCGAATATAGTTTATTCGAAAGAGAGATTATTGAATACTCGAAGTAAAGAGTTAACGAATATATTTATTCGAAGAAAGATTATCGAATATAGTTTATTCGAAAGAGAGATTATCAAATACAGTTTATTCAAAGAAAAGAGTTATCGAATAGAGTTTATTCGAAAGAGAGTTATCGAATAGAGAATTTAGAGAGAGAATTATACATTGAAATTGTATTTTATCGAATTTGGGAAAGTACTATTCACTTTCCATTTTTAATCAAGATTTATTTATTAATAAATTAGTTGTTTGTTTATTTATCCAAATTAATAAATAAAAGTTATATTTAAGTTATTATATTTCGGAAGCATGGGATTATAGCACTATTGTTATAATCAAATGATTTCTGTAAAAGTAGTGGATTCGTAAATAGAATCCGAGAGTTACATAAGGAAGTTTGTTAAAGATTTAAAAGGAGAACTTTGTCTATTTCGAGGTTAGAAGTGTTGTTCAGTTAAGGTCTGAGAGGTAGTTATACCCCAACTTGATTGACTTCATTTTTAACTAAGGAATGGTTAAGGTTCGACAGTGAAGGTTAGTTAAGTGAATTTAGTTAATGAGTGTAATGGTTTGAGTTGGCATAGCGATGTTTTATTTAAACATCTGTTTAAATCCAATGAAGGAATTCTGGAAATGTTTACAAAATAAGAATCAGAAATGTTTTCTAATACAAAAAAAGTAGAAATGAGAGTAAGTATGGAAATGTTTTCCAATGGTAAATATCGTATATTTTCTAAATTTAGAAAATAAGAATTTACGAATATATGGAAACAGGAATAGCGGAATGGATAATTGAATGACAAATTAAATTAAAGGGGATCAATGGTGATTGATGATTTTCTCGGTAAGATTTCCATTTGGAAATACAACCATTGTTTGTACACATGTTTTCCTTTGATAGTTAAATAACCAACTATCAAAGTTTTTGACCATTTCCGTTGCAAATACGGAGAGACCAGGATCAAATTTATTATATGAAAACCACTCCGTATGTGCATTAGCGTTGAGAATAAAATATGATGAAGATAATTAAAGATGGAGTTTGTGCAAGTTCTGTTCTGGCAAATCCTAGGTAGAAATTGCCTAAGATGGGTTTACAGAATAGTGCCTTCGTTTTGTCCAGTCCCAGGACAACCTGTATGGAAGAATGTCTAATAGAGTATATTTAATAGATCACGTAAGTTGATCTCTTCAAATGTATTTATGTTTGGTAGCGGGGAATTCATTTCTCTTAGATGTATACCCATCGTTTTTTGGAGAAATCAACTTGTGATTTGGCGGGTATGACGATGTGACATTCAAAGGAAATAAAGATGTGATATGTATAATGATACGTTATGACCTCAAGCCTCATCAACCAAGAAATGACAGAAATCGAGAAGGCAGCATGGCTAAGTGGGTCGCACCCAATTAGGGTATATTATCACCATCTAGAGAATATTCATATTTGTTACTTCTTTCAATTCTGTATCTCCCGGGAACGGTTATGTTGGTATACCAACCGTAAGGTGACAATGTTTTCGGAACATTCAAGCGAAATGAATGGCTGGTTATGTATGGCTGAGTTACAAGATGTTCTTGTTGAACTTTAGTGTATCGCTTCTAGAATACACTGATCCGAAGGTGGTTCCATACCTTGTCATATTTGGGAATTCATTATCCAATAAGAGCTCGCGATTTTTGATTGTATATTATATATGTAGAGCGTGAGATGAAAGCGTTCTACTAGATTGCTATTTATTTGATTTAGACATTATTATAATATCAGAAGAGTATGAATTATGACAGAATGTTTGGGTTATCGTAAGGTAAAAACCATCCGTATTTATGTGTGGTTCGGTCTTACGATTATTCTTTCTTTTGAAAGGATTTTAAAAGTTAAACAAATGGTTGGAGTTTACTCATACCAGTCACACGACTGACCCTTGGGTGCCCAATTTTGCACGGGCAGTCAAGTAGTCAAGATTTTACAGATATCTTGAGAGCATGGAGCAGAAGGCTTCAGGTTTTTATAGCAATTGTTTATTTCCGCTGTGTTGTACTCTGATAAATGTTATTGTATACATATACTGGTTTTATTTCTAAGTTATGTTATATTTTATTCGTTCTGTTGTGAGATTCGTGTTACTCTGATTTTGTTGTTGTGGTCTTCTTCTTTTTCTATTCTAATTTTCTATCTTATCTATTCTCACCCTCTAACTTCTTTCTATTAACTATCCGGTATTTCCGATGCTTGGATAGTCGACATTGAGTTTATGTTGATAACCAAGGTTGCAAATCCCCCATGTTGTTACAGTGGTATCAGAGCTGAAGGTTAAGTAATTACCTTGGCTCTGTGGCGTGACTCAGTAGAGATAGGGCTAGTAATACCCTAGATTGAGTTTGAATGTATATATATGAGCGCGTATTTGTTATTTGATATAACAAAATTGTTTTATATTGTGGAGAATTATTGGTAGAGTTGTTTATGAGTTTTAGTCGATCAGTTTGATCCACTGTATCGATAGGAGTTTCTAAACACTTGAATACGATGAACCAACATGGTATGTTTTGAAAAGAGGGTAAATGGAATAATTTTACCTGAAATATAACTTTATTATAAAAGAATGAAAATATTCGAATTATGATAATATATTGGATATATTGGTTGTTATTAGAATCAATAAGATTATAATAGAAATGGTTATGTAAATAACCAATCACAATTTGTATAAGTGTAATATATAAAAATTAGACGGATTAAATCTGAAATTAAATCAGAATTGGAATTAAAATTCCTAAAAGTTTGAGAAGTGTTTGTAAATGGATTTGGATTAAATATATGAGAATTTTAAAATCCTGGGAGAATTTAAATTTTTTACAAGCATTGTGAATAATATTTTGAAATGTATTTCAAAATGGAAATGTTTAGAAATGGTTTTGAAAGTGATATAATATTGAACTCACTTCGGTCGCTGGGAAATAATTCCGATGATAATCCGGACATCATCGGTGTTTATTTTCGAGTTTTTAAGTGACGGATTACTACCAAAAATTTTTTTGGAAATGTTTGGAGAAAACAAGTAGTTTTGATTCCGAAAGGGTATATTTGATTTTAAAAAGGGTAAGTTGTTTAAAACTCCCGGAAAGAGATTGTTCGAATTAAAAATAATTTAAATAGGGATTTGCGAAAGCAAATTGAAATTGAATTAAAACTAGTTAAGTGGAAATGGAAATTGAATCGAAATAGAATGATATCAAGAAAAATTGGATTCTTGAATATAATTGGACCTATGTGCATTGAAATGGATAGATTTTTGAAATAAAAATCCGATTTGAGTTATAAGATAAAGATCTCTGATTAGAGGAATTAACCAGTTAATGTAATATGTGGGTGGAACTTTACTTGGTTAAGTATATTGATTGGTGAGTTAAGAAATTGAAAATCAAGAATGGTACTTGAGATTGAGAATGAAATTTGGCTTGGATAAGCAAATGATTGGGTTTGAGGATAAAAACTGTTTTGGAGTTTGATTAGGATGACATCTGTATATGCAGAATTCGTAACAGATGGAAATGATATAATGATATGCCTAATAAAAAGGTACAAGTTTATATTCTATAATGGATCTGAAATTTTTGTGAGCTGAATTGGCAAGCAGGTTGGCTGTTTGATTTTCTTTTAGGTTGAAAAAGGCCCAGGGAGGCGAGTTGTAATTGTACCGATTGAGTCGTACAACGGAGGTGGTGGCGAAATTTTTCGAAGATTGAAGGTGTTAGAAAATTTTCAGAATTTTTGAAAATTTTAGTTGTTAATAATAAATTAATATTTTAATTTAAATTAGTTGGCTCAGTTAAAACTGAAGTTAATAAGTAAACAAATAATTTTTAACATAGTTGGTGGGGTTTGTTTTCTACCTTAGCAGTTTCGAGGACGAAATTATTTTTAGGGGGGAAGAATGTAACAACCCGTATTTCTTAACGATTTAAAAATTAATTTTTATTTAATTATTTAAATAATGGTCAGTTAATTTAATGGTTTCAATTAAATAACTTTGAATATTTAATTAATATAATAATTAAATTATATATATTTAATTCTGAAATAATCAAAAATAGCTGAAATGGCAATACTGTGTGAATTGGACAGTTTAAAATATATAATTCAGTTTAGAATTGAATTATACTGACGAATTTATTTATAAATGTCAGTTGAATGTATAATTTATATTATAATTATAATCGAGGTCGAAATGGCACGGAAGTTAATAATTTGGTGATTCGAACTTTAAACGAATAAACAGAATCCGTTTTAAGTCGGATTTCTAAGAAACAAGATACGTTCGGATCTGGTGAACTATATTTTTCCAATGGAAGAGAAAAATCGAGATTTCGTTGTGTAGATTGTGAGTTATGTCCAAATCAAATTTTCGAAAAGTCGCTATGGAATTCCTTTATAATTTATAATGATTTATTTATATTACAAAAGGATTTTTAATATAAATTTAATACTGATTTAATTTGGATGTTAAATATCAAGTTACAAATTCAAATACGAATATTTTGGAACTGTATGATATTCTATTGTGAATATATACGATAATATTTATTTATAAATACTTAATTTAATTATTTTTATTAATATTTTAAGTGGTTTATTTAGACCTTAGAAAATAGCCATTTTTACAAATGAGCTCCGTTTTCTACGAAACTAATTTTGTTGGATCCAGAATATTAAATTATTGTTAGATTTCAATTTTCGTGATTTTTGGAGTCAGTATGCGGCCGTATGGGATTTTAATGTGAAAAATAGTCAATAATTTGACTTTAAAAATATGATGTGTAAGCAAACGAAGTTGGAACTCGACGAAACAAGTTTCATTGGGTCCGTAATGTCGAACTGTAGCTGCGTGTCCATTTTCGTGATTTTTGGATATTATATGTGATCGTATGAATTTTTAAACAACGATTACATGTAGCGATTGATTAAAACTGAATAAAATAATCAATAGAAAAATATTATAACTATTCTATAAATACACTACAATTCCCATAAAACCTAAACTTTCTCATTCATTGGACAATAGCTTATCCGCCGCTATGTTCCAAAAGAAAACGCAGAAATATCGATATTCAAAAATCCAAACAAATGTAAATAAATTCCTATAATTTACCAAACATATATGTTTGGGTACCCCAAGTGTTTATCTTCGATTCTATCTGTATTTTGCTGGGTTCGAACAGCTTTTAGTTTGCTGAAAAATTTATGGCGTATGGGTTATATGATAAGGCTCGAATTTCTTGGGTGATGCAATTGTTGATTTGTGAATGGAAGGTTGATTTGTGTTTGTAGATGAATAAGGAACCTGCATGGATTTTTTTGGGAATAATGGTGATTTAAAAGGGTCGGTACTTTTCACCGTGCCATGGTATTTCGAACTGGAAGTCGCGATGCATATAGGTAGTGCGAGGTCCTCGAATTGGTGCTGATCACGTAGAGAGTTTGATGAGGAGTAAAATGGTTATTGCAGTTTATAATTTCGTGAAGATTACTGTCAACCCTTATACTGTATGTTGCGTGAAAAGCCTAGAGAACGACTTTTGAAGGAGGAACGCGAGATGTTGCTTTTTGGTATGGGAAGATGGAGGATTCGAAGTGAAGTAGAATGGTGAGGACGATTTGCTAATTCATGAAAAAATAGAGGAGTTGGAAGGAAGGAATGGTTCGGTTATGGTATGTGTATTGCGAGAATGGAGTTCCGCAAGTAATTTGAGAAGATGAAGGAAACTATAGTGATGGGTGATGGTGCGGGCTTAGGGATGTAGGTTGTTTAAGATGACAGATTTGGGCCTTGATGATTTGGGCTTTAAATAAAAGAAAGAAAGAAAAGAAGGGAAAGGGTGTTGGCGGATTTCGTTTTCTGAATGGGATATAACACGCTGGGAGAAATATTGTTCATGCAGGCTTAATTGAAATGGAGATGGGCCGATTTGTTTTGGTAAAGCCCATGATTTATTTAAAATCGAAGTTAAATTCTTTTATAAATAGTGTATTAAGTTGTAACATTCATAATTTATTCGTACGTTATCCAAATTCATCGAAACAAGATCTGTTGGGATCGTGTTAACGACGGCTACGGAATGGAAGTGATTCGGAGTAAATTGGAGCTCGTTACAATTCATAGCAAAATAAATTGTCTAATCTGAATCAACAACGGTTATCGTTATTTAACGATAAACCGACCAATGTGAGTAAAACTCACTAACTCTGTTAGTTTATATTTTTATAACGTATTTTTAGAATTGATAAATGTTGGTTGATTGTTGTGTGTTGATTGTTTGGATGAACTGCTAATTTATTTGGTTGAAATTATAGATCGAGTAGTATATATTTAAAGGCAAATTCTATTCCCACCCCCATTAATTTCCTTTCCCACCCCACCAAAATATTTTAAATTTAAGTGACAACTTTACCCCTTATAGTTATCAGGCTAATTAAGAGAAGTCTATTCATATTCCTTCATCTTTCTCTTTTTCGTCTATTGTCATAAAAAAATATGGTGCTCTTAAAAAAAGAAATGACTGAAGATAAAAACGAAAAATTTGAAGATGAAAATTTACTCATATCACGAGATAGCAATTTTGAGGAAGCAACGAATTCAGATTCCATTGTTTTTTGCTTTTTGATGAGAAGAAAAGTTTTAATTTTGGATGGGAAGAAGAAACAATTGGAGGAGGATATGTTGTTTGTAAGAGAAGTGTGGGTTCAGGTTTTTGAAAATAAGGGTAATTTGGGAATAGAGCGGGGTGAGAAAGGGAAATAGTGGGGTGTTTGCTTTTTTCTTAAGCTAACGGGGTGTGAAAGGAAATTAGCGGGGTGGAAATAGAATTTGCCATATTTAAATATATATCGTTAATCAAATATTAATTCTGTTTAATAGAATATTTCATATCGAAATGAAATGGATGTTGTTTATGTTGTTTAACATCCATGGATGCAGGGAAACAGGTTGGAGGGATCCATCTGGATTCCTCAATATTTATAATACTGTTTTTTTTTTTCATATATTGTGATATATGATGTGATATATAATTTGTGATTGATTATGATGACACTGGTATTGTTATTTGGGATTTTAAAAATGCTATATATAATACTGGAATTAAAAGGGGAATTTTCAAAGTGTATATTTGAAATAATATACTTATAAAATCAAAGGATTTTATAAAAGGAAATATTTATAAAATAAAAGGATTTTATAAAAGGAAATATTTATAAAATAAATAGAATTGAAAAAGGAAATATTTGTAAAATAATTATAAAATCAAAGGATTTTATAATAGAAAATATTTATAAAATCAAAGGATTTTATAAAAGAAAATATTTATAAAATCAAAGGATTTTATAAAAGATAAAAGGAATATTTATAAAATGAATAGAATTTTATAAAAGGAAATATTTGGGAAATGAATAGAATTTAATAAAAGGAAATATGTGGAAAATAAATATAAAATGTAAATCGGTTTTAACAAATAAATGGAAAATATTAATTTAAAGTAGATGGTAAATAAAAAATATGTTTTAACAGATAAATTAGGAAGATTAATTTATAAATAATATTCTATAAATTAAGTAAAATAATTTATCATGGGATAAATTGAATATATAAGTCTGAACTTATATAGAGAAGTAGAAATCTGTTTTAACACCGATATTTTAAATAGAATGTGAACTCAACATTTATAAAGGGAATAATAAATGAATTTAAGTGTAAGAAATACAAAGGATATTTCATATGAATAATTCTATAAATAGAAGTATAAATAGAATTTGGAAATGGGATATTATTTTGAAATACAAAATCAAACTTAATGGACTATATAAAAGAAACATTTTCACATTTCGATGTGACTAATGGATTAAAATGAATATTTCATAAATTAAAACATTTATAAGGAAAATTGGGTTTTGAAATAGGAATTCAAATGGGAATTTGAATAAGATAGGAAACAGGGTTGAAATAAAATTAGTTATTCGATTATAGTTAATTGAATATTAGCTAATCGAATAAAGTTAGTCGAGTATTAGTTAATCGAATAGAATTAGTCGAATATTAGTTATTCGAATAGAGTTAATCGAATAGAGTTAATCGAATATTAGTTATTCGAATTAGAGTTAATCGAATATTAGTTATTCGAATAGAGTTAATCGAATACTAGTTACTCGAATAAGAGTTAATCGAATAGAATTAGTCGAATATTAGTTATTTGAAGAAAAGGGTTAATGGAATATAGTTATTCGAAGAAAGTTTATCGAATATAGTTTATTCGAAACAGAGATTATGAATATAGTTTATTCGAAGAAAAGAGTTATCGAATATATTTATTCGAAGAAAGATTATCGAATATAGTTTATTCGAAAGAGAGATTATCGAATGTAGTTTATTCGAAGAAAAGAGTTATCAAATATATTTATTTGAAGAAAGATTGTCGAATATAGTTTATTCGAAAGAGAGATTATCGAATTTAGTTTATTCAAAGAAAAGAGTTATCGAATATATTTATTCGAAGAAAGATGATCGAATATAGTTCATTTGAAAGAGAGATTATCGAATATAGTTTATTCGAAGAAAAGAGTCATCGAATATATTTATTCGAAGAAAAGAGTCATCGAATATATTTATTCGAAGAAAGATTATTACATATAGTTTATTCGAAAGAGAGATTATCGAATATAGTTTATTCGAAGAAAAGAGTTATCGAATATATTTATTCGAAGAAAGATTATCGAATATAGTTTACTCGAAAGAGAGATTATCAAATATAGTTTATTCGAAGAAAAGAGTTATCGAATAGGGTTTACTCGAAAGAGAGTTATCAAATAGAGATTTTCGAGAGAGAATTATACGTTGAAATTCGATTTTATCGTATTAGGGAAAGTACTATTCACTTTCCGTTTTTATTCAAGATTTATTTATTTATTAATAAATTAGTTGTTTGTTTGTTTATCCAAATTAATAAATAAAAGTTATTTTTAAGTTATTATATTTCGAAAGGATGGGATTATAACATTATTGTTATAATCAAATGATATCTATAAAAGAAGTGGATTCGTAAATAGAATCCAAGAGTTACGTAAGGAAGTTTGTTAAAGATTTAAAAGGTTAACTTTGTCTATTTCGAGGTTAGAAATGTTGTTCAATTAAGGTCTGAGAGGTAGTTATACCCCCAACTTGATTGACTTCATTTTTAACTAAGGAATGGTTAAGGTTCGACAGTGAAGGTTGGTTAAGTGAATTTAGTTAATGATTGTAATGGTTTGAGTTAGCATAGCGATGTTTTATTTAAACATCTATTTAAATCCTATGAAGGAATTTTGGAAATGTTTTCCAAATAAGAATCGGAAATGTTTTCTAATACAATAAAATAAATAGAAATGAGAATAAATATGAAAATGATTTCCAATGATTAATATCGTATATTTTCTAAATTTAGAAAATAAGAATTTACGAATATATTGAAACAGGAATAGCGAAATAGATAATTGAATGGCAATTTAAATTAAAGGGGATTAGTGGTGATTGATGATTTATTCGGTAAGATTTCAAATTGGAAATACGACCATTGTTTGTACACATGTTTTCCTTTGATAGTTAAATAATCGACTATCAAAGTTTTTGACTATTTCCGTTGCAAATACGGAGAGATCGGGATCAGATTTATTATCTAAAAACCACTCTGTATGGGCATTAGCATTGCGAATCAAATATGATGAAGATAATTGAAGACGGAGTTTGTACAAGGGCTGTTCTAGAAAATCTTAGGTGGAAATTGCCTAAGATGGGTTTACAGAATAGTGCCTTCAGTTTGTCCAGTTCCAGGACAACCTGTATGGAAGAATGTCTGACAGAGTATATTTAATAGATCATGTAAGTTTATATCTTCAAACGTATTTACGTTTGGTAGCGGGGAATTCGTTTCTCTTAGCTGTATACCCGTGGTATTTTTGGAGAAATCAACTTGCGATTTGGCGGGTATGACGACGTGACATTCAAAGGAAATAAAGATGTGATATGTATAATGATACGTTATGACCTCAAGCCTCATCAATCGAGAAATGACAAAAATCGGGCAAGCAGCATGGCTAAGTGGGTCGCACCCAATTAGGTTATATTGTCACCATCTAGAGAATATTCATATTTGTTACTTCTTTCAATTCTGTATCTCCTGGGAACGGTTATGTTGGTATACCAACTGTAAGGTGACAATGTATTTGGAACATTCAAGCGAAATGAATGGTCGGTTATGTGTGGTTGAGTTACAAGATGTTCTTGTTGAACTCCAGTGTATCGCTTCTAGAGTACACGGATTGGAAGGTGGTTCCATACCTTGTTATAGTTGGGAATTCATTATCTAATGAGAGTCCGCGATTTTTGATTGTATATTGTATATGTAGAGCATGAGATTAAAGCGTTCTACTATATTGCTATTTATTTAATTTAGACATTATTATAATATCAGATGAGTATGGAGTATAAAAGAATGTTTTGGGTTATCGTAAGGTAAAAACCATCCGTATTTATGTGTGGGTTGGTCTTACGATTATTCTTTCTTTTAAAAGGATTTTAAAAGTTAAACAAATGGTTGGAGTTTACTCACACCAGTCACATGACTGATCCAGAGTTTGTTTTGATTTGTTTTCCCTAAACTCTTGGGTGCTCAATTTTGTACGGGCAGTCAAGTAGTCAGGATTTTACAGATATACTGAGAGCTTGGAGCAGGAGGCTTCAGGATTTTATAGCAATTGTTTATTTCCACTGTGTTGTAAGTGTTGTACTCTGATAAATGTTATTGTATACATATACTGGTTTTATTTCAAAGTTATGTTATATTTTATTCATTCCGCTGTGAGATTCATGTTACTATGATTCTGTTGTTGTAATCTTCTTCTTCTTCTATTTTAATTTTCTATCTTATCTATTCTCACCCTCTAACTTCTTTCTATTAACTATCCGGTATTTCTGATGCTTGGATAGTCGACATTGAGTTTATGTCGATAACCAAGGTCGCACATCCCCCGGGTCGTTACATTTACACTCCACTCTAATTTATTCTGTGATGTGGGACTATTTATTCAAACATCCATTCCTACTTTAACAATATGCGAGACAATACTAACAACCTCAGCACGAATTCATTGTCGCTTGCGGGCGTTTTTGTAACGGCCTAGATTTTTAACCGTTTTATTCAATATTTAAAAATGGTTTTAAATGTTATTTTGGAATTTAATTTAATAATTTCGAATGTTTTATTAATATAATAATAATTTAATTTCGAAATAGTTGGGACTAGTTATTTTTCATATATAATGTAAGATTGGACAATGTAGAAATATTTATTTTAGTTTGTTATGAAGTATATTAACGTAATTGTTTATTAAATGATGTTAGAACGTATAATTTATAATTTTATTATAAAACGAGCTGTAATGGAGCGGTAGTTCGCAATATTATGTTTGAACTTTAATTGGACATACAGGATCCAGTATAAGTCAGATTTCTTTGAAATAAGAAAGTTCTGAATCTACTGGATAATATTTTTTTCTAATAAAAGAGAAAAATCAAGTTTTCATGTTGTCGATTTTGTTTTATGTCCAAGTCAAATTTTCAAAAGGTTGCTATGGAATTCGTTTATAAATCATAATGATTTATTATATAAAATAAAAGGATTTTTGATATATTAAATATCGATTTGCCTTGGAATTCAGCTTGAGGTAATTTATTTTGATACTGTATGAAATTTTGTTTGGAATATTTAATTATTGTACGGTTTCAAATTTTGTCACGTTCGGAGTTCGCATGGGTTCATGCGAACTGTGAACGATGAACGTTATGCACTAGAAATATCATTGGTCGTTTCAATAAATATCCTTGATCATTGTTTATGGAAATATCTTTGCCTGTGTTTTCCACCTTGTTAAAATTTTCCGTTGTGCAAATTCAATTTTTGTCAAAAAGCAGGGCTGCCGACAAAAATAAATATCTCTAAAAAAAAATCTTCTATCGTCCACGTTACTTCTGCAATCTCGTATATGCCTTATAATTTAATCCTATTTCACCTAGAAAACCATGTGTAATTATTAGCACAACACATTCTAAACAAACATTGGCCAAAATTTTATATATTTTTCTTCTGCACATGCCTAACTTGCGATTACAGACCTAAGGGGAGAAGAAAAATAACCTATCCTATACGTATTAAAAATGACGTCAATTCTATCTTAATTTCTTTCTTCATATAAATATACATACATATATATATATATATATATGTGTGTGTGTGTGTGTGTGTGTCCTATTTGTTTCTCTCCAGCAACAAAGTAAATAAGAAGCTTCATCTTTTTCTTATCAAAACTGTCGATCCTTCCAAATTTTTGCTTAGAATAAAAAACACAACAAAAATTGATCTCGTTTGAATCACATAAACAGGAGTTTCGCCCTTATCTAATTTTCTTAAGAAGAGATGTATCTATGGAGGGCGGAGTTTTCGTATAGCTTGAAGTCATGCCAAAATTTGGCTCCGGGTTGGGTCGTGTATATCACTATGTTGGTCGACGTCGAACATTCCGGGAGTGTAGCCGAGTGATGTATGTTGGTGAGGGAGTGTAGCCCCCGCAAGGAGGATCTGAAGGTGCTGGGGACCGATCGAAGATGGGTCATTGGCGGGTAGCAGAGGTAAGGAAATGACGAGATAGGCAGGTGATAAGGAAGCAGAGGCATTGGAAGGGAAGGTGATGGGGGATCTCGGGTTGCGGTTTCATAGAGTAGGCGAAGGGAGCTTGCGCTGGATAAAATATCATGCCATGAAGAAAGCTTCAGGACATGTTTTTTTTGAACGAGAAGAAGGATACAAGTGGATGAGTGGACTGTGAGCCATGGATACGTGCGTGGGCTTTGGCCCTTTTTTTCAAAAAAAAAGGTTTTGAGAAGGGGAGTTCGACAGTAAAGTTTTCATTTGTTAGAGTAGAAACGTGCGTTTTATGTGGAGGAAGAAGAATTATAACATAGGGAAGATTGGTGACTAGGTGGACGTTTGCAACGTGGGTTGAGAGGGGATTTTCTTTGGGCTTGGGACTATAATAATAATAATTAAAAAAGGTGGTGGGTTAGTTTAAGCAGGGAAACAATATGGCCTGGGTGTAAGCTTTGGAGCATGGTGTTTGAAACTTGGGTTGAGAGGGGAGCAAGTTTCCGGCAAATAATGGAAGAAAACGCATCTTTAAAGAACATGATTCGAGGCTTAATCGCAGTCATTAGCGTAAGTTAGTTAGTTAATTTATTAATAAATTATTAGTTAAATTATTTTAATATATGTATATATATAATCACAATATTATAACGCGCATAACTATTAACTCCGATTATATAATCAAACAATACGAAAGTCGGGATCATATCGATTGATAGACTCAATTTGGAGAAGTTCGAAGCTCATTGGTATTTCATGTAATTTTAAACGCTTGTTTAAAATTATATGAAATAACATGAATCATCAATCACAATGTTGAGTTAACTCTCACGCTTTCTAGGATATTATGATGTGCTAAATTCATATAACTTAAGTTTACTATTGCTGGAGGATTGGATGCATCTTGACTATTTAATGGTTGTCGACATTATATTAACGTCATATTGGACGTTTTGGTTAAAATTATTCCATATGCTTTTATAAAATAATGTTATGAGCTGTGATGTAGGAAAGTACAATTTGAAGAGATCCAAACAGGATTCCTCAAATAAATTGTATGTTGCCTACTCTTCATATCACTTATATATGAATTGTGCACCCCAATTAATATTATATTCTATTTGGATATTGGTTATTAAATGGATATTGATCGTTGAATTTAGATTCAATGATTGTTGTGATTGTAATCAGTAGACAACATTGATTAAGTGGTTGGCAGTAAGTGGCCCAAAAATTTTAGACGTCGATTTGCCATTAGGCAAATTGATGACGCTTTTAGTTATAAAAAATATTTTATAACTAAATCAAAGTTTCAAGTCTATATTTATAAAAGTTATTTAAAATAGATGTTTTATAAATATATTTATAATCATATTTTCAAAGAATTATTAAAAGGTTTATGTTCTTATGTTCATCGTGAGAAGGAAAAGACAAGAATTTATTGAAAAATTGATAATCTGAGATAATTGTTCAAAGGAACAATTAAGCGGGTTTATATTAAATTAATCATATTTTTAATAAGAGTATTGGAAGAAACCAGTTAACATGTTAATGATGTTTTAAGTTGACTTGGTCAACTGTTCCAATTGGAATTGTTATTTAATAGAAATTAGCTTCAATAAATAAGTATTGAATATAACGAATATTCTTAGTAGTTAACTAATATTTAATTACCTGTATTTAGTAGTGATTATCAAATTGTTTAAAAATAATCAACCATTCTATTTTAATAAAAGAAACTTCTTTTATTTAGTTGGTTATTATTTTAATAACCAAGGCGTTGACTTTTAATTGAAATTTGTTATAATGGTAATCAAGTGTAATAAGTTAATGACATTTATATGTTCCTTAGAAGGGTTATAACCCAAATATACAAACAAGGTTTGTAAATGGAAATTTAAAAGCTATGCGATGAATTTAAAAGAAATGAAAGGAATTTACAAGTATGAAGTTAGTTTTACAAAACCATAGTTATGTGAAATAGAATTAATATGGTATTAATGTTATAAGGTTTTGAGTTATAAATTTCTATCTATCTTGGGATAAGAACGTTGCCGATCAAGGTCTGAGAGGTAAATAAAATACCCCAACTTGAACGATTTCACTATTATCAAGAGATGGTATTAGTTTGTAATAGTAAAGGAAGTAAAAAGAGATTTTGCAAATATTTCTAAATTAAAGGAAATATAAAAGGGATTTTAAAGAATATTTTCTATGTAAGGAAAATATTAATGGATTGATGGGATATAGTGATATTTTCAAAAAGGCATTTTTGGGAATACGCCTATTATGGAAAGATGCTGTTTTATTTTCAATAATTTGGTTTGGAAATGAAAATAAGGATTATATGGGTTTTGAAATGATAATTAGATTTTGTAATTTTAATTTCCATAACGAAAGTACAAAATAAAATTGATAAGAGTTAACCATTATGGTTATACTATAAGAATACAACGTTTGACATTATTTTGGTGCAGATAAGATTTTGCAATTTAACTGTCCTGATTTTTTTAAAGTACTGGAAATGATATTTCCAGGATAATGAAAACAGAAGAGTTTTTGTGAACCATAGCTATATGATGTAAATAAAGGAATAATAAGGTGAGTTCTTAAAGATATTTTTATTTTAAAAAGGGAAATAAAGATTGAATTTGTTTTTGAGTAATGAAAACAGAAAAGAATTGTTGAAATGAATTATAGAATCGATATAATGGTTTTGAATGAACGGTTTGAAATGAAAGGGGCTCGAACTGCCAAAATATTGATTAATATTGTTTGAGTTGCTAGTTAAAACCCCAACTATCGATAAGTATCGTTTGGACCTTTGACGAGTTAGTTCGAAGAGACCAATATGGGACTAGACCCAAAACCACTTCAAACAAACTGTGCGCTCGCGACTAACATGCAGATGCATAAAGATGGAGCATTGAAGACCGCTGATCTTCAAGAGTGGAAGCAACACTCGTTAAATTTCTTTGGTTTGCTCCCAGAGTTATTATGACTTGTGATTCTATCGTGATTGAAATCTTCGGATTGCAAGGAATTCTCGCTACTGATCCTTGGGGTGATTCCCATATAAGATGCGGTAAGAGCGTACCTTCGGTTCATCCTGTTCTTAGATGACTTGTATGGACGAATGTTTGATAGAGTATTTCCTAAATGATCACGTACGCTGATTTCTACAAATATACCAAGTTTGGTGGCAGAGAAATTCCCTTGTTTAACATCCAAAGTATATTCGTGGACGTCAATTAGTGATTTGACGGATCTGACAATGTGGCATTCAAAGTTATGAGATGTTCTCTTAAAAAAGTAAACGTAACCTCAAGCCTCAAAACAGGGAAATGACAAAAATCGGGCAGGCAGCATGGCTAGTTGGGTCGCACCCAAGCAGGGTGTATGATCACCATCTATAGAAAATGCTTATTTGTTTCTTCTATCGATTATATATCTTATGGAGTACGGATGGATGGCCGAAAACCGTGGGTGATAATATATTCGATACACTCAAGCTGAACGAGTGGTCGATCATGTGTGGTCGGGTTGCAAGATATTCTTGTTGAACCCCAGTGTATTTCATCTAGAGTACACTGATCGGAAGGTGGTCTCATACCTTGTCATAGTCGGAAATCCAATCTCCAATAAGCACCCTGAAGTTTTTGATTATATAATGAATATGTAGAGTGTGAGATGCAAGCGTTCTGCTAAATGGTTATTTATTTGTGATTTGTTAGACACTATTATAGTATCACAGGATTTGATACATCAAAAATGTTTGGGGTTGTCGTAAGGTAAAAATAGTCCGTGTTTATGTGTAGACTAGTCTTATGATTATCCTTTCTTTCAAAAAGGATTTCTAAAGTCAAGCAAGTTGTTTGACATGTGAATTTATCATCAAAAGTATTCCAGACTAATCCGGGTGAATTTTGCTTTGCTTCAAATATGCCCGGGTCAGAACGAGTATATTTACAGGTTAGGTTTCGCTTGAACTTTTCAGAAGAGGGACTGAAGTCAAGACATATTTCACATATTTACTGATACTAGTTTATTCCGCTGTACGCATTGATTGAAATGAACGTATACTCTGATTGTAAGTAATGTATATACAGTTCATTTTGTGTAAAGCATTTTGGTATATTATATTTTATCCATTCCAGTGTGAGACTCAGATCTTCTTATTCATGTATTCTAATATTTCTTTCTTTCTTCTCTCAACCTCTAAGTTCTTTCTCCTAACTATTTTCTTTTCGGTGCAATTTGAGTTGACATGGGTTGTTAGATGTTGGCTTAAACTGTATGGATGGGTCATTGTAACAACCCTGATTTCCATAACTAATTCAAAATTTATTTTTAATTAATTTTGATGAAAATTAAGTATTTTAAAATCATTTATTTTGAGAATAAACGACTTTGAATTTATTTAAAATGAAATTTGAGCGTATAAATTTGTAGTTTAATTAAAACGAGCTCATAATGGCGCGGTAGTTTAGAAATTTAGTTTTAAAGTATACAAAATTCAAAATAAATCAGAATTTGATAAAAGAGAAAACGTTAGGATCTATTTAATAATATCTTTCTAAGAATGTAAGAGATTGAGATTTCGTATTATAAAATGTAAGTTATGTCCAAATTAAAATTTCCAATAGTTGCTATGGAATTAAATAATTTATTATCTATATTATATACGCCTTAAAAATAGTCATTTTGCAAACGACCTCCGTTTTCGACGAAACAAATTTCGTTGGATCTGGAAGGTCAAATTATTGTTCGGTCTAAAATTTCAAGTCAATTGGAATTAGTATATATGCTAGTTAAAAGGCCATTTTTCAAACGGTCTCCAAATTCGATGAAATTAATTTTGTTAGAACTGTAGCTGTAAAACATAGCTAGATTTCAATATTCGTAATTTTTCGAGTCAGTACGTGGTGTGGTAAATTAAAATGTACGTCCAGTCTCAATTTTGAACATTATATTGATTTATATTTTAGTTTTGAACAAAACTGATCGAAATGATCGAATCAGCTTACAAAACATATTCCATTGTGTCTGGAATGGGGTATTGGTTAGGAATGATAGTCGTCGGGTTTCGTTTGGAGTTCGGACCGGTAAACAAGCAATATTGAATTAAATAATATTATAAATATAATATATTTAACCCCAAAACCCTAATTTCTTCCTACAGGTCGCCGCTACCCTTCAATGGATGGTCATAAACGTTCAATTTTCTTCCCTTAATCACACCCAAACCATAATGAATTAGATCGTGGGTTCTAAACAAAAATCAAAGAGATTTTCCTTAGCTTCAATTCTGTTTGTGATGATTGCAAATGGTGAAGCATGGAGTTCGATTTTGTGGCTCGAACAGGCTAGGTTCATGTGTCGTTATAGGCCGGTGGAGGGGTGTGAGCTGCTCGCTGTTCAGAGTGAAGGGAGACGACGACTATGCGGTGGCGACGAGGGATCGTGGTCCGGTTGTGCTTAGGCGGTGCGAGCTGAAACCCTAGTTTTTGTAGATAGATTCGGCGGTTCCTGGAGCAACGAGGGAAAGAGTAACGATGGAGGAGATTAAGTAATGTAATTAAATTAATAATTAAGTTAATTAATTTAATAATGTACCTAAAAGTTTGTAACCCCGTATCCTTTTCATATGGAAACAAAATCACGCAAATTCAGGTCTGTTGGAATCGTGACAACGAACACTACAATATGAAATTGACTGGAAGGAATTTGGAGCTAGTTGAGATTTTTCGTAAAATTAAACGTCTTGTTTAATTTAATTAAAACAAATCGTTATCTAAACGATTTCCAAACCAATCAATGTGAGAACTCTCTCACTTAAATATTTTGTACAGATGTTTATTTTTATAACTGAATATATATTCATTGACTGTGCTGATTTATATTTGATTTAGTTATCATAAATTGTATACGGTGTCTGGTAGCTCACCTCATAGTTGTTTGCAAACCCATGGATGAATGGATGATTATTTATGTTATGATTTGAATGTGTTTTGGAAATATTTAACATATTAAAAATGATGTTAAAATTATCTGTGGTAGTTGAAATTGGATTAAAAATCCATTTACAAGTCGAATGGTTTGTTTATGTTCACCCATTTAAATGATATCGATTGAATTATATAAATAAATAATTTATTAATTATTTATTTATTGGTTGAAAACCCCACACAAGATTGGGATGATATTTTATTTGCACTAATCACAAGTGTTTAGATTGAATGTTAATCGATTGATTGACAGGCTGATATAAGCATTAAATAATTATTTAAGGCTCATATGGATGTAAGTGCACACTAAATGTTAATTGAATGTTTGATGGTTGTTTACTGTAACAACCCGTATTTTTGAATAACATGTTATAACATAAATGGAGGCAGAATTAAACTGTAAAATCTGAATCAAGGGAAACGGGCTATGCCATTGCGTTCGTCTCGGAAAAATACGCGAAATAGAGTCCGAGTTTTCGAAAATCGGAGTCCGTATGACCAAGATATGGCCTCGCGAAGTTTCACGAAAAATTCCCAAATTAAAGTATACTTAATTAAGTGAAATGGGTTGCGCAGAGAAATATATATATATATATTGATATATATATATATATAATAGAAAATTAAATAAATAAATATGCAAAAATGTTCAAAACAGTGAATTGGGAGAGGGGAATAACCGAACCGACCGATTTTTGAGGTCGACCCAAGCCCGCTGGGTCGACTAGGGGTTAATCCAGGGTGTTTGGCTGTCAACCCGTGGGCCGATTCGCTCAAATGCAGATTTTGCATTTGAATGGTTCTCATGGTTAATCTTTAATCTAAAGGCCCTAAATGGTTCCTACACTTGACTTCTTCCCCAAGACATGCTTTGATGGCTTGGATTGAATCTAGGTTTAATCCTATGGCCTAAAACACTTGCCTAATCTATAAATAAGACCCTAACCTACCCTAAATCATCATTATTCATTCATACAACTAAACTATGGCAAAATCAATCCTCTCATGGCCTCCACTCTCTTCATAAAATTCCTAAATAAATTCCTAAGTGATTTTCCATGCATACAAGTGTTTTCAAATTTGTATGAGCATCATTAGCTTGCATTCAAGTCAAGTTTATATATTTGCATCATAAAGAAAGAGTCTTGATCATTTTGGCTCAAGGGTTTTGCTTGCATTTTGGGTTTAATTGATTTCATAAGGGCTTTGTCATATTTTTGTGACTTCTTAAGCATTGTAAGCCCTATTCTACTTTCATACTTAAACTCTAAAGTTAAATGTATGATATGCAAGTTTATATGCAAGTTTATCATGTTGTGATATGCAAGTTTATATGCAAGTTTATCATGTTGTGATATGCAAGTTTAGATGCAAGTATGCCAAGTTATGTTATGCAAGTTTGGGTTGAACATTTTGTTCATGCTATCATGTTATGCAAGCTTATTTTGGGTTTATGAACATAAAGCTTTAAGCTTTATGCCAAAGGTTGCATTTTAGCAACATGTAAGTTATCATATCTCTTATGATAACTTGCATGTGAGGCTAAATGCGAACTTATGGCCATCTCTACATGTCATTTAGCACCATGTATCACCAATATGCTAAGTTTGGTTTTATGCATGCTTTTGAGGCCTAAAAATGTAATATGCAAGTGTATGAACATATGAACATTTCATATGCCACCATGTTAAGCTTGTGGCTTCAATACCTTTATGTCATGATTATGCCAAGTTCCCTCTTTCTATCCTTTATGCGCTATTGCGATATGTAAGCGATGGGATTGCGTTTGGGGTTGGGTAAACTTAAAAGACATAAAACATAAGCTTGGGAATTTACCTATTAAGTTAGGTCTACCCATTGGGAATTTACCTATTAAGTTAGGTCTACCCAATTACTTGAAAACTTGTAACATGTTTTGGAAACATGATGGACATGACACTTAGAAAAGATAAGTGTGGCCAACTCGAGGTTGGGTTGAGTTTGTAGCGTAAACCTACCCGGAACCGACCGGCTTAACTAGTTGCTACAAACAATAGGACCCAATGTGAGAAGTTGGTCATGTTGTACCTTGAGCCCGAGGTTAGACCAAGTTGTGGTGTAAAGCTACCCGGACCCGCCCGGCTTAACTAGTAACCACAACAAGGTCTAATGTGAGAGGTTAAGGCGCATTAAATTAATTAATGCCTCATGATTAGGGTTAAGTCATGGTCCACTTAATACTTAACCAATTTGGGCTTGGTAGATTAATCGGGGTTAAGTCGTGAACTCATCGTTACACTTAACCAAGTTAATCCAGGATTAGCAAGAGGGTTAAACCGTACTTAACCCACTAGAAAAATCCTAGCAATGGGGGCCCACTCCAGCAGTAATCCCAAGTTAGTATCATCATGACCCTAGGGACTAGGCTAGGGTGGGGGCACGATTACTGGACTGGAGGTAAGTGACCAAAAGCGATGGCAGAGGGTACGCCGGTGTAGTTCCGGGCGGACTCTGGTCATGCACATAGTCCGTAGCCGGAGAAAACATGCACGGGTCCCTAGGGCTTGATACACCCGAAGGGTGGACCCGGCACAGTTCAACTACAATTATGATTGGGCCGTATTGACACCAACACGTGACGAGTTAGGCTTAGGGAGCCGATCGACTAGACCGTTTGGTTGGACCTTGTATTAGGGTCATTTCATGTTATTGGGCCAAAGCTTGGGCCAAGGGATCAATACTTGTTTATTCAAGTCATGTTAGTTTGCTAGTACACCTGTGGTGCAAAACCTTAATCCTGATTATGCGATGACACCTTTATCTACCTTGTTAGTTAATCATCATGCTAGTATATTGTTATCCTTATGTTCATCCCTGCTGGTCATGCCAGTTAACTTTATCAGTTTACATTGATTGTAGTAGGGCTTACTCAGTCTTTTTGACTGACCTGTTTTCTTTCGCCTCTTTTCTTCCGTTTCCCCCCAGGTTCTCAGGGAGGGAATACTGGAGCTTAGCTTGGATTTCGGATTGCTTGCTTGTGGGATTTCAGGTCATGTACGGTTTCAACATGAAGCTAGCTATGGTTACCACTTAATTGGGGATAGCACTTATTTATTTCAGTTTTTCAGTTGATGTTGTTTTATCTAGACTTGTTTATTTGGAAAGCTATGTTGTACCAGACTTGTTTTGAAATGTTTTGAAATCTTCCGCTGTTTTATCTATGTTATTTACTCTGTTTACATATATACATATGTTCTTGTTCTGCCTTGACATATCATTATGCATGTTTACCTGATTCAAACGCCCCTCCAAAGTCAGAGTGCTTGCAAGAGCCACCCTGGTGGAGGTGGGGTGTTACATTTGGTATCAGAGCATATGGTACGAGAAGGAACAAAAAGGCTTTTAGAAAACTTTTGGAAAACTATTTTCAAAACCAAGTATAAAGTATTTTCCAAAGAAAAGTCTAGTTTATTTTAAAGGCTATTCCCCAAAAAGCCATTAGCAAAATTCCTTCGTTTTTCTCCATTCTGAATCTGTCTTTTTCTTCGTTTTCAGTATGGCCGATAACTTTGCTATTCCGGAGGGAGTACACGTACCTGTTTGGTATAGGAGACTTTTGGAGGCTAGGGCGACCGAAGCCGGCCCCGCAGATGTTTCTCCTCCTCCTCCTCCGGTAGTTAATGTTCCTCCTCCTCCTCCGGTGGTTAATGTTCCTCCTCCTCCTGTCGCTGAGGTTCCTCTTCCTCCTCCCCCTCAGCATCCTCAAGTGGACTTCTCAAAGACTTGCAAAGATTTCAAAGCAATGGGTGGCAAGAACTTTCAAGGCACTGAGACTTTTGTAGAGGCCAGAAATTGGTTGAAAGAGACCGAGGATTTGTTTGCTATCTTTGGGTTAGACGATCAGAGGAAGCTCTTGTTGGCGGTTTGGCTTATGAAGGATGAAGCCGCTTATTGGTGGGAAGTCACCAATGGTACTAGGCCTGTTGAGACTTGGGCCGATTTTAGGGCAAGGTTCATGCTTAAGTTTCTATCTTCTGCTGAGGAGAATCTGCAAATGGAGAGGTTCATAACTTTGAAACAAGGAGATATGTCTGTCAAAGAATATGTGAACAAGTTCAATCAGTTAGCTCGTTTTGGCTTGGATATGGTGAATACTCCTCAGAAGAAGGCTCTTCGTTTTGCTAGAGGATTGAATGAGCCGTTGCAGGGATTGGCTATGTCACATATTCCCCATGGGGCCATGTTTGAGAGTTTGGTTGATATGGCGTTACTTCAGGGAGATGTCAAGAAAGAAACCAAGATGAATGATACTCAAGCCAAGAAGACTGATTCCCAGGGAAAAGGAAATCAGGGTAATCCAAGTGGTCAGAGCAGTCAAGGCAATCAGAACAAGAACAAGAGTCAAGGCAACAAGGGGAACAACAACAAGGGCAATAACAACAAGGGCAAGAACAACAAGGGGAAGTGCCATTATTGCGGTTCAGTTGGGCATCTTATTAAGGATTGTAAGAAGAGGAAAAGGAAGAATGGTGAATGCTTTTTCTGCGGTGAGACTGGACATTTCAGTAAGGATTGCCCGAGGAAGCAAGGGCAAGGCCAGGGTCAGACTCAGCGTGCTGGACCTTCAGGAGGGCAAGTTCATGCTCTCAATGTCGCTCCAGTTCCCGATCGAGGTAGTATTTCTGTTGAGAGCCTTGTATATATTTCTGATTTTCCAGTTCGTACCTTGTTTGATTCTGGTACATCGCATAGCTTTATCTCATCTGATCTTGTTAATAGTTTGCACCTTAGTACTAGCTTGGTAGATGATCCCGTCTGTGTCTCAAATCCTATTGGGGGTTCCGCCCATTTGTCTATGATATGTGGGGATTTGAGGATCTCTATACTGAGTGTAGAGTTCTTGTGCAGTGCTTATGTTCTTGGTTTTAGGGGATACGGATTGATATTGGGCATGGATTGGCTGTCCAGATATGGAGCCATTCTTGATTGTGAGCATAGGGTTGTGAGGCTCGTGACTCGCCTCGGAAACACCCTAGAGATTTCTTGTGATCCGAGAGGTCCCGTCATGTTGTGCTATCTGGAATCACTCGACTCGTCAATGGAAACTCTTCAGTCTGTGAGAGTGGTTCGAGAGTATCCGGATGTTTTTGATGAAGTTAGGGGGTTGCCCCCTAAGCGAGAGATTGATTTCCGCATTTATCTGGTGGATAATGCAAAGCTTGTTTCTTTGCCCGTTCGGCACATGGCTCCGCGTGAAAGGCGGGAGCTAAGTAAGCAAGTGAAAGAGTTGCTTGAGAAGAACTTCATTAGACGAAGTATATCTGAATGGGGAGCGCCTGTGGTATTTGCTACCAAGGCGGATGGTTCTCTCCGACTTTGCGTTGACTATCGAGAGTTGAATAAGCTGACTAAGAAGAACAGACACCCGTTACCGAGGATTGATGATCTCTTTGACCAGCTTGTCGGTGCTTCTGTTTTCTCTCAGCTTGATCTTGCTACGGGGTTCCATCAGCTCAGGGTAGCTGAAGATAGTATAGACAAGACTGCGTTCAGAACTCCAGATGGATTCTTCGAATGGCTTGTCATGCCGTTCGGCTTGACTAATGCACCCGCATATTTCATGGACTTGATGAGTAGGGTGTTCAGGGAGTTCTTGAACAAGTTTGTCGTGGTCTTTGTAGATGATATTCTGATCTTCTCTAAGGATGAGGAAGAGCATGCAAGGCATCTCATGGAGGTGATGGATACGCTTAGAGCGCATCAGTTGAAGGCCAAGTTCTCCAAGTGTCACTTTTGGAGAAGGGAAGTTAGATTCCTTGGGCATATAGTATCTAAGCAAGGCTTAGCGGTGGATCCCGCTAAGGTAGTGGCAGTTCAGGATTGGAAGACTCCAAGGAATGCAACCGAAGTGAGAAGTTTTCTAGGTCTTGCGGGTTTCTACCAGAAGTTCATCAAGGACTTCGCAAAGATATCCGCTCCTCTCACTAAATTGACGAAGAAGAATTTAGTTTTTGCTTGGAGCATAGAATGCGAGCTTGCTTTTCAGAAGCTCAAGAGAGCCCTCACATCAGCACCTGTTCTAGCTTTGCCCGATGGAGGGAAGTTATTTACCGTATACACCGATGCATGTGGCACGGGGTTAGGAGCTGTTCTTATGCAAGAAGGAAGAGTGATATGCTTTGGCGGTAGACAACTCAAAGTGCATGAGAAGAATTATCCCACTCATGACTTAGAGTTGGCAGCAATAGTATATGCACTCAAGGCTTGGCGCCATTATCTTCTGGGAGAAAGATTTGAGCTTTATACTGATCACAAGTCATTGAAGTATCTCTTTTCTCAGAAGGATCTGAATCTGAGGCAACAAAGATGGATGGAATTCTTGGCGTCCTACGATTTTGAGATAGCTTATACCCCTGGCAAGGGGAATGTGGTAGCAGATGCATTGAGTAGAAGAAGGTTGACCCTAAGTCCTCTATTCGTTGAGATGAAGAATTTAGAGTATGTGGCAACCTTTGATTTCTCTTTGGCGATTGAGTCGATGACCGGTTCTTTAGCATCTCTGGAACTCAGACCTACCCTTCTTGATCAAGTTGGGGCTTCGCAGAGAGAAGACCCTCAGATAGTTGAGATTATGGATAAGCTGATTCGAGAAGAGACGTCTAGTCATCTCGCTCGATATTCTATTGATGACAAGGGTTGGCTGAGGAGAGACGGAAGGTTATGTGTTCCTATGGTAGAAGAGCTAGTAAGAAGATTTCTTGAGGTGGCGCATCGCTCTAAGTTGACTATACATCCGGGCGGAGATAAGATGTATAAAGATATGAAGCGCATTTTCTTTTGGCCTGGGATGAAGAAGGATGTGGCAGAATTTGTCTCTAGATGTATCATTTGCCAGCAAGTTAAGGCCGAGTCGAAGAAGCCCGGTGGGCTATTGCATCCTCTAGACGTTCCACTTTGGAAGTGGGAGAGTATTTCCATGGATTTTATCGATGGGCTACCAAGGTCAAGGAAAGGGAATACGAGCATCTGGGTTATTGTGGACCGACTTACGAAGAGTGCTCATTTCATTCCAGTGAAGAGCAAGAGGACCGCATCTTGGCTAGCGTCTGTATATCTTCGTGAGATTGTGAGACTACATGGAGTCCCTTCTAGTATAGTCAGTGACCGTGACCCAATCTTTACAAGTCAATTCTGGAATAGCTTGCAAGAAGCTATGGGCACGAGGTTGAATCTAAGTACGGCTTATCACCCACAGACGGACGGTCAAACCGAAAGGGTGAATAGGGTACTCGAGGATCTGTTGAGGCTTTGTATTCTGGATTTTGGTGGTACTTGGGAAGACCATCTTCCTCTTGTTGAGTTTGCATATAATAACAGTTATCAGGCAAGCATAGGGATGTCACCATTTGAAGCTTTATATGGGAGGCCATGCAAGTCGCCTACATGTTGGTGGGAGACTACAGATGAGCTTATACTTGGGCCTGATATGATCAGAGATACATCCGAGAAGATCGAGTTGATTCGGAGACAGATGAAAGCGGCCCAAGACCGACAGAAATCCTATGCTGATAAGCGAAGAACGGATTTGGAGTTTGATGTTGGGGATATGGTTTTCGTGAAGGTTTCTCCTTTGCGGAATGTGGTCCGATTTGGAGCTGTTGAGAAGTTGGCACCGAGGTTTTTTGGACCATTCCCTATTATAGAGAGGATCGGGCAGATGGCTTATAGAGTGAAGTTGCCCGAGAAGCTTGCTGGAGTACACGATGTTTTTCATGTCTCGCATCTCCGGAAGTGTTTACATGAATCAGCAGAGGTTGTTGAGCCAAGTGTTCTAAAAGATGTAGAAGTGGAGAAAGAGGCTACCTTGAGGAGAGCTCCGATTCGTATCTTGGGGATGGAGACCAAGAAGCTAAGGAATCGAGAGGTCAAATTGGTGAAGATTCAATGGGGTGAAGCCGAAGAAGACGCAACTTGGGAAACCGAGGAGAAGATGCGTGGGCTTTATCCATTCCTTTTTGAGGGTACACTCTCAATCTCTTTTCTTTGTTAGCATATCTTTCTCTTTGCTATCCATGTTTATCTAGTTTATCGTGTTAATCTTGTCATGAGAACCTTAGGTAGAAACCCTTTGGATAAAACATGTGTTTGAAACATGTTATGCTTGATGGTTGCAAGTGGTTGCGAGTGTTTGCAAGTGGATACTCGTGGATGCATAATACACGTTAGGCACTAAGATCGGCTCACACACTTTCATACCGCATATGCATGAGAGTTTATGCTTATTCATGGATGAAAACTTGTTATGCTATCACGTGGATGTTGCATATGGATGAATGTTATGTGCACTCATGTAGAGATTATAAATTATGTTAGGAATTTGCATACATATGGACTCATTTCACTAACATATTTTGCATTAAGGGGGTTTACTGAATCAGTAACCTCCTGATTTTCGCATTAGATAAGTAAATATACACACACCTATGCATATGATCATACAGCATTTAGAACCTTTTAAGGACAATGATTGCTCGTGGATGATGTTTTGAGTAGATGGATGATGGATGGTAGGATACGTTCTTCCTAACTTGGAGATTTCGGGGACGAAATCCTTTAAGGAGGGAAGAATGTAACAACCCGTATTTTTGAATAACATATTATAACATAAATGGAGGCAGAATTAAACTGTAAAATCTGAATCAAGGGAAACGGGCTATGTCATTGCGTTCGTCTCGGAAAAATACGCGAAATAGAGTCCAAGTTTTCGAAAATCGGAGTCCGTATGACCAAGATATGGCCTCGCGAAGTTTCACGAAAAATTCCCAAATTAAAGTATACTTAATTAAGTGAAATGGGTTGCGCAGAGAAATATATATATATTGATATATATATATATAATTGAAAATTAAATAAATAAATATGCAAAAATGTTCAAAACAGCGAATTGGGAGAGGGGAATAACCGAACCGGCCGATTTTTGAGGTCGACCCAAGCCCGCTGGGTCGACTAGGGGTTAATCCAGGGTGTTTGGCTGTCAACCCGTGGGCCGATTCGCTCAAATGCAGATTTTGCATTTGAATGGTTCTCATGGTTCATCTTTAATCTAAAGGCCCTAGATGGTTCCTACACTTGACTTCTTCCCCAAGACATGCTTTGATGGCTTGGATTGAATCTAGGTTTAATCCTATGGCCTAAAACACTTGCCTAATCTATAAATAAGACCCTAACCTACCCTAAATCATCATTATTCATTCATACAACTAAACTATGGCAAAATCAATCCTCTCATGGCCTCCACTCTCTTCATAAAATTCCTAAATAAATTCCTAAGTGATTTTCCATGCATACAAGTGTTTTCAAACTTGTATGAGCATCATTAGCTTGCATTCAAGTCAAGTTTATATATTTGCATCATAAAGAAAGAGTCTTGATCATTTTGGCTCAAGGGTTTTGCTTGCATTTTGGGTTTAATTGATTTCATAAGGGCTTTGTCATATTTTTGTGACTTCTAAAGCATTGTAAGCCCTATTCTACTTTCATACTTAAACTCTAAAGTTAAATGTATGATATGCAAGTTTATATGCAAGTTTATCATGTTGTGATATGCAAGTTTATATGCAAGTTTATCATGTTGTGATATGCAAGTTTATATGCAAGTATGCCAAGTTATGTTATGCAAGTTTGGGTTGAACATTTTGTTCATGCTATCATGTTATGCAAGCTTATTTTGGGTTTATGAACATAAAGCTTTAAGCTTTATGCCAAAGGTTGCATTTTAGCAACATGTAAGTTATCATATCTCTTATGATAACTTGCATGTGAGGCTAAATGCGAACTTATGGCCATCTCTACATGTCATTTAGCACCATGTATCACCAATATGCTAAGTTTGGTTTTATGCATGCTTTTGAGGCCTAAAAATGTAATATGCAAGTGTATGAACATATGAACATTTCATATGCCACCATGTTAAGCTTGTGGCTTCAATACCTTTATGTCATGATTATGCCAAGTTCCCTCTTTCTATCCTTTATGCGCTATTGCGATATGTAAGCGATGGGATTGCGTTTGGGGTTGGGTAAACTTAAAAGACATAAAACATAAGCTTGGGAATTTACCTATTAAGTTAGGTCTACCCATTGGGAATTTACCTATTAAGTTAGGTCTACCCAATTGCTTGAAAACTTGTAACATGTTTTGGAAACATGATGGACATGACACGTAGAAAAGATAAGTGTGGCCAACTCGAGGTTGGGTTGAGTTTGTAGCGTAAACCTACCCGGAACCGACCGGCTTAACTAGTTGCTACAAACAATAGGACCCAATGTGAGAAGTTGGTCATGTTGTACCTTGAACCCGAGGTTAGACCAAGTTGTGGTGTAAAGCTACCCGGACCCGCCCGGCTTAACTAGTAACCACAACAAGGTCTAATGTGAGAGGTTAAGGCGCATTAAATTAATTAATGCCTCGTGATTAGGGTTAAGTCATGGTCCACTTAATACTTAACCAATTTGGGCTTGGTAGATTAATCGGGGTTAAGTCGTGAACTCATCGTTACACTTAACCAAGTTAATCCAGGATTAGCAAGAGGGTTAAACCGTACTTAACCCACTAGAAAAATCCTAGCAATGGGGGCCCACTCCAGCAGTAATCCCAAGTTAGTATCATCATGACCCTAATGACTAGGCTAGGGTGGGGGCACGATTACTGGACTGGAGGTAAGTGACCAAAAGCGACGGCAGAGGGTACGCCGGTGTAGTTCCGGGCGGACTCTGGTCGTGCACATAGTCCGTAGCCGGAGAAAACATGCACGGGTACCAGTAGATCGGGACTGTGCACTCATGTTCATGGTGTCCAGGGGTTGACACCCTAGGGCTTGATACACCCGAAGGATGGACCCGGCACAGTTCAACTACAATTATGATTGGGCCATATTGACACCAACACGTGACGAGTTAGGCTTAGGGAGCCGATCGACTAGACCGTTTGGTTGGACCTTGTATTAGGGTCATTTCATGTTATTGGGCCAAAGCTTGGGCCAAGGGATCAATACTTGTTTATTCAAGTCATGTTAGTTTGCTAGTACACCTGTGGTGCAAAACATTAATCCTGATTATGCGATGACACCTTTATCTACCTTGTTAGTTAATCATCATGCTAGTATATTGTTATCCTTATGTTCATCCCTGCTGCTCATGCCAGTTAACTTTATCAGTTTACATTGATTGTAGTAGGGCTTACTCAGTCTTTTTGACTGACCTGTTTTCTTTCGCCCCTTTTCTTCCGTTTCCCCCCCAGGTTCTCAGGGAGGGAATACTGGAGCTTAGCTTGGATTTTGGATTGCTTGCTTGTGGGATTTCAGCTCATGTACGGTTTCGACATGAAGCTAGCTATGGTTACCACTTAATTGGGGATAGCACTTATTTATTTCAGTTTTTCAGTTGATGTTTTTTTATCTAGACTTGTTTATTTGGAAAGCTATGTTGTACCAGACTTGTTTTGAAATGTTTTGAAATCTTCCGCTGTTTTATCTATGTTATTTACTCTGTTTACATATATACATATGTTCTTGTTCTGCCTTGATATATCATTATGCATGTTTACCTGATTCAAACGCCCCTCCAAAGTCAGAGTGCTTGCAAGAGCCACCCTGGTGGAGGTGGGGTGTTACATTTACAGTTATTGTTGAATGTATAAAATCCATATATATTTATTTATATGGATATTGGTTGAATTTTATTCCAATCCAGAATAAATATGAATATTTTAATAATATAATATTTAATGAAAATTGAAGTTTGATTTAGACGTCCGATTTCGGATGGACGCAAAGATATAAAAACATAAATGAATATTCGTAACTGTAGCAAACGGTTTTGAATTAATTTTCAACTAATTTTGACATTTAGAAGTTTTCAAATTGAAATGAATAGTAACTTTTCAAAGTGAAGTTCAATTAGGCTATATAGCAAATGTTTTAAAACGAAATTCATTTCAAAATTTTCTTTTTTATTTTTAAAACAACTATCAAGAAAAATTGAACTGAAAATAATGAATTTTGAAAAAATATATTATTTTATTCATTAAATGATATTAAAATTGAGTGAACAGTGAAATATGCAATTCGAAAGATAAACGACTGAAACGAGTTTTTAAACATGAAATTATATATATTTCATATAATTTATAAAAATGGTTGAAGAATTTGGAAGATATTGATATCGTTATTCCAAAAACGATATTTGTTAGTTTCAGAATTGGGTATTGAACGTAAGTAGATATGATTTCCGTTTAAAGCCTTATATTTAATATCAAATTGGATTACTGTTCTTAAATCTAGTTATGAAAGGAATAAATCTTCTAATTAAGATTTAAGGAAGTTTTCCAATTTATCTAATTAAACTGGAATTGAATGGAATTCGATTAATAATAATCGAGATGATTTCGTGAAGGAAGGCGTTTACTATTTATGGAATTTATAAGGCTTTGTCGTTATTCCACTTATAGTATTAGTCTAATATGGAAATTTATATCGATTATAAATTGTTTAGATTTTCGTGAACATTCTTTATTGAATGGAAAGTGATTTTGGGTTTATTTTGAAAGGCGCTTTTAAATGGCAGTTGTTCTTTAGCCCAGTTAAAAACAAGATTAACTTCTAACAAATGAATAATCATTAAATAATGATTTTTGAGATTAAAACTAAGCTAGAGTTTTAATGAATTTTTAATTAGATTGAGATGTAAAAAAAGAGCTAAATAAATTTACCGAATTCGAGAATTGATATAGATGGAGTACAACCAGTTTTACTCCATGCGATAGTAGAATCTTTAATTAGATTTAGAACGTTAAATGGTAATTAAATTTACCGATACACTATGGGTGTTAAATATGGAGTACCACAAATTTTGCTCCATAAGATAAATAGGTTGGGATGGGGATAATGAAATAAATGATCACTTTCGTAAGCCTCGATAATCCCGACTAGTTTTATTAACCTTAATTTGGTTTAAACTGTGAAAAGATAAAATAAAATCTTTTGAAATGATATCTAAAGGAAGACTAAACAAAGGTTCAAATGAAATAAATCTTTGATAAGAATTATGAGTATAATTCTAAATATAAGAATATTTTAATAAAAGAATATTCTGGATTGAAATAAAATATGTGCTATCTTTGTGGATTTATCACATGATTATAAAGATGCACTAGTTATTCAGAAAGACCGGGTTTAACCCATTCTGAATAACTGTTACAACGATTAAAAGTCAACGATGAAGATGGTGGATGAAGACCGGAGATCTTCACATCGTATAGATGACTAGAGATGTCTTGATTGGGCGGTACACCCAAGACAAGGTAATAAGTGGTAATTGTCCAGACGTACTTGGAGATCGACTGGACATGCGAGTACCTCTCTCATGTATTGGACATATGTGATGGGAAATAAGGTGCTTTCGGTTTCGTTCAGACTCAGAACGAAATTGCAAATGGATTGTGTGTTTGACATCATAGTTTGTGCTACATTAATTGATATCTACTATATATATGTCTATTTGGTGGCAGAGAATATATTCTATTGCTTAACACCCTTCTCTAAGACATATGAGCTCAGAGGTTATATATCGGTAGACATCAGTTGTATGGTATGAACTGACAATGTGGCGTGCTAAGATGCAATGATCAAAGTGTTTGTTGAGAAGCAGAGCTTTTTGGATGATGATCAAAGCACCACTTTCATATAGCACCGCTTTGTGTATAGCGTTAATTCGTGAGCCTCAAACCTCGGTACGAGTCAAAAACGGGATCAGGGATAGCGGGGGGTGCATGCGTTTCTTTCTAACTAGAGATAGTGCCATAGTATGGAGCCCAAGCTTATTTACTTATGTGGATGATGGATAGCAAGGCGCCTTAGATATGATTGGTCAACATACTGACCGTGTGACAGGTCTGATAGGACCCAAAAACGTATTATTCGGGAATAACCGATCCACAAACGTTAGGTATGGACCGGTCCTACAAGATCCAAGGGTTACCTATAGGTGTGATCCTGGATCATCTTGTTGGAGGTGATCCGAATTCGATAAGGAGACATCCCTTGCCTTGACTCATGATGGAAATTCAATTTCCAATACGCGACTTTTCGGTTTTAGTTGTAAACCTATATAGTGACATAGTAGGATGGGGTACTATGTCGTCTATGATTGATACATTTATATTCGAAGTTGTTTTATATGCTATGCAATTGTAATAATATGAAATTACTTGTTTTAAAGAGTATCAAGCATGTTTGGCTATTAAAAGGCAAAACTCTATCCTTCGACTTGCTTTGCATTGTGTAATGGGATCTGAGTCTTATAATAGCTTCATTTTTCAAAAAGCATTGCGTTGTTTTATTTCTAAACTATTATTCTTGTGGATTAAACCCGTTCCATGTCATACGGCGTGGTCTCATGATTTTCCCAACCTTTAAAATAAATTTTAATTATTGCTTTAAGTTCTCACCAGTCCCATGACTGACGTGGAGTTTATTGTTTTCGCCTAAACTTTTGGTGCCCATATTTTCCACATGGGTAGTCAGTATTTTTGATTTTCATAGATATTTCTTTTAACAAGATACTGGATTTACGAATGGAGCTATATTAGGAAAGCTTTGTATCTGTGTATTTCTTTCAGTTGTGTTAGTCAATGAATTTCCACTGTGCATTGTATTTATACATTTTTTATTCTCGCTGCATCGTTGTAATTTATTCTCTGATATATTCTTGTACTCCAATGTAAACTGCTGTAAAGGCAATGAAAAGTTCTATTGTTCTGTGTTCCGATGTGTCGTGTTCTTAAACAATCCGCTACTTTTTTGGTTTAGGCCAGCTGGGGATTTCGGGCCGTAATAGCGTGGTATCAGAGCTTTGGTTTACAAATCTCGAGAATAAACACATTAGAACCAAATGAAAGAATTCATTAGAGATAGGATTAGTAACATCCTATAAGAATGACTCATTAGTTATAGGGTTAGCAATGCCCTAGAATGAGTTCGAAGAGTGTTATTTATAAAAAAACGAATTTAATTTTGAGATTATTATATCTTATTATAAAAATTTAAGTATTTTATTTGATTTTGAATTTGGGCTATCAAGTATAGGAAGATTTTGAGTAAACGCAGGATGAGACGTACATTCAAAATCTCAATATACTGGGTAGATATAGAATCACACTCTAGTCGCCCAGAGGTGACTCTTGTGATTAGTGCATTATCGTCAGTACTTATGTTCAAGTTTCGAAAGTGGGATATCTATATATTTCCAATTGACTGTGTGAGAACCAAAAACTTTGTATAATTTATTGTTCATGATTTGGCATTGAAAATATGATTTTTGAGTACATATATACAAGTTATATATATTTGAAAACCTAATCAACTAATTATTGTTGGTTGTGATGTGTGATTATTAATTTAACTAATAAAACATTTGAATGATGACAACAATATGAAAATGAAAGATAAATTAAATCAAATTTAATGTAGAACTGAATTGAAAATTAGTTCGAATTAGACATACATATATATATATATATATATATATATATATATATGTATGTATGTATGTATATGTATATATATGTATATATCTATTGAGCAGGTTATTGACTTAAAGCTGAGTAAAGAAATAAATTACGTCCCCGACAATAGGTGCACCATGTTTATTTGGTTGCGCAGTTTTATTATTATATTGTTGCAAGTGAATTGGATGCGTTGTGATGGATTCTTGTGTGAATTTAAACATACACCATAGGATAGTAAACAATAATTATGGACTACACCACATAGCATATACAAAGGACAGCATAGCATATCATATCCATATAAGCATGCAATTATTTGGTGCTTATATGACGAGGTTTTGATTACCATATGAGCAAGCACTTGTTTGATGCTTGTATGGCGAGGACTGGATTTCAGATTGAACTAATGACTAACTATGGACTTAATAAACATATAAAAGAAATGGAAGGATTTAATAATAAAATCCCATCACTGGGTCATGAAATGACAAAAATATACATGTCTCTCTTGTTGTAGGTACGACACATGGATCATGACTAAACCCCATCACCGGGTCAAGGGATGATTTTTCACACATCTCCCTTGAGTGTAGATAAGTCACAATTGCTTTGTTTAATGTATGTTGATTTATTGGGTGCATGATACGGCCAAATATATTTGTTCAGATCAACCCGTACATCGGAGGTTATGACAAGAAAATTCAGAAATTTAAGGCGTTAGCCAAATTTAAGGAAAATTTGGAGGTTCTTAAAAACTGAAAAGTTGAAGAACTCAAGCCAGAATGAAAGTTGAGTTGGTTAGTTAAATGACTTTCAGCTCCTTTCCTTTTTCGGTACGAAAATGTTTTAAGTAGAGGAGATTATAACAACCCTGATTTTTGGAACCAATTTAAAATTTATTTTAAATTGATTTTAATGAAAATTAAGTATTTTAAAATGATTTCTTTTGAGAATAAACAACTTAGAATTTATTTAAAACGAAGTTTGAATGTATAAATTTGTAATTTATTTAGAACGAGCTCGTATTGGCGTGATAGTTTGGAAATTTAGTTTTAAACTTTAAACGAGTATACAAAATTCAAAATAAATTAGAATTTGATAAAAAAGAAATGTTAGGATCTATTTAATAATATCTTTCTAATGAATGTAAGAAACTGAGATTTCGTATTATAAAATGTAAGTTATGTCCAAATTAAATTCTGCAATAGTCGCTATGGAATTAAATTATATATTATCGATATTATATATGCCTCAAAAATAGTCATTTTGCAAACGACCTCCGTTTTCGATGAAACTAATTTTGTTCGACCCTTAATGTCAAATTATTGTCTGGTTTAAAATTTCAAGTTAATTGAAATTAGTATATAAACTTAGTAAATTTAAACGCGTTTTGTAAATTCAGTTGAATTTAATAAGCTAGTTAAATTGCCATTTTTAAAATGGTCTACAAATTTGACAAAATTAATTTTTTTTGAACTGTAATTGTAAAACATAGCTAGATTTCAATTTTTGGCCGTGGAAAATTAAAATGTACGTTCAATTTCAATTTTGAACGTTATATTGATTTATATTTTAATTTTGATGAAAACTAATCGAAATGATTGAATCAGCTTATGAAACATATACCATTGTGTCCAAATTGTGGGCATTTGTTTAGCAACGACAGTCGTCGGGTTTCGTTTGGAGTTCGGAGCGGTAAACAAGCAACATTGAATTAAATAATATAAGAAATATAATATACATATAAGCATTTAATTCCAAAACCCTAATTTCTTCCTATAGGTCGCTGCCACCCTTCAATGTATGGCCATAAACGTTCGCTTTTCTCCCCTTAATCACGCCCAAACTGTAATGAATTAGATCGTGGGTTCTAAACAAAAATCTAAGAGATTTTCCTCAGCTTCAATTCTATATGGTGATGATCGAAAATGGTGAAGCATGGAGTTCGATTTGTGGCTCGAATAAGCCATGTTCGTGCTCCGCTATAAGCCAGTGGAGGGGTGCAAGCTGCTCTTCGTTCGGGGTGAAGGTGGAGGGCGATGGCGGCTACGCGGTGGCGACGAGGGATCGTGGTTCGTTGGTGCATAGGCGGTGCGGGTTGGAACCATAGTTTTTGTAGATGAGTTTGGCGGTTCCTGGGGCAAAGAGGAACATATTAGCGGGGGAGGAGATTAAGTAATGTAATTAAATTAATAATTAAGTTAAATAATTTTAATAATGTAAAGTTTGTAATCCTGCATCTTTTTCATACGGAAACAGAATCACGCAAACTCGGATCCGCTGGAATCACGATAGCGAACACTGCAATATGAAACTGAATGAAAGGAATTTGGGGCTAATTGAGATTTTTGGTTAAATTAAACGTCTTGTTTAATTTAACTAAAACTAATCGTTATTTAAATGATTTTCGAACCGATCAATGTGAGAAGCCTCTCACTCAAATATTTTGTACAATTATTTATTTTTATACTTGAATATATATATATTTATTGTCTATGCTGATTTATATTTGATTTAATTATCATAAATTGTATATAGTGCCTGGTAGCTCACATCACAGTTGTTTGCAAACTCATGGATGAGTGGATGATTATTTATGTTATGAATTGAATGTGTTTTGTAAATATTTAACATATTAAAAATGGTGTTAAAATTTTGAAATTGGATTAAAAATCCATTTACAAGCCGAACGACTTGTTTATGTTTAACCATTTAAATGATATCGATTGGATTAAATAAATAAGTAATTTATTAATTAATTAATTATTAGTTGAAAATCGCACACGGGTATTGGGATGACATTTGATTTACACTAATCCCAAGTGTTTAGATTGAACGTTAATCGATTGATTAACAGGTCGATATAAGCATTAAATAATTATTTAAGGCTCATATAGACGTAAGTGCACATTGAATGTTAATTGAATGTTCGATGGTTGTTTACAGTTATTGTTGAATGTATGAAATCCATATAAATTTATTTATATGGATATTGATTGAGTTTTATCCCAATCTGGAATAAATATGAATATTTTAATAATATAATATTTAATGAAAACTGAAGTTTGATTTAGACATTTAATTTTGGATGGACGCAAAGATATAAAAATATAGATGAATACTCGTAACTGTAACGAATGGTTTTGAATTAATTTTCAACTAAGTTTGGCATGTCGAAGTTTTACAAATTGAAATGAATAGTAACTTTTCAAAGTGAAGTTCAGTTAGGCTATATAGCAAACGTTATAACAGGAATTTGGTTTCGAAATTTTCTTGTTTATTTTTATAACGAATGTCAAGAAAATTTGAAGTGAAAATAATGAGTTTTGAACAATAATATTATTTTATCCATTAATATGATATTAAAATTGACTGAATAGTGAAATGTGCAATTTTAAAGAAAAACGACTAAAACAAGTTTTCAAACATGAAATTATACATATTTTATATAATTTATAAAAATGGTTTGAAGCGTTTTGATTTGTAATTAAAATTTATAAATCGAATTCAGGCCTGAATAGAATGCGTCGCGCGACGACAGTTCGCGAACGTCAACTAGTAACTTCAAATTGACGTACCGAGAGACCCGACCGTCGGATTATCCTGAAATTGGAACCATTGGGACCATAATGAAATGAGATTTCCAATAAAATTAGAATTTTTGAAATCCAATTGTTAGATTTTAATTTAAGTCCAAATCAGTTTGGGAAAAGGTTGTCATCGATGCAGTTCGGTGGCCGATATTGGAAATCGACTGTAAAGGCCTTGATAAAATTATTAAAAATATAGATAAATTATGAAAAGTCATAATAAATGATTTAGAAAGATTTTGGATGAAATATTCCATATTTCAGAAGATAAAAGATATGTTTATCTGAATGAACTAGTTAATAACTAGAATAATAATCCAATGATTTTTAAAAATAATGAATTGGGTTTGAAAATGGTTTAATATAACTAGAGTTTTCCAATGAATAAATTGGAATGGATTTGAATGGAAATTATCTTCGGAAATATCAATATTGGATTCCGTGATTATGTGGATATCGTCAAAGAATTTAGAAGATATTGATATCGTTATTCCAAAATGATATATGTTACTTTTGGAATTGGGTATTGAATGTAAGTAGATATGATTTCCATTTGAAGCCTTATATTTAATATCAAATTGGATTTTAGGTTTTTCGTGAATGTTATCTTAAATAATATTGTTCTTAAACCCAATTATGAAAGGAATATATCTTTTAATTAAGATTTAAGGAAGTTTTCCAGTTTATTTAATAAAATTGGAATTGAATTCAATTAAAAATAATCGAGATGAGTTTCTATAAAGGAAGGCATTTACTATTTACGGAACTTATAAGGCCTTATCGTTATTCCACTTATAAGATTAGTCTGATACAGAAATCTATATCTATTATAAACTGTTCAGATTTCCGTGAAGATTCGTGTTAAATGGAAAGTGATTTTGAGTTTATTTTGAACGGTGCTTTTAAATGGCAATTGTTCTTTGACAAAGTTAAAGACAAGATTAATTTCCAAAAATTGAATAATCATTAAATAATGATCTTTGAGATTAAAACAAAGCTGAAGTTTTAATGAATCTTTATTTAGATTGAGATGTAAAAAAAGAAGTAATTAAATTTACCGAATTCGAGAAATGATCGAGATGGAATACCACCAGTTTTACTCCATGCGATAGTTTAATCTTTAATTAGATTTAAAACGTTAAATGGTGATTATATTTATCGATAACACTATGGTGTTATATATGGAGTACCACCAGTTTTGCTTCATGGGAATACTATGTTGGGATAGGGATAATGAAACAAATGATTACTTCGGTAAGGCTCGATAATCCCGACTAGTTTTATTAAACCTTAATTTGGTTTAAATTGTGAAAAGATAAAATAAAATCTTTTGAAATGATATCCAAAGGAAGATTAGACAAAGGTTTAAATGAAATAAATATTTGATAATATTTATGGGAATAATTCCCAGTATAAGAATATTTGAACAAAAGAATATTCTGGAGTGGAATGAAATGTGTGCTATCTTTGTGTATTTATCACATAATTATAAAGACGTGCAAGTTATTCGGAAAGACGAGGTTTAACCCATTCCGAATAACTTTTACGATGATTAAAAGTCGACGATGAAGACGGTGGTTGAAGACCGGAGATCTTCACATCGTATGGATGAGTAATGATGTCTCGATTGGGCGGTACACCCAAGACGAGGTAATAAGCGGTGGTTGTCCAGAAGTACTTGGAGATCGACCGGATATGTGAGGGCCTCTTCCTGTATTGGACCTATGGGACGAGGAATTAGGTGTCTCCGGTTTCATTCAGACCAAGAACGAACTTGCAAATGGATTGTGTGTTTGACATCATAATTTGTGATACATTAATTGATCACTACTAAACATATATCTATTTGGTGGCGGAGAATTTATTTTCTTGCTTAACACCCTTCTCTGAGATGTACGAGCTCAGAGGTTATATATAGGTCGGCATCAGTTGTATGGTATGAACTGACAATGTGGCATGCTGAGATGCAATGATTGAAGATTTATTGAAAACATAGCTTTGTGGATAAAAACACCGCTTTCATATAGCACGCTTTGTATATAACGTTAATTCGCGAGCCTCACACCCCGGTATGAGTCAAAAACGGGATTAGGGACAGTAAGGAGTGCATGCGTTTCTTTCAAACTAGAAGTAGTGCCATCATATGGAGCCCAGGCATTTTTTTTTATGTGGATAATGGATAGCGAGGCGCCTCAGATATGATTGGTTGACATACTAATCAGGTGACAGGTCTGATAGGACCGGGAACGTATTGTTCAAGAATAACCAATCCACAAACATTAGGTATGGACAAGCCCTGCAAGATCCAAAGGTTGCCCGTAGGTGTGATCCTGGATCATCTTCCTAGAGGCAATCTGAATTCGGTAAGGAGACATCCCTTGCCTTGACTTATGATGGAAATCCAATTTCCAGCTTTTCGGTTTTAGTTGTAAACCTATATCGCGACATAGTAGGATGGGGTACTATGTCGTCTATGATTGATACATTTATATTTGAAGTTGTTTTATACAATATGCACTTATAATAATATGAAATCATTTGTTTTAAAGAGTATTAAGCATGTTTGGCTATTATAAGGTAAAACTCTTGGGATCTGAGTCTTATAATAGCTTCATTTTTCAAAAAGCATTGCATTGTTTTATTTCTAAATTGTTATTCATGTGGAGTAAAGTCATTCCTTATCATATGGCATGGTACCATGATTTTACCAACCTTTAAAATAAAGTTTCATTATTGTTTTAAGTTCTCACATCAATCCCATGACTGACATGGAGTTTATTGTTTTCACCTAAACTTTGGGTGCCCATATTTTCCACATGGGCAGTTTGTAGTTTTGGTTTTCGCAGATATTTATTTTAACAGGATCCTGGATTTATGACTGGAGCTATGTTCGGAAAGGTTTGTACTCGTGTATTTCTTTCAGTTTTGTAAGTTGATGTATTTCTGTTGTGCATTATATTTATACATTTTTTATTTCCGCTGCATTGTTGTAACTTATTCACTGATATATTATTATACTTTGATGTAAATTATTGTAAAGGCAATGAAAAGTTCTATTATCTGTTTTTCAATACATCGTGTTCTCAAACAATCCGCGTTCTCGTTCAGTTTAGGCCAACCGGGGATCTCGGGTCCTGATAATCGTTACACTTTTTTGGTCAACCGAGGCTCTTGCCCTAGGGAGGGAGTGGGTTAAATCGCTTTTTTTCTTCAGGCTGGTGGATTGGAGCTTGACGGTCAGCTTAGTAGATTGGATTTTCTTTTAGAGATGGTCAAGGCTAATCTAGATCGTTGCAACTGGCTTTCAGGTTAGGGCTTGGAATTATGCCTCGTTGGAGAGTGGACCAGTGCTATTTTATGATTTCCCGTGTTTTCAGATATGGAGGGCTGATAGTTGCCAGTTTGGGAAGCCACCTTAGTTTTGCGTTGGAAATTTCAATTGGATTGTGTTTTTGGTTTTTACTTGCTGTTATTAGGTGTGCTTGGGTCCTGCTTATTTTCCAATATTTTCTTTTTGTGTAAGTTGTTTGGTGGGGGCTTCAGGCATAGTGGCTTGATAGCACTGTTGTTCTGCTTTTGTGAGTCACTGGAGAAAGACGTTTGTTCTCATTTTTGGTTATATACTTCCGCTTTCTTTTAAAAAAATAGTATAAAATGATAATCATATTATGGTTCTAAAGGAAGCTTGAAATATATAATTATTTTGGAATGAAGATGATGTTTGAAATTGCAGGTAGCATGTTGTAAATAAGAGGATTTAAATAAGTATTACACTTTTGATGTTAAATGACAATAATATTATTTCGAAGAAAATTTAACTGATAATGATGATTTTGGGTCATATGAATGTTTGAGAAAAGTAATATGTGGAAATCAAAGGATTTCTAAAATATATTATCAATTTGAAAAAATGTATACCATTTCAAGTTGAATAATAATGTTTGAAGAAAATAAAATAATACATTGAAATAAAGGATTTTGATATGTATTATCATCTTCGAGAAACTTTATTATTTTGAGATGAAAAATATTAGAAAATTTATCTGACAATTGTACTCAATGTAGGAAGTAATACGAAATAAGTTGCTAACTAATATAGTTATATATGTATTTCAATTACTTAATCACTAACCTGTTATTTGGAATTGTTTTAGTGGTTGTGAGTGTTCAAATATAAAAAGACTCTCCATATACATATGTTAAAATCCGTAATTAAACTTTATAAAATAATCTGAGAACATTTCAATAATATTTTAAAACATGAAACTTGATCTTCCTAAAGTTGATTCTAGTAAATTGATATTCAATTTTTAAGAAAAGTTGGAGTTGGTAATATTATACCATTATGAAAAGGGATTTTATGCATTTTGGATTTTTGAATCTTAATATGAACGTTTAAGTGAATTAGAAATAAATGTAACTCTGATTTGAATGAATTTTTCAAGTAGAAGGAATATTTCAAACATAAAACATGGAATTTATTCAAATTATTTGGTTTGAAGATATAAGTTGTGTTTATTAAACAAAAATGTTTTTAAGCATTAAATTAGCATTTTATTCAATTTACTTGGATTTAAAAAAGAAAAAGGGTATTTGTACCTAAATTTTTGGTACTGGTTTTTATAGAATTTTGTAAATAGAAAAAAATGATTTTTGAGCTGTTGTTAAAATATAAAGTTTGAATTTGAGTTTAGTGTAGTAATGCCGTGATCATCAAAAGCAAGAAATTATTCATTTTTAATTATTATAAATTAAATGGTGATTATAATATGCTAGTAATGCCATTTAATTAAGTCTAATATATACCAAGATACTGTATTATTGTAGATACCATGATGATATGCTAATGACTGGAAATGTTTAGGATAAGCATGCATAAAATGTTCGCATAAGGAAAATAGGTAGGCGAATGACTTGTTATTGAGATATGTTATGGGAAAAAGCTAGTGCCAAAAGTTGTTGGGCATCTTTCGGTTTTGTATGGAGTAAAGAAGTCATCATTGAGTAGATTTTTGAAAAGATCAATGAGTATTAGTACAAATTTTATTTATTTACCCTATATGCGAATTTACGATGACGGATTAGTGGTTATAATAGAGAGTAGTCCGCTTATTAGAGATGGGGTTTAGGATACTTTATAGGGCTTGATATAGAATAATTATTGAGAATTGAAGTTGGTCCAAAAACTTTATGGTAAAAAATTTGTAAACGAATGTGAGGAAGCCCGATAAGATATTAAGATTTTCCATCATTGAATGTTTTCCTGTAAGTTCGTTTTCTCGTTTTCTTATAGGTTAATTTCTTGCTAGGTCATTGCTCGTTTGTACAATTTCTTTAACTAGCTAGTTGATATAGACATTGGCGTATGGTTGATAGGATTTTTTGTATATGCATTCTTATCATGTATTTTGGTTGTTATCGATACTTTGTTTGGATTATGTTAGTTTAGTTTATATTGTGTTGGCTTGTATGTATATATACACATTCTGACGTAGGACCGATGCCATACTTAGGTATTCAAGTTTAATAGATGATTATATATGTTGTTAGTTATTCCTTTATATATGTGTTTACTAATTGTGTTTATGGACATATTTGCTTACTTGCACTTTGATATAGATGCATATAGAAAGTACATGTTTGCATATATTAGGATATTTGCATACATATTGGTTGCATAACATTTTCATTCATGTAAAAGGCCGATTTAGATTTCCTTTTCACTCATCTCATACCATCATATTTCACGTACTACATGTATGTTATGTTTGTGGATATGTTTTGCTTGCATTATATGATGGATGCTAGATGGATGTAGCTATGGTTATTTTGTATGTTTGTCAATTTAAATGTGAGTTACATTGTCTTTATTTTGGAATTTTGAGGAAGAAAATCTTTTAAAGGGCAAAATGTAGCTTCAGTAATTTTATGAAATTAAATAGTCAAATTAAAAAGGTAAAATCATATTTCTAACATAAGAAAAAATTAGTAAATTTCTATAAGATCTTGGATTAGGCTCTAGGACCTATTCTTTGAGTTCGGAAGGTCGTTTGCAATCAGAAAACAAAATATAACTGGCTGTGAAATTGGACAAATAGGCTAGAAATTATAAGAAGTCAAAGCTAATGACATTTTCGTAATATATTGGATATAATATCTTAGCCTAGGTATCATATTTTTAACCTATACATATATCTCTAATCCTACTCCTTTTGTTCTAACAATCAAGCCTCCATTTTAAATCCCAATTCTCAAATCAGTTATCAGTACTCTGAACCAATTCCTAATTGATCAAAACAAGTTCAAATTAACAAAATTAATATATGAAATCAAATGTCGTGAAGGTATCTATGCAAATAATGGAAACTATTAAGGAATTTGGTATTTTCAAGGCTTGCAGTTTCTGAAAAATGAAGACTATGGAAGATTATAGTCAAATCGAAAGGGAAACAAGATTAATCAGTAAGTGAGACATACTATATTTCTACATAATGTTTATAAAGTGTAGTAATCCACCTTTATAATCTTAAACCAAATTTAAAATGACCCAAATAAAAATAAAATAAAAAATCATTTTTTATATGTACATCAGATAACCATCTAATATTCCATAGTTATTTAATTAAGGATTGGATTTTTTATTTTTTTGTAATTAGCAGTCCTTATTCCATATTAATTTAAGCGTATTGTTATTGACACTCCAAATATTGTTAAGGGGGGTCAAATTTTAAAAACACTCCAATCATAAAAAGAATGTCGTGGGATGGTCACGTACTTAATTTTTTACGTTCCCTTTTTATCCTGGTAATAACATCAGTTACCATCCCAAATCTCAATCAGTTTCAAATGCCAAAAAACAAAATTCCTAAATAATTTGCAGACAAAAAAAACGATCGTTTGGAGAAATGAGGGACAAATTCGGCGATGGGATACCATAAAAAAATTATTCGATATATGCATATTAATTTCGTATGAATGATATATTTTCATTCGATCATATGCATATCAACAAATGCGATTAATGATAATAAAAATCTGATGCAGTTAGATTAATATACCGTATATTTTTTTAATTAATAACTAGAAAAAGGATTATTGTAAAGAAGGCTAATTTGGTAAAATAAAATTTATTTGTTAAGGGGGTGCTCTATCCGTTGATACTCTCCTTAACAAATTATATTTTCTTTTTAAATTGACCTCCCCTTAACAATACTTGGAGTGTCAATAACAATCCCCTAATTTAAAAGTACGAAATTAACAACTGTCCCAAATCAAGCATGCTAAATATCAAAGTTATGTGTCTCGATGACACGAATCCACTGGTCATGTTCATTCATCAATTGAATGTATTCGTTAATTGGACGACATTACAAAAATTACAAACTTAGGCTTTTCGTTTTGATCCTATGGTGAGACGATGATGATACGATGATCGGGAAGAATAGTTGTGTTGAAAGGGTTGAGTAAACCGTTATGACAGGGCTGGGTTGGTCATGTTGCATCAAAGACGGCACAGATCTACAATAGAACCGTAACATCGGAGATGATGGATTGTGAGCTAGAGTTAACGAGACTGATGGTGCTAGGATGAGTAAGATACCACCAAGTTAACGCTGATGTCTGATCGACGTATGGTAGTCTGCAGCAGGCAGCAACAAGGGAAAGCATGGGAGCTGATAGGTTCACGATGCTTTAACGGAAGGAGATGTGTGAATGAGAAGCCTTTTAAGTGACGTGGGTACTATGAAATAAATTGAATGATATTTAATCATGGACAAACTTAATTAAATAATAATTATAATAATAATACTAACCTTGAAACAATTATAACTTTAACATACGATGTAACGACCCAGAAGTTTCGACGTTTAAAATATAAACCTGATTTAAGATTTAATGTAAAAATAAATGTTTATATTTGGAGTTCTGACTTTTATCTGTTTTGAATCTAGCCTGAATCTACTTTTAATTTTTTTTGAAAATTTAATTTCAATATGAACGTTTTGTCAAAACAAATGTTATTGATATTATTAATTGATTTGGGATTTGTTTAAATATTTGAAATTTAACTTTGGAGATAAATTCAACTTTGAAAATTAAATTGGATATTTAAAACCTGATTTGAAATATTAAGTTTGGAAGTTTATTTACCAATTAAAGAGCTAATTCGTTTAAGGTTGGCTTTGAAAATTTAATCGTTAAGCATAAATTTATTTCGAGATTTCACGATACGACGAAGAATTTGGTTTCTGTACTAAAACACCGTTTATTTAACAGTTTGATAAATTTTGTAAGAATATTTCATTTATGACAATTTAATCGCTTGACATATTTTTATTCGAACACTGATGGTATACTTCGTTCAACTGTGTTCCTTTGTTCAGCCTAACGTTCAACTCCACCAATATCTGATAAGTTTTAATTCCAAGATTCGGTTCTGACACTCATTTAAACTTGGCAAAAAAAAATTAAACACTTATTAAAATTCAGTTGAACAAATTGCCATATGTTCATCCCTCTTTGCATGCATTACACATTGATATTTTCTTCTGCTTTTGGTTCCCCTTTCTAAGTTATAAAAATACGTTACACCTTTACTTCTCTACTCAACATCCTTCCTTCTATTAGCTGAATACTTCCACCCCAAAAATTTCCAATTCGATTTCCTCTTCAAATTAAATCACTGCACTTCCCTTGTACCCCAAACTTCAATCATTTCCAATAGGATTAGAGTCACGAATATGGTCAGAAAATAGGTCTAGATTCAGAAAAATACAAAAAGACTCGGATCAGGAAAAAAGAGCCAGGTCGACCCCCAGGTCGACTCCCCAGTCGACCTGGTCATGGGGAGTTCGACACCCCAGTCGACCTGGTTGGGGGGGGGGGTCGACTCCCCAGTCGACCTGGGTATATGGGCGGGAATTTTCCTGCCAGCCTTCTCTGGGTTTGAATTTCGAATTTCTGGATTTATTTTCGAGCTGTTTTATTTTATTTAAATTCCTGAAACTTCTGAGGGTCATAACTTGGTCACACGAACTCCGATTTTCGAAAATTCGGACTCGATTTCATGCAGAATTCCGAGACGAACGCAATGGCGCAACCCATTTCCCCTGATTCTTTTTTTAAAATTTAATTTTGCCTTGATTTATGACTTTAACATGTTATAAAAATACGGGTTGTTACATTCTCCTCTCCTTAAAGGATTTCGTCCTCGAAATCTCTAAGTTAGGAAGAATATATCCTACCATACAATCATCCATCTACTCAACCATCATTCACAAGCAAATCATTGTCCTTAAAAGATTTATATTGCTATATGAACATATGCAGAAAGTGTGTGTATATGTTCCTTATCTAATGCAAATAATCAGGCCTGTTTGATCTTCTTAATGCAAAATATGTTTAGTGTCATGAATCCAACATGTATGCAAATAATCCTAGTCACATAAACAATATATGTGTGCCCAAACATTCATCCATATGCAACATCCACATGATAACACATTCAATTTCATCCATAAACAAGTATAAACACTCATGCATATGCAATATGAAAACGTGTCTGAGCCGATCTAGTGCCTAATGTGTGTTATGCAACCACGAGCAACCACTTGCGACCACTTGCAACCATTTGCAAACATCAACCATAACATGTTTCAAATACATGTTTCCATCCATATGGTTCTACCTAAGGTTCTCAAGATAGGATCGAGAAGATAAGCAAGATAAAACAAAGCATCAATGAGGAGAAGTTAAAGATGTACCCCCAGAAGGTCCTGCTTGCGGGGCTTACCCTTGCTTCTTTGGGCAGTTCTTGCTGATATGTCCAGTATCACCACACTGAAATCATGCTCCCATCTTCATCTTCTTCTTTCTACTATCCTGGACTATATGCCCCTCAATACCACAGAAGTTGCATTTTCTTTTCTCACGTGTCTTCTTGTCATTACTGTTGTTGTTGTTCTTGCCTCCTTTCTCGGAGTCTTTCTTCTTGTTTTGAGAATCATTCGCCTTAACCTCCTTCTTTCCATTCTCGTCTTCTTCGTAAAGTAGGGCCATATCCACCAAGCTCTCAAAGGTCGCCCCTATGGGTACATGAGTCATAGCAAGGCTGTGTAGCGGCTCATTCAAACCTCTGACGAAGCGAAGACCCTTCTTGTGTTGGGTGTTCACTAAATCCAGCCCAAATCTGGCCAGCTGATTAAACTGATTGACGTACTCCCTGATCGTCATGCTTCCTTGCTTAAGAGTTAGGAACTTCTCCATCTACAGGCTTCTTTCAGCTTGGGAGAGAAATTTCATCTCAAATCTCATCTGGAAGTCTTCCCAAGTTTCACCTGGCCTCTCAGCATGGGTAATCTCCCACCAATACGAAGCTTCATCTTTAAGCAACCACACTGCTAGCTGTATCTTTTGCCTGTCGTCAACTTCAAAGATGAAGAACAAATCTTCGGTCTCCTTCAGCCAGTTCCTCGCTTCCACAAAGGATTCAGTCCCATAGAAGTCCTTTCCACCCATAGCCTTGAAGTCTCTACACGTCTTTGCGAAAGCATTTCCACGAGGAGGAGGAGGAGGAATCGCTGCAGCTGGGAGGAATATCTGCTGGGCCTGCATCGTTGGCCCTAGCCTCTAAGTACCTCCTGAACCAGCCAAGTATTGGCATGCCCTCTGGAAAGTTAAGATTCGCAGACATGTTGAAAAACGAAAAGATAGAGATTCAAACGAGGAAATAAAGGAAAGTGCTAATGCTTTTGGGGAATAGCCTTTTCAAAATAAACTTTTCTTGAAAAATGCTTCTTTATAAACGGTTTTGAAAATAGTTTCAGAAGGTTTTTAAAAGCTTTTGCCCAGTCTGGTAACCTTCTGCTCTAATACCAAATGTAACACCCTACCTCTGCTAGGGTCACTCACAAAGGGAATGCACTAGTTTTAGAGGAGCATTATCGAGGTAAACAAATACAGAAATATTACAAGACAGAACATAAATAAAACAGCGGAAGAATCAAAAGATAAATTTCATTACTTTTAAAATAGTCAAAGCCTTTTTCATTCAAAGTACCAAATAGCCAAAGTCATTATTTTCCATTACAATAAATTCTATCTTGCATAAACAAAGAAGCATAAACTTAAAACATCAAAAGTAGCTTAATTCCCCAAAGGTAGCAGAAAATGCAGCCGTAGCATAGCTCAAGATCAAACCGTACATGAGCTGAACCGAAAGCAAGTGGAATCCAAGTTGTGCTAGAGTTTCCTCCCTGAGAACCTGGGGGGAAAACGGAAGAAAAAGAGGCGAAAGAAAACGGGTCAGTCATAAAGACTGGTAAGTCCAAGTGACTTTCAGCATAAAAACAGATAAAGGTAACATGGCATGTATAAACTGAAAGTAAACATAAGGATGTTGTCAAGATGGGCAAGATAGACTAAGATAACATGATAAATCAAGTATAGCATCACATATTCAACGTTCGCTGCATCAACTGTACTAGAATCCCAAACCCATGTCTTATATAAATCATGAAATAATCCCTTGGCCCAATATCATGAAATGACTCATTTCTAGGTCCAACGAAACGATCCACTAGTCGATCGGCTCCCTACAAGTTCTAGCTCGTCATGTATCTATGTCATACGACCCTATCACGAATGTAGTCACCTGTGCTAGGTCCACCATAGGGTGTATCAAGCCATATGGTGCCAACCAACGACACGAATCAAGAATGTACAGATAAACCTACTGATGCCCAATGCCTGCCTTTTCAACTCCGGACCACGTGCACGACCATAGCCCGCCTGAACCTACACTGGCACACCAACACAGGCGTCGCTCTGGTCGCTTACAATCAGCCCAGTAATCGTGCCCCACCCTGCCTAGTTCCAGGGTACCATGATACATCTAGTGGGTTACTGCTGAAACGGACCGCATAACTAGGGTTTCCGTCCAATGGGTTAAGTGTTGTCATTTAAATTCGTGACTTAACCCGCCTACGTGTCATGTCAAACTTGGCTAAGTGTTGTCATTCAAGTTCATGACTTAGCCCTATAATTCACGTGTCAAGTTGGTTAGGTGTTGTCGTTCATGTTCATGACCTAACCCTACCAATCATGTTTCAAGTTGGTTAAGTGTTGTCTTTCATGTTCAAGACTTAACCCTATAATGTGGCATTTAATTCATTAATGTACGCCAACCTCTCACATCAGACCTGTTGTTGTGGTCACTGGATATGTCGGGCGGTTCCGGGCAGATTTACACCACAAATCAGTCTGACCTCGGGTTTCAAGAGCGATATGACCAACTACCCGCATTGGATCCTATTGTTTGCAGTAACTGGATTTACCGGGCGGTTTCGGGAAGATTTACACTGCAAACTCAACCCAACCTCGAGTTGGCCATTTTCAAGTTCATTCTAGTGTCATGACCATGTTCAAGTTTCATGTCAAGTTTCATGTTTCAACTTATGCCTATTATCAAGTTCATGATTCATGTTTATAACCAGTTCGTGTTTTGCCTAATCTACCCAAATCATATTCCCATCGCATGTAAACGTTAATCGATCTAAATTACAAGCAAATCTAAATCTAGAGATAAAGGGAACAACATCAAAACTATGATAGGCAGAAGGGACAAGCATAAAGCGATAAAAGAGATTACAAGACTGGCATGATATAACTTGAGATAATCGGTTACAACATCACTGGCATATAGAAATTAATAGGGTTTCAAATCTAGCAAAATAAGGCGATAGTCCTGATAAAAACTTGACATAAAAGAATAGGCATGAAAAAGCAAGCCAAATACAAGGGTAATAGGTCAATGGTTTTTGGTGTACATAATAACGAATAAACTAAGCAAGTCACACCCTAGGTATGGGATCTAACTAAATGCCAATTCGGTGTTCAACATGGTTTTCAACTATAGTGTTATGAGCAATCAACTATAATAGTCAATTAACCACAATAGTTATACAATAGTCATGGATAATTATCCAAAAGAGTTCTAGGCAATTACCCTAATAGTCATAGGCAATTAACTGTAATAGTTTCAAAGTCATGGTCATAGTCTTATGTTCATAATCATAGGCAGTAATTCATAGTCACGAGTCATAGGTGATTAGCCACAATTGTCCTTGTTATAGTCATAGGCAATGGTCTTATGTCCTCGGTCATAGGCATAGTCTTATGTTCTCAGTCATAGTCCTTGGCCATTAACAATGGTTTCAATGTCATAGGCATGATAACGTTTGATTTTTAATGCGAATAGGCCCAAACTGATTTCAAAGCAATATTCCCAATTGTCAAGATCCAAGAAGAATAAGAATAGATATGAATCATACGTATATCGAATTCCAATTTATAACATGCCCATATCAAGTTTATAGTTTTCAACTAAAAGTAACTGGAACTTACAGTGCATGGATCGAGAATTAGAAAGCAGAATTTGATAGTTGAATCTCTATTTGATTGATCGTGTTCTAATTGAAATCCCCCAATTTGCAAATCTCTAAGCGTAGTCTTGATGGAGAAGAAGCAGTCCTTTTTCTTCCTTTTTATCTTATTATTTTGATTATCTCATAAGCAACATAAGGACAGAATGAAATGGTGTGGAGAGCATGATGCTAGGGGTGAGTTTATATAGGATTAGAGTCACGAATATGGTCAGAAAATAGGTCTAGATTCAGAAAAATACAAAAAGACTCAGATCAGGAAAAAGGGGCCAGGTCGACTCCCCAGTCGACCTGGTCATGGGGAGGTCGACACCCCAGTCGACCTGGTTGGGGGGGGGGGTCGACTCCCCAGTCGACCTGGGTATATGGGCAGGAATTTTCCCGCCAGCCTTCTCTGGGTTTGAATTTCGAATTTCTGGCTTTATTTTCGAGCTGTTTTATTTTATTTAAATTCCTGAAACTTCTGAGGGTCATAACTTGGTCATACGAACTCCGATTTTCGAAAACTCGGACTTGATTTCATGCAGAATTCTGAGACGAACGCAATGGCGCAACCCGTTTCCCCTGATTCTTATTTTAAAATTTAATTCTGCCTTGATTTATGACTTTAACATGTTATAAAAATACGGGTTGTTACAATGACATTCATATGCACCTAAATATGCTCACTGCCTTGGTTTTGAACTCGTCATTGGTTTATGAAATTTTAGAATATGATTTGGGAATATATGGTAGTCGTTGTACATACGAGTATATATATATATATTGTTGTCTATATATACGTGTATTGACACTATATATGTATATATTTATAGTTTACTGACAGTTGTCTTAAGCCTGCAACTCTATCCATTCTCTCGGGTAGGGTTTTGTCCACGTAAAGGCTCATACACGTATACATATACCCTCATGTGCGTATATGTGTACCATTGGTATACGCTGAACAAATTAAGAATCGTACCTTGTGGCTTTGGATTGGTTTTGCTAAATTTATGTCCACATTAACCTGTTGTTGGCCTTCATTCTTTTGATATTAATACATAATTATATATATGCTTTCATTGTTATATAATGGCCTGTTCACTACATTTCAGGCACCATGCTTGATCTGATCCTATTCCCTTCACTTTCAAACTCATGCAAACCAGTAATAGATCATACCGTGCTTATTCATCCCGGTTTCACATCTCGGTTATGTGTATTGCCCTCATATTGTTTTTGTTTTGCCTGGTTTTGATACTCGGACGTGTACATAGCAACCCTGCCTCATTTTAGAATAAATTGCTATTGTTGTTGCATCCGGTTAAGTCTATTCGTGTATGGCAAACCTATGTCTTGGTATTTTTGAACCAAGAGTAGTCGCCAACCACATTTCTTGTTTTGCCTTGGGTGGAATCTACTCATGTATGTATCCCATTTTCGGGAAGTGCATATGTATTTCCCCGAGACTATTACCTATATATGCACTGCCTTGATACTCGAAGTGTGTGTGTATGTGCGCGTCATCTGCTTCCTGGCACACATATTTGACTCAAATTCACCTTGTAAATTTCGAAAAGCATATTTTGCCATATGATTTAACGACCATGTTCTTGTGCTTAAACCCAAGATGTGTATGTGTGAAACTGCCTTGTTTTTTAATTATTTGCTTTACCAGGCATGTATATACCATGATTTTGGCACGTGGTGCATTACCATGCTACCTGCACCAGGTTCCTAGTTTCCAAACTTAGAATACTTGATTCTCGTTTTTCCTTACGTATGCTGGTCCTATTGTATGGTTTCTTTGCAATAGAATTTATATAATCATTTAAATACCTTGTGTTATTGAAATTGCTACTCTATTTCATTAGTTGTGTGCTACGTGTATGCATGTAGATAAGGATGTCGTGCCTTTTTCTTGGCTGCCACATAACATGGGATGCTTCATTCGTGCCCTATTATTGATTTGACAAAAATCTCTTGCCTAGTTTGATATTGATTGCCATATATGGTTGTTGTAGCATTTCCTTACCTGTGATTCTATTCGTTGGAAATGGGTACATGCCTCACATGTATGCTGCCTTGCGTTGTTTCATGATATTTGGTTTTGCTCATCCATATTTTGGCAGTCATTGGTTAATATGCTCGGATCATTAATAATTTACTTGGGCTAACCACTATATTCTAGTGTTTATTCAAAGTTGACTTACTTGAAATAAGTTTAATTCTGACTCCAGTGTTTTATGTTTTGCATGGAATGCTCGGGTCAAACCCAAGTGTTATAGATTCAAATATTTTAGCTCAAAAAGAAGAGAGGCACGTGAAGACGCACGCGCGCGCAAGCTTGACAAAACTGTAAAATTTTATTTTTATATTTATGTATGTTTTTTTCCGCTGTACAAAAATATTGTATAAACTCTGATATCTATATAAAATTTATTCCGCTGCTAGTGATTGTATTCTCTGATTCTGTGTCTGATTCTATTTTAAACTCTGTAAGTTATAACGATTTGTCATTTTGAATGGTTCAAGTTGGTTTAATTACCGACTTGGGGCAGTCAAAAAGGCAGGTTGTTACATCGATCTCTTTTCACTAGCAATTTATTGTGTTGGAATTGTAACGAGAAAAGGAATACTTTTGTGTACTGTTTGATATGGTTTGGGACATTTCTGTAAAATGTTTTAATTTAAATAAGTCAATTTATTATATTTTATTGGTAATTTTGACAATACAATGGTTCAAAGATCTAAGTCCTCATATGGTTCAAGAAGTCAAGTCCTCGTATGGTCCGCGGAGCCGAGACCTCAATATGTTCCGAGAAGCCAAGTCTTCATATGGTACAAAGAACCAGTTCCGCAATACGTTCTTAGGAGTGGAGTCCTCAATATGCTCCGAGAGGCGAAGTCTTCAAGATAGGCTTAGAAGCTGATTCCTCGATATGGACCGAAGAGCGAAGTCCTCAAGATAGTTAGAGGAGTTGAGTCCTTAATATAATCCAAGGAGACGAGTCCTCAATGTCTGATGATATGACTAGTTGAGTCATCAATATTCAATATGATGTATGCCTCAACTATAAGTAGTTGAGTCCTTGGGATATGCTTTGTTGATAACAATATTGGGACTTCGGGATGAACCATGGGCATAATTAAACATGAATTATATCTTAAGTGAAACCTTAACATATGGTGTTAACGTAATATTATATTATATTTTACTAATTTGTTGAGTGTAAATGACACGGATTAAGGTATGGATTTTGGCCATAAGTGTTAATTTATTAGCTCATTAGTATTATACTTATATGATGCATTTCACTTACAAGACATATGTCTAGCCCACATTATCATTTTTCTCCTTTTAGTTATACTCTGATAGGTCGATAGAGATGATTGATGGTGACTTCGAGGCATGATGGTGAGATGGAGAAGCTTATCTATAGCTATGTACAGTTTCATTTAAGTTATTTTCAAACATTACGTTATTTCCACTATTTTATCGAGATAGATGTGTTATAGTTGAAATTGAATTGACTATGTAATGTTATATTTATCTGGGATTGTAGTATTGATTCTTATTGTATTTTTTCCATCTGCTGTAAGTTTCAGAAAGTATAGAATATTGCAGACTATGGTATGTTTTATGTGATTTGTTTTAAAACAATTCATCCTTTACGGGGCTCGTGATGTTAACTCCACTTTTATTTTTGGGTTCAGACGTCATTGATGACGGGTTGTTTCATTTAGTTTCTCTAAGATCTTTGTTTAGATTTTCTTTTGAGTTTCCTCTTCCTTTCTTTCTAATGGCCGACTTCCTCTTGTTTTTTGATTGTTTATGAGTGAAATGAGAGAATGAAATAAGAGGGTGGAGGTTTAAGGGACAAAAGGTAGAAATGTTTCTATTTTACCTTTCTCATATGTCCTCTCTTATGTTAAGCTTTAAATGATATTAAGGATTAATTAGTTAAGGCCTAACCATAATAACTATCAGGTCTCATCTCATAATCTCACCACATTATTCTATTTAATTTATCCACTTAAATTTTTTAAATATCTAGGGAAGTTACGAAGTTTTAACGTTATAAACAAGTTACCCAAAGAATTAACAATAAAAAAATCATGGACAAGTCAAGCGAATGCGATTTGAATAAATTTCGCATATTGTTTCTCATTACAAAATGAAAAATGAATGGATATGAATGAACGTTTTTGAATTTCAAATTCAGGTGGACAATAAATAGACATAAAGATTTTACATTTATATGTAAAATGAAAACTGGACAAAAATTCCAACAAGATTGATGCAATTGGTTGATGGTTCAGACTACGAGAACATGGTCTAAGATTTAAAATCTTGGAACTAACAGCTTAGTAACAAAAATCTTAAGTATATTTAGCGGATATATACTTCTCTACAGTTTGCAATAAAGCCAAGTTCTCTAGATAATTAAAAAATAAAATGTAACTGGAGATATTTTGTAAAGAAATCATGGTATATACACATTGTAAACTGATAACGATAATTTTGTTAGCCAAAATGTTGACTTGACATCCCCGAATGACAGCTTTTGTAAAGATAACATTGTAAACTGAAGAAATATATAAATCTATGAACAAAAAATTGATAAGAAAAAAGTAAAATAGAAGAAGATAAGTAAGAAAAAAAATGTAACAATTTCATTATGGTTTGATGTTACATATATCTAATGTGAAGGTGTTTATAAGCACAATCTCTCCTAATATATTAGAGCTAATCAGTAAGGCATTCATAATTTCTTTAAGAGTTCTATTTTTCTGTTCGGCTATACCGTTGGATTAAGGTGAATACGGAGCTGTAGTTCAAAGGGACTGCTCATTCATGTGGGGTATTGTTGGAAATGAATGAGCAAAGAAAGAGGAAAGTAGGAAGAAGAAGAAGAAGAGATAGCAACATTTAAAGTCCTACATCATAGAATTATTAGCACAATCTCTCCTAATATATTAGAAGCCAAATAGGCTTATGTAAAATAGAAAGGAGGGGGATGATATGAGGATGTGGGCTTGGCCATGACATAATAATACATTAAAATGTCAAAGATAAGGGCCTTGGGGCTCTTGGGGTCTTCTGATTGGATATGGCCGACGGTTGCTAATTGAGCTAGTGCACTGACATGAGAATATTTTTTCTCAGAATTTTAAAGGTGTGTTCGTTCAGTCCAAAATTCGAATGGAATGTCTGTTAGCTGAATGAGTGCAACAATTCGAATTTTCAACGTACGCATATTAATAACCGGGTGGTTAAAGGGTCGCAACCTTTTCTATTCTGACGGTTACTAATGCATACGAACAGGCACTCCTCCTTGCCTATATATACACTGCCCAAAACAAGACAGATTTCACTTTTTCTGCTTTCATCGCTTCTTCTTCTTCAAAGTAATCCTCTGAACTAGTTTCTGTAATCATCTTCAGTTCGTCAAAGCTCCATTTGATGGCACTACGCAACAGAGTTGGTCCATTTTGTCCTGGGAAACAAATTGCAACTACGTCAATTGGTGCATACGACGGCAATATTGTTTCAAGGGAACAGAAAACTTCTGGACTCGAACATTATTGAAACAGAATACTTTCTGTTTACCTTTAATCTTGTGCCCAAAATCGGTTACGCTTTCCGTGATTATTATAAACACAGTTTGACGTGACAATTGTGACATAATTGATTAACGTTGATTGTTCTTGCTGTATGTTTGTAATACAATTTTGTAATTACAATAGTTCTAACAATCTTGAAACAATACATTAAAAGGATCATATGAGGATGTGGGCTTGGCCATGACATAATAATACATTAAAATGTCAAAGATAAGGGCCTTAGGCCTTGGGGCTCTTGGGGTCTCCTGATTGGATATGGCCGACGGTTGCTAATTGGGTTAGCGCACTGACATTTCTCAGAATTTTAAAGGTGTGTCCTTTCAGTCCAGAATTCGAAAAGAATGTCTGTTAGCTGAATGAGTGCAACCATTTGAATTCTCAACGTACGCATATTGATAACTGGATGGTTAAAGGGTCGCAACCTTTCCTATTCTGACGGTTACTAATGCATGCGAACATGCACTCCCCCTTGCCTATATATACACTACCCAAAGCAAGACAGAATTCACTTTTTCTGCTTGCATTGCTTCTTCTTCTTCAAAGTAATCCTCTGATCTAGTTTCTGTAATCATCTTCAGTTCGTCAAAGCTCCGTTTGCTGGCACTACGACAACGGAGTTGGTCCGTTTTATCCTGGGAAACAAATTGCAACTACGTCGATTGGTGCATACGACGGTAATATTGTTTCAAGGAAACAGAAAACTTCTGGACTCGGACATTACTGAAACAGAATACTTTCCATTTACCTTCAATCTTGTGCACAAAATCAGTTACGCTTTCTGTGATTATTGTAAACACAGTTTGACGTGACAATTGTGGCATAATTGATTAACGTTGATTGTTCTTGCTGTCTGTTTGTAATACAATTTTGTAATTACAACAGTTCTAACATTCTTGAAACAATACATTAAAAGAATGATATGAGGATGTGGGCTTGGCCATGACATAATAATACATTAAAATGTCAAAGATAAGGGCCTTGGGCCTTGAGGCTCTTGGGGTCTCCTGATTGGATATGGCCGACGGTTGCTAATTGGGCTAGTGCACTGATATTTCTCAGAATTTTAAAGGTGTGTCCGTTCAGTCCAGAATTCGAATGGAATGTCTGTTAGCTGAATGAGTGCAACCTTTGAATTCTCAATGTACGCATATTAATAACCGGGTGGTTAAAGGGTCGCAACCTTTCCTATTCTGACGGTTACTAATGCATGCGAACAGGCACTCCTCCTTGCCTATATATACACTGCCCAAAACAAGACATAATTCACTTTTTCTGCTTGCAATGCTTATTCTTCTTCAAAGTAATCCTCTGATCTTGTTTCTGTAATCGTCTTCAGTTCGTCAAAGCTCCGTTTGCTGGCACTACGCAACGGAGTTGGTCCGTTTTATCCTGGAAAACAAATTGCAACTATGTCGATTGGTGCATACAATGGCAATATTGTTTCAAGGAAACAGAAAACTTCTGGACTCAGACATTACTGAAACATAATACTTTCTGTTTACCTTCAATCTTGTGCACAAAATCGGTTATGCTTTCTGCGGTTATTGTAAACACAGTTTGACGTGACAATTTTGGCATAATTGATTAACGTTGATTGTTCTTGCTATCTGTTTGTAATACAATTTTGTAATTACAACAGTTCTAACAATCTTGAAACAATATTTTGTTGCAGATGACAAAAAACAGCAACACTGATTCTGCACCGATTCAAATGGTGAAAACTGCTCAGTCAGCGCCTATGCTACCAACAATAGCTTTGTCCCATGGCGAAAGGCCAGAGAAGTTCAATGGAATCAATTTCAAGTGCCGGCAATAGAAAATGTTGTTTTATTTAACAACATTAAGCCTTGCCAAGTTTCTGACTGAGGAGGCTCCTGTGGTAAACGAACTCGAACCTGACGCTGCTAAAGTAGAGGCACTCAATATCTGGACAAACTCGGAATTCATGTGCAAAAACTATATTCTGAATGGTCGGGATGATAGCCTCTACAATGTTTACTGTAATTTTGCAACATCCAAACAACTCTGGTTGGCTCTAGAGAAAAAAGCACAAAACTGAAGATGCAGGCATGAAGAAATTCATTGCTAGAAAATTTCTAGACTTCAAAATGGTTGACTCAAAGACGGTGATAAGTAAAGCTCAAGAACTGCAACTTATCATCCGTCAATTAGAAGATGAAAAGATGACTCTTAGCGAGATTTTTCAAGTTGCTGCAACTATTGAGAAATTGCCTTCTTCTTGGAAGGACTTCAAAAATTACCTTAAGCATAAGCGTAAGGAAATGACAATGGAAGATCTCATAGTTCGGCTACGCATTGAGGAAGATAACAGAAATTCTGAGAAAAAGATTTCTCATAATATCGCTGCCAAAGCAAATGTTGTTGAGTCAGACAAGAATAACAAAAGAAAAAAGGAGAATGCTCCTAAGAAGTCAAAGAAATTTCTGGGTTCTTGCCATAACTGTGGAAAGAAGGGGCACAAAGCAGCTGAATGTCGTGCACCTAAAAAGAAGAAGTTAGAAGCAAATACGGATGACGTTTCGAAAGGCATTTCTGATCTTGATTTATGTGCAGTAATATCAGAATGCAACCTTGTTGGTAACTCAAAGAAATGGTTTTGTAGACACTGGAGCCATTCAATACATATGTGCTAACAAGTGGATGTTTACAACCTATAAAACTGCAACTGATACTGAACAACTTTTTATGGGAAATTCTTCTACTTCAAAAGTTGAAGGCGAAGGAAAAGTTGTGTTGAAACTGACTTCTGGAAAGGAACTGACTTTAAATGATGTTCTCCATGTTCCATAAATTCGCAAGAACCTGATTTCAGGATCATTACTGAGCAAGCATGGCTTCAAATTGACCTTTGAAGCTGATAAATTTGTGCTTTCCAAGAATGGAGTGTGTGTGGAAGAGGATATGTGTGTGATGGTTTGTTTAAAGCAAATGTAACCACTATTGTACCACGCACTAAAATGAATGAAAGTGATCTTCTGCTTATATTATTGAATCTTCTAACATATGGCATTCTAGGTTAGGGCATGTAAATTTTGATACATTGCGAAAATTGATTAATCTAGAATTTATACCAAAATGCAATATAGATTCAAACTGTAAATGTCAAGTTTTTGCAGAAGCAAAATTGACAAGAACCTTGTTTCATCATGTTGAACGAGATACCGAACCTCTAGACTTAATACATACCGATGTACGCGATTTGAAAATGTGTTAAACTAGAGGTGGAAAAAGGCACTTTATTACATTCATTGATGATTATACCAGACTGTCATGTATATCTCCTTAGAAGTAAGGACGAAGCATTTGAAATGTTTAAACAATATAAGGCAGAAGTTGTGAATCAACTCAACAAGAAAATCAAATCTTTAAGAAGTGATAGAGGAGGAGAATACGAGTCTCCATTTGAGGAATTCTGCGTTGAGCATGGAATTATACATCAAACTACAGCTACGTATTCACCTCAATCCAACGATATAGCCAAACTGAAAAATAGAACTCTTAAAGAAATGATGAATGCTTTACTAATTAGCTCTGGCTTGCCAGATAATTTTTGGGGAGAAGCTATCCTTTCGGCAAATCATATTTTAAATAAAATACCCCGAAAGAAAACATCTAAAACTCCTCATGAACTTTGGAAAAACAGACCACCATCCTACAAATACCTAAAAGTGTGGGGCTGTCTTGCCAAAGTAGAGGTACCAAAACCAAAGAAAGTCAAAATTGGACCAAATATTATTGATTGTGTATTTATTGGATATGCACAAAATAGTGTTGCATATCGATTTTTGGTACACAAATCTGAAATTGATGATATTCGTGAAAATACAATCATTGAGTCGAAAAATGCTAAATTTTTCGAACATGTATTTCCCTTGAAACATGGTACTGAAAATCATGCACCTAAGAGATCAAGGGAAGATGAAGTTCCTTATTCTATTGAGGATGCTAAACAAAATAACACTCAGCAAAGTAGTGTTGAGCAGCAAGTGGAGGAACCAAGAAAAAGTAAAAGGTCAAGGACTTTAAAAACCTTTGGACCAGACTTCTATACATTTATGTTAGAAGATGATCCATTGACATATAAACAAGCTATGTCTTCCAACAATGCCCCTTATTGGAAGGAGACAATTAACAATGAGACTGAATCCATTATGTCCAATCACACATGGGAATTGGTTGATTTACCTCAAGGGTATAAGACCTTAGGTAATAAATGGATATTTAAAATGAAATTGAAACCTGATGGTTCAATAGACAAGTACAAAGCTCGTCTGGTAGTCCAAGGATTTAGACAAAAGGAAGACCTGAACTATTTGGATACATATTCACCTGTAACGAGGATTATATCAATTAGAATGCTCATTGCAATTGCATCCATACATGTCTTGGAAATACATCAAATGGATGTTAAAACTACATTCTTGAATGGTGAGTTAGAGGAGGAAATATATATGAAATAACCTGAAGGATTTCTAAGCTCAAAAAATGAGCATAAAGTTTGCAAATTGGTAAAATCACTTTATGGCCATAAGCAAGCTCCAAAACAGTGGCATGAGAAGTTTGATAATACTATGTTATCAAATGGATTCATGATAAATGAATCAGATAAATATGTGTACATAAAACATACACATATTGGATATGTCATTATTTGTCTTTATATTGATGACCTATTGATCCTAGGCAATAATAACATCTACAAAGGATATGTTATCCTCTAGATTCGATATGAAAGACCTAGGACTAGCTGATGTGATATTGGGTGTACAGATTCTGAGAACACCACAGGGATATGCACTATCCTAATCGCATTACATCACCAAAATACTTCAAGCAATATAATGTAACTACTGCAAAATCGCCAGTAGATATGAACCAAAATTGGGTAAAGAACACTGGTGATTGTATTTACCAATTGGAATACTCTCATATACTAGGAAGTATCATGTATGTTATGAACTGTACTAGGCCTGATATCGCATATGTTGTAAGCAAACTAAGTAGATTTACCAGCAATCCTGGTAAGCATCATTGGAAAGCGATAATCAGAGTTCTAGGATATCTAAAGTATACATAGAGTTATGGTCTATACTATACAAACTATCCTTCAATAGTGGAAGGATATAGTGGTGCAAATTGGATCACTGGATCAAATGATACAAAGTCTACAAGTGGATACGTGTTCACATTAGGAAATGGAGCAATTTCATGGAAATCATCCAAACAGACTTGTATCGCTAGATCTACGATGGAATCAGAGTTTATTGCACTAGATAAGACTGTAGAAGAAGCAGAATGGATTTGAAGCTTTATGGAAGACATTCCTAACTGGAGCAAACCTGTGCCTCCAATATGTATACATTGTGATAGTCAATCAGCTATTGGAAGAGCTAATAGTACACTATACAATGGTAAATCTAGACATATTCGCCGTCGACATAAAACGATAAGACAACTTCTCTCTAATGGGGTTATCACATTAGATTACATTCGATCTAAAGGTAACTTAGCGGATCCACTTACAAAAGGCTTGCCAAGAGAGAAATTTCAAACCTTATCGAAGGGAATGGGGCTAAGGCCTATAGACTAAAGGTTTTTCTAAAATGGAAACCCCACCTAGTTGATTGGAGATCCCAAGACCTAGGTTCAAAGGGACAACGGAGTTTAAGAGAAACTTGATGGCACTGTTATACACAAACCATTCCTATGATAAGTCATTGCATTATATGTTGAATAAGGATAAGTATTAGTACTTTTAATGATGTCTGTATTTGAGGAATTAGAGAACATCCTTTACAGAATCACCTACGTAAGTGCGAAGGTGCAGCTTCAAAGAGAATTATGAGGCTAAATTCTCTAAGCATTTATGAGACCAGGGAGGTGTTCAAGGCAAAAACGAACACATACAGAGAACGAAGGGTTATAAGAAACATTTATCGTGTGTTATCTACTTTGGAATTACACAAAAGGCTTACAGTTCAAGGACAGTCAGATTCGCCTGTGATTCAAATAGGCAATCACTAGGAAAGTTCAAAGCCCATGTGCTACCTTAACCGATGCGATAAATGATTCGTGAAACTAAGATCGACTGCTCATTCATTTCCAACAGTTTATTACATAGTTTACTTTAGATCTACTGAAAAATTAAACTACAACCTGAGATTCAGCCCCGAAAAGGGTACTGGTGCAGTTTCCCTTAGAAATAAATAATCAAAGATTAAAAGTTGTTTAATATTATTGCAATTAGACCTTTATTTATAGCCAATGCACGTTGTAATGAACTTCTGAGTCATCAAATCGTAATAAAAATTGTCAACCAATTTGACCCATGAGTATAGAAGGAAAGCAGCCTAAGTCACCAAAGTTTGATAGATTGGTACTGATCAACACTTGGTTTATATTGTGTTTCTTTCCACTTTCCTCAAGTCTGGATGATTTGTTACTCAATTCAATCTTCCTTTGATGCTCATAAGTTTGTTTGTTCGACTATCCATCAAAAAAAAATTTTTATGGAGGAAATTTGTATAACGATACATACTTTTGTAGACTTAGCCAAATTTTCTTGTTCTCTTTATACCATGATTTTTTCATCATCAAAATATACTATGGATAGATTGGTCACCTTAATAGATTGTTACGAATCATCCATGGATCGATGTCGATTACGCAAAAAAATTCAGCTTGACATCCATTTCTTTGTTACTTTGTTATCTAATTCATATGAAATGCCAATTGTGAAAAATATTAGGTAGTGCCTGCCCCCAAAATACGTTTCTATGAAAACAAAGCAAGTTACCAAGACAAGCAACCACATATGGGATCTACATAGATGCTTCCATTAGTCGAAACGTTTCCATGGAACATTACATTTTCATTGATAATCCAAATGATTCATTCTATATAATCATCAAATCATGTCTTTTTGATAGATATGTGTATGTATTATCATTTTTGATTAAGCTAATTAGCTCCCTTTGTCCACTATTACAGTTATACGAGATTTGTTTTGGTCCATGATAAAAAGGATGTATTTCTAATTTACAATTGTTTTCATACTTTTACGGATTAGTAGGATCCATGTATGTATTGATAGTTATCGATAATTCCTCTTTTATATATGATTACATATGTTTTCTTTCAAACATTCTCCTTTTTGTTCCAATCTGACTTTGAAAAATCTTAAGTTCAGGCAATCTAGTTTTCAACTAATTCTTCAATCGATTAAGTTAGTTTGTCATCTCGTGCCATTAAACCTTTCAAGCTGTGCTACTATCTCCGTCGTTCATTGGGATGCCATCAACGCTTTCACTTGATGTCTCCCATTTTGATCAAAACCAATCAATTTAGGTCAAAACTAAATGTGATATTGAGATAATAAAGGGAAATTTGAGTGGACCTCGAAAGATCGAATGGGTGGCTCAATACAAGATGAACATTTGCTTTGGGTAGATTAATTTCTGGCAACCTATGTGAGGTTGAGGACATATTTCAATGAACTTGGGTGTTAACATGTCTTGAAATAACATAATGTTGCATTCGTTGGTTGAGAGAGCTCCATTTTCCAAGGAATGCACTTTCTCTATAGGACATTTCGATCGAGAGTCAAAATTCATGTTTGTGTTTTGATTCGTTCAAGACTATTAACATAGAATCTATGTTAATGTTTCAATCCATTACATAATTCCATCACGTTCAGGAGCTCACTTACTAGCACAAGATGAGTTTCATTTTGTTAACCCAGTTTTGAACCCGAAGAAGATCTCAATAAGCTACTCGAGAAACACTGTCCCAAAATTCACCATTTATATGAACCAACATCAGTCCATGACCTATGGACCGACACTGATCCATAGCTATGCACTTTGTCACATTGAAGCACATACCACCATAAACCATGTGGTTTAAATAACATGCCTATGAGTTTTAAGTCAATCAGACACTCCTATCTATAACAACTTGTTGGACTGAACTAAAATTGCATATGTGGAAACAATGGATCTACAAGTGCAAGCTAATCGAGGCATGATCAACCCTTACTTCACAAAGATTATCGAAATAACGTAGAGGAGCAGTTAGTGAAGTCCAAATCATAATTTATACTAATTCTGTGGGCTGGCACCGGTCCATATGATATAAACCGACACCAGTCCACAATATTCAGTTTTAGGAAGGTAGCATTCACAAAGTGGCTCGACCCAAATCTTTTCGAAACTCCTATCAATACCCCACAGCATCCTACAGAGAAAGATCCGATTGCTTCCTATCAGATTCTATAAGAATTCATCCTCAACCACTTCTCAACTCCAAGGATAACAAACACTTTTCACCTAAACCAATTATCAAGATATACTCTGATAATTGTTGGTACTTGTGACACTTACTTACTATGGAGATAATTATATTCATAGTCCTTATAATCAAAAGCATTGTATCTAACATGACAAATATAATAATAAAGATAATCAAAGTGGATTAGGCCTTATCAATGGCAGAACCACTATAAAACTCGCATCTTCTTTTTCTATTTTTCCGTTTCTTTCATTATTCATTTATTTTTACTTATTATGTATATTTACCCAAAAAGGGTGGTGTTTTCGCTAAAATCAGGTGTTAGTGCCAATTTTAGCGTTAATACTTGATACTTTCATTGAGAACTGAACCAAGAAGAAGATATGGACTACTCACTATAGGTCCTCACAGGATAAAAGGAAGATCTATAACTAAAGTCGTGAAGAGTTCGTAAGTCAAATATGCCACTTAAGCTATAAGAAGGATGACGTCTAATTTCAAATTGGATAAAAGATCTTACTAGAAAAAGAGAACATCTTCCACGGAAGAGATGACATCAGATCAATACGAAAATTTGTATACACCCTTAAAGAGGATGGAAAGAAGACTTGCAACATTTGGGCGAAGAATATGTTAAGTAGATGGACAGACACCACTCCATCGCTTATGGATCGGCATTGGCCATATGGATCTACTTGACATCGAATACAACTTCATGAATCGACTTCGCAAATGTAGGGTATTGCTTTGAAGTGGAAAAGGTTTAACAATTGTCGAAGTAGAATGACTGATATCTCGTTCATGCCCTATGAACCGATACTGATCCATAAAGATAAAGGATATGGAAATTTTGACCTCATGGCTTTGCTTTTCCCACTTCACTACTGCTTCCAGGAAAAAGTAATGTAAAAACATTTAATCTTCATGGATGAGTACCAGTCCATAGGTAGTGGATCGACACTGGTCCATCAATTTGATTCAGATCCGCTTGCAACTTCGTATGATGATTCTCCCCAACTTCATCCATCCTCTACGTCACTTTTAGATATATTTTGAATGACCAAACGACCTCAGAATGGTCTAGAAATTGATACGCACAAACTAGAATAACATATCTAATGTATGGAAAAAGTTTCATAGAATTCCGATATGAAATGGAAAAGATATACAACTTCAAACATGGATTCAGAGCTTGTTTACAGCATTTCAGAAATTTAGTGTGACGACCCGCCCCGTACCAACCGACATTTACTCCAAAAGTGCGCTGTACACATGTCCAGTTAGCACGGAACGGGTCGTCAGAAGGAAAGGGAAGAAGGAAATGAACATACAAAGAACCTGTAGAATGTCTCACAGTGCATAGAACAAAATATAATAATAATATACTTGACATAAAACAGGAGAGACAGTGCATAAGCTGAAAACCAGAACTAAGCATCATAGCAGCGGAAATCCAAAATACAGCTTATTACAACTTTTCTAACTGTCTCAAAGCAAAAGTAAGATAAATGAGGTACACTACTAATGCCCAAGTAGCGACCACCAACGACACAGGGAGAATGTGCATATATATATCATACGTGGAAGCCTCCTGCCCGCCTCCGAATCAGCTACTCGCGCATCACCAGCTAACCTGTCTCTAGTCTGCTCGTGTGAGCACCCAGAGTAATAAGAGGAGACATAAAACTCTGGGTCAGACATAAAGCCTGGTATGAGCGATAAGCATCTAAAGTGAACTATAACAGGTAGACTAAAACATACCTGAACCTGGACCTGCAACCAAAGAGTTAGCACTACATATCGTACAACACTCTAAGGTACCATATCAAACGGTGTAAAGATACGGAGGTGGGGGAGGTGTGCATGTCATAGTGATGGCAAACAATCAAACATAGCATCCATCCTCACATCTCTCACTCAGTGCGTAAAGCATACGATGTTCACCACTTCGATCACCCAACATACCTTGCTACGATCACTCTGCCCCATGAAGTCGTAAATGGCTTCACTGCACTGATAACGTAGCCACTAATTCCTCGCTATGTCCACTTGCCCCATGGAGTTATTCACCCCATCTGCGCTGGCTCATAGCCTTACCAATCCTTACTATGTCCACTTGCCCCATGGAGTTGTTCACCCCATCTGCGCTGGCTCATAGTCTTACTACGCATCACCTTGCCCCTCGGGTCATAATGACCCTACTGCACTGATAACGTAGTCTTGCTACCATCACCTTGCCCCTCAGGTCATAATGACCCTACTGCACTGATAAGTAGCCATCATTCATTTTTAGTGGTGAATCGAAGTTATGAACGTCGACGACTCCTTAGCACACGTCCCGCAGCAAAGCCCAACCATGAAGTAAACTCATCGGTTCCCAATTGGATCCTGAGCTCTAACTTCCCATATTGGACTACCTTTGCATCTCGGGTGATTGGTCAATACTGGGTCGGGTCGAGTTCCTCCTTAAGCCATCGGTTCGGGTCGGGTATCCTCCATCGGTTCGGGTCGGGTCTTCTTCTGGTGCAGTTCGGTTGTTTCTCCTCGGGTCGGGTCAGGTGCTTCACTTCGGGTCGGGTCGGGTGCCATTCCCCCTCCAGTTCGTGCTTCCGCTCCGATCCGTCTCCATGCTTCTTTCACATGCTCCTATCCGATCCGATCCCAGTTCAGTTAGCGTGGCCTTCCTTTTTGCCAATTTTCCCAAGTGTCAGGTTCCGATCCAATCGAATCCCTTGTCCAGTTCAACATATCCGATCCGAGCCCTACATCCGATCCGATCTGAAACCTGCACTGTTTTCTGAAACTATTCCAGCAAGTGTTTACGCCATTCGACGACGTTTTCGACCATTCTAACTATTGAAATCAATCACAAAGCATTTCATACAGTCATAGCAACATTCATAATCAACCACAAACATCAAAACATCAATATGATAGGTTAAAATGGATCAAACATACCCAAAATCCCACATTTCCCCTTAAGCATGTTTAGGTGAAACTAATGATAGGATTAGCAAAACTTAACCAAATTAACCCAAATTCATATCAGAGGTCTAAAACATTATTTAAGAATTTATGAACATTTTTCCCGAATTTTATCATGTTTAAATTCGCTAATTAACCATAATCACCCCCTAATTAGCCATTGTTAGTGCAAAACTATGCAAATCACTCACCTTTGCCACAAATAAACTAAGATTTGAAATAAATCTCTGATTTGACGTGAATCCCAATGCTAAACAGCAGCTCCAATGTTGATTTGGTGTAGATCTTCCTTGATTAGAGGTTGCTAAGCTTAATCCTTGACCAAAAGATGATTTGGAGGTGATTTTAGAGGTTGGAGGCCATTTTTAGTGTTTCTTGGTGATAAGTGGAGGCTAGAAAACTGAAATGGAATGATTCTCTAACTCATTTCAGCCTTCCCATAACCCTAATCCCGAAATGGGTTATGGGCCTACTCACTAATCACCCTATTTGGCCCGGTTAAGCAGTTTTTCACATTCCAAACCTTATTTCAGCCATATCTCCCAAACGGTAAGTCCGTTTGCCTATTATGACCACTCTACGGAAAGGTAAACCATCAAATGAATCCAATGGAAGTGGTTTCAGGTCAAAATTCCTTTCCAATCAAAAGTTATGGCCAAAACAGTACCAACTGGGGGCAAAATGGTCATTTAAAAATCGACAAAAATCATGAACATGGAAAATGACTCTAATGGATGTTTCCCAAAGTTACATGACCATACGACTTCATATGAGAAAGAAAGAAATATTCTACGATCCTATGATGTGTAGAATACGGGTCATTACACTCTCCCCCCCTTAAGAAATTTCGCCCCCGAAATTCCCTAATCAAAACACACACAAAGGTCCCGCATGCCTATCAACCATAAAACAACCATCAAACATGCAAAACAAGTAAAATAAGTCTATCCTAGCATGCAGAATAACTAAATCGTAAAGTAAATCTTACCAGACAAAGAGTTCTGGTTACGCCTTCCTAATGCTCTCCTCTGTCTCCCAAGTACAATCATTCTCGTTCTCGCCCCACTGAACCTTGACTAGCTTCACCGCCTTCCTTCGAAGTTGCTTCGTATCGTGCCCCACAATACGAATCGGCTTGCGGTTCCCAACCGCCTCGGGTTCTACTTCGAAGTTCTCTAACTGATCAGGTGAAATAGTCATATCTGAGTCATGAACGAACTTCCTTAGTTGGGAAACATGAAATACATTGTGAACTCCCGCCATCTTCTCTGGTAAGCCAACTCTATAAGCCAAATTCCCGACTGGTTCAAGAACAGGGAATGGGCCAACAAATCTTGGTGCCAACTTGCCTCTCCTGCCAAATCGTGTCACGCTCTTTAACGGAGAGATCTTGACAAACACCAAGTCACCAACGGAGAATTTCAAGTCTCTTCTCCTCTTATCAGCATAACTCTTCTGTCTATCTTGGGTAGCTTTCATTCGTTGCTGAATGATCTTAATCTTATCTGAAGTTTCTCTCACCACATCTGGTCCAAGCACAAACTTCTCGCCAGTCTCTATCCAACATGATGGTGAGTTGCACGGTCTTCCGTACAAAGCTTCATATGGAGCCATACCGATACTGGATTGGTAGCTATTATTATATGCAAACTCTACTAGATGCAAATGGTCATCCCACCATCCACCAAAATCCAATATACAAGCTCTCAAGAGATCTTCCAATATACGATTCACCCTCTCCGTCTGACCGTCGGTCTGAGGATGATATGCGGTACTGAGATGTAATCCTGACCCTAGAGCCTCTTGTAAGCTCTTCCAAAACCCACTAGTAAACAACGGGTCTCGGTCACTCACAATGCTTTTAGGTACTCCATGAAATCTCACTACCCACTTCATATACAATTCTGCCAACTTGGCTGCCGTTCTGGTCGATTTGACTGGTATAAATTTTGCGCTTTTAGTCAATCGATCCACAATTACCCAAATACTATCATATCCCGATCTAGTCCTTGGTAAACCATCGATGAAATCCATCGAGACTTGCTCCCATTTCCATTCGGGAATTTCTAATGGTTGCAACAATCCACTAGGCTTCTTTTGCTCGGCTTTAACTAGCTGGCAATTCATGCATTTGGATATAAACTTCCCAACGTCTCTTTTCATCCCTTCCCAGTAGTAAGCCTGCTTCATGTCTCGATACATCTTATTACCACCGGGATGTATAGTCAGTTTTGAGTGATGACATTCTCTAAGCACTTCATCTCTCAAACCATTCACGTCGGGCACCACTAGTCTTCCATTCTTCCGAAGCCATCCATCTCGATCAAGCCCATACACATTCATCTCCTCACCGTCGATGTCCATCTCTAACTTGGAGATGATTTCCAATAGATTAGGATCGTCCCTCTGGCTAGAACCAATTCGCTCTATCAAAGTGGGTCTGATCGCCAAACTAGCTAGCATGACTGGATCCAATTCGCACCTTGGTCTGAAATCAAACCCCGCGATATACTCCAGTTGCTTCCATTCAAGAAACATAGCCCCTAAGCTGGCATGTCTCCTACTCAAGACATCGGCTACCGCATTACCTTTCCCAGGTGTATATGCGATATCAAAATCATACGAAGCCAAGAACTCTAACCATCTCTGCTGACGGAGATTCAGATCCTTCTGGGAGAAGAGATACTTTAACGATTTATGATCGGTAAACAACTCAAATCTTTCTCCCAAAAGATAGTGTCTCCACATCTTCAGCGCAAATACAATCGCTGCCAATTCCAAATCATGGGTAGGGTACTTCTTCTCATGAGGCTTTAGCTGTCTACTAGCATAAGCTACAACCCTACCTCTTTGCATCAATACAGCACCCAGTCCGGTACCACAAGCATCCGTGTATACCGTCATCTCTTCATTCCCTTTAGGAATGACTAACACTGGCGCACGCGTCAACTTCTCCTTTAGACTCTTGAAGGCATCCTCACACACTCCGTCCCAGACGAAGGACTGATTCTTCTTAGTCAACTGAGTCAATGGTGCTACAATCTTGGAGAAGTCCTGGATAAACTTACGATAATATACAGCTAATCCCAAGAAACTTCTTACATCTGTTGCATTCTTGGGTGTAGGCCAATCCTGTACCGTAGCCACCTTCGCAGGGTCCACGGCAATACCACTCTCTGAAACAACATGACCCAAGAATCTCACTTCCCTTCTCCAAAAGTGACACTTAGAGAATTTCGCTTTCAATTGGTGTTTCCTCAACACCTCCATCACTATCCTCAAGTGTCCCTTGTGTTCCTCCTCTGTCCTCGAATAAACAAGGATATCATCTACGAACACAAGAACAAACTTATTCAACTGATCTCTGAATACTCGATTTATAAGATCCACAAAGTAGGCTGGTGCATTGGTCAACCCAAATGGCATGACCAACCAATCATAAAATCCAGACGGCGTCCTAAATGCCGTTTTCGGAACACTCTCATCTGCTACTCGAAGCTGATGAAATCCTGTCGCGAGGTCCAACTGGGAGAACACTCTTGCTCCTTCCAGTTGATCAAACAAATCATCTATCCGCAGTAGAGGATACTTATTCTTCCTCGTCACCTTATTCAACTCGCGATAGTCCACACACAAATGAAGGGAACCATCTGCCTTAGTGGCAAACACAACTGGTGCTCCCCACTCGGAGACACTCCTTCTAATAAATCCCTTCTTCAAAAGATTGCTGACTTGCACCCCGAGCTCTCGCTGCTCCCTTGGTGCCATACGACGAAGTGGCATCACTATAGGTCTGGCGTCTTTCACTAAATCAATACGGAACTCAATCTCTCGGTGTGGTGGAAGCCCGGTCACCTCCTCGAAGACGTCCGGATACTGGCCAACCACGGGCACATCTGACAACTCATCCTGCGGGATGTCGAGGGAAGTTACAAAACTAGCCATAACCCCATCACTGGGTAGACTACCAAACACTACCCTCCGCCCATCATCCGCCCTCACTGTCACCAAAAAGCCCTCACAGTCTACCACCACCCCGTATCTTTGGAGCCAATCGACTCCCAATATAATGCCATACCCAGTAAAGCCCAAAACAAAGCAATCACAAACATACATCCATGACTCGATAAGACCAAATTCCTGCAAATCATACTAAGGCTAGTCGAACCACCAATCGGGTTCGTCACAACCAATGGTCTATCGACTATCTCAGGTTCCAGTCCCAACCTATCTACCAGGTCACTAGATATGAAGGAACAGGAAGCCCAAGTATCAAACAAAACTCGAACTGGTACATCATAAATAGAAAGCATACCTTGAATAACAACATTCTTTCCTTTCTCCGCCGCAGTTGGGGCATTCGACGAAGAAGGAACAACATCAATAGCATATGCTTTCACAATCTGCTTCTCCTTAAGAGGTTGCAGACACTTATCCTTGAAGTGTCCCACTTGACCACAGTTGATGCACTTCTTATCCGCTGGCTTGGCCCGACAATCTTTGGCATAATGGCCCTTCTTCCCACAGCTGAAGCACTCAACATCCTTCTTGTTCTTTTTCTGGCCACCCTAAGATTGGTCCTGCTTCCTCTTATTCTGAGAGTTATTCTTGCCTCCACCGCCTGCTTGCGGCTTTGGCCCTTCTGCAGATGCAGCCTCAGCCTTTGACTTAGGGTAAAGACTCTCTGATCTCAAAGCTTTCCCCACGATCGATTCAAAAGTCTCATCGATGTGGTTGATAAGCCTTTCCCCCAAGTATCCATCCAAACCAGTAATGAACTTCTCATTCTTCTTCTCAGGAGTGTCGATAAGAGACAGTCCATACTTCGACAAAGTGTCGAACTCAGCAATATAATCAGAAACGGCCCTTCCGTTCTGCTTGAGTTCCAAGAACCTCTTAAACAACACTGACTTCTGGGCAGCGGGAATGAACTTCTCGCTAAAGCGAGCCTTGAACTGATCCCAAGTAACCTGATCCTCTGGAGTAGCTGTTCTAATGGCATTCCACCAATTCATCGCTCGCCCTTGCAGCTGACGAGACGCTAGCCTTCTCTTCATCGCATCCTCAAGACCCAAGTCATCGAAGATACGGTCGCAGCTATCCATCCAGTCTTGAACATCTGTGGCCGACTCCGTTACGTGGAACGGCTTCCCACCAATGTTAGTGTAATCCTTGCACAACTTGGCAAAATTGACCCTAAGCGCCTGCACTACTGGGCCAACACCAACTCCGGGATTGGGAACTGCCCCTTGCACTTCTCTAAGCATGTCTCTCATGAGGTTAGTAAACATCACCCTCATGTCAGCGGCATTCCCTGGGTTGGTCCCTCTACCATCACCCCTCGTGTCTCGACTCATCGTCAATCTGAAAAAGGGAAACGATTAACGACCCCATAGTGGTGCTAGTGCAGTGCGACTTCATTCTTTATACTACCAATAGTATATATATAGCTTTTGAAAACCAAAGTAATCACAAATACGCGCTCTCATATACGTACTATCTCTCCCTAGTGTCTTTCCCTAGGTTAACTACGCAACCTAGAGCTCTGATACCAAGTGTGACGGCCCGCCCCGTACCAACCGACATTTACTCCAAAAGTGCGCTGTACACATGTCCAGTTAGCACGGAACGGGTCATCAGAAGGAAAGGGAAGAAGGAAATGAACATACAAAGAACCTGTAGAATGTCTCACAGCGCATAGAACAAAATATAATAATAATATACTTGACATAAAACAGGAGAGACAGTGCATAAGCTGAAAACCAGAACTAAGCATCATAGCAACGGAAATCCAAAATACAGCTTATTACAACTTTTCTAACTGTCTCAAAGCAAAAGTAAGATAAATGAGGTACACTACTAATGCCCAAGTAGCGACCACCAACGACACAGGGAGAATGTGCATATATATATATCATACGTGGAAGCCTCTTGCCCGCCTCCGAATCAGCTACTCGCGCATCACCAGCTAACCTGCCTCTAGTCTGCTCGTGTGAGCACCCAGAGTAATAAGAGGAGACATAAAACTCTGGGTCAGACATAAAGCCTGGTATGAGCGATAAACATCTAAAGTGAACAATAACAGGTAGACTAAAACATACCTGAACCTGGACCTGCAACCAAAGAGTTAGCACTACATACCGTACAACACTCTAAGGTACCATATCAAACGGTGTAAAGATACGGAGGTGGGGGAGGTGTGCATGTCATAGTGATGGCAAACAATCAAACATAGCATCCATCCTCACATCTCTCACTCAGTGCGTAAAGCATACGATGTTCACCACTTCAATCACCCAACATACCTTGCTACGATCACTCTGCCCCATGAAGTCATAAATGGCTTCACTGCACTGATAACGTAGCCACTAATTCCTCGCTATGTCCACTTGCCCCATGGAGTTATTCACCCCATCTGCGCTGGCTCATAGCCTTACCAATCCTTACTATGTCCACTTGCCCCATGGAGTTGTTCACCCCATCTGCGCTGGCTCATAGTCTTACTACGCATCACCTTGCCCCTCAGGTCATAATGACCCTACTGCACTGATAACGTAGTCTTGCTACCATCACCTTGCCCCTCAGGTCATAATGACCCTACTGCACTGATAAGTAGCCATCATTCATTTTTAGTGGTGAATCGAAGTTATGAACGTCGACGACTCCTTAGCACACGTCCCGCAGCAAAGCCCAACCATGAAGTGAACTCATCGGTTCCCAATTGGATCCTGAGCTCTAACTTCCCATATTGGACTACCTTTGCATCTCGGGTTATTGGTCAATACTGGGTCGGGTCGGGTTCCTCCTCAAGCCATTGGTTCGGGTTGGGTATCCTCCATCGGTTCGGGTCGGGTCTTCTTCTGGTGCAGTTCGGTTATTTCTCCTCGGGTCGGGTCGGGTGGTTCACTTCGGGTCGGGTCGGGTGCCATTCCCCCTCCAGTTCGTGCTTCCGCTCCGATCCGTCTCCATGCTTCCTTCACATGCTCCTATCCGATCTGATCCCAGTTCAGTTAGCGTGGCCTTCCTTTTTGCCAATTTTCCCAAGTGTCAGGTTCCGATCCGATCGAATCTCTTGCCCAGTTCAACATATCCGATCCGAGCCCTACATCCGATCCGAAACCTGCACTGCTTTCTGAAACTATTCCAGCAAGTGTTTACGCCATTCGACGACGTTTTCGACCATTCTAACTATTGAAATCAATCACAAAGCATTTCATACAGTCATAGCAACATGCATAATCAACCACAAACATCAATATGATAGGTTAAAATGGATCAAACATACCCAAAATCCCACATTTCCCCTTAAGCATGTTTAGGTGAAACTAATGATAAGATTAGCAAAACTTAATCAAATTAACCCAAATTCATATCAGAGGTCTAAAACATCATTTAAGAATTTATGAACATTTTTCCCGAATTTTATCATGTTTAAATTCGCTAATTAACACTAATCACCCCTAATTAGTCATAGTTTGTGCAAAACTATGCAAATCACTCACCTTAACCACAAATAAACTAAGATCTGAAATAAATCTCTGATTTGACGTGAATCCCAATGCTAAACAGCAGCTCCAATGTTGATTTGGTGTAGATCTTCCTTAATTAGAGGTTGCTAAGCTTAATCCTTGACCAAAAGATGATTTGGAGGTGATTTTAGAGGTTGGAGACCATTTTTAGGGTTTCTTGGTGATAAGCGGAGGCTAGAAAACTTAAATGGAATGATTCTCTAACTCATTTCAGCTTTCCCATAACCCTAATCCCGAAATGGGTTATGGGCCTACTCACTAATCACACTATTTGGTCCGGTTAAGCAGTTTTTCACCTTCCAAACCTTATTTCAGCCATATCTCCCAAACGGTAAGTCCGTTTGGCTATTATGACCACTCTACGGAAAGGTAAACCATCAAACGAATCCAATGGAAGTGGTTTCAGGTCAAAATTCCTTTCCAATCAAAAGTTATGGCCAAAACAGTACCAACTGGGGGCAAAATGGTCATTTAAAAATCGACAAAAATCATGAACATGGGAAATGACTTTAATGAATGTTTCCCAAAGTTACATGACCATACGACTTCATATGAAAAAAAAAAAAAATATTCTACGATCCTATGATGTGTAGAATACGGATCATTACATTTAGAAACATAAATACTCTAAAAAATGATTTTTTTTTTTCTTCAGAGAACGAACATAGATTTTTTACTTAAGCTTGAATCAAGTTAGTAAGTGTGAGAGAAATCTCACCTTGGATTTGTAGCAAACAATTTAGCACTTTATCGCAAAATTTGATGCAAAACTGAAGCTTGAAGGCCTAGATTGACATTTCAGCACCTGTAGAAGCAAGCATTTACAATGACATACAATTTTTACGAAAACACACATTTTATATTTCTCTAAATCAAAGCTGACAATTCTGAATGTTAAAATTATTCAAACTACATACTCCTAACATAATCAAATTTACTAATACATGAAAATTATTTTAACACACATATAAATATTTTTCAAGCATTGCTTACATGTTTAACATTTATTTTCAACTCGAACTTATTTGGAAAAACATAGTTTGTTCAAAAATTCACAGTTTTCACTTATATTGTAATTTAACGTAATAGCATACACAAGAACTTTATAAATTCCTATTATCACAATTCTCACATTACAAAGTTTTCTAAAAACTAAGTAGTGTTTGGTTTACCATTTTAAGTTTTGGGTTTTCGTCTATACAAAAATGTGCACAACGCATGTAAATCATGGAAAACAATAATTTTAGAAAACAAAGTTAACACACAAAATAAAAATAACTTTTATCCATTTTTCATGTTTTGAGAAATGAGAGAAATATGAAGACCAAATCCTCATTTCATGATTGCTACATCCCCTCTGCGGTCCCCTCCATCTTGCTTTTATTCTACTATTTCTTCTTCTACACCTTTAAAGATTTGTAATTAATTTTGAAAACTAAAACCCCAAAACTCATTTTTAACCAAACATACCTTTATTTCTCATTTTTCAATTTATTAACTCTCAAGTATTGGATTTGAAACTAAATTCATTCCCACTTTACCAGTAATGTTTCTTCGTTACATACGATAGAAGTTGCCGATCATCATGACCAACAGATTTCACAACATTTACCGCCCAAATGAAAACACCATCTGCTTTCCTTCAAAGCAGAGGACTGTCTTCTTCTCCAGATCATCTTCTCTCCCTAATCCAAAACTCAAAGGACTCTCTTACCCGATTAAAACAAATTCACTGTCACATTCTGCGCAGTCACCATTCCACCTCTCATCTTCTAATCTCCTCCCTAATCTCCTCCTCTCCTTCTCCTTCCTACTCCCTCTCCCTCTTCTCTCACTTCCCATCAGACCCAACCCCTCCATTATTCAATGCCATTATTCGATCTCTATCGACCTCGTCCCTCTTCGATTTAGCTCTTATCCACTTCAAACTTATGCTCGAATACAACGTCCATGCTGGCCGATTGACATTGCCTTTCGCTTTACGCGCCTCTTCTGGTTTGGGTTCTCACTCCAACACGGCCTGTTTGCATGGGATCTCCATTAAAGCTGGTTTCATTTTCGATAGCTTTGTCAGAACTTCGATCATGGATGCTTACGTCAAATTAGGTCTTTTTGAGATCGTGCAAAAATTATTCTTCGACACTCCAGAGTGGTTCAAAAGTGCTAACGTGCTTGTCTGGAATGTGGCAATGAAAGCATTTATTGAAATGGGTGATCTTGAAACTGCAAGAAAGCTTTTTGATGAAATGCCTGAAAAAAGTGTTTCTAGTTGGAACTGTTTGATTCACGGGCTTTTAAAAAAGGGGGACTTTGAATTAGCAAATGAGTTGTTTGATTTAATGCCGGCGAAGAATGTCGTGAGTTGGACTACTATGGTTTCAGGATTTTCAAACAGCGGTGATTCAAAAAGGGCAATAGAAACTTTTGACCGCATGTTAGGAGTTGGCATAAAGCCGAACAAACACACAGTTTGTTCTGTTCTTTCTGCCTGTGCAAAGATAGGAGCTTTGGAGGCAGGCACTCAAATACATAAGTACATTTCTGCAAATGGGTTTCAAGAAAATGGTAATGTAGGCACAGCCTTAGTAGACATGTACTCTAAATGTGGAAAAATAGAGTTTGCAGGTCGAGTATTTGACAGAATGAATAATCGCGACATTTCTGCGTGGACTGCTATGATAATGGGATATGCTGTACATGGTAAATGGCAAGAAGCTTTAAACTGTTATACCGACATGAAGCATTTTATACCTAATCCAGATGAAGCAGCATTTCTTGCTGCGTTGACTGCATGCTTGCATGCAGGAAAGGTAGACGAAGGTCTTGAAATATTCCACAGCATGATATATGATTACAAAATTGAACCCACACTAAAGCATTACACTAGCATAGTAGATTTGTTAGGGAGAGCAGCAAGATTCGATGAAGCTCAAGAAATACTGAAGTCAATGCCTATGGAACCCGATTATGTTTTGTGGGGAGCTTTATTTTGTGCGTGCCGTGCACATAAACATGTACAATTAGCAGAGTTAGCTGCAGAGAAGCTTCTAAGGCTAAGTCCGAGACATTCGGGTGGTTATGTATTTCTTTCGAATGTGTATTCTGAAGTGAACAGATGGGATGATGCAGAGAAGACGAGGATTAGTATGAAGAATTGTAATGTGGATAAATTGCCTGGGTGGAGTTGTATAGAGGTTAATGGGAAGTCTTATGAGTTTGTAGCAGGTGATAAATCTCATGAGTCATGGAAGGAAATATATGAGAAACTGGAGGAGGTCGTGTCCCAAGCAAGAGAATTTGGATATAGGCCAAGTACTGAATGGGTCCTGCATAACATTGAGGAGGAAGATAAGGAGGATTGCTTGGGTTGGCATAGTGAGAAGCTAGCTCTTTGTTTTGGGCTTTTGAGTGGTGGTGGAGGAGATGAGATTATGATAATAAAGAATTTAAGGGTTTGTGGAGATTGTCATTCATTGTTCAAAGTTGTTAGTAAGATGTATGGAAGAACGATTGTGCTTCGAGATGTTAAGAGGTTTCATCGGTTTGTAGATGGGGAGTGCTCGTGTGGCGATTATTGGTGACTTTGCTTTCAGGTTAATTTCAGTTTTTTTATTATATTTATTATTTTTCTCTAAAGTATTCTGTGATTATAATTGTTCTCACCAATTACGATATTTTTTCCTACATTGACTGCCAATTAAGGTAAACTATATTTGTTCTCATAAAGAAAAAGAAAAAATTCTTATTAGACGTGAATGCTATGACTGATTTTATTTGCATAAACCGTCCTATTCCCAAAGTTGTGGAGTTGAGACAATATGTCATCTTGTACATTTTCTACATGTTGAATTTGCATACATAGTCCGTAACATATTCCTGTGTTTGCATATTATATGGGTGCACACGTTTGCAATAATGCAACCCTGTGAAAAAAATGTCTGTTACCTCTTGTTTAGGTCCACTAAAGTCCTAGCCTACGTATCAGATTTATGTTGGTCTAATAGTTCGTAGTGATTATAGCTAAACAATGTAAAGGGAGTATATTTGTTGCCTCTTCCTGCATTATGTTGGAGTAAGAGATAGGGGAAATTGTACAAAGTTGCTATTAATCAAGATGGAGTTTTCTTAAGATTTGAGCACTAGAATCATAAAATTCTCCATAATACACTAAACGAGTTAATTTGTGGCCGATGTATAGAACATGAAGAAGATATTACAAATATCCGTCTCCTACAGAAGTGCACGATGCATAACTGAAATTCCCTTGAAATCCTTTTCCTTTAAGCAACTCTGCTTTTTCTCTGAAGTAGCACAAAAAGAACAAACACATTCTATAATTAAATATATTCATGATCGCCATGTTACTAGTGCAAGTTTTTAGTCTTACACTATGAAATCAGGATTCCCTCGACTGCTTCAGAAGAACTCCTTAATAAACGGGCGACAATTTCTTTCTTTCTTTTGTTCGTTGACTATTTATATCTGTATGATGATTATGGAGTTAGAACATTGGATCACAAAATCAAATGTCTTACCACCGCCATTAATGATCAACAAAGGTGTGCAACAAGAAGTAGCATAGGTATCTTAAGTCCTTAACACTGATAACATAATCATCAAACACAGAATGATTAAAACAAGTAATATAAAAACATCAGGAGCTGGAGTTGATGGTCGAGGGAGGCGAGGTTTGATGAGGTCGTTATTGGCTGTAATTGTTTGTCTAGCATGAGGCAGAGAGTGGGTTAAGCAATGCTAAAAAAAGCGGAGAAAAAAGATTTGTAAATGGTTTTCATGGATAAATCAGAAATCATCTGTCTATGAGATGGAGAAAACTAGTAAAATTTTGAATTTACATTTGTGTATTGGTCAAATTTTGTAGTATATTGTTAAAATCGATAAATATGGCACAGTATAGCTATGTGAGTGAGAGCCTTAACTGGACTGAAATGGTGTAACATAATATGCAATGCACACATTTCATTCTATTTCTTTCCTAGCCTTTCAGCGGAAAACATAAGATCAACTGGCAAGCTTCTAGTATTAGATGATTCTACAGATACAGGAAAATGGTTTTCATAGGTAAATTAAGTTTCAGATATGATCAACCTATGGTGGAGAGCAATGGCGGAGCTAGCCTCCGAAGTCAGATAGGGCGGACATCATACAAATTTTTTAGGGTGATGTTATTGATACTCCAAAAATAGATAAGGGGCGACAATGCCCGAAAACATAATTCCGCACACATCCGCCGTTTTTCACTTTTTTCCATTTTTGGTGCCTCTTTGTCGAATCCAAGGGTGAAATTCAATCATACCCCTGCTGAATTTCGTGAATAAGTTCGGTACAGTCTTGCCAAATTTCATCTGTGTACCCCTTATTCATTTTTGGAATGTCAATAACAACACCCATTTTTTAATCAAAAATTTGCAATTCATAACACACAGGATTCATTTAAAAATACTGTATTCATTTATTTTATTTTATTTTTCTTTTTTTGCAAATTTTGATTCCTTCCAAGAAAACGACTTATAGTTTAATAATATGAAATTTTGTTTGTGTGGACTCTTCAGTAAATATAGGAATGAAACTGCAGGATGGACTAAGACACAGAGATAGAGAAATAAACTTAGCCAAAGTAGCAAAACATTTACTTCGGGTAGGGCATAAATTCACCTAGGGTCAAAACTCGTTGGATGACTCTTGTAAAAGAACACAACAAAAAAAAAAAAAAAAAAAAAAAAAAAAAAAAAAAAAAAAAATCGGGTAGGGCCTTGGCCTTCAGCTCAGACCAATGTGCCTCTTCCCCTGAAGAGTACTAGCAAAATTTTGGATTTATATTCAAGTAATTGTCAAAATTTGCAGTTCATTACTTCATTTAACAAAAAAGCGTAATGGTCAAAATTTGTAGTATATTTACTAAAAATAATGCACAAAAAAGCTATTCAAGTGACAGTTTAACTAGTTTGAAACGCCATGCCATATGCCGTGCAGCCATTTCTTTGATAAGTTATTCTTAGCAGGGGATCAGCACCAGTGTTAAACATTGGTTAGATGTTTCGACTTTGATACGAGAGATCGTAAATTCAAAATTTTGTACAACGCAATAATGACATGCAGTAGGTTGTATTGTATAGTACCTAAAACTTATAATATTAGTATGTAGTACCATTTAAATATCTAACTACAAAAGAAAAGAAAAAAAGGAAAAAAGTTATTCCTTTCCTATTACGACGTTATAGCTAGGGGTGAACGTTTGGTTGGTTTGGTTTATTCGATGATGAAATTTGTCAAACCAAATTAAAACCAATAAAAATGAAAACCAAACCAAACCAACCAAATTAAGTTTGGTTGGTTCGCTTGGTTATCCGATTAAACTGAACTAAAAATATTTTTTACACTGTAATTTGAAATAAATTATAAATATATGATTAGAGTATTATTATTTATGATTCTTATGCTTTTTAATATATATTTTGACACATGGATGTTGATTAATATATACTTACATAACTAAACTAACCTAAAATATTTATTATAATACCGATAATTTTGAAAATATAGTAAAAGTTCGGTTAATTTGGTTAAACCGATAACCAAACTTAATATTTTTTCGGACCGATTTAATTTCAAAACCGAACCAAACCAACCAAAATGAATTGGTTTGGTTGGTTTATTTGGCTTAACCGAATAATGCTCACCTCTAGTTATAGCTAAAAAACATAAGATAATTGGCAAACTTTTACTATTAGAAAATTATGCATACGAATGGAAGAAAAATGAAGAAAATAAAGAAACCAAGTTTTAGAAAATACATACCATGTTATAACCATTAGGAGATTAAGTGTTTATAATAGACGAATCGAATAATTTTAGTTCATTCTCCAAATAGGTCTAGCAATGAATGATTTCAGATGCGAATAACCGCATCAATATTGAAAGTTATTTTTGATATCTGTATTGATGGGTACAAATGGATATTAGATAATTTTTGTATCCGCTAACAATCGATAAATTAAGAAATATAAACTGAAAATTTTGATTTATCATTCTTTCCCAATTATATTGATTATAAACGTATAAAATATCAACTCATATGATGATAATAAACAGCTTTAGGGAGTCAATATACATTAAATTTATATAATATAAACTATTAACTTAATAGACCAACAAATACTTGTTATATATTTTAGTAAAATACACATTAAAAAGACTATAATTTTGAAAAAACGAGTTGATAAATTTTGAGTGTGGATACCATCGTATCCACATCCGTATCCGCTTTTCAGTCCCAGTGCGGTCGAATTTTGAAACTTTTAGATATCCTTTAACAGCCTTAACCATAAAATAATAAGACTCGATTTTATGATAAATGTTATTTCTATATTTTTTTTACTAAGAAAATAATTATATGCAGGACTGCCTTTTGTGTTTTTCCCCTTCCTCGCACTGCATTTTCATCAGTTATGAAATATTGATGGCTGAGTGAAGTGCAGAAAAATAAAGAAGATGAATCTTTAATGCTTAGTTGAGATTTGGACAAAATCTGGCAATTTGGTGTATAATTAGCCTTTTTCCATGGCATTTCCAATAGGTTGGAAGACTTTCTTTCTATGGGGAGGTTGCATGAAGGTATAGGTTAGTATATTATATTTTATGGTTGAAATTCAGCCCTATTTAATTTTAGTTATTGTTTTTGTCCTCCAGATGCATGCTATTGGCTTCAGCATCTTTTTGTGGACTGCTAAGAGGTGGATGTTCAGATGGAATGACTCGCATCTATAGCTGGACAGATTTTTATTATTTTTTAAAATTATTATTATTGTTATTATTATTTGAATGAGTAAATTTTTTGCTAACGAAACAAATACACCAATATGGATAGAGTCGTGTTGTATACACACCCAATAGTTAATTTACGCAATGTTCATTTTAACCCGATCAAGATCAAGCCGGAGTTGGTGATGTGGTTCTGAACGTCATTAGTGTCTATGCCTCACAAGTAGGCCTAAGTGTGGAGAAGTCAAAATGAGTTTTGGAAAGACATAGATGTCATGGGTAGAGATGTGCCTAATGGTGAGAATTTTTTTATAGGAGGAGATTTCAGTGGTCGTATTGGCTAAACTAGTGGGGGGTTTGAGAGCGTGCATTGTGATTTTGGATATGGCAGTAGGAACTAAGAAGAAGAAGAAATGTTAAATTTTGCTAAGAAGAAAAAATATTGATTTTTGCTATTTTTTGTGACCCTATGATTATTAGTACCTTCTTTAGAAAAAGACAATCACATTTGATTACTTTCAATAGTGACCAACATTCTAGCCATATCGACTTTGCCCTTACGGGAAGAGATGATAAACGAGATTGTGTAGATTACAAAGTCATACCTGGAGAATGTGTCATCTTACAACGTCAGCTTTTGGTATTCATTTTTCGTCTTAGGATGTTAAAGGATAAATGAGCTAAGAATAGTAAGACGAAATAGTGGAAGCTCAAAGGAGACGTCTCACGGTGTTTAAGGATAAATTGATGGGAGAAGGGACATAAAGCATGAGAGGAGAAATAAATGACATGCGCAATGAGATGACAACATGCATTCAAAAAGTGGCTACTGAACTGTTTCCAATTATATGATTTAAATGAGAATCTCTTTCTTAAGTGGTTGTTAAAGTATACTTATATCGAAGGGCTAAGTATATTAATTATTTTAAGAGAAAATAATTGAAGAGACTAAATAGATAAGAAAACGATTATACAAGGCTTAGTAATTTCCATAGGAAAGTGTATATGATTGTTTTGGGTTAGTTGATTGTTAACAACCGGCCATCGAACCTGGTATAAAGAAAATAAGTTTTTAGTCATTTGAATTTTCTCATGTCGTTTTCCAACTTGACCTGGGTGTTATTTTGCGATAATGCTCGGGTTAGACCGAACATATTTTCATATTAGGTTTGGAGTGCCACGATGCTTCAGGAGAGGAGCTGGAGATTCGAGATGTATTCTCATATTATGTGTTATTCCGCTGTGCATGTCATTGATTGTAATTTTGTTGTTTATGGGGATAAGTTGTTATAACTATCCAGATTTGGTTGGTAAGTTGTACTCTAATGTGTTTATATGAAATTCCAGTTTCCTTTTATAAAGATATTATTGTATATTATATATTATTCGTTCCGCTATGAGATTTTGTTCTATCTTTTCTTTCTTTTCCCTAGTTATCCGACTTTCCAACACTTAATTATTCGATATGTGAATACCATGGTTGATTAATGTCGATTTTGTAATGGTTGAAAAGTCGGGTCACTACAGTTGTTATCATAGCTTAGGTTAAGCGAACACCTAAGCATTGATGGGATGGACTCATTAGAGATAAAGTTGGTAATATCCTAGAATGAGTTGAGTGTATTATGAGAGAGTACTTGTTATATTCATATATAATAGATTTTAAATGATTTTTAAAAATAAGTTTGTGTAAAATTGTAAGTGTTTTGAAACAAGAAATTATTTCTTATATAAATGGTTATAAGAATTTACAATTATGCAAGTACAATGAGTAAGTTAAGAGATAAATGAAATTTAAATGGAAAATTTGGAAATGTATGGATAAGTTAAGCAAGTATAAGCTATAAAAGAATAATCTCTCAACTTAACTAATCCGTTAGTTTGAATTCTATTAATGATGTATGCTATTAAATATGAATCTAACTAGAGTAGTGTCATTGGGTTTTCTTGTTCCTAAACGACATGTATAAAAGCATGTCTAACATTTCATTCTAATACACATACATTGGTTTTTACAAACGTACATCTACTGGTGGTGTAGGAGGTGACCCTTTTTATACTTAACACCCTTCCCTGAGGCGTACGTACTCGAGGGTTGTATTTTTATGGAAACCAATTAGTATGTTGGAAATTAGCGATATGACATTCTAAACGAAATTTGATACCCAAGAAGATGATCATTGACTCTAGCCTCATTAGCTAAATTTCAACTAATCAAAATTTTAATTATTAGGAAGTCCTATTAGACTCTAGTTCAAGTATAAGAGATGAAGAAAGGAGAAGCTCGGAAAGCAAGACGTAGGGAGCAGAGGGAAGCTTCACATAAGAAACGGGAGGAAGCAATACAAGAACAAGAGAAACGGGTTACAGAAAGGGAAGGTCCAGGTCCTTACGATAATATCATCCGTTATAAGTGTCAGGGAAAAGAACATTATGCAATTACGTGTTGTCAGCTAAGGAAAGGAAAAGATAAGGAAGTCAAACATTTTTGTTATGAGATTTCATGCTTTAAATGTCATAAGGAGGGACACTTTCTTAATCATTGCCCTAATGTAAGGAAGGTGAAGTGGGACCTTATGGAGTCAGACGATAGGTTAACCATTTGTTTCCGTTGTAAAATGATAGGACATATTGCTAGAAACTTCCCACATAGATTGAATGAAAAGCAAGTTGTGAAACGTACCACTTGTTCGATAGGTGTGAAATTCATCAAGGAGGATGGAAGCATAGAGCTTTTCTGTAATGAATGCAAAAAGTTGGTTCACCCTGATATGGAGTGCGCGGAACATTCAGAGGAAACATCAGTTGATACTTAAGTGGGTTCTTAAGAAGATGTGGAGCATTAGGAAATGCTTGTAGTGTTTGTTGTAATATAAGTATGACCTTGTTCTTCCGTATATTACTAGGTGGTTGTTAATGCGTCTATGGTAATGATATTTTGAAAGACAATTTATACGTACAAACTGAAATAGTCTTTGAACTTATTGATTGCTAAACCCCTTTAATGTTGCAAGGTGCTTAATCTTGGAAGAAATGATTTTTATTCTTCTATAAAATCATTTTCATACCAATTCGAGTGTGAATTTTTCGTTACTTGAAATGCAAATGCGAAATTATATTTGAAAGAATATTAGGCGGTAATTATAAATGGGATTTACTTTGCATAAAGTAAGAGAATCTTGGTAATATTTTGTGCCTAGGTCAGTGAGATAGGCATTTTTATATATTTTCTACGTATGCAAATATGATGCTTTATGTGTATACTTAGGTTGGTGAGATAAGTATACGTATACTTATTTCAAAGTACTGAAATAATGTTTTATAAATATGCTTATACTATTAAGTTAAGTATATGGGATGGTTACCAAGAAAATATGTATAAATGATTTGAAGAATATCTGCCACGATTGTTGAATTGGATGTTGGGATCCACAAGGTGGTCCCATGATGCAATCCATACGGTGGATATAAGTGAATAGAGATCTCAGAGGATGTCCGGACAAAAAATCATGAGTTTCCGATGATCACAAAATTTGAATAGCGTAAATCATGGAGTTTGATACCTACGGTTTCTTATGGTTTTTCTGAGATTGCGAAGTAACCATCGTGTAACTGCGATCTATGACATTTGGGATAGCGCAAATAGGGGGAAATGAGTGCCTACATTCTACTTAAGGTTTTGCTAAGATAGCTATGCAACCTTCATGTTGATACGATTCTATCGATTTGTGTTGGGATAGCGTAAGTCAGGAGGCAGTGAGTGCCTACAGTCTACTTAAGGTTTTGTTGGGATAGCAACACAACCTTCGTGTAGATGCGATCTATCGTTTTGTGTATCTGGCGGTACATCCATATTGATTTTGAAGATATTTCCAAGTATTTCTACTGGATGTTGGGATAGGTTTACTTAGTATTTAGAGATTTTAAGTCTTATGCCTGATCAATGTAAGGCCAAACTCTCCAAAGAACGAGGATAAACTTGTTAAAATCATCGAGTTATCAAAAAAATATTATGATTTTAGATATATATATATATATATATATATATATATATTTATATATATATATATATAGGAAAGCGTTCGGTTGCACCCCAAAAATGGAGCACCCCAAATGCCTCCTGATTTCCACCACCCGTTTATATTAAAGAATGTGAGTGGGAAGTGAGAGAGTGAGTGGAAGGAGAGAGAAGTGGAAATACTTGGTGGAGATTGAGGGGCATTTGGGGTGCTGCACTGTTTAGGGTGCTCTCGAACCTGCCTCATATATATATATATATATATATATATATATATATATATATATATATATATATATATATATATGGAGCAGCTATTGAGACACAAAATTGTACACAAATTTATGTACACAAAATCTAGACCACAAGATTTGTTTGTCTTTATGTATGAGGTGTAATTCATGGTAGATCCAATGGTTCAGATTTTGTGTTCTTTTAGACTTTCTGATATATATATATATATATATATATATATAATGTTAAAAAAAGTTACTTTCTAATTATATTGGGGACGCTTGTTAATGGCGACAGGCCATTTTGCCTGGTTTCGTCACGCGTGAGCTTTCCCCTAATTTCTAATTCATGTTCTACCTAATATCCGTTTCTTCATGCTAAACATAGATCTAATTCTGTCTTCAACCTTCAACGATTTTCGTTGATAAGCCTTTCGTACTTCACAGTATTTCCACAAAATAAAACGCAAATCTAGGTTTTCTTCCAACTGTGAATCTATCTGATCGGTCACGCGGTTGTGATATCGACCCCAGAACTACACGTCCCTTCAATCCCAGATCTATGATCAAGCCCTCCTAACTCTATTTAAATGCAGATCTATCTCAGATCAGTTGCGAATTTGTTTTGAGAATAGGAGATCAAGCCTTTGGGGGAGTTGGTGTAACGACCCGCATTCTATGCATCGTAGGATCGTAGAATATTTATTTCTGTCACATACGAAGTCGTATGGTCATGTAACTTTGGGAGACGACTATTAGGGTCATTTCTCATGTCCATGATTTTTCCCGATTTTTAAATGACCATTTTACCCCTAATTGGTACTGTTTTGGCCATAACTTTTGACTGGAAAAGAATTTTGACCTGAAACCACTTCCATTGGCTCCGGATGATGGTTTCTCTTTCCGTAGAGTGGTCACATTAGTCAAACGGACTCACCGTTTGGGAGATATGGCTGAAACAAGTTTCAGATGGTGAAAAACAGCTTAATTGGGCTTAACCGGGTGATTAGCAGCTAGGCCCACAGGGGAATTTCGGATTTAGAGGTATAGGAAGACTGATTAGGGTTAGGTTATCACTTTCATTTCAGTTTTGAGCCGCCACAAACCTTCTTGAGACCTTAGTAATGGCTTCCATCCTCTAAAACCACTCCAAAACACATTTTTAGTGAAGATTAAGCCTAAACTACATCAAAACAAGGCCAAATAGCAACAAAGCAAGGTTGGAGCTGCTGCTATACATAGGAATTCGACCCAAGCAGAGAATATTTCAGATTTGGTGTTTTATTTTGTGGCCAAGGTGAGTGATAGCATAGTTTTGACACTAATTACGGTAACTAAGGGTAATTAGTGAAGATTAGCGAATTTATACATAAATAAATTCTAGAAAAATTCCTAAAATTCTAAAATAATGTTTTAAGGCTCTGTTAGAAATTTGAGATAATTTCGATGTGTTTTGCTAATTGTATGCTTAAACATGATTAAGAAGGATTATAGGAAAATAAGGGGTTTTGGGCACGTTTGATCCATTTTGACATATAAATTCATTGTTTTGGTGTTGTGGTTGTTCTTACATGTTGCTATGACTCTATGGTATGTTTTATGATTGATTAGAATAGTTAGATTGGTCGAAAATGCCGTCGAATGGCGTAGAAAGCTCGCTGGAAAGTTGCAGAAGTGTGCAGGTTCCGAACCGGTTCGGATCGGAGTAAGGGGTCGGATCGGATTTGTGAACTGACCAAGGGAATTCGAACTGGATTGGAACTTGTCACTGGAGGAGGCTTGGCGAGAAGGAAGGCCGTTTACTTAGAGTTGGAGTGGACAAGGGGATCGGATCGGAAGAATAATTGGAGGCCAGATCGGATCGACTTGGAGACGCAGGGCTCGGATCGGAAGTAAACATTTGGGAGAACTAGCAAGAGGGAAGGCCACGCGGATCAGATGGTAAGGAGGGATCGGATCGGAATACGTGAAGAAATGAGGGAGCGGATCGGAGCACTGGAAGGAAGGACACCCGACCCGGAGGAGGACACCGACCCGACCCGAAGTGGAGTACCCGACCCGAACCGAATGGAAAGATGACAAGGAAGGAGGACCGAACCGAACCGACGAGGGTAATGACCACCGAACCGAACCGTATTCTAGGGCTGCTACTGCACGACAACTCTTCTGGAGACCCACTCCAATTCGATCAAAACCCGAGATGCAAAGGAAGTCCAAATGAGAAGCTAGAGCCCAAGATCCAGATGGGAATCAATGAGTTCGCTTCATGGTTGGGCTTTGCTGCGGGACGCATGTTAAGGGGCTATCGATGTCTATAGCTTTGGACCACTATGGTAGGAGGTACGGAGGCGGATTCAGGGCCATTATGGCATTGGTAGAACCAAGGGCTACGATCAATGAAATGGGTCATTGAAATGTTTGGTCATGACTCCATGTGCTTAGCTTGGTCACAGCAGGGTTTCTACAAGTCGGGATTCGTCGTTACCTCAATTTGTCTAGTGTTCCAAAGTGGTAGATATCGTACGCTTTACGCACTGAGTGAGAGATGTGAGGATGGTTGCTATGGATGATTTGTTTTCTATCATTGTGACATGCACACCCCACCCCCGTATTCTTACACTATTTATTATGGCACCTTAGGGTATTGTACGGTATGTGGTACTAACTCTTTGGTTGTAGGTCCAGGTTCAGGTATGGTTTAGTATACCTGTTATCATTCTGTTTAGATGCTTATCGCTCATACTAGGCTTTATGTCTGACCCAGAGTTTTATGTCTCCTCTTATTACTCTGGGTGCTCACACGAGCAGACTAGAGACAGGTTAGCTGGTGATGCACGGGTAGATGATCCGGAGACGAGCAGGAGGCTTCCACGTAATATATATAATATTCTCCCTGTGTTGTTGAAGATCACTGCTTGGGCATTGGTGGTGCATCTTCTACTTTAGCTTTCTTTTGTTTAGAGACAGTAAATTTGGAAAATTGTAATAAGCTGTATTTGGATTTCCGCTGCTCTGATGATGGATGTCGATTTTAGTTATCAGCTTATGCACTGTCTCACCTGTTTTATGTCAAGTATGTTATTATTATATTTTATTCCATGCGCTGTGAGACATTCTACAGGTTCCTTGATTAGTTTATTCCCTTCTTTCCTTTCTTTGGCGACCGTTCCGTGCTAGTCGGGGCATGTGTACAGCGCACTTCCGGAGGAAATGCAGGCTGGTGCGGAACGGGCCGTCACACTTGGTATCAGAGCTCTAGGTTGCGTGGTTAACCTAGGAAAGTTATCAGGGAGAGATCATGTGCGTATACGAGAGAGCGTATTTGTGATTACTTTGGTTTTTAAAAGCTCTATATATATACTATTACTAGTATAAGGATGAAGTCGTACTGCACTAGCACCACTATGGAGTCGTTAATCGTTTCCTTTTTCAGATTGACGATGAGCCGGTATACTAGAGGTGCTGGTAGAGGAGCCAATAATGGGAATGCTGCTGACATGAGGACGATGTTTACTGACCTCATGAGAGAGATGCTTAGAGATGTGCAGAGGGCAGCTCCCAATGGTGGAAATGGTGGTGGTCCAATAGTGCAGGCGCCAAGAGTCGACTTTGCCAAGCTGAATAAGGATTATACTAGCCTTGGTGGAAAGCCGTTCCACGGAACGGAGTCGGCCACGGATGTTCAAGATTGGTTGGATAGTTGCGAACGTATCTTTGAGGATTTGGGTATCGAGGATGCGATGAAGAGAAAGCTAGCGTCCCGTCAGCTGCAAGGGCGGGCAATGAATTGGTGGAATGCTATAAAGGCAGCTACTCCCGAAGATCAGATTACTTGGGAGCAGTTTAAGGCTCGCTTTAGCGAGAAGTTCATTCCAGCTGCTCAGAAGTCAGTGCTATTTAAGAAGTTCTTGGAGCTCAAGCAGAATGGCAGAGCTGTCTCGGAATATATTGCTGAATTTGACACTTTGTCAAAATATGGGTTATCTCTTATTGATACTGCCGAGAAAAAGAATGAGAAATTCATAACTGGTTTGGATCAGTACTTGGGGGAAAAACTTATTAACCACATCGATGAGACGTTTGAATCGATTGTGGGGAAAGCATTAAGATCAGAAAGTCTCTACCCTAAGCCGAAGACTGAGGTTGCATCCGCAGATGAGCCAAAGCCACAAGCAGGTGGTGGAGGCAAGGGTGGGTCCCAGAATAAGAGAAAGCATAACCAAGTTAAGGATGGCCAGAAGAAAAAGAATAAGCAAGATGTTGAGTGCTTCAGCTGTGGTAAGAAGGGCCATTATGCTAGTAATTGTCGGGCCAAGCCAGCGGATAGGAAGTGCTTCAACTGTGGCCAAATGGGACATCACAAGGACAAGTGTCCACAGCCCCCTAAAGAAAAGCAAATGGTGAAAGCATATGCCCTTAATGCTATTCCTTCTTCGTCGAATGCCCCAACTGCGGCGAAGAAAGGAAAGAATGTCGTCATTCAAGGTAAGCTTTCTGTTTACGATGTTCCTGTTAGAGTTTTGTTTGATACCGGAGCTTCCGGTTCTTTCATATCTAGTGACCTGGTAGATAGGTTGGGATTGGAGCCCGAGATTGTCGATAGACCTTTAGTAGTGACGAACCCGATTGGCGGTTCGACTAGCCTTAGCATGATTTGTCATAATGTGGTCTTATCGAGTCATGGATGCATGTTTGTTTGTGATTGCTTTGTTTTGGGCTTTACTGGGATTGGCATTATTTTGGGAGTAGATTGGCTCCAAAGATACGGGGTGGTGGTAGACTGTGAGGGCTTGTTGGTGACAGCTAGAGCGGATGATGGGCGGAGGATAGTGTTTGGTGGTCTACCCAGTAAGGGGGTATTGGCTAGTTTTCTAAACTCCCTCGACATTCCGCATAGTGAGTTGTCAGGTTTGCCCGTGGTTGGCCAGTATCCGGATGTTTTCGAAGAAGTGACCGGACTTCCATCACACCGAGAGATTGAGTTTCGTATTGATTTGGTAAAGGATGCCAGGCCTATAGTGATGCCACTTCGTCGTATGGCACCAAGAGAGCAGTGAGAGCTCGAGGTGCAAGTCAGCGATCTTTTGAAGAAGGGATTTATCAGAAGGAGTGTTTCTGAATGGGGAGCACCAGTTGTGTTTGCTACCAAGGCGGATGGTTCCCTTCGTTTGTGTGTAGACTACCGCGAGTTGAATAAAGTGACGAGGAAGAACAAGTATCCTCTACCGCGGATAGATGATTTGTTCGATCAATTGAGTGGCGCTAGAGTATTTTCTCAGTTGGATCTCGCGACAGGTTTTCATCAGCTTAGAGTGGAAGCTGAGAGTATAGCTAAAACGGCATTTCGAACGCCGTCTGTATTTTATGAATGGTTGGTTATGCCATTTGGACTGACCAATGCCCCAGCATATTTTGTGGATCTTATGAATAGGGTATTCAGAGATCAGTTGAATAAGTTTGTCCTTGTGTTCGTTGATGATATTTTGGTCTATTCGAGGACAGGAGGAAGAACACAAGGAACATTTAAGAGTAGCGATGGAGGTGTTGAGAAAACACCAATTGAAAGCAAAGTTTTCTAAGTGTCACTTCTGGAAGAGGGAAGTGAGGTTCTTGGGCCATGTTGTATCAGAGAATGGTATTGCCGTGGACCCAGCAAAGGTGGCTACGGTACAAGATTGGCCTACGCCCAAGAATGCAACAGATGTAAGAAGTTTCTTGGGATTAACTGGATATTATCGTAAGTTTATCCAAGGTTTCTCCAAGATAGCAGCACCATTGACCCAGTTGACCAAGAAGAATCAAGCTTTTGTCTGGGATGAAAGGTGCGAGAATGCATTTAAAAGTCTAAAGGACAAGTTGACAAGCGCACCAGTGTTAGTCATTCCTAAGGGGGATGAAGAGATGACGGTATACACGGATGCCTGTGGTACCGGACTGGGTGCCGTATTGATGCAAGGTGGTAGGGTTGTAGCTTACGCAAGTCGGCAATTGAAACCGCACGAGAAAAGATACCCTACCCATGACTTGGAATTGGCAGCAATCGTGTTCGCGTTAAAGATGTGGAGACACTATCTCTTGGGAGAAAGATTTGAGCTGTTTACAGATCATAAGTCGTTAAAGTATCTCTTCTCTCAGAAAGATCTGAATCTCCGTCAGCAGAGATGGCTAGAGTTCTTAGCTTCCTATGATTTTGACATCGCATACACACCGGGAAAGGGCAATGCGGTGGCCGATGCATTGAGTAGAAGACATGTCAGCTTAGGGGCTATGTTCCTTGAATGGAAGCAACTGGAGTTTATCGCGGGGTTTGATTTCAGACCAAAGTGCGAATTGGATCCAGAAATGTTAGCAAGTTTGACGATCAGACCCACTTTGATAGAGCGGATTGGCTCTAGTCAGAGGGACGATCCTAACCTATTGGAAATCATCTCCAAGTTAGAGATGGGTATCGATGAGGAGATGAACAAGTATGGGCTTGATCGAGATGGATGACTTAGAAAGAATGGAAAGCTTGTTGTACCCAATGTCAATGGATTGAGAGATGAAGTGCTTAGAGAATGTCATCACTCAAAACTAACTATACACCCCGGTGGTAACAAGATGTATCGAGATATGAAGCAGACTTACTACTGGGAAGGGATGAAAAGAGACGTTGGGAAGTTTATATCCAAATGCATGAATTGCCAGCTAGTTAAAGCCGAACAAAAGAAGCCTAGTGGGTTGTTACAGCCATTAGAAATTCCCGAATGGAAATGGGAGCAAGTCTCGATGGATTTCATCGATGGTTTACCAAGGACTAGATCGGGACATGATAGCATTTGGGTGATTGTGGACCGATTGACTAAAAGTGCAAGATTTATACCAGTCAGATCAACCAGAACGGCAGCTAAGTTAGCAGAATTGTATATGAAGTGGGTAGTGAGATTTCATGGAATACCTAAAAGCATTGTGAGTGACCGAGACCCGTTGTTCACTAGTGGGTTTTGGAAGAGCTTACAAGAGGCTCTAGGGTCAGAGTTACATCTCAGTACCGCATATCATCCTCAGACCGACGGTCAGACGGAGAGGGTGAATCGTATTTTGGAAGATCTCTTGAGAGCATGTATATTGGATTTTGGTGGATCATGGGATGACCATTTGCATCTAGTAGAGTTTGCATATAATAATAGCTACCAATCCAGTATCGGTATGGCTCCGTTTGAAGCTTTGTACGGAAGACCGTGCAACTCACCATCATGTTGGATAGAGACTGGCGAGAAGTTTATGCTTGGACCAGATGTGGTGAGGGAAACTTCAGATAGGATCAAGATCATTCAACAACGAATGAAGGCTGCCCAAGATAGGCAGAAGAGTTATGCTGATAAGAGGAGAAGAGACCTAAAATTCTCCGTTGGTGACTTGGTGTTTGTCAAGATTTCTCCGTTGAAGAGCGTAATAAGATTTGGCAGGAGAGGCAAATTAGCACCAAGATTTGTTGGTCCATTCCCTGTTCTTGAACTAGTCGGGAATTTGACATACAGAGTTGACTTACCGGAGAAGATGGCGGGAGTTCACGACGTATTTCATGTTTCCCAACTAAGGAAGTTCGTTCACGACTCAGATATGACTATTTCACCTGATCAGTTAAAGGACTTCGAAGTAGAACCCGAGGCGGTTGGGAACCGCAAGCCGGCCCGTATTGTCGAGCACGACATGAAGCAACTTCAAAGGAAGGCGGTGAAGCTAGTCAAGGTTCAGTGGGGCGAGGACGAGAATGATTGTACTTGGGAGACAGAGGAGAACATTAGGAAGTCACACCCAGAACTCTTTGCCTGGTAAGATTTTGACTTCGATTTAGCTTTCCGCATGCTAGGATAGGCTTGTTTGCTTGTTTTGCATGTTTGATTGTTGTATGTGGTTGTTAGGCATGCGGGATCCTTTGTATGTTTGGGTTAAGGAATTTCGGGGAAGAAATTTCTTAAGGGGGGGAGAGTGTAACGACCCGCATTCTACGCATCATAGGATCGTAGAATATTTATTTCTGTCACATACGAAGTCGTATGGTCATGTAACTTTGGGAGACGACTATTAGGATCATTTCCCATGTCCATGATTTTTCCCGATTTTTAAATGACCATTTTACCCCTAGTTGGTACTGTTTTGGCCATAACTTTTGACTGGAAAAGAATTTTGACCTGAAACCACTTCCATTGGCTCCGGATGATGGTTTCTCTTTCCGTAGAGTGGTCACATTAGTCAAACGGACTCACCGTTTGGGAGATATGGCTGAAACAAGTTTCAGATGGTGAAAAACAGCTTAATTGGGCTTAACCGGGTGATTAGCAGCTAGGCCCACAGGGGAATTTCGGGTTTAGAGGTATAGGAAGACTGATTAGGGTTAGGTTATCACTTTCATTTCAGTTTTGAGCCGCCACAAACCTTCTTGAGACCTTAGTAATGGCTTCCATCCTCTAAAACCACTCCAAAACACATTTTTAGTGAAGATTAAGCCTAAACTACATCAAAACAAGGCCAAATAGCAACAAAGCAAGGTTGGAGCTGCTGCTATACATAGGAATTCGACCCAAGCAGAGAATATTTCAGATTAGGTGTTTTATTTTGTGGCCAAGGTGAGTGATAGCATAGTTTTGACACTAATTACGGTAACTAAGGGTAATTAGTGAAGATTAGCGAATTTATACGTAAATAAATTCTGGAAAAATTCCTAAAATTCTAAAATAATGTTTTAAGGCTCTGTTAGAAATTTGAGATAATTTCGATGTGTTTTGCTAATTGTATGCTTAAACATGATTAAGAAGGATTATAGGAAAATAAGGGGTTTTGGGCACGTTTGATCCATTTTGACATATAAATTCATTGTTTTGGTGTTGTGGTTGTTCTTACATGTTGCTATGACTCTATGGTATGTTTTATGATTGATTAGAATAGTTAGATTGGTCAAAAATGCCGTCGAATGGCGTAGAAAGCTCGCTGGAAAGTTGCAGAAGTGTGCAGGTTCCGAACCGGTTCGGATCGGAGTAAGGGGTCGGATCGGATTTGTGAACTGACCAAGGGAATTCGAACTGGATTGGAACTTGTCACTGGAGGAGGCTTGGCGAGAAGGAAGGCCGTTTACTTAGAGTTGGAGTGGACAAGGGGATCGGATCGGAAGAATAATTGGAGGCCAGATCGGATCGACTTGGAGACGCAGGGCTCGGATCGGAAGTAAACATTTGGGAGAACTAGCAAGATGGAAGGCCACGCGGATCAGATGGCAAGGAGGGATCCGATCGGAATACGTGAAGAAATGAGGGAGCGGATCGGAGCACTGGAAGGAAGGACACCCGACCCGACCCGACCCGGAGGAGGACACCGACCCGACCCGAAGTGGAGTACCCGACCCGAACCGAATGGAAAGATGACAAGGAAGGAGGACCGAACCGAACCGAACCGACGAGGGTAATGACCACCGAACCGAACCGTATTCTAGGGCTGCTACTGCACGACAACTCTTCTGAAGACCCACTCCAATTCGATCAAAACCCGAGATGCAAAGGAAGTCCAAATGAGAAGCTAGAGCCCAAGATCCAGATGGGAATCAATGAGTTCGCTTCATGGTTGGGCTTTGCTGCGGGACGCGTGTTAAGGGGCTATCGATGTCTATAGCTTTGGACCACTATGGTAGGAGGTACGGAGGCGGATTCAGGGCCATTATGGCATTGGTAGAACCAAGGGCTACGATCAATGAAATGGGTCATTGAAATGTTTGGTCATGACTCCATGTGCTTAGCTTGGTCACAGCAGGGTTTCTACAAGTCGGGATTCGTCGTTACCTCAATTTGTCTAGTGTTCCAAAGTGGTAGATATCGTACGCTTTACGCACTGAGTGAGAGATGTGAGGATGGTTGCTATGGATGATTTGTTTGCTATCATTGTGACATGCACACCCCACCCCCGTATTCTTACACTATTTGTTATGGCACCTTAGGGTATTGTACGGTATGTGGTACTAACTCTTTGGTTGCAGGTCCAGGTTCAGGTATGGTTTAGTATACCTGTTATCATTCTGTTTAGATGCTTATCGCTCATACCAGGCTTTATGTCTGACCCAGAGTTTTATGTCTCCTCTTATTACTCTGGGTGCTCACACGAGCAGACTAGAGACAGGTTAGCTGGTGATGCACGGGTAGATGATCCGGAGACGAGCAGGAGGCTTCCACGTAATATATATAATATTCTCCCTGTGTTGTTGAAGATCACTGCTTGGGCATTGGTGGTGCATCTTCTACTTTAGCTTTCTTTTGTTTAGAGACAGTAAATTTGGAAAATTGTAATAAGCTGTATTTGGATTTCCGCTGCTCTGATGATGGATGTCGATTTTAGTTATCAGCTTATGCACTGTCTCACCTGTTTTATGTCAAGTATGTTATTATTATATTTTATTCCATGCGCTGTGAGACATTCTATAGGTTCCTTGATTAGTTTATTCCCTTCTTTCCTTTCTTTGGCGACCGTTCCGTGCTAGTCGGGGCATGTGTACAGCGCACTTCCGGAGGAAATGCAGGCTGGTGCGGAACGGGCCGTCACAGTTGGGATCTGGCATCGCCGGCGTAAGTGTAATTTCACTTCCGACTCCTCATAACCGATCTGCTTACTTTTCATCATTTTCATACATTGATTTATGGGTTGTTTCTGTGGTTTTAGTATGATACTAGGAGTTACTGCGGGTTTGATTTTTGTTTAGATCTGTATGCTACACTTTGATGATAAGAATTTGGATTAACTGAAATTATCAGATCCATATATTCATAGTGGGCGGATTAGTTGAGGATCTTATATGCAAAATTATGGTGTTGGTTTATTTTCAAAGAGGTTACTGATTGGTTTTTAGACAGTGCGATCTGATTTCAGATTAAGGGGATTGTTGTTGGATTTGTTAAACAATGTGAAACCGCAGATTTGAATTTGAGTTAAAGATCGAAGTTCTTTTTTATACCGATTATGCGTTCTGCTGACAGATATGGTACTACTGTATAACTCAAATCTGAGAGGATTGTTGGGTATGCAAAATCTCGGTTTTAAAGTTTTATCAGATTTGTCAACAAGTTTGGATTTTATTGCTGTTACTGGATATTGTTCTTCATCGCAAAACATACTGTCGATTCCTGGATAATGTAATATGAGAACCCAATCTACCATGCTTCTTAGGGACTTCAGAATTTGAGTTGTTCAATGTTACTCATTGAATCCACATATGAAGTAAAGATTTGTGATTGAGTCTTTGTACTTAAAATTGAAAATCAAAGAGTTACATGGTTATTGATATTGCTTCATGAAGGAAGATTGGAATTATCAGATATACAATTAGGCTGTCTAGTTTCAAAGTTTACTGAAAGCTATTGGGCTCTGTACCATCATTTACAGTGAAGACGTGAAGATAACTTTTTTTATTGTGAACTTGCTTCGGCAGATCCATTTGTTTACTTCTACACGAGTTATAACAAAGTAACGGAATGGTGACAAACTGCTTTAATTTCTGCCACTCGAAGAAAAAATTCGAAGGATAGCAATAGAGGATTAGAAGTGCAGCAGGATCATTGATATGGAGTTGGTAACCTCATCATGGGTTCAAAACTCTGTTTTAGGATTTAATTTAGTACTTCATATGTATTTTTGCTTTTCAGTTTGTATTTAGGTTAGTATGCTAAGCTTATCATATGTACTTTTCTAGTTGTTAATAAAAATGAACCAATTTTCAATATATATATATAATGTTTAGCTTGAAATTTATGAAGCATCCAATTTAAAATAAACAAGAAATGAATAAATAATTTATGAGATGGTTATTTCAGATATACATATACAAAAAATGTTAGTCACTACTCCGTTCCTTTTCGGGGATGAAAATTTTTAAGTGGGGGAGAATATAACAATATGGAAATTCTAATGTTTTAAAAATAAGAATATTTATAATATTGTGAATACTCATAAATAGTTTTTTTAAGTTAATAACTCTTTGTTAATTCTACATAGTAATTTAAAATTTTATCTTGAGATTTGATTTATACTTATAAATTGTTCGTATGAAAACTGAAAACGTGAGTGAAACACAATTATCGGATACTCAGTTTTTTTCTCCAAATAATAGGTGAGTTCAAATCGCATTAGTTGATTTTATTTCAAACCATCATTATAATTTTGATAAACACATTTACTATATTATCACCATGTGTTTAATATAGAACTTATATATATATATATATATATGTATATGTATATATATATATATATTTAAAAAGTTGATGTGACATAATGATGCCTTAAGTGTATAAGTAGGAAAAGTGCATGCATTATGCATATTTCCAATACATGCATTTAATGGATTGTACTACATTGTTTGTAAATTGAAGTATGAGTTGTAATGTAATGATGATTAAGGGCATTTTGGTCTTTGCACTTCCATATTTCAAATTATGTATATACAAAAAAATAACAATGTTCATTTCATTTGTTTTCCTTTTTCAAAACACTCCAACTCATGTTTCCTCTCCTCTTCTTTCTTATATACTTCTTCATTTAACATAAATAGAAAAATCAAATCTTTTTCAAATTTGTTTTTAATCCAATGCCTAGCGTTTGGAAAAAAAAGGCAAGCTTTGCATGGAACTTGGAAGATCAACATGTGAAAGGTGAGTAAAACTCTGATATTGTTATACATCGAAAATAAGTATTTGAGATGTGAATGATTAAACTTTTGTTGGAATTCTTATGTGTTCATACCTGTAGAAGAATATTTGAATGTATGCTTAGTTTACGTATAAACACAAAAAGCAGCAGTAATCGTCCTTCGGTCTAAATGGCAAAGCGCACAAAGATAAGGTATGAGTTTTGAGTTTTCAAAATTAATTACCCAACATTAAAGGTGTGAAAGGAGAATTGATAGAATGAAAGGAAGATGAAGGGGACCGCAGAGGGGATATAGCAATATGGATGGAAGAATCAGTCTTAGCGTTTCTCTTATTTATCGAAACATGAAATATAAATAAAAGTTATTTTATATATTTTGTATGTTAACTTTATTTTCAAAAACGGTTGTTTTCCATAATATACATGCATCATGCACATTTTTGTACCGACGAAAACCCAAAACTTAAAGTGGTAAACCAAACACTACCTAATTTTCTGGATGCTCAAAAACTGTTTTTAGGATTTAAATCCAAAATCAATGTTTGAATTGCTTTCACATGCATGCTTGAAATTCTTTGATCCATAAGTAAACTGAGAATCTGTGTACTCCTCACACACACAAACACAAATATATATATATATATACACACACACACACACACACACACACACACACAGAGGCAGGTTCAATGGCACCCTAAAAATGGAGCACCCCTTTAGCGTACAACTTTTTCACCACACATTTCCTTTCTCTCACCTTCCACTAACTCTCTCACCTCCCACTAACTTTAACTAATATAAATGAGAGGTGGAAAACAGGAGGGCTAAAGGGGTGCTCCATTTTTGGGGGCTATTGAATGCTCACCATATATATATATATATATATATATATATATACACACATATATGAGTATATATATACATATATGAGGAGGGTTCCGCTACACCTATTATATTGCACGTGAACTGTCCTCCTTAATCTCCACCATTCATTTCCCCACTCGTTCTCTTTCTTCCCACTAAGAAATAATATTGAAATGGGAAGAGAGAGAATGAGTGGGGAAGTGAGTGGTGGAGATTAAGGAGGAGAGTTCACGTGCAATATAAGAGGTGTAGCGGAACCCTCCTATATATATATATATATATATGCATACATACATACATACATATATATATATATATGTGTGTGTGTGTGTGTGTATGTGTGAAAACTGGCTACTGGATATGTTCAGACTACACTTTGCTCATGTTAAAACCAAAATTTTTTATGTTCAAAAAAAATCTGTATCTTTTAATGCAATCAAAATTAGCTCAAACCACCAACTACAAGTATGTTGATTTTAAAGTCTGCTTAACTGTAAAAATAGTTTTCCTTTTTTTTGTTGAGTGTGCTGAGAATTGTGTCAAAATTGCAGCAAATAGATAAATTTGGCCACAAATTAATTTGTACGAATTTAAGAAAGAATTGTACCAGTGCATTAAGCTTGGCAAATCGTGTAATTTTGATGATAGTCTCAGAATTTTTGATGAGGTGTGGACCGTATTTGGATTTATTTTGTGAAATTGGGAAATAAATTTATTTCTATCGATTTCGGTGATTGATGATGGAATGGCGGAAGGTGGGTTGGCGCCAAAATCAGGTGGAGCTTTGGTGATCATCGGAGTGCCTACGGTGGTTGAAGGTGATCAAATAAGGTGGTTTTATTTGTTGTTTGGGTTTGTTGACTTTGGTCGATTCATTTGGGGTAATGGAGGAATCAGAGAGGATAGCGTGAGTTGCTGAAGGCGCATGGTTGAGGGGGGAAAAAGACGGTGGCAGTGGTGTAGTTGAAGGACGTTGAGGTGACCGACGACGGTCATCTTTTTGGGTCTCGTTGAAGCCTGGAGCGTTAGCATTTGTCTTAGCCATGACCACTTTTGGAGCAAGGAGGCATCATAGAGGGGCGGTTGACCTGACTTGATGTGCTGGATCAGCTGCCTGTGATGGTGGGGACGGTCTAGGTGATAGTTCATTGGAGCTCGGTGCACCGTGCATGGTTCTGTCGTGCAAAATCCTGGAATGTTTTGCCCAGGAGAAGTTGGGTAGAAATGAATCAGAAGGGAAGAGATAGGAGAGGATCGGGTCGGGGTTGGATCGAATGGGCTTGGGCCTATACGTGTTTTTGGGAAGGGTAGAAGTATGAACCTATTGATGAAATTTGGCTGGCATTTTGCGCCATTTGAAAATGCCTGGTGTGTTTTAGTATGAGACGGTCGGGTTTTGTGTAATGGGCTTTCGCCCATGTTTCAGATACATAGCTTAACAAGTTTTAAATGAACTTTCAAATCCAATAATTTTCTCCATTTTGAATTCGTTTAACTCGTGGATTTTAGCGTCCAATTCATATCGTCGGGTAGATAACGTCTTTTAAGTTAAAGGTAAGTTATTTTTGAAAAGAAATTATTTGAAAATTTAACAGGTGTTGAAATTTAGTTCTGTCAATTTGTAATTAATATTTACGTCCGTCCTTAGTTAGCAAACGAAATTCGATTCCATTATAATTAAGTTAAATGAGTTTTAGTGGACATAAATTTAACAAAATAAATCACTATTATGTTATTTTGTTAAATTGGACTTGTATTTGTCAACCAGTTATTTATATTAAATTATACAATAAAATTGATAATATGAATTATTTACATATTTGTTAATTTTGTTAATACGTGTGATACGACTTAAATGCCATTATTAAATTAAATGGTAGCTTGACTAAGTACCATTGGGATTGTTAAGCTTCTTTCTAAGAATGAGATAGGTTATAGATTTGAGATCTATCTACGGGTTGATTTCAAATGTAACAGATTATCAATTTGCTAACAATGTTTAATTGTTAGTTGTATTAACATTGTTTTATATATTAAATTATTAACGATGATGTAGAGGTTGATTATTTTGGTATCAGCAATGACTTAGAGGAAATGCTTTAGAAAGGATTTTTTTTCAAAGCAACAATTGTTTTAAAGGTTAATTGTTATTTAATTAATAATAATTTAGATATTTACTTTTAGTTAGTTATTAACCAATGTTAATTAGATTTGTAATTAACAATGGGTAGGAAGTTTATAATTATTTTAAATAAAGTTATTTAAGATAATTTATTATTAATTTGGAATTAAGTATAATTCCATAAACAAATGCGTGGACTTAATAAAGTCAAGTTTATAACTATGTGGTTTGGGTTTCTGATAACCAATATTTTCAGATAACTTTTATATAACCCATTTTATATGATTTGAATGAGACCTTTCTTAAGTGTTTATTAAAGTATACTTATATCAGAGGGCTAAATATATTAATTATTTTCAAAGAAAATAATTGAAGAGACTAAATCGATAAGAAATTAATTATACAAGGCTTAGTAATTTCCATAGGAAAGTGTATATGAATATTTTGGGTTAGTTGATTGTTAACAACCGACTATCGAACCTAGTTTAAAGGAGATAAGCTTTTAGCCATTTGAATTTTCTCATGTTGTTTTCCATCCTGACCTGAATGTTATTTTGCGATAATGCTCGAGTCAGACCAAGCATATTTTCAGATTAGGTTTGGAGTGACACGAAGCTTCAGGAGAGGAGTTGGAGATTCGAGACGTATTCTCATATTTTATGTTATTTCCGCTATGCATGTCATTGATTGAGATTTTTTTTATGGGGATAAATTGTTATAACTGTCCAAATTTGGTTGTTAAGTTGTATTATGATGTGTTTACATGAAATTCCAGTTTCCTTTAATAAAGATATTATTGTATGTTATATGTTGTTCATTCCGCTATGAGATTTTTTTTTTTTCTATCTTTTCTTTCTTTTCCCTAGTTATCTGACTTTCCAACACTTAGTTATTCGGTATGTGAACACCGTGGATGTATTAATGTCGATTTTCAAATGGTTGAAAAGTTGGGTCACTACAATTGGTATCAGAGCTTAGGTCCAGCAAACACCTAGGCATTGATGAGATGGACTCATTAGAGACAGGGTTAGTAATATCCTAGAATGAGTTGAGTGTATTATGAGAGAGTACTTGTTATATTCATATATAATAGATTTTAAATGATTTTTAAAATATGTTTGTGTAAAATTGTAAGTGTTTTGAAACAAGAAATTATTTCTTATATTAATGGTTATAAGAACTTACAATTATGCAAGTACAATGAGTAAGTAAAGAGGTAAATGGAATTTAAATGAAAATTTTGGAAATGTATGGATAAGTTAAGTAAGTATAAGCTATAAAAGAATAATCTCACAACTTAACTAATCTGTTAGTTTGAATTATATTAATGATGTATGCTATTAAATATGAATCTAATAGGAGTAGTGTCTTTGGGTTTTTTTCCTAAACAACTTGTATAAAAGCATGTCTAACATTGCATTTCTAATACGCATACATTCGTTTTTACAAACGTACATTTATTGGTGGTGTAAGAGGTAACCCTTCTTATACTTAACACCCTTCCTCGGGGCGTATGTACTTGGCGGTTGTATTTTTGTGGAAACCAATTAGTGTGTTGGAAATTAGCGATATGACATTTTAAATGAAATTTGATACCCAAGAAGATAATCCTTAACCTTTAGCCTCATTAGGCAAAGTTCAACTAATCAAAATTTTAATTATTAGAAAGTCCTGTTAGACTTTAATTCAAGTATAAGAGATGACGAAAGGAGAAGCTTGGTAATCAAGACGTAGGGAGCAGAGGGAAGCTTCATGTAAGAAATGGGAGGAAGCAATATAAGAACAAGAGAAACGGGTTAGAGAAAGGGTAGGTCCAAGACCTTATGATAATATCAAATATTATAAGTGTCAGGGAAAAGGACATTATGCAATTACGTGTTGTCATCCAAGGAAAGGAAAAGAGAAGGAAGTCAAACGTTTTTGCCATGCGATTTCGTGCTTTAAATGTCATAAGGAAGGATGTTTTCTTAGTCATTGCCATAACGTAAGGAAGTTGAAGTGGGACCCTATGGAGTCAGATGATAGGTTAACTATTTGTTTCCATTGTAAAATGATGGGACATATTGCTAGAAACTGCCCCCATAGATTGAATGAAAAGTAAGTTGTGGAATGTACCACTCATTCGATAGGTGTGAAATTCATCAAGGAGGATGGAAGCATAAAGCTTTTCTGTAATGAATGCAAGAAGTTGGTTCACCCGGATATTGGAGTGCACGGGACATTCAGGGGAAACATCGGTTGATACTTAAGTGGATTCTTGCGAAGATGTGGAGCGTTAGGAAATGCTTATAGTGTTTGTTGTAATATAAGTATGACCTTGTTCTTTCCTATATTACTAGGTAGTTGTTAATGCATCTATGATAATGATATTTTGAAAGACAATTTATATGTACAAACTGAAATAGTCTTTGAACTTATTGATTGCTAAACCCCTTTAATGTTGCAAGGTGCTTAATCTTGAAAGAAATGATTTTTATTCTTCTATAAAATCATTTTCATACCAATTCGAGTGTGAATTTATAGTTATTTGAAATACAAGTGCGAACTGATATTTGAAAGAATATTAGGCGATAATTATAAATGGGATTTACTTTTCATAAAGTAAGAAAATTTTGGTAATATTTTGTGCCTAGGTCAGTGAGATAGACATTTTAATATATTTTCTATGTATGAAAATATAATGCTTTATGTGTATACTTAGGTTGGAAAGATAAGTATACGTGTACTCATTTCGAAGTACTGAAATAATGTTTTATAAATATACTTATACTATTAAGTTAAGTATATGGGAAGGTTACCAAGAAAATATTTATAAATGATTCGATTATTGAATTTAATGTTGGGATCCACAAGGTGGGCCCATGATGCAATCCACACGGTGGATTTAAGTGAATCAAGACCTCAGAGGATGTCCGAACAAAAAATCATGAGTTCCTGATGATTATAAAATGTGCATAGCGTAAATCATAGGGTTAGGTACATACGGTTTCTTATGGTTTCGCTAGGATTGCGAAGTAACCATTGTGTAACTATGATATATGGTATTTGAGATATCATAAGTGGGGGGCAGTGAGTGCCTACATTCTACTTAAGATTTTGCTGAGATAGCTACACAACCTTCATGTAGATACGATTCTATCGATTTGTGTTGAGATAGCGTAAGTCGGGAGGTAGTGAGTGCCTACAGTCTACTTAAGGCTTTGCTAGGATAGCAATACAACCTTCGTGTAGATGTGATCTATCGTTTTGTGTATCTGGCAGTATTTCCATATAGAATTTGAAGATATTTCCAAGTATTTCTACTGGATGTTGGGATAGGTTTACTTAGTATTTAGAGATTCTTAATCTTACGCCTAATCAACGTAAGGCCAATTCTCCAAAGAATGAGGATAAATTTGTTAAAATCATCAAGTTATCAAAAATATATATTATGATTTTAGATATATATATATATATATATAATGTGTAGCTTGAAATTTATGAAGCATCCAAATTAAAATAAACAAGAAATTAATAAATAATTTATGAGATGGTTAATTCAGATATACATATATAGAAAATGTTAGTCACTTCTTCGTTCCTTTTCGAGGATGAAAAACTTAAAGTGGAGGAGAATACAACCCGGAAATTCTAATGTTTTGAAAATATGAATATTTATAATATTTTGAATATTCATAAATAGTTTTTTTAAGTTAATAACTCTTTTTTAACTCGATAGTAATTTAAAATTTTATTTTGAGATTTGATTTATATTTATGAATTGTTTGTTTGAAAACTGAAAATGTGACTGAAACACAATTATCGGATATTCAGTTTTTTTTTTCTCAGATAATAGGTGAGTTCCAATCGCATTCTTTGATTTTATTTCAAACCATCATTATAATTTTGATAAACACATTTATTATATTATCATCATGTGTTTAATATAGAATTTGTATAATTTATTCTTTTTAAAAAGGTGACGTGACATATGATGCCTTAAGTGTATAAGTTGGAAAAGTACATGCATTATGCATATTTCCAATACATGCATTTAATTGCATGTACTACATTGTTTGTGAATTGAAGTATGAGTTGTAATGCAATGATGATTAATGGCATTTTGGTCTTTGCACTTCCATATTTCAAATTATATATATACAAAAAGTACCAATGTTCATTTCATTTTATTTTTCCTTTTCAAAACACTAACTCATTTTTCCTCTCCTCTTCTTTCTTATACTTCTTTATTTAAAATAAATAGGGAAATCAAATCTTTTTCAAATTTGTTTTTAATCCAAGGCTGAGGGTTTGGAAAAAAGCAAGCTTTGCATGGAAGATCAATATGTGCAAGGTGAGTAAAAACTCACTTCTGGTTGGATATTGTTATATGACATCGAAAATAAGTATTTGAGATGTAAATGATTAAGCTTTTGTTGGATTTCTTATGTGTTCATACTTGTAGAAGAATATTTGAATGTATGTTTAGTTTACATATAAACACAAAACGTAGCAGTAATCATCCTTTCGTTTAAAATGGCAATGCGCATAAAGATAGTTTTCTGGATGTTGGAAAACTGTTTTCAAGATTTAAATCTAAAATCAATGTCTGAATTGCTTTTACATGCATGCTTGAAATTCTTTGATCCATAAGTAAACCGAGAATCTGTGTACTCCACTCTCTCTCTCTCACACACACACTCACACACACACACACACACACACACACACACACACACACATATATATATATATGAAAACTAGCAACTAGATATGTTCAGACTACACTCTGCTCATGTTAAAACAAAAATTTTGATGTGCAAAAAAATCTGTATCTTTTAATGCAATCGATATTAGCTCAAGCCACCAATTACAAGTATGTTGATTTTAGAGTCTACTTGATTGTAAAATTGGTTTCAGTTTTTTTGGTGAGCGTTCTGAGAATTATGTCAAAATTACAGTAAATAGATAAATTTGGCCACAAATTAATTTGTATAGATTTAAGAATGAATTATACCAGCGTGTTAAGCTTGGGAAATCGTGAATTTTGATGACAGTCTCAGGATTTTTAGTGAGATGTGGACTGTGTTTGGATTTATTTTGTGAAATTCGAAAATAAATTTATTTCTATCGATATCGGTGATTTATGATGGAATGGCCGAAGGTAGAGTGGCGCCTAAAGCAGGTGGAGCTTTGGTGATCGTCGCAGTGCATACGGTGGTTGGAGATAACCAAATGAGGTGGTTTTTGGGTTTTAGTTGTTGTTTGGGTTTGCTGACTTCGGTCGATTCGTTTGTGGTAATGGAGAAATTGGAGTGGATGGCGTGAGTTGTTGAAGGTGCCCGATTGAGAAGGAAATAAGACGATGGCAGTGGTATTGTTGAAGGCGGTTGATATGACTGAGATGGTCATTTTTTTCAATCTCACTTAAGCCTGGAGCGTTATCATTTGTCCTAGCCATGGCCACTTTTGGATCAAGAGGGCGTCACAAGGGGGTTATTGGCCTAACGTGATGTGTTGGATCAGCAGTGTGTGACGGTGGGGTCGGTCTAGTGATAGTTCATCGGAGCTCGGTGAACCATGCATGGTTCTATCGTGCATAATCCTGGAATGTTTTGCCCAGGAGAAGTTGGGTAGAAATGATTCAGAAGGGAATATATAGGAGAGGATCGGGTCTGGGTTGGCTCAAATGGGATTGGCCTAGACATGTTTTTAGGAAGGGTAGAAGTATGAACCTGTTGATGAAATTCAGGTGGCATTTTGTGCCATTTGAAGATGCTTGGTGTGATTTAGTTTGAGACAGTCGAGTTTTATGTAATAGGCTTTGGCCCATGTTATATATATATATATATATATATATATATATATATATATATATATTAATAAGTTTTAAATGAACTTTTAAATCCAATGATTTCTTCCATTTTGAATTCGTTTAACTCGTGGGTTTCAGCGTCCAATTCACATCATTGGGTAGATTACGTATTTCAAGTTAAAGGTTGGTTAGTTATTTCTGAAAAGAAATTATCTGAAAGTTTAACAAACATTGGAATTTAGTTATGTCAATTCGTAATTAATATTTACATCTGTCCTTAGTTAGCAGACGAAATTCGATTCCGTTATGATTAAGTTAAGTGGATGATAGTGGACATAAATTTAACAAAATAAATCACTGTTATGTTATTTTGTTAATTTGGACTTGTATTGGTCAACCAGCTGTTTATATTAAGTTGTATAATCGAATTGATAGTATGAATTATTAACATATCTGTTAATTTTGTAAATATGTGTGATATGAATTAAATGTCATTATTAAATTAAATTGTAGCTTGACTAAGTACCATTGGGATTGCTAAGCGTCTTTCTAAGAAGTGAGATAAGTTATAGGTTTGAAATATATTTATGGGTTGATTTCAAAGGTAACAAATTATCAATTTGTTAAGAATGTTTAATTGTTAATTGTATAAACAATGTTTTATAAGTTAAATTATTAACGATAATGTAGAGGTTAATTATTATGTAATTAACAATAATTTAGAGGAAATGCTTTAGAATTTTTTTTATTAAAGCAACAATTTTTTAAAGGTTAATTATTGTTTAATTAATAATAATTTAGATATTCACTTTTTGTTAGTTATTAACCAATGCAACTTAGTTTTGTAATTAACGATGGGTAGGAAGTTTATAATTATTTTAAATAAAGTTATTTGAGATAATTTATTACAAATTAGGATTTAAATATAATCCCATAAACTAATGTGTGGACTTTAGAAAGTCAAGTTTATAACTAAGTGGTTTGGGTTTCTGATAACCAATGTTTTCAGATAACATTTGTTTAACCCATTTTATATAATTTGAACGAGAACCTCTTAAGTGGTTGTTAAAGTGTACTTATGTCAGTGGGCTAAGTATACTAATTATTTTAAGAGAAAATAATTGAAGAAACTAAATCAATAAGAAACAAGTATACGAGGCTTAGTAATTTCCATGGAAAAGTGTATATGATTGTTTAGGGTTAGCTGATTGTTAATAACCCTGACTTGGGTGTTATTTTGCGATAATGCTCGGGTCAGAGCTAACATATTTTCATATTAAGTTTAGAGTGTCACGAAGCTTCAGGAGAGGAGTTGGAGATTCGAGACGTATTCTCATATTCTGTGTTATCCCGCTGTGCATGTCATTGATTGAGATTTTGTTCTTTATGGGGATAAGTTGTTATAACTATCCAGATTTGGTTGGCAAGTTGTACTATGATGTGTTTAAATGAAATTCTAGTTTCCTTTTATAAAGATATTATTGTATATTATATATATTATTCGTTCCGTTGTGAGATTATATTATATCTTCTCTTTCTTTTCCCTAGTTATTTGGCTTTCCATCACTTAATTATTCAATATGTGAATACCATTAATGTATTAATATCGATTTTCTAATGGCAGAAAAGCAGGGTCGCTACATAGATGTTTTAAAATATTTCTATTACTTAAGTTATTTAAAAAATTAAATTAACTAGGTCATACTTAACTTAATCACTCAAAAGCCCGCCTAAACCTCCTTCCAGAACGCAACACTCAAGCAAAAAAAAACAACAACATTGACACCGAACAATGACCGCCCCTCACGATCGCTAAAGGCAATTTCCGATCGCCAAACCCTGTCGGCATGCAGCTCCTTCTCTCCTCTCCCCATCGACACCATTAACGCCCTCCACCATGCATTAAAATGACGCCAAAAGCCCTAAAAATACAAACCCTAAATTGCTAAAATCGGCTATGACGACCCACCGCGTCACGATCGGTCACCGACGATGGATGGCTCCTTCCAAGCCGCTTCGTTTCCTAGTTGAAGATTTATACTAAAATGGCCTCGATCAAGAAGAACGGTAACAACCGTTGATTGAGGAAGGAGTAGTGGCGGCTTGACTTTTACTTAGGGTTATTACCCAGAAAACGAACAAAGGTCTTGTATTTATAGGAAAACTTTTATTAATTTATTTCTCTAAATTTCATTGAGTATTTCAAATTTGTACAACCATGTACTAAACCTTATGGCTATGAAGTTTGAAATCTTATAATCATTTAACATTCCAAACCCGATGAAACTAGTTTCGTCGAATTCTGAGATTGTTTGAAAAACGCCTATTTTAATTTCAAATTGTAAATCAATACGCGTTTATATTGCGCACGATCACACAACAACTCTAATTAACTCGAAACCGGAAATCTTGCAATAATTAACCAATACGGATTTTATAAAGTTGGCTTCGGCTAAAATCAGAGGTCATTTGAAAATGGGTTATTTTATGTTTAAAATTAAATCGATAAAATATAATCGATTTCAAAACAATCAAATCCATTGATAATAAATTATTATTATCGTTCTAATTCAAATAGAATTTATATTAATTGTTATAATCGTTTTCGGTTCATTTTTAACTTAGAATTCGATTTTTTTTCTCGTTTTCGTATTACGATAATTCGATATATTCGAAACCAAGTCGCATTCCGCTTATTAAATCAATAAGCTCCATATAAAAATCCATTTATATTTCCAATTCAACATTTAAAATAAATTTAAATTTTCAAAGTTAAACAACTTAAAATCCAGGTCGTTACATTCTTTCTTCTTTAAAAAAAATTCGTACTCGAAATTACAAAGGTAGAAAAAATGCTTCAACTCGTTAACTTGTCAAAAATCCACTTAGTTGAAACCCGACACTTCACATTTCTATGATTTTAGTTCCATACAAAACTTTTAGTTTTCATGCCAATACTTAATTTTCCATTTCTAATTCAAAATCCCTTTAAAATGTACTTAATTTAAAAATCATCCATTTAGCTTAGAAAAAATTTCAAAATTTTTCTAACTCTCGATATTTTCAAAAAAAATTGATAGAGTCTCCCCTACGCGAAGGAACTTTGACAATATAACAAGAGAGATAAATATGTATACATCGACCCACACGGGTGGAAAACACAATTCATAACAGTTCCTATATCTTATTTTGTATTTTTTGCATAGACATACCTTATATAAGCGAATTCGCTTAATATTTATGCAATCTACGCAAGCAAAATTGAGCCACGCAGCTCCATGTACCTGTACTTACTCAATTTAAACATATAAGTCTCATAATACAAAGTTTAAATAACATTCATTCTTTAATTCAAACACGTAATTTCCATGTTCTACATGCTAATCGTGTATTTATTAGCAGTCTCAGGATTCCATAATTCAATTGTTCATTCTAATCGATCTACATACCATTTTTTTGAATGATTTCCAATCAGCATTTTTTACATTCAATACGTATTCCACGCACAATACATTCACATTCATCCAAATTGATTCTAAATCAATTTATGCACTTTCATTTACAACAAACGAAGATTTTGCTACGCAAATTTGGTGTTATTCGGTTAATAAAATAGTCACTTATATTTTTAGCTCATTTTCTTATTTCACATTTAATTTATAAGCTACGCAATTTAATTTCCTTAAAATCCTTCCATTTTATTTAATAGATCGTTAAATCTTATAAACGACCATGCCGCGATTTTTCTGAAATTCGATTTTGACATAAATCAAAATTTACAATATGAAATCTCGATTTTTCTCTTGCGTTAGAAAACTATAATCCAATAGATCTACAAGATTCTTATTTCAAAGAATTCTGACTTATATTGAACCCTTTACATCCATTTAAAGTTCAAAACGAAAAAATATGAACTACCGCGACGCGGCGGGCTCGTTTTTAATTTAATTTAATTAATATGTTCAACTTTGTTTAATTAATAAATTCCAACCCAATTCTCTTATATTTTTATATAAATTAAGCTATGTTTTCAAATTTAACTTGAAATTTTTTACTACCCAAAATCGTCGATTATTCCATCCAAAATTCATAACTAAGTTATAAAATCATTTACAAATCAATTGATATTATTTCTAATCCAATCCAATTTTATTTAAATTAACTTAAATTAAATTTTAATCCATTTGATTCACTTTTATTACTTCAATCTATTTAGCTTACACAAGTGAAATTTGAATTTCAGAATTCAAATTCCCAGTATTTATTTCAAATTCTTTTAAAATAATATAAATATATGCATATTTTTATTACCATTTGCAAATTCAAAACACTTGATTTTTTTCAAACAACTTGTTTTCTCAAACTAATTTCCATTAACAATTTTACTATGGTAGCAATCCATCACTTGGAAACTCGAAAATGAACACCGATGGTATCGCTATCATCATTAGAATTATTTTCCAGCGATTGAAGTGAGTTCAATGCTTTATCACTTCCAAAATCCATTTAAATGATTCTTATTCAAAAATTCCTTCAAAGTAATGTTATATTACATTATAATATTTCAAAAAGTATTTTCTAAACATCCGAGATTTAAATTCTCAATTCTAGTCTGAATCCAATTTTAATTTAGTTCAATTGTATATTCCATTCTTATACAAATTCGATTTGGTTATATATAATCATCTCAATATTATAATCTCATTTGATTATAATAGTAACAACCAACCACACTAATAATTATAGAAAATTATTCCTTTACATCAAAATATAATTCTGCCTAAAATTGTTTGATTTACCCACTTAAAAACAATATTGTATCGACTTGCTCTATTCAAGTGTTTTGAAATACCTATCAATACAGTTGTAAATCCTATATCGACCAGAATTCATAAACCACTCAACAAACTAATCAACACAATATATAACAACTTTTATAACATTAACAAGGACTCTCTCTCATACACATACACACACAAAAACTCAATCCACGATATTACTTACTCCATCTCTATTGAGTTACACCATAGAGCCAAGATTATTACTTAACCTTCAGCTCTGATACCAAATGTAACAACCAAACTTTTTCGTATAGTTTAAGCTGACATTTAACCATACCTGTCAAACTCAATGCATTGGAAAGCAGATAGTTAGGGAAAGAAGTTAGAGGGTGAGAAGAAGAAAGAAATGTTTGAATAGAAAAAGAAGAAAATCAACACTACAGAATCAGAGTAAAATAGAATCTCACATTAGAATGAATAAAATATAATATACCAATACTCTTTACATAAATAGAAAACTGTATATATATATATATATGAATATAAAATCAAAGTACACAACTAGATCAGCCTATACAATGCTGATAAATAAAACACAAACAGCGAAAATCAATTATTACTAGAAAATACGGGAATACATTTCGACTCTGGCTTCTCTCCTAAAGCTCTTAGAAAAATCGAATGCAACCAGAAAAATATACTTGGCCTGATTCGAGCATATTTTGAGGAAAACAAAATAACCCAGATCTGTCAAGAATACTTTCAGTGGTAAAACTCACATCACAAACAACTTGCTTAATTTTTAGAAATCCTTTTGAAAGAATGGAACTCTCGTAAGACACGACCACACATAAACATGACACATGTTTTCCCCTTATGATAACCAAATCACCTTTTTATATCAAATCCAATGATATTATAATAATGTCTAACAATCCACAAATAAATAGGAATATAGCCGAAAAGCTTGCATCTCACTTTTCATTATAGCTGGTTTACATCTAAAACTGTACGGCTTGTATTGAGTTTGAATTTCCATATATGACTACGTAAGGGGTTACCTTTCGATCAATGTTCTTTAGAGATAAAACACGGGGTTCAACAAGAACATCTTGCAACCCGGCCACACAGAACTAGCCACTCATTCAACTTGAGTGCACCAGATATATCATCAACACGGTTGGGATCAACAACTGTATCATTCCGAAGTATACAAAAAGGGATAACTAATTTTTTTCTAGATTAGGTGATGATATACCCTAATGGGCATGACCCACATAACCCTGCTGCTTGCTTGATTTCAATCATTTCCCAGTTGATGAGGCTTGAAGCTACGATTACCTTTTATACATGGCACATCCTTATCTTTGGAGGCCACATCACCATTCCATCAATCACTAATTGACATCCACAAAAATACAACCCCCGAGTTCATATATCTCAGAGAAGGTGTTAAGTTAAAAGAAGTTGTCTTCTTCGCCACCAAACAGATGTACGTTTGTAAAAATCACCATACGTGATCTAAGAAATGCAATGTCAAGCATCCGTCCATACAAGTTACCCAAGAACATGACAAACCGAAGGTACTCTTTTACTACATCCTGTCGGGATAATCCCTAGGATTAGTAACAAGAAGTCCTTCCATCACGCAGAACCTAGAACGTAAGGATTACCGCTATAAGTTTAATCTCGGTAGTTAATTAGAGAAATCAGCAAGCATGCCTTTCCGCTTCTAAGGTCTATGGCTTCAAATCATCTCCATACGTATAAGTCTCCCTGCAAATATATTTTCGAATGCAAAGTCGGTTCGAAGTGGTTTGGGTCAAGTTCCCATCCCGGTCTTCCTGAACTAACACATTAACAGTAAAAAAAAAGAAGTATTTATTGATGGTCGGTTCTTTAACTATCAACTCAAAACAGTACGATCAAGTACATCAGTAGCTCAGACCATTTTTATTTAAAACTATTCATTAAAAACCATTTCATCGATTCTTAAAAGTCGATTTCATATACATATCTCAACGGAATAAGTATATTCACAAATATTTTATTTTCACTACTTTGAAAATCACAACCATACACTTATCTCTTCAGAACAAGTGTATTCACAAAAAACCCTCTATATTTCCTAACTTACTTCGAAAGTATCGCTATATATACATAGCCAAATGGTATAAATCTAATCATTATGTCTGATATGGGTCAAAACAATGTCATACGACACCTTGTTTATTACATAAACCCAAACCATTTTATTCAACTTCAAAACTTTATCAATTAAAGTTTTCAATAATGCTTGTGGAAATAATCATTAAATTTCCAATATCCACTTCCGTTTCAAACCAGTATAACCTCTGTTTCATTTCTTCGAAAACCGTAGCTACATACTTATTTCTTGGAATAAGTGTATTCACAAGACCCTATTATTTTCACTACTTTGAAAATAGGGTTATATACTCAACCAAATGATATAACTATAGTCACACTTCATACCTAGGCCAAACAATGTTAAGTGATACATTGTTTATTATAAAACCCAACCGCTTTATTTAAATTTCTGAACCTTGCAAAATAAAGTTGCAATATTTCTTATGGAAATAATAAATTATTTACAATGTCACTACCATTTCAAACTAGTACTGTCTCTTGGATAATAGTGAAGTCGTTCAAGTTGGGGTATTTTATTTACCTTTTAGACCCTGATTCGACAACGTTTTTATTTTAAAATAGATAAAAGTTTATAACTCAAATATTATATTATCTATAATATCACAAACAAATCTCATTTACTATTCCATTTAAATATGGTTTTATAAACCATTACTTATAATTGACAAAAATCTTTTTAATTATAACCACCTTTACTTAATTCGTTTATTAAGTAAACCCTTACTAATACACAAGCTTTTGGCTTTAAAACTCTTTAATACAATTTGCTACAACTTGGATATATTACAAAAATATCCATTTACTAAATTCTTTACACAAATCCATTTTAGTATCTTATTATAACTTAACTTGGATTTATTTCAAAAATCTATATATGAAACTTTTGCAAAAATCCATTTAAGCGTCTTTCCTTCGCATTTTCAAATCTTCTTTCGATTACAATCATTGTATTTAAATCAGTTTTTAAGTGAACTCCTACTTAAAACCATCACATTAGCTTTTACTCTCTTTTATAAACCTTGTTTATAAAACTTGGGTTTATTATAAAAATCCCTTTATAAAACCCTTACAAATTCAATTAAAACCTTATTGCAACTTGATTACTTTCTAAAATGAATTCCAATTAAAAAGCAATCACTTTAATTATTATTAATTAAAAACAATAATTATCTCATCATTAACTAAAAAGGGAGTTGTTAACTTCTTTATTAACTAAAAATAGAATAGTTAATTCCTTTCAAAAACCTTTTAGAATAATAACTAACTTCATTAATAACTATCAACTTAACAATTTCTATTTTACATAGTCAATTAAAAGATTAATTAACTTTTATTAAGCTTTAAACAACTATTTGCCAGACTACTTATATCAAATTAATTGAAAACAAATTAATTTAATAAGCAATTTTAATTAAAACAGTTGACTTAGTCAACCTGGAAACATATTTAACTTGTTAACCGATTTCCACTAATCCTTCCTCTTAAATTAACAAATAATATAATTAATTTAGTGAAATTTATCTTAATTGTTTTCTCGAAAATGATTATTCTAACATATTAACCCTTAGGTTAATTTCTGATTTCCTCCCTTAGAAAACTTACTTAAAATATAGGAATTTACTATATAAATATTTTATAACTACTTTATAAAAACCGATTAATAACATTGATTTATTTATAAAACTAATATAAAATAAAACCTTACTCCAGTTATGATAAAAATTATAACTTCAACTTCATCAATTTACCTGATGGTAGATCAACGTCTTAAAAAGATGGACTTTTGGACATTTGCTATCAATCACTTAACCAATACCATCTACTGATTAATAACACATCAACGTTGAATTCATTTCAACCATCAATCATCCAAACAGAATTTAATGTTACTTGGGTTAAACGGTTCGTATATGAATAATAAAGAAACAAGTAACATATGAAATATATGAGGAATCCAGTTGGATCCCTCCAACCTGTTTTTTCCTGCATCACAGCTCATGATATCATTTTATGTATGCATATGAATAGATATTCTAATCTATTTCATTTAAGATGACAGGTATATAAATATCATCAATCATCAATCAAAAAATAATCATCCAAAGCATCCAAACACCAAATGTATGCTAGCAATGATGAATATTATAATAAGGATTTAATCACATCATAGTATTTCAGAAAGTGTAAGAGTTAACTCACATTTTGTCTCGATTCGACGATTTCAGATCGATCTGTAAAATTTCAAACAAGCGTTTGAAATTATATAAAAATCCAATTAGCTCCAAATCTTGTCAAATCAATTCCATAGCGAAGCCTACGTTCATACAGACTTGACGCTTCTGATTTCATTCGATTTGGACCTCGTAAGAAAAAGAAACATGCTTTAAAAGATTCATATTACTTAAACTAGTTAAAACTTAAATTAATTACGCTGACATAACTTAATAACTCAACTAAAACCCACCTAAACCTCCTTCCAGAATGCGACACCTAGGAAAAAAGCCCGACATTGACACCGAACGTTGACCGCCCCTCGTGATCCCCCGAGACGATTTCCGACTGCCAAACCCTGTCAGCGTGCAGCCCCTTCTCCCCTCTCCCCAACAACACCACTAATTCCCTCCACCGTGGACTAGAACGGCGCCAAAAGCCACAAAACTACAAACCCTAAATCGCTAAAATAAGCCACGACAACCTAACATGCCACGATCAGTCATCAAAGATGGATGCCCCCCTCCAAACCGTTACTTTTCCTATTTAAAGCTTTCAACTAATATTGCCTTGATCAAGAAGAACAATAACGATCGTTGATTGAGGAAGGAGTAGTGGCGGCTTGACTTTTACTTAGGGATTTTACCTGAAAAACGAACAAAGGCCTTATATTTATAGGCAAACTTTTATTAATTTACTCCTCTAAATTTCATTAAGTGTTTCAAATTCGTACAACCGCGTACTAGATCCTATGGCTATGAAATTTGAAATCCTACAATAGTTTAACATACTGGACCCGATGAAACTAGTTTCATTGAATTCCGGGACAGTTTTTAAAACTTCTATTTTAACTTCAAATCGTAAATCTGTACGTGTATATATTGCGCACGATCACACAACAACTCCAATCAACTCATAACTATACATCTTACAGTAATTAACCACTACCGATTTTATAAAATTGGTTTCGTTGAATCCAAGGTCGTTTGAAAATTGGCTATTTTATGTTTTAAACCAAATCGATAAAAAAGTCGATTTCAAAACAATCAAATCCATTGATAATAAATTATCATCATCGTTCTAATTCAATAGAATTTTCATTAGTGGTTATAATCATTTTCGATTCATTTTTAACTTAGAATTCGATTATTTCTAGTTTTCGTATTACGATAATTTGATATATTCGAAATTAAATCGTATTCCGCTTATCAAATCGATAAACTCCATAAAAAATCATTTATATTTCCAATTCAACATTTAAAACAAATTTGAATGTTCGAAGATAAACGACTAAAAAATTCGGGCCATTACAATTTAATTTCTTATATTCAAATTAAATGTACGTATTTTAAATTTATTCAGAAATTAAATCCATTGTCATTTTCAATTCAAAGTAAATCGAATTCCACTGTAACACCCCGTAATTTTAACAACACTAAAGAGGACAAATTAAAGAATAATTAATTTAATATTTAGAATTAAGGGAAACGGATTGTGCCATTGCGTCCGTCTCGAAATTTTGGTCAAGATAGACATTTGGTTTGTGTAAAACGGACACGGTATGAAGAAGTTATTAAGGTTAGAAGTTTGTATACGCATAGGAGAATTATATATATATATATATAATCTAGAAAATCAGAAACCGTTCAAAAATCAAAATTTCAGAGAGCGACAAAAATCCCGCCCAGGGGAGTCGACCCCTTAAGGGGGGTGTCAACCCATGGGGGGGTCGACCCCCCTAGGGCAGATGTGGCATTTAGGGTTTGGGGACTGGCGGCTATAAATATAGCTCCATTTCCCTTATTTTCTACACTGAAAATTAATGGCGAACTAGACGCTATCAGTGCCCAGACTGAACCAAACCATTTTTCTTCTTCTGCAATCAAGTTAATCAAGTTATTCAAGTGTAGATCTGTGATTCAACCTCTCCTATTCTTCTTCTATCTTTCTAGATCCAAACGCTATGAGTTTTAAGTTACTTTTAGATTTAAATAATTAAAAAGTAAAACATGATATAATTGTAATTTGGATTTATGTTTGTAACTGCTTGGATCATATCAAATCTGTAATAACTTGTAAATCCATGATATTTTGACATAACTATGACTTGGATCTTAACCTTTATCATGTCAGATCTACCTTTGATCATAGATCTAATTTGCTATTTAGATCAACTTGTACCTATCATGTTTGTGGTTAAATTGGATCAGTTATTAGTTGGACATCTAAATTATTATTTAGATCTTATCATGCCTATTATGACATCCCTACTATGTTGACACAGTTCTATTATCTTAGGTTCACTAGATCTGTTCTTATATTCTCATTTTATCATTATGCCACTATATGTTTATGTCAGTTTTGTTAGTATAATCATCTCTGTCATCTTCACTTTATCTTTCTTTATTATTTTTTAAAGCCAGGCTTAGCCTAGGCATGCCGCTGAAAAATGCGAACATGTTAAATGGGGAAATGAGGGGAAAACATTGAAATTACGCATAACTGGTAATTGGGAATTTGGGGTATAACCTGAATAGAATGTATGAATACGAATTTAGGGCATATAATTCATTATGAACATAATTGAGAAAGCGGTGCATGAAAACCTATAACGACATAGGTAAATTTGGTTAATAATGAACTGCCTAGGATTACAGTAATCAGAAAATGTAACTGCTCTTAGACACGAGGTTAGATTACGCTTGTGGTGGAAGTCTATCCGGTACCTCTCGGCATATCAAGCGAGCACAAGTGGCGAATCTAATGTGAGGGGCCTAGGTGAACAAATACGAGACATGTTTTGACATGAGGTTAAACCCAACTTGTGGAAGAAGTCTGCCTGGAGCCACCTGGCATAATCAGCATCCGCAAGTTGTAGGTTAAATATGGGAGGTCTAGCACAATATAACCATAAATGGACATGGAAATGAATTGGAATACTTAACCTTGTTGAATCCATAGGGATTTTATGAACATGAACTTGAATAGGGCTAAGTAAATTTGTTTGGACAGTCGGTGGGTTAAGTAAATCTGAGGGGGTGGGTAATATTTATATATAGGCCCACAAACTTGACCTGAGGGAGTTATGTAATTAAAGACACAATAGGTATACATAACCCGAGGAAATCCTAGTGGGGATACAAGACAAGGGGGAGAGCTTGTATCATCTTGTGTGTGGGACCCGTTTCAGTCAGTAACCCATATAACGGTATCGAACGATTACTCCGCCCTAAGTCAGAGTCGGGACACGCTCACTGGGCTGATTGTAAGAGATCAAAATATGGAGGACGTTGTTGGCGGCGCAAACCGACTGGGACATGTGCACGCATGTCCGGGCAGAAAGGGATAGGACGACCATTACACCAGTGGATATGGTTGTGCACAAGGGTTGCCACTTTAGGAAGTGATACATCCTACTGTGGGGCTAGCACAGCGTACCTGTGGAATAGGGAGCTGATTGATTATGGTAATAGTTAGGGTACATCTAGACTCTGGTAAAAAGTTTAGGAGCCTGTTAGGTTGGGCTGTCTATGGATTATATGGGGTTAAAACCTCTCACTAGAAGTACGCCTAAGTCTACCATCTTGTAGTTGTTGGGATCATCTCATTCTGGGTATATTAGTATTAGTGCAGAGAATAAGAGTAATCGTTGGAGAAGCGTATACACTCTATCATGATTACCTTGTCATACCTGCCTTTTGTGATGTTATCTTTCTTATCCGCTTTATATGCCTGTCATGCTACTTTTACTTATTTACTTGCTAAAAGTAACTGGACTCGCCATACTTTATGTCTGACCCTTTTTGTTTCCTCTTCTTTCTTCCGTTCTCCCCCCTCCCCTCAGGTTCTTAGGGTGGGAATACTCAAGCTTGAACAGGATTCTGCTATCATTTTGTTGGTGCTGCTTAGATGTATTGCTCAAGCTCCTATCTTTGCTACTATGGCTATGTTTTTATTTGGGGATTTTTCTTCTTTTATTTTGTACTTTGGTGTTTAAAAGCAAGACATAAGTTTTTATGATGTACTGGTTTTTATGTAATGCAGACATATGATGTTTTGAACCACGATGCTTTATGATTAATAAAGTTAGTTTTTATTCCGCTGCTATTTTTATATATGTCTTGTAATGTTTCTGTTTACCTTTAACGCTTCATGAAACTTAATGGATTCTCTTAATGAGTGACATTAACAGACGTGGGGTGTTACACTTGGTATCTGTTACACTTGGTATCAGAGCTGAAGGTTACCAGATTAGATAAAAGATTTTGAAAATTATTTTCGAAAAGGTTTTAAAAGAAAGCATTTTCAAAAGAAAAGTTTGTTTTGAAAAACATATTTCGCAAGCCATATGTACTATCTTTCGATCCATTGTCTGAATCTCTTTTCTTTTCTTTCCAGCATATCTAGGAAAGCTAATATTCCAGAGGGCATTACGATACTAGGCTGGTTTCGTAGGTATCTAGAGGCCACTGTGCATGCCAGTGGCCAAGCTGATGTTCCTCCCCCAGCTGGACCCATCATTCCTTCTCTTCCAAGAGTAGACAATTTCACCAAGATCTGCAAAGATTTCTATACCATGGGAGGGAAGCCATTGCGTGGAAACAAAACATTTATGGAGGCAAGGAATTGGCTCAAGGAGATTGAGGACTTGTTTGGAATTTTCGAAGTAGAAGACCGAAGGAAGATTCAGTTAGTTGTTTGGCTACTGAAAGATGAAGCTTCATTTTGGTGGGAAGTTACCCAAGCTGAACGTCCAAGACATGGGATGATTTTAGAATGAGGTTTGAAATGAAGTTTCTTTCTCAAGCTGAGAAAAGCATGCAAATGGAGAGGTTCTTGGTGCTCAAACAAGGAAACATGACTGTTAAAGAATATGTGAACAAATTCAACCCGCTAGCAAGGTTTGGATTGGAACTGGTAGACACTCCGCATAAGAAAGCTTTGCGGTTTGTTAAAGGGTTGAATGAACCCCTTCATGGGTTAGCTATGCCTCATATTCCAATGGAAGCTACTTTTGAAAGGCTTGTTGATATGGCCTTGATGCATGAGGAAGACAAAAGAGAAAACAAGGAAGTTAAGGCTAAGGAAACAATGTAAAACAAGAAAGTATGGCCCAAGAAAGGATGGCAACAACAGCAACAGAAGAAGGGCGGAAAGAATGATAAGGGTAAGGATAATAGGAAGTGTCACAGTTGTGGACGTGAGGGTCACTTGGTGAAGGACTACAAAAGAAGGAAGAATTCTTGCTTCAATTGTGGAGAGGTTGGACCTTTACTAGGGAGTGCCCGAAGAAACAGGGACAAGGTCAAAGGCCTGGAGCTTCTAGAGGGCAGGTGCATGCTCTCGCGACCAGTGCTCCAGATAGAGGAGGTAGGAAAATTTACGTGGAAGGTTTGATTTCTCTTTCCAATCACCCTATTAGAACTCTTTTTGATTTTGGCGCTTCACATTCATTTATATCTAGTTATGTGGTTGAATCTCTGCACTTAAATACTAGTATGGTAGTGGATCCCGTTATTGTCACAAACCCCCATTGGTTGATCGGCTCATTTATCCATGATTTGTTGGGGTTTGAATATCTATATTAGGCGTCGAGTTTGAGTGCGATGCGTATATGCTCAATTTTATGGGCTATGGTTTGATTCTAGGGATGGATTGGCTAGCCATGTATGGTGTCATTCTGGATTGTGAGAAGAGGGAGGTTAGGCTTCTAAATTGTCATGGGAGGACCCTCGAGATTTCTTGTGACCCACAAGGATCTGTTATGCATAGTTTCCTAGAGTCTCTTGATGCATCTATCGATGATATGCAATCTATTCCAGTAGTCCGTTATTGTCTTGATGTTTTTGATGAGGTACGGGGCTTACCTCCGAGGTGCAAGATTGATTTTCGTATATATTTGGTGGACAATGCAAAGCCAGTTGCATTACCTGTGCGCCATATGGCTCCAAGGGAAAGGAGGGAGCTTAGCAAACAAGTAGGGGAGATACTTGAGAAAGGATTTATGAGGCGAAGCATATCTGAATGAGGTGCTCCAGTAGTATTCGCGACTAAGGCGGATGGTTCGCTTTGCTAGTGTGTAGACTATAGGGAGTTAAATAAACTCACTAAGAAGAACAGACACCCACTTTCAAGGATAGATAACTTGCTTGACCATCTTGTTGGCGCATAAGTATTCTCTCAGTTAGACTTGGCAACGGGGTTTCATCAGTTGAGGGTGGCTGAGGACAGTATAGATAAGACCTCTTTTAGTACTCCAAATGGTTTCTTTGAATGGCTCATTATACCTTTTGGGTTGACGAATGCACCTGCCTATTTTGTTGATCTGATGAGAAGGGTGTTTCAGGAGTTTCTAAATAAATTTGTCGTGGTCTTTGTTGTTGATATCTTGATCTTCTCAAAGAACGAAGAAGAGCATTCCCAACATTTGAAGGAGGTTTTGAAAACTCTGTGTGCGCATCAACTTAAGGCAAAGTTCTCCAAATGCCATTTTTGGAGAAAATAAGTGAGATTTTTAGGGCACGTGGTTTCTAAAGAAGGGATAGCTGTAGATCCCGCAAAGGTGGTTGCAGTTCAGGATTGGCAGACTCCAAAGAATGCAATGGAGGTGTGAAGCTTTCTGAGGTTGGCAGGTTATTATCGAAAGTTCATTAAGGACATCGCAAAGATATCAGCCCAACTCACATGCTAATGAAGAAGAATCTGGTGTTTTCATGGGATATAGACTGTGATGTTGCTTTCCAACAATTGAAGAGGGCTCTAACAACAGCCCCAGTTTTGACCTTGCATGATGGGAACAAAGTTTTTACAGTATACACTGATGCATGTGGTAGAAGGCATGGTGCGGTTCTGATGCAAGAGGGGAGGGTAGTATGTTATGGAGGTAGACAACTAAGGGTTCATGAGAAGAACTACCCTACCCACGACTTAGTGCTGGCTGCCATATTGTTCGCGCTTAAGACATGGCGTCATTATTTGCTTGGAGAGAAGTTCGATTTGTACACCGATCATAAATCTCTCAAGTACTTGTTCTCACAGAAGGATCTTAATTGAAGGCAGCAAAGGTGAATGAAGTTCCTAGCATCTTATGACTTCGAGATTGCTTATACCCCTGGCAAGGGTATTGTGGTAGCAGATGCATTGAGTAGGCAGAGGATGGCCTTAATTCCTCTGTTTGTGGAAAGGAAAACCTTGGAGTTCATATCGACTTTTGATTTTAGACCTTCCATCGAGTTTTTGCCTGGTTTGTTTGCATCACTAGAGATACGACCTACTCTTATGGATCAGATAGGAGCTTCGCAGCGAGATGATCCATAGATTTTAGACATCTTGGATAGGCTTTGTAAAGGGGAGACTTCTAGTCACCTCAATAGATATTCCACAGGCGAAAAAGGGTGGTTGCGACGAGATGGAAGGCTTTGTGTTCCCCAAACTGGAAGTTTGTTAAAGGCAGTCCTAGAGGAAGCCCATCATTCTAAGACGAATATTCATCCAGGCGGTGATAAGATATACAGAGATGTGAAGAGGGTTTTCTATTGGGCTGGGATGAAGAAAGATGTGGCAGAGTTTGTTTCTCAATGTTTGGTTTGTCAGCAAGTCAAAGCTGAGCAAAAGTAGCCGGGTGGTTTACTTCACCCTTTGGAGGTTCCACAGTGGAAGTGGAAGAGTGTCTCTATGGATTTCATAGATGGTTTGCCTGAATCAAAGAAAGGCAACACCAGTATTTGGGTTGTGGTGGATAGACATACTAAGAGCGCTCATTTCATTCCAGTTAAAAGCAAGAGGATGGCAATATGGTTGGTAGCAATTTACGTTCGTGAGATAGTCCGTCTTCATGGAGTACCTTCCAACATCATAATTGAACGTGACCCCATTTTCACTAGTGAATTTTAGGGGATCTTGAAGAAGCATTAGGTACATAGTTGTGTTTGAGCACAGCTTATCACCCACAGATCGATGGATAGACGGAAAGGGTGAACAAGATTCTTGAGGATCTTTTGAGGCTGTGTATCCTGGACTTCAGAGGGACTTGGGAAGAGCATCTTCCTATAGTAGAGTTTGCCTACAACAACAGTTACTAAGCTAGAATTGGTATGGAACCCTTAGAAGCATTGTACGGACGACCCTGTAGGTCACCAACTTGTTGGTGGGAATCTACTGAAAGGTTATTACTTGGGCCAGATATGGTTAGGGAAACGTCCGAGAAGATTGGTCTTATCTGACGATGAATGAAGACCGCTTAAGACAGGCAGAAATCCTATGCTGATAAGAGAAGTTCCGACATTGAATTTGAAGTAGGAGATATAGTTTTCATTAAAGTGTCACCTTTGAGGAATGTGGTTCGCTTCGGATCTGTAGAGAAATTGGCATAAAGATTTGTAGGGCCATTTCCCATAACAGAAAGAATTGGCCAAATGGCATATAGAGTAAAGCTACCAGAGAGACTATCCGGAGTTCATGATGTTTTCCACATTTCTCATTTGTGGAAGTGCTTGCATGATAAAGCAGAAGTAGTTGAGCCAAGTATATTGGAGGAAGTAGAGGTGGAATGGGAGGCGACAGTCAGACGAGTTCCTTCCTGTATTCTTGGATCAGAACTACTATAAAAGTGGGCATATTCGACACTAGTTTTATGTGGTCGTAGATCAAAAAAGCGTTGCCGTAGACCAATTTTTCAAATAGGCAACACCAAGGTGTGTGGCATCCGCGACCGTCGCATTAGCCCTCTAAGGCAACACTTTTTTCCATCTACAACCACAGAAAAAAGTGTTGCATTATAACCCTATTGCAACAGTATATGCAAGTAATGCAACAACATACAACGTTGCCTTAAGATAGCGAGGTCCACTTCAGCTTCCACATAAGACGCCCACGTGTCATATGCCGCATCAGCTCTCCACGTCAGATGACCACATGTCATATGCCACATCAACTCTCTGCGTCAACTGCCTATGTGTCACACGCCACATCAGCTGTGGGGTCCACGTGCCATGTGGAATTAATAATATTTTATTTAATGCAACAACACTTTATTATATAATGCAACACCAATATCTTAAAATGCAACATCAGAAAAAAAGCAAATGCAACAGTAGAAGAAAGCAAATACAACACTTTAATCAAAAATTTTATAATACCATGTAATCATTTTTAATGGAACCGTATAATCATTTTCATACACACACACACATACACACACACACACACACACACATATATATACATGAAAAACATGAACATAAGCACGTTTTAATAATACAAAAAATTAAACTAAAATCTATCTCCAACCGCGACAGTTTCTGCATCTCCAGACTGCCTCCTCGCCATCTTGCACACTTTTTACAGCGGATGTACATCAACTCAGGGTGATAAGGTTTGCTGCAATAGGAACAAATAACATCACTTTAAAGTCTTAATTAAACTCAAAATACATTACATTAATCTCATAATGAACTAAACATCATTTCAAAATATAATGCAAAGAAAACAAAACATGCAGCAAGGGATATAACTAACCCATTCTTCCTTTATGTATTAGCAGCTTAATTCCATAAAATGTATGTCTATAGATTTAAGTAGATATATATTATACAGGAAAACTCACGGCCTTACTGGATACTTAAGTGTACCCAGTCTGTCTCTTATTCCTAGTGCACTTAGTTTTCCTAGTGCATAACTAGCACCTATATACTAGTATTCATGCGTCAGATCGAAATTTTATTAACCAGTTGCATTCTTTGCTCATAAGCATCATATAATTCGAACCACTAATATGCCATATACAAGTACTATTTGGAATATATGTATTTAGGCAACCCACCTTATTTCTTTAATGCCAATTTAATTTACCTAAACCTGTGAACTTGCCATCACATTGATTCACATAATAGCATTTTTACATGACACTTCTATGCACAAATATGTATGCAATCATGAAACACATCCAAATGAAGTTTATCCCCTCCAATACTTACTTATTTCTGGATTAATATTAAAACATATTTATTACCTAACCCTTGCATTTTCTGTCAGGTACCTATGCATAATAAGCCTTATTATATTCAAAATAACATTATGTATTTCTTATCTGGGGCTGTACCAATTTAAAGTAAATCTTCTATTGAAATAAATCATGGTTGCACATCTTCACTACTTCCTATTACAGGGAAATACGAACTTGGTAGAACGACCGAAGTAGGAATATTTGCAAAAGTTCGTTTCATAAGAAACATTGCAATCAGTGCTCTACCGACTTCTAAATCTAAACAGAGTTTCTAGTCATTGATGTGGTTGCGGATTTATGGTTCAGTGAAATTTATGGTGTTGTGTAATTTAGTGACTTTGTGAAATTTGTGATTGTTGTTTTAGAAGCCCGTCATAGTTTATTTATGCTTGTAAGCTCATATATTGTACATACTTCGTTAATCAATAAAATTAGCGCTTAACTTCTAAAAAGAAGATTGAAATCACTTGCCATGAGTATATACTACAAAAAATTTATGGGACATAAACAAACCTTAGTTTTAAAACAAATATACGTGTATTACTGTAACAATCAACCTTAGTTTAAATATAAACAGATTTATGGATCATATCTCACGGATTATACTTACCGATTTTAAAACCGAACTGCAAAAATCATATAAATGCATATCTGTATGACAAAGAATAAACACTACTTGCAGTGTTAAACCACTTAGTGTTTTAAATTTTCAAAATTAAAATAGCATGATAACTTGCACTGAGATCTATACAAGCAGATCTACATTTATCCACTCCAATGAAAACTTACATCGATATTAAGATATTAAGATAACAAAGCAAGAAACTTGCACTGAGATCGTCATTTATCCACTGCAATGAAAACTTGCATCGATACAAGCAGATCTACATTTCTCTTATTTTATTTTGCTAAGATTTTTCTGTTTGTCCTTATTTGTTTAGTATCATCGTCACTTATGATACTAATATAAGCAACTTTAATATAATTTCACTATTTCTAATATTAGCTTCTACGTTGTACATGTATTCTTGATCCTGTGTCCCTAGTTGTTTACATGAGTGACCGTCATGCGGTCATTCCTTCCATTTGCAGGACTGTAATGCTATGCTCAATGGTGATGTGTGTAGCTATGTAATTAGTTTATATGGAGCTAAATCTACGTAAAATGATTTTACTAATATAGCAACTAATGGTTTGCGGCTTGCAAAGAAATACCATCCGGATAGGAACAGGAACAATCTAGTTACTAAGAGAAAGTTTCAGGAGTTAAAAAATGCATGAGTTAAATACTTGTAAATTGTTTACGGTGTTCAATATAGCATCCATTGCACCATTAAAACTATTTTTTCGTACTTCCAGTGACATTTTCAAATAAATCTACTTATGTGAAAGGTGAATTCAGACTCTGCGAGATACTGAAAAGAGAGCACAAATGGATTTGGTAGTCCTTAGATGTCCGTTTTAAACACGCTCAAAAAAATAAGGAGGATATTTGTGATAAAACAAGATATTATCTGGAATCTGTTGACACTTTCTTTCAATTCCACATATCTTCCAAGAGCACCAGAGAATACTTTGCAACATGGAAAGGCTGGCTCAAGTAACGCTGGATCTTTCAAGCACATGCAACGATCAACTTGTCATCTTCACTTAACTCATCCATTCCTAAAATGAGATTCAACAGTCAAGTTAAATTAACTTGTCATCTTCACTAAACTCATGTTCCTTCCTTGTTTTCAGTTCCATACTTAAGAAAGCCATCATATAAAACCAATCTTTTGTGAAACAGATACAAAGACCACATGGGGAACAATGAAAATCAAAACTAAAGGACAATCCTGTTTTCAAGCGCCATATCCATAGCTCTTCATGATATATATTTATTTTTTAGCAAGATAAAAGCATGCAATATACATTGTTCTGCCATACACTGAACTAATCACAATTTGTTGACTTCACTAATCAGCTCTGTAAATTTTCACCTAAGTTTGTTAACTAAACATTTCTTATGAAACTAAAATATGTATAGCATTTAATATTCAGTACCTAAATTTTTAATACCGTTGGTAGATCTGAATCTAGCTTAACCATAAAATAGTCTCTTTGTTATGGACAAAAAAGACTATTGCTTGTCTTTAAAATGTAATTAATATTGGCCATAAACAAACAATTGAATCAAATGCCTAAACAGACTAATTATCAAGGTCTTGAGTAATAAGTATACCGGTGTGCATTGCCGGTGACTAATTATCAAGATCTTGACTAAATAGTTGTCAACTAAATGAAATATACGAGACAATCGTGCATCCAAGCATCTGATTCGGTTTACACTTTGAAATGTAAACCAGTTTTCAGACATTTCCTGGCAACCCTTATTATTGAAATCCCCAATAAATTGAAAATAGACCCAAGATATGAGTAATCATGATTAATTGGACCCAATTGCAAATCAATACCATAGATCAATTTTACCTTTCAGAAACTGATTTGAAGTCGCATGGAAATCGTGATTTAGGGTTGAAGTTGTGATCTGATCGTAAGGAATGAAAATGAAACCCTCAGAAACTGAGTCGCCCTCGATGTGCCGTGGGGATTGAGCAGATTTGTTACCAAAATGTAAATTGATGAAGCGGTTATAAAGAAAAAGTATAAATCGCTATAACCGTGGATATTAAAACAAGTATGAACCGCATACCTGCAAAGCTCGAACCTTTATAGAGAAATCCTCCATGAGAAGGAAATCTTTAACATCGAATAGGAGATTGAACCCAACTGAATGCTTTTCTGTGATCGCTCTCATCTGATTATAGATTCCCCATTAGATTTCAAGCACTAGACGAATCAAACTTGCCCTAGTTTTAACTTCAAATAAGAGATGAAATCAAATTTGTGGAAGCGTCGAACAGAAGATGAAATTGAATTGGTGAATTTAGGTTTAAATTTTGTTCTTTACGGGAAAGTGAAGAGAGACCTTCAGAGAACAAAATGAGTATTTCGTGAATTTGGAAACATCGTGCCACAATTTCACGCAGAAGAATACAATGAGGTGGCTGTCACTAATTGGATGATAGGGTAATGTTTTAGATATGAAGTAGAGATTGATTTGAACCGTTGGATTAATCATGTATCTACAGTGATTTATTTGCTTATTTTGATAACATGGATCGCTGACTTGGATTGCATTTATGTAAAGCTACGCTTTTAACTGGTGTTGCACGTCACAACACTAGAATTCCCACCGCAACAGTACATTCACGCCTAATGCAACAACATATGAATATTGTTGCAGAGGATCAAAGAAAGCATAACTTTCGCCACACTTTTCATGCAACGCACACAAATTAGTGTCGAATATGCCCACTTTGGTAGTATTGGAAGTTAAGAAGCTATGCAATAGAGAAGTCATGTTGATGAAAGTTCACTGGGGAGATAACCGAAAGGGTGCGACTTGGGAGACTGAAGACAAGATTCATGCTTCGTTCCCTTTTCTTTTCGAGGATATGTTCTTAACTCCTTTTCCAAAGCTTTAATTTATGCTTGTTTCTATCATTTATGTATGTCCTATCTATCGAATCTTCGGCCTTTAGGAATCCCATGGATGTAAACATGTGTTTGAGATATGTTATGTTTGATGGATGCAAGTAGATGCAAGTGTTATCTAGTGGTTGCTCGTGGATGCATATACACACATTAGGCACTAGATCGGCTCAATCACTCTCATACTGCATATGGATGTGCGTGCATTTTTCTTCTTTTAATGGATGGAAATGGATGTATCGTCATATAGATGTTGCATTTGGACGGATGATTGTGCACCCATATAGAACTTACATGTTATAATGGGATTATTGCATACATGTTGGATTCATGGCACTAACATACATTGCATTAAGGAGGTCGACTGAATCAGCAGACCGCCTGATCTTCGCATTAGTATTGGGACATATACACACACCTTTGCATATGTTCATATAAACATTAGAAATCTTTTAAGGACAATGGATGCCAGTGATTGGTGGATGAGTAGATGGATGTGGATGGTAGATATACATTTTTCTTAACTTGGGGATTTCGGGGACGAAATCCTTTAAGTAGTGGAGAATGTAACACCCGTAATTTTAACAACACTAAATATGAAAAATTAAAGAATAATTAATTTAATATTCAGAATTAAGGGAAATAGATTGCGCCATTGCGTCCGTCTCGAAATTCTGGTCAAGATAGACATTTGGTTTGCGTAAAAACAGACACCGTATGAAGATGTTATTAAGGTTTGAAGTTTGTATACCATAAGAGAATTATATATATAATTAATCCAGAAAATCAAAAAACAGTTCAAAAATCAGAATTTCAGAAAGCGGCGAAAATCCCTCCTAGGGGAGTCGACCCCTTAAGGGGGATGTCGATCCATGGGTCGACCCCCTAAGGGGGGCCGACACCCTTAGGGCAGACGTGGCATTTAGGGTTTGGGGGCTGGCGGCTATAAATATGGCTCCATTTCTCTTGTTTTCTAGGTGGACTATATGCTATCGGTGCCCAGACCGAACCAAAACCTTTTTCCTCCTTTTGCAATCAAGTTAATCAAGTTATTCAAGTGTAGAACTGTGATTCAACCTCTGCCATTCTTTTTCTATCTTTCTAGATCCAAACGCTGTGAGTTTTAAGTTACTTTTAGATTTAAATAATTAAAAAGTAAAACATGATATGACTATTATTTGGATCTATGTCTATAACTGCTTGGATCATATCAGATTTGTAATAACTTGTAAATCCATGATATTCTGACATAACTATGACTTGGATCTTAACCTTTATCATGTCAGATCTACCTTTGATTATAGATCTAATTTACTATTTAGATCACCTTGTACCTATCATGTTTGTGGTTAAATTGGATCAGTTATTAGTTGGACATCTAAATTATTATTTAGATCTTATCATGCCTATTATTACATTCCTACTATGTTGACACAGTTCTATTATCTTAGGTTCACCAGATTTGTTCTTATACGCCCATTTTATCATTATTCTACTATATGTTTATGTCAATTTTGTTAGTATAATCATCTCTATCATCTTCCCTTTATCTTTCCCTTTTACTTTATATAGTCAGGCTACTTTCGAGCCTAGGCATGCCGCTGAAAAGTGCGAACACGTCTCTTGTAACTGGGAATTTGGGGCATAACCTGAATAAAATGTATGAATACGAATTTAGGGCATATAATTCATTATGAACATAATTAGGAAAGAGGGGCATGAAAAACTATAATGACATAGATAAATTTGGTTAATAATGAACTATCTAGGATTATAATCATTAGAAACTGTAACTGCGCCTAGACACGAGGTTAGATTATGCTTGTGGTGGAAGTCTGCCCGGAATCGCCCGGCATATCCAGCGAGCACAAGTGGCGAATCTAATGTGAGGGGTCTAGGTGCACAAATACAAGACGTGTTATCATACGAGATTAAACCCAACTTGTGGAAGAAGTCTGCCCGGAGCCACCCGACATAACCAGCATCCGCAAGTTGTAGGTTTAATGTGGGAGGTCTAGCACATTATAACCATATATGGACATGGAAATGAATTGGAATACTTAACCTAGTTGAATCCATAGGGATTGTATGAACATGAATATGAACATGGGTTAAGTAAATTTGTTTGAACAGTGGGTGAGTTAAGTAAATCTAAGGAGGTGGGTAATATTTATATATAGGCCAACAAACTTGACCTGAGGGGGTTATATAATTAAAGACACCAATATGTATACATAACCTGAGGAAATCCTAGTGGAGATACAAGACAAGGGGAGAGCTTGTATCATCTTGTGTGTGGGACCCGTTTCAGTCAGTAACCCATATAACAGTATCGAAAGAGTACTCCGCCCTAGGTCGGAGTCGGGACACGCTAACTGAGCTGATTGTAAGAGATCCAAACGTGGAGGACGATGTGGGCGGCTCAAACCGACCGGGACATGTGTGTGCATGTCCGGGCAGATGGGGGTAAGACGACCATGACACCAATAGATATGGTTGTGCACAAGGGTTGCCACTTTAGGAAGTGATACATCCTACTGTGGGGCCAGCATAGCGTACCTACGGAGTAGGGAGCTGATCGATTATGGTAGTAGTTAGGGTACATCTAGACTCTGGTAAAAAATTTAGGAGCCTATTAGGTTAGGTTGTCTGTGGATTATATGGGGTTAAAACCTCTCACCAGAAATACGCCTAAGTCTACTATCTTATAGTTATTGGGATCATCTCATTCTGGGTACACTAGTATTAGTGCATAGAATAATAGTAATTGTTGGAGAAGCGTATACACTCTATCATGATTACCTTGTCATACCTGCCTTTTGTGATGTTATCCTTCTTATCCGCTTTATATGCCTGTCATGCTACTTTTACTTATTTACTTGCTAAAAGTAATTGGACTCGCCAGACTTTATGCCCGACCCTTTTTGTTTCCTCTTCTTTCTTCCGTTCCCCCTCCCTCCCAGGTTCTTAGGGTGGGAACACTCATACTTGACCAGGATTTTGCTATTATTTTGTTGGAGCTGCTTATATGTATTGCTAAAGCTTCTATCTTTGCTACTGTGGCTATGTTTTTATTTGGGGATTTTGCTTCTTTTATTTTGTACTCTGATGTTTAGGAGCAAGACAGAAGTTTTTATGATGTACTGGTTTTTATGTAATGCAGACATACGATGTTTTGAGCCATAATGCTTTATGATTAATAAAGTTAGTTTTTATTCCGCTGCTATTTTTATATCTGTCTTGTAATGTTTCTGTTTCTGTTTACCTTTAACGCTTCACAAAACTTAATGCATTCTCTTAATGAGTGACATTAACGAACGTGGGGTGTCACATCCACCGTATTTCTAAACGACAAATTTACGGTCCGTTACATTCCCCCACTTAAAACTTTTCATTCCCGAGAAGGAACGATACAGAAGTCTGGCTAGTTATATATTGCCAATTGGCCAATTTATGTACATTCCAAACTATTTACTTAGTTTACATATATTAGAAGATGATAAATCAAAAATTTAGTCATTTCCAAATATATTTCAAGTATAAACCCATGTATCAATTGGTATTCAAACCTGTCTCACTTTTGAAACCTGAGAATAACACCAATGATGCTATAGTCTTCACTCAAATTATTTTTGAGCGACTAGAGTGAGATCCATCAATATTTATCTCGTACATATGGAATTTTGTACATACGTTGGCCTGATGCATGCTCAAAATCTCTACATACTCGATAGTCATGTCTCAAACATCATGCAAAATACTTGATTTTTTTTTTCAAACAAAAGCATCCAACATTTCAAAAATTCGTTTATATTAGAAATAATATCTTTCAAACCATTTTCTATTATAAAATTTCAAACTGGGATATATTTCATACATATAACTCCCTCTTTCATATTATATCACTAAATTTTTATACTTAGAATACTTATAAATATATATATCTTTAATTTATGTCAATCATTAATAAATTTCAAAATCCAAATATTTTAACGGATGGTTCACTTCTTAATTTCAATTAAAACAATTCATTCATAACACAAATTTTATCAAAGAAATAATTATAAAAATATTAAATATTCTAATAATTATTAACTACATTACAGTCGAATTTATTATCTAAAAATTTAGACAAAAATTCTTTAAAAGCAAAGTGTAACAACCCGTATTTTCAATAACCTGTTATAACATAAATCGAGGCAGAATTTAATTTATAAATCTGAATCAAGGGAAACGGGCTATGACATTGCGTTCGTCTCGGAAAAATACGCGAAATAGAGTCCGAGTTTTCGAAAATATGAGTCCGTATGACCCGCTTAAGGCCCAATGAAGTTTTCAGAAAATTTCAAAGTAAAAACAGATTTCAAATTCAAGTTTGAATTTGGAAATTAGGGAAGTTGGGCGCAGGCGGGAAATTTCCCGCCAGACCACCCATGTCGACAGCCCTGTCGACTGGGCAGTCGACATGGTTAGGCCCAAGTCGACAGCCCTGTCGACTTGGGTGTCGACTTGGTTCAGCCGGGCAGTTTTGCCTGGTGCACCATTTTGGAGTTTTGGTTAGGTTTTGGGGCCAGATTCGGTTTTAAGGGCTGAGATTGGAATTAGGGTTTAATCCTAAGGTTGAAACTAATCCTAATCTCTATAAATAAGCCCCTAACCTAACCCTAAATCATCATTATTCATTCAAGTAACTAAACTATAGCAAAATCATTCCTCTCATGGCCTCCACTCTCTTCATAAAATTCCTAAGTTATTTCTATGAGAGATTTTCAATGCATACAAGTGTTTTCAAGCTTGTATGAGCATCATTAGCTTGCATTCAAGTCAAGTTTCCATATTTACATCATAAAGCAAGAGTTTTGATCATTTTGGCTCAAGGGTTTTTCTATTGGAGCTTGCATTTTGGGTTTATTTGATTGCATAAGGGCTTTGTCTCAATCTATATATATTTTTGTGTCTTCATAAGCATTGTAAGCCCTTTTCTACTTTCATATTTAAACTCTAAAGTTAAATGAATGATGCAAGTTTGGTTGATCATTATGATATGCAAGTTTGCCATGATATGCAAGTTTACTATGTCATGTTATGCAAGTTTGATATGTTATGATATGCAAGTTTGCCATGTTATGTTATGCAAGTTACCATGTTATGATATGCAAGTTGTCATGTTATGTATGCAAGTTTGGATGGATCATTTTACTCATGTTATCATGTTATGCAAGCTTACCTTGAGTATATGAACATAAAGCTTCAAGCTTTATGCTAAAGGTTGCATTTTGGCAACATGTAAGTTATCATATCTCTTATGATAACTTGCATGTGAGGCTAAATGCGAACTTATGGCCATTTCTACATGTCATTTGTCACCATGTATCACCAATATGCTAAGTTTGGTTTTATGCATGCTTTTGAGGCCTAAAAATGTAATATGCAAGTATATGAACATATGTACATTTCATATGCCACCATGTTAAACTTGTGGCTTCAACACCTTTATGTCATGATTATGCCAAGTTCCCTCTTTCTATCCTTTATGCGCTATTGCGATATGTAAGCGATGGGATTGCGTTTGGGGTTGGGTAAACTTAAAAGGCATAAAAACATAAGATTGGGAATTTACCTATTAAGTTAGGTCTACCCATTGGGAATTTACCTATTAAGTTAGGTCTACCCAAATGCTTGAAAACTTGTAATATGTTTTGTAAACATAATGGACATGACACTTAGAAAATATAAGTGTGACCAACTCGAGGTTGGGTTGAGTTTGTAGCGTAAACCTACCCGGAACCGACCGGCTTAACTAGTTGCTACAAACAATAGGACCCAATGTGAGAAGTTGGTCATGTTGTACCTTGAACCCGAGGTTAGACCAAGTTGTGGTGTAAAGCTACCCGGAACCGACCGGCTTAACTAGTAACCGCAACAAAGTCTAATGTGAGAGGTTAAGGCACATTAATTAATTAATGCCTCATGATTAGGGTTAAGTCATGGTCCACTTAATACTTAACCAATTTGGGCTTGGTAGATTAATCAGGGTTAAGTCGTGAACTCATCGTTACACTTAACCAAGTTAATCCATGATTAGCAAGAGGGTTAAACCGTACTTAACCCACTAGAAAATCCTAGCAATGGGGGTCCACTCCAGCAGTAATCCCAAGTTTGTATCATTAAGACCCTAGGGACTAGGCTAGGGTGGGGGCACGATTACTGGACTTGAGGTAAGTGACCAAAAACGACGGCAGAGTAGTACGCCGGTGTAGTTCCGGACGGACTATGGTCGTGCACATAGTCCGTAGCCGGAGAAAACATGCACGGGTACCAGTAGATCGAGACTGTGCACTTATGTTTATGGTGTCCAGGGGTTTACACCCTAGGGCTTGATACACCCGAAGGGTGGACCCGGCACAGTCCGACTACAATTATGTTTGGGCCGTATTGACACCAACACGTGACAAGTTAGGCTTAGGGAGCCGATCGATTAGACCGTTTGGTTGGACCTCGTATTAGGGTCATTTCATGTTATTGGGCCAAGGGATCAATACTTGTTTATTCAAGTCATGTTAGTTTGCTAGTACACCTGTGGTGCAAAAACCTTAAACCTGATTATGCGGTGACACCTTTATCTACCTTGTTAGTTAATCATCATGCTAGTATGTTGTTATCCTTATGTTCATCCCTGCTTCTCATGCCAGTTAACTTTATCAGTTTACATTGATCGTAGTAGGGCTTACTCAGTCTTTTTGACTGACCTGTTTTTCTTTCGCCTCTTTTCTTCTGTTCCCCCCCCCCCCAGGTTCTCAGGGTGGGAATATTGGAGCTTAGCTTGGATTTCTGATCGCTTGCTTGTGGGATTTTAGCTCATGTACGGTCTTGACATGAAGCTAGCTATGGTTATCACTTATTTTGGGGATAGTACTTATGTATTTCAGTTTTTCAGTGATGTTGTTTTTATCTAGACTTGTGTATTTGGAAAGTTGACATTATGTTGTACCAGACTTGTTTTGAAATAGTTTGAAATCTTCCGCTGTTTTACTTATCTTATTTACTCTGTTTACATATATACATATGTTCTTGTTCTGCCTTGATATATCATTATGCATGTTTACCTAATTCAAACGCCCCTCCAAAGTCAGAGTGCTTGCAAGAGCCACCCTGGTGGAGGTGGGGTGTTTACATTTGGTATCAGAGCATATGGTTTACGAGAAGGAACAAAAAGGTTTTTAAAACTTTTGGAAAACTTTTTTCAAAACCAAGTATAAAGTATTTTCCCAAAGAAAAGTCTAGTTTATTTTAAAGGCTATTCCCCAAAAAAAAAATCAATTAGCCAAATTCCTTCGTTTTTCTCCATTCTGAATCTGTCTTTTTCTTCGTTTTCAGTATGGCCGATAACTTTGCTATTCCGGAGGGAGTACACGTACCTGTTTGGTATAGGAGACTTTTGGAGGCTAGGGCGACCGAAGCCGGCCCCGCAGATGTTCCTCCTCCTCCTCCTCCAGTAGTTAATGTTCCTCCTCCTCCTGTCGCTGAGGTTCCTCTTCCTCCTCCCCCTCAGCATCCTCAAGCTGACTTCGCAAAGACTTGCAAAGATTTCAAAGCAACGGGTGGCAAGAACTTTCAAGGCACTGAGACTTTTATAGAGGCCAGAAATTGGTTGAAAGAGACCGAGGATTTATTTGCTATCTTTGGGTTAGACGATCAGAGGAAGATCTTGTTGGCGGTTTGGCTTATGAAGGATGAAGCCGCTTATTGGTGGGAAGTCACCAATGGTACTAGGCCTGTTGAGACTTGGGCCGATTTCAGGGCAAGGTTCGTGCTTAAGTTTCTATCTTCTACTGAGGAGAATCTGCAAATGGAGAGGTTCATAACTTTGAAACAAGGAGATATGTCTGTCAAAGAATATGTGAACAAGTTCAATCAGTTAGCTCGTTTTGGCTTGGATATGGTGAATACTCCTCAGAAGAAGGCTCTTCGTTTTGCTAGAGGATTGAATGAGCCGTTGTAGGGATTGGCTATGTCACATATTCCCCATGGGGCCACGTTTGAGAGCTTGGTTGATATGGCGTTACTTCAGGGAGATGTCAAGAAAGAGATCAAGACGAATGATACTCAAGCCAAGAAGACTGATTCCCAGTGGAAAGGAAATCAGGGTAATCCAAGTGGTCAGAGCAGTCTAGGCAATCAGAACAAGAACAAGAGTCAAGGCAACAAGGGGAACAACAACAAGGGCAAGAACAACAAGGGGAAGTGCCATTATTGCGGTTCAGTTGGGCATCTTATTAAGGATTGTAAGAAGAGGAAAAGGAAGAATGGTGAATGCTTTTTCTGCGGTGAGACTGGACATTTCAATAAGGATTGCCCGAAGAAGCAAGGGCAAGGCCAGGGTCAGACTCAGCGTGCTGGACCTTCAGGAGGGCAAGTTCATGCTCTCAATGCCGCTCCAGTCCCCGATCGAGGTAGTATTTCTGTTGAGAGCCTTGTATATATTTCTGATTTTCTAGTTCGTACCTTGTTTGATTCTGGTGCATCACATAGCTTTATCTCATCTGATCTTGTTGATAGTTTGCACCTTAGTACTAGCTTGGTAGATGATCCCGTCTATGTCTCAAATCCTATTGGGGGTTCCGCCCATCTGTCTATGATATGTGGAGATTTGAGGATCTCTATACTGAGTGTAGAGTTCTTGTGTAGTGCTTATGTTCTTGGTTTTAGGGGATACGGATTGATATTGGGCATGGATTGGTTGTCCAGATATAGAGCCATCCTTGATTGTGAGCATAGGGTTGTGAGGCTCGTGACTCGCCTCGGAAACACCCTAGAAATTTCTTGTAATCCGAGAGGTCCCGTCATGTTGTGCTATCTTGAATCACTCGACTCGTCAATGGAAACTCTTCAGTCTGTGAGAGTGGTTCGAGAGTATCCGGATGTTTTCGATGAAGTTAGGGGGTTGCCCCCTAAGCGAGAGATTGATTTCCGCATTTATCTGGTGGATAATGCAAAGCCGGTTTCTTTGCTCGTTCGGCACATGGCTCCGCGTGAAAGGCGGGAGCTAAGTAAGCAAGTGAAGGAGTTGCTTGAGAAGAACTTCATTAGACGAAGTATATCTGAATGGGGAGCGCCTGTAGTATTTGCTACCAAGGCAGATGGTTCTCTCCGACTTTGTGTTGACTATCGAGAGTTGAATAAGCTGACTAAGAAGAACAGACACCCGTTACCGAGGATTGATGATCTCTTTGACCATCTTATCGGTGCTTCTGTTTTCTCTCAGCTTGATCTTGCTACTGGATTCCATCAGCTCAGGGTAGCTGAAGATAGTATAGACAAGACTGCGTTCAGAACGCCAGATGGATTCTTCGAATGGCTTGTCATGCCGTTCGGCTTAACTAATGCACCCGCATATTTCGTGGACTTGATGAGTAGGGTGTTCAGGGAGTTCTTGAACAAGTTTGTCGTGGTCTTCGTAGATGATATTCTGATCTTCTCTAAGGATGAGGAAGAGCACGCAAGGCATCTCGTGGAGGTGATGGATACGCTTAGAGCGCATCAGTTGAAGGCCAAGTTCTCCAAGTGTCACTTTTGGAGAAGGGAAGTTAGATTCCTTGGGCATATAGTATCTAAGCAAGGCTTAGCGGTGGATCCCGCTAAGGTAGTTGCAGTTCAGGATTGGAAGACTCCAAGGAATGCAACCGAAGTGAGAAGTTTTCTAGGTCTTGCAGGCTTTTACCGGAAGTTCATCAAGGACTTCGCGAAGATTTCCGCTCCTCTCACTAAATTGATGAAGAAGAATTTAGTTTTTGCTTGGAGCATAGAATGCGAGCTTGCTTTTCAGAGGCTCAAGAGAGCTCTCACATCAGCACCTGTTCTAGCTTTGCCCGATGGAGGGAAGTTATTTACAGTATACACCGATGCATGTGGCACGGGGTTAGGAGCTGTTCTGATGCAAGAAGGAAGGGTGATATGCTTTGGCGGTAGACAACTCAAAGTGCATGAGAAGAATTATCCCACTCATGACTTAGAGTTGGCAGCAATAGTATATGCACTCAAGGCTTGGCGCCATTATCTTCTGGGAGAAAGATTTGAGCTTTATACCGATCACAAGTCATTGAAGTATCTCTTTTCTCAGAAGGATCTGAATCTGAGGCAACAAAGATGGATGGAATTCTTGGCGTCCTACGATTTTGAGATAGCTTATACCCCTGGCAAGGGGAATGTGGTAGTAGATGCATTGAGTAGAAAATGGTTGACTCTGAGTCCTCTATTCGTTGAGATGAAGAATTTAGAGTATGTGGCAACCTTTGATTTCTCTTTGGCGATTGAGTCGATGACCAGTTCTTTAGCATCTCTGGAACTCAGACCTACCCTTCTTGATCAAGTTGGGGCTTCACAGAGAGAAGACCCTCAGATAGTTGAGATTATGGATAAGCTGATTCGAGGAGAGGCGTCTAGTCATCTCGCTCGATATTCTATTGATGACAAGGGTTGGATGAGGAGAGACGGAAGGTTATGTGTTCCAATGGTAGAAGATTTAGTAAGAAAAGTTCTTGAGGAAGCGCATCGCTCTAAGTTGACTATACATCCGGGCGGAGATAAGATGTATAAAGATATGAAGCGCATTTTCTTTTGGCCTGGGATGAAGAAGGATGTGGCAGAGTTTGTCTCTAGATGTATCATTTACCAGCAAGTTAAGGCCGAGTCGAAGAAGCCCGGTGGGCTATTGCATCCTCTAGACATTCCACTATGGAAGTGGGAGAGTATTTCCATGGATTTTATCGATGGGATACCAAGGTCAAGGAAAGGGAATACGAGCATTTGGGTTATCGTGGATAGACTTACGAAGAGTGCTCATTTCATTCCGGTGAAGAGCAAGAGGACCGCATCTTGGCTAGCGTCTGTATATCTTCGTGAGATTGTGAGACTACATGGAGTCCCTTCTAGTATAGTCAGTGACCGTGACCCATTCTTTACAAGTCAATTCTGGAATAGCTTGCAAGAAGCTATGGGCACGAGGTTGAATCTAAGTACGGCTTATCACCCACAGACGGACGATCAAACCGAAAGGGTGAATAGGGTACTCGAGGATCTGTTGAGGCTTTGTATTCTGGATTTTGGTGGTACTTGGGAAGACCATCTTCCTCTTGTTGAGTTTGCATATAATAATAGTTATCAGGCAAGCATAGGGATGGCACCATTTGAAGCTTTATATGGGAGGCCGTGCAAGTCGCCTAAATGTTGGTGGGAGACTACAGATGAGCTTATACTTGGGCCTGATATGATCAGAGATACATCCGAGAAGGTCGAGTTGATTCGGAGACGGATGAAAGCTGCCCAAGACCGACAGAATTCCTATCCTGATAAGCGAAGAACTGATTTGGAGTTTGATGTTGGGGATATGGTTTTCGTGAAGGTTTCTCCTTTGCGGAATGTGGTCCGATTTGGAGCCGTTGGGAAGTTAGCACCGAGGTTTGTTGGACCATTCCCTATTATAGAGAGGATCGGGCAGATGGCTTGTAGAGTGGAGTTGCCCGAGAAGCTTTCCGGAGTACACGATGTTTTTCATGTCTCGCATCTCCGGAAGTGTTTACATGAATCAGCAGAGGTTGTTGAGCCAAGTGTTCTTAAAGATGTGGAAGTGGAGAAAGAGGCTACCTTGAGGAGAGCTCCGATTCGTATCTTGGGGACGGAGACCAAGAAGCTAAGGAATCGAGAGGTCAAGTTGGTGAAGGTTCAATGGGGTGAAGCCGAAGAAGACGCAACTTGGGAAACCGAGGAGAAGATGCGTGGGCTTTATCCATTCCTTTTTGAGGGTACACTCTCAATCTCTTTTCTTTGTTAGCATATCTTTCTCTTTGTTGTCCATGTTTATCTAGTTTAACGTGTTAATCTCGTCATGAGAACCTTAGGTAGAAACCCTTTGGATGAAACATGTGTTTGAAACATGTTATGCTTGATGTTTGCAAGTGGTTGCAAGTGTTTGCAAGTGGTTACGCGTGGATGCATTATACAAATTAGGCACTAGATCGGCTCACACACTCCTCATATTGCATATGCATGAGTGTTTACGCTTATTCATGGAAGAAAATTTTTGTGTTATCACATGGATGTTGCATATGGATGTATGTTATGTGCACACATATAGATGTTATACATTATGTTAGGAATTGCATACATATGGATTCATTTCACTAACATAATTTGCATTGATGATATTTGCATTAGATAAGTACATATACACACACCTTTGCATATGTTCATACAACATTTAGAATCTTGTAAGGACAATGATTGCTCGTGGATGATGTTTTGAGTAGATGGAAGTTGGATGGTAGGATACGTTCTTCCTAACTTGAAGATTTCGGGGACGAAATCCTTTAAGGAGGGGAGAATGTAACAACCCATATTTTCAATAACCTGTTATAACATAAATCGAGGCAGAATTTAATTTATAAATCTGAATCAAGGGAAACGGGCTGGGCCATTGCATTCGTCTCGGAAAAATACGCGAAATAGAGTCCGAGTTTTCGAAAATCGGAGTCTGTATGACCCGATTAAGGCCCAACGAAGTTTTCAGAAAATTTCAAAGTAAAAACAGATTTCAAATTCAAGTTTGAATTTGGAAATTAGGGCAGTTGGGCGCAGGCGGGAAATTTCCCGCCAGACCACCCATGTCGACAGCCCTGTCGACTGGGCAGTCGACATGGTTAGGCCCAAGTCGACAGCCCTGTCGACTTGGGTGTCGACTTGGTTCAGCCGGGCAGTTTTGCCTGGTGCACCATTTTGGGGTTTTGGTTAGGTTTTGGGGCCAAATTCGGTTTTAAGGGCTGAGATTGGAATTAGGGTTTAATCCTAAGGTTGAAACTAATCCCAATCTCTATAAATAAGCCCCTAACCTAACCCTAAATCATCATTATTCATTCAAGTAACTAAACTATGGCAAAATCATTCCTCTCATGGCCTCCACTCTCTTCATAAAATTCCTAAGTTATTTCTATGAGAGATTTTCAATGCATACAAGTGTTTTCAAGCTTGTATGAGCATCATTAGCTTGCATTCAAGTCAAGTTTCCATATTTACATCATAAAGCAAGAGTTTTGATCATTTTGGCTCAAGGGTTTTTCTATTGGAGCTTGCATTTTGGGTTTATTTGATTGCATAAGGGCTTTGTCTCAATCTATATATATTTTTGTGTCTTCATAAGCATTGTAAGCCCTTTTCTACTTTCATATTTAAACTCTAAAGTTAAATGAATGATGCAAGTTTGGTTGATCATTATGATATGCAAGTTTGCCATGATATGCAAGTTTACTATGTCATGTTATGCAAGTTTGATATGTTATGATATGCAAGTTTGCCATGTTATGTTATGCAAGTTGCCATGTTATGATATGCAAGTTGTCATGTTATGTATGCAAGTTTGGGTGGATCATTTTACTCATGTTATCATGTTATGCAAACTTACCTTGAGTATATGAACATAAAGCTTCAAGCTTTATGCTAAAGGTTGCATTTTGGCAACATGTAAGTTATCATATCTCTTATGATAACTTGCATGTGAGGCTAAATGCGAACTTATGGCCATTTCTACATGTCATTTATCACCATGTATCACCAATATGCTAAGTTTGGTTTTATGCATGCTTTTGAGGCCTAAAAATGTAATATGCAAGTATATGAACATATGTACATTTCATATGCCACCATGTTAAACTTGTGGCTTCAACACCTTTATGTCATGATTATGCCAAGTTCCCTCTTTCTATCCTTTATGCGCTATTGCGATATGTAAGCGATGGGATTGCGTTTGGGGTTGGGTAAACTTAAAAGACATAAAAACATAAGATTGGGAATTTACCTATTAAGTTAGGTCTACCCATTGGGAATTTACCTATTAAGTTAGGTCTACCCAAATGCTTGAAAACTTGTAATATGTTTTGTAAACATAATGGACATGACACTTAGAAAATATAAGTGTGATCAACTCGAGGTTGGGTTGAGTTTGTAGCGTAAACCTACCCGGAACCGACCGGCTTAACTAGTTGCTACAAACAATAGGACCCAATGTGAGAAGTTGGTCATGTTGTACCTTGAACCCGAGGTTAGACCAAGTTGTGGTGTAAAGCTACCCGGAACCGACCGGCTTAACTAGTAACCGCAACAAAGTCTAATGTGAGAGGTTAAGGCACATTAATTAATCAATGCCTCATGATTAGGGTTAAGTCATGGTCCACTTAATACTTAACCAATTTGGGCTTGGTAGATTAATCAGGGTTAAGTCGTGAACTCATCGTTACACTTAACCAAGTTAATCCATGATTAGCAAGAGGGTTAAACCGTACTTAACCCACTAGAAAATCCTAGCAATGGGGGTCCACTCTAGCAGTAATCCCAAGTTTGTATCATTAAGACCCTAGGGACTAGGCTAGGGGCATGATTACTGGACTTGAGGTAAGTGACCAAAAACGACGGCAGAGTGGTACGCCGGTGTAGTTCCGGACGGACTATGGTCGTGCACGTAGTCCGTAGCCGGAGAAAACATGCACGGGTACCAGTAGATCGAGACTGTGCACTTATGTTTATGGTGTCCAGGGGTTTACACCCTAGGGCTTGATACACCCGAAGGGTGGACCCGGCACAGTCCGACTACAATTATGTTTGGGCCGTATTGACACCAACACGTGACGAGTTAGGCTTAGGGAGCCGATCGATTAGACCGTTTGGTTGGACCTCGTATTAGGGTCATTTCATGTTATTGGGCCAAAGCTTGGGCCAAGGGATCAATACTTGTTTATTCAAGTCATGTTAGTTTGCTGGTACACCTGTGGTGCAAAAACCTTAAACCTGATTATGCGGTGACACCTTTATCTACCTTGTTAGTTAATCATCATGCTAGTATGTTGTTATCCTTATGTTCATCCCTGCTTCTCATGCCAGTTAACTTTATCAGTTTACATTGATCGTAGTAGGGCTTACTCAGTCTTTTTGACTGACCTGTTTTTCTTTCGCCTTTTTCTTCCGTTTCCCCCCCTAGGTTCTCAAGGTGGGAATATTGGAGCTTAGCTTGGATTTCTGATCGCTTGCTTGTGAGATTTTAGCTCATGTACGGTCTTGACATGAAGCTAGCTATGGTTATCACTTATTTTGGGGATAGTACTTATGTATTTCAGTTTTTCAGTGATGTTGTTTTTATCTAGACTTGTGTATTTGGAAAGTTGACATTATGTTGTACCAGACTTGTTTTGAAATAGTTTGAAATCTTCCGCTGTTTTACTTATCTTATTTACTCTGTTTACATATATACATATGTTCTTGTTCTGCCTTGATATATCATTATGCATGTTTACCTGATTCAAACGCCCCTCCAAAGTCAGAGTGCTTGCAAGAGCCACCCTGGCGGAGGTGGGGTGTTTACACAAAGGAAGAACATAACATATTACATGCAATTACCTTTTATAAGAAGTTCCCAATAATAAGCACCTATTTAATTTGTCTATACTTTTACTTTTACTATTTATTTAAATATAATTTATTATAATCCAATGAGAAATCATACGAATATAAATAATATTCTCAAAACACAAGTTATAAATGGTTTCTTAACATCTATGTGTATTTATTTAGGTTATGATTTGTAATAACCCGGAAATTCTGAGCCAATTTAAAATTTTTATTTTGGCAATTTTAATGAATTTTGAATATTTAAAATGATTATTTTAAATAATGACGACGAGAAATCTATTTTGAATAGAATTAGAAGTATATATTTATTTGAAGCGACGCTAGAATATAAATATTTTATTTTAATTATAAAAGGAATTGAAAATGGCGCAGTAGTTCGATAATTCGATTTCTAAGTTCAAATGAATGTACCGGGTGAAAAATAAACCGAATTTTAGCGAAACCAAAAATATTAGAATCTAATTGAGAATATATTTCCAACGAATCCGAAAAATTGAAATTTCATAGCGGGAATCAAAAGTTATGGCCAAATGAATTTTCAAAAAGGTCGCTATAGAGAATATATAGCCCGTGAAAATAGACATTTTGCAAATGAGCTCAGAATTCGAAAAAACCACTTTTGTTGGGTCCGGGATGTCAAATTATTGCTAGATTTCAAATTTCATAATTTTTGAAGTTAATATGTGAGCGTGGCAAAGGAAAATGTGTTTGGTCGATTTCTGTTAAATTGGATCGACCAGAAAAGGGCAATTTTTCAAACGGTCTCAGAATTCGACGAAACTAGTTTTGTTGGGACCGTATCGTCAAAACATAGCTAGATTTATTTTTCTGGAATTTTTGGGAACAATATGTGGCCTCGGCAAATTGAAATGTACGCTCAAATCAAATATTGAATGTTTTATATTTTAATTTGAAGAGAAAACTGATCGAAACAATATAATTGGCTTACGAAACATATCTCATTGTGTTCGGAATGAGGGTATTTAGCTAGGGGCGACAGTCGTTGGGTTCTATTTGGAGTTCAGAATTGTATTGGAATAATTTTTGAATAAAATAATATTAAAATTATATATAAATATAAAATTTTAAAACCCCAACCCTAGCACTAGTTCAGAGCGGTCGCTCTATCAAACCCGACGGGCGATTGGTTCTCAATTTCCCCAAAAATTTTCTCCTAATTCTCACAGTAAAAATCGAAATTCATTGAAGGAAGATTAAAGAGCTTGTCGAGCTCTAGAAGACTAACGGTGGTGATGTATTTTCATTGATCGGATAGCTCAAATTTCGAGCCTGAAAGTGCCGTCGTCGAGCTCGATTTGCGAGCCATGTAGACCACCGAATGGGCCCCAACTCCAGGCGAAGGTGGCGCAGGGGGCAGCGCTCCTCGAGGCGTCGTCCGATCCCCTTCAAGTCGCTCCAGGCGGCGATGGTTTGAAACCCTAGAAGTCGGCCAGGTTCTGAAAGAGGAAGAACGATTACAGAAGAAGGATTAAGGTGGGGGATTAGTGTTAACTAATTATTTAATTATAATTTATGAAATCCAACGCATTAAAATCCATATCTTTTGCATGCGAGCACGGAATTGGGCAAACCCGGGCTCGTTGGAACTGTCTCGACAAGATCTACGCAATGAAACTGACTAGATCAGAAATAGAGCACGTCAGAAATTCAGGCAAATTTCAATGCAAACTGTACTGAAACTGCCAGATAAAACGGATGGAGTGGATCCTAATGTGAGAATTCTCTCACTATATTATTTCAGTACAGTTATTTATTGTATAACTGCATATATGAACTGCTCCCCGTCGTCCACAGACCATGGACGACTTGTTTGATTGTATTCTGTGTGAAAATTGATTGTGATGTACAAATGCGAATGAAAAATATAAATGAACTGTGAATGAGATGTGTATATATATGAGATGAAAAGAAATATATATATATATATATATATAAGAAATATATATATATATATATATATATATATGATGTGTGAAAAATGTATAGTTGAAATGAAAAATATATACATATGAAATGAAAACAAATATATATATATATATGAAATGAATTATATATATAAAAGAAGTGAAAAATATATATAAGAAGAGAAAAATGTATATATGAAATGAATTATATATATATCTAAGAAGTGAAAATTATATATATATAAGAAAGTGATAATAATATATATATATATATATATATATATGAAATGTGAAATCAATATATATATATATATATATGAAAAGAGAAAATAATATATATAAGAAAGTGAAAATAATATATATGAAATGTGAAAATGAATTGATCGTTAAAAATATAATTTTTTAACATATATATACACTGTATAAAATTTTCATGTATATGGAACATTCAATTTTGATTTGAAATTGAATATGAAGTTGAAGTTGTTTTAAAAATGAATTTAAAATGATTTATAAAATTCGTTTTAAATGGAAATCGACGAAATATATATAATATTATATATATATATATATATATATAATGGCCTGAATAGAACGCGCCGTGCTGCGGCAGTTCGCGAATTTCGACCATTGACTTTGAACGGACATTACGGGAGATCCGACCGTCAGATTCTCCTAAAACTGGAACCGATGGGTTCGTATCGAAAAGAGATTTCCAATGAATACAAGATATTTGAAATCTAACGGTTGGATTTGGAGATATGTCCAAATCAATTTCAGAAAAGGTCGATATGGATGTAGTTCGGTGGTCGTTATTGGAAACCGACTGTACGGGAGATGATAAAATTATTAGAAATATCAATAATTAGTGTGAAATCATAAGAAATGATTTGGAAAGAGTTAGAATGAAAAATTCCACATTTGTAAAGATAAAAATATATTTTTATCGAAATGAACTAGTTATTAACTAGAATAATAATTTATTTATTTTTAAATAAACAAATTGGATTTGAAATGGGTTTTAAATAACTAGAATTTCCAATATATGAATTGGAATGGATTTGAATCGAAATTATCTTTGGAATATTTCGATATTGCATTCCGTGATTATACGGACATTGTGGAGGAATTTGGAAAATATATATATCGTTATTCCAATACGATATTTGTTGATTTCAGAATTTGATATTTAATATAAGCCGATATATTTTCTATTCAGAGCCTTGTATTTAATATCAAATTGGATTTGGGGTTTGTCGTGAACTGTGTTTAAATGACATTAGTTCTTTAACCCGAGTAAAAGCAGGATTAATTTCCAAAAAGTAGAACAATCAATATGAAATGATTTTAGAGATGAAACCAATTGGAGTTTGAATAAATCTTTAATTAGATTTGAATGAATGAATAGTGATTAAATTTACCAAAACATGAGATGTGGTGTAAACCAAATATACATGGTTGTTGATACTGATTGTTACTGATTGATTTTTTGGATGGTGCTCGACCAGTTTATGAGCAGAATGTGCTTTTACATTTAGCATTGGGTTGGGTAGAAATACTGGTATGCTAACGCCTTGTGAAACACTTCACGATTTGACTATGAGGTGTTAGCGAAATTGTTGAGTTCATTTCAAATTTAATGAATGATTTTAAAATGATATTTTTCTTAAGTGAAAAGAAATATATTCCCGATTTTGGACAGGGAATGTTTTATAAAAATGTTTTATAAAACAGAAAGGATTTCGAGGCCTAAAACCCGATGATTTCGAAATGATTTGGAAATGTATTATGGTTTTACATTGTAGTTCATCACATATTCGATTAATTACTATTAATGATGTATCTGTTTGGTGGCGGAGAATTTATTCTCTTGCTTAACACTCTTCTTTGAGATGTACGAGCTCAAAGGTTATGTGATTAATAGTGACTGATCATATGTGTGAATTGCTGATGTGAAGTACTATAGATTTGATTATACTTGTGATTATTGTGTTGTGAAAAGATTTTCCCCACTTCGGGATATGAAATGGTTTAGCGTGTGGCTGAAGATTCGGGTAACCCGGACGACTAAAAGTATTGGTGAGAAGGGCGGTGTATGCTCTCCATGTATGGGAGGTGCATCGTCGGTGTAGCCTGCTCCTATGTGGGGTAGGTGCACATTTATATATCGAGTTACTAGGTGCGTACCCTTTGCCTTGTCTATGGGGAGCTCGATATTTGGTTGCATACTTGTTTGTATGCATCGTTATGTTTTGGAATTCATATTTCCAAATGATTTGATTTGAGATCCCGGAGTGATATCTACTTTGATATAAAACCTAGATATATATTTCAAATGATTTGAAATAGAATTCGGGAAATAAAGTCCAAAGGAATAATTTCTGTAAATTGAATTGGATTTTGAAAATCTAAGTGTGGTGATTAATCTAAATGGGTAGATTGGGATATTGCATGTTGATTGATGCATAGTAGATCCATATGTCTATGTTACCGATTGTTGTTTTTACAGTGGTATTCATGGGGGTAAACTCGTTCCGTGACATGCGGCGTGGTCCCGTGTTTTACCTTATTTTAAAACAAAGTTTAATAATTGTTTAGAGTTTCTCACACCAGTCCCATGACTGACCTGTAGTTTGCTTTTCCCTTGCAAACTCGGGTGCCCCTATTTTCCACACGGGCAGTCGAGTAGTTTTATTTTGCAGATATATTGAGCAGGATTCTGGATTGAAGCTTTAAGCTGTGTCCAGGCATTTACAGTCTTCCGCTGTGTAGTTTATATTTCCGCTATGCACTGTATTACATTTATGTAAATTTATCTTCCGCTGTGTATTAATTTCGATACACTCTGATATTCTATACTCTGATGTAACATTATTATGATGTTTATAAAAGTCTTCTATTATTTGTTCTGATGTGTTGTATACCCAGAGTTAGCGTATGAGGGATTCGAACGGTGTTGGTCGGTTTAGCGATCGATTAGGACCGAGCGAAATCCGTGTTGTTACATGATTGGGCTTAAACCTTCAAATTCTTGCCTTTAATCTCTTTAAAGTTTACACTTCACTTTCCCTTTTTTGGTAATATTCAAAACTTAACATCTTTGGAAGCATACTAAGTTAGCATTTATTTAACACACCAAATGAATTTATATTCAGTTCGACCTTATTTAGTAATTACTTAAGTCAATGTCATTCTTAGCCACTGTCAATATTACCAAAATTTAATTTATCACCCATCATTATTGAGACCTTTTCTAGGTCCAAATATTATTCTTTCCCTAATTATGCTTAAATTCAGATTCAAACAGTAATCAATTCATTCACTTTACAAATTATACCTTAACTATTTTGCTTACCTAAATTATAATTATAAAATCCATTTAATTTTCATAAATTTAATGTATATTCCTCAAAACATCATTCTTTAATAAATTTGTATCCACATAAAGCGGGATTTATATTATATATATATATATTTCATGAATTAAATTAGTATTTCAAATATATTAGAAATCGAATTAATATTTCATATATAATTTACTTAACAATTTGCACTATACAAATATAATGGATTCTTTTTTCTTTCACAACCATTTCATAATTTACATAACATTTATTAATTCAATCGACCTTTAAATACAACAACAACAACAACAAAGCCATATATCCCAAACAATTTGGGGTTGGCTAGATATGGAACTTAAAATTAAAATAAAATAAAATTAATAATGATGATAATAATATATAAATAAAGGGTTTAAAATAACCAAACAAATAAAAAGTCATCCGATAAGGGTTTTTTTTAAATAATAATAATAAGTAAAAAGGTTCAATAAAAGTGAAATAAAATCTAAAATAGTAAAAAAAAGTAAAAAGGTTCAGTAAACGTGAAATAAAGTCTAAAAAAAACCTAAGGTTCTGGCACATGGATTGCCAATTTCCATGCACTCCTATCAACTACCAGCTCTTCCGATAAACTCCAGTTACTTAAATCTCTCTTTATTATCTCCTCCCATGTTATTTTAGGTCGACCTCTACCTCTCTTTGGGCCTTCGGCGTGGCCTAGAATTCCAACGCGAATAGGTGCATCATATGGTCTACGTTGGATATGTCCAAACCATCTCAAGTGGTATCGGACTAACTTCTCTTCAATAAGTGCAACTCCAAGTTTTTCCTGAATATCCTCATTTCTAATCCGATCTCGTCTAGTATGCCCACAGCTCCAACGCAGCATCCGCATCTCTGCTACGCTTATTGTAACAACCCGTATTTTAAACAACATGTTATAACTTAAAACATGGCAGAATTAAATGATAAAATCTGAATCAGGGAAAACGGGTTATGCCATTGCGTTCATCTCGGAAAAATACGCGAAATAGAGTCCGAAATTTCGTAAATCGGAGTCCGTATGATCGAGATATGGCCTCGCAAAGTTTCACGAAAAATTCAAATTTAAAAACAGATTCAAATTTTCAGAATTCAGGGGAGGCGGGAAAAATCCCGCCCAGACAGGTCGACAGGGGGGTCGACACTAGGGTCGACCTCCCCCCCCAACCAGGTCGACACTAGAGTCGACCTGGGGGTCGACCTCCCCCCAGGTCGACTGGGGAGTCGACCTGGGGGTCGACCTCCCTGGTCGGCTAGGTCGGCCTGGTGCACCTGTTTTGGCTCCTGGGACTTGTTTTGGGGGCTTGTGACGATTTTGGATGGCTCAGACCTATTATAGGGTTAATCTAAAGGCTGAAATCAATTGCCTACAACTATAAAAAGACCCTAAGACCTAGCTTAAATCATACTATTTCATTTTAGCTTCATGCAGCCGCCATTAAACCTAGAACTCTAAATTAAAAGGAACAAAATTAAAGAAGAAGAAGGACGATTCTTGAAGGCTACAACTAGAAGCTACAACAACTACGACGCTTTAGACAACGGATTTGGGGCTGTTTGATTTGAAATTTTGATTTGGATTACTTGCTTCATATTGTAAGTTCTATGTCACTTTTTAGGCAAAAACGCTAAAATAACATGGACATGCTATGAATTGAAACCGGATTTAAGAACTATTATTAATCCATGTTTATATTGTTTAACTTTGAATCAAAATTTGGGAATATTGCTATGTTAATGTTGCAAGTTAAACTTATCATGAGGTTGATGTTGTTATGAATCACTTGGGCTTAATTTTATTGCAAGTTAAACAAATACATGTCCATGGAATCATTATGTTCATCGAAATCCTCATGTTGATTAAACCATGCCTATGATGCTAATTAAACCATGTCTATGATATTAATGAAACTATGCCTGTGATGTTAATATACCTATCATGTTAAGGACAAATTGGGAATTGCTAGGTTATGATGAAAAGTTGGAATCATTATGTTTATAATGCTAGATGAGAATCATTATGTTAAAAATGCTAAATTGGAATCCACTATGCCTATTAGAATTACCATGCCTTTAATGTTTCATGTTTGTAATAAAATGATTATTATGCCCGCAAGGATTATTATGCCTATGATGTAAAGTTGAAATCATCATGTTAAACCAAGTTGGAACCATTATTATGCCAAGTTATCATCATGTTAGTATTGAAACCATGTGATATGTTATAGCCTGTTTATTATGCAAGTGATGTTGGAATTGTCACATATGCCTATCACATGTTTGGTGTTATTCCTCTTTTATCTCTTGAATTGTTTATGCTTGCGAACGAAGTACGTTTATATACGTTGGGGATACGATTGGGTAAAATAGGCAAAACTTGAATTGATTATAATCATAAACCGTGAAATTTGGCATAAGTAGAACATGAAATATGGCACCAAAACTTGACTTGAACATGCCATAACTTGACTTGAAACATGCCTTAGTTGGACATAAAATTTATATGAACATGCTATGAAAGTAGCACGAATTTGATAAGAACATGGGCATGACTTTAGAAAACAAGAAAGTGGCCAACTCGAGGTTGGGTTGAGTTTGTAGTGTAAACCTGCCCGGAACCGCCCGGCAAATCCAGTTGCTACAAACAATAGGATCCAATGTGGGTAGTTGGTCATATCGCGCTTGAAACCCGAGGTTGGGTTGAGTTCGTAGCGTAAACCTGCCCGAAACCGCCCGGCAAATCCAGTGGCTACGAACAATAGGATCCAATGTGAGTGGTTCGGTGCATTAACGAATCAATTAATGCCTATTAGGTTTAAGTCATGAACATGAAAAGACAACTTAACCAACTTAAACACGATTTGTAGGGCTAAGTCATGAACTTGAAACGACAACACTTAGCCAACTTGACATGATACGTAAGCGGGTTAAGTCACGAATTTAAATGACATAATTAACCATCTTGACATGACTAGACTGGAAAAGGATTAAGTCACGAATTACATGACTTAATCGGTTAGGCAGGTTAGGTCACGAATTACATGACCTAATCTGTAGGAGAAACCCTAGACACGACCCTTTTCAGCAGTAACCCTCTAGATGTATCAAGGTACCCTGGGGCTAGGCCGGGTGGGGCACGATTATTGGGATGATTGTAAGAGGTGAACGACGGCAGTGGGGTACGCCAGTGTAGGTTCGGTGGGCTACGGTCGTGCACGTATTCCGGGGCAGACACTGGGTATCCGTAGATTTATCTGTGCATCTTGAATCGTGTCAGGGGTTGACACCCTAGGGCTGATACACCCGAAGGTGGACCCAGCACAGGTGACTACATTCGTGATTAGCCGTATGACACGGACACTTGACGAGCTAGAACTTGTAGGGAGCCGATCGACTAGATAATCGCTCCGTAGGACCCCGTACTTGGGTCAGACCCCGTTTCAGGGTCATTTCATGATATTGGGCCATGGGATTTATTTCGTGATTAACTAGTGACATGGGCTTAGTATACTAGTACAGTTGATGCAACGAATCTTGAACATGTGATGCTTTATTTGACTTGTCTTGACTTATCATGATCACCTTAGTCTATCTTGTCCACCTTGACACCATTCTCAAGTTTAGTTCCAGTTCATACATGACATGTTGTTTTAACCGTTTTTACACTGAAAGTCACTAGGACTTACTCAGTCTTTATGACTGACCCTTTTTCCTTTCGCCTCTTTTTCTTTCGTTCCCCCCAGGTTCTCAGGGAGGAAACACTAGCTCTTAGCTTGGATATCACTAGCTTTGGCTCAGCATGTACGGTTTGCTATGGCTGCTTCTTTTTACTGCACTTGGGGAATAAGCTGTTTTTCTGTTTTTAAGTTATTGCTTCTTTGGCTATTATTTCAAGACAGTTGTAATGAAGTTATTTGAAATGTTTGTAAAAGACATGGTTTATTTTGGAATGAAATGAAGTTCTGTTTTGCTCATAAATTCTTCCGTTGTTTACTTAATTATTTATTTATGTTCTGTCTTGTGATAATTCGGTGATGTTATCTCGATAATACCTCTCCAAAACTAGTGCAATACCTTTGTGAGTGACCCTAGCGGAGGTGGGGTGTTACACTTGGTATCAGAGTAGAAGGTTACCAAGACTGGGCAAAAGTTTTGAAAACCTTTTGAATTTATTTTTTCAAAGCCATTTACAAAGAAGCACTTTTCAAGAAAAGTTGGTTTATTTTAAAAGGCTATTCCCCAAAAAGCCATTAGCACAATCTTTGTTTCCTCGTTTGAATCTTTTCCTTTTTCGTTTTCAGCTTATCATGGCCGACGATCTTAATCTTCCCGAGGGTGTCAATATACCCACTTGGTTCCGTCGTTTCCTCGAGGCTCGGGCTAATGTGGCAGGCCCAGCCAATCCTCCTCCTCATCCTCCTCAACCTCCACGAGAAACCGCTTTTTCAAAGATATGCAAGGACTTTAAGGCCATGGGCGGAAAGGATTTCCTAGGAACTGAGACTTTTGTTGAGGCACGGAATTGGTTGAAGGAAACCGAAGACTTGTTTGTTATCTTTGAGGTAGAGGACAATAGGAAAGTACAGTTGGCGGCGTGGCTCATGAAAGAGGAAGCTTCTTATTGGTGGGAAGTCACCAATGCTACTAGACCCATTGAGACTTGAGCGGACTTTAGAGGGAGATTTGGGCTTAAGTTCTTGTCATCAGCAGAGGAGAGTCTCCAAATGGAACGGTTTCTGGCCCTTAAACAAGGAAACATGACAGTTAAAGAATACGTGAACCGTTTCAATCAGCTTGCTCGCTTCGGATTGGAGTTAGTCAACACTCCTCAGAAAAAGGCGCTACGTTTTGCACGAGGCTTGAACGAGCCACTACATGGTTTGGCCATGACTCATGTGCCCATGAGGGCGATCTTTGAAAGTTTAGTGAATATGGCCCTACTGTATGAGGAAGATAAGAAGGACAAGAAAGAGGTCAAGCCCAACGATTCTCAGAATAAGAAGGTAGACCCCGAGAAAGGAGGCAAGAACGACAACTCACGTGATAAAAGGAAATGCAATTTCTATGGTAAAGAAGGGCACATAGCCAAGGATTCTAGAAAGAGGAAGAGAAAGCAAGGTGAATGTTTTCATTGTGGGGAGACTGGACACATCAGCAAGGACTGCCCTAAGAAGCAGACCGGACCTTCTGGGGGTACATCTTTAACTTCTTTTTCTAGATGCTTTGTTTTATCTTGTTTCTCTCCTCGATCCTATCTTGAGAACCATAGGTAGAATCTTTTTGGTTGTAAACATGTAATTGAAACATGTTATGATTTCGAAATGGTTGCAAGTGGTCGCAAGTGGTTGCTCGTGGATGCATGAATACACATTAGGCACTAGATCGGCTCAGACACATTTTCATGTTGCATATGCTTGAGTGTTTATTTTGGAAACTTGGTTGTGCTATCATTTGGTTGTTGCATATGATTGAATGTTTGAGCACTCATGTAGAAATTATGAATTATAATAGGGAAAAAAATTTGCATACATACTGGATTCATTTCACTAAACATATTTTTGCATTTGAGAAGATCAATCAGGCCTGATCATTTGCATTAGATAAGGAACATATACACACACTTTCTTCATATGTTCATATAGCATTAGAAATCTTTTAAGGACAATGGATGCCTGTGGATGATGCTTTGAGTAGATGGATGATGGATGGTAGGATACGTTCTTCCTAACTTGAAGATTTCGGGGACGAAATCCTTTAAGGAGGGGAGAATGTAACAACCCGTATTTTAAACAACACGTTATAACTTAAAACATGGCAGAATTAAATGATAAAATCTGAATCAGGGAAAATGGGTTATGCCATTGCGTTCGTCTCGGAAAAATACGCGAAATAGAGTCTGAAATTTCGTAAATCGGAGTCCGTATGATCGAGATATGGCCTCGCAAAGTTTCACGAAAAATTCAAATTTAAAAACAAATTCAAATTTTCAGAATTCAGGGGAGGCGGGAAAAATCCCGCCCAGACAGGTCGATAGTGGGGTCGACACTAGGGTCGACCTCCCCCCCCCCCCCCCCAACCAGGTCGACACTAGAGTCGACCTGGGGGTCGACCTCCCCCCAGGTCGACTGGGGAGTCGACCTGGGTGTCGACCTAGGGGTCGACCTCCCTGGTCAGCTAGGTCGGCCTGGTGCACCTGTTTTGGCTCCTGGGTCTTGTTTTGGGGGCTTGTGACGATTTTGGATGGCTCAGACCTATTCTAGGGTTAATCTAAAGGCTGAAATCAATTGCCTACAACTATAAAAAGACCCTAAGACCTAGCTTAAATCATACTATTTCATTTTAGCCTCATGCAGCCGCCATTAAACCTAGAACTCTAAATTAAAAGGAACAAAATTAAAGAAGACGAAGGATGATTCTTGAAGGCTAAAACTAGAAGCTACAACAACTATGACGCTTTAGACAACGGATTTGGGGCTATTTGATTTGAAATTTTGATTTGGATTACTTGCTTCATATTGTAAGTTCTATGTCACTTTTTAGGCAAAAACGCTAAAATAACATGGACATGCTATGAATTGAAACCGGATTTAAGAACTATTATTAATCCATGTTTATATTGTTTAACTTTGAATCAAAATTTGGGAATATTGCTATGTTAATGTTGCAAGTTAAACTTATCATGAGGTTGATGTTGTTATGAATCACTTGGGCTTAATTTTATTGCAAGTTAAACAAATACATGTCCATGGAATCATTATGTTCATCGAAATCCTCATGTTGATTAAACCATGCCTATGATGCTAATTAAACCATGTCTATGATATTAATGAAACTATGCCTGTGATGTTAATATACCTATCATGTTAAGGACAAATTGGGAATTGCTAGGTTATGATGAAAAGTTGGAATCATTATGTTTATAATGCTAGATGAGAATCATTATGTTAAAAATGCTAAATTGGAATCCACTATGCCTATTAGAATTACCATGCCTTTAATGTTTCATGTTTGTAATAAAATGATTATTATGCCCGCAAGGATTATTATGCCTATGATGTAAAGTTGAAATCATCATGTTAAACCAAGTTGGAACCATTATTATGCCAAGTTATCATCATGTTAGTATTGAAACCATGTGATATGTTATAGCCTATTTATTATGCAAGTGATGTTGGAATTGTCACATATGCCTATCACATGTTTGGTGTTATTCCCCTTTTATCTCTTGAATTGTTTATGCTTGCGAACGAAGTACGTTTATATACGTTGGGGATACGATTGGGTAGAATAGGCAAAACTTGAATTGATTATAATCATAAACCGTGAAATTTGGCATAAGTAGAACATGAAATATGGCACCAAAACTTGACTTGAACATGCCATAACTTGACTTGAAACATGCCTTAGTTGGACATAAAATTTATATGAACATGCTATGAAAGTAGCACGAATTTGATAAGAACATGGGCATGACTTTAGAAAACAAGAAAGTGGCCAACTCGAGGTTGGGTTGAGTTTGTAGTGTAAACCTGCCCGGAACCGCCCGGCAAATCCAGTTGCTACAAACAATAGGATCCAATGTGGGTAGTTGGTCATATCGCGCTTGAAACCCGAGGTTGGGTTGAGTTCGTAGCGTAAACCTGCCCGGAACCGCCCGACAAATCCAGTGGCTACGAACAATAGGATTCAATGTGAATGGTTCGGTGCATTAACGAATCAATTAATGCCAATTAGGGTTAAGTCATGAACATGAAAAGACAACTTAACCAACTTGAACACGATTTGTAGGGCTAAGTCATGAACTTGAAACGACAACACTTAGCCAACTTGACATGATACGTAAGCGGGTTAAGTCACGAATTTAAATGACATACTTAACCATCTTGACATGACTAGACTGGAAAAGGATTAAGTCACGAATTACATGACTTAATCGGTTAGGCGGGTTAGGTCACGAATTACATGACCTAATCTGTAGGCGAAACCCTAGACACGACCCTTTTCAGCAGTAACCCTCTAGATGTATCAAGGTACCCTGGGGCTAGACCGGGTGGGGCACGATTACTGGGCTGATTGTAAGAGGTGAATGACGGCAGTGGGGTACGCCAGTGTAGGTTCGGTGGGCTACGGTCGTGCACGTATTCCGGGGCAGACACTGGGTATCCGTAGATTTATCTGTGCATCTTGAATCGTGTCAGGGGTTGACACCCTAGGGCTGATACACCCGAAGGTGGACCCAGCACAGGTGACTACATTCGTGATTAGCCGTATGACACGGACACTTGACGAGCTAGAACTTGTAGGGAGCCGATCGACTAGATAATCGCTCCCTAGGACCCCGTACTTGGGTCAGACCCCGTTTCAGGGTCATTTCATGATATTGGGCCATGGGATTTATTTCGTGATTAACTAGTGACATGGGCTTAGTATACAAGTACAGTCGATGCAACGAATCTTGAACATGTGATGCTTTATTTGACTTGTCTTGACTTATCATGATCACCTTAGTCTATCTTGTCCACCTTGACACCATTCTCAAGTTTAGTTCCAGTTCATACATGACATGTTGTTTTAACCGTTTTTACACTGAAAGTCACTAGGACTTACTCAGTCTTTATGACTGACCCTTTTTCCTTTCGCCTCTTTTTCTTTCGTTCCCCCCCAGGTTCTCAGGGAGGAAACACTAGCTCTTAGCTTGGATATCACTTGCTTTGGCTCAGCATGTACGGTTTGCTATGGCTGCTTCTTTTTACTGCACTTGGGGAATAAGCTGTTTTTCTGTTTTTAAGTTATTGCTTCTTTGGCTATTATTACAAGACAGTTGTAATGAAGTTATTTGAAATGTTTGTAAAAGACATGGTTTATTTTGGAATGAAATGAAGTTCTATTTTGCTCATAAATTCTTCCGCTGTTTACTTGATTATTTATTTATGTTCTGTCTTGTGATAATTCTGTGATGTTATCTCGATAATACCTCTCCAAAACTAGTGCATTCCCTTTGTGAGTGACCCTAGCGGAGGTGGGGTGTTACACTTATCTTCTGGACGTGTTGCCTCTTAGTAGGCCAACATTCTGCACCATATAACATTGCAGGCCTGATTGCTGTCCTATAGAACTTTCTTTTAAGCTTCTGAGGAATCTTCCGATCATAGAGAATGCCAGATGCTAGTCGCCATTTCACCCATCCTGCTTGAATTCTAAAACTAACATCCTTATCAATCTCTCCATCAAACTGCAACATAGATCCTAAGTATCGAAACGATTCCTTCTTGGGTACTACTCTACCGGCCAGGGTAACATCTCTGTCATCTGACCTGACACTGCTAAACTCACACTTCATATACTCTGTTTTAGTTCTGCTAAGCCTGAAACCCTTTGATTCCAAGGTCTCCCTCCATAACTCCAGTTGTCGATTAACCCCTATTCTACTTTCATCAATCATCACAACATCATCAGCAAAGAGCATACATCAGGAAATCTCCCTTTGTATATCTTTTGTGATTTCATCCATCACCAATGCAAAAATATAGGGGCTCAAAGCCGAACCTTGATGTAACCCAATGTTAATTGGAAAGTCTCTGGTCTCACCATCGCATGCCCTAACACTAGTCACAACCCCCTCGTACATATCCTTAATAAGGGTAATATATTTTGATGACACTCTCTTCCTTTCTAGCATCCATCACATAACCCTCCTCGGCACTCTGTCATAAGCTTTCTCCAGGTCAATAAAAACCATGTGGAGATCTTTCCTCAGCTCCCTGTATCTCTCCATAAGTTGCCTAACCAAGAAAATCGCCTCAGTGGTTGACCTTCCAGGCATAAAACCAAATTGATTCCTAGAGACACTTGTCAACCTCCTCAAACGCTGCTCGCAAACTCTCTCCCAAAGCTTCATTGTATGACTCATAATCTTAATTCCTCTATATTTTGTGCAACTTTGAATATCTCCTTTATTCTTGAAGATTGAAACTAAAACGCTTCTCCTCCACTCATCTGGCATTTTGTTTGATTTGAAAATATTATTGAACAACTTAGTTAGTCATCTTATCCCTGCATCTCCAAAGCATCTCCACACCTCAATAGGAATGTCATCAGGCCCTACCGACTTGCCTGATTTCATACGTTTCAACGCCCCCTTTACCTCAGCTTCTTGAAACCCCCGCACAAAATGTCTATTGGTGCTGTCGGCTAAGTCTTCCAACTCGATCGAAGAGCTATCACTTTCTTCGTTGAAAAGCTTATCAAAGTATTCTCTACACCTATTCTTTATCTCATCGTCCTTCACCAAAAGTCTATCATTCTCATTCTTAATGCATTTAACCTGGTTGAAGTCCCTTTTCCTCCTCTTGCGTAGCCTAGCTATTCTGTAAACGTCTTTTTCACCCTCCTTTGTACTTAGTCTTTGATACAAATCTTCGTACGCTCGTCCCCTTGCTTCACTCACTGCTTTCTTCGCAGTCTTCTTTGCCACTTTGTACCTGTGCATGTTCTCTTCGCTTCTATGACGGTACATGCATTTGTAGCATTCCTTCTTCTCTTTGATAGCCTTTTGCACCTCGTCATTCCACCACCACGAATCCTTGGGTTCTCGCTTACTTCCTCTTGTTATCTCAAATACATCAGTGGCGACTCTCCAAATGCAAGTTACCATCGCATTCCACATGACATTTGCTTCTCCTTCCACATTCCAAGCCCCTTCTCCCATCGCTCTATCTTTAAACACCCGTGAAGCATCTCCTTTGAGTTTCCACCTTTTCGTCCTGCTAATCTTCGCTCTCTTATCCTTCACCATCCGAAGACGAAACACGCATACCAAGAGCTGGTGTTGTGAGACGACACATTCTCCAGGTATGACCTTGCAATCAACACAATCTCGTTTACTATCTCTCCTAGTTAGGACAAAGTCAATCTGGCTAGCCTGTTGGCCACTACTGAAGGTGATCAGATGTGATTGCCTCTTTCTAAAGAAGGTATTAGCAATCATGAGATCAAAAGAGAGAGCGAAATTCAAAATATCTTCACCTTCTTGGTTCCTATTGCCAAATCCAAAACCGCCATGCACTCGCTCAAAACCCCCGCTAGATGAGTCAACATGGCAATTGAAGTCTCCTCCTATAAAAAGTTTCTCGCTACTATGCACATTCCTAACCATGACATCCAAGTCTTCCCAGAACTTCCTTTTGGCTTCTTCACTTAGACCTACCTGTGGGGCATATGCGCTAATGACATTCAAAATTGCCTCGCCAACTACTTGCTTAACTAGGATGATCCTATCCCCTCGTCTTCTGACGTCAACCACATTGTTCTGAAGGTTCTTGTCAATCAATATGCCTACCCCATTCTTGTTACGTACTTCTCCCGTATACCACAATTTGAAGCTAGTGTTTTCCACCTCCTTCGCTTTCTGACCCACCCATTTAGTCTCTTGAACGCATAAGATGTTAACCCTCACTATCTCTCTTAATTTTCCTGTTAAGGACCCTACATTCCAACTACCTAACCGAACCCTACTATCGTCGACTAGCTTCCTTGCCCCTCGCATCCGCCGAGAAAAATGCGAGGACCCTTGCTCGCTTATCACCACACTGGGGCGTCGGTGTAGCGCGCCACTAAGAGAATGGAGGCCCAGCCCTTTCATATTTAACACCATATCCGAGCCTCGATATAGCGCGTCGCTAAGAGGGTTACGCCCCAACGATATATCATAAGGTTCCATATCCATAAGAGAGGCTAAATTTTTACGTTGGCTCGCTAAGCCTATCACAACCCTCCTCCTTTACCCTGGCTTGGGACAGGCTGCATAGAAAACTACACAGGCGGAGTTATAAGATGGCCATGTATTATTTTACTTGTAATCCTTATTATTAACTTAACAAACAAGTTATAAACCTTCGTTTGGATATCTTCCGCCTTATAAATAAAATTTACTTACTAATATGCTATCATTTTATAAATCTTATATATACAAATTCCTTAATATAGCATAAATAGATTTCTTAAACATATAAATATATTATGAATCCCTTGGAAAGGTCTATTACATGATGTAAATTATTCTTTTGAAATTTATTCTATAAGGGCCTTCCGAAACACTTCATTTCAAATCAATAGTTAAAAAACCAAGGGATTATTGCCTCAGTTATTCAGCATTCATATTTTCAAAATTTCTAAACTTATCATCATTAATATTCAATATAATTTATATTTATAAATTCTTTTATTACTTATTTAGTTAGGGAAGCAATAAGTTCCAATACACGAATTTAGAAAAACCAAGGAAGGGCCCAAATCAAAAGGAACCTTGAAAGGCTAAAGAACCTATTTAAAAATGATTTGAAAATATTAAAGATCTTGAAAACCATTTATTATATTTTAAAACATGCTCTCTCAAGAACGATTCCACTCATTAAGAGTAATACTTATCATATCTCTAATGAGTTTACCCCCACATGCTTTGGTGTTCGCTCAACCTAAACTCTAATACCAACTGTAGCGACCCACCATTTTGAGAAGGGGATTTTTCCCACAAGGACAAACTCACCAAATTATTTACCCAAAATGACAACCACCAAAAAACTTGCCCAAAAGGACAAGTTTTAGTGCAAATGGTGAATTTCAGGGGGTCCCATGTTTTTCCACTTTGCACTAAAACTTGTCCTTTTGGACAAGTTTTTTGCCCCTTGTCCTTTTGGGCAATTTTTTTGGTTTTTTTGTCCTTCACGATTTTTTCCTGTTTTGAGAAAATTCCATTATTTAAAATGGTGGGTCGTTACAATAGCTGTAACATAAAAAAAATATTATCAGACTGTGCAATTAAAGCGCTTAGCAGTTCTATAGCGGTAGAGGCATAAAAAGATAAAGCGGGGAAATAGTGGGGATATAGCGGAGCTGTAAAAATGTCAATTAGATGTAAAAGTATATAATTAAGATTAATTAATTATCATTCTTGCATCATTTGTGTAGAAGAAATGAATATTAATTAATATTATATAATAAAATCAAAGAATATCATTATTATGCATACTAGATTCGAGGATTACTACATATTTCTATCTTATATATGTCAATTATGACTTTAAAATAGCCCTTTACATAAACTATTTTGATCTATTTCGAAAGAGAACTGGTAAAATCATCTTTGTATATTAATATTGCTAAAATGGGAGCTAGATAGCGTTGATTTAACGGGTGTAAAGGAAAATAGCGGGGCTTAAAGCGGAACTACTGTTCATCAACACTAAATTGAAATAGTGTAGCGGCCGAAGAGCGCTACGAGCAATAGCGGAGATTTTGCGGGGCTTTAACTGCATAACCATCAAACACTAAAAACTAGTATCTAAAAGCTGATACTAAAAACTGACACTACCACACACTAAAAACCGATACTTAAAAATTAGAAACATAAGTATGATACTATTACTAACAATAAATGATACCAACAAAAGTAGACATCAAAGCAAAAACAAAATAATAATAATAACATAGCACATATGAAATACAAAATGACACTCACAGTAAACTTTGAAACATAAAAATGATACTGTTAGTCGCTTAAAACAAATATTAGCGATTTACCATAACAATTGAAAAATAACAGCATAACTTAGATCGGCAAACAATAACAACATATCTTGATTATCATTCTTTGTAGTAGCCCTCATCAATACATCTCGCCTCCCCTTTAAATGAGTAGTATATAGAAATATCATAATCTACCAATACTTGAAACTAATAATACATGCACCTAGACCGATAAAGACTCTCAAATTGGCTCGTAGAGATATTAACATCCATGTCAACATGAGTATCCGGATTATACTTCTTTAACGTCTCTAAATACCAGCTCAAATTGTTATAAGACATGACTTCTTTACCGTGCAATTCTATTAAAGCAAGTTGCTTTCCACAAATATGCAAAAAAGAGTAAGACAACTCAAGATTGTACTGTCTGTGAAAATCATTAATGATATATCTAGGTATCTTATTAGGATGATCTCGAATTTCATCAATTATCAAAGATTTAACAAATGAACTAAGAAAGGTGGGTATCATTTAAATTTCTAAGGCCACTACCAAAAGAATGCTCAATAACCAAATTTTGAATAAAAAACCTATTAGGTTGTCCGAAATAACAAGAAGCATGCACTTTAAAAGGACATCCACTTGAATATGAAGAGCAAACAATTGTAATCCTAGTAGAGCTATTCTACAAAAAAGTAACTCATATCATTTTTGAATTTGGTATGCCATTAAAAATTCTCTAAAATCATTAGCTCCTTCAAAACAAAAACCAATAAAATCGAAAATGGATAACTTAGAACTTATCATCATATCTTTTAAATAACTTTTGTTATGCACAACAATATTCGAACACAAAGACCCACTAGACGATGAATGTAAACGAAATTGAAATAGAACCATCATTGATATTTTTCAATTGATAATTCTTCACCTTAAGAGTTAGTTGAGACCAATATCGACATGTTTCATTCTTCAAATCATAAAATGAGCAATTCACGGACAACCGAGTTCTAAAAGAAGAATCATCGAATACAAATAAACAAGAAAACCATTGTCATCACTGCAAAAGGAGTTTAATAAATAAAAAAATCAACAAAACAAATATTTAAAACTGGTACTTACATTAGACAATTCTGATACTCATACACATAAAACTGATATCTCGTAATATAAAACTGATATCCACAAAACTGCTACTATATTAAAACAAAAATGATACATAACCACTACAAAAACAATCTATATCATAGAATGTTTGATAAAAAAGAAAGCAATTTCATTCAAAAGATTATGATGAATGCAACATTATAATTTATATAATAACTACAGTCCCAAAATTTAAAACAAACATACTCTTAATTTAAATTTATTTGATCTTGGGAAAACAAAAACTAATATGTAAAACCTAAAATAAAACAAATTAAACGCAACAATACAAAGTCATTGAACTAATGCAAATGATGTAACTAAATGAAAAAAAAAAAAAAAAAAAAAACACTTAAAAAGCATTTTCGTTTTTTATAATTTGGCGAAAAAACTTCTCAGTGATTTTCGCAATCAGCGCTTTTAACACTTCTCGTGAAAAAGCAAAGGTGACAAACGAACTAATTTTGTTTGTGCAACCATATTTGGATACAAAACTGAACCGTTTCCTTTTCCAGCAGCCTCCGTACCATTTCCTTCCTAACCCCTCCTCCTTCACCCACTTGCGTCCATTGAATCATTGATACAACACAACCACGCACTCTCAGAAGATCACCGCCAGAAACCCTAATACTACCACCGAACTTTTCCAATCCGCCTTCAACTCGATGCCGTCGCTCCACAGTGAGAAGGCAACGGCGGTCTTGTCCAGTCCGTACGCATTTTGAGGCTAGAGTCATAACTTCACAACAGATGAGGACGAATGTGGTTGTTGTTAGAGCTGCTTCCATTACGTTGTTTCCGATTATCAGATTGCTAGTAAAATTTTCTTCCCCTTGTCTTTTAGTATTTAATTAATAATCCATGCTCTTTGCCCTAGCGTATTCTTACAAATGTGGGCTTGATGTTTATACTATTTCATAATATTACCGGAGGGTGGTGTGGAATGGGAAGAAGAACAGAAATTGATACTGATGTGTAATTTAGAATCAGTTTTATCCTCCAGTATTCCATGGGTCCTTACGTACTGCTGTTTATCAGGTGGCTAGAAATCAAATCGCGGTAGATTCATTTTGCGTAGATCTCCAATTTTTGAATATTCAAAGATGATTTTATCTATGATTTGTCATTAAACCCTTCTGCAAATTTGAATCTTGTGTTTTTGACACCAAATGCATTTAGTCTTAAGGAAGCAGTAAGTGGGAAATAATAAAAATAGTCCCAGGTCACCAGGTGGAAAAATATAAATTGATATAAATGGTACCAATTACTGTTTCATGTCGCCAGTATGCTGCCTTGTAACTTAAATGGGGACCATGAAGTGCTTCAAAATAAGCATTATTTTCTTCTTTCCTCTTCTTCTGCATATATTATCGAATTGGCAAACTAGCCATCCCTGGCATACAGCATATAGTATCCTATCCTAAAACATTGGAAGGATTGGAGAAGTTACCTGCGAACTTGATTTTTGCTTCTTCCACATGCACACATTGTACTGCAGTCCAAAGCGTTAGGTGTATATGATAGTAGCACTACAAACATCCTGCTGCTCTTCTTCAAACATATGGTCACATTGTACTGTAATTCCAAAGCATTAGGTGTATATGATAGTAGCACTGTAAACACCTGCTGCTCTTCTTCAAACATATGGTTTATTATTTGTATTTCCATCTTCAGACATATATCTTCGAGTTTTTGTTTTTGTTTTTACATTGCAGTTTTTTTCATACTACGTTGATGTATAGAAATTTTGTAAACTGAACTTCAACTCTTAAAGTTTAGGATAAAATCGCCGTTGAAGCAGGGAAAAATGAAAAACTTGATCAGTTCTTAAAAAAAAAGTTATTTCAGCATATGAATTCGAACATTGCCATTACACTGAAGTCCTGGCAACTGCCCTTACTAAAGTAATTTGATGAATTTTTATCAGAGTTCGAACCTGGTTGATGCTTTATATTCCCAATCTTCAAAGCTTATCTTCTTTTAAGCAGAAATTCCGGTTTAATATTAATGGATTCTAGGTTTTTATTTCTGGCATTAGCCATGGAAACAATGAGAATGAGAAGCGTTTCAATCAGAAGCATATAATTTTAATTCCCAACTGTTAATATCATTAGCCATGTATAATTTCAATGTGTGCAATGTGTGCATGTGGAAGAAGCGTTTATCTTCTTTTAAGCAGAAATTCCGGTTTAATATTAATGGATTCTAGGTTTTTATTTCTGGCATTAGCCATGGAAACGAGAAGCGTTTCAATCAGAAGCATATAATTTTAATTCCTAACTGTTAATATCCATGTAAAATTACAGCTACAAATAACCTGTTTTATCCAGTCATTATGTTATATTCCAAGTGCCATAAAATTACGTGTATTCAATAACAAAAATGGTCTCACATCACAGAATGTCAAAATATAAACTGGTATAGATGGTACCATTTACAGTGTCGCACTTGGTAATGCTAGCTTGTGACCCAAATGGAGGCTACAAAGTGTTTGGTTGGTCGAAGGGCACTAATTGGAGTGTGATAGCCGCATGACATGTGCGTCTGGTGTCCTTTATTACTTAAAAACTTGACTTTGCTACTCGGCTGCCTGGGCATACACTTGCCCATATCTCCTGCTTAAACAAGAGTTTTTCTCCATTCTTGATCTAGCCTTCAACCTCACAAACTCTTTTTATTTTTTGTGCATCACTATAATTCACGCTTGTTTTTCTGCTCCACCACTATTTTGCTTTACGTATAGAGCAAATAACGTTGCAACCGATGAAATTTCTATTATATTTTCCATGTTACAACCGATGAAATTTGCAGGTACGATTAACTGGCATTTGGCCATGACTTCGGCAGATACCAGGAATTTGATCAGTCACTAGATTCTAGAGGGTTCAACATATATTCGCAGATTCCAATATATTTGATGTTAAATAAGCAAATTGCCAACACAGCTACAGCACAAGTTCAGCTTCTTTCCGGTATGTATTCCATATAATACATTAATGGACTTCTGTTTTTTTAATTTCTTGAATCTGACATGAAAACAATGGGGAACTAGAAGCGTTTCAATCATAAACAAAGTCTCAACTGTTAATATCCATGTAATTTGTCCAGTCAATTTGTTATATTCCAAATGCAATAAAATTACTTGTATTTAATAACAGAAATAGTCCCACATAACCGAATGGAAAAATATAAACTGGTTCAAATATTACAGTCTATAGCGGCATACTGCCGAGCTAGGTAATGCTAGCTTGTGACCCAAATGACGGCAATGAAGTATTTGGTTGGTTGAAGGGCACCAATTGAAGCGTGACAGGTGCATGCAATTATCACTCAAGTACATTGCATGTGCTTGCCCACCGCTCTTTCTGGAACTAGAATTCTTCTCCACTCTTGATCTAGCCTTGAACCTTACATCTTCTTTTTTCCTTCTCGTCACCGCAGTTCCACTATTTTGCTGCAATGACAAAGCAATTAATGCTGCCAAACACTCTAACCTCTTGATTGATTACACTGTTATCTCCAGAAAAACATTGGAAAGGAATATCAATTGAATGCACTGACTCAAGTTGATGAGCTTGCATAAACTCCTAGTTTACAGGTTATACTGTTTTTCTTTCGCAAATTTTTAGATTATAATGCAACTATTACTCAAAAACATCGCACATGCTTGCACACCGCTCTTGCTTGAACTAGAATTCTTCTCCATTCTTGATCTAGCCTTCAACCTGACATCTTTTATTTTTATTTTTCCGCCACTGCAGTTCCACTATTTTGCTGTAATGACATAGCGATTAATGCTGCCAAACACTCTAACCTCTTGATTGATTACACTGTTATCTCCAAAAAAACAATGGAAAGGAATTTAAATTGAATGCATTGACTTAGGTTGAAGAGCTTGCATAAACTCCTAGTTTACAGGTTATACTGTTTTTCTTTTGCAAATTCTTAGATTATCCTCTCTAAAATGAAATCACACCACACGATCATTCACTGATATTTTTTCTCTTCATTCAATCCATTTCCTTAAAAACAAAAACGCGTCTACGAGGGAAAAAAAACACTACTTTTTAGTATTACATCCATGGCAGTGGGGAAAAAACGACTAGGTTCATTCCTTATGCATTGTATACAATAATAGCTTACAATGCTACTCTTGCACTATGTATTCTTCCTACAGATGCAACATGGAGTGCTAATCCAATACTAATTGGGCCAGCCACAGCTCCCCAAAGCAAATTCACTCTTCACGAATCTGGTTATTCTTCCACTGCGTATAAAAAAACTACTTTTGTACTAGATATCAAGTAGAATCAAAACAAGATGCTAATCACCACTTGTCTGTATTTACTGCGCTGAAAAATATTTTTAGGTGGCAACTGACTCCAAAATCTAGGTAATGTACGATGTAGCTTGACTTAAAATTGGCTTATTCTTTGCAATCAACTAAAATTGTGTTTTGCTATGGTATGCGGTTTATCTACTTACTAAATCCTTTTTGCCTTGCATGACAAGTCTCTCTGTGTGCAGTACCAAATCAAATTATACACTGTTGTTTACACTTAAGCATAACACTTCAAGTTATCACTAGTTTATACATAATTTGCCTTAAAATGTTCAGTATAAGTACATATTTTGTTGAGTTATAATCAACGGCTTAAAGCACGATAGTGCCCCATGATTGACACCTATTTGGAACTGTGTAGACTAATTATAAGTACTAGAAAAATCTCATAAATGTATGACTGATCATTAAGCTTCATTATAATAGGTACAGAAATAGTATTGATATTTATAATGGAAGTCCTTTCGAAAAGTTGCTATGGTCTTGTCATGACAAACTCAATGACTGTGCAAAGCAATGTAGGCTTCATCCATCTTCTCCATTATTTTACTGACGCTGGCATACTTGGCATTTTTTACAAAATATTGGACTCGATTTGTATATTTATATTTTCCATGTTACAGCCAATGAAATTTGCAGGTATGTTTAACTGGTATTTGGCCGTGACTTCTACAGATACCAATAATTTGATCATTCGCTCGAGATTCTGGAGGGTTCAACGTATTTTTTTCAGTTCCGGTATATTTGATGTTGAATAAGCAAATTGCCACTACAGCTACAGCACAAGTTCTGGTTCTTTTCGGTATGTATACCAACTAACAAGGAATACATTAATCGACGTCTGGGTTTTTATTTCTGGAATTGGACACGGTAACAGCGAGAACTGGAAGCATTAGAATCATAAACATGTAATTGAAAATTCAGCTGTTAATATCCATGTAAATTGTGCGGTCAGTACGTCATTCGAAGTGCAATAAAATTATATGTATTTAATAACAGAAATAGTCCCACATCACCGAATGGATAATTATAGACTGTTTCAAATAGTACAATTTACGGGAGCATATTGCCGAGCTAGGTAATGCTAGCTTGTGACCCAAAGGGGGGCTACAAAGTATTTGGTTGGTTGAAGGGCACTAACTGGAGTGTGATAGGTGCATGATATGTGCATCTTAATGCAATTATTATTCAAAAACTTTGATATTGCGGACTGGGCATATGTTGCTCTTGCTTGAGCTAGCCTACCGCTCCTGCTTGAACTAGAGTTCTTCTCCACTCTTGATCTAGCCTTCAATCTTACAAACACCTTTTTATTTTAATTTTTTTGTCACTGCAGTTCCACCAATTTGCTGTAATGACAAAGCAATTAATGCAGCCAAACACTCTAACCTCTTGCTTGATTACACTGCTATTTCCAGAAAAACAGTGGAAAGGAATACAAAATTGAATGCATTCGCTCAGCTTGATGAGTTTGCATAAACTACTACTTCACCTGTTATACTGTTTTCCTTTCGCAAATTCTTCAGTTATCCTCTCTAAATGAATTACAGTACCTGATCGTTCGCGAATTTTTTTTGTCTTCTTGTTCCATCCGTTTCCTTAGAAACTTAAAATCCTGTCTACAAGAGAAAAAAAAAATAGTATTACATCCTTGGTAGTCGGGGACGACTAAGTGCATTCCTTATGCATTTGTTAACAGCAGTAGCTTTGAATCGTTGACAATGTTACTCTTGTACTATGTATCCTTCCTACAGATGCCACATGGAGCGCTAACACAATGCTAACTGGACCAAATCAAATTATACCCTATGTGGTTTACAATTAAGCAAGTTACCACTAGCTTATACATATTTTACCTTACACATAATTTGCCTTAAAAAGTTCAGTATAAGTACTGATTTTGTTGAGTTCTAATCAACGGCTTAAAGCACGATAGTGCCCCATGATTGACACCTATTTGGAATTGTGTATACCAACTACCAAGTAATACATTAATCGACGTCTGGGTTTTTATTTCTGGAATTGGACACGGTAACAGCGAGAACTAGAAGCGTTAGAATCATAAACATATAATTGAAAATCTCGGCTGTTAATATCCATGTAAATTGTCCAGTCAGAATGCTAATCCAAGTGCAATAAAATTGTATGTATTTAATAACAGAAATAGTCACACATCACCGAATGAAACATTATAAACTGTTTCAAATAGTACAGTTTACACGAGTATATTGCCGAGCTAGGTAATGCTAGCTTGTGACCCAAATGGGGGCTACGAAGTATTTGGTTGGTTGAAGGGAACAAAATGGAGTGTGGTAGGTGCATGATATGTGCATCTTAATGCAATTATTATTCAAAAACTTTGATATCGCGCCTGGGCACATGCTGCTCCTGCTTGAGCTAGCCCACCGCTCGTGCTTGAACCAGAGTTCTTCTCCACTCTTGATCTAGCCTTCAATCTTACAAACACTTTTTTTTTTTTTTTTTTTTCTGTCACTGCAGGTCCACCATTTTGCTGTAATGACAAAGCAATTAATGCAGCCGAACACTCTAACCTCTTGCTTGATTACACTGCTATCTCCAGAAAAACTATGGAAAGGAATACAAAATTGAAACTTAAAATCCTATCTACAAGAGAAAAAAAAATAGTATTACATCCTTGGTAGTCGGGGACGACTAAGTGCATTCCTTATGCATTTGTTAACAGCAGTAGCTTTGAATCGTTGACAATGTTACTCTTGTACTATGTATCCTTCCTACAGATGCCACATGGAGCGCTAACACAATGCTAACTGGACCAAATCAAATTATACCCTATGTGGTTTACAATTAAGCAAGTTACCACTAGCTTATACATATTTTACCTTATACATAATTTGCCTTAAAAAGTTCAGTAGAAGTACTGATTTTGTTGAGTTCTAATCAACGGCTTAAAGCACGATAGTGCCCCATGATTGACACCTATTTGGAATTGTGTAGACTAATTATAAGTACTTTGAAAAATCTCATGAATGTATGACTAATCATTAATCTTCATTATAATAGGTACAGAAATAGTAATGATATTTATAATGGAAGTCCTTTCGAAAAGTTGCTATGGTCTTGTCATGACGAACTCGATGACTGTGCAAGGTAATGTGGGCTTCATCCATCTTCTCCATTATTTTACTGACACTGGCATAGTTGTCATTTTTGACAAAATATTGGACTCAATTTGTATATTTATATTTTCCATGTTACAACCAATGAAATTTGCAGGTATGATTAACTGGTATTTGGCCATGACTTCGGCAGATACCAATAATTTGATCATTCACTCGAGATTCTGGAGGGTTCAATGTATTTTTGCCAGTTCCAATATATTTGATGTTGAATAAGCAAATTGCCACCCCAGCTACTGCACAAGTTCTGCTTCTTTATGGTATGTATACCAACTACCAAGTAATACATTAATCGACGTCTGGGTTTTTATTTCTGGAATTGGACACGGTAACAGCGAGAACTAGAAGCGTTAGAATCATAAACATATAATTGAAAATCTCGGCTGTTAATATCCATGTAAATTGTCCAGTCAGTATGCTATTCCAAGTGCAATAAAATTGTATGTATTTAATAACAGAAATAGTCACACATCACCGAATGAAACATTATAAACTGTTTCAAATAGTACAATTTACAGGAGTATATTGCCGAGCTAGGTAATGCTAGCTTGTGACCCAAATGGGGGCTACGAAGTATTTGGTTGGTTGAAGGGAACAAAATGGAGTGTGGTAGGTGCATGATATGTGCATCTTAATGCAATTATTATTCAAAAACTTTGATATCGCGCCTGGGCACATGCTGCTCCTGCTTGAGCTAGCCCACCGCTCCTGCTTGAACCAGAGTTCTTCTCCACTCTTGATCTAGCCTTCAATCTTACAAACACTTTTTTTTTTCTTTTCCTGTCACTGCAGTTCCACCATTTTGCTGTAATGACAAAGCAATTAATGCAGCCGAACACTCTAACCTCTTGCTTGATTACACTGCTATCTCCAGAAAAAATATGGAAAGGAATACAAAATTGAATGCATTCGCTCAGCTTGATGAGTTTGCATAAACTCCTACTTCACCGGTTATACTGTTTTCCTTTAGCAAATTCTTCAGTTATCATCTCTAAATAAAATTACAGTACCCGATCGTTCGCTAATATTTTTTCTCTTCTTGTTCCATCCGTTTCCTTAGAAACTAAAAAACCTGTGACCTGCTTGAACTAGAGTTCTTCTCCACCCTTGATCTAGCCTTCAATCTTACTCACTTTTATTTTAATTTTTTTGTCACTGCAGTTCCACCATTTTGCTGTAATTACAAAGCAATTAATGCAGCCGAACACTGTAACCTCTTGCTTGATTACACTGCTATCTCCAGAAAAACATTGGAAAGGAATACAAAATTGAATGCATTCGCTCAGCTTGATGAGTTTGCATAAACTCCTACTTCACCGGTTATATTGTTTTCCTTTCGCAAATTCTTCAGTTATCCTCTCTAAATAAAATTACAGTACCCAATCGTTCGCTAATATTTTTTCTCTTTTTGTTCCATCCGTTTCCTTAGAAACTAAAAAACCTATGACCTGTCTACAAGAGAAAAAAATAGTATTACAACCTTGGTAGTCTTGGATGACTAAGTGCATTCCTTATGCATTTGTTAACAATAGTAGCTTTGAACCATTGACAATGTTACTCTTGTACTATGTATCCTTCCTACAGATGCCACATGGAGCGCTAACACAATGCTAATTGGACCAAATCAAATTATACGCTATGTGGTTTACAGTTAAGCATGTTACCACTAGTTTGTGCATATTTTCCCTTAATAAATACAATGTAAGTGTAAGTACAGATTTTGATGAGTTCTAATCAGCGGCCTAAAGCACAATAGTCCATCATCATTGACACATATTTAGAACCGTGTAGACTAATTATAAGAACTATGAAAAATCTCATGATTATTTGACTAATCTTTAAGCCTCATTATAATACGTACATAAACAGTAATGATACGGTGGCCTGGGCATGCGCTTGCCCGCTGCTCCTGCTTGAACTAGATTTCTTCTCCACTCTTGATCTAGCCTTCAATCTTGCATTTTTATTTTTCCGTCACTGCAGTTCCACACCATTTTGCTGTAATGACAAAGCAATTAATGCTGCTGAACACTTTAACCTCTTGCTTGATTACACTGCTATCTCCAGAAAAACAATGAAAAGGAATACAAAACTGAATGCATTGGCTCAGCTTGATCAGCTTGCATAAACTCCTACTTCGCCGGTTATACTGTTTTCCTTTCGCAAATTCTTAAATTATCCTCTCTAAATGAAATAACAGTACCCGATCATTCGCTATATATTTTTTTCTTCTTATTCCATCCATTTCCTTAGAAACTAAAAAACCTGTCTACAAGGGAAATAATATAGTATTACATCCATGGCAGTCGGGGAAAAATCGACTACGTGCATTCCTTATGCATTGTTAACAATAGCAGCTTTGAATCATTGACAATGCTACTCTTGTACTATGTATCCTTCCTACAGATGCCACATGGAGCGGTAACGCAATACTAATTGGGTCCAACCGAGCTTCCCAAGGCAAATTCATTCTTCATGAATCAGGTATTCTTCCACTGTCCAAATAAGAACTATTTGGTACTTAGATGTCAAGTAAAATCAAAACACGATGTTAATCACCACTTGTCCATATTTACTGCACTGCAAAATATTTTATTGCTGTAACTGACTCATTAAACTAGGTATGAACAATGTAGCTTGACATAAAATTGATTCATTCTTTGCAATCAACTAATACCATGTTTTGATAAGGTCTATGGTTTATCTACTTACTAAATCCTTTTTGCCTTGCATGACAAGTCTTGCTGCAAGCATTACCAAATCAAATTATACACTATGTGGTTTACACTTAAGCATGTTATCACTATCTTATACCTAATATACCTTAAAAAGTACAATATAATTGTAAATACAGATTCTGTTGAGTTCTAATCAATGGTCTAAAGCACGATAGTGCCCCATGATTGACACATATTTAGAACTGTGTAGACTAATTGTAAGTACTATGAAAAATCTCATGAATGTATGTCTAATCACTGAGCCTCATTATAATAGGTACAGAAATAGTAATAATATTTACCGTAGAAGTTTTTTTGAGAAGTTACTATGGTTTGGTCAGGACGTACTCAATGATTATACAAGGTAATGTACGCTTCGTCCACATTCTCCATTATTTTATTTACCAAGGGAATTTACTATGGTTTGTCTGGACGAACTCAATGATTATACAAAGTAATGCATGCTTCATCCATCTTCTCTATTATTATTTTTAACACAGGCAAAATTGGCGTTTTTTATCAAATTATTGGACTCGATTTCTATTATATTTTCCATGTTACAGCCAATGAAATTGCAGGTATGATGGCATTTGGCCTTGACTTCGGCAGATACAAGGAATTTGATCGGTCACTTGATATTCTAGTGGGTTCAACCTATTTTTGCAATTCCAATATATTTGATGTTAAATAAGCAAATTGCCAACATAGCTACTACACAAGTTCATCTTCTTTCAGGTATGTATTCCAAGTAATACATTAATGGACTTTTGGTTTTTTATTTTTTGAATCAGACATGGAAACAACGGGAACTAGAAGCGGTTCAATCATAAACATATAATTGAAAATTTCAACTGTTAATCTCCATAGAATTTGTCTGGTCAGTGTGTTATATTCCAAGTGCAATAAAATTACATGTATTTAATAACAGCAATAGTCCCACATCACCAAATTGAAAAAAAAAATAAACTGGTTCAAATAGCACAATTTATGGGAGCATATAGCCGAGCTAGGTAATGCTAGCTTGTGACCCATATGGGGGCAACAAAGTATTTGGTTGGTTGAAGGGCACTAATTGGAGTGATCAAGGTGCATTATATATGCACCTTGATGCAATTAGTACTCAAAAACTTTGATATTGCGGCTTGTGCTGCTCCTGCTTGAACAAGAGTTCTCTTCCACTCTTGATCTAGCCTTCACTCTTACAAACACTTTTTTATTTTATTTGTCACTGTTTTATTTAAAAAGCAACCTCTTGCTTGATTACACGGCTATCTGATTGCATAAACTCCTACTTCACCGGTCATACTGTTTTCCTTTCGCAAATTCTTAAATTGTCCTCTCTCCAGAAAAACATCAAAATTGAATGCATTCCATAAATTCCTACTTCACCGGTTATACTGTTTTCCTTTCGCAAATTCTTAAATTATTCTCTCTTAAATGAAATTACAGTACCCGTTCATTCGCTAATATTTTTTTTTCTTGTCCCATCCATTTCCTTAGAAACTAAAAAACCTGTCTACAAGAGGAAAAAAAAATAGTATTACATCTTTAGTAGTCGCGGACGACTAAGTGCATTCCTTATGCATTTGTTAACAATAGTAGCTTTGAATCATTGACAATGTTACTCTTGTACTATGTATCCTTCCTACAGATGCCACATGGAGCGTTAACGCAATGCTAATTGGACCAAACCAAATTATACGCCATGTGGTTTACACTTAAGCAAGTTACCAGTAGCTTATACATATTTTACCTTAATAAGTACAATGTAAGCGTAAGTTCAGATTTTGTTGAGTTTTAATCAATGGCCTAAAGCGCAATAGTGTGATAGGTGCATGATATGTGCATCTTAATGCAATTATTACTCAAAAACTTTGATATTGCGGCCTGGGCATACGCTGCTTGTGTTGCTCCTGCTTGAACCAGAGTGCTTTTCCGCTCTTGATCTAGCCTTCGATCTTACAAACATTTTTTTTTAATTTTTTATGTCACTACAGTTCCACCGTTTTGCTGTAATGACAAAGCAATTAATGCTGTCAAACACTCTAACCTCTTGCTTGATTACACCAGCCTTCAATCTTGCAAATTTTTTTTTTTTCATCACTGCAGTTCCACCATTTTGCTGTAATGACAAAGCAATTAATGCTGCCGAACACTATAACCTCTTGCTTGATTACACTGCTATCTCCAGAAAAACAATGGAAAGGGGTACAAAGCTGAATGCATTGGCTCAGCCTGATCAGCTTGCATAAACTCCTACTTCGTAGGTTATACTGTTTCCTTGCGCAAATTCTTAAATTATCCTCTGTAAATGGATTTACAGTAACCGATGATTTGCTAATATTTTTTCTCTTCTTGTTCCATCCATTTCCTTAGAAACTAAATAACCTGTTTACAAGAGGGGGAAAAAATTAGTATTACATCCATGGCAGTTGGGGAAAAGACGACTACGTGCATTCCTTATGCATTGTTAACAATAGTAGCTTTGAATCATTGACAATGCTACTCTTGTACTATGTATCCTTCCTACAGATGCCACATGGAGCGCTAAGCAATACTAATTGGGTCCACCAGAGCTCCCCAGGGCAAATTCATGCTTCACGAATCAGGGTATTCTTCCACTGTCCAAATAAAAATCTATTTTGTACTTAGATGTAAAGTAAAATCAAAACAAGATGTTAATCGCCACTTGTACGTATTTACTGCACTGCAAAATATTTTATTGCAGTAACTGGCTCCTTAAACTAGGTTATGTACAATGTAGCTTGACATAAAATTGATTCATTCTTTGCAATTAACTAATACCATGTTTTGATATGGTCTATGGTTTATCTACTTACTAGATCCTTTTTGCCTTGCATGACAAGTCTCCCTGCATGCATTACCAAATCAAATTATACACTATGTGGTCTACACTTAGCAAGTTGTCGCTATCTTATACATAATATACCTTAGAAGGTACGATATAATTGTAAATACAGATTCTGTTGAGTTTTAATCAACGGACTAAAGCACGATAGTGCTCCATGAGTGACACATATTTAGAACTGTGTAGACTAATTGTAAGTACTATGAAAAATCTCATGAATGTATGTCTAATCATTGAGCCTCATTATAATAGGTACAGAAATATGAATAACATTTATGGAAGTTTTTTCGAGAAGTTACAATGGTTTTGTCACGACGTACTCAATGATTACACAAGGTAACGTACGCTTCATTCATATTCTCCATTATTTTATTTACCATGGAAGTCTTTTCCAGAAGTTACTATGGTTTTGTCAGGACGAACTCAATGATTATACAAGGTAATGTATGCTTCATCCATCCTCTACATTGTTTTTTAAACACAGGCAAAGTTTGCGTTTTTTGACAAAATATTAGACTCAATTTGTATTATATTTTCCATGTTACAGCCGATGAAATTGCAGGTACTGTTAACTGGCATTTGGCAATGACTTTGGCAAATACCAGGAATTTGATCGGTCACTTGAGATCTCTAGAGGGTTCAACCTATTTTTGCAAATTCCAATATATTAGATGTTAGATAAGCAAATTGTCAACGCAAGTTCAGCTTCTTTCAGTTATGTATTCCAAGTAATACGTTAATCATCAAGCCAAAATCGCATACGCTTTCAAAATGCGCGTATACCCGTTCAAAATACGCGTATACGCGTTCAAAATGCGCGTATACCTGTTCAAAATACGCGTATACGCGTTCAAAATGCGCGTATACCCGTTCAAAATCCAATATATGTGTTATTAATAATCCCTCATCTCCAGTTCCTGCGAGATCTCGCTTAAATCCATCAACCGTCCAAACAAAACACACGCACCCTAAAAAACCCTAAATCCTCATTTCACCTGCCCAGCGGTCGATTTCACCTGCCCAGCGGTCGATTTCACCTCGCCAGCCGCCGACTTTGCCTGCTGTCGTCACTTCTCAGCTTTCTGCCGCCGGTCAACCTACATCACTGATTAGGATTTCACAATGGCTAAAGACAGTGAAGAGAGCAGAAGGAAGAAGAGCAAAAGCAAAAGAGGTTATGATGATTCAGATTCCAATTCTGATTCTGGCGATTCGTATCACAGGAGGAAGAACAAAAGCAGAAGAGGTTATGTTGATTCGGATTCTGATGATTCACATCATAGAAGGAAGAGCAAAATCAGAAGAACTTACGATGAATCGGACTCTGATTCTGATGATTCACACCGTAAAAGGAAAAGGAGCAAAAGTAGAAATCGACATTATTCGGATTCAGAAGCATCAGATTCTGGTTCTAAGGGAAAAAAGAAAAAATCCAGGGCAATCACCGAACAGCAAATAGTGGAGTATATGGCCAAAAAATCCCAAAAAAAGGCAGTGAAGGTCGCAAAGAAGCTAAAAGCTCAAGCAGTATCAGGATATTCAAACGATTCCAACCCTTTTGGTGACTCTAATTTGGGCGAAAATTTTGTTTGGAGAAAGAAGATTGAACGTGACGTTGTCCAAGGGCGATCATTTGAAATATCCGTCAAAGCAGAAAAGAGAAGACAGAAGGAAAGAATGGCTGAGATCGAGAAAGTAAAAAAACGAAGAGAGGAGAGAGCCATGGAAAAAGCCCAGCATGAGGAAGAAATGGCATTGCTTGCTCGTGAGCGAGCTAGAGCTGAATATCAGGATTGGGAGAAAAGAGAGGAGGAGTTCCATTTTGATCAAAGCAAAGTAAGGTAAAAAATTAGACTTCTTGAGGGACGCATGAAACCAATAGACATCCTTTCGAAGAATCTTAACGTGTCAGATGATTTTGATATAGAACTGAATGAACCGTACACAGTGTTTAAGGGTCTTACTGTGAAACAAATGGAGGAGCTTCGTGATGACATTAAGATGCACCTTGATATGGACCGAGCAACACAGATTCACATAGAATTTTGGGAGGCTATGATGGTGGTCTGTTATTGGGAGCTAGCAGAAGCCCGGAAAAGAGATGTAATAGATAGAGCTAAAATTAGAGGAGAAGAACCTCCTGCCGGGATTCTTGCTGAAGAGAAAGGTTTACATTCAAGTGTTGAAGCAGATGTTAAGAATCTTCTAGAAGGAAAATCATCAAAAGAGATTGAATTAATGCGACAACAGATTGAATCTCAAATGGAGTCTGGAACAGCAAAGAATGTTGAATATTGGGAAGCGATTTTGAAACGGCTTCAAATATATAAAGCAAAGGCATGTTTGAAGGAAATCCATGCTGATCTGTTAAGAAGGCATCTAGAGCATCTAGAACAGCCATTAAAAATGGAGGATGCTACGAGGAGCGACAAAGATACAATGAGTGATGAAGAAAAAGAAGACTTCATATCAAATGACATGGGTGAAGACCAACAACATCACTATGAACACGTGGAAAATAAACCAACAGTTGAGTCGAATGAGGAACAAGACGCAGGCTCTTTCTCACCTCAGCTATTACATGTTCATGAAGACGAAGAAGCAGTTGATCCTGAAGATGATCAAGCTGAGCTGATTAGAAAACGTGAGGCGGTAATCGAAGAACATCAAAGAAAAGTAAAAGAAGCAATGGCAGCAAAAGCAGCAGTGCCAGATGAATTGGAGCTTAAAGCACTGAAAGCCATGGGGGCAATGGAGGAGGGGGATACGAAATTTGGATCAGCAGCAGAAGTCAATTTAGATTCACAGGTATACTGGTGGCATGATAAGTACCAACCAAGGAAACCGAAGTATTTCAATCGTATTCACACCGGATACGAGTGGAACAAGTACAACCAAACTCATTACGATCACGACAATCCGCCTCCAAAAGTTGTACAAGGATACAAGTTCAACATATTTTACCCTGACCTCGTTGACAAGGCCAAAGCGCCTACATATACCATTGAAAAAGGCGGGAACGGAGAAACATGCATCATTAGATTTCACGCTGGTCCACCATACGAAGACATTGCATTCAAGATTGTGAACAAAGAATGGGAATACTCGCACAAGAAAGGATTCAAGTGCACTTTTGAACGTGGAATTATGCATCTGTATGTTAACTTCAAACGACATAGGTACAGAAGGTGATAAGGTGATGTATGTATATATCAGGAAGGGGCAAGCATGAAGTTTCCCACCCACAAAGGATTAGCGCAGCGCAGAAGTCTGCTTGGAGTATACTGTTTCATCTGGCCAGAGAACTCAATCTTCTACTTTGATCTTATATTTGCCGAGGGATTGATTCTTAACGATATTTTTTTCCTTCATAAAACTGACGAAGTGCTGTATATTTCGTTCTTATTTGGCTGATTGCTTGTGCCTAAAAAAACATGTCAGGTTAAGTTGTAAATGAATTATTATAGACGTTTTTGTGAGAGAATAATAATAATAATGATACATTAGTGGACTTCTGATTTTTTATATTTTGAATCAGACATGGAAACAACGGGAACTAGAAGCGTTTCAATCATAAACATATAATTGAAAATCTCAACTGTTAATATCCATGTAATTTATCCAGTTAGTCATAGTGTGTTGTATTCCTAGTGCAATAAAATTACATGCACTTAATAACAGCAATGTCCCTCATCACCGAATGTAAAATTTTAAACTGGTTCAAATATCACAATTTACGGGAGCATATCGATGAGCCAGGTAATGGTAGCTTGTGACCAAAATGAGGCTATGAAGTATTTGGTTGGTTGGAGGGCACTAAAGGAAAATAAAATTGAATGCATTTGCGATCAGGTTGATGAGCTTGCATAAACTTCTAGTTTACATGTTGTTCTGTTTTTCTTTCGCAAATTCTTTATTTTTTTTATTTTTTTTTCTGTTACTGCAGTTCCACTATTTTCCTGTAATGACAAAGTATTTTTATTTTTTTCTGTTACTGCAGTTCCACCATTTTTCTGTAATGACAAAGCAATTTATGCTGCCAAACGCTTAACCTGTTGGTTGATTACCCTGCTTTCTCCAGAAAAACAATGGGAAGGTATATTGATTACTTTGCTATCTCCAGAAAAACAATGGAAATGAATATAAAATTGAATGCATTTACTCGGGTTGATGAGCTTGCATAAGCTCCTAGTTTACAGGTTATTCTGTTTCTCTTTTGCAAATTCTTAGATTATCCTCTCTAAATGAAATTACAGTACCTGTCGTTCACTAATTTGCAAATATGTTAATCACCACTTGTCTGTATTTACTGCGCTGCAAAATATTTTTAGGCAACAGCTGACTCCGTAAATGTACAATGTAGCTTGACATAAAATTGACACATTCATTGCAATCAACTAATACCGAGTTGGCATATTGACTTCCTTGTGTAAAGGAAATCTAACATTGAAGCGTTCTACTTCTTGATAGTTAAATTTTGTTGCTTTTATACCGACAACATCCATGAATAAGTAAGTTGTGAAATAAAAAACATTTGAATACTTAAGCGTACCTTTTCACCAATTTCTTGACCGTGGAAGCATTTTAGGGTTTGAAGATATGCTATGTTGCTAAATATGGTAAAAGATTGATCGCTCGAGTCCAAAATAAAAGAAATGAAATAAGTCTGTTGAAATAAAGTTATACGAGCATGGTACTAATGTTGAAACATTAGAGAGCTAAATCAAGGAAACGAATAGCGCGTTCAAGCCATTAGACAGGTTGCCAAGGCCTGTGAACGGTGGGGATTCTTCATCGTAAGGAAACACACATACTCATATGCACACCGTTGTGTACCACATAATGGTATTACACTTACTGTTCATTTTGTTCTTTCCAGGTAAAAAACTCGATTTTACGAATATTAACGTCACCGTTGTGTACCACTTCATGTACTTAGAGTTTAGTGACCCTTCAAATCCCCTGGCTTCAGTTAAGAAAAATGAAACATCATAAAATATGCACAAATTAAGATTCTTTTGGTGAAAAGCCTGAACTGATATATTTCATTTGGTAATAGCGAAATACGGGGTGCTACTCAACATGCACAACAAAGGTAGAAAGAAAACTAGTTGAATGTATATGGGAGAGCTTGAAATTGGATGAAAAAACACATGAATGAGTACCTAAGTTTTTATAGTATTGTTGGCAATTTCGACCATCCTTGTCCGCACCCTAAATTAGCCATGGAATTGCCGCCTCACTCTGCTTATGGTTTTCTCACCATGTTGTGTCAAAATGATGTTGATGGCTTAGAAATCAAACATGGTGGAAAATGGGTGCGAGTAAAATGTTTGCCCAATTCTTTTCTCATCAACACCGGAGACCATATGGAGGTGCATACAACTCAGTGTGCTTTGCATTATCAAGGTGAATATTTGATAATTCTACCAGTGTTTTCACATTTACCCTACCTGACTGTACTTTATTGCAGATAGTTAGCAATGGAAAGTACAAAAGCGTTTTACATAGAGCAGCGGTGAGCGGAAAAAGTATAAGAATTTCGGTAGTATCGGACCTACCGGTCATAGGTCCATCCTTGGAGACTGGTCGTTTCAGCTTCACCATTGGTTTCTGTAGTGTTCTGTAGGATTAAATACACAGATTTTGTGCAGTACCGGCAGGCCAATGTGCTTAAGGTTAAATCAGTTCTCAAGTCTCCTAGCAGTTTTGATGTATTTTGGGTATACTGTACAACATGTTGCAACTGGTTTGTTCCTACATTCGAGTGTTGTACTCTTTGTGTATTTAAATAAACTATAAACTTGCCTTGAACACTACCCAAATGATCACGTGAAACTACGCCCGAAATCATCTTAGATGGTCAAATTTTTAGCCCATGAGAAAATCCAACTGCTGATTCAGCTTATGCGCTGTTCTGTAGCCTACTTTGAGAATGAAGCTAAAAAATGTTCGAGAAATATTGCAATTCTGTAGCCTACTTTGAGAATAAAGCTAAAAAATATTGCACTAAACTAGTTTTTCACCGATGCAATGCATGGACAACCTGCTAATATATCATGTGTAGCTGATGGAATAAAAACAATAAATAAAACCCCCACCTACTCAACTTTTTGTTTATTTGCAGTATAATTCATCAATAAATATATATCAGTGGTTTTGTTCATTTTTCTTACAGCAAATTCAGTTTTGCATTTAGTAAAAAATGTATAGGTTAATAGTACTGATTTGCATTAGTACTTTATATCCGAATGATGCTAGATCATTGATAATATATTACCGAATTCAAGGACTAATTGCAATATATATTATCTAGACTTGTTGTAACTAATTGTAATATGACGCAACTAAAAGAGACATGAATAAACACACAATATTGTAACATGTACAACGACTATATCCAATTATGCATGATATAATTAGCTATTTTATATTAAATCACGTCCATCTCTTGTTGGCTATAAGAATCAACTTGTAAAAAGTTCTGCAATTAGGAGATTTTTCAGAAAAATTAATCTTACACTTACTTATATTAAATATGAAGGGAAAAAATAAAATGAAGAAAGTGGTACCTCATGTAAATCAATACTTTGATGGTGGTTTTTTATTATATCATGCACATACCTCATCACATAATATACATAATCCGTTGGTCCTAATTGTTGGGAACACTATAACAATATTTCAAAAAAAAAAAAAAAAAGTTAGTTTATAATGAATTTATCTCCGAAAAAATATACAAGTTTTTTTTATTATGAAAAAATTCACCTTAACGGTATTCTATTATATTTCAAGTTACTTGCTCGAGATGACTTGCCGTTGTATGCTTTGCAAGTTTTGAGGGCCTTGAACATGCAACAAATGGTAAATAATAATTCATACAAAAAAAGGAAATTAAGAGAACAATACAATATTTTTATTCATTTAAATAAAGCATTTCATGTTAATGCTTTTCAAACCTACAAATTATTCATGTATCTCAATTTGGCTTGCTTTTCAAAGCCTGCAAATCATGGTTAATATTCACATATATAAAATTTGACTTTAACATTTTTCTGATTTATTTACATATATAATCAAACCGACCGTTAGGGAGGTTTTCCTAAAAGCCAAAAATAAACTGTCGGAGCTAATGAATTTTAGCATAATTTTCGCTCACAACACCGACTTTCCTTTCCGTGTTTTCCTTATTTTCGTTTTATTTCCTGCGATTTCTTTCTTCCTCAAATCTGAATTCTGCGTTTTCCTTCTCATTTTCTCTTCAATCGTCATTTCTCTGATTTTGTACAATTTTAATTCTCAAAATCCAAACCCTCCACCAATCGCCTCTCTAAACAATCGTATTTGTTCACTTCCATCTTCTCACCGGCAATCGAGATTATCCAGCGTCTCTAAATCATGATCAGCCTCCCGTCTCCTCACCTCACTTTGTCGCTGCTTCAGCAATCCCTACCCTCCGACTATCGCTTCCCTCTTAAGCAGCCTCCTCCAACCGACCATAATTTCAGGTATGTTATTATAAACACAAGACTTAATTACAATCAATTATGTAAATTTAAAAGTATGTATCAGTATTTAAGAATGTACTTTTTGGAATTTTCAGTCCGTAATTTGATTTAATTTCTGATATAAAATTTGGGTGTTAAGATTTTTTTTTTTTTTTTTTTTTTTTTTTTTTTTTTTTTTTTTTTTTTTTGAATTTCCTTGTGGCCGGACTTTGATTAACAATAATTGTTTCGTAGACAAAATTGATTTTGTAGTCGGAGAAACAATTTATTAAAAATCTAAATTTTAGAAGTTAATAGCTGCTTACATATTTCGTAATAATAAAATATATTGGGCGAAGTGAAACCCTTATTTTCTTAACTGTGATTGGTTTTACATCGATATTGCCCACGTCCTGTTTGCTTTCCCCCCTTTCATAGCACTTATTTTTGATTTAGTGTAGAAAGAAAGGGTTGCAAAGGGACAAGTTTGGTTGCCCCTTTGCTCCTTTTTTCAACTCCTCATCTCACTGCATAATATTGCCATATTAACATTTATTCTTGGTTTTCCTTTTTAGATAAGAGGTGTTGTTTTACTTTAAAACCTAAATTACAAAAAGATAAAACATATGAGTGTTGTTTTACTTTAAAACCTAAATTACTTGTTCCAATAATAAACTAGAAAAAAATGCTTGTTTCTTTGACTTTTATGTGGAACATGTTTAAATTGTAATCAGTAGTTTCTTGTAGACGGTGATGCCTATCAATCATTGTTTATGTGTCTCGTATATTTGTTTTCCATGTTTTTATATAAGCAAACATGATCAGGGTGTATTTATGATTTTTAAACTAATGTAGGCATGTTTGATGTTGCCATTGGTCATGTTTATTATTGCAACTGCAATTGTAGGTGAAGCTAAATCATCATCAGTTGTTGGATGAATTGCTAGATATATATGGTGTTCCATCTCAAAAAGTTCAAGATGGTAGTTTAAGTACTGACAAATTAGACAAACACTCACTTGAACAGGAAAAAAAAACAGGTGAGAAAAATGTATTCACCTGTATAAAAAATTTGAGCGTTAAGTTTTTTTTTTTTTTTTTTTTTTGAATTTCTTTGTGGCCGAACTTCGATTAACAATAATTGTTTCATGGACAAAATTGATTTTGCAGTCGGAGAAACAATTTATTAAAAATCTAAATTTTAGAAGTTAATAGCTGCTTACGTATTTCGTAATAATAAAATATATTGGGCGAAGTGAAACCCTTATTTTCTTAACTGTGATAGGTTTTACATCAATATTGCCCACGTTCTGTTTGCTTCCCCCCCCCCCCCCCCCTCTTTTCATAGCACTTATTTTTGATTTAGTGTAGAAAGAAAGGGTTGCAAAGGGACAAATTTGGTTGCCCCTTTGCTCCTTTTTTCAACTCCTCATCTCACTGCATAATATTGTCATATTAACATTTATTTTTGGTTTTCCTTTTTAGATAAGAGGTGTTGTTTTACTTTAAAACCTAAATTACAAAAAGAAAAAACATATGAGTGTTGTTTTACTTTAAAACCTAAATTACTTGTTCCAATAATAAACTAGAAAAAATTGCTTGTTTCTTTGACTTTTATGTGGAACATGTTTAAATTGTAATCAGCAGTTTCTTGTAGACGGTGATGCCTATCAATCATTGTTCATGTGTCTCGTATATTTGTTTTCCATGTTTTTATATAAGCAAACATGATCAGGGTGTATTTATGATTTTTAAACTAATGTAGGCATATTTGATGTTGCCATTGGTCATGTTTATTATTGCAACTGCAATTGTAGGTGAAGCTAAATCATCATCAGTTGTTGGATGAATTGCTAGATACATATGGTGTTCCGTCTCAAAAAGTTCAAGATGGTAGTTTAAGTACTGACAAATTAGACAAACACTCACTTGAACAGGGAAAAAAAAAAAGGTGAGAAAAATGTATTCACCTGTATAAAAAAATTGAGCGTTAAGTTTTTTTTTTTTTTTTTTTTTTTTTTTTTTTTTTTTTTTTTTTGAATTTCCTTGTGGCCGAACTTCGATTAACAATAATTGTTTCATGGACAAAATTGATTTTGCAGTCGGAGAAACAATTTATTAAAAATCTAAATTTTAGAAGTTAATAGCTGCTTACGTATTTCGTAATAATAAAATATATTGGGCGAAGTGAAACCCTTATTTTCTTAACTGTGATTGGTTTTACATCAATATTGCCCACGTCCTGTTTGCTTCCCCCCCCCCCCCCCCCTTTCATAGTACTTATTTTTTATTTAGTGTAGAAAGAAAGGGTTGCAAAGGGACAAGTTTGGTTGGCCCTTTGCTCCTTTTTTCAACTCCTCATCTCACTACATAATATTGCCATATTAACATTTATTTTTGGTTTTTCTTTTTAGATAAGAGGTGTAATTTAATCGATAACTAAGCGTACACATTTGCTGACCGACTTTTTCAAACCAGCTTGGGTAAAACTACGGATATTTCTATTGCTGAGCTCTCAAGGGTTGCTGCCTTGTTGGATTTTGAGAGTAATGGGGAAATGGAATCTTCAAAATATTTGTTGTGTACAAAAAATCAGTTAGGTAGATCTGATTCGAGCATGCATAATACTTGTTGGGTTTTGAGAGTAATGGTGAAATGGTTTTTTTTTCTTTCCATAAAGATATGTTTAACTTGAATTAATTTTAGTAACTTGCGTACCTGTTTACTGGACATGTTAAAGTCTTGGAAGTTTTTGATGAATTAAAAAGATAAAACATATGGGTGTTGTTTTACTTTAAAACATAAATTACTTGTTCCAATAATAAACTAGAAAAAATTGCTTGTTTCTTTGACTTTTATGTGGAACATGTTTAAATTGTAATCAGTAGTTTCTTGTAGATGGTGATGCCTATCAATCATTGTTCATGTGTCTTGTATATTTTTTTTCCATGTTTTTATATAAGCAAACATGATCAGGGTGTATTTATGATTTTTAAACTAATGTAGGCATGTTTGATGTTGCCACTGGTCATGTTTATTATTGCAACTGCAATTATAGATGAAGCTAAATCATCATCAGTTGTTGGATGAATTGCTAGATATATATGGTGTTCTGTCTCAAAAAGTTCAAGATGGTAGTTCAAGTACTGACAAATTAGACAAACACTCACTTGAACAGAAAAAAAAAAAAAAAAAAAAAAAAAAAAAAAAAAAAAAAAAAAAAAACTGGTGAGAAAAATGTTTTCACCTGTATAAAAATCCTTTTTGGCAATTTTCTTTCAATTTTTTGCGTTTTTACTTTTTGATAAAATACAAATAATCTGTCTACTTTCTGAGAGACTGAAATGAATTTTTTTTCAACTTAAATATAACTTAGCCTAACAAGTGGAAATATGAAATGAAATTTTATTTTGTTATCTAATATGTTTTTTATATAAATTTTCTGTTGTAAGGTGCTGCAAATGTTAGGATAGGACTCACTAACCAGCAAACACATACTTTTTGCTCTTTATTCAGATTACATCATCATTAAAGATACCATTTTTGGATGAGGAGGTTGAAGACAAGTGTGTTCCCCTTAAGGTATGATATTCTATAACTATTTTTCTTCTTCTTTTTCCATGTTGATGCATCATAATTTGTTAGTTGTGCATACTCTGCCTTAACAGCCTCTATAACCTTCATCACACTGTAAAGCAGCTCTATAGTTGATGTCAGGTTTCCCTTAATGGATTATGTTATGGTGCTAATATATTCATCATGTTAAAATCATTGCAAGATGTAATGTGTTTATTCGATACAATTAAAGGTCATAAGCTTAGTTTTAAAAGGCAGAACAAAGACGATTTACAATCTTCACAATTTGCTGTGTCCATAGATGATGAACTAGATGTAAAATCCAGTAAAATTGATTCTGAATTTTGAAAAGAAGAAGAAGAGAGGTAATGAGTGTTTGTGGGAGAAGAAATGAGTGTTTTGCCGTGGTGGGCCTAGCAGATTTTGCTATACATGCATAAACCGCTCTAGAGATGTGGATAAATGTGATAACTCTTTAGATACTTTGAAATTGAACATACTATCTGGTCATGGTAACATGGAGAAAATAAACTTAGATAATTGTACAAAAGATCTTGATGGTGAAACGATGCTTACCGAGAGTGTTTCAGCTCTTTCATATTTCAGCTCTTTCACTGCACAAAAATGTTCGACATCATATTTCAGCTCTTTCACTACATTTGTTATTCTGATCAAACATCATCGTTAAATGTTAATACATACTGATATAGAAGAATTAGTTATAGAAACTTTCTGAGAGTGTTTAGTTGTATATGTTAAATAGTTTAAGAATGAGCTTATATGCGGCTAGAAATGATTGGTACTCGCCTTATAATCAACATTGACAAATAATGGTCTCATTTCATCAAAATTAAAAGTTAAGATACGGACCATGAGTTTGCAAAGGCATTGCCATCTACAGTGTAGAACGTTTTGGCAATGAAATTAAAGCGCATAGGTAAAGATGGTACTAGAATGGTTTGGTTTGTCTGCTTATATAGGCTGCTACTTCATTGGGCTATAAGACTGGTAAGATTACAAAATTTGGCACGAATTTTTAATTGTCGATTGATGGTTTGATTTGTTTACTTATAGGATGCTAGTTCATTGGGCCATAAGAATTGTGAGATTACAAAATATTGCATCTCTTTTTTTATGATCGCGCTAGTTGATTCTTTAACAGTTAACTTAAGCGAACTATCAGCACATTCGTTGATTAACTTTTTGATGTATTGTCATCAGGTGAGTTTTTCATAAATAACCTAGTTGTTATTAATTTACAGAACAAGATTCTTAGGCTATTGGGCTTTTTCATTATCATTAAATTCAAATTACAAGGAGACGACAAATTCTTTTTGGACATTGTGAATACCTTGTATCCTTCACAATTCACTCAATGAACAAATAAATACTGCCACCAAGTCCAAAATTTCTGATAGTTGTAGTATGGGCAATGTAGAGGCAACAGAAAATGAAAAATTTAATGTCAGTTCTTTAAATTCTTTATATGCTTTCAAACCTTTTCTTTTTTGTATACTAATATTCACTCATATTACCTATACTTGATAAAAGCTCGATAAAGATTTTGGTATTCTGCTCTTTTATAAGGAAATGCAGCTTTCAAAGAAAAATGATGGTGGAAGGCTATCGGTTTATACACCAAGATTATCAACCAAAATGTGGTAAAAGTTCGCCTATTATGGTAATAAAGCTACCGCTTTTTTTGGAGGTTGGAAGGTACTAGTTTTGTTCTATATCAACCCCTTAAAATTTATTTATACATATATAAAAATTTGATGACATATTATATATCACAGTTATCTTCAAGCTAAGTAGATTGCACCTAGACTATATAGGCATCGATAAAAAGGTCAGTAACTGTTAGGTTACATAGTCTTTATCATTTTTTTTTTTAAAATCTTTTTCCTAGAGCATCAAATCATATATAAGACCAGGAACCTCAAGAGAGATGTTGGGCGATTGCAAATAAGCTATTGAAAGTCGTGCTCACCCTCTCGCCTCAATCGCCGTTTTATTCGCAATTTATAATTATGTAGCTAACAATGAACTTACCAATGTTGAAATAACATCATTGCCTTTGGATTAATTGCACTATCGCTTTTGCTTGTAACATTGCAGGTTTAAGCATGCCCTTGTTCTAGCGCAGACTAACAAGACTGCAAATAAGGCAATCAGTAGAATCAAGAAATGCATTTGGTTACGAGCATCAAGTATCTACTCAGTTTGCCAAAAAAAAAAAAAAAAAAACATTACTCCATGCAAGCAACATATTGTAGATGTCAAAGAAATCATGCCACCTGTATACTAGCTTGACATGCCACCTGTATACTAGCTTTCGACTGCTTTCAAACACTCTGCAACTTTTATATGTCAATAATGTTGTTAATATGCTATAGTAGTTATATCCCAATGTTGTTTAAAGGCATTTTAGATTTACATTCATTTTGTAACATTAGGTTATTATTGGTTTGGTTTCAGTAAATATATGCAAGGGCCTGATGGTTGTGTAACTTCATTTGGTGAAATATATTTATTTTCTACATTCATTTGATTTTGAAAAAATATTCATGGCTTGGTTGTAGAATTTCATGACCTGATTAACCTTGACTTTTAACTTTCCAAATAGGTTAACTAAAGCATCTTTTTCCAGCATAATATGGACCCTACTGTTCTTTCAAAGCAAGTTGAAACTCTATAAAACGTTACTGCACTCTTTTAATTTGTTGGTTTTCTCAATCTTTTAGCTTCTATTTCTTTCAACTTCTTCCTAATATATCTTTGGCATGCTTTGTTCTTTTATAGGCAGCTGCAAAGTTTTGAGCAACCTCTGGGAGCTGATTGAGAATATTTTGGAAATCTTAAATGTTTGCTTGGTTTAGTTCATTATAACCTAAACTTGAAAGTTGTTATAAGATAGTTATAAGATGTTTAACTTCAAATGTAAAACGTTTAATATAAGAAATAAACATTCAACGCATGATATTAATGCATGATCATAAAGCCACAAATATAAAATGTCGCTCGTGGATGATGACGCTACAAATATCAAATTCACAGATAATGGAAATTAACAAATATTTTTTTGATATATATTATACTGCTTAACGGTCGGTTTTTCTACTGTTGCACAGTTATACTAGTATGTCCCCAACGTAATCCATACGTGAAAGTTATTAGCATTTGAAATCTTATGTAAATATACGTGAATATATACGCGCATGTTCGAATTTGAAATTTGAACATATGTCAAATCCGGAAGGGAAGATAATAAAATGTAGAAACAAACAGAAATGGTCCAAAAATAAATACGTATTGGAACAAAACAAGCAACAAATAAACCATGCATGAAACATGCAACAAACGATTTAATTTAATCTTTTGGGTTGACCTATATAGTGGTTGGGTCGACCCATATTAGCAGGGAACATTTTTCTATATATGTAACATCCCGTAATTTTTAACGATTTAGATTCCGATTTAAATCAAAATTTTATTTTGAAATTTTTCTATCGTTTTCCATAACGGGAATTTGTAATTTGAAATACGTACAGTGAGATGTAGCAACTGTAAAAATTTCATCGGAAAATTTGACTGTTGTCGGTCGCGCAATTTTCAGTGCAAAGCTGCGCATATCAGTTCAAATTTTAACGATTTTAAAATTTCTCCAAAACCAGTTCGGACAAACACGAAAAATATTATATTCGTTGTCACGAATCCGACGGCGAAATTCGTTTCGCGAAAATCGGACGTTTTGACCTCCGTTTTCAGTCCGCATTTTTACGTCAAAGGGGTCCGTAACGCGCTTTTGAATGGAGCATCCTGACACTGCAAATTATATACCGTTGTGTCCGTCTCGTCGCGCTGATTTCCAAAATATATTCACTTGTCAGTTTCGGTGCTCGGCTCGCGCTGAAATTGTGAAAATACTTGCACAGTTCATTTTTGAAACAGAGCCATCTGAGTTTGATGTGTCCCTTTTCCGATCTTACATACTCTTCCAGCCATTTTGAGTCTGCAAAACATGTCTTTTTATTTTATTAAGCCACCCATATTTTTTTTTGTTTTTCTCCAAGGCTTAGATGGGAAGTTAGTTTGGACATATTTTCATTTCCAAAAGGCCATGCGTACATTCTCTCATTCATCCCATGCGTTGCCAATTTCAAATGGTTTGTCCATTCGCTCACTTTTAGAACGGTTCCTCTTTCTTTCTATCCGTTTCTTTCTACTTTTAAATTAAAAAAAAAAAACAATGATTCGGACCTTTATGTCTAAAATTCATGCATGCATAGCGTTTAGATTTCCAGTCATCCATTTACCTTTTCAAATGCTAAGACTGTTGGTTAACTTTTATTTGAAAAGTCTATCTACCTTTTCAAAGTTCCAAAAGTCGGTACCTAAAAGTGCAAAATTTTCCGTTGGCTCGTGAGATAGAACCGCTCCTACATTGAACGCTTCCTTTTCTACACTTTGAATTAAATACGGCAGCCTGGCACCATTTGAAATATAAAAGTAGTTTCATTGTCCCCAAGTTTTCATTATTCTGTAACAAAATAAAATAAGAAGCTGCTCTTTTCTTTACAAACCCATCGCCATTCCACCGATCCGCCAACTCCAAGTCCGAAAGCTTAACGCCTCTCAGCTCCTCCAGAGTAGCCCGCCACCTTTAAAACCCTTCCCCGCACCTGAGACCGAGCTCGCCCGCATCATGAAGCTTATCAGCCTCCCTGAAGCCGACCGCACCCCTCGCCTCGACTTCTTCCCCGCCTTGAACCGCTCCAACGTCGCCTCAGACCAGCACCAGATCTTGCCCACAAACCAAGCCCTCATGTTTTCCGCACATTAGAAAAGCTGCACCTGCCTGCGCCTTCACCAAGGACTTCAGATCTGAACCGGTGCCACGCCCTCCACCTTGCCGAGTCCGATCTTTCCATAGTACCGCCTTCTTCCTCTGCCTTTCGCATACCCGAACCATCCACTGCCATACCACCAAAAACTGTCGACGCTCCCCTTACGGATGTTCGCTTTCTTTTATTTTATGTTTCCGTGTGAGTTCTTTCTGGGTATGTTGTGTATGTGTATGCGATCAGTATGTGTTGAGTTTGTGTGTTGTTTATGTGATGTTGGGTGAGCGTCGTATGTTTGTGTGTGAGTTAGAATTATGTATGATGCAGCGTGTGTTACTGTGTGTGGGATTTGTGTTCGAGTGTATGCTGTGTGTGTATTCGGTATGTGAGTGAGTTGGTGTTTGTGTGAGTGTAGAGTCATATTTTGTGTTGGTATTTTGGTGAGTGTGTGGTGTGAGTTTGTGTTGAGTTATATAATTTGTTTGTGTGATATTTGGTATGTTTTATATATTTATATGATTTATAATATTTGTATATGCTATTTTGTGGCGTAAGTACGTGGCGTTGTATTGATTTTTAAATATATATATACATATATATGTATATAATAGATTTTCTGTGTATATATATAAATATTTATTTGTATATTGTTTTGAAAAATTCGTTGTGTTTATTGTTGAGTCAAGTTTGGTGTTGAGCTTGAAACCCATTCCAAACCAATAGCCGTACCGAACCGTTGTGAACATCTCTCTTATAATAAAATAATATTTGGTGATCATTAAGCTGAAACCATTCTGAGTCGTGCCTGGATGTCGTTGATTCATTCGGTGTCAGTCCGTCTGCTATCTCCAATTCTGTGCCACGAAAGGTGAGTTTATCTCACACCTGACTCACATTTATTTCATGGATGTTAGATCAATAATGAATTGTTATATGAAATGTATAGGTTGTTAGTAGAAATTGTTTGATTTGATATGTATGCACATTTCATATGCGACACGATATATTCATATGACACGTAGTTGCACTGATGATATATATGTTGTGATTGATACTATGTGATACCCTAGTTTTAGGAAAATCATTAAGGGTTGAAATGATACATACCCGAACGAACATTAGAATAAGGAAAAATCGTTATGGGTTGAAATGATAGATCTGAACGATTTTTATTGAATTTGGGATCGCGGGTTGAAATGAAAGACCCGTAGAAATTTTATCAATTGAGGGTTGAAATGATAAATATCCGTATCACTTGACCATAGGGTAGAAAACTATATACAGACACCGTCGGTCATGTTTTCGAAGTAAAACGAGTTTTATTTTAAAATATTTACTTAAGACTTTATATTTATATATTTATATTTATTTAAATTTAAATTGTTTTGTATATTTTAAATTATGTGTTCTAAAATGATTTTATTTGTAAATACAAATTTAAATGTTTATTTAAGATTTTACTTATAAATGTATTTATTTTAAACCATATAATTTATTCCTATAAGTATTTTAGCCTTTTTATTTTATTATAAATATTTCTTTAAATCTATTTATATTATTTTAAACTTATATATGTTTATAATCTATTTCTAATTTATTTTAGAATTTTATAAACTTATATATATATACATATCTATTTTCAAAGTTAATTTTCTTATATATATATTTATAAACTTTATTAAAGTCAAGATGGATAGGTTAGATTTCGCGATTTAAATTTGAAGTTTAAAGATGTAAATTTATATAACGATGTTTGAATAATGAATGAACTCATATTATGTTATGATTTGGAACCGATACGAATTTTAGTCGAGATGAACTTGAATTGATAAAATTAAGAAATTGAATTTGATTTGGTTTAAATTATGAACCTTGATAAGAAATGAATGTGAATTGGGTAAATTGATTTATTTTAATTTATAATCGATATGAATTGAATTCAAGTTTTTAATTGATTAAACATGAATTGGAATATATATATATATATATATATATATATATATATATATATAGATGTTATATGCGGAATTGGTTTTTATATTGTTTGGTTTGAATTAAGAATTTTGTTAAATTGATGCATAAGAATGGATTTAAATAGTAATTCGTTTGAATGGAAATATAAGATTTTGATTCAAAATGTAGAAGTAACAATTTTGAACTATATGACTTGAGTGAAAAAGTACGATAAAATTTGTTTAATTTGAAATGTAATTTTGACTTGAATCGTATATTCAAATTCGAATCAAATGTCGGATTTAAATGAATCGAATTGAAACGATTCCTTATGAAGAAAATAATGACCACGGTGTGAAAAATGTAAACGATTGGTTGTTAAAGAGACTGGGATCGGCTATTGTCATACTCTCTGTCAATATCGAAAACCACTTTAACAACTGTGTACGCGGTGGAGTTCCAGAATGAAGGGGATAATTTGGCGAACGACTCCATTTTTTTTATTTCATATTAATTACGAGACCCTGACTACCTTGAGTCAGCTTGATGTGGCTAAAACAGGAGCTACGCGCGGACCAAGTGAGGTCATACCTCTTATCGAGCACACTTCTTCGATATTATTCTATTACTGTTGAGATTTGATTTGGGCCCTTTTGATTATGGGAGTGTGTATCGAGGTGGGCGGTAGTTGCTACTATGCGTTACCACCAGTCCGGCTCTGCAAACGGTGAATCCACCCTGGCATTCCTTGCGTGCCTTGTCACATGCCTTATACGAGCCCACTACGATTTTGTTTTGTACTATTTTATATGGAGTGCCCTCTGATCAACCTCCAGTTTACGGAGGAATTACGGTACTGTATATACTATGGGAATATATAAACGGTGTAAGGGTAATCATGGTAATCCCGCTTACGCTATTTTGATATTTTTACTTTACTGATAGACACTATTGTATATAGCGTATTATACTATATAGTATTAGTTTGACGGATCCTTAGAGGATGGTGATCCCAAACATCCTCTAAGTTACTGATTGCATTTCATCGAACATTTCATTTGAATTGATTTACTTCCACGAGAATGTTAGTCCTGATCCGAGTTGTTTTGTTTGCATTATTGCTCGGGTCAGATCGAGTATTACAACTTTTGAGATTCACTTTCGGAGTTGGAGTTTATATTGGATTGCTCATCTGTATCTACCTGTTCTGTTGGTCCAGTCATCCAGCTATTTCTGTCATTTCTATTTCAAATTATTATCATTTATTTATGTATCTGAAATTTATTGTTTAAGTCTTCCGCTGCATTATTTGTGTAAACTCTGATGTAAATTTATTTAGTAGCTTCATGAACTACCATTGTATTTTGTATTTTCCGCTGCGAGATATTATATTGCTCTATATCTGTGATCTGTGATTATGTGATTTATTCTGTTTACCCCGAAGCTAATAACAATCTGTTGTTTTGGACGTTTCGAGTTGATATGTTTTGTCGATTCGGCACGGTCAAAATGGCGGGTCGTTACAAGTTGTATCAGAGCTTTGGTTTTTCAAAACTTTAGCCTATGGGGTAAAAAGCTCATTAGAGATAGGGTAGTGATACCCTAGAATGAGTGGAATCAGTTGCAGAATCCTTCTTGAGAGAGCGTATTTTTAAACTAAAAATAGTTTACAAAATGGTTTTAAAATGTTTTTAAATAAATATCTCGAATATAAAATTCTGTTTAATATTTAAATCTTCTTCTGAGTTTCCTTTCCATTTGAATCTATCTTCCTTCGTAGATCCTTTTGATTAGGTACTTTCGTCCGTTCAGCTTTTAACTCGAATTCTATTACTTATCCTTATCCATCCCAAGGTAAGAAGTAAAAAGAGAGTATAAATCTCTAACGAATTCATTCTTACTAAATATTGGTTTGAAATTTATATTTTGAAAGATATTATTATATAAGATCTTCTTAATGTAATATTTAATTTGATATTTGTAAATAATTTGGTAATACCAATGGTTTGTAAAGATTTTTTGTGTAATGTATTCATATGTTAACTTATAGAATTAATTAAGTGTTATAAGTTTAAATGTTGATAACATGAATTTGAAAATATTTAGATATAGTATAGAATGATTTTGTTATATATTTGATTTAATAATAATATTGTTGTATATTTATTAAGAATTGTAATTGAATTTTAACAAATAAATGAGTGGGGGAGAGATACATTTTCCCTACTTGAAATTTTAATGATTTGAAATATATTATTTCTAATATATGATTTAAAATTTTGTATATGTTCTGTTTAAATGTAGAAAAATGTTTTGAGTACTTACCTGACGTTAAAGTTGGCCTATAGAATACCTAGTGATTTGGATATACGTCTGATCAACGTATATGTTAAATCCTACGTGTGTTAAATAGATATAGAGTCACACACTAGACGCTTGAAAATGATTCTGGTGATGACCGCGACATCATCGATATCTATTTTCGGGTTTCCAAAGTGGGATAAATATATATAGCCAATCGTAACGTCGAGTGAATACTTGAATGTTTGAAAATATTTTATCTTTTGATTTATATATATTTAAATTTATATATGTATAGGGATAAATATGAACCATTGGTTTAAATATATTAATTATTTAATTACTATTTCCCTACCTCGTTCTTTTTCGGGGACGAAAAGGTTTGAGTGGGGGAGATTGTAACATCCCGTAATTTTTAACGATTTAGATTTCGATTTAAATCAAAATTTTATTTTGAAATTTTTCTATCGTTTTCCATAACGGGAATTTGTAATTTGAAATACGTACAGTGAGATGTAGCAACTGTAAAAAATTCATCGGAAAATTTGACTGTTGTCGGTCGCGCAATTTTCAGTGCAAAGCTGCGCATATCAGTTCAAATTTTAACGATTTTAAAATTTCTCCAAAACCAGTTCGGACAAACACAAAAAATATTATATTCGTTGTCACGAATCCGACGGCGAAATTCGTTTCGCGAAAATCGGACGTTTTGACCTCCGTTTTCAGTCCGCATTTTTACGTCAAAGGGGTCCGTAACGCGCTTTTGAATGGAGCATCCTGACACTGCAAATTATATACCGTTGTGTCCGTCTCGTCGCGCTGATTTCCAAAATATATTCACTTGTCAGTTTCGGTGCTCGGCTCGCGCTGAAATTGTGAAAATACTTGCACAGTTCATTTTTGAAACAGAGCCATCTGAGTTTGATGTGTCCCTTTTCCGATCTTACATACTCTTCCAGCCATTTTGAGTCTGCAAAACATGTCTTTTTATTTTATTAAGCCACCCATATTTTTTTTTGTTTTTCTCCAAGGCTTAGATGGGAAGTTAGTTTGGACATATTTTCATTTCCAAAAGGCCATGCGTACATTCTCTCATTCATCCCATGCGTTGCCAATTTCAAATGGTTTGTCCATTCGCTCACTTTTAGAACGGTTCCTCTTTCTTTCTATCCGTTTCTTTCTACTTTTAAATTAAAAAAAAAAAACAATGATTCGGACCTTTATGTCTAAAATTCATGCATGCATAGCGTTTAGATTTCCAGTCATCCATTTACCTTTTCAAATGCTAAGACTGTTGGTTAACTTTTATTTGAAAAGTCTATCTACCTTTTCAAAGTTCCAAAAGTCGGTACCTAAAAGTGCAAAATTTTCCGTTGGCTCGTGAGATAGATCCGCTCCTACATTGAACGCTTCCTTTTCTACACTTTGAATTAAATACGGCAGCCTGGCACCATTTGAAATATAAAAGTAGTTTCATTGTCCCCAAGTTTTCATTATTCTGTAACAAAATAAAATAAGAAGCTGCTCTTTTCTTTACAAACCCATCGCCATTCCACCTATCCGCCAACTCCAAGTCCGAAAGCTTAACGCCTCTCAGCTCCTCCAGAGTAGCCCGCCACCTTTAAAACCCTTCCCCGCACCTGAGACCGAGCTCGCCCGCATCATGAAGCTTATCAGCCTCCCTGAAGCCGACCGCACCCCTCGCCTCGACTTCTTCCCCGCCTTGAACCGCTCCAACGTCGCCTCAGACCAGCACCAGATCTTGCCCACAAACCAAGCCCTCATGTTTTCCGCACATTAGAAAAGCTGCACCTGCCTGCGCCTTCACCAAGGACTTCAGATCTGAACCGGTGCCACGCCCTCCACCTTGCCGAGTCCGATCTTTCCATAGTACCACCTTCTTCCTCTGCCTTTCGCATACCCGAACCATCCACTGCCATACCACCAAAAATTGTCGACGCTCCCCTTGCGGATGTTCGCTTTCTTTTATTTTATGTTTCCGTGTGAGTTCTTTCTGGGTATGTTGTGTATGTGTATGCGATCAGTATGTGTTGAGTTTGTGTGTTGTTTATGTGATGTTGGGTGAGCGTCGTATGTTTGTGTGTGAGTTAGAATTATGTATGATGCAGCGTGTGTTACTGTGTGTGGGATTTGTGTTCGAGTGTATGCTGTGTGTGTATTCGGTATGTGAGTGAGTTGGTGTTTGTGTGAGTGTAGAGTCATATTTTGTGTTGGTATTTTGGTGAGTGTGTGGTGTGAGTTTGTGTTGAGTTATATAATTTGTTTGTGTGATATTTGGTATGTTTTATATATTTATATGATTTATAATATTTGTATATGCTATTTTGTGGCGTAAGTATGTGGCGTTGTATTGATTTTTAAATATATATATATATATATATACATATATATGTATATAATAGATTTTCTGTGTATATATATAAATATTTATTTGTATATTGTTTTGAAAATTTCGTTGTGTTTATTGTTGAGTCAAGTTTGGTGTTGAGCTTGAAACCCATTCCAAACCAATAGCCGTACCGAACCGTTGTGAACATCTCTCTTATAATAAAATAATATTTGGTGATCATTAAGCTGAAACCATTCTGAGTCGTGCCTGGATGTCGTTGATTCATTCGGTGTCAGTCCGTCTGCTATCTCCAATTCTGTGCCACGAAAGGTGAGTTTATCTCACACCTGACTCACATTTATTTCATGGATGTTAGATCAATAATGAATTGTTATATGAAATGTATAGGTTGCTAGTAGAAATTGTTTGATTTGATATGTATGCACATTTCATATGCGACACGATATATTCATATGACACGTAGTTGCACTGATGATATATATGTTGTGATTGATACTATGTGATACCCTAGTTTTAGGAAAATCATTAAGGGTTGAAATGATACATACCCGAACGAACATTAGAATAAGGAAAAATCGTTATGGGTTGAAATGATAGATCTGAACGATTTTTATTGAATTTGGGATCGCGGGTTGAAATGAAAGACCCGTAGAAATTTTATCAATTGAGGGTTGAAATGATAAATATCCGTATCACTTGACCATAGGGTAGAAAACTATATACAGACACCGTCGGTCATGTTTTCGAAGTAAAACGAGTTTTATTTTAAAATATTTACTTAAGACTTTATATTTATATATTTATATTTATTTAAATTTAAATTGTTTTGTATATTTTAAATTATGTGTTCTAAAATGATTTTATTTGTAAATACAAATTTAAATGTTTATTTAAGATTTTACTTATAAATGTATTTATTTTAAACCATATAATTTATTCCTATAAGTATTTTAGCCTTTTTATTTTATTATAAATATTTCTTTAAATCTATTTATATTATTTTAAACTTATATATGTTTATAATCTATTTCTAATTTATTTTAGAATTTTATAAACTTATATATATATACATATCTATTTTCAAAGTTAATTTTCTTATATATATATTTATAAACTTTATTAAAGTCAAGATGGATAGGTTAGATTTCGCGATTTAAATTTGAAGTTTAAAGATGTAAATTTATATAACGATGTTTGAATAATGAATGAACTCATATTATGTTATGATTTGGAACCGATACGAATTTTAGTCGAGATGAACTTGAATTGATAAAATTAAGAAATTGAATTTGATTTGGTTTAAATTATGAACCTTGATAAGAAATGAATGTGAATTGGGTAAATTGATTTATTTTAATTTATAATCGATATGAATTGAATTCAAGTTTTTAATTGATTAAACATGAATTGGAATATATATATATATATATATATATATAGATGTTATATGCGGAATTGGTTTTTATATTGTTTGGTTTGAATTAAGAATTTTGTTAAATTGATGCATAAGAATGGATTTAAATAGTAATTCGTTTGAATGGAAATATAAGATTTTGATTCAAAATGTAGAAGTAACAATTTTGAACTATATGACTTGAGTGAAAAAGTACGATAAAATTTGTTTAATTTGAAATGTAATTTTGACTTGAATCGTATATTCAAATTCGAATCAAATGTCGGATTTAAATGAATCGAATTGAAACGATTCCTTATGAAGGAAATAATGACCACGGTGTGAAAAATGTAAACGATTGGTTGTTAAAGAGACCGGGATCGGCTATTGTCATACTCTCTGTCAATATCGAAAACCACTTTAACAACTGTGTACGCGGTGGAGTTCCAGAATGAAGGGGATAATTTGGCGAACGACTCCATTTTTTTTATTTCATATTAATTACGAGACCCTGACTACCTTGAGTCAGCTTGATGTGGCTAAAACAGGAGCTACGCACGGACCAAGTGAGGTCATACCTCTTATCGAGCACACTTCTTCGATATTATTCTATTACTGTTGAGATTTGATTTGGGCCCTTTTGATTATGGGAGTGTGTATCGAGGTGGGCGGTAGTTGCTACTATGCGTTACCACCAGTCCGGCTCTGCAAACGGTGAATCCACCCTGGCATTCCTTGCGTGCCTTGTCACATGCCTTATACGAGCCCACTACGATTTTGTTTTGTACTATTTTATATGGAGTGCCCTCTGATCAACCTCCAGTTTACGGAGGAATTACGGTATTGTATATACTATGGGAATATATAAACGGTGTAAGGGTAATCATGGTAATCCCGCTTACGCTATTTTGATATTTTTACTTTACTGATAGACACTATTGTATATAGCGTATTATACTATATAGTATTAGTTTGACGGATCCTTAGAGGATGGTGATCCCAAACATCCTCTAAGTTACTGATTGCATTTCATCGAACATTTCATTTGAATTGATTTACTTCCACGAGAATGTTAGTCCTGATCCGAGTTGTTTTGTTTGCATTATTGCTCGGGTCAGATTGAGTATTACAACTTTTGAGATTCACTTTCGGAGTTGGAGTTTATATTGGATTGCTCATCTGTATCTACCTGTTCTGTTGGTCCAGTCATCCAGCTATTTCTGTCGTTTCTATTTCAAATTATTATCATTTATTTATGTATCTGAAATTTATTGTTTAAGTCTTCCACTGCATTATTTATGTAAACTCTGATGTAAATTTATTTAGTAGCTTCATGAACTACCATTGTATTTTGTATTTTCCGCTGCGAGATATTATATTGCTCTATATCTGTGATCTGTGATTATGTGATTTATTCTGTTTACCTCGAAGCTAATAACAATCTGTTGTTTTGGACGTTTCGAGTTGATATGTTTTGTCGATTCGGCACGGTCAAAATGGCGGGTCGTTACAATATACATGATTTTTGAGCTTGGTTTGAATTAAACGGTGGAATTTATATTAATATAAATCCAACAGACGTGATTTATCTGGACATCTATAAATAAACCTACACGGCCTAGCCGTCAAACTCATATTTTCTGAGAGGACGCTGAAACCCTATCACTCATTTTCTTCTCCAAACTCTGCATAAATAAATATATTAGATTTAGGTTATCTGATTCGAGAGTTAGAGGCAAGTATAGTGGATTCAAAGTGTAGATGCCTACATTCCCTATGCTAAAAGATTCGTAAATCAGAACTGAAAAGAAAACACAAAATAAACTCAGATTCAAATCAGATACAGGCCTTAAAACTCATTACAGGTGAGTGGATCTAAATTATATTTTTATATATGGTATTTGATATCATTTGATTCCTGTGAAATCTTGTTAATTCAAAATTGTTATATTATGGTAACCCATTTCCTGTGCAATTTGGATATAAATCTATTCTAATTTAATCCCTACTGTAAATCCTTATTGGAATGACATAAGAAATTTTATGCGAAATAAACCTTTAATTGAATTGTAGATTTGAGAATTCCCATGAGAATTCCCATATTGTACGTTAAGACCATGGTTTAAATTTTGAACTAGGTAAATGTTGAAATGGATTGGAATGGGAAAAATGTCTATAACCCTTATTGTATTCAAACTTGTAGGAAATATGTCGAATCTAAAAAAAAGGGGAGACAAGAATTCACATATACCTGTAAAATGAAAAGTTAGAATGACCTCGGTTGATTGGTTAGGAAAAAGGGAATATATTTGCATAGTTTGATTGGCGAGAAAAATAGGAAACATAATTGCAGGCATAAAAACAACTGAAGATAGAGATTAGTACGAAATAGGGAATTAGTCGTATTGCGCACTTATTCAATTACCCAAAATTTATAAAAAGGGATGTCTTGCAATAATCCTGTTGTAGTGATTACCTGACACTATGGAAATAAACTTGATATAGTTTTGGTAACCAATCAATTAAGAATAGGCCCGACTTCCTAAAGAATAAATTGTAAATACAGAAAAAGAAAAGGGAAATATAACTTAAAGATGCTATGATAAGAAAAGAAATAAGAAAGGCTTATTATAAACTTGCAATTGTAAAATTGGTAAGCGTAATTCTATGGCAATGGCGCGTAATTCTATGGAAATGGTTTTTATGGTGAAAGAAATATTATGACATAAAAGTTATAATTTAAAAAGTGAAATGAAACAGGGAAAGCTTATTTTGAATAAACTTAAAATTATGAATTAAGTTTAACAAGAAAACTTCTATGGTGACCTTGCGATTAGGCGATGTGTTATGGTGGTCTTGCGACTAGGCAAATTTTGTGGTTATTAAATGGTTATATGGTAATTAATAAAGTTGATTAACAAATAATGAATATTCTGATTAAATGGATTAAAGAATATTGCAAATCAACGATAAGAAAAGTAAGTAAAACACATAATGGTAAATTAGACATAGGGTCTAATCAAATAGCGATATGCTTTTGGTTCAGTCCGAAGGGATGAAGAGCCTAATAGGGAAAATCGTCGTAGGTATCTGGAGACATATTAGGAGCAGAGCATGTACAACTTATTATTCGACGGGAATGGAAAGAAGTGTGAGACTTCTAGTAGACGTGAGGATGCTCTGAGTAGACTGGAAAGAATAAGCACTTAGGTTCCAATGAGATCCGACTATTGGTACTAGAATATATATATATATATATATATATATATATATATATATATATATATTTATGTCTTATATTTTTTTTGACCAACCTAGGATTTCTCAATAATGTTGACTTCAGTGGGGATGCAATTGGAATCCAACTGGAGGTACCTATAGATACATCATGAAAAATATATATGTATTATTAAGATGATAAAGTCAATGTAGTATACATAGGCTTTAAGGGAAATAAGAACTGACTGAGAAAAAGAAGAAAGCAAAGAATGAAGAAAATGCCAGGGACCCAGCATGGTTGCTGATAATCGATGGTGCTATTTTTATATATGCTGATATATGTTAACCGGCATTTTGGTCCAATTACCAGAAGTAGTCCAGGCCCACATGACTCGGCCCATCGCATGGTTTAACGACCCATAAGTGTTGCCAACATCCTCAGGGATCAAGCTAAGACATGATCACGTGAGAATAGTCGTCGCGGCTCGCCAGACTTTCCCTTGACAACACAAGTCACATATCAAGTGAATGCACTCAGAGCTGCGTGATCGTATCAAACAAATCAGGGTTCTATCACCAAAAGACTCGAGCCGGGGTGCTGGCAGAGTGTTGCATCCCTTGGATGCGACATCCATTAGTATTGAAGACCGCTCACCCGGCACATGTTGACCACCTCCAAAAGCTTGCGCAACACGCACCAGTCGTTTCCAAAATCCATCCTTGGTTCCATCCATGCCTCGCATCCGCGCTTCGCATCACCGTGCCCAACACGTTGAGCCGTAGGCGAGCCGTCAATGGGTCTGGGAGCAACGCCGGTGGGGGTCTGAGGGCCCCACAGTACCAGTGGCGATCGACCTCCAAGTTTGGTCGAACAAGTGGGCACTGCCCGATCCATTCGATTTGCTCTGAGCCAGAAGCTCAAATCCCTCCAAGTTTGGACCCCAGATGCACCTTCGAGTCCCCCAAACTCGTGCCTGAATCCCCCGTGCCCAACACTCACAACTTCAGTATAAAACTCGTACCCCACGGGGTACGAATTTTGTACCCCTAATATGGGGTATGAATTTCCTACGCACGATGGAAGAGGTCTGAAATGTACTATTATGGTCCCCTACTCCTACTTACTCCCACCTAACCACTGCACTATAAATACCCCCTCACTTCTAACTTACAAAGGGTTGGTTCAACCTCTCTCCCAAGCTTTAATGGCTTCCTGGGAAGAAGACATTCTTCCCCAAAGCCTCCTAGGCACCTTCCTTCGTCATACAAGGAGGAAGACGAATATGCTTGGACCCATGAGCATACTCATGAAGGTTCAATCATGCTTTTGGACATTAAACCACCTTTGGACTTCTTGAAGCTCTCGAGAACCATTAATGGCTTCCATCTTATCCTTCATGGCTATCGGACATGGCATGGACCGCCAAAGTCTCGCATACACACTTCCATCCACTTTCAGACATCCTCAGGGACCTTTACACCACCTTTGGATATTTCTGTACCCCCCGGACATTGCTGACCAAGTCAACACCACTTCCAGTCAACGAAGAAGAAGAAGTCCTTGGACCCCTCACCTTGGATCCCTTATCTCAGACCCCTCTCCTCGGACCCCTCACCTCGAACCCCTTGCGTCGGATCACTCGACTCCGCTCCCTCGCCCTCAGCTCTGCTACAACATCGACAACCCCTCGACTACTCCTGCTCAGCAAGGAAGCTCAACAACAAGAACTAATATGATATCGTTAATCATTGTAACTTCTTGTAATAGTGTCTTATTGTACTTTTTTGTAATGGAGTTAAATCATTACAGCCTTCAAAGTTGACGTAGACCTCGACGGGCCAAATCACTAATAGTCACTGTGTCCTTTACTTTCCAGCATATTATTACTGCATCTCCCATACTTTTCCGCTCTAGACATTCAGTTTCAAATTTCTGGAACTCTCGGATTTTGATGACAATTTTAGATGACAACAATAGACGTTGAACCCAACAAAGAATAAAGAATATACTGTGTTCATTTTGGTAAGATTTCATTAATTTACCCTTTTAGTATATGTTAATTTACTAAAAATCCATTTGAGAAGTATGAATATTATAATTCTAAAAGAATGAAAATAATTCTTAAAAACATCGATCATAATCGTTGAGTTACTCATTTATGCAAAATTTTGAATTAATTGTAAATTTGGTGATATGGAGTAGAAAATTTGGAATATTTCATGTGACCACGAAAATGCATAATGATAAAAATAGAAAATATCCTTCATAGGGGACCATATATCTAAAAATTAGGAAAGAGTGAAAAAAAAAGATTACTGAATCGTGGTAGAAGCCAAAATATATAGTTACTTTCCAAAGGCTGAGTAAAAATAACAAATTTTTAAACAAACAAGTTTAATTAGCAACTACAATCGAAAATAAAAGCTACAACTATCAAATTAATGATTATAACAGTTACCTATGATCCAAATGAATATAATTTTATTTGTGATAAATCTAAATTTTATGATTTGAAATTTCTTGGTGTTTGAAACATTTATAGGCCACAAACTATAGTTCAATTAAAACTTGACAAGCCAAAGCTGGTGCATAAAAAAGTACACACCAACATTCAAACATTTAGAAAAAAATAACGAGCCATAAATTTGATTATCAAGAATAAATCACAACATTGATAACATATACAGAACATATCATAGTAAACAAATTCCTCATTGTATAGTTAAAACTCTTAACTAAATTGGAATATCGAGCCATGATCACCATCGCCACCTTAAGCAAACCAAGATATTGCTGTTTTTTTTTCTTTTGTGCCAACCTACCTCAAAACACCAAGAAATAAATTATATAAGATATATAAACAGAATTAATACATAGTGAATGATTCAAAAATTGCCAATAATAAGGAATGATTTAGAAATTAGAAATTATATATGCAGTGAACGATTCAAAATTTAATTCAATACCCTATGGTGATGATAATCCGGCTAAATGTGAATGAATGGTCGCTAGGCACTGGATCGACGATAACTAATATACATATGTAGATTTTGAAGCGTAGTAACCAAAGCAGTAGTAAAATACTTATAATAACAGAGGAAAATATAAATCACACAGTCAATTTATACGGGTTCAGACATCCTGTCCTACATCCAATCCCAATGCTTACTCGCCTGATTAAATAGGCTATAGGCTCACCGAAACCCTTAATACAAAGTAATAGATGATTGAATTTATATTGTGTCTTCAATACACAGAGTAGTCACAATGTAGTACAACTTCTATAACCTTCAACAATAATGACACAAACTGAGTGTGTGGAGGCTAGGAAGTGGAATTGGACCAAACTGGAATATTTTGGGGAGTGAAATAGCGCTTGTCTAATACTTGCTTTGGAATATATATGGAATTGAATGTTTGACAGCAATGTTAGAGAGAATTAGAGAGGAGAATTGTTGTTTTTGTTTGTGAGATGTTGGGAGGCTTATATAGGTGTGAAACGAAGTCTTCGTGTGACGATCTGGAAAATTAGAACCAATTTAAAAATTTATTTTAAGGAAATTTTATCAGAAATTGTGTCAGAATATAAAAATTCGATTTTTAATTTAGAATATAACCCTTAAAAATAGCCATTTGGCAAACGATCTCCGTTTTCGACGAAACCACTTTTGTCGGATCTGGAATGTCAAATTATTGCTAGGTTTAAAATTCCATGATTTTTGGGATTAATATGTGAGCGTGGTAAATTAAAACGCATTTGGTAATTTCTATTGAATTGGATCGACCATTAAAAATGTCATTTTTCAAACGGTCTCCAAATTCAAAGAAATTAGTTTAGTTAGGACCATATCGTCAAAACATAGTTAGATTTAATTTTTGGAGTCAGTATGTGGCCCTGGTAAATTAAAATGTACGTTCAAATTCGATATTGAATGTTATATATTTTAATTTAAGGAAAAACTGACTGAAACAGTCGAATGGGCTTACGAAACATGTTCCACTGATTATCCTTACTTCCATGGCACGGGGGTTTAGGTTGTCTCACTTCGAATAATTGCAATTTTTCAACATATCTCCTTTGAAAAAGAAGCATCCATTGGATATATGAAGTTGTTGAAAGAGTACTTTGAATAGCTACTTGCATTCATTTTCATATGTTAAAGTGGACTGCTGTATGTTGTTAAGAATGAATAGTTACATGGCACTGTTGATTAAGTCTTCCGCATCCCATCAAAGGAACCTGAGTTCGAGCCCTAGCACCATCATTTTCTTCTTATTTTTTTCTCAATGTCAGAAAGTATTCAAAACTTGCAATTTTCTTTCTTTCAAAAGTCACTGTGATCCAGTGGTTGAACGTGCCTCTTATTCGTGGAAGGTTCTGGGTTAGTGTCTCTTGCCTTTCTTACGCTCCGCCTATGTTTGTTTAAAATTAAATGGTGAACGTGGTTGTCGTTGCCCACCAACTTCCTTCGCTTTTCTTTGTTGTATATTTTTCAAAAGCAAACACGTGATGCGACTATTTGTCACATTTTGTTGCCTCCCACTTAGTCATTAAAAAAAGGATGAACAAAATTATTTATTTGGTCGTATATTAATTTAGATTTTTTAAGTTATGATATACTAAAAATAAAACACTAACCCTAAAATAAATAAATAAATAAATTTTATATGTTGAATTTGCTGCAGTTTCGTTATCCATAAATTCTTGTTTTCCATCGTAGGTAGTGAACATTATTGTGTCAAAATCATATCATCCTTAGGTACCTACAAAAAATAAATTACATATTTTGGAACCCTCTTCGTCCGTTAGGGTCCAGGGGTTAGATCAAAGGTAACCATACCCAATAAGGTTTAATGGTACTTTTAAAATAAATATTTCATTATTAATAACTATGTCAAAATAATCATTAACGTATTTTTTCTATTTTTCCAATTGACACGAGCTCAAATACTTAGATAATTCATATTTTCTATCAATTAATAATTTTATGCTTCTATAAATATTATGGACATTACTAATCACAGAAGCACCTGAATTTCTATAAATTTTGGATTAAGAACTTATTTGAAATTTAGTACTAGAACTAACTATTTTACTATACACGTAGGTGTATCTAATACTATTTCTACAATAAACTTTTTTTATCCTGAGCCATTTTTATCATATAAATGTCTAAACTAGATGATATCATGTTTAAATCATTCTGATCTCTTTTATATTTGCAAAATCATTTTTATATTTTTCAAAATTATTTTTAAAATTGGAATAGTCATTTTCAAAAGAAATTTTACTATTTTTAAAAATGTCAATTTCCTTATTTAATTCAGAATTCTCTTCTTCAATGTACCATCCTCATTTTTAAGACTATAACTTCAAGATTCTGAATTATCTAAAGATGATTGTAATAAATTATTTTGTCTTTTCAAATTTTATTTTGAAAATATTTCCTTTTCTCTTTCAAATATAGCATATTGTTCATTTAGAAATTCTTTAAGATTCATTAAATTATTTTTAAAAATATCATTTTGATTTTCTAAAACTATTTTTTCATTTCTCAAGTACTAATTTTCAAGTTTGACATAATTCATCTTCCCTAAAATAATGAAATTAAGTTTTAAATCTTATCTTGTAATTCATCATTATTTTCCGCCGAAATTTGTAAATCAGAAAGTAACCTTTTGTAGTCCTTCCTTGTTGTTGGTTTGTTTGTACTGGACGTTTTGCTTGCTGTATTTCAACCACATCTTTTTCTGGCTATTATTCTATGATTTTGCGATGATCAACAAAATCCTTTTCTCTGATAGCAATTGTTAAGTTGGTGAGGTGATTAATGGTTAGTCGATGTACATTAGATCGATGGTGGCTAATATATATATGCAGATTTTGAAGGACAATAGCCGCAACAGTAGTAAAATAATTAAAATAATAGCAAGAAATATAAACCTGTACAGTCGATTTATATTGATTCGGGCTTCTCGTGCTACATCCAGTCCCAAATACCCCATTTGCCCTTTTTTCCAATAATACTAAACCCTCGTTTCATCTCGAGGAATAGGTTTACTAATACTACTTAATTTCACGGGCCACAAGCTTACCTTATTGATTTAAATGGGCTATAGGCTCACCGAAGCCTTTAATACAAAGTAATAGATGACTGAATATATATTGTGTCTTCAATAAACGAAGTAGTCGCAATGTCGTACAACTTCTACAACCTTCAACAATAATGATGCAAATTGTATGCATAGCAGCTAGGAAGTGGAATTGGACCAAATTTGAATATTTTATGGAGTGAAATAGTGTTGTATAATATTTGATTTGGAATATATATATATATATATATATATATATATATATGGAATTGAATGTTTGAGAGCAATGTTAAAGAGAATTAGAGAGGAGAACTATTGTTTTTATTAGCGAGACTCTGGGAGGCTTATATAGTTGTGAAAAGAAGCCTTCTTAGTGAATCCCCTTCGGAAAAGAAGCGTCCATTGGATATATGTAGTTGGTTAAAAGAGTACCTTGAATAGCCACTTGCATTCGTTTTCATATGTTAAATTGGACTAGCCGTCTGTTGTTGAGCATGAATGGTTATGTGGATTAGTTGGCTGAGCCTTCTGCACCCTATCACTGGAACCTGATTTTGAACTATGGTATTATCATTTTGCTTCTTATTTTTGTCTTTTGGTCAGGAAGTATTCAAAACTTGCAATTGCCTTGCTTTCAAAAGTCACTGTTTTCCTGTGGTTGAACGTTCCTCTTCTTTGTGGAAAGTTCTGAGTTCAATTCCCGGTGTCTCCTCACTTTCTTACACTTCGCCTATTTTTGTTTAAAACTGAATGGTGAACATAGTTTTTCATAGGCTGCTAACTTGTTTCATTTGCCTTTGTAGTATACTCTTCAAAAGAAAACACGTGCTGCTGGTACTTATCATGTTATACTTCTTCGCTTGGGTTATATATATATATATATTCGCTTGTGAAAAACCCATCTAACTCGTAGAAAAATTATTATCCATCATATGTCTGCTTAACCTAAAATAACTCAATAAACACGTTAGTAGAAAATGTCATATAATTGTTATCATCAAAACACTTAACGTGTTTATAATATTCTTACACATACTTCTATATTACTTGATCCTTCGTGACTGTCAAATCCCTATAACAAGGTAAAACTATACGACTGAATTTGTTTTGATGTTGTAACAACCCAAACTTTAACGAATAGTAATAAATTATCGAATTAATTAATTAAAGAATAAGTTAAAAAATAATGGGAATTGGGCAATATGGTTCGCTTCATTGGGTCTATTACGATTTTTTTAGTTCAGATAGACTTTTGATGTGCATAAAACATACTTAAAACAAAGAAGAATAGAAGTTTGAAATTCAAAATTAAAATTTAATAAATAAGTATATATATAATATAAAAATGAAAATGTCCATGGAATGACCTAGAATACAACTGGGTCAACGCATGGGTCAACCCATGTTGGACGTGTGTCGACTACGTGTCGACCCAGCTATATACTGAGTCAACCCATGTCGTGGCTAGAAAATTTACTTATTAAGCAGAAAATCGACCGAACGTTTGGGATTTTTCATGGTGCTTCCAGACTATTCTTTGCATCTGATGGCCTAATTAAAAATCTTATATCCAGTGGTCCAATTATTTTTTAAAAATAAATTTGGGTTAAAGGCTCATGGAAAATCCATTGCCCAACCACCAGTTCCATAAAAGTCATCATCGCAATATGTCCAGTGGTCTAGGTTACTCTACTTCTATTATAAATATGCCTGTTTTCCTTCCCCTATTCTCACAACTCCATTCCTTCTTCGATGTGCCTCCTTTCTACAAATTTCCTCCACCAAAATAAAATGGAGTTCTCAGATAAAATAAAATAATTTATGTACACAATTGGAGGATTATTTATATACAGATTTAGAGATTCCTGCTAGGGCTATATGGATAAGCATATTCTGGGTGAGTATTTACTGTAATTGCTAGATTAGTATAATTTTGGGAGTTTTTTAGATAGTAGAGTAGTTTGTTGATTTTCCTATAGTTATTTATAATTTTTTTGTTTATTTTCTACAGATAATTTTTGTAAGTTTAATTACTGTCTCTATTCCTATTTCAGTTTATTTCAGTAATTTACCATTTATTATTAGTTATTCATTCCTCTCATATCCCCTTTCTTTGTAGTTATTTTATTTACAGTTCGGGGTATGCCCAATTTTGTTTATAATTCTATTTTATTTATTTCGAGTTTAGGCCATGCGAGTGCCTAAACTTTTACCCTTGTATTTACGTTTAGTTTAGGCCATTCGAGACCTAAACCTCTACCTTATTATTTCTGTGCATATTAAGAAAATGGTGATTTCGTGTATAAAGGGTTTTTTGGGGTATACTAAGTATTAGGGTTGTACAACGAATATGATTATTGTATCATAAGATAAACAAGATGTTTAATACGACCTAAAATATAACAAGAGGTATATTGAATGTGTGGTTTATTAAGTAAACTTAAAAATGTGTGTTAGGTTTAATATGGAACAAATTAATAAGCATGTAACTGGTGTCTGTTCCGGCAGCGTGAGCTAATTAGGAAAAATAAGTGGGCTAATAAATTAATAAGCATGTAGTGGGAGTCCGTTCTGGAAGCGACGACTGATTTGGGAAAATAAGTGGCTTATGGTTGTGTCCGTTCTGGCAGCATCGGCTGATTAGGGAAAATAAGTAGCCAAATGAAATAATTTATCTATGGTGGCCTTAGCATTCGTTGACAATTCTATGAGGGTCTACGTAGCTAAGCGGTCGATGGTAATTCTATGATGGCCATGGCGTTCGTTGACAATTCTACGGGGGTATATATATTTGTAGGCGGTCAACGATAATAAAATAAATGATGGGGACTAAGTCAAGGGGCGACTTAAGTCAAATTGCATTTTTGGTTTGGTACCCGTATTAGGCAGTATCCCTTTTATCATTCTATGGAGGTCTCACACAAGGAGGCGAGTGCATGCTTTACTGTGTTGGGTAGTAAGAGGTCCAAACGAGGTGGGTACAAGCACGTTCCGGCGGGGCGATGTGCTTGCATCGCACTGATTAGGGGAAATAAGATGATGTAACGCCTATGATGAATGTTATGTCTTTTAGAGCTAATAGAATCGAGCCTGATAAACCTGAGGTCCATTGTGGGCATAGGTTATCACGTTATGGTATAGGAGCCGGTCGTTGGGTAGAAATTATGTAAACTTAATTTTGACTTGTGGCAAGTTGGTGCAGAAATCGTAATGATATGAATGAGAAGACAATTGGCTTTATTCGTGCTTATCTTCCTTCTTCTTTAATTACTACATATATGCCTTTATGTTCTTGGAACTGTTATTCTGTCTAAACTTCCATTTAAAGCACTCACGCTAGTAATTACTGGACTTACTATTACTAGACTTATGTCCGACTAGTTTCCTTTCTTTCCCCTTCCCTCGTAGGTTCACAGGGCAGAGGAACTCAAAGTTGATAAGGTTTGGTCCAACTTGGATTATTCATATATTTCCTTCTTGATTCACTTTCCACTTATTTATGTATTACTCCGTTCATGGTTTTCTCCTTCTTATTGTATTTGACATTGAGAGGGATGATTTTCAGTTATACTCCGATGGTTTTTCATAATACAGCTTGTGGTTGTTTTGTGACGTTGATCTGTATGATGTGATAACAATTATGATTTGACTTTAAATTAAACTTTTTAATTCCACCGTATTTTTATATATTCTGTCTTCTAAATTTTAATCTCTGTAATGTTTGTTTATACCTATACGCTTCACATTCCTTAACGAAATCCTCATATGGGTAACGTAAGGGGTGTGGGGTGTTTCATTTAGTATCAAAGCCTAAGGTTATAAGATCATAGAAAAATGTTATTTTAAAAGAAAAACTCTTTTCAAAATGAAAAACCTTTTCAAAATAAAATTTTGTTTTTGAAAATTGTATGCCCTCTAGTTAGGTACAACTTTCCTTTGACTCTTTCGAATTCTAAACCCCTCTCCTTTCTTCGTTGAGTTATTTTATGGTGACCTATATAAGTTTTCCTATATATAATAACCTCAAATCCTTATAGATTGAAGTTTTGACTTATGGATAAACTTGTTTAACTCAATATTTGGGAAAAAACAAAGTTAGAGAGAAAGTTGCTACTTGACAAATAATAATTAAAGCTAGCCAGGAATGGGACAACCTTAAAGGACAGGGATGGCAAGGCAGTGTAAAAGTTTCACTGTGGAGTTAAATAAAGATGTTATTAGCCTAGGATTGGCATGAAGTTAGGAAGTTATGTACAACCTAGCTTGGTTGGTTAACCAAAAGTGGTATATTTCCATAGTTGGTTTGTGATTAGTATTGAAAACGTAATTGCAAGAATAAAAGAAAAAGGATATGGACTAGCGCGAAATAGGGATTCATTCGTATTACACACTTTCAACAACGTAGAGATAATCAAAAGGAATGTCTTGCAATTATGAATTTTGATTAATTAGACTATCTTATGCTATGAAAATAAATTTCTAAACATTTTCATTAACCAATCAATTAGGAATGAACAAAACTTCCTAAAAGGAAAATTTACAAGGATAGCAAGTATAAGAGTAACATAAATATGTTGATGTCAATAGATTATAGGGAAGGTAGGATTAAGTAATGGAAGGAGGTAAAGGTTGGTGAAAGAAAGAGTGACATCTATCTTTATTCTTTCTAATTCTCCAATTTTATTTGATTTACAAGTATTATGTTACTTTATTTTTGATTCACTTATGAGGTGGCTGCATGGGGCACTTAGCCACACTGATATGAGCTAAGCCATGTAGGACATATGTATTATAGGCCTAACGAAGCTGTCCTTTACAGATAGGGTAAATCCCCGAGTGTGTAGTGATAACAATAAATGACTGTTTGCATTTAGTTATTTTTCTAGACCCAGTCGTAGTTTGTTGACCCATAGGAAGATCGACATGATTATGTATTATGACTCGGGGTCGAAACTAGAAATCTTGATTTAGGAGATGGATGGGGCATTTCCGAGCATGAGTTGATTTTGGGTCTAGTTAGTTAAACATTTAGTTGGTTGTCTTAGATTTTAACACTAATAGTAGAGTTTAAGTAAGGTGCTTATATTCTAAGGTTTGTGAGATAGGAAAATTTGAAGGATGGATTAGTTAGCTTAGTACAAGGCTATCTTGAATGCAAGAAAAGGATTATCAGGTTAAAATATGCAGTGAACTAACTATTGGGATTCCTTGTGACCCGAGGGGTCGGTCACATTGATTTCCCTACTTTTCCGTAGTGCATTCTAGGTGATGTCAATTCAGTTCTTATTGTGTTATATATTCAGAATATTGTAGGAGGTTGGAAAGTTATCTCCTAGAAAAGTGACTAATTTTCAAATCTATATCTATGACGATGCTATGTTTCTGGCATGACCAATAAAGCACGTGGTTATACGAAATAAAAGAGAATTGAGTTCCATGTTTACAACTAGAAACTTTTCCAGATATGGAGTTATGCTTACAACATTTCTGTGTGTGGGTTTGTTTGGAATTTTAAACATGTTATATGCTATATCAAATATTGAGAGGAGAGTAGATTTTTGGGGTTACACTTAGTAGGCACATTCTAGAATTGACACGTGAAAAATCTGTTGGAATAGATTATTTTACTCCTTAAACTTACCTTTTGATAGATTGAGTGTGGTGCTTATGATGGGAGCCTTCCATTTATGTTTTAAGGAAGTCATTGGATTTCAGTCGCAGTGAAAAGATTTTTTGGGAAAAACAAAGTAATGAGCATAAAAGAGTTAGTGAGGATAAGTGTTTTTGGATTAGTGATGTCATTTGATGGATAGTTCCTCTGGCTCAGTAGTATGAATTGTTTTAGCAGAAACATTTCTCTTTGACTTATGTAGATGGCCTTTTTTGGTAAATCTTGAGAACTAGATTTATCCCTATATCTAGATTTCTTTGCTTGTGGTTTCCAAAAAGTTTTGAGTGGTGGAAGGATATAAAGATGGAGTTGTTCATAGAATATCTGATGTATTTTAAGGACAATTGTCATACCTTTTTGGACTAGCTCGAGCCTAAGCCATGTTATTGTTTTATGTACGTAGTGGGGTTCTTTGGTAAGGGTCTGTGGATGTCATGTAAATGGGAAAGGATAAATTTGGTATTTAGTACCTTATAAGCACATAGATATAAGACCAATTTCTATGAGTAGCTATATTGGAAGGGAAGGAATTTTCTTGGATTAAGGGAAGTTACTGAAAGTATCTCCAAAATAATGATTTTCTTGACCTACCTGACCGAGTGAAGTTTAGTTTTTATGGAAACAAAATGGGGAACTTTCTTTAAATGATTTCATAGTAGCATTTTAGCATTAATTATGTGGTAGCATTAGTAAGGAAACCGATGAGAGTAGTTACCTTGGACTAACTACTTTTACTTTCTGCCTGTTATACGTGCACGATTACCTATTGTAAGGAAAGTTTAAAGTTTTAGTAACCATGGACTATTGGTTTGTTATCCTCTAAAAAGAATAGGAATTTAAAACAAGAACAAATGAGTAAGTTGGATTACCCGATAGTTTTCGGGATTTCCATGTAAAAATAAAAACATGGTTGGCATTAAGTTCTTGCCTTTCGGATATAAGAGTTCATGTTACCTTTACGGAAATATCTTGTAGTGTGGTAAGATCTCTTTGAACCTTAAAAGATTTAACCCAAAATTTGCAATTTAATAAGAATTCACTATTAGTTATGCTTTATGATTGAGGTTTGGTATTCGTCATGGTTATGTCAATTGGGCAAGAAATAAGACTCCCAGAAATTCTATTTGAAAATAAAATAAAATGTGTGGTTTGAGACCTAATCATGAGGATCAGATTAGTAAGATATATCTGTATATCATCACCAAATTAAAGTAAGTAAAAGTTTGGCTAGTGGAAGAATAATTAAACAGATATAAGAATTTCAAACGGATTAATGACATAATAAAATATTATGTTCCATTGAAAGAATTTGAAAAGAGTGTTTTGAGGAAAAGGGAAAATTTTAGAACCACTTTGAGTCTAAACCCCACATATATATATTTTTTGAAAGAAATTTTAAGGGATTAATATGTTTTGATATCAAATCCATATTTTTGGAAATTTCATAAAAGTAACTATATATATTTCAAAAAGAAATATTTTTTTATATGAACTTATGATTAACAAGTTATCTCATTGAGATTTTCAAATGAGATCTTGAAAAATAACAGTAATAAAATAAGTTTTGAAAAAATATATATGAAATAGATCCTTATGGGGTTGGGCAATATAAGTGGAATAAATGAAGGGACACAAGATAAAAAAGGTAAAAAGGGTATAAATTGGATTCTGCATATTCTTTTAGAACCTAACGGCTTAGCTATGATGAGACAGTTTAAAAAAGGGAAACAGGCGGAGAACTTGGAGAATAATAGATTGGCTCACTTGGAATTTTTCTTCCTAAAGTATTTGGAGATAAGAAAGAGAAGGAAATCCTCTAGTGAAGTTATTTAGAATAATTCGGAAGCTACATGGGAAACAACTTAGATTTGACGTTTTGAAATGGTTTGGGTAAATGTTGATGAGATACTGATAGATTCAGCAATAAAATCTTTTATCTTATAGGGAGAATTCAAGTTTATTACCTAGGTTCTTTTGACAAATGTTTCTTTTTGATATTCTATCACTAGCATCTTCCTTTGATTATGTCCTTTCTTCTAAATATCCTTAGGAAGGGTAGTATTAGGATTTAGGCCATGGATGATAGGATATGGTTGAAATATGCCATTGAAACATGTTTTGATTGATGGTTGCAAATGGATGCAAGTGTTTGCAAGTTGGATGCATATACACGACATGTTATGACTGATGGTTGCAAATGGATGCAAGTGTTTGCAAGCGGATGTATATACACAAACTATGCACTATGATCGACTGAATATGACACTTGGATAAACATACGGATGCGTATGCATTTTATTTCTATGGTTGTAATGTATGGATGTTGTAATATGTTCGTTGCGTATGGGTGGTGTTCGATGCACGCATACAGAACTATCTACTATCATTAGAATTTTTTCATACAATTGGATTAATGGAACAAACGTAATCACATAAAAAGGAGGTCAACTGAATCAGTGCACCGCCTAATTTCTTGCATTAGTTAGGTACATATTCACTACAATAATTGCATAAGTTCATAAAAAGCATTAGAAATCCTAAGGACAATGGATGCCACCGATTGATGAATGAGCAGTTGGATGAATATAACTATATGATAACATTTTTATCATTCCTCTAACCTTGGAGATTTCAGGTACGAAATCCTTTAAGAAGGGGAGAGGGGAGAATGTAATAACCCAAATGTTAACAAATAGTAATTAATTAATAAATGAATTAATTAAAGAATAAATTGAAAAATAATGGAAATAAGGCAAATGAGTGTGCGCCATTGGGCCCGTTATGATTTTCTGGTTCAGATAGACTTTTGGTTTGCGTAAAAAGGACTTAAAACAAAGAAATTATGTCTAATAGGAGTTTGAAATTCAAAATTAAAATTTAATAAATAAGTATATATAATATAAAAATGAGAACGTCCATGGGATGACCTAGAATTAAGCTGGGTTGACCTATGGGTCGACCTATGTTGATGGTGGGTCGACCCACATGTCGACCCAGCTTTATACTGGGTCAACCCATGTCATGGCCTGGCAATTTACTCGCCAGGCACGAAATCGACTGAACGTACGGGATTTTTTGTGGTGCTTTTTGACTTCTTTGTTGATGGACCTAATTAAAAACCTAATATCTAGTTGCCTAAGTTACTCTACATCTATTATAAATAAGCCTCCTCTCCTTTCCCAATTCTCACACTCCATTCCTCCTTCTATGTGCCTCCTTTATACAATTTTCTTCCTCCAAAATAAAATGAAGTTCTAAGATAAAATAAAATAAACAATATACAAAAATTGGAGGATTACCTATATACAGATTTAGGGATTCCTACCAAGGCTATATGGATAATCATATTTTAGGTGAGTATTTACTGTAATTTCTAGATTAGTATAATTTTAGGAATATTTAGATAGTAGAATAGTATGTTAATTTCTCTACAGTTATTGATAGTTTCTATGTTTATATAATGTAGATAATTTTTATAAGTTCTATTATTGTCGCTGTTCCTATTTCTGTTTATTCCAGTAATTTACCATTTACTGTTAATTATTCAGTCTTCTCGTATCCCCTTTCTTTGTGATTATTTTATTTACAGTTTGGGATATGCCCTATTTTTTTAATAATTACATTTTATTTATTTCGTGTTTAGGCCTTGCGAAAGCCTAAACCTTTACCCTTTTATTTATGTCGAGTTTAGGCCATTCGAGAGCCTAAACCCCTACCTATTATTTCTACGCATGTTGGGAAAATAATATTTTTCAAAATTAAAATTCAATAAATAAGTGTATATATGTAAAATATAAAAAAGAGAATGTCCATGGGATGACCTAGAATACAACACGACTGGGCTGACCTATGGGTCGACCCATCTTGAAGTGGGCCGACCCACATGTCGACATAGCTGTATACTAGTTCGACCCATGTCGTGGCTCGACAATTAACTTGCTAGGCATGAAATCAACCGATCGTATAGGATTTTTTGTGGTGCTTTCAGAATTCTTTGTTGATGGACCTGATTAAAAACCTAATATCTAATTGCTTAAGTTACTCTACATCCATTATAAATAAGCCTCCTCTCCATCGCCAATTCTCACACTCCATTCCTCCTTTAATGTGCCCCCTCTATACAATTTCTTCCTCCAAAATAAAAAGGAGTTCTAAGATAAAACAAAATAAATAATATACAAAAATTGGAGGATTAGTTATACACAGATTCAGGGACTCCTACCAGGGATATATGGATAATCATATTATGGGTGAGTATTTATTGTAATTTCTAGATTAGTATAATTTTAGGAATATTTAGACAGTAGAATAACATGTTAATTTCCCTACAGTTAATTACAGTTTCTGTGTTTACATTATGTAGACAATTTCTATAAGTTCTATTACTGCCTCTATTCCTATTTCTGTTTGTTCCAGTAATTTACCGTTTACTGCTAATTATTCAGTCTTCTCGTATCCCCTTTCTTTTTGATTATTTTATTTGCAGTTCGGAATATGCCCTATTTCGTTAATAGTTCCACTTTATTTATTTCGAGTTTAGGCCGCACGAGAGCCTAAACCTTTACCCTTTTATTTATTCAAGTTTAGGCCATTCGAGAGCTTAAACCCCTACCTATTATTTCAGTGTATATTGGAAAAATAATGATTTTTGGTATAAAGGGTTATCTAGGGTATACTGAATAAATATAGTAATTAGCTAACGAACTGTAATTTTAGGGAATAACTAATAAACTGAATAATTGGAAGGTATAAATGGAGTAGGTTAACTTAGTAATTCAAAATGTAACAAGGATTGGGTTTGTATAATGAATATGATAACTGTATCATATGATAAACAAGATGGTTAGTACAACCTAAAATATAAAGAGACGCTATATTGAATGAGTGAGCTTATTAAGTAAACTTAAAATATGTGTTAAGTTTAATATAGAACAAATTAATAAGCATATATTGGGGGTCTATTTCAGCAGTGTGAGCTAATTAGGGAAAATAAGTGGCCTAATAAATAAATAAGCATGTAGTGGGAGTTTGTTTCAGCAACGACAACTGATTAGGAAAAATAAGTGGCTTATACTTGTGGTCCGTTTCGGTAACATAGGCTGATTATGGAAAATATGCAGCCAAACAAAATAATTAATTTACGGTGGACTTGGCGTTCGTTAACAATTCTAAGGGGGTCTAGGTAGCTAGGCGGTCGACGGTAATTCTATGGTAGCCTTAGCGCTCATTGACAATTCTATGGGCGTCTATATTAGTCGCCGGTCAAAGATAATAAATTGAACGATGGAGACCAAGTCTAGGGGTGACTTGAGTCAAATTGCACTTTTGGTTAGAGATCTATATCAAACAGTTTCCCTTTTATCATTCTATGGAGGTCTCACACGAGGAGGCGAGGGCACGCTTTACCGAACTGAGTTGTAAGAGGTCCAAATGAGGTGGGTACGAGCGCGCTCCGGTAGGGCGATGAGCGTGCATTGCACCGACTAGCGAAAATAAAAACTGTAACGCCTGTAATGAACGCTATGTCTTTTAGCGATGATGGGATCGGATCTGATAAACCCGAAGCCCATAGTAGGCATAAGTTATCATGCTATGGTATAGGAGTCAATCAATGGGTAGGAATTAGGTAACATCCTAATTATGACTTATGGTAAGTTGGCGTAGAAATCGTATTGATACTCGGAAAATTCGGCACTCGAATTTTCGATAATAGTACATAATCCAATATTACTTACTAAAATCCCAGTTATCGAAAACTCAGATTGTTGATAGAAAGAAGTTAGAGGATGAGAAAAGAAATATTAGAATAAAAGAATAAGAAGATCAGAGTCTTACAACAGAATGGACAAAATATAATATATTAAAACTCTTTATACAAAATGAAACTGTATATACCACAACATCAGAGTACACATACATCTCAATACAATACACATAGAGAAATAATTATTACTGGAGAAATACAGATATATGTCTTGACTTCAACTCCTCTACTGAAGCTCCCAGCGAAACCTAACCTGATAATATACTTGGTCTGACCCGAGCACATGTGAAGCAAAACAAAATTCACCCGGATCAGTCTGGAATACTTTCAGTGACAAATTCATAACAAACATATCTTGTTAAATTTTAGAAAATCCTTTTGAAGAAAAGGATAATCATAAGACCAGTCTACAAATAACCACATATAGTTTTTACATTACGATAACCCAAAATATTTTTGATATATCAAATCCGGTGATATTATAATAGTTTCTATCAAACCACATACAAATAACCATCTAGCAAAACGCTTGCATCTCACGCTCCACATATTTAGTCAGCATGGCGCTTGTTGGAGATTGGATTTCCAACTATGACAAGGTATGTAACCACTTTCCGATAGCGTATCTCTAGAGAGGAATACACTGGGGTTCAACAAAAACATCTTGCAACCCGACCACACATGACCGACCGCTCATTCAGCTTGAGTGCATTGAATATATGTCACCAACGGTTGGGTTCAAACCACCGCTATCTGAAAGTATACAGAAGTGATTGAGTAAAGATGCTAAAGGAATTTCTCTAGATCAGGTGACAATATACCCTAATAGGAAGGACCCACTTAGCCATGTTGCCTGCCTGAATTCTTTCATTTTCGTTCCCGGTTGATGAGGCTTGGGGTCACGATTTCTTTCAAAGAACATCACATTTAACTTTGAATGCCACATCGTTAGATCCGTTCAAATCATTAATTGACATCCAAAAATTCTCTCTAGGTATTAAGCTAAGAGAACTTCTCCTCCACCGAACTTGGTATATTTTTGTAAAAATCAACTTACGCGACTCTTAGGAAATACTCTATAAACATTTGTCCATACAAGTCATCAAGGAATAGGATGAACTGAAGGCACCGTCCTACTGTATCCTATATAGGAATCACCCCAAGGATCAGTAGTGCGTAGTCCTTGCAATCCAACGATTTCAATCATGATAGAATCACAATTCATAATAACTCCGATAGCTATCCAGAGAAATGTAACGAGCAGTTCTTCTGCTCATGAATATCAATAGTCTTTAATGCTCCATCTTTATAAGCCTGCAAGTTAGTTGCGAGTGCACATTTGATTCAAAGTGGTTTTGGGTCTAGTTCTCATCCCGGTCTCTTCGAAACAAAACGTCAAAAGTCCAAACAATATATATTGATAGTTGGGGTTTAACTATCAACTCAAACAGTATCGGTAAGTACTTTGGCAGCTCAGACCCCTTTTCATTTCAAATCCTTCATTAAAAAACCCTTATATTGATTAAAATCGATTCTATAATTTATTTCAACAAATCTCTTTTCACTTTCTTTACCATCACAAACTAATACCATCTCTCGATAATTGTGAAATCGTTCAAGTTGGGGTATTCTATTTACCTCTTAGACCTTGATAGACAACGTTCTTATCTTAAGATAGACAAAAGTTTGTAATTCAAAATCTGATAACATTAGTGTCACATTAATCCCATTTACTTTTTAACATATGGTTTTATAAACCATATTTCATGTTTGAAAATCTTATTCATTTCCCTTAATTAGGTAAAACCTCTTTTAAATTCATCGCATTAGCTTTACATTTCCATTTACAACCTTTGTTTGTAAAATTATAAATTTTCTTTAAAGAACACTTCACTGACTTCAATCAAATCTTACTCAATTTCCTTTTAAACAAATTCAATTAAAAGGTCATCTTCATTGTTATTATTAATAATATTCAACTAAATAAAAGCAGTTTCACTTATTGTTAACTAAAATAGGAGGATTAATTATTTTTAAACAACTCGACAATCACTTAAAACATAGTTAGTTAAATATTAATTAGCTTTTAAGAACACTCGATAAGATGAAACAAATTATTTGTTAAAAACTATTTCTATTTAATAACAAATTAAATAATACTTCTCATTGGAACAATTGACCAAGTCAACTTAAAATGCAGTTAACTGCTAAATGGTTTTTTTTAATCTTACTTATTAAATTAATTAAAAATATAATTAATTTAATAAAATCTCATTTATATTATTTCCTTGGAAAAAATTATCTTAGATTATTAACTCTTTGGTTAAATTTTGACTTTCTTACTATTTAAAACATAAGGTAAACCATTGAATAATTTCTTCTGTAAACATGTTTATAATATAGATATATCAATATATAAAATTTTCATTTTTAAATAACTTGTATAAGTTAACTTGAAAGCTTCAATCCAGTTATAAAAATAAATTTTATAACCTAAAACTTCGTCAATTCGCCTAACGGCAAAACAACGTCCTAAAATGTTAGATTTAGGTCATTTATTGCCAATCATTTAATCAATACCGTCTATTGATTAAAATTCAGCAATCGTTGAATTAAATTTCAACGATCGACACCCAATCAATCATCAACACCCGAACAAGATATAATGTCATTTATGGTAAACAATTCAAATATAAATAATATGATCAACAAATAACATACAGTTTATTTGAGGAATCTGGTTGGATCCCGCTAACCTGCTCTTCACAGCATCACAGTTCATAATATTATTTTATAACCGCATATGGAATAATATTCAACTAATCATCCAATACAAGGTTAATAAAACATCGACAATCATTAAACAAACAACAGACATCCAAGGCATTCAATCATCCAATTTACTTTATTAATGATAATTAAATTATATGAATTTAACTACATCATAGAATTCCAGAAGGTGTGAGAGTCAACTCACATTTTTTTTGATTGACGGTTGTCGCGATGTTCCGTATAATTTTAAATAGACGTTTAAAATTACACGAAATTCTAAGTAACTCCAAAGCTATCCAAATTAGCACGTACACATAGGCCTCGTTCCTGCGATTTTAACATCCTTTGTTTGCATGTATGGATAAGCTACCATCATTACCAACTTCAATTGATTTCAAAATAATATAAATTATATATTAATAATGTTAATTATTATATTAAATTTTAGACATGTCATTAGCCGTTAACCTAGCCTAAATCACCTTCGAAATCAATCGTTTTCCCTTTTGCTTCTCATGCCATTCCCGATGCTTCATACTGTTCGTAAACTCCATTACATATATATATATATATATATATATTCTTCTTTTAATCAACAAAGTCCCCGAGCCCTCAAAGAATATAACGCGCACTTTCCCATGCTCTTCCTTCTCTGGAAAATACACCGTTCTCTAAACTCTCTTCTTCCCGTGCCCACGTAATGCTCCATATGTGTGTGTGTGTGTATGTGTGTGTGTGTATATATACATAGGCCAAAGCTCAAAAACTTCGCACAACCCACCACGTGGTTGCTTCTCCTGTATCCCTTCTTCCTCGTCATTTCATCCGCTTTAGTAAAGAGCTTCACATTGCCGAACTACAAACTCCAATCTCTTGTCGCCACCGCAAGTCAACACCAGACTATGATCAAGACCTATTGCCAGCACCGCCTATGCCGTCCCGAAACCCTCACAACCCCTAGAGCATCGCCAAGCTCTCTTCGAAGACTGCAGTTCGAGTCCGCTTCCTCTCCCCATGGATAACTGGAGCTTTTGCGATTCCGGCCACACAGAGCTCTCACCAATCCCAACAATTTTCCGTTAGACTTCATCACGAGATTACTAACGGGTGGGGAGATTGGAGGTTATATGTTTGGGGGTGGTAATGGTCGTTCATGGTGTTTTAAGTGGTCGGTTATATAAAAAAAACATAAACCCATCGTTTTCAAGGAGTACAGTAGTCGAAAGTTGGACTCGTTTTGCTAAGACGTGGCTGATTTTTTTTAAAGATCTGTACAAATGAAACGATGGGTTTAGATATTTTTTTTCTTAAGTCAGTCTAAGTATAATAGGGAATCCACACTTTTTGAATTCAAAGTTCTGTTGAAGTTAACTATTGGAACGAAAGTGACATTTTTTTTCTTTTTTTCAATTTGTCCAAATCATATGCCAATAAGATTTTTCACAGATTGAAAATGACGTAAATATTTAGAATCGACTTGGTTGCAAAGATTTTGGTCATTATAAGTTGACGTGCAGATTTTCTGATGGATTTTTTTTGATGTTCTAAAAGTTACCTTAATTTATAAAATCTCGGATTTTCGAACTCCAATCAAAACACCATGACTAACGTTTTTAGTTCTCAACAATTATTTTAATGCATTGAAATATGTTTTCGAGATTTAATTTGAACGTATGGAGAAGATAAAAATTTATAATCGACGATCGAAACTGATTCCAATTAAATGATTTATAAGTGTTTTCGACATGTACGACAAACAGTAACTTCAAATGTTACGAAATATGAAATCAATTAATAATATATTATTACAGACTCAATGGAATTGGTTTCGTCAAATTCCGAGACTATTTACAAAAAATCACTATTTTAATTTCAAACGGTTAATTGATACGTGTTAATATTGCGCATGATTACAAAATAACTTCAATTGATGCGAAATTGAAAATCTAGCAATAATTATCCATTAAGGATTGAATAAAATCCATTTCATTGGAAACGGTGATCATTTGAATAATAGCCCCTTTTAAGGGTCCAAATTAAATTAAAATAAATCAATTTGAAAATACCTCAATGTAAAAATAATAAATTATTATTATCGAACATATACGAGCAGAATTTCATATAATTCCAATATAAATTACTTTGGGTTGAGTTTCAAGTTAAATCGATATTAAATAAATTTAAAACCCCTTTTATTTTTATTAATTAATTGCTATGGTTTATAAATGAATTCCATAGCGACCTATTTTAAAATTTTATTTGGATATAAAACAAAATCTACTACATGAAATCTCCATTTTTCTCTTCCATTAGAAAAACATTATCTAATAGATTTGAGTGTTTCATGTTTCAAAGAAATTCGACTTATATTGAATCTTGTACATCCATTTAAAGTTTAAAACGTAATATTACGACTTACCTTGCCGCTGCAGCTCATTTTTTAATCAAATTATAAACTATACATCCAAACGTCGTTTAATAAACGAATTCATTAATATAATTCGAAACCAAACTTAATTAAATCTTTATATATTGCTAATTCATACAATATAGCAATTTTGACTAATTTCGACTATTTCGAAGTTAAATTATTATTTTATTATCTAAATTAATATTAAATTAATATTCAAAATCAGTGATTCATTCTATTTAAATTCCAAAACACAATTAAAATAATAAAGTAAATTAAATATCTGGCCACTAAAATATGGGACATTATATATATGAATGAGAAGCCAATTGACTTTTTTCGTGCTTATCTTCCCATTGCTTTATTTACTACCTTTATGCCTTTATGTTCTTGGAACTGTTATTCTATATATACTTCCTTTTATAGTATTCATGCTCGTAATTACAGGACATGTCTAACTAGCTTCCCTTCTTCTTTCTCTCTTCTATCCCCCCACCCCAAGTTCACAGGGAAAAGAAACTTAGAGTTGATAAGGTTTGGTTCAGCTTGGCTTATTCAGAGATTTCCTGCTTGATTCACTTTCCACTTGTTTATGTGTCACCCCATTCATGGTTTGTTCCTTGTTATTGTATTTGACATTGAGAGGGATGATTTTTAGTTGTACTCTGATGGTTTTTCATAAGACAACTTGTGGTTGTTTTGTGACAATGATTTTCATGATGTAATGGCAATTATGATTTGACTTTAAATTAAAGTTTTTAATACTGTTATGTTTTTATATATTATGTCTTATGAATTTTAGTCTCTATAATGCTTGTTTGTAACTACATGCTTCACATTCCTTTGTGAAATCCTCATATGGATAACATTTAAGGGGTGTGGGCGTTTCATTACCAACCTAAAGCAAACCTAGTATTTAAAATTTGACTGCTGATTTTTAATATTAGAAGTATTTTGGTGTGACCAACAATGTAGTATCAAAAATGTTTTGTAAACAATTTTCAAAATCTAAGGTTTTCACGATGAATTATTATTTTGGAAAAATATTTGTGTGGAACGAGTTAATTAAAGTAATTGCTCTGTAAAAAAATACAAGATGTTTAGAGAAATAAACTCAAAGTGAGTATGTATTGTTTGTTGAGTTATTCATGCGAAAAGGTATATTATGATGAAAAAATTAGAGTGTATTGATCTAACAGACAACGTTTGCATTTGGTTCACTATATCTAAAACTATTTTAGTACTCTACGTTGATGATAATCCCAATAACAAAGTAATACTCTATGGCTGAATTGGTAACCCTATTAATTACCAAGGGATGGTTGAGATAACATATCCATATCTCTATCTCTGCAAACACGGAGTATTAATCATTGAGTAACCAAAGATTATTTAACTAACAAGACACAAATATACTATCATTTAATACCAGATTCAATTTTATTTTATAAGACACCGAATAAAAAGAATGTACACTCTATTATCATATAATGTGCATAGGAAGTAAACAAATAGGAAGCATGTCAATTTGACAGCAACAAAATTTTCTTCAAGCTACATATTTAACTCAACTTCTACTAGTTATTCTTAAAAAGGTATCATAGAAAATGTCAAATGTCACGTCTACGCTTTCAAACGAGACATAAAAGCATGAAACATGGAAAAAATTACCCTACTACCCAAACTCCTTTGTCATGGTCAGAGTGCGCATAATTTGCATTTAACTCGAATTCCTCTTCTTGTATACTTATGACAATGGAGAAAGATGAGTTCCCTTCGAATTGATCATATTCTTCTTCGTCTACCACATCACTATTCCCAACAATACATCTTTTTCTAGGAAGAACAACATACCACTTATTATTGGTTGGATCGATAGCGTAAAAAAACTTGTTTTGCTTGAAATGCCAAGATGAGTTAATCATTATCATGACTCGCTTGACCAAAGTAAAAAAGTATTAATCCATGTTCATATACTTATACAACATGATAATTGTCATCCCATCTAATTTAAATAAGGGAATAGTGAATTCCTTATACTCAAGCTCCAAAATATCCTCAGTTATTTCGTAATATGGCATTGTCGCATTTATTGGTCTATTAACTTTAGCGCTAGCGAATTCCCGAGAAAAAGCCATGACACTAGCTCTACTATTTTGCATTTTGCTCTTCTCATCCCGGCGTTTCGTATAAAAGAAATACCCATTGATATCATATCCTTCATAGAGTTGACTTGAAATCAAGCCCTATATGCCAACCATTTTTCTATATTAGAAATGTTATGATTTTTTTGAGACATTTGAGACATTACCCTGCTTTTAAACCATACGAAAAAAATGTGGTTATGTTCATTTGTTAATCACCTTTTATTTTTTAAAGGATTGTGAGACTATAAATTGTGTCATGTAAGGAACCTCACTAAGGTGTTGTAAAACAAGTAGGTGAGCTTTGTGAAACATTTCATCACCAATAAAAACCAATTTTAACCTAGTTGTACCATGACCATCAAGTCGTCCTTCATGTCGATACTTGCGAATTCCAATGTGTTCAACACTTGGTACGTATTGAGTGACAAATTCAATAACCTTCTCAGTCACATCACCTTATACGATACTAGATTCAAGTCTATATCTGTTTATGATTTTCTATTTAAAGTTCCTATGTGCATTTCAAATAGATACATATATCTCATGCTATGCAGCCAATGCCCCGCAATACCGTGTATTGGATTTCTACCGCTGCATTATTTCTAAATTTCCTATGTAATAGCCTTTTCGCTTGAAGCCCCGCTATATTCCGATATCCCGATCTATTCCATTATTTCGACTATATTCCGCTATTTCTGTTGTATCTTCTATAAAAGAACTGAATTGAAAAATGATACTTACACATTATAAAATTTATCAAATTAGGTTTCTAATAGAATTTTTTAACATATATTTTTCTAAAATAGAAAATACTATAATATTCTATTAAATTTAATCAAGCTAAATAGAAGTTTATATTTATTTAATTATATTTATATGTGTTTTTATTTAAAATTAAAAATGTGCTCATTATATTAAGTTGAGTGTTATTTTCATTTATATATTTGTAAAAGCATTAAGTATATGTTTTTTATGCTATTTTAGGTTCATTTTCTATATCCCACTATTTCCTCGCTTTATCCCTGCTATAACGTTTTGCACATAAGTAAATTTGACTAAGATTGATCAATAGTAGTGTGGATTATAATCTTGGAGTGAAGTTCGGCGTTCGTGGTGTCTTCTGATTATCACCAATCTCTTCCCCTCACCTTTGTATTGTGGTGACCACCTGAAAATTTGTGAAATGGCAATGTCGTAGCTGCTAGATACATGTGCAATGCTAGTAAACAGTCATAGTTCAGATAATCCAATAATCAAAATGGAAACCCTAACTTGTATTCGCATTTTGATTTTCCTTCATTGAATTCGAATACACAAATTGCTCAGGAGGTAAACAGGAATTGTTATTCTAAAGCATGGATATAAATTATTTAGGAAAAAAAATTATCATTGCAAATCAATTCAGCTAAATTTCTTTGAGCCAACAGTAATGGAAAATAATAGATATGCATGCATTAAAGAAGGCTTGATCAACCAGGGTAGAAATAAGTGGTAGAATTTAGATTGTCTTCTATGTGTATTGAAATAAACCTTATTACAAGTTTCTCAAAGAATATATAAAAAGATCATGGTCTATTAAAGTCAATTATCAACTTTATACAAGGGAAAATGATTTTTCATTATAAAATTTGACAATCTAGAAGACTGTGAAAATGTATTAGCTACAGGGACTTACTTTTATAACAAAAAGATTATTTTTCAATTGGGGATGAAGCTTTCACATGAATTCCTTTTCTCAATTCCCATTTGGATTCAATTGCCTAACCTGGATTTGGATTTCTAGTCAGTTGAAACCATAAGCAGAACTGCTTCAGTTCTAGGTAAACCTATTAAATTGGATAGTGACAAAAGAACTAGTAAGAATTTCATTTGCTAAAATTCTTGTCGAAATTGATGTTAATTATAATTTTCCTATAGAAAACTCAATCAAACATTTTGATGGTAGAATTGTAAAATAGAGAGTAGTTAATGAATGGATGCCTTCAATCTATTCTAACTCCAAAAATTTATACATAACCTTAATTCTTATGTTGTTAAAAAAGTTTGGATATAGAAATAAAATATTGTGAAAAATTCTCAAATGGACATCGACACTGAATCTAATCAGATTACAATAGAAATGAATGTTTTCTCAGATAGTGGTATTAAGGAGGGAAATGTAAATCAAAACCCAAAAAGTAGCGTATGGAATACTACTGCTTTTTCAAATCAAGTAGAGGAAACTTACCTGAATGAAAACGATGGCTCAGATGGGAATATGATTTCTTATGAATCCGGGCGTGCCTACACTTCAAATAAAGAAGTAACTACTGCTAACAAATTTGATAATCTAGCATTTGGTGACCAAAACAATACAGAAGGGAATACGAACATCAAAGATTCTATTGTAAAGTAAGGTAAAATATGCACAGGCTTATCGGAAAACAAAGAGAAATATGCTGAGATTATTATTGAAGACCAAGTCAATGTGAGTGAGAAGGAGAACTTAAATCTTGAACATAATAAAGGGGAAATTTCCAGCTAAGATGACACATGCATGGATGATTCTGTTTTTTGTTAAAATAGTTTCAAGAAGAAGAAAAATAAAGTCAATTCGAACAACTTGCAAACTGAAGAAGTGCTTATAAGTTGGGAACCATTTGTTGAAACTAACCCCAAATGGAATGACCCTATATCTCAAGTTAAAACAAGATCAAAAACTACAAAATCAAAAGAAGATGGGAAGCTCCCAAGTGGTGTGAAAATTATGAGCAATCGAAAAATAAAATTTAATTTATGGCTCTTCTATTTTGGATTGTAAGGGGTTTAATTCTATCAATAAGAAGAAAAATTTGCATAAATTAATCAAAAGTAATGATATTGATCCCATGGCCATATTGATGCACAAACTTTCTGATTGCTCTATTGCTAATTTTGTGTTAATGTTTAATAATAGGGATTTCATCAATAACAATACAATGGAAGGCAAAGGTAGAATTCTTGTTGGTTACGATAAGAGATATTGGAGACATCAGGTTTTAAAAACAGATGAGCAATGTATTACCTGTAGTTTTACTAACTCTGGAGGTCTTCAATTGTCAATTTCTTCAGTATATGGATATGATTTGTAGTCTGGATGGCACTCTCTTGGCAGCATCTCATGTCTGTTAAAAATAAAATTGTTGTTTCTTGGAAATAATAGGAGACTTCAATGATATTTTCTATGTTAACGACAGACGCGGCTATAATAATGTAATTATACAGTAGGTAGTGATTTTTTTTCAATGCATCTCCCAGTTAAATGTTATGGAACCTACAATTAAACGAAATTTTTACATATGGAGAGGTGGTTTTAATTTGAATACCCATTCTAGAATTGATAGGATTTTTTTGAATCAATAGTGTGCTGACATTTCCCCCCATTAATAGTGCAGTATTTAAATCACTCTTCCAGTGACCATACTCCACTTTTCATGAAATTATGTTGCAAAAATACTAGAAATAGTAGTTTCAAAAGGTCTCCTTTCAGAAATAAGAACAATTGGCATTTCAAGGAATAGTATTTTGATATTGTTAATCCTATTCTGAAAGGCAGGTTTACGAGAAATTTCCTATTTCAAATTATGAATAAGCTGAAAGCTATTAATTTTCATTTGAAGAAGTAGTGCAAAAATCACTTGACCTTTTTAAGACAAATTCAATATTTGAGGGATGAAAATGATAGAGTTTATAATCTAATGCTTTCTAATCCTGAAGACTCCAATTTGCATCATCTTTATCAAGTTAACTTAAGAAAACTTAAAGAATTTATTTATTCTTAAAGTGTGGAGCTCAAGCAGAAAGCCAAAATAAAAGGCTTAGTAGAAGTTGATCTACCTTCTAAGTATTTTCATTTGAAAATGATAATCAATAAGGAAAGAATCAAAAATAAAATAAACATTTGTTGGATTCCAATAGCGATTTTATGATAGAAATTAATGTTTTTACCGTTGGAGATGCAGATTAAGGATCTTAAGGCTAGTTACACACTAAGGGGGAAGGGGTGAATAGTGTTTTATGGAATTTATTAATTTTCCTGGAATCTTTTTAGATTAAACAATACAGTATGCAGATCGCAGGTATTAACAAACACATAATTAATCACAAAATGCAGAAAGTAAAAGTAATAGTTGCAAAAGGAAAGTACACACCAGGATTTTATACTGGTTCAGGACTCCTTTACATCCAGTCCCACACAATGTTGGGTTGATGTGGATTTTATCCAACAATATTTAATTACAATCCTTGGTTTCAAGGCTACAAGGAAACATCCCAATTGATTCCAAGTACAGTGAGACTTAGTTGATTTCCAGGCCACAATTTTGCACCCAATCATTTTCTGTGACTCAATCGCACCTAGTCACTTTAAACGGGACAGGGTCACACCCTTCTTTTATCAGTTTTGTAGTATTGACTCGATAGGACTTGATCATGAGATCTTTGATTAAGAACAACGTATAACTCTTGAGTAGCACTTGAATTCAGAGAGATTTTTATTTAGAATTGAAAGAGTAGAAGAATGAGAAATTGGCAAGGTATAAATGCAGAAGGTTAAGAAATTAAGAACATTAATGGTGGAATGTTAAGAGAGGAAGAAGGATATGAAAGTGAATTAAAAAAATTTGAATTCAGTAAGGTGTTTATAGGTTTCCAACAGTCACAACCTTTCAGAAAAGGTTTGAATTAAAAAGGCACATCTTTTCCAATTTTAAAAAAGTTAACGGTTAGTACGTCGACATAGACTTTTCATATGTCGACATATGCTAGTACAAAATCAAAAATTGAATTTAAAAACAATGTAAACAATGTTTAAAAAAATTGTGGTGAATCCAGAGGTAAAATAAACTATATTCTTTTATATTAAATTTTTTTATTCAACGTAAACTATAATTTCAAAACTTATATAAATATGAACTAAATAATTAAGAAACTAAATATAAATGATTATAAAAGTATAAATATATTAAAACATAACACAAACAAAAAATTGAAACCATTATAATAAATCAAGTAATAAACTTCAAAGTAAAACTTAAGTTAGAAATCTATTATACTAAAAAATAAGAGTTATAATAAATTTCAGGAGTTAAAATATTACTTAAAATAAAGAAGTATATATTTATAAATAAGGAAGTAATTTTGAAATCATTTTGGAGAAGAAGTTTAAAGTTAGAATTAAAATTAAAAAACAAGATTAAATTTAAAACCCGAATCAAGTGCTAACCTGAGTTTTAACAGAATGCCTAGACACATTTACTCTTATAAGTCTTGAACTCTTGATTTTTTGGTACTCATGAGTCTTGAAACTTGAACTCTTTTGCTTTGAAATCTTGATTCTCTGAACTATACAGTCTTCAATAATCAATACCTGCATAGATTTTCTATATATACAGACATATATATATATATATATTTAGTGTTAGTATATATTTTATAACAATAATAATTGAAACAGAGTAGAAACAAGGTTTTTGTCATCAAAACCTTCATCATCAACTTCTCTGTCCTTAACAATCTCCCTTTTTTTTGATGATGACAACCTTGTTATAAAATATTCATACCTGATACCTCGATTCTTCGATTACTCCGCCTTACACCATTAACTCCAACTGAAACTACTAACTCCCCCTTATTCTAAGCCCTATTTTATATTCTCCCCTTTGTCATCAACAAAAACTGTATAATCCTATCCAGATTCTTATACTTCCCTTAAAACTAAGGCACAGTTCTAAGACTAATACTTATCAAAAACTAAGACTGACAAACCTAAACTATTATATACCAAACCTAGTATAATAGTATCCTTGGATAAAAATATAAACATTAAATACTAAGGAACATCCATACAAACATATATTTATTATTTTTCTACATTGTTTTACTAGTACATAAGTTTTTTTTTATATATATATATATATATGTATGTATATAAATAAACAATCATGTACATTAGCGCTTATACGAATATATGAATATACAAACTTAATTGTTAATTGTTTGTAATAATCAGCGATTTGTGAACTGGACAATTTGGGTGACAAAGATATAATTCCCCATTTTGTTCAACCACATTCCCATCTTTATCGAAACAGACTTCTTCAATACAAATTACTTTACTTTATCGTCTTTGTCTATTCCTTGATCTTCAACTTCTTCTTCTTCTACCTCTTCTTCTTCCTCTTCTTCTTCATCTTCCTCCATAGGATTATGGACTTGAATGTTGGAGGAACCATCTTCAAAAATAATTGGATTTTACTGATTATCCATTTATATATATTTGAAAAGTCCTAATGATCTTCCCTTGCTTCTCTTGTTCTTTGGCCATCCGAAGTTGAAGAATTTGAATTGCAGCAAGTAGTTGAAGGGTATCTTTCGTGGATTCTTCTAGTTTGATAACCCTTGCATGCGTAGATCATTGAAATGGCCTTGGGTAGGCATAGGAAACGAAAAAGAGTTGTTTTGGTTATTATTTGGAGTGGTAGCCATTATTTTATTGTTTTAGAATTTTTATTACAGAGAAAATGAGTGAGAAGAAAAGGATTTTCGAAATGAAGTTTTTAAATAAGAGTTAAAACTAACTTTTGAGGGAATTTTAATTTTAAAAATTTTCTGTTATATGTCAACATACCATTTTGCCTATCTCAACATATGTATTTATGTTTTGAAATATTTTTAGTTTTCTTATATTTTGCATTATATTTATACTAAACTATTTAATTATTTCACTTCATTTAAAGAATAAATTCCTAGTTATCTTCTTAATTTGGTTAAAGTTGCTTCATTTAATGATTTAGTTAGTATATCTGCAATTTGATTTTCTATTTTAATAAATTCTAGTGAAATATTTTCTTTATTTACATTATCTCTTAGATAATGATGCCTTACGTTAATCTATTTTGTGTCTCATGATGTGTAGGATTTTTAGATAGATTAATAACACTCGTATTATTGTAGTAAATTGGTGATTTAATTATATTTAAACCAAAATCTCTTGGAGTTTGTTGCATATATATTACACGAGGAGAACCCAAAGCAGCAGATATATATTCTGCTTCTGTTGTAAACAAAGAAACGACATTTTGTTTTTTTTAACCAAACTGAGAAACCAGGGAATAACACAAAAAGTGACAAGTTCCGCTTGTGCTTTTTCGATCTGATTTACAACCAGCTAGTCAGCATCGCAATACGAAATTAAATCGAATGAATCGTTCTTTGGACAGAATAATCCAAATTCTAATGTATGATTAACGTGCCGTAGAATACGTTTTACGATTTTTAAGTGAGTTTCCTTAGGTTATTGATATCTAGCGCAAAAACAAACACTATGCATTACGTCTGGTCTACTTGCAGTTATATATATATATATATATATATATATATATATAAGATCCTATCATTCCTCTGTGAAGTTTTTGATCTACGTCTTTTGAAGAGTCATCTTTACTTAAGGTTTCATTAGTTGCCATAGGAGTGAGTTTTCCTTTAGTACTAGCCATCTTGAATTTATCAATTAAATACCTAGCATATTTTTCTTGATTAATAAATATTACATTATGTAATTGTCTAATCTGTAATCCTAAGAAGAAAGTAAGTCCTCCCATATGACTCATTTCAAATTCTTTAGTCATGATTTATGAGAATTCTTGATTCATTTTATTATTAGTTAACCCGAAAATTATATCATCTACATAGATTTTTACCAATTGAATATCGTTTTCCATTTCTTTTAATAAATAGTGTATTATCTACTTTACTAATTTCAAAGTTTGATTATAATAAATAAGTTAATAAACAATCATACCAGGCTCAAAGAGCTTGTTTTAAACCATATAAGGCTTTCTTTAATTTATAATCGTGATAAAGAAATTTTTCATCCCTGAATAACGAGGTTGTTCAACGTAAATGTCTTCTTTAATGAATCCTAAAAAAGCACTTTTTACATCCATTTGAAATAATTTGAAATTATTATGATTAACGAAAGCGAGTAGAATTCTAATAGCTTATAATCTTGCTATGGCGGCAAAGATTTCGTCATAATCTATTCCTTCTTGACAATATTCTTGAGCAATAAATCGTGCTTTATTTCTAACGACCTCACCCGGTTCATTCATTTTATTTTTATATACACATTTAGTTCCTATTATAGTTTTATCCTCTGGTATAGGAACAAGTTCCCATACATTATTTCTAGTGAATTGATTCAATTTACCTTGCATATAAAGTATCCATGAATCATCAGTTGACGCTTCCATTGGATTATTAAGTTCAATAGTTGATATAAAAGATATTTACTCAAATTATTTAACTGATTTCTAGTCCTAACTTGTAACAACCCGGAAAATCTAAACCAATTTAAAAATTTTATTTTGGCTATTTCAGTAAACTTTGAATAGTTAAAATAATTTATTTTAAATAATAGCGATTGAAAATTTATTTTAATCGAATTTAGAGCGAACATATTTATTTTGATTTCAAAAGGAATTGGAAATAGTACGGTAGTTTAAAAAGTCAAACCTAAACTTTGACTGAATGTACCGGATTCAAAATTTAACGGATTTTATTGAAACCAAAAATATCTAAATCTGTTTGAAAATATCTTTCCAACGAATCCGAAAAATCAAAATTTCATAGAGGGAATCAAAAGTTATGGCCAGTTGAATATTCAGAATGGTCGCTATAGTATAATTTATAACCCGTATAAAAGGCCATTTTTCAAACGACCTCCATTTTCGACGAAACCACTTTTGTTGGATCCGGAATGTCAAATTATTGCTAAATTTAATTTTTCAGAATTTTTGGATTTAATATGTGAGCGTGGCAAAAGAAAATATATTTTGTCAATTTTAGTCAAATTTAATCGACCTGAAAATGGCTATTTTTTAAACAGTCTCAGAATCCAACAAAAATAATTTTATTAGGACCGTATCATCAAAACAAAGCCAGAAATATATTTTTTGGAATTTTCTGAGTCTGTATGTGTCCCCGGTGAATTTAAATGTATGAACGAATTAATTAAATAAATGATTTAAATATTAAATTAAATAAAACATGCTAAAGACGACCATTTGGGCTCACGAGACCTAGCCCATTAGATCCGGAATGGGGGCTATTGGTTGGGGTCAACTCCTGTTGGACTGAAACTGGATTTGTTTAGGACTTAGGGATTTATTTGTAAAATTAGCATTAAAATATTATAAAAATACGTTGTCTTCCTCTAAACCCTAGTCTTCACTGTAGCCACCGCCACTATAGTATCCATGGACTAAATTGCACCTACATTCTCCCACTAAATTCTCTCAATCCTTTACCCGAAGCCCACTCCTCCTTTAGACTCTTTTGTCGAGATTTTCATCCTCCTCATTTCCATACGGTTGGATCATCACCAGGAGGCACGAACGCCGAGATACAGCGCCCCGAAGTAGCGCCATACACAGCGCCGCCGACCCCCCTTAGCTCGATCGAGCTACACCCAAGTGGGAACCCCCTGTGCGCCTCCCCTATCTCTCCGGCGTGGTGATCTCTGATCGCCTCGAAACCTGACGGATTGGATTGAAAACCGAGACCTAGAATTGAAACTAGGTGAAAAACTTGCGGCCTTGTACTGTATTGAAGAAGAAGAGGTTAAAACCTTATGTTATTTTAATAATTTAATTTTAAAATTATAATCTATCTTATTTAAATCATAACTAATTCATACGACTTCGAAAATTAACGATTTCATATCTTATGCGATCGTAGAGACGAGATCTACGACTCTAGACTGAAGAGGAGCGATTCTGAGCTAGTTGAATTTTGAGTCAAACTTTCGGATCCAAACAATTCAGATTCACGACTGTGAGATTTCTGATTTAAATAATCAATCGATTTAATTATTATTATTCTCGTTGTTTAATAGTTGTATGTATGTAAATGAATTAGATCTGCTATGTATGTAATTTAGAATTGTTGATTTGATCCGTTTGTGATGTATTGATATAGATCTGTTATTTCGGACATTTTGTTTATATTATTGAATTGAATTAGAGTTGTCAATTCAATAAAAAATATCAGTTTGTTTATATTATTGAATTGAATTAGAATTGTCAATTCAATAAAAATATCATTTTGTTTATATTATTGAATTGAATTAGAATTGTCACAATATCATTTTGTTTACATTATTGAATTGAGCTAGAATTTTCAATTCAATAAAAATATCACTTTGTTTATGTTATTGATTTGAATTAGAACTTTTAATTCAATATAAAATATATCGCTTTGTTTGTTGATTGATAAAAACATCACCTTTGATGTTGTTTGATTGAATTAGAGCTTTCAATCAAATAAAATATTGTTTTTGTTGTTATAATCAAACTTGCAGCAAAAATAGACATTTGGATAAATAGAAAGTTAGTTAAACAAAAGTCTTTATTTTTGTTTATGGAACTTTTGACACCCAAAAATTGAAATTTTGTGTAAACAGAGAAATAGTTCATGTTTTTGATCAAAACATGAATTCATTAAAATATAAATTTTTAATGCTAAGAAAAAAGAATAGATTAAAAAGTTATATTTTATTTACATTCAAATGTAAATAAAAGAATAGAACAAAAAGTTATATTTTATTTACATTTTAGATGTAAATAAAAGAATAGAATAAAAAGTTACATTTTTATTTGCATTTTAGATGCAAATGAAAACATGAAATAAAAAGTTACATTTTTATTTGCATTTTAGATGCAAATCAAAACATGAAATAAAAAGTTACATTTTTATTTGCATTTTAGATGCAAATGAAAACATGAAATAAAAAGTTACATTTTTATTTGCATTTTAGATGCAAATGAAAACATGAAATAAAAAGTTACATTTTTATTTGCATTTTAGATGCAAATGAAAACATGAAATAAAAAGCTACATTTTTATTTGCATTTTAGATGCAAATGAAAACATGAAATAAAATGTTACATTTTTATTTGCATTTTAGATGCAAATGAAAAAATGATACAAAAATAAAAAGTTACATTTTTATTTGCATTTTAGATGTAAATAAAAACAATAGATAAAAAGTTACATTTTTATCTACATGTAAGAATAGAATTTAAAAGTTACACCTTTATCTACATTTTAGATGTAATAAAAGTAAAGAATTAAAAGTTATGTTTTTATTGTCAAATTAGAGAAAATAAAAAGAATAAATCAAAAATGACATTTTTATTGACATGTTAGTTGCAAATAAAAGAGTAGATTTTAAAATTTCATTTTTATTGTCATTTTAGAGACAATAAAAAGAACAGAATTGAAAATTACATTTTTATTGTCATTTTAGAGACAATAAAAAGAACAAAATTGAAAATTACATTTTTATTGTCATGTTAAATGTAATAAAAAGAAAAGAAATAAAAATTACATTTTTATTGCCACTTTAGAGACAATGAAAAGAGTAGATCAAAATGTCACAATTTTAATGTCATTTTAGTTGAAATAAAAAGAATAAGATCAAAGGTTGCATTTGATTGACATTATATATACAATAAAAGAATAGATTTAAATGTCACATTTTTATCGTCACTTTGGATGAAATAAAGATAGTTGGATTAAAAGTCATGCTTTTATTATCGTTTGGTTTCAACGTAAAGAGTGAACATTAGGAATACATATTTTCAATGTAATTTAGTTACCATTGGGAATAATTAGTCACAAAAACATGATTTATTTCAAATCATCATTTTTATCATATTAGTAGGATTATGAAAATCATATATAAATTCCCTAACATGAATATAGATTGTATTTGGCTTGCATGTGATTGATTGAAAGTAGTTGAAATCGCAAAATGATTATATATATATATATATATATATATATAAATATTAATTAAAATTAAACGAATCGCACGCGGTAGTCGCGTTTCGGCAATCGTAACTTTAAACGATTATACTGTAAGATCCAACCGTCGGATTTTCCCAAAACTGGAACCGCTAGGACCGCTTTGGGAAGATCTTTCCATCGATATGATTTTTTTTAAAATCAAACGGTTAGATTTCAAGATAGGTGTAAATCAAATTTTGGTTAAAACATCGCTATGGCCGCCCATCGACCCGAAGCGTCGTTAAATAAATTTGGCTATTTTTATATAAATAAAAATAGCGATTAATCATTATTAAATACCATTAACGATATAAAATGATTTTAAATTATATATATGCGGGGATTATTTGAAAATACCAAGTTAAAAACTCATCTCAAATGGTCATACGACGATCTAAATTGAAGATCTTAAAGACGGCGATTGAAGACCAACGATCTTCACATCGAACGGATAACTACTGATGCCTGGCATTGGCTAGCTACCAATAAAGGGTTAAAGTGGTAGTTGTCCGGACGTACTTGTTGATCGTACGGATACGCTAGCACCTCACTTCCGTATTGGACATACGGGACGAGAAATAAGGTGACTTCGGTTTCGTTCAGACCCAGAACGGACTTGTAAATGGATGTATGTTCGACATTGAATTTCATTCTGTGTAATTAAATTGATATCTATTAATATATATCTGTGGTGGCGGAGAATTTATTCTCTTGCTTAACACCCTTCTTTGAGACGCATGAGCTCAGAGATTATATATTGGTGGTTATCGATCGCACGGTGTGAACTGTCAATGTAACATGCCAAGATGCAATTGATCGAGGCTTTTGTTGAAAAGCAGAGCCTTGTGGATGATGATCAAAGCATAGCCTGTTCCGGCACTGCTTTGTGTATTTCATTACCTCGCGAGCCTCACATCCCGGTAGAGTCAAAAAACGAGACAAGGGAATGTAGGGAGTGCACACGTTTCTTTCTAGCTAGAAGTGGTGTTTGGGTTTTTACAAGGCCTGGAATTTTTACTTATGTGGTTGATGGAACGAGGCGCCTCGAATTTTTGTTTTGGTCGCCAATCGCCAAATTATAGGTCCAATATGATCGGGAAGCGTGTGTTCAGGCATAACTAATCCACTAACGATATTTGTGGACCATCCCTGCTGTATCCCAGGGTTGCCCGTAGGTGTGATCCTGAGACATTGCTAGAGTGTCTCGAATCAGTTAGGAGATAGTCCCTAGCCTTGACTCATGATGGAAAACCAACCTCCAATATGACATTACGGTTTTGATTGTATACCTATATATGGCGACATAGTAGGATGGGATACTATGCCGTCTAGGATTGATACATTTAATTTAAAGTATTTTCGAAACATATTAGACACTAATAATAATATTAAAAATATTATTTTCTATGTATCAAGCATTTTTGATCATTATAAGGTAAAACTCTATCCTCCGTTTGCGTTGCATTGTGTGATGGGACTTGAGTCTTATAATGGTTTCATTTTCTAAAAAGCATCGCGTTGTTTTTGACTTAAAAATTTATAAAACTTATGCACTGACAATCCAATGGAGTAAACCCGTTACGCATTAGTGGCATGGTCCAGTGATTAGCCATATTATTAGTTTAGTAAGATTTCTCATACTAGTCCCATGGCTGACTCGTAGTTTTTTCACTTTGAAACTCGGGTGCCCTCTTTCCACATGGGCAGCCAAATGACAGGTGTTAGGTATGGATATTTTTTTGGACTGGAGCTTGTTGAGAGAGAAGATGAAGAACTTTTATTTTTATATTTTTATTTACTTCTTGAGACACAGAGACAGTATTGAGTATTGATGTATTTTGGGAGATTAAGACTTTATTCCTTTCCCTGTTTTAGACATCTATTTTACTAAGTGTATCCTGTACTGTGTACTCTGATGTTCTGTGATGATGTTTGTGATGACATTTCCATTTCCGCTGAAATGATTTATATGTTCTGCTATTATCTGAGATTTGTTATTGTTTTAATTATGTTATGCTCCTATGATTATCCTTACTTTCGTACCACAGAAGTTTGGGTCGTCACATAACTAGAGATTCAATATCTCGTAGTATGTTTTCGACGGGTGATCTTTAAAGCCTAATTCTTTTATTAGGTTGATTAATTTCATTTGATTCATCAATATTGCATCGGCCCGCATTTTATGTATCGAAGGATCGTAAAATATTTTTATTTATTTCCCTGAGGGTTGGATTATTCTCATTTTTGGATATGTTGTTTATGGGGATGTGAGACATGTCCATAATTTTTACCAATGTTGTTTGTGACAATTTTCCCCTGTCAGTTTTGTACAGGTCATAACTTTTGACAGGGATCAAACTAGGTGCTGAGGTCGGTTTCATCAAAAAGGAAATAGTGTTGCCAATTCCGTAGAGTGGTCACATTAAAGATTTGTTTCAGTGGTATGGGAGAAATCGCTGTTTTACTGTTTCAAAATTTATGTTCAGGTTTTGGTAAGCCATGATGTGCTGATTTAGAGAGGACCATGAATGGGGTGGTGGGAGGCTATAAATGGAGGGTTAGAGGTATGGAGAGAGGGTTACTTTTCTTTATTCTCTCATTTGGTTGAGCTCGTGATCCTCCTTGCTTAATCAAATACAATTTTCACCACTAAAATTCTAGATCTACGCGAGAGAATCGAAGATCTACATTGTTTGAAGCTAGATCTACGTGAAGTGAAGAGAGAACCCATCAAATTGGAAGATTTGAAGAGTGTTCTTCGCTGTTCGGAATCGAGATTTGTCCTTTTTGTGTTTTTTTGGAGAATTGGTGAGTTATAAACATCTCTTACGCAGATTCAATCAAGTATATGAGTTGTTTGATCATAATTTCATCATTTTCAAGTCGTTTTCACCTAGACCTATATCATGGTAAGTATATTTTCATATGAATCTCCATAGGATCTAATCTAGCAACTTAAAACCGGTAATTCTTATGTTTATTCATATGTTTGTGCAAGTTTGATCCATCGTTTTAGTATATTCTTTTATTTATCATGATTTAGTGAAGTTTATACGATTACTGGTGATAATTGCCATTTTGATGTTGTTAATGATTTCATGAAGTATTAATTGTTGAATTGGACGATTTGGATGAGTTGGTTTCATCAATGTTTTCATTTGTCGAAGATTTGGTCAAATTTGGTGTTATTTTGGTCAGACCTGGAGTTAGGTCGTTTTTCCTTAAGTCAGGTCGTTTTCTTCTTCTCTAAGAAATGAGTCAGATCGCCAGAAGTTGTCAGGTCGTTGAAACAGAGTTCAGGTAGTTGGCAAGCTTGGGATCATGATTGGCCAAGTCAGCTCCTCGTGCATCCTTAGGTCGTAGGTCGTATGAAGAAGAGGAACTTAGGGTCAGTGTTGGTGCAGATCTATTGATCAGGCAACACGACCCAGTCAGGTCCTTGGGGGAGGGGGTAACACGACCTAGTTAGGTCGTTGGCATTAGTAGAACGTCAGGATGGAGGGAGTACGACCTAGTCGGGTCATCGGATTTCGGAAGAGGCTTAGAGATGAATCAGGTCGTTGGTTCGTGGTACGGTTTGGGAAGTAGGTTGTGTAAAGGATGGGGTGACTCAGGGGGAGTCAGGTCGTTGGTTGATGATTCGGGTCATGGGTCATAGGTCCGTCACGACCTAAAAGGGAATGATTCGAGTGTATAGAACTTTACATTGTTGATTTTGGTTCGAGAACGGTGATGGCTTCGAAGTTAATCCAAGTAAGAATGTCGAAGTGTTATGATGTGTTCGCTGTTCGTTGTAGTGCAACGAATGTGAAGACGACTCAAGGGCATTTTGAGTTCGTGGATAATGGTTGGATGGTTGCCGTCAATGACGACTTGAGATACTGAAGGCCGAGGAATTATTGCTGTCGTAGGTTCTAGCGGACTCAAAGCAAGGGTTACACGATTTCGTCATATGGCCGAGTACCCTGGCAAGCTCGAACGGTCCTAGATACGTTTCGTTACATGGCGTATGGAGTTTTAGCTAAAACAGGGGTTTACCATTAGCCGTTGACAGTTGATGGCATGTCATTGCCAGTCATATGATTAACGATGGTTTCAAAGCAGCATTGGCAGTGATAGCCAGAGTCAGTCATGGATGTTGGTTGTTTTACTTAAACCGTCTCACGTAGATTGTCTGACGTCGAAGGAGATGTTTCTTGGGTGCTTGTACGATATTGGTTTAGGCCTCTGGGTCTTGTGCTTGAGAAGTATCGATCTCGGCTAGGATGGTTTACGTGAGATATAACTAGTTGCTTATTTTGCTATTGCTTGGATACTTATGATTGCCATGAATGGATGATTGTTTTGATTGCCATAGATGTATAGTTGAAATGCTTGTTTCTAAAAGCTATCACTATCCGATGTGGGGAAGATAGGATTGAGTTCTTCTCTAGTGTTTTTGGTAGATTGATTGGTTAATCTTCCTATTTTCATATACTTTATCGATGATGTCGGTTAGTTGTTTTATTGCTCACTAAGACTGTTGTCTGACTCAAGGTTTTATATTTCCCTCATGTTACCTCGGATTGTTCATCCGATTTTTGGATGGACAAACTGAGTAGCAAGTAAAAGGTGATATCTTGGTGAGGACAATGTTGCTGTGCGGTGGCGAGCAGGAGGCTGGCGTATTACTTTTCTACTATCTAGTATCTGCTATTTCACTGTTTGATGTTTGACTCTAAGTGTTGTAGTGAGACAAATTTTTGTAGACATTTATGATGTGAATCCGTGGTGTATGGATATTCTTTCTAGTTGTTATAAAAGTTGGAGTTTTTGCTTAAATAAGCTTCAATATTATTGCATGTTGTATATGTTCTATTATATTTTATCCTTGCGCTGTGGGTTATACTTCAGGTTCCACTTGTGATATCTTACCTTGGTGATCATCGGTAGCTGCCTAACACGACTTTTAACGTACTATTTCCCTTGTTAAGTGCAAGAGTTATGGGCGGTCGTCACATTTGGTATTAGAGCTCTGGTTATCGATTTTAGCCAAAGTTCGAAGATGTAATAATGTATAAGAGACGTATATGTAGATTTCTGATGGATGTATACTATATATTAGTCTATGGTATTTGAACTCTTTAGCATTTTTTCTTGTAAATGGCCGATCATTCTATATTGTTGATTTATAATGAGTCGACGAACATCGATACATACTGCTAGGGAGGAGGTTGATCCTAGAGGGGGAAATGGAGGTACACCAGATTACCCAGCCATGTTTGAGGCCATGATGGAAGAATTCATGAGAAGGGTACCCGCTCCAGTGGCAACCACGATAGATGTAGGGGTGCAGGTGCCTTGGGTTGTGGATTGCGCGAAGCTGTGTAAAGGCTTCACATCTCTAGGAGGAAAGCAGTTCAAGAGAACATAGCCGACTGAAGAGGTGCAAAGGTGGTTAGATGCTTGTATTCGTATTTTTGGAGTCTTGGGCATTGATGATGTGACAAAGAGAAAACTTGCATCGAGACAATTGCAAGGCAGAGCCATGGAGTGGTAAAATTCTGTTACGCTCGAGACTCTGGTAAATAAGATAACATGGGAACAGTTCCAAGTCAAATTCGAGACAAAATTTATCTCTACTGCTCAGAAGTCAGTTATGTTCAAGAAATTTGTGGAGTTAAAACAGAATGGTTGACTAGTGCTGTAACACCCCACCTTCGCCAGGGTGGCTCTTGCAAGCACTCTGACTTTGGAGGGGCGTTTGTACCGGGTAAACATGCATAATGATATATCAAGGCAGAACAAGAACATATGTATATATGTAAACAGAGTAAATAAGATACGTAAAACAGCGGAAGATTTCAAACTATTTCAAAACAAGTCTGGTACAACATAATGTCAACTTTCCAAATACACAAGTCTAGATAAAAACAACATCACTGAAAAACTGAAATACATAAGTACTATCCCCAAAATAAGTGATAGCCATAGCTAGCTTCATGTCGAGACCGTACATGAGCTAAAATCCCACAAGCAAGTGATCAGAAATCCAAGCTAAGCTCCAATATTCCCACCGTGAGAACCTTGGGGGGGGGGGGGAACGGAAGAAAAGAGGTGAAAGAAAAACAGGTCAGTCAAAAAGACTGAGTAAGCCCTACTACAATCAATGTAAACTGATAAAGTTAACTGACATGAGAAGCAGGGATGAACATAAGGATAACAACATACTGGCATGATGATTAACTAACAAGGTAGATAAAGGTGTCATCGCATAATCAGGTTTAAGGTTTTTGCACCATAGGTGTACTAACAAGCTAACATGACTTGAATAAACAAGTATTGATCCCTTGGCCCAAGCTTTGGCCCAATAACATGAAATGACCCTAATACGAGGTCCAACCAAACGGTCTAATCGATCGGCTCCCTAAGCCTAACTCTTCACGTGTTGGTGTCAATACGGCCCAAACATAATTGTAGTCGGACTGTGCCGGGTCTCCCGTCGGGTGTATCAAGCCCTAGGGTGTCAACCCCTGGACACCATAAACATAAGTGCACAGTCTCGATCTACTGGTACCCATGCTTGACTTCTCCAAATACGGACTACGTGCACGACCATAGTCCGTCCGGAACTACATCGGCGTACCACTCGACCGTCGTTTTGGTCACTTATACCAGTCCAGTAATCGTGCCCCCACCCTAGCCTAGTCCCTAGGGTCTTAATGATACAAACTTGGGATTACTGCTGGAGTGGACCCCCATTGCTAGGATTTTCTAGTGGGTTAAGTACGGTTTAACCCTTTTACTAATCATGGATTAACTTGGTTAAGTGTAACGATGAGTTCACGACTTAACCCTGATTAATCTACCAAGCCCAAATTGGTTAAGTATTTAGTGGACCATGACTTAACCCTAATCATGAGGCATTAATTAATTTAATGTGCCTTAACCTCTCACATTAGACCTTGTTGTGGTTACTAGTTAAGCCGGGCGGGTCCGGGTAGCTTTACACCACAACTTGGTCTAACCTCGGGTTCAAGGTACAACATGACCAACTTCTCACATTGGGTCCTATTGTTTGTAGCAACTAGTTAAGCCGGTCGGTTCCGGGTAGTTTTACGCTACAATCTCAACCCAACCTCGAGTTGGTCACACTTATATTTTCTAAGTGTCATGTCCATCATGTTTCCAAAACACATACAAGTTTTCAAGAATTTGGGTAGACCTAACTTAATAGGTAAATTCCCAATGGGTAGACCTAACTTAATAGGTAAATTCCCAATCTTATGTTTTCATGTCTTTTAAGTTTACCCAACCCCAAACGCAATCCCATCGCTTACATAATCGCAATAGCGCATAAAGGATAGAAAGAGGGAACTTGGCATAAAGATGACAAATGGTGTTGAAGCCACAAGTTTAACATGGTGGCATATGAAATGTACATATGTTCATATACTTGCATATTGCAACATTAGGCCTCAAAAGTATGCATAAAACCAAACTTAGCATATAAGTGATACATGGTGATAAATGACATGTAGAAGTTGCCATAAGTTCGCATTTAGCCTCACATGCAAGTTATCATAAGGGATATGATAACTTACATGTTGCCAAAATGCAACCTTTAGCATAAAGCTTGAAGCTTTAAGCTCATAAACCCAAGATAAGCTTGCATAACATGATAACATGAGCAAAATGATCAACCCAAACTTGCATAACATAACTTGCATATCATATGGCAAACTTGCATATCATAACATAGCAAACTTGCATAACATAACATGATAAACTTGCATATCATAACATGGCAAACTTGCATAACATAACATGATAAACTTGCATATCATAACATGACAAACTTGCATAGCATAACATGGTAAACTTGCATATCATAACATGGCATACTTGCATAACATAACATGATAAACTTGCATATCATAACATGGAAAACTTGCATAGCATAACATGGTAAACTTGCATATCATAACATGGCATACTTGCATAACATAACATGATAAACTTGCATATCATAACATGGCAAACTTGCATAACATAACATGATAAACTTGCATATCATAACATGGCAAACTTGCATATCATAATGATCAACCAAACTTGCATCATTCATTTAACTTTAGAGTTTAAATATGAAAGTAGAAAAGGGCTTACAATGCTTATGAAGACACAAAAATATATATAGATTGAGACAAAGCCCTTATGCAATCAAATAAACCCAAAATGCAAGCTCCAATAGAAAAAACCTTGAGCCAAAATGATCAAAACTCTTGCTTTATGAGGTAAATATGGAAACTTGACTTGAATGCAAGCTAATGATGCTCATACAAGCTTGAAAACACTTGTATGCATTGAAAATCTCTCATAGAAATAACTTAGGAATTTTATGAAGAGAGTGGAGGCCATGAGAGGAATGATTTTGCCATAGTTTAGTTACTTGAATGAATAATGATGATTTAGGGTTAGGTTAGGGGCTTATTTATAGAGATTAGGATTATTTTTAACCTTAGGATTAAACCCTAATTCCAATCTCATCCCTTAAAACCGAATCTGGCCCCAAAACCTAACCAAAACCCCAAAATGGTGCACCAGGCAAAACTGCCCGGCTGAACCAAGTCGACACCCAAGTCGACAGGGCTGTCGACTTGGGCCTAACCATGTCGACTGCCCAGTCGACAGGCCTGTCGACATGGGTGGTCTGGCGGGAAATTTCCCGCCTGCGCCCAACTGCCCTAATTTCCAAATTCAAACTTGAATTTGAAATCTGTTTTTACTTTGAAATTTTCTGAAAACTTCGTTGGGCCTTAATCGGGTCATACGGACTCCGATTTTCGAAAACTCGGACTCTATTTCGCGTATGTTTCCGAGACGAACGCAATGGCATAGCCCGTTTCCCTTGATTCAGATTTATAAATTAAATTCTGCCTCGATTTACGTTATAACAGGTTATTGAAAATACGGGTTGTTACATTCTCCCCTCCTTAAAGGATTTCGTCCCCGAAATCTTCAAGTTAGGAAGAACGTATCCTACCATCCAACATCCATCTACTCAAAACATCATCCACGAGCAATCATTGTCCTTACAAGATTCTAAATGTTGTATGAACATATGCAAAGGTGTGTGTATATGTACTTATCTAATGCAAATATCATCAATGCAAATTATGTTAGTGAAATGAATCCATATGTATGCAATTCCTAACATAATGTATAACATCTATATATGTGCACATAACATACATCCATATGCAACATCCATGTGATAACACAAAAATTTTCATCCATGAATAAGCGTAAACACTCATGCATATGCAATATGAGGAGTGTGTGAGCCGATCTAGTGCCTAATGTGTATAATGCATCCACGAGTAACCACTTGCAAACACTTGCAACCACTTGCAACCATCAAGCATAACATGTTTCAAACACATGTTTCATCCAAAGGGTTTCTACCTAAGGTTCTCATGACAAGATTAACACGATATAGATAGCAAAAGAAAGATATGCTACAAAGAGATCGGGAAGATAAGCAAGATATACTCCTTTTGGATTACAAGAAATCCCTTCCTAACCCAACCCATATTCTATAAAAGCCCAAAAGGTTTAGTCAACCTAACGGACCCCTTTAAACCTTGACATGCATTACTAACCGATGAGTCATACCCCCCTTATGGAGTTTACAACAGAAATGGGATCGAGTATGGGACCGAGAGGATATACGTAAAAGATAACATGCGAGTAAGCTCCACAGGAAACCAAGGATCAAGGATATACTCATAATAAAAAAAGATATGATGCGCGTATCCAGCCTTCAGTCTTCTAAGTCACGTTTCCTTGAGTTTAACTCCACTATGCTTTGACCGTCTTTTACTTCATGATTTCTTAGCTTCTTAACTCTTATTTCCAAATATGAGTTGGAACCTATTTCATTGTCACCTCTCGTCTTCCTCTTTCACTTACTCTTCTATCATTCTTGGCTTAAACATAACTATGACCTTATGGTTTCATGCAAGCTCTCCAAAATTCACCAGTGAATCCTGGATCTTGTTTACTTACTATAAAGTATTCCACGCAGCAGAACTTTTCTTGAAAATACCAATCCACGTTGCCAATTGCTCTTACTAACGTGATTTTCTATAACTCATGCTTGAACGAAATGAACCATCCGCCTGCGAATGATAGGCCGTACTTAGATTCAGTTGCTTGCCCATGACTTCCCGTAGACTATCCCAAAACTGGCTAGTGAAGATTGAGTCATGGTTACTAACTATACTTTAGGGAACCTCGTGCAACCGCTTTATTTCTTGAAAGTAAACTGTCGCTAGCTATGATGCAGTCCTTTCGCTCTTTACCGGAGTGAAATGAGCACTCTTCGTGAGTCTACCTACTATGACCCACATGCTCTTATTCCCTTTCTTGATCTAGGCAGTCCATCCACGAAATCCTTCGTGACGCTTTTCCCTCTTCCATTGCGGGGACCTCCAATGAATATAATAGCCCACCGGGCTTCTATGACTCGGCCTTTAACCTGTTGGCACAACATGCACCTTGGGACAAACTCGGCCACCTCCTCGGATGATGTGCATCTTCAAGAACCTTCTTTCTCTCATCGCGTCTTAGCCATCCCTTGTTATCTATGGCGAGGTGACTTAACATCCTGCCTCTAATCAACTTGTCCATGATCTCGACTAACTGCGGGTCTTCTTTCTGCGAAGTCCCTACTTGATCCATAAGGGTAGGTCTAAGCTCAAGGGATGCTAACTAACTAATTAAACTGAGAAAGCTTCTTACTTCAATTGTCCTCGTCGGGGCTTTCTGGTCTTGAACCGAGACCACTTTAGCGGGATCCACCGCTAAGCCTTGTTTAGAAACTATGTGCCCAAGAAATCTAACTTCTTTCTCCAAAATGACATTTGGAGGACTTGGCTTTCAACTGATGGGCTCTAAGCGCATCCATCACCTCCTTGAGATGTCTAGCATGTTCTTCCTCGTTCTTTAAGAAAGTCAGGATATCATCTTCAAAGACTACTACAAACTTGTTCAGGAACTCCCTAGGCACCCTACTCATCAAGTCCACGAGTAGGCGGGTGCATTAGTTAAACCGAATGGCATGACCAGCCATTCTAAGAATCCATCTGGAGTTCTGAACGCAGTTTTGCCTATACTATCCTCAGCTACTCTGAGCTGATGGAATCTAGTAGCAAGATCAGAAGAAAACAGATGTTCCTACAAGCTGATCAAACAAATCATCGATCCTTGGTAATGGTTGTCTATTCTCTTTGTTTAACTCACGATAATCAACACACGGGCGAAGCGAACTGTCCACATTAGTAGCGAATACTACTAGAACACCTTCCTCGGAAATGCTTCATCGTATGAAGTTCTTCTCAAGCAACTCCTTGACTTGCTTTCTTAACTCTCATCTCGCGGGACCATGTGCCTAACCGGCCACGTAACTGGCTTGGCATTATCAACCAGATAAATGCGAAAATCTATCTCGCGTTTAGGGGTAACCCCTTCACTTCACCCAAGATACCAGGATATTCTCGGACCACCCTCCTAGATTGCAAACTATCGATAGACGAGTTGAGGGATTCAAGATAACACAACGTGACGGGACCCATAGGGTTACAAGAAATTTTTAGGGTATTACCGAGGCGAGTCATGAGCCTCACAACCTATGCTCAAAAATCAAGGATGGCTCCAAAACTGGACAACCAATCCATGCCCAAAATCAACCCATACCCCAAGAAACCGAGAATATAAGCATCACACGAGAACTCTACACTCAAGATAGAGATTTTCAAATCCACGTAGATAATAGACAAATGGGCAGAAACCCCAATTGGATTTGGAACACACACGCGATCATTAACTAGACTAGTACTTAGGTGCAAACTTTCAACTAGATCAGATGAAATAAACTATGCGATGTGCCAGAATCAAACAAAGTACAAACAGGAAAATCAGAAATGTAAACAGGACTTTTAACAGAAACACTACCTCGATCATGAGCTGGAAGAACGATGTTGAGGGGATGAATTCGCCCTCCAGATGGTCTTGCACACTGAGTCTGACCTTGCCCTTGCTTCTTCGGGCAATCTTTGCTGAAATGTCCAAACTCACCACAATGAAAGCATTCACCACTCTTCCTTTTTCTCTTCCTACAATCCTTAATAAGATGCCCAACTGAACCGCAATAATGGCACTTCCTCTTGTCGTTATTGTCCTTGCTATTGTTCCCCTTATTGCCTTGACTCTTGTTCTTGTTCTTGCGGTTTTTGGAGTTCTTGCCTTGCTTCCCGGAATTCACCGTTCCTTCCGACGTAGGCCCTCCCTTCTTCGGGCAGTCCCTAGTGAAGTGTCCCATTTCTCCACAGTCAAAGCAAGTGCCCTTCCTCTTTCTGCAATCCTTGTTTAGATGAGTCAAGCTTCCACAAGTAAAGCACTTCTTTTCCTTCTTATCTTCAGACTTCTCCTCCTTCTTTTTCATTTCCTTTTTAGGCTCCGTTTCCTTGTTTTGAGACTTATTCATCTTGACCTCCTTCTTGTCACTCCTATTCTCTTCATTGAGTAGGGCCACATTCACCAAACTATCGAAAGTTGCCCCCAAGGGTATATGAGTCATGGAACCATGTAATGGCTCGTTTAATCCTAGAGCAAAGTATAGGGCCTTCTTCTGAGCTGTGTTAACCAAGTCTAAACCGACCCGAGCCAGTTGATTAAACTTATCTATGTATTCCCTAATAGTCATGTCCCCTTGCTTCAGTGATAGGAACCTTAGTCCAAACTTTCCCCGAAAGTCATCCCAAGTCTCAATTGGCCTAGTAGCTGTGGTGACCACCCACCAACGTGCAGCTTCTTCCTTTAGCAACCACACTGCCAATAAAACCTTCCTACGGTCATCTATATCAAAGAAGGCAAAAAGATCTTCGGTTTCTTTCAACCAATTCCTTACCTCTACATAAGTCTCGGTTCCAATGAAATTCTTGCAACCCATCGCCTTAAAGTCTTTGCAAATCTCCGCGAAATCCTCTTGTGGATGCTGAGGGGGAGGAGGAAGAGGAACCTCAGCGACAGGAGGAGGAGGAACATTAACTACCGGAGGAGGAGGAGGAGGAACATCGGCGGGGCCGGCTTCGGTCGCCCTAGCTTCCAAAAGTCTCCTATACCAAACAGGTACGTGTACTCCCTCCGGAATGGCAAAGTTATTGGCCATACTGAAAATGAAGAAAAAGATAGATTCAGAATGGAGAAAAACGAAGGAATTTTGCTAATGGCTTTTTGGGGAATAGCCTTAAAATAAACTAGACTTTTCTTTGGAAAATACTTTATACTTGGTTTTTTGAAAATAGTTTTCCAAAAGTTTTCTAAAAACCTTTTTGTTCCTTCTCGTAAACCATATGCTCTGATACCAAATGTAATACCCCACCTCCGCCAGGGTGGCTCTTGCAAGCACTCTGACTTTGGAGGGGCGTTTGTACCGGGTAAACATGCATAATGATATATCAAGGCAGAACATGAACATATGTATATATGTAAACAGAGTAAATAAGATACGTAAAACAGTGGAAGATTTCAAACTATTTCAAAACAAGTCTGGTACAACATAATGTCAACTTTCCAAATACACAAGTCTAGATAAAAACAACATCACTGAAAAACTGAAATACATAAGTACTATCCCCAAAATAAGTGATAGCCATAGCTAGCTTCATGTCGAGACCGTACATGAGCTAAAATCCCACAAGCAAGTGATCAGAAATCCAAGCTAAGCTCCAATATTCCCACCGTGAGAACCTTGGGGGGGGGGGAACGGAAGAAAAGAGGTGAAAGAAAAACAGGTCAGTCAAAAAGACTGAGTAAGCCCTACTACAATCAATGTAAACTGATAAAGTTAACTGACATGAGAAGCAGGGATGAACATAAGGATAACAACATACTGGCATGATGATTAACTAACAAGGTAGATAAAGGTGTCATCGCATAATCAGGTTTAAGGTTTTTGCACCATAGGTGTACTAACAAGCTAACATGACTTGAATAAACAAGTATTGATCCCTTGGCCCAAGCTTTGGCCCAATAACATGAAATGACCCTAATACGAGGTCCAACCAAACGGTCTAATCGATCGGCTCCCTAAGCCTAACTCGTCACGTGTTGGTGTCAATACGGCCCAAACATAATTGTAGTCGGACTGTGCCGGGTCTCCCGTCGGGTGTATCAAGCCCTAGGGTGTCAACCCCTGGACACCATAAACATAAGTGCACAGTCTCGATCTACTGGTACCCATGCTAGACTTCTCCAAATACGGACTACGTGCACGACCATAGTCCGTCCGGAACTACATCGGCGTACCACTCGACCGTCGTTTTGGTCACTTATACCAGTCCAGTAATCGTGCCCCCACCCTAGCCTAGTCCCTAGGGTCTTAATGATACAAACTTGGGATTACTGCTGGAGTGGACCCCCATTGCTAGGATTTTCTAGTGGGTTAAGTACGGTTTAACCCTTTTACTAATCATGGATTAACTTGGTTAAGTGTAACGATGAGTTCACGACTTAACCCTGATTAATCTACCAAGCCCAAATTGGTTAAGTATTTAGTGGACCATGACTTAACCCTAATCATGAGGCATTAATTAATTTAATGTGCCTTAACCTCTCACATTAGACCTTGTTGTAGTTACTAGTTAAGCCGGGCGGGTCCGGGTAGCTTTACACCACAACTTGGTCTAACCTCGGGTTCAAGGTACAACATGACCAACTTCTCACATTGGGTCCTATTGTTTGTAGCAACTAGTTAAGCCGGTCGGTTCCGGGTAGTTTTACGCTACAATCTCAACCCAACCTCGAGTTGGTCACACTTATATTTTCTAAGTGTCATGTCCATCATGTTTCCAAAACACATACAAGTTTTCAAGAATTTGGGTAGACCTAACTTAATAGGTAAATTCCCAATGGGTAGACCTAACTTAATAGGTAAATTCCCAATCTTATGTTTTCATGTCTTTTAAGTTTACCCAACCCCAAACGCAATCCCATCGCTTACATAATCGCAATAGCACATAAAGGATAGAAAGAGGGAACTTGGCATAAAGATGACAAATGGTGTTGAAGCCACAAGTTTAACATGGTGGCATATGAAATGTACATATGTTCATATACTTGCATATTGCATCATTAGGCCTCAAAAGTATGCATAAAACCAAACTTAGCATATAAGTGATACATGGTGATAAATGACATGTAGAAGTTGCCATAAGTTCGCATTTAGCCTCACATGCAAGTTATCATAAGGGATATGATAACTTACATGTTGCCAAAATGCAACCTTTAGCATAAAGCTTGAAGCTTTAAGCTCATAAACCCAAGATAAGCTTGCATAACATGATAACATGAGCAAAATGATCAACCCAAACTTGCATAACATAACTTGCATATCATATGGCAAACTTGCATATCATAACATAGCAAACTTGCATAACATAACATGATAAACTTGCATATCATAACATGGCAAACTTGCATAACATAACATGATAAACTTGCATATCATAACATGACAAACTTGCATAGCATAACATGGTAAACTTGCATATCATAACATGGCATACTTGCATAACATAACATGATAAACTTGCATATCATAACATGGAAAACTTGCATAGCATAACATGGTAAACTTGCATATCATAACATGGCATACTTGCATAACATAACATGATAAACTTGCATATCATAACATGGCAAACTTGCATAACATAACATGATAAACTTGCATATCATAACATGGCAAACTTGCATATCATAATGATCAACCAAACTTGCATCATTCATTTAACTTTAGAGTTTAAATATGAAAGTAGAAAAGGGCTTACAATGCTTATGAAGACACAAAAATATATATAGATTGAGACAAAGCCCTTATGCAATCAAATAAACCCAAAATGCAAGCTCCAATAGAAAAACCCTTGAGCCAAAATGATCAAAACTCTTGCTTTATGAGGTAAATATGGAAACTTGACTTGAATGCAAGCTAATGATGCTCATACAAGCTTGAAAACACTTGTATGCATTGAAAATCTCTCATAGAAATAACTTAGGAATTTTATGAAGAGAGTGGAGGCCATGAGAGGAATGATTTTGCCATAGTTTAGTTACTTGAATGAATAATGATGATTTAGGGTTAGGTTAGGGGCTTATTTATAGAGATTAGGATTATTTTTAACCTTAGGATTAAACCCTAATTCCAATCTCATCCCTTAAAACCGAATCTGGCCCCAAAACCTAACCAAAACCCCAAAATGGTGCACCAGGCAAAACTGCCCGGCTGAACCAAGTCGACACCCAAGTCGACAGGGCTGTCGACTTGGGCCTAACCATGTCGACTGCCCAGTCGACAGGCCTGTCGACATGGGTGGTCTGGCGGGAAATTTCCCGCCTGCGCCCAACTGCCCTAATTTCCAAATTCAAACTTGAATTTGAAATCTGTTTTTACTTTGAAATTTTCTGAAAACTTCGTTGGGCCTTAATCGGGTCATACGGACTCCGATTTTCGAAAACTCGGACTCTATTTCGCGTATGTTTCCGAGACGAACGCAATGGCATAGCCCGTTTCCCTTGATTCAGATTTATAAATTAAATTCTGCCTCGATTTACGTTATAACAGGTTATTGAAAATACGGGTTGTTACATTCTCCCCTCCTTAAAGGATTTCGTCCCCGAAATCTTCAAGTTAGGAAGAACGTATCCTACCATCCAACATCCATCTACTCAAAACATCATCCACGAGCAATCATTGTCCTTACAAGATTCTAAATGTTGTATGAACATATGCAAAGGTGTGTGTATATGTACTTATCTAATGCAAATATCATCAATGCAAATTATGTTAGTGAAATGAATCCATATGTATGCAATTCCTAACATAATGTATAACATCTATATATGTGCACATAACATACATCCATATGCAACATCCATGTGATAACACAAAAATTTTCATCCATGAATAAGCGTAAACACTCATGCATATGCAATATGAGGAGTGTGTGAGCCGATCTAGTGCCTAATGTGTATAATGCATCCACGAGTAACCACTTGCAAACACTTGCAACCACTTGCAACCATCAAGCATAACATGTTTCAAACACATGTTTCATCCAAAGGGTTTCTACCTAAGGTTCTCATGACAAGATTAACACGATATAGATAGCAAAAGAAAGATATGCTACAAAGAGATCGGGAAGATAAGCAAGATATACTCCTTTTGGATTACAAGAAATCCCTTCCTAACCCAACCCATATTCTATAAAAGCCCAAAAGGTTTAGTCAACCTAACGGACCCCTTTAAACCTTGACATGCATTACTAACCGATGAGTCATACCCCCCTTATGGAGTTTACAACAGAAATGGGATCGAGTATGGGACCGAGAGGATATACGTAAAAGATAACATGCGAGTAAGCTCCACAGGAAACCAACGATCAAGGATATACTCATAATAAAAAAAGATATGATGCGCGTATCCAGCCTTCAGTCTTCTAAGTCACGTTTCCTTGAGTTTAACTCCACTATGCTTTGACCGTCTTTTACTTCATGATTTCTTAGCTTCTTAACTCTTATTTCCAAATATGAGTTGGAACCTATTTCATTGTCACCTCTCGTCTTCCTCTTTCACTTACTCTTCTATCATTCTTGGCTTAAACATAACTATGACCTTATGGTTTCATGCAAGCTCTCCAAAATTCACCAGTGAATCCTGGATCTTGTTTACTTACTATAAAGTATTCCACGCAGCAGAACTTTTCTTGAAAATACCAATCCACGTTGCCAATTGCTCTTACTAACGTGATTTTCTATAACTCATGCTTGAACGAAATGAACCATCCGCCTGCGAATGATAGGCCGTACTTAGATTCAGTTGCTTGCCCATGACTTCCCGTAGACTATCCCAAAACTGGCTAGTGAAGATTGAGTCATGGTTACTAACTATACTTTAGGGAACCTCGTGCAACCGCTTTATTTCTTGAAAGTAAACTGTCGCTAGCTATGATGCAGTCCTTTCGCTCTTTACCGGAGTGAAATGAGCACTCTTCGTGAGTCTACCTACTATGACCCACATGCTCTTATTCCCTTTCTTGATCTAGGCAGTCCATCCACGAAATCCTTCGTGACGCTTTTCCCTCTTCCATTGCGGGGACCTCCAATGAATATAATAGCCCACCGGGCTTCTATGACTCGGCCTTTAACCTGTTGGCACAACATGCACCTTGGGACAAACTCGGCCACCTCCTCGGATGATGTGCATCTTCAAGAACCTTCTTTCTCTCATCGCGTCTTAGCCATCCCTTGTTATCTATGGCGAGGTGACTTAACATCCTGCCTCTAATCAACTTGTCCATGATCTCGACTAACTGCGGGTCTTCTTTCTGCGAAGTCCCTACTTGATCCATAAGGGTAGGTCTAAGCTCAAGGGATGCTAACTAACTAATTAAACTGAGAAAGCTTCTTACTTCAATTGTCCTCGTCGGGGCTTTCTGGTCTTGAACCGAGACCACTTTAGCGGGATCCACCGCTAAGCCTTGTTTAGAAACTATGTGCCCAAGAAATCTAACTTTTTTTCTCCAAAATGACATTTGGAGGACTTGGCTTTCAACTGATGGGCTCTAAGCGCATCCATCACCTCCTTGAGATGTCTAGCATGTTCTTCCTCGTTCTTTAAGAAAGTCAGGATATCATCTTCAAAGACTACTACAAACTTGTTCAGGAACTCCCTAGGCACCCTACTCATCAAGTCCACGAGTAGGCGGGTGCATTAGTTAAACCGAATGGCATGACCAGCCATTCTAAGAATCCATCTGGAGTTCTGAACGCAGTTTTTCCTATACTATCCTCAGCTACTCTGAGCTGATGGAATCCAGTAGCAAGATCAAGAGAAAACAGATGTTCCTACAAGCTGATCAAACAAATCATCGATCCTTGGTAATGGTTGTCTATTCTCTTTGTTTAACTCACGATAATCAACACACGGGCGAAGCGAACTGTCCACATTAGTAGCGAATACTACTAGAACACCTTCCTCGGAAATGCTTCATCGTATGAAGTTCTTCTCAAGCAACTCCTTGACTTGCTTTCTTAACTCTCATCTCGCGGGACCATGTGCCTAACCGGCCACGTAACTGGCTTGGCATTATCAACCAGATAAATGCGAAAATCTATCTCGCGTTTAGGGGTAACCCCTTCACTTCACCCAAGATACCAGGATATTCTCGGACCACCCTCCTAGATTGCAAACTATCGATAGACGAGTTGAGGGATTCAAGATAACACAACGTGACGGGACCCATAGGGTTACAAGAAATTTTTAGGGTATTACCGAGGCGAGTCATGAGCCTCACAACCTATGCTCAAAAATCAAGGATGGCTCCAAAACTGGACAACCAATCCATGCCCAAAATCAACCCATACCCCAAGAAACCGAGAATATAAGCATCACACGAGAACTCTACACTCAAGATAGAGATTTTCAAATCCACGTAGATAATAGACAAATGGGCAGAAACCCCAATTGGATTTGGAACACACACGCGATCATTAACTAGACTAGTACTTAGGTGCAAACTTTCAACTAGATCAGATGAAATAAACTATGCGATGTGCCAGAATCAAACAAAGTACAAACAGGAAAATCAGAAATGTAAACAGGACTTTTAACAGAAACACTACCTCGATCATGAGCTGGAAGAACGATGTTGAGGGGATGAATTCGCCCTCCAGATGGTCTTGCACACTGAGTCTGACCTTGCCCTTGCTTCTTCGGGCAATCTTTGCTGAAATGTCCAAACTCACCACAATGAAAGCATTCACCACTCTTCCTTTTTCTCTTCCTACAATCCTTAATAAGATGCCCAACTGAACCGCAATAATGGCACTTCCTCTTGTCGTTATTGTCCTTGCTATTGTTCCCCTTATTGCCTTGACTCTTGTTCTTGTTCTTGCGGTTTTTGGAGTTCTTGCCTTGCTTCCCGGAATTCACCGTTCCTTCCGACGTAGGCCCTCCCTTCTTCGGGCAGTCCCTAGTGAAGTGTCCCATTTCTCCACAGTCAAAGCAAGTGCCCTTCCTCTTTCTGCAATCCTTGTTTAGATGAGTCAAGCTTCCACAAGTAAAGCACTTCTTTTCCTTCTTATCTTCAGACTTCTCCTCCTTCTTTTTCATTTCCTTTTTAGGCTCCGTTTCCTTGTTTTGAGACTTATTCATCTTGACCTCCTTCTTGTCACTCCTATTCTCTTCATTGAGTAGGGCCACATTCACCAAACTATCGAAAGTTGCCCCCAAGGGTATATGAGTCATGGAACCATGTAATGGCTCGTTTAATCCTAGAGCAAAGTATAGGGCCTTCTTCTGAGCTGTGTTAACCAAGTCTAAACCGACCCGAGCCAGTTGATTAAACTTATCTATGTATTCCCTAATAGTCATGTCCCCTTGCTTCAGTGATAGGAACCTTAGTCCAAACTTTCCCCGAAAGTCATCCCAAGTCTCAATTGGCCTAGTAGCGGTGGTGACCACCCACCAACGTGCAGCTTCTTCCTTTAGCAACCACACTGCCAATAAAACCTTCCTACGGTCATCTATATCAAAGAAGGCAAAAAGATCTTCGGTTTCTTTCAACCAATTCCTTACCTCTACATAAGTCTCGGTTCCAATGAAATTCTTGCAACCCATCGCCTTAAAGTCTTTGCAAATCTCCGCGAAATCCTCTTGTGGATGCTGAGGGGGAGGAGGAAGAGGAACCTCAGCGACAGGAGGAGGAGGAACATTAACTACCGGAGGAGGAGGAGGAGGAACATCGGCGGGGCCGGCTTCGGTCGCCCTAGCCTCCAAAAGTCTCCTATACCAAACAGGTACGTGTACTCCCTCCGGAATGGCAAAGTTATTGGCCATACTGAAAATGAAGAAAAAGATAGATTCAGAATGGAGAAAAACGAAGGAATTTTGCTAATGGCTTTTTGGGGAATAGCCTTAAAATAAACTAGACTTTTCTTTGGAAAATACTTTATACTTGGTTTTTTGAAAATAGTTTTCCAAAAGTTTTCTAAAAACCTTTTTGTTCCTTCTCGTAAACCATATGCTCTGATACCAAATGTAATACCACACCTCCGCCAGGGTGGCTCTTGCAAGCACTCTGACTTTGGAGGGGCGTTTGTACCGGGTAAACATGCATAATGATATATCAAGGCAGAACAAGAACATATGTATATATGTAAACAGAGTAAATAAGATACGTAAAACAGCGGAAGATTTCAAACTATTTCAAAACAAGTCTGGTACAACATAATGTCAACTTTCCAAATACACAAGTCTAGATAAAAACAACATCACTGAAAAACTGAAATACATAAGTACTATCCCCAAAATAAGTGATAGCCATAGCTAGCTTCATGTCGAGACCGTACATGAGCTAAAATCCCACAAGCAAGCGATCAGAAATCCAAGCTAAGCTCCAATATTCCCACCCTGAGAACCTGGGGGGGGGGGGGGGGAACGGAAGAAAAGAGGCGAAAGAAAAACAGGTCGGTCAAAAAGACTGAGTAAGCCCTACTACAATCAATGTAAACTGATAAAGTTAACTGACATGAGAAGCAGGGATGAACATAAGGATAACAACATACTGGCATGATGATTAACTAACAAGGTAGATAAATGTGTCATCGCATAATCAGGTTTAAGGTTTTTGCACCACAGGTGTACTAGCAAGCTAGCATGACTTGAATAAACAAGTATTGATCCCTTGGCCCAAGCTTTGGCCCAATAACATGAAATGACCCTAATACGAGGTCCAACCAAACGGTCTAATCGATCGGCTCCCTAAGCCTAACTCGTCACGTGTTGGTGTCGATACGGCCCAAACATAATTGTAGTCGGACTGTGCCGGGTCTCCCGTCGGGTGTATCAAGCCCTAGGGTGTCAACCCCTGGACACCATAAACATAAGTGCACAGTCTCGATCTACTGGTACCCATGCTTGACTTCTCCAAACACGGACTATGTGCACGACCATAGTCCGTCCGGAACTACATCGGCGTACCACTCGACCGTCGTTTTGGTCACTTATACCAGTCCAGTAATCGTGCCCCCACCCTAGCCTAGTCCCTAGGGTCTTAATGATACAAACTTGGGATTACTGCTGGAGTGGACCCCCATTGCTAGGATTTTCTAGTGGGTTAAGTACGGTTTAACCCTTTTACTAATCATGGATTAACTTGGTTAAGTGTAACGATGAGTTCACGGCTTAACCCTGATTAATCTACAAAGCCCAAATTGGTTAAGTATTAAGTGGACCATGACTTAACCCTAATCATGAGGCATTAATTAATTTAATGTGCCTTAACCTCTCACATTAGACCTTGTTGTGGTTACTAGTTAAGCCGGGCGGGTCCGGGTAGCTTTACACCACAACTTGGTCTAACCTCGGGTTCAAGGTATAACATGACCAACTTCTCACATTGGGTCCTATTGTTTGTAGCAACTAGTTAAGCCGGTCGGTTCCGGGTAGTTTTACGCTACAATCTCAACCCAACCTCGAGTTGGTCACACTTATATTTTCTAAGTGTCATGTCCATCATGTTTCCAAAACACATTACAAGTTTTCAAGAATTTGGGTAGACCTAACTTAATAGGTAAGTTCCCAATGGGTAGACCTAACTTAATAGGTAAATTCCCAATCTTATGTTTTCATGTCTTTTAAGTTTACCCAACCCCAAACGCAATCCCATCGCTTACATAATCGCAATAGCGCATAAAGGATAGAAAGAGGGAACTTGGCATAAAGATGACAAATGGTGTTGAAGCCACAAGTTTAACATGGTGGCATATGAAATGTACATATGTTCATATACTTGCATATTGCATCATTAGGCCTCAAAAGTATGCATAAAACCAAACTTAGCATATAAGTGATACATGGTGATAAATGACATGTAGAAGTTGCCATAAGTTCGCATTTAGCCTCACATGCAAGTTATCGTAAGGGATATGATAACTTACATGTTGCCAAAATGCAACCTTTAGCATAAAGCTTGAAGCTTTAAGCTCATAAACCCAAGATAAGCTTGCATAACATGATAACATGAGCAAAATGATCAACCCAAACTTGCATAACATAACTTGCATATCATATGGCAAACTTTCATATCATAACATAGCAAACTTGCATAACATAACATGATAAACTTGCATATCATAACATGGCAAACTTGCATAACATAACATGATAAACTTGCATATCATAACATGGCAAACTTGCATAGTATAACATGGTAAACTTGCATATCATAACATGGCATACTTGCATAACATAACATGATAAATTGCATATCATAACATGGCAAACTTGCATAGCATAACATGGTAAACTTGCATATCATAACATGGCATACTTGCATGACATAACATGATAAACTTGCATATCATAACATGGCAAACTTGCATAACATAACATGATAAACTTGCATATCATAACATGGCAAACTTGCATATCATAATGATCAACCAAACTTGCATCATTCATTTAACTTTAGAGTTTAAATATGAAAGTAGAAAAGGGCTTACAATGCTTATGAAGATACAAAAATATATATAGATTGAGACAAAGCCCTTATGCAATCAAATAAACCCAAAATGCAAGCTCCAATAGAAAAACCCTTGAGCCAAAATGATCAAAACTCTTGCTTTATGAGGTAAATATGGAAACTTGACTTGAATGCAAGCTAATGATGCTCATACAAGCTTGAAAACACTTGTATGCATTGAAAATCTCTCATAGAAATAACTTAGGAATTTTATGAAGAGAGTGGAGGCCATGAGAGGAATGATTTTGCCATAGTTTAGTTACTTGAATGAATAATGATGATTTAGGGTTAGGTTAGGGGCTTATTTATAGAGATTAGGATTAGTTTCAACCTTAGGATTAAACCCTAATTCCAATCTCAGCCCTTAAAACCGAATCTGGCCCCAAAACCTAACCAAAACCCCAAAATGGTGCACCAGGCAAAACTGCCCGGCTGAACCAAGTCGACACCCAAGTTGACAGGGCTGTCGACTTGGGCCTAACCATGTCGACTGCCCAGTCGACAGGCCTGTCGACATGGGTGGTCTGGCGGGAAATTTCCCGCCTGCGCCCAACTGCCCTAATTTCCACATTCAAACTTGAATTTGAAATCTGTTTTTACTTTGAAATTTTCTGAAAACTTCGTTGAGCCTTAATCGGGTCATACGGACTCCGATTTTCGAAAACTCAGACTCTGTTTCGCGTATTTTTCCGAGACGAACGCAATGGCATAGCCCGTTTCCCTTGATTCAGATTTATAAATTAAATTCTGCCTCGATTTACGTTATAACAGGTTATTGAAAATACGGGTTGTTACAAGTGCTTGATTATGTTTCTGATTTTGAGGCATTGTCCAGATATGCTCATTCATATATTGACACATCCTATCAGAAGAACGAGAAGTTTGTCATGGGTTTGGATAATTATATTGGAAGACCATTGGAGGAACATCTTGATGATCCATATGAGAAGATTGTGGAAAAAGCTGTGAGACATGAAAGCTTGTTTCTTAAAGAAGAAGCTATTGTTGTTGCAGCCAAAGAAGCCCCAAAACCACAACAGGGTGGTAATAACAACAAGAAGAGGAAGCAAAAACAACAGAAGGGAAAGGATGGCCAGAAGAGGCAGAAAGGTGAAGTGATTAGCTACATTGCTAGAAGAAGGACCACTATTCCAAGGATTGTAAGAATCCCAAAGCTAAAAAGAAGTGCTTCAAATGTGGAATGCGTGGGCATGAGAAGAAGGATTATCCAGAATCTGCTAAGGGGAAGCAGATTGTGAAGGCTTATGCTTTAGAGGTCATGCCATCGTCCTCAAGAGCTCCTACTGTAGATGATAAAGGAAAGGGTGTCATTGTTCAAGGCACTCTTTTAGTTAAAGGTGTTTCAGTTCGTGTGTTGTATGATACTGGAGCTTCGCATTCATTCATTCGTTAATTTTTAATGAGCTTGTGTGCCGCTTGGGTTTGGGACCCAAGATTTATGATAGACCTTTGGTAATGACTAATCCAGTTGGGGGTTCGTCTATCCTTTGTATGCTTTGTTGTGGTCTTATGTTATCGAGTCATGGTTACTGCTTTGTGTGTGATTGCTTTGTTTTGAACTTTGTTGGGTTTGGGATCGTCTTGGGCATGGATTGGCTCAAAGGGTATGCGACAAGTGTGAATTGTGAGAAGCTTGAGGTGAATATTCGGGATGTGGAAGGACGAAAGTTTTTGATTCAATATAACCCCAAATATGGTGTCTTCGTGAGCTTTTTATATTCACTTGTGATTCCACAAGAAGACTTATCATCTGTGCTGATCACTAATGAGTTTAAGGATGTCTTTGATGAAGTCAGAGGTTTGTCGCCGCATCGTGAGATTGAGTTTAGAATTGATTTGGTCGAAGGTGCTAGACCTACCATTATACCTCTTAGGCGAATGGAGCCTAAGGAACAACGAGAGTTAGAGGTGCAAGTTCGTGACCTTTTAAGAAAAGGGTTCATTCGGAGAAGTGTATCCGAATGAGGTGCACCAGTTGTGTTTGCAACTAAGTCTGATGGCTCATTGAGATTGTACGTGGATTATTGTGAGCTGAACAATGTGATCAAGAAGAACAAGTATCCATTGCCGAGGATATATGACTTATTCGATCAACTTCACGAAGCCAAAGTGTATTCTCAGATGGATTTAACAACGAGATTCCACCAGTTGAGAGTGGCAAAGGATAGCGTGCCGAAGACTGCCTTTAGGACACCATCCGGTTTCTTCGAATGGTTGGTGATGCCATTTGGGTTGACTAACGCGCCAGTGTATTTTGTGGATCTTATGAATAGGGTGTTCAGAGACCAGTTGAATAAGTTCGTGCTTATGTTCGTGGATGATATTCTGGTTTACTTTCCGAAAAGAGGAGGAACATAAGACGCATTTAAGAGTTGTTTTGGAAATCTTGTGAAAGCATCAGCCGAAGGCTAAGTTTTCGAAGTGTCACTTCTGGAAGAGCGAAGTGAGGTTCTTAGGCCATGTAGTTTCTATAAATGGAATAGCGGTTGACCCCGCTAAAGTGGCAGGAATCGATGACTAGGATAGGCGTAAGAATGCGACGGACGTGAGAAGTTTCCTTGGGTTAGCGGGATAATATCGTCGTTTTATCAATTATTTCTCTAAGATAGCTGCTCCATTAATAGGATTGACGAAGAAGAACCAAGTGTTCATGTGGGATGCAAAGTGTGAGCGAGCATTTGGAATCCTAAAAGAGAGGCCGACGAGTGCTCTTGTTTTAACGATTCCAGACACGATGGTATACACTAATGCATGTGGTACTAGACTTGGAGCAGTGCTAGTGTAGAAGGATAAAGTTGTGGCCTACGCGAGCCGACAACTGAAGCGGCACGAAAGGATTACTCGACTCTTGATTTAGAGTTGGCAACGATTGTGTTTTCTTTGAAGATGTGGAGGCATTACCTATTGGTGTTGGAGAATAGAGTTTTGAAGACAACAACCTTATTTCAATATTAATTGATTATAAAATATAAACTAACACTTTTATCTAGAATATATATACAAACATATGCAGAAATTATATATAGAAATTAATACTAAAGACTGTGCAGTTTAAAGATATTAGAGTTTCAGAATTCAGAGATGATTCAATACTCATGAGTAATCAAGATTTTAAGAGTTCAAGAATTCAAGATAAAAATAGTAATAGAGTCTAGTTTATGTAAGACTCTGAATATCACTCCAGGTTCAAATTCAAATTCTATTTTTCAATTTCTGATTTTCTAATTTCAAATTCTATTCTATCTTCAATCTTTATCTTCTCTATTTTACTTTTGATTTTAAACTCAAGTTTTATAGTTTTTAATTTTATATATTATATACTTTATATTTTATATTTTTAAACTCTATAATTTTATAAATATGATCATATATCTTATATTTATGTTTTCACATGATTTGATACTTTATAATACTTATTTATAACACTATGTTTTAATTCAAGAATTTCCAGAATTACATATATATATATATATATCTATATATATATCAAAATGCTTCAAAAATAGTCAAAGCTCAATTTTTTACAAGGATATGTCTACATACATTATTGCCTATGTCGACATGTAACTGTCATATTTTTGATTTTGAAAGGAAGTGTCTTTTCACTATTTGTAACATTCCAAAAGCATTGCAACCTTTCAAATATTATAAATAGGGGTTGATTTCGATTTTTTTCATCATTCTTCTTCTCCATCTTCATCCCCTTTCTCTACACCATTATTATTTCTTATTTTTATGATTTCTACACTTATATTCTACCGAATTCAATTTTGTTTACGTGAAACTTCTTTTCTTCTCACTCTCTACTCATTACTCTCTAAATCAAAGTGCTGTTGAAGAGTTATAGGGCTATTGTAATTGTTTTAGAAGTGTCTGGGAAAAGGGTGTGTCCTTGTAGCCTTGAAATCAAGGAAATAGAGCGGTGTTAACCCTGCAGCCAGGAAATCAAGAGTGTTTGGAATCGGTGTTAACCTTGTAGCCGTGAAATCAAGGGGTTGTACTTGGATATTGATATAGTAATAAAATTCTGTGCAATCCAGCGTTGCCTGGGATTGGGCGTAGGAGTAATCCGAACCAGTATAAAATACGGTGTGTTCTTTCCTTTTCTACATTTTATTTCTGTTTATTTCTGTGTCTGTGTTTGATTCTGTGCCTTTGATTATCTCTGTGGTGTGTGATTCATATAGCAGATCATAAGTTTTAGATTTTGTTTAATTTCTCAAGAACATTATTCACCCTCCTTCTAGTGTTAGTTTTGCCCTAACGATCCATTCTGCATTCCTTAACAGTTGGGAGTTAGATTCAAGTTGTCCATGGATCACAAGTCGTTGAAGTATCTTTTCTCCCAAAAGGATTTGAATCTTAGGCAACAACAGTGGATAGAATTTCTGGCCTCGTATGATTTTGGTATAGCCTATATTCCCGTTATAGGTAATGCAGTTGCGGATGCATTAAGTCGAAGACACGCAAGTTTGGGAGCGATGTTTTCAGAATGGAAGAGCCTCGAGTATTTTGCGGGATTTGATTTTAGACCACGGTGTGAGTTGGAACCTGAAATGTTGGCAAGTTATCGATAAGACCTACTCTCATCAAAAGGATTGGGGAGTGCCAAAAGCGAGATGCAAATCTTGTCAAGTTCATACAGAAGTTGTAACCAAAAGGTAAAGAGTTCGAGGTCGATCAAAAAGGTTGGCTTCAAAAGAAAGGACTTTTGGTTGTTCTTGATATCGATAGATTGAGGGATGAGGTTCTGAGGGAATGTCATCACTCGAAGTTGACAATCCTTCCCTGTGGTAATAAGATGTAGCAGGACATGAAGCGAGCTTACTACTGGGAAGGGATGAAAATAGATATTGGAAAGTTAATTTCCAAGTGCATGACCTGTCAGTTAGTGGAAGCTGAACAGAAGAAGCTGAGTGGATTACTTCGGCCATTTGAAGTTCCTACGTGGAAGTGGGAGCATATATCGATGGATTTCATCGATGGACTACCTAGTAATAGGGTAGGAAACGAAGGAATTTGAGTCATCTTGGACCGCTTGACCAAAAGTGCAAGGTTTATTCCTGTCAAATTGACTATGACATCATCGAAGTTGGCCGAGCTTTATATAAAATGTATAGTTTGATTCCATGGTATCCCGAAGAGCATAGTTAGTGATCGAAACCCATTGTTCACGAGTGGACTTTGGAAGAGTTTACAAGAGACTTTCGGAACCAAGTTGTGTTTAAGTACGACTTATCATCCCCAGACTGATGGTCAAACCGAGAGGGTTAACTGAGTTCTGGAAGATCTCCTAAGATCTTATGTATTAGATTTCGGAGGATCGTAGGAAGAACATCTACATTTAGTTGAGTTTGCATATAATAATTGCTACTCGGAGAGCGTTGTGATAGCACCATACGAAGCCTTGTATGGTACACCGTGTAATTCTCCGACATGTTGGTTAGAAACTAGAGGCAAACTAATACTTGGGACTGAGATATCAGGGAGACATTGCATTGTATCGAGATCATTCGACAACGAACGAAGGCAGCCCAAGATAACCAGAAGAGTTATGCCGATAAGCATAGTAAGGATTTGGAATATGACATAGGTGACATGGTTTTCATAAAGATCTCACTATTGAAGCATGTTGTTCGATTCGGAAGTAAAGGAAAGTTAGCTTCTAGGTTCGTTGGACCATTTCTGATAATCGAACGAATTGGAAAGCTCACATATAAATTGGAGTTACCAGAGAAGATGTCGAGTGTGCATAATGTTTTCCGTGTGTTGTTTCTACGAAAGTGCGCGCATGATTCGAACGTGGTGGTACCTCCAAAACAGTACGAAGACCTAGAAGTAGAGACCGTAGTTACGATACTTCGTAAGCTTCTTCGTGTGGTGGGGAATGACACGAAACAACTTAGGAGGAAGTCGGTTAAGCTATTCAAGGTACAATAGAGTGAGGATGATGACGATTGTACATGGGAGACGGAAGAGAGTATGAAGACGACCCATCCAGAACTATTCGTCGGTATGACCCATTAATATCGTGTCACCTTACACCATTGTAATTTGTACTGGTATGGTTGTTGTTTTTGATTAGAGTTATGCATGCTAGGATAAGGCTATGGATGCATGGTTGATGGCTGCTAGTTTGATAATAGAATTGGATGTTCATGGATGATAGGCATGCAACATTGTTTTGGGTTGCTTATGTTTGCTTAAAATTTCGGGGGCGAAATTCCTAAGAGGGGAGAGTGTAACAGCTGACATTTTACGTATCGAAGGATCATAAAATATTTTTATCTAGTTCCCTGAGGGTTGGATTATTCTCATTTTTGAATATGTTGTTTATGGGGATGTGAGACATATCCATAATTTTTACCAATTTTGTTTGTGACCATTTTTCCCGTGCTAGTTTTTTGTACAGGGCTTAAACTTTTGAATGAAATCAAATCAGGTGCTGAGGTCAGTTTCATTGGAAAGGAAATGGTGTTGCCAATTCCGTAGAGTGGTCACATTAAAGATATGGTTCAAAGGTTTAGGAGAAATCTTTATTTTAGTGTTTCACAATTTCTATTTAAATTTTGGTAAGCCATAATGGGCTGATTTGGGAAGACCCATGAGTTGGTTTGTGGGAGGCTATAAATAGGGGGTTAGAGGCATGGAGAGATGGTTACTTTTCTTCATTCTCTCCTTTGGTTGAGCTCGGGATCCTCCTTGCTCAATCAAATTCACTTTTCACCATTAAAATTCAAGATATACGTGAGAGAATCGAAGATCTACATCATTTAAAGCTAGATCTACGTCAGTGAAGAGAGATCTCATCAAATTGGAATATTTGAAGAGTGTTCTTCGTTGTTCGGAATCGAGATTTGTCATTTTTGTGTTGTTTTGGAGAATTGTTGAGATATACATCTCTCACGCGGATTCAATCAAGTATATGAGTTGTTAGATCATAATTTCATCATTTTCAAGTCGTTTCACCTAGATCTACATTATGATAAGTATATTTTCATATGAATCGTGATAGGATTTAATCTAGCAACTTGAAACCGGTAATTCTTATGTTTATTCATATGTTTATGCAAATTAGATCCATCGTTTTAGTATATTAATTCATTTATCCTGATTTAGTGAAGTTTATATGATTATTGGTGATAATTGCCATTTTGATGTTGTTAATGATTTCATGAAGTATTAATTGTTGAATTGGACGACTTGGATGAGTTGGTTCCATCGATGTTGTCGTTTGTCGAAGATTTGGTCAAGTTTGGAGCTATTTTGGTTGGATCTGGAGTTAGGTCGTTTTTCCTTAAGTCGGGTGGTTTTTTTCTTCCTAAGAAATGAGCCAGATCGCCAGAAGATGTCAGGTCGTTGAAACAGGGTTCATGTAGTTGGCAAGCTTAGGATCATGACTGGTCAAGCCAGGACGTAGTTCATCCTTATGTCATAGGTCGTATGGAGGAGAGGAACTTGGGGTCATATTGTTGATGCAGATATGTTGATAAGGAAACACGACATGGTCAGGTCGATGAGGGGTAACGCGACCTAGTTAGGTCGTTGGCATTGGTAGAACGTTAGGATGGAGGGAGTACGACCTAGTTAGGTCGTTGGATTTCAGAAGGAGATTGGAGATGAATCAGGTCGTTGGTTCGTGGTACGGTCTGGGAAGCAGGTCGTGTAAAGGATGGGGTGACTCAGGGGGAGTCAGGTCGTTAGTTGATGGGCCGGGTCATGGGTCATAGGTCGGTCATGACCTAAAGGGGAACAATCCGAGTGTAGAGAACTTTACATTGTTGACTTTTTTTTTTCGAGAATGGCGATGACTTCGAAGTGAATCCAAGTGAGAATGCCGAAGTGTTGTGATGTGTTCATTGTTCGTCATAGTGCAACAAATGTGAAGATGACTCAAGGGTGTTTTGAGTTCGTGGATAATGGTTGGATGGTCGTCATCGATGGCGACTAGAGATACCGAAGGCAGAGGAATTATCGTTGTTGTAGGTTCTAGCGGACTCAAAGCAGGGGTTACACGATTTCGTCGTATGGTCGAGTACCCTGGGCAGCTCGAACGGGCCTAGATACATTTCGTTAAATGGCATATGTATTTTAGCTAGAACTGGGGTTTACCATTATCCCTTGCCAGTTGATGGTGTGTCGTTGCCAGCCATATGATTAACGATGGTTTCAAAGAAGGATTGGCAGAGTCAGTCATGGATGTTGGTTGTTTTTCTTGAACTGTCTCACGTGGATTGTCTGACATCAAAGGAGACGTTTCTTGGGTGCTTGTCTGATATTGGTTTAGGCCTCTGGGGCTTGTGCTTGGGAAGTGTCGATCTCGAATAGGATGGTTTACGTGACATATAACTAGTCGCTTTGTTTGTTGTTGCTTGGATACTTATGATTGCCATGAATGGATGGTTGTTTTGATTGCCATGGATGTATGGCTAAAATGCTTGTTTGTAAAGTCTATCACTTTCTGATGTGGGCAAGATGGTATTGAGTTCTTCTCTAGTGTTTTTGGTAGATGGATCAGTAATCTTCCTATTTTCATATACTTTATTGATGATGTTAGTTAGCTTTTTTATTGCTCACTAAGACTGCTGTCTGACTCAAGGTTTTATGTTTCCCTCTTATTACATTGGGCTATTCATCCGATTTTTGGGTGGGCAGACTGAGTAGCAGGTAACAGGTGATATCTTGGTGAGAATGATGTTGCTATGTGGTGGCGAGAAGGAGGTTGGCGTATTACTTTTATGCTATCTATTATCTGTTATTTCCGTTGTTTGATGTTTGACTCTAAGTGCTGTAGTGAGGCAAATTTGTACGGACATTTATGATCTAAATCTGGGGTGTATGGATATTCTTTCCGGTTGTTATGAAAATTGGAGTTTCTGCTCAGATGACTTCACTATTATTGCATGTTGTATATGTTTTATTATATTTTATCCTTGCGCTGTGAGTTATACTTCAGGTTCCGCTTGTGTTATCTTACCTTGATGATCGTCCATAGCTGCCTGGCACGAATTTCAGCGCACTATTTCCTTTGTTAAGTGCAGGAGTTACGGGTGGTCGTCACATTTATTATAAAATTCGTTTTCATTTTGATTTGAATTTTTATTATTATCATCAAAAGATACATTTAAGATTTCTTCAATAGTATTAATTTTTAAATTAAAAGGTCTATAAGCTTTACTTCTATTTGAATATCCAATAAATATTCCTTTATCTAGTTTAGGACCAAATTTATCTAAATTATCTTTAGTATTTAAAATAAAGCATTTACTCCTAAAAATTAAAAAATAAGGTACCTTTGGTTTCTTTCCATACAAAAGTTCATATGGAGTTTTGTTAGTTAAAGATCTAATTAAAATTCTATTTAATATATGATAAGCTGTAGCAACCGCTTCAGCCCAAAAACTCTTCGGTAAACTATTATCAGATAACATAGTTCTCGCACACTCTTGTATCATCCTATTTTTATGCTCAATTATACCGTTTTGTCGAGGAGTTCTTGGAAAATAAAAATTATAAGTAATCCCCTTTTTAATGCAAAATTTCTCAAAATTTTTATTTTTAAATTCTCTGTTGTGATCACTACGCGTAGTCTTAATTTTTAATGATAATAAATTTTGAATCCTTTTGGAAAAGGTTTTTAATAATTCAAAAGCATCACTTTTATGTTTAATAAATAATGTACAAGTAAATCTAGAAAAATCATCGATAATAACGAACACATATCTACTATCATTTATTGATTGTGTTTGAGATGAACCAAATAAATCCATATGAAGTAATTCAAATGCATTTGAAGCAGTAATCTCATCTTCTGACTTAAAAGAATTTTTTTCTTAATTTCCTACCATATGCCTCTAACAACCACCATCCAGTATCCATTTATCCTTTTTGATTTGCACCAATTGACCATTAAGTATTGAATTATCAATAGCCATGTAACACCTTTGTTCCGGTACAGCGTACCGATTTGGTAGACGTTTTTCCACAAAATTAGATGTAGACTTATGAAACAATGATGAAATGTATACTTTTGAACTAGTATTATGAAAAACTTACCATTTAAACTTTTCAAAATTCAGATTATGAAAACTTAGAAAACCAACGCTCTAATACCAATTGTTGGAGATACGATTAAGGATCTTAAGGCAAGTTAAACTAGGGGTGAATAATGTTTTATGGAATTTATTATTTTTCTTGAAATCTTTTTAGATTAAATAACATAGTATGCAGATCAAAAAATATTAACAAACACAAAATTAATCACAGAAAGCAGAAACTAAAAGCAGTAAAAGGAAAGTACACACCGAGATTTTATATTGGGTCAGAACTCCCCTATATCTAGTCCCACACAATGTTGGGTTGATGTGGATTTTTGTTTAATAATATCCAATTACAATCCTTGATTTCAGAGCTATAAGGGTACACCCCAACCGATTCCAAGTACAATGAGGCTTATTTGATTTCCGAGCCACAACTTTACACCCAATATATTTCCGGGACATTATCGCACCCAATCACTTTAAACAGGACAAGACCAAACCCTTATCTTATCAGTTTTTGTAGTATTTACTTGATAGGACTTGATCTTGAGATCTTTTATTACAAACATCCTATAACTCTTAGGTAGCACTTGAATTCAAAGAGATTTTGATTTAGAATTGATAGAGAAGAAGAATGATATGATTCTATTGAAATCAGTAGAGTGTAAGTGTTGAAAATTAAGAAATTAAGGATACTAGTGGTGGAATGTTAAGAGAGTTAGAAGGAGATGAAATTGAATTAAAAAATTCAAATTATGGAAGGTATTTATAGGTTTCCAATGGTCACAACATTTCAGAAAAGGTTTGAATTCTAAAGACACCTCTTTTCAAAAACAAGCTAACAGCTAGTATGTTGACATAGCCTTTTTCATAGGTCGACATATGCTAGTACAAAATCAAAAGTTGAATTTTAAAATAAAGTAAATAAGGTTTAAATAAATTTTGGTGAATCCAGAGTTAAAAAATTATATTCTTTTATAGTAAAACATTCTATTCAAGGTAAAATATATTTTTTAAAACTTGTATAAAGATGAACTAACTAATTAAGAAACTAAATATAAATGATTATAAAAATATAAATATAAAACTTATCAATATATTAAAACTTAATATAGAAAAAAATATTGAAACCAATATAATAAATCAAGTAATAAACTTATAAGTAAAACTTAAGTTAGAAACTTATTATACTGAAAAACAGGAGTTAAAAATAAATTTCAGGAGTTAAAATATTACTTAAAAATAAAAAGTATATATTTATAAATAAGGAAGTAATTTTGAAATGATCTAAAAATTAGATTTAAAATCAAGTAAATAACTTTGAAATCATTTTGGAGAAGAAGTTTGATGTTAGAATTAAATTTAAAAAACATGATTAAATTTAAAACCAGAATTAGGTGCTAACCAGAGTTTTAATAGAATATCTAAGCACATTTACTCTTATAATGCTTGAACCCTTGATTTCTTGATACTCATATGTCTTGAAACTTGGACTTTTCTACTTTGCAATATTGATTCTCTAAACTATACAACCTTCAATAATCCATATTTGCATAGAATTCCTATAAACACACACATACACACACACATATATTCTCGAAAATAGTGTTTGTATATATTTTATAACAATAAATACTGAAACAGAGTAGAAACCTAGAGACAAGGTCGCTGTCATCAAAACCTTCATCACCAACATCTCAATCCTTAACATAAACTATCAAGGTCGTTGAATACTTTCAGGAACTATGTAATTCTTCTTCTATTAGTTCTGATTTTCAGAATATTATTCCTAAGAAACTATTATTAGCAGCAGGCAAAGAAATATTGTGTAACACCCTACATTTTAAGTAATAAAGTTATCAAAATAATTATATGAGCAATGTGCGTCTGAAATTCGAAAACAAACACACGTTATAAAATGCAAAATAAAGAAAAAGGTTTCCATTATGCAAAATAGGTTGCAATGGTATAAATATAATTAAATATAAAGATTGGAAGTTAATAAATGGTACCTTATAAAATAATCCAAAAATATATGCACACACTAATTGTATAAACAATGCACGTTTGAGTTTGAAAGTAGCGGAAGTTTATTAACGTTAACATGTTTACAAACATAACCATTTAATAAAATCAAAAAAAAAAAAAAAAAACTTGTTGTGATAGAAAGGATTAAATTTAGGAAGGGAAAGAAATTCAAACGCTAATCCCATACAACGGAAAGGAATTAAATAAAATGGTATTCAAGAGAAATGAATAAATTATAGAGAAAGAATTCATGTATTCCCAATTAATAGGAATAACGCATGTTGTTAAAAAGAGAAATTTATTCTAATGCATGCAATTAAAATATAATTCAAATACATGTATATGTACAGTTAAAAAGTGTTATTCTTTATTGTACTCCAGTAATGGTAATTAATTGATGTGATTAATTCATATTAAAACATGTGCATATAGTATGGAAAATTAATAGAAAAACCGTATATTTCTACAATGAACATTAATAAGAAAGAAAAGGAATATTAGTTTCCATTTTATGAGAGTTGTTGCCATAAATAAAACATACTACAAGTGAACATATATATATATATACACACACATATACATACATACATACATTTTCAAAGATGATATAATGGTGTATGCACACAAAAAGAAAGTATGTGGGGAATACATTAAATAATAACATACATACATTAATAATTTACAATTGATGTAATGAATTAATTAAGAAAGCGTTAACTAAGTAAAGAGAAACATATATGTTTGTTTTTTGGGTAATGAGTTGGCAATTTAAGTACGTAATTTGTAAATGGGTGATTTATTTGCATATAGGAATTAACTTGGATAACAATTAAAATTGCAAAACATGTCAATTAACTAATTGACAATAAGTGAAGGCTTTAGAAATAGTGTCAATTAAAAAAAAAATGCCATAATTACATAAGCTAATAACGAAAAATGATTAGCTGGAAGGAAATGCCATTTACAGAATTATTTGTTTCTAAGTTAAAAAAAGAAAAGAATTGGAATGCATACAAACATCAAATGGGGTAGTTATGTTTATAAGAATATATTGAAAAGGCATAACATTTATATGCATTCAATCAATTGAGGTATTAGTTGGCATGTTCAAATAGGTAAGAAATTATAACATATAAGAATTAACTAATATTGGATATATATGCATGGTCTAATTAATTTAGTAATTAATGAGAAAATTTTATTTAGAAGGAAACATTTATAATAAATAAACATAAAGAAAACAAATCATGTGCACGTTTTAAATTGACAGCCTAATTTGCATTGTTTTAAATGGATGGAAGCTAATGTTTTGTCTACTATAAATAAAGGAGGTAGGGCTAGCCTTCAAACTCATATTTTGCTGATTTAGCGCAAAAGCTGTAACGATCTCAAAATTTAAGGAATAAAAATTTGAATTAATTTGAAATTTAAGAATTTTTTTTTTTTTGAAATTTTAGCGTCTGAGTATTCCATATTGCTTATCGATAGCGCACATAGCGGAAAAACACGCGTTAAACAGAGTCCGTCGTAAGTGCGTTCGTTGCATAGACAGTCGGTGCCCTTAAATTTTTATATAATTCTATGAAAATAAATCTCTAAAAAAAAAAAAAATCAAATCGAAAAAAAAAATTTAACATCCGCAAATTCAGTGTTGGTTGTCGATCGCGCGCAGTGAAAACATGTCTTTGTTTGTACGCCCGTTGCGCTAACCGTTCACGTTATTGTAATCAAATCTCTACCATATTTAAGAATAAAGCTAATAATAATATCTGGGAAAAAAAAATTTATTTTTGAAAATATAATAAAACAATCTTTATTTAAGTTGCTTAGAGGACACTTGGTAGAGAACTGTGACCAAACATTTACACGTGCCCACCTTTTCCCGCAAATGCCTCCACGTTTCCTCTTCAAACTTATCCACACTTTCTCTTCTTTTGTATACCGCCTTCTCCTTTCTGTTAACCTTCTTCTCCACGATTTTTCTCATCTCCCACCTTGTACTTCTGCTAAGATCCGAAAGAAATAATAATAAAAAAAATTAGCTCAACTTTATACTCATTTTCTCCCACCGCACATCATCTATCGCCACCCGCTCTCCCCAACAGCTTCGCACCGATCTTGTCCAACATCTCAAGCTTAGTTGCCGTGAGTTTTGCACCATTTTCTTCTTGCTGTGAGTTCCTTGTCTCTACTAATAGTATGTACATACTTAAGTAAATATATGTAAGTAGATCCTTTTGCATGCCATAATAAAGAGAGAAAGGAAACCAAAACGGAAGCTTGCACAACCATTCTTTTGGTTGGACATATTTGTTGTTAGTATGCGTAGAGAGAAAAAAAAATGGACCATCTCAGCATGCTAAGACATGCATGCGTGGCTCTTTTAGTTCCAAATTCTTTGTTTTAAAAGGAAAACGTGCACAAACAAATTTGCATGCGTTGGCACTTTAATTTGCCAATATTTGCATGCGCCAGTTGTACTTAAAATATATATATATATATAGAGTGCGAATATCTTAGTTAGTTGGCTTGCATACATGTTTCATACAAACAAATGTGTGTGGTTTTGGGTTTGGCAATTTTGCATGTAGAATGACTTGCGCAGGATACATCATATATATATATAAAAAAAAAGAGTGAATGGATGCATGCAAATACATGCATGCTTTGGTTCCAAGAGATTCCAAATGGGTTGTTTTTAAAAAGGAAAAAAAAAATGACAGTAGCTTAGTTGAGTTTGGCCTCTTTAATTGGCAATACTTGCACGCGCAAGTCACATACATAATAAAAAAAAAAAAAAAAAAATTGAAACCAATATGAAGAAACGTGAATAATGCATGTAGCATGCAAAGCATGCATGGTGACAGAACTTGGTTACAAATTTATGTAAACCATTGCTTGTAGCATGTTGGTTTGGGGTTTAGGCACATTTACTTGAAATGATTTTTTTTTTTTTTTTTTTTGCATGCGACAATTTAAAAAATAATAATTATACGTATATATATAATGGTTAGCGAATAAAAATGTGATAATAGTCGAGCCTTAGGAAATTTTATACTAGATATCGCTATGCAGACCGGCAAGCTTACACTGGGGTTGTAGTTGTTCGCATGTGTGTTCTTTAGTCGTAGTACTGTGTCAGGTTAGATATCCGTTTACTAAATATAAAATTTACACCATTGTTCTAGGTTGTTGACGTCTCTTTGACCATCGTTAGTATCATCTTTGTCGCTCGCCGTACTTTCTCGCTTTTGCCACGGGAGGTGAGTTTCTCACGCATGACTAATTTATTATTAAGTGAATTAGAAATTTGAGATGTTGATTCAAATGTTAAGGTGTTCTAGATTGTTTGTTCATGGTTGTGCACATGCTACACGCGCACCGTTCTTACATGACACTATGAATGGTTGTATGATATGTTATGTTATTATTCTCACCATGCAAGTACCCAATTTAGGAAAAAAAAACGGGTTGAAATGATAAATACCCGAACCCTGCATATTCGAATTGGTTTGGGATACGGGTTGAAATGATACACACCCGTGATTCGAATATTTGTAAGAACGGATTGAAATGATAAAATATCCGTGCCACTTGACCGTAGGTTAGGAAAAATATATACGGACACCGTGGCCAGTAAAGTTATTTTAAGATATTATGGCGTTTGGTAAATGGATTTTTTTTTTTTGAAATTTTCAATACAAGGATATGTTAAATGCCAGCCCATGGACTGGGATTGGAACTGGACTAATCTTATTTAATAAAAACAATAATTTCATAAAGATCATCTTTCCCTTACTTGATTTTTGTAAATCTTTCCTTATAAATAATTTGATTTCTTCAACTATATTGATTATAATAGTTTTCGTATATATATATGTATACATTTTCCCACTTAATATATATATTTCAACTTAATTATTTAAATATATATTTATTATTATTATTTCAACGTAACTTTATATATATATATATATCTTTATTATTATTATTATTATTAATTTCCAAAAGCTTTGTACAATCCTGTCTAGTGAATTCGAAGGTTCAAATTTAAGATTTCAAATGGTTGATATAGAATTGTGGTGAATATGGATTTTGAAATCTTAATCAAACCATTGGAAATTGATTTGAGTAAATAATTTTGGGAGATACCTGAGTAAAATATTGGCGATACTTGAATATGATTTTTAAACTGATGACCATGGTGTGAGAATCTAAGCGTTAGTTGTTAAAGAGACCGGAGTCGGTAAGTGGCATACTCTCTGTCAGTGCCGATACCACTTTAACAACTGTATACGTGGTGACGTATCCAGAACGAAGCACGATGACTGGGCGATTTCTGGATTGAAGATGGTGAACGATAACGATATGGCCTTGACTTTCGGGTCATAACTAAATGACTAAAACAGGAGCTATACCGTGACTAACTGAGGTAGCACCTTTGATCGGACACGTTTCTTCGATACCATTTCTATGACTATGTTATGATTTGGGGCACCCCTTTGATTTGGGAATGTGTTCCGAGGTGGGCGGTAGTGGCTGTTATGCGTTACCACCGGTCCGGGAGTGCAATTGGTAGGATCCTACCCTGGTATTGCCTCGAGTGCCTTGTCATTTTATCCTAAGCGAGCCCCATACGATTTTGTTTTGGTGTTGCTTTCTATGGAGTGCCCTCTGATAACACCAGTACGGTGAATTTACGGTACTGTATAGACTGTGATGCCTATAAACGGCGTAAGGGTAATATGGTAATCCCGCTTACGCTATTTTCATTACTTATACTTTACTGGATAGACATTATCATAATAGCGTACTATTATATGTATTAGTTTCACGGATCCTTAGAGGATGGAAATCCCAACCATCCTTTAAGTTACTGTACATTTCTATGAACATGTCATTTATGCTGATTCACTTATATAAGACTATTAGTCCTGACTCGAGTGTATTGTTTCTTTGACCTTATGCTTGGGTCAGCTTGAGCACTTCTGCTGTTCGTGGCGCTTTTGGAGACTTGCATCTTTTGGACTATCTTCTGTATCAGCTATCTTATTATCTAAATTATCCAGGTTACTACTAGTTACCTATATGTACTATATTTTGTATGAGCTTATGACTCATTATGTACTTATATGTATCATGTATCGTGTATGAACCTATGTATTACTGTGTTCCGCTGCTAGTTACTCTGTTCCTGTGTCTGTGATTTTGTGTTCTGATTTGCATTTACCTCAATAGTTAAAAATAACAATTCACGGTTTTGAGCGATTCAGGTCTGACATGAGTGGGTTATTGTCGATTTGAATGGTTCGAAATTGTGGGTCGTTACAGTTGGTATCAGAGCCGAGGTTTAACCTTAGCTATTGAGGTAAATAACTCATTAGAGATAGGGTGGAAACATCCTAGAATGAGTAAGATCAGTATCAGGATCCAATCTTTGCAAGAGAGCGTATTTTAAAAGTACAAGTGTTTCAAGAAAATGAAAGTTTTCAAAGTATTTTATTATAGAACTTCGACTTGAGTCAAATTCTTAGCCTCGTTCTCGATGTTCCAGATGGCTACCAGACGTAATACTGCTAGAGGCCGAGGTAGGGGTCGTGGAGGCCACCCAGTGGAGCCTGAGCCACCAGTCGCGCCGCCCCAGCCAGCTCAACCTGTTAGGTTTACCAAGCTTTGTAAGGAGTACACTCACCTAGGAGGAGTTAAGTTTTCGGGAGCTGAATCGATCGTCGAAGCCAAGAAATGGTTGGATGAACTGGAAAGGATATTTTCTAGCTTAGAGATTACCGATGCACAAAAGCTTCAGATGGCTGCTTGGCAGCTTAAGGATACTGCAAGGAATTGGTGGGAATCTTTCACTACTCATACGACTGAGACCGACATTACATGGCAGCATTTTAGGGATGCTTTTGTAACCAAATGGATGCCTGAGTCCGGGAAATCCCAATTGTATCGAGAATTCATGGATCTTAAGCAGGGCAACATGACTTTTGCGGAATATGAGAGGAAGTTTGATGAGCTTTCCAAATTTGGTCCAAACTTGATTGGGACACCATTCCAGAAAAATGAGAAGTTTATACTTGGTGCACGTCCGGAATTCTACGAGCATTTGATGAATTATCTTAACCAGCCATTCTCAGAGCTCATGAACTATGCCACTAGACTTGAAAATTCTCCGAACCTTAAAGGGAAACAAGTTGCTCAGGTGCCACCAGCTCAGGGATCATCAAGCAATTCAAAGAAGAGGAAGGCAAGGTATTGGGCGCAGAAGAAGCAGCAAAACGTTCAAGGTATAGGATATCATGCTCAGAGACCTCCTCCTGATCTCTCGAATGTCCGTTGTTACAACTGCCAGCAAATGGGTCACTACTCCAATAACTGTCCTAACCCTCCTAAAGCTCGTGCCCAACCAACTTATGAACCCCGCAACGATCTTTGTCATTCTTGCCTTCAGCCCGGACATATTAGTAAGAACTGTCCTACTCAGAAGAAAGGAACCACATCAGGAGTTTTTGCTGTGACATCTTCTACTCCTCCCACCGGTGATGACACTAAAGGTACGTTTTCAAGTGCTTTCACTTTATTTTCTCATCCTGTTCGTGTGCTATTTGACACTGGTGCTTCACATAGTTTTATCTCCATGAATCTTTGTAATGAATTTGAAAAAGCTTTAGAACCCACGTTAGCATCCGAGTCGTTGTGTGTATCCAATCCGATTGGAGGCCCAGCCCATCTCAGTAGGATTTGTAAAGGGGTTAAACTTCTTTTTGACATTCATTGTTTCACTAGTGACTTCTATGTTCTCGGTTTTGACGCCTTTGATATTTTACTTGGCGACGACTGGCTGAAAAAGTATAGAGCAGAAATCTCATACAGATCCCGAACTGTTTCTTTAATAGATGACAAAGGAAATGAACTAATGATCGTATGTCGTATGCCAATAGAGTACGCGGGAAGCTTTATCTTTTCACTTGATTCTTATCCCGACGATCCTAGTTTCACACCGACTGTTCAAGATTTTCCTGATGTGTTTGGTGAAGTAATGGGCCTTCCGCCTAAACGAGAAATTGAATTCCGTATAGATCTCATCCCTGGAGCACGTCCTGTAGTTCTCCCTCCACGAAGAATGGCGCCAAAGGAAAAATTTGAATTAAGGGCGCAAGTAGAGGATTTACTTTCGAAAGGACTCATTCGACCAAGTTTTTCCGAATGGGGAGCCGCTGTGGTGTTTGTAACCAAATCTGATGGATCGCTTAGGATGTGTGTCGATTATCGAGAACTAACACTACACCATAATGGCCATTTGGCAACTCTTATTTTTTTCAACTGCCAACACTTATATGTGTTGTAGACTAGTGACACTAATATGTGTTGCTATAGTAAAAATGTGTCACCAAAAATATGCCAACACTTTTTTGTGTTGATATGGCTGGTCAACTCTAATATTCCAAGGGCAAAAGGGTAAGTTCTCACTCATAACCCTAATCAGTACCTCAACGCTTATTCCTCTACGCTTATTCCTTCTTTGGCCGCATCATAGCAAATTAAAAAAATGAACTTCAAAAAATTGATATCAGCGATTAGCTATTCAATATTAATATCAGAGATACAAAGGATTTTGGATTTCTCAAATCGGTATTAGCCTCTCAAATCCTCTCTCTATGACTTCGAATTTGGGCTTCTACGAATTGGGGCTTCTAGAAAATTGGTACGTGTTCGGCTCCTTTCTTATTTTTAATTTGCTCGACTTGATGGATTAAATGCCAATGATTAATGGATTTCTATAGAATTTAAATCGTATTATATCTCTAATTTTTGAACGGGTTAGATTTCATATATCTCTAGCATTACGGGTTCAATATACTTGCATATTTCTCTGATTGGTTTGGTCTTGGTTAATTGTTGGAGAATATTGACTTGTTCAACTATAACTTGAATTTGTTTATTTTTATAGGATTGAAATTTAGTACTTCAGTTTGACCACAGTGTATCCTTGGACAGTTGCATTGATTGTTGTTGCTTTCTGCTCCTTTTGCTTCTAATTAATGTTTTTTGTTGCATTTGTGTATATGTTTGAACAACCTTGTTCAGGTTGGTCAATTTTAAAACCGTTCTGTATTTTAGGTTATGCACTCCTTTGAGCCTGGCATGATTTGCTTTGATCAGTTGTGTTCATGAAGTGATCATATATGTTGGTTGTAATGAACTGTAGGCTCGATGGCTTACGCTATAGTCTTGTATACTTAGATATGTTTTGACTTGTTACTTTCGTATTCTGCTAACCAATATAAATCAGACCAAAAATTATCAATGTTAGAGAAGAATGAACCATTAATATGTAGTTGGTGTGAATTTTGCATCCAGGTAGCCAATACGATAAGGAGTTCAGAGCTATAATTGTTAATAAGTTTTTTGGTTTGGAATGTCAGAGTACTTGTATGGATTACATGGATATTTCTGGTAAACAGAGCAAATATAGGTTATTAAGATTATTCTTATTTTTACATGTTATTATTGAAGGTGCGGCCTATGCAGCCTGTGTTGGCTCCTCTTCTTAGTTTGCTATTGCTACATATTCATTTCTAAATTCTGGTAAACAGATGTATTTATTCTAGTAAAAGTAGACCATATTATTGACATATTCCTTTTATAATTCATAGAAAAAATAAACAAAAGAGACTAACATTAGAATCAAGCAGGATAATTGGAAGTTTATTCTAGTAAAAGTACATTGTTTATATATTAAAATATATCTACTATTTTTATATTCCATTTTGAAAAATTGGATGTTTTATAGACATGTCAACTATTGATTGATATATACCATACAAAATAATTGTTATACAAGTTGTGTTCCGGTTGTATATAGAATATATGCTGCCTTAGTACTAATAATTTTATTCCCTATATGTACTCTAGCAGGATAATTATTAAGTTGAACTTTATTAAATATTAGTTCAAAAATATATATTACTCCTGTTTATGACTGTACATAAAAAGAACCCTCCAATTAGTCGCTCAATACAATTTTTCTGCTTTTTTCCTTCAGAACTTCATTACTGATTATTTTTATTCTTATGTTTTAAATGTGGTGGTTTTCACCCTACTGGTTTTGTTTCTTTATGTCAACTATTTTGAAGTCCAACTTTGTGTGCATTGTTTCACTATATACAATTCTGTTTGCATGTATATTAACAATGTTAATGTGCGGAAACATCAGTAATATGAGCAACGTGTAAAATTTGTGTGGTATTTTCTTCTTGATGTTCTTCCCTTCTCCTTAGAAAAACCTAAATTAAGATTAAATGAATTATCTTGTTATATAGGGGAATGGATAACTTATTTTCTGTACTATTTTTAAAATTAGTTCAGACCATAAAATGGCTTTTTATTGAAATGGTTAAATGGATGCGAGATTAACTGTACATAAAATTGTTAATATTACGCATACTGCTTACTTTACGTTATCAATTTCGTATCTTTTATTTTTATCTTAATGGTTTAACCATAGATAATTTTGAATTTATTCCTACTTGATATTAGGTTATCTCATGGCAGTGAGTTATTTGACTTCATGAATTTATACCTCCATAAATAAGCGCAGTTAATTCTCAATTTCATTGTTGTCTCATTTTTTTTCCTTTTTCTTTTCATTTGTTACCATATAAGCAAAGATGTTTAATACCAAATGTAATTTAATTTAACAATTTTCCATTATGGACTGGTTTGTATTTATGAAGTGCAAGTTTTTTTTTGGATATTTCTTTCTATAAATGGTTGATTGCCCTATAGCTACATCCTACATCATGAACTAATAAATTGTGATTATGTGTTTACCTTTTCAATACTTTTTTGTCTTCAAATTTTGCATTATGAATAAGTTAAGTTCATGACATAATTTCTAGCATCGTAATTTTTGAATACATTATATTTAAGACAATATTAAAGAAGTAGCCTGTAAAATAAGCAAATTAATTAGGAATAAATTGATCTGTTAACAAGTCAAGGACAACGATTATTTAGGAATAAATTTACCTATTAGCTTAGTTTAATTTAGGGATACTTTAATCAATTTCTAATATATCTTTTTTAAGACAAATGTAAATGCCGGTAGTTTAATTTATGACAGATTGTCAATAGCAAAACCTACAATAAATCTTAACTTGAAAAAGACCATTGCCTATGACCCTTTGCATGATATTGGCAAGTAGCATGTTGCTCATGGGACTAGGTCATGTAGGATAGGCCGTCTTCAATCCAACAAAGTAAATATTTTGGTCAATCACTGGTCTGATAGCATGCATATGCTTTCTCAAATAGGGTCTTATCATCTGCTTCCATCAATATCCCAGATCTCAGGTAACGATCTTTTTCAATTTCATATCCTTTGTGTCATCTAAGCTATTCATTTCTGATGATTCTTTTGTAGTAAACAACAGATCTTGCTTCAAAATAACTTAATTATGCATAGTTAAAACTGTGGGAAGATTTTATTTTAATAAGTGGACTTTATTGTCAGGTTTTGGAAGGTATTTGCAAGCTTTTATTCTTTTTGTTTATTGTATAATGAAACTTAAATGTTGTATTTACATAAACTAAACTAAAAATTACCTAAAATAGGAGAGTAGGTGAAAGAAATTTGGAGTTGTTGGACCTTCATATAGTCTCATTTATGCCACCATGCAAACAACATCACCAACTAATCCTTATTTATGTAAATTTCTAAATTAGCTACTGTTTTACATCTTTATGTTTACTTGGCCTTTTCACTCCACTAAAATATGCTCACTTTCTTTGCCAAGCAAGATGCTTGCAAGTAGCAATAAATAACAAGAGTCTAAACTCCTTTGGGTTTAATTTCCCTGTCAGTTATAGCATTTTTCAAAAATTAAAACTCTCCCGTTTGATGTTTTAAACTGCTCAGTGCTTGAAGGTGATAAAAGTTATGAAGTTTGATTTATGGTTTTACATGCTATTTTTGCCCTTAAAATTTTCATAGACCTGTAAACTTTTCTTATCCAGATAATAGTTGCAACTCCTGGTAGATTGCTTGATCACATAGAAAACCGATCTGGGTTCTCCATGCGTTTGATGGGTTTGAAATTACTTATACTTGACGAGGGCCAAGGCCAATCGTTTACTTGATCTGTGACAATTCCCAAGGAGGCACAAAACCAATATCATTTAAACTATTTCTTTCTTACATTCGCACTTTTACCTTATAAAAGTCGTACGGTCTAAAAGATTCTTGAATGTTTTAGGTGCGTAGGATCTCGCAAGTCGCCCTGAATAAAGAACATGTTTATGTTGATACCGTTGGCGTAGGAAATGTCTGAAACTCTTGCCAAGGTTTTTTTTTTTTTTGCCAAAGTTGTATAAACAATGTTTTCTAATGTTCATGATTTATGTTGTTATATGTAGGTGATGCAGTTGGTAATTGTTACACCACATGAGCTTCATTTTCAAATGGTTTATCATCTTCTTATGGAACATATCATGCATCAGCTAGACTATAAGGTTAAAATAAGATAAATTAGTAATATTGGTCTATGCATCATCATGTCATTCCATTAGTTAACATTGAAAAGAATATATATTTGTATCAGGTTATTGTTTTTTGCAACACTGCAATGGGAGCAGCACTGATGTACTCATTTATCACAGACTTGAAGTTGAATGTCAGGGAAATGCATTCAAGAAAGCCTCAAATTTATCGAACTTGTATTTTTGATGAATTTCGAGAATCCAAGAATTTAACACTCGTAACCTCTCACATGTCTTCACGTGGTGTGCTTTATCCTAATGTCACATTGGCGATTCAGGTAGCACAAAACTCAGTCAATGCGCTATACATTTTATCTTTATATAATTCATACATGAATGGGATAGGTTCTACATCCTTCAATAAAACAAAAATCTACTTCTGGTTCATTTTGACTCATCAAAATGTTTTGAAATTAGCCCAAAATTTGTGTCATATACTGTCATAATCATTTCTGCCAAATTTAAAGACAATCTGAAACTTTTATCTTATTCAACATTACGACTCAAATTTAAGCAATCAAATTTTTTAATCTGAATGTCAATTTGAAATATAATTTTCAATGTATTAAAGGTTTTGAAAAGGTGCAAATTTCATGAAGATGATCTTAACAGGAACAGCCTATGAAATTTTGTTTTAGAAATTTTTGGCCAAAAAAGGGTGGATTTTGAGGGGATAAATAAGAGTAGACATAGATTATATATATATATTTCTATTTGTCGTTTTCGGCGAGCAAAAGGAATGGATACGTAAAAGATTTGTTTCCCACTTTACTAAACAATGGATTGAAGTGGAGCTGAGCTTGATTATAAGTTCTCTTGTATATTTAAGAATATGTGCCTGGCCATTATCCCAGGTATATATAAGTGCATATCGATCCCTGCTAGACATGGTATTTGTTAGGCTAAAATGTACCAAAATCATTCAAGCAGTTTTTTACACAGAAGGTCAGTATGAAAAACATCCAAAATTCAATTAAAGAGCCAGTAGTATGTACTGCTGGTATTTACATACATGAAGCAGCTGTTGGCTCAGTTTTCATCAAAACTGAGCCAACTCGGTTTTTGCACCAAAACTGAGTCGGCTCGGTTTTTGCGCCAAAACTGAGTCGGCTCGGTTTTTATGCCAAAACTGAGTCGACTCGGTTTGCGCGAAACTGAGCCGAGGCTCAGTAAAACTGAGCAGCTCAGTTTGCGCCAAAACTGAGCCCAGTTTTGGCGTAAAATAAGCCCAAAACTGAGCCACTCAGTTTTACTGAGCCTCGGCTCAGTTTTGCAATTCTCTTGTTATTCGTCAATTTTGGAATGATAACATGTTATTTATCAGTTTTCCAATTTGTTATTTTTGTAAAAATGAGTAAGTTTGTATTTTGTAGGCACTTGAGGAGGAGGAGGAAAAGAATAGAATTTAGAATGTAATAGCAACGGGAAAGCAAATATGTTTGATCTTGACAGTGATCCTATCTCCAAAGTTTTTGGTTCTGATAAAAGGAAAAATTATTGTCGTGCAATTAGCTCCTCTTCTTCTGTAAAGCACGTAAAGATGATGCAAGCATCGAAAGCAATTGCCGATAAGAATAAAAAGGACGATTTTCGTCAATGGTCTATGGAATTACAAAATCAAGTTGCAAGTCAAGTGGCGAGTCAAGTGTCAATCCAAATCAATGATGCTCTTAAATCATTTGCTTCATCCTTTCTTACTATGATATCCTCTCTTAAATCATTTTCAGATGGAGGCTTTGTGATATGGTCCATGTTTCGCCTTCATAATATCTAAAATTCTATGTATCTTTAGTAAAACTTTGTATTGTTTTTTGTAATTTGAACTTGATATTATGGTATTTTGAAATTGGAAGCATTATGCAAAAGTGACATTGTCGAATTTGAAATATGAAAGTGTACCAAATACTTTTATTTGAATTGATATGTTGAATTATATATGTGATTGAAAATCATAAAAAACATGTTATATAAGTGTTAGCAATTTATGTGTGCCAACATTTATAAGAGTTGGTAGGATTATGATACTGACATTTATAAGTGTTACCATATCTTATAATTCCAACAGTTATAAATGTTAGCAATGAATATGTTTGTAACTCTTATAAGTGTAGTCATATCTTATGGTTCCAACATTTATAAGTGTTAGCAATGAATATGTTTGTAACTCTTATAAGTGTTACCATATCTTATGGTTCCAACATTTATAAGTGTTAGCAATGAATATGTACGTAACGCTTATAAGTGTTAGTAATGAATATGTTTGTAACACTTATAAGTGTTAGTAGTTACTCTGTTTGTAACACTTATAAGTGTTACAGGAAATTCCTCACAGGCCGTTGGTGACACTTAAAAGTGTTACAGAAATTATTTGTAACACCTATACTTGTTGGGAATCCCCTGTTTTGGTGTAGTGTAAATAAACTCACTTTAAAGAATAGATACCCGATGCCTCGAATTAACGATATGTTCGACCAGCTCTATGGAGCTAAAATTTTCTCTCAACTCGATCTTGCCTCTGGTTTCCATCAGCTTAGAGTAGCTGAGGAGAGCATTCCTAAGACCGCCTTTCGTACAGAGAATGGATTCTTCGAGTGTTCGGTTATGCCATTTGGCTTAACTAACGCTCTAGCTTATTTTGTTGATCTCATGAATCGAGTTTTCCGCGAAGTTCTTAACAGATTCGTCCTTGTTTTCGTTGATGACATTCTAGTCTTTTCTAAATCTGAAAAAGAGCATGAGTCGCATTTGAGATATGTTCTTGGAACTCTCCGTAGCCACCAATTGAAAGCCAAATTTGCTAAATGTCATTTCTGGCAGAAGGAAGTACGCTATCTTGGCCATATAGTTTCTGAAAGTGGAATATCGGTTGATCCAGCCAAGATCGCTGCGATCAATGTAAGTTATATCTTTTCCTTTTCTTTATATCCAGATCTTCTTTTGCTTTGATTCGATCTTAAACTCAGTTTGTTTCCAGGATTGGAAAGAACCCAAGAATCCAACCGAAGTTCGAAGTTTCTTAGGACTCGCTGGTTACTATCGAAGATTCGTAGAAAATTTCTCCTGTATTGCAGCGCCATTGACCGCTTTGACAAGGAAGAATGTTAAGTTTGTTTGGAGCGACAAGTGTAAAGCTGCATTTGCAGAGTTGAAGGAAAAACTGACTTCTGCACCTGTTCTTACCGTCCCAAATGGAAATGAAGGATTTGTAGTCTATACCGATGCTAGTAAAGAAGGTTTGGGGGCCGTTCTAATGCAGAATGGAAGGGTGATCGCATATGCTAGCCGACAACTCAAGAATCATGAAGTCAATTATGTGACACACGATCGGGAGTTGCTTGCGGTAATGTTTGCTTTAAAGTTATGGAGACATCATCTTTTAGGAACCAAGTTTGAAGTATTTACCGATCATCAGTCTCTTAAGTATATATTCTCCCAAAAAGACCTGAATCAAAGACAAGTTAGATGGCTTGAGTATCTCGCTTCCTTTGATCTTGACATTAAACACACTCCAGGAAAGGCAAATGTAGTAGCCGATGCACTGAGTCGGAAGAAGGCTATGTTATGTCAAATTTCAGTTTCGCTATCCCTGATGGATCGTATTGCAGTAAAGAAAGATGAAGATCCAGAGCTTAAGATTATGAAGAGAAAAGGACGTAGAAAAAGAAAGTATGATCAAATTGGAATGGGGGCTCAAATTGATGACAAAGGAATTTTAAGGATTAATGGTCGCATATGTGTTCCTAACGTGGATGACTTAAGGCAAGAAGTACTAAGGGAATGTCATCAATCCAAACTCTCTATTCACCCAGGAATACACAAGATGTACCAAGATATGAAAAGGTTATTTTGGTGGAGAGGTACGAAGCGAGATGTTTGTCGTCACGTTAATAGATGCATGACCTGCCAGCAGATAAAAGCAGATCATCAAAAGGCTGCTGGATTATTACAACCTCTCGAGATCCCAAGTTGGAAATGGGATCAGATTTCCATGGATTTTATTGACGGTCTCCCCAAGACAAGAAAAGGAAACGAAAGTATTTGTGTAATTGTGGACAGATTAACCAAGTCAGCACATTTCCTGCCTGTCAAAGCAAGTCGTACCGCTGCAAGCCTAGCTGAATTGTATATGAAAGAAATTGTTAGATTACATGGAGTCCCATCTAGCATTATCTGTGATCGAGATCCTGTTTTCACGAGTAAGTTTTGGAGCGCATTTCAGGAAGCCTTGGGTACTAGATTGAATCTTAGTACTGCCTACCATCCACAGACAGACGGTCAAACAGAAAGACTAAATCAAGTTTTGGAAGATCTCCTTCGTGCTTGTATTCTCGACTATGGAGGATCTTGGGAAGATCACCTTCATCTCGTTGAATTCACATATAATAATAGCTACCAGGCCAGCATTGAAAGTTCTCCTTTTGAGGCCTTATATGGGAAACCATGTAGATCGCCTGCTAGTTGGATTGAACAAAGAGATTGTTTGCTTCTTGGACCGGATATGATCATGGAAGCAACGCAAAAAGTCGCTGGTATCAGGAATAAGATAAAAATTGCTCAAGACCGTCAAAAGAAGCACGCGGATAGAAGAAGAAAGAAGTTGGAGTTCGAGGTTGGAGATCAAGTCTTCTTGAAGATCTCACCATTAAAGAATATAATTCGTTTTGGACGAAAAGGAAAACTAGCTCCTAGATTCATTGGCCCATTCCGTATTTTAGAGAAGATTGGTCCTTTAGCTTATCGCATTGAGTTACCTGAGAAGCTTGCAGGAGTACATAATGTGTTTCATATATCCCATCTTCGGAAATGTTTGCATGATCCTTCCTCCTATGTTACGCCGACAGCACTTGACAATCTGGATATCGAACCTAACCTAACCATTGAGAGGAGACCGCTTCGTATAGTCGATAGGGGTACGAAGCAGCTCCGAAAGAAATCGGTAAATTTAGTCAAAGTACAGTGGAGTGACGATGATCGAAACTGTACTTGGGAGACAGAGGAGAGCGTGCGTTCTCCAAATCCGGAATTATTTATTCCAGGTATTATTCATTGAATCCATCTATCCATCTTGTCCATGTCGGTCTTTGATATTTATGATTCACCTAGTTCTTTTCGAGGACGAAAAGATTTTTAAGTGTGGGAGGATGTAACGATCTCAAAATTTAAGGAATAAAAATTTGAATTAATTTGAAATTTAAGAATTTTTTTTTTGAAATTTTAGCGTCTGAGTATTCCATATTACTTATCGATAGCGCACATAGCGGAAAAACACGCGTTAAACAGAGTTCGTCGTAAGTGCGTTCGTTGCATAGACAGTCGGTGCCCTTAAATTTTTATATAATTCTATGAAAATAAATCACTAAAAAAAAAAATCAAATCGAAAAAAAAAAATTTAACATCCGCAAATTCAGCTTTGCTTGTCGATCGCGCGCAAAGCTAGAACGCGCAGTGAAAACATGTCTTTGGTTGTACGCCCGTTGCGCTAACCGTTCACGTTATTGTAATCAAATCTCTACCATATTTAAGAATAAAACTAATAATAATATCTGAGAAAAAAAATTATTTTTGAAAATATAATAAAACAATCTTTATTTAAGTTGCTTAGAGGACACTTGGTAGAGAACTGTGACCAAACATTTACACGTGCCCACCTTTTCCCGCAAATGCCTCCATGTTTCCTCTCCAAACTCATCCACACTTTCTCTTCTTTTGTATACCGCCTTCTCCTTTCTGTTCACCTTCTTCTCCACGATTTTTCTCATCTCCCACCTTGTACTTCTGCTAAGATCCGAAAGAAATAAAAAAAAAAAAATTAGCTCAACTTTATACTCATTTTCTCCCACCGCACATCATCTATCGCCACCCGCTCTCCCCAACAGCTTCGCACCGATCTTGTCCAACATCTCAAGCTTAGTTGCCGTGAGTTTTGCACCATTTTCTTCTTGCTGTGAGTTCCTTGTCTCTACTAATAGTATGTACATACTTAAGTATATATATGTAAGTAGATCCTTTTGCATGCCATAATAAAGAGAGAAAGGAAACCAAAACGGAAGCTTGCACAACCATTCTTTTGGTTGGACATATTTGTTGTTAGTATGCGTAGAGAGAAAAAAAAAATGGACCATCTCAGCATGCTAAAACATGCATGCGTGGCTCTTTTAGTTCCAAATTCTTTGTTTTAAAACGAAAATGTGCACAAACAAATTTGCATGCGTTGGCACTTTAATTTGCCAATATTTGCATGCGCCAGTTGTACTTAATATATATATATATATATATATATATATATATATAGAGAGAGAGAGAGAGAGAGAGAGAGAGAGAGTGCGAATATCTTAGTTAGTTGGCTTGCATACATGTTTCATACAAACAAATGTGTGTGGTTTTGGGTTTGGCAATTTTGCATGTAGAATGACTTGCGCAGGATACATCATATATATATAAAAAAAAAAGTGAATGGATGCATGCAAAGACATGCATGTGTTGGTTCCAAGAGATTCCAAATGGGTTGTTTTTAAAAAGGAAAAAAAAAATGACAGTAGCTTAGTTGAGTTTGGCCTCTTTAATTGGCAATACTTGCATGCGCAAGTCACATACATTAAAAAAAAAAAAATTGAAACCAATATGAAGAAACGTGAATAATGCATGTAGCATGCAAAGCATGCATGGTGACAGAACTTGGTTACAAATTTATGTAAACCATTGCTTGTAGCATGTTGGTTTGGGGTTTAGGCACATTTACTTGAAATGATTTTTTTTTTTTTTTGCATGCGACAATTTAAAAAAAAAAAAATTTATACGTATATATATAATGGTTAGCGAATAAAAATGTGATAATAGTCGAGCCTTAGGAAATTTTATACTAGATATCGCTATGCAGACCGGCAAGCTTACACTGGGGTTGTAGTTGTTCGCATGTGTGTTCTTTAGTCGTAGTACTGTGTCGGGTTAGATATCCGTTTACTAAATATAAAATTTACACCATTGTTCTAGGTTGTTGACGTCTCTTTGACCATCGTTAGTATCATCTTTGTCGCTCGCCGTACTTTCTCGCTTTTGCCACGGGAGGTGAGTTTCTCACGCATGACTAATTTATTATTAAGTGAATTAGAAATTTGAGATGTTGATTCAAATGTTAAGGTGCTCTAGATTGTTTGTTCATGGTTGTGCACATGCTACACGCGCACCGTTCTTACATGACACTATGAATGGTTGTATGATATGTTATGTTATTATTCTCACCATGCAAGTACCCAATTTAGGAAAAAAAAACGGGTTGAAATGATAAATACCCGAACCCTGCATATTCGAATTGGTTTGGGATACGGGTTGAAATGATACACACCCGTGATTCGAATATTTGTAAGAACGGATTGAAATGATAAAATATCCGTGCCACTTGACCGTAGGTTAGGAAAAATATATACGGACACCGTGGCCAGTAAAGTTATTTTAAGATATTATGGCGTTTGGTAAATGGATTTTTTTTTTGAAATTTTCAATACAAGGATATGTTAAATGCCAGCCCATGGACTGGGATTGGAACTGGAATAATCTTATTTAATAAAAACAATAATTTCATAAAGATCATCTTTCCCTTACTTGATTTTTGTAAATCTTTCCTTATAAATAATTTGATTTCTTCAACTATATTGATTATAATAGTTTTCGTATATATATATGTATACATTTTCCCACTTAATATATATATTTCAACTTAATTATTTAAATATATATTTATTATTATTATTTCAACTTAACTTTTTATATATATATATCTTTATTATTATTATTATTAATTTCCAAAAGCTTTGTACAATCCTGTCTAGTGAATTCGAAGGTTCAAATTTAAGATTTCAAATGGTTAATATAGAATTGTGGTGAATATGGATTTTGAAATCTTAATCAAACCATTGGAAATTGATTTGAGTAAATAATTTTGGGAGATACCTGAGTAAAATATTGGCGATACTTGAATATGATTTTTAAACTGATGGCCATGGTGTGAGAATGTAAGCGTTAGTTGTTAAAGAGACCGGAGTCGGTAAGTGGCATACTCTCTGTCAGTGCCGATACCACTTTAACAACTGTAAACGTGGTGACGTATCCAGAACGAAGCACGATGACTGGGCGATTTCTGGATTGAAGATGGTGAACGATAACGATATGGCCTTGACTTTCGGGTCATAACTAAATGACTAAAACAGGAGCTATACCGTGACTAACTGAGGTAGCACCTTTGATCGGACACGTTTCATCGATACCATTTCTATGACTATGTTATGATTTGGGGTACCCCTTTGATTTGGGAATGTGTTCCGAGGTGGGCGGTAGTGGCTGCTATGCGTTACCACCGGTTCGGGAGTGCAATTGGTAGGATCCTACCCTGGTATTGCCTCGAGTGCCTTGTCATTTTATCCTAAGCGAGCCCCATACGATTTTGTTTTGGTGTTGCTTTCTATGGAGTGCCCTCTGATAACACCAGTACGGTGAATTTACGGTACTGTATAGACTGTGATGCCTATAAACGGCGTAAGGGTAATATGGTAATCCCGCTTACGCTATTTTCATTACTTATACTTTACTAGATAGACATTATCATAATAGCGTACTATTATATGTATTAGTTTCACGGATCCTTAGAGGATGGAAATCCCAACCATCCTTTAAGTTACTGTACATTTCTATGAACATGTCATTTATGCTGATTCACTTATATAAGACTATTAGTCCTGACTCGAGTGTATTGTTTCTTTGACCTTATGCTTGGGTCAGCTTGAGCACTTCTGCTGTTCGTGGCGCTTTTGGAGACTTGCATCTTTTGGACTATCTTCTGTATCAGCTATCTTATTATCTAAATTATCCAGGTTACTACTAGTTACCTATATGTACTATATTTTGTATGAGCTTATGACTCATTATGTACTTATATGTATCATGTATCGTGTATGAACCTATGTATTACTGTGTTCCGCTGCTAGTTACTCTGTTCCTGTGTCTGTGATTTTGTGTTCTGATTTGCATTTACCTCAATAGTTAAAAATAACAATTCACGGTTTTGAGCGATTCAGGTCTGACATGAGTGGGTTATTGTCGATTTGAATGGTTCGAAATTGTGGGTCGTTACAAAAGCCATATCACTCTTCTTTCTGCTCCAATTCTTCAGAAATTCAATATTTTAGATTTAGGCTTTCTGAATAACAATTGGAGACAAAAAAATTATAGATCTAAAATAGAGAAGTTCAAATAAAGTCGTCTAAGCTTGAGTGCTTTCTTTTTGAGGTGAGTGGATTTAAATTATATTTTCTTATAATAGTAAATTATATCGTTTGATTCTTGTAAGAATTTATAATATGTTCTCTTCTTTATTTTCCCCCTTTCTACGTTGTTTACGCAGATTGGAAATTGTAGTTTAATTGTAATTATGATCAAAAAAGAAAATTTTGATGATTTGGGGCTAAATGAATGTATAATGCAAAAATTTCAATCAAAGGGATATTTGAATTGAGAGTAAGCAAACTTAGCATAATTAAGATTTTGCACAGTAAATTTTGTGGTGAAATGATAAATTTGACAATTTTCATATTATTTATGAGAAATTACCTTTCAGATCTAGAATGGAACGAATATATGAATTGTTGGGATTGAAAAGGGGACAAACCAATTTGCATCCAATTTTACTGTAATTATGTAAACAAAGGGGGAAATAAGTTAAAAATAGGAATCTACATATATCTATAAATTGAAAGGTTAGAAACAACCTATGTTGATTAGTTAGAAAAAGAAATATATTTACATAGTTTGGTGAATAAAGGAAAATAGGAAACATGGTTGCAAATATGAAAATAAGAAAAGGTAGGGATTAGTGCAAAATAGGGGATTAGCATATTGCACGCTTATTTAATGACCCAAAAATAATAAAAGTGGCATCTTACAATCATGAGTTCCTATTATTGTAATTATCCGAAACTATGGAGATAGATTTTTATACAGTTTTGGTAACCAAAGAATTAGGAATAGGCCTAACCTCCAAAAATAATAAATTGTAAAGATAGGAAAATGAAGTGATAACATAACTGAAAGAGGTTATAAAAAGAAAAAGGAGTATGAAAGGCTTATTGTAAACTTATAACTATAATATAACAAGCACAGTTCAATGGCAATATAGCGCAAGAGAGATAATAACATAAAGATTATAATTTGGAAAATGGAAAGAAACAAATGAAGCTTATTACAAATAAATAGGAAACTGGAAATTAAGTTCATTAAGCCTAAAGATATTCCGTATTAGCCTTGTAATTAGGCGATATTCTATGGTAACTAGTGAAGTTGATTTATGATTAAATAATATTCAGTTAAATAGACTAACGAATATTGGAAATCAATGAAAAAGAAAGAAAAAGTGAAACGTATAGTGATAAATTAGACATTGTGTCTAATTAATATAGTGATATGCGTTTGGTCCAGCCTGTGTGGATGAACAGCCTGTAACGACCCACGGAGTTTCGGCCCCGGAAACCGACACAAATACCTTTACCGTAATTCATGCCGACCTTCCAAACACTGAAAAACACTAGAACGTTATTAGAAAGAATTTAGAGGGTGAGATAAGAAATAAACATTAGAATAGAAGAAGAAGAAGAAGAAGAAGAAACAACACAACACAGAGTCTCACATCGCAGCTGAACAAAATATAATACAGAAATAAATCCTTATTGAGAGCTTTAAAAATACTTACAATATCAGAGTACATCACACCACGGGGCAGTTATGATAACTTGTTCCCATATACAACACGCAGCGGAATGGTAGCTATATAATATCATATGTCTGAACATCTCCAGCTCGTCTTTGGACTTCGCAACATCTGATAACCTGGACCTGTACAACCCGGTCTAACCCGAGCATTTACAAAACACCGGGTCAGTCTGGTGAACCAGAGTGAGAAATACTCACACAGTATTAAGGGTGATCATCCAACTTGATTTTAAAGTTCAAAAATCTTTTCGAAAGAAAAGGAAAATCGTAAGAACAAATCCACACATAAATACGAATGGTTTTTTCCTTACGATAACCCAAAACATTTTTGAAATTAATATCCTTTCTGATATTATAATAGTGTCTAAATACAAGTAGATATCAATCTAGCGGAATGCTTGCATCTCACGCTCCACATATATAGTATACAATCAAAACCGCCGGCGCTTATTGGAGATTGGATTCCGACCATGACAAGGTATGGGATCACCTGCCGATAGTGTGTCTCTAGAGGCGAATACACTGGGTTCAACAAGAATGTCTTGCAACCCGGCCCACACATGACCGACCACTCATTTCGCTTGAGTGTATCGAATGTATATCACCAACGATTGGGTGCGACCCACCGTTTCCCGAAAAAGGGACAGCAACAAAATAGATTAAAGAAGCAAATGAAATTTCTCTAGTTAGGTGATTATACACCCTAATGGGAGCGACCCACATAGCCATGCTGCCTGCCCGATTTTTGTCATTTCCCGGTTGGTGAGGCTTGAGGTTTAGATTAACTTTTGAACATCTGGTCATCATTCACTTTGAATGCCACATCGTCAGATCCGCCAGATATCACTAATTGATGTCAACAAAAAAATAATTTAGCAATTCGGCTAAGAGAACGGCTATTCTCCGCCAACAACTATAGCACGTTTGAAGAAATCAACGTACGTGACCCTTTGGAAATACTCTGTCATACATCCGTCCATACATGTCATCCAGGAACAGGATGAACCGAAGGTACTCTCCTACCGCTTTCCATATACGAATCACCCCATGGATCAGTAGCGAGAAGTCCTTGCAACCCGTAGATTCCAACCACGACAGAATCACAGCTTATCTCTACTTGCCAGGCAGAGAATATTAATGGTTCTTCCGTTTATGAAAATCCACGGTCTTCAATGCTTCATCCCGATCATCTTTTGATATCTTCACGTATTTGTTGGTCGGAATGATTTTGAATAAAAATTCAATCCCGGTCTTTCCGTACCAATAAATCGGATTGGACAGATTTGATAGTCGGTGATTTAACTATCAAAATATACAGTGATTCAATCATGACAATCCAATGAGTTCACTGGTTCAGTATTCATCATCACTTGGCCTTTTAATTTAAAACAAACTGATTCACTTCTATTTAATTAAAACTTCTAACTCTTATAATATTTAAAAAATACGATATTTGAATTCTTGCTTAATATACTAATGTTCTCAAAAACCATTTCATATTAATACTTAGTGAAATAACTTATAATCATATTAAATTTCCACTTAATTCTCCTTTCAAAACATTTGTTACATCATTCTTTATTATTTAAACTTGGGAAGTCCACTTAACTTATTGTTTGTAACCAAAGTTACGAAATATCTTTTATTCTATTCTTGAAACGATAACTAATATTTATTTGTATACCATAAAAACTCAACCTTACATTCCCTTCTTACTAATTTCCTTTATTTCGTATATTCCCCAAATTTTCCCCAAACATCGCATTATTATTTCTCTAATGGAAATTCTAATGACCTGAATTTCCGTACTCTTTGAGTCGACTAATAACACCACATGTCCAACCCAAATTGCACAGAAATACGAATCAAGTTAGAGGATGAGAAATAGAAAGAAAGAAATATTAGAATAGAAGAAAATGAAGATCATAAACTCATAGCGGAACGAATAAAATATATTAAATAACATAACTTTTGAAATACAAATCAGTAACTGTATATACATACCATCACCAGAGCACAACAGTTATTCCTGGAGTAGTTATAAACACCTGTTTCCAGATACAACATAGTACACAGCGGAAATATGATAGTCTATAGCTAACTGGTGAAGTCTCCTGCTTTGACTCCTCTAAGTGAAGCTGTAAAATTGTAATAACCCGGAAATCTGGGCCAGTTTAAAATTTTTATTTTGGCAGTTTTAGCGAATTTTGATTATTTAAAATGAATTATTTTAAATAATATCGACGAGAAATTTATTTTGAATATAATTCGAACGTATATATTCGTTTGAATCGACGTTAGAATATAAATATTTATTTATATTTATAAAAGGAATTGAAAATGGCGTGGTAGTTCGATAATTCGATTTCAAACTTCAAATGAATGTACCGGGTGCAAAATAGACTGGATTTTAGTGAAACCGAAAATAATAGGATCTAATTGAGAATATCTTTTCAATGAATCCGAAAAATCAAAATTTCATAGCGGAAATCAAAAGATATGTCCAGTTGAAAATTCTGAATAGTCGCTATAGAATTCAGGCCCTTAAAAATGGAAATTTTGCAAACGACCTCGGATTTCGACGAAACCACTTTTGTTGGATCCGCGATGTCAAGTTATTGCTAGATTCCAAATTTTATAATTTTTCGAATCAATATGTGAGCGTGGCAAAGGAAAACGCGTTTGACCAGTTTTAGTTGATTTTAATCGACTGGAAAAGGGCCATTTTTCAAACGATCTCAGAATTTGACGAAACTAGTTTTGTTAGGACCGTATCGATAATACGAAGCTAGAAAATATTTTTCTGGAATTTTTCGAGTTAGTATGTGGTCCCGGAAAATTGAAATGTACGTTTAAAATTCAATATAATGATTTAAATGTAAATTCAACGGAAACTGATCGTAACGATCGAATTGGCCTACGTGACATATTCCATTGTGTTCGGAATGGGGGTAAAACGCTAGGGGCGATAGTCGTTGGGTCCGATTTGGTGTTCGAATCGGAAAGCAACTTTCTAGAGAAATAATTAAATTAAATAAATTTATTTACAAATACCCCCCCTTTTTCTTTTCTCTCCTGCCAAGTCAAACTCCTCCCACCTGTTCAGAATGAATCGAGAAAAATAAAAAAAAAAGAGAAAAAAACGAAGACGATGGAGGCCATCGCCATCTCGACCGTCGCCCAGGCAGAGCCGCCACGCCCTCGCCTCCGGCCACCATCAGGCCGACGCCCCCTTTTGCCTCACCCTCGACGCTGGCACCACCCCCAAATCGAACAGCCCCGATCCCCTTTAGTAAATCGCGCCGCCCTAGACCGGAGACCCACCACCGATGGTCCAGCTCCGCCAGGCGCCTCCGCCACGAGTCCCCCCTCCCCTCAGCTACTGACGAACGGAGAAGACCCCCCCACCTTTGGAAAATCCGATTTAATGTAAGTTTTCTTTTATTTTTATTTTAGTTTATTTAGTTGTCCAGGTTATTTATTTATAAAGTAATTAGTTTGTTAGAGATAAAAATACGATTTTTCTTATGAAGATAAAGTAGTAAAAATATGGGTTTTACCATATGAACAACAACTTAGAAATGTGATTATTATATATTGAATAACAAAGTAAAAATTCGATTTTTATATATTGAATAGCAAAGTAAAATTTTGATTTTTATATATTGAATAGCAAAGTAAAAATTCGATTTTTATATATTGAATAGCAAAGTAAAAATTCGATTTTTATATATTGAATAGCAAAGTAAAAATTCGATTTTCATATATTGAATAGCGAAGTAAAAATTCGATTTTTACATATGTAGAGGATACGGGCAAAGAAAGTGACAAGAGGTAGGAACATCGAAGATTTCTACCTAAGAAGAGTCGTGGGGTTGGATTTAGCTAAACAGTGAGGACTTCTCACTTTTAATTTTGTTTTTCTAGTTAATAATATATATACTAGGATGCAGACGGTGTTTAGTAGCACCCGACACCCGTCGTCCACAGACCATGGACGGCTTGTATGCTTGTTTGTTTGATTGATTTTGATGTGTAGTTGTTTGTGTGATGTGAAATGAAATAAAATATTTACATAGTGGAAAAATATTTTATAGTTAAAAATAGAATTTTTAACGTGTATATAAAATGAATTAAATAAATATAAACAAATCGGACGATTTGTTTATATACACACATTTGACTGATATTGATTGGGACGATAAATTTTACACATCGCCCAACTACACAAATATAATCTGTGTTTGATTGTTTGAAACCCCACACGGGTATTGGGATGATATATGACATAGACTAGTCCCAATAATTAGTTGTATGTCGATTGATTGATTGACAGACTGTTATAAGCGTTAAATATTTATATTCGATGCTTATACAGTGTAGAATGCACTTTGGATGATGGTTGATTATTCATCGTTGTTATGGTATACAGGTGTTGTAGGAAATCCATATAATTAACATTATATGGTAATTGATTGGGCCTCATTCCAATTTTGAAAAAGAAATATTTGGAAAAGAAATATTTGAAAAAGAAATATTTGAAAAAGAAACATTTGAAATAGAAATATTTGAAGTAGAATATTTGAAAATAGGAATATATGAAGCCGTATTGATTAGATTGACGCCATTTTGATGTGAACGATATTTATATCGATTTTATTCATTTTATAATGAATATCGAAAGTGATTTCAAAATCTGATTTTTCGAAAAGAATTGAAATTGAATAGAAATGAAATTCGAATTAAAATTGAATAGAAATAAATTCGAAATAGAATTGAAATAAAAATGAATTTGAATTGAAATTGAGTTTATTTGAAACTCGAAATAAACTGAAATGGTTTGAAATTCGAATAGAATTGAATCTGAATTGAAATCAATTTGAAGTGAATGTAAAACGAATCTATAAGGAAAAATTCAAATTTGATTTGAATTAGAAATGAAGTTGAAATCGCTTTGAAAATAAATTTAAAACGATTTATATAATATGTTTTAAAAGGAAATCGACGAAGTATATATTATATATATATATATATATATATGTATATATATATATATATATATATATATATATATATATAATATAATGGCCTGAATAGAACGCGCCGCGCCGCGGCAATTCGCGAATTTCGACCATTGACTTCGAACGGATATTACGGGAGATCCGTCCGTCGGATTCTTTTAAAACCGGAACCGTTGAGTTCGTATCGAAAAGAGCTTTTTAACGAATATTAGAAATTTGAAATCTAACGGTTGGATTTGGAGATACGTCCAAATCAAATTTGGAAAAGGTCGTTGTAAGTGCAGTTCGATGGCCGTTGATGGAAATCGACTGTATGGGCCTTAATAAAATTACTAAAAATAGTAATAATTTGTGTAAAATCATAAGAAATGATTTGTGAAGAATTGGGATGAAAAACTCCATATTTGAAAAGATAAAAATAGATTTTTATCGAAATGAACTAGTTTTGAACTAGAATTATAATTCTATTTATTTTTAAATAAATAAATTGGATTTGAAATGGTTTTGAAAATAACCAGAATTGCCAATAATTATTGGAATGGATTTGAATCGAAATTAATGGGAACCTTTCCCTATGAATGTGAAATTTAGAAACTAACTGTCGGTTAGCTAAGCAGAATGGTTTTCTGGATATTGATCTGATGTTGGTTTCGGCCTTCGGGGTTAATATTTGGGGAATTATTCTCTTGTTAATTTACGGTTAGTGACTGATGAATTGGAATGAGGCGTATGTTGTGTTTGTGCAACACATGTTTATTATATACGCGAGTTATTCGGGAAGACCGGGTTTATCCCATTCTGAATAACTAATACGATAATAAGTCGAAGATGAAGACGGTGGTCGAAGACCGGAGGTCTTCACGTCGTTTGGGTGATTACTGATGATCTTGATTGGGATGTACACCCAAGAAGATGGAAACAGTTGGTGATCGTCCAGACGTACTTGGAGATCGATGGATATGCACGGTACCAGGTGCCTCCGGTTTCGTTCAGACCCAGAACGGACTTGTAAATGGACTATGTGTCTGACATTGGATTTTAGTCTGTGTGATTGATTTCTATTAAATATATATCTGTTTGGCGGCGGAGAATTTGTTCTCTTGCTTAACGCCCTTCTCTGAGACGTACGAGCTCAGGGGTTATATACTGATGGATATCAAACGCATAGAGTTAATTGCCTGTGTGGCATGCCTAAGTGGCGAATGATCAAGGCTTCTATTGAAAAGCAAAGTCTTGTGGTTGATGATCAAAGCACGGCCTGTGTGGCATAGCTTTGGGTAACGTGAATTCGCGAGCCTCACACCCCGGTTGTGAACCAGAAACGGGAGAGGACCTCAGGGAGGACATGCGTTTCTTTCTAGCTAGGGTGGTGTCAGTGACCTACCAGCCCTGACATTTATATACTTTTCACCTGTGTGGTTGTTGCTGTTGCGAGGCGCCTCGGTTAGATCGGACGATCCGAGTCTGATGGAGTCATTCGTTGGCTCATTTACACCCCAAAGGGTGGGGAAACTCAGTGTTCAGGCATAATAATCCACATCGGTGGACCGGCCCTGACGATCCAAGGGGCAGTTGCGGTTGTTCCTGAGGGGCGGGCTAGAGCGTATCGAATCGGTAGAGGACGATCCCTAGCCTCGGTTCATAGATGGAAATCCAATTTCCAAATACGGGACATTTGCGGTTTTGATCGTAGAGCCTGGTATGGCGACATGATATATGGTACCCATGCCGTCTATGATTGATATTTATGATTGAAATTGTTTTAAACACTATACACTTATTATAGTATCAAATGATTTGTTTTAAACGTATCAAGCATTCTTTGGCTGTTTTAAGGGAAAACCCTATCCCCCGGCTTGCGTTGCATTGTGTGATAGGACCTGGGTCTTATAACAGCTTCATTTTTCTTTATTTAGCATTGTGCTGTTTGTTTTATGCACTGGTATTCTTGGAAGGAAACCCGTTCCGTGTTATACGGCGTGGTCCCTTGATTTACCTAACTTTAAAAATAAAGATTAATAACTGTTTTAGTTCTCACACCAGTCCCATGACTGACCTGGAGTTTATTGTTTTAACCTAAACTCTGGGTGCCCTTATTTTGACACGGGCAGCTAGTAGTTTTGGTTTTGCAGATTTATATTCACAGGATCCTGGTTTACAGCTGGAATGATATCCGGAAAGCTTTGTATCCGTATATCTATTCTAGTTGTGTATTGTATTATTTTCCGCTGCTATGTATTTAAATGTAATTTAAATCTCTGATATTTCTGTGTAATATTGATTCATACTCTGTATATTCTTGTAATCTGATGGAATTGTTGTAATATACAATGAAATGTTCTCCCGTCTGCGTTCTGTTGTGGCTTGTCCTCGAACTATCCGCTCTTTCCTTCACGGGGAAGTTACGGGTTTTTACAAAAATCCCGACTACTTGACTGCCCGTACAAATTTGGCCACCCAAGAGTTTAGGGAAAACAAAACAAAATAAACTCTAGATCAGTCATGAGACTGGTGTGAGTAAACTCGAAACATTTGTTTAACTTTCTAAAATCCTTTCGAAAGAAATGATAATCGTCAGACCGATCCACACATAAACATGGATGGTTTTTACCTTACGATAACCCAAAACATTTTGATATCAAAATCTGGTGATATTATAATAGTGTCTAAATCAAATAAATAACCATCTAGCGGAATGCTTGCATCTCACGCTCCATATATAATATAAAATCATAAACCGTAGGGCGCTTATTGGAGATTGGATTTCCAACATGACAAGGTATGGAACCACCTTCCGATCAGTGTACTCTAGAGGGGATACACTGGGGTTCAACAAGAACATCTTGCAACCCGGCCCACACATGGCCGACCACTCATTTCTCTTGAGTGTCTCGAATGTATATCACCAACAGTTGGGATCAACAACCGCTTCTCGAAAGGGACAACATCGATAGATTAAAGAAGGAGATGAAATTTCTCTAGATAAGTGATTATAAACCCTAATGGGAGCGACCCACATAGCCATGCTGCCTGCCCGATTTTTTTCATTTCCCGGTTGATGAGGCTTGAGGTCACGATTATCTTTCAGAACATGTTTCCATCATTTCCTTTAAATGCCACATCATCAGATCCTTCCATATACATTGTCCTAGGACTGGACAAACCGAAAGCACTATCCCGTAAATAGGATAGCCCTTGCATAACTCCGTCATTAATTATTTTCATCATATTTGATCACAACGCTAATGCCCATACAGAGTGATTTCCAGATAACGAATCTGATCCCGATCTCTCTGTATTGACGACGGAAAAATGGTCAAAAACTTCGATAGTCGGTGATTTAACTATCAAAGAAAAATAAGTGTACAACCAATGATCTTATTTCCAGGTAGGAATTCGATCGATCAATCATCAATCAACATTGCGCCCCTTTAAATCAATTCCTTATTATATTATCATTTAAAATTCCCATTTCCCATCTTTCGTATGCTTTTGAAGCTCGATTTCCCCTCTCTATTCTTTGAAAAAACCATTTCCAATATTATAATTTCTTTATTCTAGAAAATATCCCTTATTACAGTAAGAAAACATTTCTATATATATTGATGAAATCCTTAATTTCTATATTCAGAAAATATACCTTATTAATATTGGAAAATATTTCCATATTCCATTCCTTAATTCCTCGTTGACCAATCCATTATGCATAGAAAATATCTCTCTTTTTATTTGGGGAAAAACATTTCAAAATCCTTTAATATTAACGCGATGTTATAAAACATCGTTATTATAACTCAAACTATAAATCATTTATTAATTAACCATAATGCTAACCAATTTTCACTATCGAACCTTAACCGTTTCTCCATCAATCATGAAGTCAATCAAGTTGGGGTATAATTACCTCTCAGACCTTAATTGAACAACATTCTCAACTTTGAAATAGTCAAAACTCACAACTTTAAACAAAATATCGCTTGCGCGACTTTTGGATTCAATCTAATAACACACTTCTTTTACGGAAAAATATTGATTATAACGGTAGCGTTATAATCACTGTTTCCAAATATTTGTTTTATAAAACATTATTTTAACAACAACGTTACAATCGCTGTCTAGAATTATAGAACATCTATTATAACCATAGCGTTAAGATTGCTGTTTAGATTTACAAAACATTTATTATAACAACATCGTTAAAATCGCTGTTTAGATTTACAAAACAATTATTATAACCACAGCGTTAAAATCGCTGTTTAGATTTACAAAACATTTATTATAACAACAGCCTTAAAATCATTGTTTTTAGATATTTGGTTTATAAAAATATAACTTGTACTTATTCATTTCAATAAATAAATTAATAAGTAAATAGATAAATAATTAAATTTGATTCAAATCGGAAAGTAAAAATACTACTTCCTTAAATTCGATATAATCGAATTCCAACAACTTTCTCTCAATAATCTATATTCGATTTATATTCTGAATTTCGGAATTTACCTACCATTTAGGGTAATTCAAAATCCCAAATTTCACTTTTGAATTTACGCTCTCTAAATTCTTATCAAAATCCTTTATACCCATTACAGTCTACAAATCATTATCCCAATTTATCCTATATTTCAAATGTTGGAATAAAATTCATCGTTTCTTAAAACGATTATCCATTTTTTTTCATTCAATTTCCAATCTAGATTCATATTTCAAATCTGAAGTTCCTTTAGAGATATTTCGTTTGCCAAATTCCTTCAAACAATTAATAACTTAAATCTTGAATATATTTCTTTTATGTACAATCAAATCTATTTGAATATTATACTTGTAAACAACATTTCAAATCAAATTTCCATTTGTAACATCTGTTTAGAATTTATTCATAAGAAGACTTACTTTAATTTCATCCATTTATAATCATGCTTATAATTTCGTTTATAATTGCTACATTCCATTTTCCATTACAAATATCATTTTCAAACCCGATTTCCACTTTTCCAATATGAATTCAATCTTGAATTTATATTTCACTTTATCTCAAGATAATATTTATACTAATTTATAACATTGTTTTATAAACAACTTCTTGTTTTATTTAAACGAGTTTTAATTTAAGTTTATTCGAAATTTCATTTCTATTTTGGAAATAAATTCTAGTTTTAAATTCTGATTTCCTTTTCCACATTCGAAAATATTTTACGGTATCTAAAATACCAAGTTCCTAGGGCTAGGGTAAATCAAACACAACATATCCAATCATGGATTATATAACACATCACGTAATATAAAACAGTAAGATAAATGTTGAGGAATCCATCCAACCTGTTTCTCTGCATCCATAGATGTTAATCAACATTAATTTCACATAAATATGAAATATCCTGGTAAACAACACTAATAATCGATCAACTATCAACCATTTCAACCAAACAATCATCACACAGTATAAAATTACTATAATTAAATTTAAAACTCGTTTATATAAAAATATAAGAGTCAGAGTTAGTGAGTTTACTCAACTTGTTTTGTAGTTGATGGTTTTGCTCCTATTCCGTTTTAAAATCAACATGCGTTTGATTTTTTATGTGAAATTCCAGTAGTCTTATCTTTCAAGGAAATCAGCTCCACAATGTAGCTGCTGTCGCTACAATTCTGACATGACCGGTCCCGTTCAATTCTGTCAACGTACAAACAATATGCGATGGTTATAAGATTTGATTATACTTCTATAATAATTAATTAACAAGTTAATTATTTTAATATTATTTGCGTTAATTACCATTTTGTCCAACTAAACCTTTGTCCTCATTATTCTCCTTCCCAGGTATAATTTGATTACCCATTTCAGCAGTGAACCAAATATTGCCCTCTCAAAAAATGTTCGAATATACTGCATACCTTTTCAGTTCGGATCTTCCCTCACTTTCTATAGGCTCATGTCCAAAACTTAAATATCTACAGTACCTTCATGAACATTGTAAACCAAATGATTAATGCCTTAAATTTCATTAATCGTCCTTCCCCTTCGCATGTGGTGCAGCGAGCTTCAGGCTACCCTTACTGTATTATAACTCCTCATTACATATTGGGTATAACAAGGAACACTTCGCACTTCACTTTCATTAAGACCATCGAACTTCCCTTTTCTCGATACCTCAAATTTTTCAATACTTAAAAACTCTACTTTCCAAAACTACGGTTAATAGTAAAAGCAGCTTAACCATCTTCTTCTTGCCCATAATACTAACTCCTGCTACCCATTCGTCACCCTGGTTTCATTTTACTAAAACCGACCTTCCTATTAAACTACTCCAATGCTTCTTACATCTTCTAAAATCGAGACCTCCGTAGACATCCTCTTCCCAAAAGCTTGCAACTCCACCATCGAACCAACATTGAACTGTCGAACAGACAAGCTCCACCATCAAAAACTCCTACCGCACCACCTGGTTTCAACCACATTAGTTGTTTCCTCTTCGGCCTCCCGTAACTTGCTACAAACCCACACACTCTACCTAATACCCTCGACAAGCTCGTGTTCTTGACTCCCTGTTCTCCACTTCGAGGCCAACGACGGTCCTCCCCATCGATGGCAACCACCTGCTCCAGCCGTGGCCCTTCCATAACTCGTACACGAGAACAATATCGGATCCCAGTTAAATTCACAAACCCAAGAATCGAAGTTCGTTGATTTTTATTTGAATTTTCTAGAACGATATTAATTATTGGAAGAAATGTATTTGGTGTGATGAAAGAACGGTGGAGTGAAAGAAAGGATTAGGAAACGAACCGGTGAATTGCGAAATCACGGTTTGGGGAAGGGACGGTTTTATAAATAGATTTGTTTTTATTATTCTTGTTCTTTTGTTTTGAATCTGGAAGCGAGAAGGTGGATGAAGGCATACAGTATTTAAAGCAGATGATAGTTTGGCGCATACGGTATTATGGTTTGGGGAACATGGTATGTAAAGGCTTGCTTCGCACGGAACTGATGGTGTGCCACTCATGATTCCAAAACTTGACAAACACGGTTAAAAGTATTGGATGGCACGGTTTTGGAAAACTGTAGCTATGGTCAAACGAGTTAAGATATTTGGGAGGCACAATTTGTTCCAGAATTAGGCACATACCAAATTATCTTTGGGTAGACTGGTTTTATGCCAAATCTACTTAGTGATATGGTTTTAATGCTATAACAAAAGTATTTGCAAGTTTCCCATCTTTATTGTATCCACTCGTATTGAATTTCCTAAGTAATAGCAATAGGTTTTTTGATGGGTGAAACAATTAATTTACATTAGTTTGATTACCTTGTGTTTTTGTTTAACATGTGTATAGTTCTAATTAAAAGGGTTGCTGCATTTGTTTTAGTGCATTACTGCATATGACCGAACAACGACATATAAATTTATGTCCTACATCTTATAATGTTAGCATATCTCTTCTCATTTAGAATTGCTGCTTCTTTGAGGAATATAGCGTATTGTTAAAATTAGTACACAAAAATACATGTAAGTTCTGACTTATATTAATTATTTAGGTAGGCAAACTTAGGCAGGTGTATATTTGTTAATTTATATACAGTGCCGACTACATAGAATACAGTTTATTTACCGACCGCTATGGAAAATAAAATAAAAATATCGTTATGTCGAGCAACGCGCAACGATGCCATAAATATAATAAAATATACAAATTATCAATTTAAATGTTCAAAATTAAACAGGAAGAATCCAGGTCGTTACAGAAATAATAAATTACCACTAGCCTCTTTTACGATTACCAACTAATATCATCTTCAGATAATCCTGATGTTGTTCAAGTTGGGGTATTTTAATTACCTCTCAGACCTTGATCAACAACGTTCTTATCTTCAGATAAATATAACTTGTAATCAAACCAATATTCTATTCCAACCACAAAACAAATTCCATTATAAATTGGATTTGGTTATACAATCCTACGACCCACTTCTTTACCCAAATTCACTTTTACCAATTTCCTTTCAAATCTATTCGACCGTTTCCCACTTTGGAAATCTTATTTGAAATTTCCCCTTTCTACTTGATCTCATTTTCAAGTATCGTTAATGTAAAATTAATGCCTTAACACTTTAAACCTCATTTTCATAACCCTGGTTTATTATAAACTTTTTATCTTAATTTCCTTTGACTTAATTCAAATAATTAAGTAACATTTCAAGCTATTGTATTCGTTTGAAATTCTCTTTATAACTTCGTTATTTTTTTTTTGGGTTTTAAAGATAAAACCCATTCATCAACCCCTTTCCCCATTCAACTAAATTTCATCTCAACCTCGATTACTTTCATTAATCGGTTAAAAACTAATTTCCCAAATTACTATTAATCAGGATAATATTTTACTTTAATCATTAACTACTGTAAAGTAGTTAATTACTTTATTAACTAAAATAAATAGTAAATTCCTTTTTTAAAAAACTTCATGAAAATTAAAAAATATTCATTAACTATTTTATTCAATTAATTCAAAACAAACTGATTAAATAATCAGTTCCAATTAAAAGGGGTCGATTCAGTACACACAAAACACAATTATTTCATTAACGGATTCCAATTCATTTCTCCTATTTAAATTAATTAATAATATAATTAATTTAAATAATTCAACTTAATTGTTTCTTAACAAAACAATTATCCAAATTTAATTCTTTAGATTAATTTCTACTCACTTATTTATAAATCTGATTAACATCAGAGATTTCCATATAAAACCAATTAATAATAAATTTAAGTAACAAATAATAAATATTTATTTCCTTTTAAACAAACCTTTTATCGAAAATAAGATAATTCAAATCTATATCCAGTTATAAAATAAATTTCATACTTCAGTTCTATCGATTCACCTGACGGTAAATCAATATAATAAAACAATTTGCTTAGGTCATTAACTGCCAATTACTCAACCAATATTGCCCATTGGTTAAAACAAAACACAGGTTGACTTTTTAGTCAATGATCACAAATCAAATCAATCACCCAAACAGAACAGTTCATATATGACAATATGAAAATAAATAATATATTTTGAGGAATCCCGTTGGATTCCTCCAACCTGTTCTTCCCTGTATCAAACTGGTTATCTCAAATCAAATCATTCAGTTTCATTTAACTGATAACAACAAATAACGACCATTAACATTAACCAATTCAAACAATTTTAGCACGTTTATTTTATAAAGTGACCAACAAGGTAAGTTACCTTTATTGGAACCAATCGTTAAAATAACGATTTGGTATTTCACTGAAATTAAATGATGGTTTAATTTCATCAGCTAAATCAACATATAAATATAGTGTGGTGCTAAGGGCACCCCAATATGTTCTTCATAATACCGCAAGTAAAAAAATAAAACTCATTAAATTTTGTATGCTTCCTAATACCACAATATCTTTCCATTATAATATCTCACTCAATCATTATCTGCCAAACTAATCACGTACTAAGCTAATCTAAATAACTCAATCTCTCATAATCACTGTCTTCTCGCGGGAAAATTCAAATTCGTACGGTAATCTCTCAATTGTTTGGTGATCCAAAAACTCTAATCTCTCATTTCCTCTTCTAGTTTGCTTAATTCAAACCTTATTCATGACTTTTGTATATTGCGGCGTCGAATTCGTTGATCGGTTATAGATCTAGGGTTTAGCTCGTTGATCGATTTTACAAATGAGGACGAACGAGTATCGAGCGAAATAGAAATATGGTAAAATATTGTGGTAGCCCTTATTTTTTAAGTGTAGTTTTAAGTGTGGTATTAAGAAGAGTGTAATATTGATTCTTTTGGTATTTTTTAGTCGCGGTATTAGGAAGAATATATCGGGGTGCCCTCAGCACCACAGTAAATATAAAACTAGCAAACAGTCAACCATTGGCAAGCAGAACACACAAAATAAAAACTCAATTTATATAGAATATAAATGGGAAGAACTGAGTGATTCAACTCACCTTGTTTTCATTCCACCATTTAATCGGCTTGTTTTAGTTAAACTAAAGAAGTGTTTAATTTAACTGAAAATCCATCTGATTCTAACCGCATCCGGATTAGTTCCATGATGTATTTGTTGAGACGAGTCCAATATCTCTGAAATTATCCAATTCTGATAGCATTTGATCATGTTAGTAATGTTTAAAGTTATATAAATTTATTATAAAATTAACGTCTTTAATTAATATTTAATTTAAACCAGTTACATTTCCTAACTATTTACTTAACTAATTTAATTAACTAACTTAACTAAACTATAATTAATGTTACTTAACTACGTTTGCATTAGGAGAATTGGCCCATCTCTTTCTATTTGCCTCGATAGTCCACGTCCTCTTTTCCATGTTATACCTGCTTCACTCAAAAATGCAAGGTATGATCCCTTTTGTTTTTAACACAGCTTTGACCAATAATTTACCCGATTCCTGCTTTGCCTTCCTGACCCATATAACGCCTACGTTCATAACAGTAATTGGTTTTAAATAGTTTATAATAAAGTTTATCACGTTGATCAACTATTTAGGGTTTAATTACTAATTACTATGGAAATCTTCGGATCGAATTTGTCCAAACAAATTATGTTGCCAACATATCAGGTCAATCCATTTTAACTTCTCATAAGACCTCATTTTCTCGTTTTCTGCTTTGGAATTCAACCCGCAATGAATTAAACATTACAAGATGACTAAATGAATTTAACAATAGAAATTATATTAATTACTTTAACTAACATTACTTAGTTTAATTATTGGCCAAATGATTCTCTTTAATCTCGTAAGGTCGAAGTCCTCCTTTTCACGTTCCAGGTGCACGAGCTCCACTTCAAAAGCCTCCTGCCGCGCCGCCTTCAGGTCCTGGTACTCCAATTAGAGCACGCCGCCCGACGCACCCCACCGTCCTCAGCTACCGCATGAAGTCCCATCCATCCTAGTCACCTCCTCCTCCTGTAATTGCCCCAAAACCGATACCTACTTCGAGGCCATTTCCGGTCAGCTTGACACCTCGCACTCGGTCATGACCGATCGAATTCAAGCCCTCGACGAGCTCGACAATATTTGAATTGGAGGGATATCGAATTGATGTGTGGATGTAGAAATTTAGAGGGGCTAAATCAAGGGTTTTTCAGTCGTTGTTTTGTTAGGTGGCGACATGGTTAAATGTTGACCACGCTGAGAAGTGTTGACCCCAAATTAGGGTATTCGCTGTTATATATATATATATATAGGAGAATGGATTGATTTTAATATATTTTTATTCAATGAAACTTCGCGCTAAAGTAACACGTAAAACTAACCAAAATAGACTTCTGTATTTCGATAAAAATGCTATTCCTAGCATAAAAAATTATTCTGGACCCTATAGGTTAGGTTTCATCGAATTCTGACATCGTTTGAAAAAAATTCCTTTATAAAACCAGCGAAAAAGACACATTTATATTTTCCATGATTACTAAATAAATCCAATCAACTCGAAACTTTGAAATCCTACAATAATTAATTAATACAAATCCAACTGCATCAGTTTCGTAGCATTCTGAGACTGTTTCCCCGGTACGCTATTTTTATACGCACCGCAATGCCATTTTGGACACCAAATTACCTGATCTCCAAAAATAACAAACTATATACCTATCCTGACTCTAATCGATGATACGAACACAACGGAATTGGTTTCGTAACTTAATTTGTTCGTCTGCTCAAGTTACAGTCAAACATCTCCTTATTGAATTGAATTAATTTAATTATGCGCTATATAAATTGATTGAGCGTTTACGACTACTGTGGTCACATATGACATCGGTTTGCCACGCAATTTGATTTTCTTACAATAATTTAGCGATACTGTTACAATGAAACTAATTTCATCAAAAACAGAGTCCGTTTGCAAAATCGCTATTTTAAAGGCCTATGCTTTAAATAACGATTTCCATAGCGACTATTTCAAAATTTGATTTAACCATAACTAACAATGTGTAACATGGAATCTGGATTTTTCTCTTTCATATGAAAATTATCATCAATACGGTTCCAATGTTTTCTTGTTTCACAGAAATCCGACTTATATCAGACTTTGTATATTCAGTTGAAGTTCAAGACTCCATATTACGAACTGCAGTGCCATTTCGAGCTCGATTTATAATTATATAAATATATAATGATCAAACTACCTTTTAAATAACGAATTAAATATTAAATCCATTTATATTCCAAATTTAATATTTAAAATAAATAAATTAAATATTCAACTACCAAAAATATGGGTCGTTACACAACCCAACATAGCAAACCATCGTAGGCATTCGTAGACGCGATGAGAGCATGTCCAACTTATTCGACGGGACTTGAAGGAAGTGTAAGGCTTTGGAGGGACATGAGGATACTCTATGGTAGGCCTAACGAAGCTGTACCCATAGGGGCATGGTCTGTATGGTTCTATCTAATGAGTGTGCCTTTGCTGCATCTATGGTTGAGTGCAGCCTAAAGTTTGATTGAGATGATTTCTAAAATGATTCGGTGGCTGCCTCAGGATGGGAGGCTTCATGGTCAGGACCCAACGAATGGTAGTAGATCATAGGATATCTGTCAATGTCAGTAGAAGTGAGTACAGGAAAGACTAGAGCTAAACCAAGAGGCCAATGATCTTCACTATCGAGTCATTGGATGAGGGACCACATGGATGTTTATATTGGTCGTTAGGGCGGTCGCTTAGCTCTTTAAATGGTCTTTAAGTAGTTAAGTGGTCAGGTGAGGCCATAGCCACTGAAAGAGAGACCAAATTTTGATATTTGACAAAGCCATTCTTGATAGATATAGGAAAACCTCAGACTGAGTTCCGTGGAAGAACTCAAGTTTTGGGCACCTTAATGCGCAACGGTAGGAGCTCATTTGCTTTTGCAGCACAACTTAGTATGTGTTCGTAGCATGTTGATGGAGGTCTTGTACGTTTTCCGAGCACGACAACGGAAACCACTTGTGGAGGGTACTATGGGGAGTACCTTGATATATTGGGCATATAACTATATATATGTATGTGTATATGATTTTTATTATGTTAATACACTGGGGAGTATATGGGTTGATTTATGCACGAAATCGGAAGTGTAATGTGTAACAAAGCAAAATAGCTTAATAAAGGTAAACCAGTGATAGAACAGTACAGGTAGTGTTATTTATAGAAAGTGTAATTCGTCCATTCACCAGAACTTTTTACTGACTCCCTCCTCATAACAAATCCACAGGTTAGACAGGTGGTTGAGAATCAGCAGCTTAGCGACACTTGCTAGTTAGTGTCATTATCATGGTAAGTATGTAATTACTACTATATTCTATTCATATTGCTATGAGATATTTTATCGTGAGCTTTGATATATTTATCTTTTCCTTTCTGCAGGATACCAAATAAATCAACTCGAGCTTTGGTAGATTTGTATTTTTGAAAAAAAATTCGAGTCTGTTGAAATTTGGGTTGTTACATGTTGGATAAACATATCAGGTTAGAGGATGTTACTACCAAAATTCAACATTGAAACAAGCTATCGGTGAGGTGGTATCGGACCACCACTGTAACGACCCAAGGATTTTCGGCTCCGAAAATCGACATAAATACCTTTTACCGTATCTCATGCCAACCTTCCAAAACCAAAAACACAGGAACGTTATTAGAAATAAATTAGAGGGTGAGATAAGAAAGAAAGAAATATTAGAATATAAGAAGAAGAAGAAGAATCGACACAACATAGAATCAGAGTCTCACATCGCAGCAGAACAAAATATAATACAGAAATAAATATTTATTGAGAGCTTTTAAAAATACTTACAATATCAGAGTACATCAACGCCTTTGGACAGTTATAATAATCTGTTTCATAAACAACACACAGCAGAATACACACCATATAAATAATACGTCTGAACTTCTCCAGCTCGTCTCTGGACTTCGCAGCATCCGATAACCTGGACCTATACACCCCGGTCTAACCCGAGAATTACAAACATCGGGTCAGTCTGGTGAACCAGAGTGAGAAAAATTCGCAAATTTTAAGGGTATAACACAACTTGATTTTAAAGTTAAAATCCTTTTGAAAGAAAATGATAATCGTAAGACCAAATCCACACATAAATACAGACGATTTTTACCTTATGATAACCCAAAACAATTTTTCAAATCAATATCTTTTCTGATATCATAATAGTGTCTAAATACAAGTAAATATTAACCTAGCGGAACGCTTGCATCTCACGCTCCACATACATAGTATACAATCAAAACCATGGGCGCTTATTTGAGATTGGATTTCGACTATGACAAGGTATGGAACCACCTGCCGATAGTGTATCTCTAGAGGGGAATACACTGGGTTCAACAAGAATGTCTTGTAATCCGGCCACACATGACCGACCACTCATTTCTCTTGAGTGTATCGAATGTATATCACCAACGGTTGGGCTCAAACCACCGTTTCCCGAAAGGGACATCATCGAATAGATTAAATAAGGAAAAGGATTTTCTCTAGATAGGTGATTATACATCCTAATGGGAGCGACCCACATAGCCATGCTGCCTGCCCGATTTTTGTCATTTCTCGGTTGTAAGACTTGAGGTTTAAATTATCTTCTGGAATATCTAGTCACCATTCACTTTGAATGCCACATCGTCAGATCCGCCAGATATCACTAATTGACGTCCACAAAAATACTCTAGTTGGGAGCTACCCAACTATGATACGTTTGAAGAAGTCAACGTACATGATCCCTTTAGAAATACTCTGTTAGACATCCGTCCATACAAGTCATCTAGGAACAGGATGAACCGAAGGCACCCTCCTACCACATCCTAGGAATCACCCTATAGATCAATAGAGAGTAGTCCTTGCAATCCATAGATTCCAACCACGACAGAATCACAGCTTATCTCTGCTTATAAGGCAGAGAATATTAGTGGTTCTTCCGTTCATGAAAATCTACGGTCTTCAACGCTTCGTCTCAATTATCTTCTGATATCTTCACGTATTTGTTGGTTAGAATGGTTTTCGAATATAAATTCGATCCCGGCATTTTCGTACCAACAATCGTATTGGACATATTTGATAGTCGGTTATTTAACTATCAAAATAAATAATGATTCAATGATAATCCAATGAGTTCACTGGTTCAGTATTCAACATCAATTAGCCTTTTAATTTAAACAAATGTAAATTTAAACTCTTAAATATTTCAATATTTCTGAATATAATTTTTCGCTTCTTATTTAACATAAGATTTTCTTTGAACAAATTCATTTATTATTACTTAGAAAATCCTATATCATATCCAGTTTTCATTTTTCACTTTCAAAACATTAGCCACATTATTATGTAATATTGGGAAATCAACTCAATCTATTACTCGTAAAACAACGTTACGAAATATCTTCTATTTATTACTAGAAAACAAAATCCATGCTTATTCTTATAAAATAAAACTCAACTTTACGTTTCCTTTATATCCCGCATATGCCATTATAATTTCACGTAAGCACCTTTTATTCCCTTTTACTTTATAGTCATCATTATATATATATATATATATATTTCCCAAATCTTCATCAAAAATGTTGCGTTATTATTTCTCTAATGAAATAATAAATTTCACTAACCTCTTTTACCAGTACAACTAATATCATCTTCAGATAATACTGATGTCGTTTTAGTTGGGGTATTCTAATTACCTCTCAGGCCTTGATCAACAACTTTCTTATTTAAAGATAAATATAATTTGTAACCCAAAAACCAATATTTCTTTTCTAATATCAATACAAATTCCATTTAACTATTTTATTCAAAATACGGTTTCGTAAACCTTCTTACTCTTTTGAACTCTCTTCCTCTGATATACCCATTCTTTCTTAATTCAATAATTATGTAACTTATTTATTAGCCACCACTTTTTAACCTCTACCCCTTTTTAAAACAAATTCATTTCATAATTCTGATTTTTTTACAAAATCCGATGACCCATTTCTTTTACCAAATTCACTTCCACCAATTCCTTTTCAAATGCATTCAACCATTCCCGCTTTGGAAATCTTATTTTAATTCCCCCTTCTTATTTAATCCCATTATTAAGTAACTTTAATGTCAAATTAACACTTTAACATCTTAAACCTCATTTATATAACCTTGGTTTATTATAAACCCTTTATCTTAATCTCCTTTTTCTTAATCCAAATATTGAGTCAGTCTAATCTAAGCTATCATATTTGCTTAAAATTATCTTTATAACTTTGGTACAAAAATCTGGGTTTTAAATATAAAAGCTGTTCATAAACTCCTTTCACCAATCAATTAGATTTCATTTCACTTCAATTTCTTTTTATTTATGAATTTAAATTAAAAATAAATCTCCTAAATTATTATTATTTAGGATAATAATTTACTTCGATCATTAACTGCTTCAATAGTTAATTTCTTTATTAAAATAAATAGTAAAATCCTTTTTAAAATCTTATTAAAATTAAACAAATATTCTTTAAACTATTTTATTAGATTAATCCAAACTAATTTAATAGTTAATTCCGGTTTAAAACGGTCAATTTAGTCAACTCTAAGCACGGTTATCTCGTTAACCGATTCCAATTAGTTCTCTCTTTAAATTAATTATTAATGTAATTAATTTAAATAATTCCATTTAGTTGTTTCTTAACAAAAAATCATCCAATTTTAATTATTAGATTAATTTCCTATTCCCGTATTTATGAATCTGTTTACATCAGAATTGATTTTGTAAAATCAATTAATAATTAATTATGAACTTTAAATAATAAAAATAAATATTTATTTCCTTTTAACAACTTTTATTTAAAATAAAATATATTTCAAAATCTATCTTTAGTTATAAAATAAATTTTATAACTTCACTTCTATCGAATCACCTGACGGTAAATTAATAATAACGAAACAATTTATTTTATAGGCCATTCATTGCCGGTTACTCAACCAATATTGCCCATTGGTTAACAAAACACAGGTTGAATTTCCAATCAACGATCAATAATCAAATTAATCACCCAATCAGGACAGTTCATGCATTGATAATATGGAAATAAATAATGTCTAATATATTTAAGGAATCCGGTTAGATCCCTCCAACCTGTTCTTCCCTGTAGTCAAAATGGCTATCTCAAATCAAGTCATCCAATTCCATTTAACTAATAATTTTCATAAAATCAAATAACGACTATATAACATCAACCAATTCACAAGCAATTCAAACAATTCAAACAATTTAAAAACATTTATTTTATAAACGTGACCAATCAAGGTGAGTTACCTCTATTGGATCTAATCTTTAAAATAACGATTTGGTATTTTACTGAAATTAAATAACAGTTTAATTTCATTGGTTAAATCAACAAACAAACATATAACTAGCAAATAATCAACCATCAGCAATCAGAGCACACATAATAAATCCAATTTATATAAAATATAAATGGGATGAACTGAGTGAGTTTAACTCACCTTGAGCTGGTTCTGTTGTTAATAGTTTGTTTTAATTAAATTAAACAGCGGTTTAATTTAATTAAAAATTCTGGTTGATTCCAAATCTGATCAGGTCTATGTCATGACATTGTACTCGTCAACATGATTCCAACAGTATATGACTTGTCAGATTCTGATAAGATATACAATAGTTATTGATATTTAAAGTTTATATAATTTAATTATATTATTAACTTTCTAATTAATGGTTTAACCAAAATTAATTACTTATATTTAATTAATTAGGTCAACTCTTCCACTCTGAACCCAAACAGCACATTCCTTCTGCTTCCATCCCATTTTCTCTCGTTTTTGCACACTGCTCCAACAACCCATTTACAACAATTAACATGTATAAATATATGATTTAAATTAATTAAATTAACCCTAATTTGACAAGTTATTTTACTTTTGGTTAAACCTTAATTGGCGGACCATTTTCATACCCTATGAAACAGTTTTCATGTTGACTTTAAATTCATTCTTCTTTCCAGTCCACCGTAGCACAAGTCCCTTATATCCAGTTGGTTCCAAAATTTTGTCATGCCTTGTGTTATTTCTTCTACACAATCTACACCAACAGAAGCTTTTAAAATACATCTGGGTTGATCCCTTCTTCAGGTGCATGCCATTTCTCCAGTCCACGAGCCATGTCACCACTACAGAAAACATTCGGCCCTCTCCCACTTCTCTCCTCCCAACATGTTTCCTTCTTCCCTAAAAATATTGCTCCTCTGTAAACCACCCAACCTCTGCTTGCTCTTCATTCTTTCCCAGCTCTTCACAAAACTCTACGAAATAACCACCTGCTCCTTACCTTCCCAATTTCCTTCCTCCAAACCCCTTTGTTATAAACTCGAACTCGTCCTTTTTCTTACATTGAAAGTTATCTCCAAGCTACACCCTTAACCCGTGCGTCAGCAGCTTGAACAACATACCAATATACAAACACAACTTGAAACGTTTCACCACCTTTTCTGTTGTAGTCCACTGAAGCTCCCCTGCAACCGCACGGTTCAGACCGACCTGTCATCGGCAACATTGACTCCGTCTTCTCCTCCCCGTATCTTGCCTAAAACCCGACTGCTCGAGCACTAGACTTCTCCCCACCTTTGGTCTGAACCGTCTGGCCATGTTTCAACTCCGACGACTTGCGCCAGAACTTCCCTTGTCTCCGACACCACTAGTACATGTCGGCTACATAGTCTTTACTACAAAAGCTTCTACCAACTGGCGCAACGTTCATTTGTTGAAGAAAGTTACCAGTCATAAAACAATAAAAAGTAAAAGATGGAGAGAACATTGTTTATATAGGGACGAAATACATGCGTGGCAAGGAGTTGAGGTAGTGTGCGGAGGAAGGAATCGATAGCGCGTTGAGAAATAAATCGGTGCCTTGGACATAAAGGAATTGGGTTAAAAATTATAATGGTTTTATGTCGATGGATGCGTTCTGAAATATAGATTGTACACATGGATTTCCACTTAGAAGTGAAGTGTCGTACTGGTCAAACATGGGAAGTTATAGTGTTATTTTACTAAATTTTCCATGTACTATAAGTCTTTGTAAAGCAAAATCAAGTGTTCACTATGACATACAATAAGTTATACCGTTATTCGCAGCCAATCCCTAGAGTCTTTCCATATATTTAGTTACGAACGATGCATGGTGATTGATACATTGCTTGGCTTACAAAACATGATCATATATGTGACAAATATATGTGGTAGATATAAACATGCTTGTAAACTACTATCTAAAATGCTTCAATTACTTATTATAATGATATAGGCATGTGCTTTGATTTTTAATTAGCGGTGGAGTTTTAAATTTATTTTATTATAATACGATAAATTCCATCCCTACCGTTATTTAACGTCGTACGAAAAATACACACCGTCACATACCAAATCCAAATGCAGCGAAAATGGACACACTACTACGTGTTGTCTACTCGGATCCAATGAACTTAATTTCATTAAAAACTGACGCCGTTTGCATATCCAATATATTCATCGGTTCATTTTTCATTTTCGCCTACCAATAAAAAAACTCCATTAGACTCCGAACTGGAAATTTAGCAATAATTAATTATACGTATTCTAATGACACTAGTTTTGTCGCATTCCGTGACTATTCCCCGGTACGCTATTTTTATATGCACTATAATGTTATTTTGGACACCAAATAACTCAATCTTCAAAAATAACAAATTATATACCTATCCTGACTCTAATAGTCAATATGAATTCAACGTAACTAGTTTCGTGGATTAATTCGATCGCCTGGTCAGTTTACACACAAATATCTCTTTATTCAATTAAATTAATTTAATTACGCGCTGTAGAAATTAAGTGGGCGTTTATGGCTATCGTGATCACATACGACCTCGGTTAGTCACGCAATTTAATATTATGTGAAACTAATTTCATCGAAAACGGTGACCGTTTGAAAAATAGCTATTTAAAGGTCTATATTTTAATAACGATTTCCATAGCGACTATTTAAAAATTTTATTTAGTCATAACTAACAATATATAACACGAAATTTGGATTTTTCTCTTTTATTAGAAAATTATAATCACCACGATTCCAACGTTTCTTGTTTCACAGAAATCCAACTTATATCGGATCCTGTTTATTCAATTGAAGTTCAAAACTCCATATTACGAACTGCCACGCCATTTCGAGCTCGATTTATAAATTATATAGATAAATAACGTTCAAACCTCATTTTAATAACGAATTAAATATTAAAATCCATTAACATTCTAGATAAAATATTTAAAATAATAAATAAAATAAAATGTTTGATTGCCAAAAATACGGGTCGTTGCATTCTTACCCCCTTAAAATAATTTCGTCTCTGAAATTGCTAAGGTAAGAAAATGCTACAAATCCTATTAATTTCCAAATCCAATTTAATTTAAATCAAGAACCAATTCAATATCGTAAATAAATATTTTTTCAAAAATATAAAAAAATTAATTTTGCAGAAAAATTCGGCAGAGTCTCCCCTGTACGGAGTGATGTCTGCAATATTGTAGGAATAAATAATATATATACATCAACCCACACGGTCGAAAAACAAAAATCAAAACCCAAAATTTTATGTTTTTACATAGGCGTAGCTTTTACGAGCATTATCGAGCATAATTGCTTAATGTATATGCGATTTACTCAACCAGTGTCCATCTGCCTAGCTATTTGGCACCTGTACTTAACTCAATTCACATATAAGTAATAAATATCTAAAATTCTTAAGTATTATTCCACTAATCAACTGGTATAACTACACTAATTCCAAAATCAAACAGATAGCATCAATTCATTATCAAATACAGGGTTAAATCATAAATTCCAATTCATATGTAGTTTCATTCCAATTTAATTATACCAGAAATTATTCTTTAGTTTATAAATCATTTAGCCCCATTAAATTGTTGGTTATTCCATTCAAACAAACTATCATCCAACAACAAACAATTTACAATCAATAACCAATACACATCCAAATCAATTGAATTTACATTCAATATTAATAATTTATTTTGATTTCACATATTTGAACATCAATTGATTAATATTCAATTGATTTCTATTTGATTATTATTCATTTATCAATTTCCAAATTAATTTAATTTAATTTTAATATCATAATTTATTTAATTTAATTTTAATATCATAATTTATTTCATTACACTTAACCAAGTTATGTTTTATTTCAAATTTTCAATCCAATTTGAATATCATTCAAGTTAATAAACAAACAAACTAATATCTCAATAATTTAATATAATTATTTCTTTTCTATACAAAAATATAAATCGGGCAATATTTCATTTACCTCTTTACAAAACAATATTGTATCCACTGACAGTTCAATGCTTCTCAACACTTGAACCGATCAACTAACACAATACAAAACATTTGTATATAAAATTTACAAATACGCTGTCATATATATGCACTCAATCTCGATCTAGGGTATTACTAATCCAATCTCTATCAATTATACCACAGAGCCAAGGTTATTATTAAACCAATAGCTCTGATACCACTGTAACAACCCGACGAATTCGAGTAGGCTTTTCAACCATCCTTTCCTCCCCAAGACAGAGGGCTAACCTCCCTCTGTGGCTTACAGAGGTACCCCATCACTTGTTTTACCGCCAGCCTTTCGACGTCACAAACAACCCTCCCTTACTTTCGAGCGACATGTAGAGGTTAGAGTCTCCCGTCCACCACCTAACGCGAAGCGAGAACCCTCCATCATGCGTACCCAGCTCACACAGCCAACAACAAGGAATGGTTTTTGAATATAAATTTTATCCGGTCTTTCCATACCAACAATCATATTGGACATATTTGATAGTCGTTTATTTAACTATCAAAATAAACAGCGATTCAATGATAATCCAATGAGTTCACTGGTTCAGTATTCAGCATCAGTTGGCCTTTTAATTTAAACAAATGTAAATTTAAATTCTTAAATATTTCGATATTATGAATATAATTTTTTGCTTCTTATTTAACATAAGATTTTCTTTGAACAAATTCATTTATTATTACTTAGAAAATCCTATATCATATACAATTTTCTATTTTTACTTTCAAAATATTAGCCACATTATTATGTAATACTGGGAAATCAAATCAATCTATTACTCGTAAAACAACATTATGAAATATCTTTTACTTATTACTAGAAAACAAAATACATGCTTATTCTTATGGATAAAACATAAGAAGCACGACAGTGGTGTATGCATGTAGTGAGAAAAATATATAGTGTAAATATGTATACAGGCCAAACATGCAAGACTTAGACTTGGCGTATGGTCATGGAAAAATGCAGACATGCATTTCTATAGCTGAACCCAAGTACAAACAAAATTCCAACATGAAGAACCCAAATAAAATGCACGCACTCATTTCCTTCCTTAGTAATGACCAATAAAATGTACTAAACGAACCATTCTCTACAAACAAGCCTTTGCATGACAACACCACTAATTCATTATTATAATTGTTTTGACTAATAAAGTGTGAGCATAATACATTGGTTGGGGCTGAAAGGTGAAAAGAGAAAGGTGGTTATTTATGCAAATACGGTGCTGCGAGTAAAATGGAAGCTTTTTAATATGTATACTGTCATGCGAAAGTGATCACAACCAGGTAACAAAATGGAAATGGAAAGTGATCACAACCAGGTAATAAAATGGAAATGGTGGAGTAATACATCATGTAGTATGTGCCATATCATGCCACTAAATTATGACTGTGGTTCAAATATGCATGGAAATGTCTAAGGCCCAATGAGCATCAAGTTTAAGACAAAATAAAACCAAATAACCAAATACAAATCTAAAAGCTGAATACAAACGAACCCGTAGGCAGTTTGATAAAAATTTAAAATTCAAATTTGGACAACCATTCGTATTAAAATTAAATGAAAAGAATTCAAAGCTACATGCACAAATTAGTTAATAATATCAAACCGTCTTATAAATTTACAAAAGGATTAAATTAGAAATAAACTCAAATTACGTTCAAATAGATAAATTCCAAATCCAAGTACAAATATTTACTTCAACATTAAACCTTAATTTAATTTATAATTTAAATATTCTAATAAATTCAAATTATCTAATACATGTTAATAACGTTTCTTTTAACAACATTCATATTAAAATAAGATCTACAAAAGGAATTTTCCTTTATAAGTTTATTCTAATATGTTCAACAAATTTAAAGCCCAAATTTTAAATTGAAATCCAAATATAAATATATTCTACTATGTCCAAAATAAATAAAATTTCAAATTCTATATCAAAACCCACTATAAATATTTTTTTAACGATAACTTCTCAATTAATCTATATTTCTAATGTTGAAAATTCTGGGTCGTTACAATCTCCCACACTTAAATCTTTTCATCCTCGAAAAAAGAGCTGTAAAATTTTATGCTCAAGTAAAATAAATCTTACTTATAAAATTTATTGAAACCAAATATATAAATAAAATAAACTTATTGAATCAAAAATGCTTTCAATTTCTACTAAGTTGGAAAACAAAGTATTAAAATTTTACTAAGCTTGAAAATCAATAATTAATTCAAAGATATTTAACCCTGAAATTTACATAAAATCAAAAGCCTTTATTAAATCAAATAAGTCATAAAATTTATGTTTATAAGTTTATCAAATCAAATAGCCACCAATTGTTAGTTTATCAAATAGTTCGTAGGTATTTAAACACAAAACTTCATATAATTAAATTTGTAAAACTTCTCGTATCAAAATTATTATTTAAGCAACTTAAATCATTGTACAAAACTAAATAAGGAAATTAGATATATAATGTAAATGAAAGCTATGTTCAAAGTACAAAATAATTTAAGTGAAAGTAGTTTAAAACGATAAAGTTATTTTGAAATGAGTCATTTTGGTTAAAAGTAGGTTTTATAGAACTCCAAGAGATTAATATAAGATAGGTTTTAAAAATATTACAATAAAATGGTTAAATGTAAGAAATTTAGAAAGCTCGGTAGGAAATACAAAATAGTAAAATAATATAAGTAAAAGAACTTAAAAATGGATAAATCAGAGGTACAAATGTAAACTATAACAATTTAGTGAAATGACAAGTTTAGTAAAATGAATAAATTAGATAAGTTAAATTAAAATACTATATAACTTGCTATAAATTTCAAAACATTTGAAAGCCTCAAATGATTTCTCCGAACAGAATCCCTTTTCATTTCCAACCATTGAAGTACTATTCATTCCTTCCATGTAACTAAGTACAAATCGCGAGGTGTGTGTGTGTGTATATATATATATATCTCCCAGTTTTCATCCAAATGCGGACACTGTATATATCCACCCAGGTTGCACAACCATAAATATCATCATCGAGGGATCTCAAGAAAAGTGTATCTCACGGTTTTCATCCAGGCTCGGACACCAAGTATAAATCGTGAGGTATATATATCTCCCGGTTTTCATCCGGACGCAGACACAGTATATACCCTTCCCAGGTTTTACAACCCAAAATCACACACCCTTCCTTTAGTCATGGGTTACCCGAATCCATGGAAACATATCAAATGATTTCATATCCCGAAGTTATAAATCATTTTGCAACCATAATTTGCAAATACTTCCAATCATAGTACTATTATTTTCCAAAAATTTCAAATATTGGGATTCAAGTCATCGAAATTTCTCTTGTTTATAAACCACTCTTATAAACTATTCATCATATAATTGGAAAACAATTCCGTTGAACAATTGGAGATCATACTCAATCAATTGAAAGTACAACTTTCAACTTTCAAACATTCAACTTATATTTCATATTTCGAAATTAATGAACTTATTCAAATATTGCAAGTCTTTAAAATTTTCTAAATCAAAGACTTTAAGAATAATAAACCATATCAAGCTTAATTTATTTCAAAACATCTTTTCCGATAATTGTTCATAAGTTGATATTTCATATTGCCACAAAATTTTCTTCAATAATCAAAAATCATATGTGATCATTACGATTTTCTTATTACTCTTTTCAAATCAAGTAAGCTTTTAAAAAATTAAAACCTTAGGAAAATTGTTTATAATTTATACAGGTCATACCAATCTTCTTTTAGATCAAATTTCATAGTTTCAATTGTTTCTAAGATTTCCAAATAAATTCCATATTCTCATAATATAAAATTTCAAACAATATCTTAGAAATAATTTACCCTTCATTTTGTCGAATACTTTCTTTTTCAAACTTTGGTTTCAAAATAATTCAAAAATCCTTTTCACCATCGTATAGGGTTTTATATCCATTCTCATTCCAAACAGTAAATCATGTTCGAAAAAGGTTACATTTTCCTATAGTTGGAAAACTCTTGAAACATTTTTATTCAAAATTCCATCACACTTTCGCTTCGCTACTTTGATTATTATTCAGGTTTCAAACTAGTATTGTCCCCAAATATTCAAAACATTAGGAATTTATTTCGAAATCTTCAAAACCAAATCCTCAACATTAACGTTCAAAAATCCAATTTTCTTGCACAAGCTGGATTCTATGTTTCAACACTTAATTATTATGTAAAGCTCATTTCTTGAAGTTCCGTTAAGATACTATCTTGGACAAATCAAAATTATCTAGTTTGAACCCAATCTTAGTTCATTTTACAACGGCATAAAGGGATATACATACATGGATCAAACCATATTCCATGTGCTCAAATCAAGTGGGGATGTACACATAAAAGTTCATTATCAAAAGGAGCATCAAAAGGTACGATGATTCGAATCAAAACACTCGACCAAGTTAACATGGTATGAATAAAGTTACGCAAGAACAAACAGTTCGAATTTTAAATGATTAGTCTAGACCAAGACAGGAAGGTCAAATGCACACACAACGATATAAATATCAGTAGTTCAATCATGGAATACTCGATATTTTCATTAATTTTCCCTTTTGGGTAAACCGTACTTCAAAATTCCCTTTTTTTTACATCATAAGTGATTACTTATCAAGCAATTTCCATTCGATCCATTCCTAAAATTTTAACGGTATTCTCCCCTCTTAGACATTTATTATCACTTGATTAAACACTACTGTCAAAATCTGAAATGTAGGGTGATAATTCTCAACATAATTAAATAAACTCACTTGCATGATTTTCAAAGTTTCACTTTTAATTCTTTTAGTGGGATTCTCTTCTTAAGTGTATCTTTCCATCATTGCCAAATAGTTCAATCTCCGCTTACCGCTTTTTATCCAAGTAAAGTATGTGTTCAACTTAACTATCATATTCGGTTCATTTAACATTCCCGAGCTTTTAAATTTAGTTTTTGCATCTCGTTTGCTACATACATAACATAGTGTCATCAACATTTGAAAGTCATTTTCAACTCAATTTATACTTTACAACAAAGGGGTCGTCAATAAACATTTTCAATTGCTTATCTAAATAGCATTGAGTATTTCTCGACATCTCAATCAGAAATATATAATCATCCCATTTTCGAAACTTGAAAATAATACTGATGATGATGCATCAATCACCAGAATCATCCCCAAGCGACTAGAATGTGATTCTATATCTATCTAGTATATATCGGACTTTATATATACGTTAGCTAAGCGATTATGCAAAATCCTTATGATAGTCCAACCTTGACGTCAGATAAATACTCACAACTATTTTTATTACTCTTTAAGTACTTTTCAAATCGATAGCTTCGAATTAACGGACTCCTTTTATAAAACTTTCATATATAAGTCTCAATCACTTTTATTTCAATTATTTAGAAATTCTCATCCCAATCTCAGAATCATTATTGATTTCCAAACAGATTCGATTTTAAAATTTCATTTCAGTTTAACTTGATTTGAATATCCCTTTTTATTTCATATTTGCAAATTCAACCTTTCAAAATTTCTAATTTGGTTTAGATTTATACGCCACGTGTATCCTTCTTCACTCGAATCTTCATATTCAATTACTCAGACAAAAATTACTCGAATCAATTGCATACTTTTCTAAAATAGTAAAATAAAATTAGTTGGAATAAACAAGTCGCATAAAGATAAAGTAAAAGCTTCACAAATTATAAACCAATTAACATAGTTAAGTACAAGATAAATTAGGTAAAATAGTTTAAGTAAAACAATAAGATAAAACAGATATTATTGGTATAAAATAGGATAATTCAATAATTTACAAAGAAATACATTTGAATTAAAATAATTAAGTAGGCTAAATATGATGGAAATTAAGATACTATAAAGTGTTAAATAAATAATTTAGACAAAACCGAGACTAATTAACTAAATGCAATTTAAAATGATCAAGAACAAAGCTAAAATATTATCAAAATACAAATAATTTAGACAAAAGTACTAAGCTAGGTATATAAATAATTTCGATAAAGTAATTTAAATAAAACAATAAATAAGTAGCTAAGTAGTATTAGCTTGAAATAATTGGTAAACCAAGATTACTTTTAAAATAAAGATAGAACGTATTAAAAGTACTTAATACCAATTTCAATTTGATCTGAGTCAATTTCAGTACCGTTTCAGCTCTTCCAACTATCATTTTCTCAAGTAGAGTACCGTCAAATTTCAACTTTATCATGTTTCATCATACATTCGAAAATCCATACTTGCTACTTATCTTGATTCTTGGCAAAATACTTTTAATATTAATTAGAATATTTTAAAACACTTGGAAAACCAATCCATTATTTACCTTTAATTTCTCTGATAATTTTGAACACTCGACGATGAATTTCGAAAATCTTTGTCGAAAAGAGCTTTTATTTCAAAAATATTTTCATTTAAAATATTTTATTTTCAAATTTTTAAGAATATTCTACTTTCAGAAATCTCTTCCAAAAATTTATTTTTCGAAATTCGTTGATTCTTACATCAATTCTGCCCATTTAAAGGTATTTCTACCCTATCTTTAATGAGTTTTAAACCGAATAAGCTAAGCTTTGTATAAATCAAAGCTCTGATACCAACTGTAATGACCTGCCATTTTGACCATTCCAAGTCGATATTTAAACCAATTCGAAATGTCCAAAATGACAGATTGTTATTGGCTTACAGGATTTAAACAGAATAATACAGAATCACAGAGTACAACAATTTCAATGGAATAAAATTTCATATAAATATCAGAGTTTACAAAAAATTTGTGCAACATCCCAGATTGTTGTCAGTTTACTTTGAATATTAAAATGCTTAATTGGAATTATAAATGAATTTTTATATTAAATAATTCATATATGATTTAATTTCAAATATATTGAATTATCGTAATTTGGAAATGATAAGTAATTGAATTTGAAAATGAATCGAAATGATTTAAATAGTCAATATAAATTTTGTATTGAATTAGAATGATAATAATAATAATTTATTATCGATAAATTTAATTATGTGAAAACGATTTATATATTTAAATCGAAATTTAATTTAATTCATTAATTTAAATTGTTACCTCTTCTATACAGTCCAATTAAATCTCAAAATCAATTCTATGGTCATAATAACGTATAATTCGAGAACATTGGTCGTTACGGTTGGATAGTGGCTCAGGATTACGAATTAGGTGTCATAAGATATTTTGGTACATTTTATCAGTTAAAATAAAATCAAACTTTGATAAAATTAATATAAAAAAAATTTCCTTGCCGACCATGTTCTGATCAGCCAACATAAATCTGAAAATCACGTAGCTGTTCTTCCTCGAGCAGTAAGAAATGCCTCCTATCTTTGATATCCATGAAACAACAATTTAATGGATTTGGTACTTCTGCTCCCTCCAGTTCATGTATAAATACATCGCGACATCCCCTTTTATATTTCCCATTTCATTCTGTAAAAATCAATTCAATTCCAAGTTTCTGAAATCGAATAAAACCATGATTCCCTCTTTCTTTCCTTTAATTTTCTTTCTCTTCCTCTATTTTATTTTCGTTCGTCCATTTAAGGGATCAATGAACTTCTATTTTCCCTCTTCAAAAAAAGAATCGATTCTAGCCTCCGAATAAAAAAAAGGAGAATGGAATACAAGTTCAATTTCGTATCCGTGTATTTGGATGAACTCGTGTGCGATGCTCACTGAGAGGTTCGAACTCGAACCCGTCGATGTTATGGCTGCGAGTTTGGGGTTCTTGGGAGTTTCAATTTTGGCAAGATGGGTGCTATTGTGATTTACTGATGAACGAGGTGAGTGGAGCAGCTAAATGAGTATGAAGTGGGATTTGGCTAAATTGCAACTTTCTGGGATGAACTAGAGGTGCGACGAGTTTTCTTCTACTGGACGTTGCGTCGAGCGTTGAGGCCAAACTGGGGAGAGATTTAGGGGGGGTGCGACATTGGTATTTTGGAGTGCAGTCTGATTTTGAGTAGCCGATGCTCAATCATGACCGAAAACAAAGGCGTGAACGAGATGTATTGTAGTTCGACAATATGTGATTTTGTGGAAGTTGGAGTGATTGATTTTGGGGGTGGGTCTGTATGAAGCCTGTGATTTCAGAGTTTGAGGAAGTCGAGGTCTGAATGGTTCGAAGGGTTTATGTAGAGTTCGATCTGCTTATCTGAAGTGCGGCAGATTGATGAAATTTGGTCTGGTGATGTTGAGGAGTTCGAGTGAGAAAATAGATGTGATGGAGTGACGACCTTGGTATTGGATACGGTGGATTTCGACAGTCTCAAGGGAAGCCACGATTTGTTTAAGGGGTTCGAGTATTTTTCTTGGTTCACACAAAATACTGTGCTGCTGTGATTTCAATGGAGGACGACACTGGTGCAGGCTTCATTTCCAGGTCGACCGCGTATGTTCGAATTTGCTGAGAAACTGAGTGGACTATGGCGAAATTTTGTACAGAGCAGCAAGGTATATGATGGTGAGGAATGCTTCAGACATGCTATTAGAAGTACAACAAGGATTCTAGGTTATTGCGTGGAGGAAGATGATGCATTGATGTGTATTGAGCGGAATAATGGAACAGAGAAGAGCGAAGTTAGTTAGATAATTGAGGTATGAATTTATCTTAAGGTTGGTAATCAATTTAAATATTTTTATTAGTGTGAAATAGTTTAATTTAAATGCAAGTAAATTAGTTTATAAAACTAGTTTATATAAAGGAAAATTAGTTAGTATAAAAATATATATTTTACACTAACCGTTGAGTATGAAATTTAGGTTTATTTCGGATAGATTTGCACAAGTGTAGTTTATTAAAGTAAATTAGTAAATTTCGATAACTGAAATTTATTAATATTGAAAAACAGGCGTATGGAAGAACCACCGTGAAATCTATATAATAGGCTTCATCTGAATATTCAATGCAAATGAAATCAAGGTGAGTAAATCTCAGTCACAGTTTTATTTTAAAAATAAATTGTTGGTTGTTTGGATGCATGCATGAATTATTGTAGTTGCATATATATTAGTTATTTAGGTGATGGTTGAATATATATAGTATTGGTGATTGGATTAGTTTCCGCAGTAACATTAGCGGATGCCCGTAGTATCATTAGCGGATGATTTCCCTATGCGCCCCACAATATATATAGTGGATGACCTTCATACTGCGATATCTTGCCTTGATGCAGGATTGGTATTATTATTGTTGTTAACTAACATCTGTGGATGCAAGGTAATAGGTTGGAGGGATCCAACTGGATTCCTCAAATTTATTTATTATTGTATACATATTCATATATGTGTGATGTGTTGAATTGAATTTATGTTTGTGTGTTTGGATGTTTGAATATCATTGGCCCTAGATATCGATATATAAAAAAATATCATAAAAAGGGATTTTTATGTTTTAAAATGGAAATTTTATTTTTCGGGATAGAAATTGAATTTCGAATGAGGTAGACATATTAACTTACTTCCAGTAATAAAAGCAAGTAAACGATGTTTACAAATGGAAGGAAAAATAATCGTTTGATAATATTAGATTTAAATACAAGTTTGAATTTAAAAAGGAAAATTTATTTTCCAGAATGAGAATTAGATTTCAAATAAGATTTGAAATAAGAACTTTTTAAATAATTTAAAATAAGAAGTGGAATGTATAAATGATGTTTATAAGCGAAGAAAAGAAAAAGATTACTATCATCGGGTAATTTAGAAATGTAGATTCAAGCATGAATTTAAAAAGCAGAATTCATTTTCCAAAGAAGGTTTTCAAATGGAATTCGAAAGAGAAACTTGTTCTAATATTTAAACCAAGAAGTGCGTTTTATAAACGATGTTTTAAAATGAATGTGAAAATTATCATTAGATAATTTATAAATTTAAATTCAAGTGTGAGTTAAAAGAGTAAATATAATTTTTTTGAAAAGAAACAAAGAAATTTATTTTCGATGTTCGGAATGTAATCGAATTGAAATAAATCTATTTGGTTTTATAGCCGGAATTCGAGTATGTCAAATTTATAGAAATAAATTTATTTCCAAGGATATTGGAACTGTATTGAATAGAAATTTAGAATTTTAATATGGAAATAGCTTTTTGCTTGTATGTATATAGTTATAATAATAACATATTTCAAACAAGGAAATCGAGTTTTAAATGGAAGCTTGTTAAATATAAAATAAGAAAGCGATTTATAAACTATGTTTATAAATTTTCTTTGGGTAGATTGGAAATAGATTTATTCCAAATATAAGAACTGACATTTAAAAATCATATTTTTAAATAAGATAAAAGAGGAGATTTTGTTGAAAAGTAATGGAGGTTTTGTATTACAAACTCTTATCCGTCTCAAGGTAAGAACATTGTCGATCAAGGTCTGAGAGGTAAATAAAATACCCCAACTTGAACGACTTCACTATTATCAAGGGAAGATATTAGTTTGCAATGGTTAAGAGATGTTGAATTAATAAATTATTTGTATAAGGGAATTTTGTAATTTGAATTCGATGATATTGATATTTTATAAATAAGCTAATTCCACGTGAATTGAACTTGAATATGGAAATTTGAGTTTTGAATTTATTCATAACCGAGTTATGAATGTAAAAATAAATAATCGATGAGTTGAATAATCTGATTTGTGAAGGTAGATTTGGATAACGGAATAAATTTATTTTTAAAATATTAGAAAATGGAGTTGGAATTTAATTATAAACGAAGTTTTAAACATTTATATTTAATTTAATTAAAATGATCTCGCCGCATCGTGGTAGTTCGTAATTTGACGAATCGATCTTCAATTGAGCATATAGAACTCAATATAAGTCGGAATTCGATGAAACATGAAACGCCCGGGCCTATCGAATGATAGTTTTCTAATGAAAGTGAAAAACCTGAATTTCGTCTTATAGATTTGAGTTATATCAAAGTCAAAATTTTAGAAAAACAGCGCCAAAATTGTTTTAAAACAGTAAGGGTTTGTTTAATTAAACAAAAGGATTTTAGTGAATTAAAATCCAAATTTCCATTAGTAAAATTCGGATTTGGATTATAAAATAAATATGTAACCAAGAAGAGCAAGTGAATTGGATTTTGAAACAAAACCAGATTTTAAATTATTAAATGGAATCAACTAATTAGAAATGGTTAATTAATGAAATTCTGAGGTTGAACTTAACTTTAGTTAAGCAAATCGAGTTTGTAAATTTAAATTCGAAAATGAATATGAAACTCGAACTAAAATGGGAATTTAACAGATTCATAAGAGAGTTAAAAGTAAATTTGAACGTGATAGGTTCAAACTTAAAGTGGTCCAAGTAAATAAGCTAATTAACTAATTAGCGAATGGAAAGTGATTAAAATGAAAAGTGTGGAATTGTTTCGAAATAAATTGGGAATGAGCACATATATTTTAAACACGGTTGATTCAAACTATAAATGAATTGACTCAAACTATAAATGAATTGACTCAAACTATAAATGAATTGATTCAAACTATAAATGAATTGATTCGAACTATAAGTGAATGGAGCGGCTGAATTACTTAGAGAATTAATTAGTGGGATTGAATGTGGTGAAATCAAAATAGCCGTATGGTTTTGAAATAAATGGGAGTGTAGGTGAACGTATATTAGACAGGTATAGGATGAAGAATATGAAGAGAATATGAAGGTTATAATTTAAGTGCCCGACAAAAAGGTACATTTCCATATGAGGTTTTATGCACCGAATCGGCAATCCGCTTGGCTTTTTGATTTTCTTTTTGAATGGAAAGGGCCTAGAGAGGCGAGTTGGGGTTTGAACTATTGACCGGTACAAAGGAGGTGCTGGCGAAATTTTCCAGAAATTTAAGGAGTTAGAATATTTTAAGAAATTTTGATAATAGAAATCGATATAACGATATATATAGAATTCGCTAAGAAATGAATTTAACATAAAATATTAGAAAGGTCCAGTGATTGTGAAATTGTTTGATGGATGTTTATTTTCCCCTTTGATAGTTAAATCACCGACTTTCAAAGATTTTTGACCAACGTTGTCAATACGGAGAGACCGATTGGATTTAATATCCGGAACCACTCCGTATAGGCATAGGCATTGCGAATTAGATTATGCTGAAGATAATCGAAGATGGAGTGAAATTCAAAAGTTGTTATGTTTGTCCAGTCCCAGGAAAACTTGTATTGACGAATGTCTGACAGAGTATTCCTAATGGTCACGTAAGACGATCTTTTCAAGGTATTACGTGTGGTGGCAGAGAAATTCGTTTCTCTTAGCTTTTATACCCGTAATATTTGGGAAGATCAACTAGTGATTTGACGGGTTTGACGATGTGGCATTCAAAGAGTATGGTAGCCAGATGTTCTAAAGATAGATGTGGCCTCAAGCTTCACAACTGGGAAATGACTAAAATCGGGCAGGCAGCATGGCAATGTGGGTCGCTCCCATTAGGGTGTATAATCACCTATCTAGAGAAATTACTTTTACTGCTTTAATCTATTTCGATGCTGTCCCTTTTCGGGAAACGGTGGTTTGAGCCCAACCATTGGTGATATACATTCGATACACTCAAGAGAAATAAGTGGTCGGTCATGTGTGGTCGGGTTGCAAGACGTTCTTGTTGAACCAGTGTGTTCCCCTCTAGAGATACACTATCGGCAGGTGGTCCTATTCCTTGTTATAGTTGGAATCCAATCTCCAATAAGCGCTCTGTGGTTTTCGATTTTATACTATATATATAGAGCGTGAGATGCAAGCGTTCTACTATTTGGTTATTTATTTGATTAGACATTATTATAATATCACTGGATTTTGATATCAAAAATGTTTTGGGTTATACTAAGGTGAAAACCATTTGTGTTTATGTGTGGGCCTGTCTTACTATTATCCTTTTCTTTCAAAAGGTTTTTTTCAAAGTTAAACAATATGGTTGGAGTTTACTCACACCAGTCCCATGGCTGACCTAGAGTTTATTTTGTTTGGTTTTTCCTAAACTCTTGGGTGCCCAAATTTGTACGGGCAGTCAAGTGTTTCAGGCTTTACAGATATACTTGGAGGAGCTTGAAGCAGTAGGCTTCACTATTAGTTATTTAGAGTTATTTCCGCTGTATCAAATGTTATTTTGTACTCTGATATAGATGTATATACAAAACCGATTTGTATTTCAAAGTTATGATTTTTGATATTATATTTTATTCGTTCCGCTGTGAGATTCTGTGTTGTTATTTCTATTCATCTTCTGTCTATTCCTATTTCTTTAACACTAATGACTCATATTTCTGTGTTATTTGAGATGGACGTGGGTTGTATTAGTCAGCTTTGATAATATGGATTTTCGGGCCGTTACAGTTGGTATCAAAGCTTAGGTTGAGCGAATACCTAGGCTTTGTGGGGGTTTACTCATTAGAGATAGGGTCAGTAGTACCCTAGAATGAGTTGAGTGTGTATATATGAGAGAGCGTATTTGTATGTTGATATAAAAATTGTTTTATATTGTGTTGGCTTGTCTGTTGAGTAGTTTATGAATTCTAATAGAATCGTGGGATGCCACGACGTCGATAGGAGTTTCTAAACACTTGAACAGATGAACTGACTTAATATTATTTTAAAGTGGGTAAATGAAAGAATTTACCCAAAAAATTTATTTTGATATTAAAGTGAATAATTTTCTAGAATTATTTATATATGAATGAATTGGTTGAGATTATATAATTAAAATTGTTATATATAATCAAATAGAATTTGTATACGAACAATATACACAAATGAGATGAATTAAATTGGATTCAAACCAGAATTGGAATTTAAATATCGGACGATTGGAAAATATTTTTCTAAAGTATATTAAACAAAATAGCTTTGTTTTGAAAGGATTTTTGAATAAAAATCAATTTAAATAGATTTTAAAGCACTGAATTCACTTGGGACACTGGAAAATAATTCTTATGATGATCGCGACATCATTATTATTCATTTTTGAGTTTCTAAGTGATGGATTGCTGCCTTAGTGAGATTTTCAAAGGAAATTATTTGAGAAAAGCAAACTGTTTTGAATTTGTGATGATTATAAATATATCTATGTATATATTTTATAATTTCTATATATTTATGTGATTATAAAGAAATTTGAAATAAATACCGGGTATTTGAATTCTTGAATCTGAATTTAACTTGAGCAAGATGGATCGGAATAAATTGAATTGGTAAAAGCGAAGCTGAAGAAGTGATTTGAAATCAATTAAAATTAGCTAGAAAATATAAATGGTAATTATATTTACCAGATAATATCCAATATACATAGAAAAAATTTCGTTGACATAAAAAAAATAGATAAATGATGTTGAATCAATTTGAATAAATTTGGGTGCATATGTATAGAATATAAATACTACGTTATAACAAAGAGAGTCTTTGAAAAGTTAACGAGTCGTAGCATTTCTTCTGTCTTAGTAATTTCAGGGACGAAATTCTTTTAAGGGAGAAGGAATGTAACATCCCAGATTGTTGTCAGTTTACTTTGAATATTAAAATGCTTAATTGGAATTATAAATGAATTTTTATATTAAATAATTCATATACGATTTAATTTCGAATATATCGAATTATCGTAATTTGGAAATGATAAGTAATTGAATTTGAAACTGAATCGAAATGATTTAAATAGTCAATATAAATTCTGCATTGAATTAGAACGATAATAATAATTTATTATCGATAAATTTAGTTGTGTGAAAACGATTTATATATTTAAATCGAAATTTAATTTAATTTGTTAATTTAAATTGTTACCTCTTCTATACAGTCCAATTAAATCTCAGAATCAATTCTGTGGTCATAATAACGTATAATTTGAGAACATTGGTCGTTACGATTGAATAGTGGCTCAGGATTACGAATTAGAGGTCATAAGATATTTTGGTACATTTTATTAGTTAAAATAAAATTAAACTTTAATAAAATTAATAGAAAATTTTTTCCTTGCCGACCACGTTCTGATCAGCCAACCTAAATATGGAAATCACATAGCTGTTCTTCCTCGAGCAGTAAGAAATGCCTCCTATCTTTGATATCTATGAAACAACAATTTAATGGATTCTGTACCTCTGCTCCCTCCAGTTCGTGTATAAATACATCGCGACATCCCCTTTTATGTTTTCCCATTTCATTCTGTAAAAATCAATCCAATCCCAAGTTTTTGAAATTGAATAAAACTACGATTCACTCTTTCTTTCCTTTAATTTTATTTCTCTTCCTCTATTTTATTTTCGTTCGTCCATTTAAGGGATTAATGAACTTCTGTTTTCCCTCTTCAAAAAAGAATCGATTCTAGCCTCCGAATAAAAAAAGGAGAATGGAATTCAAATTCAAATTCGAATCCGTGTATTTGGATGAACTCGTGTGCGATGCTCACTGAGAGGTTCGAACTCGAACCCGTCGATGTTAGGGCCGCGAGTTTGGGGTTCTTGGGAGTTTCGATTTTGGCGAGATGGGTGCTATTGTGATTTACTGATGAACGAGGTGAGTGGAGCAGCTAAATGAGTATGAAGTGGGATTGGACTGAATTGCAACTTTCTGGGATGAACTAGAGGTGCGACGAGTTTTCTTCTACTGGAATTTGCGTCGAGCGTTGATGCCAAACTGGGGAGAGATTAAGGGGGTGCGACAGTGGTATTTTGGAGTGCAGTCTGATTTTGGGTAGCTGATGCTCAAGCATGACCGAAAACAAAGGCGTGAACGGGATGTATTGTTGTTCGACAGTATGTGATTTTGTGGAAGTTGGAGTGATTGATTTTGGGGGTGGGTCTGTATGAAGCTCGCGATTTGGGAATTTGAGGAAGTTGAGGTATGAATGGTTCGAAGGGTTTATGTGGAGTTCGATCTGCTTATCTGAAGTGCGGCAGATTGATGAAATTAGGTCTGGTGATGTTGAGGAGTTCGAGTGAGAAAATAGATGCGATGGAGTGACGACCTTGGTATTGGATACGGTGGAGTTCGACAGTCTCAAGGGAAGCCACGATTTGTTTAAGGGGTTTGGGTATTTTTCTTGGTTCACACAAAATACTGTGCTACTGTGATTTCAATAGAGGACGACACTTGTGCAGGCTTCATTTCCAGGTCGACCGCGTGTGTTCAGATTTGCTGAGAAACTGAGTGGACTGTGGTGGAACTTTTGTACAAAGCAGCAAGGTGTATGATGGTGAGGAATGCTTCTGACATGCTATTAGAAGTACAACAAGGATGCTAGATTATTGCGTGGAGGAAGTAATGCATTGATGTGTATTGAGTGGAATAGTGGAACAGAGAAGATCGAAGTTAGTTAGATGCATGGAAGAACAAAGAAGATCTGAATATTCAACGCAAATGAAATCAAGGTGAGTAAATCTCACCCACTGTTTAATGTTAAAAATAAATTGTTGGTTGTTTGGATGCAAGCATGAATTATTGAATTATTGTGGTTGCATATATATTAGTTATTTAGGTGATGGTTGAATATATATAGTATTGGTGATTGGATGGTTACCACAGTTCCATTAGCGGATGCCCGCAGTATCATCAGCAGATGATTTCCCTATGCGCCCCACAATATATAGTGGATGACCTTCATACCGCGATTTCTTGCCTTGAAGCAGGATTGGTGTTATTATTGTTGTTGACTAACATCTGTGGATGCAGGGTAACAGGTTGGAGGGATCCAACTGGATTCCTCAAATTTATTTATTATTGTATACATATTCATATATGTGTGATGTGTTGAATTGATGTTTGTGTGTTTGGATGTTTGAATATCACTGGCCCTAGATATTGATATATAAAAAATATCATAAAAAGGGATTTTTATGTTTTAAAAAGGAAATTTTATTTTTTGGGATAGAAACTGAATTTCGAAGGGGGTAGACATATTAACTTAGTTCCAGTAATAAAAGCAAGTAAACGATGTTTACAAATGGAAGGAAAAATTATCATTTGATAATATTAGAATTAAATACAAGTTTGAATTTAAAAATGAAAATTTATTTTCTAGAATGAGATTAGATTTCAAATAAGATTTGAAACAAGAACTTGTTTTAAATAATTTAAAACAAGAAGTGGAATGTATAAACGATGTTTATAAGCGAATAAAAGAAAAAGATTATAATCGTCGGGTAATTTAGAAATGTAGATTCAAGCATGAATTTAAAAAGGAGAATTCATTTTCCAAAGTAGGTTTTCAAATGGAATTTGATAGAGAAACTTGTTCTAATATTTAAACCAAGAAGTGATTTTTATAAACGACGTTTTAAAATGAATGTGAAAATTATCATTAGATAATTTATAAATTTAAATTCAAGTGTGAGTTAAAAGAGTAAATAGAATTGTTTTGAAAAGAAACAATGAAATTTATTTTCGATGTTCGGAATGTAATCGAATTGAAATAAATCTACTTGGGTTTATAGCTGGAATTCGAGTACGTCAAATTTATAGAAATAAATTCATTTCCAAGGATATTGGAACTGTATTGAATAGTAATTTAGAATTTTAATATGGAAATAGATTTTTTGCTTATATATATATAGTTATAATAATAACATATTTCTAACAAGGAAATCGAGTTTTAAATGGAATTTTAAATGTAAGCTTGTTAAATATAAAATAAGAAAGCGATTTATAAACTATGTTTATAAATTTTCTTTGGGTAGATTAGAAATAGATTTATTCCAAATATAAGAACTGACATTTAAAAGTCATATTTTTAAATGAGATAAAAGAGGAGATTTTGTTGAAAAGTAATGGCTGTTTTGTATTACAAACTCTTATCCGTCTCAAGGTAAGAACGTTGTCGATCAAGGTAAATAAAATACCCCAACTTGAACGACTTCACTACTATAAAGGGGAGATATTAGTTTGTAATGGTTAAGTGATGTTGAATTAATAAATTATTTATATAAGGGAATTTTATAATTTGAATTCGATGACATCGATATTTTATAAATTAGCTAATTCCATTTGAATTGAACTTGAATATAGAAATTTGAGTTTTGAATTTATTCATAACCGAGTTATGAATGCAAAAATAAATAATTGATGAGTTGAATAATATGATTTGTGAAGTTAGATTTGGATAACGGAATTAATTTATTTTTAAAATATTAGAAAATGGAGTTGGAATTTAATTATAAACGAAGTTTTAAACGTTTATATTTAATTTAATTAAAACGAACTCGCCGCGTCGCGGTAGTTCGTAATTTGACGATTCAGATTTCAATTGAGCATATAGAACTCAATATAAGTCGGAATTCGATGAAACACAAAACGTCCAAGCCTATTGAATGATAGTTTTCTAATGACGGAGAAAAACCTGAATTTCATCCTATAGATTTTGAGTTATATCAAAATCAAAATTTCAGAAAAAAAGCGCCAAAATCGTTTCAAAACCATAAGGGTTTATTTAATTAAACAAAAGGATTTTAGTGAATAAAAATCCGAATTTCCAGTAGTAAAATTCATATTTGGTTCATAAAATAAATATGTACCCAAGTAGAGCAAGTGAATTGGATTTTGAAACAAAACCAGATTTTAAATTATTAATTCGAATCAACTAATTAGAAATGGTTAATTAATGAAATTTTGAGGTTGAACTTAACTTTAGTTAAACAAATCGAGTTTGTAAATTTAAATTCGAAAATGAATATGAAACTCGAACTAAAATGGAAATTTAACGGATTCATAAGAGAGTAAAAAAGCAAATTTGAATGTGATAGGTTCAAACTTAAAATGGTCCAAGTAAAGAAGCTAATTAACTAATTAGCGAATGGAAAGTGATTAAAGTGAAAAGTGCGGAATTGTTTCGAAACAAATTAGGAATGAGCATGTGTGTGTTAAACACGGTTGATTCAAACTATAAATGAATTGACACAAAATATAAATGAACTCATTCAAACTATAAATGAATTGATTCAAAATATAAGTGAATGGAGCGGCTGAATTACTTAGAGAATTAATTAGTGTGATTGAATGTGGTGAAATCAAAATAGCCGTATGGTTTTGAAATAAATGGGAGTGCAAGTGTATGTATAGTAGACAGGTATGGGATGAAGAATATGAAGAGAGTATGAAGGTTATAATTTAAGTGCCCGACAAAAAGGTACATGTTTAATTTCCATATGAGGTTTTATGCACCGAATCGGCAAGCCGCTTGGCTTTTTGATTTTCTTTTTGAATGGAAAGGGCCTGGAGAGGCGAGTTGGGGCTTGAACTATTGATCGGTACAAAGGAGGTGCTGGAAAAATTTTCCGGAAATTTAAGGAGTAAGAATATTTTTAAGAAATTTAGATAATAGAAATCGATATAATGATATATATGTAATTCGCTAAGAAATGAATTTAATATAAAATATTAGAAAGGGTCAGTGATTGTGAAATTGTTTGATGGATGTTTATTTTTTCCTTTGATATTTAAATCACCGACTATAAAAGATTTTTGACCATAGTTGTCAATACGGAGAGATCGGTTGGATTTAATATCTGAAAACCACTCCGTATAGGCATAGTCGCTGCGAATTAGTTTATGCTAAAGATAATCGAAGATGGAGTGAAATTCAAGAGCTGTTATGTTTGTCCAGTCCCAAGACAACTTGTATGGATGAATGTCTGATAGAGTATTCCTAATGGTCACATAAGACGATCTTTTCAAGGTATTACGTCTGGTGGTGGAGAAATTCGTTTCTCTTAGCTTTTATACCCGTAATATTTTTGGGAAGATCAACTAGTGATTTGACGGGTTTGAGGATGTGGCATTCAAAGAGTATGGTGGCCAGATGTTCTAAAAGATAGATGTAGCCTCAAGCTTCACAACTGGGAAATGACTAAAATCGGACAGGCAGCATGGCTATGTGGGTTGCTCCCATTAGGGTGTATAATCACTTATCTAGAGAAATTTCTTTTACCTCTTTAATCTATTTCGATGTTGTCCCTTTTCGGGAAACAGTAGTTTGAGCCCAACCGCTGGTGATATACATTCGATACACTCAAGAGAAATGAGTGGTCGGTCATGTGTGGGCCGGGTTGCAAGACGTTCTTGTTGAACCCAGTGTGTTCCCCTCTAGAGATACACTATCGGCAGGTGGTCCCATACCTTGTTATAGTTGGAATCCAATCTCCAATAAGCGCCCTGCGGTTTTTGATTTTATACTATGTATGTAGAGCGTGAGATGCAAGAATTCTACTATTTGATTATTTATTTGATTAGACATTATTATAATATCACTGGATTTTGATATCAAAAATGTTTTGGGTTATAGTAAGGTAAAAACCGTTCGTGTTTATTTGTTGGTTGGTCTTACTATTATCCTTTTCTTTCAAAAGGTTTTCTTCAAAGTTAAACAATATGGTTGGAGTTTACTCACACCAGTCCCATGGCTGGCCCAGAGTTTATTTTGTTTGTTTTTTCCTAAACTCTTGGGTGCCCAAATTTGTACGGGCAGTCAAGTGTTTCAGGCTTTACAGATACACTTGGAGGAGCTTGAAGTAGGAGGCTTCACTGTTAGTTATTTAGAGTTATTTCCGCTGTATCAAATGTTATGTGTTGAATCAAGGAATTCATGGTATTTTGATTAATGACAAGGAGAAGTTCAAGATCGACAAAAATAAGAGATTCAATGTTATTGAAAGATAGAGGTTGATTATTTAGTGATTTAGTTATGTTAAAATTGTTAAAATCTATCCTCAAATAATCATACACCTCAGTAGTTTGAACATATATATGTATATATATGAATGCACATTCATTGTGCATAATGTCAGAAACCGGTCAACCGGTTTCAAATTATACGGTCGAATGTTTCTGGGCAGAAATGCACAATGAACGTGCAAACATGTATATAATGTGTATATATATATATATATATATATATATATATATATATATTCAAATACCAGTCTACTGGTTATTTTTTACCTGTCGACTGGTCTACGAACTGAAAGCAACTCTTCGTACAGACATCTTCATTCATCAATGGTTTCTTCCTTTTCTTTTCACCAAAAATCATTCTATATTCTCTCTAATTTTTGAATTGCATTTTCATATTCTTTGCAAAATGAAAGCTCTCCAAGTTTCAAATACTTGTTGAATCCTTGAATCAAATTAATATCATTTGGTTTAACAAGCATTCTACTTCCTTAAATCTACGCATTCAAAGTATATACTTGAGGATAAGACTATAGGAAGGTTGTACAAGAATTGACAAATTCATGTTATTAAGAACACACATTGTCAAACTACAAGATTATTTATCTTGGTTGAAGTCCTCCGTGTTGTTAGAGGCAAGTTGTGAAGTCCTCGTGTTGTTAGATGCAAGTTGTGAAGTCCTCGTGTTGATAGAGGTGTGAAATCCCGTTCGGCTGTTGTGAACCTGGTCCTCCGGGTGAAGCGAGGTAGTTGATTAGTGAAAATCCAGAGAGAGGTCTGGGACTGGACATAGGACGGTGCTCCGAACCAGTATAAAAATCCCTAGCGTGATTTTTCTATTTTTACTGCATTTACTATTATATAGTTCTGTGATTATCTATTACTTCATACTTGACTATTGTTCGTCATATTACACGATCCTTGTGTGTATTATACTTAGCAATCACACACACATTTTCATTTGGTATCAGAGCACGGTCATCATATAACCGTAACATAGTTATTTGATATATTCTTGTAATATGGAAAATAACGCAAGTTCTAGCACTTAAAACCACTTACACTGAAGGTCAATCAACACAAAGACCTCCTTTCTTTAATGGTCTTAACTATAGTTATTGGGAAACTCGTATGAATTTTTACATTCAATCAACTAGCTATGATGCTTGGAATGCTACTCAGAAAGAAATAGTAAATCCAACGACTGAGTACGCAGAATGGATGGCTACTGAGAAAAATGCAGCAGCTGTAAATGCAAAAGCAATCAATATGTTGTTTTGTGCATTAGATCAAAACGAAAATAACCGTTTTAGTATTTGTACCACTGCATATCAAATTTGGCAAACACTATAAACCACTCATGAAGGTACTAACAAGGTTAAACAAGCAAAAATAGCTTTGTTGAAAAGTCAATTTCAAAATTTCAAAATGAAGCCAAATGGAACTATCAATGAGATGTATTCACGGTTTCAAACCATTCATCATGCACTCATCGAATTAGGGCAAAAATATTCGGATTTTGATGTAGTTTCAACAGTCCTACATTCTCTGACTAATGAATGGGAAGGAAAAGTATTAGCAATAAAATAAGCTAATGATCTTTCCACCATGAAGCCAGATGAATTGATAGGAAATCTTACGTCCAATGAAGCTAACTTGCATGCTAGAAAAGAACTAAAAGAAGAAAAGAAAAATGTAACTTTTCATGCTGAAAAGGATGAAGACATCTCAGATTCCGAAGATGAAGATCTAGCATTCATTGCAAAAGGATTCAAGGAATTCTTATAGCAACGAAAAGCTAGTCGTTACAATAGAAAGAAGTTCAGATCAAATAAACCATCATCATCAAATGTAGAATGCTTCAACTGTCACAAGAAGGGACATATGCATAAGGATTATTTGGAGCAAAAGAAGAAGACAGAAAATGAAAATTCAAACACAAGAAGGACAAGTCAAAGAAATGAGCATTCTCAGTGACATGGGATGATTCAGACTCATCTTCATCTGATAGTGAAAGCGACTCAGACAATGAACAAGCTAATGTATGTTTCATGGCGACAGAAGATGAGGTACAAATTCCTTCTTTTGAAGAAGTTCTTGATATAAATGCCGAATTAATATTTAAATTTAAAGATATGAAACGACAATACAAACAAGCTCAAGCAGATTTAAGTAGCGCAGAGTTTGAATGAGATATGTTAAAAGACGAGAAGAAAATATTAGAGGAAGAACTCGAAAAAGCTCAAGAATCATCATCTAATATTAATTCTCAACTATCTCTTTTGAGTCAAGAAATAGAAACTCAAAAAGAGAAAAATAACGCTCTTACTACTGAAAATCATGAGCTTAAGACAAAAGTCAAAATTCTAGACCTAGAAAAAGATAGTTTACAAACTAAGTTAGACGACATCACTCAGAATGTTTCTAACTTCAACAAAGGTCGAGAAAAATATGACAAAAAATATTGAAAATTCACAATCTGCTACGAATAAACAAGGTTTTGGATATAAGAAACAAGATATCAAGAAACATCTTGGCAATAAAAGAAAAATAAAAAATAAAAAAATACAAGAAACTAAAGCTAAGAAAAATCTTAGTTTATTATATTCCAAACCGAAACCTGTTGTGAAATCTCAAAAGAAACATATCAAGACTATCAAAATATGGGTCCTAAAACAAATAACAATTTGATTAGGAACAAATACATTCAGGATTTTTTGAATACTGTGCATCGTAATTCAAATTATTTATATAAAGGGGATACCGGACCCGTATGGGTTTGGACTCCTAAGACCTAACTCTTAGGACCCTATAAAAAGGTGGGTACCATGAACTTAATTCTATTTTTTGCAGGTCCCACTTAAGAAAAGAGGAAAGTGGATACTGGACATCGATTGCTCAAAGCATATGATTGGAGACAAGAGCTTATTAACAAATATCACTTATTCAGATGGTGGCTCCATCACTTTTGGAGATAATTCAAAAGGCTATATCATCGGCATAGGCGATCTGAGCAATTGCGGTACATCTAACTTACCTCTTATTACCAATGTCATGCTAGTTAGAAACTTAAAACATAATTTACTTAGTATCAGTCAACTATGTGACAAGGGTTTTACCATTTCCTTTTCGGATAATAAATGTAGTATTTTAGATAAAGATCGAAATCTTGTTTTTGAAGGTTATAGAGACAGAAATACTATATTCTGAATATGAACATCAATCATAATTCAGATATGTGTCTTATAGCAAATGATAATGATTCATGGCTATGGCACAAACGTTTCTGTCACATAAACTTCAGAACTATCGACAAGCTAGCCAAAAATGTTCTAGTTAGAGGACTACCCAAAATGAGATTTACGGTTGATAATATTTGTAATGCATGTCAATTAGGAAAATTGACTAAATCGTCTTTCAAATCCAAGAAAGTCATATCAACATTACAACCACTTGAGCTATTACATATGGATTTATTTGGACCAACACAGGTTCAGTCAATAAATCATAGTCGATATGTGTTTGTAATTGTTGATGATTACTCTCGTTATACATGGGTGATTTTCTTGAAAAACAAAAGTGACACTTTCAATCATTTCAAATCCTTCGTCAAAAGAATTCAAAAGGGCTTAAGGTTAAAAATATAAGAAGTGATTATGGCGGAGAGTTCAAAAATAATCGAAAATAATGAATTTGACCATTTTTGTACAAAGAAAGGTATAAATCGCAATTTTTCATTTCCTAGAACTCCACAACAAAACGGAGTTGTAGAACAGAAAAATCGGACTTTACAAGAATGTGCAAGAACATTATTAAATGGATCCACTTTACCAAAACATTTTTGGGCAGAAGCTGTTGCAACTGCTTGTTATGTTTTGAATCGTGTATCCATACGACCTCTCACAAAGAATACATCTTATGAATTATTTAATCAGAGGAAGCCAAATATCTCATACTTCAAAGTTTTCGGTTCAAAATGCTTTATTTTAAATACGAAAGACCATCTTGGAAAATTTGATCCAAAATCCGATGAAGGTATATTTGTCGGATATTCGGAACGAAACAAGGCCTATCATATATTTAATAAAAGAACTAAAACTATTGAAGAATCACTTCATGTCTCTTTCGATGAATTCTTTAAACCATCTCATAATATATCAGATGACGAAGAAACTATAGTCACTGATAATCCTATCATCACAAATAATGACTCTGACTCAGAAATTATTGAAGATATTCCTCAACCTGCTGTGGTACCTTCTCCACCAAGATTTAGATCTCCTCCGAGAATTCAAAGAAATCATCCGGTTCAAAATTTTATTGGAGAAGTAACATCACAAATTAGAACAAGGAGTCAACTCAATCAAATGGGTCATGTCGCGTTTCTTTCAAATATCGAACCTAAGAATCTGAAAGAAGCTGCTACTGATGATTACTGGATCATTGCCATGCAGGAAGAACTAAATCAGTTCGAGCGCAATGATGTCTGGGAATTTGTTCCACGACCGACTGATCAATCAGTTATTGGTACGAAATGGGTTTATAAAAATAAATCCTTCGAACAAGGAAATATAACCAGAAATAAAGCAAGATTAGTAGCATAAGGATACAATCAAGAAGAAGGTATCGATTACGAAGAAACTTTTTCGCCCGTCGCTCGACTAGAAGCTATTCGAATCTTACTGTCCTTTGCTTGTCATCATAATTTTAAACTTTATCAAATGGGTGTCAAAAGTGAATTTTTAAATGGGTTTATCAAAGAGAATGTATATGTTGAACAATCTCCCTTGTTCGTACATGAAAAACATCCTGATCATGTATATAAACTTAAGAAAGCTTTATACGGATTGAAACAAGCACCTCGTGCTTGGTACGAGCACTTACGAAGCTATCTTATTGATTTTGGATTTCCAATTGGTAAAGTCGATCAAACTTTATTTATCAAACATTCTCGAAAAGATATATTAGTTATCCAGATATATGTAGACGACATTATCTTTGGATCAACAAATGATAAACTCTGCAAAGAGTTTGCAAATATTATGACCAAAGAATTTGAAATGTCTCATATGAGAGAACTATCGTATTTTCTTTGTCTTCAAATCAAACAACTTTCTAACGGTATTTTTATTAATCAAGAAAAATATTGTGGAAATCTAGTCAAATGCTTTGGTTTAGAAAATACATCTGGTAAACCAACTCCTATGAGTACGACTACACATCGTGAAAAAGATGAACATGGTAAGAATGTTGACCAGAAGTTATATCGAAGCATGATTGGCTCTCTCCTTTATCTTACCGCAAGTTGTCCTGATATTATGATGAGTGTTTGTTTGTGTGCAAGGTTTCAAGCTAATCCTAAAGAATCACATTTACGAGCTATAAAACGTATAATACGGTATCTTAATAAAACCAAAGATTTTGGTCTTTTCTGCCCGAAAGGTTGTCCATTCTAATTAGTGTTATATAGTGATGCTGATTTCGGCAGCTCCCATACGGATAGAAAGAGTACAAGTGGTACGTGCCATTTTATTGGAAAATCACTTGTCTCATGGTTTAGTAAGAAACAAAATTGCGTTTCACTCTCGACATGTGAAGCTGAGTATATATCAGCAGCTCTAGCTTGTACTCAAGTACTATATATGCAACAAACACTTCGAGATTTTGATATTCATTTATCAAACTCCATCATATACTGTGATAACACAAGTGCGATTAACTTATCAAAAAACCCAGTCAACCATTCCCGAACAAAGCACATTGATATTCGACATCATTTCTTAAGAGATAATATTGAAAAAGGAACAATATGTCTCGAATATATCCAGACTGAACATCAACTAGCGGACATCTTTACTAAACCTCTACTTGAATCAAGATTTATTTCTTTGCGTAGAGAGCTCGGCTTGATTTCTAGAACGGAACTCGATGTATAAATACGCATATACACTGTTAAGTTCTCTTCTAGACGGTGCTTACATTCTTTTATAACTTAGCTATTTAGCAGCTTTTGCTATTATTAGCAAACAATTATGAGCTTTACAATTTTTAATGGTTTATATTCTCTGAGTGTTTTATAACCATTGCTTCTTATTTACTAAATCCTATATATATGCTCCTTTCTTATTTTTTCTGCATCTTCATCTTTGAGTCCTTTGTAACATCTGTAAACATGTTTGTATATTATTCATAATGGCACACATTTGCAACGAATGTGCACAAAGATCACATATCTTGGTCACTAGTTCCGAACCGGAGGAATACTACTCTCCGGAGACACCTAAAAGTAGACCAGAATGTTCGCATACCCTCAGATATACACTAAAGTCTAAACGTGCTAAGAAATCATTGTTTTGCTCCCCATGGACTAGAGAAAAGATTAGTGAGATTCACCATTACCAGAAACATCAGATAGATCTCCAGCGTCAGCTTCATTACGAACAAAAACTTATTTCCGACCGGTTGACTCTCTTAGAACGCATGGCGTCATTTTTCTGTAGCACGGATAAACAAGGCGTTCATAAACCAATGCCTCATGCGCCATCTTCATCTAGGAGTCCTAACTCCTGGGATCGTAACTACATACGAAATGAAGGAGCAAAGGATACTTGGTCGCCATGGACACCAAGAGTTAACGATATTAAAGAAATATCCGAAGACAAGTCATCCACCTCCCATTAATTTTATATCGTTTTTTACTTTTGTTTGGAAAATATGTTTTTGTTTTAAGTTTTATTTTTGTCTTTGTTTTCATGTAACTTGGTTTAAATCCTTTTTGTTTTGAAATAAATTCAATTCGTACGTTGATAGAGAGCTTCGTATAAATTCAAAGAACCAGAAAAACAAATCTTAGTAAAAAACGGTCGACCGCTATATATTCAACAGTCGACCGAAAACGTCTCTGGAAAACTTGATTTTCGTGCTCCAATCGACTGATAAAAAGTTACCACTCGACCATTTAAGTCTCTGGAAAAATTTCTGCTTTTCCTTGAACCAGTCGACCGGTGGTATTTCGACCAGTCGACTGGAAAACTCTTTGGAAACCAACTTTTCACTTACCAGTCGACCGATTAAAATCCAACGGTCGATCGGTAATGTATTTTTCTATTTTTAAAAATCCTCAATCATCACGTCGGTTTCCTATAACTCACCCATTCGTATTCCTTTTATTCCTCAAACTATCAAACCCTTTGAACACCATCAAAAATTCCAAATTTTCAATCACTCAAACTATCATGGCTCCTCCTCAAAAGAAATTAAAGAAATCAAGTTCTACTCAACTCCAGCCTATTGATTCCAATATAAAACAATGGCTTAGGGATCCTATTGCAGTAAAACGTTGGAATGCTATGAAGGATTACACCATTCACGAAGGTTCTTTCATAAATCTCTCTGATTTTATTCTTTACGATATCAAAGAATTATCGGTCAAGGCTCGTATAAAATCACTCCTTACCTTTGATAAGAACAACATAGAAATCAATCATATTATGATTAAGTTATTCTATGCCAATCTTAACCTGGAGAAATTCAAACCAGAGAATGCTGCTAATTGTCTTTGGTCTGTACTATGTGGTCAACATGTTTTTATTTCAAAGGAACGAATGGCCATGGTTCTCGGCTCTCATAATAGTGGAAGGGAATTCTCTTCAAATTTTTGTACTGTTCACACTCGTGATAAAGTTAGTCACCTTTTTTATTGAGGATCACAAAACCAGTACAAAAGCAATTAACCTACGGCCTATTGCTCGAGTTTTACACCATGCTATCACACACTCCTTACTGCCAAGGATTGGTAATTTTGATGCCATCTATAAAGAGAATTTCAAGGCATTATATGCGATATATGGAGATATAGAGATTAACTGGATAAGCATGATTTTTGACGAAATTTTGCTTGTGAATTATCGCACAAGACCACATATTTTTTACAATGAATATGTCTTGAGGTTTTTTACTCGATTGTGGTCTCAAGTTTTCGAGTCTAAAATCTCCAAGCCAAAGTGCATCGATAAAGCAACTAGAAAAAAAATGAAGCTTCCTGAACCTTGTGTGAATATCATTCCTTTCGAACAATATCAACACCAAGTTCCCTATGAAACACTTCTTCTAAGGCCCCAAAACCTAAACCGAAAGAGGTCAAACTCCTTCAACCATCATCGTCTACAAAAGATTCACTAGCACAAATTGCAAGAAACCAATTCCTTCTCGAAGCAAGACTTAAACATACCGACACCAAACTCGAACGTTTGGATACAAAGCTCGATAAAAGCTTCTCGAAACTTAAGATTTTCTTTGGTAATCTTTGGGATGCAATTTCATGTGCATCGTCCTCCTCCTCTACCCAAATACAAGACCCTGGAAAACGTCCCATGCCTCCTACATTTGCATGGTCATCATCCGAGGAAGGCACAAGTTCTGAAGCAACTATTGGACGTTGTCGTGGGGCATTTGAGACCGAGGAGGAAGACGAAGGAAACAACGAAGACGAAGGAGACAAGGAAGAAGGAGGAAACGAAGAGATTGATTGGGATACTACGGAATCCGACTCTCCATCTGAGTAGTTCGTTTTCATTCTCGCTTTATGATACTATGTTTTTTTTATGCAAGACTTAAATCAGCACTTGTACATAAATAGTGATGTATTTATTTTGTTTTTTTACGTATTGACTATTAGGTACATGACTTGATTATGGTATGTCTGGTATGTATTGTATGCTACAATCTTTATGTTTTTTCATGCTTTGGTTATGATATTTGTGTGATGACTACTCCTTTTTGTCGATGACAAAGGGGGAGAAAAATGTTACTAACAATATGTTTTGCAGATTCTTTTAAATATGTATTTCAGGGGGAGTATATATTCAGGGGGAGTTATAAACACTTCACAGCTATGTTGTCATCAATCAAAAAGGGGGAGAATGTTGAATCAAGGAATTCATGGTATTTTGATTTGTTGGTTAGCTTTTTGACCAAGCCACCATGGTTCACACACAAGAAGAAAATATGAAGTTTCACACCTTTAACCCTCGAAGACCCGATCGGATCACCATACTCCCCTCGGCTCGCGATCGCCCCCCTTTGACCATGATCCGATCCGTCCATCGCTAGCTCGATCCGATCCGATCCCCGAAGCTGATGGATGATGACTAAGACCAAGTCCACCACGATCCGAGAATGTACGATCTCGCGACACGTGTCACCAACTGTCATATTGGCCAATTCTTCATTAAGCTACGATTACGATCCGATCTGAGCAGGAAGACACGATGATGGCCAAGGACTTGGTCATCCACGATCCGATGTTTAAGGAGATCGCGACACCTGTCCACAATAGCTAATTTGACTAATTCTTCATCAAGCTGCGAACTGGCCCGAGATCTTCGGGATGTGGGCCACGTATGACCGCGATCCGTCACCAGAAATTAGCTATAAATAGCCCAGAGCTTGGCATTTTTCAGGATCATTTGGCGGTTTTGAGTATTGATTTCACCATTACTGTCATACCACTATTTCTTATCAGTTTTACTTTGAGACTACTGAGAGAAATCATAATCGTAAGAGTGAGTTTGAGAGAAATCATTGGTTGTACTAGCATCCAAAGTATAATCAATAGCATATAAAGTGGACGTAGGCTCGTTAACGCCGAACCACTATAAACTGTGTGTGTTTTCCGCTTTTTCCTCATTTTTCATTTATAATTCTCTATGAATAAGAACAATTTGGGTGTTAGAGCCATATTTTGATCTAACATTTTGGTGCTTTCACTGAGAATTGATTTCTCAACATATTGGATTGTTGCTCCGTTGTTTGGATATTCAAGTCCGAAGAAAACAGTCCCAAAACTTCACTGTTCAAATTTTTGAAGATTCCAACGGCATCTGATATCATAGCCTGAAAGAAGTCTAAGGAAGTACGAGCTTTGCAGGCGATTGAAGTTGCGAATGAAGTAGTTGAAGAAAGTGTGCATGAGCAGGTTGAGGGCTTCGCGGATCGCGGAGACATAGGGGCGATCCGACTCGAACGTGGCGCCACGATCCGAACTGAGGGCGGTACGAACCGAGCATCTGAAGGGGTCGTCACTCGATCCCGAGACAACACCACGAACCCTCCCCCTAATGTTACCACGATCCGACCCCAGGGGGCGCTACGAGCCACAGACATAGGTCCACTGCGATCCGAACGGATGACCATACTACAACTCGACCTAGAAAGGAAGTTATGGCTCACTCTTCCCGTCCTGATACCTCTGTTCGACCTGGCTCAAGTTCTCTGCGCATAAGAGAAAATGTTGATGATCAATATGACCCCTCTGCTCCAGTCACTGAAGGAGATCTCTCTCGCTTCTCTGAAATGTGGGATAGGCTGTTTGATGAATTAGCTGCTCAAAGGCAGCAAAGCTTTGTGCTGCAGCAGAACTTAACTGCTATGGATAGAAGGATCAATGATCTCGCAAGACAAAGAACACTCCCAGTTCGCCCGCTCATCCCAGAGTACTCTTCTTCGTTAGAGGAATCGCCAAGACCTCCACGACGACCATATGAGAGGGCTGAAAACATAGAGCAGCTCCGATTTGGAACCTTGCCCTCACGAGAAGAAGAGACACTTGGTGTAGGACCCTCAAACTGCAACTTGAATAATCGTGCCGCAACTCCTAGAGCTCGAGTTGTGGATAATCCTATTGAGAATAGACCACCTTAGCCCCTTCGCCGTGCAAATACTCATGGTAACAGGGGGAAACGAAGCCCAATCCGAGCTCCAAACTTCGTGGATGTTCCTAGAAGAGAGATCGGAGAATTCCACCGAGCTAGGAGCGTTGATCCCGAGCCTCCGATGACCAGTGCAAATGTTGCATCTATGGTCCATCAAATCCTGGTGGATAGCTGTGGACAAAGGAATGAAGATTGGGGAATTGACCGCAGTCACACCCCTTTTACTGACGAATTCTAGACGTAGCATTCCCGAGGCGCTTCAACATGCCTCAGATGAACCGTTACGCGGGTAGATCTGATCCAATCCAACATCTAATGAGATATTCTTGGTCAATGACCGCTGTCGCAGCTTCTGACGCTGTAAAGTGCAAAGCATTCCCTATATTCCTAGAGGATGTAGCGTTATTATGGTTTACTCGCTTACCGGCAAGATCAATTTCCAGTTTCAGGGAGTTGAGTGAAAGGTTCGTGGAACAGTTCCGCATTTATGCACAGTGGTCAAAGAGTGTGATTGACCTGTTCCTCGTCAAACAACGACCAAACGAGAGCTTGAGGGTGTATCTGGATCGTTTCAACCTAGCCGCCACCAAAGTCAAGGATCCCCATGAGCCAACTGTTGTGGCAGGCCTAATTGATGGGGTAGATAAAGATACTGAATTTGGTAGATACCTGGCCGACAAGCCACCTCATACTAGAGAATTGTTCTACGAGAAAGCAAACGTACGCTTACGTCAGGAGGAGGTATATGCTAACCGGAAGATGAAAATGGCAAATAAGGAGGAAATCCAAAGTAATGTGGCCATCAAGCAAACCAGAGACAGCTCGGGAAAGGTTGAAGTCAATGTTGGAAACTGAAACCAGGGCGGCGACCGCCAGTCAGGAAACAATGGTAACAACAATAATGGCAATAATCGGAAGAGAAATCGGGGGAACGACTCCCAGAGAAGGACCCATCCCAGGTCTTTCGAAAATTATACGGTAATAAATGATACTTTGGAGAATATATTTGTAGACTCGTACAACATTCTCCAACATAAAAGGCCTCCTCCAAGAGATTCGACGGAGAAAGAACGTGAGACGGGGAAGTTTTGTCTCTTCCATCAGACTCACGGCCACTCTACAAATGAATACCGTCATTTGAGAGACGTAGTTGAGAGGCTGCTCCGGGAATGGAAGTTGGATGAGTACCGGGTGACTCTTAGAGACAGGGGGCAAGCTATTCAGACCCCGAACCAATACCAGAATCAACCTACTGCCAGGCCAACTGTCCAGCAAAAAGGAAAGGATCTTGTTATCAATACCATAATCAGAGGACTTCACCTAGCCATACATAGTTTCAAGGCGATGGATCAGTACGTAAACGCAGCAAAGCATCATCTTGAGGCAGGAGAGTGTAGCAACCCTGAGGACAATGTCCCGGTAAAACAACAAAAGATGATGTCAGATGACGTCATTTTCCGCAACCGAGAGAGTATTGGGGTCCACGCTCCGACCGATGATCCATTTGTAATCACAATTCCTATTGGCCCGGCCACTATCCATAAAGTTTTAGTGGATAACGGGAGTTCAGTCAACCTTCTATTCAAAAATACGTTCGATCAAATGAACCTTGAATTGAAAGATTTAAAGCCGTGTGAAGGATGGATCCGTGGATTTAACGGGGCTTCAACTGCTCCAATGGGATATGTTGAGCTGCCAGTAACACTTGGGGAAGGAGAACGCCAGAGAGCGAGAATTCTTCCCTTCGTGGTTTTGGATATTGAATCGCCTTATAATGCCTTCTTGGGCCGACTGGCCCTAGCAAAGTTTAGAGCTTGTATAGCCCCCTGGTGCTTGTTATTGAAGTTTCCTACGGAGGCTGGTGTTGGCATAGTCAGAGGAGATCAGGTTGCTGCACGAGCATGTTACATTGCAGAGCTAAAGCTACACCGTAAAGGAAAAGATATAGAAACTAAAGACGCTTCTTCCCTCACAAGGGAGGAGACGTCATAGCAATTAAAGAGAATGGCTATGGGTGAGTCGCCCAGAGAACAGGCCGAGGATATAGATCCCAGAGAGGACGAAGAGACTGGGGGCAGAATGGCGGCTCCCAACGAAACGACTGTGGGTGTACCGATCGATGATAGTGACCCAGAGAAGGTCCTGAAGATTGGGTCCCGGTTGGATCCAGTTTGAGCTAAAGAACTGGCGGATTTCCTGAAAAATAACTTAGATGTATTTGCTTGGACCCACGCGGACATGTGTGGGATATCTCCATCAATCATAAGCCACTCATTGAGCATTAACCCAAAGCATCCTCCTGTAAAACAAAAAAGGCGAATGCTGGGCCCAGAGAGGTCCGCAGCATTGAAAGAAGAAGTTGAGAAGTTAAGAAGTAACGGATTCATTAGAGACTCAACCTACCCAGATTGGATTTCAAATCCAGTTTTGGTAAAGAAGGCCAATGGGAAGTGGCGTATGTGTATTGATTTTTCGGATTTGAATAAAGCCTGCCCAAAAGATAGCTTTCCGCTACCCAGAATTGATCAGTTGGTAGATTCAACGACGGGTCATGAGCTTCTCTCTTTCATGGATGCTTATTCAGGATATAACCAGATCCCTATGCATGTTCCAGATCAAGAGCACACTAGCTTCATTACGGACCTGGGATTATACTGCTACGTGGTAATGCCATTTGGTTTGAAGAACGCAGGCGCTACATATCAACGGTTAGTGAACAGAATGTTCTATAACCAGATTGGGAAAACAATGGAAGTGTATGTTGACGACATGTTGGTTAAGTCCAGACAATCGTCCGATCACACTACAGACTTGGCAGAGATGTTTGGTATTCTTCGAAAGTATGGGATGAAACCCAACCCAACGAAATGCTCATTTGGGGTTGCCTCCGGGAAATTCTAGGGATTCATCGTGAGCTCGCGCGGGATTGAGATTAATCCAGACCAGATCGCAGCAATCAGAGGCATTCAGGAGCCTAGACAAATCAAAGATGTGCAAAGCCTTGCAGGGAAAGTAGCAGCATTAAGCAGATTCATCTCTAGAGCGACAGACAAATGCATTCCATTCTTTGAATTGATAAAGCGAGGAAAACGCAATTTTAAGTGGACTCCTGATTGCATTGAAGCCTTTCAGAACCTGCTGAATCATCTGGAGAGACCCCCGATACTGTCTAAGCCATTGGATCACGAGGATTTATTCGTGTACTTAGCGGTGTCGTCCCACGCTATCAGCTCAACGTTAGTGAGAGAAGAAGACAAGGTTCAAAGGCCAGTGTACTACGTGAGTAAAAAATTGGCGGGGCTGAGCGCAATTATCCGAGGATAGAAAAGCTGGCGTACAGTTTATTGATTGCATCTAGGAAGCTTCGACATTATTTCCAAGCTCATCCTATCACCTTGTACACTGATCATCCGCTCAAGCAAGTTCTACAGAGACCAGAAGCTTCTGGAAGGCTGCTCAAGTGGAAAATTGAACTGAGTCAATTTGATTTGAATTTTCTGCCCCGACGATCGATACGGGGGCAAGTGCTGGCAGATTTCATAGCAGAATTTACTGTCTTGGAGGATGACATAGTAAACGAAGAGGCTGACCCACCAAAATTACTTCTCGACCCTAGTGCATGAAAATTGTATATTGATGGTGCTAGAAATGATAAACGATCCGGTGTCGGAGTGGTGCTTGAAACTCCTGAGAAACGACTGATATCCTATGCTATCCTGTTGGAATTTCACGCCGCTAACAACGACTCCGAATATGAAGCCCTGATAGCCGGGCTGAGGATCGCAAAGGAATTAGAGATCGCGAAGCTGGACATATTTTTTGACTCCAAGTTGGTTGTAAATCAGGTTACTGGAAAGTTCCGAGCTAAGAGCCCAAGATTGATTTCGTATTTGGAGAAAGTGAAGGAGTTACTGTCTGGCTTTGATCACTACAGTATATCCCATATTTCGCGGTCAGAGAACCAACAGGCAGACAAGTTAGCGAAGATGGCTAGTTCCGACGATCCTGAAGAAGCCGGGCTAGCCTTAGTTGAAGTACTTCAGTTCCCTAGCATAGGTCAGATGGAAATTGATCTGATAATAGAGACTGAGCCAGAAAGGGAGTCATGGATGACCCCTCTAAAGACTTTTCTGATAAATGGAACGCTTCCGACCAAGAAGAGCGAGAGGCGTAAAATAATCCGTAAAGCTTCCCGATACGTTCTGCAAGGCGGAGTCCTGTACAGACAGGGATTTTCGATGCCTCTTCTCCGGTGTATAGCCCATGACGACATCAAGCGAGTACTGCAAGAAGTACATGAGGGTGAATGTGGTGACCATACTGGAGGACAAACATTGGCAAAAAAGGTGTTGCGGTATGGTTACTTCTGGCCTACCATAAATAAAGATGCGGCAAAATACGCACGACGTTGTGATGCATGCCAAAGATTTTCGAAAATTCCCAGGGCACCTCTTGGCCAGTTAAAGACAATGGCGAGTCCATGGCCTTTCGCTATGTGGGGAATTGATATCATCGGAAGCCTCCCTATAGCAAAGGGCGAAGCAAAGTTTGTTATTGTAGCTGTTGACTACTTCACCAAATGGGTTGAGACTGAGCCGTTAACTACAATCATAACCAAGCGAGTGATTAATTTTGTTGTTAGAAACATTATTTGCCGGTTTGGGATCCCGAAGATCGTCATAACTGATAATGGAACCCAGTTTGATAGCAACGAGTTTAGGGATTTCTGCCAGAAGTACCACATTGAGAAACGGTACACCTCTGTGGCACATCCGCAGTCGAACAGACAGGTCGAAGCAGCAAATAAAGTGATTAAGTCCATTATCAAAAGAAGATTGAAGCGGGCCAAAGCCATGTGGGTCGATGGATTACCCTTGGCATTATGGGCCTACAGGACAACGTATAAATCGACGATAGGCCACACTCCCTTCTCTCTTGCTTTTGGAGCAGAGGCAGTCATCCCGGTTGAGCTAAAAGTACCATCTCACTGAGTCACTTACAACGATCCGATGACTAATAACAAATTGCTCCTTGAATCCCTAGATACAATAGAGGAGAAAAGGGATGAAGCAGACCTACGCGCCTTGAGACACAAGCAACATGTCGCTAGATACTACAACAAAAGAGTTCGAGCCCGAACCTTTGAACCCGGAGACTTGGTTTTGAAGCGTGTCTTTCCACCCCCAACTCATATGGGTGCGAAGTGGGAAGGACCATACTCCGTTCTATGAAGGCTTGATAATGGAACCTTCAAGCTAGCAACCGTAGATGGAGAAGAAATCCCCAGAGTGTGGAATGCCCAACATTTGCGGCCTTATCTGATGTAAAGTCATCAGATTTATCCTTTTGTTTCATAGGACCATGTAAAAGGCATGACTTGCCTAGAATAGTCCAATGTCTTGAGCAAAGGATTATAAAGTGGTCGTAGGTCATGATTTGACCGAACCACTATAAAAATATTGTGTGTCATTTACCTTTATTTGCACTATTATTTATCTGTTCTCCTATCTTTATAAAGTTTGCTGTAAAATCATACAACAATCACAGAAACGTGTAATTCTAGGTGCCTTCCATCAGAATGGAGAGTAATTCGCAGCCAGAATGATGAAGGTGCAATAAAGTGAATCACACCATTGATTACGCTCTAACTCTCCAGTGCTGAGAGAAAACACAAAGGACGCGAAAATAACGTCCATATAGCAAGGCGATGCACCATGATAAGAACCGCCTTGACCAAAATCTAACCTTGGCGACCGCCAGGAGAGTATAAAGCGTCTATGATTAAGCGCTGAGAAAGAGCTCTTACCCCGCTGAAGGATCGGGGGGCGACTGAACAGCTGAGCTCGAACTCTAACCTTGGCGACCTCCAGGAGAGTATAAAAGCGTCTATGATTAAGTGCTGAGAAAGAGCTCTTACCCCGCTGAAGGATCGGGGGGCGACTGAACAGCTGAGCTCGAACTCTAATCTTGGCGACCGCCAGGAGAGTATAAAAGCGTCTATGATTAAGCGCTGAGAAAGAGATCTTACCCCGCTGAAGGATCGGGGAGCGACCGAACGGCTTAGCTCGAACTCTAACCATGGTGACCGCCAGGAGAGTATAAAAGCGTCTATGATTAAGCTCAGAGAAGGATGATGGAGACTCAGCGCCCCCAGAATTTCTGCCCCGCTGAAGGATCGGAGAGCAGATCATGATACGAGTTCGAACTTTAACCCACCGACGGACCAGGAAAGTATAGAGGTACCGGAGATTTGGCACCTCAAGGACTATAATCCTACCAAAAATTCCAAGTCCCCCGTATTTAGAGATAGAGGGCAACGTGCATAGAATTTTTTTAATTTTTTCTGTCGCTAGAATGATTTGTAATATAATTTCAACTTGATTATAGTCAAATGACTTGTGACTAAGTGTGAAGAGTTTATTGAATGCAGGTACACAATGATAAGAAAGAAATAAACTTTCATTCATAAACTACAAGCTTACAAGATAAAGAGGAACCTAAACAAAAGTGAGGGCCATTCTCACAATTACATTTCATGGCCAGTGGAAAGCCTAAAAATCCTAAGGACAAAATATGAACTGATATCTGCATCCTACTTATGCTGGGGGGGAGGGGGCTATGTAGGCTTCTTGCTCTTTTTCTGCTTCCCCGACTCCTCCTTATCAACATCCGAACGATCACCTTTTTTCCACTTCCTCTTATCAACAAGAGGCTCTGGCGAAGAACTAGAGGATTGAGAGGCTAGTTGTGAAGTTATTGATCGGGAGGAAAATCTTACGACCAACCTAGTTTTGGGGTCGATCTCGGAAATAGAGGACACATATACTGGATCCTGTCCCCCTTTCATAAGGAGCAACCGCTTCTCCTCTTCGGCCTGTTGTTCAGCCAAGATTTCCTCATCATCGCCTCTGCTTTCTTTGGTAATGGCAACTTCCTCTTCATCGCTGTCGTGGCGCCCGTCCATGTCTCTCAAAGCCTCGATGGGTTCAGCATCTGGGGGGACATCAACACCAGCACTTGGTGGGATGTCAACCTTCTCTGCCTCTGTCTTCTTCTCAGCATCCTTATCGACTGGCACGCCACCTGTATCATGAGAAACAAATGTTATTTTGGGAGAGAATGCGGTTTGCTCAGTTGATTGTCCGACAAGACGACGACAAGTGACAATTGATTTGACAAATTGTGGAGAAAATATAGAGATACCTTCCGCCGATCCTCCATCCAAACTAGCAGCAGAACCTCTGATAGCTGGAGGAGTTGGACCCAGAGGAATCAATGGATCGTCGGGATTGTATTCCTCAATTTCGGAGGCCTTGGGCTCTGCAGCTGAGCTCGAGCCTTCTTCAATTTTATCTTTGCCCTTGGCTTGAGTTTTCTCTTTATCAATCTCTTCTTGGAGTAGGCGTCTGCCTTTCTCTAAATCCTCAGGTTCATTATCCCTAAGAATGGTCCGCATCAACTCATTCTCATCAATCTCATCAAATCCTAATCGCTGTTTCTCGCTCTGGATGATTGCATCCCATATGTTGGCTAAAGTGACATGGTAGTCCGGGATCCAGGAGACGTTACGGGTCTTGATGACCTGGCCAAGGAAGTCAAACAGCATTTCTTCAAATCCTTCAATATCTCTCTCTCAAGGAGCTTTTCATTAGAAACAGTAGCCATTTCAATGGCACTTTCCACATTATTTTCAACAAAAATCGTGCGTTTCTCTGCACGCGCGAGTTGATCATTCAGAATCGCCCTCTCTTTTTCGGCCAGAGCTAAACTATTTTTCAAGCTTGCCTTTTCTTTTTCCCAAGCAGCTTTTTCAGCTTCGAAATGAACCTGTGCTGTTTTCAGTTCGGTGTTAACCATCCTGAGATCTTCCACCTCTTTCTTCAATGACGCACGCTCTTTGCTGTTAGAATCGAGCTCATTATGAAAACGTTGCCTGGCCTCCTCCAGCTCTGTCTTGTAATTTTTAGCATCTCGTTGAGACAAGGCAAGCAAAGATTGTGCATCTTCCAAGTCCTTTTCCATTTTTACCCTGGCCCTTTCATTGTTATTTATCTTCACTTTGGACCTATGCGCTTCCATCTCAAGCGTTCGGATGACGTCTGAAAGATTGACATCATGTTTCTTCATCGCCTCATACTGCTTAGCTACATGGCGAACGTGTCCGATGACTTCAGTATCCCAATTCCTAGGGACTAGTTCTAGAGTTGGAACGAACATCATCCTTTCGGATAAAATATCGGGGAATTGTTCTCATAATTTTTCCAGTTTAGCCTAAGTCTCAGGACCATGGATGTAGTCTCGTGCCCCGGGGGCACTCAAACTTTGTTGGCTGGAATGGACAATGTCAGTTTTCTCCTTCTCAAAATCCTTGTTTGGATCCTTGTTTTTATCCTTAGGCTCGTGGTGCTTTTTGGATGACCTGCTGTGAGATGGCACACTCTTCGGAGGAGTTAAGTCTTTGGGAAGTTGTTTTCCCCCTGTAGGTGGAACTGGATGACTGGGAGGCTTTCCAGAGGTTTGTTTTGATGGAGATCTGGACCGTGAAGAAGGAGGCTTGTGAGAATCATGGGACCAATAGCTGTCTCCCCCTCGGCTACTGCTTCGAGCACCCTCAGGATTTGGATAAAGACTAGGTGTGCCTCCGCGAAGAGAGCGATAGGAATAAGATCGTTTGCGAGACATCTTTCCTGCAAAAGAAACATGTGCATATTAAAACCTTGAATACTGTTGGTATAAAAGTGTGGGGTCAAACAGTACATGTGATTTGTGCATCCCATATAATTCCCCCTAACAGACCAGGGCCCGAAGTTAGGCTCGTTTGGATAGTCTCTCGTTCTTCAACTGGAACAGTTGTTTCCTCAAAAATAGGGAAAAATGGCTCCCCTTCGAAGTCTACCTATGTATATACATCGTCAGGTATAGGAATCTTGCTTAATTCTTTAAATAACTGCTCCTATGTTAAATCATCGCGAGCAGCAGGTTCAACCGGTAGAGAGGCCCTTGAGGGGAAACCCCCCGGAGAGGCTGGGATTTCCTTAGACTCGTCAGCACGGGCCTCATCTCTCTATATACATTTAAGTCTTCGTCGTCCTGGATAATTATCGGCGAAGGACTCTTATGAAATTTAGTTGTTTCTGCTGCCTGTGACGTTCCTTCTCCCTCGGCCAGGGGCACGTATTTGTAAGGTTTGCCACCCGCACCAAGTCCAAACCTTATATCCAGAAGGCGGTTCTTGTGAAGATTCTCGTCAGTAATACATTTCTTGATCTTTAGGAAGTCGGATTTTCTTTTCAGAAGAAGGGACGGTCGATTATTGTACACCGAGCCTTCCGTCTTTGGAAAGGTGTGATCTGCATAGAGAAAAGAAGCATGTTAGCGCTTCGATTTCTTAAACAAGTTATTCATTCAAAGGTTTAAAATTTACTTGATTTAAGCCATCTTCTTGCACACCTAGCCTGTCTCTTTATGTAGAACCAATCGGCCTTGGGATCCCCTATGTTGCTGTAACCGTCAGATAAGACCTTCCTATTTGCTACCGATTCGAAGAAAGAAAAATTTGGGGTTGCCGTAGAGCGATGCTTGAAAAGGTAATAGAATTTCAAATCTTTAAACGTGATCTTAGTTTGCAGGATTTCTGCATATGCAATGTATAGAGTGTATAGGGCTGTGTAGGCATTGGGATGAAGCTGCATCAGAGCAATACCCAATCGTTTTAAGGTTTCAATGACGATGGGAGGAAACAGAGGAATAGCGCCTACCCAGCACATGAGTCGGCTAACTGTCGTATACCCCTCCGGAGCCAAATGAGGTCTATCTTCGCTACCAGGTATCCTCACATCATCCCAGGGGATCCCGTGTTTCAAGCAAATTCTCTTAAGCTTTATGTCATCAAGTTTGGAAGCTAAAGAGTCAGTGAATTTCTCTATTTCTATTGCACCAGGAATCTCGTCGGGAGCTCGGTCATCTACTTCGGACTCCTCATCAAGCGAGGTACTCTCAGACGGATCCGATTCCGTTTCTGCCTCATATTCAGATCTAGAATCCTCACCCTCTGGATTAATTGGAAGAACCTCGGGGTTATGGTGCTCATACACCTCGGGATCTATCTCTGTATCAGATCTTGAAGGGGAACGGTTATCCGACATTACTGTTTAGGCGAGTAAACATGAGAAATAAGAATATAATTGCCCGAACCCCGTGCATGTGCAAGTGTTTGTGCGTGCAAGTGTGTATGATACGGAAAAGTAAAGTCACAAAGCGGATAGAATATGCTGCTAAATCCTATCATTGTTCAGTCCAAGAAGTTCATCTCATGGGCTCTAACCTAACTATTCAGAATCTTGTGACTGCAATGTATTGATTAAAGTTCAAAACATATGTTGGATCGTCATCTAGGCTCGGTTCGTAAGGAGTGTGCGGGTCGGATCGTGGAAAGCATGGCGGATCGGGGTGAATGGATCGCCCCCTTCTTTGGATCGTGATGCAGCATGGATCGGGGTTCCTGTCGGATCGGGCCAACCCCCCACGATCCACTTTACCACATCTCCATAAACTAGTGCTCCTCCATGCCATGACCCGATCCGCTACTCAAATGAACACTTCATCATTATCTCGACATCCTCCTATCTCCACGGTCCGATCCACTACTCAACTCAATGCGCCACTGCCATCACCACGAACGGATGTGCCGCAATCCGCTGCCTCACCATCGCCACGACCCAACCTGGCATTCTCCTCCTTTTTCTTCCTTCTCTCTCTTCCCCTCCTCCGAACTCGAATAGCCAATGCCTATAGCACCAGATCCCTCCAATTCTTATCTCAAATCGATGGAAACTCAAGTAAAATGAAGATAGAGACGCTAGAATGTGTTTTTGACGTGATTACCTGTCTTAAAAAGTGAAGAAATACGAGTTTTTTCTCTTTTGGGATCGAAGAAAGTATGGGTTCGGTCTAAACTTCGAGAGGCTGAACAAAAGAAGAAGGAGAGAAGGAGGAAGCGAGGTCGGGCCTATATAGGCAAATTCGTGACCGTTGGCCTTTCGCTTTTTGTCTTACATGAGTCGTGAGGGCCTGATGGGCCACGAAGCCAAGCCCATCGAGAAGATAGGGCGGTCCCTTGACTGGTTCGTGAGAAGGACGAGCCCGCTAAGCCAAAGGCCCACCTAAAAATTGCATCATAGCGAACACCGCTCCTTGTGGACCGTGAAAGCACGGACGATCCGATCCGACAAACACTCATGAAAATGAGATTTCAGAAATATTCATGGAAATTTAAAAAGTTCACCTGACAATCACTCGACAAATTCGACAATGAAGTCTCCAAAAATTCCAAAGATAGAAATTACCCGATGAATAGAGACATGATTGAGGATTTAACCGATATTTATACCAATCAAGGAATGAGACTTTCCAAAGTGACACAACATTTTAGGCAGACGCAACCATTGATTTGCATCTCCCTATGAAAAGATGTTTCCGCAGTTTCGAAGCATATTCCATCTCTGATAAAATATACTTCGAGGGGACAAAATGTTGGCTAGCTTTTTGACTAAGTCACCAAGGTTCACACACAAGAAGAAAATATGAAGTTTCACACCTTTAACCCTCGAAGACCCGATCAGATCGCCATACTCCCCTCGGCTCGTGATCGCCCCCCTTTGACCACGATCTGATCCGTCCATCGCTAGCTCGATCCGATCCGATCCCCGAAGCTGATGGATAATGACCAAGACCAAGTCCACCACGATCCGAGAATGCAGGATCTCGCGACACGTGTCACCAACTGTCATATTGACCAATTCTTCATTAAGCTACGATCACGATCCGATCCGAGCAGGAAGACACGATGATGGCCACAAACTTGGTCAACCACGATCCGATGTTTAAGGAGATCGCGACACCTGTCCCCAATGGCTAATTTGACTAATTCTTCATCAAGCTGCGAACCGGCCCGAGATCTTCGGGATGTGGGCCACGTATGACCGCCATCCGTCACCAGAAATCAGCTATAAATAGCCCAGAGCTTGGCATTTTTCAGGATCATTTGGCGGATTTGAGTATTGATTTCACCATTACTGTCATACCACTATTTCTTATCAGTTTTACTTTGAGACTACTGAGAGAAATCATAATCGTAAGAGTGAGTTTGAGAGAAATCATTGGTTGTACTAGCATCCAAAGTATAATCAATAGCATATAAAGTGGACGTAGGCTCGTTAACGCCGAACCACTATAAACTGTGTGTGTTTTCCGCTTTTTCCTCATTTTTCATTTATAATTCTCTATGAATCAGAACAATTTGGGTGTTAGAGCCATATTTTGATTTAACATGATTGATGACAAGGAGAAGTTCAAGATCGACAAAAAGAAGAGACTCAAGGTTATTGAAAGATAGAGGTTGATTATTTAGTGATTTAGTTGTGTAAAATTGTTAAAATCTATCCTCAAATAATCATACACCTCAGTAGTTTGAATATATATATATATATATATATATATATATATGTATGTATATGAATGCACATTCATTGTGCATAATGTCAGAAACCGGTCGACCGGTTTCAAATTATATGGTCGATCGTTTTTGGGCAGAAATGCACAATTAACGTGCATACATGTATATAACATATATATATTCAAATATCAGTCTATGGTTATTTTTTACCTGTCGACTGGTCTACGAACTGAAAGCAACTCTACATACAGACATCTTCATTCATCAATGGTTGCTTCCCTTTTCTTTTCACCAAAAATCATTCTATATTCTCTCTAATTTTTGAATTGCATTTTCATATTCTTTGCAAAACAAAAGCACTCCAAGTTTCAAATACTTGTTGAATCCTTGAATCAAATTAATATCGTTTGGTTCAACAAGCATTCTACTTCCTTAAATTTACGCATTCAAAGTATATACTCAAGGATAACATTATAGGAAGGTTGTACAAGAATTGAAAAATTCGTGTTATTAAGAACACACATTGTCAAACTACAAGATTATTTATCTTGGTTGAAGTCCTCTGTATTGTTAGAGGAAAGTTGTGAAGTCCTCTATTGTTAGAGGCAAGTTTTGAAGTCCTCGTGTTGTTAAGAGGCAAGTTGTGAAGTCCTCGTGTTGATAGAGGCGTGAAATCCCGTTCAGCTGTCCGGGTGTTGTGAACCTGTTCCTCCGGGTGAAGCGAGGTTGTTGATTAGTGAAAATCCAGAGAGAGGTCTGGGACTGGACGTAGGACGGTGCTCCGAACCGGTATAAAATCCCTAGTGTGATTTTTCTATTTTTACTGCGTTTACTATTATACAGTTCTATGATTATCTATTACTTCATACTTGACTATTGTTCGTCATATTACACGATCTCTATGTGTATTATACTTAACAAGCACACACACATTTTCATTATGGTGTACTCTGATATGGATGTATATACAAAACAGATTTGTATTTCAAAGTTATGATTTTTTATATTATATTTTATTCGTCCCGCTGTGAGATTCTATGTTGTTATTTCTATTCTTCTTCTGTCTGTTTCTATATCTTTAATCCTAATGACTTGTATTTCTGTATTATTTGAGTTGGATGTGGGTTGTATTAGTTAGCTCAGATAGTATGGATTTTCGGGCCGTTACAATTTGTACAGCGGAAGAAATGTAAATTTATACATAAATTTTAGTGAATAAAATTTTACATTTTTGTCGAGCTTAGCGCGCACGAGTGTCTCTATGTGTTCACATTCCTCTCCCCTTTACAAGCTAAAATCTTTAATCCTGCAACTGACCCGAGCGTTCCATGCAAAAACACGAAACACACGAGTTAGGATTTAACTTATTTCAAGTCAGTAAACTTCGAAATGTACATAAATATAATTGGTTCAATCCCATGATATTCTAAATAATTTGAGCATAACATCCCACGAATATACTGTCAAACGGATGTCAAATGCATGTGACAAAATAAGACCGGTGGCTGCAAACGAATGGAAAGTTGTACGACAATACTAGATTGAACACGTATACCATTTAATTTCATACATAAACCATTAATTCAGTATCAAAAAATTAACAATCATATGCCCGAAATATATACTAACACAAATCAATATAATTAGCCAAAGTGAGAAACATGTACCCATTTGTGTGTGATCGGGTACTACCGAGAATCCTTAGGGACCATAAAGATTGAAAATATGCGTAGATGCATGTTGGTTCCAACTAAATATATCTTAAGTGAAGTAAGGTGGTAGCATATATATGTATAGTTATTTATTACCAATCTAACCCTTATATGTGAAATAACCTATCTTTCCAAAGTAGAGTTATATGCATGTGTGAATAATGTAAATGCGACGACAAGCAAGATGAACTGCACTGTTATGGATATAACATAAGAAGCAAGACAGCAGTGTATGCATGTAGTGAGAAAAATATATAGTGTAAATATGTATAAAGGCCAAAATATGCAGGACTTAGACTTGGCGTATGGTCATGGGAAAATGCAGACATGCATTTCTATAGCTGAACTCAAGTACAAACAAAATTCCAACCTGCAGAACCCAAATAAAATGCATGCACTCATTTCCTTACTCGGTAATGACCATTAAAATGTACTAAACAAGCCGTTCTCTACAAAAAAGCCTTTGCATGACAACACCACTATTCCAATATTATATTTTTTTTGAATAATACAATGTGAGCATAATACATTGGTTGGGGCTGAAAGGTGAGAAGAGAAAGGTAGTTATTTATGCAAATACGGTACTGCGAGTAACAAGGAAGCTTTTTAATATATATACTGTCATGCGAAAGTGATCATAACCAGGTAATAAAATGGAAATGGTGGTGTAATACATTGCGTTGTAAGTGCCTTATCATGCAACTAAATTATGACTGTGGTTCAAATATGCATGGAAATGTTTAAGGCCCAATGAGCATCCAGTTCAAGACAAAATAAAACCAAATAACCAGATACAAATTTAAAAGTTGAATGCAAACAAACCTGTAGACGGTTTGATAAAATTTTGAACTTCAAATTTCGACAACTGTTCGTATTAAAATAAAATGAAAAGAATTCAAAGCTGCATGTACAAGTTAGTTAATAATGTCAAACCATCTTATAAATTTACAAAAGGATTAAATTAGAAGTAAACTCAAATTATGTTCAAATAGATAAAATCAAAATCCAAGCACAAATATTTACTTCAACATTAAACCATAATTTAATTTATAATCTAAATATTCTAATAAATTCAAATTATCTAACACATGTTAATAATGTTTCTTTTAACAACATTCGTATTAAAATAAGATCTACAAAAGGAAATTTCCTTTAAAAGTTTATTCAAATACGTTCAACAAATTTAAAGCCCAAATTTTAAATTGAAATCCAAATATAAATATATTCTACTATTTCCAAAATAAATAAAATTTCAAAATTCTATATCAAAACCCACTATAAATATTTGTTTTAACAATAACTTCTGAATTTATTTATATTTCAAATGTTGAAAATTCTAGGTCGTTATGTTATCCCTCTTTGGCACCTCATCTCTCTGCTAGGCCAAATTGATTCTTTCCATGATTCTACCCTAATGGAAAGGGGAACGGAGGTAAATTGCATTTCAGGAAATCTTTGAAAGTTATCGGAAAAGGCCAGAAACAAAGCATCTTCATAGTATCTAGTTTTGATCTAGGGAAGATGATCCTGCAAGAACACAGAAATCCTATGCTTAGCCTCGTAAGTTATTCGCACCACATGAGAAAGCTTGTCATTCCTCTTCTTGAGCTCGTCAGCATGGTTGATCACCATTTCAGCTAGTTGGCGCACGAAAGTTGAAACTCGGCCAGATAACGGACTCTTCGCTTGCCTCTCCTTCTCAAGATCTACTTTAGCCCTCTCAAGGGAAGTCCTCAACCTTTCGCACTCATCTCTTAAAGATGTGTTTTCTTCTCGAAGTCAATTAACCTCAGAAGGAGACGAAAGGGCAATTGCTCAGGACAAAAACCATCTTTTAGTTACCTAAGAAGAAAATAAAATCCGAACATCCATCATGCAAAATCAAAGATAAAGGAGGGATTAGGAAAGGAAAATCTATATCGAGAACTATTGTTTGACGAGATGCTGATAAAAACTCTCCCAGTCTGAAGAAGCGGAAGGTAATGAAATGGTGGTTACATCAGGGGAAAAAGAGAATAAGCTGCTAGATCGTTAAACTCCAAGGTTGGTAAGGGAAACCTTGGGGGGCTAATGTGTTGAGAAATAGAAGGAGGGGTTATATCATGCTTATCCTTGTCTGATATACTCGGAGGGGATGACGATGAAGCACGACCCACATACTCACAACATGAAGTGTTATTAGAATAAGCATAAATGACACTAGTAGGACTAATAGCAGAGGATGTAGGACCAGGAACCTCTTGCCCAGCAGTTTTGATAACAACATCCCATGAGAGAGAAGTGGACTTGTCATATTTCAACCTTTTGGATGGCGGCTTGACGATTGATTTGGTTATCCTCTTCATAGCAACAACATCAGACAGATCTAAGGCATCTATGGGAGATATAGCTTTAGAAACTAAGTTCCCTGATCAAACATAGTTACAAAAAAAAAGAACAATGATGGAAGGCCTGCAAACTGAAGAGGTATCAAGAAAGAAAAAAAGCAGTCTTAATCAAAATAGCTAGAAACAAGGGAGACAAAGCACTGAATAAACCCAAACCCAAGGTATAATGTTTGATGCCAGAGAAATGAATGGGTGGTTGCCCGAAGATATTTTGTCCAACAGGAAGGAGGTTATATTGACAAAGTTTATCCAAAGTCAACAAAACTGATCGAACTGCTGGTTCTTCGAACGCCTTAGAAATGACTTCAACAGCTCGCTCTCCGATAAAGTTATTTTCTTGGAAGCAGAGCCTGGAAAGAAATGGAGTCAGATAATGCATAGAAAATGTATGATTATTCTTAAAAACGTGCAAACTGATGAATGTCTGCAAAACTGCCTGAAATACCAGAAGGCTACTTGATGAAAAAGAATTGATTCTCCTAGGTTTTAGTCTTGTTAATATTATCGCTAATTTTCTTCTTCAAAGGGTTAGCGCACAAGATAGGCAAATCAGTTTTTTTCGAGAATTCTATCAGATATCGAATAAGATTGGGAGTAAGAGAAGCCTAGCCTGATTCAAGTGTCAAAATTTCCATACATAGAAGTAGTGTGTAAGTATTTGGTAGGAGTTGGGTAGGGGTTACCCCTAAGTCTTACAAGCCAAGAGATAAAAGTTGGGAAGGGAAAGAAACCCCCATGCCATATGTGAATGGCAGAATATGCGAAGTATCATTCTGGCGGGTTTTTGGCAGTGTCCTGAGCAGTAGCAAGAATGGCATCCATGCCAGACATCCCAAATCTATTGAGGATGGCATCTACCTCGTCCTGAGAAGTAATGAGAGACTCCTTCAGAGTAAATGGCCTCTTCTTCCGAGAAGTGCTGGAATCACCAGACTTTGGTTGGCCAAGGCTCTATTTATCAGACATAATGCTGCCAGGTGATATCATTTCATAACATATGTGTTATCACCGCACCCCTTTTTACATAAATATGCATATAGCATCCATGACTGGGTAAACTACATGAAAGCTTGCTAATACTCGAGATTCGAACTATAAAAACATCAAACTGACCATATGAATTGATCTAGATAAGGTTTATGCATTGGTCACATACACTTAGAAATATTTAAGTTTTCAGTAATGATCAAGCTAATTACCCCAACACAAAGGCCAAGAGAATGAAAGGCATGTATCGGGAGAATTAGACTGTCCATAACAACTGGCAATGGTTCAACTGAAACCAAGTAACCCAATATCATCACTGAAAGCCTGATTGGTCTCGAGATCCGGTACGAATTAGGTCAAAGTCAAAATATTCAGATGTTTAGTTCTCAAATCCTACTGAAACTAAAACCAAAAGGGGATAGATCTATTGTCTACACTTCCACGCTGAACCGGCACCCATGAGGTTGGAAGTTGGGATAAATACAAACACTGGTGTCGGTAAGATCGAAAGTAAAATGAGTTTTCGACGTGGCATTGAGTTCATTCGTACCGAAGCATAACAATTTATTTTGCAATAAGAAGTAACCTTCTGCATGTAATTTTGCATTTTAAACCTCAAAAGTGTGTTAAGAAAATAAGTTAGTTATTTGGTCCACCATTAATCAATACCCAAGATGTCATCGTTGTTTAACTTACCGTTAATCCATGAAAATCCTGATTGATTTCCTAATCGGGTTAAATGCATGATTTAAATTCCTACTTATAATCGAAATAGAAATATTACAGAAGATCGAATTCAAAATTCTGAAAAGATTATGCGATTCCTATAAAACAATGATCTTGTTTAAGCAATGGATTTGCAGGGGAAAAGATGAGGAGGAAGAAGAAAGAATATTTATGTTAATGTGACCCCTGAATCTCAACCGTATTAGCAAGAGCAAATCAACGAATCAGATAGAAGGATACGAAGAAGCGGGTAATCAAAGTATAGGGAAAAAAGTTAGGGTTTTGACTTGAAAAGTCAAAAATACCCCTTTACAAGGGGGAGGGGGAAAATGTTACTATCAAAATTCAACATCGAAACATGTTATCGATGAAGGGGTATCAGAACACCACAAGCATGGGGAAATGAACTGAAAGCTTTGATCCATCACCAAACTATAGCCAAAAGCATAAAAGAGGAAGTTGTACTCACAAACAACCGACACCGTCATAGAAGAAGAAAGCTTGGAATAAATATGGATAAAGGATACCAGCAGGATAGTGCTGACATGACATGCATCAAACAGAAGCTGACAACAAACCACCTGAAATTGGAAGTAGATGGAAAGAAAGGATGAAAGCTTATAACCTGAAATCAAAGGAATGAAAAAAAACGCTAAGCCAAGTTAAGGGAGATGAAAGGGCTATCAACATTAACTTGCTTAATGCCGATACAAAAGAAGATGAAAGCATCCTTCCGAAAGCCCGAAACCCACTCTAGAGATCTATCAAAAGCAAATCAAAGCTTCTAGGAAAAAGGACTATCCACGCTAACTTTCTTAGTGTCGATACTGAAAGGTGTGGTGGTTCTCGGAACACAAGTATTTGAGGCACGAAGGAAAGCATCATGAAGACTTAAAGACAAAACTGGAAGCTTATAACCGAAAGACAAAAACTCTTCTCAAAGCTATCAATACCAACGGCCTTAGTATCGATACGAAAGATAGGAGAAATATCAAAGAGAGGCTCCAAAGACTGAGACCGGCTTTACCGAGAGCCAAGTCTGACACCCTAAAGGCTCAATTATATCTACTAACAAAGCCAAAAAAGCGGACAAGAGCCAAGGCAACCGGAACCGGAAGGTAAAAGTGGTCGACACATCTACCCCCAAAAGAGGCTTCTATTCACCTAATGACAAAAGGGGTCCCGATTTGTTTATAAATAAGACCTTTGAGGTTATATTTTCATGGAGGTTTTCTCATCCTCCATCTTGTACTCTTTTCTTATAGAGTAAACCCTAATTTCTAAATAAATTTGAGGATTTCTTTGTAAACACTTATGTACTTAAATCAATGAGTAGTAAAGAGTGAATTGACACTTAGCACAATTCTTATGATTTGTTTAGCTACTTTCCCTACATACTACCTTATCCTTTCTACATGGAAAAGGTTTTGTACACAAGCCTAAACCCTTCATTAAGATTATTGAAAACTCCCTTTTTACAAATGGTTTAGCTTTCTATCTTGTGTTGTGCTTAGGGAACCCTCATCCCAATCTAACTATTGATTTTTGAGTCTCATAAGCATGACATTCACCCCTTGAGAGAAGAGTAACTAATCTTCGGGCTTAACACCTTGATATTTAGGATACAGTGAACTAACTCAACCTTATAGGAACTAAATAGTCCCATATTTCCCTTAGGTCCATTTACTTAAACCTATCTCCGGTGTTGACAAATAATATTGTTAACAGAGGAGATTTATGAAGCTCTCCATAACATAAAAGATTATAGTGGTCCAGGTCCTGGTGGCTTTGGAGCTAAATTTTTTTAAGATTCATTGGAGTGACATTATAGATGATTTGTTGCTAGCCATTAGTGATGCTTATATAAGGGGTAGACTTATCAAGGAAGTAAATCATACTTTTATATGTTTAATCCCAAAAAAGAAGAATGCTTCTGAGCCTTGTGACTTCAAGTCAATTTCGTGTTTTAATGTCCTGTATAAAATTATAAGTAGTGTGTTATGCAATAGATTAAAATCCATTTTGCTTGATTTAATTTTTGAGAATCAACATGCATTTATAGCAGTAAGATATATGGCTAAGAATAACTTGCTTGCTTATGAAATAGTCAGAGGCTTCAGTCGTGCTGAATCAGATAAAATTTTCCTAAATATTTATTTGCAAAAAGCATATGATAAGTTAAATAAAGAATTTATTATTTTCATCATGGAAAAAATGAACTTTCCTCCTAAATTTTTCAGGTTCATATACGAATGTATTTCCATTACAACATTTTCTATTCTTATTGTTGGAGCTCCTCAAGGATTTATTAAGAGTAATATAGGCCTACTTCAAGGTGACTAACTTTCACCTTATTTATTTGCTTTAGCCATGGAATATTGCTCTATCCTGTTTGATTGGGAATTTTTCAAAGGTAATTTCAAACTTATATATAATGATTTACCTATTATAACCCATTTGATTTACATTGACGATCTTCTTGTTTTTTCTAAATGTAATCATGAGAGCGTCTTTTCCATTTAAAGAGTTAAACTCTTTATCAGATATTGGATTAAAAGTAAATGAGGATAAATCAAAAATATATCTCAGTAAAGGCAATATAGACAAGGGATTCATATCCTCTACTTTATATTTTCAAAACTCAAGTCTCCCTATCAAACATTTGGGTCTACCAATATCAAACAAAAAAAAATAGGAATATGGATGTTTCTTAATTATTGGATTCTATAAAGAAGAAATTAAATTGCAGGATTAATAAATCCTTATCGACTACAAAGCAGAATTAAGCTGGTCAATTCTTCTATATTTCCTATGATTATATTTTGGATATAAACATCTTAAATTCCAATTCAAATTATAAATAAAATCGAATCTCTGTTTTATAAATTCATTTGGAATAACAAATATCATTTGTTTGCTTGGGATCAATTATGTATGCAAAAAAGTTTTGGTGGACTTGGTCTGAAAAACATAATGAACTTGAAAGTTTCCATGGAATTAAAGTTGATTTGGAAGTTTTTGCAAGGTCTCTATGGCCTAAGTGGATTAATTGTAGATATGCTACAAAAATATAAGTTTTCGAGTCATGAATATGGATAATAATGCTTCATATACTTGGAAGTTCATGCCGAATGCCAGAGAAAAATGTAAAAATTATTTTAACAAAAACATTATAAATGGCCAAAATACACACTTGTGGTTTGATTCTTGGGTTAGTGGTGATAATTTGATTACTATTTTGGGTTGGCAACACATGGTGAATTATGCTAATCTTGACTCCAAAGTGGCCAACATTATTTAGGATGGTATCTGGAATTTGGAAAATCTATCTCTTCCATCAGAAATTGCATAGGATATAAAGAGGTGAAATTATATATAAACAAACAAAATGACTACTAGACCTGGATAACTAATAAATCTAGGAATTTCCTACTAAAACTTCTTATTATTCGATTTCTTCTCGGTTTAATCATTTAGAATGGGCTGATTTCATATAAAAGAAACCAATGGTGCAAAAATATGCTTTTACTTCGTACCTTGCTTGCTTGAATAAGTTACCTACTATGGAAAAAATCTTCAGATGGAACAATAGCATTGGAACTCTATGCAACTTATGTTTTGTTTCTACGGAAGATCGGGATCATCTTTTTTCCAATGCCCTTATTCGAGTTTTATTTGGAATTTTGTGAAAAGCAAATTTCAGTTTATAACTTTTGGAGAATTTAGATTATTGAATGAATTATTAAATCTCATTAAATTGAGCAGTAAGAATAAGAATCTTCAATCCATCTACATAATTGCTATTACAACTACTGTGAACCATATATTGAGAGAAAGTTGCAACATATTATATAAGAAAATTTTGATTCCTTCAGAAATCAAAGCGAACTTATTATTAGCAGAAATCAAATCTCCATTGCCACCATTTGAGAATAAGAGGAAGAGGGATTTCAGAATTACTAATAAAAACCCTAAGATCATTGGAATAAATGATTACCAGATGAGAGCTGAAGATTCAAACGCCTTTTCACCATGACCGAAGATATCGGGAAGTTGCTTTGGTAGTGGAGAAGTCAGAGTACGTGGGTCTTCTTTTATTTACTTTATTTTGTAGGTGCGTGTTTTTGTCTATTGTATTTGATGGGCTTGAGGTGTTCTTTTATTCTTAGCGTACATTGTATAGTATTCATTGTACTCATATTTTTTTTTGAGTACTTCTACCCTTTTGTAACCTATTTCTTGTTAACTTAAGTACCTTTGTTCTAAAAAACTTTTTTGCACCTCATCTGCATTGTATCCGCTGAGCACTTTAACTACATGTTCACATGTACACAACACCAAAAATTTTGATTTCTCTTACGAGATGAACAATCAAATGTACCATAATGTCAATAGATAAAGGAGGAAAATACATCTCAAATTGGCATAAGACAACAATAAAACCAACTCGCTAAGCATCTAGCATATGAGGATCAATCATCTTGCTACAAATTGTGTTAAAAAAGATACACAACTTTGTAATAACATGTCTAACATGTTTAGGCAATATACCTTGAATTGTAACAGGTAACAAATATTGCTTTAACACATTACAATCATCATACTTCATGCCGGTCAATCTCAAATTCTTCATTGATACACGACTGCTAATGTTTGAAGAATAACCTACTGGAACCTTCACACCACGAAGGCACTCAAATAAACAAGTTTTCTCTTTTTTTGGACAACGTATAACATGTAAGAGGCAAATAATTATGTTTACCTTACTGCACTGGTGTTATCTCCTTCCGAATACCCATTTTCATTATAGTGTTTCTAAATTTATCACCATTCTTTGTCTTTCCATGTATATTCAAGAGTGTGTCAATGATACTACTACAGACGATTTTTCTATGTGCATTACATCTAAGCAATGTATAACATGTAAATATATCCAATATGGAAGCTCCCAAAACAAAGATCTCTTCTTCTATGAGCTTCAATAAGAGGGAAAACTCTACCAAATGCATTTTCAATATTCATGACTCATTCATAAACATCATTTACCGTTAATGGTAAATGAATAGCTCCGTTTTCTATTTCTCCATTGAAAGGCTTTTTTATGATAAGGATGATTAAGAGGGAAAAATCTACGATAATTCATATACATATTCTTCTTACAAAAATGCAAGCGCTCAACAACCATATCATCTTGACAAATTGGACATGCTTTGGCGCCTTTAGTACTATATCCAAACAAGTTACCATAGGCGGGAAAATCATTTATGTTACAAAAAATCATGGTACACAATGAAAAATTACTTTTACTATATGCATTGAACACATGCACACCTTTAGCCCATAGTAGTTTTAGATCATCAAAAAACGGAGCTAGGTAAACATCGATGTTGTTTCCTTATTACCACAGTCCTGAGATTAGAAGAGACAACATGTTGTTCTTGAGCTCCTATCTCAAGTAAGGTGGAAGATTGTAAATCACTGGAAGAACAACCTAAGTACCATATTGACTACTTAGGTTGTCGAATGGATTTATGCCATCTGTGCAAAGATCACGTCTCAAATTCCTATTTTTTTTTACTAAAATCAGGATATGTTGTATCAATATTTATCCACTGCGGAGAATCTGCGAGATGCCTAAGTAACCCATCATTTTTTCTTACATCTTCATGTCATCTTTAGTTTTATGTGTTTCCTTTGTTTTCAAACAAGCATTTAAACCTTGTAATAATTGGCAAATTCTATAAGACTTTTGCTGGAAGCCATTTCTTATCTGGATCATTATGAACATTCCCCCAAGATAGTAACGGAATAATCCACACTTGGGACATTCATTTAAGTTCTCATACTCATTTCAATAAAATGTAAAATCATTTGGACATGCATGCACTTTTCTGTACCCTATACCTGCAACGACCCAAATTTTTAGCCACTTTAAAATATGAATTTAAATATATTTAAAAGGATTATTAAATGGATAAGTCTACTTGAATTTCAAATTTCGTTAAATATTGAATCTAAACTTGAAAAAACTATGGAAAATTAATTCTAACTTTGTTTTATATTTTACTAAAGTTAAACAAAAGTTCGTGAGCTAAAAAATTGATTTAAAAAGTAAATACATCAAAATTCGGTAATTTAGTATTATTTTATAATTCAAAAAATAATCATTTTGCAAACGATCTTAGAATTCGATGAAACCAGCTCCATCGGATCCAAAGCGTTAAATTATTGTAAGATTTCAAATTTCGTGTCAATTGGAGTTAGTATGTGAGCATGCGTGATATAAACACGTGTTGAAAAATTGAATGAAATTTAATAATACCATAGAAATTTGTCGTTTTGCAAATGGTCTCAGAATTTAACGAGACCCGTTTCATTGGATCCGTATCTTTGAAACGGAGTAGGATTTCAAATTTTGTATCAATTTGACTTATAGTTTGATCAAATGAGTTGAAAACGTGTAAAGGTCATTTAATTAAATTCGAGATTAAACAAATCAAAATCAAAAGGTACACAACTTACTATACTCCTTCCCTATTGACATTTCCCACCTCTACATGTCATCTTTTTGCATTTTGCCATCTTTGTAAGTAATTAGAATAGATAAGTAATGATTCATTTTCCTTCCCATTTTCATTTTGTTTTATTTATTTCTTCCATCTTCTTCCTCTTCTCCAAAACTCCATTTCCTACCACCTCCACCACCGACAACAATACCCCACCATCCCTCCACCATGCGTCAGCCTTCCCCCTGCCCCACACGTGGGCCTCCTTACCAAAAGTCCCCACCTTTCCCTCTCGTAACCCAAAAACTTGCACCTTTAATTCATTTTACACCACTTAAGTCACTAACACCCCTTCCTACCACCACCACAACCTCCCTGGATCCCACATCAGCATGCACACACATCTCACACAGCTCCATCCTACCCAGATCATGGACCCCACCCCCTTTCCAAGCCCATAACCACTAAAGATCCTACCTTTCTTCTTTAAAATGCAAATGAAAATATATAATACTAGTATAGCTTGAATTTGTGAAATGTTTGGAGTACAAAAGGCGACAACTTGGTTGCTATTAGTATTTTGGAGTTGTAGCGGAGTTAGAGAAGTGCTACACTTAAAGTTTGGCGGAGTGGATAAGCAATGGTGAGTTAGTTTTACTCAGGTTTGGTTAACCCTTGTAGTCAGAGTAGTTAATCATGCTATGCTTGGAAATTGCTATGTAGTTAAGTAACTTTTGGTTTAACGATCGTTAATGATGTTAATGGAAGTTAAAAAAGTTATTTACTTGATAGTGTAGTAATTGAAGTGAATACACTAATAGTTATGAAGTTAAAACGTAATAAATGATCAATTAGTTTGGTTGATAATGTGGTTGTTATGGAATGGATGAATAGTAACATTGATTAATATTGATGTGATATTGATTGACAACTTGATGTGATGCATTGACATTGATTTGACAGGATTGGAATAGCTAATAATAGCAAACAAAATTATTAACGATGGTTAATCATTTTAGTTAAAGCGATTTAAAATAGTGATTAAGTGTCGATTACCTTAACACTTATGTTAATGATGCCATTATGAGATAATTGGTAGATAATAATCGTTAGTTATCATTAGTGGATGTTAATGATGTGTTAAACCAATATAAGTTGGAATATATATTAATTGATTGAGTTTTATTCCAAAGCGGAATTTAATTGAATATTTTTAAGTAAACAATAAGTGAAAAATAAAAGTTTGAATTTTTAATTCAATATGATTTGGAAAGAAAGTTTAAGTAATTACGAATTTTTCGTAAAGATGGAAATTTTATTTTAAGAAGTTTCCAAGCAATTTAGGCATGTTTTGAATTTGAAAATGAATAGTAACTTTTAAAAGTGAAGTTCAATTTGGATATCAGGAAAATGTTTTAACTAGATTTTATTATCCAGACTATCTTATTTATTTTAATAAGGGTTTCAAGAAAGTTTGAATTTCAAAAGATGAAGTCTGAAAAATAATATTAGTTTAATAATTTAAATAATATTATGATATTGAAATAATGGAATATTTGAATTTAAAGCTAAATATTGAAAATATAGTTTCCAGAAGCTATGTAATACCCCGTGTTTTCTGTTAACTTTAAACTAACGAATTAAAGAATAATTAATTTTAAATGCGAGAATCAAGGGAAATGGGTTATGCCATTGTGTTCGTCTCGGAATTCTGGTTGAAATAGAGTCCGAGTTTGCATAAATTGGACTTCGTATGAAGAAGTTATGGCTGTCGGAAGTTTCTAGAAATTCGAATTTAAATTCAAAAACGAAGTCAGACTCAGAACTGGGCAGGATGAGAAATTTCCCGCCCAAGGCCAGGTCGATCAGGGGGTCGACCTTAGTGTCGACCTGCCCCCCCACCCCAGGCTGATCTGAAAGATGACGATTTTGTGATTCAGTGCTGAGTCATTAGGGCTGAGGTGTCACCCTATCTTGACTGGATGGTCTTGATTGATTCTAGGTTGATCAGATGGCCTAAATTAATCCTAAATTCTATATAAACACATGTAGACTCAAACCCTAAAACCTAATCAAAATTAGGACCATGGCCGTTATGCTATCACCTTGCAACCTAGAATAGCCGTCATCAACTAGAGGAAAAGTAAAGCTAATCAACTCAATATAACTCAAGTATATAACAACAGCAACAACAAAAAATTTGTCTACTTCAAAGGCGAGCTAAATCAATTTCAGAACTCAGATCCCAGAAGTCAAGACCTTCTTTGAGTTGTGAGTTCGATTTCTTTAATAATATAATTAAAAAGTTAATTAGGTTGAGTTATAATTTGGGTTATATGGTTATGTTTGTAAAACATTGGGGAAAACGCGATATTTTGTGAATGTATGCTAGTTGTTCATAATGTTAGTTTTTGTTGTGAATCCCTTTGTATATACCCAATCATCTTTGTTCAACCTAATTCATGTTTGACATCATTGTATATGCAAGTTTGGGTGTAGATTATATGCTAGTTTCTATATGAATTGTATACAAGATTTCATGTGAATCAAACAAAGTGACTATATGCAAGTTTGGGTAGAAATTGGATTCATATATATGCAAGTTTACCCCTTTAGATTTAAATCTATGACATACATAGTTTTATGCAAGTTTGTGACTATGGCTTATGCAAGTTTTGGGTGAAAAATATATTCGTATGCAAGTTTTGGGTGAAAACTATATTCGTATATGCAAGTTTTGGGTGAAAACTATATCCGTATATGCAAGTTTTGGGTGAAAACTATGAGGCTTATGTTTAGATTCATGACAATACCAAGTTTATGTTGTAATCCTTATTTGTAAGTTAGATCCAATTTGTGTGATATACAAATTTGCGATGTTTCTTCCCTTTTACGTCATTAGACTAATTGCTAGTCTAATATATATATATATGTCATGATAAGTGAACGAACAACGTGGGGACGATGGGGGTAATATTGGATATTCAGATATTTAGAGTTGGCATAAGTGGCCTTAAAAAGGCATATAATTAATTTAAGACATTAATTGGAAAAATTGGTATTTATGGACATAATTTAGGTGACAATTATGGACATAAGTATATTTGGAATTTATTTACAAATTTGAATAGGGATATTAATCCAATTCGGGGTTAAATTAAGATGTGTAATGATAAACCGCCTAAGACACGAGGTTAGACTCTTTTGTGGTGTAAGACTGCCTGGACTCACCCGACAAATCCAGCAGCCACAAATGCCAGTCTAATGTGAGAGGTCAAAGGCATGAATTAAATGTGTAAAAGTTGTAAAGACATGAGGTTAGGCTCGTTTGTGGTGTAAGACTGGCCGGACCTGCCCGGCAAATCCAGCAGCCACAAATTCCAGTCTAATGTGGGGGGTCTTTACAAGGTTACGGTGTTAATGAACTGAGAAACACTTAACCCGATAAACATGTGGTGGGACATGGGGGTTAAGTGGGTGCCTTGGGTGGCACGTGAAATTAAGAGGGTGCCTTGGGTGGCATGAGAAATACGATTAGATACACTTAACCAAGATTGAAACATGTAAGAAGACATGAATAAGAATGGGGTTAAGTGGGGAAAACCTTAGAGGGGACCAAGCATAGGTGGAAAGCTTGTGTCATACATAGGGGCCCTTTTCAGACCAGTAACCCAATAAGTATCTTTGTAGGCTCGAGCCAAGTCGAGGACGGGACATGCGTACTGGGTTTGATTGTAAGAGGTCAAAATGGGTTAGCGGTGGAAACGCAAGTCCAACGGGGTCATGTGTGTGCGTGGCCCCGGGCTAGTAGGTAAGACGTTGTTGCATCGTGTACATATAAGCCGTGCATTTTTGGTGGTATCGGGTTGCCACTTTGGGGAGTGATACACCCCACTATGGGGCCAGCACGGGTATCTATGAGTTAGGGAGCCGATCGAATGGGGGTAGTGGGTACACCTAGTAGAGATAGGGGCAGGCGACACCTATGAAGGCAGCTAGGGGTACACGAAACTAACATTATCATTATTAAGTTTGGAAGGCGGGATCAACTTTTATGGTGTTTGGTATGGTGCAATGTAGTAATTATCTTATAATGATTAGGTGCGCCTTTAACGTTATCTTTGTTCATCTTATTTCTTTGTTTGCTCTGACATGCCCGTTGGTTCACATTCTTTTCCTTATTTTCCAGCTTATGCCTTATCCTAGTTACTTAATGATTATATTGTTAAAGTTATTGCACTCGCCAGACTTTATGTCTGACCCCCTTTGCTTCCACCTCTTTTCTCCCTTCCCCCCAGGTGCTCAGGGTGGGACTAGCACTAGTTGAGCTTGATTTGGACGGCTTTATCTCTCTCTTTTCGGAAGTTGCTTGGATCGCTGAAGTAAAGTTCAGCCTATCTTGTTTATGGCTATTTTATGTTGGGGTTATGTCTTTTATTTTATGTACTCAGAACTTATTTGTCAAGATGGATAATAAGTGTATTTGGTTTTGTAGTTGGTTTTTGATGTGATGTAACCAAACTATTTCTCCGCTGCAATAAAAGTGGTTTTTGTTTTCAAAGTACCAATATATTTATCTGTCTTGTTTACTTTTTTGTTCTATACAAAATAAACGTTCCACCAAAATTAAGGCATTCCCTTTGTGAGTGACCAAAACGGAGGTGGGGTGTCACACATGGTATCAGAGCTGAATGTTACCAGACCAGATATGAATTTTGAAAAACTATTTTTCAAAAAGCATTTTATAAAGAAATACTTTCAAAAGTATGTTTTAAGGAAAGTATTTTCAAGAGAAAAGTTTGTTTTAAAAACATAACCCCCAAGAGCCATATATCTTTCTTTCGAATTCTCCGTTTGAATCTCTTCATTTTCTTTTCATCATGTCTAGAATTCCCGAGATACCTGAAGGGATACCGATACCAGGATGGTTTAGAAGGTATCTGGAAGCTAGGGCCAATGTCGCAGGCCCAACAAATGCTCCTCCTCCTCCTCCCCATGTTGCTACTTTCGCAAAGATATGCAAGGACTTTCGGGAAATGGGCAGAAAACCTTTTCACGGGTCGGAGACGTTTGTTGAAGCTCGAAATTGGCTAAAGGAGGTGGAAGAATTGTTTGGAATATTTGAGGTAGAAGATGGAAGAAAGGTCCAGCTAGCTGCCTGGTTAATGAAGGATGAGGCCTCGTTTTGGTGGGAGGTCACTAATGAAGAGCGTCCAGTTGATACATGGCCAGATTTTAGGCGAAGGTTTGAGGCAAAGTTTCTCTCACGGGCCGAAGAGAATTTATACATGGAAAGGTTTTCGGCATTGAGGCAGGGAAATCTATCAGTGAAAGAGTACGTCAACAAGTTCAATCAGTTGGCGAGATTTGGCTTGGACTTGGTGAATAACCCGAAAAGAAGGCCCTGAGATTTGTTAAGTGTTTGAACGAGCCGCTACATGGGTTAGCTATGACCCACATCCTTATGAGGGCCACCTTTGAGAGACTAGTTGATATGGCGCTTATGCATGAAGAGGAAAAAGGCACCAATGCTAATAAGGAACCTGATAAGAAAGGGGATCAAAAGAAACCACAACAGCAACAGCAGAACAAGAAGAGTGGTAAAGACAACAATGGCAAGGGAAAGAAAAGATGCTTTAACTATGGGACACCAGGCCATCTGAGCAAAGACTGTAGGAAGAAGAAGAAGACTGGTTGTTTCCACTGTGGCGAGGCAGGACATCTGATTAGGGACTGCCCAAAGAAAGGGCAGAGGGCAGGGACTACCTCTGGAGGGAAGATTCAGGCTCTCATGGCACCGGGCCAGGCAAGGGGGCTGGTCCAGGCTCTCGTGGCCCCACCGCTACAAGAACGAGGTAGAACAATTTCTGTTGAAAGTTTAGTTTATCTTTTTGATCATCATGTTCGCGCACTCTTTGATTCTGGTGCATCACAATCTTTTATATCTACTGCTTTAGTTGAGTCACTACACCTAAACACCAGTATAGTAGAGGATCCCTTAGTTGTTTCAAATCCAATTGGGGGATCAGCCTATTTGTCGATGATTTGTTTGGATTTGGAAATTTCTATACCTAGCGTTGGGTTTAGATGCGATGCTTATGTTTTGGGCTTTACGGGCTATGGGTTAATTTTGGGCATGGATTGGTTATCCAATAATGGAGCTATCCTAGATTGTGAAAAGAGAGAGGTTAGGCTTATGACTCACTTTGGAAACACTCTCGAAATCTCTTGTAATCCCATGAATTTTGTTATGCTAAGTTATCTAGAATTGCTTGACGCGTCTATTGAGAATTTGCAGTCTGTTAGAGTGGTCCGTGAATACATGGATGTCTTTGAGGAAGTCGAGGGCTTGCCTCCGAAGCGGGAGATAGACTTCTGCATATATCTAGTTGATAATGCAAAACCCATTGCTTTACCCGTTAGGCATATAGCTCCAAGGGAGAGAAAGGAGCTTAGCAAGCAAGTTAAGGAACTGCTAGAAAAAGGGTTTATAAGGCGAGTATTTCTGACTGGGGTGCTCCAGTGGTGTTCGCAACCAAAGCAGACGGTTCACTTCGCCTATGTATTGATTATAGGGAGCTAAACAATATGACCAAGAAGAATAGGCACCCACTGCCAAGAATAGACGATTTGTTCGATCAGCTTGTAGGTGCAACAGTTTTCTCCCAATTAGATCTGGCTACCGGATTTCATCAGCTGAGAGTGACTGAAGATAGCATTGATAAGACCGCGTTCAGAATCCCGGACGGTTTCTTCGAATGGCTCGTCATGCCTTTCGGCTTGACAAACGCACCCGCTTATTTCGTCGATTTGATGAATAGAGTTTTCCGGGAATTTCTCAATAAGTTCGTGGTGGTTTTCGTAGATGATATCTTGATTTTCTCGAAGAATGAGGAAGAGCATGCTTTGCATTTGAGGGAAGTCATGGATACTCTCGGTGCACATCAGTTAATAGCAAAATTCTCCAAGTGCCACTTCTGGAGGGAAGAAGTAAGATTTCTTGGGCATGTGGTGTCCAAAGAAGGGTTAGCTGTAGACCCCGCAAAAGTAGTTGCGGTCCTGGATTGGAAGGTTCCAAAGAATGCAACAGAAGTCCGAAGTTTTCTTGGACTAGCAGACTTTTATCGCAAGTTCATTAAAGACTTTGTGAAAATCTCAGCTCCACTTACAAGGTTAACGAAGAAGAACCTAACTTTTACTTGGGATTTGGATTGCGAAGTCGCTTTCCAACGATTGAAGAGGGCTCTGACAACAACCCCAGTTTTGACATTACCAGATGGGAGCAAGATTTTTACGGTATACACGGATGCATGCGGTACGGGACTAGGCGCTGTTTGATGCAAGAGGGGAAGGTAGTGGCTTATGGTGGTAGGCAATTAAAAGTGCATGAGAAAACTACCCAATCCACGATCTAGAGTTAGCAGCCATCATTTTTGCTCTTATGTCTTGGCGCCACTATCTGTTGGGTGAGAAATTTGAGTTGTATACTAACCATAAATCGTTGAAGTACCTTTTCTCGCAGAAAGACCTCAATCTAAGGCAACAAAGATGGATGGAGTTTCTCCCCTCGTACGACTTTGAGATCTCCTATACTCCTGGCAAAGGAAATGTAGTAGCAGACGCCCTAAGTAGAAAGAAGATGACCTTAAGTCCTCTCTTTGTAGAAGGCAAAGTTCGGAGTACATAGCACATTTTGATTTTAGACCCTCTGTTGATTATGTAACTGGCTTGATGGCAATGCTAGAGGTGCGACCTACTTTGTTAGACTCAATAGGAACTGCGCAACGTGAAGACCCTCAGCTAGTTGATATGATAGATAAGCTGATTAGGGGAGAGACTTCTAGTCACCTCAAAAGATACTCCATCGATGATAAGGGTCGGTTGAGACGGGACGGAAGACTATGCGTCCCGCAAGCAAGAGATTTGGTGAAGATGGTTCTGGAAGAAGCACACCATTCCAAGATGACCATACACCCCGATGGAGACAAGATGTATAAAGATATCAAAAGAGTTTTCTTTTGGAATGGCATAAAGAGGGATGTAGCTGAATTTGTTTCAAAATGCATGATATGCCAGCAAGTCAAGGCGGAGCAGAAGAAGCCAGGCGGTTTGCTTCATCCTCTAGAAGTTCCGCAATGGAAATGGGAAAGCATCTCGATGGACTTTGTTGATGGGTTGCCTAGGTCAAGAAGGGGCAATACCGGTATTTGGGTAATAGTGGACAGGCTCACGAAAAGCGCTCATTTTATACCAGTAAAGAGTAGGAGGACCGCCTCGTCTTTAGCCTACATTTATCTTAAGGAGATAGTCCGACTCCATGGGATACCCTCCAGCAAAGTGAGCGACCGAGATCCTATATTTACAAGCGATTTTTGGAGGAGTTTGCAAGAGGCTGTAGGCACACAACTATGTTTAAGCACAGCCTATCACCCTCAAACCGATGGTCAGACGGAAAGGGTGAACAGAGTACTGGAAGATCTTTTGAGACTGTGGATTCTTGACTTTGGAGGATCTTGGGAGGATCATCTCCCTTTGGTGGAATTCGCTTATAACAATAGCTACCAAGCCACTATATGCATGGCACACTTCGAAGCTTTATATGGAAGTCCATGTCGATCACCAACTTGATGGTGGGAGTCCACAGATAAACTTATACTTGGGCCGGACTTGATTAGAGAGACTTCAGAGAAGGTGGACTTGATACGAAGGAGAATGGAGACTGCCCAAGATAGACAGAAATCCTACGCAGACAAGAGAAGGACCGACCTTGAGTTTGAAGTTGGGGATAAGGTGTTCCTTAAAGCATCTCCTTTGAGGAATGTCATCCGCTTTGGGGCCATAGGAAAGTTGGCGCCACGATTCGTAGGACCATTTCCTATCATCGAAAGGATCGGAACGATGGCCTACAAAGTAGAGCTACCTGAAAGACTGGCTGGAGTTCATAATGTTTTTCATGTCTCTCAGCTACGAAAGTGCTTACATTAGTCGACAGAAGTTGTGGAGCCAAGTATACTAAAGGAAGTCGAAATGGAATGAGAAGCGACCGTGAGGAGAGTTCCAACTCGTATCTTGGGGATGGAAGTCAAAAAGCTACGCAATCGTGAAGTTAAGCTTGTAAAAGTTCAATGGAGCGACGCCAAGGAAGACGCGACTTGGGAGACTAGGCCAAGATACGTGCAACCTACCCTTTTCTTTTCTAGGGTACATCTTTGATCTCTTTTTCCTTAAGTTTATTCAAGCCTGTATCTACCTTTTTAGTGTATCTCCTCGGTCATATTCTTTATCCTTAGGAAGAGGCCAATGGATGTAAACATGTATTCGAAACATCTTATGATTGATGGATGCTAGTGGATGCAAGTGTTTGCTAGTGGTTGCTCGTGGATGCATATACACACACATTGGGCACTAGATCGGCTCAATCACTTTCATACTACATATAAATGTGTGTTTATTTAGATTAATGGATGTATAATGGTTGTGTTATCATATGGATACTGCATTCGGATGAATGGGTGCGCACACATGTAGAAATAATTTGTATCATTAGGGATCTTTTGCATACGTAATGGACGCATGGCACTATCATAATTTGCATTAAGGAGGTCAACTGAATCAGTAGATCGCCTGATTTTGCATTAGATACGGACATGTACACACACTGCGAAGCATTAGAAGTCTTTTAAGGACAATGGATGCCTGTGTTTTATGGTTGAGTAGATGGACGATTGGATGGTAGGATATGTATTCTTCGTAACTTGAAGATTTCGGGGTCGAAATCCTTTAAGGAGGGGAGAATGTAATACCCCGTGTTTTGTGTTAACTTTAAACTAACGAATTAAAGAATAATTAATCTTAAATGCGAGAATCAAGGGAAAACGGGTTATGCCATTGTGTTCGTCTCGGAATTCTGGTTGAAGTAGAGTTCGAGTTTGCGTAAATTGGACTTCGTATGAAGAAGTTATAGCTGTCGGAAGTTTCTAGAAATTCGAATTTTATTTCAAAAACAAAGTCAGACTCAGAACTGGGCAGGGCGGGAAATTTCCCGCCCAAGGCCAGGTCGACCAGGTGGTTGACCTTAGTGTCGACCTCCTCTATACAGGTCGACCTTAGTGTCGACCCGGGGTTCGACCTGCCCCCCGGGCAGATCTGAAAGATAACGATTTTATGACGCAGTGCTGAGTCATTAGGGCTGAGGTGTCACCCTGTCTTGACTGGATGGTCTTGATTGATTCTAGGTTGATCGGATGGCCTAAATTAATCCTAAATTCTATATAAACACATGTAGACTCAAACCCTAAAACGCAATCAAAATTAGAACCATGGCCGTCATGCTATCACCTTGCAACCTAGAATAGCCGTCATCAACTAGAGGAAAAGTAAAGATAATCAACTCAATTCAGCTCAAGTCTATAGCAACTACAACAACAAATTTGTCTACTTCAAAGGCGAATTTCAGAACTCAGATCCCAGAACTCAAGACCTTCTTTGAGTTGTGAGTTCGATTTCTTTAATAAGATAATTAACAAGTTAATTAGGTTGAGTTATAATTTGGGTTATATGGTTATGTTTGTAAAACATTGGAAAAAATGCGATATTTTGTGAATGTATGCTAGTTGTTCATAATGTTAGTTTTTGTTGTGAATCCCTTTGTATATACCCAGTCATCTATGTTCAACCTGATTCATGTTTGACATCATTGTATATGCAAGTTTGGGTGTAGATTATATGCTAGTTTCTATATGAATTGTATACAAGATTTCATATGAATCAAACAAAGTGACTATATGCAAGTTTAGGTAGAAATTGGATTCACATATATGCAAGTTTACCCTTTAGATTTAGATCTATGACATACATAGTTTTATGCAAGTTTGTGACTATGGCTTATGCAAGTTTTGGGTGAAAACTATATTCGTATATGAAAGTTTTGGGTGAAAACTATTAGGCTTATGTTTAGATTCATGACAATACCAAGTTTATGTTGTTATCCTTATTTGTAAGTTAGATCCAATTTGTGTGATATACAAATTTGCGATGTTTCTTCCCTTTTACGTCAATAGGCTAATTGCTAGTCTATATATATATATATATATATATATATATATATATATATATATATGTAATGATAAGCGAACGAACAACGTGGGGACGATGGGGTTAATATTGAATATTCACAAATTTAGAGTTGGCATAAGTGGCCTTAAAAAGGCACATAATTAATTTAAGACATTAATTGGAAAAATTGGTATTTATGGACATAATTTAGGTGACAATTATGACCATAAGTATATTTGGAATTAATTTACAAATTTGAACAGGGATATTAATCAAATTTGGGGTTAAATAAAGATGTGTAATTATAAACCGCCTAAGACACGAGGTTAGACTCTTTTATGGTGTAAGACTGCCCGGACCTGCCCGGCAAATCCAGCAGCCACAAATGCCAATCTAGTGTGACAGGTCAAAGGCGTGAACTAAATGCATAACAGTTGTAAAGACGCGAGGTTAGGCTCGTTTGTGGTGTAAGACTGCCCGGACCCGCCCGGCAAATCCAGCAGCCAGAAATGCCAGTCTAATGTGGGGGGTCTTTACAAGGTTACGGTGTTAATGAACTGAGAAACACTTAACCAGATAAACATGTGGTGGGACATGGGGGGTTAAATGGGTGCCTTGGGTGGCATGTGAAGCTAAAAAGGTGCCTTGGGTGGCATGAGAAATACGATTAGATGCACTTAACCAAGATTGAAACATGTAAGAAGACATGAATAAGAATGGGGTTAAGTGGGGAAAACCTTAGAGAGGACCAAGCATAGGTGGAAAGCTTGTGTCATACATGGGGGCCCTTTTCAGACAAGTAACCCATTAAGTATCTTTGTGGGATCGACCCAAGTCGAGGACGGGACACGCGTGCTGGGTTTGATGGTAAGAGGTCAGCGGTGGCAACGCAAGTCCAATGGGGTCATGTGCGTGTGTGGCCCCAGACTGGTAGGTAAGACGTTGTTGCATCATGTAGATATAAGCCGTGCATTTTTGGTGGTATCGGGTTGCCACTTTGGGGAGTGATACACTCCACTGTGGGGCCAGCACGGGTATCTATGAGTTAGGGAGCCGATCGAATGGGGATAGTGGGTACACCTAGTGGAGATAGGGGCAGGCAGCACCTATGAAGGCAGCTAGGGGTACACGAAACTACCATTATCATTATTAAGTTTGGAAGGTGGGATCAACTTTTAGGGAATTTGGTGTGGTGCAATGTAGTAATTATCTTATAATGATTAGGTGCGCCTTTAACGTTATCTTTGTTCAACTTATTCCTTCATTTTCTCTGACATGCCCGTTGGTTCACAGGCATTTCCTTATTTTCCAGCTTATGCCTTATCCTAGTTACTTAATGATTATATTGTTGAAGTTATTGCACTCGCCAGACTTTATGTCTGACCCTCTTTGCTTCCACCCCTTTTCTCCCTTTTCCCCCCCAGGTGCTCAGGGTGGGACTAGCACTAGTGGAGCTTGATTTGGACAGCTTTATCTCTCTCTTTTTGGAAGTAGCTTGGATCGCTGAAGTAAAGTTCAGCCTATCTTATTTATGGCTATTTTATGTTGGGGTTATGTCTTTTATTTTATATACTCAGAACTTATTTTTCAAGATGGATAATAAGTGTATTTGGTTTTGTAGTTGGTTTTTGATGTGATGTAACCAAACTATTTCTCCGTTGCAATAAAAGTGGTTTTTGTTTTCCAAGTACCAATATATTTATCTGTCTTGTTTACTTTTCTGTTCTATACACAATAAACGCTCCACCAAAATTAAGGCATTCCCTTTATGAGTGACCTTAACGGAGGTGGGGTGTCACAAGCTATTATATATTTAATAAAATATTTTGAAAGCAATTTGACTTGGTTTTAAATATAATTCTAAGTTTGATTTGAACGAGACTAGTTGCACAGCAGTAGTTCGCGAATTTCGAACTTTGAATTCAAATGAATGTAACGGGAGATCTGACTGTCAGATTTTCCCAAAACGAAAAACATTTGGTTTGAAATGAAAAGAGTTTTCAAATGCGAAAGTAAGTTTTATAATTCAGTGGTTAGATTTTGAAATAAGTTCAAATCAAATTTAAATAATAACAGCGCTTGTTGACGTCAACAGTTGGCCTGGTTACGGTCAACCCCCAAAGTGCGTAAAGTACACACAACCACAATCACATAATGCAAGAAAAACAAGTAAATAAAGGGGACACACAACAAATTTTATAGTGGTTTGGCTTCAACCAAGCCTACATCTACTTTATAATCTTTATTTATTGTCATTACAGGTTAGAGTTGTTTGAACGAAAGAAAGTAAAGAAGAAGTGTTTTGTACACAAAATCCTTGTGTTATGAAGTTGAATATTCGAAGTGCAAGTGGGCTATTTTTGGAATTCCAACCATGAGCTCTTTAAGAAAAATTCCAAGATGCTTTCTATTTCTAGAAATGATATATTTATAGGCAAGAAGGAGGAACGATTGGAGCGCTACATGTCATGCATCCTATCTGGGGTCGGTCATGTGCTATTCGATCCCAAAAGGTAGTTGTAGGCGGTGGGACCTAGTTCCCTGTTGAGGAATAGTTCTCCTTGAAAATTGCGGCATACGTAGAGCTAGAGATATGGTCCATGAAAAGAAGTGCAAGTCAAAGTTGATCGACTCTATTGCCTTGGAAATAGGACTTTATCTTGTAGCGCAAGGTTCGGTCCGATATTTTAATGATCGGCCCGGGTTTCTGGGATTAACTCGATCGGTCGATCGTCTTAGTCTCGGAAACTCAATCCAGGTTTGACGAAGGATGCCTGTGTCTTTGGCAAGGTTGATTAAGGTCAAATCTTCGTTCGATCGATCCGCACAAAGATCGATCTTAGAGAGAGAGTCGGTTCTATAGTGTTTGATAGTCGGTTTCGATCCATTTGGGTTGTGATGGCTTTTACCAAAAAGATGGTCAACACTTTGCCCCTCCCGAACGTATCTTTGTTGGTAGAGGAGGGTATGTTTTGGAGCTTCCGAGAAATGATGCATAAAGATCCAATACATAGAAATCCAGAAAGCCAAGGTTACGCCAAACCATATTATATGATGACCAGAAGCCCGATGATTGCTAATGATCATATTGAGGTCGAATGAGAGAACTAGTTACCAAGTCCACCCAACTATGAATATAATTTGCTTCTGGACAAAATGAGAATCAAACATGCCAAATCCTGACAATAATGCTTGAATATTCAGAGAATAAACCATGCTCATAGATCTGTTGGAGTATAATCCATACTCATGTAGGGATCGGGTTATTTTGCCAAATCCTTGTACGTTAGTTTGATTTTATAGGTATAAGCCATACCTAGGGGTCAAGTATAGACCATACCTAAGTAGTGATTGGGTTAGCATGCCATGATTTGGTGAGACAGTTCAGTTTTGTAGGTATAAGCCATACCCGAGAACCTAGAATCGAGCATCAACCATGCTCGAGGTGTGATTTTTTCAAAAGATTGAGTATAAGCAATACTTGAGATTTAACAGTATTTACTTGACAAGTCTTGACAAGGTTTGGTTCGAGCATTATCCATACTCGTATTGAAAGAGAGCTAAGGTTGTCACATCCTGACAAATAGAGTTTTAGTATCAGGATCAGTCATACGTTAAGTAGAGTATAAGTCGAGAAAGTTAGGTTCGTCACATCCTGATGAGTGAATCATATGCCTAGGTATCAGCCATACCATAGGGATGAGCATGAGCCATACTCGGTTTTGGATTGAGGACTCTGCCGCATCCTAGCAAAGTGCTTACGTTCATCAAACATAATCCATGTTCGAGAAATAGATCTTATTACTGTTAATAATTATTACAAAGTCGAAACAAATTCTGATGGGTCTATGATTTAATCCAGAGCACACCTCAGGATTAGATCCTAACCTCGTGTGGGTGTACTTCAACATAGCCACTTTATTTTAAAATAAAAACAATGCATTTCTTATATCCTAAAAAATGGGATGTACCTAAAACGATCTAATCTAGATTAGTTGACGACGATGTCGCGATTGTTGGGCTCGGGATCCTTCCCATTTTAAGGAGCATGGGAACCGTTCTGAGGAGCATAAGAGGGTAGCTGCGGTGGTGCAGATGCTGCAGATTTATTGATATACTTGGGTAGGTTTGATGAGATCACGTAAATGCATGCAGTCATTAGTGCCATGATCTGCCATATCATGAAACATGCAGTGCTTCCCTAATTCACGTTCTCTTTAGGTCGCCACCCTCTTGGGAGGCTTGGGAAAAGGAAGCGTTCCTCGTACATTGAGGTATATGTCTAATAATGAAGAATTGAGCTCGGCATAACTATTGTATTTGGGCTCTCCCCAGAACTGCACATTCCTGTCGTTTTTCTGAGGCCGTCCCCTTTCCTTTGCTTTGGCCAGTAGTGGATGGTCTTCAATCCTTCATAGCAAGTACCTCGAGATTTTCCATCTCAATATTAGAATCCTTTTGCCTGAGGAATATGTCCGCTTCGGAGTAGAAGTCTCCAATGTCTCTAAGAGGATGACTCTGGACGGAGATCTTGAAATCTGTTCGATCCAAGACACCAGCTATGGTGGCCATGAGCACCACCGATGGTTTGGGTCGATCGACCAATGTCACAATCGCATTAAATCTTTCTAGGAAGGAGCATATGGTCTCGCCAGACCGTTGCTTGATGGATGTGAGGAACATGATGATTTTCGATTGAGATATGTGAACTCTGAATTGTTCGATGAAGCGGGTGACCAACATATTCCAGTTATTGATCGATTCAGTTTTTAGCTATCAGAACCACATGGTAGCAATGTCGGTTAAGTACAAGGGAAGCACTTAGCCATGACATTGACCGATGCTAACAGTACTTCCGTGTGGCGCATGTAGCACGTGAGAAGTATGGTGGAATCCTTTCTACCATTATATCTTCCCAAGACTGGAAGCTTGAAGTTCGATGGATTGCGGGAATTCATGATCTCTCATGTGAAAGGACTACGATGGACGTTATCCACGTCTTGTTGAGAAGTGGCGTCTTTGGCGAAGCGCTTAATGATGCTAGTGACCTGATTCCTATCCTCGAGAAGTTGTTGCCACGAATCCGGTTTTACATCGGTGGCTTCAGCGAGGGTCGCAGTACACGGTGGAGCGTGCCTTGAGTTCTTGGCGGTCAGTTCAGTGCGGCCCATGAGTGAAGGGTGATGGTTGTCCCCAGACTCTGTTGTTGGCTAGGGATTGACCGGAGTCCCTTTGTTGGCATGCATGTTGGGACGAACCATGTCCATGCCAGTAGGATTGGGCCCTTCCCCTACTTGGGGCGATATCATAATGGTTTTCAGTAGTATTTCCCTCCATCCTGTTAGGAATTGGAATGGCAAAGTGGCCTTCGTGAGATGGAGGGTTACGACCCCCAGCCCTGCTTGGATCGGCATGTTGGGAAGGCTGAGCGGGAGGCTGCATGAGTCCATTTTGTGGTAAGATGTCGGACCGAACCAGAGGTTGCATCGAACCAGGCTCTGGTCGACCCAAAGGTTGCATCGATCGATTTGTCCTAAGATTCGATTGATCGGGAAGTGAAGTTGGACCATATGGAGGAGGAGCGGTAGTGTAGTGTCCCGAATTTCCGGTGTTATTTGAGCTGACCCAATAACGCAAGTTCAACCCAAATTGCACTAGAAACCAGAAAACTAGTAGAAAGAAAACAGAGGGTGAGAATAGATAAGATAGAAACTTAGAATAGAAGAAGACGAAGAACATACAACATCAGTGTAACACGAATCTCATAGCGGAACGAACAACATATAAATCCTTGAAACAAAATCAGTATATGTATACAGTAACATTATCAGAGTACAACACTTACAACACAGCGGAATAAACAATAGCTATATAATCCTGACGCCTCCTGCTCCAAGCTCTCCAAGTATATCTGTAAAATTCTGACTACTTGACTGCCGTACAAAATTGGGCACCTAAGAGTTTAGGGAAAACAAAACAAAACAAACTCTGGATCAGTCATGGGACTGGTGTGAGTAAAACAATTTAAAATGGGTTTGAGGAAATAATGATATCTCATAAGACCACGCCGTATAACGGAATAGGTTTTTCCCTTATGAGAATCCAAAATAATCTTTTTATCAAAATTCTTTACATATTATGATAATGTCTATCAACCACAATATAATAATCATCTAACAGAAACGCTTTCATCTCACGTTCTACATATGTAGTATACAATCAAAACTGCGAGAACTTATTGGATAATGGATTACCAACTACGAAAAGGTATGGAACCACCTTCCGATAGTGTACCTCTAGAAAGGAATACACTTTCGCTTGAGTGTATCGAAGGTATATCACCAACGATTGGGATCAACAACTGTTTCCCGAAAGGGACAACATCGAATAAATTAAAGAAGTAAATGAAACTCTAGATCAGGTGACAATACACCCTAATTGGAAGCAACCCACTTAGCCATGTTGCCTGCCCGATTTTTGTCATTTCCTAGTTGTGAGGCTAGAGGCCACGCTTATCTCTGGCATATCACACATTTATTCACTTTGAATGTCACATCGTCATACCCGCCAAATCAAAAATTAATTTCCCCAAAAATACAACAGGTATACAGCTAAGAGAAACGAATTCCTCTGCCACCAAACGTAATATGTTTAAAGAGATCAACTTACGCGATCTATTAAATATACTCTGTCAAATATTCTTCCATACAGGTCGTCCTGGGACTGGGAAAATCGAAGGCACTATCCTGTAAACAGGACAGCCTTTGCATAACTCCATTTTCAATTATCTTCATTATATTTGATCGCAATGCTAATGTCTATACATAGTGGTTTTCAGATAATGAGTCTGATCCCGGTCACTCCGTATTGATGACGGAAAAATGGTCAAAAACTTCGATAGTCAGTGAGTTAACTATCAAAGAAAAACACATGTGCAAACAGCGATATTATTTCCGGATGGAAATTATATCGATCAATCATCATTTAACATTTACCTCTTTAGTTCATTAATCTATTCATTTGTCATCTCCTGTTTCCATATATTCAACATTTCTTATTTTCTAAATTTAGAAAATATACGTTATTAACATTGGAAAACATTTCCAATTCTTATTCTATATTAGATAACATTTCTAATTCTTATTTGGAAAACATTTCCATTTCTCCTACATTTGGATTTAAACAGATGTTTAAATAAAACATCTATATGCCAACTCAAAACATTACACTCATTAACTCAATTTTGCTTAACCTACCTTCTCTATCGAACCTTAACCATTCCTTAGTTAAAAATGGAGTCAATCAAGTTGGGGTATAACTACCTCTCAGACCTTAACTGAATAACATTTCTAACTTCGAAATAGACAAGGTTCACCTTCTAAACCTCTAATAAACTTCCTTACGTAACTCTCAGATTCTTTTTACAAATTCACTTCTTTTACAGAAATCATTTGATTTTAATAATAGTGTTAAAATCCCATGCTTCCGAAATATAATAACTTAAATATAACTTTTATTTATTAATTTGGATAAATAAACAAACAGCTATTTATTTGTAAATAAATAAATCTTGATTAAAAACGGAAACTGAATAGTACTTTCCCTAATTCGATATAATCGAATTCAACGTATAATTCTCTTTCGAATAATCTCTATTCGATAACTCCTTTTCGAATAAACTATATGTAATAACCTAGAAATTTGAGCCAATTTAAAATTTTTATTTTGGCAATTTTAGCGAATTTTGAATATTTAAAATGAATTATTTTAAATAATAATGACAGAAAATATACTTTCGATGAAGTTAAAACGAATAAATTTATTTTAATTATATAACGAGCCTGAAATGGCGCGGTAGTTCGAAAATTCGATTTCAAATTTCAAATGAATGTACAAGATTCAAAATAAACCGGATTTTAGGGAAATCAAAAATATTAGAATCTGTTAGAGAATATCTTTCCAATGAATCCGAAAAATGAAATTTCATAACGGGGATAATTAGTTATGCCCAGATGGAAATTCAGAATAGTCGCTATGGAAAATATAGCCCTTAAAAATGGAAATTTTGCAAACGACCTCAGTTTTCGACGAAAACACTTTTGTTGTATACGGGATGTCAAATTATTGCTAGGTTTCAAAATTCATAATTTTCTGAATCAGTATGTGAGCGTGGCAAAGTTAAACGTGTTTTGACAGTTTTAGTCAATTTCGATCGACCAGAAAATGGCCATTTTTCTAACGGTCTCGGAATTTGACAAAATTAGTTTTGTTAGAATTGTATCGTCAATATGAAGCTAGAAAATATTTTTCAGGAATTTTTAGAGTCTGTATGTGACCCCGGTAAATTGAAATGCGCGCTCAAATTCGATATATAGATTTATATTTTGATTTTGACGAAAACCGATCGAAACGATCGAATCAGCTTACGAAACATATCCCTTTGTGTTTGGAATGGGGGTAATTGGCTAGAGACGACAGTCGTTGGAGTCAATTTGGAGTTCGCGAGTTGAACGAGTTGTAAATGAATTAAATGGATAAAATAATAATAAAATAAACAATGTAAACTTAGAATCCTAGTCAAACCTAACTTAATCCATTCAGTGGTAAACTCGTGAGAAAATCGAGCCCCCAAAAATTCATGAAACCCGTCATTACCCCAAACCCCCCTGTCGATCTTGAGCGCCGCCGCCTCAGACGGAAGCTGCCCACTCCGTCGCGCCATCAACTGCATCGCCGTTCATCAGGTCCCCAGCCACCGTAGGTGCCAATGGCCACACCTCCTCTGTCGAACCCAAATGGAAGCACCAGAAGACATCGACCATCAGGGGCGCGCTTCTCCACCGGAGAGCAGACATCGCCATCTCCCACCTGTAACAGCGGGCCCCACTGCGCAGCCACCATGAGTGTTGCAAACCTCCGCTGCGAAAATCTAAAACAGTGAGTTTTTAAATATATTTTTTGGTTTATATAAAATTCTGATTTTTAATTTATATAAAAGTAGGATATTTATATATAGAAAGTTTAGAAATTCTGGTTTATTATGAGAAGAAAAGTACGGTTTTTCATGTAAGAAAAGTATGGTTTTCTCATGTAAGAAAAATAAGATTTTTCATGTAAGAAAAATGCGATTTTTCATGTTAGAAAGAATGTGATTTTCTATGTTATATAAAAAAAAATATAATTATACATACTTTTTATATATGAGATAAAGAATTAAAAATAAAGATTAGATTTTTTATATGATAAAGATTCGATTTTTAATTAGCTAAAGGTACGATTTTTATAATTATAAAGGCGAGTTCTTTATTATAGTAAAGGCGAGATTTTGACTATGAAGGTGAGATTTTTATTCAATATGAAGAAAGTTTAGATGAAGAAAGATGGTATTATTATATATATATAATAGCGATGTAAAGGTGTGATTTTTATTTATACCATAGCATAATAAAAATATGATTTTTATTATGAATAGAGCGATATAAAAATATAATTTTTATACATGAAGAGATTATAAAAATATGATTTTTATATAATAAAGATTATAAAAATATGATTTTTATAAGACAAAGAATATAAAAATACGATTTTGATATATGTTGTAGCGAAATAAAAATTCGATTTTTATACGTGTAGCAGATTGAAAATAGAATTTTTATATGATATAGAATATAAAAATATAATTTATATATATGTATTAGAATAAAAATATAATCTTTATAATGAAAACGAAGTAAAAGTATGTGATTTTTATTTGTGTAGTCAATACGGATAATGAAAATGGAAAAAGGGGAGCACAACGAAGATTTCCTAGATATGAAGAGTCGTGGCGTTTGGTTTAGCTTCTCGGTGAGAACTCCTCACTTTTATTTTAATTTCTATTTGAAATATATACTAGGATGCAGACGGTGCTTAGTAGCACCCGACACCTGTCGTCCACAGACCGTGGACGACTTGTTTGATTTTGTTGTGCTGCGAAAATTGATTGTGATGTTGAAATAAAATATATATTCATGTGTTGAAGTAAAATAAATATTCATTTACAAATCGAACGATTTGTTTATGTACAACCGATTTGACTGATATTGATTGGGACGGTAAATTTTACACATCGCCCAACTGCACAAATAAAAATCTGTGTTTGTTGATTTGAAACCCCACACGGGTATTGGGATGATATTTGACGTACACTAATCCCGATTGTTTAGCTGTATGTCAATCGATGGGTTGACAGACTGTGTAAGCGTTAATTATTTATATTTGATGCTTATGCAGTTGTGTAGTGCACTCTGAATGATGGATGATTTATCATTGCTATTATATACATGTTGTAACGACCCGTATTCTACGCATCATAGGATCGTAGGATATTTATTTCTTTCACATACGAAGTCGTATGGTCATGTAACTTTGGGGGACGAATATTGGGGTCATTTCCCATGTTCATGATTTTTCCCGATTTTTAAATGACCATTTTACCCCTAGTTATCACTGTTTTGGCCATAACTTTTGACTGGAAAGGAATTTTGACCTGAAACCACTTCCATTGGCTCCGGATGATGGTTTCTCTTTCCGTAGAGTGGTCACATTAGCCAAACGGACTCACCGTTTGGGAGATATGGCTGAAACAAGTTTCAGATGGTGAAAAACAGCTTAATTGGGCTTAACCGGGTGATTAGCAGCTAGGCCCAAGGGGAATTTCGGGTTTAGGGGGATATAGGTGCTGATTAGGGTTAGAAAACATTTCTTTAGACATTTTCCAGCCGCCACTTTCATTTCCCTTAACCTAGCCATGGCCTCCACTCTCTAAATCTCTATAAAACACCCAAAAATCACTTTCTAATTGAAGATTAGGCTTAGCAAACATCGAATCAAGGAGTATTAGCACAAGAACCGAGGTGGAGCTGCTGTGTAAGATTGGGAACAGCGCCAAATCAGAGAATATTTCAGTTTTGGGGTTCTAGTTGTGGCAAAGGTGAGTGATAGCATCATTTTGACACTAATTACGGTTAATTAAGGGAAATTAGTGAGGATTAGCGAATTTATACACTAATAAATTCTGGAAAAATGTTTAGAAATTCGTAAATAACATTTTATGCCTCTGTTAGAAATTTGGTTCGATTTGATTAAGTTTTGTTAACCCTATGATTAGTTTTACTTAACATGCTTAAGGGAAAATAAGGGGTTTTGGGCACATTTGATCCATTTTGACATATGAATTCATTGTTTTGGTGTTTGTGGTTAGTTTGCTATGTTGCTATGACTCTATGGTATGTTTTATGATTGATTAGAATAGTTAGATTTGTCGAAAACGCCGTCGAGAGGCGTATAAACACTTGCTGGAAGTTGCAGGGATTAGTGCAGGAAATCGGATCGGATCGCCCCTACCCGACCCGATCCGCTGAAAGATGGTGAGCACGAATCGATGGAGGCTATACTACCCGAACCCCCTCCACGATACGATGGGATCGTAGCACCACACCACGATCCGACCCGCTTGCACGATCCGAATCTCTCGTGACCAGAAAGTGCGACCCGAACCAGTGGTGGCGATGCGACTTGAAGACTCCGACCCGACCCGTGTAGTCACTTTCGAACCGAACCGAGCACCACGAGACGACCCGAACCGGAGTTATGCACTGGAGGGAGCCGCCACGATCTGAGGATCACGATCCGATGGAGATGGGGAACTTGAACCGATCCGACCTGGCATGAAGAAGGCTCCGACCCGATCCGAGGACTGATGCTTGGTGGTTGAAGGCGGCACGAACCACGACAAGATGGAGGGTGCGAACCGAACCGAGGTGGTGGACACTGACCCGACCCGGAGTGAAGTACCCAACCCGAACCGAGTGGAAGATGACAAGGATGGAGGACCGAACCGAACCGACGAGGGCAATGACCACCGAACCGAACCGAATTCCAGGACTGTTACTGCGCGACAACTCTTCTGAAGACCCACTCCAATTCGACCAAACCCGAGATGCAAAGGAAGTCCAAATGAGAAGTTAGAGCTCAGGATTCGGATGGGAATCAACGAGTTCGCTTCATGGTTGGGCTTTGCTGCGGGACGCGTGCCAAGGAGTTATCGACGTCTATAGCTTTGGACCACTATGGTAGGAGGTACGAAGGCGGATTCAGGGCCATTATGGCATCGGTAGAACCAAGGGCTATGACCAATGAAGTGGGTCATTGAAATGTTTGGTCATGACTCCAAGTGTTTGGCTTGGTCACAGCAGGGTTTCTACAAGTCGGGATTCGTCGTTACCTCAGTTTGTCTAGTGTTCCAAAGTGGTAGATGTCGTACGCTTTACGCACTGAGTGAGAGATGTGAGGATGGTTGCTATGGATGATTTGCTTGCTCTCATTTTGACATGCACACCCCACCCCCGTATTCTTACACTATTTATTATGGCACCTTGGAGTATTGTACGGTATGTGGTACTAACTCTTTGGTTGCAGGTCCAGGTTCAGGTATGGTTTAGTATACCTGTTATTACTCTGTTTAGATGCTTATCGCTCATACCAGGCTTTATGTCTGACCCAGAGTTTTATGTCTCCTCTTATTACTCTGGGTGCTCACACGAGCAGACTAGAGACAGGTTAGCTGGTGATGCACGGGTAGATGATCCGGAGACGAGCAGGAGGCTTCCACGTAATATACATATATAGTATTCTCCCTGTATTGTTGAAGATCACTACTTGGGCATTGGTGGTGTATCTTCTATTTTGGCTTTCTGTTGTTCAGAGACAGTAGATTTTGAAAAGTTGTAATAAGCTGTATTTGGATTTCCGCTGCTTTGAGATTGATGTTGGTTTTAGTTATCAGCTTATGCACTGTCTCGCCTGTTTTATGTCGAGTACATTATTATTATTATATTTTATTCTATGCGCTGTGAGACATTCTACAGGTTCTTTGATTAGTTCATTCCCTTCTTTCCTTTCTTATGACGACCGTCTTGTGCTAGTCGGGCATGTATACAGCGCACTTTTGGAGGAAATGCAGGCTGGTAGGAGACGGGCTGTCACACATGTGTTGTAGGAAATCCATATAATTAACACTATATGGTAGTTGATTGGGCCTCATTCCAATTTGGAAAATAAGGAATATTATAAAAGAAAACTCATGTGTTGAATAGAATATAAATTCATGTGTTGAATATAATATAAATTCATGCGTTGAATAGAATAAAAATTCGTGTGTTGAATAGAATAAAAATTCATGTGTTGAATAAAATAAAAATTCATGTGTTGAATAGACGAAAATTCATGTGTTGAATAGAATAAAAATTCATGTGTTGAATAAAATATATATTCATGTGTTGAAGAAAATATTCATTTGTTGAATAAAATAACGAAGTTATTGAAATATATAAAGCCGCGTTGATTAGATATGCGCCATTTTGACACGAACGATATTTATATCAGTTATATTCATTTTATAATGGATATAGAAAAGGAAGTGATTTCAAAATATAACGTTTTGAGAATATTATCATTTATAGATTAATGATATGGAATATTCAATTTCGATTAGAAATTGAATATGAAGTTGAAATCGTTTTGAAAACGAATTTAAAACGATTTATAAAAGACGTTTTAAAAGGAAATCGATGAAATATATTATATATATATATAATATAGTGAAAATTAGGCTCACGTCCTTAAAAATAAAGTTAATTAGGCTCACATCCTCCCTTTTTGAAACATATAAATCTCATCCGTATTTTTAAAACGCACCTTTAATATTTCCGGAAATGCCCTTGTCCGAATTTAAGGGGTATGGATTGTTTATAGGTTACGTATTAGGGTTTTATTTTCTACAGAAACAAAATTTTCTAATCCATGGCTGCGGCGGCTCCATCTATCAATCATCTCAGCAACTCTCGTCCTCTACTATTAGTCACGGCATCTTCCTCATCTCAGCAACCTCATCTACATCATCTTCCTCATCTCAGCAACCTCATCAACCAGGCAGCGACATCAATCCAGGCGGCTTCCACAAATCTCGGCGGCTTCCACAAATCTCGGCGGCAACATCAGGCATCGGCGTCAACAGCGGCTTCCACAAAATTCCACGTATCTCTGCAACCCCTGTTTCCAGATCCAAGCTAATTCGGATTTTAATCGTAAGTTTTCCTCCTCAGCTTGTCAGCGCAGGCATCTGCGTCAAGCACTGGAGGTCGATGGCATCTCAAACCGTCCACAGCAAACCATTGTGAGTTTTTTTTTCTATTCTTTCTGATTTTACTTGCACGATAAATATTAGGTTTTTATTAGCATAAAAATATGATTTTTCATACGACAAGGACTTGTAAAAAACATAAATTCATGAAACCATTGTTAGAAATCGTGGAATTTTGCTGAACTTCAGATAAAAAGTTGCGGACAAATATGTATCTTTTCTTAATATATGGATATATGTATGCAATTTTTTATCAAACAAACAGAAAAACATATTATTTTACAAATATATTCATATTTCTATGCATATATCTGGAATACTTGCGTATAAATATTCAGAAATTATTGTTATTTTGCTGAGTTATACGCATGTATTTATATTATTCTGATGCAGTTTTTGTAATATATTCATATTTTTATGCATATATCTGGAATATTTGCATATAAATATTCAGAAATTATTGATTTTTTGCTGAATTGTACGCATGTATTTATAGAATTCTGAAGCAGTTTTTGTAATATATTCATATTTCTATGCATATATTGGAATACTTGCATATAAATATTCAAAAATTGCAGTTATTTTGCTGAATTGTACGCATGTATTTATATTATTCTGAAGCAGTTTTTTGTAATTTAGGTTACTGCACATTAAGCTTATTAATGGTGATTTTCTTTGTTTTTGATAACAGTGTTCCGGCGGATATTGGTGTAGTGGTGTTGTTGAAGCTTGGTCGTCCATCTTTTTCCAAATGATTGAAATATGCAGTTGTTTCTACAGAGACTACTAGATGTGGTTTGCGCCATAAGCTGGGTCTTAACAAAATTATATGTTTTTCAATAGACAATCATCTCTGCTTTGTAAATGTTCTGAAATTTGTGATGCATATTTGTGAATGTGGTTTGTACTTATTTTTTGATGTAGTAGATGTTATGAAAATTTTCATGTGAGTATGCACATATTTATGTTATTTGCATATATATATATATATGCATCTTGTTATAATTATATGTATTTATTTTGTTGTCATTTCTTTTGTTTCAGCAATTATGCAGTACAACTCTGTATATGTATGCAATTATTTCTTTTTTTTGCATAAATGTATGTAATTTTATGCAATATTTGTATCTAATTGTCTAGTTTTTCGTAAAAATCAAAAATCTTAATAAAAAAATTGTAGTCACTACATTCAAGCAATAATTTATTTCTGTATAATATTAATGTATGCACGTCTAATTCATTTTTGCATAAAAGTAATAAATTATTTTCTGTATAATATTAGTATATGTATGCAATTATTTCACTTAGTTGCGTAAATGTATGCAATTTTACGTAATATTTGTATCTCATTTTCTATTTTTTCGTAAAAATAAAAAAAAATGCTGTTGGAGTGATCAACGGTTTTCCAGTATTGTAGGATTAGGTTTTTTAGCAAGATAATAGGTGCGTAAGGGTAGATCAGGAATTTTTTTAGCGGAAATTCAAAAATAGGGATGTATTCTAGATTATTTTTATCACCGGGTTTTTTTTATATTTTAAAACTTAATAGGGACCTGTAAAAAACGCACCCTATAATATAATGGCCTGAATAGAACGCGCCGCGCTGTAGAATTTCGCGAATTTCGACCATTGACTTTGAACGGATATTACGGGAGATCCGACCATCGGATTCTCCAAAAACCAGAACCATTGGGTTCGTATCGAAAAGAGCTTTCTAACAATATTAGAGATTTTAAATCTAACGGTTGGATTTGGAATTATGTCCAAATCAAATTTGGAAAAGGTCGCTATAAGTGCAGTTCGATGGCCGTTGATGGAAATTGATTGTACGAGTTTTGACAAAATTATTAAAAATAGTAATAATTTGTGTAAAATCATAAGAAATGATTTGTAAAGAATTGGGATGAAAAAAATCCAAATTTGGAAAGATAAAAATAGATTTTTATCGAAATGAACTAGTTTTGAACTAGAATTATAATTCCATTTATTTTTAAAATAAATAAAGTGGATTTGAAATGGTTTTGAAAATAACCATAATTTCCAATATATAAAGTGGAAGTGGATTTGAATCGAAATTGTCTTTGGAATATTTCGATGTTGGATTTCGTGATTATACAGATATTGTTATGGAAATTTGAAAGATATATTTATATCGTTATTTCCAATACGATATTGGTTAGTAATAGAATTTGATATTGAATATAAGCCGATATATTTTCTATTCAGAGCCTTGTAATTAATATCAAATGGGATTTGGATTTGTCGTGAATGGTGTCTTCATTAACACTGTTCTTAAACCCAGTTGAGAAAAAGATTAAATCTTTTTATTTATATATGATGAAGTATACCAATTAAATGGTATTTAATTGGAATTGAATTTGAATTGATTTTGGGTTTATAGTGAACCGTGTTTTAAATGACATTGGTTCTTTAACCCAGTTAAAGACAGGATAGGATTTCCCAAGTTAAACAATCATTGATAATGATTTTTGGGAAGATTAAAACTAAGTGGAGTTTTAATGAATCTTTAATTAGATTGAAATGATCGAGAATGGAGTATCACCAGTTTTGCTCCAGGCGATAGTTAAATCTTTAATTAGATTTGAACGTGAAATGGTAATTGAATTTACCGATAACACCATGGTGTTAGATATGAAGTATTACCAGTTTTACTTCATGGGATGAATAGGTTAGGATTGGGAAATAAAATAAATGATTACTTCGGTGTGGTTCGCTAATCCCGACTATTTTGAATTGATATTCAAAGGAAGATTAAAGAATAAATTTAAAGAATTTATCTTTGATAAAATTAATGGGAACCTTTCCCAAAGTATAAGAATATTTGAACAAAAGGATATTCTGGATTGGAATGAGGCGTATGTTGTGTTTGTGTAACACTTGTTTATTATATACGCGAGTTATTCAGAAAGACCGGGTTTATCCCATTCTGAATAACTGATTCAACGATGTGTCGAGGATGAAGACTGTGGTCGAAGACTAGAGGTCTTCACATCGTTTTGGTGATTACTGATGATCTTGATTGGGCTGTACACCCAAGAGGCAGGAATCAGTTGGTGATCGTCCAGACGTACTTGGAGATCGATGGATATGCGAGGTACAAGGTGCCTCCGGTTTCGTTCAGACCCAGAACGAACTTGTAAATGGACTGTGTGTCTGACTTTGGATTTTATTCTGTATGATTGATTTCTATTAAATATATATCTCTTTGGAGGCGGAGAATTTATTCTCTTGCTTAACGCCCTTCTCTGAGACGTACGAGCTCAGAGGGTATATATTGATGGATATCAATCGCATGGAGTGAACTGCCTGTGTGGCATGCCCAAGTGGCAAATGATCAAAGCTTTTGTTGGAAAGCAAAGTCTTGTGGTTGATGATCAAAGCACGGCCTGTGTGGCATAGCGTTGTGTAGCGTTGATTCGCGAGCCTCACACCCCGGTTGTGAACTAGAAACGGGAGAGGACCTCAGGGAGGACATGCGTTTCCTTCTAGCTAGGGTGGTGTCAGTGACCTACCAGCCCTGACATTTGTATTATTTTCACCTATGTGGTTGTTGCTGTTGCGAGGCGCCTCGAATATATCGATGACTATGTGGAGCTGATGGAGTCACAGGACTCATTTACTCTCCAAAGGGCGGGGAAACGCAGTGTTCAGACATTTTAATCCACATCGGTGGACCGGCCCTGTCGCTCCAAGGGTAACCCGAGCTCTGATCCTGAGACACGGGCTAGAGCGTCTCGAATCAGTAGAGGACTATCTTTTGCCTCGGTTCATAGATGGAAATCCAACTTCCAAATACGTGACTTTGCGGTTTTGAATGTAGAGCCTAGTATGGCGACATGATATATGGTACCCATGCCGTCTATGATTAATATTTATGATTGAAATTGTTTTGACACTGTACACTTATAATAGTATCAAATGATTGGTTTTTAACGTACCAAGCATGTTTGGCTATTATAAGGGAAAACCATATCCTCCGGCTTGTGTTGCATTAAGTGATGGGACCTGGGTCTTATAATAGCTTCATTTTTCCAAAAAGCATTACACTATTTTGTTATATACACTGATATTCTTAGGAGGAAACCCGTTCCGTGTTATACGGCGTGGTCCCTTGATATATCTGATTTAAAGTAAAGTTTTTAATAACTGTTTTGGTTCTCACACAGTCACATGACTGACTTGGAGTTTATTGTTTTAACCTAAACTCTAGGTGCCCTTATTTTCGACACGTGCAACTAGTAGTTTTGGTTTTGCAGATTTATATTCATAGGATCCTGATTTACAACTGGAATGATATCCGGAAAGCTCTGTTTCCGTATATCTCTTTCAGTTGTGTTTTGTAATATTTTTCCACTGCTATGTAATGTATTGTAATCTCTGTATTTATCAAATGTATATTATTTATTCATACTCTGTATATTCTTGTATTCTGGTGAATTGTTTTAATAAGCAATGAAATGTTCTTCTGTTTGTGTTCTGATTTGTCGTGTCCTCAAAGCAATTCGGAGTTTCGAACGGTCTTGGTCGGTTTAGCGATCGATTCGGATCGAGCGAAATTCCTTATCGTTACACTATATTCGATAACTCCTTTCGAATAAACTATATTCGATTAACTCCTTCCGAATAAAATATATTCGATTAACTCCTTCCGAATAAACTATATTCGATTAACTCCTTCCGAATAAACTATATTCGATTAACTCCTTTCGAATAAACTCTATTTGAGTAATCTTCTTTCGAATAAACTATATTCGATAATCTCCTTTCGAATAAACTATATTCGAATAACTCTAATCTGACTAACTCTAATTCGACTAACTCTAATTCTATTAACTCTATTCGAATAATATTCGACTAACTTTTGTTCGATTAACTCTATTCAATTAACTCTAACTTGATTAACTCTAATCGATTAACTCTAATTCGACTAACTCTAATCGATTAACTCCAACTCAATTAAGTCTAATCGATTAATTCTAATTCGATTAACTCTAATCGATTAACTCTAATTCGACTAACTCCTTTCAATTAACTCTAACTCGATTAACTCTAATCGATTAATTCTAATTCGATTAACTCTAATCGATTAACTCTAACTCGATTAACTCTAACAGATTAACTCTAATTCGACTAACTCTAATCGATCAACTCCAACTTGATTAACTTTGATCGATTAATTCTAATTCAATTAACTCTAATCGATTAACTCTAACTGATTAACTCTAATCGATTAACTCCAACTCGATTAACTCTAATCGATAAATTCTAATTCGATAACTCTAATTGATTAACTCTAACTCGATTAACTATATCAATTACTCCTTTTGAATAACTATATTCGATTAACTCCTTTTCGAATAAGTAATATTCGATTCACTCTTTGTCCATATTCAGTTTCAAATATCGATGTTGAAATTGATCCTTACTTCTCTATATAAGTCATGACTTATATATTCCATTTAACCAATGATAAATATTTTACTTAATTTATAAAATATTATTTATAAATTATTCCTCTCAATTCATCTGTTAAAACATATTTTTATTTAATATCTAATTTAAATAAATCATCTCACATTTTCTTTTATAATTTGAAATCTCCTTTATAATAATTCTATTCATTTTTCAAATATTCCTTTTAAAAACCTTTTTTATTTTCTAAATAAATATTCCTTTTATCTTATTCTATTTATTCAACAAATAAATATTTCCTTTTCAATTCTATTTATAAATGTTTTACAAATATTCCCTTTTCAATTCTATTTGTAAATGTTTTACAAATATTCCCTTATCAATTCTATTTGTAAATGTTTTACAAATATATATTCCTCTTATAAAATCCTTTGATTTTATAATCATTTTCTTTTATAAAATTCTTTGATTTTATAAATATTTCTTTTTCAATATAACATTGAAAATTTCCTTTTTAACATTCCAGTATTCCTCATGGTATTTAACGTACCAATGATCGGTATCATTCAAACATACAAAATAAACAAAAGATTTCATATCACATCATATAACACAATATATGAAAAACAACAAAATAAAAGTTGAGGAATCCAGTTGGATTCCTCCGACCTATTTCCCTGCATCCACAGATGTTACACAATATAATTCACATCAATTTCATTTCAATATGAAATATTCTGATAAACAGAATCAATATTTGATTAACGATATATATATATATATATATATCGATATTTTCAAACAATCAATTAGCAGTTCAACAAAATAGTCAACACACAGCAATCAATCATCATTTATCAGTTCTAAAAATACGTTATAAAAATATGGTAGAGTTGGTGAGTTTTACTCACATTAGACGATCATCGTTAAATAACGATAACTGTCACTTCATTCAAACAGACAATTTATTTCGCTATAAGTTGTAACAAGCTCCAATTCACTTCCAGTCAGCTCTATGGTGAAGCCACCGTCCATACGATCCCAACGGATCTTGTTTTGCTGAAATCCGATATCGTGTGAGGAAGTTATGATTTTAATAAGTTTGTATGCGTTGTTAAAACTAATATATATATTTGAAATTAGGCCCAAACCTTAATTACCCGGTCCAACAGATACCACCCAAACCGTATTTCCTTTTTTCCCCGTTTGTAACTAGCGATCTCCCTGTTGCCTCGATGGCCATTTCCGCACCTTCTCACCATTCACGCTCCATCTACACTTCACGCTTAAATCCACAAAAATCACCATAATCCTCTCCTTCGAATTCTCTCCATCCTCATACCACAAACAAGAAGCTCGCACTCCAGTGGGTAATCGTGTCAACAGGACTGTGGAGTCCTCCCAGGTTTCGTGCGACACCAAATTCCATCGAACTCCACCATACTTCGCAAATTCATGCGGTTTCCTCTTGTGAACACAAAAACAACGACTAACACTCGTATCGATGCACACATACATCCGATTTCTAAACCCTATGCACCCAAACCTCTCGCCGGAACCCGTCAAGCTCATCAACCAAGCATTGCACATCTCAAAAGTGGTACTAAATCGAAGAGATTCACTCAGCGAAGCTAAATATATAAGTATCATAATTTTACAGATTTTATTTGCAATAATTTTGTTTTTTCAAAACTCAAGGTTTAACTATTGAAGGAAAAATGAAAGTGGCGGAAGGACTTTTTGACCGAAGAATGAAGTCATTTAGGGTTAGAAGTGTTGAGGGTTATTTATAGGATGGTTTTAATATTTTTATATTCGAATATTTTCAATATAATAAGCTACCGCTATATGTGTTTGAATTCTAAAAATCCGTATGATCACATACGATACCTAAAAATCACGAAAATGGACATATACCTTCAGTTCGACATTACAGACACAACGAAACTTGTTTCATCGAATTCCGACTGCGTTTGCTCACATAGCGTATTTTTAAAATCAATTTATCAACTGTTTTCACACTAAAAATCCGTACGGCCACACACTGACTCCAAAAATCATGAAACTTGAAACCTAACAATAATTTAATATTACGGATCCAACAAAATTAGTTTCGTCGAAAACGGAGTTCGTTTGCAAAACTGGCTATTTTTAAAGCTCTAAATAAACCCTTTTAAATTTTAATTATATTTAAAAATAATTAAATTTAATATTTATAAATAGATATTATCATATATATATATATTCACATACGATATCATATAGCTACAATTGGATTTATAACTCGATATTCAAAATCCCTGTTGAACCGATATTCAATTTATATTGAAAAATTCATTTATAATATAAATAAATCGTTATAAATTATAAAGGAATTCCATAGCGACTTTTCAAAAATTTGATTTGGACATAAATCAAAATCTACACGATGAAATCCCGGTTTTTCTCTTCCATTAGAAAAATATAGTTCACCAGCCCTGAATATTTCTTGTTTCACAGAAATCCGACATAAAACGGATTCTGTATATTCATTAAAAGTTCGAATCGCCAAATTACGAACTGCAGCACCATTTCGAGCTCAATTATAATTATATTATAATTATATGTTTAAACTTCGTTTAAATAATAAATTCGTTATCGTAATTCAATTTTAACTGAATTATATATTTTGAATTGCCCAATTCACACAATATTGCCATTTCAGCTAATTCTGATTATTTCAGAATTAAATATTTTATTTAATTATTATATTAATTAGATATTCCATTTAATTTTATTTAAACCATTTAAATCTATAAATTACTATTTAAATAATCAAATAAATTAATTACTATATTGCTGAAAATACGGGTCATTACAGGTAGACCGATCTAGGGCTTGGATTTCATCGAGTTGATCATTAGCTGTTGCGCCAGCTTTACCTAGTGCAGGAAGTGATGTTGGGTTGCTCGGCCTTCCTTCCATCCGAGCAAAGAAGTTGTTCATTATTTTCTGCTTCATTTTGAAGATGTAATGACCCGCGTTCTTCGCATCGAAGGATCATAGAATATTTATTTCTTTCACATACGAAGTCATATAGTCATGTAACTTTGGGAGACGACTATTGGGGTCATTTCCCATGTTCATGATTTTTTCCTATTTTTAAATGACCGTTTTCCCCCTAGCTAATCTTATTTTGGCCATAATTTTTGATTGGTAAGGAATTTTGACCTGAAACCACTTCCATTAGATTCGGATAAAGGTTTACCTTTCCGTAGAGTGGTCACATTAGCCAAACGGACTCACCGTTTGGGAGATATGGTTGAAACAAGGTTTAGAAGGTGAAAAACAGCTTAACCATGCCTAATTAGGGTGATTAGCAAGAGGGCCCATAACCCATTTGGGATTTGGGTTATGGGAGGGCTGAGATGAGTTAGTAAATCAGTTTTTATTTCATTTCTTAGCCACCACTTACAACCTTTGAACCCTAGCAATGGCCTCGGCTTGCTAAAGCACCCCAAATCACCATCTAATCGCTAATTAAGCCAAAACTACATCAAAACAAGGCAAATTAGCATCAAATTGGGAATAGAGCTGCTGTGTTGCATAGAGATTCAACCCAAATCAGATAATATTTCAGATCTATAGTTTGTTTGTGGCCAAGGTGAGTGATTAGCATTGTTTTTACACTAATTATGGTTAATTAGGGGTGATTAGTGTTAATTAGCGAATTTATGTATTAATAAATTCTAGAAAAATATTTAGAAATTCTTAAACACTGTTTTAGGCCTCTGTTAGAAGTTTGGGTTAATTTGGTTAAGTTTTGATAATCCTATCATTATATTTGCTTAAACATGCTTAAGGGGAAAATATGGGTTTTGGGTAGATTTGATCCATTTTGACATATCAAATTGGTTTTTCAGTGTTTGTAGTCAATTCTTATATTGCTATGATTGTATGGTATGCTTTGTGATTGATTAGAACTGTTTAAATAGTCGAAAACGTCGTTGTATGGTGTAAAAGTCGCAGGAAGAGTTGCAGGAGTTTGACCCAAACCGGATCGGATCGGTGAAGGGCGACCCGCCCGTGTAGAACCCCCTTCCCACGAATTGTTGGTGGAACCAAGAAGCTGGATGGCGACGACCCAACCCTCTCCTACTCAAGTACCATGAACGGATCAGCTGAAGGGAGAGTACCACGACCCGACCCGCTCCTACTCAAGGACCACGAACGGATCAGCTGAAGGGCGAGTACCACGACCTGACCCGGAGAGGTTGCCACGAACCACTGATGGAACCCCGACCCAAACCAATGGGTGCTCACGATCCGAACCAGATGAGTTGACATGGACGCACCGATCTGGAGCATGCCATCACGACCTGACCTGTATGGAGCACCACGAGCAGCCCATGCAGCATGAACCGACCCGAACCAGATGGAAATCAAACCGATGGGTGACTACGATCCGAAGCAGAGTGAATTGAGGGGCCAAACCGATCCGGAGGAGACCAAAACCCGAGATGTAAAGGTAGTCCAAATGGGAAGTAGAACTCAGGATCCAGTTGGGAACCAACGAGTTAACTTCATGAGTTGGACTTTGCCGCGGGATGTGTGCTAAGGGGTTATCAACGTCCATAACTTTGATTCACCACCGAGACGGATGTTAGGCTACGGATCAGTGCAGTGGGGTAGTTATTACTCAATGAGGCAAAGTGATCGTAGCATGGCTATGAGCCAGTGCAATGGAGTTGTTATGACTTCATGGGGAAGAGTGGACATATTAAGGGCTAGTGGCTATGGATCAGTGCAGTGGAGTCACCATGACTCTATGGGGGCAGAGTGATCATAGCGGTGGATATCGTATGTTTACGCACTGAGTGAGAGATGTGAGGATGTTTGCTATGCTTGATTGTTTGACGTCACTATGACATGCGCACCCCCACCCCCATATCTTTAATCATATGTTAGTGTCACCTTAGAGTGTTGTGCATCTTATTGTGCTAACTCTTTGGTTGCAGGTCTAGGTTTAGGTATGGTTTAGTATACCTGTTATTGTTTTGTTTTGCTGCTTATCCCTCATACCAGACTTTTGTCTGACCCGGAGTTTTATGTCTCTTCTTATTAATCTGGGTGCTCTTAAACGGGCAGACTAGAGACAGGTCAGGTGACTATGCACGAATAGCTGTGCTGGAGACGAGCAGGAGGCTTCCACGTATGATATATATAGATATTCTCCCTGTGTCGCTGCTAGTCACTACTTTGGGCATTAGTAGTGTACCTTCCTAATTTTTTTTAGAGACAGTTTTTAAAAGTTGTAATAACGATGATGTGGAAGATAAGCTTTATTTGGATTTTCCGCTGTTATGATGGTTTTGTTTTCAGCTTATGCACTGTCTCGCCTGTTTTATGTCAAGTATATTATTATTATATTTTATTCCATACATTGTGAGACATTCTACAGGTTTCTTACTAGTTCAAATTCCCTTCTTTCCTTTCTTTGACGATCGTCCCATGCTGGTTGGACATTGGTACAACGCACCTTCGTTGGAAATGTCGGCTGGCCCGGGGCGGGCCGTCACATTTGGTATTAGAGCTCTAGGTTGCGTAGTTAACCTAGGGAAGAAACCAGAGAGAGATAGTATGTATATGAGAGCACGTATTTGTGAAATTTTGGTTTTCAAAAGCCATGCATATATATACTATTAGTATATTTAAGGATGAAGTCGCATTGCACTAACACTACTGAAGAGAAGGTTAATCGTTTTTTGCTTACAGATTGAACGATGAGCCGATATACTAGGGGTACTGGTAGAGGAGCTAATAGTGGGAATGCTCCTGATATGAGGACGATGTTCACTGACCTCATGAGAGAGATGCTTAGGGATGTTCAGAGGGCAGCTCCTAATGCTGCAAATGGTGGTGGTGCTGCGGTGCAGGCGCTTAGAGCTGATTTCGCCAAGCTGTGCAAGGATTACACTAGTCTTGGTCGGAAGTCGTTCCACAAAACGGAGTTGGCTACATAAGTTCGGGATTGGTTGGACAGCTGTGAGCGTATCTTCTTGGGTATCGAGGATGCGACAAAGAGAAAGCTAGCATCCCGTCAGCTGCAAGGACGGGCGATGAATTGGTGGAATGCTATTAAGGCAGCTACCCCAAGGATCAAGTTACATGGGGTCAATTTAAGGCCCAATTTGGTGAAAAGTTTATCCCAGCTGCTCAAAAGTCAGAGTAGTTTAGGAAGTTCTTGGAGCTTAAGAAGAATGGTAGGGTAGTCTCAGAGTATATTGCTGAGTTCGATACTTTATCGAAGTATGGATTATCTCTTATCGACACTCCTGAGAAGAAGAATGAGAAGTTCATAACAGGATTAGATCAGTACTTGGCGGAAAGGCTTATAAACCATATTGATGAGACGTTTGAATCGATTGTGGGGAAAGCTTTGAGATCAGAGAGTCTATACCCTAAGTCGAAAACTGAGGTTGCATCTGCAGAGGAGCTAAAACCGCAAGCAAACGGTGGAGGCAAGAATGGTTCTCAAAATAAGAGAAAGCAGAATCAAACCAAGGATGGCCAGAAGAAAAAAGAATAAGAAAGATGTTGAGTGCTTTAGCTGTGGCAAGAAGGGCCATTATGCTAAAGAATGTCGAGCGAAGCCAGTGGACAGGAAGTGCTTCAACTGCGACCAAGTGGGACATCACAAGGATAAGTGTCCGCAACCCCCTGAAGAGAAGCAGATTGTGAAAGCATATGCTCTTAATGCTATTCCTTCTTCGTCGAATGCCCCAACCGTGGCAGAGAAAGGAAAGAATGTCGTCATTCAAGGTATGCTTTCTGTTTATGATGTTCCTGTTCGACTATTGTTTGATATCGGGGCTTCCCGTTCCTTCATATCTAGTGACCCGGTAGATAGGTTGGGACTGGAACCTGAGATAGTCGATAGACCTTTAGCAGTGACGAACCCGATTAGCGGTTCAACTAGCCTTAGTATGATTTGTCGTAATGTGGTCTTATCGAGTCATGGATGCATGTTTGTTTGTGATTGTTTTGTTTCGGGCTTTACTGGGTTTGGCATTATTTTGGGAGTCGATTGGCTCCAAAGGTACGGGTGGTGGTAGACTGTGAGGGATTATTGGTGACAGTTAGAGCGGATGATGGGCAGAGAGTAGTATTTGGTGGTCTACCTAGTGAAAGGGTAATGGCTAATTTTCTAAATCCCCTCGACATCCCACATGATGAGTTGTCAGATGTGCCCGTGGCTGGCCAGTATCCGGACATCTTCGAGGAAGTTAGCAAACTTCCACCACACCGAGAGATTGAGTTTCGTATTGATTTAGTGAAAGATGCCAGACCTATAGTGATGCTACTGCGTCGTATAGCACCACGGGAGCAACGAGAGCTCGGGGTGCAAGTAAGCGATCTTTTGAAGAAAGGATTTATTAGAAGAAGTGTTTCTAAGTGGGGAGCACCAGTCGTGTTTGCTACCAAGGCAAATGGTTCCCTTCGATTGTGTGTGGACTACCACAAGTTGAATAAGGTGACGAGGAAGAATAAGTATCCTCTACCGTGAATAGATGATTTGTTTGATCAGTTGAGTGGCGCGAGAGTGTTCTCCCAGTTGGATCTCACGACAGGTTTTCATCAGCTTAGGGTGGAAGCTGAGAGTATAGCTAAAACATCGTTTTGGACGCCGTCTGGATTCTATCAGTGGTTGGTTATGCCATTCGGGTTGACTAACGCACCAGCATATTTTGTGGATCTTATGAATAGGGTATTCAGGGATCAATTGAATAGGTTTGTTTTTGTGTTCGTAGACAATATCTTGGTTTATTCGAGGACAGAGGAAGAACACAAGGAACATTTGAGGATAGTGATGGAGGTGTTGAGAAAACACCAATTGAAAGCAAAGTTTTCTAAGTGTCACTTCTGGAAGAGGGAAGTGAGGTTCTTGGGCCATGTTGTTTCAGATAATGGTATTGTCGTGGATCCTACGAAGGTGGCTACGGTACAAGATTGGTCTACGCCCAAGAATGCAACAGACGTAAAAAGTTTCTTTGGGGTTAGCTGGATATTATCGTAAGTTTATCCAAGACTTCTTCAAGATAGCAGCACCGTTGACTCAGTTGACCAAGAAAATCAAACTTTTGTTTGGGACGAAAAGTGCGAGAATGCATTTTGGAGTCTAAAGGAAAACTTGACATGTGAACCAGTGTTGGTCATTCCTAAAGGGAATGAAGAGATGATAGTATATAAAGATGCCTGTGGTACCGGACTAGGTGCTGTGTTGATGCAAGGAGGAAGGGTTGTGGCTTACGCTAGTCGACAATTGAAACCGCATGAGAAAAGATATCCTACCCATGATTTGGAATTGGCAGCGATCGTGTTCGCATTGAAGATGTGGAGACATTATCTCTTGGGAGAAAGATTCGAGTTGTTTATCGATCATAAATCGTTAAAGTATCTTTTCTCTCAGAAGGATCTAAATCTCCGACAGCAAAGATGGATAGAATTCTTGGCTTCCTACGATTTCGATATCGCATATACACCAGGAAAGGGCAATGCAGTAGTTGATGCATTGAGTTGGAGACATGCCAGTTTAGGGGCTATGTTTCTACAATGGAAGCAACTGGAGTACATCGCTGGGTATGATTTCAGACCAAAGTGCGAATTGGATCCAGAAGTACTAGCAAGTTTGACGACCAGACCCACTTTGATTGAGTGGATTGGTTCCAGTCATAGGGACGATCCCAACCTATTTGAAATCATATCCAAGTTAGAGATGGGTATTGGCGAGGAGATGAACAAGTATGGGCTTGATCGAAATGGATGACTTAGAAAGAATGGAAGACTAGTTGTGCCCAATGTCAATGGATTGAGAGATGAAGTGCTTAGAGAATGTCATCACTCAAAACTGACTATACATCCCGGTGGTAACAAAATGTATCGAGACATGAAGCAGACCTACTACTGGGACGGAATGAAAAGAGATGTTGGGAAGTTTACATCCAAATGCATGAACTGTAAGTTGGTTAAAGCTGAGCAAAAGAAACCTAGTGGTTTGTTGCAACCATTAGAAGTTACAGAATGGAAATGGGAACAAGTCTCAATGGATTTCATTGATGGGTTACCAAGAACTAGATCGGGCCATAATAGCATTTAGGTGATTGTGGACCGATTGACTAAGAATGCAAGGTTTATACCCGTCAAGTCGAATAGAATGACAACTAAGTTAGCGGAACCATATATGAAGTGGGTAGTGAGATTTCATGGAGTACCTAAAAGAATTGTAAGTGACCGAGACCCGTTGTTTACTAGTGGCTTTTGGAACAAGAGGCTCTTGGGACAGAATTATATCTCAGTACTGCGTATCATCCTCAAACTGATGGTCAAACAAAGAGGGTAAATCGTATATTAGAAGATCTCTTGAGATCTTGCATATTGGATTTTAGTGGATCATGAGATGACCATTTGCATCTAGTAGAGTTTGCATATAATAACAATTATCAAACTAGTATTGGTATGGCTCCATATGAAGCTTTGTTCGGAAGACTGTGCAACTCACCATCATGATGGTTGGAGACCGGTGAGAAATTCGTGCTTGGACCGGACGTAATAAGAGAAACCTCAAACAAGATTAAGATCATTCAACAACGAATGAAGGCTACCCAAGATAGGCAGAAGAGTTATGCTGATAAGAGGAGAAGAGATTTAAAATTCTCCATTGGCGACTCGGTGTTTGTCAAGATTTCTCCATTAAAGAATGTTATTCGATTTGGAAGGAGAGGAAAACTGGCACCAAGTTTTGTTGGTTTATTCCCAGTCCTCGAGCAAGTTGGGAATTTGGCATATAAAGTTGAATTACCAAAGAAGATGGCAGGAGTTCATCATGTATTTCATGTTTCCCAGTTAAGGAAATTCGTGCACGATCCCGATATGACTATTTCACCTGATCAGTTGGATGATATAGAAGTAGAACCCGAGGCGGTTGGGAACCGCATGCCGATTCGTATTGTCGAGCGCGATACGAAGAAACTTCGAAGGAAAGCAGTGAATCTAGTCAAGGTTCGGTGGGGCGAGGATGAGAATGACAGTACTTGGGAGACATAGTAGAGCATTAAAAAGACGTATCTAGAACTCTTTGCCTAGTAAGATTTTAATTGCGACTTAGTTTTCCGCATGCTAGGGTAGACTTGTTTGTTTGTTTTTGTATGTTTGATTGTTGTGAATGGTTGGTAGGCATGCAGGATCCTTTGCTTGTTTTTTAGTTAAGGAATTTCGGGGGCAAAATTTCTTAAGGGAATGAGAATGTAATGACCCGCATTCTACGCATCGAAGGATCGTAGAATATTTCTTTCTTTCACATACGAAGTCGTATGGTCATCTAACTTTGGGAGACGACTATTGGGGTAATTTCCCATGTTCATGATTTTTGCAGATTTTTAAATGACCGTTTTGCCCCTTGTTGATCTTATTTTGCTCATAAATTTTGATTGGTAAGGAGTTTTAACCTGAAACAACTTCCATTACATCCGAATGATTGTTTACCTTTCCGTAGAGTGGTCATATTAGCCAAACGGACTCACCGTTTGGGAGATATGGCTGAAACAAGGTTTAGAAGGTGAAAAACAGCTTAACCAGGCCTAATTAGGGTGATTAGCAAGAGGGCCCATAACCCATTTCGGGATTAGGGTTATGGGAAGGCTGAGATGAGTTAGTAAATCAGTTTTTATTTCATTTCTTAGTCGCCACTTACAACCTTTGAACCCTAGCAATGGCCTCAGCTTGCTAAAGCACCCCAAATCACCTTCTAATCGCTAATTAAGCCAAAACTACATCAAAACAAGGCAAAGTAGCATCAAATTGGGAATAGAGCTACTGTGTTGCATAGAGATTCAACACAAATCATATAATATTTTAGATCTATAGTTTGGTTGTGGCCAAGGTGAGTGATTAACATTGTTTTTACACTAATTATGGTTAATTAAGGGTAATTAGTGTTAATTAGCGAATTTATGTATTAATAAATTCTGGAAAAATGTTTAGAAATTCTTAAACACCGTATTAGGCCTCTGTTAGAAGTTTGGGTTAATTTGGTTAAGTTTTGCTAATCCTATCATTAGATTTGCTTAAACATGCTTAAGGAGAAAATATGGGTTTTGGGTGGATTTGATCCATTTTAACATATCAAATTGTTGTTTCGGTGTTTGTGGTCAATTCTATATGTTGCTATGATTGTATGGTATGCTTGTGATTGATTAGAACAGTTAGAATAGTCGAAAACACTATCGTATGGCGTAAAACAGTTGCAGGAAGAGTTGCAGGAATTTGACCTGAACCGGATCGGATCGGTAGAGGGCGACACAACCCGCCCGTGAAGAACCCTTTCCCACGAATCGCTAGTGGAACCAAGAAGCTTGATGGCAACGACCTGACCCGCTCATGCACAAGTACCACGAACGGATCAGCTTAAGGGCGAGTACCACGACCCGACCCGGAGAGGTTGCCACGAACCACTGATGGACCCCCGACCCGAACCAATAGGTGCTCACGATCCAAACTAGATGAGTTGACATGGACGAAACGATCTGGAGCATGCCATCACGACCCGACCCGTATGGAGCACCATGAGCCGCCTCATGCATCAAGAACCGACTCGAACTAAATAGAAATCGAACCGATGGGTGACTACGATCCGAAGCAAAGTGAAGTGAAGGGCCAAACCAATCCGATAGGAGACCAAAACACGAGATGCAAAGGTAGTCCAAATAGGAAGTAGAACTCAGGATCTAGTTGGGAACTAATGAGTTAGACTTTGATGTAGGACATGTGCTAAGGGGTTATCGACGTCCATAACTTTGATTCACCACCGAGGCGGATGTTAGGCTACGGATCAGTGCAGTGGGGGTAGTTATTACTCCATAGGGGCAAAGTGATCGTAGCATGGATATGAGCCAGTGCAATGGAGTCGTTATGACTTCATGAGGCAGAGTGGGCAAAGGACTAGTGGCTATGGATCAGTGCAGTGGAGTCGTCATGACTCTATGGGGTCAGAGTGATCATAGCAAGGATATGGGTGATCAAAACAGTGGATATCGTATGCTTTACGCACTGAGTGAGAGATGTGAGGATGGTTGCTATGCTTGATTGTTTGACATCACTATGACATGCACACCCTCACCCCCGTATCTTTACACCATATGTTAGTGTCACCTTGGAGTATTGTGCATCTTGTTTTGCTAACTCTTTGGTTGCAGGTCCAGGTTCAGGTATGGTTTAGTACACCTGTTATTGTTCTGTTTTGCTGCTTATCGCTCATACCAGACTTTTGTCTAACCCAGAGTTTTATGTCTCTTCTTATTACTCTGGGTGCTCTTAAACGGGCAGACTAGATACATGTCAGGTGACTAAGCATGAGTAGCTGTGCCGGAGACGAGCAGGAGGCTTCCACGTATGATATATATAGATATTCTCCCTATGTCGTTGCTGGTCACTACTTCGGGCATTAGTAGTGCACCTTCCTTATTTTGCTTTAGAGACAGTTTTTAAAAGTTGTAATAACGATGATGTGGAACATAAGCTGTATTTGGATTTTCCGCTGCTATGATGGTTTAGTTTTCAGCTTATGCACTGTCTCGCCTGTTTTATGTCAAGTATATTATTATTATATTTTATTCCATATGCTATGAGACATTCTACAGGTTCCTTGCTAGTTTAAATTCCCTTCTTTCCTTTCTTTGACGACTGTCCCGTGCTAGTTGGACATTGGTACAGTGCACTTTCATTGGAAAAGTCGGCTGGCCCGGGGCGGGCCGTCACAGAGGAGTCCATCCTGATGTGCCATCTGAGCTTGGAGTTCGGCTAGAACTATATCCATCTCGTCCCTAGTTAAGTAACATGATGGTTCTTCATGAGAGGAAGCCTCCAGGCTTTCCTCCGCTGCTGTGTTTGCTGGGTCGGCGGTTTGAGCCTGGGAAGATGCAATATCCTTCTTTACCTTTACTATTGTATCTTCAACGAGCAGAAACTGAGTCCTCAAGCTTAGGAATTGCTGAAGGATCGCCCCCTTCTTGGCGTGCCAAAGTGTTGATGTCAAAAGTTGGCCTAGTGATAGTCAACCAGAAAGTGCGTAAACCACACATAATCACAGAATGCAAGAAAAGCAAGTAAATAAAAGGGGCACAATTTTTTTTTATAGTGGCTTGGCTTCAATCAAGTTTACGTCGTGCACGATGGGCTATTTTATGAGTAATAACCGTGATCATTTTAGGAAAAATTCCAAGATGCTTTCTATTTCTAGAAACGATGTATTTATAGGCAAGAAGGAGAGACCATTAGAGCGCTATGTGGCACGCATCCTATCTAGGGTCGACCACGTGCTATTCAATTCTAAAAAGTAGTTGTAGCGGCGGGACCTAGTTCCCTGCTGAGGAATAGTTCTCCTTGAAAATTGTGGCGTATGTGGAGCTCGAGATCTGGTGCATCAAAATAAGTGTATGTAAAAGTTGGCCGACTCTGTCTCCTTGGGAATATGACTCTATCACTTTATCTTGTAGCGAAGGTTTGGTCCAATATTTTAACGATCGGCTCGGGTTTTGTGAAAACCCATAACTTCCCCGTAAAGGAAAGCGTCGGATAGTTCGAGAACAAACCACAACAGAACGCATACAGAAGAACATTTCATTGTATATTACAACAATGCATCAGATTACAAGAATATACAGAGTATAAATGAATATTACACAGAAATATCAGAGATTTAAATTACATTAAATACATAGCAGCGGAAAATAATACAATACACAACTAGAAGAGATATACGGATACAAAGCTTTCCGGATATCATTCCAGCTGTAAACCAGGATCCTGTGAATATAAATCTGCAAAACCAAAACTACTAGCTGCCCGTGTCAAAATAGGGGCACCCAGAGTTTAGGTTAAAACAATAAACTCCAGGTCAGTCATGGGACTGGTGTGAGAACTAAAACAGTTAATCTTTATTTTTAAAGTTAGGTAAATCAAGGGACCACGCCGTATAACACGGAACGGGTTTCCTCCCAAGAATACCAGTGCATAAAACAACAGCGCAATGCTAAATAAAGAAGAATGAAGCTATTATAAGACCCAAGTACGTCTGGACGATCACTAACTGTTTCCATCTTCTTGGGTGTACAACCCAATCAAGATCATCAGTTATCACCCAAACGACGTGAAGACTTCCGGTTTTCGACCATCATCTTCATCTTCGACTTATCGTCGTATCAGTTATTCAGAATGGGATAAACCCGGTCTTTTCGAATAACTCGCGTATATTTTAAATAAGTGTTACACAAACACAACATACGCCTCATTCCAATTCATTAGTCACTAACCGTAAATTAATCAAGAGAATAATTCCCCAAATATTAACCCCGAAGGCCGAAACCAACATCAGATCAATATCCAGAAAACCATTCTGCTTGGCTAACCGACAGTTAGTTTCTAAATTTCACGTTCATAGGGAAAGGTTCCCATTAATTTTATCAAAGATAAATTCCTGGAATTTATTCTTTGATCTACTTTTGAATTTCGATTCAACTAGTCGGGATTAACGAAACTTACCGAAGTAATCATTGGTTTTAATTTCCCAATCCCAACCTATTCATCCCATGAAGTAAAACTGGTAATACTTCATATCTAACACCACGGTGTTATCGGTAAATCCAATTACCATTTCACGTTCAAATCTAATTAAAGATTTGACTATCGCCTGGAGCAAAACTGGTGATACTCCATTCTCGACCATTTCAATCTAATTAAAGATTCATTAAAACTCAACTTAGTTTTAATCATTAACTGGGTTAAAGAATCCGTGTAATTTAAAAACACAGTTCACAATAAACCCAAAATCAACTTCATTAATTATCGGGTTAAAGAACGAGTGTTATTTAAAACACTGTCCACGATAAACCCAAAAATCAATATCAATTCAATTCCAATTAAATATTATTTAATTGGTACACTTCATTAAATCTAAATAAAAAGATTTAATCTTTTCTCTACTGGGTTCAAGAACAGTGTTAGTGAAGACACCATTCACGACAAACCCAAATCACATTCGATATTCAATACAAGGCTCTGAATAGAAAATATATCGGCTTATATTCAATATCAAATTCTACGACTAACAAATGTCGTATTGGAAATAACGATATAAATATATATCTTTCAAATTTCCATAACAACATCTGTATAATCACGAATTCCAACATCGAAATATTCCGAAGACAATTTCAATTCAAATCCACTCCAATGCAATCATTGGAAATTTTGGTTATTTTTAAAACCCTTTTCAAATTCAATTTATTTATTTAAAAATAAATAGAATTATAATTCTAGTTCAAAACTAGTTCATTTCGATAAAAATCTATTTTTATCCTTTCAAATATGGAGTTTTTCATCCCAATCCTTTCTAAATCATTTCTTATGATTTTACACAAATTATTACTATTTTTAATAATTTTATCAAGGCCCGTACAGTCGATTTACATCAATGGCCATCGAACTGCACTTACAGCGACCTTTTTCAAATTTGATTTGGACGTAACTCCAAATCCAACCGTTAGATTTCAAATTTCTAATATTCGTTAGAAAGCTCTTTTCGATACGAACCCAACGGTTCCGGTTTTAGGAGAATCCGACGGTCGGATCTCCCGTAATGTCCGTTTGAAATAAATGGTCGAAATTCACGAACTGCCGCGGCGCGGCGCGTTCTATTCAGGCCATTATATTATATATATAATATATATAATATATATTTCGTCGATTTCTATTTAAAACGAATTATATAAATAGTTTCGTTTTCAATTCAATTCATTTCGAAATCGTTTTCAATTCAATTCATTTCGAAATCGTTTTCAATTCAATTCATTTCGAAATCGTTTTCAATTCAATTCATTTCGAAATCGTTTTCAATTCAATTCATTTCGAAATCGTTTTCAATTCAATTCATTTCGAAATCGTTTTCAATTCAATTCATTTCGAAATCGTTTTCAATTCAATTCATTTCGAAATCGTTTTCAATTCAATTCATTTCGAAATCGTTTTCAATTCAATTCATTTCGAAATCGTTTCAATTCAATTCATTTCGAAATCGTTTTCAATTCAATTCATTTCGAAATCGTTTTCAATTCAATTCATTTCGAAATCGTTTTCAATTCAATTCATTTCGAAATCGTTTTCAATTCAATTCATTTCGAAATCGTTTTCAATTCAATTCATTTCGAAATCGTTTTCAATTCAATTCATTTCGAAATCGTTTTCAATTCAATTCATTTCGAAATCGTTTTCAATTCAATTCATTTCGAAATCGTTTTCAATTCAATTCATTTTGAAATCGTTTTCAATTCAATTCATTTCGAAATCGATATAAACATCGTTCACGTCAAAATGGCGTCAATCTAATCAACACGGCTTCATATATTGATATTTTCCAATATTCCATTTCGAATATTTCTATTTCAAATATTTCTATTTCAAAACTGGAATGAGGCCCAATCAATTACCATATAAAATTAATTATATGGATTTTCATACAACATATGTATATAATAGCATTGAAAAATGATCAACCATCAACCAAAGTGCACTACACTGTATAAGCATCAAATAAAGATATCTAATGCTTATAACAGCATGTCAATCAATCGATCGACATATTTAATCAATCAGGATGAGTGAACTTCAAATTTCATCCCAACACCTGTGTGGGGTTTCAAACAACCAAACACAGATTTTATTCGTGCAGTTGGGCGATGTGTAAAATTTATCGTCCCAATCAATGTCATTCAAATAGGTGTACATAAACAAACCGTCCGGTTTGCAAATGAATATTTTATTTTGTTCACTTCACTATTTTCATATTCACGTTAAAAATTATATTTTTAACGATAAAACATTTTATTTCAACCTATGAATTTCTATTCAATTCATTTATTCAATAAAATGATATTTTTATTTTTTTTTCTAACATATTTTAGAAAATTTCGGCGGCATAACGGCACGATACTAGAAACGGGACAAGGCCTAGCCTTATCCCCGGTCTAGTGAAGGCCCACGCCATTCACACATCAATCAAATCAATTTATTTCACCCAACAATTCAATTTCAAATCACATCATATAACCAATCTATGCAACCAAACAAACAAGTCCATGGTCTGTGGACGATTGTGTCGGGTGCTACTAAGCACCGTCTGCATCCTAGTATATATATATAACTAGAAAAATATATTGAAAGGTGAGAAATTCTCACAGATAGCTATCCTAGCTCCACGGCACTTCATTTGCAGAAACCTTCGTCGCTACCGCATCTTCGTCATCTTCGTTGTCCGCTTTCACTACCTATGTAAAAATCGAATTTTTACTTCGCTATTCCATATATAAAAATCATATTTTTATTTCGAAGTTCAATATATAAAAATCATATTTTTATTTCGAAGTTCAATATATAAAAATCACATTTTTATTTCGAAGTTCAATATATAAAAATCCCATTTTTATTTCGAAGTTCAATATATAAAAATCCCATTTTTATTTCGAAGTTCAATATATAAAAATCCCATTTTTATTTCGAAGTTCAATATATAAAAATCCCATTTTTATTTCGAAGTTCAATATATAAAAATCCCATTTTTATTTCGAAGTTCAATATATAAAAATCCCATTTTTATTTCACTACACATATAAAGGTGATATTTTTAATTCTCTATATGAACAAAAATCATATTTTTACCACTTCTATATAGTAAAGATTATATTTTTAATACTTGAAAAAAAATCAATGTTTTTGCTACATGAAAAATCAATGCTTGCTACATGAAAAATCAATTGTTTGCTACCACTTATAAAAATCCGATCTTTGTTTGCTAATGTCGCATATAAAAAAAAAATCCGATCTTTATTTAAACCATTCACACAAATCATATTTTTACTCCTCCTTAATGAAAACTGATTTATACATATTAAAATTTACCTCTATTAACCCCTTAAACCCGCTATTAGCCTAAACAGCCTTCATTTTCCATTTTCCAATCTCCAGAATTGCTGAGCCAACCTTCGAAGAACAACACTCCAACCAATGAGCAGCTTCAGGTCGAGGTGGGGCCTGCGAGAGGTCAGGTGGTCCACGGGGCTCGCGGTGAGGTGCTGGCGAGGCTAGGAGGTCGGGCGTGGGGGTTTTGGGTAGGGTCGGGGGTTCGATTTCAAAAGGGGAAGGAGGGGAGAGAGCGGAGGATAGACGGAGGCGGATTGGAGGGAGGGCGGCCGACTTTGGAGAGGGTGGCGTCGCGGTGACAGGGGGTGCGACGCGAGGGTGATCGGAGGTGGCCATCGCGAGCAGGAACGAGATCTTGTTTGTTTTTTTTGTTTTTTTTTGTTTTTACTTTATGAGCGTTGACCGTTACGATAAGGGAGAGGGTGAGTGTAAGGGAGGGAGAATATATATAATTATATATTTATATTATTTTAATTTTCCAAATAAAGTTACTTTTTATTTCGAACTCGGAACGAGACCCAACGACTGTCATTCCTAGCTAATTACCCTCATTCCGAACACAATGGGATATGTATCGTAGGCCAATTCGACTGTTTGAATCAGTTTCCGTTAAATTTAAAGTATAATTCTTTATATATTCAATTTAAACGTACATTTTAAATTACCGGGGTCACATACTAACTCGAAAAATTCCAGAAAAATTATTTCTAGCTTTGTATTGACGATACGGTCCTAACAAAACTAATTTCGTCGAATTCTGAGACCGTTAGAAAAATGGTCATTTTCCAGTCGATTGAAATCAACTGAATCTGGTCAAACGCGTTTTCCTTTGCCACGCTCACATATTGATTCGAAAAATTATGAAATTTGGAATCTAGCAATAACTTGACACCACGGACCCAACAAAACTGGTTTCATCGAAATCCGAGGTCATTTGCAAAATGTCCATTTTTAAGGGCCTGAATTCCATAGCGACTATTCAGAATTTTCAACTGGACATATCTTTTGATTCCCGCTACGAACTTTTGATTATTCGGATTCGTTGGAAAGATATATCAATTAGATTCCATTATTTTTGGTTTCACTAAAATCCGGATTGTTTTGTACCCGGTACATTCAATTGAAGTTTGAAATCGAATTATCGAACTACCGCGCCATTTTCAATTCTATTTATAATTATATATAATTATTTATATTCTAACGACGACGTATATAATATATACATCGAATTCTATTCAAAATAAATTTCTTGTTGATATTATTTAAAATAATTCATTTTAAATATTCAAAATTCGCTATAATTGCTAAAATTAAAATTTTAAACTGGCCCAGAATTTGCGGGTTATTACAATCTCCCCAACTTAAAACTTTTCGTCCCCGAAAAGGAACAAAGTCGAAAGTGGTTTGATTAATCAACTCTACGTTCGATCTGGCTTCCATTCTCCAACTTTTCAGTTTCTGAGAATTTCCAAAAATTTCAAAAATTTGGCTAACACCCTAAATTTTCGAAAAATTTCGCCATAACCTCCCCTGCAATGGGAGCATCGGGGAATTTCAAATAGCTTCCCCGGTCCTTCAGATCTCAAAAAGAAAAAGAAAAAGCCAAGCGGCTAGCCAATAGGCTCATAAAATCATCATCACCCAAACAAAACAGTAAATTATGTAGTAAACATGTACCTATTTGTCGGGCAAACAAATTTTATTCTCTGCTCTAGCCTCCTTGCTATGACCTGTTCAATGTAAGTATATGTATATGCAAGCAAATGCGACTAATTTCAATAAAATTCAATATTTGACTCAAATGAACTAAATGGTTCAAATTTTAATTATTCAAACAATAATCAAACAATACAACCATCAATCAATTAGTTGATTAGCTTTTCAAATGCATAACTTTGATATATAGTCAAAAAATCAGATTTTTGATGCCAAATCACAACAATAGGCCCTATCTAATTTTGGTTCTCACACCAGTCTAATGGAAATATATAGAAATCACACCTTCGAAACACGAATATAAATACTGATGATGTGGCCACATCATCAGAATTATCCCCGGGTGTCTAAAATGTGACTCTATATCTATCCAGTATATTAAAACTTCGAATATACGTTTGCAAGGCGTATATGCAAATTCTTTATATACTGAATTGTCCAAAATCAATATAAACAAATAATCAAATACGAATAGTTGATTTAAATTTTCAAAACTAAATTTGTTTTTACTAAAAAAAAATATACTCTTCACACTCGTTCTAGGATACTACTGATCCCATCTCTAACGAGTCATTCCCATTGGATATTACTAATCCAATATCTGATGAATTCTTTCGTATAGTTCTAATGTGTCATGTTCTCTAAGCTTTGTAAACCAAAGCTCTGATACCAACTGTGAAAACCCGTAACTTCCCCGTAAAGGAAAGCGTTGGATAGTTCGAGAACAAACCACAACAGAACGCATACAGAAGAACATTTCATTGTATATTACAACAATGCATCAGATTACAAGAATATACAGAGTATAAATGAATATTACACAGAAATATCAGAGATTTAAATTACATTAAATACATAGCAGCGGAAAATAATACAATACACAACTAGAAGAGATATACGGATACAAAGCTTTCCGGATATCATTCCAGCTGTAAACCAGGATCCTGTGAATATAAATCTGCAAAACCAAAACTACTAGCTGCCCGTGTCAAAATAGGGGCACCCAGAGTTTAGGTTAAAACAATAAACTCCAGGTCAGTCATGGGACTGGTGTGAGAACTAAAACAGTTAATCTTTATTTTTAAAGTTAGGTAAATCAAGGGACCACGCCGTATAACACGGAACGGGTTTCCTCCCAAGAATACCAGTGCATAAAACAACAGCGCAATGCTAAATAAAGAAGAATGAAGCTATTATAAGACCCAGTTCCCATCACACAATGCAACGCAAGCCGGAGGATAGGGTTTTTACCTTATAATAGCCAAGAATGCTTGATACGTTTAAAACAAATCATTTGATACTATTATAAGTGCATAGTGTATAAACCAACTTCAAATCATAAGTATCAATCATAGGCGGCATGAGCGCCCCATCCCACTATGTCGCCATACTAGGCTCTACAAATAAAACCGCATATTCACGTATTTGGAAATTGGATTTCCATCTATGAACCGAGGCAAAAGATAGTCCTCAACCGATTCGAGACTGTCTAGCCCGAGCCTCAGGCAAGTACTCTGTCAAGCCTTTGGATCGTCAGTGCCGGTCCACCGATGTGGATTAAACTTAAACCCTGAACATGCGTTCCCCCGCCCTATGGGGCGTAAATGAGCCAACGAATGACTCCATCGGACCCGGATCGTCCGATCAAACCGAGGCGCCTCGCAACAGCAACAACCACATAAGTCAAACTCGTCAGGGCGTGTAAAACCACTGATGCCACTTCTAACTAGAAAGAAACGCATGCCCTCCCTGAGGTCCGTCTCCTGTTTTTGGTTCATACCGGGTGTGAAACTCGCGAAGTAAACGTTACACAAAGCTACGCCACAGAGGCCGTGCTTTGATCATCACCACGAGACTTTGCTTTTCAACAGAAGCCTCGATCAATTGCCACTTAGGCATGCCACACAGGCAATTCACCCCATGCGTTTGATATCCATCAATATATAACCCCTGAGCTCGTACGTCTCAGAGAACGGCGTTAAGCAAGAGAATAAATTCTCCGCCGCCAAACAGATATATATTTAACAGAGATCAATCACACGGACTAAAATCCAATGTCAGACACACAGTCCATTTACAAGTCCGTTCTGGGTCTGAACGAAACCGGAGGCACCTAGTACCCCGCATATCCATCGATCTCCAAGTACGTCTGGACGATCACTAACTGTTTCCATCTTCTTGGGTGTACAGCCCAATCAAGATCATCAGTTATCACCCAAACGACGTGAAGACTTCCGGTCTTCGACCATCATCTTCATCTTCGACTTATCGTCGTATCAGTTATTCAGAATGGGATAAACCCGGTCTTTTCGAATAACTCGCGTATATTTTAAATAAGTGTTACACAAACACAACATACGCCTCATTCCAATTCATTAGTCACTAACCGTAAATTAATCAAGAGAATAATTCCCCAAATATTAACCCCGAAGGCCGAAACCAACATCAGATCAATATCCAGAAAACCATTCTGCTTGGCTAACCGACAGTTAGTTTCTAAATTTCACGTTCATAGGGAAAGGTTCCCATTAATTTTATCAAAGATAAATTCCTGGAATTTATTCTTTGATCTACTTTTGAATTTCGATTCAACTAGTCGGGATTAACGAAACTTACCGAAGTAATCATTGGTTTTAATTTCCCAATCCCAACCTATTCATCCCATGAAGTAAAACTGGTAATACTTCATATCTAACACCACGGTGTTATTGGTAAATCCAATTACCATTTCACGTTCAAATCTAATTAAAGATTTGACTATCGCCTGGAGCAAAACTGGTGATACTCCATTCTCGACCATTTCAATCTAATTAAAGATTCATTAAAACTCAACTTAGTTTTAATCATTAACTGGGTTAAAGAATCCGTGTCATTTAAAAACACAGTTCACAATAAACCCAAAATCAACTTCATTAATTATCGGGTTAAAGAACGAGTGTTATTTAAAACACTGTCCACGATAAACCCAAAAATCAATATCAATTCAATTCCAATTAAATATTATTTAATTGGTACACTTCATTAAATCTAAATAAAAAGATTTAATCTTTTCTCTACTGGGTTCAAGAACAGTGTTAGTGAAGACACCATTCACGACAAACCCAAATCACATTCGATATTCAATACAAGGCTCTGAATAGAAAATATATCGGCTTATATTCAATATCAAATTCTACGACTAACAAATGTCGTATTGGAAATAACGATATAAATATATATCTTTCAAATTTCCATAACAACATCTGTATAATCACGAATTCCAACATCGAAATATTCCGAAGACAATTTCGATTCAAATCCACTCCAATGCAATCATTGGAAATTTTGGTTATTTTTAAAACCCTTTTCAAATTCAATTTATTTATTTAAAAATAAATAGAATTATAATTCTAGTTCAAAACTAGTTCATTTCGATAAAAATCTATTTTTATCCTTTCAAATATGGAGTTTTTCATCCCAATCCTTTCTAAATCATTTCTTATGATTTTACACAAATTATTGCTATTTTTAATAATTTTATCAAGGCCCGTACAGTCGATTTCCATCAATGGCCATCGAACTGCACTTACAGCGACCTTTTTCAAATTTGATTTGGACGTAACTCCAAATCCAACCGTTAGATTTCAAATTTCTAATATTCGTTAGAAAGCTCTTTTCGATACGAACCCAACGGTTCCAGTTTTAGGAGAATCCAACGGTCGGATCTCCCGTAATGCCCGTTTGAAATAAATGGTCGAAACTCACGAACTGCCGCGGCGCGGCGCGTTCTATTCAGGCCATTATATTATATATATATAATATATATAATATATATTTCGTCGATTTCTATTTAAAACGAATTATATAAATAGTTTCGTTTTCAATTCAATTCATTTCGAAATCGTTTTCAATTCAATTCATTTCGAAATCGTTTTCAATTCAATTCATTTCGAAATCGTTTTCAATTCAATTCATTTCGAAATCGTTTTCAATTCAATTCATTTCGAAATCGTTTTCAATTCAATTCATTTCGAAATCGTTTTCAATTCAATTCATTTCGAAATCGTTTTCAATTCAATTCATTTCGAAATCGTTTTCAATTCAATTCATTTCGAAATCGTTTTCAATTCAATTCATTTCGAAATCGTTTTCAATTCAATTCATTTCGAAATCGTTTCAATTCAATTCATTTCGAAATCGTTTTCAATTCAATTCATTTCGAAATCGTTTTCAATTCAATTCATTTCGAAATCGTTTTCAATTCAATTCATTTCGAAATCGTTTTCAATTCAATTCATTTCGAAATCGTTTTCAATTCAATTCATTTCGAAATCGTTTTCAATTCAATTCATTTCGAAATCGTTTTCAGTTCAATTCATTTCGAAATCGTTTTCAATTCAATTCATTTCGAAATCGATATAAACATCGTTCACGTCAAAATGGCGTCAATCTAATCAACACGGCTTCATATATTGATATTTTCCAATATTCCATTTCGAATATTTCTATTTCAAATATTTCTATTTCTAAACTGGAATGAGGCCCAATCAATTACCATATAAAATTAATTATATGGATTTTCATACAACATATGTATATAATAGCATTGAAAAATGATCAACCATCAACCAAAGTGCACTACACTGTATAAGCATCAAATAAAGATATCTAACGCTTATAACAGCATGTCAATCAATCGATCGACATATTTAATCAATCAGGATGAGTGAACTTCAAATTTCATCCCAACACCCGTGTGGGGTTTCAAACAACCAAACACAGATTTTATTCGTGCAGTTGGGCGATGTGTAAAATTTATCGTCCCAATCAATGTCATTCAAATAGGTGTACATAAACAAATCGTCCGGTTTGCAAATGAATATTTTATTTTGTTCACTTCACTATTTTCATATTCACGTTAAAAATTATATTTTTAACGATAAAACATTTTATTTCAACCTATGAATTTCTATTCAATTCATTTATTCAATAAAATGATATTTTTATTTTTTTTTCTAACATATTTTAGAAAATTTCGGCGGCATAACGGCACGATACTAGAAACGGGACAAGGCCTAGCCTTATCCCCGGTCTAGTGAAGGCCCACGCCATTCACACATCAATCAAATCAATTTATTTCACCCAACAATTCAATTTCAAATCACATCATATAACCAATCTATGCAACCAAACAAACAAGTCCATGGTCTGTGGACGATTGTGTCGGGTGCTACTAAGCACCGTCTGCATCCTAGTATATATATATAACTAGAAAAATATATTGAAAGGTGAGAAATTCTCACAGATAGCTATCCTAGCTCCACGGCACTTCATTTGCAGAAACCTTCGTCGCTACCGCATCTTCGTCATCTTCGTTGTCCGCTTTCACTACCTATGTAAAAATCGAATTTTTACTTCGCTATTCCATATATAAAAATCATATTTTTATTTCGAAGTTCAATATATAAAAATCATATTTTTATTTCGAAGTTCAATATATAAAAATCCCATTTTTATTTCGAAGTTCAATATATAAAAATCCCATTTTTATTTCGAAGTTCAATATATAAAAATCCCATTTTTATTTCGAAGTTCAATATATAAAAATCCCATTTTTATTTCGAAGTTCAATATATAAAAATCCCATTTTTATTTCGAAGTTCAATATATAAAAATCCCATTTTTATTTCACTACACATATAAAGGTGATATTTTTAATTCTCTATATGAACAAAAATCATATTTTTACCACTTCTATATAGTAAAGATTATATTTTTAATACTTGAAAAAAAATCAATGTTTTTGCTACATGAAAAATCAATGCTTGCTACATGAAAAATCAATTGTTTGCTACCACTTATAAAAATCCGATCTTTGTTTGCTAATGTCGCATATAAAAAAAAAATCCGATCTTTATTTAAACCATTCACACAAATCATATTTTTACTCCTCCTTAATGAAAACTGATTTATACATATTAAAATTTACCTCTATTAACCCCTTAAACCCGCTATTAGCCTAAACAGCCTTCATTTTCCATTTTTCAATCTCCAGAATTGCTGAGCCAACCTTCGAAGAACAGCACTCCAACCAATGAGCAGCTTCAGGTCGAGGTGGGGCCTGCGAGAGGTCAGGTGATCCACGGGGCTCGCGGTGAGGTGCTGGCGAGGCTAGGAGGTCGGGCGCGGGGGTTTTGGGTAGGGTCGGGGGTTCGATTTCAAAAGGGGAAGGAGGGGAGAGAGCGGAGGATAGACGGAGGCGGATTGGAGGGAGGGCGGCCGACTTTGGAGAGGGTGGCGTCGCGGTGACAAGGGGTGCGACGCGAGGGTGATCGGAGGTGGCCATCGCGAGCAGGAACGAGATCTTGTTTGTTTTTTTTTGTTTTTTTTGTTTTTACTTTATGAGCGTTGACCGTTACGATAAGGGAGAGGGTGAGTGTAAGGGAGGGAGAATATATATAATTATATATTTATATTATTTTAATTTTCCAAATAAAGTTACTTTTTATTTCGAACTCGGAACGAGACCCAACGACTGTCATTCCTAGCTAATTACCCCCATTCCGAACACATTGGGATATGTATCGTAGGCCAATTCGACTGTTTGAATCAGTTTCCGTTAAATTTAAAGTATAATTCTTTATATATATTCAATTTAAACGTACATTTTAAATTACCGGGGTCACATACTAACTCGAAAAATTCCAGAAAAATTATTTCTAGCTTTGTATTGACGATACGGTCCTAACAAAACTAATTTCGTCGAATTCTGAGACCGTTAGAAAAATGGTCATTTTCCAGTCGATTGAAATCAACTGAATCTGGTCAAACGCGTTTTCCTTTGCCACGCTCACATATTGATTCGAAAAATTATGAAATTTGGAATCTAGCAATAACTTGACACCACGGACCCAACAAAACTGGTTTCGTCGAAATCCGAGGTCATTTGCAAAATGTCCATTTTTAAGGGCCTGAATTCCATAGCGACTATTCAGAATTTTCAACGGGACATATCTTTTGATTCCCGCTACGAACTTTTGATTATTCGGATTCGTTGGAAAGATATTATCAATTAGATTCCATTATTTTTGGTTTCACTAAAATCCGGATTGTTTTGCACCCGGTACATTCAATTGAAGTTTGAAATCGAATTATCGAACTACCGCGCCATTTTCAATTCTATTTATAATTATATATAATTATTTATATTCTAACGACGACGTATATAATATATACATCGAATTCTATTCAAAATAAATTTCTCGTCGATATTATTTAAAATAATTCATTTTAAATATTCAAAATTCGCTATAATTGCCAAAATAAAAAATTTAAACTGGCCCAGAATTTGCGGGTTATTACAGGTTTCTAGGATTAACTCGATCTATCGATTGGCTTGGTCTCAGAAGTTCAGTCCAGGTTTGACGAAGGACATCTATGTCTTTGGCAAGGTTGATTAATATCGAATCTTCGTTCGATCCATCCAAATAATGGTCAATATTAGAGAGAGAGAGAGAGAGTCGGTTCTATAGTCTTTGATAATCAGTTTCGATCTATTTGAGTTATGATAACTTTTACCAAAAAGCTGGTCAACAACGCTAGTTCTGCTTATGACCTGAAATGTGAAATGAGCTATATTTAAATAGGGAGAAATTATGTTAAATCATAATAAATGACTTATAAGTGATTTGGATTGAGAATACTAAGTCTTGAGAAGCTAAATATTTTCTGAAAATGAGCTGATTCAACAATACTACTTGTAACAGTTTTTGGAACTTTTTGAAATAAAAAGGTTTTGAGAAAACTAATGATATCAAAAAGTTTTGCAAACATATCTAAAGATCTTAAATGAGAATTTTAATATATTTTGGGATTCGAAAAGTATGCAACCAAGCTTAAGTTTTTCGAATTTAATTGGAATTGAATGGGAATCAATTTTGTGATAATTGAGATAAGTCTCTGTGGATGAATACGTTTACTATTCAAGGAATTTAAGAGGCATTGCTTCGGTTCCTCTTATAGTATTTGTCCGATACGGGAACTTATTTTGATTATACGCTGATATGGTTTCCATGAAGATTTCATTGAAATTGAAACTATGATTTTGGTTTTATCATGAACAATATCTTAGATAATATTTGTTTTGTAACCCAGTTAAAGGAAAGATGATTATCAAAGTTAAGTTGAATAGAAATCTTTATTTAATTTAGATATAAAGATTTAATGAAAGTGTTTCCCTTAGCAAGCAATAGTGGGAACATAGTTTAAGGATTGCTTAAAAGAAGATAAATGTGTTTTCTGCGAGAAGATAAAATTGAATCTTAAATAAGATTTTGGGATAAAGAAAGAAGTTAGAACTTGATTTTTTTTATTGTTGAGTAGGGTGATTTTTTGAGTGTTTGATCTGATGTTGGTTTAGACCTTTGAAGTCATATACTTGATAGATTATTCGCTTGGTATTGCACAATCGAGAACTAGTTCTGGTAAATGAATGATTTTCCATAATGATAAGATTAAGATATCGTAAGTACGATTTTTGGTTAAGAGATATGGAAAGGAAAGATAAAGTAATATACCCTAATCGTTGATCAATGAATGGGTTGGGTTTGGATAAATATGTTTTCCCATAAAGACAAACGAAAATTTTAACTAGTTTTGAATTCAAAGAATGGTTTTAATGAAGGTAATTAAACTTACCAAAATAAGATGGCTATTAGATATGGAGTATTGTGCGTTTTTCTCCTTGGGATGAATAGGGTGGGAATAAGATAGTGATTTGAGAAATTACCTTATTTGAGGTTCAATAGTCCCGATAAAGCGTAGAAACCTTGATTTGAATTAAATTTGTGGAATGTGATTTCATAGTCATTTGAAATGATTTGCAAGGAAATAATTAAACAAAAGTTTAAAATATGTAAATCTTAGATAAGATTTTAATGAGTATACCCAACCAAAAGAATGACTTGATTAAAAGAATATTTTAAAATAGAATAAGACTCATGATATCTTGTATACCATTATTTATTTTAAAGATGCACTAATTATTCGGAAAGATCGGGTTCCAACCCACTGTGAATAAATATACGACATGATATAAGCAAATGAAAATGTAGATGACTGTAATTGAAAAACAGAGATCTTCACATCGGAAGGATTGCTCGTTGATGCCTCCGGTAGGCACCCAATCATGGGGTTATATTGTGATAGCAATCTGAATGTACTTAAAGCAATTCAGATTACAAGGACTTTCACATCCAGATGGGTCGTGGAATAAAGTACCTTCGGTTTCGGTTCAAACCCAAAACGAACTTGTAAATGGATGTTTGTTTGATGTTGTTTTTTTACAACATAGTGAATTGATTTCTATTGATGATATATCAACTTGGTGTCAGAGGATTTGTAATGACCCAAAATTCCAGTCCAATTTGAGCTGATCAAAAACACAAGTCCAACCCCAAATTAAACTGAAAATCAGGAAATAAATAGAAAGAAAATAGAGGGTGAGGAAAGATAAGATAGAAATTTAGAATAGAAGAAGAAGAACACAACATCAGAGTAACACGAATCTCACAGCGGAACGAAACAACATATAATTGATAACATATCATTGAAATCAAATCATTATATGTATACAATAACATTATCAGAGTACAACACTTACAACACAGCGGAAATAACCTATAGCTATATAATCTTGAAGCCTCCTGCTCCAAGCTCTTCCACTATATCTATAAATCCCGACTACTTGACTGCCCATACAAAATTGGGCACCCAAGAGTTTAGGGAAAACAAAACAAAATAAACTCCGGGTCAGTCATGGGACTGGTATGAGTAAAATAGTTTAAAACAGTTTAAGTAGGTAAATGATATCTCATAAGACCACGCCGTATAACGGAACGGGTTTTTCCCTTATGAGAATCCAAATTATCTTTATATCAAAAACCTTTTGATATTATAATAATGTCTATCGACTACAATATAATAATCATCTAGCAGAAACGCTTTCATCTCACGTTCTACATATATAGTATACAATCAAAACTGCAAGCACTTATTGGGTAATGGATTTCCAACTATGACAAGGTATGGAACCACCTTTCGCTAGTGTACCTCTAGAAAGGAATACACTGGGTTCAACAAGAACATCTTACAACCCGACCACACATGACCGACCACTCATTTCGCTTGAGTGTATCGAACGTATATCACCAACGGTTGGGATCAACAACCATTTCCCGAATGGGACAGCATCAACAATAGATTTTTAGAAGTAAATGAAACTCTAGATCAGGTGATTATACACCCTACTTCGGAGCGACCGACTTAGCCATGCTACCTACCCGATTTCTGTCATTTACCTGTTGATGAGGCTAGAAGCTACGCTTTATCATCACACCAGATTCACTTTGAATGCCACATCGTCAAATCCATCAAATCACCGATTGACGTCCTCAACCATACATTATGCATTAGCTAAAAGAAGTTTCCTTCTCCGCTTCCACTCTTGGTACGGTTGGAGAAATCAATATACGTGATCGCCTGGAAATACTCTGTCAGAATCCGTCCATACAAGTCATCCAGGAACAGGATGAACCGAAGGCACTATTCTGTAAACAGGATAGCCCTTGCATAACTCCGTCTTCAATTATTTTTGGCATATATCATTCGCAACGCTTATGCCAATATAGAGTGGTTCTTTGAATAATAATCCAACCGGTCTCTCCATATTAACAATGTTAAAATGGTCAAAACTTTGATAGTCTGTGATTTAACTATCAAAGAAAATTTGGATTCTCATAAGGGAAAAACCCGTTCCGTTATACGGCGTGGTCTTATGAGATATCATTTACCTGCTTAAACTGTTTTAATTTGTTTTACTTATACCAGTCCCATGACTGACCCGGAGTTTATTTTGTTTTGTTTTCCCTAAACTCTTGGGTGCCCAATTTTGTACGGGCAGTCAAGTAGTCGGGATTTACAGATATAGTGGAAGAGCTTGGAGCAGGAGGCTTCAAGATTATATAGCTATATGTTATTTCCGCTGTGTTGTAAGTGTTGTACTCCGATAATGTTATTGTATACATATAATGATTTGATTTCAATGATATGTTATCTATTATATGTTGTTTCGTTCCGCTATGAGATTTGTGTTACTCTGATGTTTTGTTCTTCTTCTTCTTCTTCTTCTATTCTAAGTTTATATCTTATCTTTCCTCACCCTCTATTTTCTTTCTATTAATTTCCTAATTTTGACTTTAATTTGGGGTTGGACTTGTGTTTTTGGTCAGCTCAAATTGGACCAGAATTTTGGGTCATTACAGTTGGTATCAGAGCTTAAGTTAAGTGAATTACCTTGGCTCTGTGGCATGACTCAGTAGAGATAGGGTTAGTAATACCGTAGATTGAGTTTGAGTGTATATATACGAGTGCGTATTTGTAATTTGATATAAAATTTTGTTTTATATTGTGGAGATTCATTGGTTGAGTTGTTTATGGGTTCGGGTCGATCAGTTTGATCCATTGTTTTGGTAGGAGTTTATAAACACTGGAATACGACGGGTCGACACGATATGTTTTGAAAAGAAGGTAAACTAAAATAAGTTTACCCAAGGTATATCTTGATATAGAGAAGATATATATATCAAAAATATAATATATTGGATATATTGGTTGTTATTATAATCGAGTAAGATTATAAATTAAATGGTTATGTAAATAACCAATCAGAATTCATATAAGTGAAATATTTGAAATCGAAATGAAATAAATCTGAATTTAAACCAGAAATTGAATTAAAAACCTGGAAATTGGATAAGTGTTTGAAAATGAATTTGGATTAAAAGTAAGGAAAAATTTAAGATCTTGGGAGATTTTAAATTGTTTAATAAGCAGTGTGAATTATATTTTGAAATGAATTTCAAAGTGGAAATGTTTAGAAATTGTTTTATAGTATTGAACTCACTTCGATCGCTGGAAAATAGATTCTGATGATGACAGCTGCATCATCAGTATTCATTTTCGAGTTGTAAGTGACGAATTACTACCAGAGATACTGTTTTGAATTTGGTTTGGGAAAGACAAGTTGTGTTGAATTTCAAAATGGGGTTTATAATATAGAATTGAATATAGAAATTCAAAGGGAGTTTGAATATATGAAATTCAATGGAATTGAAATAGAGTTTGAATATAGAAATTCAAATGGAATTTGAATATAGAAATTCAAATGGGATTTGTAATATAGAATTTGAATATATAGAATTTGAATAGAATTTGATATATAGAATTTGAATATATAGAAGTGATAAGGAAACGAACTTAGAAATAGAATAGTAAAATAAAAAAGGAAGACTAAGAATAAAATCTAGTAAGAATAGAAAGAGGAAGCGTATAGGTGTTTAAAAGTGAATAAGTAGTTGTATGGAATTGATTATTCGAGTAAGTAGTCATATCTGTCTTCACGTTATAAATGTTATTCAGTCAAGGTCTGAGAGGTAGTTATTCCCCAACTTGATTGATTTCATTATTAACAAATAAATAGTAAGATTTCAGGCTCGAAGATTAATGTTGAATAAGAGTTAGTTGAATATAGTATCTGGGTTGTCGTAACGATGTTTTACACAACATCCGTTTTAACCCAAATAAGTGTAAGCTTGGAAATAAAATAAAGAATATTTCCTAAGTATAGAAATAAATGAGGTCGGAAAAGAGATAAGTAATTGGAATATTTTCCAATTATAAATGGCATATATTTTCTAAAGTTTAGAAAATAAAGGAAGGCTATATTCGGAAATGTTTTCCAAATAACATAAAAGGCCAATATGGTTATTGAAAATATTTGGTTAACAAATATTGATAAAGAAATAGAGAAGTGATTTAACTAATGGAATATGAATTAAGGGTTCAGTGGCATGTTCAAAAGGAAAATTTGATTTTTGAAAAGAGTAAACTGTTTAAAATCTCCCAGGGAAAGACTCTTTGAATTAAAAACAAATTTAACAGAAATTTGTGGAAGCAAATTTGAATTAAAGTAAAGCCAATAAAGTGGTAACTGAGGTTGAATTAGAATGATATCAAGACAAATTGGATTGTGAGATTCAGAATTTGAAGTGTAATGTGATACTCAAGTTAAGAGTTGGGAATCGAGAAGAAACTCGAGTTGAAATGATATTTGGCTCAGATATAAACGAATAGTTGTGTTGTGGATAAAAGCAGATTGGAATTTGATTGGGATAACACTGGCATATGCTGAATTGACAACAGGTGAAAGTGATAGAGTTGATATGCCCAACAAAAAGGTACAAGTTTATATTCGATATAAGCATGAGATTTATGAGCCGAATTGGCAAGCCGCTTGGCTATTTGATTTACTTTTGGGATGGAGATGGCCCAGAGAGGCAAGTGGGAGTTTGACCGATTGACCAGTACAAAGGAGGTGCTAGCGAATTTTTCGAAAAGTTAAGGAGTTAGAAAATTTTCAGGATTTTTGGAAATTTTCGTTGATAAGAATTAATTAATAATTTAATTGAAATTAAATTGGTTCAGTTGAAACTGAAGTTAAGAAGTGAACAAATATGTTCTAACCAGTCGATAGGGTCGTTCTCTACCTTAGCAATTTCGAGGACGAAATTATTTTAAGTGGGGAAGATTGTAATGACCTGCATTGGCAGAGGTATTATAATTAATTTATTTAATTATATAAATAGTGATATAGTGAATTTAATGGTGGTTTAATTAAATAATGGTGAATATTTAATTTAAAATAATAAATTAAATAATATATTTAACTCTGAAATAATCAGAATTGGCTGAAATGGCGATATGGTGTGAACTGGATCATCTGTGATATTTAATTCAGTTTAGAATTGAATTAGAATAACGAATATATTAAATAACGACAGTTGAACGTAAAATATATATATATTAATTATAATCGAGCTCGAAATGGTGCGGTAGTTCGCGATTGGCGATTTGAACTTCAACTGAATGTACAGGATTCGTTTTAAGCCGGATTTCTGTGAAACAAGAAACGTATGGAGCTGGTGGCGTATATCTTTCTAGTGGAAGAGAAAAATTGGGATTTCGTCGTGTAGATTTTGATTTACGTCCAAATAAAATTTCAAAAAAGTCGCTGTGGAATTCCTTTATAATTTATAAAGGAATTATTTATATTTTAAAAGGGAATTTCAATATAAATCGAATATCGGGTTGACCCAGATTTGAAATATCAAGTTAGAAATTCATATAGGAATATTCTAGAGCTGTATGGTATTCCACTGTGAATATGTACGATAATATTTATTTATAGATATTTAATTTAATTATATTTAAATATATTTATATATTTAAATGGGTCATTCAAAGCTTTAAAAATAGCCAGTTTTGCAAACGAAGTCGGAATTCGACGAAAACTAATTTTGTTGGATCCGCAATGTCAAATAGTTGTTAGATTTCCAGTTTCGTGATTTTTAGAGTCACTGTGTGGTCGTACGGATTTTTAGAGTAAGAAACAGTCGGTATTTCGACGGTTAAAAATACGCTGTGTGAGAAAACGGAGTCAGACTTCGACGAAACCAGTTTTATTGGGACCGTAATGTCGAACTCTAGTTACATGTCCAGTTTGGGGATTTTTGGGTATCGTATGTAATCTCAGGGATTTTTAAGGACGAGAGACAAGTGTAAATTATAGGAAAGAAAATAAAAATTAAATAGAAAAATATATCCTAACATTTTTCTTGGTCAAATTAAAGGCCACACCTTCATCTTTCTCAGCCGTTTGTTTCTCTGCTCAAACTAGCACCCACAATTTCATTTTTCAACCAAAACGTGGACCTTAGAAAACCAAACAAAAATCAAACACACTTCTATAAATCAAGGCGCATATATATTCGGATCCTGGTCGGTTTTCTCTTCACCTCCATAACAATTTATTTGAGTTCGAACTATTCTCGTTCGATGTTGGTTTTAATAGAGATTTACGGATGGTGGTTTTTGCAAATGGAAGCATTTGATTTTCGAATTGAAGTATGGAATCGAGCCATCAGGTTGAATCGCACCTGTATACGAAGTTTTGGGTGATCCTGTAGTAGTGTGTACGCTACTGTTTCCTGTAGCAAATGAAGTCGATATCAGAGGGTGTTGCGAGTTTCATCTCAGGGATATGGTGTGGTGCGGATTGTGATGGCGAGTACATAGGTGGTGATGGCGGCCCTGAGAGATGGTCGGAGGAGAAGTTAGGCGAGGTCAAAGCAGGTGGTCAACGGGGATTTGGGGAGGAGGTTACAGAAATCCAATCTAGGAAGAAAGGAGGGGCGTCGAGTTCAGTTTCTCGACGATGGAAAGGAAGGGTTTGCGAAGGAGAGTGGACTGGTGGTAGTCGCGGTAGTCCTTGGTGGCCGGAGTGACGGGAAGTGGTTGTCAACGGTGAGGTCAAAATTGGGTTTTGGTTATACAGATAACATCGGTTTGTGGATTTCCATTTGGGGAGAAAGAGGGAATATCGGGGTATAAAGGGAGAGCGGGTCTGGGCCTTGATGAAAAGGAGTTGGGCTGTTGGAATGAGGGTAAAGCCCAAACGGGAATGTTTTCAAGTTTTAATTAAATTCAAACTATGTATTAACTTATATAACTTGTATCTTTGTCGTATGTTACCGGAATCTGACGAAACAAGATCCGTTGGGATCGTATGGACGGTGGCTACGCAATGAAACTGACTGGAAGTCCATTGGAGCTCATTTGAATTTATGGCGAAATAAATTGTTTGATTCAAATCAAACAAACTGTTTATCGTTCTTTAACGATGAACTGCAAATGTGAGTAAATCTCACTAACTCTGAATAGTTTATAATTTCATGTTGTATTTTTAGAACTGTTAAATATTGGTTGATTGATTGTGTGTTGACTGTTTGATTGAACTGCTAGACAGTTAGTTGAATTTCTATATTGATTCTATTTAACAGAATATATCATATGGAACTAAAAGTGATGTTGATTTTATTGTGTAACATTTGTGGATGCAGGGAAACAGGTTGGAGGAATCCAACTGGATTCCTCAACATTTATTTTACTGTGATTCATATATTGTGATATATAATGTGTTATATAATTTATTATGGATTATGTGTGTTAAAATGATATTGATCATTGTTATTCGATATTTTTAAATATCATAAAAGACCCTGGGATGTAAAAAGAATTATTTCAATGTATATTGAAATAAAGGGATTTTAGTAAATCAACAGATTTTATAAAAGGAAATATTTCGAAAGTAAATAAAAGGAAATGTTTATAAAACGAATAGAGTTTTATAAAAAGGGAAAAATGTTGATAAACGAATAGAATAGAATAAAGGAGAATATTTATTTAGAAAATAAATAGGATAAAGGAATATTTGTTTAGGAAATGAATAGAGTAAATCTATTAGAGTAAACCATACATAGTTATTCGGGATGAGATTCCATTTAGCACGACTGCTAGCGTAATTCGCAGGGCTGCAGATAGCCTACGGCGGTCGGATGTTTTCTGAGGGAATCAGGCGTAACCATTGTGATCACTGCGATCTAGAGTTAAGCGAATGGAGTTAATCGAATATAGTTATTCAAGATAGAGTTAAATCAGTTAGAGTTAACCACTTAAGTAATCGAGTTAAGAGAATCAAGTTAAGTTAATCGATGGGAGTGAATCAAGTTAAGTGAATAAAGTTAATTGGATTGAGTTAAGTTAAATAAGTAAAGTTAAACCAGTTAGAGTAAATCGATAGAGTTAAAACGAACTAGAGTTATTCAAAAAGAGTTATTCGAATTAGTTACTCGAACTAGAGTTATTCAAATAGAGTTATTCGAATAGAGTTTATCACATAAGAGTTATTCGAATTAGTTATTCGAATATAGTTAATCACATAAGATTTATTCGAATTAGTTATTCGAATAGAGTTAAACACATATGAGTTATTCGAAGTGCGATATCGAATATGGTTTATTCGAAAGGAGATATCGAATATAGTTTATTCGAAATGAGTTATTCGAATATAGTTTATCGAAAAGAATTAGTCGAAAAGGATTACTCGAGAAGAATTTATCAAATAAAGTAAATCGGTTAAAGTGAATGCAGTAGGGTAAGTCGAATAGAGTTAATCAAATAGAGCTAATAAAAAAAGTAGCTAATCTAATATAGTTATTCGAAAAGAAAGGTTAAGTAAGGAAGTTAGTTAAAGAAATAAAGTGAACTTTGCCTATTTCAAAGTTAGAAATGTTGTTCAGTTAAGGTCTGAGAGGTAGTTCTACCCCAACTTGATTGGCTTCGTATTTAACTAAGGAATGGTTAAGGTTAGACAGTAAAGGATGGTTAAGTGAATTTAGTAATTAAAGGAAATGGTTTGAGTTGGCATAGCGATGTTTTATCTAAACATCTGTCTAAGTCCAATGAAGGAGTCTTGGAAATGTTTTCCAAATAAGAACCAGAAATGTTTTCTGATATAGAAAACAAGAAATGGAAATGTCTTCCAAGGGTAATAACATATATTTTCTATATTTAGAAAATAAGAAATGTTGAATATAGGGAAACAGGAGATGAAAATGAACTAAGGATATAAATGCTAAATGATGTTTGATAGATAGAATTTCCATCTGGAAATAATATCGCTGTTTGCACACGTATTTTTCTTTGATAGTTAAATCACAGACTGTCATTTTAACAATGTTAAAATGGTCAAAACTTTGATAGTCTATCTTTATATCAAAAACCTTTTGATATTATAATAATGTCTATCAACTACAATATAATAATCATCTAGCAGAAACGCTTTCATCTCACGTTCTACATATATAGTATACAATCAAAACCGTAAGCAATTATTGGGTAATGGATTTCCAACTATGACAAGGTATGGAGCCACCTTTCGCTAGTGTACCTCTAGAAAGGAATACATTGGGTTCAACAAGAACATCTTGCAACCCGGCCACACATGACCGAACACTCATTTCGCTTGAGTGTATCGAATGTATATCACCAACGGTTGGGATTAGCAACCATTTCCCGAATGGGACAACATCAACAATAGATTTTTAGAAGTAAATGAAACTCTAGATCAGGTAAATGATATCTCATAAGACCACGCCGTATAACAGAACGGGTTTTTCCCTTATGAGAATCCAAATTATCTTTATATCAAAAACCTTTTGATATTATAATAATGTCTATCAACTACAATATAATAATCATCTAGCAGAAACGCTTTCATCTCACGTTCTACATATATAGTATACAATCAAAAACCGTTAGCAATTATTGGGTAATGGATTTCCAACTATGACAAGGTATGGAGCCACCTTACGCTAGTGTACCTCTAGAAAGGAATACATTGGGTTCAACAAGAACATCTTGCAACCCGACCACACATGACCGAACACTCATTTCGCTTGAGTGTATCGAATGTATATCACCAACGGTTGGGATTAGCAACCATTTCCCGAATGGGACAACATCAACAATAGATTTTTAGAAGTAAATGAAACTCTAGATCAGGTGATTATACACCCTACTACGGAGCGATCGACTTAGCCATGCTACCTGCCCGATTTCTGTCATTTACCTATTGATGAGGCTAGAAGCTACGCTTTATCATCACACCAGATTCACTTTGAATGCCACATCGTCAAATCCATCAAATCACCGATTGACGTCCTCTACCATACATTATGTGTTAGCTAAAAAAAGTTTCCTTCTCCGCTTCCACTCTTGGTACGGTTGGAGAAATCAATATATGTGATCATCTGGAAATACTCTGTCAGACATCCGTCCATACAAGTCATCCAGAAACAAGATGAACCGAAGGCAATATTCTGTAAACAGGATAGCCCTTGCATAACTCCGTCTTCAATTATCTTTGGCATATATCATTCACAACGCTTATGCCAATATAGAGTGGTTCTTCGGATAATAATCCAACCGGTCTCTCCATATTAACAACGTTAAAATGGTTAAAACTTTGATAGTCTGTGATTTAACTATCAAAGAAAAATACGTGTGCAAATAGCGATATTATTTCCAGATGGAAATTCTATCGATCAAACATCATTTAACATTTATATCCTTAGTTCATTTTTCATCTCCTGATTCCCTATATTCAACATTTCTTATTTTCTAAATTTAGAAAATATATGTTATTACCCTTGGAAAACATTTCCATTTCTTGTTTTCTATATCAGAAAACATTTCTGGTTCTTATTTGGAAAACATTTCCAAGACTCCTTCATTGGACTTAGACAGATGTTTAGATAAAACATCACTATGCCAACTCAAACCATTTCCTTTAATTACTAAATTCACTTAACCATCCTTTATTGCCGAACCTTAAGCATTCCTTAGTTAAATACGAAGCCCATCAAGTTGCAGTAGAACTACCTCTCAGACCTTAACTGAACAACATTTCTAACTTTGAAATAGGCAAAGTTCACTTTATTTCTTTAACTAACTTCCTTACTTAACCTTTCTTTTCGAATAACTATATTCGATTAGCTCCTTTTTTGATTAGCTCTATTTGATTAACTCTATTTGATTAACTCTATTTGATTAACTCTATTTGATTAACTCTATTCGATTTACCCTATTGCATTCACTTTAACCGATTTACTTTATTTGATAAATTCTTCTCGAGTAATCCTTTTCGATTAATTCTTTTCGAATAAGCTATATTCGAATAACTCATTTCGAATAAACTATATTCGATATCTCCTTTCGAATAAACCATATTCGATATCGCACTTCAAATAACTCATATGTGTTTAACTCTATTCGAATAACTAATTCGAATAACTCTTACGTGATTAACTCTATTCAAATAACTAATTCGAATAACTCTTATGTGATAAACTCTATTCGAATAACTAATTCGAATAACTCTATTTGAATAACTCTAGTTCGAATAACTAATTCGAATAACTCTTTTTGAATAACTCTAGTTCGATTTAACTCTATCGATATACTCTAACTGGTTTAACTTTACTTATTTAACTCAACTCAATCCACTTAACTTTATTCACTTAACTCGATTCACTCCCATCGATTAACTTAACTTGATTCTCTTAACTCGATTACTTAAGTGGTTAACTCTAACTGATTTAACTCTATCTTGAATAACTATATTCGATTAACTCCATTCGCTTAACTCTAGATCGCAGCGATCACAATGGTTACGCCTGATTCCCTCAGGAAACATCTGACCGCCGTAGGCTATCTGCAGCCCTGCGAATTACGCTAGCAGTCGTGCTAAATGGAATCTCATCCCGAATAACTATGTATGGTTTACTCTAATCGATTTACTCTATTCATTTCCTAAACAAATATTCCTTTATCCTATTTATTTTCTAAATAAATATTCTCCTTTATTCTATTCTATTCGTTTATCAACATTTTTCCCTTTTTATAAAACTCTATTCGTTTTATAAACATTTCCTTTTATTTACTTTCGAAATATTTCCTTTTATAAAATCTGTTGATTTACTAAAATCCCTTTATTTCAATATACATTGAAATAATTCTTTTTACATCCCAGGGTCTTTTATGATATTTAAAAATATCGAATAACAATGATCAATATCATTTTAACACACATAATCCATAACAGATTATATAACACATCATATATCACAATATATGAATCACAGTAAAATAAATGTTGAGGAATCTAGTTGGATTCCTCCAACCTGTTTCCCTGCATCCACAAATGTTACACAATAAAATCAACATCACTTTTAGTTCCATATGATATATTCTGTTAAATAGAATCAATATAGAAATTCAACTAACTGTCTAGTAGTTCAATCAAACAGTCAACACACAGTCAATCAACCAATATTTAACAGTTCTAAAAATACAACATGAAATTATAAACTGTTCAGAGTTAGCGAGATTTACTCACATTTGCAGTTCATCGTTAACGAACGATAAACTGTTTGTTTGATTTGAATCAAATAATTTATTTCGCCATAAATTCAAACGAGCTCCAATGGACTTCCAGTCAGTTTCATTGCGTAGCCACCATCCATACGATCCCAACGGATCTTGTTTCGTCAGATTCCGATAACATATGACAAAGATACGAGTTATATAAATTAATACATAGTTTGAATTTAATTAAAACTCGAAAACATTCCCGTTTGGGCTTTACCCTCATTCCAACAACCCAACTCCGTTTCATCAAGGCCCAGACCCGCTCTCCCTTTACAACCCAATATTCCCTCTTTCTCCCCAAATGGAAATCCACAAACCGATGTTATCTGTATAACCAAAACCCGATTTTGACCTCACCGTTGACCACCACTTCACGTCACTCCGGCCACCAAGGACGACCGCGACTACCATCAATCCACTCTCCTTCGCAAACCCTTCCTTTCCGTCACCGAGAAACTGAACTCGACGCCCCCTTTCTTCCCTGATGGGATTTCTGTAACCTCCTCCCCAAATCCCCGTTGACCACCTGCTTTGACCTCGCCTGACTTCTCCTCCGACCATCTCTCAGGGCCGCCATCACCACCTATGTACTCGCCATCACAATCCGCACCACACCATATCCCTGAGATGAAACTCGCACTACCCTCTGATATCGACTTTACTTGCTACAGGAAACAGTAGCGTACACACTGCTACAGGATCACCCAAAACTTCGTATACAGGTGCGATTCAACCTGATGGCTCGATTCCATACTTCAATTCGAAAATCAAATGCTTCCATTTGCAAGAACCACCTTCCGTAAATCTCTGTTAAAACCAACATCGAACGAGAATAGTTCGAACTCAAATAAATTGTTATGGAGGTGAAGATAAAACCAACCAGGATCCGAATATATATGCGCCCTGATTTATAGAAGTGTGTTTGATTTTTGTTTGGGTTTCTAAGATCCACGTTTTGGTTGAAAAATGAAATCGTGGGTGCTAGTTTGAGCAGAGAAACAAACGGCTGAGAAAAAGGAAGGTGTGGCCTTTTATTTGACCAAGAAAAATGTTAGGATATTTTTTCTATTTAATTTTTATTTTCTTTCCTATAATTTACACTTGTCTCTCATCCATAAAAATCCCTGAGATTACATACGATACCTAAAAATCCCCAAACTGGACATGTAGCTAGAGTTCGAAATTACGGTCCCAACGAAACTGGTTTCGTCGAAGTCTGACTCCGTTTGCTCACACAACGTATTTTTAACCATCGAAATACTGACTGTTTCTTACTCTAAAAATCCATACGACCACACAGTGACTCTAAAAATTACGAAACTGGAAATCTAACAACTATTTGACATGGCGGATCCTACAAAATTAGTTTTCGTCGAATTCCGACTTCGTTTGCAAAACTGGCTATTTTTAAAGCTTTGAATGACCCATTTAAATATATAAATATATTTAAATATAATTAAATTAAATATCTATAAATAAATATTATCGTATATATTCACAGTGGAATACCATACAGCTCTAGAATATTCCTATATGAATTTCTAACTTGATATTTCAAATCTGGGTCAAGCCGATATTCGATTTATATTGAAATTCCCTTTTAAAATATAAATAATTCCTTTATAAATTATAAAGGAATACCACAACGACTTTTCTGAAATTTGATTTGGACGTAAATCAAAATCTACACGACGAAATCCCAAATTTTCTCTTCCACTAGAAAGATATACTCCACCAGCTCCACACGTTTCTTGTTTCACAGAAACCCGGCTTAAAACGAATCCTGTACATTCAGTTGAAGTTCAAATCACCAAATAGTGAACTGCCGCGCCATTTCGTGCTCGATTATAGTTAATATATATATTTTACGTTCAACTATCGTTATTTAATATATTCGTTATTCTAATTCAATTCTAAACTGAATTAAATATCACAGAATATCCAGTTCACACCATATCGCCATTTCAGCCAATTATGATTATTTCAGAGTTAAATATATTATTTAATTTATTATTTTAAATTAAATATTCACCATTATTTAATTAAACCACCATTAAATTCAATATATCACTATTTATATAATTAAATAAATTAATCATAATACCTCTGCCAATGCGGGTCATTACAGGATTTATCCTCTTAGCTTAACACCCTTCTCTAGGACATATGTACTAAGATGGTTATATATTAGCGAGTATCGATTATATGTTGTAAATTATCAATGTGGCATGTTAAATGATGAGCTATTGATGACCAAAGTTTTTTGTTGAAAAGTAGAGCTTTGTGTAGAAGCGTGAGTTCAGGGCCTCACAACCGATAATGTGGTGAAACAAGATGAAGCACATCACACTTAAGGACACACGTTTTTTTCTAGTTGAGAAAGTGATGCTATTACATAGAGCCCAGACAATTTATTTAGTGGATGATAGGTCGATGCGCCTCGGATAATGGTCGATAACAACCGGGAGACGTTATGTTCAGGAGATACCCGAACTACACCTAGAATAGGTGGGCTGGCTCTGCCAATATAGGAAAGGACTCATTAGTTGACTCCTAGGACATCTTGCTAAAGGTGTACCCGAATGTAGTTAAGGAAGATCTTTTGCCTTGATCATTAATCGAACCTAACTTCCAATACGAACCCTTATGGTTTTAGTTGTAGTCTGTAACAACCCGAAAATCTGGGCCAGTTTAAAATTTTTATTTTGGCAATTTTAATGAATTTTGAACATTTAAAATGAATTATTTTAAATAATATCGACGAGAAATTTATTTTGAATATAATTCGAACGTATATATTATATACGTCGCCGTTAGAATATAAATAATTATATATAATTATAAATAGAATTGAAAATGGCGCTGTAGTTCGATAATTCGATTTCAAACTTCAATTGAATGTACCGGGTGCAAAATAAACCGGATTTTAGTGAAACCAAAAATAATAGGATCTATTTGAGAATATCTTTCCAACGAAAGTGACAAAAGGCGAGAATGACGAAGATTTCTACATAAGAAGAGTCGTGGTATTGGATTAGCTATCGGTGAGAACTTCTCACTTTAAATTCTCTTTTTCTAGTTATATATATATACTAGGATGCAGACGGTGCTTAGTAGCACCCGACACCCGTCGTCCACAGACCATGGACGGCTTGTATGCTTGTTTGATGTGTTGTGAAAATTGTTTGTGTTGTTGATGTGAAATCCATAATAAAATGTAGATGGTTGAAATAAATTAATTATCGTTAAAAATATAATTTTTAACGTGAAAGTGAATAAATAAATATTTATAAACAAATCGGCCGATTTGTTTATATACACTGATTTGACTGATATTGATTGGGATGATAAATTTTACACATCGCCCAACTGCACAAATAAAATCTGTGTTTGTTGATTTGAAAATCCACACGGGTGTTGGGATGATATTTGGCGTACACTAATCCCAATTATTTCATTGTATGTCGATCGATTGGTCGACAGGCTGTGTAAGCGTTGATTATTTATATTTGATGCTTATGCAGTTGTGTTGTGCACTTTGGATGATGGTTGATGGTTTATCGTTGCTATTATATACATGTGTTGTATGGAATCCATATAATTAACGTTATATGGTAATTGATTGGGCCTCATTCCAATCGGGGAAAATATTCATGTGTTGACGATGTTCATGTGTTGAAACTATTCAAGTGTTGAGTAAAATATTTTAACAATAAAATTTACATCTTTATCATATTTAAAATTAGAACTTCTTCACGGTGGAGTCTGATTTAAAAATCAAACGATAGATACCATAGTTTTATAAAATATTTTACATAACAAAAATAGTTGTGTTGACAGTACTCATGTGTTGAGATTGGTCGTGTGTTGAAGAAATATAGATTCATGTGTTGAATAGAATAAATATTCATTTGTTGAATAAAATAACGAATTTATTGAAATATATAAAGCCGTGTTGATTAGAGTTGCGCTATTTTGATGTGATCGATATTTATATCGATTATATTCGTTTTATAATGAATATAGAAAAGATAATGATTTCAAAATATAACGTTTTGAAAATATTATCATTTATATAGTAATGATATGAAATATTTAATTTTGATTAGAAATTGAATTTAGTGTTGAAATGGTTTTCAAAACGAATTTAAAACGATTTATAAAATACGTTTTAAAAGGAAATCGATGAAACATAATATATATATATATATAATGGCCTGAATAGAACGCGCCGCGGCAGTTCACGAATTTCGACCATTGACTTCGAATTGACGTTGCGGGAGATCCGACCGTCGGATTCTCCTAAAACCGGAACCGTTGGGTTCGTATCGAAAAGAGCTTTCTAACGATTATTAGAAATTTGAACTCTAAAGGTTGGATTTGGAATTATGTTCAAATCAATTTTAGAAAAGGTCGTTGTAAGTGCAGTTCGATGGCCGTTGTTGGAAATCGACTGTATGGGCCTTGATAAAATTATTAAAATTATTAATAATTTGTGTAAAATCATAATATGTGAATTGGAAAGAACTGGGATCAAAAACTCCACATTTGAAAGGATAAAAATATAGTTTTATCGAAATGAATTAGTTTTGAACTAGAATCAAAATCAATTTATTTTTGAAATAAATAAATTGAATTTGAAAGTGACTTTAAAAATAATCAATATTCCCAATACGTGAATTGGACTGGAGTTGAATCGAAATTATCTTCGGAATAATTCGATGTTGGATTTCATGACTATACAGATATTGTTATGGGAATTTGAAAGATATATTTTATATCGTTATTTCCAATACGATATTTGTTGGTTTCAGGATTTGATATTGAATATAAGCCGGTATATTTTCTATTCAGAGCCTTGTATATAATATCAAATGTGATTTGGGTTTATCATGAGCGGTGTTTTGAATAACACCTGTTCTTTAACCCGATTAACAATAGAGTGTGATTTTGGGTTTATCGTGAATCGTGTTTTAGATGACATTGGTTTTTTAACCCAGTTAAAGACAGGATATTGATTTTTGAAAGGATTAAAACTAAGTAGAGTTTTAATGAATCTTTAATTAGATTGAAATCTGAATTGATAATTTAAATTATCAAATCTGAAAGGTGATCGAGAATGGAGTACCACCAGTTTTGCTCCAAAGCGATAGTTAAATCTTTAATTAGATTTGAACGTGAAATGGTAATTAATTTTACCGATAACACCGTGGTGTTAGATATGGAGTATTACCAGTTTTGCTCCATGGGATGAATAGGTTGGGATTGGGAAATAAAATAAATAATTACTTTTGTGTGGTTCACTAATCCCGACTAGTTTAAAATGATATCCAAAGGAAGATTAAAGAATAAATTTAGAAGAATTTATCTTGGATAAAATTAATGGGAACCTTTCCCTAAGAATGTGATTTTGTGAATAAAAGAATATTTTGAATTGGAATGAGGCGTTTGTTGTGTTTGTGTAACACGTGTTTATTATATACACGGGTTATTCAGAAAGGCCGGGTTTATCCCATTTTGATTAACCGATTCGACGAGATGTCGAAGATGAAGACAGTGGTTGAAGACCGGAAGTCTTCACATCGTTTGGGTGATTACTGATGATCTCGATTGGGCTGTACACCCAAGATGAGGGAAACAGTTGGTGATCGTCCAGACGTACTTGGAGATGGATGGATGTGCGAGGAAAGTGCCTCCGGTTTCGTTCAGACCTAGAACGGACTTTTAAATGGATAGTGTGTCTGAGATTGTATTCCTTTATATTGTATTCGTTGATCTCTGCTAAATATATATCTGTTTAGCGACGGAGAATTTATTCTCTTGCTTAACGCCCTTCTCTGAGACATACGAGCTCAGAGGTTATATATTGGCAGAAATCAGTGGTACGATATGGATTGATAGTGTGGCATGCTGAGATGCAGTGATCCAGAATTTTGTTGAAAAGCAAAGTTTGGTGGGTGATGTTCAAAGCGCAGCTTTGATATAGCATGGCTTTGTGTATAGCATTGATTCGCGAGCCTTACATCCCGGTATGGTGGTAAACTGATGGTTTGATCCGTATGCTTTTTAGTGGATGGGCACCTTAGTGGTGTCGTGGATTCGGTCGACCGAGATGAGCTTAGTGCTCAGGGATAGATAGAGTAAGCGGTGTTTCCTCTCGCTGGGACGTAAGCCGCGGTGATACTCTGGTCCCAAAAGTGCGGATGTGCAGACGGTGTTTTCTCTTGTTGGGACGTAAGCCGTGGGGAATTGCATTACACGATCGATCTTTCGAATCAGAAGCCACCATGATGGAAATCCAATTTCCAATACGTGTATTTCGGTTTTATTTGTAGAGCCTAGTATGGCGACATAGTGGGATGGGGCGCTTATGCCATCTATGATTGATACTTATGATTTGAAGATGTTTTATACAATATGCACTTATAATAGTATCAAATGATTTGTTTTAAACGTATCAAGCATTCTTGGCTATTATAAGGTAAAAACCCTATCCTACGGCTTGCGTTGCATTGTGTGATGGGACCTGGGTCTTATAATAGCTTCATTTTTCTTTATTTAGCATTGCACTGTTGTTTTATGCACTGGTGTTCTTGGGAGGAAACCCGTTCCGTGTTATACGGTGTGGTCCCTTGATTTACCTAACTTTGAAAATAAAGATAAATAACCGTTTTAGTTCTCACACCAGTCCCATGACTAACCTGGAGTTTATTGTTTTAACCTAAACTCTGGGTGCCCCTATTTTCGACACGGGCAGCTAGTAGTTTTGGTTTTGCAGATTTATATTCACAGGATCCTGATTTACAGCTGGAACGATGCTCGGAAAGCTCTGTATCCGTGTATTACTTTCAGATGTGTTTTATACTGTTTTTCCACTGCTATGTAATTCATTGTAATCTCTGATATTTGTTGAATGTAATTTATTCATTTATACTCTGTATATTCTTGTATCTGATGGAATTGTTGTAATAACAATGAAATGTTCTTCCGTTTGCGTTCTATTTTGTCCTGTTCTCAAAGTATCTGCTCTTTCCTTCACGGGGAAGTTACGGGTCCTTACTGTGGTATCAGAGCTTTGGTTTACAGAACTCGAGAACTAGACACATTAGAACCATACGAAAGAATTCATCAGATATTGGATTAGTAATATCCAATTAGAATGACTCGTTAGAGATAGGATCAATAGTATCCTAGAACGAGTGTGAAGTGTATATTTTAAAATAAAAATTTGAAAACAAACTTTGTTTTGAAAGTTAAATTCAAGTATACGTATTTGAATATTTATTTATTTTGAATTTGGACAATCTAGTATATAAAGATTTTGCATATACGCGTCATGAACATATATTCGAAGTTTTAATATACTGGATAGATATAGAATCGCAATCTGGTAGCCCGGGGATGATTCCTCTGATGACGTACGACATCAGTGGTTTATTTTCGTGTTTCGAAGGTGTGATTTCTATATATTTCCATTAGACTGGTGTGAGAACCAAAATTTAACTAGATAGATTTATTGTTGTGAATTGGCATCAAAAACATGATTTTCTATATATATATATATATATATATATATATATATATATATATATATATCAAAGTTATGTGTTTGAAATTCTAATCAACTAATTGATTGATGGTTGTGTTGTTTGTTTATTTGTTTGATAATTTTGAACCGTTATGCCAAATTGAACCAAATATTGAAATGTATTGAAAATTAGTCGCATTTGCTTGGATATACATGTATATCTATTGAACATGTCATAGCAAGGAGGCTAGAGCAGAGAATAAAATTTGTTTGCCCGACAAATAGGTACATGTTAACTATAATTTACTGTTTTGTTTGGGTGATGATGATTATATGAGCCGATTGGCTAGCCGCTTGGCTTTTTCTTTTTCTTTTTGAGATCAGAAGGCCTGTATGGAAATTTCGGGATTTTCCCGGTGCTCCCGGTGCAGGGGAGGTTATGGCGAAATTTTTCGAAAATTTAGGGTGTTAGCCAAATTTTTGAAAATTTTGAAAAGTTTTTAGAAACTGAAAAGTTGAAGAACTTAAGCCGTAGTCAAAATAATGGAAGTTGAGTTGATTTGTTAAACAACTTTCGGCTTCATTCCTTTTCGGCTTCCATTGTTATGTTCCTTTTCGGCCTTTGATTTAGAGAAGATCAGAATATCATTAAAAAAAAAACAGAACAAATTTATTCAATTAAATCACACATTGAACTGATTGGAAAATAGTTAGAAATATATACTTGTGCATTATATATGTTTGAACAGGAAATTGGATAGCTATTGAGTAAAGATTTTATTTGCGTGCCCGACAAATAGGTAAACCTTAATGAGTTGGATGCGAAATATTATTATATTAACTCCTGTGAAAGCCATTGGATGCGGAGTGCTGGTTATTCTGTGTGAAATAATAAACATCGCCATAGGATAGCAACAATTAATTTTGAACTACATTACATGGCATACTTCTGGAAGATAGGCATACTTCATCATATACCACATAAGCATTTGGAGCTTGTGTGACGAGGTGGAAGATTTACCATACGAGCGAGAGGCTTGTATGGCGATGACTATATATTACAGGTTGAACTGATGACCGATATGGACAATATAAAATTGTAACGGTAAAATTGCCAGATTAATAAAAACCCCACACGGGACTAGAGTTGACAATAATCACATCTCTCTAGTTATTAGATACAACACATGGACTATTTATTTCCCATACGGGAAAAGGATTTATCCTCTAGAGCATTTAAAATACACACTCCCTCAGGCTTTGACAGGGTGACGAGAATTTATTCTCTGGAGTTATTATCAATACACGCTCCCCTGTAAACACCAGAATATATCACTATAAATATGTGTATGCTTATTAGGATTTATTGGGTACCTAATACGGCCTAATAAATTTCCAAACCTTTCCCCGTACAAAGGAGGTTATGGAGAAATTTTTCGAAAATTCCGGGTGTTAGCCAAATTTTTTGAAGAATTTGAAAATTCTCAGAAACTGAAAAGTTGGAGAATGGAATCCAGATCGAACGTAGAGTTGATTGATCAAACCACTTTCAACTTTGTTCCTTTTCGGGGACGAAAAGTTTTAAGTGGGGGAGATTGTAACAACCCGAAAATCTGGGCCAGTTTAAAATTTTTATTTTGGCAATTTTAATGAATTTTGAACATTTAAAATGAATTATTTTAAATAATATCGACGAGAAATTTATTTTGAATATAATTCGAACGTATATATTATATACGTCATCGTTAGAATATAAATAATTATATATAATTATAAATAGAATTGAAAATGGCGCGGTAATTCGATAATTCGATTTCAAACTTCAATTGAATGTACCGGGTGCAAAATAAACCGGATTTTAGTGAAACCAAAAATAATAGGATCTATTTGAGAATATCTTTCCAACGAAAGTGACAAAAGGCGAGAACGGCGAAGATTTCTACATAAGAAGAGTCGTGGTATTGGATTAGCTATCGGTGAGAACTTCTCACTTTAAATTCTCTTTTTCTAGTTATATATATATATATATATACTAGGATGCAGACGGTGCTTAGTAGCACCCGACACCCGTCGTCCACAGACCATGGACGGCTTGTATGCTTGTTTGATGTGTTGTGAAAATTGTTTGTGTTGTTGATGTGAAATCCATTATAAAATGTAGATGGTTGAAATAAATTAATTATCATTAAAAATATAATTTTTAACGTGAAAGTGAATAAATAAATATTTATAAACAAATCGGCCGATTTGTTTATATACACTGATTTGACTGATATTGATTGGGATGATAAATTTTACACATCGCCCAACTGCACAAATAAAATCTGTGTTTGTTGATTTGAAACCCCACACGGGTGTTGGGGTGATATTTGGCGTACACTAATCCCAATTATTTCATTGTATGTCGATCGATTGGTCGACAGGCTGTGTAAGCGTTGATTATTTATATTTGATGCTTATGCAGTTGTGTTGTGCACTTTGGATGATGGTTGATGGTTTATAGTTGCTATTATATACATGTGTTGTATGGAATCCATATAATTAACGTTATATGGTAATTGATTGGGCCTCATTCCAATCGGGGAAAATATTCATGTGTTGACGATGTTCATGTGTTGAAACTATTCAAGTGTTGAGTAAAATATTTTAACAATAAAATTTACATCTTTATCATATTTAAAATTAGAACCACTTCACGGTGGAGTCTGATTTAAAAATCAAACGATAGATACCATAGTTTTATAAAATATTTTACATAACAAAAATAGTTGTGTGTTGACAGTACTCATGTGTTGAGATTGGTCGTGTGTTGAAGAAATATAGATTCATGTGTTGAATAGAATAAATATTCATTTGTTGAATAGAATAACGAATTTATTGAAATATATAAAGCCGTGTTGATTAGAGTTGCGCTATTTTGACGTGATCGATATTTATATCGATTATATTCGTTTTATAATGAATATAGAAAAGATAGTGATTTCAAAATATAACGTTTTGAAAATATTATCATTTATATAGTAATGATACGAAATATTCAATTTTGACTAGAAATTGAATTTAGTGTTGAAATGGTTTTCAAAACGAATTTAAAACGATTTATAAAATACGTTTTAAAAGGAAATCGATGAAATATAATATATATATATATATATATATATTATATAATGGCCTGAATAGAACGCGCCGCGCCGCGGCAGTTCGCGAATTTCGACCATTGACTTCGAATTGACGTTGCGGGAGATCCGACCGTCGGATTCTCCTAAAACCGGAACCGTTGGTTTCGTATCGAAAAGAGCTTTCTAACGAATATTAGAAATTTGAAATCTAACAGTTGGATTTGGAATTATGTCCAAATCAATTTAAGGTCATTGTAAGTGCAGTTCGATGGCCGTTGTTGGAAATCGACTGTATGGGCCTTGATAAAATTATTAAAATTATTAATAAATTGTGTAAAATCATAATATGTGAATTGGAAAGAACTGGGATCAAAAACTCCACATTTGAAGGGATAAAAATATAGTTTTATCGAAATGAATTAGTTTTGAACTAGAATCAAAATCAATTTAATTTTGGAATAAATAAATTGAATTTGAAAGTGACTTTAAAAATAATCAATATTCCCAATACGTGAATTGGACTGGAGTTGAATCGAAATTATCTTCGGAATAATTCGATGTTGGATTTCGTGACTATACAGATATTGTTATGGGAATTTGAAAGATATATTTTATATCGTTATTTCCAATATGATATTTGTTGGTTTCAGGATTTGATATTGAATATAAGCCGGTATATTTTCTATTCAGAGCCTTGTATTTAATATCAAATGTGATTTGGGTTTATCATGAGCGGTGTTTTGAATAACACCTGTTCTTTAACCCGATTAACAATAGAGTGTGATTTTGGGTTTATCGTGAATCGTGTTTTAGATGACATTGGTTCTTTAACCCAGTTAAAGACAGGATATTGATTTTTGAAAGGATTAAAACTAAGTAGAGTTTTAATGAATCTTTAATTAGATTGAAATCTGAATTGATAATTTAAATTATCAAATCTGAAAGGTGATCGAGAATGGAGTACCACCAGTTTTGCTCCAAAGCGATAGTTAAATCTTTAATTAGATTTGAACGTGAAATGGTAATTAATTTTACCGATAACACCGTGGTGTTAGATATGGAGTATTACCAGTTTTGCTCCATGGGATGAATAGGTTGGGATTGGGAAATAAAATAAATAATTACTTCTGTGTGGTTCGCTAATCCCGACTAGTTTAAAATGATATCCAAAGGAAGATTAAAGAATAAATTTAGAAGAATTTATCTTGGATAAAATTAATGGGAACCTTTCCCTAAGAATGTGATTTTGTGAATAAAAGAATATTCTGAATTGGAATGAGGCGTTTGTTGTGTTTGTGTAACACGTGTTTATTATATACACGGGCTATTCAGAAAGGTCGGGTTTATCCCATTCTGATTAACCAATTCGACGAGATGTCGAAGATGAAGACGGTGGTTGAAGACCGGAAGTCTTTACATTGTTTGGGTGATTACTGATGATCTCGATTGGGCTGTACACCCAAGATGAGGGAACCAGTTGGTGATCGTCCAGACGTACTTGGAGATGGATGGATATGCGAGGAAAGTGCCTCTTGTTTCGTTCAGACCTAGAACAGACTTGTAAATGGATAGTGTGTCTGAGATTTTATTCCTTTATATTGTATTCGTTGATCTCTGCTAAATATATATTTGTTTGGCGGCGGAGAATTTATTCTCTTGCTTAACGCCTTTCTCTGAGACATACGAGCTCAGAGGTTATATATTGGCAGAAATCAGTGGTACGATATGGATTGATAGTGTGGCATGCTGAGATGCAGTGATCCAGACTTTTGTTGAAAAGCAAAGTTTGGTGGGTGATGATCAAAGCGCAGCTTTGATATAGCATGGCTTTGTGTATAGCATTGATTCGCGAGCCTCACATCCCGGTATGGTGGTAAACTGATGGTTTGATCAGTAAGCTTTTTAGTGGATGGGCACCTTAGTGGTGTCGTGGATTCGGTCGACTGAGATGAGCTTAGTGCTCAGGGATAGATAGAGTAAGTGGTGTTTTCTCTCGCTGGGATGTAAGCCGCGGTGATACTCTGGTCCCAAAAGTGCGGATGTGCAGACGGTGTTTTCTCTTGTTGGGACGTAAGCCCTGGGGAATTGCATTACGCGATCGATCTTTCGAAACAAAAGCCACCATGATGGAAATCCAATTTCCAATACGTGTATTTCGGTTTTATTTGTAGAGCCTAGTATGGCGACATAGTGGGATGGGGCGCTTATGCCATCTATGATTGATACTTATGATTTGAAGATATTTTATACAATATGCACTTATAATAGTATCAAATGATTTGTTTTAAACGTATCAAGCATTCTTGGCTATTATAAGGTAAAAACCCTATCCTACGGCTTGCGTTGCATTGTGTGATGGGACCTGGGTCTTATAATAGCTTCATTTTTCTTTATTTAGCATTGCGATGTTGTTTTATGCACTGGTGTTCTTGGGAGGAAACCCGTTCCGTGTTATACGGCGTGGTCCCTTGATTTACCTAACTTTGAAAATAAAGATAAATAACCGTTTTAGTTCTCACACCAGTCCCATGACTGACCTGGAGTTTATTGTTTTAACCTAAACTCTGGGTGCCCCTATTTTCGACACGGGCAGCTAGTAGTTTTGGTTTTGCAGATTTATATTCACAGGATCCTGATTAACAGCTGGAACGATGCTCGGAAAGCTCTGTATCCGTGTATTACTTTCAGTTGTGTTTTATACTGTTTTTCCGCTACTATGTAATTCATTGTAATCTCTGATATTTGTTGAATGTAATTTATTCATTTATACTCTGTATATTCTTGTATCTGATGGAATTGTTGTAATAATAATGAAATGTTCTTCCGTTTGCATTCTATTTTTTCCTGTTCTCAAAGTATCCGCTCTTTCCTTCACGGGGAAGTTACGAGTCCTTACATAATCTATGTATGTAGACGTAATATATGGGTACCTACTTCTGTTATGATTGATACATTTAATTTGAAAAGGTTTTCAAAGATAGACACTAATGATAATATCAAATGATTTTCGCATACCAAGCATATTTGGTTATCCTAAGTTAAAACTTGCTCCTAATGGTGTGTGTTTTCATTGTGTGATGGGATGCGAGTCTTATGGTGGCTTCATTTTCCGAAAAGCAAGCACAAAGGTTTGGAACTGCTTTTTGATGATTGTTTGAGATACGTTTGATGTAATAACCCGGAAATCTGCGCCAATTTAAAATTTTTATTTTGGCAATTAAAGTGAATTTTGAATATTTAAAATGAATTATTTTAAATAATAACGACGAGAATTTATTTTGAATGGAAATAGAACGTATATATTTATATAGATCGTCGTTATAATATAAATATTTTATTTTAATTATAAAAGGAATTGAAAATGGCGCGATAATTCGATTTCAAATTTCAAACGAATGTACAGGATTCAAAATAAACCGGATTTTAGCAAAACCAAAAATATTAGAATCTAATTGAGAATATCTTTCCAACGAATCCGAAAAATTGAAATTTCATAGCGGGAATAAAAAATTATACCCAGTTGAAATTTCAGAATAGTCACTATGGAATTTCAGCCCTTAAAAATGGAAATTTTGCAAACGACCTCAGTTTTCGACTAAACCACTTTTGTTGGATCTGTGATGTCAAGTTATCGCTAGATTCCAAAATTCGTAATTTTTCGAATCAATATGTGAGCGTAGGAAACGAAAACACGTTGGACCAGTTTCAATTGATTTTAATCGACTGGAAAATGGCCATTTTTCAAACGGTCTCAGAATTCGATGAAATTAGTTTTTTTAGAATCGTATTGTCAATACGAAGCTAGAAAATATTTTTTGGGAATTTTTAGAGTCTGTATGTGACCCCAGTAAATTGAAATGCGCGTTCAAATTCAATATATAGATTTATATTTTGGTTTTGATGGAAACTGATCGTAACAGACAAAGTGGCTTACGATACATATCCCATTGTGTTCGGAATGGGGATAATTAGCTATGGACGACAGTCGGTGGGTTCGATTTCGAGTTCGAAATAAAAAGTTGCTTTTAAAATAAATAAAACAAAAATATAATAAAATATAAAATCTTTCTCACACCCCCCTTTCTCATTCGTTCAAATCGAAATAAAAAAAACCTCCTCCGCTGCAATCGCCACTTTCCCTCCCCCCTCTTCTCCGATCGCTCCGCCTCCTTAGCCCCCCTCCGCTCCTCCATCTCTCCGCACCTTCTTATCCTCGTCCAATTCCCGAAGACCTCCACGCGAGAACACCCAGGCCACTCAAACCCTAGGAAGGGCCGCCGCCTCCGGCCAATGCCCCACCACATCGGCGCCTCCGCCTCGAGATCCCCCCTCTCTCTGTCCAGTGCCGAACACTGTAAGATTTTTATTTTATTATTTTTGTTTATTTTTACTTATTTTATTGTGATTAGATTAAATAAAAATCTGTTTTAAAATGTATATAACATTAGAAATGAAAACGTGATTTATATATGTAGCAAACGAAAAGATTTATTTTTTTTAAACGAAAAGAATTGATTTTTAAACAAATAAAAATATGATTTTTATATAATAGAGAATATAAAAATGTGATTTTTATATTTGTAGCAAAATAAAAATATGATTTTTATTTATGTAGAGTAATAAAAAAATAATTTTTATTATATTACTAGCAGTATAAAAATAGAATTCTTATCTATATAGTAGCGGTATAAAAATAGAATTTTTATCTATATAGTAGCGGTCTAAAAATGTGATTTTTATCCATATAGAGTGTTTATAAAAATGTGATTTTTATATGCATAACAACAATATACAAATGTGATTTTTATATATGTAGTGGCTACGGACGATGAAAGTGACAAAAGGTGAGCACGACGAAGATTTCTACATAAGAAGAATCACGGTGTATTGGTTTAGCTAGTCGGTGAGAACTCCTCACTTTTAATTTATTTCTAGTTTGAAATATATACTAGGATGCAGACGGTGCTTAGTAGCACCCGACACATGTCGTCCACAGACCATGGATGACTTGTTTGTTGATTGTTGTGTAGTGAAATTTGATTGTGTGATGGTGAATGAAAAAATATATTTTATAGTGGAAAATATTTTATAGTTAAAAATATGATTTTTAACGTATATATAAAATAAATACTTATAAACAAATCGGACGATTTGTTTATATATACTGATTTGACTGATATTGATTGGGACGATAAATTTTACACATCGCCCAACTGCATAAATAAAATATGTATTTGTTGATTTGAAACCCCACACGGGAATTGGGATGATATTTGACGTACACTAATCCCGATTGTTCAATTGTATGTCAATCGATGGGTTGACAGACTGTGTAAGCGTTAATTATTTGTATCTAATGCTTATGCAGTTGTGTGGTGCACTCTGGATGATGGTTGATTATTTATCGTTGCTATTACATACATGTGTTATAGAAAATCCATATAATTAACATTATATGGTAATTGATTGGGCCTCATTCCAATTTAGAAAATAAATTCATGTGTTGAATAGAATAAATATTCATATGTTGAATAAAAGCCGTGTTGATCAGAATTACGCCATTTTGACATGAACGATATTTATATCGACTTTATTCATTTTTAATTGAATACTGAAAGTGATTTTGAAATTTGAATTAAATTGAAATGAATTGAAATTCGAAATGAATTGAAATTCGAATTAAATTGAAATGAATTGAAATTCGAATTAAATTGAAATGAATTGAAATTCGAATTTAATGGAAATTGAATTGAAATCGATTTGAAATGAAATTAAAACGAATTTATATTGAAAAATTCAATCTTGATTTGAATTTCAAAAGGAAGTTGAAATCGTTTTTAAAACGAATTTAAAACGATTCATAAAATACGTTTTAAAAGGAAATCAACGAAGTATATATTATACATATTATATATATAATATAATGGCCTGAATAGAACGCGCCGCGACGCAGTAGTTCGCGAATTTCGACCATTGACTTCGAATGGATATTGCAGGAGATTCGACCGTCGGATTCTCCTAAAACTGGAACCATTGGGTTCGTATCGAAAAGAGCTTCCTAACGAATATTAGAGATTTGAAATCTAATGGTTGGATTTGGAATTACGTCCAAATCAAATTTGGAAAAGGTCGCTGTAAGTGCAGTTCGATGGCCGTTGATGGAAATCGATTGTACGGGCCTTGATAAAATTATTAAAAATAGTAATAATTTGTGTAAAATCATAAGAAATGATTTATGAAGGATTGGGATGAAAAACTCCATATCTAAAAAGATAAAAATAGATTTTTATCGGAATGAACCAGTTTTGAACTAGAATTATAATTCTATTTATTTTTAAATAAATAAATTGGATTTGAAATGGTTTTGAAAATAACCAGAATTTCCAATAATTGAATTGGAATGGATTTGAATCGAAATCGTCTTTGGAATATTTCGATGTTGGATATCGTGATGACACAAATATTTTTATGGGATTTTGAAAGATATATTAATATCGTTATTTCCAATACGATATTTGTTGGTCGTAGAATTTGATATTGAGTATAAGCCGATATATTTTCTATCCCGAGCCTTGTATTTAATATCAAGTGTGATTTGGGTTTGTCGTGAATGGTGTCTTCATTAACACTGTCCTTAAACCTAGTTGAGAAAAAGATTAAATCTTTTTATTTAGATTTAATGAAGTGTACCAATTAAATAATATTTAATTGGAATTGAATTGGGATTGATTTTTTGGTCTATCGTGAACGGTGTTTTAAACAACACTGGTTCTTTAACCCGATAATTAATGGAATGTGATTTTGGGTTGTCATGAACGGTATCTTCAATAATACTGTTCTTAGACCCGAAGGAGTTAAGAAAATCAGAAACTAACTGGAGATTAGTTAAGTTGAATGGTTTCTTAGGTATTGATCTGATGTTGGTTTCGGCCTTCAGGGTTAATACTTAGGGAATTGCTCACTTATTATTTTACGGTTAAAGGATGATAGAATGGAATGTGATTTTGGGTTTATCGTGAACCGTGTTTTAAATGACATTGATTCTTTAACCTAGTTAAAGATTAAAACTAAGTGGACTTTTAATGAATCTTTAATTAGATTGAAATGATCGAGAATGGAGTATCACCAGTTTTGCTCCAGGTGATAGCTAAATCTTTAATTAGATTTAAGCGTGAAATGGTAATTGAATTTACCGATAACACTGTGGTGTTAGATATGAAGTATGACCAGTTTTACTTCATGGGATGAATAGGTTGGGGTTGGGAAATTAAAACAAATGATTACTTCGGTAAGGTTCGTTAATCCCGACTAGTTGAATCGATATTCAAAAGAAGATTAAAGAATTAATTTGAGGAATTTATCTTTGATAAAATTAATGGGAACCTATCCCTAAGAATGTGAAGTCTGACAACTAACTGAAGATTAGTTAAGACGAATGGTTTCCTGGGTATTGATCTGATTTTGGTTTCGGCCTTCGGGGTTAATATTTGGGGAATTGTTCCCTTACTAATTTATGGTTAGTGACTGATGAATTGGAATGAGGCGTATGTTGTGTTTGTGTAACACTTGTTTATTATATACGCGAGTTATTCGGAAAGACCGGGTTTATCCCATTCTGAATAACTGATACGACGATAAGTCGAAGATGAAGACGGTGGTCGAAGACCGGAGGTCTTCACATCGTTTGGCTGATTACTTATGAAAACCCGTAACTTCCCCGTGAAGGAAAGAGCGGATAGTTCGAGAACAAGCCACAACAGAACGCAGACGGAAGAACATTTCATTGTATATTACAACAATGCATTAGATTACAAGAATATACAGAGTATAAACGAATCAATATTACACAGAAATATCAGAGATTACAATACATTACATAGCAGCGGAAAATAATACAATACACAACTAGAAGAGATATACGGATACAAAGCTTTCCGGACATCATTCCAGCTGTAAACCAGGATCCTGTGAATATAAATCTGCAAAACCAAAACTACTAGCTGCCCGTGTCAAAATAAGGGCACCCAGAGTTTAGGTTAAAACAATAAACTCCAGGTCAGTCATGTGACTGGTGTGAGAACTAAAACAGTTATTAATCTTTATTTTTAAAGTTGGGTAAATAAAGGGACCACGCCGTATAACACGGAACGGGTTTCCTCCCAAGAATACCAGTGCATAAAACAAACAGCGCAATGCTAAATAAAGAAACATGAAGGTATTATAAGACCCAGGTCCTATCACACAATGCAATGCAAGCCGGGGGATAGGGTTTTTACCTTATAGTAGCCAAGAATGCTTAATACGTTTAAAAGAAATCATTTGATACTATTATAAGTGTATAGTGTATAAAACAACTTCAAATCATAAGTATCAATCATAGGCGGCATGAATGCCCCATACCACTATGTCGCCATATATAGGTTATACAATCAAAATCGCAAAGTCACGTATTTGGAAATTGGGTTTCCATCTATGAACCGAGGCAAAAGATAGTCCTCAACCGATTCGAGACTCTCTAGCCCGAGCCTCAGGACCCAGGCTCAGGTGGTGTAACGACCCTGAATTTTGGGGCCAAGTTAAAATTTATTTTAAGTGATTTTAAATGAGTTTTGATATTTAAAATAATCTATTTTAAATAATAAGGATCACAAATTTGGTTCAAATCGAAATTAGAATGAATAAATTAATTTTAAATATAAAAAGAGCTAGAAATGGCGCGGTAGTTTGAAAAGTCAAACTTGAACTTTGACTAACCATACAAGATGCAAAATTTAACGGATTTTAGTAAAACCAAAAATATTAGAATCTATTTAAAAATATCTTTCCAACGAATCCGAAAAATCGAAATTTCATAGCGGAAATCAAAAGTTATGGCTAATTCAATTTTTAGAAAGGTCGATGGGTAATTTGCATAGGACAAAAATGCTATTTTTCACATATGTAGGAATTTGAACTCGAAACCACTTCCATTGGTTTCAGAATGACGTTTCTACATTGAAAAACAGTAAACACTTATATGTTTCGAGTTTCAGAAAATATTTGTTTAAAAATGTATTTTTAATATTAAATATATTCGCCTTGAAAATAGCCATTTTTCAAAAAGTCTCAGAATTGAACGAAACGAATTTTGTTGTGATCGTATCGGCATAAGAAAGCCAAAAATAATTTTTCCGGATTTTTCTGACTTCGTATGTGGCCCCGGCAAAATTATATTTACGTTCGAATTTAAAATAAAGGATTTATTTGAAAATAAAAGAAAACCATACTGTAACTTCAGAATTGGACCATGGGGATAGCGTCATCGCGTTCAGAAGACGTCAAAACATTAAGTTCGACAGTCGTTGAGCGCGAATCGGAGGTCGTATGTGAAAACGGTATTTTCTTGAATTAAATAATTAATTAAATAATTAAAATAAAACCCTAAATACTAGTATATATACCCGTATACAGTACGTATGCTTCTTCTTCTTCCTCTCGTTATCAGCCGCCGTGAAACCCATAAGTGATCAAAATTTCAAACTCAATTTTCTCCTTCATCTCTCAACGGTTTTCATCATACCATATACCGTTTCGAAGCTCTCTCCGAGCTCTACGTTCTCCGATAAATCCCAGCCTCCCTCGTGCCCTGTAGCTCCGCCACCGAGCCCGCAAACTCGCGCCGCACGCAGCCACGTGGGCCCCACCACGTCCAACCGCACCGCCCCCAACTCCCGGCGAAGATCGGCCTCTCGTAGCACTCCAAGCTCCAACAAACGGCACCCAAAACCGTTCAGTAAATCAAGAGAAATCCGGATTTGAAGTTTTGAACAAAAGGGTATGAATTATTTCAGATTTTGTAACGCTTTTAAGCGTGACAGAAGCAGTTGTTAAAAGTCTGTTTGATTTAAAAACATTGATAACTTATGCATACGAACCCCGTTTCTGAAAATTTCAGATCCGATGGAACCGTGACTTCGAATACAACTTTAATACAGAGCAATTGGGAACAAACTTTAATCTAATTGAGGTGAGAATCATATTTATTTTATTTAAGTAATTATGTTTTAATTATTGGTGTTCGCATTCATAATCATATATGTATGTGAATTTGCTATGATATAAACTGTATGTGAATCTGCTATGGCTTAATCTGTATGTGTATGCTAGGACTAAAACCGCTGCATGTTGATTGACGATTTTTGTCAATATTAGAATAATAAATTTTTTTTACTGTATGTTGATTGACATATTTGTCAATATTTAAATAGGAAATGTTGAAATTGTTCATTTTATGTTAGAGTGACATTTTGTATATATTATAGAAAATGTCATCGTATGGTAAAGATAACATTTTTTTTATATATATGTTAAAATAGAATTATATATAGTATGTTGAATGGTCACTATTTTTGTTATGTTAAGAATGAGAATTAACACCGTATGTTAAGGAACAATTTTTGTTCATATTTGAATAGAATTTACACACCGTATGTTAATGAACAATATTTTGTTCATTATTAAAATAAGAAAAGCACCGTATGTTAATGAACAATATTTTGTTCATTATTAAAATAAGAAAAGCACCGTATGTTAATGAACAATATTTTGTTCATTATTAAAATAAGAAAAGCACCGTACGTTAATGAATAATATTTTGTTCATTATTAAAAATAAGAATTTGGCACTATATGAAATGAACTAATTTTTGTTCATTATAAATTATAGAATATGCCACCGTATGTTGATGAACGCTGTTTTTGTATCATTATTAAAATAGTATTATACACCGTAGGTTGATGAACGCTATTTTGTTCATTATTAAATTAGTATTACGCACTGTATGTAAGAATGACAAATTTTGTCAATATTAAAAGTAAAATTGTTCACTGTAGGTTAATTGACAAATTTTGTCAATATTAAAAATAGGATTTTTCACTATATGTTAAATGACAAATTTTGTCAATATTGAAATAGAAAATCACTCACCGTATATTCATTGACAAATTTTTGTCAATATTAGAATAGAATTATTCCTTGTATGATCATTGGCATTTTTGTCACTGTTTAAAATAGAAAATTACTCACTGTATGTTAATTGACAATTTTTGTCAATATTAAAATAGCAATTGCCATCGTATGATAATTGACAAAATTTTTGTATATTAATATAGAAATTATTCATCGCATGTTAAATTAGCATTTTTATTAATGTTGATAAAAGAAAATGGTCACCGTATGAAAATGACATTTGTGTCAAATGTTAATATAAGAAAATATAAAAAATGCATGGTATGAAAAATAGCATTTTTGATATGTTATAAACATAGAAAATGCATTGTAAGTAAAATAACATTTTTGTTTAAGTGTTAAGAAATAAAAGAATTTTCATTTCAAGAAAATTAACATTTATTTTTAATGTTAATAAATATGAAATGTAAGGCATGTAAAATTAACATTTATTGTTAATGTTAATAAAAAGGAAAATGTATTGTAGGTTAAATTAACATTTATTTATTTTTATGTAAATTAAAAATGAAATGAATGCATATTAAATTAACATTCATTTTTGTTATATAAAAAGAAGGGATGATTTAGCATTATTTTAATGTCAAGATAAAAGTATTTTTGTCATTTTATTTTAATGTTTAACATATAGGAATGCATTGTATGTGAATGGTATTTTTGTCATTTTTATTTAATGTTATAAAAATATAAGTTTGCATTGTATGCAAATAACATTTTTGGTCATGTTATAAAAATATAAGTTTGCATTGTATGCAAATAACATTTTTGGTCATGTTATAAAAATATAAGTTTGCATTGTATGCAAATAACATTTTTGGTCATGTTATAAAACTATAAATTTGCATCGTATGATAAAATAGCATTTTGTAAAAAAAAAAAAATGAAAATATTTACCATATGATTGATTGATACTTATTTTGTTAAATATGAAAATGTCACTGTATGATTCATTAACATTATTTTTAATGTTATGTACTAAGAAAATGAGCCGTATGAGATTAACATTCATTTGTGTTAATATTAGAATTATAGAAAATTTTCACCGTATGTTGAATGGAAAATTTTTGTTAATGTTATATAGAAAATTTCACCATATGATAATTTAACATTTTTGTCTATATTAAAAATATAGAAAATGCATTGTATGATTCATTAACATTTATTTCTAATGTTAATGGAATGGAAAATAAAAGAGAAAAACTCACTATATGGTTCATTAACATTTATTGTATGTAAATGTAACATTATTTTAAAATGTTAATAAAAAGAGTATTTCTATCGTAGGAAGAGTACATTATTTTTAATGTTAAAAATAAGTAATTTACAATGCATGGGAAATTGACATTAGTTATAATGGTAATTTAAAGAGGATTGACTGTAGGAAAGAGATTACATTTTATTTATGCATTATATTATAAGAATAACACCATTGTATGATATTAACATTTTAATGTTAATGTTAAAAAGAAAATAACACTGTATGTAGTTAACATTATTTTTAACGTTAATATAAGAGAAAATTTCATCGTATGTCAAGTTAACATTTAATTTTAATGTTAACACATAAGAATTTATACCGTATGGTATTAACATTATTTTATAATGTATATAAAAAGAGAATTCACCCCGTAGGAAGGTTTAACATTATTTATAATGTTAAATAAAAGAAATGAAACGTATGTAAGAATAACATTATTTATAATGTTAAATGAAAGGTAAGGAACTGTATTGAAACATTAACATTATTTATAATGTAGGTAAAAGGGAACTTACACCATAGGAAAGTGTTCATTATTCATAATGAAATTGGAAAAGAAACATATAAAGAAATGAATGGGATGGCACATTATAATTTACATTCTTAAATGAAAATTATAAAGTATAAAATAAATAATAATGAATTAAAAATGGAAGAATTATCGTCTAATCCTAAACTACATTGTCATGTAAGTAGAAAGGTGAAAGTTAAGAGAAATGTAAGTTGCACGTAGGGACGACAAACTAAACGAATTATATATATATATATTTATATATATAATTAAAATAACGATATGAAATATGTTTTTCTCAAAATATATGAATGCGAGATTATTTGGAAAGACCGGGTTAATCCCATTCCCAATAATCGTACGATTTCAAGAATTCAAGTATGAAGACGGCGTATGAAGACCGTAAATCTCCCCTCGAATGGACAACGATCAAGACTCTGAATTGGTTTGATCCCAATTCAAGGGTCGGGGTAATTGCCCAAACGTACGTGTTGATTTCACGGGTTTGACCCTAGTTCAGACCTAGAGCATGGGTATAAATGGATAGTGTGTCTGACATCGTACCCCACAAAATATTATGTTGTTGATATTCAGTTAATATATAAACGATTGGTGGTAGAGAATTTATTCTCTACTTAACACCCGTTTATATAGTGACGGAAGATCAATAGTACGGTATGGAGTGACGGTGTGGCATACTAAGATGCAATGATCAGGGTTACTTGTTGAAAAGCAGAACCTTGTGGTATGAAGAACATGACTTCACGAGCCTCACAAACCGGTAGAGTCTAAAAAGGGGGAAGGGAACGCAGGGAAAGTAGCACGTTTCTTTCTAGTTAGTAGTCATTTTACTTTTGGAGGATGATGAAATGAGGCGCCTCGGATAGGTCCTATAGGACCGGGGAACGTGTGCTTAGGAATTGCCAATCCTCTAAGCTGTATGTGAGGACCGGCCCTGCAGGATCCAAGGGTTAACTGCGGGTAATCCTGAGACGTTAACTAGAGCGTCTCGAATCGGTAAGGAATCCTCCCTAGCCTGGACTCATGATGGAAACCCAAATTTCCAATACGACCCCGACGGATTTGATTGTATTACTAGTATTGGAGGCATAATATATGGTACCTATGCTTCCTAGGATTGATACTTATAATTTGAATTGTTTTGAAACCATATACACTAATAATAATATTAGTTACGTATTTGGCGTATTTAGCATGTTTAACCACCATAAGGTAAAACTCTATCCTCTTGGTGTGCGTTGCATTGTGTGATGGGATCTGAGTCTTATGGTGGTTCCATATTTCAAAAGACATTGCGTTTTGTTACGTTTTACTTATCTGTATTGACACTATAGTTATGCACGGCAATCCATTGGTACAACCCGTTCCGCGTTAGCGGCGTGGTCTTTGGATTTGCCTTATTAGTATAAGTTATTTAAGATTTCTCACACCAGTCCCACGACTGACCCATAGTTTGTTTCACCTTTTTGCAAACTTGGGTGCCCTCTCTTCTACACGGGCAGCCAAGTAGACAGGTTCATTCTTTGCTTGGAGCTTTTCTTTGAAGCTGCTTATTTTCTCTCTCTTGGATTCTGCTTGGGAGAAGAGGTGATGACTTGGAGCTTGAAGACTTTTAGTTTCTATTGGCATCTATTCTTTTCTTTTTAGACATCAAACTTATTTCTTTTCTGCAAACTTGTTGTAATAGCTTAGATTCTGTGACTGTGGATTTTCTGTGATTGATGACATTATATTTTTCCGCTGCTATAATTTTATTACTCTATGAATCTCCTTTGCTATATTGTATCTGTGTTCTGTTTTATTGTATTTATGTTGTATTCCATATGATTTCTCCTTGCTTTCACTCGTGGAAGTTTGGGGTTGTCACAGTTGGTATCAGAGCTTTGGTTTACAAAGCGGAGTACAACATATCTATAATAATTCGTTTACATAGAATCACTATATTCTATGGCGAACAGTTCATGAGATACATCATAGCCAGTCACTTTATCGTCATCTTTTCATTCATCCTTCGATCTTTTAGAATCACCTTTACCATTGTTTTGACTCTTTCCTTGATCATACGTTCGAAGAAGACTAAGAGAAGTGGCGATGCTCAATTGGCACATGTTTACGAAGGAGCGAAAGAACCAACTTCTTCGGTAGAAAGCCTGATGTTATAGACGGTACCATCTCTGTTAAAAACATTCTCTGTGTTTATTCTTCCTCTTTTCCTCTTCTATTTTTCTTTTTCCTTTTCGGGGACGAAAAGTTTTTAAGTGGGGGAGACTGTAACGACCCTGAATTTTGGGGCCAAGTTAAAATTTATTTTAAGTGATTTTAAATGAGTTTTGATATTTAAAATAATCTATTTTAAATAATAAGGATCACAAATTTGGTTCAAATCGAAATTAGAATGAATAAATTAATTTCAAATATAAAAAGAGCTAGAAATGGCGCGGTAGTTTGAAAAGTCAAACTTGAACTTTGACTAACCATACAAGATGCAAAATTTAACGGATTTTAGTAAAACCACAAATATTAGAATCTATTTAAAAATATCTTTCCAACGAATCCGAAAAATCGAAATTTCATAGCGGAAATCAAAAGTTATGGCTAATTCAATTTTTAGAAAGGTCGGTGGGTAATTTGCATAGGACAAAAATGCTATTTTTCACATATGTAGGAATTTGAACTCGAAACCACTTCCATTGGTTTCAGAATGACGTTTCTACATTGAAAAACAGTAAACACTTATATGTTTTGAGTTTCAGAAAATATTTGTTTAAAAATGTATTTTTAATATTAAATATATTCGCCTTGAAAATAGCCATTTTTCAAAAAGTCTCAGAATTGAACGAAACGAATTTTGTTGTGATCGTATCGGCATAAGAAAGCCAAAAATAATTTTTCCGGATTTTTCTGACTTCGTATGTGGCCCCGGCAAAATTATATTTACGTTCGAATTTAAAATAAAGGATTTATTTGAAAATAAAAGAAAACCATACTGTAACTTCAGAATTGGACCATGGGGATAGCGTCATCGCGTTCAGAAGACGTCAAAACATTAAGTTCGACAGTCGTTGAGCGCGAATCGGAGGTCGTATGTGAAAACGGTATTTTCTTGAATTAAATAATTAATTAAATAATTAAAATAAAACCCTAAATACTAGTATATATACCCGTATACAGTACGTATGCTTCTTCTTCTTCTTCCTCTCGTTATCAGCCGCCGTGAAACCCATAAGTGATCAAAATTTCAAACTCAATTTTCTCCTTCATCTCTCAACGGTTTTCATCATACCATATACCGTTTCGAAGCTCTCTCCGAGCTCTACGTTCTCCGATAAATCCCAGCCTCCCTCGTGCCCTGTAGCTCCGCCACCGAGCCCGCAAACTCGCGCCGCACGCAGCCACGTGGGCCCCACCACGTCCAACCGCACCGCCCCCAACTCCCGGCGAAGATCGGCCTCTCGTAGCACTCCAAGCTCCAACAAACGGCACCCAAAACCGTTCAGTAAATCAAGAGAAATCCGGATTTGAAGTTTTGAACAAAAGGGTATGAATTATTTCATATTTTGTAACGCTTTTAAGCGTGACAGAAGCAGTTGTTAAAAGTCTGTTTGATTTAAAAACATTGATAACTTATGCATACGAACCCCGTTTCTGAAAATTTCAGATCCGATGGAACCGTGACTTCGAATACAACTTTAATACAGAGCAATTGGGAACAAACTTTAATCTAATTGAGGTGAGAATCATATTTATTTTATTTAAGTAATTATGTTTTAATTATTGGTGTTCGCATTCATAATCATATATGTATGTGAATTTGCTATGATATAAACTGTATGTGAATCTGCTATGGCTTAATCTGTATGTGTATGCTAGGACTAAAACCGCTGCATGTTGATTGACGATTTTTGTCAATATTAGAATAATAAATTTTTTTTACTGTATGTTGATTGACATATTTGTCAATATTTAAATAGGAAATGTTGAAATTGTTCATTTTATGTTAGAGTGACATTTTGTATATATTATAGAAAATGTCATCGTATGGTAAAGATATCATTTTTTTTATATATATGTTAAAATAGAATTATATATAGTATGTTGAATGGTCACTGTTTTTGTTATGTTAAGAATGAGAATTAACACCGTATGTTAAGGAACAATTTTTGTTCATATTTGAATAGAATTTACACACCGTATGTTAATGAACAATATTTTGTTCATTATTAAAATAAGAAAAGCACCGTATGTTAATGAACAATATTTTGTTCATTATTAAAATAAGAAAAGCACCGTATGTTAATGAACAATATTTTGTTCATTATTAAAATAAGAAAAGCACCGTACGTTAATGAATAATATTTTGTTCATTATTAAAAATAAGAATTTGGCACTATATGAAATGAACTAATTTTTGTTCATTATAAATTATAGAATATGCCACCGTATGTTGATGAACGCTATTTTTGTATCATTATTAAAATAGTATTATACACCGTAGGTTGATGAACGCTATTTTGTTCATTATTAAATTAGTATTACGCACTGTATGTAAGAATGACAAATTTTGTCAATATTAAAAGTAAAATTTGTTCACTGTAGGTTAATTGACAAATTTTGTCAATATTAAAAATAGGATTTGTCACTATATGTTAAATGACAAATTTTGTCAATATTGAAATAGAAAATCACTCACCGTATATTCATTGACAAATTTTTGTCAATATTAGAATAGAATTATTCCTTGTATGATCATTGGCATTTTTGTCACTGTTTAAAATAGAAAATTACTCACTGTATGTTAATTGACAATTTTTGTCAATATTAAAATAGCAATTGCCATCGTATGATAATTGACAAAATTTTTGTATATTAATATAGAAATTATTCATCGCATGTTAAATTAGCATTTTTATTAATGTTGATAAAAGAAAATGGTCACCGTATGAAAATGACATTTGTGTCAAATGTTAATATAAGAAAATATAAAAAATGCATGGTATGAAAAATAGCATTTTTGATATGTTATAAACATAGAAAATGCATTGTAAGTAAAATAACATTTTTGTTTAAGTGTTAAGAAATAAAAGAATTTTCATTTCAAGAAAATTAACATTTATTTTTAATGTTAATAAATATGAAATGTAAGGCATGTAAAATTAACATTTATTGTTAATGTTAATAAAAAGGAAAATGTATTGTAGGTTAAATTAACATTTATTTATTTTTATGTAAATTAAAAATGAAATGAATGCATATTAAATTAACATTCATTTTTGTTATATAAAAAGAAGGGATGATTTAGCATTATTTTAATGTCAAGATAAAAGTATTTTTGTCATTTTATTTTAATGTTTAACATATAGGAATGCATTGTATGTGAATGGTATTTTTGTCATTTTTATTTAATGTTATAAAAATATAAGTTTGCATTGTATGCAAATAACATTTTTGGTCATGTTATAAAAATATAAGTTTGCATTGTATGCAAATAACATTTTTGGTCATGTTATAAAAATATAAGTTTGCATTGTATGCAAATAACATTTTTGGTCATGTTATAAAAATATAAATTTGCATCGTATGATAAAATAGCATTTTGTAAAAAAAAAAAATGAAAATATTTACCGTATGATTGATTGATACTTATTTTGTTAAATATGAAAATGTCACCGTATGATTCATTAACATTATTTTTAATGTTATGTACTAAGAAAATGAGCCGTATGAGATTAACATTCATTTGTGTTAATATTAGAATTATAGAAAATTTTCACCGTATGTTGAATGGAAAATTTTTGTTAATGTTATATAGAAAATTTCACCATATGATAATTTAACATTTTTGTCTATATTAAAAATATAGAAAATGCATTGTATGATTCATTAACATTTATTTCTAATGTTAATGGAATGGAAAATAAAAGAGAAAAACTCACTATATGGTTCATTAACATTTATTGTATGTAAATGTAACATTATTTTAAAATGTTAATAAAAAGAGTATTTCTATCGTAGAAAGAGTACATTATTTTTAATGTTAAAAATAAGTAATTTACAATGCATGGGAAATTGACATTAGTTATAATGGTAATTTAAAGAGGATTGACTGTAGGAAAGAGATTACATTTTATTTATGCATTATATTATAAGAATAACACCATTGTATGATATTAACATTTTAATGTTAATGTTAAAAAGAAAATAACACTGTATGTAGTTAACATTATTTTTAACGTTAATATAAGAGAAAATTTCATCGTATGTCAAGTTAACATTTAATTTTAATGTTAACACATAAGAATTTATACCGTATGGTATTAACATTATTTTATAATGTATATAAAAAGAGAATTCACCCCGTAGGAAGGTTTAACATTATTTATAATGTTAAATAAAAGAAATGAAACGTATGTAAGAATAACATTATTTATAATGTTAAATGAAAGGTAAGGAACTGTATTGAAACATTAACATTATTTATAATGTAGGTAAAAGGGAACTTACACCATAGGAAAGTGTTCATTATTCATAATGAAATTGGAAAAGAAACATATAAAGAAATGAATGGGATGGCACATTATAATTTACATTCTTAAATGAAAATTATAAAGTATAAAATAAATAATAATGAATTAAAAATGGAAGAATTATCGTCTAATCCTAAACTACATTGTCATGTAAGTAGAAAGGTGAAAGTTAAGAGAAATGTAAGTTGCACGTAGGGACGACAAACTAAACGAATTATATATATATATATATATATATATAATTAAAATAACGATATGAAATATGTTTTTCTCAAAATATATGAATGCGAGATTATTTGGAAAGACCGGGTTAATCCCATTCCAAATGATCGTACGATTTCAAGAATTCAAGTATGAAGACGGCGTATGAAGACCGTAAATCTCCCCTCGAATGGACAACGATCAAGACTCTGAATTGGTTTGATCCCAATTCAAGGGTCGGGGTAATTGCCCAAACGTACGTGTTGATTTCACGGGTTTGACCCTAGTTCAGACCTAGAGCATGGGTATAAATGGATAGTGTGTCTGACATCGTACCCCACAAAATATTATGTTGTTGATATTCAGTTAATATATAAACGATTGGTGGTAGAGAATTTATTCTCTACTTAACACCCGTTTATATAGTGACGGAAGATCAATAGTACGGTATGGAGTGACGGTGTGGCATACTAAGATGCAATGATCAGGGTTACTTGTTGAAAAGCAGAACCTTGTGGTATGAAGAACATGACTTCACGAGCCTCACAAACCGGTAGAGTCTAAAAAGGGGGAAGGGAACGCAGGGAAAGTAGCACGTTTCTTTCTAGTTAGTAGTCATTTTACTTTTGGAGGATGATGAAATGAGGCGCCTCGGATAGGTCCTATAGGACCGGGGAACGTGTGCTTAGGAATTGCCAATCCTCTAAGCTGTATGTGAGGACCGGCCCTGCAGGATCCAAGGGTTAACTGCGGGTAATCCTGAGACGTTAACTAGAGCGTCTCGAATCGGTAAGGAATCCTCCCTAGCCTGGACTCATGATGGAAACCCAAATTTCCAATACGACCCCGACGGATTTGATTGTATTACTAGTATTGGAGGCATAATATATGGTACCTATGCTTCCTAGGATTGATACTTATAATTTGAATTGTTTTGAAACCATATACACTAATAATAATATTAGTTACGTATTTGGCGTATTTAGCATGTTTAACCACCATAAGGTAAAACTCTATCCTCTTGGTGTGCGTTGCATTGTGTGATGGGACCTGAGTCTTATGGTGGTTCCATATTTCAAAAGACATTGCGTTTTGTTACGTTTTACTTATCTGTATTGACACTATAGTTATGCACGGCAATCCATTGGTACAACCCGTTCCGCGTTAGCGGCGTGGTCTTTGGATTTGCCTTATTAGTATAAGTTATTTAAGATTTCTCACACCAGTCCCACGACTGACCCATAGTTTGTTTCACCTTTTTGCAAACTTGGGTGCCCTCTCTTCTACACGGGCAGCCAAGTAGACAGGTTCATTCTTTGCTTGGAGCTTTTCTTTGAAGCTGCTTATTTTCTCTCTCTTGGATTCTGCTTGGGAGAAGAGGTGATGACTTGGAGCTTGAAGACTTTTAGTTTCTATTGGCATCTATTCTTTTCTTTTTAGACATCAAACTTATTTCTTTTCTGCAAACTTGTTGTAATAGCTTAGATTCTGTGACTGTGGATTTTCTGTGATTGATGACATTATATTTTTCCGCTGCTATAATGTTATTACTCTATGAATCTCCTTTGCTATATTGTATCTGTGTTCTGTTTTATTGTATTTATGTTGTATTCCATATGATTTCTCCTTGCTTTCACTCGTGGAAGTTTGGGGTTGTCACAGGTGGGCCCTTGGATCGTCAGGGCCGGTCCACCGATGTGGATTAAAATGCCTGAACACTGCGTTTCCCCGCCCTTTGGGGCATAAATGAGCCAACGAATGGCTCCATCGGACCCGGATCATCCGATCTAACTGAGGCGCCTCGCAACAGCAACAACCACATAGGTGAAAAGTATATAAATGTCAGGGCTGGTAGGTCACTGACACCACCCTAGCTAGAATGAAACGCATGCCCTCCATGATGTCCTCTCCCGTTTTTGGTTCACAACCGGGGGGCGAGGCTCGCGAATTCACGTTACACAAAGCTGTGCCACACAGGCTGTGCTTTGATCATCAGCACAAGAATTTTCTTTTCAACAGAAGCCTCGATCAATTGCATCTTAGCATGCCACACAGGCAAACCACTCTATGCAACCGATATCAGTCACACATAATGAAATCCAATGTCAGACACACAGTCCATTTACAAGTCCGTTCTGGGTCTGAACGAAACCAGAGGCACCTAGTACCCCGCATATCCATCGATCTCCATGTACGTATGGACGATCACCAACTGTTTCCATCTTCTTGGGTGTACATCCCAATCAAGATCATCAGTAATCACCCAAACGACGTGAAGACCTCCGGTCTTCGACCATCGTCTTCATCTTCGACTTATCGTCGTATTAGTTATTCAGAATGGGATAAACCCGGTTTTTCCGAATAACTCGCGTATATTTTAAATAAGTGTTACACAAACACAACATACGCCTCATTCCAATTCATCAGTCACTAACCGTAAATTAATCAAGAGAATAATTTCCCAAATATTAACCCCGAAGGCCGAAACCAACATCAGATCAATATCCAGAAAATCATTCTGCTTGGCTAACCGACAGTTAGTTTCTAATTTTCACATTCATAGGGAAAGGTTCCCATTAATTTTATCCAAGGTAAATTCCTTGAATTTATTCTTTAATCATCTTTTGAATTTCGATTCAACTAGTCGGGATTAACGAACCTTACCGAAGTAATCATTTGTTTTAATTTCCCAATCCCAACCTATTCATCCCATGAAGTAAAACTGGTAATACTTCATATCTAACACCACGGTGTTATCGGTAAATTCAATTACCATTTCACGTTCAAATCTAATTAAAGATTTAACTATCGCCTGGAGCAAAACTGGTGATACTCCATTCTCGATCATTTCAATCTAATTAAAGATTCATTAAAACTCCACTTAGTTTTAATCTTTAACTGGGTTAAAGAATCAGTGTCATTTAAAACACAGTTCACGATAAACCCAAAATCACATTCATTAATTATCGGGTTAAAGAACAAGTGTTATTTAAAACACTGTTCACGATAAACCCAAAAATCAATACCAATTCAATTCCAATTAAATATCATTTAATTGGTACCCTTCATTAAATCTAAATAAAAAGATTTAATCTTTTCTCAACTGGGTTCAAGAACAGTGTTAGTCAAGACACCATTCACGACAAACCCAAATCACATTTGATATTAAATACAAGGCTCTGAATAGAAAATATATCGGCTTATATTCAATATCAAATTCTACGACCAACAGATATCGTATTGGAAATAACGATATATATCTATATCTTCCAAATTTCCATAACAACATCTGTATAATCACGAAATCCAACATCGAAATATTCCGAAGACAATTTCGATTCAAATCCATTCCAATGCAATCATTGGAAATTCTGGTTATTTTCAAAACCATTTCAAATTCAATTTATTTATTTAAAAATAAATAGAATTATAATTCTAGTTCAAAACTAGTTCATTTCGACAAAAATCTATTTTTATCTTTTCAAATATGGAGTTTTTCATCCCAATTCTTTCTAAATCATTTCTTATGATTTTACACAAATTATTACTATTTTTAACAATTTTATCAAGGCCCGTACAGTCGATTTCCATCAACAGCCATCGAACTGCACTTACAACGACCATTTTCAAATTTGATTTGGACATAATTCCAAATCCAACCGTTAGATTTCTAATTTCTAATATTCGTTAGAAAGCTCTTTTCGATACGAACCCAACGGTTCCGGTTTTAAGAGAATCCGACGGTCGGATCTCCCACAATATCCGTTCGAAGTCAATGGTCGAAATTCGCGAACTGCCGCGGTGCGGCGCGTTCTATTCAGGCCATTATATTATATATATAATATATATAATATATACTTCGTCGATTTCAATTCAAAACGTGCTTTATAAATCGTTTTAAATTCATTTTCAAAATGGTTTCAACTTCATATTCAATTTCAAATCAAAATTGAATATTCCAATTTAAATTCATTTTAAATTCATTTCAAATTGATTTCAATTCAAATTGATTTCTAATTCAATTTCAGTTCGTTTTCAATTCAATTCAATTTCAATTCGAATTCATTTCTATTCCATTTCAATTCGAATTCATTTATATTCAATTTCAATTCGAATTCATTTCTATTCAATTTAAATTCGAATTCGTTTATATTCAATTTCAATTCGAATTTATTTATATTCAATTTCAATTCGAATTCGTTTATATTCAATTTCAATTCGAATTCGTTTATATTCAATTTCAATTCGAATTTATTTATATTCAATTCTTTTCAAAATATCAGATTTTGAAATCACTTTCGATATTCATTATAAAATGAATAAAATCGATATAAATATCGTTCACGTCAAAATGGCGTCAATCTAATCAATACGGCTTCATATATTCCTATTTTCAAATATTCTATTTCAAATATTTCTTTTTCAAATATTTCTATTTTAAAACTGGAATGAGGCCCAATCAATTACCATGTAATGTTAATTATATGGATTTTCTACAACACATGTATATATCAACAACGATGAATAATCAACCATCATCCAAAGTGCATTCTACACTGTATAAGCATCAAATATAAATATTCAACGCTTATAACAGCCTGTCAATCAATCGATCGACATACAACTAAACAATCGGGATTAGTGTACATCAAATATCATCCCAATACCCGTGTGGGGTTTCAAGCAATCAAACACAGATTTTTATTTGTGCAGTTCGGCGATGTGTAAAATTTATCGTCCCAATCAATGTCCTTCAAATAGGTGTACATAAACAAACCGTCCGGTTTGTAAATGAATATTTATTTATTCACATTCACGTTAAAAATTATATTTTTAACGATCAAACTATTTTATTCAACCTATGAATATTCTATTCGGTTCATTTATTAAATAAAATGTTATCTTTATTTTTCTAACTTATTTTTAGAAAATTTCGACGGCATAACGGAACGATACTAGAAACGGGACAAGGCCTAGCCTTATCCCCGGTCTAGTGAAGGCCCACGCCATTCACACATCAATCAAATCCATTCCATTTCACCAAATAATTCAATTCAAACCAAATAATCTAACCAACTACACAACCAAACAATTAAACAAATAAGTCATCCATGGTCTGTGGATGACGGGTGTCGGGTGCTACTAAACACCGTCTACATCCTAGTATATATATATATATATAACTAGAAAAGGAATTTGAGTGAGAAGTTCTCACCGATAGCTATCCCAACTTCACGACACTTCATTTATAGAAATCTTCGTCGTTCTCGCCTTTTTGTCACCTTCGTTGCCCGTAGCCACTACATATATAAAAATCGAATTTTTACTTCGCTTTTCAATATATAAAAATCGAATTTTTACTATGCTATTCAATATATAAAAATCGAATTTTTACTATGCTATTCAATATATAAAAATCGAATTTTTACTATGCTATTCAATATATAAAAATCGAATTTTTACTATGCTATTCAATATATAAAAATCGAATTTTTACTATGCTATTCAATATATAAAAATCGAATTTTTACTATCACGCTATATGGATAAAAATTCTATTTTTACATTGCTACTATATAGATAAAAATTATATTTTCACCTCGTTATTCTCTATATAAAGATTTCGCCTTTTCAAATATAAAGATTTCGCCTTTTCAAATGTATCATTATAAAAATCACATTTTTATTTTTCTACACATATAAAGATGATATTTCTAATATTTCTATCATGTAAAAATTATATTTTTAATTCTCTACATAAACAAAAATCATATTTTTACATCTTCTATATAGTAAAGATTATATTTTTAATACTTTAAAAATATAAAAACCATATTTTTATTACTTTAAAAATATAAAAATCATATTTTTATTATCCTCTTCATTCTATTTATCAAAATCTAAGTTTTTATTAGCCATAAAAATCGAATCTTTATTAAATAAACTCTTACATTGATCGGAGGAAGGCTTGGCGGCAGGGGAGGAGCTTCACCGTCGGAGGCGGGGTTTGCTGGTGACCGGGGGTTCGATGCTTCAGGCGGCGGTTGTCGGCGGAGGAGGAAGAAGAGGCGGAGGAGGGTGCGGATGAGGGGCGGCTTCGCGGTTGCGCGCAGGGGGGGGGGTTCTCGCGGTGGTTGAGGCAGAGAGGGGGGGTCTTCGATCTGACGAGGGGGGAGGGCTTCGACGGTGGCGCGGCGCGAGGGGGTTCGTTGAAGTGGCGGTGGCGGTTTAGGGGGGCGACGCTGATCGGGATTTTTTTTCTTTTTCCGTTGAAATGATTTTGAACGGGGGGGGGGGGGGGAGGGGGCAGAGGGTAATAGGGAGAGGAAGGTTTTATTTTATTTTTTTATTATTTTAATTTCAAAAAGTTGACTTTTACATATGACCTCTAAACGAGGCCCACCGCCTGTCGTCCATAGCTAATTACCCCCATTCTGAACACAATGGGATATGTATCGTAGGCTGATTCTATCGTTTCAAGCAGTTTTCGTCAAATTTAACATATAACTCTATATATTGAATTTGAACACGCATTTCAATTTACCGGGGTCACATACTAACTCTAAAAATTACAGAAAAATATTTTCTAGCTTCGTATTGACGATACGGTCCTTACAAAACTAGTTTCGTCGAATTCTGAGACCGTTGGAAAAATGGCCATTTTCCAGTCGATTAAAATCAACTAAAATTCGTCAAACGCGTTTTCTTTTGCCACGCTCACATATTGATTCGAAAAATTATGAAATTTGGAATCTAGCAATAATTTGACATCATGGATCCAACAAAAGTGGTTTCGTCGAAATCCGAGGTCATTTGCAAAATGTCTTATTTTAAGGGCCTGAATTCCATAGCGACTATTCAGAATTTTCAACTGGACATATCTTTTGATTCCCGCTATGAAATCCTGATTTTTCGGATTCGTTGGAAAGATATCCTCACATAGATCCTATTATTTTTGGTTTCACTAAAATCCGGATTGTTTTGCACCCGGTTTGTTCAATTGAAGTTTGAAATCGAATTATCGAACTACCGCGCCATTTTCAATTCCTTTTATAATTATATATAATTATTTATATTCTAACAACGACGTATATAATATATACGTTCTAAATATATTCAAAATAAATTTCTCGTCGATATTATTTAAAATAATCTATTTTAAATATTCAAAATTCATTAAATTTGCCAAAATAAAAATTTTAAACTGGCTCAGATTTTCGGGTTGTTACATTACTGATGATCTTGATTGGGCCATACACCCAAGAGGAGGGAATCAGTTAGTGGTCGTCTAGACGTACTTGGAGATTGATGGATATGCGAGGTACAAGGTGCCTCCGGTTTCATTCAAACCCAGAACGGATTTGTAAATGGACTGTGTGTCTGACATTGGATATCATTCCGTGTGATTGATGGATATCGGTTGCATGGAGTTGTTTGCCTGTATGGCAAGCTAAGATGCAAATGATCAAGGCTTCGGTTGAAAAGCAGATTCTTGTGATTGATGATCAAAGCACAACCTGTGTGGCACAGCTTTGTGTAGCGTTAATTCGCGAGCCTCATACCCCGGTTGTGAACCAGAAATGGGAGAGGACATCTGGGAGGGCATGGGTTTCCTTCTAGTTAGAAGTGGCGTCAGTGGTTTTACACGCCCTAACGAGTTTGACTTATGTGGTTGTTGCTGTTGCGAGGCGTCTCGGATATATCGGTGACTATGTGAAGCCAATGGAGTCATTCGTTGGCTCACTTACGCCCCAAAGGGCGGGGAAACATAGTGTTCAGGCATTTTAATCCACATCGGTGGACTAGCCCTGACGATCCAAAGGCTTGACTGAGTACTTGCCTGAGACTCTTGCTAGACAGTCTCGAATCGGTAGAGGACTATCTTTTGCCTTGGTTCACAGATGGAAATCCAATTTCCAAATACGTGACTTTGCGGTTTTGATTGTAAACCTATATATGGCGACATATTGGCATGGGACGCTCATGTCGCCTATGATTGATATTTATGATTGTATATAAAATCAGAAACTAACTGGAAACGAGCTAAGATGGGTGGTTTCCTGGGTATTAGTCTGATGTTGGTTTCGGCCTTCGGGGTTAATACTTAGGGAATCGTTCTCTTACTAATTTACGGTTGGAGTCTGATTAAGAATTAAAACATGAAATTTAGCGTATCAAGCATTCTTTGGCTATTATAAGGTAAAAACCCTATCCTCCGGCCTGCGTTGCATTGTCTGATGGTACCTGGGTCTTACAATAGCTTCATTGTTCTTTATTTAGCATTGTGCTGTTTGTTTTATGCACTGGTGTTCTTGGGAGGAAACCTGTTACATGTTATACGGTGTGGTCCCTTGATTTACCTAACTTTTAAATAAAGATTAATAACTGTTTTAGTTCTCACACCAGTCACATGATTGACCCAGAGTTTATTGTTTTAACCTAAACTCTGGGTTCCCCTATTTTGGCACGGGCAGCTAGTAGTTTTGGTTTTGCAGATTTATATTCAGAGGAACCTGGTTTACAGCTGGAATGATATCCGGAAAGCTCTGTATCCGTATATCTCTTTCGGTTGTGCTTTGTATTATTTTTCCGCTGCGATGTATTTAAATGTAATTGAAATCTCTGATATTTTCTGTGTAGTATTTATTCATACTCTATATATTCCTGTATTATGATGTAATTGTTGTAATAAACAATGAAATGTTCTTCTGTCTGCGTTCCGATGTGGCTTGTCCTCAACTCAATCCGTGATTTCCCGTAAGGGGGATTTCAGGTCGTAACAGGTTGGTATCAGAACTTTGGTTTACAAAGCTCGGAGAACAAGGCACATTAGAACCATACAAAAGAATTCATCAGAAATTGGATGACTAATATCCAATGAGAATGACTCGTTAGAGATAGGATCAGTAGTATTCTAGAACGAGTTTTAAGAGTGATGTTTTTAAAATAAAAGTGAAAACAAATTTTGTTTTGAAAATTTAAATCAACTATTCGTATTTGATTATTTATTTTATATTGAATTTGGACAATCAAGTATATAGAGATTTTAGTATACGTCTGATCCACGTGTATTTAAGCCTCAAATATATTCGATAGATATAGAATCACACTCTAGTCGCCCGGGTCTGATTCTGATGATGGAGCGCCATCATCAGTATTTATATTCGACTGACGAAAGTGAGGTTTCCATATATTTCCAATTGACTGGTGTGAGAACCAAAATTAGATAGGGCCTATTGTTGTGATTTGGCACCAAAAATGTGATTTTTGACTATATATCAAAGTTATGAATTTGAAAAGCTAATCAACTAATTGATTGCTGATTGTGTTGTTTGATTATTGGTTGATTAGTTAAAAGTTGAACCATTTAGCCAAATTATATCAAATAGTGAATTGTATTGAAAACTTAGTCGCAATTGCATGCATGTACTTGTACTTACATTGAACAGGTCATAGCAAGGAGGCTAGAGCAGAAGAATAAAATTGTTTGCCCGACAAATAGGTACATGTTTACCATAATTTACTGTTTTGTTTGGGTGACGATGATTTTATGAGCCGATTGGCAAGCCGCTTGGCGTTTTCTTTTTCTTTTGGATTGAAGAGGGCCATGGGAGGCTATTTGAAATATCCCGAAGTCCCCAGTGCAGGGGAGGTTATGGCAATATTTTTCAAAAATTTAGGGTGTTAGCCAAATTTTTGAAAAATTAAAAAATTTCTTAGAAACTGGAAAGTTGAAGAACTTAAGCCATAATTAAAATACTGGAAGTTGAGTTGTTTTGTGAAACAACTTTCGGTTTCGTTCCTTTTCGAGGACGAAAAGTTTTAAGTGGGGGAGATTGTAATAACCTGGAAATCTGAACCAATTTAAAAATTTTATTTTGGCAATTTTACTGAATTTTGAATATTTAAAATGAATTATTATAAATAATAACGAAGAGAATTTATTTTGAATGGAAATAGAACGTATATATTTATATAGATCGTCGTTAGAATATTTATATTTTATTTTAATTATAAAAGGAATTGAAAATGGCGCGGTAGTTCGATAATTCGATTTCAAATTTCAAATGAAAGTACAGGATTCAAAATAAACCGGATTTTAGCGAAACAAAAAATATTAGAATCTAATTGAGAATATCTTTCCAACGAATCCGAAAAATTGAAATTCCATAGCGAGAATAAAAATTTATGCCCAGTTGAAATTTCAGAATAGTCGCTATGGAATTTCAGCCCTTAAAAATGGAAATTTTGCAAACGACCTCAGTTTTCGATGAAACCACTTTTGTTGGATCCGTGATGTCAAGTTATCGCTAGATTCCAAAATTCGTAATTTTTCGAAGCAATATGTGAGCGTGGCAAAGGAAAACGCATTTGACCAGTTTCAGTTGATTTTAATCGACTGGAAAATGGCCATTTTTCAAATGGTCTCAGAATTCGATGAAATTAATTTTGTTAGAACCGTATCATTAATACGAAGCTAGAAACTACTTTTCGTGAATTTTTAGAGTACGTATGTGACCCCAGTAAATTGAAATGCGCGTTCAAATTCAATATATAGATTTATATTTTGATTTTGATGGAAACTGATCATGACAGCCAAAGTGGCTTATGATACATATCCCATTGTGTTCGGAATGAGGATAATTAGTTATGGACGACAGTCGGTGGGTTCGACTTCGAGTTCGAAATAAAAAGTTTCTTTTTGAAAATAAATAAAATAAAAATATAATAAAATATAAAATCTTTCACACACCCCCTTTCTCATTCGTTCAAATCGAAAAAAAAACCTCCTCCACCGCAATCGCCACTTCCCCCCCTTCTCCGACCTCTCCGTCTCCTCAGCCCCCTCAGCTCCTCCATCTCTCCGCACCTTCTTCTCCTCGTCGTACTCGCGAAGACCTCCACGTGAGAGCACCCAGGCCACTCAGACCCTAGGAAGGGCCGCCGCCTGTGGCCAATGCCCCACCGCATCGGCGCCTCCGCCTCGAGATCCCCCCCTCTCTGTCCAATGCTGAACACTGTAAGATTTTTATTTTATTATTTTTGTTTATTTTTTACTTATTTTGTTGTGATTAGATTAGATAAAAATCCATTTTAAAATGTATATAACATTAGAAATGAAAACGTGATTTATATAGGTAGCAAACGAAAAGATTTATTATTTTTTAAACGAAAAGAATTGATTTTTAAACAAATAAAAATATGATTTTTATATAATAGAGAATATAAAAATGTGATTTTTATATATGTAGCAAAATAAAAATATGATTTTTATTTATGTAGAGTAATAAAAATATAATTTTTATTATATTACTAGCGGTATAAAAATAGAATTTTTATCTATATAGTAGCGGTATAAAAATAGAATTTTTATCTGTATAGTAGCGGTGTAAAAATGTGATTTTTATCCATATAGAGTGTTTATAAAAATGTGATTTTTATATGCATAACAACAATATAAAAATGTGATTTTTATATATGTGGTGGCTACGGACGATGAAAGTGACAAAAGGCGAGCACAACGAAGACTTCTACATAAGAAGAATTGTGGTGTATTGGTTTAGCTAGTTGGTGAGAACTCCTCACTTTTAATTTATTTCCAGTTTGAAATATATACTAGGATGCAGACGTTGTTTAGTAGCAGCCGACACCCGTCGTCCACAGACCATGGATGACTTGTTTGTTGATTGTTGTGTAGTGAAATTTGTGTAATGACCCGCATTTTCCAGGGTTATAATTAATTTATTTAATTATATAAATAGTGATTTAGGGAATTAAATCGTCGTTAATTAAATTATAGTGAATATTTAATTAAAATAATAATTAAATAATATATTTAATTCATAAATAATCAAAAATTTTGGAAATCACAATATTCTGTGAACGGGGTCGTCCATTAGATTTAATTCAGCTTAGAGTTGAATTATATTGACGAATATATTCAATCGACGACAGTTTGAACATATAATTATAATATAATTAAAATCGAGCTCTAAATGGCGCTGCAGTTCGCAATTTGGCGATTTGAACTTCAACTGAGTATACAGGATTCGTTTTAAGCCGGATTTCTGTGAAACAAGAAACGTGTGGAGCTGGTGGAGTATATCTTTCTAGTGGAAGAGAAAAATCGGGATTTCGTCGGGTAGATTTTGATGTACGTCCAAATCAAATTTCAGAAAAGTTGCTGTGGAATTCCTTTATAATTCGTAACGCTTTATATACGTTATAAAAGGATTTTCGATATAAATTGAATATCGAGATAATCTGGAATCTGAAATATCAAACTGTAAATTCTGATATGATATTCTGGAGCTTTACGATATCATATGTGAAGATATACGATAATATAAATTTATTTATATTTAATTTAATTATATTTAAATATATTTATATATTTAAATGGGTCATCCAGAGCTTTAAAAATAGCCATTTTTGCAAACGAAGTCGGAATTCGACGAAACTAATTTTGTTGGATCCGCAATATCAAATAGTTGTTAGATTTCCAGTTTCGTGATTTTTAGAGTCACTCTGTGGCCGTACAGATTTTTAGAGTGAAAAACAGTCAGTATTTTAACAGTTAAAAATACGTTGTGTGAGCATACGGAGTCGGAATTCGACGAAACCAGTTTCGTTGGGACCGTAATGTCAAATTGTAGCTGCATGTCCAGTTTCGTGATTTTTGAGTATCGTGTGCGATCACATAAATTTTTAGAAGTCAGAAACGAATATAAAGGATTAAAATAAAATATTAAAATATTAATAAATAAATATCTAGATATTTTAACACCCTATATATACCCCCTAACTAATTCCTTAAAACCTAATTTCATTTTCTAGGTTGGTCAACAACCAGAATTTGCACCGCTGATTTATTTTGTTCTTCCAGAAACAAAAGTCGGACCTTGAAAATCAAATTCAAATTCAATGAAAAGTTTAAAAATCCAAAACAAGTGTCTTTAGATTGCTGGTGAGGTGCTCTTTCTCTTGATGTAGTTTTTCTTGGGTTCGACGTCCTTTTTGGTTCGCTGGGTTTGCTGAACGATCAGCTAGGGTTCGACTTTGGCTCTTTTGTGGTGATCAGTTCGCGTTGAGGATGTTGGATTTGGGTTAAAGGATTGAAACCGCATTTGCGGTGAGATTTCTGGTAGTTTCGGTTGATAAAACCGACGATGGAATCATGGTTGCTGAGCGACGACGGGTTGTCGAGGATGATGCAGAGCTGTTGAATGTGGGTATGGATCTTGAGAGGATTGAAGGAGAACTAGCTTGGTGGTGGTTGTTTGTGGATCGGTGGAGTTTTGACGTGGTATTGTTGGAGATCGAACTTGAAAATGGCAGTAGTGTATTTTGGTTCAGTAAGTTCCTGTGTGGTGTTCAGAGGAGATGAAGCCAGTGGAAACGGGTCTGAAGAAATGGTGTTGGGCCGTAGGTAAACGGTTAAGCCCAATTGGATTTAAGGAAATTAAAGTTTAATTATAAGTGTATAAACTTGTTGATGTCGTATCTTTATCATACTATATCAGAAATTCGAACCGTCAGTCACGTTAGGATCGTATGGACGAGCACTACACAATGAGACCGAACGGGAGTGAATCCGATCTCGTTACAATTTATGACGAAATAAATTGTCCAACTGAGTCAAATAACGCAAACTGTTATTCAACGGTTAACGCGCAACTGTGAGTAAAACTCACCAACATTGAACAGTTATATTTTTATAATGTATTCTTAGAACTGTTAATCATCTGTTGATTTCTGTGTGATGGTTGATTGATTGAACTGCTAGTCAGTTAGTGGAAAATATATATATATATATAAATATATATATATATATATACATATATATATAAACCTTTAAATATTTATATATTGATGCTGTTATCAGAATAATCAGTACTGAACTGAAAGTGATGTTGATTTTACTGTGTAACATCTGTGGATGCAGGGAAACAGGTTGGAGGGACCCAACTGGGTTCCTCAATATTTATAATACTGTTTTTTTATTCATATATGGTGATATAGAATCCGTGGTCGATTATATGTGCTTGGACGATATTGAACATCGTGATTTGATATGATTGAATACCATAACATACCGAAATTTTGATAAGGGGATTTTCAAAGTGATATTGAAAATAGAATATTTATAAAATGGGATATTTATAAATAAGAGATATTTATAAAGTGGAATATTTATAAATAAGAAATGTTTATAAATTGGAATATTTATAGAATAGGAGATATTCAAAAAGGAAATAATTACAAACCATTTTCTTTTTGAATGGAAAGGCCTGTGTGGCGGGTTTGGGTATTTTCCCGATGCTCCCGTTACAAAGGAGGTTATGGCGAATTTTTCAGAGAATTTAAGGAGTTAGAATAATTCAAGAATAAATTTGAAAAGGAAATATTTGTAAACCATTTACAAATAGAATTGAAAAGGAAACGTTATAAAAGGGAAATCATTTTTAAAGTGTAGAACCGTTATTTAAAAGTAAATCTTTTCAAATAAATAAAACGTTGTTAAAAAGGAAATCTTTATAAAGTGAATAAAGTAAATCGAATATGGTATTCGAAAGGAGTTAAATCGAATATGGTATTCGAAAGGAGTTAAATCGAATATGGTATTCGAAGGGAGTAAATCGAATATGGTATTCGAAAGTTAGTAAAACGAATATGCTATTCGAAAAGGGGTTAGTCGAGTTGAGTTAGTTGAATAGAGTTAACCAGTTCAGTAGAGTTAACCAGTTCAGTAGAGTTAACCAGTTAGAGTTAACCAGTTAGAATTAACCAGTTAGAATTAACCAGTTAGAGTTAATCGATTAGAGTTAAAACGAACTAGAGTTAATCAAATAGAGTTATTTGAGACAGAGTTAGTCAAACAGAGTTATTCAGGATAAGTTGCCAACTCGTACGACTGCTAGCGTAATTCGCAGGGCTATAAATAGCCTACGGCGGTCGGATGTTTCCTGAGGGAGTCAGGCGTAACCATTGTGATCGCTGCGATCTAGAGTCAAGCGAATGAAGTTAAATCGAATATTAGTTATTCGATAGGAGTTAAGTTCTTGAGTTAGATTATCGAGATAAGTGAGTCGAGTTAAGTTCGTCGAGTTAAATTAATCGATGTTAGTTTCATCGAAAGGAGTTAATCGATGTTAATTTCATCGAAAGGAGTATCGATGTTAGTTTCATCGAAAGGAGTTATCGATTAGTTAAATCGAAAGGAGTTGTCAAATTTAGTGATTCGAAGAGGAGTTATCGATTTGTTAAATCGAAAGGGAAGATTTTCGAATATCGTTTATTCGAGAGGAGATTATCGAATATAGTTATTCGAGAGGAGATTATCGATTTTTAGTTAATCGAAGTGAGTTATAGAATATTAGTTAAATCGAAGGAGTTATCGAATATAGTTTATTCGATGGAGTTAATCGATTAGAGTTAAATCAAAGGAGTTAATCGAATATAGTTTATTCGAATATAGTAAAGGAGTTAATCGAATATAGTTTATTCAAATAAAGTTAGAGGAGTTATCGAATATGGTTTATTCGACAGGAGTTAAGTGAATTAGTTAAGTTAAACTAAGTGAATTAGTTAAGTGAATTGGTTAAGTTAACCAAAGTGAATTAGTCGAGTTAATCAAAGTGATTAGTTCAGTTAATCGAGATAAGTAAATCAAGTTAGGTTAATCGAGTTGAATTAGCCAGTCGAGTTAATAAATTGAGTTAGTCAAACCAAGTAAAACCAGTTAGAGTTAATTAATTAAGGTTGACCAGTTAGAGTTGATCGGTTAGAATTAACCAGTTAGAGTTAATCAATCAGAGTTAATCAAATAGAGTTAAGTAAAATTAGAACTGACTAGAGATTAGTAAATTGAATGGTATTCTAAGTGTCTATCTGATGTTGGTTTCGGCCTTCGGGATTTATACTTAAGGGATTGTTCTCATACTAGTTTACAGTCAGGAACTGATAGTTGGGGAAGAGTAGTGATTTGTAAATAAGCAGATGGAAACGTTTTCCAGTGTTAATAACATATATTTTCTGAACATAGAAAATAAGGCAATGTGAATATATATATATATATGTATATATATATATATGTTGATGATTGATCGATATAATTTCCATCTGGAAATAATATCGTTGTTTGCACACTTGTTTTTCTTTGATAGTTAAATCACAGGCTATCGAAGTTTTGACCATTTTAACGTTGTTAATATGGAGAGACCGGTTGGATTATTTTCCGAAGAACCACTCTGTATTGGCATAAGCGTTGCGAATCATTTATGCCAAAGATAATTTGAAGACGGAGTAAAGTGCAAGGGCTGCTGTATATGTCTTAGATAACAGTGACTAAGATGGATATACTGAGTAGTGCCTTTGGTTTGTCCAGTCCCAGGACAACTTGTATGGACAAAGGTCTGACAGAGTATATCCAATGGATCGCGTAAGTTGATCTGTTCAAACGTATTCACGTTTGGTGGCGGAGGAATTCGTTTCTCTTAGCTGCATACCCGTGTTATTTTTGGATAAGTCAATTTGTGATTTGGTGGGTATGACGATGTGACATTTTAAGTAAATGAAGATGGATGTCTGACATAGTATTTCCAGACGGTCACGTACATTGATTTCTTCAACCGTACCAAGAGTGGAAGCGGAGAAGGAAACTTCTTTTAGCTGACACGTAATGTATTGTTGTAGACGTCAATTAGTGATTTTCGATGGATCTGACAATGTGGCATTCGAAGTGAATCTATTGTGATGATAAAGCGTAGCTTCTAGCCTCATCAACCGGTAATTGACAGAAATCGGGCAGGCAGCATGGCTAAGTCGGTCGCACCGAAGTAGGGTGTATAATCACCTATCTAGTGAATATTCATTTGTTTCTTAAATCTATCAATGCTGTCCCATATATATATATATATATATATATATATATATATATATATATATACGGGAACGGTTGCTGATCCCAACCGTTGGTGATGTACATTCGATACACTCAAGCGAAATGAGTGGTCGGTCATGTGTGGCTGAGTTGCAAGATGTTCTTGTTGAACTCCAGTGTATCGTTCCTAGAGTACACTGATCGGAAGGTGGTTCCATACCTTGTATAGTTGGAAATCCAATCATCCAATACATGCTTGCGATTTTGATTGTATACTATATATGTAGTAACGTGAGATGCAAGCGTTTCTGCTAGATTGATATTTATTTGTACTTACATTATTATAATATCAGAATGATATTGCTTTGAAAAATTATTTGGATTCTCATAAGCGAAAAACCCGTTCCGTTATGCGGCGTGGTCTTGTGAGATATCCTTTATTAAATCAAGTATTAAATTGTTTTACTCATACCAGTCCCATGACTGACCCGGAGTTTATTTTGTTGTTTTCCCTAAACTCTTGGGTGCCTAAATTTTTACGGGCAGTCAAGTAGTCGGGATTTTACAGATACATTTGGAGAGCTTGGAGCAGGAGGCTTCAGGATTCTATAGCTATTATTATTTCCGTTGTTGTTGTAAGTGTTGTACTCTGATAAGTGTTATTGTATACATATACTGATGTTATTTCAAAGATATGTTATGTTATATTTTATTCGTTCCGCTGCGAGATTCGTGTTTACTCTGATGATGATGTTCTTCTTCTTCTTCTATTCTATAAGTTCTATCTTATCTATTCTCACCTTCTAATTTCTTTCATTAATTACCGGGATTTTTCGATGGTTTGGTTATCGACGTCGTGCTTACGTCGATAACCAAAGTCGCTCAAAATCCGGGTCGTTACAGTTGGTATCAGAGCTTAAGTTAAGAATTACCTTGGCTCTGTGGCGTGACTCGGTAGAGATTGGGTTAGTAATACCCTAGATTGAGTTTGAGTGTATATATACGAGTGCGTATTTGTATTTGATATAAAAATGGTTTTATATTGTGGAGATTCATTGGCTGAGTTATTTATGAGTTCTGGTCGATCAGTTTGATCCACTGTATCGGTAGGAGTAAATAAACACTTGAATACGATGGACCGACACAGTATGGATATGTGATATATTATCATATATAGGATGTGTTGGTAGTGATTCTAATTAGATAAGATTATAACAAGTGAAATGGTTATATATAACTAATCAGAATCATATAAGTAAAGTATATGAAATAAGACGAATTAAACATGAATTTAAATCAGATTTGGAATTAAAATAAGGAAATTTTAAGTTCCTAGGAGATTTTGAAATGTTTTCAAAATGGAAGTATTTAGTAATGGTTTTGAAAATGATATAGTATTGAAAATCACTTAGGTCGCTGGAAAATAATTCCGATGATGACTGCGCAGTATCATCGGTGTGATTTTCGAGTTTCTAAGTGGTGGATTACTACCAAAGATTTTGATTTGAATTGTTTTAAGAAAACAAGTTGTTTAGAAATTCAAAGGTTTTGAATTGGAAGTATGATTTCAAATTGATTTGAAATTTACCCAGGAATTTAAGTTCTAGAAATTAAACTTTAACTAATGAAGTTAAATAAAATGAGAGGTAAAAATAAATTGAAATTTAACTTGAACATAGTTAAATAGAATTGAATTGGATTAGAGAATAATCTGTTATGGAATTGGGTTGATGAGTCAATAATTTGGAATTTGATATTGGGGTTCGAATGAAATTCGATTTGGTTTTGAGGATATGAACTGATTGGAATTTGATGGAAATAACACTGGTATATGCTGAGTTGATAGCATATGGAAGTGATAGAGTTGATATTCCCGACAAAAAGGTACCAGTTTATATTATATATGGATATGAGATTTATGAGCCGAATTGGCAAGCCGCTTGGCTGTTTGATTTTCTTTTGGGTTAAAGAAGGCCCAGAGAGGCGAGTTGGACTTTGAGATATTGACCAGTACAAAGGAGGTTATGGCAAAATTTTCCGAAAATTTAAAGTGTTAGAAAATTTTCAGAATTTTTGAAAATTTTAGTTAGTCGGAAGGAATTAATATTGAAATCGATATTAATTGGTTCAGTTGAAATCAAAAATAAGGGGTAAGCAAATCTTAGGAATTCCAATGGATAGGGTCGTCCTCTAACTTAGCAATTTCGAGGACGAAATTATTTTAAGTGGGGAAGAATGTAATGACCCGCATTTTCCAGGGTTATAATTTATTTATTTAATTATATAAATAGTGATTTAGGGAATTAAATCATCGTTAATTAAATTATAGTGAATATTTAATTAAAATAATAATTAAAATTTAATTCAGAAATAATCAAAAATTTTGGAAATCACAATATTCTGTGAACGGGGTCGTCCATTAGATTTAATTCAGCTTAGAGTTGAATTATATTGACGAATATATTCAATCGACGACAGTTTGAACATATAATTATAATATAATTAAAATCGAGCTCTAAATGGCGCTGCAGTTCGCAATTTGGCGATTTGAACTTCAACTGAGTATACAGGATTTGTTTTAAGCCGGATTTCTGTGAAACAAGAAACGTGTGGAGCTGGTGGAGTATATCTTTCTAGTGGAAGAGAAAAATCGGGATTTCGTCGGGTAGATTTTGATGTACGTCCAAATCAAATTTCAGAAAAGTCGCTGTGGAATTCCTTTATAATTCGTAACGCTTTATATACGTTATAAAAGGATTTTCGATATAAATTGAATATCGAGATAATCTGGAATCTGAAATATCAAACTGTAAATTCTGATATGATATTCTGGAGCTTTACGATATCATATGTGAAGATATACGATAATATAAATTTATTTATATTTAATTTATTTATATTTAAATATATTTATATATTTAAATGGGTCATCCAGAGCTTTAAAAATAGCCATTTTTGCAACCGAAGTCGGAATTTGACGAAACCAATTTTGTTGGATCCGCAATATCAAATAGTTGTTAGATTTCCAGTTTCGTGATTTTTAGTGTCACTCTGTGGCCGTACAGATTTTTAGAGTGAAAAACAGTCAGTATTTTGACAGTTAAAAATACGTTGTGTGAGCATACAGAGTCGGAATTCAACGAAACCAGTTTCGTTGGGACCGTAATGTCAAATTGTAGCTGCATGTCCAGTTTCGTGATTTTTGAGTATCGTGTGCGATCACACAAATTTTTAGAAGTCAGAAACGAATATAAAGGATTAAAATAAAATATTAAAATATTAATAAAAAAAATATCTAGATATTTTAACACCCTATATATACCCCCTAACTAATTCCTTAAAACCTAATTTCATTTTCTAGGTTGGTCAACAACCAGAATTTGCGCCGCTGATTTATTTTGTTCTTCCAGAAACAAAAGTCGGACCTCGAAAATCAAATTCAAATTCAAAGAAAAGTTTAAAAATCCAAAACAAGTGTCTTTAGATTGCTGGTGAGGTGCTCTTTCTCTTGATGTAGTTTTTCTTGGGTTCGACGTCCTTTTGGGTTCGCTGGGTTTGCTGAACGACCAGCTAGGGTTCGACTTTGGCTCTTTTGTGGTGATCAGTTCGCGTTGAGGATGTTGGATTTGGGTTAAAGGATTGAAACCGCATTTGCGGTGAGATTTCTGGTAGTTTCGGTTGATAAAACCGACGATGGAATCATGGTTGCTAAGCGACGACGGGTTGTCGAGGATGATGCAGAGTTGTTGAATGTGGGTATGGATCTTGAGAGGATTGAGGGAGAACTAGCTTGGTGGTGGTTGTTTGTGGATCGGTGGAGTTTTGATGTGGTATTGTTGGAGATCGAACTTGAAAATGGCAGTAGTGTATTTTGGTTCAGTAAGTTCCTGTGTGGTGTTCAGAGGAGATGAAGCCAGTGGAAACGGGTCTGAAGAAATGGTGTTGGGCCGTAGGTAAATGTTTAAGCCCAATTGGATTTAAGGAAATTAAAGTTTATTTTTAATTATAAGTGTATAAACTTGTTGATGTCGTATCTTTATCATACTGTATCAGAAATTCGAACCGTCAGTCACGTTAGGATCGTATGGACGAGCACTACACAATGAGACTGACCGGGAGTGAATCCGAGCTCGTTACAATTTATGGCGAAATAAATTGTCCAACTGAGTCAAATAACGCAAACTGTTATTCAACGGTTAACGCGCAACTGTGAGTAAAACTCACCAACTCTGAACAGTTATATTTTTATAATGTATTCTTAGAACTGTTAATCATCTGTTGATTTCTGTGTGATGGTTGATTGATTGAACTGCTAGTCAGTTAGTGGAAAATATATATATATATATTTATATATATATATATATATATAAACCTTTAAATATTTATATATTGATGCTGTTATCAGAATAATCAGTACTGAACTGAAAGTGATGTTGATTTTACTGTGTAACATCTGTGGATGCAGGGAAACAGGTTGGAGGGACCCAACTGGGTTCCTCAATATTTATAATACTATTTTTTTATTCATATATGGTGATATAGAATCCGTGGTCGATTATATGTGCTTGGACGATATTGAACATCGTGATTTGATATGATTGAATACCATAACATACCGAAATGTTGATAAGGGGATTTTCAAAGTGATATTGAAAATAGAATATTTATAAAATGGGATATTTATAAATAAGAGATATTTATAAAGTGGAATATTTATAAATAAGAAGTGTTTATAAATTGGAATATTTATAGAATAGGAGATATTCAAAAAGGAAATAATTACAAACCATTTTCTTTTTGAATGGAAAGGCCTGTGTGGCGGGTTTGGGTATTTTCCCGATGCTCCCGTTACAAAGGAGGTTATGGCGAATTTTTCAGAGAATTTAAGGAGTTTGAATAATTCAAGAATAAATTTGAAAAGGAAATATTTGTAAACCATTTACAAATAGAATTGAAAAGGAAACGTTATAAAAGGGAAATCATTTTTAAAGTGTAGAACCGTTATTTAAAAGTAAATCTTTTCAAATAAATAAAACGTTGTTAAAAAGGAAATCTTTATAAAGTGAATAAAGTAAATCGAATATGGTATTCGAAAGGAGTTAAATCGAATATGGTATTCGAAAGGAGTTAAATCGAATATGGTATTCGAAGGGAGTAAATCGAATATGGTTTTCGAAAGTTAGTAAAACGAATATACTATTCGAAAAGGGGTTAGTCGAGTTGAGTTAGTTGAATAGAGTTAACCAGTTCAGTAGAGTTAACCAGTTCAGTAGAGTTAACCAGTTAGAGTTAACCAGTTAGAATTAACCAGTTAGAGTTAATCGATTAGAGTTAAAACGAACTAGAGTTAATCAAATATAGTTATTTGAGACAGAGTTAGTCAAACAGAGTTATTCAGGATAAGTTGCCATCTCGTACGACTGCTAGCGTAATTCGCAGGGCTATAAATAGCCTACGGCGGTCGGATGTTTCCTGAGGGAGTCAGGCGTAACCATTGTGATCGCTGCGATCTAGAGTCAAGCGAATGAAGTAAAATCGAATATTAGTTATTCGATAGGAGTTAAGTTCTTGAGTTAGATTATCGAGATAAGTGAGTCGAGTTAAGTTCGTCGAGTTAAATTAATCGATGTTAGTTTCATCGAAAGGAGTTAATCGATGTTAATTTCATCGAAAGGAGTATCGATGTTAGTTTCATCGAAAGGAGTTATCGATTAGTTAAATCGAAAGGAGTTGTCAAATTTAGTGATTCGAAGAGGAGTTATCGATTTGTTAAATCGAAAGGGAAGATTTTCGAATATCGTTTATTCGAGAGGAGATTATCGAATATAGTTATTCGAGAGGAGATTATCGATTTTTAGTTAATCAAAGTGAGTTATAGAATATTAGTTAAATCGAAGGAGTTATCGAATATAGTTTATTTGATGGAGTTAATCGATTAGAGTTAAATTAAAGGAGTTAATCGAATATAGTTTATTCGAATATAGTAAAGGAGTTAATCGAATATAGTTTATTCAAATAAAGTTAGAGGAGTTATCGAATATGGTTTATTCGACAGGAGTTAAGTGAATTAGTTAAGTTAAACTAAGTGAATTAGTTAAGTGAATTGGTTAAGTTAACCAAAGTGAATTAGTCGAGTTAATCAAAGTGATTAGTTCAGTTAATCGAGATAAGTAAATCAAGTTAGGTTAATCGAGTTGAATTAGCCAGTCGAGTTAATAAATTGAGTTAGTCAAACCAAGTAAAACCAGTTAGAGTTAATTAATTAAGGTTGACCAGTTAGAGTTGATCGGTTAGAATTAACCAGTTAGAGTTAATCAATCAGAGTTAATCAAATAGAGTTAAGTAAAATTAGAACTGACTAGAGATTAGTAAATTGAATGGTTTTCTAAGTGTCTATCTGATGTTGGTTTCGGCCTTCGGGATTTATACTTAAGGGATTGTTCTCATACTAGTTTACAGTCAGGAACTGATAGTTGGGGAAGAGTAGTGATTTGTAAATAAGCAGATGGAAACGTTTTCCAGTGTTAATAACATATATTTTCTAAACATAGAAAATAAGGCAATGTAAAATATATATATATATATATATATATATATATATATATATATATATGTTGATGATTGATCGATGTAATTTCCATCTGGAAATAATATCGTTGTTTGCACACTTGTTTTTCTTTGATAGTTAAATCACAGGCTATCGAAGTTTTGACCATTTTAACGTTGTTAATATGGAGAGACCGGTTGGATTATTTTCCGAAGAACCACTCTGTATTGGCATAAGCGTTGCGAATCATTTATGCCAAAGATAATTTGAAGACGGAGTAAAGTGCAAGGGCTGCTGTATATGTCTTAGATAACAGTGACTAAGACGGATATACTGAGTAGTGCCTTCGGTTTGTCCAGTCCCAGGACAACTTGTATGGACGAAGGTCTGACAGAGTATATCCAATGGATCGCGTAAGTTGATCTGTTCAAACGTATTCACGTTTGGTGGCGGAGGAATTCGTTTCTCTTAGCTGTATACCCGTGTTATTTTTGGATAAGTCAATTTGTGATTTGGCGGGTATGACGATGTGATATTTTAAGTAAATGAAGATGGATGTATGACATAGTATTTCCAGACGGTCACGTACATTGATTTCTTCAACCGTACCAAGAGTGGAAGCGGAGAAGGAAACTTCCTTTAGCTGACACATAATGTATTGTTGTAGACGTCAATTAGTGATTTTCGATGGATCTGACAATGTGGCATTCGAAGTGAATCTATTGTGATGATAAAGCGTAGCTTCTAGCCTCATCAACCGGTAAATGACAGAAATCGGGCAGGCAACATGGCTAAGTCGGTCGCACCGAAGTAGGGTGTATAATCACCTATCTAGTGAATATTCATTTGTTTCTTAAATCTATCAATGCTGTCCCATATATATATATATATATATATATATATATATATATATATATATACGGGAACGGTTGCTGATCCCAACCGTTGGTGATGTACATTCGATACACTCAAGCGAAATGAGTGGTCGGTCATGTGTGGCTGAGTTGCAAGATGTTCTTGTTGAACTCCAGTGTATCGTTCCTAGAGTACACTGATCGGAAGGTGGTTCCATACCTTGTCATAGTTGGAAATCCAATCATCCAATATGTGCTTGCGATTTTGATTGTATACTATATATGTAGTAACGTGAGATGCAAGCGTTTCTGCTAGATTGATATTCATTTGTACTTAGACATTATTATAATATCAGAATGATATTGCTTTGAAAAATTATTTGGATTCTCATAAGGGAAAAACCCGTTCCGTTATGCGGCGTGGTCTTGTGAGATATCCTTTATTAAATCAAGTATTAAATTGTTTTACTCATACCGGTCCCATGACTGACCCGGAGTTTATTTTGTTGTTTTCCCTAAACTCTTGGGTGCCTAAATTTGTACGGGCAGTCAAGTAGTCGGGATTTTACAGATACATTTGGAGAGCTTGGAGCAGGAGGCTTCAGGATTCTATAGCTATTATTATTTCCGCTGTTGTTGTAAGTGTTGTACTCTGATAAGTGTTATTGTATACATATACTGATGTTATTTCAAAGATATGTTATGTTATATTTTATTCGTTCCGCTGCGAGATTCGTGTTTACTCTGATGATGATGTTCTTCTTCTTCTTCTATTCTATAAGTTCTATCTTATCTATTCTCACCTTCTAATTTCTTTCATTAATTACCGGGATTTTTCGATGGTTTGGTTATCGACGTCGTGCTTACGTCGATAACCAAAGTCGCTCAAAATCCGGGTCGTTACAATTTGATTGTGTGATGGTGAATGAAATAAAATATTTTATAGTGGAAAATATTTTATTGTTAAAAATATGATTTTTAACGTATATATAAAATAAATACTTATAAACAAATCGGACAATTTGTTTATATACACCGATTTGACTGATATTGATTGGGACGATAAATTTTACACATCACCCAACTGGACAAATAAAATATGTATTTGTTGATTTGAAACCCCACACGTGTATTGGGATGATATTTGATGTACACTAATCCCGATTGTTCAATTGTATGTCAATCGATGGGTTGACATATTGTGTAAGCGTTAATTATTTGTATTTAATGCTTATGCAGTTGTGTGGTGCACTCTGGATGATGGTTGATTATTTATCGTTGCTATTACATACATGTGTTGTAGAAAATCCATATAATTAACATTATATGGTAATTGATTGGGCCTCATTCCAATTTAGAAAATAAATTCATGTGTGTAATAGAATAAATATTCATGTGTTGAATAAAAGCCGTGTTGATTAGATTGACGCCATTTTGACGTGAACGATATTTATATCGATTTTATTCATTTTTCATTGAATATTGAAAGTTATTTTGAAATTCGAATTGAATTGAAAAAAATTGAAATTCGAATTAAATTGAAATGAATTGAAATTTAAATTAAATTGAAATTCGAATTAAATTGAAATGAATTGAAATTCGAATTTAATTGAAATGGAATTGAAATCAATTTGAAATGAAATTAAAACGAATTTATATTGAAAAATTCAATCTTGATTTGAATTTGAAAAGGAAGTTGAATTCGTTTTGAAAACGAATTTAAAATGATTCATAAAATACGTTTTAAAAGGAAATCGACGAAGTATATATTATATATATTATATATATAATATAATGGCCTGAATAGAACGCGCCGCGCCGCGGCAGTTCGCGAATTTCGACCATTGACTTCGAATGGATACTGCGGGAGATTCGACCGTCGGATTCTCCTAAAACTGGAACCGTTGGGTTCATATCGAAAAGAGCTTTCTAACGAATATTAGATATTTGAAATCTAATAGTTGGATTTGGAATTATGTCCAAATCAAATTTGTAAAAGGTCATTGTAAGTGCAGTTCGATGGCCGTTGATGGAAATCGACTGTACGGGCCTTGATAAAATTATTCAAAATAGTAGTAATTTGTGTAAAATCAAAAGAAATGATTTGTGAAGGATTGGGATGAAAAACTCCATATCTAAAAATATAAAAATAGATGGTTATCCAAATGAACTAGTTTTGAACTAGAATTATAATTCTATTTATTTTTAAATAAATAAATTGGATTTGAAATTGTTTTGAAAATAACCAGAATTTCCAATAATTGAATTGGAATGGATTTGAATCGAAATCGTCTTTGGAATATTTCGATGTTGGATTTCGTGATGATACAGATATTGTTATGGGAATTTGAAAGATATATTAATATTGTTATTTCCAATACGATATTTGTTGGTCGTAGAATTTGATATTGAATATAAGCCGATATATTTTCTATTCAGAGCCTTGTATTTAATATCAAGTGTGATTTTGGTTTGTCGTGAATGGTGTCTTCATTAACACTGTCCTTAAACCCAGTTGAGAAAAAGATTAAATCTTTTTATTTAGATTTAATGAAGTGTACCAATTAAATAATATTTAATTGGAATTGAATTGGGATTGATTTTTGGGTTTATCGTGAACGGTGTTTTATATAACACTGGTTCTTTAACCCGATAATCAATGGAATGTGATTTTGGGTTGTCGTGAACGGTATTTTCAATAATACTGTTCTTAGACCCAAAGGAGTTAAGAAAATAAGAAACTAACCGGAGATTAGTTAAGTTGAATGGTTTCTTGGGTATTAATCTAATGTTGGTTTCGGCCTTCGGGGTTAATACTTAGGGAATTGCTCACTTGCTATTTTACGGTTAAAGGCTGATAGAATGGAATGTGATTTTGGGTTTATCATGAACCATGTTTTAAATGACATTGATTCTTTAACCTAGTTAAAGATTAAAACTAAGTGGAGTTTTAATGAATCTTTAATTAGATTGAAATGATCGAGAATGGAGTATCACTAGTTTTTCTCCAGGCGATAGTTAAATCTTTAATTAGATTTAAGCGTGAAATGGTAATTGAATTTACCGATAACACCGTGGTGTTAGATATGAAGTATGACCAGTTTTACTTCATGGGATGAATAGGTTGGGGTTGGGAAATTAAAACAAATGATTACTTCGGTAAGGTTCGTTAATCCCGACTAGTTGAATCGATATTCAAAAGAAGATTAAAGAATAAATTTGAGGAATTTATCTTTGATAAAATTAATGGGAACCTATCCATAAGAATGTGAAGTTTAGCAACTAACTGAAGATTAGTTAAGATGAATGGTTTCCTGGGTATTGATCTGATGTTGGTTTTGGCCTTCGGGGTTAATATTTGGGGAATTGTTCCCTTACTAATTTACGGTTAGTGACTGATGAATTGGAATGAGGCGTATGTTGTGTTTTTGTAACACTTGTTTATTATATACGCGAGTTATTCGGAAAGACCGGGTTTATCCCATTCTGAATAACTGATACGACGATAAGTCGAAGATGAAGATGGTGGTGGAAGACCGGAGGACTTCACGTCGTTTGGGTGATTACTGATGATCTTGATTTGTCCGTACACCCAAGAGGAGGGAACCAGTTAGTGTTCGTCCAGACGTACTTGGAGATCGATGGATATGCGTGGTACAAGGTGCCTCCGGTTTCGTTCATACCCAGAACGGACTTGTAAATGGACTGTGTGTCTGACATTGGATATCATTCTGTGTGATTGATGGACATCGATTGCATGGAGTGGTTTGCCTGTGTGGCATGCTAAGATGCAAATGATCAAGGCTTCTGTTGAAAAGCAGAGTCTTGTGGTTGATGATCAAAGCACAGCCTGTGTGGAACAGCTTTGTGTAGCGTTAATTCGCGAGCCTCACACCCCAGTTATGAAAAAGAAATGGGAGAGGACATCAGGGAGGGCATGCGTCTCCGTCTAGCTAGAAGTGGCGTCAGTGGTTTTACACGCCCTGACGAGTTTGACTTATGTGGTTGTTGCTGTTGCGAGGCGCCTCGGATATATCAGTGACTATCTGAAGCCGATGGAGTCATTCGTTGGCTCATTTACGCCCCAAAAGGGCGGGGAAACGTAGTGTTCAGGCATTTTAATCCACATCGGTGTACCGACCCTGACGATCCAAAGGCTTGACTGAGTACTTTCCTGAGACTCGGGCTAGACAGTCTCGAATCGGTAGAGGACTATCTTTTGCCTCGGTTCACAGATGGAAATCCAATTTCCAAATACGTGACTTTGCGGTTTTGATTGTAAACCTATATATGGCGACATAATGGCATGGGACGCTCATGTCGCCTATGATTGATATTTATGATTGTGTATAAAATCAGAAACTAACTGGAAACGAGCTAAGATGGGTGGTTTCCTGGGTATTAGTCTGACGTTGGTTTCGGCCTTCGGGGTTAATACTTAGGGAATCGTTCTCTTACTAATTTATGGTTGCAGTCTGATTAAGAATTAAAACATGAAGTTTAGCGTATCAAGCATTCTTTGGCTATTATAAGGTAAAAACCCTATCCTCCGGCTTGCGTTGCATTGTGTGATGGGACCAGGGTCTTATAATAGCTTCATTGTTCTTTATTTAGCATTGCGCTATTTGTTTTATGCACTGGTGTTCTTGGGAGGAAACTCGTTCCGTGTTATACGATGTGGTCCCTTGATTTACCAAACTTTAAAATAAAGATTAATAACTGTTTTAATTCTCACACCAGTCACGTGACTGACCTGGAGTTTATTGTTTTAACCTAAACTCTGGGTGCCCTATTTTGGCACGGGCAGCTAGTAGTTTTGGTTTTGCAGATTTATATTCATAGGAACCTGGTTTACAACTGGAATGATGTCCGGAAAGCTCTGTATCCGTATATCTCTTTCAGTTGTGTTTTGTATTATTTTTCCGCTGCGATGTATTTAAATGTAATTTAAATCTCTGATATTTTCTGTGTAATATTTATTCATACTTTGTATATTCTTGTATTCTTATGTAATTGTTGTAATAAACAATGAAATGTTCTCCTGTCTGCGTTCCGATGTGGCTTGTCCTCAACTCAATCCGTGATTTCCCATAAGGGGGATTTCGGGTCGTAACATTTGACTTGTTTTCTAGTTCTCAAGCTGGACAATTCTAAAAAACGCAGATTTTCAACATAGAAAATTGACATAAAACCCATGTCAACTATTTAAACATCAAAAATACCGGATCATTAATAAAAAGAAGTTAGAGGGTGAGAAATAGAAAGGAAGAAAGTTATAATAGAAGAAGAAGAAGATCACGGCAAAACTGAATCACTGTAATACGAATCTCACAGTGGAATGAATAAAATATATTATATAACATAACCTTTGAAAATCCAAACTTATAACAGTATACACATACCATTTCAGAGTATAACACATAACATAACAGTGGAAACAAACAACAACTATATAATCCTTAAGCCTTCTGCTCCAATCTCATCTGCAAAATCCCAACTACTTGATTGCCCATACAAAATTGGGCACCCAAGAGTTTAGGGTAAAACAAAAAAAATATAACTCTGGGTTAGTCATGGGACTGGTGTGAATAAACAATTTAAAACAGTTTGAGAAAATAAATTATATCTCATACGACCACGCCGTATAACATGGATTCTTCTCATGTTCCACATACATAATATATAATTAACAACCACGGGCGCTTATTGGGTAATGGATTCCAACTAGCAAGGTATGGGACCACCTTATGACAATGTATCGCTAGAAAGGAATACACCACGTGAAACAACCCAAACTCACCCTTAAGGGAAATCTCGGATTGAGTTGAGAACACGACAAATCAGAACACAAACAGAAGAACATTTAATTACTCATTACAACAATTTACATTAGAGTACAAGAATATAACAGAGTATGAATAAATATTACACATTGGAAAATATTAGAGATTTAAATTACATTTAAGCGGAAAATAATACGCCACACAATTGAAAGAAATACGCGGATACAGAGCATTCCGAATATATCACCAGCTATAAATCCAGGATCCTGGAAAAGAAATAAACTGCAAAACCCAAAACTACTAGTTTCCCATGTGGAAAATAGAGGCACCCATAGTTTAGGTTAAAACAATAAACTCCAGGTCAGTCATGTGACTGGTGTGAGAACTAAAACAGTTATTAACTTGATTTTAAAGTTAGGTAAATCAAGGGACCACGCCGTATAACACGGAACAGTTTTACACCCAAGAATACTAGTGCATGAAACAAACAGCGCAATGCTTTTTGAAAAAATGAAGCTATTATAAGACCCAGGTCCTATCACACAATGCAACGCAAGCCGGAGGATAGGGTTTTCCCTTACAATAGCCAAACACACTTGGTACGTTTAAAACAAATCATTTGATACTATAATAAGTGTATAGTGTCAAAAACAACTTCAAATATAAATGTACCAATCATAGACGATATAGTATCCCATGCTACCATGTCGCCATATATGTTTACAACTAAAACCGAAATGTTATGTATTGGAAATTGGATTTCCGTCATGGGTCGAGGCAAGGGATATACTCCTCGGCGGCTTCGAGACTTCTAGAAAATGCCTCAGGATCTCCTGTAGTAGACCCTTTGATCCTCCAAGGTCGGTCCTCCCTTACATTTGAGGATTGGCAATTCCTGACACACGTTTCCCGGTCCTATAGGACCTATCCATCGGCTCCGTAGTAACTAATATATCTGAGGCGCCTTGTAATCAATCATCCACACAGGTAAAAATATAGTAATTGTATGGGCTCCATACCATGACACCACCCATAGCTAGAAAGAAACGTCATGTCCACCTTAGGTCCCTTATCCCGTATTTGACTCGTACTGAGGTGTGAAGCTCGCGAATTAACGCTATATACAAAGTTATACTCTTTAAGGCCATGCTTCAGAGAAGGGTGTTAATCAAGAGAACAGATTCTCCACTACCAAACAGATATATATTTAATAGAGATCAATCAAAACAGAATAAAATCCAATGTCAAACACACATTCATTTACTAGTTCGTTCTGGGTCTGAAAGAAACCGGAGGCACCTTATTCCTCGTCCCATATGTCCAATACAGGAGAGAGGTCCTCGCATATCTGGTCGATCTCCAAGTACGTCTGAACGATCAGCACTTATTACCTTGTCTTGGGTGTATAGCCTAATAAAGACATCGATAATCATCCAAACGATGTGAAGACCTCCGGTCTTCAACTGCCATCTTCATCATTAAATTATTGTCGAATCAATTATTCAGAATGGGTATAAACCCGGCCTTTCCAAATAATTCACGTATTTTATAATCAAGTGCTATAAAAGCACAACATAATCCTCATTCCAATTCTGAATATTCTTTTATTTAAATATTCAAATCCATTGGGAAAGGTTCCCACTAATTTTATCAAAGATAAATTCTTTAAATTTATTATTTAATCTTCCTTTGAATATCATTTCTAAACCAATTTAAGGTTTATCAACTTGTCGGGATTAGCGCACCTTACCGAAGTAATCATTTGTTTTATTTCCCAATCCTAACCTATTCATCCCATGGAGCAAAACTGGTAATACTCTATATCTAACATCACGGTGTTATCAGTAAAATTAATTACCATTTACCCGTTCAAATCCAATTAAAGATTTAACTATCGCTTGGAGCAAAACTGTTGATACTCCACTCTTGATCATTTCCCAAATTTGATAATTTAAATTATCCCATTCGCATTTCAATCTAATTAAAGATTCATTAAAAACTCCACTAGATTTTAATCTTCCCAAAAATTAATAATACTGATTATTTAACTTTGGAAAATCAAACATGGCGCATCAACAACCCGCACCGTACTATTGATTTCTGTCTATATATAACCTCTTAGCTCGTACGTCTTAGAAAAGACTGTTAAGCATGAGAATAAATTCTCCACCACCAAACAGATATATATTTAGCAGAGATCAACATACAGTTCGAAATACAATGTTAGACATATAATCCTGTCTTTAACTGGGTTAAAGAATTAATGTCATTTGAAACACAGTTCACGATAAACCCAAATCACATTCAATTAATTATGGAATTTTCACGGAAAACAGATCAATATATAATAGATATCAATTTCCGTATCCAACTAATAATATAAATGAAATAACGACAAAGCCTTTTAAATTCCATATATGTTAACAATCTTCCTCCATAAAAGCTCACTTCGATTATTTCTAAATCGAATTCCATTCAATCCCAATTCATTTTATTAAACTGGAAAACTTTACTTGGGAAATTTCCATTAAATCTTAATAAAAAGATTTATAAATTCCAAATCACATTTCACTGTTAATCGGGTTAAAGAATAAGTGTTATTTAAAACACCGTTCATGATAAACCCAAATATCCAATTCTTTCATTCAATTCCAATTAAATATTAATTAATTGGAAAACTTCTCTAAATCTTAATTAAAAGATTTATTCTTTTCCCAATTGGGTTTTAAGAACAGTGTTAATCAAGAAACCATTCACGACAAACCCAAAATCCCATTTGATATTAAATACAAGGCTATGAATAGAAATTATATTAGCTTATATTCAATATCAAATTCTGAAACCAACAAATATCGTATTGGAAATAACGATATAATTATATCTTCCAAATTTCCATAACAATATCTGTATAATCATGAAATCCAACATCAAAATATTCCAAAGATGATTTCCATTAAAATCCACTCCAATTCATATATTAAAAATTCTGGTTATATTAAAACCCATTCTCAATCCAATTTATTTATTTAAAAATAATTGGATTATAATTCCAGGTGATAACTAGTTCATTTTGATAAAAATATATTTTTATCTTTTCAAATATGGAATTTTCATCCCAACTCTTTCCAAATAATTTATTATGATTTTACACAAATTATTAATATTTTTAATAATTTTATGAAGGCCCTTTCAGTCGATTTCCATAAACGGTCATCGTACTACACTTACAACGACCTTTTCCAAATTTGATTTGGACATAATTCCAAATCCAACCGTAAGATTTCAAATCTCGTATATTCGTTGGAAAGCTCTTTTTGATACGAACCAAACGGTTCCGGTTTTAGGATAATCTGACGGTTGGATCTCGCACAATGTCAACTCGAACTCAATGGTCGAAATTCGCGAACGATCGCGGCGCGACGCGTTCTATTCAGGCCATTATTTCGTCGATTTCCATTTAAAATGTATTTTATAAATCATTTTAAATTCGTTTTAAAAACGATTTCAACTTCATATTCAATTTTAAATCAAAATTGAATATTCCATTATTAATATATAAATGATATATTTTCAAAACATTAGATTTTGAAATCACTTCATTTTCGATATTCATTATAAGAATGAACAAAATCGATATAAATATTGTTCGCGTCAAAATTGCGCTAATTTAATCTACTTGGATTTATATATTTTAATATTTTCGTGTCCATCCCCAATCGGACATTAAAATCACCTTTTAATTCTTTATCGAATATTATTATAAAATATTCGTTATTTTAAAATATTGGTTATTTTAAAATATTCCTTATTTTTGAATTGGAATCGGACCCAATCAATTACCCATAATTTTATTTATATGGATTTCATACAACACATGTATATATTAACACTGATAAACAATCAACCATCAGCCAGAGTGCACTACACAACCGCATAAGCATTAAATATAAATAATTAACGCTTACAATTCTGTCAATCAATTATTGACATACAACTAAACAATTGGGATGAGTGTATGTCAAATATCATCCCAATACCCGTGTGTGGTTTTAAATCAACACACAGATTTTATTTGTAATGGCCCGAATTTCCGTACTCTTTGAGTCGACTAATAACACCACACGTCTAACTCAAATTACATAGAAATATGAATCATTATTAGAAAGAAGTTAGAGGATGAGAAATAGAAAGAAAGAAATATTAGAATAAGAGAAAAACGAAGATCACAAACTCATAGCGGGACGAATAAAATATATTAGATAACATAAACTTTGAAATACAAATCAGTATCTGTATGTACATGCCATCATCAGAGCACAACAGTTATCTCTGGAACAATTATAAACACCTGTTTCCATATCCAACATAGTACACAACGGAAAAATATCATAGTCTATAGCTAACTGATGAAGCCTCCTGCTTCGAGCTCCTCCAAGTGAATCTGAAAAATCCTGACTACTTGATTGCTCGTACAAATTTGGGCACCCAAGAGTTTAGGGAAAACAAAACAAAACAAACTCTGGGTCAGTCATGGAACTTGTGTGAGTAAACTCCAACAATTAGTTTAACTTTCAAAAATCCTTTCGAAAGAAATGATAATTGTAAGACCGATCCACACATAAACACGGATGGTTTTTACCTTACGATAACCAAAAATGTTTTTGATATCAAATCCAGTGATATTATAATAATGTCTATATCAAATAAATAGAATTTAGCAGAACGCTTGCATCTCACGCTCCATATATAATATAAAATCGAAAACCGTAGGGTGCTTATTGGAGATTGGATTTCTAACATGACAAGGTATGGGACCACCTTCCGATAGTGTATCTCTAGAGGCGAATACACAGGGTTCAAGAAGAACGTCTTGCAACCCAGCCCACACATGACCGACCACTCATTTCACTTGGGTGTATCGAATGTATATCACCAACGGTTGGGATCAACAACCGTTTCCTGAAAGGGACAACATCGATAGATTAAAGAAGCAATTGGAATTTCTCTAGATAGGTGATTATACATCCTAATGGGAGCGACCCACATAGCCATGCTGCCTGCCCGATTTTTTTCAATTCCCGGTTGTGAGGTTTGAGGTCATTACGTATCTTTTAGAACACCTGACCACCATTCACTTTGAATGCCACATCGTTATACCTGCCAAATCACAAATTGATTTCCCCAAAAATACCACGGGTGTAAAGCTAAGAGAAACGAATTCCTCTGCCACCAAACGTAAGTATGTTTGAAGATATCAACTTATGCGATCCATTAGATATACTCTGTCAGACATTCGTCCATTCACGTTGTCCTGGGACTGGACAAACCGAAGGCACCATCCCGTAAACAGGATAGCCCTTGCATAACTCCGTCTTCAATTATCTTCATCATATTTGATCGCAATGCTAACGCCAATACAGAGTGGTTTCCAGATAATGAATCTGATCCCGGTCTCTCCGTATTGACGACGGGAAAAATGGTCAAAAACTTCGATAGTCGATGATTTAACTATCAAAGAAAAATAAGTGTGTGACCAACGATCTTATTTCCAGGTAGGAATTCGATCGATCAATCATCAATCAACATTGGCCCCTTCAGATCAATTCCTTATTATATTATCATTTACAATCTCATTTATCATCTTTCGTATTCTTTTGAAGCTCGATTTCCCCTCTCGATTCTTTGAAAAACATTTTCAATATTATAATTCCTTTATTCGAGAAAATATCTCTTATTTCAGTTAGAATACATTTCTAAATATTCCCAAATCCTTATTTCCTATATTTAGAAAATATACATTATTAATATCGGAGAATATTTCCGAATTCCCTTTCTTAATTCCTCGTTGACCAATTCATTTCATTTTAACAATAGCGTTACAATCGCTGTTTCCAAATATTTGATTTATAAAACATTACTTTTAACAACAGCGTTACAATCGCTGTCTAGAATTATAGAACTCTTATTATAACAGTAGCATTAAGATCGCTGTTAAAACAGTTATTATAACGACAACGTTAAAATTTCTATTTAGATTTATTAAAACATTTACTATAACGGTAGCGTTTGAAATCGCTATTTAAAAATATTTGGTTTATAAAAATGTAACTTGTATTTATTTATTTTATCATCACAGATTCAAATCTCAATCGTTGAGTCATTTAATAAACCCACGTCATATTCTATTTTAGTTTCAAATTATGTTTATAAAACTACTATGGACATCTTTCCTTTTATATTAAACGATTCGATTTCCTTTCCAAACTTTTATACATTCCATACTTCTGAAATCAAATCCGTTGATTTTGTATTTGTAAATAACATCTCAATCCAAATTTCAATTTATAACTTCTATTTAGATTTTTTCATGAAATATCTCATTTTTTATTACAAACGGTTATAATCTTATTTATATTTTCTTTATAACAATTAGGTTCAAAATCTCATTTCAATTATTGATTTCAAAATCCATTTCCCTTTTTCAAAACTTTGAACTTATATTTCAGTTCTTCCAAAAATGCTTCACTTAATTTATAACACTTATAATTCACCTCTTGTTTTATCCATTTAAAACTAGTTCTTATTTCCAGTTAATTCGAAATTAAATTCCTATATTGGAAATAAATTCCCTTTTAAAATACCCAATTTATTTTCTTTATTAGAAAATATTTTTACTTTTCGGTATTTAAGTACCAAAATTCTAAGGCCAGGGTAATTCAAACACAACATGATCAATCACCGATCAAATATCACATCATAGATCATAATAAATAATTAAAACAGCAAATAAAATGTTGAGGAACCCAGTTGGATCCCTCCAACCTATTTCCCTGCATCCACGGATGTTAATTAACATAAATAACATCAGTAATAGTAATTTCACATCCTATATGAAATATCATGGTGAACAAAATTATTTAACGATCACTGATATAGCTATATCAATCAATTCAACCATTATCAACCATTCATCCAAACAACCATCACGCAGTATAAAATACTATAAATAAATTTAAAACTCGTTTATATAAAAATATAAACGAGGCAGAGTTAGTGAGTTTACTTACCTTGGTTCGCAGTTGACGATTCTGCTTTTGTTTCATTTTAAAATCAAACATGCGTTTGATTTTTCTACGAAATTCCAATAGCTGTGTTCTCAGCGAAATTAGTTCCACAACGTAGATTTCGCCGTTACAGTTCCAACTGATCTGATCGCATTCAGTTCATGGTTAACTCAGTTAACCCGTCTTCTTCTCATAATCGAATACTGGAAGTCCCTCAAAACAATTGTCGATCTTTGTTTTTTTTTCATTCGGATACGGCTGTTATATCACTTCATATAAAACAAACTTCACCACCCCTTTACTGTAATCTTCATTCAGTCCACACTTGCTTTCATAGTGTGATGCACTTCTTGTTCCCAGATGATAAAATATGTTTGTAAGTTCTTATTTAAATTAAAATAATTATCTAATTTAACCACGATCGTCAGTCTGGACAAACTAAATCCGTTGCTAAATTCTCCGTGCCAGGCCATAAAAACTGAAGCTTTCCCCCCTTTTCTAAATTTGATGTAGTATTTCCTTTTCACCAATTACCATACTTCTAGTTAAAACCCTTCGCATTGATACCTTACTGATTTCACTATCGCTTCTAACCTTTCTGTTCATGGTGATACTCCCATGCACAAAATACCAATTCATAACTCATTTGCTCTGCATGAATCAAGCCAAAATTCCCAATAAACCTTCATGTACCGTACTTGAACGCCCATTCTTCACCGTTTTAAAGCCGCGATCTTGTTTTCTGCACTTGATTTAAACTTCTACAGTATCAAACAAAATCTTTGATCAACACACAACTCTCCAGTTCAAACCCTTTCACTTCCTCTGTAATGACCCGCATTTGTCAGAGGTATTATAATTAATTTATTTAATTATATAAATAGTGATTTAGGGAATTAAATCGTCGTTAATTAAATTATATTGAATATTTAATTAAATTAAATAATAAAATAATATATTTAATTCAGAAATAATCGAAAATGTTGGAAATCACAATATTCTGTGAACTGGGTCATCCCTAAGATTTAATTCAGTTTAGAGTTGAATTATATTGACGAATATATTCAATTGACGACAGTTTGAACGTATAATTATAATATAAATAAAATCGAGCTTGAAATGGCGCTGTAGTTCGTAAATTGGCGATTCGAACTTCAATTGAATGTACAGGATTCGTTTTAAGCCGGATTTCTGTGAAACAAGAAACGTGTGGAGCTGGTGGAGTATATCTTTCTAGTGGAAGAGAAAAATTGGGATTTCGTCGTATAGATTTTTAGATATGTCCAAATATGAGTTAATCTATCGGTATTATTATATTTTCGGGATCGGAGCACCTTACTGAACACGACTGTATTTTTATCTCAGTTTGCAATGCTCATATATGAATATAATTGTATGGAATGGGGTGTGTAGCTTTTAAAAACTTTAAAACAAATATCCTCACTAAAATATCTAGATATTTACTGACTCTATAAATAACCCTCCCATTCGTTAAGACCTAATTTCATTCCTCCTTAGAAAAAAAAATTTAAATGTGCCACCACCCACAAACAATGAAAACGTGGAAATTCAAGTTCCTCAAAATCAAAAGAATCCAAATAAAAATCTATAAAGTGTGAAATCAAGTTTCTATGAGTTATTTTAGGCTTGTACTTCTCTTCCGTGGAGTTCAGCGTCGTGCGATCCCATTCCGGGGTGCCAAGTTTCAACGAAGTCTAGGGTTCTTATTGACTTTCGATTGGTTCAGATTTGAGGAAATAGGAACTTAGATTTGAACTTGTGGTAGGAAGGAGATTCAACTCCGTTATTTGTGGTGGATACCGTGCCAATAAAGCTCGATCGATTTCCTGTAACCGTGCTTTTCAAGCTGAAATCGCAAGTGACCAGGGTAATGCGGTGAACTCCGTATGGCCATGAAGTTGAAGAGCTCGAAGAAAGAGGAACCATGGTGCTTTTGGTTTGGGTTTAGTGGTGAAACAAGTTAGTAACGAGAGGTTGTATTCGGGTTTTTGAAAATGATGATGACGGTGGAGCTTTTCTGGAGCGAGATACATGGTTGCGGGAAGGAGGAATACTGGATTGAGGATATGTTGTTTGGGCGGGCTGTATGGTATTAACGTGGGCCAAGTAAGAATGAAGTAATTTGAGTTTGTTTTGTTTGAAATGTTGTGATGGCCATTGGTATGTATACAGGATTTATTGGAGTGGTTCCAATCAGTTTGGGGAAGAAATTAACGAAGCGGGTTTGGTATTGGTGGTAATGGGCCGGAAGGGGAGCAAAAGGCAGAGGCCCAATTAAAAGTAGGAATTTAGTTTATTTAAATTTAAAATCCATTTAAATGATTTGTATAACTTGTTATTATCATAACTTTACCATACTGAATCAGAATTTCGAACGGTTGGATCCGTTAGGATCATATGGACGGACACTCCACAATGGGACTGACTGAGAGTGGATTGGAGCTCGTTTGAATTTACGGCGTATTAAATTGTTTGATTCAAATCAAACAATAGTTTATCGTTCTTTAACGATGAACTGCAAATGTGAGTAAAACTCACCAACTCTGAACAGTTCTATTTTTACAACGTATTCGTAGAACTGTTAAATATTGTCTGATTGACTGTGTGTTGATTGTTTGATTGAACTGCTAGTCAGTTAGTGAAACTTATATATATATATATGTAATTATATATATATATATAAACCGTTAAATATTTATATATTGATTCTGCTATCAGAATAATTTATATTGAACGGAAAGTGATGATAATCATATTGTGTAACATCTGTGGATGTAGGGAGACAAGTTGGAGGAATCCGACTGGATTCCTCAACAGTTATTTTATTGTTTTTCATATATTGTGATATATGATGTAGTTTATAATCTGTGGTTGATGATATGTGTTTGGATGAGATTGGTCATCGTGATTTGATGTGTCAAGTACCATAAAATATAGGAATGGGAAAAGGAGATTTTCAAAGTGATATTGAAAATAGAATATTTATAAAATGGGATATTTATAAATAAGTGATATTTATAAAGTGGAATATTTATAAATAAGAAATGTTTATAAATTGGAATATTTATAAATAGGAGATATTCAAAAAGGAAATAATTACAAACCATTTTCTTTTTTTGAATGGAAAGGCCTGTGTGGCGGGTTTGGGGATTTTCCCGATGCTCCCGTTACAAAGGAGGTTATGGCGAATTTTTCAGAGAATTTAAGGAGTTGGAATATTTCAAGAATAAATTTGAAAAGGGAATATTTATAAACCATTTACAAATAGAATTGAAAAGGAAACGTTATAAAAAGGAAATCATTTTTAAAGTGTAGAACCGTTATTTAAAAGTAAATCTTTTCAAATGAATAAAACGTTGTTAAAAATGAAATCTTTATAAAGTGAATAAAGTAAATCGAATATGGTATTCGAAAGGAGTTAAATCGAATATGGTATTCGGAGGGAGTAAATCAAATATGGTATTTGAAAGTTAGTAAAACGATTATGCTATTCGAAAGGGGTTAGTCGAGTCGAGTTAGTTGAATAGAGTTAACCAGTTCAATAGTGTTAATCAGTTAAAGTTAACCAGTAGAGTTAATCAGTTAGAGTTAACCAGTTAGAGTAAATCAGTTAGAGTTAAACTGATAGAGTTAATCAGTTAGAGTTAATCAGTTAAGGTTAATCCAAATGAGTTGCCATTTAGCACGACTGCTAGCGTAATTCGCAGGGCTGCAGATAGCCTAAGGCGGTCGGATGTTTCCTGAGGGAATCAGGCGTAACCATTGTGATCGCTGCGATCTAGAGTCAAGCGAATGGAGTTAAATAGAGTTATCAAATATTAGTTATTCGAATGGAGTTGAATAGAGTTAAATGGAGTAAATTGATTTATCGAATATTAGTTATTCGAATGGAGTTGAATAGAGTTAAATGGAGTTAAATAGAGTTATCGAATATTAGTTATTCGAATGGAGTAAATTGAGTTAAATCGAATATTAGTTATTCGATAGGAGTTAATCAAGTTGAGTTAAATAAACCAAGTTAGTCAAGCCTAGTTAATCGAATCGAATTGGTCGAACCAAGTAAGTTAAGTTAGTCGAGTTAGTCGAGTTAAGTTCGTCGAGTTAAATTAATCGATGTTAGTTTCATCGAAAGGAGTTATCGATGTTAGTTTCAACGAAAGGAGTTATCGATTATAGTTTGATCGAAGTGAAATTTATCGAATAAGAGTCATTCGAAAAGAGATTATCGAATATAGTTTATTCGAAAGTGAGAGTTTCAAATATGAGATATTTGAAAAGAAAGAGTTATCGAATATTAGTTATTCGAAGAGAGATTATCGAGTATTGTTTATTCGAGAAGGAGCAATCAAATATAGTATATTCGAAAGGAAGGAGTTAATCAAATATAGGTTATTCGAATATAGGTTATTCGAATAAGAGTTAATCAAATAGAGATTTCTCGAAGAGAGCTAATCGGCGAATTCGATTATATCGAATTCGGGAAAGTACTTATACTTTCCAGTGTTTAAATAGAGATTTATTTATATTTAAATAAATAAGTGTTAGGTTAATTATTCACAAATAAGAATAGAAGTTATAATTAAAGTTAGATAATTCTAAAGGAGGGATTATAACGTTATCGTTATAACCAATATTTTAAATATAGAAGTGGATTAGTAAAATTGGATCCGAGAAAGGCGTAAAGAAGTTGTTAAAGATTAAAAGATAAATTTTGACTATTTCGAAGTTATAACGTTGTTCAGTTAAGGTCTGAGAGGTAATTATACCCCAACTTGAGTGACTTCCTTCTTAACTAAGAAATGGTAAGGTTTGATCGTAAAGGAGTTTTGGAAATGTTTTCCAAACGAGAATCAGAAATGTTTTCTGATAAAAGAAAATAAGAATTTAGAATATAGGGAAACAGGGGATAAGTAAATAAATGAACTAAAGAGGTTAATGTTAAATGATGTTTGTTCGATATAATTTCCATCTGGAAGTAATATCGTTGTTTGCACACTTGTTTTTCTTTGATAGTTAAATCACAGACTATCAGAGTTTTGACCATTTTAACGTTGTTAATATGTAGAGACCGGTTGGATTATTATCCAAAGAACCAGTCTGTATTGGCATAAGCGTCGCGAATCATATATGCCAAAGATAATTGAAGACGGAGTAAAATGCAAGGGCTATCCTGTTTACAGAATAGTGCCTTCGGTTTGTCCAGTCCCAGGACAACTTGTATGGACGAAGGTCTGACAGAGTATATCCAATGGATCGCGTAAGTTGATCTGTTCAAACGTATTCACGTTTGGTGGCGGAGGAATTCGTTTCTCTTAGCTGTATACCCGTGTTATTTTTGGATAAGTCAACTTGTGATTTGGCGGGTATGACGATGTAACATTCTAAGTGAATGAGGATGACTTGTGTTGATGAATGTCTAACAGAGTATTTCCAGAAAGGTCACGCACATTGATTTCTTCAACTATACCAAGAGTGGAAGCGGAGAAGGAAACTTCTTTAGCTGACACGTAATGTATGGTTGTAGACGTCAATTAGTGATTTTCGATGGATCTGACAATGTGGCATTCGAAGTGAATCTGATGTGATGATAACGCGTAACTTCTAGCCTCATCATCCGGAAAATGACAGAAATCGGGCAGGCAGCATGGCTAAGTCGGTCGCACCGAAGTAGGGTGTATAATCACCTATCTAGAGAATATTCGTTTGTTTCTTAAATCTATCAATGCTGTCCCATATATATATGGGAACGGTTGCTGATCCCAACCGTTGGTGATATACATTCGATACACTCAAGCAAAATGAGTGGTCGGTCATGTGTGGCTGAGTTACAAGATGTTCTTGTTGAACTCCAGTGTATCGTTCCTAGAGTACACTGATCGGAAGGTGGTTCATTACCTTGTCATAGTTGGAAATCCATTATCCAATACGTGCTTGCGATTTTGATTGTATACTATATATGTAGAACGTGAGATGAAAGCGTTTCTGCTAGTTGATATCTATTTGTACATAGACATTATTATAATATCAAAAGGTTTTTGATATAAAGATATTTTGGATTCTCATATGGGAAAAACCCGTTCCGTTCTGCGGCGTGGTCTTATGAGATATCGTTTACTTGTTTATATACCTGTTTAAACTGTTTTACTCACACCAGTCCTATGACTGACCCGGAGTTTACTTTGTTGTTTTCCCTAAACTCTTGGGTGCCTAAATTTGTACGGGCAGTCAAGTAGTCGGGATTTACAGATATACTTGAAGAGCTGGAGCAGGAGGCTTCTGGATCATATAGCTATAGTTTATTTCCGCTGTGTTGTAAGTGCTGTACTCTGATAAGTGCTATTGTATACATAACTGTTATATTTCAAAGTTATGTTATATATTATATGTTATTCGTTCCGCTGTGAGGTTCGTGTTACTATGATATTGTGTTTTTCTTCTTCTTCTATTCTAAGTTTCTATCTTATCTATTCTCACCTTCTAATTTCTTTCATTAATTACCGGGATTTTTCGATGTTTTGGTTATCGACATCGAGCTTATGTCGATAACCAAAGTCGCTCAAAATCCGGGTCATTACAGTTGGTATCAGAGCTTAGGTTAAGAATTACTTGGCTCTGTGGCGTGACTCGGTAGAGATGGGGTTAGTAATACCCTAGATTGAGTTTGAGTGTATATATACGAGTGCGTATTTGTATTTGATATAAAAATGGTTTTATTTTGTGGAGATTCATTGGCTGAGTTGTTTATGAGTTCTGGTCGATCAGTTTGATCCACTGTATCGGTAGGAGTAAATAAACACTTGAATACGATGGACCGACACAGTATGGATATATGATATATTATCATATATAGGATGTGTTGGTAGTGATTTTAATCAGATAAGATTATAAAATGTGAAATGGTTATATATAACCAGTCAGAATCATATAAGTAAAGTATATGAAATAAGATGAATTAAATATGAATTTAAATCATATTTGGAATTAAAATAAGGAAATTTTAAGTTCCTGGGAGATTTTGAAATGTTTTCGAAATGGAAGTATTTAGTAATGGTAATTGAAAATGATATAGTATTGGAATCACTTGGGTCGCTAGAAAATAATTCCGATGATGACTGCGCAGTATCGGTGTGATTTTCGAGTTTCTAAGTGGTGGATTACTACCAGAGATTTTGATTTGAATTGTTTTGAGAAAACAAGTTGTTTAGAAATTCAAAGGTTTTGAATTGGTATTATGATTTCAAATTTGATTTGAAATAAAACTGGGGATTTAAGTTCTAGAAATTAAAATTTAACTTGTGAAGTTAATTCGAATGGGATGGTAAAAGTAAATAATAAACCAGAATTTAACTTGAGATGATAGGTTAAGAAAAACTGAAGTGATTAGAGAATAATCTAGATTTGAAATGATAAGTTGAGAGTTTGGAATTTGAATTTAAATTCGGCTTGAATAAGCGAATGGTTGTGTTAAGAATAACTTGGTTGGAGTTGATTGGGATGGCATTTGTATATGCCGAGTTGATAACAGATGGTAGGGATATAATGATATGCCCAACAAAAAGGTACAAGTTTATATTTTATATGAGTTTGGAATTTATGAGCCGAATTGGCAAGCCGTTTGGCGTTTTGATTTTCTTTTGGGTTGAAGAAGGCCCAGAGAGGCGAGTTCGAGTTTGAGCTATTGACCAGTACAAAGGAGGTGCTGGCGAAATTTTTCGAAAGTTTAAAGTGTTAGAAAATTTTCAGAATTTTTGAAAATTTTAGTTAGTCGGAATGAATAAATATTTTAGTCGATATTAATTGGTTCAGTTAAAATCAGAAATAAGGGGTAAACAAATCTTAGGAATTCCAATAGGTAGGGTCGTCCTCTAGCTTAGCAATTTCGAGGACGAAATTATTTTAAGTGGGGAAGAATGTAATGACCCGCATTTGTCAGAGGTATTATAATTAATTAATTTAATTATATAAATAGTGATTTAGGGAATTAAATCGTCGTTAATTAAATTATAGTGAATATTTAATTAAATTAAATAATAAAATAATATATTTAATTCAGAAATAATCGAAAATACTGGAAATCACAATATTCTGTGAACTGGGTCATCCCTAAGATTTAATTCAGTTTAGAGTTGAATTATATTGACGAATTATATTCAATTGACGACAGTTTGAACGTATAATTATAATATAAATAAAATCGAGCTTGAAATGGCGCTGCAGTTCGTAAATTGACGATTCGAACTTCAACTGAATGTACAGGATTCGTTTTAAGCCGGATTTCCGTGAAACAAGAAACGTGTGGAGCTGGTGGAGTATATCTTTCTAGTGGAAGAGAAAAATCGGGATTTAATCGTATAGATTTTTAGATATGTCCAAATCAAATTTTAAAATAGTCGCTGTAGAATCGTTTACCGACCATAATGGTTTATTCGATATAACAAGATATCGGGTTTGAATTTAGACAAGGTTCTTTTGGGACATAACGATAATTTAATTTTTAGAATTTTTCTGTAATTTTTAATTAATTTAATAAGCAACTTTTTATTTGGAGTATTGTGCACCCTTAACCAGCGATTTTGGGGTTTCAAAATATGAGTTAATCTAACGGTATTATTATATTTTCGGGATCGGAGCACCTCACTGAACACGACTGTATTTTTATCTCAGTTTGCAATGCTCATATATGAATATAATTGTATGGAATGGGGTGTGTAGCTTTTAAAAACTTTAAAACAAATATCCTCACTAAAATATCTAGATATTTACTGACTCTATAAATAACCCTCCCATTCGTTAAGACCTAATTTCATTCCTCCTCAGAAAAAAAAAATTAAATGTGCCGCCACCCACAAACAATGAAAACGTGGAAATTCAAGTTCCTCAAAATCAAAAGAATCCAATTAAAAATCTATAAAGTGTGAAATCAAGTTTCTATGAGTTATTTTAGGCTTTTACTTCTCTTCCGTGGAGTTCAGCGTCGTGCGATCCCATTCTGGGGTGCCAAGTTTCAACGAAGTCTAGGGTTCCTATTGACTTTCGATTGGTTCAGATTTGAGGAAATATGAACTTAGATTTGAACTTGTGGTAGGAAGGAGATTCAGCTCCGTTATTTGTGGTGGATACCGTGCCAATAAAGCTCGATCGATTTCCTGTAACCGTGCTTTTCAAGCTGAAATCGCGAGTGACCAGGGTAATGCGGTGAACTCCGTTGTGACGAAAAGGAATTTCGCTCGGTCCGAACCAGTCGCTAAACCGATCCAGGCCGTTCGAAACGCCCTATCGTTTGAGAACACGACAAAACAGAACGCATACAGAAGAACATTTCATTGTATATTACAACAATGCATCAGATTACAAGAATATACAGAGTATGAATAAATATTACACAGAAATATCAGAGATTTAAATTACATTTAAATACATAGCAGCGGAAAATAATACAATACACAACGAGAAGAGATATACGGATACAAAGCTTTCCGGATATCGTTCCAGCTGTAAACCAGGATCCTGTGAATATAAATCTGCAAGAACAAAACTACTAGCTGCCCGTGTCAAAATAAGGGCACCCAGAGTTTAGGTTAAAACAATAAACTCCAGGTCAGTCATGGGACTGGTGTGAGAACTAAAACAGTTATTAATCTTTAATTTAAAGTTAGGTAAATCAAGGGACCACGCCGTATAACACGGAACGGGTTTCCTCCCAAGAATACCAGTGCATAAAACAAACAGTGCAATGCTAAATAAAGAAAAATGAAGCTGTTATAAGATCCAGGTCCTATCACACAATGCAACGCAAGCCGAGGGATAGGGTTTTCCCTTATAACAGCCAAAGAATGCTTGATACGTTTAAAACAAATCATTTGATACTATTATAAGTGCATAGTGTATAAAACATCTTCAAATCATAAGTATCAATCATAGGCGGCATGGGTACCATATATCATGTCACCATACTAGTTCTACAATTAAAACCGCAAATGTCATGTATTTGGAAATTGGATTTCCATCTATGAACCGAGGCAAAAGATAGTCCTCAACCGATTCGAGACTGTCTAGCCCGAGTCTCAGGATCAGAGCTCGAGTGACCCTTGGAGAGACAGGGCCGGTCCACCGATGTGGATTAAAATGCCTGAACACTGCGTTTCGCCGCCCTTTGGGGCGTAAGTCTGGTCCGTCAGCCGACCAGAATGCATCGGCCGAAACCGATATAACCGAGGCGCCTCGCAACAGCAACAACCACATAAGTCAAACTCGTCAGGGCGTGTAAAACCACTGACGCCACTTTTTAGCTAGAAGGAAACGCATGCCCTCCCTGAGGTCCGTCTCCCATTTTTGGTTCATACCGAGTGTGAAACTCGCGAAGTAAACGTTACACAAAGCTACGCCACAAAGGCCGTGCTTCGATCATCAACCACAAGGCTTTGCTTTTCAACAGAAGCCTCGATCAATTACCACTTAGGTATGCCACACAGGCAATTCACTCCATGCGTTTGATATCCATCAATATATAACCCCTGAGCTCGTACGTCTCAGAGAAGGGCGTTAAGCAAGAGAATAAATTCTCCGCCGCCAAACAGATATATATTTAATAGAGATCAATCACACGGACTAAAATCCAATGTCAGACACACAGTCCATTTACAAGTCCGTTCTGGGTCTGAACGAAACCGGAGGCACCTAGTACCCCGCATATCCATCGATCTCCAAGCACGTCTGGACGATCACCAACTGTTTCCATCTTCTTGGGTGTACAGCCCAATCAAGATCATCAGTAATCACCCAAACGACGTGAAGACCTCCGGTCTTCGACCATCGTCTTCATCTTCGACTTATCGTCGTATCAGTTATTCAAAATGGGATAAACCCGGTCTTTCCGAATAAATCGCGTATATTTAAATAAGTGTTACACAAACACAACATACGCCTCATTCCAATTCATCAGTCACTAACCGTAAATTAATCAAGAGAATAATTCCCCAAATATTAACCCTGAAGGCCGAAACCAACATCAGATCAATATCCAGAAAACCATTCTGCTTGGCTAACCGACAGTTAGTTTCTAAATTTCACATTCATAGGGAAAGGTTCCCATTAATTTTATCAAAGATAAATCATTAAAATTTATTCTTTAATCTGTTTTTGAATATCAATTCAAACTAGTCGGGATTAGCGAACCTTACCGAAGTAATCATTTATTTTAATTTCCCAATCCCAACCTATTCATCCCATGAAGTAAAACTGGTAATACTTCATATCTAACACCACAGTGTTATCGGCAAATTCAATTACCATTTCACGTTCAAATCTAATTAAAGATTTAACTATCGCCTGGAGTAAAACTGGTGATACTCCATTCTCGATCTTCTCAATCTAATTAAAGATTCATTAAAACTCCACTTAGTTTTAATCTTTGACTGGGTTAAAGAATCAGTGTCATTTAAAACATGGTTCACGATAAACCCAAAATCACTTTCCATTAATTATCGGGTTAAAGAACAAGTGTTATTTAAAACACTGTTCACGATAAACCCAAAAATCAATATCAATTCAATTCCAATTAAATATCATTTAATTGGTACACTTCATTAAATCTAAATAAAAAGATTTAATCTTTTCTCAACTGGGTTCAAGAACAGTGTTAATGAAGACACCATTCACGACAAACCCAAATCAGATTTGATATTTAAATACAAGGCTCTGAATAGAAAATATCCCGGCTTATATTCAATATCAAATCCTACGATTAACAAATGTCGTATTGGAAATAACGATATAAATATATATATCTTTCAAATTTCCATAACAACATCTGTATAATCCCGAATTCCAACATCGAAATATTCCGAAGACAATTTCGATTCAAATCCACTCCAATGCAATCATTGGAAATTCTGGTTATTTTCAAATCCATTTTAAATTCAATTTATTCATTTTAAAAATAAATAGAATTATAATTCTAGTTCAAAACTAGTTTACTTCGATAAAAATCTATTTTTATCTTTTCAAATATGGAGTTTTTCACCCCAATTCTTCACAAATCATTTCTTATGATTTTACACAAATTATTAATATTTTTAATAATTTTATCAAGGCCCGTACAGTCGATTTCCATCAACGACCATCGAACTGCACTTACAGCGACCTTTTTCAAATTTGATTTGGATGTATCTCCAAATCCAACCGTTAGATTTTGAATTTCTAATATTCGTTAGAAAGTTCTTTTCGATACGAACCCAACGGTTCCGATTTTAGGAGAATCCGGCGGTCAGATCTCCCGTAATGTCCGTTTGAAATAAATGGTCGAAATTCGCGAACTGCCGCGGCGCGGCGCGTTCTATTCAGGCCATTTATATTATATATATAATATATATAATATATATTTCGTCGATTTCTATTTAAAACGAATCTTATAAATAGTTTTGAATTCGTTTCAAAAACAATTTCAACTTCCATTTCAATTCAAATCAAAATTGAATTCTTCTTTATAAATTCGTTTCTAAAATTCATTTCTATTCAATTCAAATTTCAATTCAATTTGAATTCATTTCAATTCGCTTTCAATTCAATTTGAATTCGTTTTCAATTCAATTCATTTCGAAATCGTTTTCAATTTAATTCATTTCGAAATCGTTTTCAATTCAATTCATTTCGAAATCGTTTTCAATTCAATTCATTTCGAAATCGTTTTCAATTCAATTTGAATTCGTTTTCAATTCAATTTGAATTCGTTTTCAATTCAATTCATTTCGAAATCGTTTTCAATTCAATTCATTTCGAAATGAATAAAATCGATATAAATATCGTTCACGTCAAAATGGCGTCAATCTAATCAACACGGCTTCATATATTTCTATTTTCAAATATTCTATTTTCAAATATTTCTTTTTCAAAATAGTTGTTATTATCAAAATATTTCGTTCAACACATGACTAATCTCAACGGATGAGTACAGTCAACACATGAACCTTTATTTTATATAGATAAAGATATAAATTTCATTGTTAAAATATTTCGTTCAACACATGACTAATCTCAACGGATGAGTACAGTCAACACATGAACCTTTATTTTATATGAATCTTTATTTTCTAAATTGGAATGAGGCCCAATCAATCACCATATAATGTTAATTATATGGTTTTTCATTCATCACACGTATATAATAGCATTGAAAAATAATCAACCATCAACCAAAGTGCACTACACTGTATATGCACCAAATATAGATATCTAACGCTTATAATAGCCTGTCAATCAATCAACTGACATATTGAACCAATCAGGATGAGTGAACTTCAAATTTCATCCCAACACCCGTGTGGGGTTTCAAACAATCAAACACAGATTTTAGTTGTGCAGTTGGGCGATGTGTAAAATTTATCGACCCAATCAATATCAGTCAAATCAGTGCATATAAACAAATCGGCCGATTTGACTATAAATATCTATTTATTCACTTTCACATTAAAAATTATATTTTTAACGATAAAATATTTTATTTTAACACATGAATTTTTATTCAGTTCATTTACACAATAAAAAAGATATTTTTATTTTTCTAACTTATTTTAGAAAATTTCGGCGGCATAACGGCACGATACTAGAAACGGGACGAGGCCTAGCCTTATCCCCGGTCTAGTGAAGGCCCACGCCATTCACACATCAATTTCATTTCACCAAACAATTCAATTCCAAACCAAATAATCTAACCAACTACACAACCAAACAATTAAACAAACAAGCCATCCATGGTCTGTAGATGGCGGGTGTCGGGTGCTACTAAACACCGTCTACATCCTAGCATATATATATATATATATATATATATATATATATATATATAACTGGAAAAAAAGAAATTGAAAGGTGAGAAGTTCTCACCGATAGCTAATCCATCTTCATGATACTTCAAAAGTAGAAATCTTCGTCGTTCTCACCCTTCTTCACTTTAGTTGCCCGTATTCACTACATATGTAAAAATCGAATTTTTTACTTCGCTATTCAATATATAAAAATCGAATTTTTACTTTGCTATTCAATATATAAAAATCGAATTTTTACTTTGCTATTCAATATATAAAAATCGAATTTTTACTTTGCTATTCAATATATAAAAATCACATTTTTTCTTCGATGTTCAATATATAAAAATCACATTTTTTCTTCGATGTTCAATATATAAAAATCACATTTTTTTCTTCGATATTCAATATATAAAAATCACATTTTTTCTTCGATGTTCAATATATAAAAATCACATTTTTTCTTCGATGTTCAATATATAAAAATCACATTTTTTCTTCGATGTTCAATATATAAAAATCACATTTTTTCTTCGATGTTCAATATATAAAAATCACATTTTTCTTCGATGTTCAATATATAAAAATCACATATTTTCTTCGATGTTCAATATATAAAAATCACATATTTTCTTCGATGTTCAATATATAAAAATCACATATTTTCTTCGATGTCCAATATATAAAAATCACATATTTTCTTCGATGTCCAATATATAAAAATCACATATTTTCTTCGATGTTCAATATATAAAAATCACATATTTTCTTCGATGTTCATTATATAAAAATCACATTTTTTTCTTTGATGTTCAATATATAAAAATCACATTAAAATCGAATTTTTACTTGTCCCTTCTTTCCGACATTAAAAATTATACCTTTTCATTCTACAAAAACTATATCCTTTTTAAATATTAAAAATCAAACCTTTATGAATGCTAAAAATCAAATCTTTATTTAAAATAAAAAAAAGATCTAATTTTTATTCAATACCATATTTCTAAAAAAAACTATCCTTATATTTGTAATCATAAAATAAAACTAAGTATTTAAAATAACTTAAAATAATTAATTGAAGACTTACCTTTACTGTTGGAGGGGAGGGGGTTTCACGTGGCTGAGGGGTGGTCGGAGGACGAGCAGGAGGCGGCGACAGGAGTTTCAGGTGGCGGAACAGTGCGGATTGGGGTACTCGGTTGGGCGATGGCGGCTGTCTTCGAGTTTGGGATGTTTGGGGATGAGGGATTTCAATCGAGCGTGGGGGAGGGGGCGCGATGGGGAAGGCCGATCATCTGAGGGGAGGCGGAGGCCGTGACTTCGCCTGGCGGCGCGGCGTTCGGTAGTGAGGAGGTGGCGTCGCGATTGAGACTGGAGGGGGGGCGGGTTTAAAGTTTTTTTTTCTTCTTTTTTTTCTTCTGTCAGTTTTGATTTCGAAGGGGGGGGCCAGAAGAGTTTAAGGGGAGAGGAGAGAGATATATAATTTTTATTTAATTAATTTATTTTCAAAAAGCAACTTTTTTCATACGACCTCTAAACGAGGCCCACCGCCTGTCGTCCATAACTAATTACCCCCATTCTGAACACAATGGGATACGTATCGTAAGCCGATTCGATCGTTTCGATCAGTTTTCGTCAAAATCAAAATACAACTCTATATATTGAATTTGAACGCGCATTTCAATTTACCGGGGTCACATAATAACTCTATAAATTGCAGAAAAATATTTTTTAGCTTCGTATTGACGATACGGTCCTAACAAAACTAGTTTCGTCGAATTCTGAAACCGTTTGAAAAATGGCCATTTTCCAGTCGATTAAAATCAACTAGAACCGGTCAAACGCGTTTTCCTCTGCCACGCTCACATATTGATTCGAAATTTTTTGAAATTTGGAATCTAGCAATAACTTGACATCACGGATCCAACAAAAGTGGTTTCGTCGAAATCCGAGGTCGTTTGCAAAATTCCCATTTTTAAGGGCCTGAATTCCATAGCGACTATTCAGAATTTTCGACTGGACATAACTTTTGATTCCCGCTATGAAATCTTAATTTCTCGGATTTGTTGGAAAGATATTGTCAATTAGATCCTAATGTTTTCGGCTTCACTAAAATCCGGATTGTTTTGCACCCGGTATATCCAATTGAAGTTTGAAATCGAATTATCGAACTACCGCGTCATTTTCAATTCTATTATAATTATATAAAATTATTTATATTCTACGACGGCGTATATAATATATACGTCGAATTCTATTCGAAATAAATTTTCTCGTTGATATTATTTAAAATAACCTATTTTAAATATTCAAAATTTGCTAAAATTGCCAAAATAAAAATTTTAAACTGGCCCAGAATTTCCGGGTTATTACAATCTCCCCCACTTAAAACTTTTCGTCCCCGAAAAGGAACAAAGTCGAAAGTGGTTTGATCAATCAACTCTACGTTCTATCTGGCTTGCATTCTCCAACTTTTCAGTTTCTGAGAATTTTCAAAATTTCAAAAATTTGGCTAACACCCTAAATTTTCGAAAAATTTCGCCATAACTTCCCCTGCACCGGGAGCATTAGGGAATTTCAAATAGCTTCCCCGGTCCTTCTAATCTCAAAAAAGAAAAAGAAAAAGCCAAGCGGCTAGCCAATAGGCTCATAAAATCATCATCACCCAAACAAAACAGTAAATTATAGTAAATATGTACCTATTTGTCGGGCAAACAAATTTTATTCTTCGGCTCTAGCCTCCTTGCTATGACCTGCTCAATGTAAGTATATGTATGTGCAAGCAAATGCGACCAATTTTCAAAACAGTTCAATATTTGGTTCAATTAGGCATAAATGATTCAAAATTATCAAACAAATAAACAAACCACACAAACATCAATCAATTAGTGAATTAGAGTTTCAAATTCATAATTTTGATATATATGTAAAAATCATGTTTTTGATGCCAATTCCCAACAATGTGTTCTAACTATATTAGTTTTGGTTCTCACACCAGTCTAATCGAAATATATAGAAAATCACTCCTTCGAAACACGAACATAAATATTGATGATGCGATCGCTATCATCAATACCATCTCCGGGCGACTACAGTGTAATCCTATATCTATCCAGTATATTAAAACTTCGAATATACGTTCATGACGCGTATATACAAAACCTTTATATATTGGATTGTCCATATTCAATATAAATAAATAATCAAATACGTTTAAAATGGTTTAGATTTCAAAACAAAATTGTTTTCATTTGAAAGATATACTCTTCACACTCGTTCTAGGATACTACTGATCCTATCTCTAACGAGTCATTCTAATTGGATATTACTAATCCAATATCTGATGAATTCTTTCGTATGGTTCTAATGTGCCTTGTTCTCGAGCTCTGTAAACCAAAGCTCTAATACCAACTGTGACGAAAAGGAATTTCGCTCGGTCCGAACCAGTCGCTAAACCGATCCAAGCCGTTCGAAACGCCCTATCGTTTGAGAACACGACAAAACAGAACGCATACAGAAGAACAATTCATTGTATATTACAACAATGCATCAGAATACAAGAATATACAGAGTATGAATAAATATTACACAGAAATATCAGAGATTTAAATTACATTTAAATACATAGCAGCGGAAAATAATACAATACACAACTAGAAGAGATATACGGATACAAAGCTTTCCGGATATCGTTCCAGTTGTAAACCAGGATCCTGTGAATATAAATCTGCAAGACCAAAACTACTAGCTGCCCGTGTCAAAATAAGGGCACTCAGAGTTTAGGTTAAAACAATAAACTCCAGGTCAGTCATGGGACTGGTGTGAGAACTAAAACAGTTATTAATCTTTAATTTAAAGTTAGGTAAATCAAGGGACCACGCCGTATAACACGGAACGGGTTTCCTCCCAAGAATACTAGTGCATAAAAGAAATAGCACAATGCTAAATAAAGAAAAATGAAGCTGTTATAAGACCCAGGTCCTATCACACAATGCAACGCAAGCCGGGGGATAGGGTTTTCCCTTATAACAGCCAAAGAATGCTTGATACGTTTAAAACAAATCATTTGATACTATTATAAGTGCATAGTGTATAAAACATCTTCAAATCATAAGTATCAATCATAGGCGGCATGGGTACCATATATCATGTCGCCATACTAGTTCTACAATTAAAACCGCAAATGTCACGTATTTGGAAATTTGATTTCCATCTATGAACCGAGGCAAAAGATAGTCCTCAACCGATTCGAGACTGTCTAGCCCGAGTCTCAGGATCAGAGCTCGAGTGACCCTTGGAGCGACAGGGCCGGTCCACCGATGTGGATTAAAATGCCTGAACTCTGCGTTTCGCCGCCCTTTGGGGCGTAAGTCTGGTCCGTCAGCCGACCAGAATGCATCGGCCGAAACCGATATAACCGAGGCGCCTCGCAACAGCAACAACCACATAAGTCAAACTCGTCAGGGCATGTAAAACCACTGACGCCACTTTTTAGCTAGAAGGAAACGCATGCCCTCCCTGAGGTCCGTCTCCCGTTTTTGGTTCATACCGGGTGTGAAACTCGCGAAGTAAACGTTACACAAAGCTACGCCACAAGGGTCGTGCTTCGATCATCAACCACAAGGCTTTGCTTTTCAACAGAAGCCTCGATCAATTGCCACTTAGGTATGCCACACAGGCAATTCACTCCATGCGTTTGATATCCATCAATATATAACCCCTGAGCTCGTACGTCTCAGAGAAGGGCGTTAAGCAAGAGAATAAATTCTCCGCCGCCAAACAGATATATATTTAATAGAGATCATTCACACGGACTAAAATCCAATGTCAGACACACAGTCCATTTACAAGTCCGTTCTGGGTCTGAACAAAACCGGAGGCACCTAGTACCCCGCATATCCATCGATCTCCAAGCACGTCTGGACGATCACCAACTGTTTCCATCTTCTTAGGTGTACAGCCCAATCAAGATCATCAGTAATCACCCAAACGACGTGAAGACCTCCGGTCGTCAACCATCATCTTCATCTTCGACTTATCGTCGTATCAGTTATTCAAAATGGGATAAACGCGGTCTTTCCGAATAACTCGCGTATATTTAAATAAGTGTTACACAAACACAACATACGCCTCATTCCAATTCATCAGTCACTAACCGTAAATTAATCAAGAGAATAATTCCCTAAATATTAACCCCGAAGGCCGAAACCAACATCAGATCAATATCCAGAAAACCATTCTGCTTAGCTAACCTACAGTTAGTTTCTAAATTTCACATTCATAGGGAAAGGTTCCCATTAACTTTATCAAAGATAAATCATTAAAATTTATTCTTTAATCTGTTTTTGAATATCAATTCAAACTAGTCGGGATTAGCAAACCTTACCGAAGTAATCATTTATTTTAATTTCCCAATCCCAACCTATTCATCCCATGAAGTAAAACTGGTAATACTTCATATCTAACACCACAGTGTTATCGGCAAATTCAATTACCATTTCACGTTCAAATCTAATTAAAGATTTAACTATCGCCTGGAGTAAAACTGGTGATACTCCATTCTCGATCTTCTCAATCTAATTAAAGATTCATTAAAACTCCACTTAGTTTTAATCTTTGACTGGGTTAAAGAATCAGTGTCATTTAAAACATGGTTCACGATAAACCCAAAATCACTTTCCATTAATTATCGGGTTAAAGAACAAGTGTTATTTAAAACACTGTTCACGATAAACCCAAAAATCAATATCAATTCAATTCCAATTAAATATCATTTAATTGGTACACTTCATTAAATCTAAATAAAAAGATTTAATCTTTTCTCAACTGGGTTCAAGAACAGTGTTAATGAAGACACCATTCACGACAAACCCAAATCAGATTTGATATTTAAATACAAGGCTCTGAATAGAAAATATCCCGGCTTATATTCAATATCAAATCCTACGATTAACAAATGTCGTATTGGAAATAACGATATAAATATATATATCTTTCAAATTTCCATAACAACATCTGTATAATCCCGAATTCCAACATCGAAATATTCCGAAGACAATTTCGATTCAAATCCACTCCAATGCAATCATTGGAAATTCTGGTTATTTTCAAATCCATTTTAAATTCAATTTATTCATTTTAAAAATAAACAGAATTATAATTCTAGTTCAAAACTAGTTTACTTCGATAAAAATCTATTTTTATCTTTTCAAATATGGAGTTTTTCACCCCAATTCTTCACAAATCATTTCTTATGATTTTACACAAATTATTAATATTTTTAATAATTTTATCAAGGCTCGTACAGTCGATTTCATCAAGGGCCATCGAACTGCACTTACAGCGACCTTTTTCAAATTTGATTTGGATGTATCTCCAAATCCAACCGTTAGATTTTGAATTTCTAATATTTGTTAGAAAGTTCTTTTCGATACGAACCCAACGGTTCCGGTTTTAGGAGAATCCGACGGTCGGATCTCCCGTAATGTCCGTTTGAAATAAATGGTCGAAATTCGCGAACTGCCGCGGCGCGGCGCGTTCTATTCAGGCCATTTATATTATATATATAATATATATTTCGTCGATTTCTATTTAAAACGAATCTTATAAATAGTTTTGAATTCGTTTCAAAAACAATTTCAACTTCCATTTCAGTTCAAATCAAAATTGAATTCTTCTTTATAAATTCGTTTCTAAAATTCATTTCTATTCAATTCAAATTTCAATTCAATTTGAATTCATTTCAATTCAATTTGAATTCATTTCAATTCGCTTTCAATTCAATTTGAATTCATTTTCAATTCAATTCATTTCGAAATCGTTTTCAATTCAATTCATTTCGAAATCGTTTTCAATTCAATTCATTTCAAAATCGTTTTCAATTCAATTCATTTCGAAATCGTTTTCAATTCAATTTGAATTTGAATTCGTTTTCAATTCAATTTGAATTCGTTTTCAATTCAATTCATTTCGAAATCATTTTCAATTCAATTCATTTCGAAATGAATAAAATCGATATAAATATCGTTCACGTCAAAATGGCGTCAATCTAATCAACACGGCTTCATATATTTCTATTTTCAAATATTCTATTTCAAATATTTCTTTTTCAAAATAGTTGTTATTATCAAAATATTTCGTTCAACACATGACTAATCTCAACGGATGAGTACAGTCAACACATGAACCTTTATTTTATATAGATAAAGATATAAATTTCATTGTTAAAATATTTCGTTCAACGCATGACTAATCTCAACGGATGAGTACAGTCAACACATGAACCTTTATTTTATATGAATCTTTATTTTCTAAATTGGAATGAGGCCCAATCAATCACCATATAATGTTAATTATATGGCTTTTCATTCATCACACGTATATAATAGCATTGAAAAATAATCAACCATCAACCAAAGTGCACTACACTGTATAAGCACCAAATATAGATATCTAACGCTTATAACAGCCTGTCAATCAATCGATTGACATATTGAATCAATCAGGATGAGTGAACTTCAAATTTCATCCCAACACTCGTGTGGGGTTTCAAACAATCAAACACAGATTTTAGTTGTGCAGTTGGGCGATGTGTAAAATTTATCAACCCAATCAATATCAGTCAAATCAGTGCATATAAACAAATCGGCCGATTTGTCTATAAATATCTATTTTTTCACTTTCACGTTAAAAATTATATTTTTAACGATAAAATATTTTATTTTAACACATGAATTTTTATTCAGTTCATTTAGACAATAAAAATGATATTTTTATTTTTCTAACTTATTTTAGAAAATTTCGGCGACATAACGGCACGATACTAGAAACGGGACGAGGCCTGGCCTTATCTCCGGTCTAGTGAAGGCCCACGCCATTCACACATCAATTTCATTTCACCAAACAATTCAATTCCAAACCAAATAATCTAACCAACTACACAACCAAACAATTAAACAAACAAGCCATCCATGGTCTCTAGATGACGGGTGTCGGGTGCTACTAAACACCGTCTGCATCCTAGTATATATATTTATAACTAGAAAAAAAGAAATTGAAAGGTGAGAAGTTCTCACCGATAGCTAATCCATCTTCACGATACTTCAAAAGTAGAAATCTTTGTCGTTCTCGCCCTTCTTCACTTTAGTTGCCCGTATTCACTACATATGTAAAAATCGAATTTTTACTTCGCTATTCAATATATAAAAATCGAATTTTTACTTTGCTATTCAATATATAAAAATCGAATTTTTACTTTGCTATTCAATATATAAAAATCGAATTTTTTACTTTGCTATTCAATATATAAAAATCACATTTTTTCTTTGATGTTCAATATATAAAAATCACATTTTTTCTTCGATGTTCAATATATAAAAATCACATTTTTTCTTCGATGTTCAATATATAAAAATCACATTTTTTTCTTCGATGTTCAATATATAAAAATCACATTTTTTCTTCGATGTTCAATATATAAAAATCACATTTTTTCTTCGATGTTCAATATATAAAAATCACATATTTTCTTCGATGTTCAATATATAAAAATCACATATTTTCGTCGATGTTCAATATATAAAAATCACATATTTTCTTCGATGTTCAATATATAAAAATCACATATTTTCTTCGATGTTCAATATATAAAAATCACATATTTTCTTCGATGTTCAATATATAAAAATCACATATTATCTTCGATGTTCAATATATAAAAATCACATATTTTCTTCGATGTTCAATATATAAAAATCACATTTTTTTCTTTGATGTTCAATATATAAATTCACATTAAAATCGAATTTTTACTTATCCCTTCTTTCCGACATTAAAAATTATACCTTTTCATTCTACAAAAACTATATCCTTTTTAAATATTAAAAATCAAACCTTTATGAATGCTAAAAATCAAATCTTTATTTAAAATAAAAAAAAGATCTAATTTTTATTCAATACCATATTTCTAAAAAAAACTATCCTTATATTTGTAATCATATAATAAAACTAATATTTAAAATAACTTAAAATAATTAATTAAAGACTTACCTTTACTGTTGGAGGGAGAGGGGGCTTCACATGGCTGAGGGGTGGTCGGAGGACGAGCAGGAGGCGGCGACAGGGGCTTCAGGTGGCGGAACAGTGCGGATTGGGGTACTCGGTTGGGCGATGGCGACTGTCTTCGAGTTTGGGATGTTTGGGGATGAGGGATTTCAATCGAGCGTAGGGGAGGGGGCGCGATGAGGAAGGCCGATCATCTGAGGGGAGGCGGAGGGCGTGACTTCGCCTGGCGGCGCGGCGTTCGGTAGTGAGGAGGTGGCGTCGCGATTGAGACTGGAGTGGGGGCGGGTTTAAAGTTTTTTTTTCTTCTGTCAGTTTTGATTTCGAAGGGGGGGGCGCCAGAAGAGTTTAAGGGGAGAGGAGAGAGATATATAATTTTTATTTAATTAATTTATTTTCAAAAAGCAACTTTTTTCATACAACCTCTAAACGAGGCCCACCGCCTGTCGTCCATAACTAATTACCCCCATTCTGAACACAATGGGATATGTATCGTAAGCTGATTCGATCGTTTCGATCAGTTTTCGTCAAAATCAAAATATAACTATATATATTGAATTTGAACGCGCATTTCAATTTACCGGGGTCACATACTAACTCTATAAATTGCAGAAAAATATTTTCTAGCTTCGTATTGACGATACGGTCCTAACAAAACTAGTTTTGTCGAATTCTGAGACCGTTTGAAAAATGGCCATTTTCCAGTCGATTAAAATCAACTAGAACCGGTCAAGCGCGTTTTCCTCTGCCACGCTCACATATTGATTCGAAAAATTTTGAAATTTGGAATCTAGCAATAACTTGACATCACGGATCCAACAAAAGTGGTTTCGTCGAAATCCGAGGTCGTTTGCAAAATTCCCATTTTTAAGGGCCTGAATTCCATAGCGACTATTCAGAATTTTCGACTGGACATAACTTTTGATTCCCGCTATGAAATCTTGATTTCTCGGATTCGTTGGAAAGATATTGTCAATTAGATCCTAATGTTTTTGGTTTCACTAAAATCCGGATTGTTTTGCACCCGGTATATCCAATTGAAGTTTGAAATCGAATTATCGAACTACCGCGTCATTTTCAATTCTATTATAATTATATAAAATTATTTATATTCTACGACGGCGTATATAATATATACGTCGAATTCTATTCGAAATAAATTTTCTCGTCGATATTATTTAAAATAACCTATTTTTAATATTCTAAATTCGCTAAAATTGCCAAAATAAAAATTTTAAACTGGCCCAGAATTTCCGGGTTATTACATCCGTATGGCCATGAAGTTGAAGAGCTCGAAGAAAGAGGAACCATGGTGCTTTTGGTTTGGGTTTAGTGGTGAAACAAGTTAGTAACGAGAGGTTGTATTCGGGTTTTTGAAAATGATGATGACGGTGGAGCTTTTCTGGAGCGAGATACATGGTTGCGGGAAGGAGGAATACTGGATTGAGGATATGTTGTTTGGGCGGGCTGTATGGTATTAACGTGGGCCAAGTAAGAATGAAGTAATTTGAGTTTGTTTTGTTTGAAATGTTGTGATGGCCATTGGTATGTATACAGGATTTATTGGAGTGGTTCCAATCAGTTTGGGGAAGAAACTAACGAAGCGGGTTTGGTATTGGTGGTAATGGGCCGGAAGGGGAGCAAAAGGTAGAGGCCCAATTAAAAGTAGGAATTTAGTTTATTTAAATTTAAAATCCATTTAAATGATTTGTATAACTTGTTATTATCATAACTTTACCATACTGAATCAGAATTTCGAACGGTTGGATCCGTTAGGATCATATGGACGGACACTCCACAATGGGACTGACTGAGAGTGGATTGGAGTTCGTTTGAATTTACGGCGTATTAAATTGTTTGATTCAAATCAAACAACAGTTTATCGTTCTTTAACGATGAACTGCAAATGTGAGTAAAACTCACCAACTCTGAACAGTTCTATTTTTACAACGTATTCGTAGAACTGTAAAATATTGTCTGATTGACTGTGTGTTGATTGTTTGATTGAACTGCTAGTCAGTTAGTGAAAATTATATATATATATATGTAATAATATATATATAAACCGTTAAATATTTATATATTGATTCTGCTATCAGAATAATTTATATTGAACGGAAAGTGATGATAATCACATTGTGTAACATCTGTGGATGCAGGGAGACAGGTTGGAGGAATCCGACTGGATTCCTCAACAGTTATTTTATTGTTTTTCATATATTGTGATATATGATGTAGTTTATAATCTGTGGTTGATAATATGTGTTTGGATGAGATTGGTTATCATGATTTGATGTGTCAAGTACCATAAAATATAGGAATGGGAAAAGGAGATTTTCAAAGTGATATTGAAAATAGAATATTTATAAAATGGGATATTTATAAATAAGAGATATTTATAAAGTGGAATATTTATAAATAAGAAATGTTTATAAATTGGAATATTTATAAATAGGAGATATTCGAAAAGGAAATAATTACAAACCATTTTCTTTATTTGAATGGAAAGGCCTGTGTGGCGGGTTTGGGGATTTTCCTGATGCTCCTGTTACAAAGGAGGTTATGGCGAATTTTTCAGAGAATTTAAGGAGTTGGAATATTTCAAGAATAAATTTGAAAAGGGAATATTTGTAAACCATTTACAAATAGAATTGAAAAGGAAACGTTATAAAAAGGAAATCATTTTTAAAGTGTAGAACCGTTATTTAAAAGTAAATCTTTTCAAATGAATAAAACGTTGTTAAAAAGGAAATCTTTATAAAGTGAATAAAGTAAATCAAATATGGAATTCGAAAGGAGTTAAATCGAATATGGTATTCGGAGGGAGTAAATCAAATATGGTATTTGAAAGTTAGTAAAACGATTATGCTATTCGAAAGGGGTTAGTCGAGTCGAGTTAGTTGAATAGAGTTAACCAGTTCAATAGTGTTAATCAGTTAAAGTTAACCAGTAGAGTTAATCAGTTAGAGTTAACCAGTTAGAGTAAATCAGTTAGAGTTAAACTGATAGAGTTAATCAGTTAGAGTTAATCAGTTAAGGTTAATCCAAACGAGTTGCCATTTAGCACGACTGCTAGCGTAATTCGCAGGGCTGCAGATAGCCTAAGGTGGCCAGATGTTTCCTGAGGGAATCAGGCGTAACCATTGTGATCGCTGCGTTCTAGAGTCAAGCGAATGGTGTTTAATAGAGTTATCAAATATTAGTTATTCGAATGGAGTTGAATAGAGTTAAATGGAGTAAATAGAGTTATCGAATATTAGTTATTCGAATGGAGTTGAATAGAGTTAAATAGAGTTATCGAATATTAGTTATTCGAATGGAGTAAATGGAGTTAAATCGAATATTAGTTATTCGATAGGAGTTAATCAAGTTGAGTTAAATAAACCAAGTTAGTCGAGCCTAGTTAATCGAACCGAATTGGTCGAACCAAGTAAGTTAAGTTAGTCGAGTTAGTCGAGTTAAGTTCGTCGAGTTAAATTAATCGATGTTAGTTTCATCGAAAGGAGTTATTGATGTTAGTTTCATCGAAAGGAGTTATCGATTATAGTTTGATCGAAGTGAGATTTATCGAATAAGAGTCATTCGAAAAGAGATTATCGAATATAGTTTATTCGAAAGTGAGATTTTCAAATATGAGATATTTGAAAAGAAAGAGTTATCGAATATTAGTTATTCGAAGAGAGATTATCGAATATCGTTTATTCGAGAAGGAGCACTCAAATATAGTATATTCGAAAGGAAGGAGTTAATCGAATATAGGTTATTCGAAGAAGAGTTAATCAAATAGAGATTTCTCGAAGAGAGCTAATCGGCGAATTCGATTATATCGAATTCGGGAAAGTACTTATACTTTCCAGTGTTTAATAGAGATTTATTTATATTTAAATAAATAAGTGTTAGGTTAATTATTCACTAATAAGAATAGAAGTTATAATTAAAGTTAGATAATTCGAAAGGAGGGATTATAACGTTATCGTTATAACCAATGTTTTAAATATAGAAGTGGATTAATAAAATTGGATCCGAGAAAGGCGTAAAGAAGTTGTTAAAGATTAAAAGATAAACTTTGACCATTTCAAAGTTATGACGTTGTTCAGTTAAGGTCTGAGAGGTAATTATACCCCAACTTGAGTGACTTCCTTCTTAACTAAGAAATGGTAAGGTTTGATCGTAAAGGAGTTTTGGAAATGTTTTCCAAACGAGAATCAGAAATGTTTTCTAATAAAAGAAAATAAGAATTTAGAATATAGGGAAACAGGGGATAAGTAAATAAATGAACTAAAGAGGTTAATGTTAAATGATGTTTGTTCGATATAATTTCCATCTAGAAATAATATCGTTGTTTGCACACTTGTTTTTCTTTGATAGTTAAATCACAAACTATCGGAGTTTTGACCATTTTAACGTTGTTAATATGGAGAGACCGGTTGGATTATTATCCAAAGAACCAGTCTGTATTGGCATAAGCGTCGCGAATCATATATGCCAAAGATAATTGAAGACGGAGTAAAATGCAAGGGCTATCCTGTTTACAGGAAAGTGCCTTCGGTTTGTCCAGTCCCAGGACAACTTGTATGGACGAAGGTCTAACAGAGTATATCTAATGGATCGCGTAAGTTGATCTGTTCAAACGTATTCACGTTTGGTGGCGGAGGAATTCGTTTCTCTTAGCTGTATACCCGTGTTATTTTTGGATAAGTCAATTTGTGATTTGGCGGGTATGACGATGTGACATTCTAAGTGAATGAGGATGACTTGTGTTGATGAATGTTTGACAGAGTATTTCCAGAAAGGTCACGTACATTGATTTCTTCAACTATACCAAGAGTGGAAGCGGAGAAGGAAACTTCTTTAGCTAACACGTAATGTATGGTTGTAGACGTCAATTAGTGATTTTCAATGGATCTGACAATGTGGCATTCGAAGTGAATCTGATGTGATGATAACGCGTAACTTCTAGCCTCATCATCCGGAAAATGACAGAAATCGGGCAGGCAGCGTGGCTAAGTCGGTCGCACCAAAGTAGGGTGTATAATCACCTATCTAGAGAATATTCGTTTGTTTCTTAAATCTATCAATGTTGTCCCATATATATACGGGAACGGTTGCTGATCCCAACCGTTGGTGATATACATTCGATACACTCAAGCAAAATGAGTGGTCGGTCATGTGTGGCTGAGTTACAAGATGTTTTTGTTGAACTCCAGTGTATCCTTCCTAGAGTACACTGATCGGAAGGTGGTTCCATACCTTGTCATAGTTGGAAATCCATTATCCAATACGTGCTTGCGATTTTGATTGTATACTATATATGTAGAACGTGAGATGAAAGCGTTTCTACTAGTTGATATCTATTTGTACATAGACATTATTATAATATCAAAAGGTTTTTGATATAAAGATATTTTGGATTCTCATAAGGGAAAAACCCGTTCCGTTCTGCGGCGTGGTCTTATGAGATATCGTTTACTTGTTCATATACCTGTTTAAACTGTTTTACTCACACCAGTCCCATGACTGACCCGAAGTTTACTTTGTTGTTTTCCCTAAACTCTTGGGTGCCTAAATTTGTACGGGCAGTCAAGTAGTCGGGATTTACAGATATACTTGAAGAGCTAGAGGAGGAGGCTTCTGGATCATATAGCTATAGTTTATTTCCACTGTGTTGTAAGTGTTGTATCTGATAAGTGCTATTGTATACATAACTGTTATATTTCAAAGTTATGTTATCTATTATATGTTATTCGTTCCGCTGTGAGGTTCGTGTTACTCTGATATTGTGTTCTTCTTCTTCTTCTTTTCTAAGTTTCTATCTTATCTATTCTCACCTTCTAATTTCTTTCCTTAATTACCGGGATTTTTCGATGTTTTGGTTATCGACATCGAGCTTATGTCGATAACCAAAGTCGCTCAAAATCCGGGTCGTTACATCCTCTCTTCAGTATTCACGCTACACGCAGTAAAAATGGCCCCTTCAAAAGGAAGCACACGATCCCATTCACATATGAAACCTTCTCCCCCTTAACGCAGAACAGTCCATACATTTCCCCTTCATGTTCACTTTCCACAGCTCGTCCTTCATCATCGTTGCTTTTACCCGTACGTATACCATTCATCCTTCACGAAATCACTCCAGACCATCACCGTGCATCTCCCCTTCACCGCCTCTTCCTCCCTGACATCTCAACGTAGAACTCAATGGCCTCCACTAAAGTCCGATCTCAGTCTCTCCAAGATCTACGGTGACAATCAACCCAGGCTCGCGCCCCACCCATCACCACTGCTCTACCTCGTCGGAGCTCCGCGTCTAGCCACCCTACCAGTGCCGACCCCCCAGGCCTTCGCCTCTGACCAGCGCGACTTTTATCGAGCTCCTCACGACTACAGGAATTTTCAATAGGAAGAGCTCATCAAAACACCCAATTTCATGAACCCTAGTTGCTGTTTATCGAATGAAGAGCCAGTTCGAAATGTTTAAATGGGTACGGGTGTGGAGAACGACTGCTAGAGATTTATTCGAATTTCTTCGAATTTCATTTGGGTGATTTTGATTTTCTTTTCTATTTGATTTATGTAGTTCAGCTTTACTTGTGCCCTTGGTGTGAGAGCTGAGAGTGACGAGACCATTATTTAATGAAGGAACTGCTTGGTTAACACGGAACCAGTAGCTTGGAACGCACGAGTGATCAACGTGGAAATCATGTTGTCCTGAAATGCTTGGAGAATACAGATATGATAGCTTGCGGGACACGGTTCTCATTAGTTTGGCACACACGGTATGGGATGGATTGGCTTGCACGGATATCAAATTGCTTGGGCGGCACACTGTTGGATGGAAGCAAAACTTTATGTATATATGTTGCCTTATGTTCAAGCACACCATTCTAAAATAATTTTTCACCGTTTATATGACATGGAAATGAGAGACACCACGTACACACTATGTACAAGCAAGATTTGTGTACCCTTTAATACCAGTCTTGTAAATTAAATCATGTACACATTGGCATAATGCTCCAAATCTGTACGTTACAATCCACAATACAATTCCATTTAATCCTTCGCTTTTGAGTTTTAAATTATAAACACTAGCGTACCCAGTTACGTAGAATCGTTTTCATGTCCGAGCCGCTACGGACAGAAATAAGGATACGGTCTTATCCAGCGAGGTGCTACAATCCCAAAAATATAATAATATCGGTAGTTTAACTTATATTATGAAACCCCAAAATATTGATATAGGGTGCAAAATATTCCAAATAAAAAGTTGCATATTTAATTAATTAAAAATTACAGTAAAATTCTAAAAATTAAATTATAACTACGCCTCAAAAGAATCTTGTCCAAATTCGTAACCAATCTCTAGTTATATTAACTAAACTGTTATGGCATATACACGACTCCATAGCGCCTATTTCTAAATTTGATTTGGACATAACTTTTTATTCCCGCTATGAAATCTAGATTTTTCATATTCGTTGGAAAGATATTTTCAAACAGATTCAAATATTTCTGGTTTCGCTAAAATCTGATTTATTTTGAATCCTGTACATTCATTTGAAATTTGAAATCGAATTTTCAAACTACCGCGCCATTTTGAACTCATTTTAATTATATCATAAATTATACATTTAAATATCGTTTTATTAAATAAATTCCTATATGTAATTCAAATAAAATATTTAAATCAAATTAATATACTATTAAGTAGGAATTTAATATTCAGAATTTGATGGCTAAAAATTCGGGTCGTTACATTATTTGTGCAGTTGGGTGATGCGTAAAATACATCGCCCTAATCAATATCAGTCAAATGTATGTACATAAACAAATCGTCTGATTTGTAATGAATATTTATTTTCATTCACATACATATTAAAAATTATATTTTTAAGGATAAAATACTTATTTCAACACATGAATATTTTATTTTATACAGTTCATTTATACAATAAAAATGATATTTTTATTGTTCTAACATTTTTAGAAAATTTCGGCCCCATAACGACGCGATACTAGAACCGGAATAAGGTCTAGCCTTATCCCTCGCCTAATAATGGCTCGCACCATACACAAACCAAATTCAATCAATTCCATCCACATCCCAAACCAAATCCAAACAAATAAATCCATCAAAACAAACAACCAAACATCTATGGTTTCAAACAAAGGTGTCGGGTGCTACTAAGCACCGTCTACATCCTAATATATATATTTAACTGTAAACAAAGTTAGAGTGAGAAGTTCTCACCTTTGGGATCCACTCTGCCGTGCTTTATTGTCACTCAGATTCGCTGTTCTGATCCCAACACAATCTATTTCATGAAATTTATATTAAAAATCATATTTTTAAACATTGTCATATATAATTAAAAATCACATTGTTATATCGTTATTATATTATAAAAAAATCATATTTTTATACCGCTACCTTATATATAAAAAGTATATTTTATATCGCTACTTCATATATAAAAATTATATTTTTAATTCGCTAACTCAAATATAAAATTATTTTTTTAATTTGGTAACTCATATATAAAAATTATATTTTTATATTGCTATTTCATATATAAAATTATATTTTTGATTCGCTAACTTCATATATAAAAATTATATTTTTGTATCGCACTTCCTAAATAAAAATTATATTTTTAATTCGCTAACTTCATAATAAAAATCGTATTTTTAATTTGCTAACTTCATAATAAAAATCATATTTTTATTTCGATGTTTACAATATAAAAATCATATTTTTATTTCACTGTTATATATATAAAAATCGAATTTTTATTGCGCTACCATATATATAAAAGTCATATTTTTATTTCGATGTTTACACTATAAGAATCATATTTTTATTTCATCGTTTACACTATAAAAATCATATTTTTATTTAACTATTATATATATAAAATTATTGTGCTTCCATATATATATATATAAATCATATTTTTATTATAATGTGCTACATATAAGGATCATATTTTTATTTAAATGTAATACATAGAAATATCACATTTTTATTTACACGTAATGATTAAAAGTACAAATGAAAACTTACAGTCGCTGAACGAAAAGGGAGGAGCTAAAGGAGCGGCGTAGGGGGTAGGGAGGCGGAAAAGGGGGTGGCGGCAGTCGGAGTTGGGTCCTATAAAGGCGACGCTAGGGTTTTATACGGGTTTAGGGGATTTTCTCGTCGGAGAAGTCAGGGGAGGAAGAAGTTGTGATCTGAGGAGGGGGGAAGAGATCGACGGCGGCTGGTGGTTCTCTGATGAGGCGACGCGGCGGTGGGCCCCAGGGTGACGGCGACGGCTGAAGGCAATGCGCGATTTTTTTTCGTTTTAAAGAAACTGACGGGAGAGAGAGAAGTGAGGGGTGAGGGGTTTTCTTTTATATTATTTTTAATTCCCAAAAGTTGACTTTTTTATTCGACCACCAAACGAGACCCAACGAATGACGCCCCCAGCTAATTACCCCCATTTCGGACACAATGGGATATGTCCCATAAGCTAGTTCGAACGTTTTGATCAGTTTTCATTAAAATTAAAATATAAATTAATTTAACATTCAAAATTGATTTCAACGTACATTTTAATTTACCGGGGCCACATACTGATCCAAAAATTTCAGAAAAATAAATCTAGCTATGTTTTGATAATATGGTCCTAACAAAACTAATTTCGTCGAATTTGGAGGCCGTTTGAAAAAAGCCATTTTCCAGTCGATTAAATTCAAACTAAAATTATCAAACACATTTAACTTCACCATGCTCACATATTAATTCCAAAAATTATGAAAATTGGAATCTAACAATAATTTGACATTCCGGATCCAACAAAATTGGTTTCGTTGAAAATGGAGGTCATTTGGAAAGTGGCTATTTATTATATTAAAATATATATAAATTCCATAGTGATTATTCTGAATTTTAAACTGGACATAACTTTTTATTTCCGTCATGAAATCTGGATTTTTCATGTTCGTTGGAAAGATATCTTCAAACAAATTCAAATATTTCCGTTTTTACTGAAATCCAATTTATTTTGAATCATGTACATTCATTTGAAATTTGAAATTTGAAATCAAATTTTCAAACTGCAGCGCCATTTCAGGCTCGTTTTACAATTAAAATAAATTTATTCATTCCAACTTCGTTTAAAATAATTTTTTAGTCATTATGATTTAAAATAAATCATTTTAAATATTCAAAATCCACTAAAATTGCCAAAATAAAAATTTTAAATTGGTTCTGAAAATCCAGGTTGTCACAATCTCCCCCACTTAAAATCTTTTCGTCCTCGAAAAGGAACGGAGCTGAAAGTTGTTTAAGTAACCAACTCAACTTTCATTCTGGCGTTTATTCTTCAACTTTTCTACTTCTAAGAATTTCCTAATTTTTCAAAAATTTGGCTAACACACTAAATTTCTGAAAAATTTCCCCATAACCTCCTTTGTACGGGGAGACCTTTAAAACCGCAATTAGCCACGCAGGTCCCTCATCAATCCAAAAGAAAAAGAAAAAGCCAAGCGGCTAGCCAATCCGCTCATAAAATCATCAAAACCCAATAAATTAGTAAACATGTACCTATTTGTCAGGCATACAATTTTATTACTCTTCTTAGCCTCCTTGCTATGACCTGTTCATTATATACACATGTAGATATATGCAATTGCAATCAATTTTCAAGTCAGTTCAATATTTGATTCAATTTGGTTAATTGTTCAAAATTTTAATTAATCAAACCAATAATCAAACAAGACTGCAATCAATTAGTTGATTATCGTTTCAGATACATAACTTTTTTATATATAAAAAATAATATTTATGATGCAATTCACAAACAATAAATCCTATCTAGTTTTGTTTCTCACACTAGTCAATTGGAAATATGTAGATATCCCACTTTCGAAGCCCGAATATAAATGCTGATGATAATCAATTAATTACCAGGGTCATCTCCGGGCGACTAGAGCGTAATTCCATATCTATCTAGTATATTGAGACTTCGAATATACGTTCATGACGCATATATGCAAAATCTTTATATACTCGATTGTCCAATTTCAATATAAATTAAATACTCAAATACGTATTACAAGGTTTAAATTTTCAAAACAAAATTTATTTTCATTTTATTTTAAAAATAACACTCTTCCCCACTCGTTTTAGGATGCTACTTATCCTATCTCTAACGAGTCATTCTCATTAGATATTACTAATCCAATCTCTGATGAATTCTTTCGTTTAGTTCTAATGTGTCTTATTCTCGAGCTCTGTAAACCAAAGCTTTGATACCATGATGAAACGACCCAAACTCGCCCTTACGGGAAAGCCCGGATTGAGTTGAGAATACGACAAATCAGGACACAAATAGAAGAACATTTCATTGCTTATTACAACAATTTACATCAGAGTACAAGAATATAACAGAGTATGAATAAATATTACGCATTGGAAAATACCAGAGATTTAAATTACATTTAAATACATAGCAGTGGAAAATAATGCACCACACAATTGAAAGAAATACATGGATACAGAGCGTTCCGAATATAGCTCTAGTTGTAAATCCAGGATGCTGGAAAAGAAATAATCTGCAAAACCCAAAACTACTAGCTGCCCATGTGGAAAATAGAGGCACCCATAGTTTAGGTTAAAACAATAAACTCCATGTCGGTCATGTGACTGGTGTGAGAACTAAAACATTTATTAACTAGATTTTAAATTTAGGTAAATCAAGGGACCACGTCGTATAACACAAAACGGGTTTACCCCCAAGAATACCAGTGCATAAAACAAACAGCGCAATGCTTTTTGGAAAAATGAAACTATTATAAGACCCAGGTCCCATCACACAATGCAACGCAAGCCGGAGGATAGGGTTTTCCCTTATAATAGCTAGACATGCTTGGTACGTTTAAAACAAATCATTTGATACTATAATAAGTGTATAGTGTCAAAAACTGCTTCAAATATAAATGTATCAATCATAGACGACATAATATCACATGCTACCATGTCGCCATATAGGTTTACAACTAAAACTGAAATGCCACGTATTGGAAATTGGATTTCTGTCATGAGTCGAGGCAAGGGATGTACTCCTCACCGGCTTCGAGACACTCTAGCAAATGCCTCAGGATCTCCCGCAGTAGACCCGTGGATCCTCCAAGGCTGTTCCTCCCTTATGTTTGAGGATTTGGAATTCCTGAACACACATTTCCCGGTCTTATAGGACTGTCCATCGGCTCCGCAGTAACAGATATATCTAAGGCGCCTCGCAATCAATCATCCACATAGGTAAAAATATAGTAATTGTATGGGCTCCATTCCATGACACCACCCATAGCTAGAAAGAAACATCATGTCCTCCTTGGGTCCCTTATCCCATTTTTGACTCATACCGAGGGGTGAAGCTCGCGAATTAACGCTATACACAAAGCTATGCCCTTTAAGGCCGTGCTTTGATCATCAACCACAAGACTTTGCTTTTCAACAGAAGCCTTGATCATTTCCATCTCAGCATGCAACACCGGCAATTCATGCCATGCAACTTATGTCTATCGATATATAACCTCTGTGCTCGTACGTCTCAGAGAAAGGTGTTAAGCAAGGGAATAAATTCTCCGCCACCAAACATGTATATATTTAATAGAGATCAATCAACATAGAATAAAATCCAATGTCAGACACACATCCATTTACTAGTTCGTTTTGGGTCTGAACGAAACCAGAGGCACCTTATTCCTTGTCCGATATGTCCAATACAAGAGAGAGGTCCTCGCATATCCGGCCGATCTCCACGTACGTCTGGACGATCACCACTTATTACCTTGTCTTGGGTGTACAGCCCAATCAAAACATCAGTTATCATCCAAACTATGTGAAGACCTCCGGTCTTCAACCGCCGTCTTCATCATTGACTTATTGTCGAATCAATTATTCAGAATGAGTATAAACCCGACCTTTCCGAATAATTCACGTATTTTATAATCAAGTGCTATAAAAACACAACATACGCCTCATTCCAATCCTGAATATTCTTTTATTTAAATATTCATATCCATTGGGAAAGGTTACCATTAATTTCATCAAAGATAAATTCATTAAATTTATTCTTTAATCTTCCTTTGTATATCATTTCTAAACCAAATTACGGTTTATCAACTAGTTGGGATTAGCGCACCTTACCGAAGTAATCATTTGTTTTATTTCCTAATCCCAACTTATTCATCCCATGGAGCAAAATTGGTAATACTCCATGTCTAACATCACGGTGTTATCGGTAAAATTAATTACCATTTGCCCATTCAAATCTAATTAAAGATTTAACTATCGCTTGGAGCAAAACTGGTGATACTCCACTCTCGATCATTTTCCAAATTTGATAATTTAAATTATCTCATTCGCATTTCAATCAAAATAATGATTCATTAAAACTCCACTGGGTTTTAATCTTCCCAAAAATGAATAATAATGATTATTTAACTTTGGAAAATCAAACATGCCACATCGACAATCTATACCGTACTATTGATTTATGTCTATATATAACCTCTAAGCTTGTACATCTTAGAGAAGGGTGTTAAGCAAGAGAGTAAATTCTCCGCCACCAAACAGATATATATTTAGCAGAGATCAACCATACAGTTCGAAATACAATTTAGACATGTAATCCTGTCTTGAACTGGGTTAAAGAACTAATGTCATTTAAAACACAGTTCACGATGAACCAAAATCACATTCCATTAATTATGGAATCGTCACGGAAAACAGATCAATATATAATCGATATCAATTTCCTATCTGACTAATAATATAAATGGAATAACGACAAAGACTTTTAAATTTCATATATATTAACAGTCTTCCTCCATAGAAGTTCACTTCGATTATTACCAATCGAATTCCATTCAATCCCAGTTCATTTTATTAAATTGGAAAACTTTACTTTGGAAAATTTCCATTAAATCTTAATAAAAAGATTTATAAATTCCAAATCACATTTCACTGTTAATCGGGTTAAAGAACAAGTGTAATTTAAAACATCGTTCACGATAAACCCAAAAATCCAATTCTTTCACTCAATTCCAATTAAATATTAATTAATTGGAAAACTTCTCTAAATCTTAATTAAAAGATTTACACTTTTCCCAACTGGGTTTTAAGAATAGTGTTAAGAAAGACACCATTCACGACAAACCCAAAATCCCATTTGATATTAAATACAAGGCTCTGAATAGAAATTATATCGGCTTATAATCAATATCAAATTCTGAAACCAACAAATATCGTATTGGAAGCAACGATATAATTATATTTCCATAGCAATATCCGCATAATCATGAATTCCAATATCGAAATATTCCGAAGATGATTTCCATTCAAATCCACTCCAATTCATATATTGAAAATTCTGGTTATATTAAAACCCATTCTCAATCCAATTTATTTATTTTAAAATAATTGGATTATAATTCTAGTTGATAACTAGTTCATTTCGATAAAAATATATTTTTATCTTTTCATATATGGAATTTTCATCCCAGCTTTTCCCAAATCATTTATTATGATTTTACACAAATTATTAATATTTTTAATAATTTTATTAAGGCCCTTTCAGTCGATTTCCATAAACGGACATCGAACTGCACTTACAACGACCTTTTCCAAATTTATTTTGGACCTAATTCCAAATGCAACCGTTATATTTCAAATCTCTTATATACATCAGAAAGATCTTTTCAATACAAACCCAATGTTTCCAGTTTTAGGAGAATCCGACGGCCAGATCTCCCGTAATGTCAACTCGAAGTCAATGGTCGAAATTCGCGAATGGTCGCGGCATGACGCGTTCTATTCAGGCCATTTAATATATATAATGTATATATTATATATATTTCACCGATTTCCATTTAAAATGTATTTTATAAATTGTTTTAAATTCGTTTTAAAAATGATTTCAACTTCATTTTCGATTTTAAATCAAAATTGAATATTCCATATCATTAATATATAAATGATAATATTTTCAAAACATTAGATTTTGATATCACTTCCTTTTCAATATTCATTATGAAAATGAATAAAATTGATATAAATATCGTTCGCGTCAAAACGACGCTAATCTAATCAACCCGGCTTTATATATTTAAATATTTTCGTGTCCATCCCAAATCGGACATCAATATCACCTTTTAATTCTTTATCGAATATTAATATAAAATATTTGTTATTTTAAAATATTGGTTATTTTAAAATATTCCTTATTTCTAAACTGGAATCAGACCCAATCAATTACCATATAATTTTATTTATATGGATTTCGTACAACACATGTATATATCGACATTGATGAACAATCAACCATCAGCCAGAGTGCACTACACAACTGCATAAGCATTAAGTATAAGTAATTAACGCTTACAATAGTTTGTCAATCAATTGATTGACATACAACTAAACAATTGGGATTAGCGTATGCCAAATATCATCCTAATACCCGTGTGAGGTTTTAAATTAACACACACAATTTTTATTTGTGGAGTTGGCGATGTGTAAAATATATCGTCCCAATCAATACCATTCAAATGAGTGTACATAAACAAATCGTCCGATTTGTAAATGAATATTTATTTTCGTTCATATACACATTAAAAAAAATATTTTTAACGATAATATACTTATTTCAACACATGAATATTTTATACCGTTCATTTATACAATAAAAATGATATTTTTATTGTTTTAATATTTTTAGAAAATTTCGGCAGCATAACGGTGTGATACTAGAACCAGAATAAGGTTTAGCCTTATTCCTCGCCTAATAATGGATCGATACATACACAAACCAAACTCAATCAATTCCATCCACATCCCAAACCAAATCCAAACAAATAAATCCATCAAAGCAAACAACCAAACATCCACGGTTTCAAACAAAGGTGTCGAGTGCTACTAAGCACCGTCTACATCCTGGTATATATATATATTTAACTATAAACAAAGCTAGAGTGAGAAGTTCTCACCTTCAGGATCCACTCGGTCGTGCTTTATTGTCGCTCAGATTCGCTGTTCTGATTCCAACGCATTCTGTTTCATGAAATTTATATTAAAAATCATATTTTTAACATCTCCATATATAATTAAAAATCACATTGTTATATCGTTATTATATTATATAAAAATCCTATTTTTATACCGCTACCCTATATATAAAAAGTATATTTTTATATCGCTACTTCATATATAAAAAAATTATATTTTTAATTCGCTAACTCATATATAAAAATTATATTTTTAATTCGCTAACTCATATATAAAAAATATATTTTTATATCGCTACTTCATATATAAAAATTATATTTTTAATTCGTTAACTTCATATATAAAAATTATATTTTTGTATCGCTACTTCATATATAAATATTATATTTTTAATTCGCTAACTTCATAATAAAAATCAAATTTTTAATTCGCTAACTATATAATAAAAATCATATTTTTATTTCGATGTTTACACTATAAAAATCATATTTTTATTTCGATGTTTACACTATAAAAATCATATTTTTATTTAACTATTATAAATATAAAATTCAAATTTTTATTGCGCAACCATATATATAAAAATCATATTTTTATTCTAATGTACTACATATGAAGATAACATTTTTATTTAAATGTAATACACAGAAAAATCACATTTTTATTTACACGTAATGATTAAAAATAAAAATGAAAACTTACGGTCGTTGAACGAAGAGGGAGGAGCTAAGGGGGCGGCGCGGGGCCAGGGAGACGAAAAAGGGGGTGGCGACAGTCGGAGATGGGTCCTATGGAGGCGGCGCTAGAGTTTTATATGGGTTTGGGGGATTTTCTCATCGGAGAAGGAAGGGGAGGAAGAAGTGGCGGTCTGAGGAGGAGGGGGAAGAGATCGACGACGGCTGGTGGTTCTCCGATGAGGCGGCGCGATGGTGGGCCCCAGGGTGACGGGGACGGCTGAAGGCAGCGAATGTTTTTTCTTTTTTTCTTTTTAAGGAAACTGACGGGAGAGAGAGAAGTGAGGGGTGAGGGGTTTTCTTTTATATTAATTTTATTTCCCAAAAGTTGACTTTTTATTCGACCACCAAACGAGACCCAATAATTGACGCCACTAGCGAAATACCCCCATTCCGGACACAATGGTATATGTCCCTTAAGCCAATTCGAACATTCTGATCAGTTTTCATTAAAATTAAATTATAAATTAATTTAAGGTTCAAAATTGATTTCAACGTACATTTTAATTTACCTAGGCCACATATTAACTCCAAAAATTTTAGAAAATTAAATCTAGCTATGTTTTGATGATACGGTTCTAAGAAAACTAATTTTGACGAATTTGGAGGCCGTTTGAAAAATGGCCATTTTCCAGTCGATAATATTCAAACTGAAATTACCAAACACGTTTGACTTCACCAGCTCACATATTAATTCCAAAAATTATGATAATTGGAATCTAGCAATAATTTGACATCCGGATCCAACAAATTGGTTTCATCGAAAACGGAGGTTGTTTGCAAAATGGCTATTTATTATATTAAAAAATATATAAATTTCATAGAGACTATTTTGAATTTTAAACTGGACATAACTTTTTATTCCCATTATGAAATTTTGAATTTTTCACATTCGTTGGAAAGATATTTTAAAACAGATTCAAATATTTCTGGTTTTACTGAAATCCGATTTATTTTGAATCATGTACATTCATTTGAAATTTGAAATCGAATTTTCAAACTACCGCGCCATTTCAAGCTTGTTTTATATTTAAAATAAATTTATTCGTTCCAACTTCGTTTAAAATAATTTTTTAGTCATTATTATTTAAAATAAATCATTTTAAATATTCAAAATCCACTAAAATTGCCAAAATAAAATTTTTAAATTGGTTCTGAAAATCTGGGTTGTTACACCGGGTTCAACAAGAACATCTTGCAACCTAGGCTAAACATGACCGGTCACTCATCTCGCTTGAGTGTACTGAATGTATTATCACCAACGATTGGGATCAACAACCGTTTCCCGAAAGGGACAACATCGGAATTGGTCAAAGAAGAAAATGAAATTTCTCTAGATCAGGTGACAATACACCCTAATTCGGAGCTACCCACTTTGCCATGCGACCTACTCGATTTTATATCATTCCTCGGTTGTGAGGCTAGAGGCCATAATGCATAGATCACACCTTCATTTACTTTAAATGTCACATCGTCATACCCGCCAAATCACAAATTGATTTCCCCAACAATACCACGAGTATACAGCTAGGAGAAACAAATTCCTCTGCCACCAAACATAAATACCTTTGAAGAGATTAACTTACGTGATCTATTAAATATACTCTGTCAGGCATTCTTCCATGCAGGTTGTTCTGGGACTGGACAGACCGAAGGCATTATTCTGTAAACCCATCTTAGGCAATTTCTACCTAGGATTTGCTAGAATGACCCTTGCATAAATTCTGTCTTCAATTATCTTCATCATATTTGATTCGCAACGCTAACTCCCTTAAGGAATGGTTTCCAGATAATAAATTTGATCTCGGTCTCTCCGTATTGACTACGGAAAAATGGTCAAAGCTTTGATGGTGGTGGTTACTTAACTATCAAAGGAAAACATCCATACACACAATGACCTTATTTCCAAATGAAAAATTTATCGATCAATCATCAATCAACATTTTTCCCTTTAAATTAATTTATCATTAATTTATACAATTCACCATTTCTCGTTTTCATATATCCATAAATTTAGAAAATACACGTTATTAATATTGGAAAACGTTTCATTGCTTATTCATGCATCACTATCCTCCCACATCTATCAGTCTCTAACTGTAAACTAGTAAGAGAACATTTCCCTGAATATCAACCCCGAAGGCCGAAACCAACATCAGATTGATACTCATAAAGTCATTCAACTTAACTAATTTCCAGTCAGTTTCTAATTTCCTTAACTCTGTTTCTTAACTTCTTATCAAATCATTTCTTACGCAACTCTCGGGTTCGGTTTACGATTCCACTTCTTTTATAAAAACATTGGTTATAACGATAACGTTATAATCCCTACTTCGAAATATCTAACTTCAAAAATAACTTTTATTCATTAATTGGAATAAATAATAATTAATAAATTTATTAAATAAATAAATCTTGGTTTAAAAACCGGAAAGTAAATAGTACTTTCCTACATTTGACATAGTCAAAATCTAATGCATAATTCTCTCTCGAATAGTCTCTATTCGATAACTCTCCTTCGAATAAATCGTTATTCGATTAACTCTCTCTCGAATAACCTATATTCGATTAACTCTCTTCTAATAACTTATATTAGATTAACTCTCTTCGAATAACTAATATTCGAATTAACTCTTCGAATAACTTATATTTGATTAACTTTCTTCGAATAACTTATATTCGATTAACTTTCTTCAAATAACTTATATTTCAGGCCAACTAAATTTCTAAATTCATTTTTGAATTTAGCACTTCCTAACAATTTCCAACTTCCTTTTATAACTATTTTAAATCTGCAAAACGTTTGCTTTTAAATCATTATTCACTTTAACACATGAATATTATTCCTTTTCAGAAAATTGGACTCGTTTTATCTAATCAAAACTTGATTTCATAATTTAAATACTAACACAAGTTCAAATTATGTTTATATAAATCCACAACTAATCCATTTTTCCCCAAATAGAATCCACTATTTTATTTTAACCCTATTTTCTATCTCATTCAAATTCCTATTTCAAAACCCAATTTTTCTTTATAAATGTTCTAATTTATAAAATATTTATTTTTATCCATTATTCACATCAAATGTGAATAATATTTCTTTTATATAATCAATTCAGTTTGATTTCGCATTTAAAAATAATTTCCCCTTTCCAAATTATATTTATACTTCTATTTATAGGATTATTCAAACAAAATCCTATTTTATTTCCAATACTTATAATCTCATTTATAATTCTCTTTATAACTGCTACGTTCACATTCAATTTCAAATATCGGTGTTAAAATCGATTTTTACTTCTCCATATAAATTCAGACTTATATGTATCAGTATAAATATATTATATTTATCCAATAATAAATATCTTAATTAATTTATGAATATTGCTTATAAATTAATCTTCTCAATTTATCTGCTAAAAACAAACATCTAACAAAAATCTACTTTTATCCATTTTCTCACAATTCTTTTATTTCTCGCAAATTCCCTTTTTATAACGCTATTTCTTTACCAAATATTTCCTTTTATAATTCTATTTGTTTTCCTAATATTTCCTTTTATAATTCTATTTATTTTCCAAATATTTCCTTTTATAATTCTATTTGTTTTCCAAATATTTCCTTCTAATAAAATCCATTGATTTAATAAAATTCTTAAATTCAGTATCCACTTTAAAATTTCCTATTATATATTTCAGTATTACTTGTGGTATTTACAATACCAAATAAAAAGGATCAATCATCATCCAGACATACATAATCAGTAACATATTATATACCACATCATATACAACAATATATGAAAAAAAAACGGTATTATAAATATTGAGGAATCCGTTTGGATCCATCCAACCTGTTTCCCTGCATCACAAATGTTAAACAATATAAATAACATCAGTTTCATTTCAATATGAAATATTTTGATAAACAGAATCATTATTTGATTAACAATATGTGTGTGTGTGTGTGTGTGTGTGTGTGTATATATATATTCCTAGATATGAAATTTCAACCAATCAATTAGCAGTTCATCCACACAATCAACACACAACAATCAACCATCATTTATAATTTCTAAAAATACGTTATAAAAATATAAACTGGCAGAATTAGTGAGATTTACTCACATTGGACGTTTATCGTTAAATAACGATAAACTGTTGTTGATTAAGACAGACGTTTTATCCTGCCATAATTTGTAGCGAGCTCCAATTCACTCCAAATCAGTTCCGTTGTGTAGCCTTCATTCCTACGATCCTATCGGATCTTATTTCATCAAATTCCGATTATGTATGATGTAATGATCCGGGATTTTCGACCCCGAAAATCGACACAAAAACACCTTGTCGAACATTCAAGCATCGAAAACACCTGAACGTTATTAGAAAGAAATTAGAGGGTGAGATAAGAAAGATAGAAATTTAGAATAGGAGAAGAAGAATAACAACACAACACCACCAGAGTCTCACATCGCAGTGGAACAAAATATAATATCAAAATAAACTTTATTGAGAGCTTGAAATAATACTTACAACATCAGAGCACATCAATACAACTGGACAGTTATAATAACCCGTCCTCATATATATAACACATAGCGGAATGATAATAGTAAAACATCATATGTCTGAATACCTTCAACTCGTCTTTGGACTTCACAACATCCGATAACCTGAACCTGTACAGCCCGGTCTAACCCGAACATTTACAAAACACCGGGTCAGTCTGGTGAACCAGAGTGAGAAAAACTCGCATAGTTTATGGGTAACATCCAACTTGATTTTAGAGTTAAAATCTTTTCGAAAGAAAGGATAATCGTAAGACCAAATCCACAAACAAATACGGATGGTTTTTACCTTATGATAACCCAAAACATTTTGAAAATCAATACTTGTCTGATATTATAATAATGTCTAAATACAACCAAGTAGAATCTAGTAGAACGCTTGCATCTCACGCTCCACAGATATAGTGTACAAACAAAACCTCGGGCTCTTATTGGAGATCGGATTCCGACTATGACAAGGTATGGAACCACCTACCGATCATGTATCTCTAGAGGCGAATACACTGGGTTTAACAAGAACGTCTTGCAACCCGACCCACACATGACCGACCACTCATTTCGCTTGAGTGTATCGAATGTATATCACCAACGGTTGGGAGCTACCCACCGTTTCCCGAAAAGGGACAGCATTGATAGATTAAAGAAGCAAAAAAAATTCTCTAGATAGGTGATTATACACCCTAATGGGAGTGAACCACATAGCAATTCTGCCTGCTCGATTTCTATCATTTCTCGGTTGTGAGGCTTGAGGTTATAATCGACCTTTGGAACATCTGGCCACCGTTCACATCGTCCATACAAGTCATCCAGGAACAGGATGAACCGAAGGCACCCTCCTACTGCATCCAATATAGGAATCACCCCATGGATCAGTAGCGAGTAGTCCTTGCAATCCGTAGATTTCAATCCTGACAGAATCATTGTCAAAATATCTCTAGGGATCAGTTAGAGAAATCCAATAATAGTCCTTCCATTCATGAAGATTTACGGTCTTCAATTGCTACATCTCGATCACCATCTTTAAAGTTTTCTTATTCATTGGTCGGAAAGGTTTTCGAATATAAATTTGATCCTGGTCTTTCTGTGCCAATAACGTTCGGCCAAATTTTGATAGTCGGTTATTTAATTATCAACATAAACAACCATAAAAATAAAATAGATCAATTGGTTTATTATATAGCATCACTTGAGCATTTAAAAGTAATATATCAGTTTTAATACATTAATATCCTCAAATCATTTTATTAATATACTTGGAAAAATATCTCAAAACCATATCAAAATTTTCTGTTAACTTAAACATTTGTTATTACATTACTTATTATTTATTATAGGAAAACTGATTCAACTTATCATTTTAAAACGATCGTTACGATTTCTCCTTCGTTTCGTTATTTGAATACCATCATCGTCACTTATTCTTTAGAATAAATTATTCTACATCTCTTTCCTTTACCTTTTGAAAATATCATTACAATTTTCACAAATCTCCTTTCATTGATCTCTTTACCATGGAAATATTATTTCATATTCTCAAGCTCCTTTATATTTCCTTTTAATTCGAAATTTCGTTATCTATATTCCAAAGTTCTTCAAATAATATTACATCATTATTTCTCAAAATAATTTACTTCTAACATCTTTATCATTACAACTAATGTCATCTTTCAATAAACCCGAAGCTGTTCAAGTTGGGGTATTCTAATTACCTCTCAGACATTGATCAACAACGTTTTTACGTTGAGATAATATCAGTTGTAATACCAAATCCCCATACTCACTTCCACTATCAAAACAAATTCCATTTTGAGTTATATTTTGATAAAACCTCATTTCTTATTTAATATAGAGGATTATATCACACCATTATAAATCAATCTACCTTACCACTTCAATTCAAACTCGGATTTCCATTTTCGTTTCCATTGCATTTCCATTCATATGTCAAATAACCCGTTCCAATAATATTCAATAAAGCTTGGGTTTTATAACTCCATTCAAAATAAAATCCCAGTAAGGATTTAATTTAAATTTCAAATTCCAACTTAACATAAATTATTAGTTATACAAAATTTCTTGAAGACATCACTTTACTATAAACAATGGTTTGAAACTTCATAACCCTTCATTTACACATTTTAAATCCCAAGATACCACTTTGTTCCTCATTTAACAAATATCAACATTTTAAAACGGTTTAATTATCCATTAACTATTTTCATTAAATTAATATCTAATTGCATAATTCAATTTCGAGTAACATAGTTGACTTAGTTAACTCTGCACATGATTAACTCATTAATCCAATCTCAGATTGTCTTTCAATTTAAATTTGTTTCAAATTTAATTAATTTAAATAATTGCATTTGATTAAATAAATAGTAATCAAATCAATATAATTTCATTTTAAATTGCTTCTTAAAGACAATTAACTTTGGTTATTAAACATCACATTAAAATCCGCTCACTCGCTAACCAGTCTTGTAAATATGGGCATCATTTTTATAAGATCCTTTAATAATTTATATAAGGCACGTGCTTCGCACACAGATAGATTTTGGTACCAAAAATGGTGATTTGTTGTTAAAGTGATTGATGTATATAAGGTTGTTATTTCCTTTCTACAACCCAATTAAAATAATATATTTAAATATATATTCAATTATAAATAAATTTCATAACTTCATTTCTTTCGGTTTACTTAACAGTAAATCTGTCTCTATAAAACACTTCATATTTTAGCCATCTGCTATAAATTCCTTAGGCAATATCACTCATTAGTTAATAATCAAACAAATGTTGGATTTGTTTTTAACAATCAATAAACAATTCAATAATCCAATCATATGGGTTCAATAGTTCATATGACGATGATAAACAGTAACCGATAAAGGTCAACTAATAACATCCATTCAAACATACAATTTAATTCAATACGTTTATATTCGTATAAACGTAACCAACAAGGTAAGTTACCTCGATTGAAAATAATCGTTAAAGACAACGATGCCATTTCATTTAAATTAAACAGCGTTTAATTTAAATAATCAATATAGCAATGCTTAACAAAATCCAAACTATCATCAAATCAACCAACAATTAGCAAACATGGCAAACAAATAATAAACTCGACTTATAAAAATTATAAGTGGGAGAACTGAGTGAGTTTAACTCACCTGAATTATCGTCCGTGTGTTAAAATGGCTAGATTTAATTAAATTAAACATGCGTTTAATTTAATTAAAAACTTTCAACAGCGTTTAGCACTGTCCAAACTGGTTCCTTGTTGACACAGTTCCAATGCCGTTTGATTTGCTTTATTCTGTAAATATACGAACAATTTTTAAACAATATAACTGAACGGTTTATATTAATATAATTAGAACCTTAATTAAAACCATTTAATGTTTAATTACACGTCGTTAATCTAATCGACTATGGTTATCACTTATTAGACATATTTAAACTTACTGATCCTCACCTGCTTTATAGCCGTGTCTCCTTTAAAGCCATTTGCGTTTCTTCACCATATTCTTCTCTCCAGTTGGTTTTTTTCATTTTTCTTTATTTTTTTTTCAATGCCCATCGAGAAAATTGCTTCCCATCCACTTTAACGCAAACTGTACCTTCATCTTCCAGTTCCAGGATTACCACTACTGACTAACGCTCACTTCACTACTGACTTCTGCTCATGAATTTGAGCACGCACTAGGCATAAACACAATGCCTCACAGACCAACCTCCCCATCTTTACAGCTTTCCCATTTCTACAGACTTTTTCTTTCCCACGTTCAAGTTTTAAAACTCACTTTTAGTTACACTTCTGCCCTTATGTTCAAACTTATATCTGCAGCCCCTACCCATTTCGTTCCGTCCTTCCTATCGTGTTTTTTTAACGGCCTAAAGCCCACTGCAACAGCCAGCCCACTTCGATACCCACTTTCATCTTCCATGCAACAGTACACAACACGCACTGAACAATGAATGGCCATAGCCGATACTTCTCCTCAACCTTCCTCATCCATCTAAATTTCAGGAACCCGTACACCACTGAGCCTCCCTTCTTTACAACGAACACTGTACTCCCCTTCTACGCCATTCCTTTACCCTGTTCCCCCATGAACGCCATGCAGCGTAAAAAGAAGCAAAACCGTGCCCACATCACAGTCCCCTCCTCCCTTTTTTATTTCTGCATTATTCTCTTTTTTTCTTTTTTCTTCTTCTTTGAATTAATGGCCCCAAAGACCAACATAGCAAAACAACGCAGGCCACGTTTCTTAACCCATAACCGCACAGTATCTTCATCCTCCCCACTTCGTTTTACATCTCTGCACTCCAACTTGCACCTTACACTTCCGCAGCCACCTGCTACTGTTTCTTCAAACAATTTTTCCTTGCTCTTCAAAATAATACCCAGACTCTCTCCACCAGTACATGTCGTCCTCCTCGACCTCGAACAACGCGCCCCACTGCTTAGAACCCAGTGCCCCAGACTGAACAGCCCATGCCCATACATCCCTACCGCATGCTACAGTGAACCGAAAGGCCTAAAGCCACCGCCCAGTATGTCAGCCAACATCCCTTCTTTATGTTTTCATTTATGAAAATACAACTGACCCTCATTTTCCTGAAATAAGAACAAAACCGCACACCCTAATGACTGTAGTGACCGCCTGCAAAAGCTTCTTTCCCATACTTGTTTCCTTATACCGCACCATCTCTTGTCTACAACCCACGTTAAGCCTCGAACAAATCTCATCACTACCCTTCTACTCGCGGCTTCCCAGACCTTCCATGTTGCTTGCTTCCACTTGAAGCCACTCATACACGCTTCACCGCATCAACTTCCCATATCTCCATGCCTCCGCATCACTATTCAAAGCCAGTCTCCACTAACCCGCCTCCACTGTTGACTGCTCTTGCCATCCTAAACTCACATCATCTAAGATGTCGTACTCGGACATAGTCGAGCAAGCTATAGGAACCCGCTGTATTTATTTTTATAAATGAGAGGAAAAGAGATTTGGATGATCCATAAGAAGTGAAGTATAAACGCGGAGGGTACGGTTTATATATAAAGAGAAGAACCGTGGGAATCAAGTTTACGTGAGAAGAACGCTTGAGAAGTTTTGGCTGCCAAGCAATAGAGTTATATTATTTAATTGCCAGCTGTCTTCACATGTTCCTTTTCAGATATTACTATTGTTTGTTGTCCACATTTCTACGCCATTCTTTGTTTATATATTCAATATGATTTTTTTGTTGGTGTTAAAATTTTGGAATGACGTCTGTGTATTTATTACCAAAAAATTGAGATGTGAATAACGAGTAATGTCTTTGAGAACACAACCGGATAACTGATTTTGATTGCATACTTGAAGCCTTATTTTATGTAATCCAAGCGGAAATATTTAAAGTTAAAACAACTATGAATTTTGATTGAACGGCTAGTGTAGGTTAAGTCCATGGAGTTGGATTGTTCCATTAACATAGCCATTAGTGATCGAATGTAACGATTGATGTTTTATTAACATACTATCTCCGACCATTACGCCGATGTCACTTAATTTACCTGCAAATTTTACTGTTTACTTTTTTTATAATATCGCACACCGACAAAATAACTTCAATTTGCTCGAAAATTGGAAAACTAGCAATGTCTAACTATACGTATTCAATAAAGTATGTTTTGTCTAAAACAGAAGTCGTTAGCAAAAATATTTGTTTATAACTCTTATATAATATCGATAAAGTAATATAAATCCTGAAGAAATAGACTTAAATAAAAATAAATTATTTTTACCACATATGTCCAAATAAAATGATATATCATTTCAAATATAAACCAATATGGGATTATAACACACTATTAACAATTATAAGTTAAAACCATATCCAAAATCTATATAAACTCCCCTTTTATTTATGAATAAACATTATCGTTTATAATCAAATCCATAGCGACTATTTTAAAAATTGATTTGGACATAACTTACAATATATAAGTTGAAATTCCGATTTTTCTCTTTTATTAGAAAATTGTAATCAAAATGATCCTAACATTTCTTGTTTCACAGAATTTCGACTTAAAACAGATCTTGTATATTTAATTAAAGTTCAAAACTCGATATTACGAACTACCGTGCAGTTTTGAGTTCGTTTTAAATAAAATATAAATATAAATATTCAATCGTCGTTTAATAACGAATTCTATATTTAAATTTCATTAATATTCCTAAAAATAATATTTAAAACCAAATTAAATATTCAATTCAAATGGTCGAAAAATCCGGGTCCTTACATTCTTCCCCCCTTAAAAGAATTTCTTCCTCGAAATTAATAAGTTAAGAAGAATGCTCCAAACCCAGTTGTTAAAAATATTATCAAAAATATTTAAGCTTATAAAAATTTATGAAAAAATCATCAGCACCTCCTCTGCACTTTTCGATTCAAACAATTACAAATCGTCACTCTGGGCCTCAGATCAATCAAAAGAAAATCAAAACCAAGTGGTTACCCAACTCAGGGGTTTTAAAATCAATCACCCAATCAATATAATTAAGGTTTACCTATTTGTTGATCAATTATACTTCAATCATGAAGCACATCAACTGCTAACTCTTCGTCTTTAATCCAGCACTAGCTCAATATATATTGCCAGTAACAGATGCAGGGTGAAATCATTTCAATTTCGTGTCATATTGATCTCATTTATTATACTAAGAATTTATTCTCTTAGTTCCAATTCATATTTAACTGCTGGTGAAATCAGTTAATCTAGCATCCAATGAACAAACAATTCATAACATAACCAAATCATTCATATTAACTTATTTTAAGTTAACTCCTGATTCTTTTAACTCTATATATAAATTCCGATTCACAAATTCCTCTGGTCCATATCAAAACGTCCAAAATTAAAATCCAATTTGAATTCATTCAATGGCTGATGAATTTTACTGACGACCATTCTAACATCCGATAAACAAACAATCAACAACACCCAAACTCATTGAATCCATATCCAAATAACTAATTAATCTTTCAGTTATTTTACTTTTCATCTTTAGATTTTCATTTTAACTTAGATTTAAGTTAAATTCTGACTCATTTAATTCCATATCAAAATTCTATTTACAATTTTATTGGTTATATTAACAATTTAAATTTATAATCTAATTTGAATTCATTCAAATCAATCAAACACACCACGGCTCCAATAAATTGATAAAAAAAAAATTATTCACGAAAATATATTTTGGGAAAAATTATTTTATTTACCCGCTTTACAAAATAATATTGTATTAATTTGTCAATTTAGCTTGAACTGATCAAATAACACAATACGAAAAATTTGTATATAAAATTTACAAATACGCTCTTATATATATACACTCAATCTCGATCTAGGGTGTTACTAGCCCAATCTCTATCGAGTCACACCACAGAGCCAAGGTTATTTCTAAACAGTTGCTCTGATACCACTGTAACTAGCAGGGATTTTCGACCCCGAAAATCGACACAAAAACACCGTGTCGAACATTCAAGCATCGAAAACACCAGAACGTTATTAGAAAAAAATAGAGGGTGAGATAAGAAATATAGAAAGTTAGAATAGAAGAAGAAGAGTAACAACACAACACCATCAGAGTCTCACATCGCAGTGGAACAAATTATAATATCGAAATAAATTTTATTGAGAGCTTGAAATAATACTTACAACATCAAAGCACATCAATACAGCTAGACAGTTATAACAACCTTTCCTCATATATATAACACACTGCGGAATAATACCAGTAAAACATCATACGTTTGAACACCTTCAACTCGTCTTTGGACTTCACAACATTCGATAACCTGAACCTGTACAGCCCGGTCTAACCCGAATATTTACAAAACACTGGGTCAGTCTGGTGAACCAAAGTGAGAAAAACTCGCATAGTTTATGGGTAACATCCAACTTTATTTTAGAGTTAAAATCTTTTCGAAAGAAAGGATAATCGTAAGACCAAATCTACACATAAATACGGACGGCTTTTACCTTATGATAACCCAAAACATTTTGAAAATCAATAATTGTCTGATATTATAATAATGTCTAAAACAACTAAATAGAATCTAGTAGAACGCTTGCATCTCACGCTCCATAGATATAGTATACGAACAAAACCGTGGGCTCTTATTGGAGATTGGATTCCGATTATGACAAGGTATGGAACCACCTACCTATCATGTACCTCTAGAGGAGAATACACTGGGTTCAACAAGAACGTCTTGCAACCCGGCCCACACATGACCGACCACTCATTTCGCTTGAGTGTATCGAATGTATATCACCAACGGTTGGGAGCTACCCACCGTTTCCCGAAAAGGAACAACATTGATAGATTAAAGAAGCAAAAGGAATTTCTCTCAATAGGTGATTGTACACCCTAATGGGAGCGACCCACATAGCCATGCTGCCTTCCCGATTTATTCATTTCCCGGTTGTGAGGCTTGAGGTTATAAGCGACCATTGAAACATCTGGCCACCATTCACATCGTCCATACAAGTCATCCAGCAACAGGCTGAACCGAAGGCACCCTCCTATTGCATCCAATATAGGAATCACCCCATGGATCAGTACCGAGTAGTCCTTACAATCCGTAGATTTCAATCTTGACAGAATCATTATCAAAATATCTCTAGGGATCAACTAGAGAAATCCAACAATAGTCCTTCCATTCGTGAAGATTTACGGTCTTCAATTGCTCCATCTCAATCACCATCTTCCACGTTTTCGTATTCATTGGTCGGAATGGTTTTCGAATATAAATTCGATCCCAGTCTTTCCGTACCAATAACGTTAGGCCAAATTTTGATAATCGGTTATTTAACTATCAAAATAAACAACCATAAAAATAAAACAGATCAATTGGTTTATTATACAACATCACTTGACCATTTAAAAGTAGTATATCAGTTTTAATACAATAATATCCTCAAATCATTTTATTAATATACTTGGAAAAATATCTCAAAACCATATCAAAATTTTCTATTAACTTCCACTTCAAAACATTTGCTATTGCATTACTTATAATTTATAATTGGAAAATTGATTCAACTTATCACTTTAAAACGATCGTTATGGTTTCTCCTTTGTTTCGTTATTTGAATACCATCATCGTCGCTTATTCTTTAGAATAAATTATTCTACATCTCTTTCCTTAACCTTTTGAAAATATCATTACAATTTTCACAAATCCCCTTTCATTGATCTCTTTACCACAGAAATATTATTTCATATTCTCAAGCTCCTTTATATTTACTTTTATTTCGAAATTTCATTATCTATATTCCAAAGTTCTTCAAATAATATTGCGTCATTATTTCTCAAAATAATTTACTTATAACATCTTTATCATTACAACTAACGTCATCTTTCTAAAATCCTGAAGCCGTTCAAGTTGGGGTATTCTAATTACCTCTCAGACATTGATCAACAACGTTTTTACGTTGAGATAATATCAGTTGTAATACCAAATCCCCATACTCACTTCCACTATCAAAACAAATTCCATTTTAAGTTATATTTTGATAAAACCTCATTTCTTATTTAATATAGAGGATTATATCACACCATTATAAATCAATCTACCTTACCACTTCAATTCAAACTCGGATTTCCATTTTCGTTTCCATTGCATTTCCATTCATATGTCAAATAACCCGTTCCAATAATATTCAATAAAGCTTGGGTTTTATAACTCCATTCAAAATAAAATCCCAGTAAGGATTTAATTTAAATTTCAAATTCCAACTTAACCTAGATTATTAGTTATACAAAATTGCTTGAAGACATCACTTTACTATAAACAATGGTTTAAAACTTCATAACCCTTCATTTACACATTTTAAATCCCAAGATACCACTTTGTTCCTTATTTAACAAACATCAACATCTTAAAACGGTTTAATTATCCATTAACTATTTTCATTAAATTAATATCTAATTGCATAATTCAATTTCGAGTAACATAGTTGACTTAGTTAACTCTGCACATGATTAACTCATTAATCCAATCTCAGATTGTCTTTCCATTTAAATTAGTTTCAAATTTAAATAATTGCATTTGATTAAATAAATAGTAATCAAATCAATATAATTTCAATTTAAATTACTTCTTAAAGACAATTAACTTTGGTTATTAAACATCACATTAAAATCCACTCACTCGCTAACCAGTCTTGTAAATATGGGCATCATTTTTATAAGATCCTTTAATAATTTATATAAGGCACGTGCTTCGCACACGGATAGATTTTGGTACCAAAAATGGTGATTTGTTGTTATAGTGATTGATGTATATAAGGTTGTTTTATTTCCTTTCTACAACCTAATTATAATAATATATTTAAATATATATTCAATCATAAATAAATTTCATAACTTCATTTCTTTCGATTTACTTAACAGTAAATCTGTCTCTATAAAACAGTTTGTATTTTGGCCATCTGCTATAAATTCCTTAGGCAATATCACTTATTGGTTAATAATCAAACAAATGTTGGATTTGGTTTTAACAATCAATAACCAATTCAATAATCCAATCATATGGGTTCAACAGCTCATATGATGATGATAAAATGTAAATTTAACTAATAATGGTCAACTAATAACATCCATTCAAAAATCCAATTTAATTCAAATACGTTTATATTCGTATAAACGTAACCAACAAGGTAAGTTACCTTGATTGAAAATAATCGTTAAAGATAACGATGCCATTTCATTTAAATTAAACAGGGTTTAATTTAAATAATCGATATAGCAATACTTAACAAAATCTAGACAATCATCAAATCAACCAACAATTAGCAAACATGGCAAACAAATAATAAACCCGACTCATAAAAATTATAAGTGGGAGAAATGAGTGAGTTTAACTCACCTGAATTATCGTCCTTTTGTTAAAATGGCTAGATTTAATTAAATTAAACATGCGTTTAATTTAATTAAAAACTTTCAGCAGCGTTCAGCACTGTCCAAACTGGTTCCTTGTTGACACAGTTCCAACGCCATTTGATTTGCTTTATTCTGTCAATATACGAACAATTTTCAAACACTATAAGTCAATGGTTTATATTAATATAATTAAAACCTTAATTAAAACCATTTAACGTTTAATTACACGTCGTTAATCTAATCGACTATGGTTATCATACTTATTAGACATATTTAAACTTACTGATCCTCGCCTGCTTTATAGCCGTGTCTCCTTTAAAGCCATTTGCGTTTCTTCACCAAATTCTGCTTTCCAGTTGGTTTTTTTTCCTTTTTCTTTATTATTATTTTTTTCAATGCCCATCGAGAAAATTGTTTCCCATCCACTTTAACGCAAACCGTGCCTTCATGCTACTGACTAACGCTCACTTCACTACTGACTTCTGCTCATGCATTTGACAACACACTAGGCATAAACACAATGCCCCACAGACCAACCTCCCCATCTTTACAGCTTTCCCATTTCTACAGACTTTGTCTTTCCCACGTTCAATTTTAAAACTCACGTTCAGTTACACTTCCGCCCTCATGTTCAAACATATATTTGCAGCTCCTACCCTTTCGTTCCGTCCTTCCTATCGTGTTTTTTTAACGGCCTAAAGCCCACCGCAATAGCCAGCCCACTCCGATACCCACTTTCATCTTCCACGCAACAGTACACAATACGCACTGAACAATGAATGGCCATAGTCGATACTTCTCCTCAACCTTCCTCCTCCATCTAAATTTCAGGAACCCGTACACCACTAAGTCTCCCTCCTTTACAACGAACACTGTACTCCCCTGCTACGCTATTCCTTCACCCTGTTCCCCCACGAATGCCATGCAGCATAAAAAGAAGCAAAACCGTGCCCACATCACTGTCCCCTCCTCCCATTTTTATTTCTGCGTTATTCTCTTTTTTCTTTTTTCTTCTTCTTGAATTAATGGCCCCAAAGCCCAACATAGCAAAACAGCCCAGGTTGCGTTTCTTAACCCATAACCGCACAGTGTCTTCATTCTCCCCACTCCGTTTTACATCTCTGCACTCCAACTTGTGCACCTTACTCCCCCAGCCACCTGCTCCTGTTTCTTCAAACAATTTTTCCTTGCTCTTCAAAATAATACCTAGACTCTCACCACCAGTACATGCCATCCTCCTCGACCTCGAACAACGTGCCCCACAACTTAGAACCCAGCGCCCCAGACTGAACAGCCCACACCCATACATCCCTACCGCATGCCACAGTGAACCGAAAGGCCTAAAGCCACCGCCCAGTATGTCAGCCAACATCCCTTCTTTATGTTTTCATTTATGAAAACACAACTGGCCCTCCTTTTCCTGAAACAAGAACAAAACCGCGCACCCTCATGACTGTTGTGACCACTTGCAAAAGCTTATTTCCCATACTTGTTTCCATAAACCGCATCATCTCTTGTCTACAGCCCACGTTAAGCCTCGACCAAATCTCATCACTACCCTTCTACTCGCGACTTCCCAAACCTTCCATGTTGCCTGCTTCCACTTGAAGCCACTCATACATGCTTCACCGCATCAACTTCCTATATCTCCATGCCTCTGCATCACTATTCAAAGCTAGTCTCCACTAACCCGCCTCCACTGTCGACTGCTCTTGCCATCCTAAACTCACATCGTCCAAGATGCCGTACTCGGACATACTCGAGCAAGCTACATGAACCCGCTGTATTTATTTTTATAAATGAGAGGAACGGAGATTTGGATGATCCATAAGAAGTGAAGTATAAACGCGGAGGGTAAGGTTTATATAGAGAGAGAAGAACCGTGGGAATCAAGTTTACGTGAGAAGCACGCTTGAGAAGGTTTGGCTGCCAAGCAAAAGAGTTATATTATTTTATTGTCAGCTGTCTTCACATGTTCCTTTTCAAATTTTACTATTGTTTGTTGTCCACATTTCTACACCATTCTTTGTTTATATATTCAATATGAATTTTTTGTTGGTGTTAAAATGTTGGAATGACGTCTGTGTATTTATTACCAAAAAATTGAGATGTGAATAACGAGTAATGTCTTTGAGAATACAACTGGATAACTGATTTTGAATGCATACTTGAAGCCTTATTTTATGTAATCCAACCGGAAATATTTAAAGTTAAAATAACAATGAATTTTGATTGAACGGCTAGTGTAGGTTAAGTCCATGGAGTTGGATTGTTCCATTAACATAGCTATTAGTGATCGAATGTAACGGTTGATGTTTTATTAACATACTATCTACGACCATTACACCGATGTCACTTTATTCACCTGCAACTTTGACTGTTTACTTTTTTTCAATAATATCGCGCACCGACAAAATAACTTCAATTTGCTCAAAAACTGGAAAACTAGCAATGTCTAACTATACGTATTCAATAAAGTACGTTTCGTCTAAAACAGAAATTGTTAAGAAAAATAGTTGTTTATAACTCTTATATAATATCGATAAAGTAATATAAATTCAAAAAAATAGAATTAAATAAAAATAAATTATTTTTACCATATATGTCCAAATAAAATGATATATCATTTCAAATATAAACCAATATGGGATTATAAAACATTATTAACAATTTTAAGTTAACACCATATCCAAAATCTATTTAAACTCCCTATTTATTTATAAATAAACATTATCGTTAATAAAAAAATCCATAGCGACTATTTTAAAATTTGATTTGGACATAACTTACCATATATAAGTTGAAATTCTGATTTTTTTTCTCTTTTATTAGAAAATTATAAACAAAACGATCCTAATGTTTCTTATTTCACAGAATTTCGACTTAAAACGGATCTTGTATATTCAATTAAAGTTCAAAACTCGATATTACGAACAACTGTGCAGTTTCTAGTTCGTTTTATATTAAATATAAATATAAATAATCAATCGTCGTTTAATAACGAATTCTATATTAAAATTTCATTAATATTCCTAAAAATAATATTTAAAACCAAATTAAATATTCAATTCGAATGGTCGAAAAATCCGGGTCGTTACATATGACGAAGTTATGCAATTTTCAATATTGAAATTTAAATGTCATTAATCGTTAATTCATTACTTAATTAACCTTAAAACATCCTTAACCTTAATTCCACGTCAGTGCATTTCTTCCTCTTCTCAACGCTTAGTATAGAACCCGTTCTCCCTCTCAATGGCTATTTTCAAACAAGTTTTGGATCCACTGTTCTTCCATTCTACTTAGTGATTCCAAAAACAAATCTCACCATTATCCATCTCTTTGCACGAGCTTTAATCTCATCCTCAAAATGGTTAACTCAATGAACCATCTCGAATGCATCGCACAACAAGTTTCCGTTCAACATCAGATCATCACCGAACCAAACTCTCGTATTTTCCTATGAAAATCAAAACCAACTCCATCATTCTCTCCCTCATCAAAAACACAACATCTCCATAGAAGTCACAAGCAGTTCGAATCATTCCTCCTTGTTACGTGAATCAGCGTCACCGAATGCTACAGTAAAAGTAGCGAACCTTTTTGTCACTACACATCCACCAAAAATATGGCGTTCACATTCTCTCGCACACCATATCGTCACGTCGGCATCCATTTGGACCAATTCCATCCCCTCCGTCAACCAGTGCCTGCCCTAGGCTGTTGCTCACATTTCGAGCATCTCAAATAAGAACCGCACCAAAAAATAATCCCACCAAATTGATGAGAAAGGTCACACAAACTCAAAGGAACTTGCGTTGCAATTTATGGAATTTTGTTTGTATTTCTTTTGATTTTCGAAGTGAGATCTTTTCACGTTTTAATGTTTCAACAGTGCGGCGCATTCGTTTGACCAAGGAAAAATGGAATTTAGGGTTAGAATGGAATGTGGTATATTTATAGTAGATTTATATATTTTTATATTCAGTTATTATATTAATTTATATTTCATTTTTGTTTATTTCTCGTTAAAAATCCCTATGATCACACACAATTTCCAAATTCGATGAAAATGGACATACATATATAGTTCGAAATTACGGACCCAACGAAACTTGTTTCATCGAATTCCGAATCCATTTGCTTACACAACGTATTTTTAAAATCATAAATATTGACTATTTTTCATATTAAAATCCCGTACGGCCACATACTAACTCCAAAAATCATGAAAATTGAAATCTAACAATATTTAATATTCCAGATCCAACAAAATTAATTTCGTTGAAAATGGAGATTGTTTGTAAAAACGACTATTTTCTAAGGTCTAAAATAAGTCAATTAAGTAAATATATATATACATATTTAAAAACAATTTAATTAAATATTAATAAATTAATATTATCATATATATTCATATAAAATATTATCTAGGTCCAAAATAAACATATCTGGGTTTATAAATCGTTGTTTAAAAATCAAAGTTAATCTATATTCAATATATAAAATAAAAATCCTTTAATAATATAAATAAATCATTATAAATCATAAATGAATTCCATAGCGACTTTTTAAAAATTTGGTTTGGACATAACTCACAATCTACACGACAAAATCTCGATTTTTCTCTTCCATGAGAAAATATAGTTCACCAGATCTGAACATTTCTTGTTTGACAGAAATCTAATTTAAAATGGATTATGTATATTCAATTGAAGTTCAAAACTCAATATTACGAAACACTGCTCCATTACGAGCTCTATTATAATTCTACATTCAAATTCATTATTATAGTTCAATTATAAACTAAATTAAATCTTATCAATTATCCAATTTACACAATATTGTGAATTTAGCTATTTTCGATTATTTCAGAATCAAAATATATTATTCCATTGTTTATATTAATTAAATATTCAATATTATTTAATTCAAACCATCTAATCTCCAAATCACTATTTAAATAATTAAATAAATTAATTATTATATCGTAAAAATATGGGACTTTACATTCTTTCCCCCTTAAAATAATTTCGTCCTTGAAAATGCTACGGTAGAAAACAAACCCTATTAACTAGGTTAAAAATTAATTGTTTACTTGTTAAATTTCAGTTTCATTGTACCGATTAATTTCAATTAAATATTAATTCATTCTTATTAATGAAAATTTTCAAAAATCCTGAAAAAATTTCAACACATCAAATTTTCAAACAAATTCACCAGCGTCTCTTTTGTACGGCTCAATCGGTACAACTAAAACTCGCCTCTCTATGCCTTATCCAACCCAAAAGAAAAGAAAAACACCAAGCGGCTAACCAAATCGGCTCATAAAAATCTCATATAAAATATAAACTTGTACCTTTTTATTGGGCATATCATTCGCTCCTTTCCGTCTACTGCCATTTCAGCATTTACCAGTATCATTCCAATCAAACCCAATCAATTTTATCCTCAAACCCAATTATTCGCTTATAACCAAGCGAAATTCTATTCTCAACTCAAATTCCATTACCAATTTCAATTTCTTAACTCACCAATCAGTATACTTAACTAAGTTAAGTTCCATCCACATATTTCATTAACTGGTTTATTTCTCCAATCAGACATCTTTATCTCATAACTCAAATTGGATTTTTATTCGATATCATTCTAATCCAATTCAATTTCCACTTAACTGGTTTCAGTTCAATTCTAGTTTTCTTTCACAAATTTCTATTTAAATTTGTTTTTATTTCAAAAGTCTCTTCCAGGGAGTTATAAACAACTTACCCTTTTCAAAAATTAAATATTCCCTTTCGGAATCAAAACAACTTGTTTTCTCAAAATATTTCCATAAACAATATCTTTGGTTGTAATTCATCACTTACAAACTTGAAAATGAACACTAATGATGTAGCCAGCATCATCATGGTTATTTCCCAGCTATTGAAGTGAGTTCCATACTATGTCACTTTCAAAACCCATATTTAAACATTTCCATTTTGAAATTTCAAAATATCATTCACAATGCTTGGAAAACATTTCCAAATCTCCCAGGAACTTAAAATTCCCATATACTTAATCCAAATCCATTTACAAACACTTTTCATGTTTCAGGAATTTAGTTCCAAGTTCTGATTTAAATTCAGATTTAATCCATCTGATTTTATATATCTTACATTCATACGAATTCCGATTGGTTATATCTAACCTTTTCACTTTTTATATTCTCATTCGATTATAATAATAACCAATATATTATAATAATTCCAATATAAATCCTTTATATCAAAAATATAATTTGGGTGAAATTATTTCGTTTACCCTCTTTAAAACATACTATGTCGATTCACCATATTCAAATGTTTAGAAACTCCTACCGATATAGTGGATCAAATTGATCGACCATAACTCATAAACAACTCAACCAATAAATCTCCACAATACCAAACATTTTTTTCAAAATCTACAAATATGCTCTCTCGTATATATACACTCAAACTCAATCTAGGGTACTACTAACCCCATCTCTACCGAGTCACGCCCCAGAGCCAAGGTAATCATTTAACCTTCAGCTCTGGTACCAATATAACGAAGCGGATTTTCGACCTATAAAATCGACATAAAACCCATGTCAATTATTCAACCATTAAAAATATCAGATCATTAATAAACAGAAGTTAGAGGGTGAGAAATAGAAAGGAAGAAAGTTAGAATATAAGAAAAAGAAGATAACAACAGAACTGAATTAGAGCAATACGAATCTCATAGCGGAACGAATAAAATATATTATATAACATAACCTTTGAAAATTCAAACTTATAACTGTATAAACATACCATTTCAGAGTATAACACATAACATCACAGCGGAAATAAACAACAACTATATAATCCTAAAGCCTTCTGCTCCAAGCTCTTTAAGGTATCTGTAAAATCCCGACTACTTGACTGCCCATACAAAATTAGGCACCTAAGAGTTTAGGGTAAAACAAAACAAAATAACTCTAGGTCAGTCATGGGACTGGTGTGAGTAAACAATTTAAAACAATTTGAGAAAATAAACGATATCTCATAAGACCACGTCGTATAACATGGAACGGGTTTTTCTCTTATGAGAATCCAAAACACTTGATTTAAATTTAAAAATCCTTTTGAAAGAAACGATAATATTTATATAAAAACTCTTTGATATTATAATAGTATCTATCAACCACAACTAAATAATCATCTAGCAGAATGCTTTCATCTCATGTTCCATATACATAATTTATAATTAAAAACCGCGGGCGCTTATTGGGTAATGGATTCCAACTGGCAAGGTATGGGACCACTTTCCAATAGTGTATCGCTGGAGAGGAATACATCGGGTTCAACAAGAATATCTTGCAACCCATCCTAAACACGATCGATCACTCATTTCGCTTGAGTGTACTGAATGTATTATTACCAACGGTTGGGATCAGCAACCCGTTTCCCAAAAGGGACAACATCGAAATAGGTCAAAGAAGTAAATGAAATTCCTCTAGATCATGTGACAATACACGCTAATTGGGAGCTACCCACTTAGCTATGCGACCTACACTATTTTATACCATTCCTCAGTTGTGAGCTAGAGGCCATAACGTACAGATCACACCTTTATTTACTTTAAATGTCACATCGTTATACCTGCCAAATCACAAATTGATCTCCCCAAAAATACCATGGGTATACAACTAAGAGAAACGAATTCCTCCGCCACCAAATGTAAATATGTTTGAAGAGATTATCTTACGCGATCTATTAAATATACTCTGTTAGACATTCTTCCATACAGTTGTCTTGGGACTTGATAAACCGAAGGCATTATTCTGTTAACCCATCTTAGGCAATTTCTACTTAGGATTTGCCAGAACGATCCTTGAATAATGTTTACGCCAAAATCAGTCTAAACGCCCAAGGTACTAAAGCTGTACTTCACCAATATGGTAAGGAAATTAATGGAGCCGTGTTTAACAACAATTGAAAATGAAAATGCGAGGAAGTTAAAACAGAGACGAGATTTAGAGTGGTTCAGCCGTAAACTAGGCCTACGTCCACTATGAAGATAGTTTACATTTTTATAATGAGGATTACAAAATACATCAACTCTCTCTTTTTATACATCTTTATGTCCAACCAACATACTCTCATTCACACATTTCAACCTTAGAGTTTTGCAAGAGAATGATAGAATGTGCAAAGGAAAAGGATGGGTAAGTGATTGAGAATGTAGATGTTTTCACTTTTCATGATTATAAGATTGTGCTTGACGCCATGGCCAGATGAATGATGGAACTTCGAGGCATGGAAATGATGATTTCTTTTCAAAATATCTAAGGAGTCGTTGAGGATAGAATTTTGCAGCACTTTGTGGTTTCAATGATTGCATCCCCTCTATGTTGGCAGCTATGACGTATTTACAGGTGAGCTCCCCTTAGAAAATGATCTGAAATCTGTATATGCAAGCTACGGGTTGCTCATCCCATCAATCTGCAATCATACCCCTGCCTATTTGTAGCCAGCTGTCCGTAGCTGTATCCAGTTATTGTGTGCGAGCGGTTCCAAAGGAGCGAGTGCTTCGGATAGCCGAGTGGACGATTTTATAAGAGTGAATGCTTTAGGTATCTTTATAAGAGCAGAATGCGGGACTAGAATCAATTCTCCTTTGTACCCTGTGAGACCGACCTTCTTGGCTCGAGAGCGTTCGTCCTTTTGCCAACATTGTATGGTGTCGTTCACTCTTATGGCTATGCTTTGAGGTCGCTCCTGCCTATGTTGGATGGGAAACTTGCTTTATTTTGGTATTTGAGCGGTTTTGTTCCAGTATGGACGACCGACCTTTGCTTCTACGCCTGAGTCGCGATTTGAATCCAACTTTGGTTGAAGACATGGTCATTTAAGATGTCGCGGGTGCTTGTTTTGCAATTCTACCATAGGCTCGGTCTTTTGACGGATAAACATAGAGTAAGCGGGCAACGATCCTTTTAGCCAGGAGGTAACTGACTAAGGCTTGCATTTTTAGATGTAAGCGTGCTCTTTCTAATAATTGACGTATGACCGAGCGGTAGGTGGTATCTGACCAAAGTGTTAGTGTTCGATTAGTAAGGACACACAAGCGATAGGAGTTGTCACCCATGCGTGGTTCGTCAAATATACGCGTGATCTTGACTTCCACTTTGATACGTACGGCCGAACTTTAACATCAAGCCAAGTGTTTTCCACGTTGTGAGCGGCCTTTATATGATATACGACCTTTATCTTTATTGAGCCGCACTACTCATAATATGAGCCGCAATACTCATAATATGTCATGCCATTATTCTCAGTTGTACTGGACGTTTGATTTGTCCTGGATTTGATGTTTGGATCTCGCTCTTCATGGTTGTGTCCTATCCATTGTTAGTCATTTAAGTACCTCGGATAACATTATGCATGACCGACCCTGATGATGTCCGTTTCGTATCCTTTGCCCGGTCTTTGTAACTCAATGTGCGTATGGATTTTTGGGGATTAACGCTTGCTCCTCGAAGTCCGTAATTTCCTTTTATCAAGGAATTACTTGCTTCGACATAGCTGATCGCAATGTGGCTTGGTAGGTTTCCCTTGGTTCGTCGAAGGGTCGTTTGTGCGGAACTTTGGATTGTTCCATTGTGGTGGACTAGTATTGTCCCTTTCTGTGAGCGAGAAGTTTGATGTATCTTTTCTTTATTGTAACCATAGTTGAATTACGAGATGCCAGCTGGAACTTGATGGGAAACCTATTTGTGCGATCGAGCACTAAGCTGATGTGGCGAGAATGCTCTAGATATACGCCTTTTAATCTTCCTTCTTATTTACTTTTAACCTTCTTTATTCTACTTTTACCTTCTTCGAGAAATTTTTCGATCGTAGCCATACTTCCCCGAAGGTTTTACCAGGTAATCATTGTTTGCTGTTTCTGCCTTGACTTTTCTTCAGAAGGTTTTGGCTTCCCTATCTCATTATTTGCCTAGTGTTTGCAGTAACACCTGTTTATCTTGAGCAGCTTCCTTTTGGCTCTGAGACACCATGATCTTTTTGGGTGAGTTTTTCCCTTTATTTTGGAGTTTCTGTAAGTATTTTGAGGAACCCGAACCGTCTGATGGTTTTTTGAAATCTTGATACCGATATTGCTCACATGTTGTTTGGTGAAATGCCACAGGATTCTTTGGTTGAAAAGCTTCCATTTGTATTTGAGTCTGGCTGGGCCATGCTTGTTTATTATGGTTGTTGTTTGAGCCCATATTGATCGTTCTTTGAAATATCATCCGAGGATGGAATTCTTCATGTCTAGGAGGCTTAAGAAGAAGTCGATGGGGAGGGCTGGTAGTAAAAATGTGCTTAAGGTAAAAAGATCCACGGTGCAATTGATACTCAAAGTCATCGTTCATTGAATGAACTTCCTGTCCCAGATGTTCAGATTTCTCTTGGTCATCCACCATGGCTTCTTCATCTATCACTCTAGATCCTGCAACCGTTCAGAGACCTCTTTGTGTTCCCAACCCTTGCCATCCTGAACTTGCTGAGCAATTTGAGGGTTGGTGCCCTGCTATGACGGGTTCTGATGTGTATATAGACCCATTTGATAGATGGATTATTGCAGGCAAAATGGATGCCATGAAGGATTGCATATTGGCTGAGTACAATCAGTAAGGATTGCATATTGGCTGAGTTCAATCAGTTTGAGGCACGTCTGAGTCTGGTCGAAGACCTTATCATAAATATCAGAGATTATGTTGTAAAGCAATTAGGCTCCTGGCATTTTCTTGTTGAAGATCTTCAGAAGGCAAATAAAGAAAATGTTGATCGACTTCATGCTTTAGAAAAGGACAGGCTCAAACTTGTCAAGGCTCTTGAATCCAGGGAGAATATCATTGCTAACATCATCTGAATGTTGTGGCTTGTTGATGTTTTACCCTTTTGTTATTTTCGGTTTTAATTTAGGTTGATACATTTAGCCTGGCTTGTGTATGCGGGAGTCAGCCTCGCTTATTATCGTACGCTTACATTTGTGACTTTTTATGGCCTACTTTGAACCTTAACGTACCTCGGTTTTCATTATGTAACTTAGTTATCTTTGCGTTAGTGTGTCACATGCTGCACCTTTATTTTTCGATTTATATATTTAGTCGAGTGCTTTGTCAATCGCACGGATGCACCCGATTTTTTTTTTTAGATTTAGATTTACTCAAGCCTCGAAGTTTGTTATTTATCGAAGGTTGCTACGCGTCTGCATTATTATAATCATGTTTGATATCTTTTATTAAGTTGTATTCAACCTCGCGCCTGACTGACCTGGTAATCCAAGCACTTCGAAGACTGTTTTTGAATACGTGCCCCCTGGGGAGGTCTTCGGTTATAAATTTTCGATCCATCTAGGCCCTGTTTGATAGGATTGTTTTAATTATTCAAAAAGGTTCTAGAATGGATACCCCCTTTCGGCTAGGATTTCTGTTACCCCCTTGCGGCTAGGATTTCTGTTACCCCTTGCGGCTAGGATTTCTGCTTGTGCTGGTGTTTCCAGCAAGTTTATGAGACCTTTCGACACTAGGACTGGTGTTTTCCAGCCTAGGTGTTTTTATATTGTATTGCCCTTAGAAGGTGGACACTAATCCTTGTAACCGAATTTAGTTCAGTTTTAAGGAATTCATGTCCTACGCCTGACAAGGTGCCTCTTTGGGACTAACAATTTTTAACCGAGGGACATATTTGGTAATATTCCTGTATTTTCGACGTAGCCCGATGCCAATCCCTTGGATGGGTGTTTGCTAAGAATTCAGCATATTCCATAATGAGAGGTGCAGCCTTTCGACTTGTCGTTTGCCGTAGAATAGCTTGTTCTTTTGAGGTGATGTGTCTATTCATTCCTATTTGATCTTGCCTGACGTTTTGTGATTCCCAGGCTGCTTTGCTTAAGATGTGTCCTGGGACTTTTCATCACAGTTCTGCAGTGTATGATGGATTGCTTTCATCATACCTACATTCCAAGAGATCTTTTATTTAGTACGGACCAATAAGCATGCTGCTCAGGTAGACACATAATTGATTTCTGATGCTCAAAGTTTTCGCAAGTAAACCATTGCTTAACATGAACATAATGAATAACAAAGCAGAATAAAACAATTTTAGTAACAAGATAAAACCATCGTAGTAAAGTAAGGTAATGGGAATTTTAGTTTAATGTTCCATTATCAAGACAACACTGGGCAGTGTTTAAGGTGAGCGTCCGCTTTGGATCGATTTAGCCCTTTACTTCAAGGCATGTTGCCCCCTGTTTGCGGAGAGCCGGAATAGTATACATGATCTTGTACATATTATTGCAAATGGTTCTTTCTGATTAATCCCTCGATTTCTGACTTCAAGTGCCTGCAGTCATTGGTATCATGTCCTGGCTATTTGTGGAATTAACAGAATCTTCCTGACTTCTTAGCGACATCTTTGACCTGCCTTTATTTCAGGACCGGATATCTCTTGGTGTTCTTAGTTGCCATAAAGATATTTTCAACGGTATCATTAAGGGGAGTGAATTAAGAATTCTTAAAAAAACGGAGTTTCTTTTTTGCTCGACTATCTTTTCCTTCATTGCTCCTTTTTTGACTACCAGAGCTACTTTGCGCATTTCTTTTCTTCTCTATCTGCCCATATTTTGATTTTTCTTTAATACTTGCATATTTTCCAGCTTTGTTGAGTAGTTGTTCGAGTGTACTTGGTTTCTTCTTCTTGATCCACTGACCCAATTCAGTTTCTTTACATATGCCCCCTTCAGAGCCATTAAGACTAGGCGGGGTTCGAAATTCTTGACTTCAGCTACTGTCGTATCAAAGCAAGTGAGAAAGGCTTTGATGGACTCTCCTGGTCTTTGTTGTAGTTCACTTAGTTCCATAATATCCCAAGTTCTGAGTGCTTGGGATTTGAACTTCTTATTGAATAGTTTAGCTAAGGTTGTGAAATTGTCCACAGGCTGTGGCAGCATCTTTGTGAACCATAGATAAGCCACCCCTTCTAGATAAGTTGGGAAATATAAGCACTTGATTTCATCAGTAGCGCATTCCCCATTCATATACTGGTCATACTTACACAGGAATATAATACTTACACAGGAATATATTAGGGTCGCTTGTCCTATTATAGGACTCTAATGTCGGAGGTTTGAATCTTTGTCGATATACAGTCTTCTTAACCCTTTCAGTGAGTGGGTTTTTGTCGAGAAGGACTCCCATTCTTTTTTATCATGCTTTTTCTTTAGGCTTTCCTTCACAATTGCTTGCGTCATTCCTAAGATGTATTTCCGCCCCTTGCTCTGTTCCACGGATTGAGCGCCTTCTTCATTACCAAATTTTGAACTAGACGTGTCCTCGTGAGCTGGAGTCAAGGAATTTGGGCATCCTTTTGGAAGGGACACCCTTATGACAATGGGGCTGTCTATCCATTTCACGATTGCATCATCAAAGTGACTGTGCATAGGTGCTTTTTCCTCTTCACAATTTAGATTGGTGCGATGCGCCACTCTCTGAATGGAATCCTGCTGTCTTGAGCTTGAAGTAGAGAATTCTGCTTCTAGCTCATAGTTCGTTCGGGCTAGCGAGGAACAGGTGTCAGTCAGCGTGGCTTTTGCGGTGGCAGCTTGAATGGCGATTATTGACTCGAGTTTCTTCATCATCGCATTGTTTGCAATAGTTATTCGACTCGTCAATCTTGTCATCACTTCCTCCAATTCCCTCCTGGTTATAGTTTCTTCAATTTCAGGTGGCCTTCCTACCCCGAAGTGGGTGGAAGATGGCATGATGGTGTTAATACTGTTGTCAAGGATGTTGACTTTGTCAGTGACTTCCCTGAGCATATTCATGATTCCGAACACAGTTTTTCTCAGAAAATCTTGTCGGATTTGAATGGGGAAAGAAGCAAATACGGCACCATGGTGGGCATCAAAATGTTTACACCAAAATCGGTCTAAACGCCCAAGGTACTAAAGTTGTACTTCATCAATGTGGTAAGGAAATAAACGGAGCCGTGTTTAACAACAATTGAAAATGAAAATGCGAGGAAGTTCAAACAGAGACGAGATTTAGAGTGGTTCAGCCGTAACTAGGCCTACGTCCACTATGAAGATAGTTTGCATTTTTATAATGAGGATTACAAAATACATCAACTCTCTCTTTTTATACATCTTTATGTCCAACCAATATACGCTCATTCACACATTTCAACCTTAGAGTTTTGCAAGAGAATGATAGAATCTACAGAGGAGAAGGATGGATAAGTGATTGAGAATGTAGATGTTTTCGCTTTTCATGATTATAAGATTGTGCGTGACGTCATGGCCAAATGAATGATGGAACATCGAGGCATGGAAATGATGGTTTCTTTTCAGAATATCTAAGGAGTCAATGAGAATAGAATTTTGCAGCACTTTGTGGTTTCAAAGATTGGATCCCCTTTATGTTGGCAGCTATGATGTATTTATAGTTAGCTCCCCTCAGGAAATGATCTGAAATCTGAATATGTAGGTTGCGGGTTGCTCATCCCATTAATCTGCAATCATACCCCTAGCTATCTGTAGCCAGCTATCCATAATTATATCCAGTTGTCGTATGCGAGCGGTTCCACAGGAGCGAACGCTTTAGATAGCTGAGCGGGCGACTTTATAGGAGCGAATGCTTTGGGTAGTTTTATAAGAGCGGAATGCGGGACTGGAATCAATTCTCCTTTGTACCCTGTGCGACCGACATTCTTAGCTCAAGAGAATTTTAACACCCCACCTCCGCTAGGGTCACTCACAAAGGGAATGCACTAGTTTTGGAGGAGTGATATCGAGGTAAACAATCACAGAAATATTACAAGACAGACATAAATAAAACAGCGGAAGAATCCAAAAGATAAATTTCATTACTTTCAAAATAGTCAAAGCCTTTTACATCCAAAGTACCAAATAGCCAAAGTCATTATTTTCCATTACAAAAAATTTTGTCTTGCATAAATAAAGAAGCATAAAAACTTAAACAAGAAAAATAGCATAATTTCCCAAAATAGCAGAGATGCAGCCATAGCAGAGCTCAAGATCAAACCATACATAAGCTGAACTGAAAGCAAGAGAAATCCAAGCTAAGTGCTAGAGTTTCCTCCCTGAGAACCCGGGGGGAACGAAAGAAAAAGAGGCGAAAGAAAACGGGTCAGTAATAAAGACTGGTAAGTCCTAGTGACTTTCAGCATAAAGACAGGTAAAGGTAACATGACATGTATAAACTGAAAGTAAACATAAGAATGCTGTCAAGATGGGCAAGATAGACTAAGATGGCATGATAATTCAAGTATAAATAAAGTATAGCATCGCATGTTCAAGATTCGCTACACCAACTGTACTAGTATCCCAAACCCATGTCATATATTAACCATGAAATGATCCCTTGGCCCAATTTCATGAAATGACCCATTACTAGGTCCAACGGAACGATCCACTAATCGATCGGCTCCCTACAAGTTCTAGCTCATCACGTGTCTGTGTCATACGGCCCTATCACGAATGTAGTTACCTGTGCTCGGTCCACCATAGGGTGTATCAAGCCCTAGGGTGCCAACCACCGACACGAATCAAGCATGCACAGTGTAAAACTACTTATGCCCAATGCCTGCTTTTTAAACTCCGGACTACGTGCACGACCATAGTCCGCCTGAACCTACACTAGCGCACTAACTCAGCCGTCATTCTGGTCGCTTACAATTCAGCTCAGTAATCGTGCCCCATACTGCCTAGTTCCAGGGTACCATGATACATCTAGTGGGTTACTGCTGAAATGGACCGCGTAACTAGGGTTTCCGTCCAATAGGTTAAGTGTTGTCATTTAATTTCATGACTTAACCCTTATCAGTCTAGCATGTCAAGTTGGTTAAGTGTTGTCTTTCAAGTTCGTGACTCAACCCGCCTACATGTCATGTCAAATTGGCTAAGTGTTGTCGTTCAAGTTCATGACTTAGCCCTACGAATCATGTGTCAAGTTGGTTAAGTGTTGTCGTTCATGTTCATGACTTAATCCTATCATGTGGCATTAATTCATTAATGCACCCTAGCCTCTCAAATCAGACCTGTTGTTATGGTCACTGGATATGCCGGGCGGTTCTGGGCAGATTTACACCACAACTCACTCTGACCTCGGGTTTCAAGCGCGATATGACCAATTACCCACATTGGATCCTATTGTTTGCAGTCACTGGATTTGCCAGGCGGTTTCGGGCAGAATTACACAACAAACTCAACCCAACCCCGAGTTGGCTATTTTCAAGTTCATTCTAGTGTCATGTCCACGTTCAAGTTTCAAGTCAAGTTCCTGTCAAGTTTCAACTTATGCCTATTATCAAGTTCACGATTCATGTTCATAAACAATTCATGTTTTGCTTAATCTACCCAAATCGTATTCCCATCGCTCGTAAACTCGAATCGATCCAAATTACAAATAAATCTAAATCCAGATTAAGGGAATAACATCAAAAAAAGGACGAGGATAAAGTGATTAAAGGGATTACAAGTCTAGCATGATATAACTTGAGATAATTGGTTACAACATCACTGACATATGGAATAATAGCCTCAAAATAGTAGGATTTCAAATCTAGCATGATAAGGTGATAGCCATGATAAAAGTTGACATAAGGTGATAGTCCCAAACTTGTGAATAATAACTAATTCAACATCACAGGCATGATAATATTATGGATATGAAAGGATTTGATTTACAACATGAATAGGCCCAAATTAGTTTCATAGCACTATTACCAAAACTCAAGATCCAAGATGAGCAAGAATAGATATGAATCAATTATCATACATAGGTCCAATTCCAATTTATAACATGTCCATATTAAGTTTATAGTTTTAATCTAAAAGTAACTTGGACTTACAGCGCGTGGATCGAGAATTAGAAAGCAGAAGTTGATGTTGAATCTCTATTTGATTAGTCGTGTTCTAATTGAAAACCCCCAATTTGCAAATCACTATGCGTAGTCTTGATGGAGAAGAAGTAGTCCCTTTTTCTTCTTTTAATTATAACTAGAATTTGAGCAGCATAAGGCTAGAGAGAACTGGTATAGAGAGAATGAGGCTAGGAGGGTGTTTATACAGGTTTAGAGTCATGAATCTGGTCACGAAACAAGTCTAGATACATCAGAATGAACCCAGGCTCAAAACTGGGTTATGGCACCAGGTCGACCCCCAGGTCGACCATAGGGTCGACCTGGTCCTTGGGAGGTCGACCATAGTGTCGACCCCCAGGTCGACCTGGTCCTGGGCGGGAAAATTCCCGCCCAGTCTGTGCTGGGGTTTGAATTTGAATTTCGAATTCGAATTCGAGCTGTTTTTCTGTTCTGAAAATACTTGAAACTTCGGAGGGTCATATCTCCCTCATACAGACTCCATTTCTTGAAAACTCGGACTCAGTTCCAAGCAGAATTTCGAGATGAACGCAACGGCGCAACCGTTTCCCTTGATTCTTATTTTAAAATTTAATTCTGCCTTGATTTATGGTTTTAACATGTTATTAAAATATGGGTTGTTACATTCTCCTCTCCTTAAAGGATTTCGTCCCCGAAATCTTCAAGTTAAGGAGAATGCATCCTATCATCCAATCAACCATCTACTCAACCATCATCCACAAGCAACCATTGTCCTTAAAAGATTTCTAATGCAGTATGAACTTATATTATGCAAGAGTGTGTGTATATGTACTTATCTAATGCAAAAGATCAGGCAGTTACTGATTTAGTAGACCTCCTTAATGCAAAATATGTTAGTGTAATGAGTCCAACATGTATGCAAATTCCTAACATACTTTATAATCTCTACATGACTGCACGAACATTCATCCATATGCAACATGCAAATAACATATCAAATTTCCATTCATATACAAGTATAAGCACCCATGCATATGCAATATGAAATATGTGACTGAGCCGATCTAGTGCCTAATGTGTGTTATGCAACCACGAGCAACCACTTGCAATTATCAACCATAACATGTTTCAATCACATGTTTACATCCAAAAGGGTTCTACCTAAGGTTCTCAAGATAGGATTGAGAAGATAAGCAAGATAAAACAAAGCATCTAGGAGAAGAAGTTAAAGATGTACCCCCAGAAGGTCCTGTTTGCGGGCCTTACCCTTGCTTCTTAGGGCAGTTCTTGCAGATATGTCCAGTATCACCACTCTGAAAGCATGCTCCCATCTTCATCTTCTTCTTTCTATAATCCTGGACTATATGCCCATCAATACCACAGAAGTCACATTTTCTTTTCTCACGTGACTTGTTGTCATTATTGTTGTTGTTGTTCTTGCCCCCTTTCTCGGAGTCTACCTTCTTGTTTTGAGACTCATTTGCCTTGACCTCCTTCTTGCCATTATTGTCTTCTTCATTTAAGAGCGCCATGTCTACTAATTTTACGTAAGTAGCCCCTATAGGTATGTGGGTCATAGCCAAGATGTGAAGTGGCTCATTCAATCCCTTGACAAAACAGAGAGCCTTCTTATGAGGAGTATTCACTAAGTCCAGTCCAAACCGGGCTAGCTGATTGAATTGATTGACGTACTCCTTGACCGTCATACTTCCTCGCTTAAGAGATAAGAACTTTCCCAGGTGTAGACTTCGTTCAGCTTGTGAGAGGAATTTCATCTCGAACCTTAACCTGTAATCCATCCATGTGTCAACAGGTCTTTCAGCGTTAGTGACTTCGCGCCAATAGGAAGCTTCGTCTTTGAGCAACCATACTGCCAACCGTACCTTCTGCCTATCGTCCACCTCGAAGATAACAAACAGATCCTCGGTTTCTTTGAGCCAGTTCCTCGCTTCTATGAATGATTCAGTTCCCTTGAAATCCTTTCCACCCATGGCCCTAAAATATCTACAGATCTTTGAAAAAGCATTTGCATGAGGAGGAGGAACTGCTGCAGCTGGAGGAGGAATATCTGTTGGGCCTGCATTGTTGGCCCTAGCCTCTAAGTACCTCCTGAACCAGCCAGGTATTGGCACGCCCTCTGGAAGGTTAAGATTCCCAGACATACTGAAATGAAAAAGAAGAGATTCAAATGAGGAAACAAAGGATAGTGCTAATGGCTTTTGGGGAATAGCCTTTAAATAAAAAAAGACTTTTCTTGAAAAATGCTTCTTTGTAAACGGTTTTGAAAATAGTTTTAAGGTTTTAAAAACTTTTGCCCAGTCTGGTAACCTTCTGCTCTGATACCAAGTGTAACACCCCACCTCCTCTAGGGTCACTCACAAAGGGAATGCACTAGTTTTGGAGGAGCGTTATCGAGGTAAACAATCACAGAAATATTACAAGACAGACATAAATAAAATAGCGGAAGAATCCAAAAGATAAATTTCATTACTTTCAAAATATTCAAAGCCTTTTACATCCAAAGTACCAAATAGCCAAATTCATTATTTTCCATTACAACAAATTATGTCTTGCATAAATAAAGAAGCATAAAAGCTTAAATAGCAAAAATAGCATAATTCTCCAAACTAACAGAGATGCAGCCATAGCAGAGCTCAAGATCAAACCGTACATGAGTTGAACCGAAAGCAAGAGAAATCCAAGCTAAGTGCTAGAGTTTCTTCCCTGGGAACCGAGGGGGGAGGGACGAAAGAAAAAGATGCGAAAGTTAACGGGTTAATCATTAAGACTGGTAAGTCCTAGTGACTTTCATCATAAAGACAGGAAAAGGTAACATGACATGTATAAACTGAAAGTAAACATAAGAATGCTGTCAAGATGGGCAAGATAGACTAAGATGGCATGATAATTCAAGTATAAATCAAGTATAGCATCACATGTTCAAGATTCGCTGCACCAACTGTTCTAGTATCCCAAACCCATGTCATATATTAACCACGAAATGATCCCTTGGCCCAATATCATGAAATGACACATTACTAGGTCCAACGGAATGATCCACTAATCAATCGGCTCCCTACAAGTTCTAGATCGTCATGTGTCTATGTCATACGACCCTATCACGAATGTAGTTACCTGTGCTAGGTCCACCATAGGGTGTGTCAAGCCCTAGGGTACCAACCACCGACACGAATCAAGCATGCATAGTGTAAACCTAATAATGCCCAATGCCTGCTTTTTCAACTCTGGACTACGTGCATGACCACAGTCCGCCTGAACCTACACCGGTGCACCAACTCAGCCATCGTTCCTGTTGCTTACAATTCAGCCCAGTAATCGTGCCCCACCCTTCCTAGTTCCAGGGTACCATGATACATCTAGTGGGTTAGTGCTGAAATGGACCACGTAACTAGGGTTTCCGTCCAATAGGTTAAGTGTTGTCATGTAAATTCATGACTTAACCCTTATCAGTGTAGCATGTCAAGTTTGTTAAGTGTTGTCTTTCAAGTTCGTCACTTAACCCACCTATGTGTCATGTCAAATTGGCTAAGTGTTGTCGTTTAAGTTCATGACTTAGCCCTACGAATCATGTGTCAAGTTGGTTAAGTGTTGTCTTTCATGTTCATGACTTAACCCTATCATGTGGCATTAATTCATTAATGCACCCCAACCTCTCACATTAGACCTGTTGTTGTGGTCACTGGATATGTCGGGCGGTTTTAGGCAGATTTAAATCACAACTCAGTCTGACCTCGCGTTTCAAGCGCGATATGACCAACTACACACATTGGATCCTATTGTTTGCAGTCACTGGATTTGTCGGGCGGTTCCGGGCAGAATTACACTGCAAACTCAACCCAACCTCGAGTGGCCATTTTCAAGTTCATTCTAGTGTCATGTCCATATTCAAGTTTCAGGTCAAGTTCGTGTCAAGTTTCAACTTATGCCTATTATCAAGTTCACGATTCATGTTCATAACCAATTCATGTTTTGCTTAATCTACCCAAATCATATTCCCATCGCACGTAAACTCGAATCGATCCAAATTACAAATAAATCTAAATCCATAATAATGGAATAACATCAAAAAAAGGACGAGGATAAAGTGATAAAAGGGATTACAAGTCTAGTGTGATATAACTTGAGATAATTGGTTAAAACATCACTGGCATATGGAATAATAGCCTCAAAACAGTAGGATTTCAAATCTAGCATGATAAGGTGATAGTCATGATAAAAGTTGACATAAGGTGATAGTCCCAAACTTGTGAATAATAGCTGATTCAACATCACAGGCATGATAATATTATGGACATGAAAGGATTTGATTTACAACATGAATAGGCCCAAATTAATTTCATAGCAATATTCCCAAAAGTCAAGATCCGAGATGAGCAAGAACAGATATGAATCAATTATCATACATAGGTCCAATTCCAATTTATAACATGTCCATATTAAGTTTATAGTTTTAATCTAAAAGTAACTTGGACTTACAGTGCGCGGATCGAGAATTAGAAAGTAGAAGTTGATGTTGAATCTCTATTTGATTAATCGTGTTCTAATTGAAAAGCCCCAATTTGCAAATCTCTATGTGTAGTCTTGATGGAGAAGAAGTAGTCCCTTTTTCTTCTTTTAATTATAACTAGAATTATAGCAGCATAAGGCTAGAGAGAATTGGTGTAGAGAGAATGGGACTAGGAGGGTGTTTATATAGGTTTAGAGTCAAGAATTTGGTCACGAATCGAGTCTAGATACATCAGAATGAACCCAGGCTCAAAACTGGGTTTTGGCACCAGGTCGACCTGGTCCGTGGAAGGTTCACCATAGTGTCGACCCCCAGGCCGACCTGGTCTTGGGCGGGAAAATTCCTTCCCAGTCTGCACTGGGGTTTGAAATTTCGAATTCGAATTTGAGCTGTTTTTCTGTTCTGAAAATCCTTGAAACTTCGGAGGGTCATATCTCTCTTATACGGGCTCCGTTTCTCGAAAACTCAGACTCGTTTCCAAGAAGAATTTCGAGATGAACGTAATGGCGCAACCCAATTCCCTTGATTCTTATTTTAAAATTTAATTTTGCCTTGATTTATAGTTTTAACATGTTATTAAAATACGGGTTGTTACAGCATTCGTCCTTTTGCTGCCTTTGTCTGGCGCAGCTAACCCTTATGGCTATGATGTGAGGTCGCTTCTACCTATGTTGGATGGGCGACTTGCTTTATTTTGGTATTTGAGCGGCTTTGTTCCAGTATGAACGACCGACCTTTGCTTTCGCGCATGAATCACGATTTGCGTCCAACTTTGGTTAAAGACATGGTCATTTAAGATATCGTGAGCGCTTGTTTTGTTGTTCTATCATAGGCTCGATCTTTTGATGGATAAACACGGAGTAAGCAGGCGACGATCCTTTTGGCCTAGAGGTGACCGACTAAGGCTTGCATTTTTAGATATAAGCGTGCTCTTTCTAATAAATGACGTATGACCGAGCGGTAGGTGGTATTTGACCAAAGTGATGGTGTTCGATTAGTAAGGACACACAAGCGATAGGAGTTGTCACTCATGCGTGGTTTGTCAAATATACCCGCGATCTTGACTTCTTGCTTTGATACGTATGGCCGAACTTTGACATCAAGCCAAGTGTCTTCCGCGTTGTGGGCGGCCTTTATATGATATACGACCTTTATCTTTATTGAGCCGCACTACACATATTATTGAGCCGCACTACACATAATATGTCGTGCCATTATTCTTGGTTTTACTGGATGATTGACTTGTCCTGGGTTTGATGTTTGGATCTCTGTAATAACCCAGAAAATCTGGGCCAGTTTAAAATTTTTATTTTGGCAATTTTAGTGAATTTTGAACATTTAAAATAGATTATTTTAAATAATATTGACGAAAAATTTATTTTGAATATAATTCGACGTATATATTTATATACGTCGTCGTTAGAATATAAATATTTATATATAATTATAATTAGAATTGAAAATGGCGCGGTAGTTCAATAATTCGATTTCAAACTTCAATTGAATGTACCGGGGGCAAAACAATCCGGATTTTAGTGAAACCAAAAATAATGGAATCTAATTGTGAATATCTTTCCATCGAATCCGAATAATCAAGATTTCATAGCGGGAATCAAAAGATATGTCCAGTTGAAAATTCTGAATAGTCGCTATGGAATTCAGGCCCTTAAAGATGGACATTTTGCAAATGACCTCGGATTTCAACGAAACCACTTTTGTTGGGTCCGTGATGTTGAATTATTGCTAGATTCCAAATTTCATAATTTTTCGAATCAATATGTGAGCGTGGCATAGGAAAACGTGTTTTGACCATTTCAGTTGATTTTAATCGACTGGAAATTGGCCATTTTTCAAACGGTCTCAGAATTCGACGAAACTAGTTTTGTTAGGACCGTATCGTCAATACGAAGCTAGAAAATATTTTTCTGGAATTTTCTAGTTAGTATGTGACCACGGTAATTTGAAATGCACGTTTAAAATTCAATAAAGTGATTTAAATGTAAATTCAACGGAAACTGATTCAAACGATCGAATCAGCTTGTGATACATATCCCATTGTGTTCGGAATGGGGGTAAAACGCTAGGGACGACAGGCGGTGGGCCTCGTTTCGAAGTCGAAAATGAAAGTTGCTTTTTGTGGAAAATTAAATAATAAAAAAAATAAAAAAAAAACCTTCTCCTTCTATAACTTCTGGCCCCCCCCTCTCATTTTCACTTCGATTCAGAAAAAAAAAACCCACGAACCAAATCCGTCGCCCCATTCTGCTGAATGCGCCGACGCCGCCTCCCCGTCATCCACCGCTGCTTCATCTCCTCCTCCGCGACGTCAGCTTCCCCCCAACTCGATCCCCTCCCTCTCTCCTCCCAGGCGCGAAGACCCCCCCCCCCCGACCCTCGAGGAATGCGCCGCGCCCTAGCCTGGGACCCCCCTGCGTTGACGTGGACCACCGCTGGAGCGGTACACCCCTTCCCCTTCGATCCGCGACTCCCTCTTCCCCCCTTCTCTCTGCAACTCACGGTAAGTTTTAATTATATTTTTATTTATAAAAAAATCAGTTTTTTTTTGTGTGTGTATGAATTAGCATTTTTAAAGGCTGAAGATAAAGTATATAAAGATTTGATTTTTAAAAATATAAAGATTATATTTTTAATTATAAAAATATGATTTTTACATAAGGAAAAGAAATAAAAATATGATTTTTATATTTTTAAAGTAGTAAAAATATAATCTTTTATATTGTAGAAAGATAAAAATATAATCTTTGCATAGTAGGAACTATAAAAATATAATCTTTATAGGATAGAGAATATAAAAATATCATCTTTGTATATGTAGCGAAATAAAAATCTGATTTTTTTTTTTATATACGTTGAAATAAAGTGGTGATTTTCATAACGATGAAATCTATATTTTTATAAAGGCGAAAACTTTATTTTTATAAAGGAGAAAACTTTATTTTTATAAAGGCGAAAACTTTATTTTTATAAAGGCGAAAACTATATTTTATAAAGGCGAAAACTTTATATTTTATAAAGGCGAAAACTTTATATTTTATAAAGGAGAAAACTTTATTTTTATAAAGGCGAAAACTTTATTTTTATAAAGGAGAAAACTTTATTTTTATAAAGGCGAAAACTTTATTTTTATAAAGGCGAAAACTTCATATTAGAAAAGGCGAAATCTATATTTTTATAAGGGTGAAATCTATATTTTTGAAATGGAATTTTTATCTATATAGTAGCAATGTAGAAATAGAATTTTTATCCATAGAGCGTGATAGTAAAAATATGATTTTTATATATTGAATAGCATAGTAAAAATTCGATTTTTAAATATATGAAGTGATTATAAAAATATGATTTTAAATTGAAAACGAACAAATAAAAATGTGATTTTTATTTTAAAGACATCAAAATATAAAAATGTGATTTTTATGTATATAGTGACTACGGGCAACGAAGATGACGAAGATGGGATAACGAAGAAGATTTCTATAAATGAAGAGTCGTGGTATTGGATAGCTTTAGGTGAGAACTTCTCACCTTTCAATTTCTTTTTCTAGTTATATATATATACTAGGATGCAGACGGTGCTTAGTAGCACACGACACCCGTCATCCACAGACCATGGATGGCTTGTTTGTTAAATTGTTTGGTTGTGTAGTTGGTTAGTCTAATTGGTTTGAATTGAATTATTGGGTGAATTGAAATTGATTTGATTGATGTGTGAATGGCGTGGACCTTCACTAGACCGGGGATAAGGCTAGGCCTCGTCCCGTTTCTAGTATCGTGCCGTTATGCCGCCGAAATTTTCTAAAATATGTTAGAAAAATAAAAATATCATTTTTATTGTGTAAATGAACTGAATAGAAATTCAAGTGTTGAAATAAATATTTTTGACGTTAAAAATATAATTTTTAACGTGAAAGTTAATAAATAAATATTTATAAACAAATCGGCCGATTTGTTTATTTACACTGATTTGACTGATATTGATTGGGTTGATAAATTTTACACATCGCCCAACTGCACAAACAAAAATGTGTGTTTGTTGATTTGAAACCCCACACGGGTGTTGGGATGATATTTGGTGTACACTAATCCCAATTATTTAATTATTGTCGATCAATTGGTCGACAGACTGTGTAAGCGTCGATTATTTATATTTGATGCTTATGCAGTTGTGTAGTGCACTTTGGTTGATGGTTGATTATTTTTCAATGCTATTATATACATGTGTTGTATGGAATCCATATAATTAACGTTATATGGTGATTGATTGGGCCTCATTCCAATCGGGAAAATAATGAATATTATAAAAGAAAATTCATGTGTTGAATATAAAAATAGTCATGTGTTGACGAGGTTCATGTGTTGAGTGAAATATTTTAAATAATAAAAATTACATCTTTATCATATTTACGACTAGAATCTACTTTACGGTGGAGTCTAATTAAAATCAAACGATAGATACCATAGTTTTATAAAATATTTTACATAACAAAAATAGTGATGTGTTGACAGTACTCATGTGTTGAGATTAGTCGTGTGTTAAAAGAAATATAGATTCATGTGTTGAATGGGATAAATATTCATTTGTTGGATAGAATAAAGAAGTTTTGAAATATATAAAGCCGTGTTGATTAGAGATGCGTTATTTTGACGCGAACGATATTTATATCGATTTTATTCGTTGTATAATGAATGTTGAAAAGTGATTTCAAAATTTAATATTTTGAAAGGAAATTCAAATTGAATTAGATTAAAATTCAAATGGAAATTTTATTGAATCAATTTGAAATGAATTCGAATCGAATAGAAAATGAATTCGATTCGAATTGAATAGAAAGTGAATTTGAAGTCGAACGATTTCGAAATGAATTGAATTGAAAACAATTTCGAAATGAATTGAATTGAAAACGATTTCGAAATGAATTGAATTGAAAACGATTTCGAAATGAATTGAATTGAAAACGATTTCGAAATGAAATGAATTGAATTGAAAACGAATTCGAATTGAATAGAAAGTGAATTTGAATTCGAACGATTTCGAAATGAATTGAATTGAAAACGATTTCGAAATGAATTGAATTGAAAACGATTTCGAAATGAATTGAATTGAAAACGATTTTGAAATGAATTGAATTGAAAACGATTTCGAAATGAAATGAATTGAATTGAAAACGAATTCGAATTGAATAGAAAGTGAATTTGAATTCGAACGAAATAGAAATGAATTGAATTGAAAACGATTTCGAAATGAATTGAATTGAAAACGATTTCGAAATGAAATGAATTGAATTGAAAACGAATTCGAATTGAATTGAAAGTGAATTGAAATGAATTCAAATTGAATTAAAATTTGAATTGAATAGAAATGAATTTTAAAATGAATTTATAAAGAAGAATTCAATTTTGATTTGAATTGAAAAGAAAGTTGAAATTGCTTTTGAAACAATTTTAAAACGATTTATAAAATTCGTTTTAAATAGAAATCGACGAAATATATATTATATATATTATATATATAATATAATGGCCTGAATAGAACGCGCCGCGCCGCGGCAGTTCGTGAATTTCGACCATTTATTTCAAACGGACATTGCGGGAGATCCGACCGTCGGATTCTCCTAAAACCGGAACCGTTGGGTTCGTATCGAAAAGAGCTTTCCAATGAATATTAGAAATTTGAAATCTAACGGTTGGATTTGGAATTATGTCCAAATCAAATTCGAAAAAGGTCGGTGTAAGTGCAGTTCGATAGCCGTTGATGGAAATCGACTGTACGGGCCTTGATAAAATTATTAAAAATATCTATAATTTGTGTAAAATTATAATATGTGAATTGGGAAGAATTGAGCTGGAGAATTCCACATTTGAAAAGATAAAAATAGATTTTTATCGAAATGAACTAGTTTTGAACTAGAATTAAAAATCAATTTATTTGTGAAATAAATAAATTGAATTTGAAAGTGATTTTAAAAATAATCAATATTCCCAATACGTGGATTGGACTAGAGTTGAATCGAAATTATCTTCGGGATATTTCGATGTTGGATTTCGTGACTATACAGATATTGTTTTGGGAATTTGAAAGATATATTTTATATCGTTATTTCCAATACGATATTTGTTGGTTTCAGAATTTGATATTGAATATAAGCCGATATATTTTCTATTCAGAGCCTTGTATTTAATATCAAATGTGATTTGGGTTTGTCGTGAATCGTGTTTTAGAAGACATTGGTTCTTTAACCCAGTTAAAGACATAATATTGATTTTTGAGAAGATTAAAACTAAGTGGAGTTTTAATGAATCTTTAATTAGATTAAAAATGTGAATTGATAATTTAAATTATCAAATCTGAAAAGTGATCGAGAGTGGAGTATCACCAGTTTTGCTCCAAAGCGATAGTTAAATCTTTAATTAGATTTGAACGTGAAATGGTAATTAATTTTACCGATAACACCGTGGTGTTAGAAGTGGAGTATTACCAGTTTTCTCCATGGGATATATAGGTTGGGATTGGGAAATAAAATAAATAATTACTTCGGTGTGGTTCGTTAATCCCGACTAGTTTGAAATGATATCCAAAGGAAGATTATAGGATAAATTTAGAAGAATTTATCTTTGATAAAATTAATGGGAACATTTCCCTAAGAATGTGATTTTGTGAATAAAAGAATATTCTGAATTGGAATGAGGCGTTCGTTGTGTTTGTGTAACATTTGTTTATTATATACGTGGGTTATTCAGAAAGGACGGGTTTATACCCATTCTGAATAATCGATTCGACGAGATGTCGAAGATGAAGACGGTGGTCGAAGACCGGAAGTCTTCACATCGTTTGGGTGATTACTGATGATCTTGATTGGGCTGTACACCCAGGATGAGGGAAACAGTTGGTGATCGTCCAGATGTACTTGGAGATGGATGGATATGCGAGGAAAGTGCCTCCGGTTTCGTTCAGACCCAGAACGAACTTGTAAATGGATTGTGTGTCTGACATTGGATTTTATTCTGTGTTGATTGATCTCTATTAAATATACATCTGTTTGGCGGCGGAGAATTTATTCTCTTGCTTAACGCCCTTCTCTGAGACGTACGAGTTCAGAGGTTGTATATCGATGGACATCAGTTGCATGGAGTGAATTGCCAGTGTGGCATGCGTAAGTGGCAATTGATCAAGGCTTCTGTTGAAAAGCAAAATCTTGTGGTTGATGATCAAAGCACGGCCTGTGTGGCATAGCTTTGTGTATAACGTGAATTCGCGAGCCTCACACCTCGGTATGAGTCAAAAACGGGATAGTGACTGCAGGGAGAGCATGACGTTTCTTTCTAGCTAGGGTGGTGTCAGTGACCTACCAGCCCTGACATTTATATACTTTTCACCTGTGTGGTTGTTGGATACGAGGCGCCTCGGATATAGGTCTGTAAGGACCGGGAAACGTGTGTTCAGGAATAATTAATCCTCAAAAGTAAGAGAGGACCGGCCCTGAAGATCCAAGGATCAGAGTGGGGTCCTGAGGCATTTGCTAGAGTGTCTCGAACGCGGAGAGGAGCTTGCCCCTTTCCTCGGCTCATGACGGAATCCAATTTCCAATACGTGATATTGCGGTTTTAATTGTAGAACTAGTATGGCGACATGATAGATGGTACCCATGCCGCCTATGATTGATATTTATGATTTGAAATTGTTTTGACACTATACACCTATTATAGTATCAAATAATGTGTTTTAAACGTATCAAGCATGCTTTGGCTGTTATAAGGGAAAACCCTATCCTCCGGCTTGCGTTGCATTGTGTGATGGGACCTGGGTCTTATAACAGCTTCATTTTTCTTTATTTAGCATTGCGCTGTTTGTTTTATGCACTGGTATTCTTGGGAGGAAACCCGTTCCATGTTATACGGCGTGGTCCCTTGATTTACCGAACTTTAAAATAAAGAATTATAACTGTTTTAGTTCTCACACCAGTCCCATGACTGACCTGGAGTTTATTGTTTTAACCTAAACTCTGGGTGCCCCTATTTTCCGCACGGGCAGCTAATAGTTTGGTTTTGCAGATTTATATTCACAGGGTCCTGATTTACAGCTGGAACGATGCTCGGAAAGCTCTGTATCCGTGTATTTTGTGCTTTTGTATTATTTTCCGCTGCTATGTAATTTATTGTAATCTCTGATATTTATCGAATGTAATTTATTCATTTATACTCTGTATATTCTTGTATCTGATGGAATTGTTGTAATAGCAATGAAATATTCTTCCGTCTGCGTCCTTTTGTGTGTTGTTCTCAAAGTATTCGTGCTTTCCTTCGCGGGGAAGTTACGGGTTCTTACAGTGGTATCAGAGCTTTGGTTTACAGAGCTCGAGAACAAGACACATTAGAACCATACGAAAGAATTCATCAGATATTGGATTAGTAATATCCAATTAGAATGACTCGTTAGAGATAGGATCAGTAGTATCCTAGAACGAGTGTGAAGAGTATATTTTCCAATTGAAAACAATTTTGTTTTAAAATTTAAATCGTTTTATACGTATTTGAATATTTATTTATTTTATATGGACAATCGAGTATATATAGATTTCGCGTATACGCGTCATGAACGTATATTCGAAGTTTTAATATACTGGATAGATATAGAATCACATTCTAGACACCCGGGGATGATTCTGATGATGGTGCATCATCATCAGTATTCATATTCGAATTTCGAAGGTGTGATTTCTATATATTTCCATTAGACTGGTTTGAGAACCAAAACCTATATAGTTAGAACACATTGTTGTGAATTGGCATCAAAAACATGATTTTTTGTATATGTATCAAAATTATGAATTTGAAACTCTAATTCACTAATTAATTGATGTTTGTGTTGTTTGTTTAATTGTTTGCTAATTTTAACCATTTATGCCTAATTAAACTAATAATTGAACTATATTGAAAATTAGTCGCATTTGCTTGCATATACATATACTTACATTGAACAGGTCATAGTAAGGAGGCTAGAGCCGAAGAATAAAATTTGTTTGCCCGACAAATAGGTACATGTTTACTACATAATTTCCTGTTTTGTTTGGGTGATGATGATTTTGTGAGCCTATTGGCTAGCCGCTTGGCTTTTTCTTTTTCTTTTTGAGATCTGAAGGACCGGGGAAGCTATTTGAAATTCCCCGATGCTCCCGGTGCAGGGGAGGTTATGGCGAAATGTTTCGAAAATTTAGGGTGTTAGCCAAATTTTTGAAATTTTGAAAATTCTCAGAAACTGAAAAGTTGGAGAATGGAAGCCAGATCGAACGTAGAGTTAATTAATCAAACCACTTTCGACTTTGTTCCTTTTCGGGGACGAAAAGTTTTAAGTGGGGGAGATTGTAATAACCCGGAAAATCTGGGCCAGTTTAAAATTTTTATTTTGGCAATTTTAGTGAATTTTGAACATTTAAAATAGATTATTTTAAATAATATTGACGAAAAATTTATTTTGAATATAATTCGACGTATATATTTATATACGTCGTCGTTAGAATATAAATATTTATATATAATTATAATTAGAATTGAAAATGGCGCGGTAGTTCAATAATTCGATTTCAAACTTCAATTGAATGTACCGGGTGCAAAACAATCCGGATTTTAGTGAAACCAAAAATAATGGAATCTAATTGTGAATATCTTTCCATCGAATCCGAATAATCAAGATTTCATAGCGGGAATCAAAAGATATGTCCAGTTGAAAATTCTGAATAGTCGCTATGGAATTCAGGCCCTTAAAGATGGACATTTTGCAAATGACCTCGGATTTCAACGAAACCACTTTTGTTGGGTCCGTGATGTTGAATTATTGCTAGATTCCAAATTTCATAATTTTTCGAATCAATATGTGAGCGTGGCATAGGAAAACGTGTTTTGACCATTTCAGTTGATTTTAATCGACTGGAAATTGGCCATTTTTCAAACGGTCTCAGAATTCGACGAAACTAGTTTTGTTAGGACCGTATCGTCAATACGAAGCTAGAAAATATTTTTCTGGAATTTTTCTAGTTAGTATGTGACCCCGGTAATTTGAAATGCACGTTTAAAATTCAATAAAGTGATTTAAATGTAAATTCAACGGAAACTGATTCAAACGATCGAATCAGCTTTCGATACATATCCCATTGTGTTCGGAATGAGGGTAAAACGCTAGGGACGACAGGCGGTGGGCCTCGTTTCGAAGTCGAAAATGAAAGTTGCTTTTTGTGGAAAATTAAATAATAAAAAAAAACCTTCTCCTTCTATAACTTCTGGCCCCCCCTCTCATTTTCACTTCGATTCAGAAAAAAAAAACCACGAACCAAATCCGTCGCCCCCTTCTACTGAATGCGCCGACGCCGCCTCCCCGTCATCCACCGCTGCTTCATCTCCTCCTCCGCGACGTCAGCTTCCCCCCAACTCGATCCCCTCCCTCTCTCCTCCCAGGCACGAAGACCCCCCCCGACCCTCGAGGAACGCGTCGCGCCCTAGCCTGGGCCCCCCTGCGCTGACGTGGACCACCGCTGGAGCGGTACACCCCTCCCCCTCCGATCCGCGACTCCCTCTTCCCCCCCCCTTCTCTCTGCAACTCACGGTAAGTTTTAATTATATTTTTATTTATAAAAAAATCAGTTTTTTTTTTGTGTGTGTATGAATTAGCATTTTTAAAGGCTGAAGATAAAGTATATAAAGATTTGATTTTTAAAAATATAAAGATTATATTTTTAATTATAAAAATATGATTTTTACATAAGGAAAAGAAATAAAAATATGATTTTTATATTTTTAAAGTAGTAAAAATATAATCTTTTATATTGTAGAAAGATAAAAATATAATCTTTGCATAGTAGGAACTATAAAAATATAATCTTTATAGGATAGAGAATATAAAAATATCATCTTTGTATATGTAGCGAAATAAAAATCTGATTTTTTTTTTATATACGTTGAAATAAAGTGGTGATTTTCATAACGATGAAATCTATATTTTTATAAAGGCGAAAACTTTATTTTTATAAAGGAGAAAACTTTATTTTTATAAAGGCGAAAACTTTATTTTTATAAAGGCGAAAACTATATTTTATAAAGGCGAAAACTTTATATTTTATAAAGGCGAAAACTTTATATTTTATAAAGGAGAAAACTTTATTTTTATAAAGGCGAAAACTTTATTTTTATAAAGGAGAAAACTTTATTTTTATAAAGGCGAAAACTTTATTTTTATAAAGGCGAAAACTTCATATTAGAAAAGGCGAAATCTATATTTTTATAAGGGTGAAATCTATATTTTTGAAATGGAATTTTTATCTATATAGTAGCAATGTAGAAATAGAATTTTTATCCATAGAGCGTGATAGTAAAAATATGATTTTTATATATTGAATAGCATAGTAAAAATTCGATTTTTAAATATATGAAGTGATTATAAAAATATGATTTTAAATTGAAAACGAACAAATAAAAATGTGATTTTTATTTTAAAGACATCAAAATATAAAAATGTGATTTTTATGTATATAGTGACTACGGGCAACGAAGATGACGAAGATGGGATAGCGAAGAAGATTTCTATAAATGAAGAGTCGTGGTATTGGATAGCTTTAGGTGAGAACTTCTCACCTTTCAATTTCTTTTTCTAGTTATATATATATACTAGGATGCAGACGGTGCTTAGTAGCACCCGACACCCGTCATCCACAGACCATGGATGGCTTGTTTGTTAAATTGTTTGGTTGTGTAGTTGGTTAGTCTAATTGGTTTGAATTGAATTATTGGGTGAATTGAAATTGATTTGATTGATGTGTGAATGGCGTGGGCCTTCACTAGACCGAGGATAAGGCTAGGCCTCGTCCCGTTTCTAGTATCGTGCCGTTATGCCGCCGAAATTTTCTAAAATATGTTAGAAAAATAAAAATATCATTTTTATTGTGTAAATGAACTGAATAGAAATTCAAGTGTTGAAATAAATATTTTTGACGTTAAAAATATAATTTTTAACGTGAAAGTGAATAAATAAATATTTATAAACAAATCGGCCGATTTGTTTATTTACACTGATTTGACTGATATTGATTGGGTTGATAAATTTTACACATCGCCCAACTGCACAAACAAAAATGTGTGTTTGTTGATTTGAAACCCCACACGGGTGTTGGGATGATATTTGGTGTACACTAATCCCAATTATTTAATTATTGTCGATCGATTGGTCGACAGACTGTGTAAGCGTCGATTATTTATATTTGATGCTTATGTAGTTGTGTAGTGCACTTTGGTTGATGGTTGAATATTTTTCAATGCTATTATATACATGTGTTGTATGGAATCCATATAATTAACGTTATATGGTGATTGATTGGGCCTCATTCCAATCGGGAAAATAATGAATATTATAAAAGAAAATTCATGTGTTGAATATAAAAATAGTCATGTGTTGACGAGGTTCATGTGTTGAGTGAAATATTTTAAATAATAAAAATTACATCTTTATCATATTTACGATTAGAATCTACTTTACGGTGGAGTCTAATTAAAATCAAACGATAGATACCATAGTTTTATAAAATATTTTACATAACAAAAATAGTGATGTGTTGACAGTACTTGTAACGACCCGGATTTCAGAGACCTTGGATATCCGATATATCTCACATATCGAGCGTCCAAGAGTCGACAAAATCCAGATAATTATGAAAGAAAAGAAATAGATAGAAGATAGAACTAAGAAAAAGACATCAGAATCTCACAGCGGAACTTGGGACAATATATTATAACCCAAAATATTACATATTATAATTCAAGTACATTGGAATACTTCATACATAGGGATACATATCATCACACTTACATACTTAACACTTGTGATACTAACTTGCAGAAAATTCTACATAACATATGATAGATAAGCCAACACTTCAGATCCTGCCATCCAGCTACTCCAAGTTACCTTAAAACCTGGATCACTTGTCTACTCATAATAAATATTATGAGTACCCAAGAGTTTAGGGAAAACATAGAAAATAAACTCCGGGTCAGTCATGGACTGGTATGAGTAAACGATTTATAAACAAGTTTAATAAATCACAATGATTCATAAGACCACGCCGTGAATACGGAACGGGTTTTTACCTTATGAGATCAAAACAGTTTGCATATTTAAACAGATATTATGATAATGTCTATGTGTCCACAAATAATTACAATCTAGTAGAATGCTTTCATCTCACATTCTACTTATAGTATACAAACAAAACCGTTAAGTGCTTATGGATATTTGGTTTCCAACTATGACAAGGTATGGGATCACCTTCCGGAGGTGTATCTCTAGATACGAATACACGGGTTCAACAAGAACGTCTTGTAACCCGGCCACACATGACCGACCACTCATTTCTCTTGAGTGTATCGAATGTATATCACCAACGGTTGGGAGCTACCCACCGTTTCCCGAAACGGGTCAGAATCGACAATAGATTTTTAGAAGTAAATGAATCTCTAGATCAGATGATGATACATCCTAATGGGAGCTACCCACATAGCCATGCTGCCTACCCGATTTTTGTCATTTCTGGTTGTGAAGCTTGAAGCTAAACGTACCCTGACATTATTTTGATTTGCTTTGAACGTCACATCGTCAAACCCGCTAATCCACTAATTGACTTCTCCAAAAATATATTACAAGTATAAAGTAAAAGAAACGAATTTCTCTACCACTTATAACTACGTTTGAAAAGATCAACGTACGTGATTAGTTAGGAGTACTCTGTCAGACGTTCGTCCATACAAGTTGTCCTGGGATTGGACAAACCGAAGGTACTATTCCGTACAACCATCTTAGCCAATGTTATCTAAGATTTATACAATAGCCCTTGCATTTTACTCCGTCTTCAATATATTCAGCATTTTTGACTCGCAACGCTTATGCCAATACGGAGTGGTTCTTCGGATAATAATCCAACCGGTCTCTCCATATTAACAACGTTAAAATGGTCAAAACTTTGATAGTCGATGACTTAACTATCAAATGAAAATACGTGTGCACACAACAATCTTATTTCGAATTGAAATTCCTATTTGATCAATCATCATATATGTATATATATATATATATATTGATATTTCTGTGTTTACGTATCACTATCCCTTCACATCAATCAGTCGTTGACTGTAATCATTAAGAGAACAATTTCCTAAGTATAAACCCCGAAGGCCGAAACCAACATCAGATAAATCCTCAGAAAATCATTCAACTTATTAATTCAAGTCAGTTTCTAATTTCAGTAACTTCATTTGAAATTCTTATTTTCAAGAATTCGTGTTCCTTTAATATTTTTATTTCGAAAAATATTAACTTAACCTCTTTATTTCATATCATGTTATACCGTGTGCGGAGCACGGGCTTTAATCCTTTCTAGTGAAAAATCTTCTTTTAATTTACTTCATTTTATATTCGTGCGCGGAGCTGGGGCTAAACTTTACTAATATAACAATCCTCTTTCTATACAATCTGAGTCGACATGGTTTGGATCTAATATTGACAGTTAATCCCTTCTCTTGATCTAATCTTATTTTATTTATCACTTGACTTGATGAAATAAAATAAATCCTTTATTTATTTACTTAAAACTCCACATTTATAATTTATAATTCTGATTTCTCATCTGTATATGCTAACAGTGTTTGTCACTACGTTATGTAAATTATCCCTGATTTACATAATTTATTTAAGTCTTGCTGATTTAATTATTTAATAAATTAAATAACTAATCACTTTAAAATAATAATAATTCCAACTTCTTGTTTCTTAAAACTTCGTCTCCTCGGATCATCGGAGTCACGCAATCTGTCCGCGCCAAACACAGTGTTCTGTCACTACATACTTATCATGTTCCCTGATCTATAAAATAATTCCAGTCTTACTTATTTAAATTTATTTAATTAATTAATTAACTTAAACAAATTAATTAATTTCTAAACAAATTTTCCTACTACCTCACTTCAGCAAGAATAGGCATGATTCTCGGATCAAAATGAACAGCAGAAAATATAAATGCTGTCACCTTTCATTTTACCCACCGTGGCTTCATCGGAGAATTACCACCGTACGACCATCTTCTCCCGCTGGAACGCCAGCGCTTCTACCCACGTCAAGGCCACGTCCAGACGCTTCTATCCCACCTGGTGCGGCGGATCCGATCTCCTCCGACGAAGTGCAGTTCGCACTCCTAAACTACATGCTACGAAGTTATTTCAGTGTTTCTCTATTGTTTTAAACATCATTGTACGCGTGTACGCAACTCCGTTCTGTTTCATACAGTGTGTATATTCTGTTTTTAAACTATGACTTTGTTTTTCGACTAAACTAAGAGTTCTCTTGATCCACTCAACAAAATATCCTACTGTTTGGTTGTAGAATCATGATATACAAGTGCGCAACCTTTCCATACCCTGACTAATGGGTTCGTGCGAGTTTGTTCATGTTTTAGTGCATTCATTTGGCAGTAGCATGCGGGTTTTGATGGGTTTTCCTCAAACCATTATCACATAGTAAAAACTAGAGTTCTATACTACATATAAGTGCTGAAATGAACTAGTATATGAGCGTGTATCATATTCTAACATGCATATGCAGTCATGCATGAAGATCACGACAGTTTAGATCCACACAGTCAAGCATGGTTTGCGGTTTTGGGTGTGTTTCTCCAACAATACATCACACTGTAAAACAATGGCATATAATAACTTCTATGAACTGATGTATACTAATGTAGTAATGTGTGCTATTATATGAGCAGGAATTGTTCTCTAATATGGATCGGCATTCATGCGGGGGAATCATAATAGTTTTTAACGCACACAGTCTAGTAAAACTCGCAGAAACACAGCGGTAACAAGCATCACATACTGGCATTTAGACAGGAAATACAAGCATGAATCAACACGATAAAGTGTGAGTGTTTACTCACCGATATACTGCTGAAACAGTGCATCGAATTCCAGTCTTCCTCTCCTTAACTCACGGTCTCACAGCAGTATAAATGCGTCCAGGTTTTCCTCTCTTGGTTTGCGGGTTGTACAGTTTTTAATGTTTTCATTTTTTCTCTCAATGCTTGCGGTTTGACAGTAATAAAATGGTGTCCATTTCTTCTTTGCTCAGCTTCACGGTTTAACAGGAAAATGCGCCAGTTTCCTCTTAATGGCTTGCGGGTTTTGACAGCCAACATGCGCCCAGTTTTATTCTTTTATTGCTCACGGCTTCACAGCCAAAACATTTCCAGTTTTGATTTATTTCTTGCGGTTTTTAACAGGAGCACAAATGGAGAAAGGATCCACATATATATAGGCTTAGCTATATAATGTATTAAAATGGTTTATCATTTATATTAATTAGCTAATCTAATTCTTCCTACATCACTTATATCTTGCGCAGAAGGTGAAAGCAACATGAGTTTTGTTTTGCATGTTCACGCCTAGGTGGGTGAAGGATAGCCAACCATTTGTATTTCTTATTTTAACTAAAATCTAATTCTTCCTTTTGTCAAAAGATCATGCGCAGGATATAATGTGTACAGCAAAACACATCTTTGTTGAAAGCTACTCCTAGTTTGGCAATACATGCAAGTGTTTTGGTGGAGCAATCATGACCATACACTTGTATTAATTCATGGCAAAGTAATGTATCCTTCTAGATGAATGGAGTAAACAACTTCATACTCTTTCTCTCTCAAAAGATCATGCGTAGGATGTGTGTACAGCAAGAAATATTTGTGAAAGCAACTTGTAGCTTGTTTTATATGCAAGAGTATAGGTGGATGAATGATATCCATTCATTGTTTTATGTTACCACAAACATCACTATCCTATGGTGTCCTTGTCTTCTAGAAAGGGAATTAACAATGCTTATATCTCTAGCATGATTCATCATCTTAGCCTGCGCATATATTAGTTGAAGTTAGGCCTTGAGTTGTTGCATGTTACATTGGTTTGTGCTAGCTAGTTGTAGTGATTTTGGTCACACGATATCTCCAAATATTGATGCAAAGCTATGCTATTTTATGGATGCACTAGTACATGTATATGATGGTCTAAAAATCATAGCAGAATGTTTTGGTAACTTTGCTCGAGAAATGGTTAGATCTAGGGGCTTCAAGTTTGCATGTCAAAGGCTATTTGTACTAGTTTTGGCTCTCGCTTTGGATCCTTCAGTTCTCCAAATTTTACTGCTAAGTGATGCTATAAGTTGTTTGCATTATCTAGTATATGTGGTTGGCTAAAAGTTACAGCAGAACTTTTCTTTTGATTGGTCGAGGATAGTCTTGAACTATGGCCTTCAAGTTGTACGTAGAACATGTGTTTACACTAGCACATGTGTACTCGACTTAGTCTATTGGTTCTCCAAAATTCTCTGCTAAGTCATGTCTAAAACAAGTTGCACTAAGGTCCTACAGTAGTCTAGTTATCATCTGATTAATTTCTCTTTAAGTTGTTGTTGGAATTATTTTCTCCAATCCATCGATTTCTCAAGTTAAAGATTTGCGACGCTTTAGTTACAGTTCCTTTAGTAACGCTTTGCTATAGCGCTTCACTAATGCTGCTATAGAGTTCTACTACTGCTGTTTACTACAGATTTTAGTCACACTAAAAGTTGTCAAGTTTTAGCGACGCTCTACGATGTTGTAAACAAACTTATTCAAAATTTCCGGGTCATTCAAATGAATATCCACATTAATAACTAAATTATTAATGTATTGCAAAAATTTTAGTTTTGACGTATTTTAGTTGTCGTCCGAAAATCCCGGGTCATTACAGTACTCATGTGTTGAGATTAGTCGTGTGTTAAAAGAAATATAGATTCATGTGTTGAATGGGATAAATATTCATTTGTTGGATAGAATAAAGAAGTTTTGAAATATATAAAGCCGTGTTGATTAGAGATGCGTTATTTTGACGCGAACGATATTTATATCGATTTTATTTGTTGTATAATGATTGTTGAAAAGTGATTTCAAAATTTAATATTTTGAAAGGAAATTCAAATTGAATTAGATTAAAATTCAAATGGAAATTTTGTTGAATCAATTTGAAATGAATTCGAATCGAATAGAAAATGAATTCGATTCGAATTGAATAGAAAGTGAATTTGAATTCGAACGATTTCGAAATGAATTGAATTGAAAACGATTTCGAAATGAATTGAAAACGATTTCGAAATGAATTGAATTGAAAACGATTTCGAAATGAATTGAATTGAAAACGATTTCGAAATGAAATGAATTGAATTGAAAACGAATTCGAATTGAATAGAAAGTGAATTTGAATTCGAACGATTTCGAAATGAATTGAATTGAAAACGATTTCGAAATGAATTGAATTGAAAACGATTTCGAAATGAATTGAATTGAAAACGATTTCGAAATGAATTGAATTGAAAACGATTTCGAAATGAAATGAATTGAATTGAAAACGAATTCGAATTGAATAGAAAGTGAATTTGAATTCGAACGAAATAGAAATGAATTGAATTGAAAACGATTTCGAAATGAATTGAATTGAAAACGATTTCGAAATGAAATGAATTGAATTGAAAACGAATTCGAATTGAATTGAAAGTGAATTGAAATGAATTCAAATTGAATTAAAATTTGAATTGAATAGAAATGAATTTTAAAACGAATTTATAAAGAAGAATTCAATTTTGATTTGAATTGAAAAGAAAGTTGAAATTGCTTTTGAAACAATTTTAAAACGATTTATAAAATTCGTTTTAAATAGAAATCGACGAAATATATATTATATATATTATATATATAATATAATGGCCTGAATAGAACGCGCCGCGCCGCGGCAGTTCGTGAATTTCGACCATTTATTTCAAACGGACATTGCGGGAGATCCGACCGTCGGATTCTCCTAAAACCGGAACCGTTGGGTTCGTATCGAAAAGAGCTTTCCAATGAATATTAGAAATTTGAAATCTAACGGTTGGATTTGGAATTATGTCCAAATCAAATTCGAAAAAGGTCGCTGTAAGTGCAGTTCGATAGCCGTTGATGGAAATCGACTGTACGGGCCTTGATAAAATTATTAAAAATATCTATAATTTGTGTAAAATTATAATATGTGAATTGGGAAGAATTGAGCTGGAGAATTCCACGTTTGAAAAGATAAAAATAGATTTTTATCGAAATGAACTAGTTTCGAACTAGAATTAAAAATCAATTTATTTGTGAAATAAATAAATTGAATTTGAAAGTGATTTTAAAAATAATCAATATTCCCAATACGTGGATTGGACTAGAGTTGAATCGAAATTATCTTCGGGATATTTCGATGTTGGATTTCGTGACTATACAGATATTGTTTTGGGAATTTGAAAGATATATTTTATATCGTTATTTCCAATACGATATTTGTTGGTTTCAGAATTTGATATTGAATATAAGCCGATATATTTTCTATTCAGAGCCTTGTATTTAATATCAAATGTGATTTGGGTTTGTCGTGAATCGTGTTTTAGAAGACATTGGTTCTTTAACCCAGTTAAAGACATAATATTGATTTTTGAGAAGATTAAAACTAAGTGGAGTTTTAATGAATCTTTAATTAGATTAAAAATGTGAATTGATAATTTAAATTATCAAATCTGAAAAGTGATCGAGAGTGGAGTATCACCAGTTTTGCTCCAAAGCGATAGTTAAATCTTTAATTAGATTTGAACGTGAAATGGTAATTAATTTTACCGATAACACCGTGGTGTTAGAAGTGGAGTATTACCAGTTTTCTCCATGGGATATATAGGTTGGGATTGGGAAATAAAATAAATAATTACTTCGGTGTGGTTCGTTAATCCCGACTAGTTTGAAATGATATCCAAAGGAAGATTATAGGATAAATTTAGAAGAATTTATCTTTGATAAAATTAATGGGAACATTTCCCTAAGAATGTGATTTTGTGAATAAAAGAATATTCTGAACTGGAATGAGGCGTTCGTTGTGTTTGTGTAACATTTGTTTATTATATACGTGGGTTATTCAGAAAGGCCGGGTTTATACCCATTCTGAATAATCGATTCGACGAGATGTCGAAGATGAAGACGGTGGTCGAAGACCGGAAGTCTTCACATCGTTTGGGTGATTACTGATGATCTTGATTGGGCTGTACACCCAGGATGAGGGAAACAGTTGGTGATCGTCCAGACGTACTTGGAGATGGATGGATATGCGAGGAAAGTGCCTCCGGTTTCGTTCAGACCCAGAACGAACTTGTAAATGGATTGTGTGTCTGACATTGGATTTTATTCTGTGTTGATTGATTTCTATTAAATATACATCTGTTTGGCGGCGGAGAATTTATTCTCTTGCTTAACGCCCTTCTCTGAGACGTACGAGTTCAGAGGTTGTATATCGATGGACATCAGTCGCATGGAGTGAATTGCCAGTGTGGCATGCGTAAGTGGCAATTGATCAAGGCTTCTGTTGAAAAGCAAAGTCTTGTGGTTGATGATCAAAGCACGGCCTGTGTGGCATAGCTTTGTGTATAACGTGAATTCGCGAGCCTCACACCTCGGTATGAGTCAAAAACGGGATAGTGACTGCAGGGAGAGCACGACGTTTCTTTCTAGCTAGGGTGGTGTCAGTGACCTACCAGCCCTGACATTTATATACTTTTCACCTGTGTGGTTGTTGGATACGAGGCGCCTCGGATATAGGTCTGTAAGGACCGGGAAACGTGTGTTCAGGAATAATTAATCCTCAAAAGTAAGAGAGGACCGGCCCTGAAGATCCAAGGATCAGAGTGGGGTCCTGAGGCATTTGCTAGAGTGTCTCGAACGCGGAGAGGAGCTTGCCCCTTGCCTCGGCTCATGATGGAATCCAATTTCCAATACGTGATATTGCGGTTTTAATTGTAGAACTAGTATGGCGACATGATAGATGGTACCCATGCCGCCTATGATTGATATTTATGATTTGAAATTGTTTTGACACTATACACCTATTATAGTATCAAATAATGTGTTTTAAACGTATCAAGCATGCTTTGGCTGTTATAAGGGAAAACCCTATCCTCCGGCTTGCGTTGCATTATGTGATGGGACCTGGGTCTTATAACAGCTTCATTTTTCTTTATTTAGCATTGCGCTGTTTGTTTTATGCACTGGTATTCTTGGGAGGAAACCCGTTCCGTGTTATACGGCGTGGTCCCTTGATTTACCGAACTTTAAAATAAAGAATTATAACTATTTTAGTTCTCACACCAGTCCCATGACTGACCTGGAGTTTATTGTTTTAACCTAAACTCTGGGTGCCCCTATTTTCCGCACGGGCAGCTAGTAGTTTTGGTTTTGCAGATTTATATTCACAGGGTCCTGATTTACAGCTGGAACGATGCTCGGAAAGCTCTGTATCCGTGTATTACTTTCAGTTGTGCTTTTGTATTATTTTCCGCTGCTATGTAATTTATTGTAATCTCTGATATTTATCGAATGTAATTTATTCATTTATACTCTGTATATTCTTGTATCTGATGGAATTGTTGTAATAGCAATGAAATGTTCTTCCGTCTGCGTCCTTTTGTGTGTTGTTCTCAAAGTATTCGTGCTTTCCTTCGCGGGGAAGTTACGGGTTCTTACAATCTCGTTCTGCACGGTTGCATCCTATCCATTGTGAGTTGTTTAAGCACCTTGGATAACATTGTGCACGACCGACCCTGATGATGTCCATTTCGTATCCTTTGTCCAATCTTTGTAACTCAATGTGCATATGGATTTTTGGGGGATTAACACATAAACCCCGTCTTCAATTATATTCATCGTATTTGATTCGCAACGCTAATGTCCCAATGGAGTGGTTTTCAGATAATAAATATGATCCCTGTCTCTCCGTATTGACGATGAAAAAATGGTCAAAACTTTGATGGTCAGTTATTTAACTATCAAAGGAAAACATCCATACACACAATGATCTTATTTCCAAATGGAAATTTTATCGATCAATCATCAATCAACATTTTTCCCTTTAAATTAATTTATACATTTCCCCAATTCTCGTTTTCATATATCCATAAATTCTTATTTCCTAAATTTAGAAAATACATGTTATTAACATTGGAAAACGTTTACATTGCTTATTCACGCATCACTATCCTCCCACATCTATCAGTCTCTAACTGTAAACTAGTAAGAGAAGAATTCCTTGAATATCAACCCTAAAGGCCGAAACCAACATCAGATCGATACTTAGAAAGTCATTCAACTTAAATAATTTCCAGTTAGTTTCTAATTTCCTTAACTCTGTTTCTTAACTTCTTATCAAATCATTGCTTACACAACTCTCGGATTTGGTTTACGATTCTGCTTCTTTTATAAAAACATTGGTTATAACGATAACGTTATAATCCCTACTTTCGAAATACCTAACTTCAAGTATAACTTTTATTCGTTAATTGGAATAAATAATAATTAATAAATTTATTAAATAAATAAATCTTGGTTTAAAAACCAGAAAGTAAATAGAACTTTCCTACATTTGATACAATCGAAATCTAATGCATAATTCTTTCTCAAATAGTCTCTATTTGATAACTCTCCTTCGAATAAATCGTTATTCGATTAACTCTCTCTCGAATAACCTCTATTCGATTAACTCTCTTCGAATAACTTATATTTGATTAACTCTCTTCGAATAACTTATATTCGATTTACACTCTTCAAATAACTTGTATTTCATTATCTTTCTTTGAATAATTTATATTCGATTTACACTCTTTAAATAACTTATATTCGATTAACTTTCTTCAAATAACTTATATTTCAAGTCAACTAAATTTCTAAGTTCATTTTTGAATTTAGCACTTTCCAACAATTTCCAATTTCCTTTTGTAACTATTTAAAATCTGTAAAACGTTTGCTTTTAAATCATTATTCACTTTAATGCGTGAATATTATTCCTTTACAGAAAACTGGACTCGTTTTATCTAATCAAAACTTGATTTCATAATTTAAATACTAACACTGGTTCAGGTTAAGTTTATATAAATCCACAACTAATCCATTTTTTCCCCAAATAGAATCCACTATTTTATTTTAACGCTATTTCCTATCTCATTCAAATTCCCATTTGAATTTTTTCTTTATAAATGTTTTAATTTATAAAATAATTATTTTAATCCATTATTCACATCGAATGTGAATAATATTTCTTTTATATAATCTATTCAGTTTGATTTCGCATTTAAAAATAATATTCCCTTTCCAAATTCTATTTATACTTCTATTTATAGAATTATTCATACAAAATCCTATTTTATTTCCAACACTTATAATCTCGTTTATAATTCTCTTTATAACTACTACGTTCACATTCAATTTCAAATATCGGTGTTAAAACCAATTTTTACTTCTCCATATAAATTCAGACTTCTATATATAACTATATATGTATATTATATTTATCCAATAATAAATATCTTACTTAATTTATAAATATCGCTTATAAATTAATCATCTCAATTTATCTGTTAAAAACAGATTTCTAACAACAATCTACTTTTATCAGTTTTCTCACAATTCTTTTATATCTCGCAAATTCCCTTTTTATAATTCTATTTCTTTCCCAAATATTTCCTTTTATAATTCTATTTGTTATCCAAATATTTACTTTTAATAAAATCCATTGATTTTATAAAATAGTTAAATTCAATATCCACTTTAAAATTTCCTTTTATATATTTCAATATTACTTATGGTATTTACAATACCAAATAAAAAGGATCAATCAACATCCAGACACACATAATCAATAACAGATTATATGGCACATCATATATCACAATATATGAAAAAAATAGTATTACAAATATTGAGGAATCGAATTGGATCCCTCCAACCTGTTTCCCTGCATCACAAATGTTAAACAATATAAATAACATCGGTTTCATTTCAATATGAAATATTCTGATACACAAAATCAATATTTGATTATGATATATATATATATATATACACACATATTGCTAGATCTAAAATTTCAACCAATCAATTAGCAGTTCATCCACATAATCAACACATAGCAATCAACCATCATTTATCAATTCTAAAAATACGTTATAAAAATATAAACTGGCAGAATTAGTGAGATTTACTCAGATTGGACATTTATCGTTAAATAACCATCAACTTTCGTTGATTCAAACAGATGTTTAATCCTGCCATAATTTGTAACGGGCTCCAATTTACTATAAATCAGTCCCATTGTGTAACCTTTGTTCCTACGATCCTATCAGATCTTGTTTCGTCAATTTCTGATTATGTATGACGAAGTTATACAATTTTCAATATTGAATACAATTTAAATGTCATTAATCGTTAATTCATTATTTAACTAACCTTAAAACATCCTTAACCTTAATTCCACATCAGCGCATTTCTTCCTCTTCTTAACGCTCAGTACATAACCCGTTCTCCCTCTCAATGGCTATTTTCATGCAAGTTTTGGATCCACTATTCTTCCATTCTACTTAATGATTTCAAAAACAAATCTCATCATTATCCATCTCTTCGCACGAGATTTAATCTCATCCTCAAAATGGTTAACTCAATATCACCATCTCGAATGCATCGCACAACAAGTTTCCGTTCAACATCAGGTCATCACCGAACAAAACTCACCCATTTTCCAATGAAACTCAAAACCAACACCATCATTCTCTCCCTCATCAAAAACACAACATCCCCATAGCAGTCACAAGAAGTTTGAATCATTCCCCCTTGTTGCATGAATCAACATCTCCGAATGCTACAGTAAAAGTAGCGAACCTTTTAGTCACCGCAGCCCCAAAAAATCTGGCGTTCACATCCTCTCGCCAACCCCATCTTCACGCCAGCATCCATTTGAACCAATTCCACCCCCCTTCGACAGCTAGTGCCTACCCTAGGCTACTGCTCACATTTCGAGTATCTCAAATAAGAACCACACCCAAAAATATTCCCGCTAAATTGAAAAGAAAGGTCTCACAAACTCAAAGGAACTTGCGTTGCAATTTACGGAATTTTTTTTTGTATTTCTTTTGATTTTCAAAGTGAGATCTTTTCACGTTTTCATGTTTCAGTAGTGCGGCGCATTCGTTTGACCAAGGAAAAATGGAATTTAGGGTTAGAATGGAATGTGGTGTATTTATAGTAGATTTTTATATTTTTATATTTAGTTATTATATTAATTTATATTTCAATGCTGCTTATTATGTTAAAAATCTCTATGATCACATACAATATCCAAATTCGATGAAAATGGACATACAGCTACAGTTCGACATTACGGAACCAACGAAACTTGTTTCGTCGAATTCCGAATCTATTTGCTCACACAACGTATTTTCTAGGTTACAAATATTGACTGTTTTTCACATTAAAATCCCGCAAGGCCACATACTGACTTCAAAAATCACGAAAATTAAAATCTAAAATAATATAATATTTTGGATCTAACTAAATTAATTTCATCGAAAATGGAGATCGTTTGCAAAAATGGCTATTTTCTAACATCTAAAATAAGCCAATTAAATATATATATATATATATAAACAATTTAATTAAATATTAATAAATTAATATTATTGTATATAATCACATAAAATATTATCTAGCTCCAAAATAAACATATCTGGATTTATAAATCGATTTTTAAAAATCCAAGTTAATCGATATTCAATATATAAAATAAAAATCCTTTAATAATATAAATAAATCGTTATAAATTACAAACGAATTCCATAGCGACTTTTTGAAAATTTGATTTGGACCTAACTCACAATGTATACGATGAATTCTCAATTTTTCTCTTCCATTAGAAAAATATAGTTCACCAGATCCGATCGTTTCTTGTTTCACAAAAATCCAATTTAAAACGGATTATGTATATTCAATTGAAGTTCAAAATTCAATATTACGAACTACCGTGCCATTACGAGCTCGATTATAATTATATCATAATTATACGTTCAAATTCATTATTATAATTCAATTCTAAACTGAATTAAATCTTATCAATTATCCAATTTACACAATATTGTGAATTCAGCTATTTTCGATTATTTCAGAATCAAAGTATATTATTCCATTATTAATATTAATTAAATATTCAATATTATTTAATTCAAACCATCTAAATCTCTAAATCACTATTAAATAATTAAATAAATTAATTATTATACCGTAAAAATACAGGACGTTACATTAATCCAAGCCTGACTCGAGTGTTTTAGCACTCGAGTTAGATCCAAGTGTATTTCAGGTTTAGACAGGATTCGAGGAGTTCCTAGACGATTCTTGAGAAGCTATTGATCTTTATTAGAAGGAAGGGAATATTCTAATATCTGTACCTAGATGTCATGGTTGTATTATGGGAGGATAGAGTTTATAATTTTCCATGGTATGTTACTCTGATTATTTAAAAGTTTTTGTTGTAAGTTATATTGAATAATATATTTGTTCTATTCCATTTTGAGATTATGTTCTTTTTTCTGTTCCGTTGTGTTTTCTCTGATAAAAAACCCTGATGAATTGAGTTTGCGATATTTGGTTTTGCAGTATATGAACACCATTGATGTGTTTAGTATCGACTATCGAAGATCAACAATTTGGTTTATCGCATGACTCCAAGGATTCTTACTTTTTGGATTAGACTTGTGTGATATACAGTTGGTTCAAAGGGCGAGGGTCATTGTACCTCACAAAGTGGTATCATAGCTTTGGTTTAGCGATAAACCTTGGCTGTGAAGATTCGTTAGAGACAATATCTAGAATACATTTGTAAAAATCAATTAGTGATTAACGGATCTGATAATGTGGCATTCAAAGTGATTGTGCTATCAGTGAATGATAAGTAATCGTAGCCTCAGTCCTCAACAACTGGGGAATGACAAAAATCGGGCAGGCAACATGACTATGTGGATCGCTCCCATTAGGGTGTATAATCACCTATTTAGAGAAATTCCTTTTACTTCTTTAATCTATCGATGCTGTCCCTTTTTGGGAAACGGTTGCGGATCCCAACCGTTGGTGATATACATTCGATACACTCAAGCGAAATGAGTGGTCAGTCATGTGTGGGCCGAGTTGCAAGATGTTCTTGTTGAACCCAGTGTATTCCCCTCTAGAGATACACTATCGGAAGGTGGTTCCATACTTGTCATGTTGGAAATCCAATCTCCAATAAGCGCCCTGCAGTTTTTGATTTAATATTATATATGGAGCGTGAGATGCAAGCATTCCGCTAGATTGTTATTTATTTGATGTAGACATTATTATAATATCACTAGATTTGATATCAAAAATATTTTTGGTTATCGTAAGGTAAAAACCATCCATGTTTATGTGTGGTTCGGTCTTACGGTTATAATTTCTTTCGAAAGGATTTCGAAAGTTAAACAAATGGTTGGAGTTTACTCACACCAATCCCATGACTGACCCAAAGTTTATTTTTTTTTTGTTTTCTTTAAACTCTTGGGGGCCCAAATTTGTACGGGTAGTCAAGTAGTCTGGATTTTACAGATTCACTTGGAGGAGTCTGAAGCAGGAGGCTTCACCAGTTAGCTATAGACTATCATATATTCCGCTGTGTACCACGTTTGTATCTGGAAACAGGTGTTTATAACTATTCTAGAAATAACTGTTGGGCTCTAATGATGGTATGTATATAAAGTTACCGAATTGTATTTCAAAGGTTATGTTATTAAATATATTTTATTCATTCCGCTGTGAGATTTGTGTTCTTCGTTTTTCTTCTATTCTAACATTTCTTTATTTCTATTCCTCATCCTCTAACTTCTTTCTACTAATGATTCGTATTTCTGTGTCATTTGTGTTGTACGTGTGTTGTTATTAGTCAACTCAAAGGGTACGGATTTGCGGGTCGTTACAGTCGGTATTAGAGCTTAGGTTAAGCGAATACCTAGGTTGGGTGGCATGTGCTCATTAGAGATAGGGTCAGCAGTACCCTAGAATGAGTTGAGTGTATATATACAAGGGTGCGTATTTGTAAATTGATATAAAAAGTATTTTATATTGTGTTGGCTATTCTGTTGAGTAGCTTATGAATTCTAATCGAATAGTGGGATGCCACAAAGTCGATAGGAATTTCTAAACACTTGAATAGAGAAATTCAACATAATAATGTTTTGAAGTGGGTAAATGAAATAATTTTACCCAAAATTATATTTTGATGTATAAAGAATAATTTTATGAAATTATTGAAATACATGGATGTGTTGGTTGTTATTATCATTAGATAGGATTATAAAAAAAAATTGAAATGGTTATATAAAACCAAATAGAATCTGTATATAAACGGAATTTACAAATGTGATGAACTGAAATTGGAATCTAGATCACAATTAAGAATTTAAAATCCTGGGTGTTTGGAAAAATATTTTCGAAGTATATTAAAATAATATAGCTTTGTTTTGGAAGGATTTTTGTAATGAAAATCATTTTTGACGGATTTTGAAAAGTGATAAAGCACTGAACTCAATTCAGTCGCTGGAAAATAATTTTGATAATCACTGCAGCATCATCTTTGTTCGTTTTCGAGTTTCTAAGTGATGGATTGCTACCTTAGAAAAAAAAAAGTTTGATGGAAATTTGTTGTGAAAGAAAATGAGTTGTTTTTGGAAAATTCAAATGTTTTGAATTCGAAATGGAAATAAATATATGCATATATATATATATATATTTATGTGATTTAAGAAGGATTTGAAGTTAAACACCCAGGGATTTGAATTCTGAAATTTAAATTTAACTTAAGCAAGTTAAATGGATTGAAGTGAGTAAACTGATTAAAATCAATTTGAATGAATATGAATTGAATTTGGATATATTGGCTGTAAATCATTCAAAATTAAATGAATGTAAGCCTATATGATGTGGAATATGAATGAAAACAAAAGTTTTATAGGAATTAAACTTTGTTGAAATATGAAGAGTTGAGTTCAACTAAATGAGCATTGGAAAGTTAATGGGTTTGAAGCACTTTTCTACCATAGTAATCTCAGGGACGAAATTCTTTTAATGTGGGAAGAATGTAACGACCCGGATTTTTAGTCGGTAAATTTTAAATATTTAATATGGTTTTAAATATGAAGTTGATAATATAAATGATATTCTATATAGAGTTATCGATTTAATAATTGAAATATGATATATAAATAATTATCGTAATGCGAAATATAATTGAATTTAGTATTAAAACTAAGTCAAAACAATTCAGATGATTTATGGAAATTAAATTAGAATATAAATGATAATAAAAATAGTTTATTATCGAAGAACCTGATTATTTCTGAATTTGAATTATATTATATTGATATAATATGGTTATTTTATATACGTTCAAATAAAATTTCAAAATATATTCTGCTGAGTTCAGTACAACGCTATAATATTGAAACGTCGGTCGGTGCGTTAAAATAGCGGTTCACGATCTTAAGTTGCGAACCCCAAAATATTTGATTTTTTTTGGATAAGCTTGAAATCAAATCAGAATCTTTTTAGATTAAATAAAAATCACTTTATATCGAATCAAATTCATTATAAATCAAATCAGTAATATATATGCTATGTACTTTACCCTGCATTCATTTAATAGCCGTGTACTTTTGGTCTCCTCTTCGCTTCCTTATAAACCACAACTATCCCCCCTTTGTTCCTTTCATTTCTGGTTTCCGTAAATTAAATCAAAAAGGAATCTTCAAATCAGAAATGGCCTCTTCATATAAACATCAAAGCCTCAATAAACAAAAGTGGCCGCTCCCTTCCCTAACTTCAAAATCGCGAGCCCCTCTGAAAACAAAATCGAAATCATCCTGTGAAGATAAAAATAAAATATACGAATCGAAATCATTCATTTCGAGGATCGGAAAGACGCAAATCGTGATTCAAGGGGGGTTCGACAGTTGATCACGAGCCAAGGTTCTTCAAAAGTGGGGTTAGGGATTTCGCGAATTCAAAAATCGAATTCAATGTCGAGTTCGTCTTTGAAGCAGGGATGCGTACAGCGTGGTGCTCCTAGAAGCTATGTGCGATGCTGAATTGCGAGGTTCGAATTCAAACAGGGATTCAGGCTCGTGATGTTGGAGGTGCGAGTTGGTGATGTGAAGGTCGGCTAGGTGATTAGCGACTCGGGAGCAAGTTGAGATGAGCATTCGTGTAAGAATTGAAGTCGCGGTGACTTCTGAAGGGTGATGGTGCAGTATTTGTCAAGTTCGAACCAAAATAGTTCGCCATTTTCATTATTGGGCTGGAAGTAATTCGAAGGTTCTGATGAGGAGCAGGGTTGTGTTGGGGAATTCGATTGAATGGTAGTGACGAATCTCGTGATTTGGGGATTTTAGAGTTTTAGTCATGGTTGTAGAAAGAGTGACGAGAGAGGAGGCTAATGTGAGTTTGTTGTACAAGGAAGGAGATTGATTATTGCCATGTATTAAGAATAAATAAAAGGGGAAGTCTGACAAGGAGGGTTGTAATGGAATAACAACTTCGAATTGTTTAGCAAGGTATAGGGTGGAGGGTTCAAAGCTATTTTAGGGGAAGGAGGTGTTTACAATGTGAATGAGGGTAATGATTTAAGTAATTAATTTAGTATAGTTAATTACATTTAAAAATTATATATATATATATATATTTACAAACTAGAATAGAAAATATAACAATTGCATACGATAACAGTTTTGACGAGAAACGAAATTCATTGTAATCGTAAGGGCCTAAGCTTCGCAATGAAATTGGATTGGAATTTTTGGAATCGATGGGATCAGCTCGCGAATTTTAGTTCAAATCGAATATCATTCGATTTGGATTAAAATAGCACCAAATCTGAAATAAAAATCACGGTGAGTAAACTCACTCTCTGGATTTTAATTAAATAATTTTTATATGTTGTTTGTTGGATGATTGGTTGCACTGCTATTTATTTATAAATCGTGATTATCAAATATATTAGTTATTTAGGCTTGGTAGTTGTTATTATATATATATATTGGTGGTTGGATTCCCACAGTCTCATTAGCGGATGCTCGCAGTATCATTAGCGGATGATTACCCTATGCGCCTCATGCTATGATAGTGGATGACCTTTTATACCGCGATATTCTGCCACGAAGCAGAATGCGTATTATTTATGTCGGCTAACCTCTATGGATGCAGGGAAAACAGATTGGAGGGATCCAACTGGATTCCTTAAAATTTATCTTTTGTTTGTTCTCATATATATATATATATATATATATATATATATATATATATATTATCATATATGACGTGTTGATTGAATTGGTTGGTTTGATTGTTTAAATATCACTGAGGGCCAAAATGTTGATTTATAAAAATATCATGAAAATGATATTTGAGTTTTAAAAAGCAAAATTCTATTTTCTAAAATAGAATTTGAATTTAAAATGGGCTGAAGATATTTACTTGTTTTGAAAATAAATAAAACAAGTATTGAATTTATAAATGATGTTTATAAATTAAATAATACAAGAAATTGAAGTGAATTTATAAACGGTATTTATAAATGAAATAGAATGATTTTCATTGGATAATCCGGGAATTGAAGTGAATTTATAAACGGTGTTTATAAATGAAATGGAAAAAATTTTCATTTGGATAATTTAATATTTAAATTCAATATGAATTTAAAAGAGAGGATTAAGAATCATGTTAGGAAAACGACGAAGTCTATTCTGATATTCAGAATGTAAAGTGACCTTAAAATAAATCCGTATGGATTTATGATTTTAATTCGATTAGATCGAATGTATTTAAATAAATATTTTCAGAAAAATATATTAGGATTATATTAAATTAAAATACGAAAATAAATTCTATATTTATATAGATAAGTTAAAATAAAGAAAATGTTCCAAAATTAGATTCTGGTTTTAAATAGATTTCAAATTGGAACTTGTTTAGATATATAAAACCAAAAAAATTATAAACGGTATTTATAAATATGATGAATTAATTATCGAGAGATAATTTGAAATATTAAATTCAAATATGAATTTAAAAGTATAAATTGAAATCATTTTGAAAAAAAAGGAAATGATAGTTTTTATTCCGAAATTCAGAATATAAAAGGGGTTGGGTTTCAAATAGGTATTTGAAAGGAAATTTGTTTTAACTTTTAAACAAGAAAATTAATTTATAAACAATGTTTATAAAAATAGGGAAATAAATTATCACTGGATAATTTAGAAGTTTAAATTCAAGAAAGAATTTAAAAAGTGAAATTGGAAAACGTGTTGAAAATAGAATAATTGATTATATTCCGGGATTTAGAATATAAACTGAATTGAGAAAATCCAAAGGAGTTATAATTGGAATTTGATTATACCGAATTTTGTAATTTATTTATAAAATGAATTGGGATTTAAAATAACAAATCGATTATAAATAAATGTATAACTGAGTAAGGAAAAATCAGCGATTATAGATAATCAGAATTATTGAGTTGAATTGGAAAATTTGGTTTGATGTATATTAAAAATATATTAGAATGGAGTTGAGTTTATTTTAAATGAAGTTTAAAAGTTTATATATATGAATATAGTTAAAACGAACTCGCCGTAGCGCGTCAGTTCGTAAATTGGCGATTCGAACTTCAATTGCGTATATGGAACTCAAATTAAGTCAGAATTCTTTGAAACAAGAACCGTCAGGACCAATTAGATAATAATTTTCTAATGGAAGAGAAAATTCTGAATTTTGTCGTATATATTTTGAGTTATGTAAAAATCAAATTTTCAGAAAAACATCGCCATAACCATTTAAAAACCTTAACGGTTTATTTAATTTTATAAAAGGATTTTAAGCGAATAAAATTCGAATTTCTATTTAGAAAATTTCAGATTTGAGTTGTAAAATATATGTGAACTCAAATGGAGTAATGGATTGATTTTTGAAACAGAAATCAGATCTTTAATTATTGAATAGAATTAACTAATTTGAATAGTAATTTGTTAATGAGATTTTGAATTGATATTGGGTTTTGAATAAGTGAATTCAATTTGGAAATTTATATTCGAAATCGAAAAGGAAACTTGAATTGAAATTGGAATTCAATTTGTTTATAAGCAAGTAATATTTTATTTGAACATTTTATGTTCAAACAAAGAAGTGGAATAGTCAAAATATCTAGTTAGAAAATAAATTAGCGAATTACGTTAAGACGAATGGATCGAGTTGAAACCAAATGGGAATATTTGGATATGTGTTAAGCAGGTTTGGAATGAAGTATATGAAGAGATATAAGTTGAAGTGCCCGACCAAAAGGTACACGTTTAAATTCCATATGAGATTTTATATGCCGAATCAGCAAGCCACTTGGATTTTTGATTTTCTTTTTGAATGGAAAGGGCCTACAGAGGCAGGTTGAGGTTTGAACTATCGACCGGTACAAAGGAGGTTATGGCGAAATTTTCCAGAAATTTAAGGAGCTAGAATATTTTTAAGAAAATCGGATACATATAAATCAATGTATCGATATATATAGGATTCGATAGGGAAACGAAATTAAAAATAGAATATTTGAAAACAAAAAGGAAATCTATAAGTTAGATTTGTTAAAAATAGAAAGCGAACCATATACATGTTTTTAAAATGAATAATTGATTTTTATGGTGTTGTTTATTCGAGGTAAGTGGCCTTGTCTATTTTAAAGTTAATGATGTTTTTAGTCAAGGTCTGAGAGGTAGTTATACCCCAACTTGATTGATTTCATTTTTAACCAATAAATAGCATGATCCGGTCTCGAAGAGAAATGTTTGAATAAGAATTAGTTGAATGCAGTGTTTTGGGTTGTTGTAACGATGTTTCACACAATATTCATTTTAACCCAAGTAAGTGGAAATTTAGAAATATAATAAATAAATATTTCCTGAGTGTAGAAATGAAGGGCATGAAAAAGATAAGTAATTGGAATGTTTTCCAGTTATAAATAGAAGATATTTTCTATGTATAGAAAATAAAAGGCGGCGATATATGGAAATGTTTTCCAAATAGTGAAAAGGGCCAAGATGATTGTCGAAAATATTTGTCTAACAAATATTGATAAGGAAATGGAGTAGTGATTTAATTAATGAATGAAATATCAATTAAATGGCCCAGTGATTTGTTTGATGCTTTGATTGAATGTTTGTTTTACTTCAATAGTTAAATAACTGACTATTGAAGTGTTTGCCAATATCGTTGTCAATATGGAGAGACCGGTTGGATTATTATCTGAGAACCACTCTGTATTGGCGGTAGCGTTGCGAATCAGATTATATGAAGATAATCAAAGACGGAGTAAAGTGCAAGGAATTTTTCTATTAACATATATTGTGCCTTCGGTTTCGTTCAATCTAGGAATGAACGTATATGGACGAATGTCTGACAGAGTATTTCCAATGATCACATAGATTGTTCTGTACAAATATATATATGGTGGCGGAGAATTTATTCTCTTAGAATAATATCCAGAATATATTTGTGCAAATCAATTAGTGATTAACAGATCTGACAATGTGGCATTCAAAGTGGTTGTGCTATCAGTGAATGATAAGTAATCGTAGCCTCAGGCCTCAACAACCGGGGAATGACAAAAATCGGGCAGGCAACATGACTATGTGGATCGCTCCCATTAGGGTGTATAATCACCTATCTAGAGAAATTTCTTTTACTTCTTTAATCTATCGATGCTGTCCCTTTTCGGGAAACGGTTGCTAATCCCAACCGTTGGTGATATACATACGATAAACTCAAGTGAAATGAGTGGTCGGTCCTGTGTGGGTCGGGTTGCAAGATGTTCTTGTTGAACCCAGTGTATTCCCCTCTAGAGATACACTATCGGAAGGTGGTTCCATACCTTGTCATGTTGGAAATCCAATCTCCAATAAGCGCCCTACGGTTTTTGATTTCATATTATATATAGAGCGTGAGATGCGAGCATTCTGATAAATTGTTATTTATTTGATGTAGACATTATTATAATATCACTGGATTTGATATCAAAAATATTTTTGGTTATCGAAAGATAAAAACCATCCGTGTTTATGTGTGGATCGGTCTTACAATTATCACTTTTGAAAGGATTTTGAAAGTTAAACAAATGGTTAGAGTTTACTCACACTAGTCCCATGACTGACCCAGAGTTTATTTTGTTTTTTTTCCCTAAACTCTTGGGTGCCCAAATTTGTATGGGCAGTCAAGTATTCGAGATTTTACAGATTCACTTGGAGGAGTTTGAAGCAGGAGGCTTCACCAGTTAGCTATAGACTGTCATATATTCCGCTGTGTACCACGTTTGTATTTGGAAACAAGTGTTTATAACTGTTCCAGAAATAGCTGTTGTGCTCTGATGATGGTATGTATATAAAGTTACCGAATTGTATTTCAAAAGTTATGTTATTTAATATATTTTATTTGTTCCGTTGTGATATTTGTGTTCTTCGATTTTCTTCTATTCTAACATATCTTTCTTTCTATTCCTCATCCTCTAACTTCTTTCTACTAATGATTCGTATTTCTGTGACATTTGGGTTGGACATGTGGTGTTATTAGTCAACTCAAAGGGTACGGATTTGCGGGCCGTTACACAGTGGGAGGGTTAAGTATATCTAGGCTGGGTGGGTGATATTTACGTATATATAGGCCCACAAACTTAATCGGTTGGGGTTATGTAATTTAAGACACAGTTAGGTAAGCATAACCAGTGGAAATCCTAGTGGGGATGCAAGACAAAGGGGAGAGCTTGCATCATCTTGTGTATGGGACCCGTTTCAGTCAGTAACTCATATAACAGTATCAAACGAGTACTCCGCCTTAGGTACGAGTCGGGGTACGCTTACTGGGCTGATTGTAAGAGATCCAAAAGCAGGGGACGGTGTGGGCGGCACGTAACGACCAGGTCTTGTGCGTCCATGGTCCGGAGATAGGAAAATAAGACGTCGTGGCACCCGTGGATATGGTTTTGCATCCTGAAAACTAAGGGTTGCCACTTTAGGGAGTGATACACTCTACTGTGGGGCCATCACAGGGTATCTACGGAATAAGGAGTCAATCGATTAGGATAGTAATTAGGATACATTTAGACTCCGGTATGTTGGGAGCCCGTTAATAACCTTAGAGGTAACTCCGTTATGTTGGGCTGCTTGTTGATTGTATGGGGTAAAAACCTCTCACTGGAAGTACAATTAAGTCTACCATCTTATACTGGTTGGGGATCATCTTGTTAGTAAAACAATAGTAGTGGTGTAGAGAAATCATTATAGAAGCGTAGTATAGTCTATAAGGTTATCCTGTTTACCTTGTCATACCTGTCGTTTATGATGTTATCTTTCTTATCCAGTTTATATGCCCGTCATGGTACTTTTACTTATTTATTTGCTAAAAGTAGTTGGACTCGCCAGACTTTTTGTTTGACCCATTTTGTTTCCTCTTCTTTCTCTTCCGTTCCCTCCCCCCCCCCCCTCCCCCCCCAAAGTTCTCAAGGTGGGAATACTCAAGCTTGATCAAGATTCTACTATCGTCTTGCTTGGAGCTGCTTAGATGTATTGCTCAAGTTCTTATCTTTGCTACTATGGCTATGTTTCTTTTGCGGATTATGCTTTTTTTACTACTGTACTCTGATATTTTAAGTACAATACAAATTTTTTAATGATGTACTGGGTTTATGTATTTTCAAACTCATGATGTTTTGAACCACGATGTTTTATGATTAGTAAAGTTTTTAATTCCGCTACTATTTTATATCTGTCTTGTAATGTTTCTGTTTACCTATAACGCTTCACGAAACTTAATGTATTCTCTTAATGAGTGACATTAAAGGACATAGGGTTTCACATTATCCAAGCACATCCCACATAAGAAAATTTTCTCTTGTTCCTGATTTTCTTTTTCATCTTATCTTGGAAATTTTTATCTTTATCCATCTTTTCTCATAATTTATCATGTTTGTTGCTTTACTGAATTTGTTGTTTCCTTTTTAGTTGTACCATTTCTCTTTACTTGGATTATTTAATTATCAGATCTAGGTTTAGTTTTCAAATAAGCCTTCTAGTCTTTCAACTAAAACAGGAAAATAGACACTCTACACAGCTACTACTAAGGGCCAAGAGTCTCGGGACTATGTCCCCCTCAGACAGAAAAGTACAAACCATGGGATCCACGACAAGTTTAGGTGTTACCCTAACTACCCAACAAGAACAAAATAACGGAATGATCCCAATAGAAAAGTAGTAACGGGTTTTACCCCTCACACGAAAATTAGCAACAGGATCTAAACACTTACTTACCCTTTACTATCTAGTAATCACTACTAATTCTAGCTGTGTACCAATAGTCATTTCAAGCAACACCCTAGAATTTTCAATGGTTACGTATTCTACAGGAATTTACCATTTTTTTCCAAGATAATTCTCGCTATTTACTTCATAGCCTCAAAACTTTTCCCGTCTTCCCTAGGCAATAATCCTTTCATACTCCATACTTTTAAAACACGGTTTGGCCTTTTCATTTAATTTTTTTTCTCCTAAAAAATCAGTAGTGTCAAATTTTATTTTCCTCAAGAAAACTTACTTTTTCCAAATCATAAAACACGTCATCTTAAAAAATGAAAATCATCATATTTTTTTTCAAATCACAAAACTGGAGTAGATACGAACAACTATTTCTCAATCGGGTTTACGACTCGTTCTTGCCTATAAGGTCAGTTCAGTTTCTTACTACAAGGTGCAAACATGTTCTCTGTTCTTAATTTCTACAACTTATTTTGTCCACCCAACAAAATTTTCTCTTGTTAAAACAATTTATCAAAAATGATTGTCAAAAGAATAGAGACTTCAAAACTTTCTTTACTCGAAATTCCAATTTTTAACAAAATGCAACTTTTCCCAAGTTTTGCTTTTGAAACCTTTCATGTAATATAACAAGAAAACTAGAGAGCTATACATGCTCTATAATATGCACCTTTTACTGAGAGAATTTTACTTTAGACCAAATTTTCATGAGAAATCATTGCTTCCAAAATATGCCCCATTTTACTTTAAAACCCAATACGTACTTCTTTACATATTTTAAAACTATTGCTTTTAAGATTAAAACTTGAAAACACCATAAACCCTTTTCCCAAAACTTTTACAATTTCAAATTCTTAAAGGTTAACAACGGGGTTAGAATCAAAGCGGATTTCCAATTTTCTAGGCTTTACTAGACACTTACCATGGCTAATTCTCTCAACTCTATATATTCCTAATTCATTTTTCTCTTTTTAACCTTTTCCAATTTATAAGGTTTTACTGCCAAACACACTAACCCAAAATATTAATCATATGGGATTCACCTTCCTTCCATACAAAGTATATTGTACACTTTCCACCCAAATTACTTAAGGGTCTCAAATTTCCATATTCATTCCTTTAGTGTACAAAAAAAAACATCTTATTTCTTACCATATTATACTCTTTCTATTTAGTGGGTTCCTCTATGGATCTGGGTATGTATATATATATAATATTTATATTTTAAAAATACAAATACGTTCACTCGTTATCTATACAGAAATCTTAAACCTAAGCTCTGATACTATATGTAACAACCCGAATTCCAACAGATCTATTTTTTTTCAAAATTATAATCTATCGAAACTCGTGTTGGTTTGCTCTGGTATCCTGCAGAAAAGACAGAGACATAAAATAGGTCAGAGCTCAAAAAATATCTCACAACGGAATGGATAAAATATAATATACTCAAAGTATAGCCTTACCGTATTAATAATACTACCTAACCAGTATCCAAAGCTATCATGTCTCTGCCACAAATCTAACCTGCGAGTACGTTATGAGGAGGTGGTCAGAACACAAGTTCTGGTGATTGGATTTAAATTATACACTTTAAATAATCCTACATATACCGTTCAATCACATTTTATTATTTATTAGGTTACTTGGGTTAACATCACTCAAGGCTTACACACACGTCGTAACCATTTACTTCTCAGTGGATTAACCTAATACAGTATATATGTAGCTACCCCTCAACATTGAGGTACACCCCATGGTGCCCCACCCACACGGTCTCCACCGTAATGCCATAGAAATGAACGTGATACCTTATCCTACACCAGAGTGACGTATGGATATTCACATAACAATGTCATGTTCCGCATATATCTATCATTACTACGCTACATAAGCATATGGACTGCTACCGTCGATCGAATCAGATTTCATACCAGAGTAATGCCCTTAAGTCTACGATACACCACCCAGAGCTGACATGCATGTATCTAGACTGTCCCACGTACATATCGTCAGTCGTATTTGATGCCTTAAATGCACATAATGTGCACTGAATTATGTGACATGGCTATAAGAGAAACACAGAACTCAGTCAGATCTTTCCCGTATCTGTACAGGCCTGCCTTTAAGAGCCTCAAAATACAGATATTCCTAGGGTCTGTTTTCATGGTGGCTATGGCCCCACCTTGGCCCCTCCCTCAACTAGTAAAGACTATAAGAGCTAAGAGACTTGCCCCTAACAAATAATATAAACATTCATTTGGCGTCTCTCCTTGGCCACCATATCTCGATAGTGAAAGGTGAATGGTCTATTGGGTTTAACTTTAGTCTTTTCGCATCCCACTGGCTGCAGATGAAAGGTACCTGACAATCTACTATCCTTGTTGGTCCTGACCTCTGCCTCCCCATTGAGGCGATCGCCGAACCACCCTAGTGTCACCTCGTCACAGTAATCTGACTGCAAATCTACTTTTGCAGTCAAGGCCTACCCACCTAGTAGTTACACGCAGACCCAACCTCTGCGAGCACAGTCTAAACATCTACCACCGTACATAGGACTACCAGGAGAACCTTACGAATCTCAGGAAGCCGCGTGCTTCCCCTTCCATTCCTTTGGAGCCGATAGAATTGTTAGATAAACGAGCGCTCCCCTCGTGCCTTATGACACCACGACGATCTACCCCGTTGGGTTATTTACCTCAAACGTATGGACTGGTCCAAGCGCCTCGTTTTAATGTGTCATTAGACCCTATGTCTAAACATTCTTTTACGTGCTTATTTTACCTCACCAGGTTTCCATTTTACTTGGTTGTCCGCGTTCACACTAACTTCTTATCTAAGTTACCAAATTTCTCTTGCTTATTAATTTCAGTCATATAACTTAACCCTTTTAAGTTTATTAATAATCCCACATGTTATTTTCTAGATTGTGATCCAAGGACTGCAATCCACAATCCCTTTATACTCTTGTTTGATTTTATCATTACAATAACATGTTCTACTTAATATGTAATTAATCTCAATTCACATGTTTTCTTTTTAACATGATAGTCATTATTTATGATTAAATATAACTTATTTCATTTCATAAGTTTTCCTCATTCTTTCTCATTTAATCATAATTCCATTTTACACTGTCACTACAAATTATCGTTGTTTACTTATTAACTTAGTTCCCCTAACTAAGGACCACTACTAAGTTTCTCTTCCCATAAATATAACTTATGTTGTCCTCATCCGTAGATTTCAGATTTTTGTTCTTGTAAATAACTTAATTTACAATTAAGTACAACTTATCCCCTCACATAAGTTATTCTATTCCTTTATCGTTTATTATAACTTAAGCTATAATTTCCTGTTGTCCTTTCCACTTGTCTCTAGGACAACCCTAAACATGTTATTCTTATCAGCAAATTTCATACTTTCAAGTTTATAGATTACTTAATTTATAATTAAGTACAACTTCTTACATTTTATACACTTTCCACCTTTTATCTACTTAGTACAAATAATTGGTTTCAGTTTTCCCCATTTACTTATTACTTAATTTAAAATTAAGTGTCACTTATCTCATTTCACCAGGTATCTCATGTCCTTACTAGTTTATTATAACCTAAGTTATAATCTTCACTTGTCCCTAGGACAAGTCTACCAATTATACAACATTCTTATTAATGTAATTTATATATAACAGGTTATTATCATTCTCTGTTCATTCCATTCCTTTTTACTGTTGCTGGATTTGGCGGGCGGTTCCAGGCAGACTTGTTCCACAAGTTGACTCAACCTCGTGTCTTAGCACCATTGCATGTTTTAATTATGCACTTAGACCCTTCACATTAACTTTACCACTTGTGGATGCTGGATGTGCTGGGAGGTTCCGGGCAGACATCTACCACAAGTGTAATCTGACCTCGTGTCTAAGTGCGATTACAGTTTCCTATTTACTATAAATTTTAGGCATATTATCCTTTTCACATGTTACTGTAATCTAATTTACATGTCATAAAATTATTGCTATATTATGTCGGATGTCCTTTTTAACACGTATTTAATTCTATCCTGACATGTAATCATTTAATCAGGTAATTATTCAATGACAAGTTACGTATCATTTTCTCAGTTCTACATCTAATAATTCAAATACATAATATGCCACAAGTGAATCATGTAATTATAACAACAGTAGTCGCTACTCATATTCTAATAAGTTTGTTTTTCAACATGTAAACATTTAACACTTTAACCGATTCAACATATGAATTTTCCAACATATTCATACTAATATCTCAACTTGTTATAACAACATCTTAACACTTTTAATTATTTTGGCAAATTCACATTTATTGATAACGGGGAATGCTAAACGATAATATATCATTTTCTAAAATGATATAACTTAAATCCACTCACCTCATATGCTTTCCAAATCCTGGATCTGGTCCAGATCTAGCATTCCATGGTTTTTCCCTTAATTGGATTCAGAATCGAACAACCATGGATCTACAATTTTTACTAAAAGAAAAAGGAAAGAAAGAAAAGAGAACTGAAATAGACCAGATCCAGAAAATTACCATACTTCGATAAGAGATCCGAAAACCTTCTGATTGATTTTCATCCTTTTCCTAAAGATCTTGATTCAGAATTTTCCTAAACTAATAATCTAAATTTTCTAAAGAGATTTGAGGAGGAAGAGGAATGGCTGTAACGACCCAGAAAATCTGAACCAATTAATTTTTTTTTTAAATTGGCTAAAATAATGGATTTTAAGTATTTAAAATAAATATTTTAAATAATGGCATTGGAAAGTGAGTTTGAATCGACAATTGAAAACGAATATAATTAATTATAATTATAAACAAGGCTTGAAAAGGCGCTGCAGTTTCAAAAATTGAATTCAAACTTTGTTGGACTGTACCGGGAGCAAAACAAAACGGATTTTAGTGAAACCAAAAATATTTAAATCTGTTAGTAAATACCTTTCTAACGAATCTAAAAAATCGAATTTTCATAGCGGAAAGCAAAAGTTATGGCCGAATGAATTTTCAGAAAGGTCGCTATGGAATTTATATAGCCCGTGAAATTGGCCATTTTGCATACGACCTCGGAATTCGACGAAACCACTTTTGTTGGATCCGGGATGTAAAGTTATTGCTAGGTTTCAAATTTCATAATTTTTTAAGCTAGTATGTGAGCGTGGCAAAGGGAAAACGTGTTTTGGTAAATTACAGTTAATTGGATCGACCAAAAAAAGGGCCTTTTTGCAAACAGTCTCAGAATTCGACGAAACTAGTTTTGTTGGGACCGTATCGTCAAAACATAGCTAGATTTATTTTTCTGGATTTTTTCGAATCAGTTTGTGGCCCTGGCAAATTGAAATGTACGTTCAAATCAAATATTGAATGCTTTATATTTTAAATTGAATGAAAACTGACTGAAACATCCGAATGGGCCTTCGAAACATATCCCATTGTGTTCGGAATGGGGGTATTTAGCTAGGGGCGACAGTTGTTGGGTTGAATTCGGGGTTCGTATTAATAAAGGGGTATTTTTGGAAATTAAAATATTATAAAATCCTCCCAACCAATCAGAAAATAGAAAAAAAATAAACTAAACCATAGCCGCCATATACCCCGTTTCAAAGGCGGAGAAGGCTCGAAACTTCTCGTTCGATTTTCTCTCCATCTACTCAACGGTTTTTGAAAATTCTTGAAGCAAATCCAAGAAGAAAGTGTGCTCTTCAAATCCATAGTAGTATTGCAATTTTTCATGTTGTATCTGGCTCGAAATCAAGCCCCAAAGTGCCGCCAGTCGCACGAGATTTGAGGAGGGAGGGGGCGTTCGAACTGAGCGGTGCTCCAGCAGCTTGGAGGCGGTGACGCGGCGGAGGTCGTGGAGGGTTCTGATCTGACGAACGGTGGCCGTAGGCGGCGCGAAATCCAACCCTAGGTTGGAACCATAGTCGACATCGGCTGTTGATTTCAAATGAGGAAAAGGTAGCGTTTCTAAACGCTATTGATTTAATTAATTACGTTTTTAAATTGTTGGATATTTAAAATTACATATCTTTTTCTTTTCTAGACGAAATTCAGTGAAACAAGAGACAGTGGACTCGTGTGGACGTCTTCTACATTCTAGAAGAGACCGCATATTTTTCTGAGCCTTTTGCTATTTTTGGTGGAGTGGAACCCAATGTGAGATTTCTAATTTAAAAACAATATGGAAAATGACGATGTATAAATTATATAATCGATGTATGAGTTATATAAGCGTTGTACACCTCATGTATAAGCGTTGTATAAGTTGTATGTTCGATGTATAAGTTATATATGCGTTGTAAAAAATTATATATGTGTTGAAATAAAAGTGAATTGCTATATATAAATATATATATATACGCCCCTCGTCCACAAACCATGGACGATATTTATTGATTGTGATTGGTGTAAAAATTGATTGATAGCGAATGGTTGTTTGGGATTGTTTGTGGTTGATATTGATTGATTGTGGTTGAAAAATACCCGTTTGTGGTTGAGAAATATTTGGTTGAAACCACATAGGATTAGTTTGTGGAAATGAAATAAATATATACATGCCGCCTGCGTGCGAACTAGATGCATGATCCCCATTGTCAAAAACCGCGAGGTTTTAAGGTAGAGCGAGGAGCCGTACTAGGGACGATCCCGGTTTTAACTACCCTGCCGTTATGCTGCCGAAATTTTGAATAATATTTATGTGTTTGAATCATTTTCATTTGCTAAAACTATATTTATTCGTTGAATAGAAAACCTTCATGTGTTGAATCGATATTCATTCGTTGATTAGAAATTCATGTGTTGAATGGTATTCGAGTTTTAAATATAAAAATCACATTTTTATCTATATATACAAACTATAGAGAATATTCATGTGTTGAGTTGCAATTCATTCGTTGAGTTGAAATTCATATGTTGAATATTATTTGAATTTAAACAAATAGTTTTAGCGATAAAAATCATATTTTTATATATATACAAACTATAGAGAATATTCATGTGTTGAGTTGCAATTCATTCGTTGAGTTGAAATTCATGTGTTGAATATTATTTGAATTTAAACAAATAGTTTTAGCGATAAAAATCACATTTTTATATATATACAAACTATAGAGAATATTCATGTGTTGAGTTGCAATTCATTCGTTGAGTTGAAATTCATGTGTTGAATATTATTTGAATTTAAACAAATAGTTTTAGCGATAAAAATCACATTTTTATATATATAAAAACTATAGAGAATATTCATGTGTTGAATTGAAATTTGTTCGTCGAGTTGAAATTCATGTGTTGAATGTTATCGTATTTTAAAATAAAATGAATAGACAATAAAAACTACATTTTTATTGTGAATATGAAGTGTTAAAAACATTCACGTGTTGAATAAACATTTTTGATGATAAAAATATTCCTTTTATCATGTATACGCTTTGATAAAAATACATACGTGTTGAAATAAATAATAGTTTGCTAGAAATATTATTATTGGCTTTGCTCTGCATATATATACATGTGTTGAACAGGAAAAATGGATTAGCTGTAGAGTAAAGAAATTATTTGCGTGCCCGACAAATAGGTAAGCCTTGATGAGTTGGCTGCGCAATTTTATTTTTATATCAACTCCTGTTAATGCCATTGGATGCGGAGTGCTGGTTATTCTGTGTGAAATAATAAATATCGCCATAGGATAGTAACAATTAAATTTGAACTACGCTACATGGCATACTTCTTGACGATAGGCATACTTCATCATATTCCACATAAGCAATTGGAGCTTGTGTGACGAGGTGGAAGATTTACCATACGAGCGAGAGGCTTGTATGGCGATGATTATATACTACAGGTTGAACTGATGACTGATATGGACTCTATAAAATATAACGATAAATTGCTAGATTAATAAAAACCCCACACGGGTCTGGAGTTGACAATAATCACGTCTCTCTAGTTATTAGATACGGCACATGGACTATTTATTTCCACACGGAAACGGGGTGACGAGAATTTATTCTCTGGAGTGATTATCTATACATGCTCCCCCGTAAACACCAGAATATATCACTATAAATATGTGAATGCTTTTTAGGATTTATTGGGTACCTAACACGGCCCAATAAATTTCCAAACCTCTCCCCGTACAAAGGAGGTTATGGCGAAATTTTTCGAAATATTAAGGCATTAGTGAAATATTTGAAGTGAAAACGAAGTTGAAAATATAGAATGAACTATAGTTGAAATTATAGAATGAACTATATTTATATATATAAATATAAATATAATTAAAAGGAATCGAAGCCGTGCAGTTCGTGTTTCGGAATCGTAATTTGAAACGATTAGTACGAGGAATCCAACCATCGGATTTTCCCGAAACCGCAACCGCTGGGTTCGCTTTGGAGAAATCTTTCCACCGGCATCAACTTTGTAAAAATCCAACGGTTGGATTGTCTGGAATGTTTAATTCAAATCTGAAGAAAAACAGCGCCACGGTCGCGTTATGGCCCGAAGCGTCGTTTTGAATAAATTGGCTATTTTAAAATAAATAAAAATAGCGATAAATCGTTATAAAATATCATAAACGATATGGAATGGAAATAAACTGAATTTGCCCGATTTATGTGGTATTTGGTGGTTGAATGTTTTTGGTGTGAAATTTACAATTAAAGAACAAAATTGGTGTTGTCGAATGATTTAACCATTGAAATAAACTGATTTGAAATTCTAAATATACGTGAATTATTTGGAAAGGCCGGGTTAATTCTCATTTCAAATAATTGACCGACGATTGAAATTCGAAGATGAAGACGGTGGTCGAAGACCGGAGATCTTCACCTCGTTTGGATGGTAACCGAGGTCCTGATTGGGAGGCATCCCAAAATATGGATAATGAGTGGTGATCGTCCAGACGTACATGGTGATCGATGGGTTTGCGAGGTATTTAGTGCCTCCGGTTTCGTTCAGACCCAGAATGGACTTGTAAATGGACTGTGTGTCTGACATTGGATTTTATTCTGTGTTGATTGATCTCTATTAAATATACATCTGTTTGGCGGCAGAGAATTTATTCTTTTTCTTAACGCCCTTCTCTGAGACGCACGAGCTCAGAGGTTGTGTATCGATGGACATCAGTCGCATGGCATGAATTGCCTGTGTGGCATGCTAAGATGCAGTGATCAGGGCTTCTGTTGAAAAGCAAAGTCTTGTGGTGATGATCAAAGCACCGCCAGTGTGGCGTAGCTTTGTGTGTAACGTGAAATCGCGAGCCTCACACCCCGGTATGAACCAGAAACGGGAGAGGACATCAGGGAGGGCCTGCGTTTCTTCCTAGCTAGGGTGGTGTCAGTGACCTACCAGCCCTGACATTTATATACTTTTCACCTGTGTGGTTGTTGCTATTGCGAGGCGCCTCGGTTAGATCGGACGATCCGGGTCCGATGGAGCCATTCGTTGGTTCGCTTACGCCCCAAAGTGCGGGGAAATGTAGTGTTCAGGCATTTTAATCCACTCCGTGTGGACCGGCCCTGACGATCCAAGGGTCGATGCGTTCTAATCCTGAGACTCGGGCTAGGCAGTCTCGAATTCGGTAAGGACTATCTTTTGCCTTGGTTCATGATGGAAATCCAATTTCCAAATACGACATCGTGCGGTTTTGATTGTATATATATATGGCGACATGATATATGGTACCCATGCCGTCTATGATTGATAGTTATGATTGCAATTGTTTTTGAAACATATAAACACTAGTCATAATATCAAATGCTTTTGTTTTATTCGTATCAATCAAATTTTGGCCATTATAAGGTAAAACTCTATCCTCCGGTTTGTGTTGCATTGTGTGATGGGAACTGAGTCTTATAATGGCTTCATTTTTATAAAAAGCATTGCGATGTTTAAAAGAAAGATTTGTTTTAAAGCATTGGCAATCCAATGGAGTAAACCCGTTCCACGAAAGTGGCGTGGTCCTGTGATTGGCCAAATTATATATGTGTTGAGTAGATTTCTCATACCAGTCCCATGACTGACTCGTAGTTTGTTTCACTCTCAAACTCGGGTGCCCCTTTTTCTACACGGGCAGCCTTGTATTCAGGTTTAGCTGGTTCTTTCTGGATAGCTGGAGCTGAAGATGGATTCTATCATTTATCTCTTTTTATGCTGTTCAGCTCCTATTGTACATATTTTGTTTATTTTCCGCTGCAGACATTTACGTATAGCTGAACTGTACTTGTACTAAGTAAGATCCTGTATACTGTGTAACTCTGATGATTACTTTTATCCAGTATATTCTATTATTCATTATCTGGTGTATTTATTTAATTCTGTTCTGCTATATCTGTTTTTGTGTTATATTCCACGGATTACCCTTGCCGCCGTCAGTACGGGGTTTGGGGACGTCTCAATGGCAGAGCTTTTACATTGTCTCAGAAATACGAGACTTAGGTTAGGATCTATAGGCTTATTTATAGTTGTTTAGCAACGTATTTGGTCAAGAAGCGAGCCCACGTTCATAAAAATTAATTCTGCCTATATCTGAATAGGGGTCGACCCCCCTCTTATGGTGTCAACCTCGGGGTCGACCCATGGGTCGACCCCCACCTTGGGTCGATCCAGCGGGTCTCGGGTCGACCCCGATAATGGGGCGGTTCGGCTCCTGAGTCTTCCGATCGCTGTTTTGAAAAAAAATATTATTTGTTTGTATATATATATATAATTCTCTTGCGCATATACAAACTTCTAAGCTTAATAACTTCTTCACACGATGTCTGTTTTATGCAAACCGGGTGTCTATCTTGACCAGAATTCCGAGATGGACACAATGGCGCAATCCATTTTACTTAATTCTCAATATTTAATCAAGTTACTTATATTTTATTATCTTAAAAATGCGGGGTGTTATAATGTGTTAAGTATCGACTATTAAAAATCGGAAATTCGTTTTATTACATGACTTCGAGGATGCTCACTTTTTGGACTTGACGTGTGTGGTATATAGTCGGTTCCAAAGGCGAGGGTCTTTGGGTTATCACAATACCGATGGGTTACGTAATCTTCTTAAGTCAGAAGCTCATTACCTTTTGGAAGCATGTCTTTCAAAAGTTCCAATAAAGAAGTAAAACTTTTATTACTCCACCCATGCTTTGATTTCAAATTAGAAATCTTGTGCAACGCAGACAATACAAGAAAGAACTACCATGAAACAAAGGCTTTTCAGCATATATTAATATTCTTTCGTATAACTTTGGCTCTTCCATCGTATGATCTTTAACATCACAAAATATCTGATGAATACAATCATTGTCATTATTCACCTTGTTATTCACGTTACTCTCCAGTTCATTCTCATCGGTCTCAATAATACTAGAACTAGGCTTACTAAGTATAATTTCACCATGCCATATCCACTGCAAGTAATTTTTCTTGAATTCATTACGAATTATGTGACACCTAACTTGAACTATATTACGGAATCATCTGGTATTTTTGTAGTGTCTACAAGGACAAAAAATATGTTTGTTCCCTCTTCTTGATTGACTTTTTAATGCATAATTGATGAACTTTTCAATTTTGGTTAAAATTCGTCATCTTTATGCTTTGTAACACCGCGTAATTCTACAACACATTAAGATGATAAACTAAGGAATACTTAATTAAACAGTGGGAATTAGGTAAAACAGACTACGCCATTACATTTGTCTTGGAATCCCACTTAAGATAGACACCTGGTTTGCGTAAAACGGACATCGTATGGAGAAGCTATTAAGGTTTGAAGTTTATAAATATTTAAGCCACTTATATATGAATAAAATAAATCTCGAATTCAAATAAATTCAAAATCAAACAGCAGAAAGGGGAGCTGGAAAATTCTCGCCTATCGGTCGACCCCATCAAGGGGGTATCGACCCTTGTGTCGACTCCTGGGTCGACATACTAAGGCGGGGTCAACCCCCATATGAATCTGGAATGATCCCTGCTTCCGAACGTGGACTGATTTATATGCAAGATTCAAAGGTTGATGGCTATATAAAGGACATAATACACATTGTTTTATTCATCTAAATCAATGGCGATGGTGATATGCTGCTCCAACTCAGATTAAATTTGTAATAACCTGGAAATTCTGAGCCAATTTAAAATTTTAATTTTGGCAATTTTAGTGAATTTTGAATATTTGAAATGAATTATTTTAAATAATAACGACGAGAAATTTATTTTGAATAGAATTAGAACATATATATTTATTTTAATTGTCGCTAGAATATAAATATTTATTTATATTTATAAAAGGAATTGAAAATGGCTATTTTTCAAACGGTCTCAGAATTTGACGAAATTAGTTTCGTTAGGACCGTATCGTCAATACGAAGCTAGAAAATATTTTTCGGGAATTTTTCTAGTTAGTATGTAGCCTCGGTAAATTGAAATGCACGTTCAAATTAAATATACATTGATTATATTATGATTTGAACGGAAACTAATCTAAACAATTGAATCGGCCTACGAAACATATCCCATTGTGTTCGGAATGGGGGTAATTAGCTATGGACGATAGGCGGTGGGTCTTGTTTAGAGGACGAAATTAAAAGTTGCTTTTTGTAATTAATTAAATAAATAAAAATAAAAAAACCCTCACCCCTCCTCTCTATTATCTCACACCCCCCCCCGTTTAGATTCATTCAAGAAAAAAAAACTTGACGCCCCAGATCTACCCCCCCCCCCCCACCGGTCGAAGTTCGGCCTCGCACCCCCTGGTGGTGCCGCCGCCGAAAGACCCCCCCTCCTCCTCTTTCTCGACCACCAAGCCCCCCTTCCAATCCCCAAACCACACCCCCTCCTTCTCTCTCCTCCGCTGTAAACTGCCGCCAGGCCCACCACCGCAAGTCGCCGCCTCTCCACCACCCTCAGCCCCCAACTCCGACCCTCCTCCTCTCCGATTGATGAATGCAATGAGTTTTTATTTAAGTTAATTGTTTAAAAATCTGATTTTTATTAATATATATATATAATGTTATTTTTATATATATATAAATAGCATGGTTTTATGTCCACAAGTAGTGGCGCAACGGTATGTTACCTGCTTCCTGTTAACGAGGTCGCAGGTTCGATACCTGTCTGCCCTACTCCCATTCAAGGCGCGGAGGTGGGTTCCCATAAAACCTATAACTCGGTTGGGGACATCAAGCCTCTGTGTTGGGCCAGTCAAAAGGGGAGCCGCTGTGGTGGACAGGCGAGTAACCTAGCTGCCTTCGATTTCATCAGGCAGTTTATAAAATAGCATGGTTTTATATGTAAAGATATGGTTTTAAATTTATAAAGTTTTAATTTTGATTTATAAAAAGCATATATTTTTCAATGTGTAAAGGCGAGATGTTTAACATTGTAAAGGTGAGATTTTTAACGTATAAACGAAATGATTTTTAACATATAGAAGGTTCGATTTTTAACTTAAAAAAAAGGGTTAAATTTTTCTATGTGAAAAGATTGGATCTATCCATATGAAAAGATAGGATTTTGTATTTGGTTGAAAAGCAAATAAAAATATGATTTTTATAGTATAGAAATAATAAAAATACGATTTTTATATTATATAGATAGTAAAAATTTGATCTTTATATGTGTAGCGAAATAAAAATATGATTTTTATTATATATATGTTGAAATAAAAAATGTGATTTATATCCATATAGAGCAATTATAAAAATGTGATTTTTTTATATACATAGCAACAATATTATGTACTGGCTACGGGCAACGAAATTGACAAAAGGCGAGCACGGCGAAGATTTCTACATAAGAAGAGTCGTGGCGTTTGGATTAGCTAGTCGGTGAGAACTCCTCACTTTTATTTTTATTTCTAGTTTGAAATATATACTAGGATGCAGACGGTGCTTAGCAGCACCTGACACCCGTCGTCCACAGACCATGGATGACTTGTTTGTATTGGTTGCTGTGTTGAAATTTAATTGTGTGAAGTGGAATGAAATAAAATATTTTGTAGTGGAAAATATTTTATAGTTAAAAATAAATTTTTTAACGTGTATACAAAATAAATATTTATAAACAAATCGGAGATTTGTTTATATACACTGATTTGATTGATATTGATTGGAATGATAAATTTTACACATCGCCCAACTGCACAAATAAAATTTGTGTTTGTTGATTTGAAACCCCACACAGGTATTGGGATGATATTTGACGTACACTAATCCCGATTGTCCAGTTGTATGTCAATCGATGGGCTGACAGACTTGTAAGCATTAATTATTTATATTAATGCTTATGCAATTGTGTGGTGCACTCTGGATGATGGTTGATGATTTTTCGTTGCTGTTATATACATGTATTGTAGGAAATCCATATAATTAAAATTATATGGTAATTGATTGGGCCTCATTCCAATAAAGAAAATAAATTCATGTGTTGAATTGAAAATAAATTCATGTGTTGAATTGAAAATAAATTCATGTGTTGAATAGAAAATAAATTCATGTTTTGAATTGAAAATAAATTCATGTGTTGAATTGAAAATAAATTCACGTGTTGAATAGAAAATAAGTTCATGTGTTGACTAGAAAATAAATTCATGTGGTGAATAAAATACGTTTTGATTATATTGACGCCATTTTGACGTGAACGATATTTATATCAATTTTTTTTATAATGAATATAGAAAAGGAAGCAATTTCAAAATATAACGTTTTGAAAATATTATCATTTGTATACCGATGATGTAGAATATTCAATTTTGATTAGAAATTGAATATGAAGTTGAAATCATTTCGAAAACGAATTTAAAACAATTTATAAAATACGTTTTAAAAGGAAATCGACGAAATATATAATATATATATATATATATTATATAATGGCCTGAATAGAACGTGTCGCGCTGCGGCAGTTCGCGAATTTCGACCATTGACTTCAAATGGATATTGCGAAAGATCCAACCATCGGATTCTCCTAAAACCGGAACCGTTGGGTTCGTATCGAAAAGAGCTTTCTAAGAATATTAGAAATTAGAAATCTAACGGTTGGATTTGGAATTATGTCTAAATCAAATTTGGAAAAGGTCGCTGTAAGTGCAGTTCGATGGCCGTTGATGGAAATCGACTGTACGGGCCTTGATAAAATTATTAAAAATAGTAATAATTTGTGTAAAATCATAAGAAATGATTTGTGAAGAATTGGGATGAAAAATTCCATATTTGAAAAGATAAAAATAGATTTTTATCGAAATGAACTAGTTTTGAACTAGAATTATAATTCTATTGATTTTTAAAATAAATAAAGTGGATCTGAAATGGTTTTAAAAGTAACCAGAATTTCCAATAATTGAATTGGAATGGATTTGAATCAAAATTGTCTTTGGAATATTTCGATATTGGATTTCGTGATGAAACAGATATTTTTATGGGAATTTGAAAGATATATTTATATCATTATTTCCAATATGATATTTGTTGGTCGTAGAATTTGATATTGAATATAAGCCGATATATTTTCTATTCAGAGCCTTGTATTTAATATTAAATGTGATTTGGGTTTGTCGTGAATGGTGTCTTCATTAACACTGTTCTTAAAACCCAGTTGAGAAAAAGATTAAATCTTTTTATTTAGATTTAAAGAAGTGTACCAATTAAATGGCATTTAATTGGAATTGAATTTGAATTGATTTCTGGGTTTATCGTGAACGGTGTTTTAAATAACACTTGTTCTTTAACCCGATAATTAATGAATGTGATTTTGGGTTTTTCGTGAACCGTGTTTTAGATGACATTGGTTCTTTAACCCAGTTAAAGACAGGATATTGATCTCGGTTAAGATTAAAACTAAGTGGGGTTTTAATGAATCTTTAATTAGATTGAAATGGTCGATAATGGAGTATCACCAGTTCTGCTCCAGGCAATAGTTAAATCTTTAATTAGATTTGATCATGAAATTGTAATTGAATTTACCGATAACACCGTGGTGTTAGATATGAAGTATTACCAGTTTTACTTCATGGGATGAATAGGTTGGGATAGGGAAATAAAATAAATAATTACTTCGGTGTGGTTCGCTAATCCCGACTAGTTTGAAGTGATATTCAAAGGAAGATTAAAGAATAAATTTAAAGGAATTTATCTTTGAAAAAATTAATGGGAACCTATCCCTAAGAATGTGAAATTTAGCAACTAACTGAAGATTAGTTTAGATGAATGGTTTCCTAGGTATTGATCTGATGTTGGTTTCGGCCTTCGGGGTTAATATTTGGGGAATTGTTCCCTTACTAATTTACGGTTAGTGACTGATGAATTGGAATGAGGCGTGTGTTGTATTGGTGTAACACTTGTTTATTATATACACGAATTATTCGGAAAGACCCGGTTCATCCCATTCTGAATAACTGATACAACGATAAGTCAAAGATGAAGACAGTGGTTGAAGACCGGAGGTCTTCACGTCGTTTCGGTGATTACTGGTGATCTTGATTGGGTCGTACACCCAAGAGAAGGGAATCAGTTAGTGGTTGTCCAGACGCACTTGGAGATCGATGGATATGCGAGGTACAAGGTGCCTCCGGTTTCGTTCAGACCCAGAACGGACTTGTAAATGGACTGTGTGTCTGACATTGGATTTTATTCTGTGTGATTGATTTCTATTGAATATATATCTATTTGGCGGCAGATAATTTATTCTCTTGCTTAACGCCCTTCTCTCAAACGTACGAGCTCAGAGGTTATATATTGATGGATATCAAACGCATGGAGTGAATTTCCTGTGTGGCATGCCTAAGTGGCAATTGATTGAGGCTTCTGTTGAAATGCAAAGTCTTGTGGTTAATGATCAAAGCACCGCCTATGTGGCATAGCTTTTGTGTAACGTGAATTCGCGAGCCTCACACCCCGGTTGTGAACCAGAAACGGGAGAGGACATCAGGGAGGACATGCGTTTCCTTCTAGCTAGAAGTGGCGTCAATGGTTTTACATGCCCTGACGAGTTTGAATTATGAGGTTGTTGCTATTGCGAGGCGCCTTGGATATATCGGTGACTATGTGGAGCCGATGGAGTCATTTGTTGGCTCATTTATGCCCCAAAGGGCGGGGAAACGTAGTGTTCAGGCATAATAATCCACATCGGTGGACCGACCCTGACGATCCAATGGGCAGTTGCGGCTGTTCCTGAGGCTCGGGCTAGACAATCTCGATTCGGTAGAGGACTATCTTTTGCCTCGGTTCACAGATGGAAATCCAATTTCCAAATACGTGACTTTGCGGTTTTGATTGTAGAGCCTAGTATGGCGACATAGTGGGATGGGGCGCTTATGCCGTCTATGATTGATACTTATGATTTGAAATTGTTTTAACACTATACACTTATAGTAATAATAAAAGATGAAATTTAGCGTATCAAGCGTTCTTGGCTATTATAAGGATAAAACCCTATCCTCCAGCTTGCGTTGCATTGTGTGATGGGACCTGGGTCTTATAATAGCTTCATTGTTCTTTATTTAGCATTGCGCTGTTGTTTTATGCACTGGTGTTCTTGGGAGGAGACCCGTTCCGTGTTATACGGCGTGGTCCCTTGATTTACCTAACTTTAAAATAAATATTAATAACTGTTTTAGTTCTCACACCAGTCACATGACTGACCTGGAGTTTATTGTTTTAACCTAAACTCTGGGTGCCCTTATTTTGACACGGGCAACTAGTAGTTTTGGTTTTGCATATTTATATTCACAAGATCCTGATTTACAACTGGAACGATACTCGGAAAGCTTTGTATCCGTGTATTACTTCTATTTGTGTATTGTATTATTTTCCGCTGCTATGTAATGTATTGTAATCTCTGATATTTTATAATGTATATTATTTGATTTATACTGTATATTCATGTAATCTGATGAAATTGTTGTAATATACAATGAAATGTTCTTCTGTCTGCATTTCGATGTGTGTTGTCCTCAAAGTATCCGGGCTTTCCTTACCTAGGAAGTTCGGGTCGTCTCAGTTTGGTATCAGAGCTTTGGTTTACAAAGCTCGAGAACAAGACACATTAGAACCATACGAAGGAATTCATCAGAGATTGGGTTAGTAATATCCAATGAGAATGACTCGTTATAGATGGGATCAGTAGTATCCTAGAACGAGTGTGAAGAGTAGGTTTTTAAAATGAAAACCAATTTTTTTTTGAAATTTAAATCGTTTTATACGTAGTTGAATATTTATTTTAAATTGATTTGGACAATCCAATATATAAAGATTTTGCAAATACGCCTTGCAAACGTATATTCAAAGTTTTAATATACTTGATAGATATAGAATCACACTCTAGTCGCCTGGGGATGATTCTGATAATGCTGCAACATTATCAGTATTTATTTTCGAGTTATGAAGGTGAGATTTCTATATATTTCCATTAAACTGGTGTAATAACCAAAATATAGCTAGAATACATTGTTGTGAATTGGCACCAAAAAAATGTAATTTTTGACTATATATCAAAATTATGAATTTGAAACGTTAATCAACTAATTGATTGATGGTTGTGTTGTTTGATTATTGGTTTGAAAGTTTGAACCATTTAGCCAAATTGACCAAATAGTGAATTGTGTTGAAAATTTGTAGCATTTGCATGCATATACATGTACTCACATTGAACAGGTCATAGCAAGGAGGCTAGAGAAGAAGAATAAAATTGTTTGCCCGACAAATAGGTACATGTTTATTGTATTTCTTGGGTTTTGGATGATTATATGAGCCGATTGGCTAGCCGCTTGGCTTTTTCTTTTTCTTCTGGATTGAAGAAGGCCATGGGAGGCTATATGAAATATCCCGAAGTCCCCGGTGCATGGGAGGTTATGGCGAAAATTTTCGAAAATTTAGGGTGTTAGCCAAATTTTTGAAAAATTTGAAAAGTTCTTAGAAACTGAAAAGTTGAAGAACTTAAGCCGTAATGAAAATAACGGAAGTTGAGTTGATTAGTTAAACAACTTTTAGCTTCGTTCCTTTTCGGGAATGAAAAGTTTTAAGTGGGGGAGATTGTAATAACCCGGAAATTCTGAGCCAATTTTTATTTTGGCAATTTTAGTGAATTTTGAATATTTAAAATGAATTATTTTAAATAATAACGACGAGAAATTTATTTTGAATAGAATTAGAATGTATATATTTATTTGAATCATTGTTAGAATATAAATATTTATTTATATTTATATAAGGAATTGAAAATGGCCATTTTTCAAACGGTCTCAGAATTTGACGAAATTAGTTTTATTAGGACCGTATCATCAATACGAAGCTAGAAAATATTTTTCGCGAATTTTTCTAGTTAGTATGTAGCCCCGGTAAATTGAAATGCGCATTCAAATTCAATATAAATTGATGATATTTTGATTTGAATGGAAACTAATCTAAACAATTGAATCGGCCTACGAAACATATCCCATTGTGTTCGGAATGGGGGTAATTAACGATGGACGACAGGCGGTAGGTCTCGTTTAGAGGTTGAAATTAAAAGTTGCTTTTTGTAATTAAATAAATAAATAAAAATAAAAAAAACCTCACTCCTCTCTATTATCTCATAGACCCCCCCCCCCCGTTTAGATTCATTCAAGAAAAAAAACTAACGCCCCAGATCTAACCCCCCCCCCCCCCCCGGTCGAAGTTCGGCCTCGCGCCCCATCCCCCCCGGTGACGCCCGCCGACAGAACCCCCCTCCTCCTCTTTCTCGACCGCCGAGCCCTCCCTTCAAATCCCCAAACCCGCACCCCCTCCTTCTCTCTCCTCCGCTGTAAAACGCCGCCAGGCCCACTACCGCAAGCTGCCGCCTCTCCACCACCCTCAGCCCCCAACTCCGACCCTCCTCCCTTCCGATTGATGAATGCAGTGAGTTTTTATTTAAGTTAATTATTTAAAAATCTGATTTTTATTAATATATATATATAACGTTATTTATATATATATATATATAGCATGGTTTTATAAGTAAAGATATGGTTTTTAATTTATAAAGTTTTAATTTTGATTTATAAAAGCGAATATTTTTCAATATGTAACATCGAGATGTTTAACATTGTAAAGGTGAGATTTTTAACGTATAAAAGAAATGATTTTTAACATATAGAAGGTTCGATTTTTAACTTAAAAAAAAAGGGTTAAATTTTCTATGTGAAAAGATTAGATCTTTCTATATGAAAAGATAGGATTTTGTATTTGGTTGAAATGCAAATAAAAATATGGTTTTTATAGTATAGAAAGAATAAAAATACGATTTTTATATTATATAAATAGTAAAATTTTGATCTTTATATGTGTAGCGAAATAAAAATCTGATTTTTATTATATATATATATATATATTGAAATAAAAATGTGATTTTTATCCATATAAAGCGATTATAAAAATGAGATTTTTTTTATATATATAGCAACAATATAAAAATATGATTTTTATATATGTACTGGCTACGGGCAACGAAATTGACAAAAGGTGAGCACGGCGAAGATTTCTATATAAGAAGAGTCGTGACGTTTGGATTAGCTAGTCGGTGAGAACTCCTCACTTTTATTTTTATTTCTAGTTTGAAATATATACTAGGATGCAGACGGTGCTTAGCTGCACCCGACACCCGTCGTCCACAGACCATGGATGACTTGTTTGTATTGGTTGCTATGTTGTGAAATTTAATTGTGTGAAGTTGAATGAAATAAAATATTTTGTTGTAGGAAATATTTTATAGGTAAAAATATAATTTTTAACGTGTATATAAAATAAATATTTATAAACAAATCGGAGATTTGTTTATATACACTGATTTGGTTGATATTGATTGGGACGATCAATTTTACACATCTCCCAACTACACAAATAAAATCTGTGTTTTTTGATTTGAAACCCCACACGGGTATTGGGATGATATTTGATGTACACTAATCCCGATTGTTTAGTTGTATGTCAATCGATGGGTTGACAGACTGTGTAAGCGTTAATTATTTATATTTAATGCTTATGCGGTTGTGTGGTGCACTCTGGATGATGGTTGCTGATTTTTCGTTGCTGTTATATACATGTGTTGTAGGAAATCCATATAATTAACATTATATGGTAATTGATTGGGCCTCATTCCAATAAAGAAAATAAATTCATGCGTTGAATTGAAAATAAATTCATGTGTTGAATTGAAAATAAATTCATGTGTTGAATAGAAAATAAATTCATGTGTTGAATTGAAAATAAATTCATGTGTTGAATTGAAAATAAATTCATGTGTTGAACAGAAAATAAATTCATGTGTTGAATAGAAAATAAATTCATGTGGTGAATAAAAGCCTTGTTGATTAGATTGACGCCATTTTGACGTGAACGATATTTATATCGATTTTATTCATTTTTATAATGAATATAGAAAAGGAAGCGATTTCAAAATAGAACGTTTTGAAAATATTATCATTTGTATATCGATGATGTGGAATATTCAATTTTGATTAGAAATTGAATAAGTTGAAATCATTTCGAAAACGAATTTAAAACAATTTATAAAATACGTTTTAAAAGGAAATCGACGAAATATATATAATATATATATTTTTATATATAATGGCCTGAATAGAACGCGTCGCGCCGTGGCAGTTCGCGAATTTCGACCGTTGACTTCGAATGGATATTGCGGGAGATCCAACCATCGGATTCTCCTCAAACCGGAACCGTTGGGTTCGTATCGAAAAGAGCTTTCTAACGAATATTATAAATTAGAAATTTAACGATTGGATTTGGAATTATGTCCAAATAAAATTTGGAAAAGGTCGCTGTACGTGCAGTTCGATGGCCGTTGATGGAAATCGACTGTACGGGCCTTGATAAAATTATTAAAAATAGTAATAATTTGTGTAAAATCATAAGAAATGATTTGTGAAGAATTGGGATGAAAAATTCCATATTTGAAAAGATAAAAATAGATTTTTATCGAAATGAACTAGTTTTGAACTAGAATTATAATTCTATTTATTTTTAAAATAAATAAAGTGGATCTGAAATGGTTTTAAAAGTAACCAGAATTTCCAATAATTGAATTGGAATGGATTTGAATCAAAATTGTCTTTGGAATATTTCGATATTGGATTTCGTGATGAAACAGATATTGTTATGGGAATTTGAAAGATATATTTATATCGTTATTTCCAATACGATATTTGTTGGTCGTAGAATTTGATATTGAATATAAGCCGATATATTTTCTATTCAGAGCCTTGTATTTAATATCAAATGTGATTTGGGTTTGTCATGAATTGTGTCTTCATTAACACTGTTCTTAAAACCCAGTTGAGAAAAAGATTAAATCTTTTTATTTAGATTTAACGAAGTGTACCAATTAAATGGTATTTAATTGGAATTGAATTTGAATTGATTTCTGGGTTTATCGTGAATGGTGTTTTAAATAACACTTGTTCTTTAACCCGATAATTAATGAATGTGATTTTGGGTTTTTCGTGAACCGTGTTTTAGATGACATTGGTTCTTTAACCCAGTTAAAGACAGTATATTGATTTCTGTGAAGATTAAAACTAAGTGGGGTTTTAATGAATCTTTAATTAGATTGAAATTGTCGAGAATGGAGTATCACCAGTTCTGCTCCAGGCGATAGTTAAATCTTTAATTAGATTTGAACGTGAAATGGTAATTGAATTTTCCGATAACACCGTGGTGTTAGATATGAAGTATTACCAGTTTTACTTCATGGGATGAATAGGTTGGGATGGGGAAATAAAATAAATAATTACTTCGGTGTGGTTCACTAATCCCGACTAGTTTGAAGTGATATTCAAAGGTAGATTAAAGAATAAATTTAAAGGAATTTATCTTTGATAAAATTAATGGGAACCTATCCCTTAGAATGTGAAATTTAGCAACTAACTGAAGATTAGTTAAGATGAATGGTTTCCTGGGTATTGATCTGATGTTGGTTTCGGCCTTTGGGGTTAATATTTGGGGAATTGTTCCCTTACTAATTTACGGTTAGTGACTGATGAATTGGAATGAGGCGTATGTTATGTTTGTGTAACACTTGTTTATTATATACGCGAGTTATTCGGAAAGACCGGGGTTATCCCATTCTGAATAACTGATACGACGATAAGTCGAAGATGAAGACGGTGGTTGAAGACCGGAGGTCTTTATGTCGTTTGGGTGATTACTGATGATCTTGATTGGGCCGTACACCCAAGAGGAGGGAATCAGTTAGTGGTCGCCCAGACGTACATGGAAATCGATGGATATGCGAGGTACAAGGTGCCTCCGGTTTCGTTCAGACCCAGAATGGACTTGTAAATGGACTGCGTGTCTGGCATTGGATTTTATTCTGTGTGAATGATTTCTATTGAATATATATCTGTTTGGCGACAGAGAATTTATTCTCTTGCTTAACGCCATTCTATGAGACGTACGAGCTCAGAGGTTATATATTGATGGATATCAAACGCATGGAGTGAATTGCCTGTGTGGCATGCCTAAGTGGAAATTGAACGAGGCTTCTGTTGAAAAGATAAGTCTTGTGGTTGTTGATCAAAGCACCGCCTATGTGTCATAACTTTGTGTAACGTGAATTCGTGAGATTCACATCCCGGTTGTGAACCAGAAACGGGAGAGGACATCAGGGAGGACATGCGTTTCCTTCTAGCTAGAAGTGGTGTCAGTGGTTTTACACGCCCTGACGAGTTTGACTTATGTAGTTGTTGCTGTTGCGAGCGCCTCAGATATATCGGTGACTATATGGAGCCGATGGAGTCATTTGTTGGCTCATTTATGCCCCAAAGGGCGGGAACATAGTGTTCAGGCATAATAATCCACATCGGTGTACCAGCCCTGACGATCCAAGGGGCAGTTGCGGCTGTTCCTGAGGCTCGGGCTAGACAGTCTCGATTCGGTAGAGGACTATCTTTTGCCTCGGTTCACAAACGGAAATCCAATTTCCAAATACGTGACTTTGCGGTTTTGATTGTAGAGCCTAGTATGGCGACGTAGTAGGATGGGGCGCTTATGCCGTCTATGATTGATACTTATTATTTGAAATTGTTTTGACACTATACACTTATAGTAATAATAAAAGATGAAATTTAGCGTATCAAGCATTCTTGGCTATTATAAGGTAAAAAATCTATCCTCCGGCTTGCGTTGCATTGTGTGATGGGACCTGGGTCTTATAATAGCTTCATTGTTCTTTATTTAGCATTGCGCTATTGTTTTATGCACTGGTGTTCTTGGGAGGAAACCCGTTCCGTGTTATACGGCGTGGTCCCTTGATTTACCTAACTTTAAAATAAAGATTAATAACTATTTTAGTTCTCACACTAGTCACATGACTGACCTGGAGTTTATTGTTTTAACCTAAACTTTGGGTGCCCTTATTTTGACACGGGCAGCTAGTAGTTTTGGTTTTGCAGATTTATATTCACAGGATCCTGATTTACAGCTGGAACGATACTTGGAAAGCTCTGTATCCGTGTATTACTTCTAGTTGTATATTGTATTGTTTTCCGCTGCTGTGTAATGTATTGTAATCTCTGATATTTTATAATGTATATTTTTTGATTCATACTCTGTATATTCTTGTAATCTGATGAAATTGTTGTAATATACAATGGAGTATTCTTCCGTCCGCGTTCTGATGTGTGTTGTCCTCAAAGTATCCGGGCTTTCATTACCGGGGAAGTTCGGGTTGTCTCAAAATTTGCCTTTTCTTCAGCAACAACGAGTCATACATATTCAAAGATCATTGATTCAACATCAACACTCTTTCCTTGGTTTTCTTAGATCCACTCTCTATGAGTCTACGTTATTTTTAGATATGAATATTAAAAGTTAATCTTGACATGTTATAAACTAGATCTAAGCCTGTGACTATTTGAATCATATCGGATCTGCCATTATTTGTATATCTAATTCACTGTTTAGATCTCATCATGCTTGTTTATGATATCCCTATTATGTTTGTTGGCCTAATCATGCCACTATGCCTAATCGGTTCTCTTATCACATGTTCATCAGATCTGATCTTATATGCATATCTTGTTATTATGTCTAATTCTGCCACCGTATGCTTATTCAGTTACTATGCATGTTTCTGCTACCATATGCCTATCTAGTTATTATGCTTATTTCTGTTCTTTTCGCTTTTTATTTTATAGCCAAGCTACCATCGAGCCTAGGCATACCGTTGAAATATGCGTACGCGTGAAATTAGGACGAGGGTAAAACATTAGAATTGGGGCATAACTTATATTGGGAAATTTGGGGCATAACTTGAATTGAAAATATGAATATGGATTTGGGGCATAAACCAAACTGTGATTAAGAATCTTGATTTGGGGCATATGGTACATGATGAATATGACTTGGGAAAGGGGCATGAAAACCTATAATGAAATAGGGATAATTGTTAAAGAATGAAAATGCCTAGATTTATAGTAATTAGAAACTGTAACCGCGCTTAGACACTAGGTTAGATTACACTTATGGTAGAATTCTACCTGGATCCGACTGGCATATCCAGCGACCACAAGTGTTGAATCTAATGTGAGGGGTCTATGTGCATAAACGTGTAACGGGCTAAGAAACGAGGTTAAGTCCGACTTGTGGAAGAAGTCTACCCGGACCCGCCCAGCATATCCAGCATCCACAAGTTTAGGCTTAATGTGGGAGGTCAAGAGCATTATAATCATAAATGAATAAATGGTAATGAACTTGAATACTTAACCTGTTTGAATCCATAGGGATTACATGAACATGTTGAATTGAGTAGGGGTTAAGTAAACTTGCTTGGAACAGTGGGAGGGTTAAGCATATCCTGGGGTGGTGGGTAATATTTATATATAGTCCCACAAACTTAACCTGTTGGGGTTATGCAATCTTATTACACTGGTATGGCATAACCTGTGGAAATCCTAGTAATGGGGATGCAAACCTAGGGGAAAGCTTGTATCATCTTACGTGTGGGACCCGTTTCAATCTGTTATATAGGCATCTAGCGAGTACTCCGAACTGGGTCGGAGTCAGGACACGCTTACTGGGTTGATTGTAAGAGATCCAAAAGAGGGGACGGTGTGGGTAGCGCATTCCGACGAGGTCATGTGCGTCTATGGGTCCGAACAAGGGAGGCTAAGATGCCGTGATACCTGTAGATATGGTAATGAATATCCTGAAAATAAAAAGTTGCCACTTTAGGAAGTGATACATCCTACTGTGGGGCCAACACAGGGTATCTACGGAGTAGGGAGCCAATCGATTAGGGTAGTAATTAGGGTACATCTAGTACCGTTTGTTTAGGAGCTCGTTATTATCCTTAGGGGTAACACCGGTATGTTATGTTGGGCTGCCTATTATTGTATGGGGATAAAATCTCTCATTAGAAGTACACTTAAGTCTACCATCTAGTACTTGTTGGGGATCATCTTGTTTATATGATACTTGTACTGGTGCAGAGAAAGAAAAGTGTTACGGAAGCGCTATTTATTCTATCATGTTTGTCTTGTTTTCCTTGTCATACTTGCCTTATATATTGTATCTCTCTTATCCAATTTATATGCCTGTCATGATGCCTTTACTTATTTATATGCTAAAAGTAACTAGACTCGCCAGACTTATGTTTGACCTATTTTGGTTCCTCTTCTTTCTCTTTCGTTCCCCCCTAAGGTTCTCAAGGTGGGAATACTCAAGCTTGATCATGATTCTTTTTTCCTTCAGCTTGGAGTTGCTTAGATGTACTGCTTGATTTAGTACCTTCTCTACTATTGCTATGTTTTTGGGGATTATGCTCTTTTCATGTTTATTGTACTCTGATGATTTTAGTACAAGATAGAAGTTTTAAGTTGATGTATTGGGTTTTCTGCATTTCAGACTTATGACGTAACTATGTTTTTAACCACGATGTTTTCCGCTTAATAAAATTTTAAATTCCACTGTTATTTTATATTCGTCTTGTAATGTGTTTGTTTCTATTTACCTATAACGCTTCACGAAACTTAATGCATTCTCTTAAAGAGTGACACTAACGAACGTAGGGTGTCACACTTGGTATCAGAGCTGAAGGTTACCAGATCGGATAAAAAAAATTTGAAAATTGTTTTCAAAAAGGTTTTAAAAGAAAGCAATTTCAAAATGAAAAGTCTGCTTTAAAAAACATATTCCCCAAAGCCATATAAATTATCTCTCAATTCTTTTTTTGAATCCCTTCTTCCTTTTTGTTTCATCATGTCAAGGGAACCGAATATTCCCGAGGGCGTTCAAGTACCGGATTGGTTCCGTAGGTATCTTAAGGCTACGACACTTACCGGAAGCTAAGAAGACGTCCCTCCCCTGACAGCAGATGATGTTCCTCCACCATCACGAGGTGGTAATTCCTCTAAGAATTGTCATGGTTGTAAGCGCTATGGTCATTTGGTCAAAGATTGTCGAAAAAAGAAGAATGCTTGCTTTAACTATGGCGAAGTTCGACACTATAAGAGGGAATGCTTGAAGAAGCAAGGACTGAGCCAAAGAGCAGGATCTTTTAGAGGTCAGGTGTATGCTCCCGTGGCCAATGTACCGGATAGAGGTACGAAAGTTTTTGTTGAAGGTTTGATTTCTCTTTCTATTAATCCAGTTAGAACTCTTTTTGATTCGGGCGCTTCATGTAACACCCCAAAATTTTTAACTACACTAAAAGAGGATAAATTAAATAACAATCAATTTAATATTCAGAACTGAGGAAAACAGACCGCATCATTGCGTCCGTCTCGAAATTTTTGTCAAGATAAACATTTGCTTTCGTAAAACGGACACCGTACGGACAAGTCATTTGGGTTTAAGTTTGTATACGCGTAAAAGGAATATATATATATATATACATATGAGTCATATAGGAGTCAAATATGAGTTAGCACCTTTTCCAGAACAGTTCGAATTTGAAAAGGAAAAAGAGGCGGCAAATTTCCCGCTCTAGGGGGTCGACCCACCCAAAAGGGTGTCGACCCACCCACAGGGGTGTCGACACCCCTAGGGCTGACATGGCATAGTAGGTTTGGAGGCTGGAAGCTATAAATAAAGGTCCATTTTCACTTGCTTTCTGTCCTGAAATGCAATGGAGGCTAGATGATGTCAGTAGATGGACTAAACCTAATTCTATTCATCTTCTGCAAATCAAATTCTGAGATTCAAACATAGATTCAACACCAACTTCTTTTCTATCTTCTTGACAATATAAACACTATGAGTTGGTTACTTTTAGGTTTAAATGAATAAAAGTAAATTGTGAAAGAATGTTATTTGGATATGTTGAAAACTATGAATCTATGCTACTATTAAATCTTATACTATGTCATGATAGATCTACTTCTCTAGATCTAATTCAATTGTGGTTATTCTATTATGTCGCCTTTGTGGATCTTGATTTGTAACTATATTGTGGTTAATGTAAATCTGTTAATTTGGACAGTTACAACATTGGTTAGATCTAATTCTTTATGTAAATCACCTTTCACCTGTCATATTGTGGTCAATTTAGATATGTTATAAATTGGACATGTGAATCCATATTTAGATCTCAAAATGCTACTATGTCATCCTAATTATGTTGGATCTGTTCTTATGTCCACATTATAATTATGTTAGATCTGTTATTATGTCCACACTATAATTATGCTAGATCTGTTTTTATGTCCACCTTATTATTATGCCAAACTTGCCTATGCCGGTACATATATTTATGCCAAATCATGTTAAACAATCACTTTGTTTATATTCCTATTATTTTCCCTATTATCATTTACGACTAGGCTATTGTTTAGCCTAGGCATGCCGCCAATTTTATGAGTGCGCTAGTTAAGGAACGAGGGGAAAAGGTTAATATTGGCATAATTTGAATATAAACATCATTGGACATATAATTCAAATTATTGGGTAAAGTGGGCATTAAAACCTACAAAGGTATAGCTTTAATTAATTGTTCAATTAATTAAAAATAGAATGTCTAGTAATTATAATTAGGAACTGTTATTGCACTTATGACACGAGGTTAGGTTGCATCAGTGGTGGATGACTGCCCGGACCCGACCGGCATATCCAGTAGCTACTAATGTTGAACCTAATGTGAGAGGTCTAAGTGTGCAGATACAAATCGGGCTAAGATACGAGGTTAGGCCCAACTATGAAATAAGACTGCCCGGACCTGACCGGCATATCCAGCATCCGCAAGTTGTAGGCCTAATGTGGGAGGTCTAGCCCATTATGAACCATAAATGGACATGGTAATGAATTGGACTACTTAACCTAATTTAATCCATAGGGATTGTATGATTATGAAATAAAGTTAAGGTTAAGTAAAATTGGTTGGATAGTGGATGGGTTAAGAAAACCTGGAGGGGGTGGGTAATATTTATATATAGGCCCACAAACTTAACCCAATAAGGTTATGTAATTAAAGACACCTTGTGGTATACATAACCGGAGGAAATAATAAAGTTATGTAATTAAAGACACCTTTTAGGGTAAGCATAACTTGTAGAAATAATAGGGTTATATAATTAAAGACACCTAGTGGTATACATAGCCGAAGAAAAACTAGTGGGGATACAAGACAAAGGGGAGAGATTGTAGCATATTGTGTGGGACTCATTTCAGTGAGTAACCCGGAGTAGGTATCAAACAAAGTACTCCGTACTAGACGGAGAGGGGGAACGCTTATTGACTTAATATAAGAGATCCAAACATGGAGGACAGTGTGGGCAGCACAAACCGACGAGCAGAGGGGGATAAGACGACCATGACACCTGCAGATATGGGGCTATGCATATCAGTGAGGGATTGCCACTTTAGGATGTGATACATTCTGCCGCGGAGCTGGCACTAAGTATCTACGGAGTAGGGAGCCGATAGATTAGGGTAGTGGTTAGGGTACATTTGGACGTATACCCTAAGTCTACCACCTTATAGTGGAAGGGATAATCTCATTCTGGTTATACTAGTAATAGTGCAGAGTAATCATTAGGGAAGCGTATATACCTTGTCCCGTCTACCTTGTCACACCTGCCATTTATGTAGTGATCTCCCTTATCCACTTTATATGCCTATCATGCTTCTTTTATTTATTTATTGGATAAAGTTAACTAGACTCGCCAGACTTTATATCTGACCCTTTTGTTTCTTTTTCTTTCTTCCGTTTCCCCCAGGTTCTCAGGGAGGAAACACTCAGGCCTAGTCAGGACTCAGTTATCATCTTGCTAGAGTTGCTTTCGAAGTATGGCTCAAGTTCTTATCTCTACTATGGCTTAGCTCTTTTATTGGGGAATTATGTTATGCATTTTATATTTGTATACTTTGATGGTACAAGACATAAGTTATGTTGTTGTAATGGTTTTTGTGACTTATGGTATTTTGGACCACGATGTATGATTTGTGATTGAAATAAAAATTTGAATTTCCGCTGCTATCTTATTTATATTTGTCTTGTAATATTATGTGTCTATTTACTTATAGTGCTTCACGAAACTTAATGCATTCCCTTTGTGAGTGACATTAACGGACGTGGGGTGTCACAGTTACCAGATTGGATAAAGTTTTTGAAATTTACTTTCAAAAAGGTTTTAAAAGAAAGCATTTTCAAAAAGAAAAGTCTGTTTTGAAAAATATTCCCCAAAAAGTCATATGTAATATCCTTCGGTCCTTTATCTAAATCTCTTCCTTTTCCTTTTTCAGCATGTCTGGGGAACAAAACATTCCTAATATCCCATAGGGCGTCACGATATGCGGATGGTTCCGTAAGTATTTGGAGGCCATGGCACCAGCCGAAGGCCATGGAAACGTTCCTCCCCAGCTGCACCAATCATTCCTCCTTCTCCCCCTCCAAGAGCAGATAACTTCGCCAAGATCTGCAAAGACTTCTGTGCTATGGGAGGGAAGCCATTCCATGGGAACGAGATACTAGTAGCAGCGCGGAACTGGCTCAAGGAGACCGAGGACTTGTTCGAAATCTTTGAAGTGGAGGATAGAAGGAAGATTCTGTTAGCCGCTTGGCTACTGAAAGATGAAGCCTCATTTTGGTGGGAAGTCACCCAAGCTGGACGTTCGGTGGAAATTTGGGAAGATTTTAGACAGAGGTTTAAAATGAAATTTATTTCCCAACCTGAGAGAAGCATGCAGATGGAGAGATTATTAGCACTCTAACAAGGAAGCTTGACTGTGAAAGAGTATGTGAAGAAATTCAACCAGCTAACAAGGTTCTGGTTAGAGTTGGTGGAAACACCACACAAAAGGGCTTTACGGTTTGCTAAAGGGTTGAATGAACTTCTGCATGGTTAGCCATGTCCCATATTCCAACGGGGGTCACTTTTGAAAAGCTTGTCGATATGTCCCTAATGCATGAGGAAGACAATGGAGAAAAGAAGGAAGAAAAGGCTGAGGAGACATCGTAATATATGAAGGTGTGGCCTAAGAAGGGGCAGCAGCAACAACAATAGAAGAAAGGAGGGAAGAATGACAAAGGCAAGGATAAGAGAAAATGTCACAATTGTGGGAAAGAGGGTCACTTGACCAAAGATTGTAAGCGAAGGAAGAATTCTTGCTACTAATGTGGAGAGGTCGGACACTTTGCTAGGGAGCGACCGAAGAAATAGGGATCGCAGGGACAAGGTCAAAGGGCGGGAACTTCTAGAGGGCAGGTGCATGCTCTCGCAGTCAGTGCTCCAGATAGAGGTAGAAAAATTTCCGTAGAAGGTTTAATTTCTCCAAATCATCCTATTAGAACAACTTTTTGATTCTGGCGATTCACATACATTTATATCAAGTCTATAGTTGAACCTCTGCACTTAATTACTAGATGGTAGTGGATCCCATAGTTGTTTTGTGACGGCCCGCCCCGCACCAACCGACATTTAAACCAAAAGTGCGTTGTACACATGTCCAGTTAGCCTGGAACGGTCGTCAAAAGGAAAGAAAGAAGACAAAGAATCAACAAGGAATCTGTAGAATGTCGCACAACGCATAGAACAAAATATAATAATAACATTCTTGACATAAAACAGGTGAGATAGTGCATAAGCTGAAAACAAACCATCATAGCAGCGAAAAATCCAAATTACAGCTTATGATCCAAAGCCAACATTATTACAACTTTTAAAAACTGTCTCAAGAGCTAAACAAGAAAGGTACACTACTAATGCCCAAAGTAGCGACCAACAACGACACAGGGAGAATATCTATGTATATCATACGTGGAAGCCTCCTGCTCGCCTCCGAATCCGCTACTTGCGCATCACCAGCTAACCTGTCTCTAGTCTGCTCGTGTGAGCACCCAGAGTAATAAGAAGAGACATAAAACTCTGGGTCAGACAAAAAGTCTGGTATGAGCGATAAGAAGCTAAACAGAATAATAACAGGTATACTAAACCATACCTGAACCTGGACCTGCAACCAAAGAGTTAGCACTACATATTGTACAACACTCTAAGGTGCCCCTAGCATATGGTGTACTAGCATACGGGGGTGGGGGTGTGCATGTCATAGTGATGGCAAACAAATCAAACATAGAAACCATCCTCACATCTCTCACTCAGTGCGTAAAGCATATGATATCCACCACTTCGATCACCCAATACTTTGCTATGATCACTGTGCCCAATGAAATCATAACGACTTCACTGTACTGATCCATAGCCACTAATCCTTCGCTATGTCCACTTTGCCCCATGAAGTCGTACACACCCCACTGCACTGGCTCATAGCCTTACTAATCCTTTACTATGTCCTCTTTGCCTCATGGAGTCACAATGGCTCCACTGCACTGGCTCATAGTCTTACTACGATCACTTTGCCCCTCGAGTCATGATGACTCTATTGCGATGATACGTAGTCCTGCTACGATCACTTTTACCCTCAAGTCGTAATGACTCTACTGCACTGATACGTAGCCCATCATTCCTTTTTAGTGGTGAATCGAAGTTATGGATATCGACAACTCCTTAGCACACGTCCCGCAGCAAAGCCCAACCATGAAGTGAACTCATTGGTTCCCAACTGGATCCTGATCTCTAACTTCCATTTGGACTACCTTTGCATCTCGGGTTATTGGTCATCACCGGGTCGGTTCGGATCTCCCCCTAATCATCAGTTCGGTTCGGATCGGAATGCTCCTCCCTTAAGCAATCGGATCAGTTCGGAATCTCCAGCACAAACTTTCCTCTCTGCTCCGGATCGGATCGAGGTCTACACTCCCTGGCAAGCTTCTTCGGATCGGATCGGAAGGTACCATCGGTTTGGGTCGGAGCACAGGCTTCTTCCTTTTCTCCCAACGTCGGATCGGAGGTCTTCTTAGGATGATGGATCGGATCTGAGCTTCTGAACTCGCGTGGGAGGTGGTTCGGGTCGGGTCCTTTTCTCCGTTCCAATCTGGATCGGCCAATTTCCTGCACTTTTTCCAGCAAGCAGTTTACGCCACTTGACGGCGTTTTCGACCATTCCAACTATTCTAATCAATCACAAAGCATACCATACAGTCATGGCAACATGTATAATCAACCACAAACACCAAAACAACAATATGATAGGTTAGAATGGATCAAACATAGCCAAAACTCGTATTTTCCCTTAAACATGTTCAAGCATAATTAATGATAGGATTAGCAAAACTTAACCAAATTAACCTAAGTTCATATCAGAGGTCTAAAACATCATTTAAGAATTTATAAATATTTTTCCAGAATTTTATCATGTTTAAATTCGCTAATTAACACTAATTACCCTTAATTAACCATAATTAGTGAGGAACTATGCAGATCACTCACCTTAGCCGCAAATAAACCTTAGATCTGAAATAAATCTCTGTTTGAGCGCGAATAACAATGCAAATCAGCAGCTCTAATCTTGATTTGGTGAAGATCTCCCTTGATTTGATGTTGCTAAGCTTAATCCTTGATTAGAAAGTGATTTGGAGGGGATTTAGAGGTTGGAGGCCATTTTTAGGGTTTCTAAGAGGTAAGTGGAGGCTAGAAAACTGAAATGGAATGAAACCCTATCTCTTTTCAGCCTCCCCATAACCCTAATCCCGAAATGGGTTACGGGCCCATTCACTAATCACCCTATTTGGCCCGATTAAGCGGTTTTTCACCTTCCAAACCTTATTTCAGTCATATCTCCCAAACGGTAAGTACGTTTGGCTATTACGACCACTCTACGGAAAGGTAAACCATCAAACGAATCTAATGAAAGTGGTTTCAGGTTAAAAATCCTTTCTAGTCAAAAGTTATGGCCGAAACAAGATCAGCTAGGGGCAAAACGGTCATTTAAAAATTGGCAAAAATCATGATCATGGGAAATGACCCCAATAGTCATTTCCCAAAGTTGCATGACCATACGCCTTCATATAAGAAATAAATAAATATTCTATGATCCTCCGATGCGTAGAATGCGGGTTGTTACATTCTCCCCCCCTTAAGAAATTTCGCCCCCGAAATTCCCTAACCAAAACACACAAAAGGGTCCCGCATGCCTATAAACCATAAAACAACCATCAAACATACAAAACAAGTCTATCCTAGCATGCGGAATAACTAAATTGCAAAGTAAATCTTACCAGGCAAAGAGTTCTGGATACGTCTTCCTAATGCTCTCCTATGTCTCCCAAGTACAGTCATTCTCGTTCTCGCCCCATTGAACCTTGACTAGCTTCACTGCCTTCCTTCGAAGTTGCTTCGTATCGTGCTCGACAATACGAATCGGCTTGCGGTTCCCAACCGCCTCGGGTTCCACTTCGATGTCCTCTAACTGATGAGGTGAAATAGTCATATCTGGGTCGTGCACGAACTTCCTTGGCTGGGAAACATGAAATACGTTGTGAACACCCGCCGTCTTCTCTGGTAAGTCAACTCTATACGCCAAATTCCCAACTTGCTCGAGAACTGGGAATGGGCCAACAAATCTTGGTGCCAACTTGCCTCTCCTGCCAAATCGTATCACGCTCTTCAACAGAGAAACCTTGACAAACACCAAGTCACCAATGGAGAATTTTTAAGTCTTTTCTCCTCTTGTTATCATAACTCTTCTGCCTATCCTGGTCAGCCTTCATCCGTTGTTGGATGATCTTAATCTTATCTGAGGTTTCCCTCACCACATCTGGTCCAAGCACAAACTTCTCGCCAGTCTCTATCCAACATGATGGTGATTTGCACGGTCTTCCGTACAAAGCTTCATATGGAGCCATACCGATACTGGATTGGTAGCTATTATTATATGCAAACTCTACTAGATGCAAATGGTCATCCCATAAACCACCAAAATCCAATATACAAGCTCTCAAGAGATCTTCCAATATACGATTCACCCTCTCTGTCTGACCATCAGTTTGGAGATGATACGCAGTACTGAGATATAGTTCCGACCCTAGAGCCTCTTGTAAGCTCTTCCAAAACCCACGAGTGAACAACGGGTCTCGGTCACTCATAATGCTTTTAGGTATTCCATGAAATCTCACTACCCACATCATATACAATTCTGCTAACTTAGCTGCCGTTCTGGTCGATTTGACTGGTATAAATCTTGCACTCTTAGTCAATCGATCCACAATTACCCAAATGCTATCATGTCCCGATTTAGTCCTTGGTAAACCATCCATGAAATCCATCGAGACTTGCTCCCATTTCCATTCTGGAATTTCTAATGGTTGTAACAAACCACTAGGCTTCTTTTTCTCAGCTTTAACTAGCTGGCAATTCATGCACTTGGATATAAACTTCCTAACGTCTCTTTTCATCCCTCCCCAGTAGTAAGTCTGTTTCATGTCTCGATACATCTTATCACCAACGGGTGTATAGTCAGTTTTGAGTGATGACATTCCCTAAGCACTTCATCTCTCAAACCATTCACATTGGGTACAACTAGTCTTCCATTCTTTTGAAGCCATCCTTCTCGATCAAGCCCATACAAACTCATCTCCTCATCGTCGATATTCATCTCTAACTTGGAGATGATTTCCAATAGATTAGGATCGTCCCACTGACTGGAATCAATCCGCTCAATCAAAGTGGGACTGATCGTCAAACTAGCTAATATCTCTGGATCCAATTCGCACTTTGGTCTGAAATCATACCCTGCGATATACTCCAGTTGCTTCCATTCAATAAACATAGCCCCTAAACTGGCATGTCTCCTACTCAAGGCATCGGCTACCGCATTGCCTTTCCCAGGTGTATATGCGATATCAAAATCATACGAAGCCAAGAACTCTAGCCATCTTTGCTGTCAGAGATTTAGATCCTTCTGAGAGAAGAGGTACTTTAACGATTTATGATCGGTAAACAACTCAAATCTTTCTCCCAAGAGATAATGTCTCCACATCTTCAACGCGAACACGATCACTGCCAGTTCCAAATCATGGGTAGGATACTTTTTCTCATGCGGCTTTAGTTGCCGACTAGCATAAGCTACAACCCTACCTCCTTGCATCAATATAGCACTTAGTCCGGTACCACAAGCATCCGTGTATACCGTCATCTCTTCATTCCCTTTAGGAATGACGAATACCGGCGCATGCGTCAACTTTTCTTTTAGACTCTTGAATGCATTCTCACACACTCCGTCCCAGATGAAGGCTTGATTCTTCTTAGTCAATTGAGTCAATGGTGCTGCTATCTTGGAGAAGTCCTGGATAAACTTATGATAATATCCAGCTAACCCCAAGAAGCTTCTTACGTCTATTGCATTCTTGGGCGTAGGCCAATCCTGTACCGTAACCACCTTCGCAAGGTCCATGGCAACACCATTCTCTGAAACAACATGGCCCAAGAATCTCACTTCCCTCCTCCAGAAGTGACACATAGAGAATTTCGCTTTCAATTGGTGTTTTCTCAACACCATTATCACTATCCTCAAATGTCCCTTGTGTTCTTCCCCTGTCCTCGAGTAAACAAGGATGTCATCTACGAATACAAGAACAAACGTATTCAACTGATCTATGAATACCCGATTCATAAGATCCACGAAATATGCTAGTGCATTGGTCAACCCAAATGGCATGACCAACCACTCATAGAATCCAGACGGCGTCCTAAATGCCGTTTTCGGAACACTCTCAGCCGCTACTCGGAGCTGAGAAATCCTGTCGTGAGGTCCAACTGGGAGAACACTCTTGCTCCTTCCAGTTGATCAAACAAATTATCTATCCGCGGTAGAGGATACTTATTCTTCCTCGTCACCTTATTCAACTCGCGATAGTCCACACTCAAACGAAGGGAACCATCTGCCTTAGTGGCAAACACAACTGGTGCTCCCCACTCAGAGACAATTCTTCTAATAAATCCCTTCTTCAAAAGATCGCTTACTTGCACCCCGAGCTCTCGCTGCTCCCTTGGTGCCATACGACGAAGTGGCATCACTATAGGTCTGGCATCTTTCACTAAATCAATACGGAACTCAATCTCTCGGTGTGGTGGAAGCCCGGTCACCTCCTCGAAGACGTCCGGATACTGGCCAACCACGGGCACATCTGACAACTCATCATGCGGGATGTCGAGAGAATTTATAAAACTAGCCATTACCCCATCACTAGGTAGACTATCAAACACTACCCTCCGCCCATCATCCGCCCTAACTGTCACCAGAAAGCCCTCACAGTCTACCACCAGCCCGTCTCTTTGGAGCCAATCGACCCCTAATATAATGCCATACCCAGTAAAGCCCAAAACAAAGCAATCACAAACAAACATACGTCCATGACTCAATAAGACCAAATTTCGGCAAATCATACTAAGGTTGGTAGAACCACCAATCAGGTTCGTCACAACCAACGGTCTATCGACTATCTCGGGTTCCAGTCCCAACCTATCTACCAGGTCACAAGATATGAAGGAACAGGAAGCCCCAGTATCAAACAAAACTCGAACAGGTACATCATAAATAGAAAGCATACCTTGAATGACAATATTTTTTCCTTTTTCCGCCGCAGTTGGGGCATTCGACGTAGAAGGAATAGCACCGATAGCATATGCTTTCACAATCTGCTTCTCTTTAAGAGGTTGTGGGCATTTGTCCTTATGATGTCCCACTTGGCCATAGTTGTAGCACTTCCTATCCGCTGGCTTGGCCCGACATTCTTTGGCATAATGGCCCTCCTTACCACAGCTGAAGCACTCAACATCTTTCTTGATCTTTTTCTGGCCATCCTTAGCTTGGTTCTGTTTCCTCTTGTTCTGAGTGTTATTCTTGCCTCCACCGCCTGCTTGCAACTTCATCCCTTCTGTAGATGTAATCTCAGTCTTTGACTTGGGGTAAAGACTCTCTAATCTCAAAGCTTTCCCAACAATTGATTCAAAAGTCTCATCGATGTGGTTGATAAACCTTTCCCCCAAGTATCCATCCAAACCAGTAATGAACTTCTCATTCTTCTTCTCAGGAGTATCGATAAGGGATAATCCATATTTCGATAAAGTGTCGAACTCAGCAATATATTCCGAGACTGCCCTACCAATCTGCTTAAGCTCCAAGAACTTCCTAAACAATTCCGAATTCTGAGCAGCTGGGATAAACTTGTCGCTAAAGTGAGTCTTAAACTGATCCCAAGTAACTTAGTCCTCGGGAGTGGCTGTCTTAATAGCATTCCACCAATTCATCGCTCGCCCTTGCAGCTGACGAGACGCTAGCCTTCTCTTCCTCGCATCCTCGATACCCAAGTCGTCGAAGATACGATCACAACTATCCAACCAATCCTGAACATCCGTGGCCGACTCCGTTCCATGGAACGACTTCCCACCAAGGTGAGTGTAATCCTTGCACAACTTGGTGAAATCGACCCTAGGCGCCTACACTATTAGACCACCACCATCACCGGGATTGGGAAATGCCCCCTGCACATCCCTAAGCATTTCTATCATGAGGTTAGTAAACATCGCCCTCATGTCAGCAGCATTCCCATTATTGGCCCCTCTACCAGCACGTCTTGCGTATCGGCTCATCGCTCAATCTGTAAAGAGAAAACGATTAACCATCTCCATAGTGGTGCTAGTGCAGTGCGACTTCATCCTGAGCTATACTAATAGAATATATATATAGCTTTTGAAAACCAAAGTAACCACAAATACGCACTCTCATATACGTACTATCTCTCCCTAGTGTCTTTCCCTAGGTTAACTACACAACCTAGAGCTCTGATACCAAATGTGACGGCCCGCCCAGCACCAACCGACATTTACTCCAAAAGTGCGCTGTACACATGTCCAATTAGCACGGAACGGTAGTCAGAAGGAAAGAAAGAAGACGAAGAATCAACAAGGAACCTGTAGAATGTCTCACAGCACATAGAACAAAATATAATAATAACATACTTGACATCAAACAGGTGAGATAGTGCATAAGCTGAAAACAAGCCATCATAGCAGCGAAAAATCCAAATTACAGCTTATGATCCAAAGACAACATTATTACAACTTTTAAAAACTATCTCAAGAGCTAAACAAGAAAGGTACACTACTAATACCCAAAGTAGTGACCAACAACGACACAGGGAGAATATCTATGTATATCATACGTGGAAGCCTCCTGCTCGCCTCCGAATCCGCTACTCGCGCATCATCAGCTAACATGTCTCTAGTCTGCTCGTGTGAGCACCCAGAGTAATAAGAAGAGACATAAAACTCTGGGTCAGACAAAAAGTCTGGTATGAGCGATAAGCAGCTAAAAAGAACAATAACAGGTATACTAAACCATACCTGAACCTGGACCTGCAACCAAAGAGTTAGCACTACATACTGTACAACACTCTAAGGTGCCACTAGCATATGGTGTACTAGCATACGGGGGTGGGGGGTGTGCATGTCATAGTGATGGCAAACAAATCAAACATAGCAACCATCCTTACATCTCTCACTCAGTGCATAAAGCATATAATATCCACCACTTCGATCACCCAATACTTTGCTATGATCACTCTGCCCCATGAAGTCATAACGGCTTCACTGCACTGATCCATAGCCACTAATCCTTCGCTATGTCCACTTTGCCCCATGGGGTCGTACACACCCCACTGCACTGGCTCATAGCCTTACTAATCCTTTACTATGTCCTCTTTGCCTCATGGAGTCACAATGTCTCCACTGCACTGGCTCATAGTCTTACTACGATCACTTTGCCCCTCGAGTCATGATGACTCTATTGCACTGATACGTAGTCCTACTACGATCACTTTTCCCCTCGAGTCGTAATGACTCTACTGCACTGATACGTAGCCCATCATTCCTTTTTAGTGGTGAATCGAAGTTATGAACATCGACAAATCCTTAGCACACGTCCCGCAGCAAAGCCCAACCATGAAGTGAACTCATTGGTTCCCAACTGGATCCTGAGCTCTAACTTCCATTTGGACTAACTTTGCATCTCGGGTTATTGGTCATCACCGGGTCGGTTCGGATCTCCCCCTAATCATCAGTTCGGTTCGAATCGGAATGCTCCTCCCTTAAGCAATCGGATCAGTTCGGAATCTCCAGCACAAACCTTCCTCTCTGCTCCGGATCGGATCAAGGTCTACACTCCCTGGCAAGCTTCTTCGAATCGGATCGGAAGGTACCATCGGTTTGGGTCAGAGCACAGGCTTCTTCCTTTTCTCCCAATGTCGGATCGGAGGTCTTCTTAGGATGATGGATCAGACCAGAGCTTTTGAACTTGCGTGGGAGGTGGTTCGGGTCAGGTCCTTTTCTCCGTTGCGATCCGGATCGACCAATTTCCTGCACTTTTTCTAGCAAGCAGTTTACGCCACTTGACGGTGTTTTCAACGATTCCAACTATTCTAATCAATCACAAAGCATATCATACAGTCATAGCAACATGTATAATCAACCACAAACACCAAAACAACAATATGATATGTTAGAATGGATCAAACATAGCCAAAATCCATATTTTCCCTTAAACATGTTCAAGCATAATTAATGATAGGATTAGCAAAACTTAACCAAATTAACCTAAGTTCATATCAGAGGTCTAAAACATCATTTAAGAATTTATAAATATTTTTCCAGAATTTTATCATGTTTAAATTCGCTAATTAACACTAATTACCCTTAATTAACCATAATTAGTGAGGAACTATGCAAATCACTCACCTTAGCCACAAATAAACCTTAGATCTGAAATAAATCTCTGTTTGAGCGCGAATAACAATGCAAATCAGCAGCTCTAATCTTGATTTGGTGAAGATCTCCCTTGATTTGATGTTGTTAAGCTTAATCCTTGTTTAGAAAGTGATTTGGAGGTGATTTAGAGGTTGGAGGCCATTTTTAGGGTTTTTAAGATGTAAGTGGAGGCTAGAAAACTGAAATGGAATGAAACCCTATCTCTTTTCAGCCTCCCCATAACCCTAATCCCGAAATGGGTTATGGGCCCATTCACCAATCACCTATTTGGCCCGGTTAAGCAGTTTTTCACCTTCCGAACCTTATTTCATCCATATCTCCCAAACGGTAAGTCCGTTTGGCTATTACGATCACTCTACGGAAAGGTAAACCATCGAACGAATTTAATGGAAGTGGTTTCAGGTCAAAATTCTTTTCCAGTCAAAAGTTATGGCCGAAACAAGATCAGCTAGGGGCAAAACGGTCATTTAAAAATCGGCAAAAATCATGATCATGGGAAACGACCCCAATAGTCGTTTCCTAAAGTTGCATGACCATACGCCTTCATATAAGAAAAAAATAAATATTCTACGATCCTCCGATGCGTAGAATGCGGGTTGTTACATGTTTCAAACCCCATTGTTGGTTCGGCTCATTTATCTATGATTTGTCAGGGTTTGAAAATATCTGTGTTAGGCGTCGAGTTTTAATGCAACGCGTTTGTGCTCAGGTTTATGGGCTATGGGTTGATTTTAGGAATGGATTGGCTAACCACGTATGGTGCCATTCTGGATTGTGAGAAGAGAGTTGTTAGGCTTCTGACTTGTCATGGAGGACCCTCGAGATTTCTTATGACCCACAAGGTTCGGTTATACTTAGTTTCCTAGAGTCCCTTGATGCATCTACCGATGATCTGCAATCTGTTCCAGTAGTCCGGGATTATTCTGATGTTTTTGATGAGGTACGAGGTTTACCTCTGAGGCACGAGATCAACTTTCGTATATATTTGGTGGACAATGCAAAGCCAATTAGTTGCATTGCCAGTGCTCCACATGGCTCTAAGGGAAAGGAGGGAGCTGAGTAAGCTAATAGGCGAGCTACTTGAGAAAGGGTTTATCAGACGAAGCATATCTAAATGGGGTGCTCCAGCAATATTCGCGACTAAGGCGGATGGTTCGTTTCGTTTGTGTGTTGACTATAGAGAGCTGAATAAACTCACCAAAAAGAATAGGCACCCGCTTCTGAGGATTGATGATTTATTTGATCAGCTTATTGGTGCCTTGATATTTTCTCAGTCAAACTTGGCCACAGGGTTTCATCAGTTGTGGGTGGCTAAGGACAGCATAGATAAGAATGCTTTTAGAACTCCAGATTGTTTCTTTGAATGGCTGGTTATGCCTTTTGGGCTGATGAATGCACCCGCCTATTTTGTTGATCTAATGAGTAGGGTGTTTCGGGAGTTCCGAAATAAATTTGTTGTAGTCTTTGTTAATGATATTTTGATCTTCTCCAAAAGCGAAGAAGAGCATGCCCAACATTTGAGAGAAGTTTTGAAAACTCTCCTAGCGTGTCAGCTTAAGGAAAAGTTTTCCAAATGCCATTTTTTGAGAAAAGAGGTGAGATTCTTAGGCCATGTGGTCTCCAAAGAAGGGATAACTGTAGATCCCGCCAAGGTGGTTGCGTACAAGATTGGCAGATTCCTAAAAATGCAACCGAGGTGAGAAGCTTTCTTTGGTTGGCAGGTAACTATAGGAAGTTCATTAAGGACTTCGCAAAGAAATCATCCCTACTCACCAGGATGACGAAGAAGAACTTGGAATTTTCATGGAATATAGACTGTGACGTTGCTTTCCAATGGCTGAAAAGGGCTCTGACAACAGCCCTAGTCTTGACCTTGCCTGATAGGATTAAGGTTTTTACCATTTACACTGATGCGTGTGGTACAGGGCTTGGTGCAGTTCTGATGCAAGAAAGGAAAGTAGTATGCTATGGAGGAAAACAATTGAGAGTTCATGAGAAGAACTACCCCACCCATGATCTAGAGTTAGCTGCCACAGTATTCGCGTTAAAGACGTGGCATCAATATTTACTTGGAGAGTTATACACCGATCATAAATCTCTCAAGTATTTGTTCTCACAGAAAGACCTCAATTTAAGGCAACAACAGTGGATGGAGTTTCTAGCTTCTTATGATTTTGAGATTGCTTATACCTTTGGCAAGGGTAATGTGGTGGCAGACGCACTAAGTAGGCATAAGATGGCCCTGAGTCCTCTATTTGTGGAAAGAAAGAACTTGGAGTTCATATCAGCTTTTTATTTTAGACCCTCCATCGAGATTTTGCCTAATTTGTTTGCATCCTTGGAAATACGACCAACTCTTATGGACCAGATAGGAACTTCGCAACAAGGTGACCCACAGATTTTAGCCATCATGGAGAAGCTCAGAAAAGGGGAGACTTCTAGTCACCTCAGTACATATGCCATAGATGAAAAGGGGTGGTTGCGATGAGATGGAAGGTTGTGTGTTCCTCAAATTGGAAGCTTGATAAGGGCAGTCCTAGAAGAAGCCCACCGTTCTAAGATGACCATCCATCCCGGCGGTAATAAGAAGTATAGAGACATGAAGAGGGTTTTCTTTTGGGCTGGGACGAAGAAAGATGTGGCCGAATTTGTTTCTCAATATTTAGTTTGCTAGCAAGTCAAAGTTGAGCAAAAGAAGCCTGGTGGTTTACATCATCCGTTGGAGGTTCCTCAGTGGAAATAGAAGAGCGTCTCTATGGATTTCATAGATGGTTTGCCTAGGTCGAAGAAAGGCAACACCAGTGTCTGGGTTGTGGTGGATAGACTCACTAAGAGCACTCACTTTATTCCAGTTAAGAGTAAGAGAATGACATCATGGTTGGCAGCAATTTATGTTTGTGAGATAGTTCATCTTTATGGAGTACCTTCTACATCATAAGCGATCGTGACCCATCTTTACTAGCGAATTTTGGAGGATCTTGCTAGAAGCATTAGGTACACAGTTGTGTTTAAGCACCGCTTATCATCCTCAGACCGATGGACAAACGAAGAGGGTGAATGGGATTCTTAAAGATCTTTCGAGGCTGTGTATCCTAGAATTCGGAGGGACTTGAGAAGAGAATCTTCCTTTAGTAGAGTTTGCCTATAACAACAGCTATTAGTCCAATATCGGCATGGCACCCATCGAAGCATTGTATGGACGACCCTGTAGATCACCAACTTATTGGTGGGAATCTACAGAAAGATTATTACTTGCACCAGATATGGTTAGAGAAACATCCGAAAAGATTGACCTCATTCGACGATGGATGAAGACAGCTCAAGATAGGCAGAAGTCCTATGAAGAAAAGAGAAGGACTGACATTGAATTTGAAGTAGGAGACTTAGTTTTTATCAAAGTATCACCTCTAAGGAATGTGGTTCGCTTCGGATCGGTAGGGAAGTTGGCACCTAGCTTTGTGGGACCATTTCCCATAACCGAGAGGATTGGCCCAATGGCCCATAGAGGAAAGCTCCCAAAAAATCTATCTGGTGTTCTTGTTGTGTTCCACGTCTCTCATATGCGGAAGTGCCTGCATGACACCGCAGTAATGGATGTAAGCGTTTGCTAATGGCTGCATGTGGACGCATATACACACACATTAGGTACTAGATCGGCTTAGTCACTCTCAAACTACATATGGATGTGTGTGCATTTTCTTTTCTTTTATGGATGGAAATGGATGAGTAAGCATATGGATGTTGCATTTGGATGAATGAGTGTGCACACATACAGAACTCACATGTTATAATAGGATTATTTGCATATATATTGGATTCATGGCAATAACATACATTGCACTAAGTATGTCAACTGAATCACTAGACCGCCTGATCTTCGCATTAGTATAGGGACCTATACACACAACTTTGCATATACTCATATAAGCATTAGAAATATTTAAGGACAATGGATGCCAGTGATTGGTGGATGAGTAGATGGATGATGGATGGTAGGATACATTCTTTTCAACATAGAGATTTCGGGGACGAAATCCTTTGAGTAGGGGAGAATGTAACACCCCGAATTTTTTCTAACGACACTAAAAGAGGATAAATTAAATAATAATTAATTTAATATTCAGAATTGAGGAAAACAGACTATGCCATTGCATCCATCTCGAAATTCTGGTCAAGATAGGCATTTAGTTTGCATAAAATGAACACCGTACGGACAAGTTATGAGGGTTTTAAGTTTGTATACACGTAGAAAGAATATATATATATATATATATACATATGAGTCATATAGGAGTCAGATATGAGTTAGCACCTTATCCAGAACAGTTTGAATTTGAAAAGGAAAAAGAGGCGGCAAATTTCCCGCTCTAGGGGGTCGACCACCCTAGAGGGGTGCCGAACTAGGGGTCAACCCACCCAAAGGGGTGTCAACCTATGGGTCGACCCACCCACAGGAGCACAAGGGTGTCGACACCCCTAGGGATGACGTGGTAAAGTCGGTTTGGAGGCTGGTAGCTATAAATGAAGGTCCATTTCACTTGTTTTCTATCCTGAAATGCAATGGAGGCCAGATCCTGTTAGTAGATGGACTAAACCTAATTCTATTCATCTTCTACAAATCCAATTCTGAGATTTAAGCATAGATTCAACACCAACTTTTTTCTATCTTCTTAACAATCCAAAGACTGTGAGTTTGTTACTTTCAGGTTTAAATGAATAAAAGTAAATTGTGAAAGACTGTGATTTGGATATGTTGTAAACTATGAATCTATGCTATTGTTAAATCTTATACTATGTCATGATAGATCTACTTCTCTAGATCTAATTCAATTGTGGTTATTCTATTATGTCGCCTTTGTGGATCTTGATTTGTAACTATATTGTGGTTAATGTAAATCTGTTAATTTGGACAGTTACAACATTGGTTAGATCTAATTCTTTATGTAAATCACCTTTTACCAGTCATATTGTGGTCAATTTAGATATGTTATAAATTGGACATGTGAATCCATATTTAGATCTAAACATGCTACTATGTCATCCAAATTATGGTGGATCTGTTCTTATGTCCACATTATAATTACGTCAGATCTGTTCTTAAGTCCACACTATAATTATGTTAGATCTGTTTTTATGTCCACCGTATTATTATGCCAAACATGCCTATGCCAGTACATATGTTTATGTCAAGTCATGTTAAATAGTCACTTTGGTTATATTCCTATTATTTTTCCTATTATCATTTATGACTAGGCTATTGTATAGCCTAGGCATGCCGCCAATTTTGTGAGTGCACTAGTTAAGGAACTGGGGAAAAAAGGTTAATATTGGCAAAATTTGAATATAAACATCATTGGATATATAATTCAAATTATTGGGTAAAGTGGGCATTAAAACCTATAAAGGTATAGGTTTAATTAATTGGTTAATTAATTAAAAATGGAATGTCTAGTAAATACAATTAGGAATTGTAATTGCACTTACGACACGAGGTTAGGTTGCATCAGTGGTGGAAGTCTGCCCGGACCCGACCGGAATATCCAGCAGCCACTAATGTTGAACATAACGTGAGAGGTCTAAGTGTGCAAATACGAATCGGGCCAAAACACGAGGTTAGACCCAACTGTGGAATAAAACTGCCCGACCCGACCGACTTATCTAGCATCCGCAAGTTATAGGTCTAATGTGGGAGGTCCAGCCCATTATGAACCATAAATGGACATGGTAGTGAATTGGACTACTTAATCTAATTTAATCCATATGGATTGTATGATTTTGAACTAAAGTTAGGGTTAAGTAAAATTGGTTGGATAGTGGATGGGTTAAGCAAATATGGAGCGAGTGGGTAATATTTATATATAGGCCCACAAACTTAACCCAATAAGGTTATGTAATTAAAGACACCTATTGGTATACGTAACCAGAGGAAATAATAAAGTTATGTAATTAAAGACACCTTTTAGGGTAAGCATAACTTGTAGAAATAATAGGGTTATGTAATTAAAGACGCCTAGTGGTAATCATAGCCGAAGAAAACCTGGTGGGGATACAAGATATAGGGGAGAGCTTGTATCATATTGTGTGGGACCCATTTCAGTCAGTAACCCGGAGTAGGTATTAAACAAAGTACTCCGTACTAGGCGTAGAGGGGGCATGCTTACTAACTGATTGTAAGCATCCAAACGTGGAGGACGGTGTGGGCGGCGCAAACCGACCATGCCATTTGTGTGCATGAGCCCGGCAGAGGGGGATTATACAACCATGACACCTGTAGATATGGGGTTGTGCATATTGGTGAGGGGTTGCCACTTTAGGACGTAATACATCCTGCCATAAGGCTGGCACTGAGTATCTACGGAGTAGGGAGCCAATCAATTAGGGTAGTGGTTAGGGTACATTTTGACGTATACCCTAAGTCTACCACCTTATAGTGGAAGGGATCGTCTCATTCTGGTTATTTTAGTAATAGTGCAGAGTAATCATTAGGGAAGCGTATATATACCTTATCATGTCTACCTTGTCACACCTGCCATTTATGTAGTGATCTCTCTATCCACTTTATATGTCTGTCATGCTACTTTTATTTATTTACTGGCTAAAAGTAACTAGATTCACCACTTTTGTTTTCTCTTCTTTCTTCCGTTCCACCCAGGTTCTCAGGGAGGAAACACTCAGGCCTAGTCAAGACTCAGTTATCATCTTGCTAGAGTTGCTTTCGAAGTATGGCTCAAGTTCTTATCTCTACTATGGCTTAGCCCTTTTATTGGGGAATTATGCTATGCATTTTATATTTATATACTCTGATGGTACAAGAAAGAAGTTATGTTATTATAATGGTTTTTGTGACTTATGGTATTTTCGACCACGATGCATGATTTGTGATTGAAATAAAAATTTGAATTTCTGCTACTATCTTATTTTATCTGTCTTGTAATATTCTATGTCTGTTCTATAGCGCTTCACGAAACTTAATGCATTCCCTTGTTGAGTGACATTAACGGACGTGGGGTGTCACACTTCGCCTTTTTTTATATCTGATTCTATGGTTGAGTCTCTACACCTTAGTATTAGTATGGTTTTGGATCCCATTGTTGTCTCAAACCCCATTGGTGGTACGACCCATTTATCTATAATTTGTCGGGATTAGAGAATATATGTGTTAGGTGTTGAGTTTGAGTGTGACACATATGTGCTTGGTTTCATGGGCTATGGTTTGATTCTAGGGATGGATTGGTTTGCCATTTATGGTGCCATTCTGGATTGTGAGAGGATGGTCGTTAGATTTTTTACTTGGCATGGGAGGACCCTTGAGATTTCTTGTGACCCTAAAGGGTCTGTCATGCTTAGTTTCCTAAAGTCACTTGATGCATCTATCGATGGTCTACGATTTGTACTAGTAGTCTATGAGTATCCTGATGTTTTTGAGGAGGTTCGGGGCTTACCTCCGAGGCGCGAGATTGATTTCGGTATATACTTGGTGGACAATGCAAATCCAGTTGCATTGCTTGTGCGTCACATGGCTCCTAGAGAAAGGAGAGAGCTTAGCAAGCAAGTAGAGGACCTACTTGAGAAAGGGTTAATTAGGTGAAGAATATATGAATGGGGTGCTCCTGTGGTATTCACAGCTAAGGCAGATGGTTCGCTTTGCTAATGTATGGATTATAGAGAGTTGAATAAGCTCACTAAGAAAATAGGCACCCACTTCCGAGGATAGATGATCTGTTTGACCAGCTTGTTGGTGCGTCTGTTTTCTCTCAGTCAGACCTGGCCATGGGGCTTCATCAGTTGAGGGTGCCTGATGGCAGTATAGACAATACCGCTTTTAGAACACCAAACGGTTACTTCGAGTGGCTCGTTATGCCTTTTGGGTTGACGAATGCACCCTGCTTATTTTTTTGATTTGATGTGTCGGGTATTTTGGGAGTTTCTAAATAAGTTCATTGTGGTCTTCGTTGATGATATCCTGTTTCCTCAAAGAGCCAGGAAGAGCATGCCCAACATTTAAGGGAGGTTTTGAAATCTCAACGTGCAAACTAGCTTATGGAAAAATTCTCCAAATGTCATTTTTGGGGAAAACAAGTGAGATTTCCAAGGCATGTAGTCTCTAAAGATGGGATAGCACTGGATCCAGCGAAGTTAGTTGTAGTTCAACATTGGCAGATCCCAAAGAATGCAAAGACGGTGAAAAGTTTTCTTAGATTGGAAGGCTATTATAGGAAGTTCATTAAGGACTTCGCAAAGATATCATCCCCACTCACCAGGCTGACGAAGAAGAATCTAACAATTTTCTTAGGATGTAAATTTTGACGATTCTTTCCAGCGATTAAAAAGGGCTCTGACAACAGCCCTAGTCTTGACCTTGGCTGATGAGAACAAAGTGTTCACAGTGTATACTGATACATGTGGTACAGGGCTTGGAGCAGTTCCGATTCAAGAAGGAAGGGTTGTAAGTTATGGGGGTAGACAGGGCTCATGATAAGAACTACCATACCCATGACTTAGAGTTAGCTGCTATAGTCTTTGCGCTTAAGACTTGGCGCCACTATATACTTGGAAAGAAGTTCGAGTTGTACACTGATCATAAATCTCTAACGTACTTTTTCTCGTAGAAGGACCTCAATTTGAGGCAACAAAGATGGATGGAGTTCCTAGCATCCTATGACTTGGAGATTGTTTATACGCCTGGCAACGGTAATGCGGTGGCAGACGCATTGAGTAGGCAGAGGATGACCTTAAGTCCTCTGTTTGTAGGGAGGAAAAGCGTGGAGTTTATATCAACTTTTGATTTTAGACCCTCCAACGAGTTTACACCTGGTTTATTTGCATCACTGGAGGTACGACCTACTCTTTTGGATCAGATGGGAACTTCGCAGCGAGAGGATCCACATATTTTAGACATCTTGGATAGGCTCAGTAAAGGGGAGACTTCTAGTCACCTCAGTAGATAATCCACCGACGATAGAGGATGGTTGCGACGAGATGAAAGGCTTTGTGTTCCCTGAGTTGTGAGTTTGTTGAAGACAGTCCTTAAGGAAGCTCATCATTCTAAGATGACTATTAATCCAGGCGGTGATAAGATGTATATAGATATGAAGAGGTTTTTCTTTTGGGCTGGGATGAATAAAGATGTGGCGGAGTTTGTTTCTCGATGTTTGGTTTGCCAGCAAGTCAAAGCTGAGCAAAGGAAGCCTGGTGGTTTACTTCATCCTTTGGAAGTCCCACAGTGGAAGTGGGAGAGCATCTATATGGATTTCAACGATGGTTTGGCTAGATCAAGGAAAGTCTAAGAGCGCTCATTTCATTCCGGTTAAGAGTAAGAGGACGACAACATGGTTGGCGGTAGTTTACATTTGTGTGATAGTCTGTCTTTATTGAGTATTGTGATGACCGCCCATAACCCCCGCACTAAACAATAGGAATAATACGCTGAAGGGTGTGCCGAGCAGCTATGTACGATCATCAGAGTAGGTAAACAATATCGAAACTTGTCGTAAACTCACAGCATAAGGATAAAATATAATAGAATATATATACAACAGGTAGTGATAGTGAAGCAAAAATAATAAACATTCATGACAACTAGAAAGTATTTCCCTTACAAGTGGATAGCAACAGTAGTGCTAGAAGAATTTTCCTCACTATAACGCTCATAGAAATAGGACACAGTGGAAACAAATACTAGATAGTAGTAAAGATAGTACGCCAGCCTCCTGCTCACCTCCGAACAACAACACCATCCTCATTTAAGCTATCAACTGTCACCTGCTATTTAGTCTGCCCATCCAACAATCAGATGAACAGCCCAAGGTAATAAGAGGAGACATAAAACCTTGAGTCAGACAACAACCTTAGTGAGCGATAAAACAGCTAACAAATTTCAACAATAAAGTATATGAGAAGGGATGATAAACATACTATTCAACCCACAACACCAGAGAAGAACTCAACCTTATCTTCCCTACATCAGATGGTGATAACCTTTACTTTAACAATTCAATCATACATCCATGGAAACCAGAACACCCATTCAATCATGGCAAAGCACTCATGAAATCCAAATTATAGATCTCATGTAAACCATCCTAATCAAACTCAACACCCCTCTAGCACAAGAGGCCTAAACCAATATCAGACAAGCATCCAAGGAACATCTCCTTCGACGTTGGACAATCTACATGAGACAATTCAAACAAAGCAACTAATCAATCATGATAGACTCTGGCTATCACCGCCAATCCTTCTTCAAAACCATCGTTAATCGTATGATGACCAACCTTGACATATGTCAAGGACTAATGGTAACCCCAGCTTTAGCATAAACTCCATTCACCTTTCAACGATACGTATGTATGTCCAATCTTGACAACTAGGTCTTTCAACGATACCCAAGGTACTCGACCTACAATCAGTCTTTTGGGTGCCCCCGTCATACCTTTACTTTAAGCCTGCTAGAACTTATGACAATGATAATCTCTTGGCCTTCTCATCTCTAGTCATCCAACTCGACGACTTTTCATAGCTCAAGAAACCTTCTCGAGCAACCATTATCCACCAACTCACGACCTTTGAGTTGAATCCACATTCGTTGCATCTCCCCGATCAACGAACCCTCCAACACTTCGAACATTCCCACTGGAATGCTTCTCGAAGTTACACCATTACCGAGCCAATTAAATCACTGCGCTGCTGCTAGGGTTTGGGGGGTTGCCCCCAAAAATATATTTCAAGCTTTTTTCTTCAAATATAAGTCATACCCGAAAAACATACTTTTTCAGAAAATGACCCTAATGGAAACAAACCATAGCATCATCACCATCAACCACAACATTTAGAAGCACTATTGAAAATAAAACCAATCAGGATATAGGCCGACCCGATCAGTTCAGCTCGACCGACCCAATTGCACCCCACGACCGACCCGATCCAACTCACCCCTCCCCGGGACATGACCGACCCGATCCTATCACCAACATGACCAACCCAACCCGATCACCAATACGACTAACCCGATCCGATCACAAACATGACCGACCCGATCCTGTTGCACAACATAAGTGACCTGACCCGGCATTTCATCACCTCAACTTCTAGACCGGCCCGACCCACTTCCTGCACATCTCCAATTCTACTCCGATTTCGGCCAAAACTTCACCAAACGACGAATCCAACAAAACCGACTCAACCAAAATCATCAAACACAATCATAAACAAGTCATAACATTGCTAACAACATGAATATGGCGATTACTACAAAAATGATGTAAATATCGCCTAAAACCATCAAAATGAACATATGATCATAATGAGAGATCTAACTTACATAACATATGAAATGGCATGGAATTAATGGGTAAAACTTGCTAAACTAGATCATAGAGTGATGCATATGAAAATAGACATATAATGGTGTAAATCTATGGTAAAACACTTGAATTTGATGAGAAACATGCACACACTCATATACTTCATTGCATTCATGTGAGAGATGTAAATCACTCACCGATTATCCCGAACAAGCAAAAATCAAAGGAATATGAATCCGAACAACAAGCACCTTGCACCAAACTCCTTGATCCGATAATCCTTGCATCAATTGATGTAGATCTAGCCTCCAATGGCATAGATCTCCAATTTCCCTCCTTGGATTATGATTTTTAATAGTGGAAGAGTGTTAGAGGAAGAAGGAGCACAAGACCTCCCAATGAGAGAATGGAAAATTCAAACCCTTTCTCATATACCTTATTCCCTATTTACAGTTTCCACCAACCCCCTAATGGGCCTTCCTAATTCAGCCATTTTGGCCTACCAAACCTGGACAACCAACTGAAAAACCTTAAAACAGCGATTTCTCCCAAATCGCTGAGCTATATCTTTAATGTAACCACTCTATGGAAAGACAAACATCAATTCCTTTCCAATGGCATAAGTCTAACCCTCTGATTCGACCTGAGTCAAAAATTATGCCCTATACAAGACCGATAGGGAAAAAATGGTCACAAAAAAAATCAGTAAAAATTATGGATATGTCTCACATCCCTATAAGCAACATATTAAAAGATGAGAATGATCCAACCCTCAGGGAATAAAATAAAATTATTTTACGATCTTCCAATACGTAAAATGCGGGCTATTACAAGTACTTTCTTGTATCGTAATGATCATGACCCCATTTTCACCAGTAAATTTTAGAGGACCTTGCAAGAAGCATTGAGTACAAAATTATGTTTGAGCACCACTTATCACCCTCGGACCGCTGGACAGACGGAATGGGTGAACAGAGTTCTTGAGGAACTTTTAAGATTGTGTATCCTAGACTTCGGAGGGACTTGGTAAGAGCATCTTCCTTTAGTATTCCTTTAGTAGAATTCGCCTACAACAACAGTTATCAAGCTAGTATTGGCATGGAATCCTTCCAAGCATTATAAGGATGACCCAGTAGATCACCCACTTATAGGTGGAAGTCCACATAAAGGCTTCTACTTGGACCTGATATGGTTAGACAAACTTCAAAAAAAATTGACCTTATCTGCAGACGCATGAAGACAGCTCAGGACAGGAAGAAATCCTACGCAGATAAGATAAGGACTGACATTGAGTTTGAGGTGGGAGTCATGGTTTTCATTAAGGTATCACCATTAAGGAATGTAGTTTGCTTCGGATCTGTAGGAAAATTGACACCAAGATTTGTGGGGCACTTTCCTATAACAGAAAGCATTGGCCAAATGGCCTAAATAAAGCTATAAGAGAGATTATCTGGCATTCATGGTGTTTTTCATGTTTCCCATTTACAGAAGTGTTTGCATGATATTGCAGAAGTAGTTGAGCCGAATATGCTTAAGGAAGTAGAGGTAAAACGAGATACGATAGTTAGACGAGTTCCTACCTGTATTCTTGGATCAGAAGTTAAGAAGCTATGCAACAGAGAAGTCAAGTTGATGAAATTTGCGTAGGGAGATAACCAAGAAGATGCAATCTGGGAGACTGAAGACAAGATTCGCACTTCGTACTATTTTTTTTCAAGGGTATGTTCTTAACTTTCTTTTCCAAACGTTTTATTCATGCTTGTTTCTGTCATTTGAGTATATCCTATCGATCAAATCTTTGACCTTTAGGTAGGAATCCCATGGATGTAAACATGTGTTTGAGACATGTTATGTTTGATGGCTATAAGTGGGTGCAAGTATTTGCTAGTGGTTGATCGTGGATGCATATACCACACATTAGCACTAGATCGGCTCAATCATTCTCATACTGCATATGGATATGTGTGCATTTTTCTTCTTTTTATGGATGGAAGTGAGTATATCATCATATGGATGTTGCATTTGGATGAATGACTATACATGCAAAAAGAACTAACATGTTATAATAGGATTATTTACATACATGTTGGATCATGACACTAACATACATTGCATTAAGGAGGTCGGCTGAATCAGTAGACCACCTGATCTTTCGCATTAATATAGGGACAAATATACACACACCTTTGCATATATTCATATAAGCATTAGAAATCTTTTAAGGACAATGGATACTTGTGATTGGTGGATGAGTCGATGGAAGATGGATGTTAGGATATACGTTCTTCTTAACTTGGAGATTTCGGGGACGAAATCCTTTGAGTAGGGAAGAATGTAACACCCCATAATTCTACAACACATTAAGATGATAAACTAAGGAATACTTAACTAAACATTGGGAATTATGTAAAATAGACTACACCGTTGCGTTCATCTCGGAATTCTGCTTAAGATAAACACCTGGTTTGCGTGAAACGGACATCGTATTGAGAAGTTATTAAGGTCTTAAGTTTATAAATATATAAGCCACTTATGTATGAATAAAGTCAATCTAGAATTCAAATAAATTCAAAATCGAACAGCCGAAAGCGTAGCGGGAAAATTCCCGCCCATGGGTGTCGACCTATGGGTCGACCTCATCAAGGTGGTGTCGACCCCTGGGTCGACAAACTAAGAGGGGTCGACCTCCTTACGGATCTGGGTAGATCCCTGCTTCTGAACATGGACTGATTTTTGTGCAAGATTCGTTTGCTGATGGCTATATAAAGGACCCTATATCCATTGTTTTATTCATCTAAATCAATGGTGATGGTGAGATGCTGCTCCAACTCAGATTAAATTTGCCTTTTCTTTAGCAACAACGATTCATATGTATTCGAAGATTGTTGATTCAACATCAACACGCTTTTCTTAGTTTTCTTAGATCCATTCTCTGTGAGTCTAGGTTATTTTTAGATATGAATACTTAAAAGTTAATCTTGACATGTTATGAATTGGATCTAAGACTGTGACTAATTGAATCATATCAGATCTGCTATTATTTGTATATCTAATTAACTTTTTAGATCTCATCATGTCTGTTTATGATATCCCTATTGTGTTAGTTGGCCTAATCATGTCACTATGCCTAGTCGGTTCTATTATCACATGTTTCATCAGATCTGATCTTATATGCCTATCTTTTTATTTTCCAATTTTGCCACCCTTATTCAGTTACTATGCCCATTTCTGCCACCATATGTCTATTTTTTATTTGGCTTATTCCTTTCCCTTTTTATTTTATAGTCAGGCTGTAACAACCCGGAAATGCGAGCCAGTTTAAAAATTTTATTTTTGGCAATTTTAATGAATTTTGAACATTTAAAATGAATTATTTTAAATAATATCAACGAGAAATTTATTTTGAATGGAATTAGAACGTATATATTTATATACGTCGTCGTTAGAATATAAATAATTATATATAATTATAAAAGGAATTGAAAATGGCGCGGTAGTTCGATAATTCGATTTCAAACTTCAATTGAACATACCGGGTGCAAAATAAACCGGATTTTAGTGAAACCAAAAATAATAGGATCTAATTGGGAATATCTTTCCAACGAATCCGAAAAATCAAAATTTCATAGCGGGAATCAAAAGTTATGCCCTGTTGAATTTTCAGAATAGCCGCTATGGAATTTCTGGCCCTTAAAAATGGAGATTTTGTAAACGACCTCGGATTTCGACGAAACCACTTTTGTTGGACCCGTGATGTCAAGTTATTGCTAGATTCCAATTTTCATAATTTTTTTTGAATCAATATGTGAGCGTGGCAAAGGAAAACGCGTTTGACCATTTTCAGTTGATTTTAGTCGACTGGAAAATGGCCATTTTTCAAACGGTCTCAGAATCTGACGAAATTAGTTTTGTTAGGACCGTATCGTCAATACGAAGCTAGAAAATATTTTTCTGGAATTTTTCGAGTTAGTATGTGGCCCCGGTAAATTGAAATGTGCTTTTGAACTAAATATATATAGATTTATATTTTAATTTTGATGAAAACTGATTGTAACAGCCGAATAGGCGTACGATACATATCCCATTGTGTTCGGAATGGGGGTAACTAGCTATGAACGACAGTCGGTGGGTCTCGTTTAGAGGCTGAAATAAAAGGTAACTTTTTGGGGATTTAAAAATTAAATTAAATAAATAAAAAAGGGGTCAACCCCTATTTCCTCTCAGTCCATCCCTCCCCGTCTTTGAATTCAAATGAAATAAAAAAAAGGGTGGAACCCTAGCCGTCGCTTCCACTGGTGCGGCTCCCCATCGCGCGCCTCCCTAGGCAGCGCCGCCCTCCCCAGACACCCTCCGATCAACCCCACCCTCTCTCCTTTCTTCCCCTTTTCTCAGATGTGCCCTAACGCCTTGAAGCCCTCCGTCGCAGTCACCTCCGCGGCTATCAAAGCCTCCGCCCAGACCTCCCTCTCTTCTCCAGTTACTGACGCTTGCCGTTTCCCCCTTCTCAATCGAAGACCGCGACAATGGACGACTGAAACCGCGCCTCCACGCGCTGACTGACCTGCGCCTGGCCTTCCCCGATCCCTCTTCCCCCCATCCATTCGCTGTAAGATTTTTGCTTGTACTTTTTTTTAGTTTTTTTTATATAATTCGATCTTCTTTTTAAAAGCAATAAAATCTGATTTTTATAGCAAATAAGAATAGGATTTTCAAGATAGTAAAAATTGGGTTTTTACATTAGTAAAGAATATATTTTTAAACCAAGAAAGCTTTGATTTTTAATAATGAGAAGATTTTTGGGATACATAAAAGCTAGATTTTTATAAATAAAGATACGATTTTTATAAAGTAGAGAATATAAAAATGAGGTTTTTATATATGTAGCGAATAGAAATACAATTTTTATATTATAGAAAGGTTACAAATATAATTTTTATATTATAGAAAGGTTAAAAATATAATTTTTATATAGGAAGAAGCGGTATAAAAATATAATCTTTATTGGATAAAGAGCGGTATAAAAATATAATTTTTATATAGAGAATAGCGTGATAAAAATATAATCTTTATTATATGAACATCGATGTAAAAATAGAATTTTTATCTATATAGTATCGATGTAAAAATAGAATTTTTATCTATATAGTAGCGATGTAAAAATAGAATTTTTATCCATATGGAGTGATTATAAAAATATGATTTTTATATACATAGCAACAATATAAAAATTTATATATGTAGTGGCTACGGGTGACGAAAGTGACAAAAAGCGAGAAAGATGAAGATTTCTACAAATAAAGTGTCGTGGAGTTGGGATAGCTATTGGTGAGAACTTCTCACTTTAACTTTTCTTTTCTAGTTATATAAATATATACTAGGATGCAGACGGTGTTTAGTAGCACCCGACACCATCGTCCACTGACCATGGACTTATTTGTTTGGTTGTGTAGTTGGTTAGATTATTTGATTTGAATTTGATTGTTTGGTGAAATGGAATGGATTTGATTGATATGTGTATGGCGTGGGCCATTATTAGATTGGGGATAAGGCTAGGCCTCGTCCCGTTTCTAGTATCATGCCGTTATGCCACCGAAATTTTCTAAAATAAGTTAGAAAAATAAAGATATCATTTTATTTAATAAATGAACCGAATAGAATATTCATAGGTTGAATAAAATAATTTGGTCGTTAAAATAATAATTTTTAATGTGAATAAATAAATATTCATTTACAAACTGGACGGTTTGTTTATGTCACCTATTTGAAGGACATTGATTGGGACGATAAATTTTACACATCGCCCAACTGCACAAATAAAAATCTGTGTTTGTTGATTTGAAACCCCACACGGGTATTGGGATAATATATGACATACACTAATCCCAATAATTAGTTGTTTGTCGATCGATTGATTGACAGGCTGTTATAAGCGTTAGATATCTATATTTGATGCTTATAGAGTGCAGTGCACTTTGGATGATGGTTGATTATTTATCGTTGTTATTATATACATGTGTTGTATGGAATACATATAATTAACTTTATATAGTGATTGGTTGGGCCTCATTCCAATTGGAAAAATAAATAATATTACAAAATAAAGGTTCATGTGTTGACAGTACTCATCCGTTGAGATTAGTCATGTGTTGAACGAAATATTTTAACGATAAAATTTACATCTTTATCATATACAAAATTAGAAACCAACTTCTTTATAAAATAAAGGTTCATGTGTTGACAGTACTCATCCGTTGAGATTAGTCATATGTTGAACAAAATATTTTAACAATAAAATTTACATCTTTATCATATATAAAATTAGAAACTAACTGGAAAATAGAAAAGATGAGTGGTCTCCTGGATATTGATCTGATGTTGGTTTCGGCCTTCGGGGTTAATATTCAGGGAATCGTTCTCTTACTAATTTACGGTTGGAGTCTGATTTGAAATCAAACAATAGATATCATAATTTTATAAAATATATTGAATAACAAAAATAGTCACACGTGGACAGTACTCATTCGTTGAGATTAGTCATGTGTTGACAAAAATATTGATTCACGTATTGAATAGAATAAATATTCATTTGTTGAATAGAATAACAGAATTATTGAAATATATAAAGGCGTGTTGATTAGAGATGCGCTATTTTGACGCGAATGATATTTATATCGATTATATTCGTTTTATAATGAATATTGAAAAGAGATTTAAAAATCGAATATATAGAAAACGAATTTGATTTGAATTGAATAGAAAACGAATTTGATTTGAATTGAATAGAAAACGAATTTGATTTGAATTGAATAGAAAACGAATTTGATTTGAATTGAATAGAAAACAAATTTGATTTGAATGGAATAGAAAACGAATTCAAATTGAACTGAATAGAAAATGAATTCGAATTGAATTGAATAGAAAACAAATTCAAATTGAATTGAATAGAAAATGAATTCAAATTGAATTGAATAGAAAATAAATTCGAATTGAATTGAATAGAAAACGAATTCGGATTTAATTGAATATAAAAGGAATTCGAATAGAAAATGAATTCAAATTGAATTGAAAAGAATTTATAAGGGAAAATTCAATTTTAATTTGAATTTGAAAGAAAGGTTGAAATTGTTTTTGAAACAAATTTGAAATGATTTATAAAATTCGTTTTCAAAAGGAAATCGACGAAATATATAATATATAAAATATATATATTATATATAATGGCCTGAATAGAACGCGCCGCGCCGCGGCAGTTCGTAAATTTCGACCATTGACTTCGAACGGACATTACGGGAGATCCGACCGTCGGATTCTCCTAAAACCGGAACCATTGGGTTCGTATCGAAAAGAGCTTTCTAATGAATATTAGAAATTTGAAATCTAACGGTTGAATTTGGAGATATGTCCACATCAATTTCAGAAAAGGTCATTGTAAGTCCTGTTCGATGGCCGTTGGTGGAAATCGACTGTACGGGCCTTGATAAAATTATTAAAAATATCAATAAATTGTGCAAAATCATAATGAATGATTTGGGAAAAACTGGGATGAAAAACCCCACATTTTGTAAAGATAAAAATAGATTTTTATCAGAATGAACTAGTTTTGAACTAAATTTACCCAATTATTTTTAATAAATAAATTGGATTTGAAATGGGTTTTAAATAACCATAATTTCTAATATATTTAATTGGAATTGAATTAGAATTGATTTGTGGGTTTATTGTGAACGATGTTTTAAATAACACTTGTTCTTTAACCCGATAATAAATAGAATGTGATTTGGGTTTATCGTGAACTGTGTTTTAAATGACATTAGTTCTTTAACCCAGTAAAAGGAGTTTTAATGAATCTGCAATTAGATTGAAATGTGAATTGATAATGAAAATTATCAAATTTGGAAAGTGAGCGAAAATGGAGTATCACCCGTTTTGCTCCAAAGTGATAGTTAAATCTTTAATTAGATTTGAACGTGAAATGGTAATTAATTTTACCGATAACACCGTGGTATTAGATATGAAGTATTACCAGTTTTGCTTCATGGGATGAATAGGTTGGGATTGGGAAAATAAATAATTACTTCGGTGTGGTTCGCTAATCTCGACTAGTTTGGAAAACCATAATTTGGTTTGATATGGCATCCAATGGAAGATTAAAGAATAAATTTTAAAGAATTTATCTTTGATAAAATTAATGGGAACCTTTCCCTAAGAATTGAAATTCAGAAACTAGCTATAGGTTAGTTAAGAAGAATGGTTTCCTGAGTATTGATCTGATGTTGGTTTCGGCCTTCGGGGTTAATATTTGGGGAATTGCTCTCTTACTGATTTACGGTTAGTGACTAATGAATTGGAATGAGGCGTATGTTGTGTTTGTGTAACATTTGTTTACTATATACGCGGGTTGTTCGGAAAGACCGGGTTTATACCCATTCTGAATAACCGATTCGACGATAAGTCGAAGATGATGACGGTGGTCGAAGACCAGAAGTCTTCACATCGTTTGGATAATTACTGATGATCCTGATTGGGCTGTACACCCAAGAGGAGGGAAATAGTTGGTGATCGTCCAAACGTACTTGGAGATCGATGGATATACGAGGAAAGTGCCTCCGGTTTCATTTAGACCCAGAACGAACTTGTAAATGGACTGTGTGTCTGACATTGGATTTTATTCTATGTTGATTGATCTCTGTTAAATATATATCTGTTTGGCGGCGGAGAATTTATTCTTTTGCTTAACGCCCTTCTTTGAGACGTACGAGCTCAGAGGTTGTATATCGATGGATATCAGTCGCATGGCATGAATTGCCTGTGTGGCACGCCTAAGTGGAAATTGATCAAGGCTTCTATTGAAAAGCAAAGTCTTGTAGTTGATGATCAAAGCACGGCCTTTGTGGCGTAGCTTTGTGTATAACGTGAATTCGCGAGCCTCACACCTCGGTATGAGTTAAAAACGGGATAAGGACTGCAGGGAGAGCACGACGTTTCTTTCTAGCTTTGGTGGTGTCAGTGACTTACCAGCCCTGACATTTATATACTTTTCACCTATGTGGTTGTTGGATGCGAGGTGCCTCGATTTTAGGTCTGTAAGGACCAGGAAACGTGTGTTCAGGAATTGTCAATCCTCAAACGTAAGAGAGGATCGGCCCTGAAGATCCAAGGGTTGCCCAGAGTGTGTAGTCCTAGGACATTTGCTAGAGTGTCTCGAATCGGAGAGGAGCTTTCCCCTTGCCTCGACTCATGATGGAAATCCAATTTCCAATACGTGTATTTCGGTTTTATTTGTAGAGCCTAGTATGGTGACATAGTGGGATGGGGCACTTATGCCGTCTATGATTGATACTTATGATTTGAAGTTGTTTTATACACTATGCACTTATAATAGTATTAAATGATTTGTTTTAAACGTATCAAGCATTCTTGGCTATTATAAGGTAAAAACCCTATTCTCCGGCTTGCGTTGCATTGTGTGATGGGACCTGGATCTTATAATAGCTTCATTTTTCGAAAAAGCATTGCATTGTTTTTTCTATGCACTGGTATTCTTGGGAGGAAACCCGTTCCGTGTCATACGGCGTGGTCCCTTGAATTACTCTCTTTTAAAGTTAAGTTTTAAAATAACTGTTTTAGTTCTCACACCAGTCACATGACTGACATGGAGTTTATTGTTTTAACCTAAACTCTGGGTGCCCCTATTTTCGACACGGGCAGCTAGTAGTTTTGGTTTTGCAGATTTTTATTCACAGGATCCTGATTTACAGCTGGAACGATGTTCGGAAAGCTCCGTATCCGTGTATTACTTTCAGTTGTGCTTTGTATTATTTTCCGCTGCTATGTAATTTATTGTAATCTCTGATATTTGTCGAATGTATAATATTAATCTATACTCTGTATATTCTTGTATTCTGATGGAATTGTTGTGATTAACAATGAAATGTTCTTCTGTCTGCGTTCTACTTTGTCCTGTTCTCAAGGTAATCTGGGCTTTCCTTACCGGGGAAGTTACGGGCTATCACACAGGCTACCTTCAAGCCTAGGCATACCACTAAAATATGCAAATGCGTGAAATTAGGAACAAGGGGAAAACATTAAAATTAGGGAATAACTTGTATTGGTAAATTTAGGGCATAACTTGAATTGAAAACATGAATATGGATTTGGGGCATAAATCAAATTGTGATTAAATTTTTTAGTTTAGGGCATATGGTACATGATGGATATGACTTGGGAAAGGGGCATGAAAACCTATACTGAAATAGGGATAATTGTTAGTGAATGAAAATGCCTAGATATACAGTAATTAGAAACTGTAACTGTGCTTAACATGAGGTTAGATACACTTGTGGTAGAAGTCTGCCTGGACCCGACCAGCATATCCAGCATCCACAAGTTGTAGGCTTAATGTGGGAGGTCTAGCGCATTATAACCATAAAAGAATAAATGGTAATGAACTTGAATACTTAACTTGTTTGAATCCATAGGGATTACATGAACATGTTGACTTGAGTACGGGTTAAGTAAACTTGCTTGAAACAGTGGGAGGGCTAAGCATATCCTGGAGTGGTGGGTGATATTTTTATATAGGCCCATAAACTTAACTTGTTGGGGTTATGCAATCTTGGTACAATATTATCACTACACCAAAACAATGGATTCCCAACAAGTATAGGTGTTACAAATAATTCATGTAACATTTTTATGTGTCACCAACGACCTGTGAGGAATTTCCTGTAACACTTATAAGTGTTACAAACACGAGTAAATGCTAACACTTATAAGTGTTACAAACATATTTATTGCTAACACTTATAAATGTTGGAATTATAATATATGGTAACACTTATAAGAGTTACAAACATATTTATTGCTAACACTTATAAATGTTGGAACCATAAGATATGGTAACATTTATAAGAGTTACAAACATATTCATTACTAACACTAATACATGTTGGAACCATAAGATATGGTAACACTTATAAGAGTTAGAAACATATTCATTGCTAACACCTATAAATGTTGGAACCATAAGATATGGTAGCACTTATAAATGTCAGTATCATAATCCTACCGACTCTTATAAATGTTGGCATACATAAATTGCTAACACTTATATAACATGTTTTTATGATTTTTAATCACATATATAATTCAACATATCAGTTCAAATAAAAGTATTTGGTACACCTCCATATTTCAAATTCAATAATGTCACTTTTGCATAAAGCTTTCAATTTCAAAATAACATAATATAAAGTTCAAATTACAAAAAACAATACAAAGTTTTACTAAAGATACATAGAATTTTATATATTATGAAGGCGAAACATGGACCATATCACAAAGCCTCCGTTCAAAAACTCATAAAGCTTGTAATGTCCGTTTTGAGGACCATCGTAAATTGGTGCTTTCGGATCTAAAACTTCTTTTATCCAAACAATTTTCTCAACATCTGGCACTATCTCTTTAAAATGACACATGGTTTACGTACCAATATAAGCTTTTGCTACATTCTTCTTCATATCCTGTGATAATAGAATTACAAATTGTTTTCCTTTTGTTGATGATCCAACATCATTTGATAGAATTACCGAATTAGCAATTCCAACGTTCGGTGTAGATTAT